>JAQSUU010000012.1:37957500-40525000 GCA_038087645.1 Saccharum hybrid cultivar R570 | reverse complement strand
AACCCTAAACCCTAAACCCTAAACCCTAACCCTAAACCCTAAACCCTAAACCCTAAACCCTAAACCCTAAACCCTAAACCCTAAACCCTAAACCCTAAACCCTAAACCCTAAACCCTAAACCCTAAACCCTAAACCCTAAACCCTAAACCCTAAACCCTAAACCCTAAACCCTAAACCCTAAACCCTAAACCCTAAACCCTAAACCCTAAACCCTAAACCCTAAACCCTAAACCCTAAACCCTAAACCCTAAACCCTAAACCCTAAACCCTAAACCCTAAACCCTAAACCCTAAACCCTAAACCCTAAACCCTAAACCCTAAACCCTAAACCCTAAACCCTAAACCCTAAACCCTAAACCCTAAACCCTAAACCCTAAACCCTAAACCCTAAACCCTAAACCCTAAACCCTAAACCCTAAACCCTAAACCCTAAACCCTAAACCCTAAACCCTAAACCCTAAACCCTAAACCCTAAACCCTAAACCCTAAACCCTAAACCCTAAACCCTAAACCCTAAACCCTAAACCCTAAACCCTAAACCCTAAACCCTAAACCCTAAACCCTAAACCCTAAACCCTAAACCCTAAACCCTAAACCCTAAACCCTAAACCCTAAACCCTAAACCCTAAACCCTAAACCCTAAACCCTAAACCCTAAACCCTAAACCCTAAACCCTAAACCCTAAACCCTAAACCCTAAACCCTAAACCCTAAACCCTAAACCCTAAACCCTAAACCCTAAACCCTAAACCCTAAACCCTAAACCCTAAACCCTAACCCTAAACCCTAAACCCTAAACCCTAAACCCTAAACCCTAAACCCTAAACCCTAAACCCTAAACCCTAAACCCTAAACCCTAAACCCTAAACCCTAAACCCTAAACCCTAAACCCTAAACCCTAAACCCTAAACCCTAAACCCTAAACCCTAAACCCTAAACCCTAAACCCTAAACCCTAAACCCTAAACCCTAAACCCTAAACCCTAAACCCTAAACCCTAAACCCTAAACCCTAAACCCTAAACCCTAAACCCTAAACCCTAAACCCTAAACCCTAACCCTAAACCCTAAACCCTAAACCCTAAACCCTAAACCCTAAACCCTAAACCCTAAACCCTAAACCCTAAACCCTAAACCCTAAACCCTAAACCCTAAACCCTAAACCCTAAACCCTAAACCCTAAACCCTAAACCCTAAACCCTAAACCCTAAACCCTAAACCCTAAACCCTAAACCCTAAACCCTAAACCCTAAACCCTAAACCCTAAACCCTAAACCCTAAACCCTAAACCCTAAACCCTAAACCCTAAACCCTAAACCCTAAACCCTAAACCCTAAACCCTAAACCCTAAACCCTAAACCCCCTAAACCCTAAACCCTAAACCCTAAACCCTAAACCCTAAACCCTAAACCCTAAACCCTAAACCCTAAACCCTAAACCCTAAACCCTAAACCCTAAACCCTAAACCCTAAACCCTAAACCCTAAACCCTAAACCCTAAACCCTAAACCCTAAACCCTAAACCCTAAACCCTAAACCCTAAACCCTAAACCCTAAACCCCCTAAACCCTAAACCCTAAACCCTAAACCCTAAACCCTAAACCCTAAACCCTAAACCCTAAACCCTAAACCCTAAACCCTAAACCCTAAACCCTAAACCCTAAACCCTAAACCCTAAACCCTAAACCCTAAACCCTAAACCCTAAACCCTAAACCCTAAACCCTAAACCCTAAACCCTAAACCCTAAACCCTAAACCCTAAACCCTAAACCCTAAACCCTAAACCCTAAACCCTAAACCCTAAACCCTAAACCCTAAACCCTAAACCCTAAACCCTAAACCCTAAACCCTAAACCCTAAACCCTAAACCCTAAACCCTAAACCCTAAACCCTAAACCCTAAACCCTAAACCCTAAACCCTAAACCCTAAACCCTAAACCCTAAACCCTAAACCCTAAACCCTAAACCCTAAACCCTAAACCCTAAACCCTAAACCCTAAACCCTAAACCCTAAACCCTAAACCCTAAACCCTAAACCCTAAACCCTAAACCCTAAACCCTAAACCCTAAACCCTAAACCCTAAACCCTAAACCCTAAACCCTAAACCCTAAACCCTAAACCCTAAACCCTAAACCCTAAACCCTAAACCCTAAACCCTAAACCCTAAACCCTAAACCCTAAACCCTAAACCCTAAACCCTAAACCCTAAACCCTAAACCCTAAACCCTAAACCCTAAACCCTAAACCCTAAACCCTAAACCCTAAACCCTAAACCCTAAACCCTAAACCCTAAACCCTAAACCCTAAACCCTAAACCCTAAACCCTAAACCCTAAACCCTAAACCCTAAACCCTAAACCCTAAACCCTAAACCCTAAACCCTAAACCCTAAACCCTAAACCCTAAACCCTAAACCCTAAACCCTAAACCCTAAACCCTAAACCCTAAACCCTAAACCCTAAACCCTAAACCCTAAACCCTAAACCCTAAACCCTAAACCCTAAACCCTAAACCCTAAACCCTAAACCCTAAACCCTAAACCCTAAACCCTAAACCCTAAACCCTAAACCCTAAACCCTAAACCCTAAACCCTAAACCCTAAACCCTAAACCCTAAACCCTAAACCCTAAACCCTAAACCCTAAACCCTAAACCCTAAACCCTAAACCCTAAACCCTAAACCCTAAACCCTAAACCCTAAACCCTAAACCCTAAACCCTAAACCCTAAACCCTAAACCCTAAACCCTAAACCCTAAACCCTAAACCCTAAACCCTAAACCCTAAACCCTAAACCCTAAACCCTAAACCCTAAACCCTAAACCCTAAACCCTAAACCCTAAACCCTAAACCCTAAACCCTAAACCCTAAACCCTAAACCCTAAACCCTAAACCCTAAACCCTAAACCCTAAACCCTAAACCCTAAACCCTAAACCCTAAACCCTAAACCCTAAACCCTAAACCCTAAACCCTAAACCCTAAACCCTAAACCCTAAACCCTAAACCCTAAACCCTAAACCCTAAACCCTAAACCCTAAACCCTAAACCCTAAACCCTAAACCCTAAACCCTAAACCCTAAACCCTAAACCCTAAACCCTAAACCCTAAACCCTAAACCCTAAACCCTAAACCCTAAACCCTAAACCCTAAACCCTAAACCCTAAACCCTAAACCCTAAACCCTAAACCCTAAACCCTAAACCCTAAACCCTAAACCCTAAACCCTAAACCCTAAAACCCTAAACCCTAAACCCTAAAACCCTAAACCCTAAAACCCTAAACCCTAAACCCTAAACCCTAAACCCTAAACCCTAAACCCTAAACCCTAAACCCTAAACCCTAAACCCTAAACCCTAAAACCCTAAAACCCTAAACCCTAAACCCTAAACCCTAAACCCTAAACCCTAAACCCTAAACCCTAAACCCTAAACCCTAAACCCTAACTTCCTATGTGCCATTCCTGTCCTACGACACCGGGGACTGCTGACGCTGATTTCAGGGCAGATTGAAAACCATGAGAACTTTGCCTTTCGGATATGAAATCGAGCTAGATCTTTTTCATGGCTACATTATTAGATACCTCACCATAGAGAACCTGAATTGGTAAAAGTGGACCCCTAGAGATTTTTCTAAAAATCACTTATGATAGGCCACAAAGTAGCAATTGTTTTGGTAAAATCTTGCAATTTTATCGAAGATGTCTGGGTCCACTCGTGTTTCGAAACGAGCTGGGTAGGACAGGAATGACACATAGGAAGTTAGGGTGGATAGGTTAGATGATGTCACTATCAATTATGTCACTTACCCAGGCCATTAATGTACTGCTGGATGCCACTACACTAGGGACTGCTGACGCTGATTTCAGGGCAGATTGAAAACCATGAGAACTTTGCCTTTCGGATATGAAATCGAGCTAGATCTTTTTCATGGCTACATTATCAGATACCTCACCATAGAGAACCTGAATTAGCAAAAGTGGACCCCAAGAGATTTTTCTAAAAATCACTTATCATAGGCCACAAAGTAGCAATTGTTTTGGTAAAATCTTGCAATTTTATCGCAGATGTCTGGGTCCACCCGTGTTTCGAAACGAGCTGGGTAGGACAGGAATGGCACATAGGAAGTTAGGGTGGATAGGCTAGATGATGTCACTATCAATTATGTCACTTACCCAGGCCATTAATGTACTGCTGGATGCCACGACACCGGGGACTGCTGACGCTGATTTCAGGGCAGATTGAAAACCATGAGAACTTTGCCTTTCGATATGAAATCGAGCTAGATTTTTTTCATGGCTACATCATCAGATACCTCACCATAGAGAACCTGAATTGGCAAAAGTAGACCCCTAGAGATTTTTCTAAAAACCACTTATCATAAGCCATAAAGTAGCAATTGTTTTGGTAAAATCTTGCAATTTTATCGAAGATGTCTAGGTCCACCCATGTTTTGAAACGAGCTGGGTAGGACAGGAATGGCACATAGGAAGTTAGGGTGGATAGGTTATATGATGTCACTATCAATTATGTCACTAACCTAGGCCATTAATGTACGCTAGACTCCACGACACCGGGGACTGCTGACGCTGATTTCAGGGTAGATTGAAAACCATGAGAACTTTGCCTTTCAGATATGAAATCGAGCTAGATTTTTTTCATGGCTACATTATCAGATACCTCACCATAGATAACCTGAATTGGAAAAAGTGGACCCCTAGAGATTTTTCTAAAAATCACTTATCATAGGCCACAAAGTAGCAATCGTTTTGGTAAAATCTTGCAATTTTATCGAAGATGTCTGGGTCCACCCGTGTTTCAAAATGAGCTGGGTAGGACAGGAATGGCACATAGGAAGTTAGGGTGGAAAGGTTAGATGATGTCACTATCAATTATGTCACTTACCCAGGCCATTAATGTACTGCTGGACGCCATGACACCGGGGACTGCTGACGCTGATTTTAGGGCAGATTGAAAACCATGAGAACTTTGCCTTTTGGATATGAAATCGAGCTAGATTTTTTTTCATGGCTACAATATCAGATACCTCACCATAGAGAACCTAAATTGGCAAAAGTGGACCCCTAGAGATTTTTCTAAAAACCACTTATCATAGGCCACAAAGTAGCAATTGTTTTGGTAAAATCTTGCAATTTTATCGAAGATATCTAGGTCCACCCGTGTTTCGAAACGAGCTGGGTAGGACATGAATGGCACAAAGGAAGTTAGGGTGGATAGGCTAGATGATGTCACTATCAATTATGTCACTTACCCAGGCCATTAATGTACGCTGGACGCCACGACACCTGGGACTGCTGACGCTCATTTCAGGGCAGATTGAAAACCATGAGAACTTTGCCTTTCGGATATGAAATCGAGCTAGATTTTTTCATGGCTACATTATCAGATACCTCACCATAGAGAACCTCAATTGGCAAAAGTGGACCCCTAGACATTTTTCTAAAAATCACTTATCATAGGCCACAAAGTAGCTATAGTTTTGGTAAAATCTTGCAATTTTATCGAAGATGTCTGGGTCCACCTGTGTTTCAAAACGAGCTGGGTAGGACAGGAATGGCACATAGGAAGTTAGGGTGGATAGGTTAGATGATGTCACTATCAATTATGTCACTTACCCAGGCCATTAATGTACTGCTGGATGCCACGACACCAGGGATTGCTGACGCTGATTTCAGGGCAGATTGAAAACCATGAGAACTTTGCCCTTCGATATGAAATCGATCTAGATTTTTTTCATGGCTACATTATTAGATACCTCACCAAAGAGAACCTGAATTGGCAAAAGTGGACCCCTAGAGATTTTTCTAAAAACCACTTATCATAGGCCACAAAGTAGCAATTATTTTGATAAAATCTTGCAATTTTATCGAAGATGTCTGGGTCCACCCGTGTTTCGAAACGAGCTGGGTAGGACATGAATGGCACATAGGAAATTAGGGTGGATAGGCTAGATAATGTCACTATCAATTATGTCACTTACCCAGGCCATTAATGTACGCTGGACGCCACGACACCGGGGACTGCTGACGCTGATTTCAGGGCAGATTGAAAACCATGAGAACTTTGCCTTTCGGATATGAAATCGAGCTAGATTTTTTTCATGGCTACATTATTAGATACCTCACCATAGAGAACCTGAATTGGCAAAAGTGGACCCCTAGAGATTTTTCTAAAAATCACTTATCATAGGCCACAAAGTAGCAATTGTTTTGGTAAAATCTTGCAATTTTATCGAAGATGTCTGGGTCCACCCGTGTTTCGAAACGAGCTGGGTAGGACAGGAATGGCACATATGAAGTTAGGGTGGATAGGTTAGATGATGTCATTATCAATTATGTCACTTACCTAGGCCATTAATGTACTGCTGGACGCCACGACACCGGGGACTGCTGACGCTGATTTCAGGGCAGATTGAAAACCATGAGAACTTTGCCTTTCGGATATGAAATCGAGCTAGATCTTTTTCATGGCTACATTATCAGATATCTCACCATAGAGAACCTGAATTAGCAAAAGTGGACCCCAAGAGATTTTTCTAAAAATCACTTATCATAGGCCACAAAGTAGTAATTGTTTTGGTAAAATCTTGCAATTTTATCGAAGATGTCTGGGTCAACCCGTGTTTCGAAACGAGCTGGGTAGGACAGGAATGGCACATAGGAAGTTAGGGTGGATAGGTTAGATGATGTCACTATCAATTATGTCACTTACCTAGGCCATTAATGTACGCTGGACGCCACGACACCGGGGACTGCTGACGCTGATTTCAGGGCAGATTGAAAACCATGAGAACTTTGCCTTTCGGATATGAAATCGAGCTAGATTTTTTTCATGGCTACATTATTAGATACCTCACCATAGAGAACCTGAATTAGCAAAAGTGTACCCCTAGAGATTTTTCTAAAAATCACTTATCATAGGCCACAAAGTAGCAATTGTTTTGGTAAAATCTTGCAATTTTATCGAAGATGTCTGGGTCCACCCATGTTTCGAAACGAGCTGGGTAGGACAGGAATGGCACATAGGAAGTTAGGGTGGATAGGTTAGATGATGTCAATATCAATTATGTCACTTACCTAGGCCATTAATGTACGCTGGACGCCACGACACCGGGGACTGCTGACGCTGATTTCAGGGCAGATTGAAAACCATGAGAACTTTGCCTTTCGGATATGAAATCGAGCTAGATTTTTTTCATGGCAACATTATCAGATACCTCACCATAGAGAACCTGAGTTGGCAAAAGTGGACCCCTAGAGATTTTTCTAAAAATCACTTATCATAGGCCACAAAGTAGCAATTGTTTTGGTAAAATCTTGCAATTTTATCGAAGATGTCTGGGTCCACCCGTGTTTTGAAACGAGCTGGGTAGGACAGGAATGGCACATAGGAAGTTAGGGTATATAGGTTAGATGATGTCACTAGCAATTATGTCACTAACCTAGGCCATTAATGTACGCTAGACTCCACGACACCGGGGACTGCTGACGCTGATTTCAGGGCAGATTGAAAACCATGAGAACTTTGCCTTTCGGATATGAAATCGAGCTAGAGTTTTTTCATGGCTACATTATCAGATACCTCACCATAGATAACCTGAATTGGAAAAAGTGGACCCCTAGAGATTTTTTCTAAAAATCACTTATCATAGGCCACAAAGTAGCAATTGTTTTGGTAAAATCTTGCAATTTTATCGAAGATGTCTGGGTCCACCCGTGTTTCGAAATGAGCTGGGTAGGACAGGAATGGCACATAGGAAGTTAGGGTGGAAAGGTTAGATGATGTCACTATCAATTATGTCACTTACCCAGGCCATTAATGTACTGCTGGACGCCACGACACCGGGGACTGCTGACGCTGATTTCAGGGCAGATTGAAAACCATGAGAACTTTGCCTTTTGGATATGAAATCGAGCTAGATTTTTTTCATGGCTACATTATCAGATACCTCACCATAGAGAACCTAAATTGGCAAAAGTGGACCCCTAGAGATTTTTCTAAAAACCACTTATCATAGGCCACAAAGTAGCAATTGTTTTGGTAAAATCTTGCAATTTTATCGAAGATGTCTAGGTCCACCCGTGTTTCGAAACGAGCTGGGTAGGACATGAATGGCACATAGGAAGTTAGGGTGGATAGGCTAGATGATGTCACTATCAATTATGTCACTTACCTAGGCCATTAATGTACGCTGGACGCCACGACACCGGGACTGCTGACGCTCATTTCAGGGCAGATTGAAAACCATGAGAACTTTGCCTTTCGGATATGAAATCGAGCTAGATTTTTTCATGGCTACATTATCAGATACCTCACCATAGAGAACCTGAATTGGCAAAAGTGGACCCCTAGAGATTTTTCTAAAAATCACTTATCATAGGCCACAAAGTAGCAATTGTTTTGGTAAAATCTTGCAATTTTATCGAAGATGTCTGGGTCCACCCGTGTTTCAAAACGAGCTGGGTAGGACAGGAATGGCACATAGGAAGTTAGGGTGGATAGGTTAGATGATGTCACTATCAATTATGTCACTTACCTAGGCCATTAATGTACTGCTGGATGCCACGACACCAGGGACTGCTGACGCTGATTTCAGGGCAGATTGAAAACCATGAGAACTTTGCCTTTCGATATGAAATCGAGCTAGATTTTTTTCATGGCTACATTATCAGATACCTCACCAAAGAGAACCTGAATTGGCAAAAGTGGACCCCTAGAGATTTTTCTAAAAACCACTTATCATAGGCCACAAAGTAGCAATTGTTTTGGTAAAATCTTGCAATTTTATCGAAGATGTCTGGGTCCACCCGTGTTTCGAAACGAGCTGGGTAGGACATGAATGGCACATAGGAAGTTAGGGTGGATAGGCTAGATAATGTCACTATCAATTATGTCACTTACCCAGGCCATTAATGTATGCTGGACGCCACGACACCGGGGACTGCTGACGCTGATTTCAGGGCAGATTGAAAACCATGAGAACTTTGCCTTTCGGATATGAAATCGAGCTAGATCTTTTTCATGGCTACATTATCAGATACCTCACCATAGAGAACCTGAATTGGCAAAAGTGGACCCCTAGAGATTTTTCTAGAAATCACTTATCATAGGCCACAAAGTAGCAATTGTTTTGGTAAAATCTTGCAATTTTATCGAAGATGTCTGGGTCCACCCGTGTTTCGAAACGAGCTGGGTAGGACAGGAATGGCACATAGGAAGTTAGGGTGGATAGGTTAGATGATGTCAATATCAATTATGTCACTTACCTAGGCCATTAATGTACGCTGGACGCCACGACACCGGGGACTGCTGACGCTGATTTCAGGGCAGATTGAAAACCATGAGAACTTTGCCTTTCGGATATGAAATCGAGCTAGATTTTTTTCATGGCAACATTATCAGATACCTCACCATAGAGATCCTGAATTGGCAAAAGTGGACCCCTAGAGATTTTTCTAAAAATCACTTATCATAGGCCACAAAGTAGCAATTGTTTTGGTAAAATCTTGCAATTTTATCGAAGATGTCTGGGTCCACCCGTGTTTTGAAACGAGCTGGGTAGGACAGGAATGGCACATAGGAAGTTAGGGTATATAGGTTAGATGATGTCACTAGCAATTATGTCACTAACCTAGGCCATTAATGTACGCTAGACTCCATGACACCGGGGACTGCTGAAGCTGATTTCAGGGCAGATTGAAAACCATGAGAACTTTGCCTTTCGGATATGAAATCGAGCTAGATTTTTTTCATGGCTACATTATCAGATACCTCACCATAGATAACCTGAATTGGCAAAAGTGGACCCCTAGAGATTTTTCTAAAAATCACTTATCATAGGCCACAAAGTAGCAATTGTTTTGGTAAAATCTTGCAATTTTATCGAAGATGTCTGGGTCCACCCGTGTTTCGAAATGAGCTGGGTAGGACAGGAATGGCACATAGGAAGTTAGGGTGGAAAGGTTAGATGATGTCACTATCAATTATGTCACTTACCCAGGCCATTAATGTACTGCTGGACGCCACGACACCGGGGACTGCTGACGCTGATTTCAGGGCAGATTGAAAACCATGAGAACTTTGCCTTTTGGATATGAAATCGAGCTTGATTTTTTTCATGGCTACATTATCAGATACCTCGCCATAGACAACCTGAATTGGCAAAAGTGGACCCCTAGAGATTTTTCTAAAAAACACTTATCATAGGCCACAAAGTAGCAATTTTTTTGGTAAAATTTTGCAATTTTATCAAAGATGTCTGGGTCCACCCGTGTTTCGAAACGAGCTGGGTAGGATAGGAATGGCACATAGGAAGTTAGGGTGGGTAGGTTAGATGATGTCACTATCAATTATGTCACTTACCCAGGCCATTAATGTACGCCGGACGCCACGACACCGGGGACTGCTGACGCTGATTTCAGGGCAGATTAAAAACCATGAGAACTTTGCCTTTCGGATATGAAATCGAGCTCGATTTTTTTCATGGCTACATTATCAGATACCTCGCTATAGACAACCTGAATTGGCAAAAGTGGACCGCTAGAGATTTTTCTAGAAATCACTTATCATAGGCCTCAAAGTAGCAATTGTTTTGGTAAAATCTTGCAATTTTATCGAAGATGTCTGGGTCCACCCGTGTTTCGAAACGAGCTGGGTAAGACAGGAATGGCACATAGCAAGTTAGGGTGGGTAGGTTAGATGATGTCACTATCAATTATGTCACTTACCCAGGCCATTAATGTACACCGGACGCCACGACACCGAGGACTGCTGACGCTGATTTCAGGGCAGATTGAAAAACATAAGAACTTTGCCTTTTAGATATGAAATCGAGCTCGATTTTTTTCATGGCTACATTATCAGATACCTCGCCATAGACAACCTGAATTGGCAAAAGTGGACCCCTAGAGATTTTTCTAAAAACCACTTATCATAGGCCACAAAGTAGCAATTTTTTTGGTAAAATTTTGCAATTTTATCAAAGATGTCTGGGTCCACCCGTGTTTCGAAACGAGCTGGGTAGGATAGGAATGGCACATAGGAAGTTAGGGAGGGTAGGTTAGATGATTTCACTATCAATTATGTCACTTACCCAGGCCATTAATGTACGCCGGACGCCACGACACCAGGGACTGCTGACACTGATTTCAGGGTAGATTGAAAACCATGAGAACTTTGCCTTTCGGATATGAAATCGAGCTCGATTTTTTTCATGGCTACATTATCAGATACCTCGCCATAGACAACCTGAATTGGCAAAAGTGGACCCCTAGAGATTTTTCTAAAAATCACTTATCATAGGCCACAAAGTAGCAATTGTTTTGGTAAAATCTTGCAATTTTATCGAAGATGTCTGGGTCCACCCGTGTTTCGAAACGAGCTGGGTAGGATAGGAATGGCACATAGGAAGTTAGGGTGGGTAGGTTAGATGATTTCACTATCAATTACGTCACTTACCCAGGCCATTAATGTACGCCGGATGCCACGACACCGGGGACTGCTGACGCTCATTTCATGGCAGATTGAAAACCATGAGAACTTTGCCTTTCGGATTAAATCGAGCTTGATTTTTTTCATGGCTACATTATCAGATACCTCGCCATAGACAACCTGAATTGGCAAAAGTGGACCCCTAGAGATTTTTCTAAAAATCACTTATCATAGGCCACAAAGTAGCAATTGTTTTGGTAAAATCTTGCAATTTTATCGAAGATGTCTGGGTCCACCCGTGTTTCGAAACGAGCTGGGTAGGACAGGAATGGAACATAGGAAGTTAGGGTGGGTAGGTTAGATGATGTCACTATCAATAACGTCACTTCCCCAGGCCATTAATGTACGCCGGACGCCACGACACCGGGGACTGCTGACGCTCATTTCATGGCAGATTGAAAACCATGAGAACTTTGCCTTTCGGATATGAAATCGAGCTTGATTTTTTTCATGGCTACATTATCAGATACCTCACCATAGACAACCTAAATTGGCAAAAGTGGACCCCTAGAGATTTTTCTAAAAATCACTTATCATAGGCCACAAAGTAGCAATTGTTTTGGTAAAATCTTGCAATTTTATCGAAGATGTCTGGGTCCACCCGTGTTTCGAAACGAGCTGGGTAGGACAGGAATGGCACATAGGAAGTTAGGGTGGGTAGTTAGGGTGGATAGGTTAGATGATGTCACTACCAATTATGTCACTTACCTAGGCCATTAATGTACGCTGGACGCCACGACACCGGGGACTGCTGACGTTGATTTTAGGGCAGATTGAAAACCATGAGAACTTTGCCTTTCGGATATGAAATCGAGCTAGATTTTTTTCATGGCTACATTATTAGATACCTCACCATAGAGAACCTGAATTGGCAAAAGTGGACCCCTAGAGATTTTTCTAAAAATCACTTATCATCGGCCACAAAGTAGCAATTGTTTTGGTAAAATCTTGCAATTTTATCGAAGATGTCTGGGTCCACCCGTGTTTCGAAACGAGCGGGGTAGGACAGGAATGGCACATAGGAAGTTAGGGTGGATAGGTTAGATGATGTCAATATCAATTATGTCACTTACCCAGGCCATTAATGTACTGCTGGATGCCACGACACCAGGGACTGCTGACGCTGATTTTAGGGCAGATTGAAAATCGTGAGAACTTTGCCTTTCGATATGAAATCAAGCTAGATTTTTTTCATGGCTACATTATCAGATACCTCACCATAGAGAACCTGAATTAGCAAAAGTGGACCCCTAGAGATTTTTCTAAAAACCACTTATCATAGGCCATAAAGTAGCAATTATTTTGGTAAAATCTTGCAATTTTATCGAAGATGTCTAGGTCCACCCGTGTTTCAAAACGAGCTGGGTAGGACAGGAATGGCACATAGGAAGTTAGGGTGGATAGGTCAGATGATGTCACTATCAATTATGTCACTTACCTAGGCCATTAATGTACGCTGGACGCCACGACACCGGCGACAGCTGACGCTGATTTCAGGGCAGATTGAAAACCATGAGAACTTTGCCTTTCGGATATGAAATCGAGCTAGATTTTTTTCATGGCTACATTATCAGATACCTCACCATAGATAACCTAAATTGGAAAAAGTGTACCCCTAGAGATTTTTCTAAAAATCACTTATCATAGGCCACAAAGTAGCAATTGTTTTGGTAAAATCTTGCAATTTTATCGAAGATGTCTGGGTCCACCCGTGTTTCGAAACGAGCTGGGTAGGACAGGAATGGCACATAGGAAGTTAGGGTGGATAGGTTAGATGATGTCACTATCAATTATGTCACTTACCTAGGCCATTTAATGTACTGCTGGACGCCACGACACCGGGGACTGCTAACGCAGATTTCAGGGCAGATTGAAAACCATGAGAACTTTGCCTTTCGGATATGAAATCGAGCTAGATTTTTTTCATGGCTACATTATCAGATACCTCACCATAGAGAACCTGAATTGGCAAAAGTGGACCCCTAGAGATTTTTCTAAAAACCACTTATCATAGGCCACAAAGTAGCAATTGTTTTGGTAAAATCTTGCAATTTTATCGAAGATGTCTGGGTCCACCCGTGTTTCGAAACGAGATGGGTAGGACATGAATGGCACATAGGAAGTTGGGGTGGATAGGCTAGATGATGTCACTACCAATTATGTCACTTACCTAGGCCATTAATGTACGCTGGACGCCACGACACCGGGGACTGCTGACGTTGATTTCAGGGCAGATTGAAAACCATGAGAACTTTGCCTTTCGGATATGAAATCGAGCTAGATTTTTTTCATGGCTACATTATTAGATACCTCACCATAGAGAACCTGAATTGGCAAAAGTGGACCCCTAGAGATTTTTCTAAAAATCACTTATCATCGGCCACAAAGTAGCAATTGTTTTGGTAAAATCTTGCAATTTTATCGAAGATGTCTGGGTCCACCCATGTTTCGAAACGAGCTGGGTAGGACAGGAATGGCACATAGGAAGTTAGGGTGGATAGGTTAGATGATGTCAATATCAATTATGTCACTTACCCAGGCCATTAATGTACTGCTGGATGCCACGACACCAGGGACTGCTGACGCTGATTTCAGGGCAGATTGAAAATCGTGAGAACTTTGCCTTTCGATATGAAATCAAGCTAGATTTTTTTCATGGCTACATTATCAGATACCTCACCATAGAGAACCTGAATTAGCAAAAGTGGACCCCTAGAGATTTTTCTAAAAACCACTTATCATAGGCCATAAAGTAGCAATTATTTTGGTAAAATCTTGCAATTTTATCGAAGATGTCTAGGTCCACCCGTGTTTCAAAACGAGCTGGGTAGGACAGGAATGGCACATAGGAAGTTAGGGTGGATAGGTCAGATGATGTCACTATCAATTATGTCACTTACCTAGGCCATTAATGTACGCTGGACGCCACGACACCGGCGACAGCTGACGCTGATTTCAGGGCAGATTGAAAACCATGAGAACTTTGCCTTTCGGATATGAAATCGAGCTAGATTTTTTTCATGGCTACATTATCAGATACCTCACCATAGATAACCTAAATTGGAAAAAGTGTACCCCTAGAGATTTTTCTAAAAATCACTTATCATAGGCCACAAAGTAGCAATTGTTTTGGTAAAATCTTGCAATTTTATCGAAGATGTCTGGGTCCACCCGTGTTTCGAAACGAGCTGGGTAGGACAGGAATGGCACATAAGAAGTTAGGGTGGATAGGTTAGATGATGTCACTATCAATTATGTCACTTACCTAGGCCATTTAATGTACTGCTGGACGCCACGACACCGGGGACTGCTAACGCAGATTTCAGGGCAGATTGAAAACCATGAGAACTTTGCCTTTCGGATATGAAATCGAGCTAGATTTTTTTCATGGCTACATTATCAGATACCTCACCATAGAGAACCTGAATTGGCAAAAGTGGACCCCTAGAGATTTTTCTAAAAACCACTTATCATAGGCCACAAAGTAGCAATTGTTTTGGTAAAATCTTGCAATTTTATCGAAGATGTCTGGGTCCACCCGTGTTTCGAAACGAGATGGGTAGGACATGAATGGCACATAGGAAGTTGGGGTGGATAGGCTAGATGATGTCACTACCAATTATGTCACTTACCTAGGCCATTAATGTACGCTGGACGCCACGACACCGGGGACTGCTGACGTTGATTTCAGGGCAGATTGAAAACCATGAGAACTTTGCCTTTCGGATATGAAATCGAGCTAGATTTTTTTCATGGCTACATTATTAGATACCTCACCATAGAGAACCTGAATTGGCAAAAGTGGACCCCTAGAGATTTTTCTAAAAATCACTTATCATCGGCCACAAAGTAGCAATTGTTTTGGTAAAATCTTGCAATTTTATCGAAGATGTCTGGGTCCACCCATGTTTCGAAACGAGCTGGGTAGGACAGGAATGGCACATAGGAAGTTAGGGTGGATAGGTTAGATGATGTCAATATCAATTATGTCACTTACCCAGGCCATTAATGTACTGCTGGATGCCACGACACCAGGGACTGCTGACGCTGATTTCAGGGCAGATTGAAAATCGTGAGAACTTTGCCTTTCGATATGAAATCAAGCTAGATTTTTTTCATGGCTACATTATCAGATACCTCACCATAGAGAACCTGAATTAGCAAAAGTGGACCCCTAGAGATTTTTCTAAAAACCACTTATCATAGGCCATAAAGTAGCAATTATTTTGGTAAAATCTTGCAATTTTATCGAAGATGTCTAGGTCCACCCGTGTTTCAAAACGAGCTGGGTAGGACAGGAATGGCACATAGGAAGTTAGGGTGGATAGGTCAGATGATGTCACTATCAATTATGTCACTTACCTAGGCCATTAATGTACGCTGGACGCCACGACACCGGCGACAGCTGACGCTGATTTCAGGGCAGATTGAAAACCATGAGAACTTTGCCTTTCGGATATGAAATCGAGCTAGATTTTTTTCATGGCTACATTATCAGATACCTCACCATAGATAACCTAAATTGGAAAAAGTGTACCCCTAGAGATTTTTCTAAAAATCACTTATCATAGGCCACAAAGTAGCAATTGTTTTGGTAAAATCTTGCAATTTTATCGAAGATGTCTGGGTCCACCCGTGTTTCGAAACGAGCTGGGTAGGACAGGAATGGCACATAGGAAGTTAGGGTGGATAGGTTAGATGATGTCACTATCAATTATGTCACTTACCTAGGCCATTTAATGTACTGCTGGACGCCACGACACCGGGGACTGCTAACGCAGATTTCAGGGCAGATTGAAAACCATGAGAACTTTGCCTTTCGGATATGAAATCGAGCTAGATTTTTTTCATGGCTACATTATCAGATACCTCACCATAGAGAACCTGAATTGGCAAAAGTGGACCCCTAGAGATTTTTCTAAAAACCACTTATCATAGGCCACAAAGTAGCAATTGTTTTGGTAAAATCTTGCAATTTTATCGAAGATGTCTGGGTCCACCCGTGTTTCGAAACGAGATGGGTAGGACATGAATGGCACATAGGAAGTTGGGGTGGATAGGCTAGATGATGTCACTACCAATTATGTCACTTACCTAGGCCATTAATGTACGCTGGACGCCACGACACCGGGGACTGCTGACGTTGATTTCAGGGCAGATTGAAAACCATGAGAACTTTGCCTTTCGGATATGAAATCGAGCTAGATTTTTTTCATGGCTACATTATTAGATACCTCACCATAGAGAACCTGAATTGGCAAAAGTGGACCCCTAGAGATTTTTCTAAAAATCACTTATCATCGGCCACAAAGTAGCAATTGTTTTGGTAAAATCTTGCAATTTTATCGAAGATGTCTGGGTCCACCCATGTTTCGAAACGAGCTGGGTAGGACAGGAATGGCACATAGGAAGTTAGGGTGGATAGGTTAGATGATGTCAATATCAATTATGTCACTTACCCAGGCCATTAATGTACTGCTGGATGCCACGACACCAGGGACTGCTGACGCTGATTTCAGGGCAGATTGAAAATCGTGAGAACTTTGCCTTTCGATATGAAATCAAGCTAGATTTTTTTCATGGCTACATTATCAGATACCTCACCATAGAGAACCTGAATTAGCAAAAGTGGACCCCTAGAGATTTTTCTAAAAACCACTTATCATAGGCCATAAAGTAGCAATTATTTTGGTAAAATCTTGCAATTTTATCGAAGATGTCTAGGTCCACCCGTGTTTCAAAACGAGCTGGGTAGGACAGGAATGGCACATAGGAAGTTAGGGTGGATAGGTCAGATGATGTCACTATCAATTATGTCACTTACCTAGGCCATTAATGTACGCTGGACGCCACGACACCGGCGACTGCTGACGCTGATTTCAGGGCAGATTGAAAACCATGAGAACTTTGCCATTCGGATATGAAATCGAGCTAGATTTTTTTCATGGCTACATTATCAGATACCTCACCATAGATAACCTGAATTGGAAAAAGTGTACCCCTAGAGATTTTTCTAAAAATCACTTATCATAGGCCACAAAGTAGCAATTGTTTTGGTAAAATCTTGCAATTTTATCGAAGATGTCTGCGTCCACCCGTGTTTCGAAACGAGCTGGGTAGGACAGGAATGGCACATAGGAAGTTAGGGTGGATAGGTTAGATGATGTCACTATCAATTATGTCACTTACCCAGGCCATTTAATGTACTGCTGGACGCCACGACACCGGGGACTGCTAACGCTGATTTCAGGGCAGATTGAAAACCATGAGAACTTTGCCTTTCAGATATGAAATCGAGCTAGATTTTTTTCATGGCTACATTATCAGATACCTCACCATAGAGAACCTGAATTGGCAAAAGTGGACCCCTAGAGATTTTTCTAAAAACCACTTATCATAGGCCACAAAGTAGCAATTGTTTTGGTAAAATCTTGCAATTTTATCGAAGATGTCTGGGTCCACCCGTGTTTCGAAACGAGCTGGGTAGGACAGGAATGGCACATAGGAAGTTAGGGTGGATAGGTTAGATGATGTCACTATCAATTATGTCACTTACCCAGGCCATTAATGTACTGTTGGATGCCACGGCACCAGGGACTGCTGACGCTGATTTCAGGGCAGATTGAAAACCATGAGAACTTTGCCTTTCGATATGAAATCAAGCTAGATTTTTTTTATGGCTACATTATCAGATACCTCACCATAGAGAACCTGAATTGGCAAAAGTGGACCCCTAGAGAATTTTCTAACAATCACTTATCATAGGCCACAAAGTAGCAATTGTTTTGGTAAAATCTTGCAATTTTATCGAAGATGTCTAGGTCCACCCGTGTTTCGAAACGAGCTGGGTAGGACAGGAATGGCACATAGGAAGTAAGGGTGGATAGGTTAGATGATGTCACTATCAATTATGTTACTTACCTAGGCCATTAATGTACGCTGGACGCCACAACACCGGGGACTGCTGACGCTGATTTCAGGGCAGGTTGAAAACCATGAGAACTTTGCCTTTCGGATATGAAATCGAGCTAGATTTTTTTCATGGCTACATTATCAGATACCTCACCATAGACAACCTGAATTGGAAAAAGTGGACCCCTAGAGATTTTTCTAAAAATCACTTATCATAGGCCACAAAGTAGCAATTGTTTTGGTAAAATCTTGCAATTTTATCGAAGATGTCTGGGTCCACCCGTGTTTCGAAACGAGCTGGGTAGGACAGGAATGGCACATAGGAAGTTAGGGTGGATAGGTTAGATGATGTCACTATCAATTATGTCACTTACCCAGGCCATTAATGTACTGCTGGATGCCACGACTCTGGGGACTGCTGACGCTGATTTCAGGGCAGAATGAAAACCATGAGAACTTTGCCTTTCGGATATGAAATCGAGCTAGATTTTTTTTCATGGCTACATTATCAGATACCTCACCATAGAGAACCTGAATTGGCAAAAGTGGACCCCTAGAGATTTTTCGAAAAACCACTTATCATAGGCCACAAAGTAGCAATTGTTTTGGTAAAATCTTGCAATTTTTATCAAAGATGTCTGGATCCACCCGTGTTTCGAAATGAGCTGGGTAGGACATGAATGGCACATAGGAAGTTAGGGTGGATAGGCTAGATGATGTCACTATCAATTATGTCACTTACCCAGGCCATTAATGTACGCTGGACGCCACGACACCGGGGACTGCTGAAGCTGATTTTAGGGCAGATTGAAAACCATGAGAACTTTGCCTTTCGGATATGAAATCGAGCTAGATTTTTTTCATGGCTACATTATTAGATACCTCACCATAGAGAACCTAAATTGGCAAAAGTGGACCCCTAGAGATTTTTCTAAAATCATTTATCATAGGCCACAAAGTAGCAATTGTTTTGGTAAAATCTTGCAATTTTATCGAAGATGTCTAGGTCCACCCGTGTTTCGAAACGAGCTGGGTAGGATAGGAATGGCACATAGGAAGTTAGGGTGGATAGGTTAGATGATGTCACTATCAATTATGTCACTTACCCAGGCCATTAATGTACTGCTGGATGCCACGACACCAGGGACTGCTGACGCTGATTTCAGGGCAGATTGAAAACCATGAGAACTTTGCCTTTCGATATGAAATCAAGCTAGATTTTTTTCATGGCTACATTATCAGATACCTCACCATAGAGAACCTGAATTGGCAAAAGTGGACCCCTAGAGATTTTTCTAAAAACCACTTATCATAGGCCATAATTAGCAATTATTTTGGTAAAATCTTGCAAATTTATTGAAGATGTCTAGGTCCACCCGTGTTTCGAAACGAGCTGGGTAGGACAGGAATGGCACATAGGAAGTTAGGGTGGATAGGTTAGGTGATGTCACTACCAATTATGTCACTTACCTAGGCCATTAATGTACGCTGGACGCCACGACACCGGGGACTGCTGACGTTGATTTCAGGGCAGATTGAAAACCATGAGAACTTTGCCTTTCGGATATGAAATCGAGCTAGATTTTTTTCATGGCTACATTATTAGATACCTCACCATAGAGAACCTGAATTGGCAAAAGTGGACCCCTAGAGATTTTTCTAAAAACCACTTATCATAGGCCACAAAGTAGCAATTGTTTTGGTAAAATCTTGCAATTTTATCGAAGATGTCTGGGTCCACCCGTGTTTCGAAACGAGATGGGTAGGACATGAATGGCACATAGGAAGTTGGGGTGGATAGGCTAGATGATGTCACTACCAATTATGTCACTTACCTAGGCCATTAATGTACGCTGGACGCCACGACACCGGGGACTGCTGACGTTGATTTCAGGGCAGATTGAAAACCATGAGAACTTTGCCTTTCGGATATGAAATCGAGCTAGATTTTTTTCATGGCTACATTATTAGATACCTCACCATAGAGAACCTGAATTGGCAAAAGTGGACCCCTAGAGATTTTTCTAAAAATCACTTATCATCGGCCACAAAGTAGCAATTGTTTTGGTAAAATCTTGCAATTTTATCGAAGATGTCTGGGTCCACCCATGTTTCGAAACGAGCTGGGTAGGACAGGAATGGCACATAGGAAGTTAGGGTGGATAGGTTAGATGATGTCAATATCAATTATGTCACTTACCCAGGCCATTAATGTACTGCTGGATGCCACGACACCAGGGACTGCTGACGCTGATTTCAGGGCAGATTGAAAATCGTGAGAACTTTGCCTTTCGATATGAAATCAAGCTAGATTTTTTTCATGGCTACATTATCAGATACCTCACCATAGAGAACCTGAATTAGCAAAAGTGGACCCCTAGAGATTTTTCTAAAAACCACTTATCATAGGCCATAAAGTAGCAATTATTTTGGTAAAATCTTGCAATTTTATCGAAGATGTCTAGGTCCACCCGTGTTTCAAAACGAGCTGGGTAGGACAGGAATGGCACATAGGAAGTTAGGGTGGATAGGTCAGATGATGTCACTATCAATTATGTCACTTACCTAGGCCATTAATGTACGCTGGACGCCACGACACCGGCGACAGCTGACGCTGATTTCAGGGCAGATTGAAAACCATGAGAACTTTGCCTTTCGGATATGAAATCGAGCTAGATTTTTTTCATGGCTACATTATCAGATACCTCACCATAGATAACCTAAATTGGAAAAAGTGTACCCCTAGAGATTTTTTCTAAAAATCACTTATCATAGGCCACAAAGTAGCAATTGTTTTGGTAAAATCTTGCAATTTTATCGAAGATGTCTGGGTCCACCCGTGTTTCGAAACGAGCTGGGTAGGACAGGAATGGCACATAGGAAGTTAGGGTGGATAGGTTAGATGATGTCACTATCAATTATGTCACTTACCTAGGCCATTTAATGTACTGCTGGACGCCACGACACCGGGGACTGCTAACGCAGATTTCAGGGCAGATTGAAAACCATGAGAACTTTGCCTTTCGGATATGAAATCGAGCTAGATTTTTTTCATGGCTACATTATCAGATACCTCACCATAGAGAACCTGAATTGGCAAAAGTGGACCCCTAGAGATTTTTCTAAAAACCACTTATCATAGGCCACAAAGTAGCAATTGTTTTGGTAAAATCTTGCAATTTTATCGAAGATGTCTGGGTCCACCCGTGTTTCGAAACGAGATGGGTAGGACATGAATGGCACATAGGAAGTTGGGGTGGATAGGCTAGATGATGTCACTACCAATTATGTCACTTACCTAGGCCATTAATGTACGCTGGACGCCACGACACCGGGGACTGCTGACGTTGATTTTAGGGCAGATTGAAAACCATGAGAACTTTGCCTTTCGGATATGAAATCGAGCTAGATTTTTTTCATGGCTACATTATTAGATACCTCACCATAGAGAACCTGAATTGGCAAAAGTGGACCCCTAGAGATTTTTCTAAAAATCACTTATCATCGGCCACAAAGTAGCAATTGTTTTGGTAAAATCTTGCAATTTTATCGAAGATGTCTGGGTCCACCCATGTTTCGAAACGAGCTGGGTAGGACAGGAATGGCACATAGGAAGTTAGGGTGGATAGGTTAGATGATGTCAATATCAATTATGTCACTTACCCAGGCCATTAATGTACTGCTGGATGCCACGACACCAGGGACTGCTGACGCTGATTTCAGGGCAGATTGAAAATCGTGAGAACTTTGCCTTTCGATATGAAATCAAGCTAGATTTTTTTCATGGCTACATTATCAGATACCTCACCATAGAGAACCTGAATTAGCAAAAGTGGACCCCTAGAGATTTTTCTAAAAACCACTTATCATAGGCCATAAAGTAGCAATTATTTTGGTAAAATCTTGCAATTTTATCGAAGATGTCTAGGTCCACCCGTGTTTCAAAACGAGCTGGGTAGGACAGGAATGGCACATAGGAAGTTAGGGTGGATAGGTCAGATGATGTCACTATCAATTATGTCACTTACCTAGGCCATTAATGTACGCTGGACGCCACGACACCGGCGACTGCTGACGCTGATTTCAGGGCAGATTGAAAACCATGAGAACTTTGCCATTCGGATATGAAATCGAGCTAGATTTTTTTCATGGCTACATTATCAGATACCTCACCATAGATAACCTGAATTGGAAAAAGTGTACCCCTAGAGATTTTTCTAAAAATCACTTATCATAGGCCACAAAGTAGCAATTGTTTTGGTAAAATCTTGCAATTTTATCGAAGATGTCTGCGTCCACCCGTGTTTCGAAACGAGCTGGGTAGGACAGGAATGGCACATAGGAAGTTAGGGTGGATAGGTTAGATGATGTCACTATCAATTATGTCACTTACCCAGGCCATTTAATGTACTGCTGGACGCCACGACACCGGGGACTGCTAACGCTGATTTCAGGGCAGATTGAAAACCATGAGAACTTTGCCTTTCAGATATGAAATCGAGCTAGATTTTTTTCATGGCTACATTATCAGATACCTCACCATAGAGAACCTGAATTGGCAAAAGTGGACCCCTAGAGATTTTTCTAAAAACCACTTATCATAGGCCACAAAGTAGCAATTGTTTTGGTAAAATCTTGCAATTTTATCGAAGATGTCTGGGTCCACCCGTGTTTCGAAACGAGCTGGGTAGGACAGGAATGGCACATAGGAAGTTAGGGTGGATAGGTTAGATGATGTCACTATCAATTATGTCACTTACCCAGGCCATTAATGTACTGTTGGATGCCACGGCACCAGGGACTGCTGACGCTGATTTCAGGGCAGATTGAAAACCATGAGAACTTTGCCTTTCGATATGAAATCAAGCTAGATTTTTTTATGGCTACATTATCAGATACCTCACCATAGAGAACCTGAATTGGCAAAAGTGGACCCCTAGAGAATTTTCTAACAATCACTTATCATAGGCCACAAAGTAGCAATTGTTTTGGTAAAATCTTGCAATTTTATCGAAGATGTCTAGGTCCACCCGTGTTTCGAAACGAGCTGGGTAGGACAGGAATGGCACATAGGAAGTAAGGGTGGATAGGTTAGATGATGTCACTATCAATTATGTTACTTACCTAGGCCATTAATGTACGCTGGACGCCACAACACCGGGGACTGCTGACGCTGATTTCAGGGCAGGTTGAAAACCATGAGAACTTTGCCTTTCGGATATGAAATCGAGCTAGATTTTTTTCATGGCTACATTATCAGATACCTCACCATAGACAACCTGAATTGGAAAAAGTGGACCCCTAGAGATTTTTCTAAAAATCACTTATCATAGGCCACAAAGTAGCAATTGTTTTGGTAAAATCTTGCAATTTTATCGAAGATGTCTGGGTCCACCCGTGTTTCGAAACGAGCTGGGTAGGACAGGAATGGCACATAGGAAGTTAGGGTGGATAGGTTAGATGATGTCACTATCAATTATGTCACTTACCCAGGCCATTAATGTACTGCTGGATGCCACGACTCTGGGGACTGCTGACGCTGATTTCAGGGCAGAATGAAAACCATGAGAACTTTGCCTTTCGGATATGAAATCGAGCTAGATTTTTTTTCATGGCTACATTATCAGATACCTCACCATAGAGAACCTGAATTGGCAAAATTGGACCCCTAGAGATTTTTCGAAAAACCACTTATCATAGGCCACAAAGTAGCAATTGTTTTGGTAAAATCTTGCAATTTTATCAAAGATGTCTGGATCCACCCGTGTTTCGAAATGAGCTGGGTAGGACATGAATGGCACATAGGAAGTTAGGGTGGATAGGCTAGATGATGTCACTATCAATTATGTCACTTACCCAGGCCATTAATGTACGCTGGACGCCACGACACCGGGGACTGCTGAAGCTGATTTTAGGGCAGATTGAAAACCATGAGAACTTTGCCTTTCGGATATGAAATCGAGCTAGATTTTTTTCATGGCTACATTATTAGATACCTCACCATAGAGAACCTAAATTGGCAAAAGTGGACCCCTAGAGATTTTTCTAAAATCACTTATCATAGGCCACAAAGTAGCAATTGTTTTGGTAAAATCTTGCAATTTTATCGAAGATGTCTGGGTCCACCCGTGTTTCGAAACGAGCTGGGTAGGATAGGAATGGCACATAGGAAGTTAGGGTGGATAGGTTAGATGATGTCACTATCAATTATGTCACTTACCCAGGCCATTAATGTACTGCTGGATGCCACGACACCAGGGACTGCTGACGCTGATTTCAGGGCAGATTGAAAACCATGAGAACTTTGCCTTTCGATATGAAATCAAGCTAGATTTTTTTCATGGCTACATTATCAGATACCTCACCATAGAGAACCTGAATTGGCAAAAGTGGACCCCTAGAGATTTTTCTAAAAACCACTTATCATAGGCCATAATTAGCAATTATTTTGGTAAAATCTTGCAAATTTATTGAAGATGTCTAGGTCCACCCGTGTTTCGAAACGAGCTGGGTAGGACAGGAATGGCACATAGGAAGTTAGGGTGGATAGGTTAGGTGATGTCACTACCAATTATGTCACTTACCTAGGCCATTAATGTACGCTGGACGCCACGACACCGGGGACTGCTGACGTTGATTTCAGGGCAGATTGAAAACCATGAGAACTTTGCCTTTCGGATATGAAATCGAGCTAGATTTTTTTCATGGCTACATTATTAGATACCTCACCATAGAGAACCTGAATTGGCAAAAGTGGACCCCTAGAGATTTTTCTAAAAACCACTTATCATAGGCCACAAAGTAGCAATTGTTTTGGTAAAATCTTGCAATTTTATCGAAGATGTCTGGGTCCACCCGTGTTTCGAAACGAGATGGGTAGGACATGAATGGCACATAGGAAGTTGGGGTGGATAGGCTAGATGATGTCACTACCAATTATGTCACTTACCTAGGCCATTAATGTACGCTGGACGCCACGACACCGGGGACTGCTGACGTTGATTTCAGGGCAGATTGAAAACCATGAGAACTTTGCCTTTCGGATATGAAATCGAGCTAGATTTTTTTCATGGCTACATTATTAGATACCTCACCATAGAGAACCTGAATTGGCAAAAGTGGACCCCTAGAGATTTTTCTAAAAATCACTTATCATCGGCCACAAAGTAGCAATTGTTTTGGTAAAATCTTGCAATTTTATCGAAGATGTCTGGGTCCACCCATGTTTCGAAACGAGCTAGGTAGGACAGGAATGGCACATAGGAAGTTAGGGTGGATAGGTTAGATGATGTCAATATCAATTATGTCACTTACCCAGGCCATTAATGTACTGCTGGATGCCACGACACCAGGGACTGCTGACGCTGATTTCAGGGCAGATTGAAAATCGTGAGAACTTTGCCTTTCGATATGAAATCAAGCTAGATTTTTTTCATGGCTACATTATCAGATACCTCACCATAGAGAACCTGAATTAGCAAAAGTGGACCCCTAGAGATTTTTCTAAAAACCACTTATCATAGGCCATAAAGTAGCAATTATTTTGGTAAAATCTTGCAATTTTATCGAAGATGTCTAGGTCCACCCGTGTTTCAAAACGAGCTGGGTAGGACAGGAATGGCACATAGGAAGTTAGGGTGGATAGGTCAGATGATGTCACTATCAATTATGTCACTTACCTAGGCCATTAATGTACGCTGGACGCCACGACACCGGCGACTGCTGACGCTGATTTCAGGGCAGATTGAAAACCATGAGAACTTTGCCATTCGGATATGAAATCGAGCTAGATTTTTTTCATGGCTACATTATCAGATACCTCACCATAGATAACCTGAATTGGAAAAAGTGTACCCCTAGAGATTTTTCTAAAAATCACTTATCATAGGCCACAAAGTAGCAATTGTTTTGGTAAAATCTTGCAATTTTATCGAAGATGTCTGCGTCCACCCGTGTTTCGAAACGAGCTGGGTAGGACAGGAATGGCACATAGGAAGTTAGGGTGGATAGGTTAGATGATGTCACTATCAATTATGTCACTTACCCAGGCCATTTAATGTACTGCTGGACGCCACGACACCGGGGACTGCTAACGCTGATTTCAGGGCAGATTGAAAACCATGAGAACTTTGCCTTTCGGATATGAAATCGAGCTAGATTTTTTTCATGGCTACATTATCAGATACCTCACCATAGAGAACCTGAATTGGCAAAAGTGGACCCCTAGAGATTTTTCTAAAAACCACTTATCATAGGCCACAAAGTAGCAATTGTTTTGGTAAAATCTTGCAATTTTTATCGAAGATGTCTGGGTCCACCCGTGTTTCGAAACGAGCTGGGTAGGACAGGAATGGCACATAGGAAGTTAGGGTGGATAGGTTAGATGATGTCACTATCAATTATGTCACTTACCCAGGCCATTAATGTACTGTTGGATGCCACGGCACCAGGGACTGCTGACGCTGATTTCAGGGCAGATTGAAAACCATGAGAACTTTGCCTTTCGATATGAAATCAAGCTAGATTTTTTTTATGGCTACATTATCAGATACCTCACCATAGAGAACCTGAATTGGCAAAAGTGGACCCCTAGAGAATTTTCTAACAATCACTTATCATAGGCCACAAAGTAGCAATTGTTTTGGTAAAATCTTGCAATTTTATCGAAGATGTCTAGGTCCACCCGTGTTTCGAAACGAGCTGGGTAGGACAGGAATGGCACATAGGAAGTAAGGGTGGATAGGTTAGATGATGTCACTATCAATTATGTTACTTACCTAGGCCATTAATGTACGCTGGACGCCACAACACCGGGGACTGCTGACGCTGATTTCAGGGCAGGTTGAAAACCATGAGAACTTTGCCTTTCGGATATGAAATCGAGCTAGATTTTTTTCATGGCTACATTATCAGATACCTCACCATAGACAACCTGAATTGGAAAAAGTGGACCCCTAGAGATTTTTCTAAAAATCACTTATCATAGGCCACAAAGTAGCAATTGTTTTGGTAAAATCTTGCAATTTTATCGAAGATGTCTGGGTCCACCCGTGTTTCAAAACGAGCTGGGTAGGACAGGAATGGCACATAGGAAGTTAGGGTGGATAGGTTAGATGATGTCACTATCAATTATGTCACTTACCCAGGCCATTAATGTACTGCTGGATGCCACGACTCTGGGGACTGCTGACGCTGATTTCAGGGCAGAATGAAAACTATGAGAACTTTGCCTTTCGGATATGAAATCGAGCTAGATTTTTTTTCATGGCTACATTATCAGATACCTCACCATAGAGAACCTGAATTGGCAAAAGTGGACCCCTAGAGATTTTTCTAAAAACCACTTATCATAGGCCACAAAGTAGCAATTGTTTTGGTAAAATCTTGCAATTTTATCAAAGATGTCTGGATCCACCCGTGTTTCGAAATGAGCTGGGTAGGACATGAATGGCACATAGGAAGTTAGGGTGGATAGGCTAGATGATGTCACTATCAATTATGTCACTTACCCAGGCCATTAATGTACGCTGGACGCCACGACACCGGGGACTGCTGAAGCTGATTTTAGGGCAGATTGAAAACCATGAGAACTTTGCCTTTCGGATATGAAATCGAGCTAGATTTTTTTCATGGCTACATTATTGGATACCTCACCATAGAGAACCTAAATTGGCAAAAGTGGACCCCTAGAGATTTTTCTAAAATCACTTATCATAGGCCACAAAGTAGCAATTGTTTTGGTAAAATCTTGCAATTTTATCGAAGATGTCTGGGTCCACCCGTGTTTCGAAACGAGCTGGGTAGGATAGGAATGGCACATAGGAAGTTAGGGTGGATAGGTTAGATGATGTCACTATCAATTATGTCACTTACCCAGGCCATTAATGTACTGCTGGATGCCACGACACCAGGGACTGCTGACGCTGATTTCAGGGCAGATTGAAAACCATGAGAACTTTGCCTTTCGATATGAAATCAAGCTAGATTTTTTTCATGGCTACATTATCAGATACCTCACCATAGAGAACCTGAATTGGCAAAAGTGGACCCCTAGAGATTTTTCTAAAAACCACTTATCATAGGCCATAATTAGCAATTGTTTTGGTAAAATCTTGCAAATTTATTGAAGATGTCTAGGTCCACCCGTGTTTCGAAACGAGCTGGGTAGGACAGGAATGGCACATAGGAAGTTAGGGTGGATAGGTTAGATGATGTCACTACCAATTATGTCACTTACCTAGGCCATTAATGTACGCTGGACGCCACGACACCGGGGACTGCTGACGTTGATTTCAGGGCAGATTGAAAACCATGAGAACTTTGCCTTTCGGATATGAAATCGAGCTAGATTTTTTTCATGGCTACATTATTAGATACCTCACCATAGAGAACCTAAATTGGCAAAAGTGGACCCCTAGAGATTTTTCTAAAATCACTTATCATAGGCCACAAAGTAGCAATTGTTTTGGTAAAATCTTGCAATTTTATCGAAGATGTCTGGGTCCACCCGTGTTTCGAAACGAGCTGGGTAGGATAGGAATGGCACATAGGAAGTTAGGGTGGATAGGTTAGATGATGTCACTATCAATTATGTCACTTACCCAGGCCATTAATGTACTGCTGGATGCCACGACACCAGGGACTGCTGACGCTGATTTCAGGGCAGATTGAAAACCATGAGAACTTTGCCTTTCGATATGAAATCAAGCTAGATTTTTTTCATGGCTACATTATCAGATACCTCACCATAGAGAACCTGAATTGGCAAAAGTGGACCCCTAGAGATTTTTCTAAAAACCACTTATCATAGGCCATAATTAGCAATTGTTTTGGTAAAATCTTGCAAATTTATTGAAGATGTCTAGGTCCACCCGTGTTTCGAAACGAGCTGGGTAGGACAGGAATGGCACATAGGAAGTTAGGGTGGATAGGTTAGATAATGTCACTACCAATTATGTCACTTACCTAGGCCATTAATGTACGCTGGACGCCACGACACCGGGGACTGCTGACGTTGATTTCAGGGCAGATTGAAAACCATGAGAACTTTGCCTTTCGGATATGAAATCGAGCTAGATTTTTTTCATGGCTACATTATCAGATACCTCACCATAGAGAACCTGAATTAGCAAAAGTGGACCCCTTGAGATTTTTCTAAAAATCACTTATCATCGGCCACAAAGTAGCAATTGTTTTGGTAAAATCTTGCAATTTTATCGAAGATGTCTGCGTCCACCCGTGTTTCGAAACGAGCTGGGTAGGACAGGAATGGCACATAGGAAGTTAGGGTGGATAGGTTAGATGATGTCACTATCAATTATGTCACTTACCCAGGCCATTTAATGTACTGCTGGACGCCACGACACCGGGGACTGCTAACGCTGATTTCAGGGCAGATTGAAAACCATGAGAACTTTGCCTTTCGGATATGAAATCGAGCTAGATTTTTTTCATGGCTACATTATCAGATACCTCACCATAGAGAACCTGAATTGGCAAAAGTGGACCCCTAGAGATTTTTCTAAAAACCACTTATCATAGGCCACAAAGTAGTAATTGTTTTGGTAAAATCTTGCAATTTTATCGAAGATGTCTGGGTCCACCCGTGTTTCGAAACGAGCTGGGTAGGACAGGAATGGCACATAGGAAGTTAGGGTGGATAGGTTAGATGATGTCACTATCAATTATGTCACTTACCCAGGCCATTAATGTACTGTTGGATGCCACGGCACTAGGGACTGCTGACGCTGATTTCAGGGCAGATTGAAAACCATGAGAACTTTGCCTTTCGATATGAAATCAAGCTAGATTTTTTTTATGGCTACATTATCAGATACCTCACCATAGAGAACCTGAATTGGCAAAAGTGGACCCCTAGAGAATTTTCTAACAATCACTTATCATAGGCCACAAAGTAGCAATTGTTTTGGTAAAATCTTGCAATTTTATCGAAGATGTCTAGGTCCACCCGTGTATCGAAACGAGCTGGGTAGGACAGGAATGGCACATAGGAAGTTAGGGTGGATAGGTTAGATGATGTCACTATCAATTATGTCACTTACCTAGGCCATTAATGTACGCTGGACGCCACAACACCGGGGACTGCTGACGCTGATTTCAGGGCAGGTTGAAAACCATGAGAACTTTGCCTTTCGGATATGAAATCGAGCTAGATTTTTTTCATGGCTACATTATCAAATACCTCACCATAGACAACCTGAATTGGAAAAAGTGGACCCCTAGAGATTTTTCTAAAAATCACTTATCATAGGCCTCAAAGTAGCAATTGTTTTGGTAAAATCTTGCAATTTTATCGAAGATGTCTGGGTCCACCCGTGTTTCGAAACGAGCTGGGTAGGACAGGAATGGCACATAGGAAGTTAGGGTGGATAGGTTAGATGATGTCACTATCAATTATGTCACTTACCCAGGCCATTAATGTACTGCTGGATGCCACGACTCCGGGGACTGCTGACGCTGATTTCAGGGCAGAATGAAAACCATGAGAACTTTGCCTTTCGGATATGAAATCGAGCTAGATTTTTTTCATGGCTACATTATCAGATACCTCACCATAGAGAACCTGAATTGGCAAAAGTGGACCCCTAGAGATTTTTCGAAAAACCACTTATCATAGGCCACAAAGTAGCAATTGTTTTGGTAAAATCTTGCAATTTTATCAAAGATGTCTGGATCCACCCGTGTTTCGAAACGAGCTGGGTAGGACATGAATGGCACATAGGAAGTTAGGGTGGATAGGCTAGATGATGTCACTATCAATTATGTCACTTACCCAGGCCATTAATGTACGCTGGACGCCACGACACCGGGGACTGCTGAAGCTGATTTTAGGGCAGATTGAAAACCATGAGAACTTTGCCTTTCGGATATGAAATCGAGCTAGATTTTTTTCATGGCTACATTATTAGATACCTCACCATAGAGAACCTAAATTGGCAAAAGTGGACCCCTAGAGATTTTTCTAAAATCACTTATCATAGGCCACAAAGTAGCAATTGTTTTGGTAAAATCTTGCAATTTTATCGAAGATGTCTGGGTCCACCCGTGTTTCGAAACGAGCTGGGTAGGATAGGAATGGCACATAGGAAGTTAGGGTGGATAGGTTAGATGATGTCACTATCAATTATGTCACTTACCCAGGCCATTAATGTACTGCTGGATGCCACGACACCAGGGACTGTTGACGCTGATTTCAGGGCAGATTGAAAACCATGAGAACTTTGCCTTTCGATATGAAATCAAGCTAGATTTTTTTCATGGCTACATTATCAGATACCTCACCATAGAGAACCTGAATTGGCAAAAGTGGACCCCTAGAGATTTTTCTAAAAACCACTTATCATAGGCCATAATTAGCAATTGTTTTGGTAAAATCTTACAAATTTATTGAAGATGTCTAGGTCCACCCGTGTTTCGAAACGAGCTGGGTAGGACAGGAATGGCACATAGGAAGTTAGGGTGGATAGGTTAGATGATGTCACTACCAATTATGTCACTTACCTAGGCCATTAATGTACGCTGGACGCCACGACACCGGGGACTGCTGACGTTGATTTCAGGGCAGATTGAAAACCATGAGAACTTTGCCTTTCGGATATGAAATCGAGCTAGATTTTTTTCATGGCTACATTATTAGATACCTCACCATAGAGAACCTGAATTGGCAAAAGTGGACCCCTAGAGATTTTTCTAAAAATCACTTATCATCGGCCACAAAGTAGCAATTATTTTGGTAAAATCTTGCAATTTTATCGAAGATGTCTGGGTCCACCCGTGTTTCGAAACGAGCTGGGTAGGACAGGAATGGCACATAGGAAGTTAGGGTGGATAGGTTAGATGATGTCAATATCAATTATGTCACTTACCCAGGCCATTAATGTACTGCTGGATGCCACGACACCAGGGACTGCTGACGCTGATTTCAGGGCAGATTGAAAATCGTGAGAACTTTGCCTTTCGATATGAAATCAAGCTAGATTTTTTTCATGGCTACATTATCAGATACCTCACCATAGAGAACCTGAATTAGCAAAAGTGGACCCCTAGAGATTTTTCTAAAAACCACTTATCATAGGCCATAAAGTAGCAATTATTTTGGTAAAATCTTGCAATTTTATCGAAGATGTCTAGGTCCACCCGTGTTTCAAAACGAGCTGGGTAGGACAGGAATGGCACATAGGAAGTTAGGGTGGATAGGTCAGATGATGTCACTATCAATTATGTCACTTACCTAGGCCATTAATGTACGCTGGACGCCACGACACCGGGGACTGCTGACGCTGATTTCAGGGCAGATTGAAAACCATGAGAACTTTGCCTTTCGGATATGAAATCGAGCTAGATTTTTTTCATGGCTACATTATCAGATACCTCACCATAGATAACCTGAATTGGAAAAAGTGTACCCCTAGAGATTTTTCTAAAAATCACTTATCATAGGCCACAAAGTAGCAATTGTTTTGGTAAAATCTTGCAATTTTATCGAAGATGTCTGGGTCCACCCGTGTTTCGAAACGAGCTGGGTAGGACAGGAATGGCACATAGGAAGTTAGGGTGGATAGGTTAGATGATGTCACTATCAATTATGTCACTTACCCAGGCCATTTAATGTACTGCTGGACGCCACGACACCGGGGACTGCTAACGCTGATTTCAAGGCAGATTGAAAACCATGAGAACTTTGCCTTTCGGATATGAAATCGAGCTAGATTTTTTTCATGGCTACATTATTAGATACCTCACCATAGAGAACCTGAATTGGCAAAAGTGGACCCCTAGAGATTTTTCTAAAAACCACTTATCATAGGCCACAAAGTAGCAATTGTTTTGGTAAAATCTTGCAATTTTATCGAAGATGTCTGGGTCCACCCGTGTTTCGAAACGAGATGGGTAGGACATGAATGGCACATAGGAAGTTAGGGTGGATAGGCTAGATGATGTCACTATCAATTATGTCACTTACCCAGGCCATTAATGTACGCTGGACGCCACAACACCAGGGACTGCTGACGCTGATTTCAGGGCAGATTGAAAACCATGAGAACTTTGCCTTTCGGATATGAAATCGAGCTAGATTTTTTTCATGGCTACATTATTAGATACCTCACCATAGAGAACCTGAATTGGCAAAAGTGGACCCCTAGAGATTTTTCTAAAAATCACTTATCATAGGCCACAAAGTAGCAATTATTTTGGTAAAATCTTGCAATTTTATCGAAGATGTCTGGGTCCACCCGTGTTTCGAAACGAGCTGGGTAGGACAGGAATGACACATAGGAAGTTAGGGTGGATAGGTTAGATGATGTCACTATCAATTATGTCACTTACCCAGGCCATTAATGTACTGCTGGACGCCACGACACCGGGGACTGCTGACGCTGATTTCAGGGCAGATTGAAAACCATGAGAACTTTGCCTTTCGATATGAAATCGAGCTAGATTTTTTTCATGGATACATTATCAGATACCTCACCATAGAGGACCTGAATTGGCAAAAGTGGACCCCTAGAGATTTTTCTAAAAATCACTTATCATAGGCCACAAAGTAGCAATTGTTTTGGTAAAATCTTGCAATTTTATCGAAGATGTCTAGGTCCACCCGTGTTTCGAAACGAGCTGGGTAGGACTGGAATGGCACATAGGAAGTTAGGGTGGATAGGTTAGATGATGTCACTATCAATTATGTCACTTACCCAGGCCATTAATGTACGCTGGACGCCACGACACCGGGGACTGCTGACGCTGATTTCAGGGCAGATTGAAAACCATGAGAACTTTGCCTTTCGATATGAAATCGAGCTAGATTTTTTTCATGGCTACATTATCAGATACCTCACCATAGAGGACCTGAATTGGCAAAAGTGGACCCCTAGAGATTTTTCTAAAAATCACTTATCATAGGCCATAAAGTAGCAATTATTTTGGTAAAATCTTGCAATTTTATCGAAGATGTCTAGGTCCACCCGTGTTTCGAAACGAGCTGGGTAGGATAGGAATGGCACATAGGAAGTTAGGGTGGATAGGTTAGATGATGTCACTATCAATTATGTCACTTACCCAGGCCATTAGTGTACGCTGAACGCCACGACACCGGGGACTGCTGACGCTGATTTCAGGGCAGATTGAAAACCATGAGAACTTTGCCTTTCGGATATGAAATCGAGCTAGATTTTTTTCATGGCTACATTATCAGATACCTCACCATAGAGAACCTGAGTTGACAAAAGTGGACCCCTAGAGATTTTTATAAAAATCACTTATCATAGGCCACAAAGTAGCAATTGTTTTGGTAAAATCTTGCAATTTTATCGAAGATGTCTGGGTCCACCCGTGTTTCGAAACGAGCTGGGTAGGACATGAATGGCACATAGGAAGTTAGGGTGGATAGGCTAGATGATATCACTATCAATTATGTCACTTACCCAGGCCATTAATGTACGCTGGACGCCACAACACCAGGGACTGCTGACGCTGATTTCAGGGCAGATTGAAAACCATGAAAACTTTGCCTTTCGGATATGAAATCGAGCTAGATTTTTTTCATGGCTACATTATCAGATACCTCACCATAGATAACCTGAATTGGAAAAAGTGGACCCGTAGAGATTTTTCTAAAAATCACTTATCATAATCCACAAAGTAGCAATTGTTTTGGTAAAATCTTGCAATTTTATCGAAGATGTCTGGGTCCACCCGTGTTTCGAAACGAGCTGGGTAGGACAGGAATGGCACATAGGAAGTTAGGGTGGATAGGTTAGATGATGTCACTATCAATTATGTCACTTACCCAGGCCATTAATGTACTGCTGGACGCCACGACACCGGGGACTGCTGACGCTGATTTCAGGGCTGATTGAAAACCATGAGAACTTTGCCTTTCGGACATGAAATCGAGCTAGATTTTTTTCATGGCTACATTATCAGATACCTCACCATAGAGAACTTGAATTGGCAAAAGTGGACCCCTAGAGATTTTTCTAAAAACCACTTATCATAGGCCACAAAGTAGCAATTGTTTTGGTAAAATCTTGCAATTTTATCGAAGATGTCTGGGTCCACCCGTGTTTCGAAACGAGCTGGGTAGGACATGAATGGCACATAGGAAGTTAGGGTGGATAGGTTAGATGATGTCACTATCAATTATGTCACTTACCCAGGCCATTAATGTACGCTGGACGCCACGACACCGGGGACTGCTGACGCTGATTTCAGGGCAGATTGAAAACCATGAGAACTTTGCCTTTCGGATATGAAATCGAGCTAGATTTTTTTCATGGCTACATTATCAGATACCTCACCATAGAGAACCTGAATTGGCAAAAGTGGACTCCTAGAGATTTTTCTAAAAATCACTTATCATAGGCCACAAGTAGCAATTGTTTTGGTAAAATCTTGCAATTTTATCGAAGATGTCTGGGTCCACCCGTGTTTCGAAACGAGCTGGGTAGGACAGGAATGGCACATAGGAAGTTAGGGTGGATAGGTTAGATGATGTCACTATCAATTATGTCACTTACCCAGGCCATTAATGTACTGTTGGATGCCACGACACCAGGGACTGCTGACGCTGATTTCAGGGCAGATTGAAAACCATGAGAACTTTGTCTTTCGATATGAAATCGAGCTAGATTTTTTTCATGGCTACATTATCAGATACCTCACCATAGAGAACCTGAATTGGCAAAAGTGTACCCCTAGAGATTTTTCTAAAAAACACTTATCATAGGTCACAAAGTAGCAATTATTTTGGTAAAATCTTGCAATTTTATCGAAGATGTCTAGGTCCACCCGTGTTTCGAAACGAGCTGGGTAGGACAGGAATGACACATAGGAAGTTAGGGTGGATAGGTTAGATGATGTCACTATCAATTATGTCACTTACCTAGGCCATTAATGTACTGCTGGATGCCATGACACCGGGGACTGCTGACGCTGATTTCAGGGCAGATTGAAAACCATGAGAACTTTGCCTTTCGGATATGAAATCGAGCTAGATTTTTTTCATGGCTACATTATCAGATACCTCACCATAGAGAACCTGAATTGGCAAAAGTGGACCCCTAGAAATTTTTCTAAAAACCACTTATCATAGGCCATAAAGTAGCAATTGTTTTGGTAAAATCTTGCAATTTTATCAAAGATGTCTGGGTCCACCCGTGTTTCGAAACGAGCTGGGTAGGATATGAATGGCACATAGGAAGTTAGGGTGGATAGGCTAGATGATGTCACTATCAATTATGTCACTTACCCAGGCCATTAATGTACGCTGGACGCCACGACACCGGGGACTGCTGATGCTGATTTCAGGGCAGATTGAAAACCGTGAGAACTTTGCCTTTCGGATATGAAATCGAGCTAGATTTTTTTCATGACTACATTATTAGATAACTCACCATAGAGAACCTGAATTAGCAAAAGTGGACCCCTATAGATTTTTCTAAAATCACTTATCATAGGCCACAAAGTAGCAATTGTTTTGGTAAAATCTTGCAATTTTATCGAAGATGTCTGGGTCCACCCGTGTTTCGAAACGAGCTGGGTAGGATAGGAATGGCACATAGTAAGTTAGGGTGGATAGGTTAGATGATGTCACTATCAATTATGTCACTTACCCAGGCCATTAATGTACTGCTGGATGCCACGACACCTGGGACTGCTGACGCTGATTTCAGGGCAGATTGAAAACCATGAGAACTTTTCCTTTTGATATGAAATCAAGCTAGATTTTTTTCATGGCTACATTATCAGATACCTCACCATAGAGAACCTGAATTGGCAAAAGTGGACCCCTAGAGATTTTTCTAAAAACCACTTATCATAGGCCATAATTAGCAATTGTTTTGGTAAAATCTTGCAAATTTATCGAAGATGTCTAGGTCCACCCGTGTTTCGAAACGAGCTGGGTAGGACAGGAATGGCACATAGGAAGTTAGGGTGGATAGGTTAGATGATGTCACTACCAATTATGTCACTTACCTAGGCCATTAATGTATGCTGGACGCCACGACACCGAGGACTGCTGACGCTGATTTCAGGGCAGATTGAAAACCATGAGAACTTTGCCTTTCGGATATGAAATCGAGCTAGATTTTTTCATGGCTACATTATTAGATACCTCACCATAGAGAACCTGAATTAGCAAAAGTGGACCCCTAGATATTTTTCTAAAAATCACTTATCATCGGCCACAAATTAGCAATTGTTTTGGTAAAATCTTGCAATTTTATCGAAGATGTCTGGGTCCACCCGTGTTTCGAAATGAGCTGGGTAGGAGAGGAATGGCACATAGGAAGTTAGGGTGGATAGGTTAGATGATGTCACTATCAATTATGTCACTTACCCAGGCCATTAATGTACTGCTGGATGCCACGACACCAGGGACTGCTGACGTGATTTCAGGGCAGATTGAAAACCGTGAGAACTTTGCCTTTCGATATGAAATCAAGCTAGATTTTTTTCATGGCTACATTATCAGATACCTCACCATAAAGAACCTGAATTGGCAAAAGTGGACCCCTAGAGATTTTTCTAAAAACCACTTATCATAGGCCATAAAGTAGCAATTATTTTGGTAAAATCTTGCAATTTTATCGAAGATGTCTAGGTCCACCCGTATTTCAAAACGAGCTGGGTAGGACAGGAATGGCACATAGGAAGTTAGGGTGGATAGGTCAGATGATGTCACTATCAATTATGTCACTTACCTAGGCCATTAATGTACGCTGGACGCCACGACACCGGGGACTGCTGACGCTGATTTCAGGGCAGATTGAAAACCATGAGAACTTTGCCTTTCGGATATGAAATCGAGCTAGATTTTTTTCATGGCTACATTATCAGATACCTCACCATAGATAACCTGAATTGGAAAAAGTGTACCCCTAGAGATTTTTCTAAAAATCACTTATCATAGGCCACAAAGTAGCAATTGTTTTGGTAAAATCTTGCAATTTTATCGAAGATGTCTGGGTCCACCCGTGTTTCGAAACGAGCTGGGTAGGACAGGAATGGCACATAGGAAGTTAGGGTGGATAGGTTAGATGATGTCACTATCAATTATGTCACTTACCCAGGCCATTAATGTACTGCTGGATGCCACGACACCAGGGACTGCTGACACTGATTTCAGGGCAGATTGAAAACCGTGAGAACTTTGCCTTTCGATATGAAATCAAGCTAGATTTTTTTCATGGCTACATTATCAGATACCTCACCATAGAGAACCTGAATTGGCAAAAGTGGACCCCTAGAGATTTTTCTAAAATCCACTTATCATAGGCCATAAAGTAGCAATTATTTTGGTAAAATCTTGCAATTTGATCGAAGATGTCTAGGTCCACCCGTATTTCAAAACGAGCTGGGTAGGACAGGAATGGCACATAGGAAGTTAGGGTGGATAGGTCAGATGATGTCACTATCAATTATGTCACTTACCTAGGCCATTAATGTACGCTGGACGCCACGACACCGGGGACTGCTGACGCTGATTTCAGGGCAGATTGAAAACCATGAGAACTTTGCCTTTCGGATATGAAATCGAGCTAGATTTTTCATGGCTACATTATCAGATACCTCACCATAGATAACCTAAATTGGAAAAAGTGTACCCCTAGAGATTTTTCTAAAAATCACTTATCATAGGCCACAAAGTAGCAATTGTTTTGGTAAAATCTTGCAATTTTATCGAAGATGTCTGGGTCCACCCGTGTTTCGAAACGAGCTGGGTAGGACAGGAATGGCACATAGGAAGTTAGGGTGGATAGGTTAGATGATGTCACTATCAATTATGTCACTTACCCAGGCCATTAATGTACTGCTGGATGCCACGACACCAGGGACTGCTGACGCTGATTTCAGGGCAGATTGAAAACCGTGAGAACTTTGCCTTTCGATATGAAATCAAGCTAGATTTTTTTCATGGCTACATTATCAGATACCTCACCATAGAGAACCTGAATTGGCAAAAGTGGACCCCTAGAGATTTTTCTAAAAACCACTTATCATAGGCCATAAAGTAGCAATTATTTTGGTAAAATCTTGCAATTTTATCGAAGATGTCTAGGTCCACCCGTATTTCAAAACGAGCTGGGTAGGACAGGAATGGCACATAGGAAGTTAGGGTGGATAGGTCAGATGATGTCACTATCAATTATGTCACTTACCTAGGCCATTAATGTACGCTGGACGCCACGACACCGGGGACTGCTGACGCTGATTTCAGGGCAGATTGAAAACAATGAGAACTTTGCCTTTCGGATATGAAATCGAGCTAGATATTTTTCATGGCTACATTATCAGATACCTCACCATAGATAACCTGAATTGGAAAAAGTGTACCCCTAGAGATTTTTCTAAAAATCACTTATCATAGGCCACAAAGTAGTTATTGTTTTGGTAAAATTTTGCAATTTTATCGAAGATGTCTGGGTCCACCCGTGTTTCGAAACGAGCTAGGTAGGACAGGAATGGCACATAGGAAGATAGGTTGGATAGGTTAGATGATGTCACTATCAATTATGTCACTTACCTAGGCCATTTAATGTACTGCTGGACGCCATGACACCGGGGATTGCTAACGCTGATTTCAGGGCAGATTGAAAACCATGAGAACTTTGCCTTTCGGATATGAAATCGATCTAGATTTTTTTCATGGCTACATTATCAGATACCTCACCATAGAGGACCTGAATTGGCAAAAGTGGACCCCTAGAGATTTTTCTAAAAATCACTTATCATAGGCCACAAAGTAGCAATTGTTTTTGTAAAATCTTGCAATTTTATCGAAGATGTCTGGGTCCACTCGTGTTTCGAAACGAGCTGGGTAGGACATGAATGGCACATAGGAAGTTAGGGTGGATAGGCTAGATGATGTCACTATCAATTATGTCACTTACCCAGGACATTAATGTACGCTGGACGCCACAACACCAGGGACTGCTGACGCTGATTTCAGGGCAGATTGAAAACCATGAGAACTTTGCCTTTCGGATATGAAATCGAGCTAGATTTTTTTCATGGCTACATTATCAGATACCTCACCATAGAGGACCTGAGTTGGCAAAAGTGGACCCCTAGAGATTTTTCTAAAAATCACTTATCATAGGCCACAAAGTAGCAATTGTTTTGGTAAAATCTTGCAATTTTATCGAAGATGTCTGGGTCCACCCGTGTTTCGAAACGAGCTGGGTAGGACAGGAATGGCACATAGGAAGTTAGGGTGGATAGGTTAGATGATGTCACTATCAATTATGTCACTTACCTAGGCCATTAATATACGCTGGACGCCACGACACCGGGGACTGCTGACGCTGATTTCAGGGCAGATTAAAAACCATGAGAACTTTGCCTTTCGGATATGAAATCGAGCTAGATTTTTTTCATGGCTACATTATTAGATACCTCACCATAGAGAACCTGAGTTGGCAAAAGTGGACCCCTAGAGATTTTTCTAAAAATCACTTATCATAGGCCACAAAGTAGCAATTGTTTTGGTAAAATCTTGCAATTTTATCGAAGATGTCTGGGTCCACCCGTGTTTCGAAACGAGCTGGGTAGGACAGGAATGGCACATAGGAAGTTAGGGTGGATAGGTTAGATGATGTCACTATCAATTATGTCACTTACCTAGGCCATTAATGTACGCTGGACGCCACAACACCAGGGACTGCTGACGCTGATTTCAGGGCAGATTGAAAACCATGAGAACTTTGCCTTTCGGATATGAAATCGAGCTAGATTTTTTTCATGGCTACATTATTAGATACCTCACCATAGAGAACCTGATTTGGAAAAAGTGGACCCCTAGAGATTTTTCTAAAAACCACTTATCATAGGCCACAAAGTAGCAATTGTTTTTGTAAAATCTTGCAATTTTATCGAAGATGTCTGGGTCCACTCGTGTTTCGAAACGAGCTGGGTAGGACATGAATGGCACATAGGAAGATAGGGTGGATAGGCTAGATGATGTCACTATCAATTATGTCACTTACCCAGGCCATTAATGTACGTTGGACGCCACAACACCAGGGACTGCTGACGCTGATTTCAGGGCAGATTGAAAACCATGAGAACTTTGCCTTTCGGATATGAAATCGAGCTAGATTTTTTTTCATGGCTACATTATTAGATACCTCACCATAGAGAACCTGAATTGGCAAAAGTGGACCCCTAGAGATTTTTCTAAAAATTACTTATCATAGGCCACAAAGTAGCAATTATTTTGGTAAAATCTTGCAATTTTATCGAAGATGTCTGGGTCCACCCGTGTTTCGAAACGAGCTGGGTAGGACAGGAATGGCACATAGGAAGTTAGGGTGGATAGGTTAGATGATGTCACTATCAATGATGTCACTTACCCAGGCCATTAATGTACGCTGGACGCCACGACACCGGGGACTGCTGACGCTGATTTCATGGCAGATTGAAAACCATGAGAACTTTGCCTTTCGATATGAAATCGAGCTATATTTTTTTCATGGCTACATTATCAGATACCTCACCATAGAGGACCTGAATTGGCAAAAGTGGACCCCTAGAGATTTTTCTAAAAATCACTTATCATAGGCCACAAAGTAGCAATTGTTTTGGTAAAATCTTGCAATTTTATCGAAGATGTCTAGATCCACCCGTGTTTCGAAACGAGCTGGGTAGGACAGGATTGGCACATAGGAAGTTAGGGTGGATAGGTTAGATGATGCCACTATCAATTATGTTACTAACCCAGGCCATTAATGTACGCTGGACGCCACGACACCGGGGACTGCTGACGCTGATTTCAGGGCAGATTGAAAACCATGAGAACTTTGCCTTTCGGATATGAAATCGAGCTAGATTTTTTTCATGGCTACATTATCAGATACCTCACCATAGAGAACCTGAGTTGGCAAAAGTGGACCCCAAGAGATTTTTCTAAAAATCACTTATCATAGGCCACAAAGTAGCAATTGTTTTGGTAAAATCTTGCAATTTTATCGAAGATGTCTGGGTCCACCCGTGTTTCGAAACGAGCTGGGTAGGACAGGAATGACACATAGGAAGTTAGGGTGGATAGGTTAGATGATGTCACTATCAATTATGTCACTTACCTAGGCCATTAATGTACGCTGGACGCCACGACACCGAGGACTGCTGACGCTGATTTCAGGGCAGATTGAAAACCATGAGAACTTTGCCTTTCGGATATGAAATCGAGCTAGATTTTTTTCATGGCTACATTATTAGATACCTCACCATAGAGAACCTGATTTGGAAAAAGTGGACCCCTAGAGATTTTTCTAAAAATCACTTATCATAGGCCACAAAGTAGCAATTGTTTTGGTAAAATCTTGCAATTTTATCGAAGATGTCTGGGTCCACCCGTGTTTCGAAACGAGCTGGGTAGGACAGGAATGACACATAGGAAGTTAGGGTGGATAGGTTAGATGATGTCACTATCAATTATGTCACTTACCTAGGCCATTAATGTACGCTGGACGCCACGACACCGAGGACTGCTGACGCTGATTTCAGGGCAGATTGAAAACCATGAGAACTTTGCCTTTCGGATATGAAATTGAGCTAGATTTTTTTCATGGCTACATTATTAGATACCTAACCATAGAGAACCTGATTTGGAAAAAGTGGACCCCTAGAGATTTTTCTAAAAATCACTTATCATAGGCCACAAAGTAGCAATTGTTTTGGTAAAATCTTGCAATTTTATCGAAGATGTCTGGGTCCACCCGTGTTTCGAAACGAGCTGGGTAGGACAGGAATGACACATAGGAAGTTAGGGTGGATAGGTTAGATGATGTCACTATCAATTATGTCACTTACCCAGGCCATTAATGTATGCTGGACGCTACAACACCGGGGACTGCTGACGCTGATTTCAGGGCAGATTGAAAACTATGAGAACTTTGCCTTTCGATATGAAATCGAGCTAGATTTTTTTCATGGCTACATTATCAGATACCTCACCATAGAGGACCTGAATTGGAAAAAGTGGACCCCTAGAGATTTTTCTAAAAATCACTTATCATAGGCCACAAAGTAGCAATTATTTTGGTAAAATCTTGCAATTTTATCGAAGATGTCTGGGTCCACCCGTGTTTCGAAACGAGCTGGGTAGGACAGGAATGGCACATAGGAAGTTAGGGTGGATAGGTTAGATGATGTCACTATCAATGATGTCACTTACCCAGGCCATTAATGTACGCTGGACGCCACGACACCGGGGACTGCTGACGCTGATTTTAGGGCAGATTGAAAACCATGAGAACTTTGCCTTTCGATATGAAATCGAGCTATATTTTTTTCATGGCTACATTATCAGATACCTCACCATAGAGGACCTGAATTGGCAAAAGTGGACCCCTAGAGATTTTTCTAAAAATCACTTATCATAGGCCACAAAGTAGCAATTGTTTTGGTAAAATCTTGCAATTTTATCGAAGATGTCTAGATCCACCCGTGTTTCGAAACGAGCTGGGTAGGACAGGATTCGCACATAGGAAGTTAGGGTGGATAGGTTAGATGATGTCACTATCAATTATGTCACTTACCCAGGCCATTAATGTACGCTGGACGCCACGACACCGGGGACTGCTGACGCTGATTTCAGGGCAGATTGAAAACCATGAGAACTTTGCCTTTCGGATATGAAATCGAGCTAGATTTTTTTCATGGCTACATTATCAGATACCTCACCATAGAGAACCTGAGTTGGCAAAAGTGGACCCCAAGAGATTTTTCTAAAAATCACTTATCATAGGCCACAAAGTAGCAATTGTTTTGGTAAAATCTTGCAATTTTATCGAAGATGTCTGGGTCCACCCGTGTTTCGAAACGAGCTGGGTAGGATAGGAATGACACATAGGAAGTTAGGGTGGATAGGTTAGATGATGTCACTATCAATTATGTCACTTACCTAGGCCATTAATGTACGCTGGACGCCACGACACCGAGGACTGCTGACGCTGATTTCAGGGCAGATTGAAAACCATGAGAACTTTGCCTTTCGGATATGAAATCGAGCTAGATTTTTTTCATGGCTACATTATTAGATACCTCACCATAGAGAACCTGATTTGGAAAAAGTGGACCCCTAGAGATTTTTCTAAAAATCACTTATCATAGGCCACAAAGTAGCAATTGTTTTGGTAAAATCTTGCAATTTTATCGAAGATGTCTAGGTCCACCCGTGTTTCGAAACGAGCTGGGTAGGACAGGAATGGCACATAGGAAGTTAGGGTGGATAGGTTAGATGATGTCACTATCAATTATGTCACTTACCCAGGCCATTAATGTACGCTGGACGCCACAACACCGGGGACTGCTGACGCTGATTTCAGGGCAGATTGAAAACTATGAGAACTTTGCCTTTCGATATGAAATCGATCTAGATTTTTTTCATGGCTACATTATCAGATACCTCACCATAGAGGACCTGAATTGGAAAAAGTGGACCCCTAGAGATTTTTCTAAAAATCACTTATCATAGGCCACAAAGTAGCAATTATTTTGGTAAAATCTTGCAATTTTATCGAAGATGTCTAGGTCCACCCGTGTTTCGAAACGAGCTAGGTAGGACAGGAATGGCACATAGGAAGTTAGGGTGGATAGGTTAGATGATGTCACTATCAATTATGTCACTTACCCAGGCCATTAATGTACGCTGGACGCCACGACACCGGGGACTGCTGACGCTGATTTCAGGGCAGATTGAAAACTATGAGAACTTTGCCTTTCGATATGAAATCGAGCTAGATTTTTTCCATGGCTACATTATCAGATACCTCACCATAGAGGACCTGAATTGGAAAAAGTGGACCCCTAGAGATTTTTCTAAAAATCACTTATCATAGGCCACAAAGTAGCAATTATTTTGGTAAAATCTTGCAATTTTATCGAAGATGTCTAGGTCCACCCGTGTTTCGAAACGAGCTGGGTAGGACAGGAATGGCACATAGGAAGTTAGGGTGGATAGGTTAGATGATGTCACTATCAATTATGTCACTTACCCAGGACATTAATGTACGCTGGACGCCACGATACCAGGGACTGCTGACACTGATTTCAGGGCAGATTGAAAACCATGAGAACTTTGCGTTTCGGATATGAAATCGAGCTAGATTTTTTTATGGCTACATTATCAGATACCTCACCATAGAGAACCTGAGTTGGCAAAAGTGGACCCCTAGAGATTTTTCTAAAAATCACTTATCATAGGCCACAAAGTAGCAATTGTTTTGGTAAAATCTTGCAATTTTATCGAAGATGTCTGGGTCCACCCGTGTTTCAAAACGAGCTGGGTAGGACAGGAATGGCACATAGGAAGTTAGGGTGGATAGGTTAGATGATGTCACTATCAATTATGTCACTTACCTAGGCCATTAATGTACGCTGGACGCCACGACACCGGGGACTGCTGACGCTGATTTTAGGGCAGATTAAAAATCATGAGAACTTTGACTTTCGGATATGAAATCGAGCTAGATTTTTTTCATGGCTACATTATCAGATACCTCACCATAGAGGACCTGAATTGGCAAAAGTGGACCCCTAGAGATTTTTCTAAAAATCACTTATCATAGGCCACAAAGTAGCAATTGTTTTGGTAAAATCTTGCAATTTTATCGAAGATGTCTGGGTCCACCCGTGTTTCGAAACGAGCTGGGTAGGACAGGAATGGCACATAGGAAGTTAGGGTGGATAGGTTAGATGATGTCACTATCAATTATGTCACTTACCCAGGCCATTAATGTACGCTGGACGCCATGACACCGGGGACTGCTGACGCTGATTTCAGGGCAGATTGAAAACCATGAGAACTTTGCCTTTCGGATATGAAATCGAGCTAGATTTTTTTCATGGCTACATTATCAGATACCTCACCATAGAGAACCTGAGTTGGCAAAAGTGGTCCCAAGAGATTTTTCTAAAAATCACTTATCATAGGCCATAAAGTAGCAATTGTTTTGGTAAAATCTTGCAATTTTATCGAAGATGTCTGGGTCCACCCGTGTTTCGAAACGAGCTGGGTAGGACAGGAATGACACATAGGAAGTTAGGGTGGATAGGTTAGATGATGTCACTATCAATTATGTCACTTACCTAGGCCATTAATGTACGCTGGACGCCACGACACCGGGGACTGCTGACGCTGATTTCAGGGCAGATTGAAAACCATGAGAACTTTGCCTTTCGGATATGAAATCGAGCTAGATTTTTTTCATGGCTACATTATCAGATACCTCACCATAGAGAACCTGAATTGGCAAAAGTGGACCCCTAGAGATTTTTCTAAAAACCACTTATCATAGGCCACAAAGTAGCAATTGTTTTTGTAAAATCTTGCAATTTTATCGAAGATGTCTGGGTCCACCCGTGTTTCGAAACGAGCTGGGTAGGACAGGAATGGCACATAGGAAGTTAGGGTGGATAGGTTAGATGATGTCACTATCAATTATGTCACTTACCCAGGCCATTAATGTACGCTGGACGCCACGACACCAGGGACTGCTGACGCTGATTTCAGGGCAGATTGAAAACCATGAGAACTTTGCCTTTCGGATATGAAATTGAGCTAGATTTTTTTCATGGCTACAGAATTAGATACCTCACCATAGAGAACCTGAATTGGCAAAAGTGGACCCCAAGAGATTTTTCTAAAAATCACTTATCATAGGCCACAAAGTAGCAATTATTTTGGTAAAATCTTGCAATTTTATCGAAGATGTCTGGGTCCACCTGTGTTTCGAAACGAGCTGGATAGGACAGGAATGGCACATAGGAAGTTAGGGTGGATAAGTTAGATGATGTCACTATCAATTATGTCACTTTCCCAGGCCATTAATGTACGCTGGACGCCACGACACCGGGGACTGCTGACGCTGATTTCAGGGCAGATTGAAAACCATGAGAACTTTGCCTTCCGGATATGGAATCGAGGTAGATTTTTTTTTCACAGCTGTAGAATCACATGCCTCACCCTAGATAACCTAAATTGATAAAAGGGAATCAATGGAGATTTTTCTAAAAGTCATTTATCATTGGCCATAAAGTAGCATTTATTTTCGTGAAATCTTACAATTCCGTCGAAGATGTCTGGGTCCACCCGTGTTTCGAAACGAGCTGGGTAGGACAAGAATGGCACATAGCAAGTTAGAGTGGATAGATTAGATGATGTCACAATCAATTATGTCACTTACCTAGGCCATTAATGTATGCCGGACGCCACAACACCAGGGACTGCTGACGCTGATTTTAGGGCAGATTGAAAACCATGAGAACTTTGCCTTTCGGATATGAAATTGAGCTAGATTTTTTTCATGGCTACAGAATTAGATACCTTGCCATGGAGAACCTGAATTGGCAAAAGTGAACCCCTAGAGATTTTTCTAAAAATCACTTATCATAGGCCACAAAGTAGCAATTATTTTGGTAAAATCTTGCAATTTTATCGAATATGTCTGGGTCCACCTGTGTTTCGAAATGAGCTGGGTAGGACAGGAATGGCACATAGGAAGTTAGGGTGGATAGCTTAGATGATGTCACTATCAATTATGTCACTTACCTAGGCCATTAATGTACGTTGGATGCCACAACACCGGGGACTGCTGACGCTGATTACAGGGCAGATTGAAAACGATGAGAACTTTGCCTTTTGGATATGAAATCGAGCTAAAATTTTTTCATGGCTACATTATCAGATACCTCACCATAAAGAACCTGAATTGGCAAAAGTGGACCCCTAGAGATTTTTCTAAAAATCACTTATTATAGGTCACAAAGTAGCAATTATTTTGGTAAAATCTTGTAATTTTTTCGAAGATGTCTGGGTCCACCCGTGTTTCGAACCGAGCTGGGTAGGACAGGAATGGCACATAGGAAGTTAGGATGGATCGGTTAGATGATGTCACTATCAATTATGTCACTTACCCAGGCCATTAATGTACGCTGGACGCCACAACACCGGGGACTGCTAACACTGATTTCAGGGCAGATTGAAAAACATGAGAACTTTGCCTTTTGGATATGAAATCAAGCTAGATTTTTTTCATGGCTACAGAATTAGATACCTCACCATAGAGAACCTGAATTGGCAAAAGTGGACCCCTAGAGATTTTTCTAAAAATCACTTATCATAGGCGACAAAGTAGCAATTATTTTGGTAAAATCTTGCAATTTTATCGAAGATGTCTAGGTCCACCCGTGTTTCGAAACGAGCTGGATAGGACAGGAATGGCACATAGGAAGTTAGGGTGGATAGGTTAGATGATGTAACTATCAATTATGTCACTTACCAGGCCATTAATTTATGCCGGACGCCACGACACCGGGGACTACTGACGCTAATTTCATGGCAGATTGAAAACCATGAGAACTTTGCCTTTCGAATATGAAATTGAGCTAGATTTTTTTCATGGCTATATTATCAGATACCTCACCATAGAGAACCTAAATTGGCAAATTTGGACCCCAAGAGATTTTTCTAAAAATCACTTATCATAGGCAACAAAGTAGCAATTGTTTTGGTAAAATCTTGCAATTTTATCGAAGATGTCTGGGTCCACCCGTGTTTCGCAATGAGCTGGGTAGGACAGGACTGGCACATAGGAAGTTAGGGTGGATAGGTTAGATGATGTAACTATCAATTATGTCACTTACCTAGGCCATTAATGTATGTCGGACGCCATGACACCGGGGACTACTGACGCTGATTTTAGGGCAGATTGAAAACCATGAGAACTTTGCCTTTCGAATATGAAATTGAGCTAGATTTTTTTCATGGCTACATTATCAGATACCTCACCATAGAGAACCTAAATTGGCAAAGGTGGACCACTAGAGATTTTCTAAAAATCACTTATCATAGGCCACAAAGTAGCAATTGTTTTGGTAAAATCTTGCAATTTTATCAAAGATGTCTGGGTCCACACGTGTTTCGAAATGAGCTGGGTAGGACAGGAATGGCATATAGTAAGTTAGGGTGGATAGGTTAGATGATGTCACTATCAATTATGTCACTTACCCAGGCCATTAATGTACGCTAGACGCCACGACACCGGGGACTGATGACGCTGATTTCAGGGCAGATTGAAAACCATGAGAACTTTGCCTTTTGGATATGAAATCGAGCTACATTTTTTCATGGCTACAGAATTAGACACCTCACCATAGAGAACCTTTATTGGCAAAAGTGGACCCCTAAAGATTTTTCTAAAAATCACTTACCATAGGCCATAAAGTAGAAATTATTTTGGTAAAATCTTGCAATTTTATCGAATATGTCTGGGTCCACCCGTGTTTCGAAACGAGCTGGGTAGGATAGGAATGACACATAGGAAGTTAGGGTGGATAGGTTAGATGATGTCATTATCAATTCTGTCACTTACCCAGGCCATTAATGTATGCTGGACACCACGACACCGGGGACTGCTGACGCTGATTTCAGGGCAGATTGAAAACCATGAGAACTTTGCGTTTTGGATATGAAATCGAGCTAGATTTTTTTTCATGGCTACATTATCAGATACCTCACCATAGAGAACCTGAATTGGCAAAAGTGGACCCCTAGAGATGTTTCTAAAAATCACTTATCATCGGCCACAAAGTAGCAATTGTTTTGGTAAAATCTTGCTATTTTATCAAAGATGTCTGGGTCCACCCGTGTTTCGAAACGGGCTGGGTTGGACAGGAATGACACATAGGAAGTTAGGATGGATAGGTTAGATGATGTTACTATCAATTATGTCACTTACCCAGGCCATTAAAGTATGTTGGACGCCACGATACCGGAGACTGCTGACGCTGATTTCAGGGCAGATTGAAAACCATGAGAACTTTGTGTTTTGGATGTGAAATCGAGCTAGATTTTTTTCATGGCTACAGAATTAGATACCTCACCATAGAGAACCTGAATTGGCAAAGTGGACCCCAACAGATTTTTCAAAAAATCACTTATCATAGGCCACCAAGTAGCAATTATTTTGGTAAAATCTTGCAATTTTATCGAAGATGTCTGGGTCCACCCGTGTTTCGAAACGAGCTGGGTAGGACAGGAATGGCACATAGGAAGTTAGGGTGGATAGGTTAGATGATGTCGCTATCAATTATGTCACTTACCTAGGCCATTAATGTATGCCGGACGCCACGACACCGGGGACTGCTGACGCTGATTTCAGGGCAGATTGAAAACCATGAGAACTTTGCCTTTCGGATATGAAATTGGGCTAGATTTTTTTCATGGCTACATTATCAGATACCTCACCATAGAGAACCTGAATTGGCAAAAGTGGACCCCTAGAGATTTTTCTAAAAATCACTTATCATAGGCCACAAAGTAATAATTGTTTTGGTAAAATCTTGCAATTTTATCGAAGATGTCTGGGTCCACCCATGTTTCGAAACGAGCTGGGTAGGACAGGAATGGCACATAGGAAGTTAGGATGGATATGTTAGATGATGTCACTATCAATTATGTCACATACCAAGGCCATTAATGTACGCTGGACGTTACGACATCGGGACTGCTAACACTGATTTCAGGGCAGATGAAAACCATGAGAACTTTGCCTTCCGGATATGGAATCGAGCTAGATTTTTTTTCACAGCTGCAGAATCACATGCCTCACGCTAGATAACCTAAATTTATAAAAGGGAATCACTGGAGATTTTTCTAAAAGTCATTTATCATTGGCCATAAAGTAGCATTTATTTTCGTGAAATCTTACAATTCTGTCGAAGATGTCTGGGTCCACCCGTGTTTCGAAACGAGCTGGGTAGGACAAGAATGGCACATAGGAAGTTAGGGTGGATAGGTTAGATGATGTCACTATCAATTATGTCACTTAATTAGGCCATTAATGTACGCTAGACGCCACGACACTGGGGACTGCTGACGCTGATTTCAGGGCAGAATGAAAACCATGAGAACTTTGCCTTTCGGATATGAAATCGAGCTAGAATTTTTTTATGGCTACATTATCAGATACCTTGCCATAGAGAACCTGAATTGGCAAAAGTGGACCCCTAGAGATTTTTCTAAAAATCACTTATCATAGGCCACAAAGTAATAATTGTTTTGGTAAAATCTTGCAATTTTATCGAAGATGTCTGGGTCCACCCATGTTTCGAAACGAGCTGGGTAGGACAGGAATGGCACATAGGAAGTTAGGATGGATATGTTAGATGATGTCACTATCAATTATGTCACATACTAAGGCCATTAATGTACGCTGGACGCCACGACATCGGGACTGCTAACGCTGATTTCAGGGCAGATGAAAACCATGAGAACTTTGCCTTCCGGATATGGAATCGAGCTAGATTTTTTTTCATAGCTGCAGAATCACATGCCTCACGCTAGATAACCTAAATTTATAAAAGGGAATCACTGGAGATTTTTCTAAAAGTCATTTATCATTGGCCATAAAGTAGCATTTATTTTCGTGAAATCTTACAATTCTGTCGAAGATGTCTGGGTCCACCCGTGTTTCGAAACGAGCTGGGTAGGACAAGAATGGCACATAGGAAGTTAGGGTGGATAGGTTAGATGATGTCACTATCAATTATGTCACTTAATTAGGCCATTAATGTACGCTAGACGCCACGACACTGGGGACTGCTGATGCTGATTTCAGGGCAGAATGAAAACCATGAGAACTTTGCCTTTCGGATATGAAATCGAGCTAGAATTTTTTCATGGCTACATTATCAGATACCTTGCCATAGAGAACCTGAATTGGCAAAAGTGGACCCCTAGAGATTTTTCTAAAAATCACTTATCATAGTCCACAAAGTAGTAATTATTTTGGTAAAATCTTGTAATTTTATCGAAGATGTCTGGGTCCACCCGTGTTTCGAACCGAGCTGGGTAGGACAGGAATGGCACATAGGAAGTTAGGATGGATAGGTTAGATGATGTCACTATCAATTATGTCACTTTCCTAGGCCATTAATGTACGCTGGACGCCACAACATCGGGGACTGCTAACACTGATTTCAGGGCAGATTGAAATCCATGAGAACTTTGCCTTGTGGATATGAAATCGAGCTCAATTTTTTTCATGGCTACAGAATTAGATACCTCACCATAGAGAACCTGAATTGCCAAAAGTGGACCCCTAGAGATTTTTCTAAAAATCACTTATCATAGGCGACAAAGTAGCAATTATTTTGGTAAAATCTTGTAATTTTATCGACGATGTCTAGGTCCACCCGTGTTTCGAAACGAGCTAGGTAGGACAGGAATGGCACATAGGAAGTTAGGGTGGATAGGTTAGATGATGTAACTATCAATTATGTCACTTACCCAGGCAATTAATGTACGCCGAACGCCACGACACCGGGGACTACTGACACTCATTTTAGGGCAGATTGAAAACCATTAGAACTTTGCCTTTCGAATATGAAATTGAGCTAGATTTTTTTCATGGCTACATTATCAGATACCTCACCATAAAGAACCTAAATTGGGAAAGGTGGACCCCTAGAGATTTTTCTAAAAATCACTTATCATAGGCCACAAAGTAGCAATTGTTTTGGTAAAATCTTGCAATTTTATCGAAGATGTCTGGGTCCACCCGTGTTTCAAAATGAGCTGGGTAGGACAGGAATGGCACATAGGAAGTTAGGGTGGATAGGTTAGATGATGTCACTATCAATTATGTCACTTACACAGGCCATTAATCTACGCTGGACGCCACGACACCAGGGACTGATGACGCTGATTTCAGGGTAGATTGAAAACCATGAGAACTTTGCCTTTCGGATATGAAATCGAGCTAGATTTTTTTCATGGCTACATTATCAGATACCTCACCATAGAGAACCTAAACTGGCAAAAGTGGATGCCTAGAGATTTTTCTAAAAATCACTTATCATAGGCCACAAAGTAGTAATTGGGTGTCGTGGCGTCCAGCGTACATTAATGGCCTGGGTAAGTAACATAATTGATAGTGACATCATCTAACCTATCCACCCTAACTTCCAATGTGCCATTCCTTTCCTGCCCAGCTCGTTTCGAAACACGGGTGGACCCAGACATCTTTGATAAAATTGCAAGATTTTACGAAAATAATTGCTACTGTGTGGCCTGTGATAAGTGATTTTTAGAAAAATATCTAGGGGTCCACTTTTGCCAATTCTGGTTCTGTATGGTGAGGTATCTGATTTTGTAGCCATGAAAAAAATCTAGCACGATTTCATATCCGAAAGCCAAGGTTCTCATAGTCTTCAATCTGCCCTGAAATCAGCGTCAGCAGTCCCCGGTGTCGTGGCGTCCAGTGTACATTAATGGCCTGGGTAAGTGACATAATTGATAGTGACATCATCTAATCTATCCACTCTAACTTCTTATGTGACATTCCTGTCCTACCCAGATCGTTTCAAAACACGGGTGGACCCAGACATCTTCGACGGAATTGTAAGATTTCACCAAAATAAATGCTACTTTATGGCCAATGATAAATGACTTTTAGAAAAATCTCCATTGATTCTCTATTATCAATTTAGGTTATCTAGGGTGAGGCATGTGATTCTAACTCTTTCGCCATGTCCACCTCCAAAATTTCTAGGCTGTTCCAATTGCTATTCTGAACCGTCAATGCACACATAGATCGACCAGCCTTCGTCGTCCTCTGCATTGCAGAACAAAAGGGACAACTTTGTATCCTTCTCCACCTACGCACACATTAACAATGTGGATGTGCCCTTCACGTTCAGAATGTCCGCATCATATGCCGCGATGGCATCCAACTACGCCCCCGCTGCCGCTTGTTCTATCAACTCCTTCATCTCATGCAGCGTGCTCGAGCTGGATTCTTTGGGTGGATCGATGTTATAGACGAAGTACGGCTTCACCGAAGAGTCATTAGAGTGTTTTATTTGTAAGTGCAGGTCATGTTTCTCCAGCACCCGCCCTCCAGCTGCGGCTATCAGGTCTCGCATGCAGTCTCTATTGTCAGGGTTCATGTAGTCGCTAAGGCAGAAACACAGTCCTGAAAACACATTTGGCCCCTGCAATGCAGGCATGGCATGAAGAATTGAGATGCAGCGATCAGCCTAGGTCCATCCTGTGTTGAATGACCGCCAATGCCAGATAACATACCCCTTCAACTGCTCGCATTCTTCCCTTCTTTGGCCCATCAATTGTTTTGACTGAATCCATGCTGAATGCTACCTCGTAAGAAGCTTCTGAACCTGGAAGTGTCCCTAAGCAGGCGGTAACCCTTAAAAGAACAAGGTCAAAAGCATCAGCACACTCTAAGGGTTCTGTACATGGGAAGGAGATAAGATTCAATAGCTTCAAACAAGTAAAATGTAGACTCAAAACATACGAAAGAAAAGCTCACATATGGAACTGCAGCAGAGAGATCGTATACTAACATTCAAAATGGACAACCCATCTCCCAAGCAGTATGTCCATGAGGACTTCAAATGATCTGCTGCATGAGCTACCAGCACCTTTGACCACAATGACATGGGTCACATCTTTTGACCACTCTTCTGTTAGTGTCGCATTGGTCAAACATGCACAGTTTTGCAAAAAATCATGTCCAACAAGTGTGAAGCAAATTGGTGATGAGCTAGAATAGAGCACAAATCATTTGTAATGCATGCAGCAAACAATTTCTTGCACCACATTTATACATAAAGATGGATTCAAATGGAACATATGAAACATCCATCCATGTCATGCCCTGTAAAACTGGCTTATTTTGCTACTTCATTTTATGATGACCGCCCGATGATTGTGGTGCAGTATGAAGGCAAGGAGAGATAGTTCGCACCTGAGCAGATTTTGGCGATGGTGCTGATCAAACTTAAGGAGATCGCTGAGGTGTATGTTGGCAGGACGGTCAAGAATGTCGTCATCACTGTGCCGGCGTATTTCAACAACTCCTAGCGATAGGCCACCATAGATGCTAGCACCATCGCAGGCCTGAATGTCGTGCGCATCATTGTTGAGCCCACTGCCACAGCCATTGCCTATGGTCTTCACAGGATGCCCGTCAGCGGCGGACAGAGGAGGACGGTGCTCGTCTTAGATCTTGGCGGGATTTTATGGCTACTCTACATTGATAGTAGCACTTGATCACATAAGAGGGTTTGTTTTTGTTAAAGCGGAGAAGGCCTATGATGTTATAGAGGTACACAATCAGTTCCTTTTACAGCAAGAGAAAAAATTCAGTGTATTCGTCCAATTCGATGCGCGTAAGAATGGCTCCAAGCCCAATGGCTCTGAAGGCGTTTGATGATCAACAGCTGTAAACATTTTATCTACACAGCCTTTCTTAATATCTTGTTTTCTCACTATCACTATAGATCCTTCAGGACCACCCTTTAGTACCTGCACGGAACCTATCTTCTTAAACAAAATTAAACTGAAATCGCCCTTCTGACCAGTTCATTTTGTTTGGCTTATGCCAATCGCCGGTCCATCGCCATGCGAGTTCACCATCGCCCCGCTCGGAGGTAACAGCAAATATGCAAAGACGGATTCTTTAGGCCTCATATTGTAATGCGGCGCGATCATCAGACCGATGAAGTTTCCGATGTACTTGATGGTTTGATGTTCAAAGCCGGATTTCTGTCATATTGTAATGCGGCGCGATCATCAGACCGATGAAGTTTTTGAAGTACTTGATGGTTTGATGTTCAAAGACAGATTTCTGTATAAAAAGGTGGCACTTAGTTCTTTGATTTATTGGGGGAAACAACCGACAGAAATGGAGCTTTTGAAGTTCTCTTCTAGTCCAAGCAATAGAGCTTCTGCTGATCCAAGTCATCAGCAGAAGCTGCACTTCGTCTTCTCTTGAATAGCTCTGATAGGACAAGGATTCCTCATTTTGTTTGGCTTATGCCAATCGCCGGTCCATTGCCATAGTTACACAAATTATGGTTTTAGTGTCATCAGCATTGTAATATAAGATAAATTAAAGCAAACCTTATTTGTGAGACCAGTTAACAGTGACAAGACAAACGATGTCTTACATTCAGTCTGGTTTGTTCACATATGGCACAAATACGAGCAAGGTCTGCCTAATGTTGGCAGCAAACTGAAGGTATTAGGGAGTAGAGACATATGAAACATGTGCTGAGTTTGGTTATGTGACCATGTTTGACAGTTCGGCATGACTAGTGCGCATACAGACAATGTGCCAAACACATATTCAGCTCAATTAACAATTATGATTGGCAGGTGTGCAATTTCATAGGTAAAGAATATTCAAACATAAAGTAGGACACTCATTCTCATTAAGGATTGGGCGAGATGCTATTTGCTAAGGTTCTTTCTAAGAAAATACATTGAGATGCGCAGATCGACAGAGTTGAAACTCTTCCAATTGTACAAGTGACAAGAGGTTGCCTAAACTACCCCTTATACAGCATGCACTTGTATCAAGCAAATACCAGCAGACTAGCAAGAACCAAATAAATTACTAACAACAGAAAGGAACAAATGAAGTCTATATACCTATGCATTGAATCCTGGAGGTCTGTATACTTATTGCACTAACCTTTTAAGCAGTCCCAGGATTGTTCACCGGACCAAGGCGTTTCTTGATCCACACCAGGCGAACTTGTTCGTTACTGAAGCTCATGAGAGCTTCTCTAGCAGCTAGATCTAACCTCATCAGTTCTGACGCATCTGCCTTCTCTATTAGTGTGAGCCCTTCCATAGATTCAACAAGATTTATACACTCCTGGATGGTAGGGATCCTCTCGCTGTTCGAGTTCACTGAATCAGTAGCAACTGAATTCATCTTTGGTACACGCATCGATTTGGACTTTTCCGATGGTACACGCATCGATTGGGACTTTGAAGCTCTTTGATCCTTTGGCTGTTTATTCGAAGTATTCTCCATTTTGTGCTTTTTGTGCTCTACACATTCATTTCCTCCACTCTCAGGTACAAAATTCTTCTTAGTTGCGCTGTTAATTAGTAACATGATGTATGGGACATATGGCATTCTCTTTATACGGTGCCTGTGATTGTTTTCCATCTTCTCGAACATCATGTCTATAATGTCAAAAGGCTTCTTGAACAAAATATGATACTCTAGGGCCCTAACTACTGCATGCATTGAACCTTTATCTCCAATCGCAGGATGGATAGTCTTTCTAATAATTCAGTTTAATGAATTCACTTGGTTAACATCTGCACTCTTCAACTCTTCTTCTTGTGCATCAGTCAAAGGGTGCTCAATCTTATTAACATGCTCAGACGGAACAAGTACAACCTTTTGACAAAATCTCTTAGTGACAGTAATCTTATTTATGCCTGTCATCCATGTCAGCGAGGTCCTACTTTGATTTACGGACAATGTAGAGTAGAACTGTTTGATCAGCTCTTCATGCCAGTTCTGTTTTATAGCCATCAATTCATGAAGACCAACGTCACGACATGCTTCCTCAACAAATGACATCGCCGGAAAATGTCTGATATTTTTTCAATCAATCCATTTGTTGTCAGTACATTGCTTCTTGCTAAAAATATTGTTGTATAGATCCATATGCTCAATGGACCAAAAACACTCATCACTAGCAGATCTGTCTTGTTCATATAAACTTAAGCATTTAACCAATTTCGAAGACTTCTTCCTTTTTGATTTTTTGTAGCTCATAGGCGTCCTGGCTAAAGCCTTAGCATGTTGGGGCAGATGCACTTGCTCTGTATGTGCAGACTCTACAACCTCTTCATCTGTGAGTTCTTCACCTGGAGCAAACTGACCGGCAGGCGGATCCTCATGCAAAGAATGGATCCTCTTCCTTGAAATATTGGGCAAGAGCTGATCAAGACACGCCTAACATGTCTTCTCTGCAGCCCCTTCTGCCTGCACATGCACCTACTCTACATATGCAGGCTCTACAACCTATGCCTTGTCTGGTCTTGTGGCATGGTTGTCACCTGTTAGTTGTGCATCTGGAGCACACTTGCATTCATCTGTGAGTTGAAACTGACTGAGACACGCCCTCTTTCTTGAAGGACTGGGCGAGAGTTGAGCAAGATGCACTTGCTCTGTATGTGCAGACTCAACAACCTCTTCATTTGTGAGTTGTTCACCTGGAGCAAACTGACCGGCAGGCGAGTTTTGCATAAGTCTAAACTGATCCATTGTTCTAGCAAGAGAATCATCATCGCGAGCATTAAAGAAACATTTACGATCTTGCGCGTCTTTGACTAGACCAGACCATATTGATTTACTATCAAGGAGAGTTGGTTCATGTCCAAGGATCTAGAGGCAGTTCCTATGTCAAAAATAGTTATTTAGATGAATATGTACTGGGATATTGAATTGACTATCTGAAGGCTGATCCTTTGCCAACAAAAAAAAGCAAACAAAAGTTAACATACTTAGCTCTTGTCAAGGCCACATTAGTTCTCTTATCACAATTGAGAAAGCCTATATTCCCACCATTATTGTGTCTAACTGTTGAAAGGATAAATATGTCCTTCTCATTTCCTTGACATGAATCAACAGTGCATACTTCAACAGAAAGGAAGGCATGCTTCTTATAACTTTGAACTCTTTCTTGCAAAGCAATTACTTGGGCTGCATATGCTGATACTATACCGACACTGGTTTTCTTCTTCTTCATGGTGCATGCTGCAGTGGTTTTAGACCAAAGAAACACGGATGACACTTAAATATATCAGCTTTAATGAAACATGAAACTTAATGTTTTTTATAAGCTCAAATGCTAGACATACCTTCAGCAAGTCTGCCAATAATATTGGCTACCACAGCAGCTTCAATAATATTTTTGAATCCCTGATTACTATTTTCTTCAAAACCATCTCCAACATGGATGAATGAATAAGGACCATACATATCGCCATCGAGATAAGTGCTATTATAGTCGTTAACGTTGGGACCATCTAAGTATGCCGCCCAAACATGTTGACTTGATAATTGTAAATATTACGCATCAAGAACATGAATTTAATGCTAACCATCGCTAGCTAAACTCTTTCTAACCCCCTTGGTGGCCTTAGCCTTACTCTCCAACACACTATTTGAAATGTCCTTCAATATTTGCTGGGCCTTAATATTCTCACTAGGAGCTAAGTTTCCAAAATCTACAAAAAGGAATTTTCACCAACCAACATGGAAAACAATGCGCATCATGGACTGTCTAGACAAATTATGCAAGTGGCATGAGGAACCAAGCATTCTTCTCATGACGTATTCTTCTTTCTTATCGCTTACGAAAGAAGACTCAAAACTGCATCATCAGGCATTCATAACAAAAGTTTTGATGAACAACCCTGGGCTATTGATTCTTGATGAAGGGCACAACCCAAGAAGCAACAAATCAAAGCTGAGAAAGTTGCTGATGAAGGTGAAGACCGACTTCAGAGTACTCTTGTCTGGTACAGTCTTTCAGAACAACTTTGAAGAGTATTTCAACACCTTATATTTGGCTAGACCTCGTTTTGTCAATGATTTTATGACCGCGCTAGTTACAGAATCAGAAAAGAAAACACAGAATAGAACTGGCAAACATCAAGAAGCACTAGCAAGGCGTATTTTTGTGGAAAGAGTGGGGTAGAAGATCTAGCAACAAACATGACAGAATGGATGGCATCTCCTTGTTAAATGATCTTACTCATGGATTCATCGATTCATTTGAAGGGACAAAACTGAACATTCTTCCAGGTATAGTCTTGACTATCAGGTAGTTCAGCAGAAACATGTATATGTGTAAAGCCCCAGCTCTTACAGTTCTCGAATTTATCACTTGTAAACTTTTGAAGTGCAGTCAGCAGCCGAGTCCTTATATTAATGTTTATTGGTTTGTGCCACTTGCTCCTAATGTTTATTTCTTAGTAATTGTTGTCACACCGAATCCTCACTAATAATGCAACCATACACTAAGGAGGCATTTGTTCTGAACATCTAGGCTCTGAATCCTAACACCCCCTTGTTCCTTTGGTCTACAAATTCTTTAGCTTATTTCTAGTCTTTATTACTAACTTCTCTATGATGCATGACTATGGCAAGAACTTCACTTTTTGCTTGTTCATTCAAAAAGTGCCCCATAAAAATAATAGTATCATCTGCAAATTGAATGACAGAGAGACCCTCAACCACCAAATGGGAAACTACTGCTGTGATTTTTCAAGTTTCATTAGCTCTTGCTATTAATATTGGTACATAACATATCAACAACTATATTAAATAGCAATGGAGAAAAAAAATCAGCTAGCCTGGGGCATTTTTATTGTTCGGAGGTGATAACCAATATCATCATTCGCTTTCTCGCTCTCAAAAGAAAAAAAGAAGATTCAATACTCTCATTTTAATTTAAATAGTTTTGACATGCTACGACATTTTTGGTTTCCTTTGCTACAGGCTATGGAGATTCTCAAAACGTCCCTACAGTCAAGCACCGTCCTCACCGATGTTTTCCTCAGCAAGAACAAGAAGGCCCATTGCTTTGAAATGTCACTCGTCTGGCACTAACCTGCTAGCTGTGTTGGGGGCGTTTTAGGGTTTAGGGTCTAGGGTTTAAAGGTACGTGCTAAATCATCTTTTGGGAATGCTTTAATTAGCATTTCCATTGTTTGATGCTGCAATATTCGAAGGAAGGAGTATATATACAAGTCCTTAGTAATTGTGGTACTGTGTATTACTCACGACTACTACCTAGATACTTTTGTACCTTGTGGTGTAGCATTTGCTCATGACTACTTGGCGACGACAAATAGTACTTGCTCCGGCCTCTGTTGGTATGAATCGATATGGTTCTTGATAGTACCTTTTTACTTATTTCTGTTATTGTTATTGTTATGGTTACATATACAAATTCATGGGGCACCACAAATATTGTGCGATAATATAAGTCTGATGCATATGACTTCATCATCTCCTCGTGTTCTTGTCTGCGGTCATCAGCTGCATCAAAACTTTGGGCCCGATAAGTTCGCAACTAAAATTTACCATTCCAAAAATGTATAGTCAAATGTAGAGAAAAAAATTACCAAAGATAAGTTTACATGTTTTGGTAACCAATCAAATACTAGTTAAAATTATAGCTCACCAAATTTTTTGGCATAGCAAATTTTGATAGCCAACTAATTGGATGTTTTATTATGAAGACTAACCAAAGGTAATGCAATGATAAATTGGGCCTGTTTAAATGAATGTTTTTATTTAACTTTGGACTGATGTCTCTTCAAATCTTCGAAGAGGACGTATCCGGAATTTTCCATTATCTTAAAAATAAAAGCAGCAGCTGCAGGGGTTTAAAAATAAAAGCATCTGCAGAACCTTTTTGCAGCGGTGGAAGAGGAGTTTGCAGGCTTGCAGCAGCTGGAGAAGACCCCTCCATCTCCGATTCTCCATCTTGCCAAGGCCTCGTTTAGATTGTGAAAAAATTTCAATCCAATGAATAGTACCACTTTCGTCTTATTTGACAAATATTGTCCAATCGTGGACCAACTAGGCTCAAAAGATTTATCTCGTGATTTCCAACTAAACTGTGTAATTAGTTATTTTTTTACCTATATTTACTACTTCATGCATGGTTCCAAAGATTGATGTGATGGAAAGAGAGTGAAAAAATTTCAACTTTTGGGATACATCTAAACGAGATCCAAACTTGAGCCACACAACTCGTAGCCTTTTGACTCTTTGTAGTACTCCACATCATAGGTCCAGAGCAGACTAGACTACGCGCGAATCGGCCGCTCGCGGGCTCGCTGCCCACGCGCGACGCACGGCATTCCAAAAACCATGACCCGCCGCTCGCTCTCTGATTCCCAGGCCTCTCCTTTCTCTCTCTCTCTCTCTGCCATTTGACTGTAGCCTGCCGGACGGAGTAATGTCTCTCCCGAGCCCACCGCCAGCGCTCTCCTCTCTCTGCTCTCAGTCTCGACTTCCTATGCAGGTCACATCGCAAGTCCTCCACTTTTCTGCGTGTAGTAAATTCGCCTCATATTTCAACCTACTCCAAAATGAAGAAGAAGAAAGAACCTGCTCGACGGAGCGGCAGGCTCGCTTTGAAATCCAGAAGGGTCAATTTGCTGGTGGAGGAGGTATGTTTCCAATCTTTCAGAGTTCGACGGTGCGATTAGACGTCTCTCCTCTCTCTCTCTCTGTCTTCGGCCTGTCGCGGTGGCATGGCAGATGGATAGATTTGTCGCCTGCATCGCCGCAGGGTCCTAGGGTTTAGGTTCCCAAATTTCATTGTTAGGCCGATTATTCTGCCGACTAGTTGGCCATTGATTCTGCTGAGTGGTTTAGCGTATTAGTGCCTGAGTGATTGTAACAGATGTGCTTGTAGTGAGGCTGAACTCATCTGTAAAATTGTGATAGTTTGATCAACCGATTCCGTCCGATTCTTGTTCTTCCAACGTACCCTGTCAGCAGAGGAGGAGGAGTCGCTTGAAGCTTAAGGCCATGGACGACACCTACTCCAAGGTTTGTTCCTTTTTTCGACTTTACTATTTTTCCTGCAAAAAGAAAACAAATTGTATGAATTGCATCTTTATTGACTCTGTTTTTGATATATAGGGTCATGAAGAAAACACAAAAGTCAGAAGACGTGTATGTGAGCAGGAATCAGAAATTATGAAGGCCGTGGATGCCACCTACTCCAATGTTTGTTCCTTTTCCGACTTTACTGTTTTTCCTGCAAAAACAAAACAAATTATATGCATTGCCTCTTTATTGACTCTGTTTTTGATATATAGAGTCGTGAAGAAAACACAAAAGTTGGAAAACATTCATGGGAGCACGAAGAAGAAATGACGTTGTTGATGTTTGCTCGCGAACTTATCAAGAAACTATCATATCAGGAACACAAAGCTGAGTTCCATCAACAACTAGCAGATATGGTGAATCGACATTATGAAGACAAAGGAATAGGATATCATGATTTCGATGCTCACAAGATTAGAGGAAAACTTGAGATATATGAAAAACGATGGTTTGAACAAGTTGGATTTAATGATAAAACTATGGTATTTGCCCCACTCCTGCTCATTCTTTGCTGTTTTGTTTGTTAACTTGAACTGAATATAGATTGCTGATGAGAAGTTTTGTCTTGCATCCCAGCTTTCAGCAAAGCGCATTCCTCTCAGTACCTTTCATAACGTATTCGCTTCATTATTTGGTGAAGCCCGAGTGACTGTGCCGAGGAAGAGGACAAGTACAGGTGCACTGAAGAGTTCAAGTACAGTGGATATGAATAATATTGTACCCGTAGACAAAGAGACTGCACTTCTCTATTTGTTCTAAATGTGATTCCAATGGAAAATCCATGGAGACGTTAATGTTCTCATATATTCTAGAGGACAGAAGTGTTCTGGATGCATTTATTGCTAACGCTAAGACAGTGGAAACCTATGAAGAAAGGAGAAAATTCCTTGCTGATTTGAAGAAAAAGGGAGCAGTGAAGATACCTCAACTGGCAGGAATAGATCCAAAGGAGCTACATCTAGATTTCCGTTGAGTTCCCTGCTCTTCCAGGTGACTTTCTGCTCTTCCTGCTGATGTGTAGTGCTCCCTGTGACATTCATTATGCCCCGTGTTGTGAGCTTAAGATTGCCTTGTGACTTTCATTATGCTGTTTTGGTTGTACCAGTTTTTGTAGCAAATTGGTGATACCACCTACATTTCTCCTCTCTCTGAGCTGGAAAAATATTGTGAAACAATCTTTGTCTGATGCCATCCAGCCCACATCCACAGTTTATGATTTCAAAATTCACTGCTAATCTAGCATATGCGTACTTATTCTTGCTATTGTTAATGCTAGAGCTTGTAAGCCTCATAAATCTTTTGAATTTGAGTGGCTTCTGGAGAGAGATTATGAAACATAACACAGGTTTATGGATCAATTTTGTCTAATGCTGGGACAGTTACAACATAACACAGGTTATAGGATCAATTTTGCATAAGTATTTCTACATTGCGTCTTTGAATTTTTCTCTAATAATATTATCTTTATTGGCTACTCTAAAGAAATTGGTTTTCCTTAGTTGATAAAATCTTAAGTAGGTCTGATTTTTATGTGACTAGTCCAATCAACTCTAAAGAAATTGTTTTTTCCTAAAGTGCTGCTGCTGTTGGGATTATGGATACATTTTTGTTAGGATTCCTGTTTTTGTGCATTTATATTCAGAAAATTTGTCTAATAGACACTACTTAACTACTGTCTTTTAGAATCTGAATATTGTTACATCATGGATGACACTTTCAGCTAGCTATTCATTAAAATAGAATCTGAATATTATTGCAGACTGAATTTTTATTATGATAATGCAAACTGAAGCTGTTGTTCTAACCTGAGATGAATATGCTCTTTACTAATATTGCTAGTACCATAGGTCAAGTATGTTGCTACTGCTGGTTGGCTGTGTGTTATGGCCGAAGCCTATGTGCTTAGCAGTTAGCACGTTTGTCTATTGCTACTAATCTGAGTCCAATATTTTTCCCCATTATGTTTGGTTACGATGTTTGCAGTCAAAAAGAACTTGTACTTTGATGTAAGCACTAATATGAGGCAGCGCTGTTTGTTTTTGCAGTGTTGTGAGCTTAAGACTGCCCTGTGACTTTCATTATGCTATTTTCATTATGCCCTGTGGCAATGGAGGACTGTCAGACTAGCTGGAACTTTTTTTAATCTTTTTAAAGACTTGAATTGAAGGGCTACTGCCTTGTATTGTGTCGTTATGAGCTGCTGCTGCTGTAGTTTGAACTGTGTCGAATTAGTTGTTTGGGAGTAGTGGACTTTGAGGTTGTGGTTAAAAACTCATGCTGAGCTTCGCTCAGCCTTTTAATATGAGTTGTCAATCTACTTATGATCCTGTATGAGTTCATCATGAGCCGCGAGACGGAGATTTTGATTTGGTCGCTGAGCGTTGCTGAACATCTGCTCTATTGTTGGTTGATAAGTGGCACTTGACAAGAAATGAAATGAATATAATTATCCTCTACAAAATGAACACATAGGGAACTGTATATGTACAAGAGCTCCATAATTAATAAATAAATTGTGCCATCGCTCGAACTTATAACAAATGTACAAGAGCTTTGGAGGACGTGCACGCGAGCTCCATAATTACAAGAGCTCCATAATTACACTAAGCTCCGCTAGCTCTTGCATGTACCGTTACCGTGGACTGTGTGACCTTCATAAACGGTGCAGCCTCTGAGAAACGGTGCTCAATGAAACGAATCGGTGCGGGCATAAACAGTGCCGCTTCGCAAAACGGTGCCCGACGCGAGGAACCGGTGCCGCTGAGCATAAACGGTGCTCTCTTACGGGAATCGGTGCCGCAAGCAAAACAGTGCCGACCCTCAAAAACGGTGCAGCCTCTGGGAAATGGTGCTCATCCAAGGGAATCGGTGCGGGGATAAACGGTGCCGCTTCTTAAAACGGTGCCCGACGCAATGAACTGGTGCCGCTGAGCATAAACGGTGCCCTCCAATGGGAATCGGTGCCACCAGGAAACGGTGCCGATCGTCATAAACGGTGCAGTCTCTGGGAAACGGTGCTCAACCAAGGGATTCGGTGCGGGGATAAACGGTGTCGATTCTCAAAACGGTGCCCGATGCGAGGAACTGGTGCCGCTGAGCATAAACGGTGCCGTCTTACGGGAATCGGTGCCACAAGCAAAACGGTGCCGACGGTCATAAACGGTGCAGCCTCTGGGAAACGGTGCTCATCTAAGGGAATCGGTAAAATGTAAGTTTTACCTCTCTGTCCTGCTGATACCTCTAGTGTGATCCTGCTGATACCTCTTAGTTGAACAAAACGTGAATGCATTGATTGGAAAGTCCAAGAGGGTGGTAGTTTTCGGCAGCAAAAGCAAAGAACCTACACTTATTGGAGATCAACTGCCTGATTGTGAAACCCATGACAAGAGCATGCTACGTGCAATGTTCTTCACTGAAACCTAGAGCACTGGACAGTCCTTCGACTTTAGTGAAGCATATTATGAGGACTACATGATATTACTTCTATCATATGTGTTGTTCCATCCGAAGAATAAGGTCAGAAACTTGTTGCTTAAGGAGATTCATGGCAGTCACTAGGGCATAATTTCTGGAATCTGGACAGTGGACGCCCTTAGGCTTGAACTTAGGATGATGTAGCTAGTTGGAATGTGAACTGCTATTGATGTGTAGTATACTGAACATTGGAATGTGTTGCTTGGTGACCTGTGTATGCTACTTGAAGACAGCCATCAGAAGGATGTTGATGTGAAGGGCGCTTTGACCGTTCTGTTGTTTTCAGAATATTCCTTAATCTGCATTTCAATCTTGATTTCAGTTTTAGTCACTAGACTTTTTTTGAAATGCAGCTTGTTGATTCCTCAGAGGAAGTAAAGACAGACACTGAAAGGAATGTTGTAGTTATTTTTGACACCCTGAGGCAAAAGAAGACTGCAAGACTAGAAAACCTTGTTCTGAATAGGCTTTCATTTGCTCAAACAGTTGATAATATTTTTGCACTCTCTTTCTTAGTGAAAGATGGTAGAGTGGAAATAAATATAGATGCTAATGGGCATCATATAGTACGTAAGTACTTTTTATCTTTCTTTTGTTCTTAAGTTATATTCTACCGTGAATGTTTCTAACACAATATTATTGGTCCCGAACAGGTCCAAGGAATGCACCTGCTGTTAATGCCATTGCCTCAGGAGAAGTCTCCTACAGCCAGTTTGTTCTACATATTCAATTGTTCATCCCTTTTAGTTGAGAGGGTTAGATATGGTAAATTGAAGAAACTAAAAGTGAATATGATTGAAATTCCTATATGTACATGGTGTTGGAATAGTTTGTTTAGTCTTGTTTGTATGTATCAACTCACCTGATCTGATTTTTCCTCTTTTTTATCCAACCATAGCTTATGAAAGAAAGTGTCACAGAGGGGGAAGAGCTGTTGCCACACAGGTCTGCATAGACTGCTATTTGCAATGAAGAGAAAGGAAACTCACCTGGTACCAAGGCTTGATCTTTCAGGATCTACAATGTTTTAGTCTCCTAGCTGGGATTGGCTAAGTAGTAGTAGTTTCTTTTGGGAAAACTCTAAATGTAATAGATGTAGTAGCTAATTTATCTTTGAGTGATGGTAGATCGTTGGAAACTCAGTAGTTGGAATGTGAACTGCTATTGACTTGTAGTACGTGCTGGACTTTCATGGCTTGCATGAGGCCGAGAGCTTCACTACCTGGCGGAACAGCGGGAACATCACAGTGAATTGTGTCTACTATCACAATAAAACCCCCGGAAGATAATAAAGCAACGCAATTTGGTGGCAAGATGGACATGGTGATCATGATGGCCACACTTGGATTTGGACGCAACCCTACGTGATCAAGGCAAAGGTATATGCTTAAGGGTTGTGTTTTAGTAACCAAGACACCTAGTGGGTGTTGTTACATTATAGGATAGATAGTCGTATTATAAAGAGGGGAATGACGCGGCTATTGAACTCCTAAGTGCCTCTAGGTGTGCATTTCATAATCATATGCATTTGGATAGAACTAATAACGCCTCAAAAAATGATTGTGAAAATGCTAACACACTCACACTTGACGAGATCACTTGGTGGTGTTAGCACGTTTGCGAAGGCGGTGGAGTTTGAGCGGTAGAGAGGGCTTGGTGTCCTCTCTCCCTCCTGCCGAGCTTGTGAGGTGGGATTCAGGCGTTTTCGAGGAGTTGAAACGACTATTTTCCACTACGCCGGAAGTCGGAAAAGAAACGGAGGCGAACGGAGGTCACAGAGGTGACCGGACGCTGGACCGAACGCGGTCTCTGTTTGATCAGACGCGTTCGGTCAGCGTTCAGCGTTTGTGCTTATTTCTGTTTTTGATCGGACGCGGTAGCACGTCCGGTCACTGCCGATCGGACGCGTCCGGTCGTTCAGGGAGCTTACTAGACTCCAATCGGACGCTGGCTCTGTGGTGTCCGATCAGTTCTATAGCGCGTCCGGTCGCTGTTTCATTGTACGCTACTCAGGCTTGACCAGCGCGTCCGGTCAGTTATGGGACCAGCGTGTCCGGTCGATCCTAGCGCGTCCGGTCGTTGCGTGGAGCGCGTCCGGTCGGTGCTTCGCGACTTAGCCATTGTGCGATTGGCGCGTTCGGTCAGTTTGACCAGCGCGTCCGGTCAACGTGACTTCGGCTGTTTCAAGTTCCTAACGGCTATATTCAAAGGGGTACGTCTATAAATACTCGTTGGCCAGCTTAAGGCTCTCCCTCTTGGATATTTGACATACTTGTGAGCACTTTGAGCTAAGCAACTCCCCTCCCACTCATCTCTCTTGCTTCTTTGCATATTCGAAGTGAGATTGAGTGATCCAAGTGTATTTGCATTGTGAGATTGTATCTATTTGGCACTTGGTGGTTGATTTGCTGTGGGATTCTTGTTTCTCTTGGTGGTTGCCACCACCTAGACGGCTTGGAGCAGCTTGGAGGCATTGGCAAGAGTTGGTGTTTGTTCTTGGCCACTTCCGGTGATTGTGAGGGGTTTGTGCCTACCTCGGCGAAGCGCCAAAGGCAACGTTAGTAAATTGCTCGTGTCATTGCAACCTTTTGCCATTTGGTAGGTTCTTATGGCGCCTTTAGAGAGGCTCGGTGTGAGACCGATTAGCCACCAAACCACGTGGTGAAGAGGGACACAACGGGGACTAGCGTGCCGACAAGCATGTGAACCTCAAGATAAATCTTCACGTCATCACTTTCATATTATGATTGATTGATCCCGGTGTTTGGTTGTCTTGGTATTCATTGTTGATCATATTGGTTGGCTCAATACTTCGCCCCTCGATGAAACTCTCCTAACTCAACTCTGCATTACCTTCTTAGTTATCTTTGCTAGCTAGTTAGCTCTGCTAGAGTAGCTCCTTTGTGTAGCTTGCTAGTTATAGTTGTAGTTACCTTCTTGGTTTGACTTGTGCGGTTGAGTGCAAATATACTAGAATTGTGAATTGGTTAGGTGGCTTGCAAACACCCCGTAGGCTAAGCAAAACTCACATCTCGCTACTTGTTATATTGATAAACTTGTTTAGCTTGTCTTTGTAGAAAATTTTAAAAGGCTATTCACCCCTCCTCTAGCCATCATGACCTTTCAAGTGGTATCGGAGCCATGGTCACCGTTTGCAAGGCTTAAGAACCTCGGTGTAAGATGGCTCAAGTTGTGTTCAACCATGTTGGGGGCAAGCCTCCATTCTTTGATGGTGTCACATCTTTTGATCATTGGAAAAAAAGATAAAGCAATATCTTGGCTCTATTCATGAGAACGTTTGGGAGGTGACACACCATGATTATGCTATCATTGATCCCGACAACCTCACCAACAATGACCGCATCAACAACCAATGCAACACTATGGCTCTCAATACTCTCTACAATGGGATTGATGCAAAGGTCTTTGAGCAAATCAAGGATCTTGAGATGGCAAGTGAAGTGTGGACAAGATTAGAGAAAACATATGAGGGCACTTCAACAGTAAAGAGTGCCAAGCTCTATATGTTCAAGGATAAGTTTGCAAGCTTCAAGATGAAGGATGATGAGTCCATACCAGAGATGTTCTATAGGCTATAAGTTATTGTCAATGATCTCAAGAGCCTAGGAGAAGATGTCAAGGACAAGGACTTCTCACATAAGTTCTTGATGAACTTACCTAAGAAGTTTGCTATCTTGAGGAAGATGATCCAAAGAGAGGGTTTGGACAAGGTGACTCCAAACAAAGTGCTTGGAGATGTCATGACCGATGCTCAATATGATGATGATGAAGATGAAGATGAGAAGAAGGAGATCAAGGTCAAGCAAGAGAAGACCACAGCATTCAAGGCTTCTTCTTCCAAGGGCAAGAGCAAGGTTGATGATGATGATGATCCATTTGATAATGAGACCATGGCCCTTCTAGTGCAAAAGATGGGTCGGTTTATGAAGAAGAGAGGCTATGGTGCAAGAAAGAGAAGGGACTTCATGAAGGCAAAGGAGGTGCTTTGCTACAATTGCAATAGCCCCGATCATGTAGTGGCGAAGTGCCCCTATAAAGATAAAAGATATCATGATGGGGAGTTGAAGTTGAAGAAGAACAAGAAGGACAAGAAGGAGAAGAAAGAGAAGAAGAGCTTCACTATCAACAAGAAGAAGAAGAAGGGTGGTGGCTATGTGGTCACTTGGGATAGTGATAACTCCGATAGTGATGATGATGCAAGCTCTAGTGATGATGAGATGACCACTCGGCGAGCCATTGCAAGCATCGCCCTCTCCAACAAGCCATCCATATTTGACACTACATCGACATGCCTTATGGCCAAGCCTATCAAGGTAAAATATGATGATAGTGATGATAATTCTTGTGCTAGTGATGGTTATAGGAGTGATGATGAGGAGGATAAGGACTACTCCAAGGATGATCTATTGGGCATAATAGATCAAATGAGCAAGGGCTACAAGAGGACCACCAAGAAATATAAAATCTTGGAACAAGAGCTCATTGCCAAGAGCAATGAAAATAATGCCTTAATGGAGGAGCTTGTAGCTCTCAAAAAGAGTAAGGAGTACAAAGGAATTTAACAAGAGCTCAAAGCTCTTAGGAAATCCTTTGATAAGCTAGAGGCCTCTTATGAGTGTCTAAAAGAAGACCACGAGGACCTTGAAGTTGCTCACACTAGGCTTAAGGAAGCCCACTCCACTCTACTTGAGCTCATCAAGGAAAAGGACCTCAAGTTGGAGAAGTTCATGAAGGAAGCTAAGGAGGAGCAAGTGATTGTCACTTGTGATATTGGACTAACATGTGATATTATTGATGATTCTTTATTTGTTGGTCCTACTAATGCTTCATGTAGCTCATCATCATCCACCACAACCAATTCTATCTCCACTACTAGTGATTCATCACTTGTGGTTGAGAATGAGACTCTCAAGAGAGAGGTGGATGATCTCACCCACACATTAGGCAATGCCTATGGTGGGGATGCCCGCTTGCTAAAATGCTTGGGTAGCCAAAGGTTTTCTCTTAACAAAGATGATGAATACTGGCCCGATCTTCCGTGAGGTAACCGGTAAGTTCGATTTGTGGAGATCTCGACGTTGGCGATCTGGCTTCAAATCAGATACGATTCGAACCCTGCAACCGTTACACCACTGCTCCGTTGGTTATCAACCAAGCACAACTTGATTGACCTCGCCAAGAAGGCTTTTCCTGCAAGCGAATCGAAGAACACAAGCAAGAAGGTAAAACACGCAATCTAAAATTGCAAATATGAATGATGTGAATTTCAATAGAGGGTTCAAGAACTCAGTTCCAAAGGACTAATCGACACAGTGGAGGAGATCAAGAATAGGGGCCCTGGATCACTGTAAAAGGATTTGTCACCACAGTTACAATGAACGATTCAGTTTCTCGATGGAAAACTAAACTCTAAACAAAACCCGATTGTCTAACAGTGGCGGCGGCTATGTTTATAGTCTAAGACTCGAACTAGGGTTGGGAATGGCCAGGGGTTGGGCGCCCACAACTTGGGCTTAAGGCCCGACACGATACATGGCCAAGTTGGCCCAAATAGGTGACACAACACCTTGACGTGGTCACATAGAATGATCCACGGATCTTCTGGAGCTGGGACCAGATCCAAAACGACGGTGTCGTCGTCCCCTTTCCAACGCATCCAAAAACGCCCCGTTTTGATGTCGTATGAGAGAGTTATGACCAAAACAGTGACGACGCGTCTGCTGAATCCGAGGGTGACGTGGTAGCTGAGTTGGGGACGAATTGCAACTTGGAAAAGACCATAACGTCGGTGTGTCTAGCATGGTGATGTCCTCATCATCCTCCCCTTCTTGAATTGGAGTCATCCTCGACTCCATCTTGGCGATGTCCTCATCATCCTCTCCTTCTAGAATTGGAGTCATCCTCGACTGCATCCCATCATCGATGAACTCCTGCAAAAGGTTAGTGACAGCATGCAATGCACCAGACAGAATAGGTTGACAAAACATAGTATAACATGGCACATCAGGATTATCACATAACTCAGCAGTAGCAGAAGTTGTAGCAAGAAAAGTACCTCCTTTTAACTTAATCTCATTATGTGTTGCAATGTGAGTTGGAGGTTTATTTTTAATCTCATTAGCATGTTTAATAATATCCATAGGAGACAAAGGTAGCAATGTAATTTTCTTGTCCTTATGTATGATAGTGTATGTATTAGTTCTACCATGGTGTAAAGCATCATTATCAAATTCCCATGGGTGACCTAATAAAATGTAACAAGCTTGCATAGGGACAACATCAAAATCAGCAGTATCATGATAAGAGCCTGTGAAAAAACTAATGCATGCTGATTTAGTTACCTTAGTCTTACCACTATTATTGAACCATTGAAGTTTATATGGATACGAATGTTGTCGTGTGGTCAAGCCAAGCTTGGCAACCAAATCTGAACTCACCAAGTTATTGCAACTCCCGCAATCAATGATAGTGAGAACACGACAACCCTGCACAATAAAATACATGTGGAACAAATTGTGGCGCTAGATCGTCATCTCTTCTTCATGTCCCACACATGTACTCAACACACGCTGCACAAGAAGGCTAGGGTAGTCTGCGGCAGCAGCCACGGAGTCAATGATGATGGCCTCCTTGTCTTGATCGCCCTCGGTGGAATCTGCATCAATGTTAGCAACAAGGGCTAAATCATCTTCAACATCACTAGCACTTACATATCCATCCTCGGTAGCAATGAAAGCACGACAACTGAGGCAATCCTTCATGACATGTCCTATGCCTTTGCATCGGTAGCAAATGATTTTAGAGCTGGACGAGGAGGAGCGAGGGGAAACACCTGGAGTGGCACTTTTGTTCTGCACATTAGACAATTTACTTACCCCAGAAGGTGTAGACGGCTGTGATGCAACAAGAATCTTGGGCGTCTCCGGCTCTGAACGGTGCTAAAAAGTCCTCCCATTGTTAGACCTAAAAGGCTGGTGTTGTTTGCGTCCCTGTACTTCACGTTCTGCCTTAATAGCAAGATGATACAATTGGGAAAAATTATACCATTCTTTGTAATCTATGATGTTCTGTATATCATGATTTAAACCACCAAAAAATCTAGCACTAGAATCATTATCATCTTCATTGATACCATAACAGGCTAAACCAATAAGCAATTCTTGATAGTATGCTTCGACTCCTTTATCACCTTGTTTTAAAGTTTGTAGTTTAAAACGTAAATCACGTTGGTAATAAGGAGGAACAAAACGAGATTTCATACGTTGCTTTAAAGCATTCAAAGTTTGAGGCACAGCAGCAGCATTATTAGCATTGCAAAGATCATTCCACCAGAACAAAGCAAAATTAGTAAACTCACTAGTAGCAAGTCTAACTCTATGCTCAGCAGGAACATTATGAGAATCAATTTTTTGTTGAACAGCAAGCTCCCAATCTAAATAAGCCTCTGGATCAACATTACCAGTAAAAGGAGGAAGGCTAAATTTAATTTTAGCAAAAGGATCATTATTACCTTGAATATTACCTCTCATACCACGACGGTTGAAGTTGAGGCGGCGACGGGCATAACCGTCAGCATCCGTATCTTCATTAGCAGCACGATGAGGTGGAGGGCGTTGCTCGAGTTGTTCAATGCGGGTGACCAAATTGTTTACATTGCGCGTCAGCTCGGTCATAAGATTGCGTTGTTCAGTAATAAACGTTGTAAGCTCGCCCTTGGACACGCACTCATTGAAGTCCGTCGGAGATCCTGCCATGGTTAGAAGATAGAAAAAGACAACACCAAAGTATTATCCCTATCAACTAAAAGGAAACAAGTGGTGGTGGTGGTGGTGAAAGTGGAATGCAAAATCACAAGCGGCTTATCACCGTCTTGCCTGTATTCTTACCAACGCCAAACAAGAGCCAAACCAAAATGGTGAAGTAATCTGTTGTTGAGCGTGGGTAACAGTTGCAAGATAAACCTGTGCTGACAGAAGAATATATGGAGCTATGGGTAGGCACACAATATGACAGCAAGGATTAGCAATTAACGAATGCAGATTAGCAATTGTTCAATCTGGATCCAAAGTACAAATCACAGCTGCTGGCTAAGACGTGTCGAGACGTAGCGCAACAAGGTGAAAGCAAAGGACGATGTAAAGAACTCACAGAACAAGCAAATAACTCGGATTTTTCTTTTTTCTGAATTTTTCCCGGAATTTCCCAAAAGGCACTAGTAGGAATCAAACTTTTTTTATTTTTTTGCTATTTTTATATTTTTCTCTGAACAAGGATAAAAAAAGATGCAACCACAAAAATTGGCACCTACAACTGAGGTGGGATGTGGTCTACAGAAATACAGTAAGTTCTCTGAAAAGCGTGCAAAAACTTTCACAATTTTTTTCTTTATTTTCCTGAATTTTTTTGGCAATTTTGATGAAACCAAACAGGGTGAAGCCAAGTTTGGGTCGGCCTCAAATGGTGTCAAGAAGCTGCTCAAAAAATTTTAGATTTTTCTGATAAACGAGCGAAAAGTTATGCCTGTTTTACCGAAGGTATCTCAAGTTATGTTTTCCGGAAGGCACAATACGGCAGTTAGGGCAAAACGTCCCTAAACTCCAACACCGATCACAAGATGGTTCCTGTGACTAACAACAGTAGGTATTCGCACCGATCACAAGATGGTTCCTGTGACTAACAGCAGTAGGTATTCGCCTGATGATGTAAGAAGGGCTGCGATGCAGGCAAAATAAGAGCGGCTGACAACCTATCTAGGGTTTGCGCAGTGGCGAGAAGTTACACAAGGCGGCTAGTGGGGCAAGTCGAGTAATGTGGTGGCTTCGACTTGTTGTTTGGAAACGGTAGATGGGATAGCGGCGGAAAACAAAAATCACAGCAACGGGCGATTGAACTAAGACTACGAACACAATCCTAAACAACGCGAATCTGAAACGAAATTGCAAAGGCACAAAGGTGATAGGACAGCGGAAATTGAAATAGTATTGGGCTTTTTGTGGACTCTAGGTAATGAACAAATATGAATCTAAGGCAAACGAGAGTATACCTAACGGTAAACCTGAAAGATTTGATACTAGTTGATGAATACTGGCCCGATCTTCCGTGAGGTAACCGGTAAGTTCGATTTGTGGAGATCTCGACGTTGGCAATCAGACTTCAAATCAGACACGATTCGAACCCTGCAACCATTACACCACTGCTCCGTTGGTTATCAACCAAGTACAACTTGATTGACCTCGCCAAGAAGGCTTTTCCTGTAAGCGAATCGAAGAACACAAGCAAGAAGGTAAAACACACAATTTGAAATTGCAAATATAAATGATGCGAATTTTAATAGAGGGTTCAAGAACTCGGTTCCAAAGGACTAATCGACATAGTGGAGGAGATCAAGAACAGGGGCCCTGGATCACTGTAAAAGGATTTGTCACCACAGTTACAATGAACGATTCAGTTTCTCGATGGAAAACTAAACTCTAAACAAAACCCGATTGTCTAATAGCGGCGGCGGCTGTGTTTATAGTCTAAAACTCGACCTAGGGTTGGGAACGGCCAGGGGTTGGACGTCCACAACTTGGGCTTAAGGCCCGACATGATACATGGTCAAGTTGGCCCAAATAGGTGACGCAGCACCTTGACGTGGTCACACAGAATGATCCACGAATCTTCTGGAGCTGGGACTAGATCCAAAACGACGTCGTCTTCATCTCCTTTCCAACGCATCCAAGAACGCCCCGTTTTGATGTCGTATGAGAGAGTTATGACCAAAACAGTGACGACGTGTCTGCTGAATCCGAGGGTGACGTGGTAGCTGAGTTGGGGACGAATTACAACTTGGGAAAGACCATAACGTCGGTGTGTCCAGCGTGGCGATGTCCTCATCAAAAGAGGGTTTGGACTATACTCTCAAGAAGGGCAAGGTGACATTTGCTACTCCAAAGCCTCACTTTGTGAAGAACAATGGTCGTTATTGCAATAGATGCAAGCAAGTTGGACATCTAGAGATTAATTGTAATAAAATGAACAAGAACAACAACAAGTTTCATGCTAAAATAGATTACATTCCTTTTGATTCTTATTATGTGCTTACCAAGGGTAAGAAAGGTGTGCATGATAAGTTTGTTGGTACACCAATTGTGGGTCCAAAGAAGAAGACCATTTGGGTACCAAAGAGCTTAGTTACTAATCTCCAAGGACCCAAGCAAGTATGGGTACCTAAAAGACATTAAATTGTTTTGTAGGTCAATTATAAGGCCAGAGAAAGGCATTGGGTGCTTGATAGTGGGTGCTCTCAACATATGACCGGTGATTCAAGAATGTTCAACTCTCTCAAATCAAATGATAGTGGCATTGATAGTATCACATTTGGTGACAATAGCAAGGGTGATGTAAAGGCTCTTGGAAGGATTGCCGCTCCCCTCTGGAGGAGCGGCAGGCTTGCCGCTCCCTGATCTGGGGAGCGGCAGCCCCGTGCCCGCTTTTTGCCACTACCACCTCAGCAACATTGCCGCTCCTCCACGTGGGGAGCGGCAAAGTTGAAATGCCGCCCCCTCGCGTGGGGAGCGGCCAAAAGTGTTAGATATAAAAAAAACTTTCGGTGCTAAAATTAAAAATAGTTTTTAAAAAATGTTAAAAATAAAAAAATTCCCAATGACTAGATTGTTTCACTTTCATAGAAGCGAACACGACTAGTTTTCGAGCAAATTAGTAAAGAGATAGCTCTTCAATTACGGCGAAGTTGAACCGACTGTTTTACGAGCAAGAATAGCAAAGGATGATGCTCCAATGACGCTAGAGCTCGCGGCTGGTTTACAGGAAAACTAGCAAAGCATAACTACTGACCTACATGTAAAAAAGTAGAGAAAAGTAAAAGAACGATAATAGTACATTTGTTTTGTGTCGATTGTCGGGGGAGCAACAGTTGGCCAAGGGCGAAGCCACGTTGTGTTACCGTGGTGCACTGGCACCAGGGTGCACCAAAAAATTGTTAATAAATTGACTAATACTTACAATGTAATCTATCTATACCCCTAATAATAATAATAAATAAATAAAATATACCTAAAGCTATCGTCTGTCACCCCGCCGTCCGACCCTGCTCCAGGTACGTATTCACAGTTTCCTTTCTTTTACGTATTCACCGTTTCCTTTTTCCTTTACGGAAACCAAACACAACGTACGCACCATTTCCTCTCCTTTACCGAAAACAAACACCGCGACCCACGAACTCTGAACAGCGGCGCGGCACTCCATGGGATGCTGGGATGATGGCGCTGAAGCTCGGGCTCGACGGAGACGCGTACGTGCGCAACGCCACGACTCGTGCGGCCACGCAGACGAGGCGCTGGCGCTGTTCGAGCAGCCCAGAGTTCGACGCGGTGGCGTGCAACAGCGTGATCGTGGCGCTCATGAGGGTCGGGCGCGTCGACGAGGCGCACGCCGTGTTTGACGGCATGCCAGAGCGGACCGTCGCGACGTGGAGCGCCATGGTGAGCGCGTACGCGTGCGCCTCAAGGTGTGGCAAGGACATGGCGCTCTTCTCGGCGATGCAGCCGGATGGCGTGGAGCCGAACGCCAATGTGCTCGTCAGCGTGCTGGGTTGCTGCGCCAGCAGGGCCGAGCCCCATGGGTGTGCGAGAGGTGCGGAGGAACAGGGCCCCTAAATTTTAGGGGCCCCGCAGGTCGTCACCCCACCGCGCTGTGATAGATCGATGTTGCAAAAGTATCGAGCACCCGGCGCACGGTAGTTGCTGCTGGTTGATGTTACTTGACTACATTACATCCATCACTCCATGATGTGTGCGAACCGTGAAGCAAGTGACTACTCTTGAGTACGTAGTGACTACTCGACCTAGAGGATCAAACCAATGCAATTAACTTTTCTAGAATCAAGCCTAGCACACGGAGATGCAGCTAACTTTTCTAATGGGTACAATAGTAGCACCATGATCCAGCGACAACGCCCTATATGCAATTTTAATCTTCTCCTTCAATTTAAATTCTAGTATCCTTTGTATGATTATGTCTAATATTCCAACACTAAGACATGTCTTCAAGCAAATATCAATCTACTTAAGAAAACAACAAATAATATATCAGGATTTAACTCAGTTTTGAAAAATAGTTACGGAATGATTATTATAAAAGAAAATAGGCACGTGAAAAAAAGGTCTTATTTAGGGTTTCATACAGGACCCTGAATTTTGCCGGCTCGGCCCTGTGCGCCAGCCGTGGCGCGTGGGTGCACACGTACATAGACTGGACCGCCATGGCGTCACCATGAACGCGCTCGTCGTCACCGCCTTGGTGTACATGTACTGCAAGTGCGGACAAAAAAAACAAAAACATTTATTAACTTTTCATTATCTTATAAAAAACGATTAAATCTGTCATTGTAGGCGTAGACAAAAAATTAAGGTCCAGACGGGCATGCATCTGGCTATTGAGAAGGATGTCAACAAGGGTAAGGGAAAGAAAAAATGGAAAAAAGTATATTCACGAAGAATATCGTATATAAAGAAGTTCAAACTCCAAAAAAGAAATAATTTCTTCGGCAATACATATTTTCTCCATATGGTCAACAATACTCTATTTTTATATATATTAATGACAAAAATATATGCAGGATGCTACCAAGAAAACTATGAGAACTGAAACGACTACTTGACTCATGGTGCTTAAGATACTGTTAAGAAGGTGTGGAACTTAGGTGTGTCGGAGGATACAAATAGAACATAATTGCTCCTCTTAGTTCTAGCCATGCAAAAAACTAAATATGTGATATTGATGTTTCGAACATCCAATTCAAAAATTATTTTTTTAACACGTTCGTACTAGCATCATCAAGAAATTATTTAATCCATGCAACGCATGTGCATTTATCTATTACGAGAAAAAATCATTTGTTGCTTGAGTGGGGCACCACCATGACATTGATGATAGCTTCGCCCCTGCCGTAACCCATAGTATATATACGGGCTGCCTGGTCTACACGGCAAGGAACAGGACTCCTGCTCAGGTACGTATTGTTCTACGTATAGGATAAAATATTCCTTATAAATCTCCCTGGTTGTTTGGCCTTCCGTTAGATGATAACTGATGCGAATATGCCTTTTGCATCCTTCCGACCAGTACAGTCCGTGTGCAAAATTCTTCCCAGCGTTGGTCTCTTTGCTTCTTTGTTTTGCTCCTTCTCACGTGAACTCCTTCAGACCATCAGGGTGCAACGCGATTCCGCCACGGTTCTTCATGCTGGACACACTCCTGCATGCAGCAGCTCCTGCTGAGAGATAGAAAATAATTTGGACGCATTCACAAGCCAAATTATGGCCCCGTTCGGCTGGAATTATAAGCCGGCTGAAAAACACTGTTGGCTGATTTTTTGTGAGAGAAAAATATTGTTCCGGCTGAAAAAAAATAAGCTGAATAAAACGGATTATAAGCCAGATGAACAGAGCTATCATACCATCAGCAACCCCCATCCCGTCCTCGTCGGCGTGGAGGTACCCTCCATGCACGCGGCTCTGCAGCCGCACGTGCGCCCCATCGGGGAACTGCTCCATCTCCGCCTCCGTTGGTAGTGGCGGCGTTCGCGGCGTGGCGTGGCGGCGGGCGTCCGGTGGCTAGCGAGTAGCGATTTGGTTTCTTGGCTCTGGTGCTTCAGCTGCGGGAACGGAGATGGGGCGGCGGACGGCGAGGTGGGGGCAGGCCCCGGAATTTTAAGGCGAGCAGCCGGTGCTTCCCGTAGGTCGGTCGTTCCCTACCTGTTCCATTTTGGCACTGACTGACAGATAGGGCTGGATCGGTGAGTTTGACCAATTGCCTGCCACTGGCACGTGGGGTCCACTAGTGAGTGCGACACAAACCCTGGAACCGTGGAACGCACGCGCGCAGCCGCTCGGCGCAGGGTGGCAGGGCCTCTGCCGGCACAAGCACCTCTCGCTGCATCATTCCATTCTGGGCCGTGTTTAGTTGGCCTGATTTGGGCCTTCCAAATTCTGCACAGTACATTCTTTACACTGTAGCATTTCGTTTGTATTTGTAAATTTTTATCCAAACATTGACTAATTAGGCTCAAAAGATTCGTCTCGCAAAGTACAACTAAACTGTGCAATTAGTTTTTAATTCCATCTACATTTAGTACTCCATGCATGTGCCGGCATTTTGATGTGATGGGGAATCTTCTTTTTGCATAGTAAAATTAGGGGAAAAATTTGGGATCTAAACAGGACCCTGGTGCGCACCAGTCTTGTCAGTCCTGTCCGGCGGCCGTCGGCAGCGGCACGCCGGCGTCAGGGCATAGGCGCATAGATATGGACGAGGCCACAGTTTTAGACGACTTCGGTTGCCCTTCGTTTCCCTCGGCCAAATGTTGTCGTCGCAGTAAGGCAGTGTTTAGTTCCTTCAAAATTCCAAAAATTTTACAAGATTTTCCGTCACATCAAATCTTTATACACATGCATGGAGCATTAAATGTAGGTAAAAAAATAATTAATTGCACAGTTTGTCTGTAAATGTCGAGACGAATCTTTTGAGCCTAGTTAGTCCATGATTGGATAAATTTTACCAAATAACAACGAAAAGTGCTACAGAAACTTTACACTCTTTTCAACAATCTAAACACACCCTAAGTTAACGAAGTTCCTCGTAGGACGTCACCACAAAATGATACAACTGTGGCTTTCAGTTCATGACTAAAAGTTAAGTTCAAAAGAAAAAAAAATGACTGTAACATTTGATGTATCAGGACCCTGGTTTATCAAACAATAGACATGAAGACATTTAATTTGATGTATCAGGACCATAAGGCATGTTAGGACTAGTGGCAGAGCTCTAACACTATAAGAATAGAGTTCCACACATGCCATTGTAACTCGTTGTGTGTTTACTTTACCTAATACATGTTAGGATTAGTGGTGCGACTAGAGTTCCACACATGCCATGTATTGTTTCATGTACTTTCCATGCTGGGCTAACCTTCTTAGCGATTTCCATCAAATGTTTCATGTCTTCATTCATCTAAACAGTTAGCAACTTTTGCATGGTTATACTTTATAGTCGGGACAACTTCAATTTCTATAACAGTCCTACAGTTTCACCTTTCACCAAAGTTGTATATTAGGTTGAATCCTACAAAATTTATTATAGTACCAATGCCTAAATCAAACTATAAAACACTAAAAAGCTGTAAACATGAGCTCGGCGCAAGAGGTCACGGTGCCAAGATCAGCGCCACAGGTCTTGGGGCCAAGATCCACAGTGTCAAGCTCGATGCCAAGACCTATGGCGCCGAGCTGGCTACCAGTTGATGCCAAGCAAGCTGCCATGACAACTCTTTGCCTCCCACCTCGGCATCAAAGGAATTGGCACTGAGACATGTTACATCGGCGCCAAAAGCTATGGCTAAAAGCTCCATGTTTGGTTTTGGATAATTAATGACAACCTAGTGTACTAACCTTTGTCATGAGTGTTGTGATATGAGCAAGGTGGTACACACCAAGTGATGGGCAATGTAGATCATGGTGGATGGTGATGGTCCAAAAGATGATCAGGTGCTCAGGCTTGGAGAAAGAAGAAAGAGAAAAACAAAAATGGGCTCAAGGAAAATGTATAAAACCATAGGGCCATTTTTGTTTTGCACTCAAGATATCATAGAGGGTGTGAGTGATTTATGATCGATAGCCGAACTATTAAGAGGGGAAATTTTTTGGTATTTCAATTCCTTGGTGCTGTAACACCCTAGGTGTTTGGCTCCCATAAATTGCATGTTCATTTCATAAACATGTGCATCATTCATCTCATCATGTCATTGTCACTTGAAACATGTGTATGCAACATTCTCGAATTATGTTTGTTTCATGCATGATTGCTTGTGAATTATGGTTAGTACAACATGTAGATGCAACATGAGTTGTCATACATTGAAACATGGCAACATTGTAGTGTAACATGACAAGCTTAAACTTGCAACAAAGTTATGAAACATGTGAAACATGGTTTTGCAACGAAAGGGTAAATTGAGTGTTTTGATTGTTTCATCACATGTGGTACTTAGAAAATTTTGTGTAACACTTGTGTAGAGTGGTTAATTATGGTCTAAAACACCTTAACTACACTTAGAGTAATTGGGGGAACACTGTTCATGTGGACCAAAATGACTGATTTGCCCTCTAGGTGAGGTTTGACCTAGAGATGACCTATAGAGTGCCCTAGTTTGACTGATTGAAAAGTCTAACCTAGAGATCTTGCATGGATGTGCACCTTTTACCAAAGTTGTAGCAAATTTATCAAGGAATAAAAGTCTCAATATGTCCATCTCATAAAATTGACTGGAACATGCTCAAACAGGGTCCACAAGTCAGTTGGAGTGTTGATTCAACACTTAGAAATTTTTGCTAAGTCTTAACTGACTTTCAGTTTCGTGTAGCCATGTTTAGTAGCTCCTAGCTCCTAGCCTAGGCCAAACCAAAGCAAGTTCATGTTGACAAAAATGTAGTTCATACATAGCTCTACAAGTTTGTCTAATACAGTTTCTGCTAGAAGTGCATGGGTTAGGAGCTGTAATCGATCGAAAACGCGCTGTCAGTCGGCGTGCCAGTAACTGAATCGGTTTCTTCGGTTTCAAAAACCGTCGGCCGTGGCCGACTGTGCGTAGGGCCAGGACGCCGCATGGCCGCCATGCTCTAGCTCTGCCCCCACTCGCGAGCGCGCTGGTGAGCTCAAGCTGCCAGCATGCTGCTACTGCCCTCCACTCCCTTCATTCTCTCGCGCTCACCCTACCTTCTCCCGCTCACAAGCAAGGTGGGCGCACTGCCATCGCCACCGCAGCAAAGCTCCGCCAAGCTCATACACTGCCTCCACCACACCAGTGCCGCCTCTAGCTTGCCACGAGCTTCGCCTTGTCATGCTCTATCACCTTTCCCCACCAGTGCCTCCCTTCTGTGCTCGCCTAGGTGAGAAACGCATCACCGTCACGGGTTGGTTCGCCGAAGTGCCGCCGAGTTTCGGCTTGTCGTGGCTAGCGTTGCTCCGACCATCTTTCTCCAATCTCGCTAGTGCATTGGGATCGCCTGAGTGTGTAGATGGTGAAACCTTAGGCGGTTGGTCTGATTAGGGTCCCAGCTCGTCAAAACGCGACCATCACCGTCGCACGCTCACCACCGCTCCGCCATGCGCATGGTCAGAGCTCGTCGCCATGGCACCCTAGCCGCTAACTATAGCCCTAGGTTGCCCAGATAGGTTCGCTTCGTCATCGTGAAGGTGTGGCCGCCTTCACCTGGCCTCACCGTGGCCGAGCACAGCTGGCGCACCACCGAGCCACGCCGTCGGGCTACCCTGGCCGGTGACGACCCCTCTTTAGTGTGTCCGAGCTCTAACCACTGTTACCAATCGACGTGGGAGAGTGAGAGGGTCACGATGGTGAGGTCGGTTTCGTCGGAAAGCACGCCGTCGGCGAGCTAGCACCGCCCGACCATCACCTCTGCCTTGGTGTCATTGACAGGTGGGGCCGGCCTGTTAGCGCGGTCTCCTATGTTTGTGTAGCTAGGCTGGATCAGCAGCAACCGAACAGGCCCAGTTGGGCTTTAGGCCTATTAGGTTTTCGGTTTTGTTTTTCTTTTATTTTTTTCATAGATTTGTGTATAGATTCAAAAATGCATATCTCTTGATTGGTAGATCCAAATGATGTGGTTCCAATTTTGTTGAGTTTTTGGTAATGTCTAGTTTATATTAAAAATATAATATGTGCCTTGTTCTATTATGAAAAATAGGGTTACTAATTATCTCTTTTAACCATGTGGGAAATAAGGGTAATTATATCTTTTTCTGGGTAGCTCCAAATGGCATAAATTTTTATGGTGTACTATTCATATCATGAATAGCTTGTAGTTAAATTTGCATACAATTTCAATACTGTACATAGGAGTTATGTATTTCTCTTGTTTGCATGGATGGATCTTGTGTGAATTTTCATAATTTTTCTATAGATCCAGTAAAGGTAAAATTTAGTGAGTGTTGTTCTTATGCTAGCCAAATGCTATGAAAAATATGAAATATGTTGTTTGATACATTTCAATAGGGTTTCCTATTCATACTAGAAATAGATATGCCATATGTTATTTTTGATACAGCAAGTTATGCTTGTCCAATTACTTTGAAATTTTTATGGTGGTCTATGTGAAGCATGAGGTAGCTACTGTAATTTTTGTAGATTTTTCTGTATAGCTTTACTATATGTTGCTTTAATCACCTAATTAACTAAATAAATTAGAAAAGGACATTAAATAATTTATTTAGATGTTGGCACTATAATTCCTGATGTTCCTTTGATATGCACAACAAGTTGGTAAACTTGGTTTTGTCCAATTATGCTTTTGCATCATCACTAAATATTTAATTTAGTAAATCTGCCACTTCGGGACAGATTCTGAGAGACTGTTAATTACCCTATGAAAATGATGATTTCATATCTTGGGGTTTATAACAAAGTTTGTTTGAATTTCATGGTCTAGCTTCTATTAAATTTTAGTAGCATTTGGCCTTGTAGTTTAGAAACTACAGCTGTTTTAAGTTGGGGTCAGAGTTGAATTGCTCTTTGTCTACACAGGACAGATTCTGTGTTTACTTGAATTCGACTTGGTTAACGTAAGAATCATTCTTTGATGTTTATAAATGATTTGTAGAGAATTTTATAAGGTTTCCAGAATATCTTCTTACAAGTCATTTGAATTTGTAGAACTCCTGCTATGAGTGATTTCATGAACTATTCTATGCATGTGAAGCTTACAACTTTCTGTGATGAATGTCTTTACTATTATAAGCATGTTGTGATGTAAATAAACACTTAAGTTGATTAAGATAAGTTTAGGTGCAGGTGTTAGGCCCTTGACTGAAGATGAACATCTTTATCTTAGGTTATGCAATTTAGGTAAGGTAATCTTGTGCTTCCAAGTCAAGATAGATACATGTTTAAAGTGATTTGAATAGAGCTATTAGTACTCGGCCAACGAGTGTCCGGTGATGTTTTTGTTAAATACTTACTGTTATCCATTCATCATGAGCATCATGTCATTCCTTATGTATCCATGATATTTATCTTGTGCATATGCATACAATAGGTGTACCGGAAGGAGTGACACTGTTGGAATTTGAGGAACCGAGCGGGGAGCAGCAGCAGCCAACACCGGAGATTCAGGAGGTGCAGCCTTCAGGAGAGTGCCAGACGAGGTCGTCGTTGAGTGCCCGGACCATAATCTATGCTACTTTGTGAAAGGCAAGCCCTAGAACATTATATGCCTCCTAATTTCTGAAATGCAATTAAAGTATTATTGTTATATATTATTGCATTAAGTTTAGGTGTTGGATGAAAACACTTGCTGCATTGGTTATCCAATCCTTGTTTAGATATTGATACCCTGAATCCTATATAGCTCAGGCTCGTGTAGTGCTTAGCCCTGCTTAAATGCGATAGAAGTCAGGTGATTTTCTGTCACCTGCGAGTTATAGGAATATACATGTGGCACGGTTGGCTATATTTGCTATCGTAGAAAAGAACCTATCTTAATTTGAATTGAAGACCGGGTGGAGGCTTGCCGGTTTTCAGTGACTCCATCTGTGTCGATTAAGGACCAAATCTTGGAGCCTTTTGAAAGGATCAAGATGCGCAAGAGGGGGGGTGAATTGGGCTTTTCTAAAAATTAATTGCAAGAATTAAATCCTACAAGCCAAACTTCACCTCTAGTGCCTACTAGTGTTCCTTGTGATTCTACCGGTAAAAGTTTTGCACCCTAAGTTCCAATCCTAGACTAGCATGGCAATTCTAGGAAAGTAAACAAGCAATGAAAGTAATGCACGAAAGTAAATGCTTGAAAGTAAGGGTTAGGAACACGGTGATGTTTTGCCAAGGTATCGGAGAGTCGCCACTCCCCACTAGTCCTCGTTGGAGCACCCGCGCAAGGGTGTAGCTCCCCCTTGATCCGCGCAAGGATCAAGTGCTCTCTATGGGTTGATTCTTCGACACTCCGTCGCGGCGAATCACCCAAAACCGCTCACAACATGAGTTGGGTCACCCACAATCTCGTCGGATGATCACCAAACTCCTAATCACCACCAAACCGTCTAGGTGATGGCGATCACCAAGAGTAACAAGCTAGAACTCTCACTTGACCACAACAAGCCTAATGAGAAGATAGATGCACACTTGCTACACTCTTATCACTAGTGAGGAATCTCAAACTTTGATTCTGAAATCACTATCCTCACTAGGGCTCTTGCACTCCAAAGGTGTTTCTCAGCTGAACAAATGAGCAAGAGACCTCTAAAAGAGGTGGAGAGGATGTATTTATACACCCCTCAGACAAATCCAACCGTTACCTGCCGAATCAGCAAAACTCGCACTGACCAGACGCGCTGGTCGACGTGACCGGACGCGCCGGTCAAGTGTAACGGTCGAAAACCGAAAGTCAGCGCTGAGTGACCGGACGCACCGGTCAGATGACCGGAGGCGCCAGTCAGGGATGACCGGACGCGTCCGATCATGCAAGAACCTAACTGAACTTTGACCTGACGCTTGATCGCGTCCGATCATAGATGATCGGACGCGTCAGGTCAGCTTGGGACCTTACTGGAACGTGACCGGACGCGTCCGGTCACTTCACAGTCGCATCTGATTATGCATTTACCCTCTGAAATACGTGTCAGACTGACCACCGCGTTTGGTCCTCTCAAGGACCACGTCCGATCGATCAGTTAACTACGCAGTGACTTGTTAGTACTGACCGAACGCGTTCGGTCATGACTAGGACCGCGTCCGGTCAAGGGTAAACTGCTCAAACGACTTCTAAACGCGATGCAACTTGAACCAAGTTGCTTCCAACTGAACTTTGAGCTATTCTAGAGCTACCTAGTGCTAAGTTTGATAAGTGTGCACCACACCTAAACAAAAGACTCACCTAGGTCAGGCTACTCACTCATGCCCTCCTTTATAGTATGGTCAAAGGAAGAAAACAAAGATCCTAATGACTATTCTAGATGTAACTCAACACCTTGACATTCGGAACTAACCGTCCTTAATCTTGTCGTTGATCCTTTGAAAACCAAAACAATTTCCATCAAGGGACATGAATACCATAGTGCCCAAAGCAGTTATCAACTCCATGACCTAACTTACCAACGTTTCTGCAAAACACACGTTAGTCATGGTAATAATGCGTTGTCATCAATTACCGAAACCAACACCGGGGCCTAGATGCTTTCAATCTCCCCCTTTTTGGTGATTGATGACAACACTTAGATTCAGAAGATATAAGTTGAGGTTTTTGATCATGCTTGGTTCACATAAGCATAAAGCTGTAAGCACAAGGGATTAGTAATGGCTTATGTGTTCCAAGCCAACTGAGTGTACTCATAAGATAAAACATGAAGAGTTAGTACACATAAAAAACATAGCTCATATGAAATCGGAGTAAGGCACGGAAGCACAACCTTATGAGCTAAACACCATTAACTGACATAATAATTAAGACATAGTCTCACAAACTCAAAGTCACATAATGCAGGGCGAGAAAAATAAACATGATGCACGAAAGTAGCACACATAGAAGAACGAAACCCTCTATCAACACTCCCCCACTCCCCCTGAATCTACGCTCTCTCCCCCTTTGGCATCAAACGCCAAAAAGAAAAAAACTAAGGATCTGACGGGGGAACAGAAGCTGTCGTGTCGGGTGCCGAGGAGCGTGGAGTGATCACAAACTATGAAGTGTCCTCCTCAGACTCTGAACTATCAGGCTGACCCTCTGTAGATAGACGTGGCAATGAAGCAGTCTGGGTCTATAGAGCAGGTGCAACAACTGAAGGTGTAGTAGCAACTATAGGAGCAGTCATTGTCGCCTGAGCCTGAAAGACACCAAGAGTAGGAGGATCTGTCGATGCTACTGAAGATGGCAGAGTCTTTGTAGTGGCGGCCCCTGACACGGGAAGTGCAGCAGTCTCTGAAGCTGACATCTCTGAGGTAGTCATAAAAGTAGTGTACGACGGTGTCAGCTGTCCAGTCAGCTCACTGTAGGTGGCACTGAAATCAGGGAATGGAGTGCCTGAGAGGAGGTGAGGTCCCGGCTGAGCTGGTGGAGTAAACCCTATCTGGATAGGGGTGTAACTTAGAGACTGGAACGTCTGAGGCACCTATTGCTGGGGGAGGTGTACTGAAAACTCGGCATTCCCTGACTCTAAGGTCCATTGGACTGTAAGGCTGAAGTCAGGACAGACGGTGGTGGAGGTACCCCAACAGTGACAAGGTGGCGTAGGAGCTCTAGGTACTGCTGCTGAGTGGCTGCCTGCTGCCTCTACATCTCGAACTGTTGTCTCTAGAACTCTAGCTACTGCCTCTGGAGCTCGTCCTGACGAGCCTGAATCTGAGCGAACGCAACAGCTGTGTCCCGAGCCTGTCTCTGCATCTGAACCTCCTGTCTCTCCTGGACCTGGGTCAACCTCTCAAGAATAGCCACCATGGCTAGGTCTGAGCGGGAGGTTGAGCCAGAGCCACCGGCCTCATGGTCGTGAGGCCGAGGAGAGCGGTACCGGGGATGGGCTAATAATCCTCATCTGTGCTGTCAGTAGCAACATCCTCAGCTGGATCAGCTGGCTGAGCATCTAGATCTGCTAGCTCTGCCTCAGCAAGACCCTCAATGGTTTCATCCTGCTCAGCAGCTGTCTCCGGTACCTCTGTGTAACACCCCAGGTGTTTATCATTCACTAAGTAGTGGGTTTGAGCTTAAACATGACAGATTAAGTGGAGATGACAATGCCAAGTCAAACCTATGGAAGTAAACCCTAATCGAAACTTGGATGTTGCACCCTTGCTTACATATAGGCTCAATTAAAAGATATATGCTTGGGTTTGTTATCAAAGTATATTCACATGTCTCACCTTAGTACCTATCTATATTGATCTCTGAAAAAGTTTCATGAAGTTTGGAATCAAAAAGTCACATGAAATGATAAGTTCCATTCCTATTGAAATTTGCCCCATTAAGTTAATGGAACTATAGAACATCAACCAAACCTTGCAAACTAGCCAAATGACTCTAGATGAACTCTACACCACCTTAACTACACTTAGAACACTTAATGGAACAATGTTCATGTTGATCATTTTGCCTAAATATGCTTCTAATTGGTGGTTGACCGTGTATGGACCCTGGAGCTCTGTGGTTTGACCATTTCAAAGGTGTGACCTAGAAGCTTTGCATGACTGTGCACCCTTTGACAAAGTTGTAGAGAATTTTATAAGGAACAAACTTTGTTTAAGAGTCAAGTCATGAAAATGTGTGGAACATGCTCAAACAGGGCCCACAAGTCAGTTTTAGGGCTGATTTCAGCACTTATCCATTTTAGAGCCCTGATTTCAGTATCTTCGACATTGGCATCCCGCGTTCTCCAAATTTTGTTGAGTAACTCTAGTGGAGCCAAAAATGAAAGTTGGAAACAATTCGTTGGAGAACAACATGTAAAGAGCTAGGATCAATTTGATCAAGTTTGGCATGGCAAAACCCCAAAACCGAGCCCTAGCTCAACGTGTTGACACTAGAAATTTTGGGACTAATTATCTCCTAATCTACAGCTCCAATGACTATGACCCCTAAATAGAAATTGTAGAGCATACTGAGATTGACAACTTTTCTTTTGGGCCCAAAGTCTAATTCGGACCCGAGCTAGCCCAAAACGGCGTTCCACTTTGCCCACGTCACTGCCCGCCACGTGCTCGCTCGAATGCCTCAAGGGGCGACGCGTGCCGTGCGTGGCCGCCATGCACAGAGCATGCCCGCCATTGCTGCCGCGTGGTATGCCACTGTCGCGTCGCTGCGCCCTCCTGAAGTGGATGCCGAGCTTGCTCCCTCTCACTCGCACCCTCTCTGCCTCTTTCTCGCCCAGCCTCTCTACGCCCGCGCGCGAATGCCGAGCTCCGCCATGGCCGCCGAGGCAGCTCCGTTGCCACTGCTGTTCCCCTTCCATCGTCGCTCTATCTCCGGCATTCCTCCGCCCAAACGGACCGCCGCACCACCTTCGCCACGCCAAGCCGCACGCGCGGCACCTCCTCCCCGGCCTTGACCTTCACCGGAGGCCGCTGCCATCGGGCCGCCGCCGTCGCCGCCGCCTGCTCCGGTGGCCACAACGCTGGGGACCACCGCGGGCCGAGCCGTGTAGCTCTACGGGTGCGTAAGGGCACGTTGGAGCTCGTGCCACCCTTAGTCGCCGCCGTCGGTGACCTCGCCGGCGATCGGCCGAGCCAGAGGACGCCCCCGCCATGGCCGACCGGCCAACTCCAAGGCCGCCGTCGATCCATCGTCTCCGACTGCCCTCCACCGAATTGACCGCGCCATCGCGTTTCTAGCACCAAGCCGCACCTCCTGGACTGCTCACCTCACCGGCTCCGCCCCCGCGGCTTGCTACCGCCGGAGCACCGGCCGACGGGCCGCCGGCGCACGTGGCCAAGTGTGTGCCGACCGCCTTCCGCCGCTCCTCGGCCACCCCCGGGTGCGGAATGGCACGGCGATGCCCGCGCTGTCCCTCCCCGCCGCTGGCACCGACCTCACCGGCCGGAGGATGGCCGGCCGGCAAGCCTCCACCTCCTCTGTTCTGAAATAAGGAGAGGGACCGCGGGGTTGAATTGGGAGAAGTACAGGGGGTTAAGTGAGGAGACGCAGACTCATTTGAATAGTGCCTAAAGGATCTTTCGGTGATGACTTATTTGGTGAATAGTTCAAGGGCCCCGGAGTAAATGTGTTTTCCCTTTTCTGATATTCTTTTCTTTTATACATATAAATCGGCTGAATCTTTAAAAATTAATATCTCATGCTATATAACTCCAAAAATAGTAAAAGTGGACTTTTTGGAAACCTTGAGAAAATATCTATGCAGTGGAGGCATAATATATTACATTTTTGTAGATGTTTTCTGATGTTTTTATTTAAGCTTTAAAAATGCTCTGAAATGCTTATAAACTTGACCAGAGCAAGATCTGGAGTTTTAGAACCCCAAAAATGGTGATTCTTGTTTTGTTAATTTTGTGATGACATGTACTTGCTAGGAAAAATATTAAACACCCTAGTTGTTCACTGTTTTCTTAGAGTTTTGATTTGACCTTGTTAAATAAGGAAAATTACATTTTATTACTTGTCATTTTATATCTTGAGTTGTGGTGCTCCAAATGATGTGAAATTTTTATGGTAGTCTTTCCATGCTATGAATGTACTGTGGTATAAATTTCATGGCCATTGCTTACTGTATGCTCAAGTTATTGAGTTAACTTGTTTATGGCTTAATAAATAGTTTATAAATAATATATAAATGATAAAATAGAAAATGTTGTTCCATCACCTTATTATGATGTTGATCTTTGATGTTAGTTCATTCTATGGCCATGTGTTCACAGAAAATATTGAGTTTTATGTTTAGCTTGCTCTCACATGATTTATTGCAATAGCTATTTGTCTTTTTCATAGAGGTTGATATACTTGTCTAAATGGCTTGAAATTTGGACAGTAGACTTTTGAGAGCATTTGTAGACCCCTGTAATTTTGGTAGAATTTATTGAGCATCTTTATGATGTGGTCATAATTCCACCTAATTATCTAAATAAATTAAGAAAATATATTAAAAGAATTTATTTAGTAATTGACACTATGTTTTCTGGTGTTCATTAGTCATGCGTGAAATGTTGGTAAAGTTGGTTTTGTCTAATTATATGTTTGCAATATAAGTTAATAATTATTTCTTGCAAATGAGGTTCTGGACAGATCTGGAAACTTAGCAAAATTCTTCATGATAATGTGTCTTGTTGTAAAATTTGTTTATACAAAAGTTGTAGATAATTTATGTATCTAGCTGCTGTTAAAATTTGGTGGCATTTGATCATGTGGTTTAGGAGTTATAGCTGTTGAAAGTTAGGGTACAGAATTGCTTGCTCTCTGTTTGTCAGGAACAGATTCTGGAACTTTGTATTTTTGACTTGTTTAACTTATGAATCATGCTGTGATGATATTATATGAAATGTAGATAATTTCCTAAGCTTTCCAGAATGTCTTCTTGCAAGTCATTTGGACTTATGGAACTCCAGATATGATTGATTTACTGAGCTACTGTATGGATGTCCAGAAAGTGATAGATTTTAGTTGTAGTGCTTTGATTAACTTTGCCATGCTAGTGTGTTGAAGTGTGACTCATACCTTTGAAAGTACTTGGGTTGGTACCCTAGAATCTTATAAGACTTGTGTCTTGATTGATGTGCTTGCAATCTTCTATGTTATGCCCTAATAAGGATTAAGTTAATTAGCTCTAGGTGCTTATGTGAACTTTGGTATGTTTGCTTGATTGCTTTGTTTATTTCACTTCTATGCATTCATACATATGCATTATTGCACCTCATTTAGGTACGCTAGCTGAAACACGCGAAGGACCTGATGTGGAGTCAAACCCGAAGATGGAGTTGGTGGATCCATTCTGAAGATAGAAGGACCGAACAAGTGTTAGACGGAGGGAATGCTCGCCAAGCGAGTTTCTTCTGACATACTCTAACTTGAGTCGGATCCCAGGCAAGCCCCGGAGCATTATAAGCCTCCTATCTTCAAAGCAATTAATTCTATATATGTCATAAGTATTGTTGCATTAAGTGATAGGAGTTGGTTGGAAACTCTTGCTGCATTATATCATTCCTTGTCCAGATATATGAATCCTTGAATCCTACGTAGACTAGGATCGAGTAGATGCTTAGCCCTGCTTTAAGCGGTAGAAGTCAGGTGATTTCCTGTCACCTGCGAGATATAGGGATATTCATATATGGCACGGTTGGCTATATTTGCTATCGTGGAAAGGAACCATGTGTTAATAAAATGAAATGAGACCGGGCGGGATGATGATAGTGAAGCGACAAGGCATGGAGGTCTTGGGTGTGGATCTATCCCCGTCTGAGTCGTTTAAGGACCGATTCGCTGTACGTCCTTGAGTCATGTTGAACGCAGTCTAACACTTAGTTGGCCGGATAAGTCGTTCCGACCGCGAAGCCGAGTAATGTGATTCAGGCCGGGAATCGAATGGTAGGTTGCTTCTTGGAGGAGAGAAAGGATGTGCTTGGGGACATTGGCGTGAGACCAAGGGGGGGTTAGAGTCCCTATCACCTGGCAGAGTGTCGCCCTTGGGGTCGCGACATCATTCGGACCCGTGATTCCTGAATCATATGAAAAGGTGGCTTGTGCGACCCTGGCAGGGGCCTGCGCGGTGAGTGTTAGAAATACCCCTCCAGCTGGATAGGAATTCGATTCGAATCGCCGTCGCTCCCGGTTAGTGAGCACTTGACTTGAGCAGCGGCAACGTAGATTCCATTAAATTGAACGGATGGTTAATTGGATCACGATGGAAAGGTTGCCTCAATTTATACCTGCTATGGTTAATATTGTTTGCTCCTAATAAAGTGAGTGCTCTAGTACAGGTTCTAATATAGATGATAGGTTAATGATAATTAACTTGATGCTTAAGCATTAATGATTGATCATCTATATTAAGCTTTTATGCAAAATGTTGTCAAGCTAGCCCCACTTTATATCAGCCTTGCATGATCCTTGGTGTCACCTTATTTCTGGTTTCTGACGGGTAAGTCTAGCTGAGTACTTTGTCGTACTCAGGGTTTTATCCCCACTTGTTGCAGGTTGTGAAGTATCATGGCTACTGCAAGAGTTGGTTGACTCCTGCCGTAGAGGCGGAGTGTGATCATGGGCATGATCCTTCTTATTTACCTTATCTCTAATGCTTTTGTTGGAAGTCGACCGTGGTACTGGCATGTATTTGAAATAAGATCAATGTTCGTTTCAAATTACTTTGCTTCCGCTACTTTTCAATGTAAGTTCGTATAACTATGTTGAACTCCGATATATATTCAATTACTTGTGAAATGGTTGTAACATGTGACTTGTTATGTTGAATCACTACGATCTTGGCTTGTATGTTGGTTGGTTTGAAATCCCTCGTGATTTCACTGGACTACCGGAGTTATATGGGCTCAAGTGCGAGAATTTGATCATTTCGGTGATTGTTTTTGTACTTGTGCTCTTATAATTTGGACGGTTCTGTTACAGCTGGTATCGGAGCAAGATTCAACATTAAACTTGTCGTATGTGTATTTAAACAAAGGTTTTGTTTTATAAAATCAGTTTTATCAACTTATAGCTATATATAGGTTTGTGAAATCTGAATTCTAAACCTAGTATGCCAGTGGTCAATTTCCTTATGCCCATATAAGGATTATTAGGTGGCTTATATAAGTACTAACTTGGGGGTTTTTCATTTATGCATCTACGCCCAGGCCAAGGTATGTATGTGTGATGACTCTCCCACACTATGCTACCCGGTGTGTCAAATTGGAGGTAGCCTTCATATATGAAATAGCCATATATGTTGCTAGTTTACTTTTATGCAACGTCGCGCCTACGCTCAGGTAAGTGTGAGTTGTGAGAGCATGACCGTACAACCTGCGGTCTAGGGGAGAGCTAGTTTTGGTTACTGGATTATCTACATGTTACACACATGTATATATGAAGGTACTTAATTGTGGGTGATCGAATGATTCGGGTAGTTTTGGTACTACATGTACGTATACAGGGGTATATGTATATGGGAGTGCTTAGAATTTCATCTTTCTGTTTTCATTGTGTGCTATATTTGGGAATTGTTGGGCTGCAATGAAACTTTTCTGCAGGTACGCTAACCACGAATGCGTAAGTCGAATGTAGCTGACGACTAGCTATATATCGACAGAGAGTGTGTTATGCCACCGATATAGAACGTGATCGCCATCTTAGATCGGCAATCTTGTGAGGACGAATAGGACAAAGCATGCATCTTCATGATTGTTGCCTTATGCATAGCTATGCTCCTCTCACCCTTGTTCTATAGTGTGTAACTTGTGATCAATGTGTTACACCATATTTCTTGTGTGGAGTTAGACATAAATGCCTTATTCCATGTTGCTTGAATAGGGGATGTTTGAAGATAGTGTGTGCTTAGTTTTGTTAGAACTAAGTGTGGCTACATGCCTGAACCTATAGATGCCCTCTAGTTTAGCCAAGTGGTGGATATGCTGTCATACAAGTTTTTGAAAATGTTTTAGACCTCACTTAAGTAAATTGGATTCTCGTGAATGAATTAAATTGGTGTTGGTCTAGGGTAACAATGTTTAGAGCCACTAGGATGATATGTTTGTGTGCTCTCTTGTTAAGTAGAACAAAGGCAAACTTTGTTTTGCTTATTAAACGTTGGCTGCTAGAGCGGTTTCTGTTGTAGTGATGCTTTTATGATCATAATGATGTTTTCTGTAGTTATGGAGAATACCAAAGATGTAGCTAACTTACTTATCTAGCTTGTTCAAAAAAAAAATTCGTGACCCTAGGTCTTATGTTTTGGGAGTTATAGATTTTAGAAGTTTGTTGTCAGAATCTGCTCATGTTTAGAACAAATCTGAATGTTTGCTTTATTTGACCTATGTGCGTAAGGAATCATGTCTTGGAGATAATAGAAGAAGTGTAGTACTTTTTCTAAGCTTTCCAAATTGTCCTATAGCACCAATTGGGGTGGTCTAAATCTCTACTTATGAGCTTGTAAAGTGGAATGACAGAATCTGTCCAAATCTGGGCAGAGATGTCTTCTTTGTCTTGTCTGGCCTTGTTAGATATAGAATCATCTTAATATGATAATAAGAAAGTTATAGAAAACTTAATAAGCTTTACATAAAGTTAAGGCTCAGCCTTGTTGGACCCCTAGAACTCCAGTTATGCAATTTTAAAGTTCTTGTCAGTTTTCTGTCCATATTGGTACAGATCTGAAACTTCAGCATGTTTGACCATGCTAACCTATGATTTAGCTTTTGGTATGAATAACTAATGTGTAGCCATCTTTCTAAGCTTTCTAGAAAGTCTAGGATCACCTTTATGGGATGTCTACAACCTCAGTTATGGTTGAAACAAGTAAGTATTGCGTTGCTGTCCAGATTCTGGACACATGCTAAGTTGGCTTCCTTAGCTAGCGTTTGCTTAGAGCTAAACTTGTAGTTAGTTCATGCTCGAGATAAATGCTTATTTTGGGTGAGCCTTGTGCCTTGTATTGATTGCTAAAGCCCATTCGTTTGAATTTTCTCAAATGATTGCTTGATTGTGATGTTGTATGTATGCTTGTTATCTTGATAGTGCCCTAGTTGTCACCTCGGTTGTCCTCGGTGAGCATACGAGGGTCACATAGCTTTATCCTAGAACAAAGTTCATATACATAATTGTATGGTTGTTGTCTTCCATTAGGTTCTCTATCTTAGGAGCCTGAGCCGGTAGACATGGTTGCTTGCCTTGAGTGCTTGTATCCATGCCTTTGCTTGACTGAAAGACCAAAGTTTAGTTCTCCTATATGTTTGCATAAGCCGTGGGTGTTTTCCAACCCTTTTTGTAAAGACCCTTATCGACTGACCAACCCAGTTAACTTTCATCAACGCTAGGCGTGAGTGGAATCAAGTAAAAATCTCGTGCTTAGTCGCATTCGGCAATAGAGCTAGGTTCTCTTGTGCTATGTTTTGATCTGCGAATAGCTTCCCTGTTGATTCTAAACCTTGTGACTACCTTTGCTTGCTATCCCTCCTTGTATGGCGTTTGTTCTTACAACCCATTGGTGCCACTTGAAATTTCACTTTCGTTGTATGTTTAGTAATGGTGTTATGAGTAGCAGCTGATGGTGCCGCGACGAACCCAAGGGCCTCCTGTGGCTGCAGACACGTGGCTGGCTACTTGGCACGCGCTGGTATCACGGTTTCTAGTCATGATCCATTATGAAACGACAAACGATGTGTTATTTTCTCATGTCCCTTTTCTTAGTTATCTCTCCATATCGTATCGTAAGATCCATATCTTATACCAAAAGTAGTGGAGTTTCCTTCTGAAGTTGCTAAGAGAATAACTTTGAAGAATAGGTCACCGACATAAACTTTAACAAACTACAATGGGTGGTATACAAGTGACTCTACTTAGTTGTCCCAGTATTGACGAATGTCATCTAGGGAGCAACGTTTCTCATCTCTATTGATAAAAAGGACACACGATATTTAATGTTGGACAAGTTATCTATGGGATGAGAATCAATTGTTGCATTATGCATATGACCCGAGCTATCAAGTCTCAATCTTAGGTGCATAATGACCATACAATCGAAATCAATAATCTCTGGTGTGACTCCTTATCTGCTGACCTCGATGGCAACCCTTCGTTTTGCGTCAACCACGATTATTGTGGTCAAGAGTAAAGGTTTAGAACTTTTTAGTGTTGAGAGACAACTAATTAGTTACCATTAGGAAGGTTAATCTCCAGCTAGGTAACGACCCCTTGGTAGCTACAAAGACTATGTCTCATGGAACGAGGTTGAGCAAGAAAACAACAAAACCACTCAACACTGCAAGTACCACTTTCTTCGACAGACCTTGTATTACCAAGTCAAATTCAGCTTGGACAATCACACAGAATCACAGATAGTGCAAGGTATTCTATCAGCTAAGGTGAAGAAGTAGAGAAAATATGTGTTTTGCCTTGCAAAAGTAACCTGCAAGTTCACAGCGTGTGCATCCTCAGATTGGTATGAAAAATTTATAGTCGAGATCTGCTGTTGGATGACCCTTGTGAGGTCTCACAGATAATAGTTTGCACTCTTTTATTTGCTTTTGCTCTCTCGTATCCCCAATGTACGAGCAGCCTTGGTTTTTGCAAATCAAATTATACCACCGCGAATCAAAAGCAATGTGAAAAGTGTCAAACAACAGATTTCTCATCTTCGAGATGCTGTTTGATCCTAAAAAGGAAGCTTCAAGGTGAAAGTTGGCCTGACAAAGTTGTTATGCTGCAAGTCAACTCAACTTACAGTACAACTATGTCACCAAGGAAAATTTTACTCAATCGCTTGGTGGTAGACTATTCCCCGCGGTTAAGTGAATAATTACAACTTTTGTTGTCTTTAAGGCCTCGTTACATCTTTCTTTGGGAATTATTTCCAATGATGACATACTTTGGTACCTCATACATGTTTTTACCCAAGAGGTTGCATCTGATCCAACCCAGATAACTATTGTCATTGGATAAGAGAATCTTCTTAGGTAACATTTGATAGAAATACGAAGCCAACTGAGTCAGCCATCACATTCACTAACACCTCGATAGACTCAGATAATACAGTGTTGTCATCTGAGAAAGAGAACTGCACACATGGAACCTTAAGTAGTTTTCCATTAGTTGATGCCTAAATGAATGAACATTTACGACCAACATAGACCTTGTCTATTGGTTAGTCAGTATCCTATAGCCTCAGAGTATATTTGTCGTCTATGGTCTCACACTTTTGGAAGGTTGTGCTCAAGCCATTTTGGTAGAGGACTGCTTTTCAAACTTTGTGAACATAGAGTCATTTCAACGAGTATACTTCTGATAATTCTGGTCGAGTGTGGAGTCCATACGGCCCATACTATGTTCACTAGAGAAGAAGAGATACTTGTGTATGGTTAGCTTATGGACCAATTGATCTCTGTATAATGAGAACGAAGTACTGCGCCGTCTTGGATTTCTCCCAAAGTAACAATGCTTCATGGAAGTCAATGAAGGAAATTCTTCAGACAAATTTTACCATGAAGAGTACGTATCAGAAAGTGCCTTTGACTGAACTGTTCACCGATGTTGAAGCTTTATAGCTGAATGCTATAGCAAATGTTGGGAACTTGATAACGTGTCTCTCTTCCTTAAGAGATCTTCCATTCCGAATCTCGGGACGCGATTCTTTTAAGGGGGGAGGGCTGTAACACCCCAGGTGTTTATCATTCACTAAGTAGTGGGTTTGAGCTTAAACATGACAGATTAAGTGGAGATGACAATGCCAAGTCAAACCTATGGAAGTAAACCCTAATCGAAACTTGGATGTTGCACCCTTGCTTACATATAGGCTCAATTAAAAGATATATGCTTGGGTTTGTTATCAAAGTATATTCACATGTCTCACCTTAGTACCTATCTATATTGATCTCTGAAAAAGTTTCATGAAGTTTGGAATCAAAAAGTCACATGAAATGATAAGTTCCATTCCTATTGAAATTTGCCCCATTAAGTTAATGGAACTATAGAACATCAACCAAACCTTGCAAACTAGCCAAATGACTCTAGATGAACTCTACACCACCTTAACTACACTTAGAACACTTAATGGAACAATGTTCATGTTGATCATTTTGCCTAAATATGCTTCTAATTGGTGGTTGACCGTGTATGGACCCTGGAGCTCTGTGGTTTGACCATTTCAAAGGTGTGACCTAGAAGCTTTGCATGACTGTGCACCCTTTGACAAAGTTGTAGAGAATTTTATAAGGAACAAACTTTGTTTAAGAGTCAAGTCATGAAAATGTGTGGAACATGCTCAAACAGGGCCCACAAGTCAGTTTTAGGGCTGATTTCAGCACTTATCCATTTTAGAGCCCTGATTTCAGTATCTTCGACATTGGCATCCCGCGTTCTCCAAATTTTGTTGAGTAACTCTAGTGGAGCCAAAAATGAAAGTTGGAAACAATTCGTTGGAGAACAACATGTAAAGAGCTAGGATCAATTTGATCAAGTTTGGCATGGCAAAACCCCAAAACCGAGCCCTAGCTCAACGTGTTGACACTGGAAATTTTGGGACTAATTATCTCCTAATCTACAGCTCCAATGACTATGACCCCTAAATAGAAATTGTAGAGCATACTGAGATTGACAACTTTTCTTTTGGGCCCAAAGTCTAATTCGGACCCGAGCTAGCCCAAAACGGCGTTCCACTTTGCCCACGTCACTGCCCGCCACGTGCTCGCTCGAATGCCTCAAGGGGCGACGCGTGCCGTGCGTGGCCGCCATGCACAGAGCATGCCCGCCATTGCTGCCGCGTGGTATGCCACTGTCGCGTCGCTGCGCCCTCCTGAAGTGGATGCCGAGCTTGCTCCCTCTCACTCGCACCCTCTCTGCCTCTTTCTCGCCCAGCCTCTCTACGCCCGCGCGCGAATGCCGAGCTCCGCCATGGCCGCCGAGGCAGCTCCGTTGCCACTGCTGTTCCCCTTCCATCGTCGCTCTATCTCCGGCATTCCTCCGCCCAAACGGACCGCCGCACCACCTTCGCCACGCCAAGCCGCACGCGCGGCACCTCCTCCCCGGCCTTGACCTTCACCGGAGGCCGCTGCCATCGGGCCGCCGCCGTCGCCGCCGCCTGCTCCGGTGGCCACAACGCTGGGGACCACCGCGGGCCGAGCCGTGTAGCTCTACGGGTGCGTAAGGGCACGTTGGAGCTCGTGCCACCCTTAGTCGCCGCCGTCGGTGACCTCGCCGGCGATCGGCCGAGCCAGAGGACGCCCCCGCCATGGCCGACCGGCCAACTCCAAGGCCGCCGTCGATCCATCGTCTCCGACTGCCCTCCACCGAATTGACCGCGCCATCGCGTTTCTAGCACCAAGCCGCACCTCCTGGACTGCTCACCTCACCGGCTCCGCCCCCGCGGCTTGCTACCGCCGGAGCACCGGCCGACGGGCCGCCGGCGCACGTGGCCAAGTGTGTGCCGACCGCCTTCCGCCGCTCCTCGGCCACCCCCGGGTGCGGAATGGCACGGCGATGCCCGCGCTGTCCCTCCCCGCCGCTGGCACCGACCTCACCGGCCGGAGGATGGCCGGCCGGCAAGCCTCCACCTCCTCTGTTCTGAAATAAGGAGAGGGACCGCGGGGTTGAATTGGGAGAAGTACAGGGGGTTAAGTGAGGAGACGCAGACTCATTTGAATAGTGCCTAAAGGATCTTTCGGTGATGACTTATTTGGTGAATAGTTCAAGGGCCCCGGAGTAAATGTGTTTTCCCTTTTCTGATATTCTTTTCTTTTATACATATAAATCGGCTGAATCTTTAAAAATTAATATCTCATGCTATATAACTCCAAAAATAGTAAAAGTGGACTTTTTGGAAACCTTGAGAAAATATCTATGCAGTGGAGGCATAATATATTACATTTTTGTAGATGTTTTCTGATGTTTTTATTTAAGCTTTAAAAATGCTCTGAAATGCTTATAAACTTGACCAGAGCAAGATCTGGAGTTTTAGAACCCCAAAAATGGTGATTCTTGTTTTGTTAATTTTGTGATGACATGTACTTGCTAGGAAAAATATTAAAAACCCTAGTTGTTCACTGTTTTCTTAGAGTTTTGATTTGACCTTGTTAAATAAGGAAAATTACATTTTATTACTTGTCATTTTATATCTTGAGTTGTGGTGCTCCAAATGATGTGAAATTTTTATGGTAGTCTTTCCATGCTATGAATGTACTGTGGTATAAATTTCATGGCCATTGCTTACTGTATGCTCAAGTTATTGAGTTAACTTGTTTATGGCTTAATAAATAGTTTATAAATAATATATAAATGATAAAATAGAAAATGTTGTTCCATCACCTTATTATGATGTTGATCTTTGATGTTAGTTCATTCTATGGCCATGTGTTCACAGAAAATATTGAGTTTTATGTTTAGCTTGCTCTCACATGATTTATTGCAATAGCTATTTGTCTTTTTCATAGAGGTTGATATACTTGTCTAAATGGCTTGAAATTTGGACAGTAGACTTTTGAGAGCATTTGTAGACTCCTGTAATTTTGGTAGAATTTATTGAGCATCTTTATGATGTGGTCATAATTCCACCTAATTATCTAAATAAATTAAGAAAATATATTAAAAGAATTTATTTAGTAATTGACACTATGTTTTCTGGTGTTCATTAGTCATGCGTGAAATGTTGGTAAAGTTGGTTTTGTCTAATTATATGTTTGCAATATAAGTTAATAATTATTTCTTGCAAATGAGGTTCTGGACAGATCTGGAAACTTAGCAAAATTCTTCATGATAATGTGTCTTGTTGTAAAATTTGTTTATACAAAAGTTGTAGATAATTTATGTATCTAGCTGCTGTTAAAATTTGGTGGCATTTGATCATGTGGTTTAGGAGTTATAGCTGTTGAAAGTTAGGGTACAGAATTGCTTGCTCTCTGTTTGTCAGGAACAGATTCTGGAACTTTGTATTTTTGACTTGTTTAACTTATGAATCATGCTGTGATGATATTATATGAAATGTAGATAATTTCCTAAGCTTTCCAGAATGTCTTCTTGCAAGTCATTTGGACTTATGGAACTCCAGATATGATTGATTTACTGAGCTACTGTATGGATGTCCAGAAAGTGATAGATTTTAGTTGTAGTGCTTTGATTAACTTTGCCATGCTAGTGTGTTGAAGTGTGACTCATACCTTTGAAAGTACTTGGGTTGGTACCCTAGAATCTTATAAGACTTGTGTCTTGATTGATGTGCTTGCAATCTTCTATGTTATGCCCTAATAAGGATTAAGTTAATTAGCTCTAGGTGCTTATGTGAACTTTGGTATGTTTGCTTGATTGCTTTGTTTATTTCACTTCTATGCATTCATACATATGCATTATTGCACCTCATTTAGGTACGCTAGCTGAAACACGCGAAGGACCTGATGTGGAGTCAAACCCGAAGATGGAGTTGGTGGATCCATTCTGAAGATAGAAGGACCGAACAAGTGTTAGACGGAGGGAATGCTCGCCAAGCGAGTTTCTTCTGACATACTCTAACTTGAGTCGGATCCCAGGCAAGCCCCGGAGCATTATAAGCCTCCTATCTTCAAAGCAATTAATTCTATATATGTCATAAGTATTGTTGCATTAAGTGATAGGAGTTGGTTGGAAACTCTTGCTGCATTATATCATTCCTTGTCCAGATATATGAATCCTTGAATCCTACGTAGACTAGGATCGAGTAGATGCTTAGCCCTGCTTTAAGCGGTAGAAGTCAGGTGATTTCCTGTCACCTGCGAGATATAGGGATATTCATATATGGCACGGTTGGCTATATTTGCTATCGTGGAAAGGAACCATGTGTTAATAAAATGAAATGAGACCGGGCGGGATGATGATAGTGAAGCGACAAGGCATGGAGGTCTTGGGTGTGGATCTATCCCCGTCTGAGTCGTTTAAGGACCGATTCGCTGTACGTCCTTGAGTCATGTTGAACGCAGTCTAACACTTAGTTGGCCGGATAAGTCGTTCCGACCGCGAAGCCGAGTAATGTGATTCAGGCCGGGAATCGAATGGTAGGTTGCTTCTTGGAGGAGAGAAAGGATGTGCTTGGGGACATTGGCGTGAGACCAAGGGGGGGTTAGAGTCCCTATCACCTGGCAGAGTGTCGCCCTTGGGGTCGCGACATCATTCGGACCCGTGATTCCTGAATCATATGAAAAGGTGGCTTGTGCGACCCTGGCAGGGGCCTGCGCGGTGAGTGTTAGAAATACCCCTCCAGCTGGATAGGAATTCGATTCGAATCGCCGTCGCTCCCGGTTAGTGAGCACTTGACTTGAGCAGCGGCAACGTAGATTCCATTAAATTGAACGGATGGTTAATTGGATCACGATGGAAAGGTTGCCTCAATTTATACCTGCTATGGTTAATATTGTTTGCTCCTAATAAAGTGAGTGCTCTAGTACAGGTTCTAATATAGATGATAGGTTAATGATAATTAACTTGATGCTTAAGCATTAATGATTGATCATCTATATTAAGCTTTTATGCAAAATGTTGTCAAGCTAGCCCCACTTTATATCAGCCTTGCATGATCCTTGGTGTCACCTTATTTCTGGTTTCTGACGGGTAAGTCTAGCTGAGTACTTTGTCGTACTCAGGGTTTTATCCCCACTTGTTGCAGGTTGTGAAGTATCATGGCTACTGCAAGAGTTGGTTGACTCCTGCCGTAGAGGCGGAGTGTGATCATGGGCATGATCCTTCTTATTTACCTTATCTCTAATGCTTTTGTTGGAAGTCGACCGTGGTACTGGCATGTATTTGAAATAAGATCAATGTTCGTTTCAAATTACTTTGCTTCCGCTACTTTTCAATGTAAGTTCGTATAACTATGTTGAACTCCGATATATATTCAATTACTTGTGAAATGGTTGTAACATGTGACTTGTTATGTTGAATCACTACGATCTTGGCTTGTATGTTGGTTGGTTTGAAATCCCTCGTGATTTCACTGGACTACCGGAGTTATATGGGCTCAAGTGCGAGAATTTGATCATTTCGGTGATTGTTTTTGTACTTGTGCTCTTATAATTTGGACGGTTCTGTTACAGCTGGTATCGGAGCAAGATTCAACATTAAACTTGTCGTATGTGTATTTAAACAAAGGTTTTGTTTTATAAAATCAGTTTTATCAACTTATAGCTATATATAGGTTTGTGAAATCTGAATTCTAAACCTAGTATGCCAGTGGTCAATTTCCTTATGCCCATATAAGGATTATTAGGTGGCTTATATAAGTACTAACTTGGGGGTTTTTCATTTATGCATCTACGCCCAGGCCAAGGTATGTATGTGTGATGACTCTCCCACACTATGCTACCCGGTGTGTCAAATTGGAGGTAGCCTTCATATATGAAATAGCCATATATGTTGCTAGTTTACTTTTATGCAACGTCGCGCCTACGCTCAGGTAAGTGTGAGTTGTGAGAGCATGACCGTACAACCTGCGGTCTAGGGGAGAGCTAGTTTTGGTTACTGGATTATCTACATGTTACACACATGTATATATGAAGGTACTTAATTGTGGGTGATCGAATGATTCGGGTAGTTTTGGTACTACATGTACGTATACAGGGGTATATGTATATGGGAGTGCTTAGAATTTCATCTTTCTGTTTTCATTGTGTGCTATATTTGGGAATTGTTGGGCTGCAATGAAACTTTTCTGCAGGTACGCTAACCACGAATGCGTAAGTCGAATGTAGCTGACGACTAGCTATATATCGACAGAGAGTGTGTTATGCCACCGATATAGAACGTGATCGCCATCTTAGATCGGCAATCTTGTGAGGACGAATAGGACAAAGCATGCATCTTCATGATTGTTGCCTTATGCATAGCTATGCTCCTCTCACCCTTGTTCTATAGTGTGTAACTTGTGATCAATGTGTTACACCATATTTCTTGTGTGGAGTTAGACATAAATGCCTTATTCCATGTTGCTTGAATAGGGGATGTTTGAAGATAGTGTGTGCTTAGTTTTGTTAGAACTAAGTGTGGCTACATGCCTGAACCTATAGATGCCCTCTAGTTTAGCCAAGTGGTGGATATGCTGTCATACAAGTTTTTGAAAATGTTTTAGACCTCACTTAAGTAAATTGGATTCTCGTGAATGAATTAAATTGGTGTTGGTCTAGGGTAACAATGTTTAGAGCCACTAGGATGATATGTTTGTGTGCTCTCTTGTTAAGTAGAACAAAGGCAAACTTTGTTTTGCTTATTAAACGTTGGCTGCTAGAGCGGTTTCTGTTGTAGTGATGCTTTTATGATCATAATGATGTTTTCTGTAGTTATGGAGAATACCAAAGATGTAGCTAACTTACTTATCTAGCTTGTTCAAAAAAAAAATTCGTGACCCTAGGTCTTATGTTTTGGGAGTTATAGATTTTAGAAGTTTGTTGTCAGAATCTGCTCATGTTTAGAACAAATCTGAATGTTTGCTTTATTTGACCTATGTGCGTAAGGAATCATGTCTTGGAGATAATAGAAGAAGTGTAGTACTTTTTCTAAGCTTTCCAAATTGTCCTATAGCACCAATTGGGGTGGTCTAAATCTCTACTTATGAGCTTGTAAAGTGGAATGACAGAATCTGTCCAAATCTGGGCAGAGATGTCTTCTTTGTCTTGTCTGGCCTTGTTAGATATAGAATCATCTTAATATGATAATAAGAAAGTTATAGAAAACTTAATAAGCTTTACATAAAGTTAAGGCTCAGCCTTGTTGGACCCCTAGAACTCCAGTTATGCAATTTTAAAGTTCTTGTCAGTTTTCTGTCCATATTGGTACAGATCTGAAACTTCAGCATGTTTGACCATGCTAACCTATGATTTAGCTTTTGGTATGAATAACTAATGTGTAGCCATCTTTCTAAGCTTTCTAGAAAGTCTAGGATCACCTTTATGGGATGTCTACAACCTCAGTTATGGTTGAAACAAGTAAGTATTGCGTTGCTGTCCAGATTCTGGACACATGCTAAGTTGGCTTCCTTAGCTAGCGTTTGCTTAGAGCTAAACTTGTAGTTAGTTCATGCTCGAGATAAATGCTTATTTTGGGTGAGCCTTGTGCCTTGTATTGATTGCTAAAGCCCATTCGTTTGAATTTTCTCAAATGATTGCTTGATTGTGATGTTGTATGTATGCTTGTTATCTTGATAGTGCCCTAGTTGTCACCTCGGTTGTCCTCGGTGAGCATACGAGGGTCACATAGCTTTATCCTAGAACAAAGTTCATATACATAATTGTATGGTTGTTGTCTTCCATTAGGTTCTCTATCTTAGGAGCCTGAGCCGGTAGACATGGTTGCTTGCCTTGAGTGCTTGTATCCATGCCTTTGCTTGACTGAAAGACCAAAGTTTAGTTCTCCTATATGTTTGCATAAGCCGTGGGTGTTTTCCAACCCTTTTTGTAAAGACCCTTATCGACTGACCAACCCAGTTAACTTTCATCAACGCTAGGCGTGAGTGGAATCAAGTAAAAATCTCGTGCTTAGTCGCATTCGGCAATAGAGCTAGGTTCTCTTGTGCTATGTTTTGATCTGCGAATAGCTTCCCTGTTGATTCTAAACCTTGTGACTACCTTTGCTTGCTATCCCTCCTTGTATGGCGTTTGTTCTTACAACCCATTGGTGCCACTTGAAATTTCACTTTCGTTGTATGTTTAGTAATGGTGTTATGAGTAGCAGCTGATGGTGCCGCGACGAACCCAAGGGCCTCCTGTGGCTGCAGACACGTGGCTGGCTACTTGGCACGCGCTGGTATCACGGTTTCTAGTCATGATCCATTATGAAACGACAAACGATGTGTTATTTTCTCATGTCCCTTTTCTTAGTTATCTCTCCATATCGTATCGTAAGATCCATATCTTATACCAAAAGTAGTGGAGTTTCCTTCTGAAGTTGCTAAGAGAATAACTTTGAAGAATAGGTCACCGACATAAACTTTAACAAACTACAATGGGTGGTATACAAGTGACTCTACTTAGTTGTCCCAGTATTGACGAATGTCATCTAGGGAGCAACGTTTCTCATCTCTATTGATAAAAAGGACACACGATATTTAATGTTGGACAAGTTATCTATGGGATGAGAATCAATTGTTGCATTATGCATATGACCCGAGCTATCAAGTCTCAATCTTAGGTGCATAATGACCATACAATCGAAATCAATAATCTCTGGTGTGACTCCTTATCTGCTGACCTCGATGGCAACCCTTCGTTTTGCGTCAACCACGATTATTGTGGTCAAGAGTAAAGGTTTAGAACTTTTTAGTGTTGAGAGACAACTAATTAGTTACCATTAGGAAGGTTAATCTCCAGCTAGGTAACGACCCCTTGGTAGCTACAAAGACTATGTCTCATGGAACGAGGTTGAGCAAGAAAACAACAAAACCACTCAACACTGCAAGTACCACTTTCTTCGACAGACCTTGTATTACCAAGTCAAATTCAGCTTGGACAATCACACAGAATCACAGATAGTGCAAGGTATTCTATCAGCTAAGGTGAAGAAGTAGAGAAAATATGTGTTTTGCCTTGCAAAAGTAACCTGCAAGTTCACAGCGTGTGCATCCTCAGATTGGTATGAAAAATTTATAGTCGAGATCTGCTGTTGGATGACCCTTGTGAGGTCTCACAGATAATAGTTTGCACTCTTTTATTTGCTTTTGCTCTCTCGTATCCCCAATGTACGAGCAGCCTTGGTTTTTGCAAATCAAATTATACCACCGCGAATCAAAAGCAATGTGAAAAGTGTCAAACAACAGATTTCTCATCTTCGAGATGCTGTTTGATCCTAAAAAGGAAGCTTCAAGGTGAAAGTTGGCCTGACAAAGTTGTTATGCTGCAAGTCAACTCAACTTACAGTACAACTATGTCACCAAGGAAAATTTTACTCAATCGCTTGGTGGTAGACTATTCCCCGCGGTTAAGTGAATAATTACAACTTTTGTTGTCTTTAAGGCCTCGTTACATCTTTCTTTGGGAATTATTTCCAATGATGACATACTTTGGTACCTCATACATGTTTTTACCCAAGAGGTTGCATCTGATCCAACCCAGATAACTATTGTCATTGGATAAGAGAATCTTCTTAGGTAACATTTGATAGAAATACGAAGCCAACTGAGTCAGCCATCACATTCACTAACACCTCGATAGACTCAGATAATACAGTGTTGTCATCTGAGAAAGAGAACTGCACACATGGAACCTTAAGTAGTTTTCCATTAGTTGATGCCTAAATGAATGAACATTTACGACCAACATAGACCTTGTCTATTGGTTAGTCAGTATCCTATAGCCTCAGAGTATATTTGTCGTCTATGGTCTCACACTTTTGGAAGGTTGTGCTCAAGCCATTTTGGTAGAGGACTGCTTTTCAAACTTTGTGAACATAGAGTCATTTCAACGAGTATACTTCTGATAATTCTGGTCGAGTGTGGAGTCCATACGGCCCATACTATGTTCACTAGAGAAGAAGAGATACTTGTGTATGGTTAGCTTATGGACCAATTGATCTCTGTATAATGAGAACGAAGTACTGCGCCGTCTTGGATTTCTCCCAAAGTAACAATGCTTCATGGAAGTCAATGAAGGAAATTCTTCAGACAAATTTTACCATGAAGAGTACGTATCAGAAAGTGCCTTTGACTGAACTGTTCACCGATGTTGAAGCTTTATAGCTGAATGCTATAGCAAATGTTGGGAACTTGATAACGTGTCTCTCTTCCTTAAGAGATCTTCCATTCCGAATCTCGGGACGCGATTCTTTTAAGGGGGGAGGGCTGTAACACCCCAGGTGTTTATCATTCACTAAGTAGTGGGTTTGAGCTTAAACATGACAGATTAAGTGGAGATGACAATGCCAAGTCAAACCTATGGAAGTAAACCCTAATCGAAACTTGGATGTTGCACCCTTGCTTACATATAGGCTCAATTAAAAGATATATGCTTGGGTTTGTTATCAAAGTATATTCACATGTCTCACCTTAGTACCTATCTATATTGATCTCTGAAAAAGTTTCATGAAGTTTGGAATCAAAAAGTCACATGAAATGATAAGTTCCATTCCTATTGAAATTTGCCCCATTAAGTTAATGGAACTATAGAACATCAACCAAACCTTGCAAACTAGCCAAATGACTCTAGATGAACTCTACACCACCTTAACTACACTTAGAACACTTAATGGAACAATGTTCATGTTGATCATTTTGCCTAAATATGCTTCTAATTGGTGGTTGACCGTGTATGGACCCTGGAGCTCTGTGGTTTGACCATTTCAAAGGTGTGACCTAGAAGCTTTGCATGACTGTGCACCCTTTGACAAAGTTGTAGAGAATTTTATAAGGAACAAACTTTGTTTAAGAGTCAAGTCATGAAAATGTGTGGAACATGCTCAAACAGGGCCCACAAGTCAGTTTTAGGGCTGATTTCAGCACTTATCCATTTTAGAGCCCTGATTTCAGTATCTTCGACATTGGCATCCCGCGTTCTCCAAATTTTGTTGAGTAACTCTAGTGGAGCCAAAAATGAAAGTTGGAAACAATTCGTTGGAGAACAACATGTAAAGAGCTAGGATCAATTTGATCAAGTTTGGCATGGCAAAACCCCAAAACCGAGCCCTAGCTCAACGTGTTGACACTGGAAATTTTGGGACTAATTATCTCCTAATCTACAGCTCCAATGACTATGACCCCTAAATAGAAATTGTAGAGCATACTGAGATTGACAACTTTTCTTTTGGGCCCAAAGTCTAATTCGGACCCGAGCTAGCCCAAAACGGCGTTCCACTTTGCCCACGTCACTGCCCGCCACGTGCTCGCTCGAATGCCTCAAGGGGCGACGCGTGCCGTGCGTGGCCGCCATGCACAGAGCATGCCCGCCATTGCTGCCGCGTGGTATGCCACTGTCGCGTCGCTGCGCCCTCCTGAAGTGGATGCCGAGCTTGCTCCCTCTCACTCGCACCCTCTCTGCCTCTTTCTCGCCCAGCCTCTCTACGCCCGCGCGCGAATGCCGAGCTCCGCCATGGCCGCCGAGGCAGCTCCGTTGCCACTGCTGTTCCCCTTCCATCGTCGCTCTATCTCCGGCATTCCTCCGCCCAAACGGACCGCCGCACCACCTTCGCCACGCCAAGCCGCACGCGCGGCACCTCCTCCCCGGCCTTGACCTTCACCGGAGGCCGCTGCCATCGGGCCGCCGCCGTCGCCGCCGCCTGCTCCGGTGGCCACAACGCTGGGGACCACCGCGGGCCGAGCCGTGTAGCTCTACGGGTGCGTAAGGGCACGTTGGAGCTCGTGCCACCCTTAGTCGCCGCCGTCGGTGACCTCGCCGGCGATCGGCCGAGCCAGAGGACGCCCCCGCCATGGCCGACCGGCCAACTCCAAGGCCGCCGTCGATCCATCGTCTCCGACTGCCCTCCACCGAATTGACCGCGCCATCGCGTTTCTAGCACCAAGCCGCACCTCCTGGACTGCTCACCTCACCGGCTCCGCCCCCGCGGCTTGCTACCGCCGGAGCACCGGCCGACGGGCCGCCGGCGCACGTGGCCAAGTGTGTGCCGACCGCCTTCCGCCGCTCCTCGGCCACCCCCGGGTGCGGAATGGCACGGCGATGCCCGCGCTGTCCCTCCCCGCCGCTGGCACCGACCTCACCGGCCGGAGGATGGCCGGCCGGCAAGCCTCCACCTCCTCTGTTCTGAAATAAGGAGAGGGACCGCGGGGTTGAATTGGGAGAAGTACAGGGGGTTAAGTGAGGAGACGCAGACTCATTTGAATAGTGCCTAAAGGATCTTTCGGTGATGACTTATTTGGTGAATAGTTCAAGGGCCCCGGAGTAAATGTGTTTTCCCTTTTCTGATATTCTTTTCTTTTATACATATAAATCGGCTGAATCTTTAAAAATTAATATCTCATGCTATATAACTCCAAAAATAGTAAAAGTGGACTTTTTGGAAACCTTGAGAAAATATCTATGCAGTGGAGGCATAATATATTACATTTTTGTAGATGTTTTCTGATGTTTTTATTTAAGCTTTAAAAATGCTCTGAAATGCTTATAAACTTGACCAGAGCAAGATCTGGAGTTTTAGAACCCCAAAAATGGTGATTCTTGTTTTGTTAATTTTGTGATGACATGTACTTGCTAGGAAAAATATTAAACACCCTAGTTGTTCACTGTTTTCTTAGAGTTTTGATTTGACCTTGTTAAATAAGGAAAATTACATTTTATTACTTGTCATTTTATATCTTGAGTTGTGGTGCTCCAAATGATGTGAAATTTTTATGGTAGTCTTTCCATGCTATGAATGTACTGTGGTATAAATTTCATGGCCATTGCTTACTGTATGCTCAAGTTATTGAGTTAACTTGTTTATGGCTTAATAAATAGTTTATAAATAATATATAAATGATAAAATAGAAAATGTTGTTCCATCACCTTATTATGATGTTGATCTTTGATGTTAGTTCATTCTATGGCCATGTGTTCACAGAAAATATTGAGTTTTATGTTTAGCTTGCTCTCACATGATTTATTGCAATAGCTATTTGTCTTTTTCATAGAGGTTGATATACTTGTCTAAATGGCTTGAAATTTGGACAGTAGACTTTTGAGAGCATTTGTAGACTCCTGTAATTTTGGTAGAATTTATTGAGCATCTTTATGATGTGGTCATAATTCCACCTAATTATCTAAATAAATTAAGAAAATATATTAAAAGAATTTATTTAGTAATTGACACTATGTTTTCTGGTGTTCATTAGTCATGCGTGAAATGTTGGTAAAGTTGGTTTTGTCTAATTATATGTTTGCAATATAAGTTAATAATTATTTCTTGCAAATGAGGTTCTGGACAGATCTGGAAACTTAGCAAAATTCTTCATGATAATGTGTCTTGTTGTAAAATTTGTTTATACAAAAGTTGTAGATAATTTATGTATCTAGCTGCTGTTAAAATTTGGTGGCATTTGATCATGTGGTTTAGGAGTTATAGCTGTTGAAAGTTAGGGTACAGAATTGCTTGCTCTCTGTTTGTCAGGAACAGATTCTGGAACTTTGTATTTTTGACTTGTTTAACTTATGAATCATGCTGTGATGATATTATATGAAATGTAGATAATTTCCTAAGCTTTCCAGAATGTCTTCTTGCAAGTCATTTGGACTTATGGAACTCCAGATATGATTGATTTACTGAGCTACTGTATGGATGTCCAGAAAGTGATAGATTTTAGTTGTAGTGCTTTGATTAACTTTGCCATGCTAGTGTGTTGAAGTGTGACTCATACCTTTGAAAGTACTTGGGTTGGTACCCTAGAATCTTATAAGACTTGTGTCTTGATTGATGTGCTTGCAATCTTCTATGTTATGCCCTAATAAGGATTAAGTTAATTAGCTCTAGGTGCTTATGTGAACTTTGGTATGTTTGCTTGATTGCTTTGTTTATTTCACTTCTATGCATTCATACATATGCATTATTGCACCTCATTTAGGTACGCTAGCTGAAACACGCGAAGGACCTGATGTGGAGTCAAACCCGAAGATGGAGTTGGTGGATCCATTCTGAAGATAGAAGGACCGAACAAGTGTTAGACGGAGGGAATGCTCGCCAAGCGAGTTTCTTCTGACATACTCTAACTTGAGTCGGATCCCAGGCAAGCCCCGGAGCATTATAAGCCTCCTATCTTCAAAGCAATTAATTCTATATATGTCATAAGTATTGTTGCATTAAGTGATAGGAGTTGGTTGGAAACTCTTGCTGCATTATATCATTCCTTGTCCAGATATATGAATCCTTGAATCCTACGTAGACTAGGATCGAGTAGATGCTTAGCCCTGCTTTAAGCGGTAGAAGTCAGGTGATTTCCTGTCACCTGCGAGATATAGGGATATTCATATATGGCACGGTTGGCTATATTTGCTATCGTGGAAAGGAACCATGTGTTAATAAAATGAAATGAGACCGGGCGGGATGATGATAGTGAAGCGACAAGGCATGGAGGTCTTGGGTGTGGATCTATCCCCGTCTGAGTCGTTTAAGGACCGATTCGCTGTACGTCCTTGAGTCATGTTGAACGCAGTCTAACACTTAGTTGGCCGGATAAGTCGTTCCGACCGCGAAGCCGAGTAATGTGATTCAGGCCGGGAATCGAATGGTAGGTTGCTTCTTGGAGGAGAGAAAGGATGTGCTTGGGGACATTGGCGTGAGACCAAGGGGGGGTTAGAGTCCCTATCACCTGGCAGAGTGTCGCCCTTGGGGTCGCGACATCATTCGGACCCGTGATTCCTGAATCATATGAAAAGGTGGCTTGTGCGACCCTGGCAGGGGCCTGCGCGGTGAGTGTTAGAAATACCCCTCCAGCTGGATAGGAATTCGATTCGAATCGCCGTCGCTCCCGGTTAGTGAGCACTTGACTTGAGCAGCGGCAACGTAGATTCCATTAAATTGAACGGATGGTTAATTGGATCACGATGGAAAGGTTGCCTCAATTTATACCTGCTATGGTTAATATTGTTTGCTCCTAATAAAGTGAGTGCTCTAGTACAGGTTCTAATATAGATGATAGGTTAATGATAATTAACTTGATGCTTAAGCATTAATGATTGATCATCTATATTAAGCTTTTATGCAAAATGTTGTCAAGCTAGCCCCACTTTATATCAGCCTTGCATGATCCTTGGTGTCACCTTATTTCTGGTTTCTGACGGGTAAGTCTAGCTGAGTACTTTGTCGTACTCAGGGTTTTATCCCCACTTGTTGCAGGTTGTGAAGTATCATGGCTACTGCAAGAGTTGGTTGACTCCTGCCGTAGAGGCGGAGTGTGATCATGGGCATGATCCTTCTTATTTACCTTATCTCTAATGCTTTTGTTGGAAGTCGACCGTGGTACTGGCATGTATTTGAAATAAGATCAATGTTCGTTTCAAATTACTTTGCTTCCGCTACTTTTCAATGTAAGTTCGTATAACTATGTTGAACTCCGATATATATTCAATTACTTGTGAAATGGTTGTAACATGTGACTTGTTATGTTGAATCACTACGATCTTGGCTTGTATGTTGGTTGGTTTGAAATCCCTCGTGATTTCACTGGACTACCGGAGTTATATGGGCTCAAGTGCGAGAATTTGATCATTTCGGTGATTGTTTTTGTACTTGTGCTCTTATAATTTGGACGGTTCTGTTACACTCTGGCCTCTAACACTGTCCTGGGCTAGGTGCCTGCTCTCTAGTAACTGATGCCCACAATTGTCGGATGTCATACTCTGAAAAGCCTGTAGTGGTATCAGAAATCTCTGCTCTAATCTCTGCAGGCAGCTCATAGGAAGATCTGATGATGAAGCATATCCAATGAGCGTACGAAAGCTGCCTGTGACCCTTGAATCCTTCTGCCAAGGTGTCCTCCATCTCACATAGCATCAGATCCCAAAGGTCAAACGGGGTCTGTGAGATATGGTGATGTACTACCCATAGCTGCATGTGAGTTAAACCCTCTCTGTGTCCAAGCCTCGGAAGTAGAGTCCTCCTCACAATAGCATCAAGGACCCTGGCTTTGGGTGTCAGGCTGGCAGGTGTACGTCGAGACCCCTCACCAAAAGGCTCACGAAAACAGGGTCGTATCATATCTGTAGGGGGCACTATCCCGTCGTGAGGGCATCTCGGAGGTGCAGTCTGTCCGAAACACAGGGAGTCTGAGAATCTCCCGTACCCTGGTGCTGTAGAGTCTACGGTCATGGCCTCTGAATGCAAAGTGTATAAACTGATGTGCTGGGTCAATCCAAAGTGAAGAGTTGAACTCTCTAACCCTGGTCTCGCAGTATGCTCCAGTCCGTCCAAAAAGATCTGATAATCCAGGTAGAAAGGACAGATGTGGACGAAGCTGCTCACCAACCACCTCAGCTAAGGCCTCCAGTCGACATACTCTCTGAGGTCTGAAAGCAATCCCGCTGTCGACATAGGCCCTATAGAAGTCCTCGTGTAGAGGAGTGTAGAAACCCTCTGAAGCCCGGGGATCCCGCTGAGGTGGGAACCACCGAGTGACCTCAATGAACCTGAGGGCCTAGACCTGTCTAGCTGTAGCTCCCCTAAGGTCAAAGTGCTCAACTGGGGGGTGACCTCGAGCCCTGGGAAGTGGACGACCTCCACGACGCTGACCCTCTAGCCTGGGAGTCACTTGAGCTCGCGTACGTCCTGAGCGAAGACGCTGTGGAGTCTGAACTATCTGCTCCTCAGTCTCCTCTGGATCCTCTGTAGGCTGCTCTGCAGGTGCATCCACTATCTCTTCTGTGGCCTCTGTACCAAGCTGTCGACCTTCAAGGTGAAAGCGACTCTCGCCAATACGAATACCACTACTCCTGCCACCTCTCTCTGCTGCCTCTGCTGCATCTGCAACTGCCTAAGCTACCTCTGCCTCTGTAAGTGTTCTCTTTCTCTTCTTGGCAGCAACCTTTACTCGCTTGCCGCGAGCTACCTCTATCCTCCTAGGAGGACTGTCATCCCTGTCACTAGGTGCACCACCAGCGTTCTTGCAGCGAACCATACTAACAAACTGATGTACTGAGAAACACTGGAAAGTAACAGATGATGGACTGACACTCGTGTGGCTTGGCCTCAATCCGTATCAGTAGGCTTGGCCTCGGATTCACAACTGATCACCTGACACACACAGCACCGACAGGACAAACTGAAACGATAGAATAGATGGATCTACTATAAGCAATATATATTATCTAAAAGATGAGTAAGATCCTAATGAGAGCAAGCATATTAGATAAGAAATGAAGGGACCGTGATAGCTACCTCGAAAGAGCAAAGATCCGATGAACAGAAGATGATCCCGACACGCTAGCCCAGAAACGACGATCTAAACCCTGGAGTACCGAGAGATCAAAGATCGAATTAGTAATTTACCAGAAAATTAACGGTAAACACTAATCCAAGGTAAATACGTCACCTTGTGGAGACGGAGACGAACGCGGAGACGAAAACTCACAAAAAGCCTCGGCTAGGGTTAGGTCTCTGGCGTGCGGGGCTGCTCGGCTATGGTGGCTCGGCTACGGAGGCGCTCGGGCAGCGAACGCGGGCATGTGGTGGCGGCTCGGACGGCGAGCATGGGCACGCGGTAGCGCGGCGGCTCGGCTGCGGTGGCGAAACGGTGAGTTTGCAGGCATAGAGGCGGTGGCTTGCGCGGCTGCGGTGGTCGGCTTCGGTGGCGCGCACGACTGTGGAGGCGCGAGATGCGGCGGCGCTCGGGCGCGGGTGTAGATGGCGGTTCGGCGGCGGCGAGATTACAGCGAGCGGCGAGGGTTCAGAGCTGTGAAGGATTTTTAGAAGGAAGAACGAGATCCGAACCTATGGTTAAAAAGGGTGAGATCCGCTTTTTACGCGATGACCGGACGCGGTGGTCACATGTCCGGACGCGGTGGAGGCAGCGTCCGGTCACAGTCCAGTAAGCTCCTAGAACAACCGGACGCGTCCGATTATGCATGATCGGACACTGACAGAGTCCGGTCATATTTTGCCCGGAAAATTAAAACGCATGACCGGACGCGGTGGTGGTGGCCGGGACCGGACGTGGTGGTCGGCAGAGACGCGTCCGATGCAGCGTCCGGTCACAGATCTTGGAGAAGACCTTCGAGAATGACCGGACGCGCTGGTGGACGCTGGGACCAGACATGGTGGTGAAGCAGAACCGCGTCCGATGCAGCGTCCGGTCCAGTGTCCGGTCGTTGTAAAACGCCCTTTTTCAAACTGATTTTCGACGTGACTTCTCCCAATCAAGTTCCAATTCAAAGAGACTCAAATAAACACTAATTGGAACCTGATATGAGTGACCTCACTCAAACCATCAAAATTTTCAAAATATTTTGCCTTAGGCTAGTATTATTTTTAAGAAAATATTCAATAAACACCCGAGAAGCAACGTATGGCCATGCAATAGAGTGTATCAACCCTTGGGCGCTTCAAATGCTCTCTCTATTCATGGACGAACACAGAGGTTACTCAAAGCTAAACTGAAAAGAAACGACAAAGCAACAACCATGCATATGCAATGCAAAACAAGAAAGGAAGGCTAGGTTGCTTGTCAAGTTTGATCCACGTTAGGCTTCTTCACTCCTCCAAAGGAGGGTTATCGTAACCGTGTTAGACAAGTTCTAGATGCATTGCGGGAAATTAAACATGACATAAAATACAATGCAATGCAAGGGACAACACAAGCTCATTTTTTAAAGTTACTAGAATCAAGCACATTTAGTTCACTTCTCAACCTACAAAAAGTAGCCTCATCTAAAGCTTTAGTGAAGATATCCGCTAATTGATTTTCACTTCTTACACCTTCCAGTGATATATCATTTTTAGTAATATGATCTCTCAGAAAGTGGTGGCGGATATCGATGTGCTTGGTGCGTGAGTGTTGTACCAGATTATTAGCAATTTTAATGGCACTTTCATTGTCACATAAAAGCGGCACCTTTTCAAGAACAACTCCATAGTCTAGGAGGGTTTGTTTCAAGTATAAGATTTGTGCACAACAAGCCCCCGCAGCAATGTATTCCGCCTCGGCGGTGGACAAAGCCACACTATTTTGCTTCTTAGAAGACCAAGATACTAAGGACCTCCCAAGCAAATGGCATCCTCCGGATGTGCTTTTTCTATTAATTTTGCAACCGGCATAATCTGAATCGAAATAGCCAACTAGTTAGAATCTAGCTCCTTTGGGGTATCAAAGGCCGATGCTTGGGGTGTACTTAAGATATCTTAAGATTCTTTTTACGGCACTTAGGTGAGGTTCTTTTGGGCACGCTTGAAAGTGAGCACACATGAACACACTAAACATGATATCGGGCCTAGATGCGGTAAGGTACAACAAGCTACCAATCATAGAACAGTAAAGAGTTTGATCAATTGGTTTACCTCCCTCATCTAGGTCGAGATGTCCATTAGATGGCATTGGGGTCTTGATTGGCTTGCATTCTTTCATCTTGAATCTTTTGAGAAGATCCTTGGTATACTTTTCTTGAGAGATAAAAATCCCTTCTCTCATTTGCTTGACTTGAAAACCAAGGAAGAATGTTAGCTCACCAATCATTGACATCTCGAACTCTTTTGACATTAATTCACCAAATTCTTTGCAATAATCTTCATTTGTTGACCCGAAGATAATATCATCAACATAGACTTGACAAATGAAGATCTCTCTATTAAACTTCTTGGTAAATAGTGTGGTGTCAACCTTCCCAATAGTGAAGCCCTTCTCAATGAGGAAGTCCCGGAGGCGCTCATACCATGCTCTAGGGGCTTGCTTGAGCCCATATAGCGTCTTGGACAACCTATAAACATGATAGGGTCTTCAAACCTAGGAGGTTGTTCAACATAGACCAGTTCATTTATGAAGCCATTTAAAAAGGCACTTTTCACATCCATTTGATATAATTTCATTTCATGATGTGATGCATATGCAAGAAGGATACGAATGGCTTCAAGTATTACAACGGGTGCAAAAGTCTCTCCAAAATCAAGACCTTTAACTTGAGAGAAACCTTTTGCTACTAGTCTCGCCTTGTTTCTTACTACTACGCCTTGATCATCTTGCTTGTTGCAGAACACCCACTTGGTTCCAATGACTCTTGCGCCTTTTGGATGCTCTTCAAGTGTCCAAACTTGATTGCGAGCAAAGTTGTTCAATTCTTCATGCATGGCATTCACCCAATCCGGATCTTGAAGAGCTTCTTCTACATTCTTAGGTTCAAGACAAGAGACAAAAGAGTGATGTTCAACAAAAGAAGTAAACTTTTGAGATCGAGTCATTACACCCTTTGTAGGACTCCCTATGATGAGATCTTGTGGATGTGCTTGAAGTAGGGGTGAGTTTCTTCGATCAACCATTTGAGGAGTAGGATGGGGAGCATCAACATCTTGAGCTTGTGCCTCGGTTTGTTGATGAGAGACATGAGTATCTTCATTTTCAACTCTCTCATTCTTGTCATCATCTTGAGGCACATATGATGAAGATGGTGAATTGACAATTTATACATCGTCTTCATCATCTTTAGGCTTGATGTCTCCCACCGGCATGTTCTTCATGGCCTCTCTCAATGGTTCATCACCTATATCATCACAATTCTCAATTGCTCCTTGGGAGCCGTTAGATTCATCAAATTCCACATCATATGTTTCTTCAACCAAACCGGTGGCATGGTTAAATACTCTATATGCTTTGGACTTTGATGAGTAACCAACAAGAAAACTAATATCACAACGTCTTTGAAACTTCCCTAGGTGTTGACGCTTTTTGTAGATGTAGCATTTGCAACCAAACACCCGGAAGAATGAGACGTCTGGCTTCTTTCCATTTAGCAACTCATAGGGGGTCTTGCCAAGAAACTTTTGTAGGAAGAGGCGATTTGAAGCATAGCATGCGGTGTTGATTGCCTCGGCCCACAATTTTTCTGATGTGTTGTACTCATCTAGCATTGTTCTTGCAAGAGTGATCAAAGTTTGGTTCTTTCTCTCAACTACACCATTTTGTTGAGGAGTGTAGGTTGATGAAACTTCATGCTTGATTCCAATTTCATCACAATAAGCTTCAATGTTGGTGTTGTCAAACTCTTTGCCATTGTCACTTCTAATTTTATTTAACTTGAATTCAAATTTATTTTGAGCTCTCTTTGCAAACTTCTTGAAGCAATTTGCCACTTCAGATTTGTCATGAAGAAAGAAAGTCCAAGTGTATCTTGAGTAGTCATCCACAATCACTAGGCAATAGAGATTTCCACCCAAGCTCTTGTAAGTTGTAGGACCAAACAAATCCATGTGTAGAAGTTCTAGTACTCTTGATGTTGACATGTAAGCTTTGGTTGGATGAGTGTTTGCAACTTATTTGCCGGCTTGACATGCACTACAAGGTTTGTCCTTCTCAAACTGTACATCCTTCAAACCTCTCACTAATTCTTTCTTCAATAGCTTGTTGAGAGTATTCATTCCAACATGAGCAAGCCTCCTATGCCAAAGCCATCCAAGTGTAGTTTTGGTGAATAAACATATCATCAAGTTTGCATCTTCAGAGGTGAAGTCAACAAGATAGAGATTATTGTATCTAAAGCCCTTGAAAATCACTTATTTGTCATCTATCTTTGTAAGAACCACTTCATTTGGAGTAAACAAGCATTGGTAGCCAAGGTCACAAAGTTGCCCAACGGATAGTAAGTTGAAACTCAAAGAAGCAACATAGAGCACATTTGAGAGAGAGTGATCATTTGATATTGCAATCTTGCCTATACCCTTGACTTTGCTCTTTGAATTTTCCCCAAATGTGATCTTGTCTTGACATACCCCATTCTCTTCAAGTGAGGTGAACATACGAGGATCACCGGTCATGTGTTGTGTGCAACCACTATCAATCACCCAATGAGATCCACCGGTCTTGTAGTTCACCTACACACAAGAGATCAAGCCTTTTGTTTAGGGACCTGTAAGGTTCGAATGGCTAGAGGGGGGTGAATAGCCTATTTAAAACTTCTACAAGAATTACTTAACCACAAGTTAGTATGAAAGGTGGCGAAGCAAAAGCACTAGCTCTAACTAATTAAGCAAGCTACCTACACAAGTCTAGTACAAGGCTATCCACTAAACACAACAACAACTATAAGCTAGAAATAAGAAGTAATACAAGAGAAGAACTTCGAGAGATTATACCACCGTGTAGAGAAGAGAAGTACCAATCAATCAACCACACAAGAGAAATCCTCGGGAAGAGAATGACACAAGAATTTATCCCGAGGTGGCGATACACCCACTTGTCGGTTCGCGAGCTAATCGACTGTCAAGAGTCGAGCCCTCAGCGGGCACCGCACAACCGCACACAAGATGGGGATCCTCCAAGCCACGAGCTTCACTAGAGTATCCAATTTGAGAACTTCCGTGGGGAAGGATCAAGAACCCCTTACAACACTTGGTGAAGGCTCCAACAATCTCCAATTGCGAGCTCAATCACCTCCGCTGCTCTAAGCCGTCTACCGTGTCGGGAAACACGGAAGAGTAACAAGAAATCCGTAGCAACTCGAAGATCAAGTGCCTCTAGAATGCAACTCTCAAGCAATGCACTTGAATCTCACTCAATCTCACTCAAGATGTGCAACTAATCAAAGAGATGAGTGGAGGGGTTGTTCTCTAGCTCAAAGTATGTCTCTATATCTCAACATGTGCAAGAGTTACCCTCAAACCCCGGCCAACGTCTATTTATAACGAAGGGGTACGCAGCTAGCCGTTAGAAACTCAAACAGCCGAAATTGCGCTGACCGGACGCGCTGGTCGTACTGACCGGACGCGCTGATCACACTGACCGAACGGGCCGGTCACACTGACCGGACGCGCCGGTCGCGCAACGGCTAGTTACTGAAACACTGACCGGATGCGCTGGTCAAACTGACCGGACACGCCGGTCACGCAACGGCTAAAATCCAAAGCACTGACCGGACGCGCTAGTTGTGACCGGACGCGCTGGTCCCGCAACTAACCGGACGCGCTGGTCAGCCCTGAGTAGCGCACAACGAAACAACGACCGGACGCGCTGTTGAACTGACCGGACACCACAGTGCCAGCGTCCGATTAGAGTCCAGTAAGCTCCCTGGATGACCGGACGCGTCTGGTCATCAGTGACCGGACGCGCTGCGCGTCCGATCATCAAACTGAAAACCGCGCAAATGCTGAACACTGACCGGACGCGTCCGGTCATACAGAGACCGCGTCCGGTCCAGCGTCCGGTCATCTCTATGACCTCCGTTCGCCTCCATTTCTTTTCCAACTTCCGGCGCAGTAGAAAATAGGCATTTCACTTCTCCAAAAAGCGTTGAATCCCGCCTCGCAAGCTCGGCGGGAGGGAGAGAGGAACCCAAACCCCTCTCTACCGCTTAAACTCCACCGCCTTCACAAATTTGCTAACACCACCGAGTGTACACCACCATGTGCATGTGTGTTAGCATTTCACAATCATTTTCCAAGGCGTTATGTTAGCTCTTTACTAGATCCTAATGCATATGCTCAAGACAATGATCTAGTGGCACTTGATTCCCGAGCTAACCGTGATTGTCCCTCTTGATAGTCGGCTATGTATCCTAAACCCGGTCAATCACTTCTCTACTCATCTTAGACCGGCAAAAGGAAAACCCTATGGTTATACCTTTGCCTTGCGCTCTTAGATCCTTCTCTTTCACTTGATCATCATGTCCATTTATGTGCATCTCCACCATGATCATTATTTCATGTCCATGCACCATCTCTCTGTGATCTTGTGGCCACCACTCCTTGCCACATTACACCTTCATCACATGTGTTGCTTATGCCTAACTCAAAACACTTAACACATGGCATTAGCAACTTGGTGTCATTAATTACCAAAACCAAACTTGGGCTTTCAATCTCCCCCTTTTTGGTAATTGATGACAACCATCACAAAGATATGAAATAAAATCAATTTTCAATTTCGATAGTATTGGCTCCCCCAACATATGTGCTTCCATGAGTTTGGTTCAATTGTGCACATATGTATGGATTTGAATTTTGGGAGAGTTACTACTATCAAATTGATGCTAAGGTATATAGAATGGACCTTTTAAGCGTGATACCAATCGGAGTTGCCTTTATATACCATCCTTAGCATCGATGTAGCTAGACACCACTTGTAATACATCACTTGTAAAGATCACAAACACTAAAGTACCCCGTGAGATCAACATTATAAGCAAAAGGTGCCTAGATACCACATGTAAAGCTACTCTTAACAAAACATCATTCAAGTTCTATATCTAGCATACACCATTCAATCATGAATATCGAAATTAAACTTTGCAATGCAACATTTCATCATGTTAATGCACATACAAATGCAACAAATAATCCATGAGCTTGCTCCCCCTACTTATGCGCTCAAATTTAATTTCTCTCCCCCTTACTATATCTTTTCTATCTTTGTGCTTTCCTTACTATATCTTTTCTCCCCCCTTACTGACTTTTCTATCTTTGTGCTTTCTCTCCCCCTTTTTATATCTTTCTTCTCTTTGCAATATCTTTGTGACTTTTCTCTCCCCCTTTGTCAACAATCACTAAAAAGGTGCCAATTTTAGTGAGAGATAAGTAAATCAATTATGAGGGAGTCCAAATTATGGTTCAACCTAGATCACTTGCCTAGATTATGTAATTCGGTTTGATCCAAGGACAAGCTTTTTCACACCTCATAAAGTATAAGGGTTATCTTGACCATGTTGAATTACACGTCATGAGCTCGTTTTCTAGATTCAACACTAGGTTTGCAGGCCCACAAACATGTCATATGCTACCACTAGATCAATCAAACATAGAAGCAATAGTGGTACCATATATACATCAAAATCATTTGATTTTCATGAATGAGCCTATTTGTCATGCAAATATGTCTATATGTTCTAAACATGTCCTTAGCAAAGTATGGATGATATGTCAAACAACTTTACCTTGCACTGTCAGAGGAGAGGCATGTCATATAAGAATGTGGGGGTGGACTCATTTCAAGTTGGAGAAGTCAAGTATGTTCAATTCATTTTTCAACTTGTAAAATCTCTTCTCATCAAGTGGCTTTGTAAAGATGTCAGCTAATTGATCTTCGGTGCCAATGCTCTCAATGCAAATATCACCGTTTTGTTGATGGTCTCTTATGAAGTGATGCCTTATGTCAATGTGCTTGGTTCTTGAATGTTGAACCGGATTTTGTGTCATCTTGATAGCACTTTCATTGTCACAAAACAATGGTACATTCTTGAACTTGATTCCAAAATCATTCAAGGTGGCCTTCATCTAAAGCAATTGTGCACAACAACTATCGGCACTAATGTATTTGGCCTCAGCGGTAGATAGTGCAACACAATTTTGTTTCTTTGATGACCATGAAACAAGAGACCTTCCTAGCAATTGACAAGTCCCACTTGTGCTCATTCTATCAATCTTGCATCCACCATAGTCGGAGTCCGAATATCCAATCAACTCAAAATTAGACCCCTTTGGAAACCATAGTCCTACATCATGAGTGCCCTTAAGATATCTCAATATCCTCTTGGTTGCTTTCAAGTGACTTTCTCTAGGTGAAGCTTGATATCTTGCATACTTGCACACACTAAACATCACATCCGGCCTAGAAGCGGTGACATAGAGCAAACTTCCAATCATAGACCGATATTGCTTTTGATCTACCATGTTGCCACTAGCATCAATACCCAATTGATCATTAGTGCCCATTGGAGTACTCATTTGCTTAGCATCTTGCAATTCAAACTTCTTGATCATGTCCTTGATGTACTTGCCTTGACTTACAAAAGTGCCATTCTTCATTTGCTTGATTTGAAGTCCAAGGAAGTAACTAAGCTCTCCAATCATAGACATTTCAAACTCATTAGCCATCATATTTCCAAACTCTTCACAAAAGTCTTGGTTAGTTGATCCAAAGATAATGTCATCCACATAGATTTGCAACACAAACAAGTCATTTCCAAGCTTCTTGGTGAAGAGAGTTGTGTCAACCTTTCCCATCTTAAACCCTTTAAAGAGGAGAAAGTCCCTCAACCTATCATACCATGCTCTAGGTGCTTGCTTCAAACCATACAATGCCTTCTTTAGCTTGTAAACATGGTCGGGCTTCTTGTCATCTTCAAAACCGGGAGGTTGCTCAACATAAACTTCTTCATTGATGTAGCCATTGAGAAATGCACTCTTGACATCCATTTGATAGAGCTTGATGTTGTGTGCACAAGCATATGCTAATAAGATTCTAATTGCTTCCAATCTTGCAACCGGTGCATATGTCTCTCCAAAGTCAAGACCCTCAACTTGAGTGTATCCTTGTGCTACTAATCTTGCTTTGTTCCTTACAACCATGCCATCTTGATCTTGCTTGTTTCTAAAGACCCACTTAGTACCAATCACATTGTAGTTCTTCGGTCTTTCAACAAGTTCCCAAACTTGATTTCTAGTGAAGTTGTTTAGCTCTTCATGCATGGCATTTACCCAATCGGAATATTTCAAAGCATCTTCTATTTTCTTAGGTTCTTCAAGTGACACAAATGAGTAATGCTCACAAAAGGATGCTAATCTTGATCTAGTTTGAACACCACTTTGAATTCCACCAATGATTTGGTCCAACGGATGATCTCTTGCAATGCTAGTAGGTTGGAGTATTGGGAGTTGATTACTTTCACTTGTTTGACCTTGAACTTGAGCTTCATCATGAGTACCACTAGAGCTTGCTTGATTTGTATCAATTTGCACACTTTGGTTGATCCCATGAATATCATCATCATCAACTTGAATCGGCCTTATATCACCAATGTCCATGTTCTTCATTGCATTTGACAATTGATCTCCTCTCACATCATCAAGGTTTTGAGCCTCATTTTGAGATCCTTGGGTTTCATCAAACTCAACATCATGAACTTCTTCCAAGGTGCCATTAGTGAGATTTCAAACTATATATGCCTTGCTTGTGATAGAATAACCAAGTAAGAACCCCTCATCACATTTCTTTTCAAACTTACTCAATCTAGTGCCTTTCTTGAGAATATAGAATTTGCAACCAAACACTCTAAAGTATGCAATATTGGGCTTTCTTCCATTCAATAGCTCATATGGTGTCTTCCCAAGCTTTCCATGGCAATAGAGACGGTTGCTACAATAGCAAGTCGTGTTGATAGCTTCACTCCAAAATGAATGACTCACATTGTATTCACTAAGCATTGATCTAGCCATATCAATCAAGGTTCTATTTTTCCTTTCAACTACACCATTGGATTGAGGAGTATATGTTGGTCAGAATTGATGTCCAATACCAAGATCATCACACAACTCTTCAATTCTTGTGTTCTTGAACTCACTACCGTTGTCACTTCTAATCTTCTTGATGGTAGTCTCAAACTCATTTTGCACCCTTTTGACAAAAGACTTGAATAGATCATAAACATCACTCTTGTCATGAAGAAAGAGCACCCAAGTGTATCTAGTGTAGTCATCCACAATCACAAAGCCATACTTGTTGCCACCAATGCTAGTGTATGTTGTTGGCCCAAACAAGTCCATGTGCAATAACTCAAATGCCTTTGATGTGCTCATTTCACTCTTACTAGGATGTGTATTTCCAACTTGTTTGTCAGCTTGACAGGCACTACATAGTTTATCCTTCTCAAAGGTGACATCCTTCAATCCTCTAACTAAGTCATGCCTCAAAAGTTTGTTCAATTGTTTCATTTCAACATGACCAAGCCTTCTATGCCATAACCAACTCATACTAGATTTGCTAAGCAAGCATGATGTCAATTGTGTCTCACTATCATTGAAGTCAACCAAGTATAAGCTACCATGTCTAAATCCTTTGAATATCAAATTTGATCCATCAACACTTATGACTTCAACATCATCACTACCAAATATGTACTTGAAGCCAAGATCACAAAGTTGTGCTACCGATAAAAGATTGAAATCCAAGCTCTCAACTAGCACCACATTAGATATGCTCATGTCATTTGAGATAGCAATTTTACCAAGCCCCTTGACCTTGCCTTTCTTGTTGTTGCCGAAAGCGAAAGCATCAAAACCACCATTTTGACTTGTATCAATTGATTTGAACATACAAGAATCCCCGGTCATATGTTGAGTGCACCCACTATCAAGCACTCAATGCCTTCCTCCGGCTTTGTAATTGACCTACAAGACAAGATCAATTCCTTTTAGGTACCTAAACTTGTTTGGGTCCTCCAAGGTTAATGACCAAGCTCTTTGGTACCCAAATGACTTTCTTCTTTGAGCCCATCCATGGTGCACCAATGAACTTAGCATGAACACCATTTGTACCCTTGGTAAGCATATAGAAAGAATCAAACTTAATTGAGGATACATTTGCATTTGATTTCTTGTTCATGCATCGTTGCTCTACGTGACCAACTTGCTTGCAACTTTTGCAATAGCTACTATTGTTCTTCACAAAACGAGTCTTGTGAGGAGCAAAAGTGGCCTTGCCTTTCTTGGGGTTATAGCCCAATCCCTCTTTGTAGAGAGAAGCTCTTTGGCTACCCAAGCACATAAGCAAGCGGTCCTCACCACCATAAGCCTTAGCTAAGGTGTGATTGAGCTCTTTTACCTCCTTCTTGAGATTTTCATTCTCAACTATAAGTGTGGAGTCACAAGTGAAACCGTCACTACTAGATGAGGATGATGTAGATGCGCTACATGAGGGGTTAGTGGGAGCAACAATAATAGGCTTATGAAAAGATTCATCAATTATATCACATGATATGCCTATGTTGCAAGTTTTAGCTTTCTCAATATAAGTTGGCATGTTTTCACATTTTTCAACTAGAGAGGAATGAGCTTCTTCAAGCTTAGTGTGAGATTTTTGAAGCTTCTTATGGTCTACCTTTAGACTCTCATAAGATGCCCTAAGCTCATCAAGTTCTTGCATAAGATTTTTCTTATCCTTAAGCAAGCCCTTGCACTCCTTTCTAGATTCTTTAAAATGTTGAGTGCAATCTTCTAGCATAGTGATTAGTTCATCTTTAGTGAATTCTTCTTCATCACTATCACTATCACTAGCATTATCATGATCACTCTCATCATCGGATGATACCTTAGTGGCCTTAGCCATGAAGCACGATGGAGTGTCGAAGATGGAGACCTTCTCTTGGATGGCAATGCTAGCATGTCCCTTTTTCTTGCTCTTGTTGTCATCCTCATCATCACTTGAGGAGTCATCACTATCCCATGTAGAAACATGAGAATCATTCTTCTTCTTATAAGAGCTCTCTTTCTTTTCTTGCTTCTTCTTTTGCTTCTTCCTTTCCTTCTTGATAGCATCTTCATCATCACTATCATAAGGACACTTTGCAATGAGATGGTCCTTGCTATGGCATCTAAAGCATCTCATGGTATGCTCATTCTTCTTGTAAGAGTTCTTCCTCCTTGCACGAAAGCCCTTCTTCTTCATGAATTTGCCAAATTGTTTGACAAAGAGAGCCATCTTCTCATCAATGTCATCACTATCACAAGAGCTTGAGTCTTCATCACTTGATGATTCAATCTTGGATTTGCCCTTGGATGTGGTGGCTTTGAATGCCACACTCTTCTTCTTCTCATCATCCTTCTTCTCATTTTCCTTCTTCTTTACCAACTCATCCTTCTTATCATCTTATCTATATGAATCATCGGTCATCACTTCTTGAAATATTTGTTGAGGAGTTGAATCCTTCAATGTAGTCCTTACTAGCACGATGATCAATGTATCAAATCTCTTGGGCAAGCTTCTCAAGAACTTCATAGAGAATTGGTTATCCTTGACCTCCTCACCAAGTGCCTTGAGCTCATTGACAATGACTTGTAACCTATGAAACATCTCCGGTACACTCTCATCATCTTGCATCTTGAAGCTTGAAAATTTTTCTTGCAAGATATATGCTTTAGCGGTCTTTGTGCCTTCGATGCCCTCAAATGTTTCTTCTAGCTTGGCCCAAGCATCATGAGCAATCTCAATGTTCTTTACTTGCTCAAATGTCTTGTCATCTAGTGCCTCATGAAGAGCACTAATGGCAATGTCATTGCATTGGAGTTTCTTCTCTTCCACCGGTGTAGGTGCCTCCGGATTAGCAACCTCAAATTTTGTTTCGGTGACCTTCCACACTTCTCTATTGATTGACTTTAGGTGTGCGGTCATCTTAACCTTCCAATATGCATAATTTGTGCCATCAAAGTGAGGTGCCTTCTTGGTGTTGTTGATGTGCAAGCTTAATTGAGCCATTTCTTTTTCACCGTAGGTTGTTAAGCCTCAAATAGATGGTGCCTCGGCTCTGATACCACTTGTAAGGTCCGAATGGCTAGAGGGGGGGTGAATAGCCTATTTAAAACTTCTACAAGAATTACTTAACCACAAGTTAGTATGAAAGGTGGCGAAGCAAAAGCACTAGCTCTAACTAATTAAGCAAGCTACCTACACAAGTCTAGTACAAGGCTATCCACTAAACACAACAACAACTATAAGCTAGAAACAAGAAGTAATACGAGAGAAGAACTTCGAGAGATTATACCGCCGTGTAGAGAAGAGAAGTACCAATCAATCAACCACACAAGAGAAATCCTCGGGAAGAGAATGACACAAGAATTTATCCCGAGGTTTACTTGCTTCCCGGCAAGCTACTCCCCATTGTGGCGATACACCCATTTGTCAGTTCGCGAGCTAATCGACTATCAAGAGTTGAGCCCTCAGCGGGCACCGCACAACCGCACACAAGATGGGGATCCTCCAAGCCACGAGCTTCACTAGAGTATCCAATTTGTGAACTTCCGCGGGGAAGGATCAAGAACCCCTTACAATACTTGGTGAAGGCTCCAACAATCTCCAATTGCGAGCTCAATCACCTCCGCTGCTCCAAGCCGTCTACCGTGTCGAGAAACACGGAAGAGTAACAAGAAATCCGCAGCAAGTCCGGGCAGTGAGGTAGCACCGCCGTGTGCCATGCGCGCCAGCGAGCTTGCTCCGGTAAGCCACCCGGCCAAGTCCGGGCATCTGTCGGTGCGGTTTGGTGCCCCGAGCACGCTCGCACCGACCGCCTCGCCGTTTGGCTCGTCGGCGGCGAGATCGAGCGGTCAACGGCGAGCCGCCTCGGCTCCGGCTGACCGGTGGGGTCAGTTGACCACGGGGGCCCACCTGTCTGTCTCTGTGCATTCACGCGGTGCAGATCTGGGGTGTGCGTAGCGTTTTGTATTCGGGTTTTTCAGAAAAAGATAAATAAAATGATTTTTCAGAAATTGTTAAAAGGGTTTCTAAAATCCATAACTTGCTGCAAAAATGGTGAAACAAATTTTGTAGTGTTCCTCATGAGTAGATCTACAGTTTAAAAATATTGCATGTCAAGATTTAAATACTTTGCTGTAGAGTTTTTATTTAATCACTAAAACTGCTGTTTTCTTGTTAAATATGTAGTAAATCATAGAAAACTCAGAAAAATATGGTACCACTTGCTATAATTTTATTTTGTGATGTACTTGCTAGGAAAAATATATGATATTCATTTTCTATGGAAAAATCTTGAGTTGTAGTACAAGTGTTTAATATTGCTAATAATTATTATTTTTGCTAGAGAGAAAAATATGAATAAAACATGCATGTAATAATTTTTATATGGTGATTGTTTATTGTGAAGAATGTAGGAAAAATGTTAAATCTGTTGTTTGATACTTTTCGTAGTATAAAGTATTTTTATGCTCATTTTTAGGCCCTAGCTTGTTATTTTTGGATAGACAGTTCTAGTAATTCAAATGCAATGAAATTTTTGTGGTATGCTAGATTACATGATAGAAAGCTACTGTAATTTTCTCAGATTTTTCTATGCTACTAAAATAGGTGTTGCTGTTCAAACCAAGTTGCAATTAGGGTTTTATTTAACCTTGTTAATGCATGACTAGTGAATAAGATTTGCTTTGGTGTATCTTTGAAGCATTTAATAAAATGTGCTGGCTTAGCATGGTAGTGGTAGAAGAGAATGCAGTAGATGACATATGCTTGTAGTCTGTATTCATGGATGATGTTGACTACCTTGTAGAAGAAATGTATTCCTACTTTATGAAATAAAGTGAACCTAATTATCTGCATTTCATTCATCATGACCATTACATGTCATTTTTGCAATGCACCTAGGCATAAGCACTTATACGATTGCATCATACAGGATCGCAGGAAGTAACGTCGGTAGCAGTTCCCGAGGAGCCGGAAGAGCAGCCCGAGGAGCAGGAAGTGCCCGAAGCCGACGAGGAGGTCGGTGAGGATCTTCCAGAGTGCCCAGACCACCGTCCGAGCTCTTTCGAGAGAGGTAAGCCCCAGAGCATTTCTCTCCCCTGGTTTACAAATATTTTATTAATGCTTTACTTTAACTGCTGCATTATGTTTAGGAGTTGTTTGCAACCGTTGCTGCATTATACCTTGTCTACTCCGTTCTACCCTATCCTTGTCACCCTGTTATCCGCAGTCAAGTAATTGCTTAGCTTGCTTAGACTGGTAGAAGTCGGGTGATTCCCTGTCACCTGCGAGCTATAGCTGTTTACCTGGATCTGCTTGAGAAAAGATGTCGTCAGGAAATAACTAAGTGTTAATGTGAAATCAAGACCAGACGGAAACTTGCAGGGTTTCGGACTGTAGTGTTTTCTGTCTGTGTCGATTAAGGACCGACCGTTGTTGGGCCTCGAGTCATGTTGAACGCATGCCTTACATTTAGCTGGCCGAATAATGTACCTTTCGACCGCAACGCTGGGAGCTTATTCGGGCCGAGTGGATTGCCCGCAACGCACTGTACTGGAGCAGCAGTGGTAGGATACGGGGGCGCGATGATAAGGCCAAAGAGCAGTCGGGTGGCCCCTGGGTACATGTGGTTCCTGGCAAGCTCACGACTTTACCTAAATGGTTGACTCGGTGACCAACACCTCACTTTAGCGGGTGAGTGAGGTTTGTGAGGAATAAATTACCAGTTGTTTAATAATCAATTCGAATCGCCATCGTTCACTGGATAGTGAGCACTTGACTTGAGCTACTTCATCGTAGTAATGTTGATGGAACACCTGGACAGTTATACAGAATATGACATAATAGAAGTTGTTAATGATCATTGGTTATCATTACCTATTTAATTACATGTTACTTTAGTACAGGTGCAAATGTAGTTGACAGGTTAATAAAGATTTAACTTGATGCAAAGCTTTTGTAAAGATTCTCTAAATCCTAAAAATGCCTTTTTGCAAATGAGTCAGCTACCCCACCAGAAAGCCTGTCATGATTCCTTGGTGTCTTTTATTTTTTTGGTTCTGTCGGGTAAGTCTAGCTGAGTACTTTCTCGTACTCAGGGCTTTGTTCCCACTTGTTACAGATGGGCAGATGTATTACGGCTACTGTATCAACTGCCTTTATCCTGCAATCGGAGAAGCTTAGGACCATGGGCAATGGTCATTCACTACATCTCATCTAATGCTTTTGATGGAAGATGATCCTGAACTGGCACTGTATTTCGAACTCTGTGTGCGTGTGTGATTGGAACTAAATGCTTTCGCTACTTTCTTTCAAAACTGGTTTGTAATAACTATGTTTAAACTCCGATGTATTTGTGACATAAACTTTTATGTAACTTGTGATGGTGACCGCTAAACTTATTACGATCTTGGCTGGTATGTAATTTGGTTTGAAATCCGTCGTGATTTCACGGACTACCGGGTTATACGGGCTTAAGTTTGCTAAATCGTTTGCTCGGTGGATGATTTTCTTACTTAATCTCGTATAATTGGTCGGTTCTGTTACAGCTGGCATCGGAGCATGGTTTAGCGTGTTTACTATTCACAAGTGTATTTAAAACAAAATGTGTTTGAAAAACGTGATTTACAAACTAAGAGTGTGCCAGTGGTCATATCCTTTATGCCCAATAAGGACTCTAGGTGGCTTAATTAAGTACTGACTTGGGGGTTCTTGCACCATATTTCTCTTTCGTCGCTCATACGGCGTGCTATTGTATGAGTGTCACTTACTTGAGTGGTAATGTATGGATCAGTTGCCTCTACGCCTTGGTAAGTGTGAGATGTGAGAGCATGATCGGATACACCGCCGATCTAGGGAGAGTGCTTATATGATACTAGAGTACTTACATCTTTTACGCATGTTTTTACAAAAGTGTCGCATATGTGGTTGTTCCGTCCGTTGAGGCGATGCCGTCAATAGGACGATGTTTTGGGTGGTTACTACCGTTGTACGCGTATCTGGGGATTCATGTAGAGCGTGTGGATAGATTTACTGCTTTCATGCATGCATGGGGAATTGGGCTAAAATGAATCTTCTGTAGGTACATAACAGCGTTTCTCATGTAGAACATATTAGTTACGTATATGAGAGATCGCCGGTATGCCACCGAATTCATTGATAGATATCATTATTTCGTAAGTTTGTGAGAATGTAAGAAACGTGCATGCATCATGTTGCTTGTGCATTTCATTCATGCCATGCATTCCTCCCCTTATAAATTGATTATCCCCTTTTGATAAAAATTATACCAACTTAAAATATGTCCTCACCGGGCAATCAAAACTTTTGGTACAGATGGCCCGCACGAAGTAGACTGCCCGTAAGTCCACAGGTGGAAGAGCACCCCGACGCCAGTTGGCCCCATGGGAGCACCGCAGCACGGACACCTTTCTAAGCGAGTTTGGCATGCCAACTTTGCTTTGGAGAGTGCTCCATGATGTGGGGTACCCAGAGGGTCAGGAGCCGGTGTACTCTTGGAGCGAGAACCAGTTGGCAGAGGATAGACTGGCAGTAGTGGAGATCACTGCCCCTGCTCTTGGTGATGCTCCAGAATGGGATGGTTGGCACTTGGAGTTTGAAGGACGCACTCCGGTTGAGGGTGCAGAGGGAGCAGCTTTCCGTGTCATCCGGGACATAATGAGCCGATTTCCTAATGAGCTGGCAGCAGCCTTGGCTGGAACTTTTCCGAGAGATGATCCTCACGATGCTATTTGGGTGCAGCCACAAGGAAGTGCTTTAGTCAGAGGCCCAAACAAAGGATAGGCTAGCAACAACCACGCTATGAGTGCGATGTATGCCGCTATCAGAGCATACCAGGGTCTGGAGTGCACCTATTGGACTTTGACTGGTTTGCGTGGTGATGATCGACTCAAAGCAAGAAAACAAAAGAAGAAGCAGACACGTGCTATCGCTAGTTTGCAGGAGCAGTTGGCTGACATGAGCTTGCAGCGAGACCAGGCTCTAGAGAGAGGTGATAGTTCTTTACAGCAGGTGCATACGTTGACTCAGGCCAATAATAATGCAGACCACATGATTGGACAGTTGGTTCAGGAAAGGAATGAAGCCTAGAACGAGAGGAACCTCCTGAGGCAGAGGGTCGACGAGCTAGAAGAGTACAATGTCAACTTGCATGAGGAGTTTCATGCGCTCTACAACGGGATTGGCCCATATGCTCCTCCAGAAGCCGCCGGTATGGACGTCGACGATGATGAGGACGAGCCCGTAGCCGCACCTGCTAACAATGATGCTGCTACTGATGGTAGCAATGGTGACGTCTCCGACCCCGATGATGGCCCCGAGGAGTAGGCTAGTTGCTTCGTGTTAGCTGCTAGGCCCTGTCGCGATGACCTTCTTTTGGTTTCATGTATCTTGATGTATCTCGTTTGAACCTTGAGACTTGGTGGAATGTTGGATCTTGGTTATTCATGCGATACCTGAATGCATAAAGTCTAGCATGTGTATGCTGGCAACATGGTTGTATTAGATGCGATGTTTGCAATTGAAGTAATTTAATTAGTGGTGTTGTTTTAATTGGAATGCGATTATTGTGCCTCTGTTTTATTGTATGACTTTGTTCTCTCCAATGAATTCAGTACGGCATAATTTTTCATTCACTCACAATTACTACAGCTTCACTTAATTATTACTTGTTGCTAAAATATGCAGATGGCAAACACTCGACGCGCCACGTATAAGGCTGCTGAAACTGGTGGAAATGGTGCCGGTGCAGGTGGGAGTGGTGCTAACAACGCCAACCATAATGAGCCACACCTGGAACCGCATTTGCCGCCTCCTCCACCGCTCACTGCAGAGGTTTTCTTTGCATAGTTTTTGGGAAGTCAGCGCAATGCCGAGCAGTCACAGAAGAATATGGAAGATTTCCTGCGTACCATTACCAACAACATGCAACGTGGTAACAACCAAGGTGGTGGCAATGGAGTGAATCAGTATAGCAATTTCAAGGATTTCATGGACACTAGGCTGCCAATTTTCAAGGAAGCAACTGAGCCACTTGACGCTAAAGAATGGATTAACACTATAGAAGATAAGTTTTGTGTGTTAAGGCTGACAGAAGTACTAAAGACAGAGTATGCTGCACATCAGTTACAAGGACTAGCAGGGATGTGGTGGAAGCATCATCGCATCACCTTCCCTCCAAATGCTTAGATCTCATGGAGAGAGTTCACTGAAGCCTTCCGTGGAGTTTATATTCCATCAGGGCTAGTTGAGATGAAGTTGGGAGAGTTCTTGGCTTTAAATCAAGGCACCAAAATCATAACACAGTATTTGCATGCCTTCAACAACTTGTGTCGTTATGCTCCAGACATGGTTGACATAGATGCTAAGAAAATTGCTAGCTTCAAGAGAGGGTTAGGTCCAAAGATGATGAAGCATGTGGGTACCAATACCCGTGCCAGATTCAATGACTTCATCAGTGATTGTCTAAAACAAGAGAAGAAGAACAACGCATACACAGCCTCCAAGACTCGTAAGAGAGCCTTTGAGTTAGGACCAACACAGTCAAGAGTTATCACTGCTAATCGTTCGACCTATCGTCCGTCTACACCTGGTGCAAGGTTTAGGCCACCGCAGCATAAGACCCAGAATTACAAGGGACCGCAGAAGTCGTACAAGATGGCAGTGTCGCCAGCAAGGACAACTACAACCGCGGGACAAGGTAACTCGAAGGGAGCTATCGGATCTGCTGGTATAGTGAAGGGACCTTACTATAATTGTGATCAGCCAGGCCACTTTTCCAAGTTCTGTCCTTATCCGCCCAGAAAGAAGAAACAGACTTATAATGCTCGAGTGCACCACACCACTGTGGAAGAGATTCCTAAGGGAGAGCCCGTAACTGCTGGTAAGTTTCCTGTTAACCAAAACCCTGCAGTTGTTCTATTTGATTCTGGATCATCGCATTCTTTCATGAGTCAAGCATTTGCACGGAAACATGAACAACTATGAACAGACTTAAGTTATGGTTATTGTATAAGTTCAGCAGGGGCTGATGTTTTAACCAATCAGATGGTTAGAGGGGTAACCCTTGAGTTAGGTAGTCAAAAGTTTCGAGTTAACCTGATAGTCATGCCTGGACTAGTTCTAGATGTCATCATAGGGATGAATTGGATGAAAGAATGGGGAGCAGTTATAGATACAGGAAGTCAGGTACTTACCCTGAAGGATCCCCAGGGAGAGGGTACTTTTCGGGTACCATTGCCCAAAAGAACAGACCTTGTGAGTGTGACATGTGCTATGGAAGTCATTCTGATTCATCAGATTCCGGTCGTGTGTGAGTTTCCGAACATGTTTCCAGATGAGTTACCTGGTCTTCCGCCAGATAGAGATGTGGAGTTTGGAATTGAATTGATCCCCGGGACAGCTCCAATTTCAAGGAGACCTTATAGGATGCCTTCGGATGAGTTAGCCGAGTTGAAGAAGCAACTAGAGGAGTTGTTGAACAAGGGGTTTATCCGGCCAAGTAAGTCTGAATGGGGATGTCCTGCCTTGTTTGTGAAGAAAAAGAAAGAGGGTACTTTGAGAATGTGTGTGGATTATAGGCCTCTTAATGCTATAACTATCAAGAATAAGTATCCCTTACCTCACATTGATGTTTTGTTCGATCAGTTAGCCAAAGCCAGAGTGTTCTCCAAAATAGATTTAAGATCAGGTTATCATCAGATAAAGATTAGACCACAAGATATACCGAAAACCGCCTTTTCTACCAGATACAGGTTGTATGAGTATCTTGTTATGTCCTTTAGCTTAACAAATGCTCCTGCATACTTTATGTATCTGATGAATACAGTTTTCATGCCAGAGTTGGAAAAGTTTGTGGTTGTGTTCATTGATGATATTCTCGTATACTCTGAGAATGAGAAAGATCATGAAGAGCATCTGAAAATTGTCTTAACCAGACTAAGAGATCATAAGTTGTATGCTAAGTTTAGCAAGTGTGAATTTTGGTTGAAGAAAGTTCCTTTCCTTGGTCACATTCTATCAAAAAATGGAGTGTATGTAGATCTGAGTAAAGTGCAAGAGGTTATGGATTGGAAGACACCAATCATAGTTTCGGAACTCAGAAGTTTCTTGGGTTTAGCTGGTTACTATCGTCGTTTTATCCCAGATTTCTCGAAGATTGCCAAGCCAATGACAAGTCTACTACAGAAAGATCATAAGTTTATATGGACAGAGGAGTGTGAGACAGCTTTCCACACCTTGCGGAAACTATTGACCACTGCTCCAGTTCTAGCGCAACCGGACATTGAGAAACCTTTTGATGTATTTTGTGACGCGTCAAAAACAGGATTAGGCTGTGTTCTTATGTAAGAAGTAAGAGTCATTGCTTATGCCTCCCGTCAGTTGAGAAAGCATGAGATCAACTATCCGACGTATGATCTTGAACTTGCTGCCGTAGTGCATGCCTTGAAAATTTGGAGACATTACTTACTTGGTAATGTGTGCAATATTTTCACCGATCACAAGAGTCTCAAGTACATCTTCACCCAACCTGAATTGAACATGAGACAGCGAAGATGGTTAGAATTGATCAAAGATTACAATTTGAATGTGCAATGTCATCCTGGAAAGGCCAATGTGGTGGTAGATGCTTTGAGTAGAAAGTCACATTGCCTGAATGCGCAACCTTTGCTCGAAGATGGTTTTGATCTACTGCATCCTGCAGTGTTACACAGTATTCAGATTAGTTGTTCTTTGGAAAGTAAGATAATAGAAGGCCAGAAAACCGACAAAGGGATATTCCATATCAAAGAAAAGATTAAAGAAGAACCATCCAAGCACTTTCGATTGGATGAACATGACGTGTTATGGTTTGACGACCGTCTTGTTGTTCCTAAAGATGGAGAGCTTAAGAATAAACTTATGGATGAGGCTCACCTTTCAAAGTTATCGATCCATCTCGAAAGTAGCAAAATGTACCAAGAACTAAGACCTCATTTTTGGTGGACCAAGATGAAGAAAGAGATTGCAGCGTATGTAGCCAGATGTGACACATGTTGCAAGGTAAAGGCTATCCATATGAGACCTACCGGATTGTTGCAACCTTTGTCTGTACCTAGTTAGAAGTGGGATGATATAAGTATGGATTTCATCATAGGTTTGCCCACTACTCAGAAAGGACATGATTCGATTTGGGTGATTGTGGATCGCCTTACAAAGACAGCTCGCTTTTTACCTGTCAAGACAGATTATAGACCACCTCCATATGCAGAGAAGTATATTGCTGAGATTGTGAGATTGCATGGCATACCGAAGAATATCATGTCTGACAGAGGGTCACAATTCACTGCTTAATTTTGGGAGCACTTGCATAAAGGTTTAGGGACGAGTTTAATTCATAGTACTGCTTATCATCCTCAAACAGATGGTCAGACCGAAAGAGTTAATGCTGTTCTGGAAGACATGTTGAGAGCCTGTGTGTTATCTTCTAGAGGTTCATGGGAGTCATGGTTACCTTTAGCAGAGTTCGCTTACAATAATAGTTATCAAGAAAGTATTAAGATGGCCCCATTTGAAGCGTTGTATGGCAGAAAGTGTAGAACACCACTTAACTGGATTGAGCCAGGAGAAAGAAGATACTACGGTATTGACTTCGTAGAAGAAGCTAAGAAGAAAGTTCAAATCATTCAGCAAAATATGAAAGCCGCTCAATCCCGTCAGAAAAGCTATGCAGATCAAAGAAGGAGATGGCTTATGTTCGAGGTTGGTGACTGTTTATCTGAAAGTCACGCCCATGAAGAAGAAACGGTTTGGAGTACGCAGAAAGCTTGCAGCCAGATTTGTGGGACCATATAAGATCTTAGAAAGAAAGGGTCCTGTCGCTTATAAGTTGGAGTTACCTGAGACAATGGGTGCTATATTCCTAGTTTTTCATGTATCGCATCTCAAGAAGTGTTTGTGTGTTCCAGAGGAAACAATTGAACCTTGAGGCATAAAGCTCAAGTCAGATTTGGTATATCGTGAACAATCGGTTCAAGTGTTGGACTCTAAAGAAAGAGTTACTCGAAACAGTGTGGTGAAAACATATAAGATACAGTGGAGTCATCATGATGAAGGAGATGCAACTTGGGAAACGGGTGAATATCTGCAAAAAGCTTATGAGGATTTTTATAACAAATGGTTCGTAACCCAAAATCTCAGGGCGAGATTCTTATAAGGGGGGAAGGTTGTAACAGCTCTGGGCGTTAAGCATGCATTCACATCCTAAATCATGAGCATTTGCATTTCATGCATGATCATCATCACATGTAAGTTAAGTTAGAAGTTATTTAAAACTGTGATAATCATGTTTGAGCTCTGAATTATTAAAAATCCTAGGTAAAAGTGGTAAAAATTTGTGGAGCTATAACTTTAAATAACTTAGAAATAATTAGCATGATTTTTGGAGCAAGTTTAGTATTCAAAATCTTCCCAAATTGTGCTTCTAAAAATATTTCAGAAAATTGAGTTTTCATTTAAAAATTTGACTTTAAATCCCTAATTCAAAATCTGTTTAGAATTTTGAAAAGTGCCCTAAATGAAAGTTGTAGATAATAAAATTTTGAAAAACTTTTGTTTTGGGGGCAATTTGTAAAAATGTCTTTTTCATCTTCAAAATTTGAATTTGAATCAAATAATAAAATCTGGAATTTTATTTAGAAAAGAAAAAGGAATTTCTCGGCCTTAACGGGCCGCCGCCTCCGCTCTGGCCCAGCTCGGCAGGCCGGCCCGGCCCGCGTCAGCGCCCGCGCACGCGCCCCGCGCCAGCGCACGACCGCGCTCAGACCGTGGCTGCTGCGTGGAAGCCGCTCGCCGTCACCGGCGTACGGGTGGCACGTCGTGGCCCCCACCGCCTCGCCACGCCTCCATGTCGACTGGCCCGCATGGTTGCTCCTCGTCTCTCCCATTTCGCTTTTCCCGCGCGCAAGCAGCAGTCGTAGCGGAGCCATCGGCCACCGCGCCATTGCCGCCGCCCTCCGAGCTCCGCCACCACCTATCGCCACCGCTGCTGTGCCCGCGTCCGATTTCTTGTGGTCGTTGCTCCGCCTCCCTCCGCTCCACCCCTTGCTCCCTCTAGCTGTCGCCATTGTCAAGGTGAGGGGGCCAATTTTGGCCGGCAGTCATTCACCGCCGCTCGTCGGAGCTCGGCTCCACGCGGGTGGGCTGTTTCCGTCACCTTCCTTCCCTTCTTTCGCACGCGTCAGCTTTGCCTAGTGATGCTGGAGCTCCAGCGCTCCTCGGACCACCATGCCGTGCACCGGTGAGGTGTGGCCGCGGTGAGGTAGCACCGCCGTGTGCCATGCGCGCCGGCGAGCTTGCTCCGGTAAGCCACCCGGCCAAGTCCGAGCACCTGTCGGTGCGGTTTGGTGCCCCGAGCACGCTCGCACCAACCGCCTCGCCGTTTGGCTCATCGGCGGCGAGATCGAGCGGTCAACGGCGAGCCGCCTCGGCTCCGGCTGACCGGTGGGGTCAGTTGACCGCGGGGGCCCGCCTGTCTGTCTCTTGGCATTCGCGGGGTGCAGATCTGGGGTGTGCGTAGCGTTTTGTATTCGGGTTTTTCAGAAAAAGATAAAGAAAATGATTTTTCAGAAATTGTTAAAAGCGTTTCTAAAATCCATAACTTGCTCATTTTAGCTCCAAAAATGGTGAAACAAATTTTGTAGTGTTCCTCATGAGTAGATCTACAATTTAAAAATATTGCATGTCAATATTTAAATACTTTGCTATAGAGTTTTTATTTAATCACTAAAACTGCTATTTTCTTGTTAAATATGTAGTAAATCACAGAAAACTCAGAAAAATATGGTTCCACTTGCTATAATTTTCTTTTGTGATGTACTTGCTAGGAAAAATATATGCCATTCATGTTCTGTGGAAAAATCTTGAGTTTTAGTACAAGTGTTTAATATTGCTAATAATTGTTATTTTTGCTAGAGAGAAAAATATGAATAAAACATGCATGTAATAATTTTTATATGGTGATTGTTTATTGTGAAGAATGTAGGAAAAATGTTAAATCTGTTGTTTGATACTTTTTGTAGTATAAAGTATTTTTATGCTCATTTTTAGGCCCTAGCTTGTTAATTTTGGATAGACAGTTCTAGTAATTCAAATGCAATGAAATTTTTGTGGTATGCTAGATTAGATGATAGAAAGCTACTGTAATTTTCTCAGATTTTTCTGTGCTACTAAAATAGGTGTTGCTGTTCAAACCTAGTTGCAATTAGGATTTTATTTAACCTTATTAATGCATGACTAGTGAATAAGATTTGATTTGGTGTATCTTTGAAGCATTTAATAAAATGTGTTGGCTTAGCATGGTAGTGGTAGAAGAGAATGCAGTAGATGACATATGCTTGTAGTCTGTATTCATGGATGATGTTGACTACCTTGTAGAAGAAATGTATTCCTACTTTATGAAATAAAGTGAACCTAATTATCTGCATTTCATTCATCATGACCATTACATGTCATTTTCGCAATGCACCTAGGCATAAGCACTTATACGATTGCATCATACAGGATCGCAGGAAGTAACGTCGGTAGCAGTTCCCTAGGAGCCGGAAGAGCAGCCCGAGGAGCAGGAAGTGCCCGAAGCCGACGAGGAGGTCGGTGAGGATCTTCCAGAGTGCCCAGACCACCGTCTGAGCTCTTTCGAGAGAGACAAGCCCCGGATCATTTCTCTCCCCCGGTTTACAAATATTTTATTAATGCTTTACTTTAACTGCTGCATTATGTTTAGGAGTTGTTTGCAACTGTTGTTGCATTATACCTTGTCTACTCCGTTCTACCCTATCCTTATCACCCTGTTATCCACAGTCAAGTAATTGCTTAGCTTGCTTAGACCGGTAGAAGTCAGGTGATTCCCTATCACTTGCGAGCTATAGGTGTTTACCTGGATCTGCTTGAGAAAAGATGTCGTTAGGAAATAACTAAGTGTTAATGTGAAATCAAGACCGGACAAAAACTTGCAGGGTTTTGGACTATAGTGTTTTCTGTCTGTGTCGATTAAGGACCGACCGTTGTTGGGCCTCGAGTCATGTTGAACGCATGTCTTACATTTAGCTGACCGAATAATGTACCTTTCGATCGCGAAGCTGGGAGATTATTCGGGCCGAGTGGATTGCCCGCAACGCACTGTACCGGAGCAGTAGTGGTAGGATACGGGGGCGCGATGATAAGGCCAAAGAGCAGTTGGGCGGCCCTCGGGTACATGTGGTTCCTGGCAAGCTCGCGACTTTACCTGAATGGTTGACTCGGTGACCAACACCTCGCTTTAGCGGGTGAGTGAGGTTTGTGTGAGGAATAAATTACCAGCTGGTTAATAATCGATTCGAATCACCATCGTTCACTGGATAGTGAGCACTTGACTTGAGCTACTTCATCGTAGTAATGTTGATGGAACACTTGGACAGTTATACGGAATATGACATAATGGAAGTTGTTAATGATCATTGGTTATCATTACCTGTTTAAGTACATGTTACTTTAGTACAGATGCAAATGTAGTTGACAGGTTAATAAAGATTTAACTTGATGCAAAGCTTTTGTAAAGATTCTCTAAATCCTAAAAATGCCTTTTTGCAAATGAGTCAGCTACCCCACCAGAAAGCCTATCATGATTCCTTGGTGTCTTTTATTTTTTTGGTTCTGTCGGGTAAGTCTAGCTGAGTACTTTCTCGTACTCAGGGCTTTGTTCCCACTTGTTGCAGATGGGCAGATGTATTACGGCTACTGTATCAACTGCCTTTATCCTGCAATGGGAGAAGCTTAGGACCATGGGCAATGGTCATTCACTACGTCTCGTCTGGTGCTTTTGATGGAAGATGATCCTGAACTGGCTCTGTATTTCAAACTCTGTGTGCGTGTGTGATTGGAACTAAATGCTTCCGCTACTTTCTTTCGAAACTGGTTTGTAATAACTATGTTTAAACTCCGATGTATTTGTGACGTGAACTTTTATGTAACTTGTGATGGTGACCGCTGAACTTATTACGATCTTGGCTGGTATGTAATTTGGTTTGAAATCCGTCGTGATTTCACGGACTACCGGGTTATACGGGCTTAAGTTTGCTAAATCGTTTGCTCGGTGGATGATTTTCTTACTTAATCTCGTATAATTGGTCGGTTCTGTTACAAATATCACTTTCACTTGAGCTTTCTTGCACCATCATGGCTTGGCCCTTCTTCTTTTTCTTTTCATGGCTAGCTTTAAAGGCCAAGTCTTTCTTCTTGGAAGATGATGAGTCCTCTTCTGGAGTGATATGCATGTACATCTCATGAGCATTGATCTTTCCCAATACTTGTGTCGGTGTTGCGGTGGAGAGATCACTTTGGTGAAGTACAGTGACAATGTGTCCATACTTCTCAACGGGAAGAACACTCAAGATCCTCATTGCAACATCCGATTGACTCATTTTGGTGAGTCCAAGAGCATTGAGATCCTCTACAAGAACATTGAAACGAGTCTACATTTCATTAGCACTTTCTTTGGGAAGCATCTCAAAAGAATTAATTTTCTTTAAGGCAATATGATAGCGTTCCTCACGCTCACTCTTAGTTCCCTCATGGAGAGCACAAAGATTTTCCCACAATTCATGAGCGTTTTTGGCATTACGCACACGATTGAAGATATCTTTGCCTAGGGCCCGGTAGAGTGTATTTTTTTTGCCTTTGCATTTTTTGCCTTTGCACGAAAGTAAATGCTTGAAAGTAAGGGTTAGGAACACGGCGATGTTTTGCCGAGGTATCGGAGAGTCGCCACTCCCCACTAGTCCTCGTTGGAGCACCCGCGCAAGGGTGTAGCTCCCCCTTGATCTGCGCAAGGATCAAGTGCTCTCTACGGGTTGATTCTTCGACACTCCGTCATGGCAAATCACCCAAAACCGCTCACAACATGAGTTGGGTCACCCACAATCTCGTCAAATGATCACCAAACTCCCAATCACCACCAAACCGTCTAGGTGATGGCGATCACCAAGAGTAACAAGCTAGAACTCTCACTTGACCACAATAAGCCTAATGAGAAGATGGATGCACACTTGCTACACTCTTGTCACTAGTGAGGAATCTCAAACTTTGATTCTCAAATCACTATCCTCACTAGGGCTCTTGCACTGCCTTGCACTCCAAAGGTGTTTCTCAGCTGAACAAATGAGCAAGAGACCTCTAAAAGAGGTGGAGGGGATGTATTTATACACCCCTCAGACAAATCCAACCGTTACCTACCGAATCAGCAAAACTCGCACTGACAGGACGCGTTGGTCGACGTGACCGAACGCGCCGGTCAAGTGTAACGGTCGAAAACCGAAAGTCAGCGCTAAGTGACCGGACATGCCGGTTAGAGATGACCGGACACGCCGGTTAGGGATGACCAGACGCGTACGATCATGCAAGAACCTAACTGAACTTTGACCTGACGCTTGACCGCGTCCGATCATAGATGACCGGACGTGTCAGGTCAGCTTGGGACCTTACTGGAACGTGACCGGACGTGTCCGGTCACTTCACAGTCACGTCTGATTATGTATTTACCCTCTAAAACACATGTCAGACTGACCACCGCGTCCGATCCTCTCAAGGACCGCGTTCGGTCAATCAGTTAACTATGCAGTGACTTGTTAGTACTGACTGGATGCGTCCGGTCATGACCAGGACCGCGTCCGGTCAAGGGTAAACTGCTCAAACGACTTCTAAACGCGACGCAACTTGAACCAAGTTGCTTCCAACTGAACTTTGAGCTATTCTAGAGCTACCTAGTGCTAAGTTTGACAAGTGTGCACCACACCTAAACAAAAGACTCACCTAGGTCAAGCTACTCGCTAATGCCCACCTTTATAGTATGGTCAAAGGAAGAAAACAAAGATCCTAACGACTATTCTAGATGTAACTCAACACCTTGACATCCAGAACTAACCGTTCTTAATCTTGTCGTTGATCCTTTGAAAACCGAAATGATTTCCATCAAGGGACATGAATACCATAGTGCCCAAAGCAGTTATCAACTCCATGACCTAACTTACCAACATTTCTGCAAAACACATGTTAGTCATGGTAATAATGCGTTGTCATCAATTGCCAAAACCAACACCGGGGCCTAGATGCTTTCACCTTTCATGTTCATGTTGAACGCATGCCTCTCTCTTAGTTGGCCGAGTCTGGAGACCGACCATGAAGCCGTGTAGCTCAACTCAGGCCAGGAGTCGGCAAGTATAAAGTGCGCCTCAAAAGGGAGCCATAGGCGTGAGTCTAAGGGCAGGTGATTTAAAAGTCATGATCATCCTGGTAGAAGGGTAATCCCTGAGAGTGATGGCGCTGACCGAACCTGCGAAGTTGGTTCCCGAGTTGTACCAAAGGTGACCCACAGCTACCCTTGCAAAGTATGCCAGTGTGAGAGTTAGGAATACCCCCTCAGCTGAGTTATAATTCGATTTGAGTCATCGTCTCTCACCGGTTAGGGAGAACTTGACGGGCTTATCTCCAAAGTAGATACACTAAATAACATGATGGTTCAGGAATGATGATATGATGATGATAGCTTATTATACCTGCTATGCTTAATATTGTTTGCTCCTAATATGTGAGTGCTCTAGTACAGGTGCTAATCTAGTGGCCTGTAAATGATGATGAACTTGATTCTAAGTTTAAATTGGTCATTATATTCATAAGCTCTTTTATGCAATTGTGTCAAGCTAGCCCACCTTATAAGCTTTGCATGATCCTTGGTGTCCTTTATTTCTAGTTTTGATGGGTAAGTCTAGTTGAGTATCTTCTCGTACTCAGGGTTTATTTCCCACCTATTGCAGATGACCAGTTCTACTTTGGTTGCTGCAAATATTGCCTTCTCCTAGCCAGAGATGAAGACTAGACCGTTGGGCGCGGTCTCTACTAGTGTCCTTACCTAAAGATGCTTTTGTGTGACATAACCGTTACCCTGGCAATGTATTCGAACTTCTAAAATTATGTATCAAACTATGTTGCTTCCGCAAAACAAACTGGGTTTGTAATATTTTATTTTGAACTCCGATGGATGTAATCTGTATGCTACTTGTGAAATGTTGTAATGAATGATGTGTTGTGTTGAATCACTATGATCTTCGTTTGTATGTCAAAAGTTGTTTGAAATCCCTCAAGATTTCTAGACTATCGGGATTATAGGAGCTTAAGTACAGGAATTTGATCACTGGTGTGATTGTTTTTGTACTTACGTTCTTGTAATTTGGTCGGTTCTGTTATAGGTGCCACTAGATTTGATCACTCATGTTGATGCATTAGGATCTAGTGTGCTAACTTCTAACGCTTGCAAATGCTTTGAAAATATACTAACACACGTGAACATGGGAAGCAAGGGTGAAAAGTTTGGAGAACTCTTGTGTTGAAAAAAGAGAGATGATGATTCTTGAATTGGAAAACTGCTTTGATCCTTTATTCTTTAGATCAAGAAGGCATATATGTGGGTTGTATAGCCCTCTGAATAAGATTTCCAAAATGTACAAGATCATCAAAATCGGAGATCGGAGCTAAGAGTTATGGCCTCTTTAGCGTCGAAGGGTCTGTGACCAGACGTTGCACCAGACACGCTTGTCGTGAGTTTGGTTAGTGAGTCTAGTTAGTTATAAGTGGCTGTGTTGTGAGTTGTGACTAGATGCTACAGTGGACACTAGGACAGCGCGTCTGGTCAGTTGGGCGAGGGCCCGGCTGAGTGCAATGGCGCAGCATACGCGTTGTGAGTCTAATTGAGGGGCACCAGACGCGTCTAGTCATGAGTTTGGCCCTCAGGATGCTTACTAGACTCGCACCAGACGCATCGAGTGATGAGTCTGGTGTAAGCACCAGACGCGTATGGTCGCAACTTACCGAGCGTGGGCGCTGAGTTAGCCATTGAAATCCAACGGTCGAGTTTGTATTCACGGGGACACGTGGAAGGCCGGCATCGACCAGCTTGAGTCTGGTCAGTACGTTTTCAGCCTAATGAGTGAGTAACAGCTCTATTCTTTGGGGGGGCTCCTATATATTCATGTTGGCCGGCTTGAAGGGATTCCTCTTGACTCTTTTAATCATTTTTCATCCTTGTGAGCTCAAGAAACTCCCTCCCACCGATCTCTCTTGCATGCTTGATAACCCAAAGTGAGATTGAGTGATTCTTAGTGCATTTGCTTATGTGGTTGCATCTTGTGGCACTTGGGGATCATTTTGCCGATGGATTTCTTGTTACTCTTGGTGAGTACCGGCACCTAGCCGGCTTGGAGGAGTTGGAGGCGTTGGCAAGAGAAGGAGATTGGTCTTGGCCACCTCCGGTTGATTTGTGAGAGGTTGTTGTGCTTCCTCGGCGGAGTGCCAAATGGCAAAACTCTAGTGGATTGCTCGCGTCATTGAGTTACCACACTTGTGTGTGAGTTCTTGCGGTGACCTACGGGACGTGGCTTGAGGGCCTCATACCAAGGAACCACCAAGGTGTTTATCAACACAACGAGGACTAGCTTGCGGTGCACTGTTGATGGTAGATAACTATAATTTTTAACCGTCAACAAAACATGAGAAAAGACATAAATCAATCACCAACATAAACATAGGGGGTTGAACTAACAAAATTCCACAGGTTTTGGTGAATCTGTGTTCTGCAGGGACTAAATAGGAAAAGAGCTAAAGAGGACCCACATGTTAGGTTAAAATGGATATTCTATGCGGGAACCGAGTTGAGAAGATTCTAGAAGACACGAGAGAGCAACCCACCAAAGTTGGGCTTGATCGGCCACGAAAGATGGTGGGCCGACCATACCCCTCGTCGACCGACTGTACCCTGAGCCGGATTGCGGTCTGCTTCGTATGTCAGTTCTAAACCGCCATTAAGGTATAATCCACGCCATTGATCAAAATCGGTTTGATCTGAGGGCCCTGGTTCATCCCACCGGCCTATATAAGCATCCATGTACCCCCTGAGGCAAAACATCCTTGAAACCCTAATTTATATTCTCCAGTCAGGATCAAGAGAGAGTTGTCCCATAAAAGGATAACCTCTCAAGAGCCAGCATTCAAGAGAAGATTAGTCATCATTAGGATCTAGTCTTTAGAATTAGAGAGATAGAGAGAGGAAAGAGTTTGGAGGAGGTGCCGCTCTATCGGTGCTCCCTCTATGGCTTCTACCTTGGCGGAAGTCAACCTACGCCTAGAATTTCTCTAGTAATTAACTTCTTATTTCATTAAGCAACATTGTTTATATTATTCTTCTGGTTTACGACTCTTTTGAGTGCTTTATTCCTGCTCTAGAGGGAGTAGAGTATTAGCTGAGGTGTAAGCGTGGTGCTTAGACTTAGGTTAATCGTGGATGCACTCTGCATTCCGGATCGATGGTAGATCGCGAGTGTGATAGCTACGATATATAGGACACTACTCTATATATTCCTACTTCGTTGAATCCTTTGTAGTTCACCTCCTGTTTGTAGGGCAAGTAGGACCTGGTTGCTAAGGAAGCATCCTCTGTTGGTGTTTTTGCTTAAGTAATGTCCCCAGATAGAACAGTAGAAGACATAGCTTACTAAAATTAGAACGCGAAGACCTTAGTATCTCCTCTACACTCTTGACCTTCTTAAGTCTTGTGCTACTCCGAGTTAAGTTAGACCATAGTTAACCTCACACGTTTCCCAGTGGATATGATATTTAAAACCTCCAGGTGGAAGCTACAGCAGTATTCGTGTGCTTACGGATTTATCTGTGTGCGTCTTAAATATACCAACATGCACAAGTGAACCTCGGGAGAAAAATCATTGTCTCATCTTGTCCCCCGGTGATTGGATACTTCATATTGTATATTGCTTCATCTTGTGATTGATTATAATTGATATTGGTGATTGGCTTCAACTCTACTTGACAACGTTGGTATATCAAGAAACACCTCTCTTGCATTACTTTTCATATATATATATATATATATATATATATATATATATATATATATATATATATATATATATATATATATATATATATATATATATATATATATATATATATATATATATATATATAAAATAACTTATTTTGTAGCTACTTTGAGTTACGATAATTGTTATGCTAATTTACGAGATTATAGTAACTCCTCACTATGTGATTTACTATAACATTATGGTAAATATCCCATGTGTTATAGTAATTCAACTATCGTAAATATATACTGACATTGTCGTATATTAGTATATAAAATTATCGTAAATAAAAGTGACTACAAAATAACTTATTTTGTAGCTAGATATATATATATATATATCTTGTGTAGCTTGTGTAGAACAGTTAACGCCTTTTTATTTGGCTGATAATCCATGACTAAAAGTATTGTTCGCTGATTTATTGTGAGAGCAAAACACTGCTGAATGTATGGCTAATTTGGCTGATAAGCTCTAAATAATTGATAGTTGTAATTAGTCGTTCTCGCTAGCTCACTAGTGTAGAAAGTAGTGACATAGCTATCGTGTGACTAGAGACCATAATTAACTAGAATTGTTGGTTAGGAGAAATCAAACGCCGAGCTCGCCTGTCCTATCCCCAATCCACCACAATTAGTCCATTACTCCCAAGAACACAAACTCCACAGAGTGAAAACAACCAAAATCACGTAGCAATTTCACACACCGTACCCAAATCGAAAAGAAACACGAAACAGTGTTGAGGGGCTAATGTGGAGGCACCTGAGTTAGCGTTGGTAGATTCGCAGGCGCGGAGGAGCGGAGGCAGATCGGGGGGCGACACCCACCACGCGCGCCCTTCCCTTCTTCCTCCCTCTTTGTGGAGGAAACAAGAGGGAGGCCGCCTCTGAATCCACCGGGTCGACGCCTGCTGGCCCCGCGAGCTGCTGCCTGCTTGCCACAGGAGGACAGGCCGCGGATCCGAGCTTCCAAGGCTCCGACTCCAACGAGTCGATGACGGGCGAGCAGCTGGCTGCGGCCTCCGCGAGCGTGCGAGAGCGACTGAGCGAGAGTGCGAGACGGCGGCTGCCGACACCGCACGCAGCGCAACGGCCGGAGGATTGGGGAATTAGGGTTTTTTTGTAATACTCCGCCAGTTACTGGGCCTTTACATGGGCCTGGCACCCTGGGCGCGTGGTGCCTGCTTCACGGGGCAGGTCGGCGGGGCGCGTGCCTCCTGGGCTCCTGCGCATTCCCTCTATCTTGGTCACACGCATGCCCACATGACAGAGCCAACCGGCCGCCCTTTTCCAAATCTATCCACTCATCTGTTGGGTGATTTATGGCAAAGCCTTACCCGGGTGAGGAAAGCACAAAAGTCACCCAAATTTGCACAGCTAACAAATTCGAGTGAGATTTGAGCAAATCTCACACAAATTTGAGAAACCAATAGATGCAGATGCAAGGGACCAGAAAAAAAAATATATACAAATATGGATTATTCAAATCATTTGTACGAAAGAAAAATTAGAGGATTTACAAATTTTAACAAAAATACAAACAAATTGCAAATGTAAAATTATTCAAATCAATTCTATGGTAGGAAAATTAGAGGATTCACACATTTAAACAGAAATAAATACATATTTCAAATCTAAAATTTACAAATCATTTCTATGGAAGGAAAAATAAACCAATTAACAAATGTTGACAGAAATACACACACAGATTTGCCAAAAACAAACCAGATTTACATCAACAATTAGTACAGATTACACTAGCCTATGAATAAATTTACAATGCACAAACAAGTGGTTGCGATGGCCGCTTCATCGCGAACGTTCAAAATCGGGTGACGAAGACCCAAATTTCACCCGGGTGAGCTTTAGCTTCCAAATTGAAAACGTAGGCGCAGAAATGGCCGGCTGCATTGCTCCTTCTCTCACACGGTTGGAGACAAAAGTCAACGAGCAGAGCAGCGCCGCACGCAGCTTTCCTTCCTTCCTTTCAGGCCTGGTTCACTTCCCCCTCCCAACCCAAAATATTTCCTCTTCCACCTATCACATCAAATCTTTCGACGCATGCATGGAGCATTAAATGTAGGTAAAAAAGATAACTAATTGCATAGTTTGTCTGTCAATGTCGGGATGAATCTTTTGAGCCTAGTTAGTCCATAATTGAACAAATTTTGCCAAATAACAACGAAAGATGTTACAGTAACTTTTCAGCTACTTTTCGCGAAGTGAACACACCCTCACGCGAAGTAGCGAGCCAGCAGCGGCGGCAGTTTGACGGAGCGGCCTGCTACCTCACATGCACCGCTGGCCCATGCCTCCCCTCCCCCTGGGCCGCAGCGCCAAGGCCCACGCGGCCGCGACGACGATAGCAGCAGCTGCCAGCGCATGAGCCCAGCTGCCCCAAAATGACAGCTCGGGCATGGCCCAAAACCACCAGCACCTAGCAGCACCAAACAGCAGCAGATATCTTACTTGCTCCCTCCATACGTGCTATCTCATCACAAATTTACAAAGCAATTTTTTTAGAATAATAGGTTTCCCCTGCTTTTATATATATTCCAAAAAGCAAACAAGCGTTTGAGCGTTTAAGTTCTGTGATTTGGCGCATACGCCTAGCCTCATGGCTACAACCACCAGTATTTTGACGATAAAGAATCAACACCTAGGTACTAGACCGCGCTCGGCCTCCTGACTTCATTCCAATTTGAAATTGCAACGCTGGAAGCCATATGCCGCGCATCCAATGGATCCAACCTTGATGACAAACTCCCCAGGTTGATCCACATCAGTTGAGGCGGCGATGTTGCTTTTAACTCCAGCTTGGTCACCACTTGCTTGATAGCTTCCCCCACCTCTCGCTTCATCATCGACACCCATCCATTTAGCATATTGGCAATCATGGATAAAACATCCTTTAATCCCATCCAGGCGCGACCCTGAAAGCACAGTTCATTTCGAAATTTCCAAAGTGACCATAAGACAACCGATGATAGCTAAAGGTTCATAATTTGTTCAGATACAGTTCTCCTAAAAGTAAGTTTGAGGTTAACCCCATCCCACACGTCTTTAACAATACTGCCTTGTTGTTCATTAATGAAATACAAAGGCCAGTACATGATAGCTAGACTAGAGTTCCCTATCCATTGATCCTCCCAAAATCTTATTTTCTCACCATTTCCTATCTTCCAACGAATACCAACTTTAGCAGCTTGCATTGCCCAAATCACTCCCTTCCAGAAAGGAGAGGTTCCTAATTTAGGGCAGCAGAGAACATTTGGGTTTTCAGTTCTATACTTGTAATCTACAATATGAGTCCAAATTGCATTCTTATTGAGTCGGTATCTAAAGATCCAAGCACTCAATAATGCAAGATTTAGGCTTCTCAAATCTGGAATTCCCAAACCTCCAAACTCCTTTTTCTGTGCCACTAAAGGCCTGTTAGCAAGATGATATCTGTGTTTTTCCTCAGAGTTGTCCCAAAGAAAATGACCCATATGTGTATTAATCATGTCTAAAGCCCATCTAGGGAACTTAATTATGGACAACAAATAGATAGGGATGCTTTCTAAGCAAGCTCTAAGTAAAGTAAGTCTACCAGCATAAGACAACCGCCTCCCTCTCCAACCTGCGATCCTTTTTATTATTTTATTAATGACTGGTTGTAAATCAACCCTCTTTAACTTCGAATAGTGAAGTGGCATACCTAAATACTTAATTGTGAAATCACTTTTCTTGCAACAAAAGATCTTGGCAAAATCATTAGTACTATCCTCATCTAATCCCATAGTGATCAAGTCACTTTTGTCATAATTGATCTTCATGCCTCACATCTGTTCAAAGCAAACCAGAAGCCACTTTAAATTGCTTGCTTTCTCCACATCATTTTCTAGAAACAATAAGGTATCATAAGCATACTGTAAGTTGATGACCCGACCATCAATGACTTATGGTAGTAAGCCAGAGATCAATCCCTGCTTAGCCGCCTTCACTAACATCCTAGTGAAGATATCGGCTACAAGATTAAAGAGCAAAGGAGAGAGAGGATCTCCCTACCTGAGGCCTTTTCCAGGTTTGAAAAAACAACTATTTTCATCATTAATCCTAACACATATTGAACCTCCTTCTACTAATTTCTTAATCCAACTAATCCAAGTTGGACTAAACCCCCTAGATCTAAGCATATCTTCTAAAAAGCTCCAGCTAACACGGTCATAGGCTTTTTCATAATCCAATTTGAGAATGATCCCTGCCTCCTTACTCCTATAAACCACATGAATGATTTCATGAGTGGCAACTACACTCTCAAGAATGTATTTGCCTTTGATAAAAGCGGTCTGATTAGAAGCAATTAATCTATCAGTTACAACAATTAATCTATTATTCATCAATTTACCAAAAAAACTTAAAGCTGCAATTCAAAAGGCTTATAGGTCTAAATTTCTTAAGAGATTTAGCTTCAGGTTCTTTTGGAATGAGTGTTATCGTAGCAAAGTTTAATCTCTCCAAATTCAAGTCACCCTTCTCAAACATTCTAACCAACTGCATAAGGTCATCCTTAATTACACACCAAAAAGTTTGGTAGAACAAGAAAGGAAACCCATCTAGACCAGGGGCACCCTCGACATAAGAGCCAAACACTGCCTCCTTGACCTCCTCCTCAGAAAAAGGAGCTTCTAGGATCTCATTTTCTTGTAAAGTCACTCTCTCCTCATCTTCCCAAAAATCCATACCTAATTTAACACTATTATCTTGCTCTTTCCAAAAAGAGTTTTATAGAATTGTACAGTGTAACGGAACTATCCAAATTATAAGAACAAAAGTACAAAAACAATTGTCGGAGCAATTAAATTTCCGTACTTAAGCTCATATAACTCTGGTAGTCCAATGAAATCATGAGAGATTTCAAATCAACTAACGTACAAGCTAAGATCGTAGTGGTTCAACATAACAAGTCACATGTTACATCCATTTCATAAGTAATATAACATAAATCGGAGTTCAATATAGTTATTACAACTCAAGTTCAAAAGTAGCGGAAGCAAAGTAGTTTGAAACCAACATTACCCTTATTTCAAATACATGCCAGTACCGAGGTCAACTTCCAACAAAAGCATTAGAGACAAGATAACTCAGAAGGATCATGCCCATATTACACTCCGCCATTATAGCAGGAGCCATCCAATTATTGCAGTAGCCATGATACATCACAACTTGCAACAAGTGGGAATAAACCCTGAGTACGAGGGGTACTCAGCTAGACTTACCCGTCATAAACCAGAAATAATATGACACCAAGGAGTATGCAAAGCTTTCTTTTAGTGGGCTAGCTTGACTCATTTACGAAAAGCATAAGTTATCATGAATAAACCATTTTAAGTACTTTTGCATTATTTTTATTATAACCTATTAATCTAGGTAAGCACCTATGCTAAAGCAATCACTTGATTAACCATTAACATCAAAGTTACCATCTCAGGTTTAGCATTTTCAACATAATCCACATAACCATTCGTGTTCCATCATCATTACTACGATGCCATAGCTCAAGTCAAGTGCTCACTATCCACGAGCGATGGTGATTCGAATCGATTCCTAACCAGCTAGTGATTTATTTCTCATACAAACCACACTCACCGATCAAGTGAGCTACAGGTCACCAATGACACCATTTAGGTAAACGTCACGGGATAACAATCATGGACCGCACTACCTAGGGACCGCCCGACAGCTAGGACGCACTTTGGGCTCACTCTTCGTGTCCTCGTCTTACCCTCTGCAGCACCAGTCTGCCAGCCCGAGTTTATCCCGGCCTAAATAGTGTCACTAGCTTCACGATCGAAAGGTACTTTATTCGGCCAGCTAAATATGAGACATGCGTTCAACATGACAAGAGGGACGAGCAACGATCGATCTTTAACCAACACAGACAGAATCACTATAGTCCAAAACCCTATAAGACTCTGTCCAGTCTCCATTTATCCATCAACACTCGGTTATTTTTCATGATAACAATTATAGCCAACCATAATCAGGTATCCACCTATATCTCGCAGGTGACAGGAAATCACCCGACTTCTACCAGTCTAAGCATGGCTAAGTAATACATTCGATCCTGAACCAAAAATAGGATTCTAGGCATATTTACGGAGCAAGGAAAGGTATATATACAGTAAGTGTTTCCAATCAACTCCTATAACTTAATGCAACAATACATATACAACATATATATACTCAATTGCTTTTATAAAGTAGGAAGCCTAGAATGCTCCAGGGCTTGCCTGGGATCGAACACTTAGGTTAGTGTTTGACAGATGACACTCGCTTGGCGAGCATCTCCCATCCCAGCACTTGCTTAGTCCTTCTATCTTCAGGATAGATCCACCAAACACCGTCTTTGGGTTTGGCTCCAACATCTCATCCTTCACGTGGTGCATCTAGCGAACCTAAATGAGATGCAAGATGCATGTGTATGAATATGATGAATGGTAACACAAGATGCATCACATAAGCATTCAAGTAAACACCAGATTATGCAAGACATAGACACCAATAGCTATTTAACTAACATCACACAACCAATTATAGAGGGCAAGCACATCAAGCATAACACAAGTTTAATAAGATCACAAGTATCTTAACTTGACCATCATCAAGGGCATAAGCCACACTTAGCAACGCATGGAGTAAACAACCACAACTAGCACCTATCTATTTCTAGACTGCAAACAACAGCTGCATGTTTGGATCATAACTAGAGTTATACAAATCCAATAGCCATACAATAAGACATTCTAGAAATCTTATGAAATTTTCTACAATTCATCTTTAATCATCTTAGCATTATTCTCAAGTTAACCAAGTCAAACATGCATATTTACAGGAACTAGTTCAGTGATTTCAGCGAACAACCATTTCTGGAACCCAACTTGGAACAGGCATAACTCACAAAGTACAAGGTCAAATTCCACCAAAACTTAACACAAGCTAGATTAATGAGTCATCTACAACTTTGTTATAAGCATGTTTCTCAGCAAATATCATTTTCATGGTGCAATTACCAAAGTCCCAGAAACTGTTCAGGGAAGCATTAATTGCAAGAATAAATATTAACTTATATTCCAAACATATATTTGGCCACAGACAATGTAACCATCATAAAGTACATGCTAAATGATCACCAAAAAGCATAGTGCTCATCACTAAATAAATTCTTTTAATGCATTTCTTAATTTATTTAGATGTCTAGGTGATTTAATGAACATATACCAAAAGTGCACCATAAATTCTACAAAAATTATAGTAGCTAGCATATCATCACAATAGTCTACTGTACAAATTTCAAGCCATTTGGACATGTATATCAACCTCTATGAAAAAGACAAATTGCTATTGCAAGAAATCATGGGAGAGCAAGATACACTAATAACTCACTCATACAGCAACGAAAATTCATGAAATTTTTACTACAAATCAAACATCACATGAGTAGCATGCCACAAAAATTTCACTTCATTTGGAGCCCTAAATTTGTAGTTATGAAAATGACAAATACAACTAGCATTAAAAACCTAGCTGCATAAATCTGTTTTTACAGCTAAAACTTAAAACTAAAACATGCCATATTATAGATCTACTACATAAAAAATTTCATAAGGATTCCAAAAAGTCCTCATTTACTATTTTACGAATTTTCTATGATTTACTATGCATTTTCAAAGATCAGCCAAAATCAAAACAAACAGGTCCTTATGGCACTATTCATATAAGTCTCAGACTGTGCAGTTAGGCCCCTGGGTTTAGTTGAATTCGAAGACAAGGTCCCTGCATGAACAAGAACAGAGGAGGGCACTGAAGCTTGCGGTTCCGGCCATTGGGGAGCTTGCCGGAGGCGGAGCACCAGGACATGCGCGCGCACTCGTGGATGGCCTCAGCCCGCCCGGTGACGGCCCGTGGCCTCCTGGCCATGTGCACCCGCGATGCACGAAGGCACAGCTCGGGCGGCGGCCTTCTACTGTAGGGATGAGGCCGAATGAAGGGGCGCCAGATGGAGAGGAGGAAGAGGCGGAGGCGTTGGTGCAAGTAGCCACAGCTGTGGTGGCTTGGAGCAGTGGGAATGGTAGCGGCGGCCGAAGCTCCGCGGCGGCCATGGTGTTCGCGTTCTCCGGCGCCGAGCAGAGCGAGGCGGAGAGGAAGAGGGAGTGGGGAGGCGAGCGAGGAGCGTCAGGAGGCAGCTCGACGTCCAAAAATGCGAGGAGGAAGGCAGCGGCACGCGTCGGAGGAGAGGGGCGCGCGACGCCCATGCACTGTGGCCACGTCGACATTAGATCGAACACGTGGAGTGTGAAGACTTGAGCAAGGTGGGCGCTGGTTAGGGCCAGATCCAGGTCGAATATGGACATGGGCCAAAAAGTAAAGTTGCAGCACACACGAGGTGTTGTTGGTTCTGGATAGGGGTCCAGGGATCAATGGCGGATAGTTCGGGCCCCTGTGGCGGACTATCCGCAGTTCAGAAATTTGAATCTAACTGCTAGTTTCTGTGAATAGCGGACTGTCCAGGCCTTGAACAGCGGACTGTCCGCGGATGTCGCAGAAACACAGTAACGACTAGTTTTGGGCAGCTCCTCTATATATTGTGGGGTGCCTGGTTGGGGGAGCTTGTAATGTTTGGCATAACACATAAGTGATCTTCATAATCTTTTCCATCATAAGCTAGATGAACACAAAATCAAATGTGACAGTGGTTCGTAAGGCACCACTAGCATCACCTCTAGAATACTTCGAAACTGAACGGTCATTAGCAATGCTGCGTAGGGCTGAAATTGTGGCACCAAACATCTTCTTTAAGCTCTGAATTGACCTACAATGGGAACTCCATCTAGTGTCCCCTAGCCTTTGTAGGGAGGAAATTTGATTTGCCTCTTGTCATGTGTCAAGTTCTCCCAATTCAATTTCACGAGCAATTTCCTCAGCTTGATTTGCTAGCAACTCATCATTGCACTTGGTAGAAGCACTAACAACATTTATGATGAAATTTGCGTGCTGAAAAAAATTGTGCACTTCATGTACCTCCCTAGATGTTGCTACAAGGGCTAACTGGAGTTGATGAGCCATGCAATGAATATAATATGCATAAGGGCACTCATTGAGAATTAGAGCTTTCAAACCATTCCATTCCCATCGCATGTTACTAGCCCCATCATAACCTTGGCCTCTGATATTTTGTATGCTCAAATTATTAGCTGAGAGGATAGCACAAATTGATTCTTTAATGTCAAAGCAGATGTGTCATGAACATGAACCAGATCAAGGAAACGCTCCTGTAAGACCTGCCTTGCAGACAAACCGAAGAACTATTGCCATTTGTTCTTTTTTAGATTCATCTCGAGCTTCATCAACCATTATGCAAAACTTGCTATTGCCAATTTCTTCTCTAATTAATTTCTGCACTTTTTGAGCAAGTATGCTTAGAATTTCCTTTTGTACTTCCGGTGAAGTGTACTTAGCATTTCTGGGAGCCTTTTCTAACACAACATCTTTAACATCCTTGTTATATGAAGCCAAAAGCTTGACCATTTCAAGAAAATTACCCCTGTTTGAAGAATATAGAGATTCATCATTGCCTCTGAAGGCACATCCTTGTAATGCCAACCACCTGAATACAGAAATAAAGGAAGTTCATATTAGATAGTACAACATACATATTTTTGGCTGCAAAAATAAAAGCAAGAAATCCTTCTCATATATCATTACCTAGTGGAGTCAATTGTAGTCCCAAGCCGTAGTCTTGCTGCTGCAACAAGTATCTCATTTTGTTTAACCATCACAGTGTCAATTTGAGCCATTTTGTTTTTAAGAATGTCAAAACACCGAACTGAATAATTGTGAGCTGAACTAGCATCTCCCATGTGTTTTAGAAATAAACAGTCTTTTCCATTATTAACCTTCTTCTAGTTCTGAAGCCCCTTGACAATAAATGAATCTGATCCAGATTTTCCAATGGGCTTCTTTGAAAATAAAAAACATGGTAAACAATAAGCACAATCGGTGTGAGGTGAATATTCCAGCCAAGTAAATTGCTTGAACCAACTGCTTTGAAATTGGCGACGATGAGATAATTCACTGAGTGGGTAATCTCTGCAAAGATTGGTTGATATGGGCCCTCTGAAATGTAAAATCTCCTAGCTTTATCTTGTTCATCAGGTGGAAGTTCCCAGATTTGAACTCTTTTACCTAGGTCTCTCTCAAATGCACTAGCTACAATTGGTTGATGCTCGGCAGCCTGAGCCTCAGCTTCCCCTGGTGTTGCAGCAGCAGCATCACTACTCTGATCATTATGATTTTCCACATGATCAATGGGAGCTTCCACTTGTACATTCTTAGTTTCCACGTTGGGACTTTCAGTTTGAATCTGAGACTGAGAATTAGCACTTGAACCAATAGGCTTATAAAAGCTATCCAAGGTTTTTTTTCCCTCTTCTTCATATCGCCTAAATTCGAAAGAGAAATTTAGATAGTGGTCACTGATCAAGATAAAAAAAAGTATGTGCACCTAGGAACAAAAGGGGGGAGACGAAGAAACAAGACAACGTCAACATGCCTGGCAGCTAGCTTCCGAGTTCCGACGATGACGGCGTGCCTTCTGCTTCTTGCTCGTAGGTAGACCCGTGCTTATTGTGCTGCTGCCGTTGGCCGCTGCGACTCTGCCACAGCCGAGAACGCGAGAAGACAAACAGACGGGGAGATGAGGAGGCAACGAGGAAATACGGCTGCTTTCCTATTCATCCGAATTGGGCTGCTAACCTGCTTCTATCATGGGCTCCAAATGTTACCTGTAACTTGGGCTTAGAACTAAGACATATAATTGTGCTAAATCAGCCCATATATTTAAGTACTAATAGAGAATTATTACCAAGCTGTTGGGGGAGGCCAGTCTCCCCCAGCCCCCTCCCTCTGCCCCTGATGTGACAGCCGAGTGAACGGGACAACTATCACTCTCGCCACCTACTAGTACTAGCATATTTTTGTACGGGGACACAGTTCACATGACATTCACGATGCTGCACAAGCTGTGTGCGTGGCGACGAGCAGTCGAGCAAATTATGCATGCCTTTGATGCAAACAAACAAACAAGAGTCCGGTGAGTGGGCGACTCTATCGGGCAGGGCATGCAGGAGGGCATGCTCGTGCTCCTCTCGTCATCTCCGCGAGCGTGTCACGCCTCCCGCTGCACAACGAGAAAAGGCAACACCGCGAGCGGACGAATGCCGGACCTGCTGGGTTTGGCCTCTGGTGGGGGTGGGGCGTGACGCGTGCGCCCGATGGACGGGACGGCATGAGCATGACACAGGGGTGGGCAGGCGGGGAGGCCCCCACCCTAGGTGGCCAACACGGCAATGCCCCAACCAAATGTTGAGCTGTTGCTGTAGGTATATGTAGGCAGGAATTATATTAGCATGCTTGTGAGAGTGGTTTGGTAAGTCGTAGTATCTTCAAACCCAAGAGGATAAAGTGTAACACACGGTTCCTGCAGAATTGTGCAAATGTAACCTACAGGTGTTACTGTGCAGTGTGCTAGTGTTAGACCATATGATATGTTTTTTTTTAAAACCAACGGGGGGAGAGTTTCTCCACCTGATATATTTCAAAAAGGAGGCTGCACTCCAGAATTGGAGTGAGCAGTAGCATTACATGACAGGAGGTAAGATCGCCAGTCATTCAGATTGCTTACAAGGGGGCCTTTCAGGCGTTTGCGCCAAATTACAAAATCATCACATACACGAGAGAGGACAGCTCGGCTACTTGAAGCTTCATTTCTAAAGACTTGGCCGTTTCTAGCATCCCAAAGGCACCAGAGAATTGTTAACAGAATGAACGGCCAAATCGTAGCGTCCAGTACAGGGGGATGTTCGCGTTCCAAATTTCAATATCAGAGAGCGAGGAGATATTGCTTAACCCGATTCTCATCCAGAGGTCCAAGCTTGCTGGGTAGGAGAAGAAGACATGATGATGATCCTCGATAGAAGTGGCGCATCTCTGGCATTGTACACCATCAACAATGTGTTTTGCATAGAGGTTGACCCTAGTGCTGAGTCTGTCCTTGAAATATAGCCATGCGAAAATTTTGACTTTGTTTGGTACGTGGACTCGCCAAATGCGCTGGCCATGGACATCTAGACTTTCCTGGACACCACTCAGCGCTCTGTATGCATCACGGGTTGTATAGGGTTTTCCAGTGATTTTCAAGAGTCTGATATCTGCGCCATCTTGTAAGCTGTAGCCATGCAAATAAGAAAGCAAGTTGTCTAGCCAGCTGTTGAATCCATGCTCCAATCACCGCGCGGATGTTCCTAGCTCCCACGGTCGGCTCCTCGACCCAATGTGCTTCGCCTGGACCTTTCGTCGAACACCCGGTAGGCAGCGGGGTAGTCAACTCACTGCTGGAAGCCTTTGAGTACTCACGCGTGGTTCCGTACTCACGCCTGGCTCCGTTCTCAGCACTCCCAGGCGGTTGGGCGAGGCTGGTGGTTCGTCGGTTGGAGCCACCAGTAGGTTTCCGCGTGGAAGACGTTGAGGCAGGGCGAGGCACCGAGGGATAGTAGGGAAGGTGGCTACCGGGGGCGAGCAGGAGAGGTGATAGAGTCCCAAAGCAGAGCGGTTGGGGGGTAACTCTGCTGGAGGGGATGAGGAGGTGGGGGGCCATCACCGGAGGCGTCGTGGCCGTAGGGGCCGCCGGCGGGTGGGGCACGAGGGGGCGAGGATGGGTAGGTCAGGGAGGGGGGCGCGGGGGAGGGGAAGCCATCTCCCATACGTTGTGGTTTGTTTGTACTTGAGGTACATAGTCTTCGTACACATATAAGTAACATTATTCTATTCATGCAATTGAAGGAGCAATAGGTGTGGCGGTGATACTACTACGGGTTCTTTGGAATTAAGCCATTGCAATTCTCTGAGTTTGGAGAAACGTCATTACAATTCATCTATTCTGAGATCTGCCATTACAATTGTATCTCTTTCCTATCTATGCCATTTTTCTACACTTGCCGTGTACAAGGGCCCACTATCCGTCACGTATACCTACAAGAATATGTACGGACGTTAAGTCGCCAGCTCCTCCGTCAGACCGAGTCCGCCCGGCCACGAACGCCACGCTCGCGTCGCCGTGCCCCGGACCTCCGCTTCACCTGCTGTAACACCCTAGGTGTTTGGCTTGCATTTGTGCATTGGCATTGCATAATATAAGCACATTCATCTCATTATCACATGTGCATCATCCTATGTTCCAATGTTGCAACATGATGTTTCATTAGTGCTTGTGTATGTTGAAAGCCCAAGTTTGGTTTTGGTAATTAATGACACCAAGTTGCTAATGCTATTGTATCAAGTGTGATTAAGCTAGGCATAAGCAACATGTGATGGAGGTGGAAATGGCATGGAGAGATGGCCACAAGACCACATGATTTGGTGTATGAAATGATGAGCAAGATCATGGTGGAGATGCACATGAAACAATGGACATGATGATCAAGTGAAGGAGAAGGATCTAAGAGCGCAAGGCAAAGGTATAACCATAGGGTTTTCCTTTTGCCGGTCTAAGATGAGTAGAGAAGTGATTGACCGGGTTTAGGATACATAGCCGACTATCAAGAGGGGCAATCACGGTTAGCTCGGGAATCAAGTGCCACTAGATCAATGTCTTGAGCATATGCATTTAGGTTCTAGTAAAGAGCTAACATAACGCCTTGGAAAAATGTTTGTGAAATGCTAACACACATGCACATGGTGGTGTACACTCGGTGGTGTTAGCACATTTGCGAAGGCGGTGGAGTTGGAGCGGTAGAGAGGGGTTTGGGTTCCTCTCTCCCTCCCGCCGAGCTTGCGAGGCGGGATTCGGCGCTTTTTGGAGAAGTGAAACGCCTATTTTCTATTGCGCCGAAAGTTGGAAAAGAAACGGAGGCGAACGGAGGTCACTGCGTGCACCGGACGCAGCACCGGACGCTGCACCGGACGCGGGGCGCGTCCGGTCAGTTCATCGCGGCGCGGGTGCTGCTAGGGTTCGTGCACCGGACGCGGGGCGCGTCCGGTCACGTACCACCGGACGCGTCCGGTCGCGTCGGGAGCTTACTGGACTCCCACCGGACGCGGGCACTGTGGCGTCCGGTGGGTCCTTCGGCGCGTCCGGTGGTTGTTTCGCGGTGCGCGGCTCGGTGCTGACCGGCGCGTCCGGTGGGTCACGGGACCGGCGCGTCCGGTGGCTCGGTCGAGCGCGTCCGGTCAACGGTAACGGCTAGTTGGACGAGCACTGTTCATGTCTGTCGCGTAGTGACCGGACGCGTCCGGTCACCCAGACCGGAGCGTCCGGTGCTCGCGATTTCAACTGCGTCGCTTCTAACGGCTAGTTGCGTACCCCTTCGTTATAAATAGATGGTGGACGGGTTTTGAGGTAAACTCTTGCACATTTTGAGACCTAGAGACATACTTTGAGCTAGAGAACAACCCCTCCACTCATCTCCTTGCTTGATTGCACATCTTGAGTGAGATTGAGTGAGATTCAAGTGCATTGCTTGAGAGTTGCATTCTAGAGGCACTTGATCTTCGAGTTGCTGCGGATTTCTTGTTACTCTTCCGTGTTTCCCGACACGGTAGACGGCTTGGAGCAGCGGAGGTGATTGAGCTCGCAATTGGAGATTGTTGGAGCCTTCACCAAGTGTTGTAAGGGGTTCTTGATCCTTCCCCGCGGGAGTTCGCGAATTGGATACTCTAGTAAAGCTCGTGGCTTGGAGGATCCCCATCTTGTGTGCGGTTGTGCGGCGCCCGCCGAGGGCTCAACTCTTGATAGTTGATTAGCTCGCGAACCGACAAGTGGGTGCATCGCCACAACGAGGAGTAGCTTGCCGGGAAGCAAGTGAACCTCGGGATAAATTATTGTGTCATTCTCTTCCCGAGGATTTCTCTTGTGTGATTGTTTGATTGGTACTTCTCATCTCTACTCGGCGGTATAATCACTCAAAGCTCTTCTCTCGTTTTACTTCTCGTTTCTAGCTTGTTGTTGTTGTGTTTAGTGGATAGCCTTGTACTAGAATTGTGTAGGTGGCTTGCTTAATTAGTTAGAGCTAGTGCTTTGTGCTTCGCCACCTTTCGCACTAACTTGTGGTTAAGTAATTTGTGTAGAAGTTTTTATTAGGCTATTCACCCCCCCTCTAGCCTATTTGGACCTTACAAGTGGTATCGGAGCCGAGGCACCGTTTAATTGAGGCTTAACAACCTACGGTGATAAAGAAATGGCTCAATTAAGTTTGCACATCAACAACACCAAGAAGGCACCTCACTTTGATGGTACAAATTATGCATATTGGAAGGTTAAGATGACCGCACACCTCAAGTCAATCAATAGAGAAGTGTGGAAGGTCACCGAAACAAAATTTGAGGTTGCTAATCCGGAAGCACCTACACCGGTGGAAGAGAAGAAGCTCCAATGCAATGACATTGCCATTAGTGCTCTTCATGAGGCATTAGATGACAAGACATTTGAGCAAGTAAAGAATATAGAGGTTGCACATGATGCTTGGGCCAAGCTAGAAGAAACATTTGAAGGCACCGAAGGCACAAAGACCGCTAAAGCATATATCTTGCAAGAAAAATTTTCAAGCTTCAAGATGCAAGATGATGAGAGTGTACCGGAGATGTTTCATAGATTGCAAGTCATTGTCAATGAGCTCAAGGCACTTGGTGAGGAAGTCAAGGACAACCAATTCTCTATGAAGTTCTTGAGAAGCTTGCCCAAGAGGTTTGATACATTGATCACCGTGCTAGTGAGGACTACATTGAAGGATTCAACTCCTCAACAAATATTTCAAGAAGTGATGACCGATGATTCGTATAGAGAAGATGATGAGAAGGATGAGTTGGTCAAGAAGAAGAAGAAGGAGAATGAGAAGAAAGATGATGAAAAGAAGAAGAGTGTGGCATTCAAAGCCACCACATCCAAGGGCAAATCAAAGATTAAATCATCAAGTGAAGAAGACTCAAGCTCTTGTGATAGTGATGACATTGATGAGAAGATGGCTCTCTTTGTCAAGCAATTTGGCAAATTTATGAAGAAGAAGGGCTATCGTGCAAGGAGGAAGAAGAACACATCTAAGAAGAATGAGCATACCATAAGATGCTTTAGATGCCATAGCAAGGACCATCTCATTGCAAAGTGTCCTTATGATAGTGATGATGAAGATGCTATCAAGAAGGAAAGGAAGAAGCAAAAGAAGAAGCAAGAAAAGAAGGAGAGCTCTTATAAGAAGAAGAATGATTCTCATGTTGCTACATGGGATAGTGATGATTCCTCAAGTGATGATGAGGATGACTACAAGAGCAAGAAGAAGGGACATGCTAGCATTGCCATCCAAGAGAAGGTCTCCCTATTCGACACTCCATCATGCTTCATGGCTAAGGCCGCTAAGGTATCATCCGATGATGAGAGTGATCATGCTAATGCTAGTGATAGTGATAGTGATAGTGATGAAGAAGAATTCACTAAAGATGAACTAATCACTATGCTAGAAGATTGCACTCAACATTATAAAGAATCTAGAAAGGAATGCAAGGGCTTGCTTAAGGAAAAGAAAAACCTTATGCAAGAACTTGATGAGCTTAGGGCATCTTATGAGAGTCTAAAGGTAGACCATAAGAAGCTTCAAAAGTCTCACACTAAGCTTGAAGAAGCTCATTCCTCTCTAGTTGAAAAATGTGAAAACATGCCAACTAATGTTGAGAAAGCTAAAATTTGCAACATAGGCGTATCTTGTGATATAATTGATGAATCTTGTCATAAGCCTATTGTTGTTGCTTCCACTAACCCTCCATGTAGCTCATCTACATCATCCTCATCTAGTAGTGACGGTTTCACTTGTGATTCCACACTTATAGTTGAGAATGAGAATCTCAAGAAGGAGGTAAAAGAGCTCAATCACACCTTAGCTAAGGCTTATGGTGGTGAGGACCGCTTGCTTATGTGCTTGGGTAGCCAAAGAGCTTCTCTCTATAAAGAGGGATTGGGCTATAACCCCAAGAAAGGCAAGGCCGCTTTTGCTCCTCACAAGACTCGTTTTGTGAAGAACAATGGTAGCTATTGCAAAAGTTGCAAGCAAGTTGGTCACATAGAGCGACATTGCATGAACAAGAAATCCAATGCTAAAGTATCCTCAATTAAGTTTGATTCTTTCTATATACTTACCAAGGGTACAAATAGTGTTCATGCTAAGTTCGTTGGTACACCATGGGTGGGCTCAAAGAAGAAAGCCATTTGGGTACCAAAGAGCTTGGTCACTAACCTTGGAGGACCCAAACAAGTTTGGGTACCTAAAAAGAATTGATCTTATCTTGTAGGTCAATTACAAAGCCGGAGGAAGGCATTGGGTGCTTGATAGTGGGTGCACTCAACATATGACCGGAGATTCTTGTATGTTCAAATCAATTGATACAAGTCAAAATGGTGGTTTTGATGCTATCACTTTTGGCAATAACAAGAAAGGCAAGGTCAAGGGGCTTGGTAAAATTGCTATCTCAAATGACATGAGCATATCAAATGTATTGCTAGTTGAGAGCTTGGATTTCAATCTTTTGTCGGTAGCACAACTTTGTGATCTTAGCTTCAAGTGCATATTTGGTAGTGATGATGTTGAAGTCATAAGTGTTGATGGATCAAATTTGATATTCAAAGGATTTAGACATGGTAGCTTATACTTGGTTGACTTCAATGATAGTGAGACCCAATTGACATCATGTTTGCTTAGCAAATCTAGTATGGGTTGGTTATGGCATAGAAGGCTTGGTCATGTTGGAATGAAGCAATTGAACAAACTTTTGAGGCATGACTTAGTTAGAGGCTTGAAGGATGTCACTTTTGAAAAGGATAAACCATGTAGTGCTTGTCAAGCCGGCAAACAAGTTGGAAATAAACATCCTAGTAAGAGTGAAATGAGCACATCAAAGGCATTTGAGCTATTGCACATGGACTTGTTTGGGCCAACAACATATACTAGCATTGGTGGCAACAAGTATGGTTTTGTGATTGTTGATGACTACACTAGATACACTTGGGTGTTCTTTCTCTATGACAAGAGTGATGTTTATGATCTATTCAAGTCTTTTGTCAAGAGAGTGCAAAATGAGTTTGAGACTACCATCAAGAAGATTAGAAGTGACAATGGTAGTGAGTTCAAGAACACAAGAATTGAGGAATTGTGTGATGATCTTGGTATTGGACATCAATTCTCTCCAACATACACTCCTCAATCCAATGGTGTAGTTGAAAGAAAGAATAGAACTTTGATTGACATGGCTAGATCAATGCTTAGTGAATACAATGTGAGTCATTCATTTTGGAGTGAAGCTATCAACACGGCTTGCTATTGTAGCAACCGTCTCTATTGCCATGGGAAGCTTGGGAAGACACCATATGAGCTATTGAATGGAAGAAAGCCCAACATTGCATACTTTAGAGTGTTTGGTTGCAAATGCTATATTCTCAAGAAAGGCACTAGATTGAGCAAGTTTGAAAAGAAATGTGATGAAGGGTTCTTACTTGGTTATTCCACCACAAGCAAAGCATATAGAGTTTGGAATCTCACAAATGGAACCTTGGAAGAAGTTCATGATGTTGAGTTTGATGAAACCCAAGGATCTCAAAATGAAGCTCAAAACCTTGATGATGTGAGAGGAGATCAATTGTCAAATGCAATGAAGAACATAGATATTGGTGACATAAGGCCGAGACAAGTTGATGATGATGATATTCATGTGATAAACCAAAGTGTGCAAATTGATACAAATCAAGCAAGCTCTAGTGGTTCTCATGATGATTTGCAAGATCAAGGTCAAGCTAGTGGAAGCAACCAACTCCCAATACTCCAACCTACTAGCATTGCAAGAGATCATCCGTTGGATCAAATCATTGGTGGAATTCAAAGTGGTGTTCAAACTAGATCAAGATTAGCATCCTTTTGTGAGCACTACTCATTTGTGTCACTTGAAGAACCTAAGAAAATAGAAGATGCATTGAAAGATTCCGATTGGGTAAATGCCATGCATGAAGAGCTGAACAACTTCACTAGAAATCAAGTTTGGGAACTTGTTGAAAGGCCGAAGAACTATAATGTGATTGGTACTAAGTGGGTCTTTAAGAAACAAGCAAGATCAAGATGGTGTAGTTGTGAGAAACAAAGCAAGATTGGTAGCACAAGGTTACACACAAGTTGAAGGTCTTGACTTTGGAGAGACATATGCACCAGTTGCAAGATTGGAGGCAATTAGAATCTTATTAGCATATGCTTGTGCACACAACATCAAGCTCTATCAAATGGATGTCAAGAGTGCATTTCTCAATGGCTACATTAATGAAGAAGTTTATGTTGAGCAACCTCCCGGTTTTGAAGATGACAAGAAGCCCAACCATGTTTACAAGCTCAAGAAGGCATTGTATGGTTTGAAGCAAGCACCTAGAGCATGGTATGAGAGGTTGAGGGACTTTCTTCTCTCTAAAGGGTTCAAGATGGGAAAGGTTGACACCACTCTCTTCACCAAGAAGCTTGGAAATGACTTGTTTGTGTTGCAAATCTATGTGGATGACATTATCTTTGGATCAACTAACCAAGACTTTTGTGAAGAATTTGGAAATATGATGGCAAAAGAGTTTGAGATGTCTATGATTGGAGAGCTTAGTTACTTTCTTGGACTTCAAATCAAGCAAATGAAGAATGGCACTTTTGTAAGTCAAGGGAAGTACATCAAGGACATGATCAAGAAGTTTGGATTGCAAGATGCTAAGCCAATGAGTACACCAATGGGCACAAATGATCAATTGGGTATTGATGCAATTGGTAACATGGTAGATCAAAAGCAATATCGGTCTATGATTGGAAGTTTGCTATATGTCACCGCTTCTAGGCCGGATGTGATGTTTAGTGTGTGCAAGTGTGCAAGATATCAAGCTTCACCTAGAGAAAGTCACTTGAAAGCAACCAAGAGGATATTGAGATATCTTAAGGGCACTCATGATGTTGGATTATGGTTTCCAAAGGGGTCTAATTTTGAGTTGATTGGATATTCGGACTCCGACTATGGTGGATGCAAGATTGATAGAATGAGCACAAGTGGCACTTGTCAATTGCTTGGAAGGTCTCTTGTTTCATGGTCATCAAAGAAACAAAATAGTGTTGCACTATCTACCGCCGAAGCCGAATACATTAGTGCCGGTAGTTGTTGTGCACAATTGCTTTGGATGAAGGCCACTTTGAATGACTTTGGAATCAAATTCAAGAATGTGCCTTTGTTTTGTGATAATGAAAGTGCTATCAAGATGACTCAAAATCCGGTTCAACATTCAAGAACTAAGCACATTGACATAAGGCACCACTTCATAAGAGACCATCAACAAAAGGGTGATATTAGCATTGAAAGCATTGGCACCGAAGATCAACTAGCCGACATCTTCACAAAGCCACTTGATGAGAAGAGATTTTACAAGTTGAAGAATGAATTGAACATACTTGACTTCTCCAACTTGAAATGAGAGCACCCCCACATTCTTAAAATGACATGCCTCTCCTCCGACATAGCAAGGTAAAGTTGTTTGACATATCATCCATACTTTGCTAAGGACATGTTTAGAACATATAGACATATTTGCATGACAAATAGGCTCATTCATGAAAATCAAATGAGTTAAATGTATATATGGTACCACTATTGCTTCTATGTTTTGATTGATCTAGTGGTAGCATATGACATGTTTGTGGGCTTGCAAACCTAGTGTTGGATCTAGAAAATGAGCTCATGATGTGTAATTCAACATGGTCAAGATAACCCTTATACTTTATGAGGTGTGAAGAAGCTTGTCCTTGGATCAAACCGAATTATATATTCTAGGCAAGTGATCTAGATTGAACCATAATTTGGACTCCCTCATATTGATTGACTTAACTCTCACTAAAATTGGCACCTTTTTGGTGATTGTTGACAAAGGGGGAGAGAAAAGTCACAAAGATAGAAAAGTCACAAAGGGGGAGAAAGAAATAGTAAGGGGAGAGAAAAGTCACAAAGAGAAAAAGTTAATAAGGGGGAGAGAAAGCATAAGATAAAACTTTGGAAAGGGATCAATTAAAATTGAGCACACAAGTAGGGGGAGCAAGCTCATGAATTATTTGTTGCATTTGTATGTGCATTAACATGATGAATTGTTGCATTGCAAAGCTTAAATTCATAATCATGCTTGTGTGGTGATTGCTAGAAATAGAACTTGAATGATGAATTGTTGAGAGTAGCTTTTTAAGTGGTATCTAGACACCTTTGCTTATAATGTTGATCTCACGGGGTACTTTAGTGTTTGTGATCTTTACAAGTGATGAATTACAAGTGGTGTCTAGCTACATCGATGCTAAGGATGGTATATAAAGGCAACTCCGATTGGTATCACGCTTCAAAGGTCCATTCTATATACCTTAGCATCAATTTGATAGTAGTAACTCTCCCAAAATTCAAATCCATACATATGTGCAAAATTGAACCAAACTCATGAAAGCACATATGTAGGGGGAGCTAATACTATCAAAATTGAAAATTGATTTCATTTCATATCTTTGTGATGGTTGTCATCAATTACCAAAAAGGGGGAGATTGAAAGCCCAAGTTTGGTTTTGGTAATTAATGACACCAAGTTGCTAATGCTATTGTATCAAGTGTGATTAAGCTAGGCATAAGCAACATGTGATGGAGGTGGAAATGGCATGGAGAGATGGCCACAAGACCACATGATTTGGTGTATGAAATGATGAGCAAGATCATGGTGGAGATGCACATGAAACAATGGACATGATGATCAAGTGAAGGAGAAGGATCTAAGAGCGCAAGGCAAAGGTATAACCATAGGGTTTTCCTTTTGCCGGTCTAAGATGAGTAGAGAAGTGATTGACCGGGTTTAGGATACATAGCCGACTATCAAGAGGGGCAATCACGGTTAGCTCGGGAATCAAGTGCCACTAGATCAATGTCTTGAGCATATGCATTTAGGTTCTAGTAAAGAGCTAACATAACGCCTTGGAAAAATGTTTGTGAAATGCTAACACACATGCACATGGTGGTGTACACTCGGTGGTGTTAGCACATTTGCGAAGGCGGTGGAGTTGGAGCGGTAGAGAGGGGTTTGGGTTCCTCTCTCCCTCCCGCCGAGCTTGCGAGGCGGGATTCGGCGCTTTTTGGAGAAGTGAAACGCCTATTTTCTATTGCGCCGAAAGTTGGAAAAGAAACGGAGGCGAACGGAGGTCACTGCGTGCACCGGACGCAGCACCGGACGCTGCACCGGACGCGGGGCGCGTCCGGTCAGTTCATCGCGGCGCGGGTGCTGCTAGGGTTCGTGCACCGGACGCGGGGCGCGTCCGGTCACGTACCACCGGACGCGTCCGGTCGCGTCGGGAGCTTACTGGACTCCCACCGGACGCGGGCACTGTGGCGTCCGGTGGGTCCTTCGGCGCGTCCGGTGGTTGTTTCGCGGTGCGCGGCTCGGTGCTGACCGGCGCGTCCGGTGGGTCACGGGACCGGCGCGTCCGGTGGCTCGGTCGAGCGCGTCCGGTCAACGGTAACGGCTAGTTGGACGAGCACTGTTCATGTCTGTCGCGTAGTGACCGGACGCGTCCGGTCACCCAGACCGGAGCGTCCGGTGCTCGCGATTTCAACTGCGTCGCTTCTAACGGCTAGTTGCGTACCCCTTCGTTATAAATAGATGGTGGACGGGTTTTGAGGTAAACTCTTGCACATTTTGAGACCTAGAGACATACTTTGAGCTAGAGAACAACCCCTCCACTCATCTCCTTGCTTGATTGCACATCTTGAGTGAGATTGAGTGAGATTCAAGTGCATTGCTTGAGAGTTGCATTCTAGAGGCACTTGATCTTCGAGTTGCTGCGGATTTCTTGTTACTCTTCCGTGTTTCCCGACACGGTAGACGGCTTGGAGCAGCGGAGGTGATTGAGCTCGCAATTGGAGATTGTTGGAGCCTTCACCAAGTGTTGTAAGGGGTTCTTGATCCTTCCCCGCGGGAGTTCGCGAATTGGATACTCTAGTGAAGCTCGTGGCTTGGAGGATCCCCATCTTGTGTGCGGTTGTGCGGCGCCCGCCGAGGGCTCAACTCTTGATAGTTGATTAGCTCGCGAACCGACAAGTGGGTGCATCGCCACAACGAGGAGTAGCTTGCCGGGAAGCAAGTGAACCTCGGGATAAATTATTGTGTCATTCTCTTCCCGAGGATTTCTCTTGTGTGATTGTTTGATTGGTACTTCTCATCTCTACTCGGCGGTATAATCACTCAAAGCTCTTCTCTCGTTTTACTTCTCGTTTCTAGCTTGTTGTTGTTGTGTTTAGTGGATAGCCTTGTACTAGAATTGTGTAGGTGGCTTGCTTAATTAGTTAGAGCTAGTGCTTTGTGCTTCGCCACCTTTCGCACTAACTTGTGGTTAAGTAATTTGTGTAGAAGTTTTTATTAGGCTATTCACCCCCCCTCTAGCCTATTTGGACCTTACATATGTGTGTATCATATGTGGTGTCCCTATGAATATACCTAGTGCCTAGAGGGGTAGTACATGTCCCATGTCCCATGTTTCAAGGGTTGCATGGCTCTGTTTCAGTGTTTCAATTGATTGTTTCGTATGTTGCATGTATATGTTTTAGTTGATTTGACAAGCTAGAGTACATGAATCACATGCAAATGGATGTGGTGATTCACCAAAACACCCTAGCTACCATTAGAATGTCATTAGGAACAATGTTCATAAAGGTCATTAGCCCTAATTATGCTTTTAAGTACTAGTTTGACTTTGGTTGACTTCTAGACCTCTTTTTCTTCCTTGTTTAAAAAGTGCAGCTAGAAGTCAATGTAGGGTTATGAGGGTGCTACGCTAGCCATAAAATCAAAATTTTAACCTCATAAACCAGGATCTACTGCTAGTTGCAGGTTACGGAATTACCACTAGACGCGCAGGTGCAGCGGAAGCGACTCGATATAGTCGAACATGTTGTAGCAGTGTCGTGCAGTTGTGTGGTCGTCCATCACGTCCACCCTCCGCTCGTGGATCATCCCTCTCATGCGGTTCGTTCTTGTGCTCCAGATGCAGCACCTCCAAGGTATCCCACACGTACGGGGAGGAAGCGTTGCGCCTCCGGACTGCTAGGTCCACGAGGAGCAGTAGGCGTGAGCGTGGGGGGTTGACGGCGGCTGCTCAATTGGCGTGATCTCCCTGGTCTCGCCCCCTTCCCTCTCTTATATAGGTGCCTCTAATCAACCCCAAGTTAGAGGCCCAATTAGAAAACCCTAAGCCTAGTCAAATTTGGGTCCAACCCGAATTAGGCTTCCAGCCCCTTAAGCGTGCGACCCTATGGGTTCATGCACACATAGACATGGCCCAAGTACTCCTACTTGGCCATTAGTTGATAGCGGTCTCTAGCAAGACGTGTCAACTCCTATGTGTATGCAAAGATCAAATCAGACGAACCACCACAAAACATATACATGTTATTCCTTTTGCCACACGATATTTGGTCCAACTCATAGGTTAACACTTAACCTAATCACAGCCATGCATTTGTTGATCCAATCATTAGAGTGTTCCATTAATATCTCTCTCACATAGAGAGGGGCAAATTCCATCTTGATTGTCTATGTCTCACAGAATGTTTCTTGACAAACCCAAAGACCACCTTTACAACTACCCAGTTACGGAGTAGCGTTTGATAGTCTCTCTGTAGGTCATTTCACATTTTGAGTACATACAATAATCTTAGGTCTAAGGACATAACATACATGATGTGAATCGAGATAATAACAACATCTCACGTTGGGTCAGTCCAGCCTACATGTCACACATGTGCCTACATTATTAGTTTGACATCTTTATATCTATGACTTGTGAAACATAGTCATCAACTAATAATGTGCTGATCTAATATTCATGTGTGTTCTAACATGAACTCCGATCAGGAACCATTCTAGAATAACCATACAACTAAAAGAGTTTCACAAACAATTCACATAATTGTTAATCGATACAAGTTGTCTTTAATGGATATTCAATGGACTCATAATGTCATGGATACAAGGCAATACAATCATCTCTATGATAACCTCTAGGGCATACTCCCAACAGTCAATGCATGTTGGTGCACCTTTAAACAAAGTTGTAGTACTTTTGTTGGGGAATAAAAGTTTTAATATGGTCATCTCATGAAAATAGACATAACCTGCTCAAACAGGGCTCACAAGGCAGATTTGGGGTGTTGTTTCAGCACTTATAATTTTTCTTAAGTCTGAACTGCATTTTCAGTTTCCTTGTACACCACTTTGGGGCTCTATAGTTTCCAAACCAAGCCGAACTAGCTCAAGCTCTAATTGACAAAGTTGAAGTTCACATGTAGTTCTACAAGTTTGCCAATTGCACCATGAGCCAAATCGAGCTAGTTTGAGAGTTGTGAGGCGTTGAAAACCGGGTTTCAGTCGACTTTGTCATCTCTAAATGGAAGTGGGGGAGCAGTCGGTGGCCGACTGGTCACAGGCCGCTGCCGCCATGTGCCCGTGCCATGGCGACCGTATGCCGACATGGGCCCTACCAGCCAGGCCGACGTGAGGTGCATGAGCACCACGCCACCTCGCACTCCTCCCTCTGCCCTCCCATTCACCTTGCTGAGCTCGCCGAAGTGGAGAGTGAGGCTCTCAGCGCCGCCAAGAGCTCTGCCTTTGCCTTGCGCGCCCTCCAGCGAGCCTTAGCGCCCCACCGCACCCCCACAGCTTTGGCTCCGTCCGCTCTATGCTGTCCACCTCCTAGCTGAGCCTGAGAAGCAAGGTAGAGCCCGCATTTCATGGTTAAACCTCAATGGCTTCAAGCTCCGTCATGGCGGTCCTCGTCGTCGAGCTCACCGCCAAGCTCCTCTCGCTCTTCTCTCCTCCTCTCTAGTGTCGAGAGTAGGTCTAGGTGTGGCGCACCTTAGGGTGTGACCCTACTCGCTGCGGTTGCCTCATCGGAGGTGAACACAACCATGCCACCACCGTGCTTTCCTCCGCCGCGATCGCATGCATGTGGCCAGCCCTCCCGGGAGCTTCCTCAGAAGCATAGATCGCTTCCTTAGATTCCCTAGGTCACGGTGAAGCTAACGCTGCCCTCAACCGCATCTCTACTAGCTAGAGTACGTCAACGTACCGCCGTGCAGTCACCACCATCCGCCATTGTCGGCGATAAGCTCACTCCGGTGAGCTCTAACCCTAGCCTCCTACCTCAATCGACTCACCTCATCGTGTAGATCACGATGATGGCCGTAGCTTCGCTAGAGGACACGCCAACGGAGAGAACGCCGTGGTCAGTGCTGCTCCTCTGCTCCGCAGTGACAGACCCGTGGGTCCCGTTGACCCCGGGGTCCACATGTTAGCGGCTCTTTGTTTTATTTGAATTTAATTCAAAAACAGATTTCTATGCAAACTTTGATAAATCATATCTTGAGTTTTAGAGCTCCAAATGAGGTGGTTGAAGTTGGGTTGTGTTCATGATAGACTCTAGTTTTTTACTAATATGAACACATACCATGTTCTGTAATAAAATAAATAGTTTTTATTTATCTCTTTAATTCATGATTAATTAGAGAAAATTTATATCTCTTGCTGTGTAGCTCTAAATGGCATGAAAATTTTACAGTAGCCTTTGTAGGGCATCTCTAAGCCATTTTAATTTTTGTAGACTTTTTGAAATACTTTTAGTATATGTTGATTTATTCACCTAATAACTAGATAAATTAATAAAGGTATTAAAATAAATGTTTTGGTATTGGACACTATGTGTTCTGGTGTTCTTTAGATATGTATTACATGTTGGTTAAATTGGTTTGGCCAATTTGGGTGTTTGCAACATCACTTAATAATTAAATTGTAGGAGTTATGTTTCTGGACAGATTTAGGAGCTTTGATAATTACCCCATGTTAATGATGTTTTCTGGTAAACTTGTGAATACAAAATTGTAGGGAACTCATGTATCTAGTTGCTGTTAAAATTTGGTGGCATTTGGTCAAGTAGCTTAGGAGTTACAGCTGTTCAAAGTTAGGTTACGGTTTTCTTTGCTCTCTGTCTTGTTTAGACCAGTTTCTGTAAATGCAGATTTTCAACCTACTAAACTTGGGAATCATGCTTTGATGTTTAAAGATGAAATGTAGATAATTTTATAAGCTTTCCAGATTGTCTTGTTGCAAGTCATTTGGATTTTGGGATCTCATGTTATGAGATGTTTACTGCATTGTTGTTATAGACTTAAAAATCTGAAGTTTCTGCTGAATGTGCTTTGGCTCTACTTGAGCATGCTTATGGTGATGTTAGGTGCTTCAATTAATTGGTATGAGTTTTGGTGCAGGTGCTAGACCTTTAACTGGTGATGAAAAGTTATACCTTAGATTGCTAGAACTTGGTGAGTTTGTATCCTTGCTGAGAGAAGAGATTTGTACTTACTCAGTAAAGTGATTTGAATAGAACTTTACCATATTCGGTCAACAAATGTCCAGTGATGCTATGTTAATCATTGTCCTTCATTCATGATCATCATGTCATCATATCCTGTCATTCCTTATGCATCCATGATATTCATCTTGTGCATATACATGCAATAGGTGTACCAGAAGGAGTGAACCTGTTGGAGTTCGAGGGATCATGCCAGGAGGAGCAGCAGCAGCCAACACCGGAGGTCCAGGAGGTGCAGCACGCAGGAGAGGTGCCAGACGAGGTCATCGTTGACTGCCCTGACCATGTCCCGTGCAATTTCATGAAAGACAAGCCCCGAAGCATTATAAGCCTCCTAATTTCTAAAATACAATTAAGTATTATGTTATATATATTGTTGCATTAAGTTATTGGTGTAGGATGAAAAACACTTGCTACATTGATATTCAATCCTTGTCCAGATATAATTATCATGAATCCTATGTAGCTCAGGCTCGAGTAGATGCTTAGCCCTGCTTTAAGCGGTAGAAGTCGGGTGATTTCCTGTCACCTACGAGCTATAGGACTATACATGTGGCACGGTTGGCTATATTTGCTATCATGGAAAAGAACCTGGTATAATTTGAATGAAGATTGGGCAGGGGCTTATAAGGCTGTAGGCTTATAGTGACTCCGTCTATGTCACTTAAGGACCGATTCTTAGAGCCTTTCTTTATCATGTTGAACGCATGCCTCTCTCTTAGCTAGCCAAGCCCGAGTGCTTGACCGCGAATCCGAGTAGCTCAACTCAGGCCGGGCTCCGGCAAGTATAAAGTGTGCCTCGGAAGGGAGCCATAGGTGTGAGTCCAAGGGCAGGTGATCTAAAAGTCCTGATCATCCTAGCAGAAGGGTAATCCCTAAGAGTGTTGGCGCTGACCGAACCCGCGAAGTTGGTTCCTGAGTTGTACCAAAGGTGACCCACGGCTGACCTTACAAAGTATGCCAGGGTGAGAGTTTGGAATACCCCCTTAGCTGAGTTGTAATTTGATTCGAGTCGCCGTCTCTCACTGGTTAGTGAGAACTTAACGGGAGTATCTCCAAAGTAGATACACTAAATAATATAATGGTTCAGGAATGATGATATGATGGCCTTATTATACCTGCTATGGTTAATATTGTTTGCTCCTAATAAAGTGAGTGTTATAGTACATGTGCTAATGTAGATGATAGGTTAATGATTATTAACTTGATGCTAAGCTCTAGATGGTTAATTAATCTATGCAAGCTTTAATGCAAAATGTGTCAAGCTAGCTCCACTTTATATCAGCCTTGCATGATTCTTGGTGTCTTTTATTTCTGGTTTTTGACGGGTAAGTCTAGCTGAGTACCTTCTCGTACTCAAGGTTTATTTCCCACCTGTTGTAGATGACCTATTCTATCATAGGTGCTACAAATATTGACTTCTCCCGACTGGGGATGAAGACTAGGCTGTTGGGCACAGTCTCTGCTAGTGTTCTTACCTGAGATGCTTTGTGGCACAAGACCTTACTCTGGAAGTGTATTTGAACTTAAGAAGTTATGTATCGAACTAGGTTGCTTCCGCGAAACAAACTTGGTTTGTAATATTTTATTTGGAACTCCGATGGATGTAATCCGTATGCTACTTGTGAACTGTTGTAATGAATGATGTGTTGTGTTGAATCACTATGATCTTGGCTTGTTTGTTGGAAGTTGTTTGAAATCCTTTGAGATTTTCAGACTACCAGGGTTATGAGAGCTTAAGTACAGGAATTTGATCACTCCGGTGATTCTTTTTGTACCTAAGTTTTTATAATTTGGTCGGTTCTATTACACGTGCGGGGACCTCCGTTCTATAGCACCGAGAAGGGGCCCAACGTGTACCGCTTAGAGTAGTGTGTCGCGCCATCGGTGTCAAAGCAGAACGAGCCGAGGTATCCGCGGCCGTCGAGCTAGTGCAAGGTGGAATAAGTGGACTCGGTGCGCTATGACCGGAACAGGTGGTTGTTGTCCTAGGATGCCACAGATAGCAAGTCTGGCGCTGTCGCCGCAGCACCCGGGTTGCTGGTGACGATGGCGGCCGCCGCACCGACGACAACGCTTCGCCTGTGGCTGCGAGAGCAGCAGCAGGGAGGGATCCGCGTCCTTGATGGCACGACGGCCAACAGCTAGGAGCACCCCGTACGTCACTCAGAGGAGAGAGATCGACTTTGAAAGCACATGGAGTTTCATGGATGGATCGATCTAGCACCATACCTCCTGGCAGCGAACACCTTCTCCAAGTCCTCAGTGCTCCTCAGGTCCCCCTAAAATCCACGCGATGGCCGACAGGCATGAACACAGCGAGGATCGAGAGAACAAATTAATTCAGCTACGAGATGCGGGGCAAACATACAAAGGCTCATGTGAAACAATAGCCGATGGCACGATTTCAGTACGTACGCAGAAGTCGAGGCGGGCAGAGAGCGTGGGGCTAGCACGCGATGAGGCGGACGCAGTCAAGCGCCTCAGGGACAGAGTTGTGGAAGTTGTCTATGATGGCAATGCCGTAGCCCTGCTCCAGCAGGCGCAACACCGTGTAGTAGCACGTGGCTTCGAACACGGCGAAGGGCGCGGCGTCCACGGCCACGATAGCCAGAGCAGCATCGAGAGAGGAGGTCCAGGGTGAGCAAAGCAGAGCTCCAAGGCATAGCAACGTGAGCGCGGCGTTCGTAGGCATAAATAAGGTAGAGATAGAATTACAGTGGCAGATCCCCTAGTAGACAAATTGTAATGGCATTTCTCTAAACTCAGAGTATTGCAATGGCCTAGCTCAAAAAAATCTACTACAAGAGAGAGATGTTGAGAGAATTTGTATTGAAGTTGTGGATTGATGTCATACTAGTTTGTTTTTCTTGCTGCCAGCTGCCTTTTCTCATTCGATCCCAACTTCCGAGGTTGATTGGCCACAGGAGTGGTCAGGCCTCACCGGGGGGTTCCGATCTGGACATTAGCCACATGTGTGGCAAGTGGCAACGCACACGCACCGATGCGCGCGCACATCACAGTTCTCGACGGATGGGATATTGGCAGCACGAAACGCCAGCCACTCAACTAGTCCAGCGTCACCCAGGCCCAGCCCTAAATTTTTGATGGACATTCGTCGGGTATCAAAATACCCAGGGTACCCAACAGAGGGTAAAATATGACACCCTGCACGATTGTTAAATCGGCCCACCATAGGGGACCCAAAAAGCACTAACAGCATGTCAGCCACTCAAGGCACGAACGACAAACTCTATCTCACCTGAGCTTTGTGGAGAGGCCTTAGGCACGATAGGCGTCTCAAGCAAAATCTCTCTGTCTCGCCCGAGCCCCTGCGGCGTAATCAGAGGCGCCTGACCCCCCACGGCGCATTTTTGCCTCGCCCGAGGGGCACGTGGAGCCCTTAAGCAAGACGGGGAGCCACGGGGCCCCCTGACATGGTGCTCGCTCCATCAATGTGATGGACGTGACCGTGCATAGTCAATAGGGGCACCAGAACCTTGCCCTGACCTAACATGACCCTAGTCATTCTACCATGACGACATCCACACCTCCACAGTAATGGGGTGATGGCAGTTGTGCCACCTAACCCCCTCGCTACGAAAATCCCGGCGCACGCGCCGCCCACCTTCACGGCACAGAGGTGTACAGGTCAAAGCATGGCCCCACCACGTCGCACCAGCGAATGGAGAGGCCAAAAGATCAATGGCTCGCATGACTCCACGCTACAGGGAAACTGTTTCCACCAGATAAGGGGGACGACGACTACGCCCGAGGCCACCCTTTTTGTCTTTCTTTTTCATTTTTTCTATTTTCATCCCTTTACCACAAATGTAACCTGAGCCCTCCCCTTATAAGCTATAAAAGGGGAGGCAGGGACCACATCTAAAGGAGGGCAGAGAAGAGAGGATCTAGTAACAATAGCTAGAACACACCGCAATAGAAACCACACCACCACCACTCAAGAGACTTGGGATCTGCTCCCTCTCTCGAAAGCTTGTAACCCCTACTACGAGCACCCTGGTGCAAGGCAACACGAACCGCAGCGAAACCCACTGGACGTAGGGCCGTTCATGCATGAACCAGTATACATCCTTGTGTCTGCTTTGCACACCATTAGGGTCTAGACACGCATATACAAACTCACTAGTCGCTCTGTTTAGACGCTCAGTCCTCTAGACGCCGATAGTTGGTGCGCCAGATAGGGGCCTTCTGCCCGTCACAATCCATCTACTAGATCTTGACGACCAATCCCCATATCTGCTTCACTCCAAGCTTCCACATTCGGTTTGGGAGCCTGGACTTCGTCTGCACGGGAGTGGATCATGATTTGGTCCAGCTCCTCCCTCCACATCGACCCATCATGGTCTCCTTCCAGGCCCCGACGAGCGCGTCAAAGGCCTAAACTCCATTGACGAGGAGGGGGAGAGCGCTCTATTTGTGGAGCCACCCGGCACACTTCTCAACAACAACTTCATCTCTGAGTCAATGGGTGGTCTAAGCCTGCATGCCAACAAGGCACGGGCTTCCGGGGGCCTCCGACCACCTAGGGCCAGAGCGTCAGTACGATACCATCCAGGGACCACATCTAGCCTAGGAAGGTCTCCATTAGCTTCGCCATGAAACCACCGACACCACGTGGCAGTCGCCATGTTCCCTAGACATAAGCGCCACACCAGCACAAATGGCATGGCCTTATGGGCTACACAACGCTACAAGGACTTACAGCGACTTCATCTGGCCCGCAGGGGACTCCTCTGTGGGCTTGCCACAATACCACTGGGCATCCCCCTCAGAGCTCCTTGTGACCTCGGTGACAGTCTCAAGTGTCGACTCCGAGGAGGATGATGGCACCTAGGCTGACGCTAATTTCCCCGAGGTTAATCACCCAAGGACTCGGCACCAGTCCCCTGGCAGAGATGACTACCTTCACAAGGGTCTCGACACTGACGATGAGAGACACAACCCGTCTTGAGAATGCTTCATGTGCGATGGGGAAGACCACGAAGGAAGCCCTGATGAAAATGAGGGCGAACACACCCCGCCCAACGCCTCGAACGCTACACGTGTAGCCATGCCACCACCTTTGGGCGAGCATAGCCCTAGCTGGAGCAACTCCGAGACCTTAAAAGGAAGCTCGAGGAGGAGCAACAGCGACTGGCACAACTACGTGCAACACTCAAGCAGGAGCTCGAGTGCTGCAATGATGGCAGCGCGGCTCGATGAAGAGCTCATGACGTTCACTGTCGAATCTACGACGACGACGATGACGGTGATCATCCGCCTCTCTTCACCAAGGCAAGCCAGAATGTCACCGTTGCAGCAATCCTCCTCTGAAAGATGCCCGAACCATCGACTCTGGAGGGACAGCAAGCCCATGGAGAGCTGCGTGCCCTTCTTGAGCGCGACGCGGTGCAGTAGGCCGAAAGCTCCACGTCTCGGTGACATGAACTTGAGACCGACCAGCCCGTACCATCGGTGGCACGTGAAAAGGAAGCCTCGGTCCACCCGGAGCAACCGAAAGCAGGGGACAAGCCCCTGTCCGTTCACGCCCGCGTTGGCCACAACTACGATGCGTGCAACGTCCTCAACGCGTGTAAAAGGCACAAGGAGGATGGAGCCAGCCGTGGTTACCACCCTTGATGGGGCGGCCGCTATGACAGTGGGGAGGATCAGAGTCCGTCCCCCGAACCCCCGGGACCGCGAGTTTTTAGTCAAGACATCCGCAACATGACGTTCCCGGCATGATTCTGGCAACCTGCCAATATCACCAAGTACACTAGGAAACGAACCTTGAGCTTTGGCTTGATGACTACCGCCTCACCTACTAGCTAGGCGGCATGAATGATGATCACTTCATCATCCGCAATCTCCCGCTGTTCTTGGCTGACTCAGCGAGAGCTTGGCTAGAACATCTCTTGGCCTGACGCATCCACGACTAGGCTGACCTTGTGAAGGTTTTCATGGGAAACTTCTAGAGTACTTATGTCTACCCTAGTAATTCCTAGGATCTCAAGAGTTGCCGCCAAAAGTCAGATGAGACTCTTCATGAGTACATTCGACGTTTCTCTCGGTAGTGCACTGAGTTGCCCAACGTAACTGACACTGATGTCGTTGAGACATTCCTTGCAGGAACCACCTGCAAGGAGCTCGTCCATGAATTGGGACACAAGGGCCCATGCACCACCAGGGAGCTCTTGGACATTGCTACCAACTTTGCTTCCGATGAGGAAGCAGTAGGGGCAATTTTCCACGACACCAAGGGAAAGGAGAAGCAGCAGGAGAATGCCAACGAAGGTGGCTCCAGCCGCAAATTCAAAAAGAAAAAGAAGGCCAAGCAGACGTGCAAGGATCCCCTTGTCACTGCAGCTGAGCGCAAGAACCCCAAGGCCCCTCCCGAGGGGGGCCTAGGAGTTTTGACGAGATGCTGGACCAAGCGTGCCCATACCACCGGTACCCGGTCAAGCACACTCTTAAGGAGTGTGGCATGATGAAACGCTACTTCACTGGAGGTGCCTAGGGGAAAGGTGATCCCGATAAAGGGCCCGAGGATGACAGGGGCAATGGTAGGGAAAAAGATGACAATTTCCCTGTCGTTAATAATTGCTTCATGATCTTTGGTGGCCCCGTGGCTTATGATTCGTGACGCCAGCGTAAGTTGGAACACTGAGATGTCTAGGCCGCTGAGCTAGCCACGCCATCCTTCCTCGACTGGTCTAGATCAGCCATCACTTTCGATTATGATGACCACCCAGATCGTGTCCCCCAGCCGGGCCGATATCTACTGGTTGTCGATCCCATCATCGACAACACACGGCTCACTAAGGTACTGATGGATGGGGGCAGGGGCCTCAACATCATGTACACCGAAACCCTTGATGCCATGAAGATCAATCGAATCTAGCTCCACCCGAGCGGAGCACCCTTCCACGGTATCATAACGGGGAAGCGAGCCTTGCCCCTTGGGCAGATCGATCTATCTGTCACCTTTGGGGATCCTTCCCGCTTCAGAAGGGAAACCCTCACTTTTGAGGTGGTCAGGTTCTGTAGCACTTACCACGCCATGTTGGGGCGGCCATGTTACACGAAGTTCATGGCCATCCCAAACTACACCTACCTCAAACTTAAGATGTTGGGGCCCAACGGGGTCATCACTGTCCACACCACTTACTAGCACGCATACGAGTGCGATGTGGAGTGCTGCGAGTATGCTGAGGCTATCATCGAGTCTGAGGTACTCGACCCCAAGCGAACCACTGGCTCCTTCGAGCCTGTCGAGGGGGTCAAGGAAGTTCCCCTCGACCCTAGCGGCTCTGGAAGCAAGACTATGCACGTTGGCACCACCCTAGATCCCAAATAGAAAGCAGTGCTCGTCGACTTTCACCGCGCAAACAGCGACATGTTCATGTGGAGTCCCTCGGACATGGCTGGCATCTCGAGGGAAGTTGCCGAGCACTCCTTAGATATCCGGGCCGGCTCCAAACCGGTGAAGCAACGACAACGCCGCTTCGATGAGGAGAGGCGCAGAGCAATCAGGGAGGAGATCCACAAGCTGCTAGGAGCCGGATTCATCAAGGAGGTATTCTATCCTAAGTGGTTAGCTAATCCTGTACTTGTAAAAAAGAAGAATGGTAAATGAAGAATGTATGTTGATTACACTAGTCTCAATAAAGCTTGCCCCAAGCACCTATTCCCTTTACCGTGCATCGATCCGATAGTTGATTCACCTCGGGTTACGAAGCCCTCTCTTTCCTTGATGCTTACTCCGGTTATCACCAAATCACGAAAAAAAGTCCAACCAGCTTGCGATCTCTTTTGTCACCCCGTTCAGGATCTATTGCTACATAACCATTCCATTTGGCCTCAAGAATGCAAGGGCTACATACCAGTGTTGTATGCTCACCATTTTTGGGGACCTCATTAGGCGAACCATTGAGGCTTACGTAGATGACATCATGGTCAAGTCAAAATGAACTAACAACCTAGTCACCGATCTCGATCAAGCATTCAAATGCTTGCGAGCCAAGAATATCAAGCTTAACCTTGAGAAATGCGTCTTCGGGATTGCAAGGGGATGCTACTTGGCTTTATCGTCTCTAAGCGTGGCATCGAAGCCAACCCATAAAAGATCTCTGCTATCACTAACATGGGTCCAATCCAGAATTTGAAAGGGGTACAGCGAGTCATGGGATGTTTGGCGGCGCTGAGCCGCTTCATCTCACACCTCGACGAATGAGGGCTTCCCCTTTACCGGCTCCTGAGAAACACGGACCATTTCCCTTAGACCCCCGAGGCCCAAGAGGTGCTGAACGGGCTCAAGGCACTTATAACAAAGGCCCCAATCCTCGTGCCCCCGGCTAAAGGGGAACCGCTCCTACTATACGTCGTGGCCACTACTCAGGTAGTGAGCACCGCCGTTGTAGTGGAACAGCAGGAGGGTCATGCCCTCAAAGTCTAGCATCCAGTCTACTTCATCAGTGAAGTCATGCCCGACACTAAGACATGCTACCCACAGATCCAGAAGCTCTTGTACGCTGTTCTTGTCACCCAGAGGAAGCTGCGCCACTACTTCGAGTCACACCCAATCACGATCGTCTCATCCTTCCCCCACGGGGAGGTGATTCAGAACCGTGAAATGACAGAAAGAATATCTAAGTGGGCAGTTGAACTCATGGGAGAAGGCATTACCTATGCCCCTCGGAAAGCCATCAAGTCCTAGGTGCTGGCCAACTTTGTAGCAGAATGGACAGAGACCCAAACACCACTGGCGCTAGTGGAACAAGAATACTGGACGATGTATTTTGATGGGTCACTGATGAAGAACGGAGCTAGAGCAGGGCTTGTCTTCATCTCCCTCATCGGCGTTCGTATGAGGTATATGATCCGAATTCATTTTTCGGCCTCTAACAATGTTGCTGAGTATGAGGCGCTTGTCAATGGTTTGCATATCGCCTACGAGCTTGGGATCCAATGGCTCGACGTCTGAGGTGATTCTTAGTTGATCGTAGACCAAGTCATGAAAGAGTCGAGATGTCATGACCCTAAGAAGGTGGCATACTGCCAGGCTGTCTGCCTCCTAGAAGACAAATTTGATGGCCTCTAGCTCAACCACATTGCCCGACGATCTAACGAGGCAGCAGATGAGCTCGCGAAGCTAGCGTCTAGTCGGGCACTGGCTCCCACCGGCGTCTTCACTAGTGATCTGCATAAACCCTCGGTTACTTACCAAGGGTCGGCACAGGACGACGACAAACTGCCCGAGCCAGGCTCGAGGGCTATCCCAACCTCACCTCCCGCTGATCCTGTGGTCATGGACATCGAGGACCTAGAAGTAGGGCCCGACCCCCTACCAGACTAGAGAATCCTGTACCTTGAATGTCGGGTTCATGGTGTACTCCTACCTAACAAGACCGATGCCCGATGCCTTGCGCGCCGCGCTAAGTCATATGTCCTGCTGGATCAGGAACTTTATAAGCAGAGCCCTATTGGAATCCTGCAACGCTGCATCCCCATCGAGTAGGGGAAGCGGCTGTTGTAGGATATCCACGAGGGTGTTTGCCACCACCAAGCAGCACCATGCGCCCTTGTCAAGAACGCGTTCTGGCAAGGTTTCTACTAGCCCACCGCCGTGGCCGACACCATCGAGGTAGTACGCTCCTGCGAAGGGTGTCAGTACTATGCTCGTCAGACTCACCTACCAGCCCAAGCGCTCCAAATGATCCCCATCACTTGGCCTTTCGTGGTCTAGGGTCTGGACCTTGTCAGGCCGCTCTAGAAAGCGCCCGGAGGCTTCACCCACTTGCTGGTCGCCATCGCAAATTCTCAAAGTGGATTGAGGCTCGGCCCATTGCGTAAATCAAATCTAAGCAGGTGGTGCTCTTCTTTACTAATATTATCCACTGCTTTGGGGTTCCAAACTCCATCATCACTGACAACAGCACGCAGTTCACCGACAAAAAGTTCCTTGCTTTCTGCGAGGATCACCATATCCGCATGGATTGGGCAGCCATAGCGCACCTCCGGACGAACTGGCAGGTCGAATGCGCTAATGGCATGATCTTGCAGGGACTCAAGCCAAGGATCTTTAACTGGTTGAAAAAATTTGGTCATCGATGGGTCGTGGAGCTCCTCGCGATCCTTTGGAGTCTAAGAATGAGCCCGAGCAGAGCAACAGGCTTCATGCCCTTCTTCATGGTCTGCGGAGTATGGAGCGCCAAGAGTCAGAGCGTACGAGGATCAAGGAAACCAAGCATCCCTTGAAGATGACATAGACCAACTTGAGGAAGCACGTGATGTCGCCTTACTCCACTCCGACAAATACCAGCAGGCTTTACGCCAGTATCACCATCGCCGCATGCAGGGTCAGGCGTTCTACGTCGGGGACTTAGTGCTTCACCTTAGACAGGACAACAGGGGTCACCACAAGCTGACGCCACCGTGGGAAGGCTCGTTCATCATCACAGAACTCCGCCCGGCACCTACAAGCTAGCCACCGCAGACGGCGAAGTCTTCACCAACGCCTGAAACATCGAACAGCTACGTCGCTTCTGCCCTTAGATTTCCAGGTTGTGTACATATTTGATCTCGAAATAATAAAAAGAGCGCTCGATTGTTCTTATTTATCTTGTCTGCCTCTGAGGAAGACCCTGTAACACCCCAGGTGTTTGTCACTCATTAAGTAGTGGGTTCGATCTCAAATATGATAGATTAAGTGGAGATGACGATGTCAAGGTCAACCTATGGAGATGAGCCTCACCTAAAGTGGATGTTGCATCATTGCTTTACATATAGGCCCCTTTTCAAAGAGATATGCTTGTATGGTGTTATGGCAATATCTTCATGTGTCTCACCTTAGTACCTATCTATATTGATCCCTGAAAAAGTTTCATGAAGTTTGGAATCAAAAAGTCACATGAAATGATGAGTTATATGCTTGTTTGGATTATAACTAAAACCTACACTTTTGTGCAACCTATGAATGGTGTGTATGTTTAGACTCTACAACACCTTAACTACACTTAGGACACTTAATGGAACAATGTTCATGTTGATCATTTTGCCTAAATGTGCTTCTAAGTGATGGTTGACCATGTATGGACCCTAGAACACTTTTGTTTGACCATTTCAAAAGTGTGACCTAGAAGCTTTGCGTGACTGTGCACCCTTTGACAAAGTTGTAGGGAATTTTATAAGGAACAAACTTTGTTTAAGAGTCAAGTCATGAAAATGTGTGGAACATGCTCAAAAAAGGCCCACAAGTCAGAATTTGGACTGTTTCCAACACTTAGCAATTTTAAAACCCGGATTTCAGCGTCTTCGACATTGGCATTCCGCGTTCTCCGAAATTCGTTAAGCAACTTGAGTTGGTCCAAAAATAAAAGTTGAAGGTTATATTATAGGGAAGAGCATGCAAAAAGTTGCACTGAGTTTGACCAAGTTTGGCATTGCAAAATCCCAAAACTGAGCCCTACCTTAACATGTCGACACTAGTAAATTGGGGACTGATTATCTCCTAATCCATTGCTCTAATAACTAGGGTCCTTAAACAAGAGTTGTAGGGCATCAGGAAATGAACAACTTTCGTAATTGGCCCATACCCAAATTCGGACCCGAGCAGGCCCAAAAACGGTCTCCAAGTCAGGCACAACGATGCGGGACACGTGTTCGGCAGAATGCCCAGACGGCCGACGCGTGCTCCGTGGCGTGGCAGCCATGCTTGTGCCGCGTCCCCCACCAAACCGCCGCGCGTCCATGTCCTCTGCCCCGCCTTACTGCTCCCCCTCGCATTTGGCAAGTCCGTGCAGCACCAGAGCATTCCCCCACTCCCTATCGCCCAATGCATCTCGCCCTCGGAGCATGCACAGCGTGCGAACGAACGTCCGCCATGGACGAGCGAGCAAAGCTCGTGCCCGCACCAACGTTCTGGCTGATGGTTCGGTCATAGGCCAAGTAGAGCTCGCCACCGTGCCCGCCATGCCTCCCTTCCTCTCTCGCAGGTGCTCGCCACGGCCAATTTCCACCGGTGGTCGCCGCCGCCGGCACGGCCGTATCGGCACTACCGCCCTCATGTGGCCAAGCCGTCTTGGGTCGCCTCGAGCTGAGCCAATCGGTCCCGTGGACGCGCGTGGGCTCACCGGTGCTCGCGCTGCCTTCCCCTCAGTCCACCGCTGCCGGTGCTCGCCTGCCGCCGATGGCCGCGGCCGCAACCGCCTGCCTCCGTGGCCAAGAGGCCACGAGCCACCTCAGCTCACACCGCAAGTGCAGGCGAACGCGCTGGGCAGCCACGATGCCGGCCAACCAGTCCACCGTCGTCGTCGGCCGCCGCTGGCCTGAGGCCGGGCCGGCCTTGTCTCCTCCCCTGCTCGGCCGTCCGTGAGGAAGAAGGCAGTCTCCCTCTCTCTCTGTATTTCCTCGGTGTATGCATGACAGGTGGGTCCCTCGGTGCGCGGGTCCCTCACGTCAGGTTAAGTGGTGGCAGAGAGTGGGTGCTGAACTGGGTACGCCTAGCATTAATTAGGGTTTGAGTAATTCCGATTTTGAATTTCAGATTTCATGTAAATCTTCAAATATTCATATCTCATGCTAGGAGACTCCAAAATTAGTAAAAGTGGACTTTTTGGAAACCTTGAGAAGAGATCTATGCAGTAGAGTCATAAAATTCTATATGTTTATAGATGTTTTCTAATGTGTTTATTGAAGTTGAAAAAGAGCTCTAGAAATGCCTTTAAACCTAACCAGAGCAAGATCTGGAGTTTTAGACATCCAAAAATAGTGATTCTTGTTTTGTTAATTCTGTGATGACATGTACTTGCTAGGAAAAATGTTAAACACCCTAGTTGGTCACTGTTTTCTCAAGATTTTGATTTGACCTTGTCAAATAAGGAAAATTACATTATATTGCTTGTTATTTTATATCTTGAGTTGTGTTGCTCCGATTGATGTGAAATTTTTATGGTAGGCTTGTCATGCTATGGATGTACTGTGATATAGATTTCGTAGCCATTGCTTACTACATGCTCAAGTTATTGATTTAACTTGTTTATAGCTTGATAAATAGCTTATAAATAATATATAAATGATAAAATAGAAAATGTTGTTCCATTACCTTAGTATGATGTTTCTCTATCATATTGATTCATAATATGACCTTGTGTTCACAGAAAATATTGAGTTTTAGGTTTAATTTGCTTTTACATGAGTTATTGCAATAAATATTTGTCTTTTTCATAGAGGTTGATGTACTTATATAAATGGCTTGAAATTTGTACAGTAGACTTTTGAGGGCATTTGTAGACCCCTGAAATTTTGGTAGAATTTATGGAGCATCCTTATGATGTGGTCATAATTCCACCTAATTATCTAAATAAATTAAGAAAATGTATTAAAAGAATGTATTTAGTAATTGACACTATGTTTTCTGGTGTTCATTAGTCATGTATGAAATGTTAGTAAAGTTGGTTTTGTCCAATTATATGTTTGCATCATAAGTTAATAATTATTTCTTGCAAATGAGGTTTCTGGACAGATCTGGGAACTTAGCAAAGTTCTTCATGATAATGTGCTTTGTTGTGAAACTTATTTATATAAAAGTTGTAGATAATTTATGTATCTAGCTTCTGTTAAAAATTGGTGGTATTTGGCCATGTGGTTTAGGAATTATAGCTGTTTAAAGTTGAGTTACAGAATTGCTTGCTCTCTGTCTTGTTAGACCAGTTTCTGTGTTTGTATAAATTCGACATGTTAGACTTTGGAATCATGCTATGATGATTATAAATGAAATGTAGAGAATTCCATAAGCTTTCTATGATGTCTTCTTGCAAGTCATTTGGAGTTGTAGATCTCCAGTTATGATTAAATTACTCAGCTGTTGGTCTGATGTCCAGAAGGTAGCAATTTCTAGTTCTAATACTTTGATTAACTTTGTCATGCTTGGGTATTGAAATGTGACTCATATCTTTGATGATACTTGAGTGGTACCCTGTAATCTTGTGAGACTTGTTTCTTGATTAATGTGTTTGCCCTCTTCTATGTTATGTCTTCTTGGGGATTAAGTTAATTAGCTCTAGGGTTTAGGTGAACTTTGGTATGCTTGCATGATTACTTTGTTTATTGCACTTCTATGCATTCATACATATGCATTGTTGCACCTCATTTAGGTACGTTAGCTGAAGCACGTGAAGGACCTAAGGTGGAGTCAAACCCGAAGATGGAGTTGGTGGATCCATCCCGAAGATCGAAGGACTGGACAAGTGGTAGATTGGAAGATGCTCGCCAAGCGAACTCATCTGACATACTCTAACTTGAGTCGGATCCCAGGCAAGCCCCGGAGCATTATAAGCCTCCTATCTTCAAAGCAATTAATTCTATATATGTTATAAGTATTGTTGCATTAAGTGGTAGGAGTTGGTTGGAAACCCTTGCTGCATTATATCATTCCTTGTTCAGATATATGAATCCTTGAAGCCTACATAGACTAGGATCGAGTAGATGCTTAGCCCTGCTTTAAGCGGTAGAAGTCAGGTGATTTCCTGTCACCTGCGAGATATAGGGATATTCATATATGGCACGGTTGGCTATATTTGCTATCGTGGAATGGAACCATGTGTTAATAAAATGAAATGAGACCGGGCGGGATGACGATAGTGAAGCAACAAGGCATGGAGGTCTTGGGTGTGAATCTATCCCCGTCTGAGTCGTTTAAGGACCGATTCGCTGTACGTCCTTGAGTCATGTTGAACGCAGTCTAACACTTAGTTGGCCGGATAAGTCGTTCCGACCGCGAAGCCGAGTAATGTGATTCAGGCCAGGAATCGAATGGTAGGTTGCTTCTTGGAGGAGAGAAAGGATATGCTTGGGGACATTGGCGTGAGACCAAGGGGGGGTTAGAGTCCCTATCACCTGGCAGAGTGTCGCCCTTGGGGTCGCGACATCATTCGGACTCGTGATTCCTGAATCATATGAAATGGTGGCCTGTGCGACCCTGGCAGGGGTCTGCACGGTGAGTGTTAGAAATACCCCTCCAGCTGGATAGGAATTCGATTCGAATCGCCGTCGCTCCCGGTTAGTGAGCACTTGACTTGAGCAGCGGCAACGTAGATTCAATTAAATTGAACGGATGGTTAATTGGATCACGATGGAAAGATTGCCTCAATTTATACCTGCTATGGTTAATATTGTTTGCTCCTAATAAAGTGAGTGCTCTAGTACAGGTTCTAATATAGATGATAGGTTAATTATAATTAACTTGATGCTTAAGCATTAACGATTGATCATCTATATTAAGCTTTTATGCAAAATGTTGTCAAGCTAGCCCCACTTTATATCAGCCTTGCATGATCCTTGGTGTCGTCTTATTTCTGGTTTCTGACGGGTAAGTCTAGCTGAGTACTTTGTCGTACTCAGGGTTTTATCCCCACTTGTTGCAGGTTGTGATGTATCATGGCGGCTGCAAGAGTTGGTTGGCTCCTGCCTTAGCGGCGGAGTGTGATCATGGGCATGATCCTTCTTATGTACCTTATCTCTAATGCTTTTGTTGGAAGTCGACCGGGGTACTGGCATGTATTTGAAATAAGAGAAATGTTAGTTTTAAATTACTTTGCTTCCGCTACTTTTGAACTTAAGTTGTAATAACTATGTTGAACTCCGATGTAAATTGAATTACTTGTAAAATGGATGTAACATGTGACTTGTTATGTTGAATCACTACGATCTTGGCTTGTATGTTGGTTGGTTTGAAATCCCTCGTGATTTCATTGGACTACCGGAGTTATATGGGCTCAAGTGCGAGAATTTGATCATTTCGGTGATTGTTTTTGTACTTGTGCTCTTATAATTTGGACGGTTCTGTTACAGCTGGTATCGGAGCAAGATTCAACATTAAACTTGTCGTATGTGTATTTAAAACAAAGGTTTTGTTTTATAAAATCAATTTTATCAACTTATAGTTATATATAGGTTTGTCAAATCTAAATTTTAAACCTAAGTATGCCAGTGGTCAATTTCCTTATGCCCATATAAGGATTATTAGGTGGCTTATATAAGTACTAACTTGGGGGTTTTTCATTTATGCATCTACGCCCAGGCCAAGGTATGTATGTGTGATAACTCTCCCACACTATGCTACCCAGTGTGTCAGATTAGAGGTAGCCTTCATATATGAAATAGTCATATATGTTGCTAAGTTTACTTTTATGCAACGTCCACCTACGCTCAGGTAAGTGTGAGTTGTGAGAGCATGACCGTACAAACTGCGGTCTAGGGGAGAGCTAGTTTTGGTTACTGGATTATTTACATGTCACACACATGTATATATGAAGGTACTTAATTGTGGGTGATCGAATGATTCGGGTAGTTTTGGTGCTACATGTATATATACAGGGGTATATGTATATGGGAGTACTTAAAAATTTTACTTCCTGCTTTCATTGTGTGCTATATTGGGGAATTGTTGGGCTACAATGAAACTTTTCTGCAGGTACGCTAACTATGAATGCGTAAGTCGAATGTAGCTGACGACTAGCTATATATCGAGAGAGCGCGTGTTATGCCACCGACATAGAACGTGATCGCCACCTTAGGTTGGCAATCTTGTGAGGACGAATAGGACGAAGCATGCATCTTCATGATTGTTGCTTATTGCATGGCTATACTCTTCTCACCCTTGTTCTATAGTGTGTAATTTGTGATCAATATGTTACACTATCTTTCTTGTGTGAAGCTAAACAAGAATGCCTTTATGTTGCCCACCAAAGTGTTTGCCAATGCTTTAGACCTCATTTCAGTAATTGTGATTCTCATAAATGAATTAAATTGGTGTTGGTCTAAGGTAATAATGTTTAGAGCTGCTAGAATAATATGTTTGTGTGCTCTCTTGTTAAGTAGAACAAAGGCAAGCTTTGTTTTGCTTATTAAACATTGGCTGCTAGAATAGTTTCTGTTGTAGTGATTCTTTCATGCTCATAATGGTGTTTTCTGTAGTTATGGAGAATACCAAAGATGTAGCTAACTTACTTATCTAGCTTGTTAAAAAATTCGTGACCCTAGGTCTTATGTTTTGGGAGTTATAGATTTTAGAAGTTTGTTGTCAGAATCTGCTCATGTTCAGAACAAATCTGAATGTTTGCTTTATTTGACCTATGTGCGTATGGAATCATGTCTTGGAGATAATAGAAGTTTAGTTCTCCTATTTGTTTGCATGAGCCGTGGATGTTTTGCAACCCTTTCTGTGTGAAGACCCTTGTCGTCTGACCAACCAAGTTAACTTTTATCAACGCTAGCCTTTGACCATGGTTCGTACGTTGCCAGTTGTGGAGACCGTACCTAAATCTGTGTTGGACCTTCCGGTTACCTCTCCCAAAGGTTAGCTAGTGTGACACCACGTCTCTCTGCTATGGCCTCTAAATCGTATGCTTGCAATTTCATGCATCTACCTTATCAACTCAATCTATGACTACATATCGGTTTTCGCCTTGAAGTTTGCTTAATCCATCCCCAACCTTCCCAAGTCTCGGGATGTTTACCAGTTTTGATCTCATGTTGTTGTCCAACATGACCAAATCTTATGGTAATCTTTCATTTTTTTTCCATCACTTTGGTGAACGCTTGGCATGCGTGGAATTAAGCAAAAATCTCATGCTTAGTCGCATTCGGCAATTGAGCTATGTTCTCTTGTGCTATGTTTTGATCTTCGAATCACCTCTTGGTTAATTCCAAACCTTGTGACTACCTTTGCTTGCTATCCCTCCCTTGTATAATGCTTGTTTTTACCACCCAAATTGTTTCACTTGAAATTTCACCTTGGTGGTGTGATCGGTAATGGTGTTATGAGTAGCAACTAATGGTGCCGCGACGAAACCGAGAGCCTCCTGTGGCGGCCGACACAAGGTTGTGCTGCTCGGCACGCGCTGGTATCGTGGTTTCTAGTCATGACCCATTGCGGAACAACATCAATGTGTTATTCTCATGTGAACTTTTCCTTGGTTATCTTTCCCATATCGTATCGTAAGATCCATATCTCAGACCGAAAGTAGTAGAACTTCCATTTGAAGTTATATAAAGGATAATCTTTGAAGAACTAGTCACTGACATAAACATTAACAGACTGCAAGAAGTGGTAGACATGTGACTCTACGTAGTTATCCCAGTATTGACGAATATCATTTAGTAAGCAAGTATCTCGTCTCTATTGGATAAAAAGGACACACAACACTTAATGTTGGACAAGTTATCTGTGAGATGAGAATCGATTGTCGCATTGTGCATATGACCGGAGCTATCCAAGTCGCAATCTTGGGTGCATAATGACCATACAATCGAAATCAACCATCTCTAGAATAACTTCCTATTTGCTAACTTCGATGGCAACCATCTGTTCTGCATCAACTACAGTTGTTGTGGTCAAGAGGGAAGATTTGAAACTTTTTAGTGTTGAGAGACAACTGATTAGTTACTAATAGGAACGTTAATCTCTAGCTAGGTAACGACTCCTTGGTAGCTACGAAGGCTATGTCTTACAGAGCAATAACCAACAAGAAGTTAATTAACTAGTCAACAACTTGCATGGTATTCTATCTTCTAGAGCCATTGTGATCAAGTCAATTTCGTCTTGGACAATCACACAGATAGTGCAAGGTGTTCTATCAGCTAAAGTGAAGAATTAGAGAAAGTATGCCCTAGTTCCGATCTGTATCCTTGTGCCCTTAGATGCCACAAACGGTTTGTTCATAACTGTATTGGTCGAAGTGTTGAGGAATATTCAGAAATGGTTTCTTATCCTTGTAGGAATGTCCTCCTAGAGGAATATGCATTTTTGCCTTGCAAAAAGTAACCTGCAAGTTCAAAGCGTGTGCATCCTCGGATTGGTATGTAAATTAATAGTCGAGATCTGATGTTGGATGGCCCTTGTGAGGTCTCACAGATAATAGTTTGCACTCTTTTATTTGCTTTTGCTCTCTCGTATCCCCAATGTACGAGCAGCCTTGGTTTCTGCAAATCAAATTATACCACCGCGAATCAAAAGCAATGTGAAAAGTGTCAAACAACAGATTTCTCATCTTCGAGATGCTGTTTGATCCTAAAAAGGAAGCCTCAAGGTGACAGTTGGCTTGACAACGTTGTTATGATGCAAGTCAACTCAACTTACAGTACAACTAAGTCACCAAGAAAAATTTTACTCAACCGCTTTGCGGTAGACTACTCCCCGCGGTTTAGTAAATATTACAACTTTTGTTGTCCTTAAGGCCTCGCTATGTCTTTCTTTGGGAATTAATTTCCAATGATGACATACTTTGGAACCTTATACATGTTTTTACCTAAGAGGTTGCATCTGATTCAACCTAGATAACTGTTGCCATTGGATAAGAGAATCTTCTTAGGTAACATTTGGCAGAAATACGAAGCCGACAGAGTCAGCTATCACATTCACTAACCCATCAACAGACTCAGATAATACAGTGTTGTCATTAGAGAAAGAGAACTGCACACATGGAACCTCAAGTAGTTTTCCATTAGTTGGGGTCTAAATGAATGAACATTTATGACCAACATAGACATTGTCTATTGGTTAGTCAGTATCCTATAGCCTCAGAGTATATTTGTCGTCTATGATCTCACCCCTTTTGGAAGGTTGTACTCAAGCCATTTTGGTAGAGAGCTGCTTTTCAAAACCATGTGAACATAGAGCCATTTCAACGAGTATACTTCTGAAGATTTTGGTCTAATGTAAAGTTCATATGGACTATGTTGTGTTCACTAAACAGTCAGATACTTGTGAGTGGTTCACTCATGGACCAAATGATCTCCGTACACTGAGAATGTAGTACGTGCTAGCTTGGATTCCTCCCAAAGTAACAATGCTTCATGGAAGTCAATGAAGGAAATTCTTCAGACAAATTTTACTATGAAGAGTAAGTATCAGAAAGTTCCTTGGCCAAATTGTTCGCTGATGTTTGAAGCTAAGTAGCATAACGCTATCGCTACTTTTGGAAACTAGATAACGTGCCTCTCTTCCTTAAAAGGTCTTCCATTCCGAATCTCGGGACGCGATTCTTTTAAGGGGGGAGGGCTGTAACACCCCAGGTGTTTGTCACTCATTAAGTAGTGGGTTCGATCTCAAATATGATAGATTAAGTGGAGATGACGATGTCAAGGTCAACCTATGGAGATGAGCCTCACCTAAAGTGGATGTTGCATCATTGCTTTACATATAGGCCCCTTTTCAAAGAGATATGCTTGTATGGTGTTATGGCAATATCTTCATGTGTCTCACCTTAGTACCTATCTATATTGATCCCTGAAAAAGTTTCATGAAGTTTGGAATCAAAAAGTCACATGAAATGATGAGTTATATGCTTGTTTGGATTATAACTAAAACCTACACTTTTGTGCAACCTATGAATGGTGTGTATGTTTAGACTCTACAACACCTTAACTACACTTAGGACACTTAATGGAACAATGTTCATGTTGATCATTTTGCCTAAATGTGCTTCTAAGTGATGGTTGACCATGTATGGACCCTAGAACACTTTTGTTTGACCATTTCAAAAGTGTGACCTAGAAGCTTTGCGTGACTGTGCACCCTTTGACAAAGTTGTAGGGAATTTTATAAGGAACAAACTTTGTTTAAGAGTCAAGTCATGAAAATGTGTGGAACATGCTCAAAAAGGGCCCACAAGTCAGAATTTGGACTGTTTCCAACACTTAGCAATTTTAAAACCCGGATTTCAGCGTCTTCGACATTGGCATTCCGCGTTCTCCGAAATTCGTTAAGCAACTTGAGTTGGTCCAAAAATAAAAGTTGAAGGTTATATTATAGGGAAGAGCATGCAAAAAGTTGCACTGAGTTTGACCAAGTTTGGCATTGCAAAATCCCAAAACTGAGCCCTACCTTAACATGTCGACACTAGTAAATTGGGGACTGATTATCTCCTAATCCATTGCTCTAATAACTAGGGTCCTTAAACAAGAGTTGTAGGGCATCAGGAAATGAACAACTTTCGTAATTGGCCCATACCCAAATTCGGACCCGAGCAGGCCCAAAAACGGTCTCCAAGTCAGGCACAACGATGCGGGACACGTGTTCGGCAGAATGCCCAGACGGCCGACGCGTGCTCCGTGGCGTGGCAGCCATGCTTGTGCCGCGTCCCCCACCAAACCGCCGCGCGTCCATGTCCTCTGCCCCGCCTTACTGCTCCCCCTCGCATTTGGCAAGTCCGTGCAGCACCAGAGCATTCCCCCACTCCCTATCGCCCAATGCATCTCGCCCTCGGAGCATGCACAGCGTGCGAACGAACGTCCGCCATGGACGAGCGAGCAAAGCTCGTGCCCGCACCAACGTTCTGGCTGATGGTTCGGTCATAGGCCAAGTAGAGCTCGCCACCGTGCCCGCCATGCCTCCCTTCCTCTCTCGCAGGTGCTCGCCACGGCCAATTTCCACCGGTGGTCGCCGCCGCCGGCACGGCCGTATCGGCACTACCGCCCTCATGTGGCCAAGCCGTCTTGGGTCGCCTCGAGCTGAGCCAATCGGTCCCGTGGACGCGCGTGGGCTCACCGGTGCTCGCGCTGCCTTCCCCTCAGTCCACCGCTGCCGGTGCTCGCCTGCCGCCGATGGCCGCGGCCGCAACCGCCTGCCTCCGTGGCCAAGAGGCCACGAGCCACCTCAGCTCACACCGCAAGTGCAGGCGAACGCGCTGGGCAGCCACGATGCCGGCCAACCAGTCCACCGTCGTCGTCGGCCGCCGCTGGCCCGAGGACGGGCCGGCCTTGTCTCCTCCCCTGCTCGGCCGTCCGTGAGGAAGAAGGCAGTCTCCCTCTCTCTCTGTATTTCCTCGGTGTATGCATGACAGGTGGGTCCCTCGGTGCGCGGGTCCCTCACGTCAGGTTAAGTGGTGGCAGAGAGTGGGTGCTGAACTGGGTACGCCTAGCATTAATTAGGGTTTGAGTAATTCCGATTTTGAATTTCAGATTTCATGTAAATCTTCAAATATTCATATCTCATGCTAGGAGACTCCAAAATTAGTAAAAGTGGACTTTTTGGAAACCTTGAGAAGAGATCTATGCAGTAGAGTCATAAAATTCTATATGTTTATAGATGTTTTCTAATGTGTTTATTGAAGTTGAAAAAGAGCTCTAGAAATGCCTTTAAACCTAACCAGAGCAAGATCTGGAGTTTTAGACATCCAAAAATAGTGATTCTTGTTTTGTTAATTCTGTGATGACATGTACTTGCTAGGAAAAATGTTAAACACCCTAGTTGGTCACTGTTTTCTCAAGATTTTGATTTGACCTTGTCAAATAAGGAAAATTACATTATATTGCTTGTTATTTTATATCTTGAGTTGTGTTGCTCCGATTGATGTGAAATTTTTATGGTAGGCTTGTCATGCTATGGATGTACTGTGATATAGATTTCGTAGCCATTGCTTACTACATGCTCAAGTTATTGATTTAACTTGTTTATAGCTTGATAAATAGCTTATAAATAATATATAAATGATAAAATAGAAAATGTTGTTCCATTACCTTAGTATGATGTTTCTCTATCATATTGATTCATAATATGACCTTGTGTTCACAGAAAATATTGAGTTTTAGGTTTAATTTGCTTTTACATGAGTTATTGCAATAAATATTTGTCTTTTTCATAGAGGTTGATGTACTTATATAAATGGCTTGAAATTTGTACAGTAGACTTTTGAGGGCATTTGTAGACCCCTGAAATTTTGGTAGAATTTATGGAGCATCCTTATGATGTGGTCATAATTCCACCTAATTATCTAAATAAATTAAGAAAATGTATTAAAAGAATGTATTTAGTAATTGACACTATGTTTTCTGGTGTTCATTAGTCATGTATGAAATGTTAGTAAAGTTGGTTTTGTCCAATTATATGTTTGCATCATAAGTTAATAATTATTTCTTGCAAATGAGGTTTCTGGACAGATCTGGGAACTTAGCAAAGTTCTTCATGATAATGTGCTTTGTTGTGAAACTTATTTATATAAAAGTTGTAGATAATTTATGTATCTAGCTTCTGTTAAAAATTGGTGGTATTTGGCCATGTGGTTTAGGAATTATAGCTGTTTAAAGTTGAGTTACAGAATTGCTTGCTCTCTGTCTTGTTAGACCAGTTTCTGTGTTTGTATAAATTCGACATGTTAGACTTTGGAATCATGCTATGATGATTATAAATGAAATGTAGAGAATTCCATAAGCTTTCTATGATGTCTTCTTGCAAGTCATTTGGAGTTGTAGATCTCCAGTTATGATTAAATTACTCAGCTGTTGGTCTGATGTCCAGAAGGTAGCAATTTCTAGTTCTAATACTTTGATTAACTTTGTCATGCTTGGGTATTGAAATGTGACTCATATCTTTGATGATACTTGAGTGGTACCCTGTAATCTTGTGAGACTTGTTTCTTGATTAATGTGTTTGCCCTCTTCTATGTTATGTCTTCTTGGGGATTAAGTTAATTAGCTCTAGGGTTTAGGTGAACTTTGGTATGCTTGCATGATTACTTTGTTTATTGCACTTCTATGCATTCATACATATGCATTGTTGCACCTCATTTAGGTACGTTAGCTGAAGCACGTGAAGGACCTAAGGTGGAGTCAAACTCGAAGATGGAGTTGGTGGATCCATCCCGAAGATCGAAGGACTGGACAAGTGGTAGATTGGAAGATGCTCGCCAAGCGAACTCATCTGACATACTCTAACTTGAGTCGGATCCCAGGCAAGCCCCGGAGCATTATAAGCCTCCTATCTTCAAAGCAATTAATTCTATATATGTTATAAGTATTGTTGCATTAAGTGGTAGGAGTTGGTTGGAAACCCTTGCTGCATTATATCATTCCTTGTCCAGATATATGAATCCTTGAAGCCTACATAGACTAGGATCGAGTAGATGCTTAGCCCTGCTTTAAGCGGTAGAAGTCAGGTGATTTCCTGTCACCTGCGAGATATAGGGATATTCATATATGGCACGGTTGGCTATATTTGCTATCGTGGAATGGAACCATGTGTTAATAAAATGAAATGAGACCGGGCGGGATGACGATAGTGAAGCAACAAGGCATGGAGGTCTTGGGTGTGAATCTATCCCCGTCTGAGTCGTTTAAGGACCGATTCGCTGTACGTCCTTGAGTCATGTTGAACGCAGTCTAACACTTAGTTGGCCGGATAAGTCGTTCCGACCGCGAAGCCGAGTAATGTGATTCAGGCCGGGAATCGAATGGTAGGTTGCTTCTTGGAGGAGAGAAAGGATATGCTTGGGGACATTGGCGTGAGACCAAGGGGGGGTTAGAGTCCCTATCACCTGGCAGAGTGTCGCCCTTGGGGTCGCGACATCATTCGGACTCGTGATTCCTGAATCATATGAAATGGTGGCCTGTGCGACCCTGGCAGGGGTCTGCACGGTGAGTGTTAGAAATACCCCTCCAGCTGGATAGGAATTCGATTCGAATCGCCGTCGCTCCCGGTTAGTGAGCACTTGACTTGAGCAGCGGCAACGTAGATTCAATTAAATTGAACGGATGGTTAATTGGATCACGATGGAAAGATTGCCTCAATTTATACCTGCTATGGTTAATATTGTTTGCTCCTAATAAAGTGAGTGCTCTAGTACAGGTTCTAATATAGATGATAGGTTAATTATAATTAACTTGATGCTTAAGCATTAACGATTGATCATCTATATTAAGCTTTTATGCAAAATGTTGTCAAGCTAGCCCCACTTTATATCAGCCTTGCATGATCCTTGGTGTCGTCTTATTTCTGGTTTCTGACGGGTAAGTCTAGCTGAGTACTTTGTCGTACTCAGGGTTTTATCCCCACTTGTTGCAGGTTGTGATGTATCATGGCGGCTGCAAGAGTTGGTTGGCTCCTGCCTTAGCGGCGGAGTGTGATCATGGGCATGATCCTTCTTATGTACCTTATCTCTAATGCTTTTGTTGGAAGTCGACCGGGGTACTGGCATGTATTTGAAATAAGAGAAATGTTAGTTTTAAATTACTTTGCTTCCGCTACTTTTGAACTTAAGTTGTAATAACTATGTTGAACTCCGATGTAAATTGAATTACTTGTAAAATGGATGTAACATGTGACTTGTTATGTTGAATCACTACGATCTTGGCTTGTATGTTGGTTGGTTTGAAATCCCTCGTGATTTCATTGGACTACCGGAGTTATATGGGCTCAAGTGCGAGAATTTGATCATTTCGGTGATTGTTTTTGTACTTGTGCTCTTATAATTTGGACGGTTCTGTTACAGACCCGACCCTACCTCCGGATAGGGTCAGGCCTCCCTCGGGGGCTAGAGGGAGGAAGCCCCTCCCTGACGTTTCAAAATTTTCAAAAGTTTTCGAAAGTTTTTTTTTCGTACCCGAGCCTGCGGCACTGTTTAAAAACGTGGATGCTTTAGAAAAGCGAAGAACCCCTCAGGCTAGATCGGTCGATTGTGAAGAAACCTACACCCCGGTGGTTACGGTGCCTTTACTCACCAATCTCGGCCTGAGGGACCTATTCGCACTTCTAAAGAATCCACAAACTTAAACACAACGCAAGGATTGGGCATAACATTCAAAAGAACTTATGAAAAGTGTGCCACCCGAGCCCTTCGCGGGCAACTAGGAAATGCGGCTGTGCCAGAGCATGAGGATCCCTCGGGTTAGGATAATCATACAGCAAAAAGCATACGCCTCTACGACTGCGCTACTCTCGCCCATTAACCTCGACCCAGGGTATCAAACTCAGCTCTAAACACCACAGGCCTAGCTGCATCGCAAGGATTAGGGTGAACAAGTAAAAACTTAAAATGAAAGATAAGCACAAGTTTTATAAAGCGGCCCCAACGGCCATAGACTTGTTCAATATCCCAAGTTCTTACAAGAGCACCTTGCCCGTCACTGTTCACAGATTCAAAGGCGGGGGGACAACCTCTTCTTTGAACTTGGCCGCCTGAATCGTCGCTGGCTCTAGCACCTCCTCATCGATCGCATCAAGCTCCTCATCAGGGCTAGCGATGTAGCCTTCGCTAAGCGCCTCTAGATCAATCTTCTGATAATGAGACCTGAAGACGGCAAACGCACGCCACATCCCAACATGAAGGGCCTCCTTCACCTAGGTTTGAACCGCTCGAAGGCGGTGCCAAGACGATCTCGCAATGTGCTCGCTCCAAGGCGCACCTAGACTGCCCCAAGAGCATCGCATAACAGCTTGATGGTGGTGCGAAGCTTAGAGTACTCAGGCTGCTCTGTCGTCAGCGCCTCCCGCGCTGACAAAAGCTCTGCTTCCACCATGGCGAGCTTACCCTTTAGCCCTGATTATCACAGGAAATAAGAAATGCATTTTGAGAAAACGCTCAACAACAGATAGACAAGGGTACTTACCTTCTAACTCTTTGGCCCGAGCCAAGTCTTGCTGACGCCCTTGAGCCACCATGGCCCGGAGGGATCCTACCTCAGACTTTAGCTGTTGGTTCTCCTCGGCAACCTGAGAAGCCATGCATGTGGTCTCCTTCAGCTGGTCCTCCACGATGATCTTCTCCCACTGAGCTATGTCACACTCTTGGTGGGCCTCATCACACTCGCCGAGAGCACGCTCACGCTCAAGGCGAACAGAGTCAAGATCGGTCTGAAGCTGTTTTGAAGCCTGCGATAGCTCATCGCGCCAGCTCTTCACCTTCTAGGCCTCCTCCTAGACCCTATGAGCGCGCTCGGTGAGGACCGCCAGCTTCTCCCCCGACTCCTTGGTGACGGTGACCGCCTCGTCATAACGAATATGAAGATCCGCTATTCCATAATGAATGGCGGCCATCCTCTTATGGGCCATCGCAAGCCGCGCCTTAGCCGCGGTGGTCCTCTGTGTCTCTTCTGACCGCCATCCCTAGGAATCTCGCTCATGATGGAGAAACTTTGACTTTGTCCGGCTCCATTCGAGCACTTCCTACGCAAGAAATCATGTCAAAAGGCACCGAGAGGAGAAAGCACCAAGTGACAACCATTCACCTTGCTTAACGCACCAGACCAGCGGAGCGGATGTCATCGTGCAAGGCATTGAACGCTGTGGTTAGAGCCTGGTTCAGGGTCTGGCACCCAGTCTGGATCCGGCTCCAGGCATCCAACTCCTCAACGTCATCCAACACGAAAACCGGCGGTGCCTCTGGCTGACTCTAGCCCAACCAGGTGAGGCGTGAACCACCCCACTGGAAGGGATCGTGCCCCATCCACACAAGGGTTGTGGATCCCCCGGTGCCAGAAGACTGGGCTACCTCAGCCATGTCAGAAGGCTCGCTAGAGGATATCGACACCACCTCCCCTTCAACGGCACTAGGACTACTCGTCACTGCATCATCCACTCAGGACCCGCCTCCCACTGTGGATCCCATTTGTGATGAAGGCCCTTGGGCATAGCCTCATTCATTGTTGCCTGAGCCCCGGCACTTGGGCCCACCCGTACGGTCAGTGCAGGCACCTCCGCTGTTGAAGGCGGACACGCCTCGCCTTCCTGAGGGAGTGCCCTCTTGAGAGAGGGATCCGGCCCGAACAACGGTAGCTCCTCCGGTGTCGCCATCTCCTCCTACATGGATTCTCCACCTCTGCCTCTGAAAGCACCGCCCCGGCTGACGGGGTGGGTTGGGTGGAGGTGAAGAAGGGGCCTCCGGCACCTCACGTCCCCCTATGGCTATAGACACCGAAGGAATGCCACCGGCCGCCCCTAAGGCGGAGACATCCGACCCTAGCACGCTGCTGGCTGAAGCCTAGCCTTACCGCCATAGCGCCTTCCATAGCGCGAGCGGGGGGCCATCGGGCTGAACATTCCTACGAGGACAATAGGCATTAACGCTTCCAGGCCTCGACGCAATCAACCAACAAAGAAATAAACATCCCTTACCTCAGCGACGCAGGACGGGGACGTTTCTGCGATGGCTCCCTCAAGCATGACCCCGCGGTTACAGGGCAGGGCCTCTTCCTGGCCGCCACGGCCTCGGCCGTGTTGGACTGAGGAAGCGGCTGCAGCGGACCCACCATCTGCTGGGGTTGGGGACCCTCCACCCTCTCAGGATGGGCTGATTCTTGCAGCCTCAGGGGAGCCATTCCCCCGCCTGTCATCGCAGCATCCCCCAGACTAGGGTCCCCTAATTCCCGACGAGGTGGTTCAGCCCACGGCGATCACCCTTTGATCGAGAGGGATGACTCTCTAGGCAGCTCCCCCTCTTCAGCCATAGAATCCAGCTAGTCATACTGGTTGACCTCATCATCGTCGTCATCATCGTCAGTGCTCGATGACTCCTCTTCTTCCCCAGCCTGTCGTTGCAGTCTCCGACGCTTGTCGCATTCCTCTTTCATTCTGGCCTTTTCAACTCTCTTCTTCCCTTCCTCCTTTTGCTTCCTTACCCCCTCAGCATGAGCCCAATTCTGCACCCTCCACATCGCGTCCTTAGGAAGGGGTGGGTCAAAGTCTGGGACCAGGTAGAGATTCCCCTACAGCCGCCCGGGCCCCAGATCAGGCAAAAAGAAACACAAAAAAGGAAGAAGAAGAAGAATAAGAAGAAGAAGAAGAAGAAGAAGAAGAATGGAGGATGCTCACCATCTCAACAAAGTCATCATCGGGACGCATCAACGGGTGGACGTCGAGGATGGCGTCGGGAGGGACACTCTCGAGCGCTGACTTGATGCACCTCTTGATCTCCTCCCGATTAAGCCCCCCTGTCATGAGCATGGTCCCCTCGAGGGGCGCATTTGGCACCATTTCATCCAAGCGGCGTGTGTTGATATTTATTAACGCACATAGAAAAGGATACACAAGTGCACGGATATCGGTGAGCATTTCACCTAGGAGATATTTTCAGAGTATCATATTTGTTTATCCACAAGGAGAAAGCGTGCGATGACTAACCTAAATCTATACTTAACCCCTAGGCCGCACTATAAGGTAGCAAAGATATAAGCGATTAGAGAAGACTACGACGATAGTGTGGTTCCAACCTATGGTAAGCTATGAAACTATTGGTCTACGGGGACATACCAATGGAAAAGAGACACCACAGAGGATGCTTGACTAGGACACTTAATCCTACCAATCCTTCTGATGGGAGGAGGCTCCAAAGGTAACATTGGGACTGTCACTTCCCACGCTACTACACACCGATCCGGCCAGACAGGGTATATCTACGAGTATCTCTAGCCTAAGCACCATGCTTACACTATAGACGACTACCCTACCATCTACCATGGAAGAGAATAAAGTAAACTCGTAAACCATAGAACAATAATAACAACGTACTTACTTAGTATTGGAAGTTGAATTACCGAAGAATCTTAGAACCAAGCCTCGGGTTAGGAGACTTGATCCCGTAGGTACAAGCTGGAGAGGAGACATCGACATGCCGGGCTTCCTCCAACTCATCCCTCCACTCTAACTCTCTCAATCTAGAAGAAGAACTCTAATCTCACATGGAGACTACAAAGCTAATCTCTCTTATATGTGCCCTAAGAGAGAGATCCATTCAAGGGACCCCTTCCTGCTGATCCTCACAGGAAATAATGAATTAGGGTTTTAAGGGATGCCTCCTCTAGGGGCTAGGGGCCTTGCTTATATAGCCCTCTAGGAAGCACCACAACCCTCGGATCAAACTGGCCTTGATCTATAATTATTATTAATCCTCAAAGGCAGTGGAGGCATGATCTAGGAGGTGGAGCCTGATTGGCCACCTGGGTGGGGTGGCCACCCCTAGGGCTAGGCGCCTGCCCCTGTCATAGTGATAGGTGGGTCCCACCTCCCAGGGTTTTGTTTCCCGAACCTTCTAGATTATACTTTTTCCATCCATGGCCCTTTCTCTCTATGTAAACCTGATATGTGGGCCATCCTTGGTTCTTTTCAGCAGACTCCCTACAGAAACAAACATTCACCAAAACTCATAGAATTATGTCAGTAAACCCCCTATATCTAAGTGGTAATTATTGTTTAGTCTTTTTTATGCTATGTTGATGGTTAAAAATGATACTTATCTACCATCAACAAACTCCCCCAAGCTTACCCTTTGCTCATCCCTGAGCAAAGATAAACTCAGTGATGGATCAAGAGTTGCTACAATGCTTTCACGCCTCAAAAGTACACATGCGTTCAAACAAGAACTCTCCTCCGGATTAGAACGAACTATTCTGACTTCAAACTTACCCATATTACCTTTTACCATGGGGCTTGTAGCCGTCACTTGGGTCTTGAGTAGTTGAAATACAGAACGGTCAAGTTAAGCGCTATGTCTCAAGCTCTTTGATCAACCATTATTCTAGAGTTTTGCAAGGTTTTCAAATAAAACTCAGAGATTCTTGTGTATAACCCTTTCAAGTCTCTCCTTTATGGTATTTCTGGATCCTCACCAAGACATTTATGGTGTATGCCTTCTCTCTTCTCTCAAAATATGTGGTATTTTTTTCATAAGGCATAGTAACATTATACCTTCTCTTTCTCACCCTACTTCTAATAGGTCTATCTGGAGCTCATAGGTGGGAGACAAAAAATCCATACTTGCAAACATTTATTGCATAGTCAGACACATGGATCTAGAGGGACAAGTTCGGCCATACAGTTAAATCAAGATGTGCATGTGTATGATCCTAAATATGGGCTGAATGGGTATATGGTGATCGTGGAAAATGGTGATGATGGTAGATGTATGTAGGAATGAAGGGGTAAAGAGATGGTGAATACCTAATTCTACTTTCGCTTCTTTAAAGAAACACATACCTCTTCTTTGAACTTTGAAGACTTTGGGGAGAACTTGGACTGCTCAAAATTCCTCTATGTTAGGACATTTGTCCTCTTACTTTTATTTTTCTTTTCCTCTCTTTCTTCTTCTTCTCTCTTCTTTTTTTTTTGAACGGAGCACCCAAGTCTCTTTTGGAAATATTGATGGAGGTAGTAACAAAGGGATATTTGGACCTTTATTGGATAACAAAAGGGCTAGCAATGAATGAAGAGAAATTTTTGATGCTCACTCCCAGTATAGGAGTAGAACAATTATGGGATGTGTCTAAATGGAAAGTATGTGGATGTGTACTTCTAGGGTAGAAGCAGCATATATGGGTGGAGTGTACGTGATCTTGATTTTAACTGCATGACTAATCCCCTAGGGTCAACACAGACTGACCACACTCAATGCTTACAAGCAGCTAAGCTAACAAGTGAAAGTCTTTCCTAATCTAATAAGCATGTATATATGGTTGTGGTAGGAATTAAACTCTCGTCATACAGAAACTCATCATGCAGGATTTTTAATTTTCAAAGATAAATTATCTAGAACTCTAGTATCTCTAGGAGCATGATAAACAGTAGCACAAAACCTTCCCATATCATATCCGCCAACTACCTAGACTTAGATCAAGCATTCGCTACCCACGAGTTTCAGGTTCAGAGCAAATCTTAGATCAAAACAGTTGTGTCTAAAACTCAGGAGAGTTCGAGGTTGAAAACTAGGTACTTGAAAGGAATTACGGCAAAGCAACTATTCATCATTTCCATGCAAGAGATTATTCGAGATTCTTCTTTTATTAACAACTTCTTTAAAAACAAAAGCAAACTAAACACACTCTTTTTATTTTGTTTCTATTATTTTAGAACATTATTATTACTAAATAAGAAAAGTCATAAAGAATAAGGTAAAACTAAGAGAAGAAAATACTTAGCTAGATACATGGAGGTGCTTTCCCCCAAGCTGGATGTTGACGTAGTCATTCAATCTTATGAAGTAGCAGACTGGCAGCGGAGATGTTCTTCCTCCTCTAGTGGAGCATTAATTGATGTTGATGATTGTTGAGACAGTGCTCCACCAGTGGATAGAACATCCACTTGCTTGTTGGCTCTTCTTGGTCCTTCAAATCCTGTGGAACTTAAATAGACAACAAAACTTGTAGAATAGATTAAGTGTTAGTGGTTGGCCAGTCAAGCCTTAATTATCTAGAGTTTTTAAGATTGTTCTTGATTCTTTTAAGTAGAGTTTCAATAGAATTTCTCTCAAATACTTTTTATATTTTTATAATATAGAGAAAGTCTAACAAGATAAATGCATATTTATTTTTATTTTATGTCACCACAGTCAAAATTCCTATGGGTCCATGCCACAAAATTATTCACATGGGGCTTATAATTTATGATGCAGCAAAGCAAACATATATTTATTTTATTTTCTAATGCAATGCTAATATAGAAAAGTAAACATACAAAAAGGAGAATGATTATGCAACTGCTAGAAAGTAACTATGTGAAAAGGGAAATAGATGCAATGCTGAAAAAGGACAAATATGGATAACTACCGATTTTACCTTTCGGCAACGGTTCAGTGTTTTTAGGTCCCCTGAACCGGACCTCTTACCATGTTCATTCTGTAGGTGCACCATCTAGTCCCATAGTAGAGACCTTGATAGCTTGCACCTCTTGAGATGGTGTCACCCATGTTCCTTGCTCTTCCAGCAGTTTGAAGTGAAGTACTAGTTGTGGAAACTGGCAGCATCTTGTTCATTGTACATGTTCGTAGGTCCAAGATCTTCACTTGTAGGATTCTTGGGGAGTTGACAAGCTCCTCTACTATTGTGTTCAAAGTGGGTCCTGCTCATAGAGACAAGGCAGAGATCAAGTGCATAGGCTCTGTTGGTGGAAAAACACCAACAGAACCAAAAGTTTATTCTTCTCTAACCTTAGGCATATTGAGCAAGATAAAGTTGATGTTTATGTATTTTGCTTGAACTTGACAAGGGTGATAGGATCAAACAATGAGCATGAATGTAGCATTAAATCAATTGGGCAGATCAAATTTCTTAACCTTATAGAAGGATAGTCTATCTATGCATATTATGTAATAATTTCATGATTATGACTATCAACTTCCAAAGAAAAGACGTGCAATCATTTCAGATCATTGAGTTAAGATTATAAGATCAAGAAAGTGGTGACATGAACAAAGATTAGAGAACTAAGCAATCATTTCAGATCATTGAGTTAAGATTATAAGATCAAGAAAGTGGTGATATGAACAAAGATTAGAGAACTAAGCATGTTGAGTTAATTAGGTTGGGTCAAATGAGGTTGTAACTCAAACATGGTTGGTTCTCTATTTATGTGTATACCCGCATCAAGGAAAGGATTTTAATGTTAGAGCGTGCTGGCACTATAACACCTTGTGGAAGCTTTCCTTCGTTGGTTGTTCTTGTTCTTTTGTTCATGCACCAATGTCTTCTCTGTTGCACTCCTTCTTTCTTACATTTAGTAATGCCATGTTTTGTTCTCTCTTTAATTTGTTCTTGAACCATTAGCTCTTCTTATTGTTTCATTCCTGCGAATCATTAGTGGACACACATACCCGAAGGAGTATACAAGTAATGATAGGGGCATTGTTGTCACAAAGCGAAGGGTCAGTTTCTATGCTATAGAAGAATTTATTTGAACATACTAACACAGAAACATTCACTATTACTTCTTTCTAGAGGATTGATTTTATCTTATATTTGATTATCATATATAGGCATTACTCAAACTTATAGAAATAAAGCAATAGTTAATTGAGAGATTGCAAACCAGCGTGTAGAGCGATGAGAGCATGATAGGAGGAAAGTCATGGTTGGATCATCTAAAGGAGTTGGCCTTCCTTCCCCATGCATCAGCTTCTCAATCTAGTGAGGGTGTAGAAAGTTGCATGCTCTCCTCTTGTCAATCTTTCTTGATTCCCGATGAATAATAATTGACAAGAGAATGCAACTACAACTCGAAATCCTCTACGATGGTCTTTGTCTTCAAGTGGCATGACAGAGATTTGTTCACCTGCTTCTATGGAGTGAGTGCTTTGATTGTGGATCATGTTTTGTGGCACTCTTCTCCTTTCTCTTTGGCTATGAATGAGTTGTGTCTCCCTTGTGCAAGATTATTCTGTCTCTCTTCATCTCCAGTATGAGTTCATCTCAGGACTTTCCCATTTTGAATTTTAGAGTTTCTCTGTAGGGGTTAGTCTAACAAAATATACCATTATCTTTACTAGCAGTTTTTAGTTCAATAACCAAACTAGACTCCATGCCTAATCAGATTAAGGAAGGTTGTTTAACCTAAGCATCATGCTTAATTTAAAAGCCAATAGAAGCATGTACACTACTTCTAAACTAACACTTACTAGGGTAGACAAGGGTAGCATGAAAGCATTATAGAGATTTACTCAAACAGTGATGAAAGAGCATGATTGCTGTTTAGCAAATTGAGCATTTCTTAAAGGTAGGGACAACCACGATAATGTAGCAACATGGCAAAAAATGTATTTATGGAAGTCTATCCCCCAAGCTCGAATTTTACAAAAATTAAGATTGGATGAATGTAATTCAATGTTGCATAATGATTGGTTGGACATACCTTGCATTTGTTGTTTCTTTAATCTTTTTGCTCCAACCTGGAATGGTTAGTGACAAGAATACCCGAAGGAATATTTTCACAATTATAACTCTATGCTCATTTCACAAGGGCAGTGCAGCAGAAAGGTGAATACTCATGTCATGGTCTAAACAGTGCTTGTTTTAGGACACTAAGCTTGTCCTTGGGGAACCTTCAAGATATGAATTGGCAAAGTGGTTTCCCCTCTAGCACTAGTTTATGTGTACTAATCTCAAGATTCAACACAATAAGATCTGTAATGTTTATGATAAACATATGTGTCTACAGCCACCCTTTCAAAATATTTAGGAACAAGGAGCATAAGGGGGGTTGAAGATCTCGTGTGGGGCAATGTTAGAGAGACTAAGTGAATTAGGAGATTTCTTATATGAGCAAGGACTTAATAGGGTTTTTATAAAGTAGCTTCCTCATTCATTGAAGTCTCCATCATTTTCAACTTCCAAGGGTGATTCGGCATAAATGTCCAAAATTTTCCTTGTATTGCCTCTCGAGTAGGTCTTATATAAGGACTCACCTACACATTCAATGGAAATAGCACATAGGTTTTTAATGCTCTTTTGCCATTGATGTTGCTCTTCTCGATCCTCCTTATGGTCTTGATGAATCCTATGCTTTAGATGTCTCAGTGGATTTCTAGGATCGCTCAGGAGAAAGAGCATAGGAAGATTCATAGGGATCAGGGATGGGTTTAAAGATGGGTTCGAATTTCATATCTAATGTGGGCATAGAAAGGGAGAAGATAGGAGTGGATTCTAGATGGCTTTGCTCTCCTTCTATGGCATCATTTGACATGCTATCCTTGAGTCTTTATGAATGTCCTTCAAAGGGATTGGATTTGAAAAGCTTCCAAAGAGATCCCTTCTTGAAAAGATTCAAACTATATGTACTCAAAAGTCTCTTATGAAGCAGGAAGTTTATGCTCCTCCTAAAATCATTGGAAAGGATTTCCAAGGGTAGAATTACTTCTTCCCTCAAATGATTTTGGAGTACAACTGGTTTGGGATGGATAGCCAAATCGTGGGATTGGAAAGTTTGTAATGTGGCTATGAAAACTTCTTCTAGTTTGGGGGATGATTCCTTCTCTTCCTCTAGGAGTTTATCATGAAGGCTAGTGCAAGGAGTGTGTCTACTAATAAGGACAAACCTTGCTCCACTAACGGATAAAGAAAGGAAAACTCCTCTAAAGGCGATATTATTAAGACCCGTATAAAAATATAGAAGAAGAACAGGGTCTTGTAAGGCTAGGTCTAAACCTAAATTTATAAGGTGCTTGAAAGATTCCCTTAGTGTAGCCAAAAGTTCATTATCTCCTTGATCAGAACATAGGACCTTTAGTTCATTACCTTCTTGATTAGAAGATAGGACCTTGGCTGTAGGAAAGGGTTGGTTTTGACCTATTGCAACCAAACATGGGTGTAGCTCATAGCTAGATGTGAGAATCATGGGTTCTAGTGGATCTAAGCTTTGGTTCATGGGTGCAGGATATTGATAGATAGGCGTGGAATTTGGGTTATCCATAAGGATAGAAAAGAAAAGGCAAAAGGAAAAGAGAAAAGGATAAAAGTATAATACAAGGTTAAGCAAGACTTGAGGTTAACTCAGCTGACGTCTTTCTCCCCGGCAACGGCACCAGAAATGCTTGTTGATATTTGTTAACGCACATAGAAAAGAATCCGCAAGAGCACGGATATCGGTGAGCATTTCACCCGGGAGATATTTTCATAGTATTGTATTTGTTTATCCACAAGGAGAAAGCGTGCGATGACTAACCTAAATCTATACTTAACCCTTGGGCCGCACTGCAAGGTTGCGAAGATATAAGCGATTAGAGAAGACTATGATGATAGTCTGGTTCCAACTTATGGTAAGCTATGAAACTATTGGTCTATGGCGACATACCGATGGAAAAGAGACACCACAGAGGATGCTTGACCATGGCACTTAATCCTACCAATCCTTCTGACAGGAGGAGGCTCCAAAGGTAACAATAGGACTGTCACTTCCCACGCTATTACACACCGATCTGGCCAGACAGGGGATATCTATGAGTATCTCTAGCCTAAGCACCACGCTTACGCTACAGACGATTACCCTACCCTCTACCACGGAAGAGAATAAAGTAAACTCGTAAACCATAGAACAATAATAACAACGTACTTAGTATTGAAAGTTGAATTACCGAAGAATTCTAGAACCAAGCCTCGGGTTAGGAGACTTGATCCCGCATGTACAAGTTGGAGAGGAGACACCGACATGTTGGGCTTCCTCCAACTCATCCCTCCACTCTAACTCTCTCAATCTAGAAGAAGAACTCTAATCTCACATGGAGACTATAAAGCTAATCTCTCTTATATGTGCCCTAAGAGAGAGATCCATTCAAGGGACCCCTCCCTGCTGATCCTCACAGCAAATAATGAATTAGAGTTTCAAGGGATGTCTCCTCCAGGGGCCAGGGGCCTTGCTTATATAGCCCTCTAGGAAGCACCACAGACCTCGGATCAAACCGACCTTGATCTACGATTATTATTGATCCTCAAAGGCAGTGGAGGCATGACCCAGGAGGTGGAGCCTGATTGGCCACCTAGGTGGGGCGGCCGCCCCTAGGGTTGGGCGCCCACCCCTATCACAGTGACAGGTGGGTCCCACCTCCCAGGGTTTGGCTTTCCGAACCTTCTAGATTATACTTTTTTCATCCGTGGCCCTTTCTCTCTATGTAAACCTGACATGTGGGCCATCCTTGGTTCTTTTTAGCTGACCCCCTGCAGAAACAAATATTCACCAAAACTTATGGAATTATGTCAGTAAACCCCCTATATCTAAGTGGTAATTATTGTTTAGTCATTTTTCATGCTATGTTGACAGTTAAAAAATGATACTTATCTACCGTTAACAGCGTGCTTGCCGCATTAGCGGTAGCACCCTTCGCTCATGAAACGTGGTGATGACTCTGGCTCCCATCACGCCTGCATCTACCAGGCGCTTGACCGCCTAGAAAAGGAAGTTGATCTTCCTCTTTTCGGAGGCGATGGTACCATAGCCCTAGTTCTTCGGTGCTTCTCCAAAGAAGCGGCCAGTGTATGGAGGCAAGGGCATGTCGGTGTCGCTCCTGAGGTAGAACCACCACTGATGCCACCCCTTGTTCGACAATGACCCCTTCATGATGATGTACTTGTCCGCCTGTCTCTGTCGAATCTAGATCACACAGCTACCGATGCGCATCGGTACCGACTCGCCCCTCCTCACTGACTTGAGGAAGACGGTGGCGCAAAAGTAGTACTTCCACAGGGCGAAGTTGGGCCTGATGCCCAGATAGCCCTCGCACAGAGTGACAAAAACTGTAATCTGCAAAATCAAATTGGGATTGAGATTTTGCATCTCAATCCCGTAATGGTGAAGAAGACCGTGGAAGAAATCGCTCACATGCGTCCCGAACCCCCGTTCGTAGAAATGAGCGAAGCTGACGACATAACCAGTGGGGGGATTCCGTTCGTCCTCGTTTCCAGGGACAATCCACTCTGGCTGCGTGGCATTCGTCACCAGACGGAGGAGCCCATCCTCGACGAGCCATGATGCACTCTTGTCACTGAAGTTGGAACGGCCCCACGGATCCATCGATGTGACCGAGAGAGCGCTCTGGCGGCGAAAGCAACGGCGGTGGCTACAGGGTGAGTTTTTTATCTTTCTTTATCCCCTTCTCTCACGCTTCCTTACCGAGGCACTGGAAAGGCAAAAGGCAGAGGTGTGCAAGGGAGAGAAAAAACCACCGGGTTAAAAAAGGAGGTCGGGGCGATTCAAGGTTCCAACCACCCACATTTAATGCAGCTGCAAAAACGTCTCGTCACATCCTAAATATCTCGGTAACCATTCGCACGCCCCTTATAAATCTGCTCCCACACCTCGCACCCACCGCCTCGCAAGCCACGCCTGTCGTTACCCCATCGCAGCAAGGAGGCCGGGCACCCCACCTCTACACGGGCCGACACCGGGCCTCGGTAGATAACCGATCGAACACAAATCGCCCACCTTCCCACGCACCGCAACACGAAACATCACAACAGAAACTGCCCGGCATGACCCCTCGTCTCCCCCAGGTGGGCCCACTCACTTGATTATAAGCCCTTAAAGGGATAACTCATCCCTCCAAGGCCTCGAGGGCTACACCCGACGGGTGCGCTCATGCGCACCCACCGGATAGTCTTCTCAAAAATCAAATAAGCCGTGATAAGGCCCAAATGGGATGACATGGGCCCATGCATACCATCCGTTCTGCTGAAGAGCGTAAGGGAAATGACACGACAACAGAAAATCCATCCGGTTAGTCCCTTGCAACGCATAGGGGCTCGGAGGCTTCTCCTGCATCCTGACCTAGCGAATGGTCCACGCCAAGGCCACAAGGGCTCCCCTCCCGACCCACGGTCGTGGTAGAAACACCATGCTCGCTCGACTATAAGCCCTTGAAGGGATAACCCATACCTCCAAGGCCTCGGGGGCTACACCCGCCGGGTGCGCTCATGCGCACCCACCGGACAGTCTCTCTAAAAAATAAAAATGAATCAAAAACTACCCGTAGTCTCTCGTTCTCAAGCCTCTGAAGGAGTTCTCTACTCCATAGGCTCGGGGGCTACTGTCGGGTATCAAAATACCTAGGGTACCCAACAGAGGTAAAATACGACACCCTGCACGATTATTAAATTGGCCCACCATACGGGACCAAAAAAAGCACTAACAGCATGTCAGCCACTCAAGGCACGAATGACAAACTCTATCTCGCCCGAGCCTTGCGGAGAGGCCTCAGGTACGATAGGCGTCTCGGGCGAAATCTCTCCATCTCGCTCGAGCCCCCGCGGCGTCATTAGAGGCGCCCCACCCCCCGCGGTGCATTTCTGCCTTGTCCGAGGGGCACGTGGAGCCCTTAGGCAAGACAGAGAGCCACGGGGGGGCCAACACGGTGCTTGCTCCATCGACGTGATGGACGTGACCGTGCACAGTCAACAGGGGCACCGGAACCACGCCCTGACCCTACATGACCCCGGTCATTCTACTACAACGACATCCATACCTCCACAGCAACAGGGGTGACAGCAGCTATGCCACCTAACCCCCTCGCTACGAAAATCCTAGCGCACGCGCCGCCCACCTTCATGGCACAGAGGCGTACATGTCAAAGCATGGCCCCGGCACGTCGCACCAGCGAACAGAGAGGCCAAAAGATCAACGCCCCGCATGACTCCACACTACAGGGAAACTGTTCCCACCGGATAAGGGGGACAACGACTACGCCCAAGGCCACCCTTTTGCCTTTCTCTTTTATTTTTACCGTTTTCACCCCTTTACCAGAAATGTAACCCGAGCCCTCCCCTTAGAAGCTATAAAAGGGGAGGCAGGGGGCGCATCTAAAGGAGGGCAGAGAAGAGAGGATCCAGCAACAACAGCTACAACACACCGCAATAGAAACTACACCACCACCACTCAAAAGACTTGAGACCTACTCTCTCTCAAAAGCTTGTAACCCCTACTACGAGCACCTCGGTGCAAGGCAACATGAACCGCAGCGAAACCCACTGGACGTAGGGCCGTTCATGTCTGAACCAGTATACATACTTGTGTCCGCTTTGCACACCATCAGGGTCTAGACGCGCAGATACAAACTCACTAGTCACTCCATTTAGATGCCCGGTCCTATGGACACCGATAATATTAATGCAGGTACGTACGATCTCATCCGACACCAAAAATCTCCACCGAATTCTGCTGAAAACGAGCGCCGCTGCCATCCAATTCCACCCTCTCACCAACACCTCCACTGGCACAAGCGGCGACGCTCCACAGAAATCGCCATCGGCCCCGCTCCGGGCAGGCGGCCACCATCATTTCCCACTTTTTCGCCCGGTGCCTGACTCCCGAGCACTCCTCGCTTTTTTGGCTTTTCTTTGCGTCGCACGAGGGACCGAGCGGGAGAACAAGACATCGAGGCTTGTGCATGCTTATCCTAGCCGGCCCGGGTTCCTTGCACCACGCACCTTTTCACGCGAGAAAATGGCCCTCCAACAGTCCAACTGCAGCATCGCTCGCCCAGTTGTCATTCATTATTATTTTTAGCTTAAGATGATTCATGAATTATACGCAGGCAATTTGATTCTAATGGATCTTTTTTTAAATGGATCCAACAATGCAGATAATAGAGCAAAGCATAGGTAGTTCACTGTTTTCCCAGGCCCCATCAGCACCATCTGTATGTTCTATGGTTTTTCCTGGAGGTTCTCCAGCACTAATTTACTACTTGTTTATAGAAATTCTTCCTCCACCAGTTATTTAGTAGAGATACCTAGAGAAAATTGTGCTAAATTGAAATCTAATCAGCATTCTACTCTTTGCCCCTTGATTTGCAAACTAATTAGGTAAAATTCCTTGTACAGATTGTTTGAAACCATGAAATCTTGATGAGGACATATTGCAGGGATCTAACTCATGCAATCCTTGGATGTGGGTTGTACTAACCTTGGATGATGTTGAGGTGAGTCCTGCCTCCTTAGATCTGGTGATTTCCCCCTTTTCCCCTGCCTGAGCAGAGCTCTTCCTCACGAACAGATCTGTTGTGTGTGGGGTTTCCTTCTTTTCTCAAGTAGGTGCTTTATTCCATAGTTATTTTTGTTGCTGGGCTGATGGACCTGGGACTTGATAATAACATGGGCCTTTTTGTTGTCAGGTTTATGGGCTGACTTGCATAATTACAAGTACAACATATCTCTCTTTGGGCTTGTTATTTCTTTTCAAACAAACTACAACTCCAACAGATTACAATTGCAACAAAATACAACTAGAACAAAATCTATGTGCTACTTTCTTGAAAAACACACGCTTTTTTCCCTACATGATTTTCGTGTGCTACTCAAGGAAATAACACATGGTTTTTCCTTTTTGTGGTAATGGCTAGGCGGCCCAAATTCGGGTGCTAGGTTCAAAAAAATACATGGTTTTGTGGCTTGCTGGAACTCATGTGTTTTGTTGCCACAAAACACCCGTGTGGTGGTTGTCTTCAAAACGCATGAGTTTTGAGTAGACATGCTCTTGTTTTTAGATTAGTTTTTTGGGATTTTTTTTTAGATTAGTGTGCTATCTGAGCTGGGCCGAAGAAAAAGCCCATAAAGGGAACAAGTTACTGTAGATCGTTGCCGTTCTTGTCTCTCTATCCCTTTGTGTCCTCTCGTCGTCTTATCCAGATTCCGGAGCCGAGCGCAGGGAAGACAGTGGGAATGGCATGCGGACCATGAATATCCCAAATCCCAAGAGAGCAGAGCAAACCGAAGCAATGGAATGAAGCAACAAGGCGAGTGTTGAGTCGATTCGGTCGCCGATGCGCAGCTGACTGGTTGCTGGCGCCCGAAGCATGGCGGGAGTGCGTCCTGCTCCATGGCCGCCGGAGCCTACTGCGCCTGCCCATCGTCCTCCTCCTCACTTTTCCCCCACCACCGTCCTCGTCCTCGGCGCCACGCCGGCATAGGCATAGCAACCATCATGTGCAGCAGCAGCATGAACGGGTACGGCTACGACAGCAGCTCCCTTCCGTCCTTGTCCCTGCCATTCCCAATCCCAGCGCCCCGCGGCGTCACCAGCACCAGCAGCGGCGGCCGGCTGCGCATCTTCTCCGGCAGCGCCAACCCGGTGCTGGCGCAGGAGATCGCGTGCTACCTTGGGATGGAGCTGGGCAAGATCAAGATCAAGCGGTTCGCGGACGGCGAGATCTACGTGTAGCTGCAGGAGAGCGTGCGCGGCAGCGACGTGTTCCTGGTGCAGCCCACCTGCCCTCCAGCCAACGAGAACCTCATGGAGCTCCTCATCATGATCGACGCCTGCCGGAGGGCCTCCGCCAAGAACATCACCGCCGTCATCCCCTACTTCGGCTACGCCAGGGCCGACAGGAAGATGCAGGGCCACGAGTCCATCGCCGCCAAGCTGGTGGCCAACCTCATCACGGAGGCCGGCGCCCACCGCGTGCTGGCCTGCGACCTCCACTCGGGCCAGTCCATCGGCTACTTCGACACCCCCGTGGACCACGTCTACGGCCAGCCCGTCATCCTCGACTACCTGGCCAGCAAGACCATCTGCCCCAACGACGTCGTGGTGGTGTCGCCGGACGTGGGAGGGGTGGCCAGGGCACGCGCCTTCGCCAAGAAGCTCTCCGACGCGCCGCTGGCCATCGTCGACAAGAGGCGGCAGGGACACAACCAGGCCGAGGTGGTGAACCTCATCGGTGATGTCAGGGGAAAGGTTGTCGTCATGGTGGACGACATGATCGACACGGCCGGGACCATCTCCAAGGGCGCCGAGCTACTGCACAAGGAGGGAGCGCGAGCTGTGTACGCCTGCAGCACCCACGCGGTCTTCAGCCCACCGGCGCTGCAGAGGCTCTCCAGCGGCCTCTTCCAGGAGGTGATCGTCACCAACCGCCTCTGCAGCGCCCTCTTCCAGGAGGTGATCATCACCAACACCGTGCCGGTGCAGCACCTGCACAGCTTCCCGCAGCTCACCGTCCTCTCCGTCGCCAACCTCCTCGGCGAAACCATCTGGCGTGTTCACGACGATTGCTCCCTCAGCGGCATCTTCAAGTGACCTCATATCATGCATCCATGTTCATCAGTTGACACTACCATATAAGATACGGTGTCCTCCCATTTTATTTGAAGCTCCAGTGTATATATAGGAGTATTATAGTACATATATATGTCCTGATTCACATCCATATATATGTTTCAACTAATGAAGCTCCTGCATACAAAACGATGGGTATCTTCAATTCGATTCCCAAGCTAAAGGACATATCAATCTCATGACTAGAGCTATTTGTCCGTTCTAGTTGCAACAATACAACTTGCCAAAAGACAAACATCGGATTCCTAACAGCAGGCTAGCACACACTGCGACGGCGATCCGCAGCACCTGTTACTCCTATCATATGTACAACAATATCAGTACCTCTTGCCTTCGCATACAGACTAGTTTGAGAAACACTTCTATCTCAACACTCCAGAGACCAGAGGCATATAGATAGATAACCTAATCACTGCACGTAAGCTTCGCCTTACTTCTTCCTTCATGTGTTAAATCACATGAGCCCTGCTCCCTCACCTCACCCAAGCAAGCACCCATTTCTTCCGCAAGTTTTATCACACCTCCACCAGTCCTTGACTTGACCCTTGCACCTTGCACCTTTTTAATCTTTGCACTAAGTGAGCCACTTGCTGCAAAGGCAGAGATCAAAAAATATATATATAGTGAGAAATAAAACCATGGAATCGGTATCTTGCCCTCACGTTCACAGATCCACCCAAAAAAGACAGCCCCAGGTTGTACGGCCAGCACTTTTTTTGAATCCAAGAAAAAACAGCGGGAACTGCATTGGTACCTTGCCACTGGTAAACAACCTTTGACTCCCCCTTAATCACCTTTGGATATTGATCTATTCGAGAATCTTCTAGTATCAGTTCCTCGACCTATGTCAAAACAGAAATGAGAAAAAAGAACACATCAATTTTGTTTCCTATAGATGATACCTTATGTAGTTTGGAGGCTCATTAATGTACGTATATTATTCTTTATAAATATGAGAAACGAATAACAAATATGTGCATGCTAGAAGTGTGTCCCAAACAGCATTCTTCACTGGCATGGACAGATAAATTGGGTATGCTGAATAAAGTGGCAGCAAAGAGTAGTCATTGGTTTTAAACTACTATAATATTCATAACCATAAGACTCAAACCATAACTTCATACTACTATCCAAGATATGAGGATCCATGAATTATCTCTGCATATGAAAGTATAAGCACTGTTTTAGTAAATGTCCCAAGTAATTACATTTGATAGCATAATTTACTATCTTAAGTATGGCAATACTCCAGAGATTACTTGGCTCACAGGCAGCACTGCCAGTCTGCCATGTACCTAAAATTGTCGTGAAATACATTGCAAAATACGGTAACTCCATGCTTTTTTGTTCTTACTTTTGACCTCTTATACAAAATGATTTAGATGACAGTAACCAAGAAAAGCTACTAAGTATTTGGTGAAATACATTGCAAAATAAATACCTTCTTCCACAACAAAGCATTCTTTCTCTCTCGAGGAACCAGCAGGTGATCCCTGAGCCAAGAGGTAACCACCCAAGGCTCACAATTGGAGTTGTCAATCTTGGCGTTTACGGCATTATCTTCAAGGATTTCACATACCTACTAAATGACAACAGACAAAGGCACAAACCAGAAGGTCCATAAGGAGTTATTGCAAAATAAAAACTCAACACCAAATAATGCAAACAACACACTGAATGAAGAACTCTATGATGCACAGAAAGTGTCACCCTTCTCAACCTCCCTCACACTTGAGAAGCAAAGGAGGTGGGAACGTTTGGTAAATCACATAAAAATCAATGTCAGTACACCTCAAAGCCCAGAAAATTTTCCACACAACAATACTAATAGTTTTAGCTTACAATATAGAAAAGGTAATTCACAGATCCAAGCACACTCAAATTGCCTCAGTAGTTGGATGCTTAAGCATGAGATGTATAGCAAAACATATTTGATATACCAACAGCACCCCGATTGCATCAGCGTAATGAAAATATAAGCTACAATTAGCATTTCATTGAACCTAAACAAAGGATGGTGAAATAAAACATCATACCTGCTCATATATTTGTTCAGCTCTATTAGACAATGCCCGCCTCCTGTAAATGATCCACAGTATCCAGAGCAGTGCTGCAAACTTGGGTTCCATCATCACTTGAGCTGCCTATAAACAAGCAGCATGCCCAAGATAGCCATGGTAGAAGCATACCAGGATACAAAAGGTTGCCACAGAGATGGTATTTCTAGAGATCCATTGGCGAACTCGACAAGCCAGGGGCATATGAAGCTCCGCGACGACCTCAGGGCATTTAATGACTTTGACTCTAAATGGAAATATTTAGAGGGTTACCGTTAGCATCCATCATGCTATATAGAATGTATTGTCAGTGGGGAGGTGAGAGTTGCGAGATACCATACTTGTTAGAAGTAAATGTTGTGTCGAAGAAGCCCCAAGAACTATCCAGCACCCTAGTTTTCACAAGTTGAATTCCATCCTCAGTTAGGCCAGCAGGAATCTTTGACAAGAGTTCATCAATTGCATTTGAGACATCATGCTCCTGAAACTGGAATTGAAATATATACCGCCTTAGCAAATACTAGAAGAGACCTGGACAGGAAAGCCATGAGGTGAGGTGGAACAGGGGATGAAAACGGACCAGGATTTCGGCAGTTTGGCCACATAAAGCACGAGCATGCTGATTGCAGATCCTTAGCTGTAGCAGCTGTGACTTAATTTGTAGAGGAGAAGGAACAAGACGACGGATACAGTGCAGCGTTAGTAGATGCGCATGAGAGAGAGAGAGAGAGAGAGAGATAGTGAGACAAGGAAAGTGCATTACAATCTTGTTAGCTGTTTGGCTGAGCAGTCCATCCTCTATGCATGCTTTGCCTTGCCTCTTAAAGCCCTGGACGCACTCCAGCTCACCGTCCACACATCGTCCGTTCAGAGGGCAAGGTTGACACGAATCTGCGCATGCCTTGCCTTAGCTTTGCTTTGCTATGCTATACTATAATAGCTAGCAAGGAGAGCATGGAGAGGAGTGAAGGAAGCTGTAGAAGGAGATGGCCGTACCGTCGGCGTAGTCATCGGGCGATTGGGGGGAGTCGCAGAAGTGCTCAGGGCGGCGGTTGAGGACGCTGCAGGCCGCGGCGGCTGCGGCGGCGATGGATATGACGGCGAGCAAGCGGACGAGGTCCTCCCTGGCGGGGAAGAGGCCGGGAGGGGGCTCGGCGGCGGTCGGAAGGGGGGCCCGGGCCGACCGCCGCGGCGAACGCGACGGCATCTTCACGCTGTCTCTGGCGGTACGGACGGACGGACGGGCTAGGAGAGGAGAGGAGAGGTGAGAGGGAGACGAGGCTCCTTCAATCTCAGGGCCAGCCCAGCCAAGCTCAGCCCATATAAGGAAGGACTTAGGAGGCCGGCCCGTTGCCGCCGCTTTGACTGTTTGTCGGCCCAGACCAGACCAGCCCAGCCCATAAAAAAAATTAGGCCGAGCGTCCAAGTCGTGATCTTTTTTGGGCCATCCATTCTATTCATCTGCTCACAGCCTCAAGGGGCACACCACACGGCAACCAAGGAGGAGATGATGAGGAGCGCCGTGCTCGTGGCCCTCGCCGCCGCGTTTGCCCTGGCAGTGGCAACCAACGCAACGGTGGACGCCACCTGCAAGTCGGCGGCCGCCGGCGACAGCCGCGTCAACCTGCAGCTGTGCCTGTCGCAGCTCGGTCACCACCGCGAGAGCCCCGACGCCGACACCTGGGGCCTGGCCAAGGTGGCCTCCCTCGTCGGCGTCAACAGCGCCGACCTCGCAGCCGACGACATCAAGACCCTGGAGGCGGCTAGCCATCCGTCGCCGGCGCTTGCCCAGTGCGCCAAGCTCTACGCCGCCGGTAAGCAGAGGCTCGCCGAGGCGATCTCTCTCACGAAGCAATGCGACGCCGCCTTCGCCAACGCCAAGGCCGGTTGGCCCAGCGCAACGCTGATTCGGTGCAGATTGCCATCATAGCCACCGCCATCACCAACCTCATCAAGCAGTGACGATGGTGGATGAACGAATGTCAATGAATGGTTGATTGCCGAATTTGATTGGTTTTCAAGTGAGAAAAATAAATGGAGTTTCCGTATGTTAGTTAGCTTTGTGTGTCTGTCTCTTCTCTCTGGACAGAAAACAAAGACCAATTTGCAAAATTCATCATTTCAAATCAAGAAGAGGAATTAATAAATCTTTGTCATTCTTCCTTGGTTCGTAACTTCGTATACTAATGTAAGTACTAAGAATTGACGGTCGTACAATATATACGTACCAAATTCAGGGAGGGAGCAGTACTAAGCTCTCCATCTCCTGCCGCCTTGCCGCGTAGTCTGCTGCTCCGACGACGGCAGCGCCATTGGATGGAAACGACCGGAACAATGACGCGGGAGTAGAGAGCGGAATGGAAGAATGGATCAGGGGCCGTCCGGTACCAACGGGTCAACTTATTTAATGTCTACGTAAAACCTTTTTTACTGGAACTAGAAGAAATAGGGTAGTTTTCTTGAGGTAACTCTCGGTGTTATGCATTCTTGCTTTCCTGCTAGAGCACATTCATACAATTATTAACCTCTTCGAACCCATGTTTCCCTGCGGTCGCTCGCACCAGCCACGTCACCCGAAATTCACCGAAGCTATCCACGTCTCCCGGAATTCGTTTGCTTGGCCAGAAGCGAGCCACGTCGCCCGAAATTCCCGACCACAAATGTATAAGAAAGAGCGAGCACCATAAGCCCTTTAAGGAGTCCGCTTAAACAATGAAGCAGCGACGATGAAAAGACCGAGAAGATGAGTAGACGGGAACATGTTACTGGGCCTAGACTAGAGAGAGTTAAGCTGAACCAGATGAGCGAGGTGACATGTATAAGGGGACAGCAAGGCAGGGACGATTCGCTTGTAAAGTAGTAATGCATGTCGATGACCAGATGTGTTGAAGTGGATTGAAATTGACCTTAATTTAATTTCACTTTAGTCCACTCTAAAATATATGGATTAAGATGAATAGATATGCATTCAAAGAAGACCTTAGGTGGGTAAAGAATATGAAAGTACGTTGGAGTTTGATGGTGGACGGAGAATGTGAAACCAGAGACGGATGGATAGAAGAAAAAAAAACTGGAAGCTCACGATGACACGGTTAAAATGACGATGCAGTGGGGTTTTTCTTTAAAAGAGATATAGATTGACCAATAACTACTAATTAGTTCTTAGGCTATTCCCTGTGCTAGACTTTATTGTATTGTTTTTAAGAATAACTTATAGAAAATAAAATCAAATATAATAAGACATGCAATCTATTTTATATTATAATTTTATTATAGGGTCACAAGGGCGGATGCAAGTAAACAAAGTACACAAAACAAAAACGTACTTTTTTATCCCCTCGGGTCACTTGGGTTACCGGGCTGTTAGACAATCCAGTGCCAGATGCCGAATGAAGCGGAGCCCAGTATTGATTGCTTGCATGGAAGACACGACACGCGGCAGGAGCGGAGGCATGGGGGGCTTCCACGCGGAGCACAAACGTGGCCACGTACCCCTCCACTTGTCGGTGAGGCGTCCTCGCGCGTCTCCCTCCCATTCCCATATCCATGCACTCCATCCAGTCCTTCCTTGTGCTGTGCAGCCTGTCCTATATATGCACGCACCCTACTAGCTCGGTTCAGGATCATCTAGCTAGTCCATCGTTGCCAACCAAGCCAGCCTCCTACTAGGAGCAGTACTGCTGCTTTTGATTGTATTGTATTTGTAAAGAAAGAAACAAATACTACTAGCTAGTATGGCCACTGGTGGTCATCATGCGGACGAAGCGCACCACCGTGGAGGAAGGTGCTGTCGGGGCTGGCCGTGACGGGCACAGTGCTGGCGCTCATCGTCGCGACGCCGTTGCTGCTGATCTTCAGCCCCGTGCTGGTGCCGGCGGCCATCACGGTGGCGCTGCTCACGACAGGCTTCGTCTCGTCAGGAGGGTTCAGCGCGGCCGCTGTGGCCGTGCTGGCGTGGATGTACCGCTACCTGCAGACGACGACCTCGTCGTCGGATCAGCAGCAGCAGCAGTCCGGCAAGGCGCACGACGTCAAGGACTGGGCGCAGCACCGCCTGGAGCAGGCACGCGCGCACTGAAAAAAAAAACATGCCCGTACTGGAGCCCTGGAGGTCTTAGTGTCACTCACATCAATCGCACATGCCGACATGCGACATCTTTTCATTTTGTCATGTAATCTTGTGTTGGCAACAATAGTAATTTGTATAACTGCTGTATATTACATGTAGCAATAAAATAAAGAGCGAGTTCCGGTCGACCTCTATAAATAAATGCAGTACTTAAATAGTCTGCACTTTGGCCTAAAAAAAAGTCTGCATTGTCGTCTACTCCTGATGCCGATCCAAATTTGATTACTCAAGTGCCTTGAATGCCTTTACACAATAATACGTTTTGTCAACTGAGCTGGATGAGATTAGCAGAAGTAATATAGCCAAGCCATGTATGCTGAATCTTAACTAAAAAAATTAGGGCATGGAACCAACAGCCTTAATTGCTGCAGGCGTAGTGACATGTATGCATGTTCAGTCTTGGTTTTTTTCTTAGCAAAGTATGTTCAGTCTTGGTGGGAGGGAAGGTGTGGGCCCAGCCAGGTCTTGTTTGTGGAATTCTACGTAGGGGCCGTTTGGATTCCTCGTTTTAGAGAAATTAAAATCTACCTGATGGATTAGACTATTTAGTTTAAAATTTAACATTCCATAACTTTTTCAAACTTACGAATAAGCCTATCTCAAATTCATAAGGTGGGAGATGCACTCTCCAACTCACTTTTTTACAATAGAAATACAATATATAATATATAAGTATGTCATTTGTATGCCTAACAATAATATATAAATATATTCTAAATACAACTGCATTAGCTTAATTAATCTATGCCTAAATTATAATTATTCGAATGAATTCAATTACAAGATCCAAACGGACCCTCAGAGAATGGTCGCAACTCGCAACCCAAATTGGATTGGAGAGCAGCAATATTACTAGTATTAGTCAAAATCAATGATCAATGGAACAAAAAACAAGCTACAAGCTAGGAGTAACGCTGATTGCGTTGTTGGCGTGTGTACTCCCAGACGGCTATGGCACCACTGACATGGACGTTGAGCGACCTCACCACGCCCAGCTGCGGGATCTCCACGCAAGCGTCCAGGATGTGGATGATGTCCACTGGGATGCCTTCCTTCTCCCGACCCAGAACCAGCACCGTCCGGTCCGGGAACACGAACCGATCCAGAGGCCTGCTGTGGGCTGTCTGCTCCAGCCCAATCAACGAGTACCCCTCGCCCCGCTTCCTCTCCAGGTACGCCTTCACGCTGACCACGGGGACCTCCGTCACGGGCAACCATTTCTCTGCGGTGACACTACAATGCGCAGGATCCATCATCAACTGCTATCATCATCATGTTATTAAGGCAACAAACAATCAAGCAGCCAACCAAACCTGATAAGCCGGAACTGCTTGTCCTGAAGAACGCTCTTGTCAGCGACAACCAGACCAGCTGCTCTAAAGACCTGTAAGGTAAGCACACGAGATTTAATAGCATTAGCCCCCACAAGATACGCCAAGTAAGGAGGAATTATAGTATGGAAAAATACCTCACATGTTCTCGTCAGCCCTGCAAGATTTGGTATGCGGTCGACCAATGATGCCACCACAATCAGTTCTTGCCGGCTTTGTTTGATTGTTTCTGCAGCATGCAATCTTGCTTCTAGTGCTAGGTTGAAAACTTGGTCATCTTCCTCCATCTCTGCAACCGCAAGAGGCCTCATCGAGTAAGGGCTATGTGTCATCATAAACCTACAACAATATAGACACCAGCAAATTTGCATGGAATACCTGAAATTATTCTTGAAATGTTTTCATCACCAATGCCTGAATGACCTCTGGTGTTCAAGTTCAATGCTTGCTCGGAGTCCCTATGGGGCGTTATTTTCTTCTGAAAATTCAATACATCTTGACCAGTTTTTTCCACCTCAGACCCACTCTCGTCACTCTTCTCCAAGTTGTGACGCTCGCCCACTGCGAGATCCTCGTTCTTGATTGTTACTGTATCCTTTGCTATAGCCTGTCTCAAGTCCTCCCTCACATCCTGAAATAGCAAAGTTTTAGCTTGCAGCTCCACGGATGCAAAGCTTTGTCTATGTTCAAAGTGCTTACGTTCAGGAACTCAATCACACGCTCCATCACTGACACTGGAACACATTCAAAGGCAGACACCTACACGGACAACAGATACTCAGAATTATACAAGCCTCAATCATTGTGCCCCTTAATAAAAAAACAACTAAATGGTCCTAAATTCTGTCTTACATGAGGAACTATTAAATTGTGCTAACAAACTAATACTAAGCAGAGAATATTTATACACCTCAGGGCGGGAGCTAAATATTCCAGAAGGGGTCCCAGATGCATTGGGATCAAAGACATCAAGGAAACCTTCGATTGAAACTCTAAGCCTGAAATCAGAAGACAGGAATTATAGACATTGGAGGAAAAAATGGAGTTAAACAAACAATTGGAGGTTTGGATCAACAAATGGTGCTTTACCTAGTATGTGTAAAGAAACAAGACCAAGGTTCAGAATCCAGACAAACTCCATATGTCAGGACAGCACAGCCAAGACCACTATTATAAAAGAAAAACCTAGTATGTGTATTACCTAACACAGTCAGAATTTTCTGCCAGATAATCTTTCAATTCTTGAAAGCACCTCCTCTCAAAGACTGCATCTTCTGAAGTTTCGAGATGCAGAGTAGGCCACAACCTCGATAGCACTGAATGGACAAGTAGCTGCATAAAAATGGATCTTCAGTTTCCACGTTTCAACAAAATTTCAAATTACATGATCGTTGAAACTTCAAATTACATGGTTTTACCTGAGTAAAACCACGTAAACTGTGATGATGGGATGTTAAAAACGGCAGTATCGGAGGAAGCAATTGATTCAGGTGGTATATCTGGACAGACTGTCTTGAGTGAAGTATCACGTTTGCTGCTATAAAAACATATGAAGACAGTGCCTGCACATAGGAGATAGGTAAATAAACCGAAAAGAGTAGAAAGACTATCTGAGTATCTGACAGAAATTTTCACCTGTTGTCGCATCCCTTTGTCATGAAAAATAGGAATAAGTTGCTCCTCTGCCTGCGCATGAAAGTGCATCAGAAACATCAACACTTACAGATGTTAAGACTGTAAGTGTTGGAAATAATCATGTATATATAGGTGCATGGTAGTGTCTAGGTTCAGACTTTACTAGACAAATTCCAGCATCAAGTAATAGGAGTAATAGGCTATAGATAGTAGTTATTCTCAGCATTTAATAGGAGACTGATAAATGCCCTTGCGTTGCACGGCACTTCTAACCCTCTAATTTTACAGCGATTTTGCTCTGCGATTTGAAACTGATGATGTCTATTGATGTGTAATAATCTGCTATGATCAATTGATCAATTGGTCATGTTGCGTTGTGAGGAGGCGCAGCAGCATGCACCCAGAAGGCGATGAGCACCGCCACCACGGCTGCAAGCAGCAGCCTACATATCACCGTCTGGCAGCATCTGCTACTCTCCTCGCCGTCAGACTCACCGTCGCTGCCGCCGGCTACTGACTGTAGCTTCTTCCTCGGCTTCCTGTTGCGCTCGTTCCGCGCCTTCTTCTCGCTGTGACCGAGCGTCATGGCGGCACTGCAATGCGCGTTGCTGACGGCGGCCTCGGAGGCCACGGCCGCCACCGCCTGCTGGTGCCTGTATTCTGTGGCTTCCCTGCCCTTGGCCTCCCTCTCATGTATCTTGGCTACCTCGTTATCGGCGGGTCCTCGTCAGCGAGGACGACGCGATCTACTCCTATATAGTACAGTACTACCAATAACGAACACAGCATGCACCCATCAGAGTTTCCTTTTCCTAGTACAAAACGGCAACCGTACTGTTGATCGGAGTTTGTGTAGCCCCCGACGTTTTCTCTTCGATCGAACGGTGTGGCACATAACGTGTCCTAGTGGTGTCCGACACGGTGTCGAAGTCCAGGCGATAGGCAGCGAGGGTGAAGCGATTGATTAGCACATGACGATGACCTTAGTTATTTTTTTAGGTGTAATAGATATGACCAGATTAATTGTAGCTCGGCTGCCTATATATAGAAGAGAAAAAACAGAAAAGACTGTCATTCCAGGCACCAATTATTAGAGATATGTATAAGTCTAACACAGGTATATCATGTAACTTCCAAGTTGTATCTTGGCTACATATATGAAATCCACCCCTCCCTAATGGGTGTGAGGTGTTATCCCAATATTCTACATTGTATAAGAGACCCAGGCCCCTTCCCGGTCTTCTCTGCCCTAACTCTCCCTGCGCCGCCAGTTCCACGGCCGCGCAGCCACCCCCACACGCGCGATCTCCCTCACCTCGCCAGTGCAATCCCCCTCGCATGCAGCCACCTCCCTTGCGTGAGCCTCCCGTGTGCGCTGCACCCCTTGCAAGTGCCGCATGCTTCCCTGCGCGTCGCTCCCTTCCCTCCCATTGCGAAGCTCGTGCGCGCGACTCAAGGTCGCGGGTCGAGGTCTCCTCTGCCCCACGTGCTCGCGACGACTAAAGGTCACGGGTCGCGGTATCCTCTGTTCCCGCGTGCTCACGGCAACTCAAAGTCACGGGTCGTAGTCTCCTTTGCTCCCGTGTGCTCACGGCTTCCCCTGCTTGCGGACTCATCTGCCTCCATCCCATGGCGACCGACTCTTCTGCCGCCTCTGCCACCAGCGGCGCCATGGGCTCTGTCCCCGCCGGCCCGATCATCGCCCCCTACGCCACAATGGTCATTCGCTCTCACATCCCCAGCATCCTCAAGCTGCAACACCCAAAGTTCCACAAGTGGGTGCCCTTCTTCAAGTCCCTGCTTGGGAAGTTCAGCCTTCGCGGCCACATCGATGGGACTATTCCGGCCAATCCCACCGATCCCCAATGGGCCATGGACGATGGACGATGCCTGTGTCCAAAGTTGGCTCCTCGGGTCCGTCGCCCCTCGCCAGGGAGGACGATCAGACAACACGCTAACTCTGGGTCGCCGTTGAGGGCTTGTATCTCTCCAACGAGAAGCCCTACGCTGTCTTCCTACATGAGGAATTTTCCTAGACTGGGGGACCTATCTATCAACGACTACCTGTCGAGGGCTTGTTCCTCTCCAACAAGGAGCCCCGCGCTATCTTCCTACATGAGGAATTTTTCCTCCATGAGACAGGGGGGGACCTATCTACCAACGACTACTGCCAGTGCATGAAGACCATTGCCGATGCCCTCAAAGATGTCGACCATGCTGTCTCACCGTCACAGCTCATCCTCAACCTCCTCCACAGCCTCAATCCGCGATTCTCCAGCACAGCGAACAACATCGCTGACACTTCGCCGCTGCTCGACTTCAACACCACGCGCCAGAAGCTCGTTCTCAAGGAACTTCGCCTCGCCAATGAAGGCATGGTTTCCTCTTAAGACCGCACTCCTTGCCACCGACTCGGCTTCTTGCAGCACAGCATGTCGCCGAGCCTCTGCTTGCTTTGGCACAACTCGTCCTGCTCCTAGCAGCGGCTGGGGCGGCAGTACCAACTCCAACGGCAACAAGAAGAAAGGTGGTGGAGCATGGGGTCGGCGGCAGCAGCAGCAATGGGGCTCACGTGCTCCTCCCCAAGGCAGCCAGTGGCTCTGTGTTGGTCCCCTGCCCGGACAACAACTACAGCAGCAGCCCTAGTTTCCCCTTAGCAGCAGCCACAGTGGCGTGGACGCTTGGGGCGTCTCCACAGGCACATTTAACCTTCGCTCCTGCTTAGTTCTCCGCTCCGGCCGTCATCGCCGCCTTGAACCAGATGGCCCTTCTGGACACCGGTGCCTTATACGGATAGTATACTGCTCACCCGCCTTCCTCCTTCATCCATTACTATGAGCAATGGTCATTCTATACCTGTTGTTAGTTGTGACACCTCTATTCTTCCCACCGCCGACATGACCCTCTATCTCAATAATGTTCTGATTGCGCCTGACATTGTGTGCAACTTTCTTTCTGTTAGTCAATTTACTACTGATAATCGTTGTTCTATCGAATTTGACGCTTTTGGCTTTTCTGTTAAGGATCCATGGATGGGACACATGATTCTTCGCTGCTGTTGGCGATCTCTACACCATACCATCCACATCACCACCCACCACCACCAGTTGCAGCATTGACATCTCGTCCACCTTATGGCATCACCGTCTTGGTCATCTAAGAGCCTCTGCCATCACCTTCCTCCAGAATCAGTCGGTCATCACATGTAATAAAGCAACGAGATCTTTGTGTCATGCCTGCTAGCTTGGCAAACACACTCGCCTGCCGTTTAGTAGTTCAGTTTTCACCACATCTGAACCTTTTGCTCTAATTCACTGTGATGTATGGACCTCTCATGTCCTTAGTGTTGGAATATAAGTGAATTGTCCACCTCTCCCCATTAGCTTAAGCTTTTGGGTTGAACTGGTCGGTGCATGCAACTTAATATGGTATCAAAGCCAGAGGTCTCGAGTTTGAGTCCTGGTTAGCGCAATGAAATGAAATATAATTGCTGCTCACTCCTATTCCACGTTTGAGGCCTGAGGGAGCCTCCACGTGAGGGGGAGAGTTGGAATATAAGTGAATTGTCCACCTCTCCCCATCAACTTAAGCTTTTGGGTTGAACTGATCGGTGCATGCAACTTAATACTTAGTACTTCAGGTTATAAATACTATTTGATCATGATTGATGATCCGCTGCGTCAGAAATCTGAAGTCTATGGTCATCTTGTCAAATTTGTTTCCTACGCCCAAACTCAATTTGGTCGTGTGCCCAAGTGCTTCCAAGCTGACAATGGCACAAAGTTTGTTAACCATGCCATGGATGCCTTCTTATCCAGTCGTGGCATTCTGCTTCGTCTTTCATGCCTTTACACCTCTCCATAGAACCGCAAAGCAGAGAGCATGATTCGTACCACCAACAACACTATCCACACCTTGCTGATTCATGCCTCCATGGCACCTGCCTGGGCTGAGGTGCTTGCTACAGACATAGTTCTCATGGCGTCGCCTAGGCGACGCCTAGGCGTCCAGGCGCTCCCCCATCGCCTTGCAGAATGGGCGCCTAGGCGGGCGCCTAGGCGTCCAGGCGCTCCCCCATCGCCGTGCCTCGCCTTTACGCCGTAAGAACTATGGCTACAGAACCTACTTGCTGAACAAGCGCCCATCTTCCTCTATTGGCAATCAGCTTCCATTCCAACTCCTGTGTTGCTGCCCATGTTGCTTCAGCGGCTCAGGGCTGCTGCGGCCCCCTCCACCTCCTCGTCGACCAATGTAGGGCCTGCATCGGCCCATCCCCTGCTTCATCGCATGATGACACGCACCATAGAGTGGTGTTGTTCCTCCTGTCACCTACAAGGGCTTGTCTGCAACATCGGCATCTCCATTGCCCGCCAATTATCGCAGTGTGTTGGCTGATCCCAATTGGCGTGCTGCGATGGCAGACGAGTATTGGGCTCTCCTCGACAACGGCACCTGGCGTCTGGTTCTTGACCACCATGTGCCAACATTGTGACGGGCAAGTGGCTCTTCAAGCATAAATATCATGGCGATGGCTCCCTTGCACGCCACAAAGCTCGCCGGGTTGTTCGTGGCTTCTCCCAACAGCATGGTGTTGACTACAATGAGACTTTCAGTCCGGTCATCAAGAATGCTTTTCTTCATGGCGACCTTGAGGAGAAGGTCTACGCATACCAACCGGCTGGCTTCAGCGACCCGTCGACCCCTAACTATGTTTTGCCTATTGCAGAAATCACTATATGGCCTCAAGCAGGCTCCTTGCGCGTGGCATCAGCGGTTTGCCACCTAAGTCTGCAAGCACAGCTTCACTGCGGCCAAGTCAGATGCTTCTCTGTTCATCTTCAAAGATAGAGTGGAGATGGCGCATTTGCTCCTGTACGTCATCGACATCGTCCTCGCAGCATCCTCTTCGGATCTTCTGTGACACATCATAGACCGTCTTAGCTCCGAGTTCGCCATGACGGACCTTGGGGTTCTACACCACTTTCTCAGCATTTCCGTCACTCGGTCCTCCGACTGCCTCCACTTGTCCCAAAGACAATAATACATCATGACGTCGACCTTCGTCAGCGGGCCAGCATGGATGAGTGTCACCCCATAGCAACACCGGTTGACTCCAAGTCCAAGTTGTTTGCCACCGATGGAGCTCCAGTTGCCAGCCCTTCAGAATACCGGAGCCTTGCTAGTGCCTTGCAGTATCTCACGCTGACTCGGCCAGACATTGCCTACGCCATTCAGCAAGTTTGTCTCTTCATGCACGACCCTCGGGAGCTGCATCTTGTTCTAATCAAGCGCATTCTGCGCTATGTGAAGGGCACCCTCAACACCGGTTTGCACCTCGGCATTGGCAGCGTGTCATCCATCACAACATACTCCGACGCTGACTGGGCTAGATGTCCACTCTCGACGCTCTACATCAGGCTACTGTGTCTTCCTCGGAGACAAACTAGTTCCCTGGTCTTCAAAACGACAGACCACAGTGTCAGTCCAGTGCGGAGGCGGAGTACCGAGCTTGCTCATTGTTGCTAGTTGCGCCAGTTGCTTGAAGAGCTTCATATATCGATCCCTTCAGCGACCACTGTCTATTGCGACAATGTTAGCACAATCTACATGACTGTCAATCCAGTTCATCATCGTCGCATGAGGCATATTGAGATTGACATTCACTTTGTTCGTGAGAAGGTGGCTTTGGGGCAGTTTAGAGTGCTACATGTACCCTCAGCTCATCAGTTCACGGACATTATGACTAAGGGACTGCCTATACAGTTGTTCATTGATGTTGAATGACTTTAGGTCCAGCTAGTTCCCTCCCGCTGTGACTTCGAGCAGGTATTAGAGATATGTAAAAGTCTAACACATGTATATCATGTAACTTGTACTCCAAGTTGTATCTTGACTATATATATATGAAATCCACCCCTCCCTAATGGGTGTGAGGTGTTATCCCAATATTCTACACCAATCCACTGTGTATTGTGTTCATGTTGAGTGTGTTTCCTACTTTCCTGTGACCTGTTGAGCTGCTGGCCTATCAATTGGTATCAGTAGGGGCCCATAGCGGGTTATGGCACTTCTACTGTCTCACCGCCCGTTGTACCACTACCTCACAACCTCCTTGAGCAGCCATAGATAGGACGGGAGGGAGAAGAAGTGCCGTCACCTGACATGACCCCTGCTAATACCAACTGAGAGGCAAATGGCCCCTAAACAGGAACACACACGAACACAAAGAGTTTGGTGGCTGGAATGATTTGGCCTTTTCTGATTTTCTCTCCTATATATAGGCCGTGATTGGGACCACGTGATGCGGTAAGCCTACAGCGGCCATTGCACCGCGGCACGGAAAACGTCGAAGCTAGTTCATTTTTGCGGTGCTGATGCTGTATGCAGTGAAAAGAATTGCTCGCGCCTTGGGGCGTTTGGCGCAATTCTTCACTTCTTTTGACCGCCATCCTAGAAAATGCGGTCCCAAACATGGACATTCCAACACTGTTGAGGGCTGCTGGCCTATCACTACGGATATATGAAAGAGTGTGCATTAGTAGCATATTTCTACAGCTGTGACATGAAGGGAGATCTCACCAAGGTTGGAAATTTTAAGTATAAGAGTATAGTACACGTCTCCAAGTACTGCCGGACAGCAGGCAAATTATTTCTCTGCACAAACATCCAAATTGAACTTTCAGCGATGCAAACAATCATCCATCATAAGTCACAAGTAAACTAATAGTCCACTCTCCACCCATACAAGCACAAATAAATATTGAAAAGTCTTACATAAAGACAAATGTGAATGCTAGATGTCACTTCTCCAATTATATCATCTTCAACATAGTGCGACAGAACACATATCATTTGCCACACACGAACTTTACGCCTATGTACCTAGCAAAATGTAAAGATTTTAGAAATATGATACAAAATATCAGAGATATTAATAGTAAAGGTATAAAACCACCCAAAAATCAAACAGAATAAAAGGCTCACACTGCTATATTTCTTGTAGAGTTCTTTTGAAAGATCTTTGTTGTTCACCTGTTGGAGAAAAGTGTAAACCATAAGAGTCAGAGCACTACTAATTTGTGAAGCTTGAAGTGCTTTGGAAGTGAAGTAATAAAATTTGTAGGCAACTCAGAAGGATTTGACCATATTATGGAAAGGTGCTAACTGGGATCAGGCCCATTGCAGGTCAAAGTTAAAATGCACAAAAATATCCAAAAGATTCAGCACAATAATACCACACTAGCTGTTGAATACAAGATGCTGGCCAGAAAACATCAACCTCAGGCAGCATTATCTAAGATAGAAATGTATGGTTACATATAAAATAGTTATGAATATGAAAACACTACAATACCGCGGAGTCCAGAAGTTCTAGTAGAAATAGTTTGCCACATTCGAGAGCTTCTTCAGTTTCCAATATACTCTTTTCTTTGATTTGTTTCCAAAGCTGATGAAAGAGAACAGCAACCGAAACACGAGCGTATAATTCTGTATTAATGAACACCTGCAATAACATTGCCAATTGTAATAAATGTGAAATGATCAAACTTCCCATTCATCTGTAGTATTAAAAAACAGAACTACAGAAGGCTCAGCAACTTTCACTGGTGTCCTATCCCATTACATACGGATGTTTGTTCTAATAAAGGTAAACAAATTAGGAATGCAATACCTAGAATCGTAATTTCAAATGAGGTTACCTCTGTGAATTCACGATCAGGACTTTGTGCTAGCATGGAAACCTCAAATCTTGCTTCATGGTTTTCAGAGAGCTCAGCTTCAAAATCTTCGTCGAATGCCACTATTCAACATATGTCAAGTACTGATTGAGTGAATACAATGATATACATCAAGCATATTATAAGAAACAACAAGCACATTAGAAAAGGTGAAAATACTCAGGAATTAGCAGGAAAGGAATTGAAATGGTATACCAGATCCATATAACGAGAGCAGCTTCAGTTCCTCCATATAAAATCTAAGAGTTTTTGGGTACATCAACCACAGACCACTCAAATGCAAAGCTGCTAGGCGAATAGTTCGAGGACTTTTTGAGCCTTCATTAAGAAGATTCTCAACAAACTGAAGACAGATAGATGAGTTAATTGCGTCACACGTATCAAGGAAAGCTTGGTACTAAACACCATTGTAATTCTAAGTGAATTGCACTAAGAAGGTCATGGGCAGATCAGAAATGAACATGTAGCAACAATGCAAGAAAAAGAGAGAAGACAGAAGAATGATTTCCTTATTCAAGGATAGCAACAGTAACAACGCCTTTTAGTCCCTATGAAGTTGGGGTAGGCTAGAGCTGAAACCAAAAAGAAATGGGAAATACACTAGAATCCTGTTCGGCTGGCTGATTGCGACTGCCAACCAACAGACATGAGGAAGTAGCGGTGGAAGGCTGGTGGAAGGCTAGCAACAGTAAAAAAACAGCATCTATATATTTTGGGGGATCTAAAAACTGTTCATGGTTCAAGCAAGTGAATAGGTAATTTCCTAGCGCTCTTATCTAAGGACAAAATATCTAGGTATATTACTTTTTTTTCTCGACATATTAGAGCTGCGAATCATTTCATTAAGAGGATGAAAATATACAAAACGTGAAGACAGCACACACAGCGACACAAACTCACTAACACACGGGCAGACGCACAAACAGGGGCATGGCACTGCAGAGAGCTATAACCAACACAGGGACTGGTATTAATACCAAACCTTGGAGCTCCTTGGCCCCTGCAGCATGCCAAAGAGCACCCTCATCTGCAGTTGCCTGAATCAGCAGGTTAAACTCTAGGTTTCCACTCTTACAAATCTCTGTTCTATATCCATATAGCTACAACAAGTTTCAATTAGTGACACATTATTATGGCATATTTTTTCATATCAACAGCCCAACAGTCCACACCATGAAAGAGGTAACAAAAGTACCATATTTAACCACCTCTTATTTTCTTTTGATACTTGTTATTTAATATGAATTATCTCTATTTCACTCTTTGCTCACATCTTTTAGGTAAGTAGGTAACTTTATACAATATGCATGCACCTAAAGTCCACATTGCAGACTTCATATATTGAAAAGGAGCCACCTCCGCAGAACTAGCAAACAAATGCGCACAAAGCAGTAGATCAGCAGCTAAACATTTGTGTATGCTGACCACTCAGTTAAAGAACAAGAGTGGTGTCGCATCCAAAAAAGTAAAATGTGTTAAAGACGATATGTGACAACTGACCCATTTTAAAGGGCCTGGCCCCTTTTCATTTGTCTGGTGCATTTCCAAATTTGAAAATATTGCTGGGTGCAATATTGCAGATAGTAGTGCAGCAATGGGAGCCACTCGGCGTTTGTTGCAGCTAAGGTGCAAGATCCAGGAGGACTTTGCTAATTGCATCATCATCTGAACAGAGAAAAAGATACTGAATGGCAACTGCAATTAAAGAAGCCAGCAAACAAACTTATAAAGGAAAGAACTAACAATAATCTAATGCCAAGCTAGCATCTAGTATTAGGTTGTAAGCAGCTACTCCCTCCGTTCCAAATTATAGATCACTTTAGTTTTGTCCTAAGTCAAACTTCTCTAACTTTGACCATGTTTTTCGAAAAATACATTAACATCTACAAGTACAAATAAATGTGCTATCAAGACATATTTCTTGGAGAATCTAATGAAACAGATTTGATGTTGAAACTTTGGTGCGTTTTCTATAAACTTGGTCAAAGTTAGAGAAGTTTGAATGAACAAAGCTAAAGTGACTTATAATATGGAACAAAAGGAGGGTACTTTGGGAATAAATAGTTACACAGAAGAGAGAAGATACCAACGAATAGTACCTCATAACTGATGCCTAAAGAGGTAAATTTTCTGTTGCCCATATTCAAGTGTAACAGTCTCAAAACAGATCTCACACATCTCAGGATAGATAAGACAGAATTTTCACCAGCGTTTTCAAGGCTGCATAGATTAAGAAAAGATAACTAAGTTCAGAGGAAATCAGTGCATCTCAGGATAATTTAAGTTGAAGAATTAGCAGACAAGAAAAACTTGGAACGATAAGTAGATAACTGTGTTCCAACACAGGACCAATTTGCATTATAAAAACGAATCAATAATTTGGATTAGCGCTTTTAGTCGCCCCTCTACATAACATAGTATTGAGTTCATATGTTCTAGAATGAACAAAATGGGTATCCACTTGACATAGGAAAGCTACAAATTTTTAATCAAGCTAACAAAAAATAATACAAGAAAGTTACAGCTTTCAGTTATGCAAGGCTCCCCCAAATAAACAGGTAACAGAGTACTGAAATGAGATTGTATGCCATTATGAATGTAAATTGAAGAAATCATAGAGCTAAAATGTAACACAATCGTACAAAGCTCACCTTTCGATAACATCAAGAAAAATGCATCGAAGGGTTGAATCCGAAAATAAAGGTTCCAATCTTTTCACCTGAGATTTGTTGTCACTATAGCAGCCCGAAATGGATAGAAGGGAATCTATACAAAGCCACTAAAATGAAAATTAACAATTAGGAGCCATCCAAATTGGCTTCTTTATGTACTGCAAAAGGAGGCAAGATATTATTCTAACCTTCCAAGTCATCAAAACAGCTCTTCTGCTTCGTGTCAGAGTTCCATCTGTAAGAAGATGGTTGATGTTGTCAAGGAAAGTGGTGACTAAAATGTCCAATGAAAACTCGCAGGTTTGATCTGTCTGCTTTGCTTCCACAAAATCCAGAAACTGAGAACTGCAAGCAGTAGATAGAGCTGCCAGAACATAGGCTAGAGCTTCATAAGCTGCCAGGTGAAGTTCAGCTCCAGTCTTATACAGGAAAAAAAAGAGAGGCTGACTTTAGAATTTATGTAAAGAAAGCTAACAGAAAGACATTGAAAAAGAGTGATTAAGTAAATTAGTAAAATGTTGTCTAAAAATAGCAGCATACCTCAGTGGCAATAGTGGAGTGATGGGTAACATTCAAATAGAAATCCCATAGCATGGAAAATGCAGAAGAAACAGAATCACCGGAGCTGTAATGGTTACACCATGAGGCAACAGAACTAACACATCGCACTGACCAAATCTGTGAATTAGGAGATGGAATTTGTCAAACCAAAGCAACTGCATGTTGAGGTGCACTTCAAAGCAAAACAGATAAAGTAAGAACAGGTGTGTTTGGTTGGAGGGATTTTTTGAGATGGGACAAGATCATCCCAGTTTTAAGGGTGCATGGTTGTAGGACACGAGTGGATGGGATGGTCCTCTGAAGAGAATATGCTCTCAGATCTGGGACGAGCCGATCCGAGAAAATCAGCCAGACCGATTCATCCCCATCTCTCTTCCTCTAGCACATGACTTGCACGCTGCACTGTGATCACCATTTCTTTCCCTCAGCTCACCTCTCCCATCTCTCTTGCACCAGCACGGCGGCATCCTCATCCATCCACAGGCACCATGTAATCCTCCCTTCTCCATCCAACTTTTTGTTGGAGTATATGTTAGGCCCATGAGGCTAAGGCCCATGTGGCCCATGTATGGAAACTATATAGCTACCCTTCTAGGGTTAGCCAAGGAAAATAGAAAATTATTCCCCAAACATGGTATCTACAGCCAGGGGTTAGGTCTTCTCTGTTTTTCTCTTCTGCCCGCCGCCCCCTTCCTAGCTGGGCCGCCGCCGGCCACCTGGGCGCCGCCGCCGGCTTTCCCCGCCATGGACGGCCGCCCACCACCCCCTCCCTCCCTCTACTCCTTTTTCCCCCCCCATACCCCACCTTCCTGGGCGCAGATCTTGTCTGGGAATGCTCCTCCCGCCGGCGGGTCGGACCTGGCCCAGAGTACCGCCGCCGGCCAATCCCGCCTCCACCTCCCTCCTCCAGGGGCGCCGCGCCTGGGGGGCCTTCCTGGCTCCCCTGCCCCCCCTTTCCCTCCCTCTGCTGCTGGATCCAGCCGCCCCCCTCACCCTGGCACCGATTCTCTGTCCGCCCCATACAGCACTGCCGCCCTGGGAACCCCTGCTGCCCATCTCCGCATGGCTGCTGCCCTAGGGACCGTGGCTCTCTCCTCCGATCCGAACCCCATCACCAGCGCCGCCCCTGTTCTTGCTGCGGTCTCCAGTCCCGACGCGGAGGGAGCCAACACGGCTACAGGAGGCGCAGAGGAGGGTCAGGCTGCGGCTGCTGCTGCTGCTGCTGCTGCGGCTGCCATGACAGAGCGGCCCGCGGACGCTCTTCACCTTCCCGGCGCCGGGCTGGACGCCGGCAACCTCGCTCCTGCCGGTGCCCAGGCCTTCCCGGCCCCGCCACTTCTTTCCCAGATCTACGCCGGACGTGATGTCTCGTCTCTCGCCGCTGCCCTCGCCGCCGCACGTGCCTCTGCCGCGGAGGGCCAGGCACGGGTGCGGGCGGCCGCCCTCGTGTGGGAGCACGAGCGCGAAGCGGCCGAGGCCCTGGCTCGCCAGATCGCCGAGGCGGAGCGGCTCCTCACCACCCCCGTGGTCCAGGACGTCGGGGCCCACTCCTCTTCCTCGCCGGGTCGCCGCGTGTCTCACACCGCCGTCCTATGGCACGACCCGGCCGATCCGCTCGTGGCTCAGCTGCACTACCAGGCGGGGGGGGTCCAGAACATTCGCCTGCTCGTTCCGGTCGTCCTCGAGCCGGAGTCGCCCTCGTACGCCCGCTGGCGGGACCTGGTCCTCCTCACTCTTCGCCGCTACGCCCTCGACGACCACGTCCTCGTCGACACCTTGGTCGCCGTCCAGACGCCGTCGTGGCTTCGTCTCGACAGTATCGTTCTCTCCTGGATCTTGGGGACGATCTCTCTGGACCTCCACGACCTCGTCCGCACCTCTCCGGACGCGCGCCGGGCTTGGCTTGCCCTCGAGGGCCAGTTCCTGGGCAACGCCGAGGCCCGGGCGCTGCGTCTCGACGCGAGCTTCCGCACCTTCGTCCAGGGTGACCTCTCCGTCGGCGAGTTCTGCCGTCGGATGAAGGGCATGGCTGACTCCCTGGGGGATCTCGGGTGGCCCGTCGAGGATCGCATCTTGGTCCTCAACGTCCTCCGGGGGCTCAGCGACCGCTACGCCCACCTCAGGACGTGGATCACCCGCCAGAGGCCCTTCCCCACCTTCCTGGAGGTTCGTGACGATCTCGTCATGGAGGAGCTCACGCAGGGCCTCCAGCCGGGCTCGACCACTTCCTCGTCCTCCTCGACGGCCCTGGCTGCTACTTCGCCGCGTCCTCCCGCTCCGCCGCGGTCGTCGGCTCCTCCACCGTCGTCTCTCCTGGGCCCTCCTCCCTCCGGGCCGAGCGGAGGTGGGGGGGGTCGTGGCTCTCGTCGTCGCCGTGGGGGAGGGCGCGGGGGTGGCCGGGGTGGTCAACCTCAGGCTCCGGCACCGTCTGGGACACACGGGGGGGCACCATGGCCTTCGTTCCAGAACCCGTGGTCCGGTCGCATCTCCATGTGGCCCTACCACACCCCCGGCGCCGACACTCGCCCACCGATGGCCATGCTCACCGGAGCTCCGCCTGGCGTTCCTTCACCGAGCGCCTTCCCTGCTACGCCGTGGGTTCCACCCTCCGGGACTCCACCGGGGTTCGCCGGCTGGGATCAGGCGGCCCTGGCCCGCTCGTTCAGCACCATGAGCCTCACACCTCCGGTCGGACCTGAGTGGATCGCTGATTCGGGGGCCACCTACCACACTACTCCTGACCCCGGTATACTTTCATCGGTTCACTCTCCCTCTTCCTCTCTTCCTTCGTCCATTATGGTCGCTAATGGTTCTTGTATTCCTGTCTCGTCTGTGGGTACCGCCGGTGCTCATGGCTCCTTTCGTCTTCCTGATGTTCTCGTTGCTCCTTCTATGGTTCATAATCTTCTTTCTATTCGACGTTTTACAGCTGACAATTCTTGTTCTGTGGAATTTGACTCTTCTGGTCTTACTGTAAAGGATTTGGCTTCCCGGCGTCCTCTGCTCCGATGTGACAGCACCGGGCCCCTTTACACCCTTCGCTTCCCGGCGGCTCCTTCGTCTTCTTCGCCGCCCGTTTTGTCAGCTGCCTTCGTCGCTTCTACTTCCTCCACTATCTGGCACCGGCGTCTCGGCCATCCTGGACGTGATGCCCTGATACAGCTCAGTCGTAGCTCTGGTCTTCCATGTACTCGAGCTCATGATGAGCAACTGTGTCATGCGTGCCAATTGGGCCGACATGTTCGTCTTCCTTTTTCTAGTTCTTCTTCTTATGCGGCCCGCATTTTTGATCTTGTACATTGCGACCTATGGACATCTCCTGTTATCAGTATTTCTGGTTATAAGTACTATCTTGTGGTTGTTGATGATTTTTCGCATTATTCATGGACCTTTCCTCTACGTGCGAAGTCTGATACGTTTACCACGCTCCTTCACTTCTTTACTTGGGTGTCCACTCAGTTCGGTCTTACCATCAAGGCCGTCCAGTGTGACAATGGTCGCGAGTTTGATAACTCCACCTCCCGAGCGTTCTTCCTCTCCCACGGTGTTCAGTTGCGCATGTCTTGCCCTTACACCTCTTCGCAGAATGGCAAGGCAGAGCGGATGATTCGCACCACCAACGACACCGTGCGCACTCTTCTGTTCCAGGCCTCTCTTCCTGCTCGCTTCTGGGCTGAGGGCCTGCACACCTCCACCTACCTTCTTAATCGCCTTCCTTCCGCTGCCTGTCCCGCTCCCACACCTCACCACGCCCTCTTCGGTACCCCGCCTCGGTACGATCACCTCCGCGTGTTTGGGTGTGCTTGTTACCCCAACACTGCTGCCACTTCTTCTCACAAGCTGGATCCTCGTTCCACGCTCTGTGTCTTCCTCGGGTACTCACCCGATCACAAGGGGTACCGATGCTTTGACCTTACCTCTCGACGTGTTCTCATCTCGCGCCATGTGGTGTTCGATGAGTCCGTCTTTCCCTTTTCCCGCACCCCTACACCTCCGGTCCCGGATCCACCCTCTCTTTTTCCCACTGACCCGGTGGTGCAGCCACCTTTTTCGTGGTCTCCTGCAGGTACCGCTTCGCCGCGCTCTGAGCCGGCCACCGGCCCCGGTTCCCCTGCGAGTCCGGGCCCCTCGTCCTCCGGCGCGGCCCCGTCTTCTCCAGTTGGTGCAGACCCGGGGCCCTCGTCCCCCGCTTCTGCCCCAGGGGGGTTGTGCCGGTTGCCGACGCCGGATCCTGTCTCGGCACCTGCCCCGGCGCCTCCGTCGAGGTTCGCCGCGCCGGTACGAGTATACCAGCGCAGGCCACGGCCACCGCCGCTCGTGGTCCCTTCTCCACCGGGGACACCGACACCGCCGCCACTGTCCCCGCCGGTCCGTGGTGCCCCGCCGGTCTACCACCCGCCGCTGCTTCACCGCCACCCGCGGCATGTTCACCCGATGGTGACACGACACGCGGCTGGCACCCTGCCGCCTCGTGCCCTCGCGGCTTCGACCGACGACGCGGTGGCCTCTCCGGTACCCTCCTCCGTCCGCGACGCCCTATTGGACCCTCACTGGCGCCGCGCGATGGAAGAGGAGTATGCCGCACTGCTCGCCAACCAGACGTGGGAGTTGGTGCCCCGGCCGCCGGGCGCCAATGTCGTCACCGGCAAGTGGATTTGGACTCACAAGCGCCGCGCGGACGGCTCTCTCGAGCGCTACAAGGCTCGATGGGTCCTCCGGGGTTTCACTCAGCGCCCTGGCGTCGACTACGATGAGACTTTCAGCCCGGTGGTCAAGCCGGCCACCGTCCGTACCGTGCTATCGCTGGCACTGGCTCGGTCCTGGCCCGTTCACCAGCTGGACGTCAAGAACGCCTTCCTCCACGGCCTCCTTACCGAGACGGTGTACTGTAGTCAGCCGGCGGGGTTCGTCGACACCACCCGTCCTGACATGGTCTGCCGGCTCAACAGGTCCCTCTATGGCCTCAAGCAGGCACCTCGAGCGTGGAACCACCGGTTTGCTGCTTTCTTGCTGACCCTGGGGTTCGTGGAGGCCAAGTCTGATACATCCCTGTTCGTCTACCACCATGGGGCCGACACTGCATACTTGTTGCTCTATGTTGATGACATTGTCCTTACCGCCTCCAGCGAGCCACTTCTCCGCCGGATCATTGCAGCTCTCCAGCAGGAGTTTGCGATGAAGGACCTGGGTGAGCTCCACCACTTCCTCGGTGTCACTGTTGAGCACCGTCCTGCTGGGCTCCTTCTTCACCAGAGGCAGTACACTCGGGATATCCTGGAGCGGGCTGGGATGTCTGATTGCAAGCCCTGCTCCACTCCGGTCGACACTCAGGGCAAGCTGTCTGAGGCTGAGGGACCACCGGTGGCCGACCCCACTGCGTACAGGAGTCTTGCCGGGGCCCTTCAGTACCTCACCTTCACCCGGCCGGACATCACCTATGCAGTTCAGCAGGTCTGCCTCCACATGCATGATCCCCGGGAGCCTCACCTCATGGCTCTCAAGCGTCTCCTCCGCTACCTCCGGGGCACACTCGACTACGGCCTCCTCCTACACCGGGCCTCCTCCACCGACCTCGTCGTCTACACCGACGCTGACTGGGCCGGGTGCCCGGATACTCGTCGCTCCACCTCCGGCTACGCCGTCTTCCTGGGCGGCAACCTGGTGTCTTGGTCGTCCAAGCGCCAGCCGGTGGTCTCCCGGTCCAGCGCCGAGGCAGAGTACCGCGCCGTTGCCAATGGCGTGGCGGAGGCCGCCTGGCTCCGGCAGCTGCTTGCGGAGTTGCACACTCCTCCTTCCCGGAGCACACTGATCTACTGCGACAACGTCAGTGCGGTCTACCTCTCCACCAACCCCATCCAGCATCAGCGGACCAAGCATGTGGAGATCGACCTCCACTTTGTCCGTGATCGGGTGGCCATGGGCGAGGTGCGGGTCCTCCATGTTCCGACGACCTCCCAGTTCGCGGACATCTTCACCAAGGGCCTCCCGTCCTCGACCTTCGCCGAGTTTCGCTCCAGCCTCAACATCACCGGTGGCTAGTTGCGTCTGTGGGGGGGTTGTGTAAGTTCTTTCTTGTTGTTCAGCCTTGAACTCCGCTGCGACGGCAGTTCAGACTGCGGGGGGTGTTGGAGTATATGTTAGGCCCATGAGGCTAAGGCCCATGTGGCCCATGTATGGAAACTATATAGCTACCCTTCTAGGGTTAGCCAAGGAAAATAGAAAATTATTCCCCAAACACTTTTGAATTGTACCTTGCTCCCGCCTCAGACCAGATCCAAGCACAAGAGAGAAGCAGATCCCGTCAGTGGCCACCTCTGCCCTTGCTGCTTGCACCAGAGAGATCCATTGGACAATGCAGATACTAATTCATCAATAACCTTCCTCGGTAGCCTACTAGCATGTTATGGTTGCTGCATCGGCTTTGTTCGGACCTTTTGTACCATCGCAAGGACACAACCATGCAAATGCAGCCAAAAAAAGGCACCACGTTGGAATCACCAACCTTACCTCATTCCATTTCGGTGGTCCCTGGCACCACCCCATCCAAGCGTTGACATGGATCAAGCATGTGCCGTTCGAGGACAAAACCCAATGAAAGTGTACTTTTTTTTAATATTACGCTTTTGTCTTGCAAAGCATTATAGCTGTTTTTCCAAGGTGGTTGTGTGACTATATTTTGATTCTTTATGCAACAATGATACTGCTTATATGGATATTGTATAATATGCATGGAAACTTGCACTTCTTGTGTCATGTTAATAAAGGTAAAGTTCACCAACTTTGGGAAGAGGTAACCACATCCACCTTGCCTACAATCCATCCATCCAAACAAGAAACTGAATCATCTTAATCCTGCATATCCCTCCTAACAAACAAAGAACCAGGATCCCACTGATGCAACCACAGGCAACTGGGATTATCCCATCCCCCAAAGTAGGGATGGCTCTAACATATACATATCCCACCTTGCCCTCAAACCAAAAACATCCTATGCAACCCTATTACAAGGGATACATCAAATACAATCACCAACTAGGTTGCACCTCGTATGTACAAAATCAATAGAAGAATCGTCAATGTCAACTTGTGGATAATCCAATGGAATGGAATCAGTTTTGTGTCTAATGGCCACAGTTGGAATCTCATCACCACATATTTAGTGGATTTGTTGCTGATCTCCCAGGATTTTGACCCGGTAATCTCTCAAGTTGCTGGACCTTAAGGATGTTTATAACAGCCCAGTGCACCCTCAGTGGGGAAAGTAAGAAGAAAATTACCAGAAAGAAAGGTGATCTAGATATGCTTCTTAATGGACTCTACCTGGAAAGTTAAGAACAAAACTTGGAAAATTATGAGAAGTGCTAGAGATTGTGTTTCTATTGATTTGGGCTAACCCTAGAAGGGTAGCTATATAGGTAACCATACATGGGCCACATGGGCCTAGCCTCATGGGCCTAATACACTCACATTCCAACACCCCCCCGCAGTCTGAACTACCAGCGCAGCGGAGTTCCAGGCTGAACAAGAAAGAAGAAAGACCACACACACGTCCCCCCACAGACGCAACTAGCCACTGGTGATGTTGAGGCTGGAGCAAAACTCGGTGAAGGTCGAGGACGGGAGGCCTTTGGTGAAGATGTCCGCGAACTGGGAGGTGGTCGGAACATGAAGGACCCGCACCTCGCCCATGGCTACCCGATCACGGACAAAGTGTAGGTCGATCTCCACATGCTTCGTCCGCTGGTGTTGGATGGGGTTGGTGGAGAGGTAGACCGCACTGACATTGTCGCAGTAGATCAATGTGCTCCGGGAGGGCGGAGTGTGCAGCTCAGCGAGAAGCTGCCGGAGCCAGGAGGCCTCAGCCACGCCGTTAGCGACAGCGCGGTACTCCGCCTCGGCACTGGACCAGGAGACCACAGGCTGGCGCTTAGACGACCAGGACACCAGGTTGCCGCCCAAAAAGACAGCGTAGCCGGAGGTGTAGCGGCGAGTGTCCGGACACCCCGCCCAGTCAGCGTCAGTGTAGACGACAAGGTTGGCGGAGGAGGACCGGTGAAGGAGGAGGCCGTAGTCGATCGTGCCCCGGAGGTAGCGGAGGAGGCGCTTGAGAGCCGTGAGGTGAGGCTCCCGGGGATCATGCATGTGAAGACAGATCTGCTGAACTGCATATGTGATGTCCGGTCGGGTGAAGGTGAGGTACTGGACGGCACCAGCAAGACTCCGGTATGTAGTGGGATCTGACACTGGGGGGCCCTCAGCCTCTGACAGCTTTCCCTGAGTATCAATCGGAGTGGAGCAGGGGTTGCAGTCAGTCATCCCAGCCCGCTCCAGGATATCTCGAGTATACTGTCACTGGTGAAGAAGTAACCCGGCAGGGTGAGGCTTAACAGTGACCCCGAGGAAATGGTGGAGCACACTCAGATCCTTCATGGCAAACTCTCGCTGAAGAGCGGTGATGATCCGGCGGAGCAGTGGGTCACTGGAGGCTGTGAGGACAATGTCATCAACATAGAGCAGCAAGTACGCAGTGTCGGCTCCATGGTGATAGATAAACAGAGATGTATCAGACTTGGCCTCCACAAACCCCAGTGTCAGCAGGAAAGCAGCAAACCGATGGTTCCACGCCCGGGGTGCCTGCTTGAGGCCATAGAGAGACCTGTTAAGCCGGCAGACCATGTCAGGATGGGAGGAATCAACGAACCTCGCCGGCTGACTGCAGTACACTATCTCGGTGAGAAGGTCGTGCAGAAAAGCATTCTTGACGTCCAGCTGATGGACGGGCCACGACCGAGCAAGCGCTAGTGAGAGCACGGTGCGGACGGTGGCCGGCTTGACTACCAGGCTGAAGGTCTCATCATAGTCGACTCCAGGGCGCTGAGTGAAGCCCCAGAGAACCCAGCAAGCCTTGTAGCGCTCGAGAGTGCCATCAGTCCGACGTTTGTGGGTCCAGATCCACTTGCCGGTGACGACGTTGGAGCCCGGTGGCCGGGGCACCAACTCCCACGTCTGGTTGGCGAGGAGCGCGGCGTACTCCTCTCCCATCGCGCGACGCCAGTGGGGATCCAACAGGGCGTCACGGACGGAAGAGGGTACCGGGGAGACCGGCGCGTCGCCGGTCGATGCCGCAAGGGCCCGGGGTGGCAGTGTGCCAGCCGCGTGCTGTGTCACCATCGGGTGAACATGCCGTGGGTGTCGGTGAAGAAGCGGCGGGTGGTAGACCGCCGGTGCGTCACGGGCCGGCGGGGACTAAGGCGGTGGTGTCGGTGTCCCCGGCGGAGAAGGGACCGTGAGTGGCAGCGGCCGCGGCCTGCGCTGGTACACCCGTACCGGCGTTGCGTACCGCGAAGGAGGTGTCGGGGCAGCACCGGGCGACGGCGACCGGCACGCCCCCCCCCCCCCCCCGGGGCAGTATCGGGGAACGAGGTCCCCGGATCGGCGCCAGACGGAGAGGTCGGGGCCGCGCCAGAGGACGACGGGCCCGGACCCGCCGGGGAGCCAGGACAGGTGCCCGGCAAGGAGCGTGGCGAAGCAGTACCTGCAGGAGACCACGGAAAAGGTGGCTGGACCACCGTGTCAGCGGGAAAGAGGGAGGAGGGATCAGGAACATGAGTGGTGGTGGGTGTGCTGGAGAAAGGAAAGACGGACTCATTGAACACCACATGGCGAGAGATGAGGACCCGTCGGGAGGTAAGGTCAAAGCACCGGTACCCCTTGTGATCCGGGGAGTACCCGAGGAAGACACAGAGAGTGGAGCGGGGGTCCAGCTTGTGGGAAGAAGTGGCAGTGGTGTTGGGGTAACACGCACACCCAAAGACGCGAAGGTGATCGTACCGAGGAGGGGTACCGAAGAGGGCGTGGTGTGGCGTAGGAGCGGGACAGGCAGCGGAAGGAAGACGGTTGAGGAGGTAGGTGGAGGTGTGCAGGCCCTCCGCCCAGAAGCGAGCAAGAAGAGACGCCTGAAACAGAAGGGTGCACACGGTGTCGTTGGTGGTGCGAATCATGCGTTCTGCCTTGCCATTCTGTGAGGAGGTATATGGACAAGACATGCGCAACTGGACACCATGAGAGAGGAAGAAAGCACGAGAGGTGGAGTTATCAAACTCGCGAGCATTGTCACACTGGACAGCCTTGATGGTGAGGCCGAACTGTGTGGACACCCAGGTGAAGAAATGAAGAAGCGTGGAAAAAGTATCGGACTTCGCACGCAGGGGAAAAGTCCACAAGTAATGAGAGAAATCATCGACCACCACGAGATAGTACTTATAACCAGAAATACTGATAACAGGAGATGTCCATAGGTCGCAATGTACAAGATCAAAAATGCGGACCGCATGTGAAGAACTATGAAAAGGAAGACGAACATGTCGGCCCAATTGGCACGCATGACACAAATGCTCAGCATGAGCCCGAGTACAAGGAATGTCGGAGCTACGACTGAGCTGCATCAGGGCATCACGTCCAAGATGGCCGAGGCGCCGGTGCCAAGTAGTAGAGGAGGTAGAGGCGGCGAAGGCAGCTGACAAAACGGACGGCGAAGAAGATGAAGTAGCCGTCGGTAAGCGAAGAGTGTAAAGGGGGCCCGTGCTGTCACATCGGAGCAGAGGACGCCGGGAAGCCAAATCCTTTACAGTAAGACCAGAAGAGTCAAATTCCACAGAACAAGAATTGTCAGCTGTAAAACGACGAATAGAAAGGAGGTTGTGAACCATAGAAGGAGCGACAAGAACATCAGGAAGACGAAAGAAGCCATAAACACCGGCGGTACCCACAGATGTGACAGGAAGACACGAACCATGTGCGACCATAATGGACGAAGGGAGAGAAGAAGAGGGAGAATGGACAGAAGAAAGTATACCAGGGTCAGGGGTGGTGTGGTAGGTGGCACCCGAGTTGGCGATCCACTCAGGACCGACAGGGGGTGTCAAGCCTATGGTGCTGAACGAACGAGTCAAGGCCGTCCGGTCCCAACCGGCAAGCCCGGGCGGGGTGCCGGAGGGTGTGGCCCACGGAGACGTAGTGGAGATGCCGGTAGGTGGAGCGCCAGTGAACATGGCCGCCGGTGGGCGAGGCTCACCACCAGGAGCGTGGAAAGGCCACATAGAGATGCGCCCAGACCACGGGTTGTGGAAGGACGGCCATGGTGCACCCGGTGGAGCCGTCGGCGCCCCCTGGTTGGTCCCGCCACGGCCCCCCCACGTCCAGTGCCGCGGCGACGGCGACCGCCACGCCCCCCCCCCCCACCCCCACTCAGCCCAGAGGGAGGAGGACCAAGAAGGGACGACGGCGGCGTAGCAGACGGATGCGGCGTAGTGGCCGCAAGGGCCGTCGAGGAAGTCGAGGACCCCAGGGCGGCGGTGGACCCAGGCTGGAGACCCTGAGCAAGCTCCTCCATGACAAGATCGTCACGAACCTAGAGAAAGGTGGGGAAGGGACGCTGGCGGGTGATCCATGTCCGGAGGTGGGCGCAGCGGTCGCTGAGCCCGCGGAGGACATTGAGGACGAGGATGCGGTCCTCCACGGTCCAGCCAAGGTCACCGAGGGAGTCTGCCATGGTCTTCATCTTGCGGCAGAACTCGCCAACAGTGAGGTCACCCTGGACGAAGGTCCTGAAACTCGCATCGAGCCTCAGAGCCCGAGCCTCGGCATTGCCCAGAAACTGACCCTCGAGGGCCAGCCAGGCCTGGCTAGCATCCGCCGTGTTGCGGACGAGGTCGTGGAGGTCGAGGGAGATCGTCCCGATGATCCACGAGAGGACGATGTTGTCAAGGCGCAGCCACGAGGGGGTCTGAGCCGCGACCGTGGCATCGACGAGGACGTGGTCGTCAAGGGCGTAGCGGCGGAGGGTGAGGATCAGGTCCCGCCAACGGGCGTAGGAGGGCGACTCTGGCTCGAGAACCACCGGGACGAGCAGGCGGATGTTCTGGACCCCCCGGCCTGGTAGTGAAGCTGCGCCACGAGAGGATCGGCCGGGTCGTGGTAGATGACCGCGGTGGTGGACGAGCGGTGGCCAGTCGAGCCGGAGGAGGTGGCCCCGAGGTCGTGGTAGACGGGAGGGACGAGGCACTGCTCCACATCAGCGATCTGGAGGGCCAGAGCATCGGCCGCATCCCGCTCGCGCTCCCAGGCGAGGGCTGCCGCGCGAAGGCGGGCCTAGCCCTCAGCAGCTGCAGCCCGAGCGGCGACGAGGGCAGCGGCGAGAGTGGAGTCGTCACGACCGGTGTAGAGGAGGGTCGTGGGCGGCTGAGGAGGGGCCGGGAAAGCAGGGACGCCGGGAAGAAGTCCAGCGGCATCCAGATCGGCACCGGGAAGGTGAGGCCCAGAGAGGAGGACGGCGTCGGCGGCCGGCTCGGCAGCAGCAGCGCCCGAGCCGAGGCCCGCGCCCCCAGCCGCAGCAGCAGCACCACCCGCACTTGCGGCAGCAGCGCCCCCTGCGCCTGCGCCCACAGCGGTAGCGGCGGTCGCGCCTGCGGCTGCAAGGGCAGCGGCAGTGGGGGCGGCCGCGGCTGCCAGGGCGGCGGCGCCAGCGGCGCGCGGACCCGGAGGAGGGGGCCCAGCAGCGGCCGCAGGGGTGGCGCCGCCTGCTGGGCCGGCGGCGGCGGCAGGAAGCAGGGGGTGGGTGGCGGCGCCAGGGAGCAGGGGGCGGGTGGGGGTAGACGCCACTTGTGCCCAGGAAGAGGATGGGAGAGGGGGAAAAACGTGGAGGTAGGAAGGAGGGGGAGGAGGATGCCGGCCAGCCATGGGGGCGGCGGTGGCGGCTAGAAGGGAAGGAGACCTATGCTGCTGATACCATGCTAGAGATTGTGTTTCTATTGATTTGGGCTAACCCTAGAAGGGTAGCTAATAGGTAACCATACATGGGCCACATGGGCCTAGCCTCATGGGCCTAATACACTCATATTCCAACAAGAAGTGGCTAGGGGAAAAAGGAAATGACAACTGTTACTATCTACAGAAAATTATGACTTTCTGCTTTCTCCAAACAGATTTTTAGTTTTGAGCTAAAATATCAAAGGGTGACACAACAGTTGCTTGACTACATAATGGTGAGACTGACATGTGAGCTCAAGCTAGCATACAACAGTACAAAGAAAAAAAATGGCAGGTTAGTGAGGCAATAACCCTGTGTATTGGTGGGTCTCTGAAATGGACGCAATAGTTGGTGGTTTTGTGACTATTAGCCTCAAAATGTTGGTTGATCTGTCAAATTTGATCACTGTGCACGATTCTACTGGAGAAATACCAGAACACCAGCGGATCACACCAGCGTATATAGGATGTATTCTGTTGCAGAGTACACATCGCAATCGCTACTACTGCAACCAACATTAGAATGAAAAATTGAAGAGTGGTAGAAAGGAAAACTTTCTTGGACTAACACAGCAGACAAAACATCAAAGATAGTTGTAATGCAGTATATCTGAAAGATTATGTGAAACATGTCAAATGGAACCTTTTACACAAAGCAAGCCAAAGAAAAAGCAGGACGGAACATACACCCTGCAACACTGAAGAAGTGATAGAGGTAGCCAAACGACGCTGACTTGGGCCTCCAAGCTTTCCTTTGATAGAATGGGGTAAATCCTTGTTCTCCACATCTCTAAACCAGAAAACAGAGCAAGACAGCTTGCTGAAGGCCACCATATTTTCCTGAGATAAGATTTAAAGATGGCAATTATTGAAAGGCTGACACACAAAAAGCCCTCAGCAACGGTTTGAAAAGAGAGAGAGAGAGAGAGAGAGAGAGAGAGAGAGGGTTACCAAAACAAGCGAAAGTGATTCTGCGAGCATTTTGTTGAGATCATCAAGCACTAATCCATTTACTCGATCCGAACCTCCTCTTAAGATTGTATTACTCTGGCAAACGAGCTTTCTCTGTCTCACCTCAAGTTCCTCAATGAAGCTTAAAACAATGATAAAAAATTTTGTGGGTATGAAATCTCCACTGGGACATTGCTCAAAGAGCTTGTAGCCATATGCCTCTAGAAACTGCAACGAAAAATACCTTTTTGAACCAAAGATAAATTGAAACACACAAGGGCAATAGAAAAAGGTATTGCACAGCTGAAGTTCAAGATCCAAGCACAATATAGAGATCCTATTGTTTTACAAGTATATATACAAGCAAGTGAAAAGAAAAACAAACCCCAAAGACTCGCTTCAAATGTTCCTCCTCCGAGGTTACAAGAAGAAGGGTTCTAGCCCACCTCCTTGCTTCAGCTTCCCATGCATCCACATCCTCATCATCAAAAACATTGGAACCTTCATTCTGTTTTTGACTTACGAAGGTGGCAGGGAAATCAATCAGCTTACTCAACAAAGTGTTACCAGCAGAACATTCTTCCTTCTGAACAAACCATTTCTGAACTACAACTCTCAATGGTCCTACAAGGACATACAATAGCAGTTAGAGCTAATGTTAACACAGCACTGTAGGTAATATCGAAGGAGATAATTTCAAAAGTTCCTTACCTCTTGTGTACTTACCAATATAATCAGTGAACTCTCTAGGAATTGTAGCAATGAAATGCAGAAGCTGGTTAAGTGGAATTTCAGTGGCACTTATCAGTGATGTTGCAACTTGGATAACCTGTTCACAAACTGCATTGGACTTCAAGTTAACAAGTTGTCTATTCATAACTGTCACTTATCAAAATTTCTCGAGGAGAAAGAGATGAAGAGTAGAACCTTTCAGACGATACTTTGGATTAAAGTGTTGTTTACTCCTCTCACTAAGAATCCATAAGACATCTAACAAATCCGTTGACCTAACTTCTGTAGGCACACATCCATCACATTTTGTCGCTGCTTTCCCAGACATAGCGCATGGCACATCATTTGTCTCTGACTGATGTATGCACGAAGCAACACAGGATGCAAGAGTCATTAATCCTGCTCGGCCAAATGAATCTTGCTTAGCCGCAGATGCCAGACTCCAAACCAGATGTAGGCGGTCACTGTAAAGAAGGCATGCATGCAACATAAGTGGGTTCAGCAGCAAACTGCAACTGCAAGAGCTCAGCAATTGAAACCAAACCAAACTAAAGAGTAGCATGTCTGTCGCCAAACAACATAAATATCCCTTGAAGACACAAATCCAAAGTCCTCGCAGCCCAAGCATGTGCATGTAGGCTAAACTATTATAGTGCATAGAAGGCATTTTCTGTTATCTGTTGCTATAGTGATGAAAAGGCAATATTGAAAGGAGATCTTCATTAAGACAGAAATGAAAGGAGATTCACTAGTTAAGCTCCTTTCATGACACAACATATGCATAAACAACTTTTTCAATAGATGTAAAGACACTAGAAGATAACAAAAAGTGTATTGCTTTTGAACAAAAAAAAACTCAACTCCACAGTCAGAAATAAGAAGGCAGTAGTTACCATTTCGCCAAGTTCTGGGTATAAGTTCTGAAAAATCTCTCTGCATCTTTTATGGTTTTCGAATTATAAGCACCCCCAATCCCTAAAAGCGGTTTAGGGAGATAACTCAGCATTTATAAAAAAGAATGCACTATTGAACAATGTGACAAAAGAATTGGATGATAAGAAAGCAAGCTAAAAGACTAGAGCAACGATAGTGTGAGCAACATGACTCACTAAACAAAAGCAGGTGTGATGTATTTACCAAAGTCCCCCCAAGCCCAAGTTCAGTTTGAAATGCAAACATAATTTTTAAATCATATTTGCTGCAAAAGGAATATCGATGAAGCAATGCAAGATTCTTGGGTAAAATTGGACCCAACAAAAAAAACAAAATAGCTCCATTTCTTTGAGAGCAGAATCAAATATGTTCTATTGAACTAGTGTAAAATGAATAAAACTAACCGAAATCCTTATGATGAACCACATCATTCAAACCACGTATCAGAGGACCGAGCACAAAACCCCTTGGAATTATCTGAGCGCAAACCTTGTAGCGTTCCCATGCAATATCCAAAAAGGATTGCATAACCAGGCATCTCACTGCAAAAAACATTCAAGCTGGCAGGTTATGGAATAGCATTCTAAATATATATATGGATCACAGATAACTATATATCAGTTCTAACCTTGAGGATTCTCATGACTGAACCCACGCTCCCACAAAACTGCCATCCAGTACAAAATTCCTTCCCAAGATTCCATTTGAGCATGAAAGGCTCCACGGGAGGTGTGATTCAGATAGTCATTCTGTGGAATAGACTCAAACAGCCGCACTACCTGAACATGGTTTTTGGACAATCAACCCAACATAAGCCAAAAGTGATTGCATAAACAATTACTGTTTCGCTGTGCTATTTCTACTTACCTATATAGCACTAAAAGTGTTTCGCTGTGCTATTTCTACTTACCTATATAGGAAGACAAGAGACTTCAACCAAGTCAAGTGCATTAAGGATGAGAGAGAGCAGCTCTTGGTGAAGCAGGATGAGATTAGGCATAGATGGCGAGAGTATTTCGATAAGCTTTTCAATGGTGAGAATGAGAACACCACCGTCCAGTTGGACGACTCTTTTGATGACACCAATAGGCGCTTCGTGCGGCGGATCCAAGAATCGGAGGTCAGAGAAGCTCTAAAAAGGATGAAAGGGGGTAAAGCAATGGGCCCTGATGGTATTCCAATCAAGGTGTGGAGATGTCTCGGAGATATAGCTATAGTATGGCTAACTAAGGTGTTCAACAATATCTATCGATCGAACAAGATGCCTGAGGAGTGGAGAAGAAGCATATTGGTACCAATCTACAAGAACAAGGGAGACATCCAAAGTTGTACTAATTATCGGGGAATCAAGTTGATGAGCCACACCATGAAGCTGTGGGAGAGAGTCATAGAGCATCGCTTGCGAGGAACAACGCGGGTATCCATGAACCAATTTGGTTTCATGCCCGGAAGGTCAACTATAGAAGCAATCTTCTTAATTAGACAAGTTATGGAGCGGTTTAGAGAACAGAAGAAGGACCTACACATGATTTTTATTGATTTGGAGAAGGCTTATGACAAGATACCAAGGAATGTTATGTGGTGGGCTTTGGACAAGCATAAAGTCCCAGCAAAGTATGTTACCCTCATTAAGGACATGTATAACGATGCTGTGACTAGTGTTCGAACAAATGGTGGTAACACAGACTACTTCCCGATTAAGATTGGGCTGCATCAAGGGTCAGCCTTGAGCCCATATCTCTTTGCCTTAGTAATGGATGTGGTTACAAGGGACATCCAAGGAGATATCCCTTGGTGTATGCTGTTCGCCGATGATGTAGTGTTAGTTGATGAAAGCCGAGCGGGGGTAAATAGGAAACTAGAATTGTGGCGGCAGACCCTTGAGTCTAAAGGTTTTAGAGTAAGCAGAACTAAAACCGAATACATGAGATGCGACTTTGGCACTGCTGCACAGGAGGAGGGAGACGTGAGTCTGGAAGGTCAAGTAGTGCCTAGGAAAGATACCTTTCGGTATCTGGGATCGATGCTACAAAGGGATGGAGATATTGATGCGGACGTTAGCCATAGAATCCAAGCAGGGTGGATGAAGTGGCGCCAAGCTTCTGGCATTCTCTGTGACAAGAGGATACCACAAAAGCTAAAAGGCAAGTTTTATAGAACAGCGATTAGACCCGCTATGTTGTACGGAGCAGAATGCTGGCCCACAAAGAGAAGACATGTCCAACAACTGAGTGTTGCAGAAATGCGTATGTTGCGTTGGATTTGTGGTCACACAAGGATGGACCGAGTGCGAAATGATGATATTCGTGATCGTCTAGGGGTAGCACCTATTGAAGAGAAGCTTGTCCAACATCGGTTGAGGTGGTTTGGCCATTTACAAAGGAGACCTCCAGAGACACCAGTGCATTATGGAGTTCTAAGTCAAGATAATAAGGTGAGGAGAGGCAGAGGAAGGCCAAAGTTGACTTGGGAAGAGACAATAAAAAGAGATTTGAAAGAATGGGATATACCTAGAGACCTATGTCTGAATAGGAGTGCTTGGAAAACGGCTATTGACGTTCCTGAACCGTAACTGACGGTGTTTGTTGGGTCTCAACTCTAGCCTACCCCAACTTGCTTGGGACTGACAGGCTTGGTTGTTGTTGTTGTAGTATCGTTAAAAATATCATATCGTTGATAGCTTTTGATAAGAGAAACACGAGGAAACCAACTAACCTGGTGTGTCCAGGCTGCTTCAACTAAATGTGTCCCATACTCCTGGAGCATCTCATAGAGTAACAAGAAGACCTTCCACCGATCTTGACCATTTGAACAGCGTCCACCTGATTGGTCCATCTCTTCAATGCCAAGGGACATGGCTTCTTTGTTAGCCCACCTTTCTCTTTTTGTTGCCCCAGCATTTGCTTTGATTTGAGCAGGCAAAGCAGCTGAGCTCCTGCTGGAGGAATGCTGGCTGCTATCATTTCCAGATGAAGAGGTAAAGATGCTAAGTGATATTGTCAAAACGTAGAAGGCCTGTTTCCTTACTAAATAATCCCTGTCAACCTGGTGTATAGAATGTACACATGTCACTGCGACATAACATTGACCAGCAACGTTCTAGCATGAATTCCAAATTTGAGTGTATGCAACTAAGAAAGATGGTGCGGGGTGGAAAGTCTCACCAGTCCCCTGCGCAGTTCATCCCAGAATTCACTGACATTGATAAGGTCAAATTCCTGGACAATGTCAACTCCCAAGACAGCGGCTCGATGTCCTGATTTCAGTGTTGACAAGTACAAAGAGAGTATCCTGTATGCATCAAGCCGCTCACCCGGCCCCAAAGAAAATAGAGAAATACAGGAATTCCATATACATTCTAGGAAACCAAACCTGCAGGCGAGAGATAACTTGAGTAGGGGCAATTTGAATTAACAACTGGTCACACATAGTTGCCAGACAGATAGACTTTAAGCAACCTCGAAAGCTTATGCTGGACTGCACCAAACGATACAGTGACACAGGAGACATCTGCAAGCGAGGTGAGTACAGGCTGAAGAAGGATCCGAGTGGCACAAGACCGATACTCTTGAGCATGTCTGAACATCTTGAGTATCAACTTGGAGAGATCCCATGTCAAATTCTGAACCAATGCATCTAGATCAGCAGCACCTTCCTGGGAGGTAGGTATGGTCCTTCGCCTCTCCAACATGTCCACCAGCAATGATGCTAACACACTGCTTGAATTGGAGAGCGGTAGTAGGCGTGAGAGACTCTCCCCAGGAAAATCCGCTTCCATTGTACTTTGGTAAAGCATGGCGTTGGCATCTGCAGCAGACAAATCCATGGCAACAACAGATGACCGTATGCAGAATGATACTATTGTGGCTCCAAGCAGGTCCCAGGATCCAGTGTCAGAGACTGCATCGCACATCATCGCGATTACCTGAGACACCACGGCGAACCCAGGGTACATATAAAGCAAATGGGGACTACACAAGACAAAATAATTTAAGTGGGGAGTAGATGAGGAGCAGGCACCGTACCTGGTGAAAGTGGGCAGGATGACTGGGTTGGATGCTATCCCTGAGAAGGGGCAGGAAGACCCTCCACAGCAGTAAGCGCAGAGCCTCCCTAACCATAGGAGGGCTGTCTGAAAGCCGAAACAAAGCGAGAAATTAGGCATTGTGATTACCCAGAAAGGAAGAGGACGCAAGGGACTAGTGAGGGGTTGCGACCGAATTGCGCCAGCAAATGGCGAAGCGCCGCGGCGTGGCAGATGGCGGCATGATCAGACTGGGCTTGGAGACCCTGCTGCTCCCGCAGCCGCTGGGAAGAAGAGAGCAATCAACTGATGTTAGTTGAAGTGGAAGCGAAAGAGGGCGGCAGCAGCTGCAGCAATCAAACAACCTGGGAGGGAGGGGAGGAACGGAGGAGCGCGTGGAAGAGTTGAGAAGGTGAGGACGAGGTGGAGGAGGCGAGGACGCAATCGACAACAGCTGGGACGGCATCAGCCGGGAGTGAGCGAAAGCAGCTCTCGAGGGCGGCGACCTCACGCTCCGGAGGAGACGCCATGTCGGAAGCTTGGAGTAGGGAACCCTAGTACTTGCCCAACAACGAATGAGCGGGGTTTTGGAGTTTCTGGGCCGGGATTTTTTGTGGTAGAAAGACCCTGCGACTGCGAGGCCCATAACCTGCTGCGGCAAGTTTGCTTTGGCCCACGAGCACACAGTTCCGCAAAATTTACCATGCACAGATTGTGTATTAATTCCAGACAACAACATGCACTGGCATTGGCATTGGTAGTGTATAACATCTGTTTTTTTTTAATTATCCCTATCGAACACCATACAAACAACACTGACCCTTGACTCCTTGAGCATCACTGTTGGCTACAGCATGGTTGGGCACTTGGCATCGAGAAACTCCTTGAGCGTCCGTGCAGCCTTCTGACCGCCCATTAGCTCCGCCAACCTTTCCACTGGAAGCAGGGCCAGCTCGGCCAAGCTATTGCATCCATCCATGATTGCTCGGTAGTTGGAATCCGTCACCCCAGGAAGCCTTCTTAAGAACTCAATGGCTGACGTGTTGTAATTCTCAGACCTATAGACCCAGAAAAAACATACATCAAGTTTGGGCTGACTCCCCTCTGGTTTTATACGAGGTGCATGACTTACCTCACATCATCCTGCACGATTCCATCCTCAGAGGGCACGCCAACTCTTGTTGCTTTTTTCTCATCAGGTTCATCCTGGTTTGTTTTCAGTGACATAAATATTTCTGCTGTAGCATGCAAGCTGCGTGACCAGATTATGCGAAGCCGGGGAAAATGCAGCACTAGCAGCGAAAGCTTTGAGATAATGTTGGTTGGAGAGACATCATCCCCGATCTCATTTGCAGACTGTAAAAGAATGAGAGGCCAGTTAGAACAATGAGGTGAGGTGGTGTCATGATTTCCCCCCCCCCCCCCCCTGGGCAGGAGAGGGGAGGGGAGGTGCGGATACCTGAAAGGAAAAGCTCTTATCTTGTGAAAACTCAATGAGGAGAACCGGGATCTTATAGTAACGTGCCATTGTCTCAACCTGATTGTACAGACGACCAGAAGCAAAGCTTTGGTACAAGTCTGTGATACTTTTCCGTTCAACACAGATCAAAGGAGAGAGAACATAGTCACCAACTTCAAGGGTGACCGGTACTATCCGGATACCTTTCTGATGTAATACATTCGGAAGGCTGCTCATGAACTCTCTCATGTCTACAATAACCTAGAAAATTGCAACAGTAAAATATTTAGCAATCCACCAAATAGAAACAAAGCATATAGTCTGCCCACTAACAATATGATCATAAGCATCACCTGCATCTCCTTCTCAGGTGCCTTTTTACCACCTGCCTTTCTTGTAATTGAGTTCTGACTTAAAAGAGGTTCTGGTTCATTTGCAACAGTTGGTCCAATGCAACGGCCATCCTGAAAAAAAGAAGATAGATGTATTTCATGTCAGAAAAGTACGACAGCAATTTGGCCTGCATATGGCTGATTGTGATTGAGCTAAAATAAACACATGATACCGGGCATATGAACCCATATGTAGATTCATAGACAGGTGAAAAGGCCATTTGACTAAGCATTGTGTGGCGTCATTCATGCAGTAACCACTTTGCTAAGGTCAGACTGAAATTAAAATTTTAGTGACAGAGTGAAACACCACCTGATCAACAGGTATCATCATCAGGGACTTCTGTCTGATCAAAGATTCAAATGCTTCATTTTCCCGACGAATGCTGGACTCAAATTTTTGCACCTCAGTGGAATCTTCATAAAAAAGGAAGTAAACTTTTAACTTCCTTGATGAGTTTTCTGCCTTGTATACTTCAATTTCTCTTACAAAGGTAATATCTGGATGATAAACAATAATAACAGATGGCTTCCATACATCAAGCACGTGCTGGTCACTGTCTAGAGCATGAAACTGCACAGGAGGTAGTGGCTTGCCGTTTGCCAAGTTTCCGAGAGCAGATGAATGGTTAAATTTATCATTAGAAGTAGAGGCTGACATGGCAGGATCATATGTGGACGCCTTAGAAGCATCAATCTCAGCATGTTCATCTGTTTTGCCTGATTGACCTTCAGAATCCAGATCGGTAGCTTGGCTATTGTCATTTCCCCCCTTACTTTTATTTTTTCGATTGCTGGCTTGTCTCTTTGCAGTGGTTTTCTTTGGTTTCCCCTTTGCTTTTCCCCTTGCTACCCCCTTCTTGCTGCAGCTGCTATTTGAGCCACCATTGACATCTGCTTCATTTGATATATTTCTTAATTCAGAGGCAGCGGCAAGTAAGGCATTAGTTTCGAGTTTGCTAATGCTAACTGGACCCGCACTCTCACTAGGTCCCATTTGAACTTCACCATCCAGGACACCAACCCCTTTTGGTTGCTCAGATTTTCTCTTGTTCTTCTTATTCAATCCATGCAGCTCAGCTTTCCCAATCAAATACTTCTCCCACTCTTCTCGCATAACCTTATTGAAAACAAGTAAGTCAACAACACAAAGGATTTACAGGGTTTCATGTTCATAATCTTAGAAACAAGCTTGCGTCCAACATGGAAGAAAGACACTTGTGCAAGCAAACATGGCCAGTTCATAGCAATAGAGTAGTGCTATATAGATTGATGCTGACTTCATTTAACACTCGATCAATTACCTGACAGGGGCCTTTTAATATGCATTCCTGCAGCTGCAAGCATGTGCGCTCATCTTTACATGTTACCAAAACTATGCCACTTTCATCACTTTTGTCTTCATCATGAACATTCTCGGCATAGCTCTTCATCTGTTCTTCTGCTATCTCTTGCAACAATTCCTGCAAACTTTAAAGCAGTCAACACGAAGCAAAAATAAATTTCTTGATGATAATACTCGTATTATCTGATAGTTACGGATGAGGTTGCTAGTTTGCTACAAGAATGAGACAAAAAAACAGATATATAGTTAAGTATTAGCATTTAGCACAACAAACAATAGTTGGATACATATGCTACACACACCATGTTTGGTAAAATACGGAAGTCTTCATCAATTACATTGTAATATAAAATAGATTTCTTGTGCAATGTAAATGTGCAGTGTCCATTGCAAAAAAGATTGAAGCAGACTGTTCTTGCATATAATGCATGAAGCAAATAATCAGTGCTGAAGACTGCAGCGCCTGAAAGGGAACTGAATGAAACAAAAACTGAATCACTGACCCATAGCACTTTCCATTTCGGCGCCTCCTCCAAAACCTCTTCCAATACAATGCCCACATCAGTATTAGCCTTCTGAATGTTGTCCCTACCTACAGTGGAGTCTTCATTTTCTGCAGGAAAAAGGTACTTGTTACACTAAAATTCTTCAAAAAAAGCATATACCTGCAAATGAAGGGGCCAAGAGCCGCTACCGGTTTCTTTTCCTTTCTTGGTAGTATTATGTGCCACTTTCCTCTTCTTTGTTGGTGTGCCCTTATTATCTGTGCTAACCTTAACACCATCTGTTCTCACTGCCTGGTAAACGCGCCTTTTTGCAAGCTCAAATATCTTATGGCTTGAGTCAGCAAGTATCCAAACTGATCGCACACCTTCTGACACTCTCAATGTGTCAAGGTACTTCAAGTATGTAACAGCGTCGTACCTATGGGTCCAGTAAAGAACATAAGAGGGTGCCTAGTTTTCCTTTGAAACTAGAACTTGTATAATTCTCATAACTGACTCAGGGCCAGCAGAACATTTATATAAGCACAAACATGAAATAAGGTGGTAGAAAGGGGGATGTGATCACTGAGAGGACAACACCTACCTGACGAGGTAATCAAGCAGTTTGCGTAGCGTCCTGAGGTCAGCCACAAGCTGCTTTGTCTTCTTCCCAAGAGTGTGCCAGATGGGGTCGAGCTGCCTCCGGACGATCTCATCGAAAGACTTGAAGAGGCCCTTGTCGACGGTGAGGTCCTCAACATCCACCTTGTTGGTGCGCCTAAGCTCCTTGAGGCAAGCGTCCATGGTAGCGAGGACGGCAGCCTGGATACCCCTCATGGGCGGCGTCATGGGAACGCGAACGTCTACGACGTCAGGCGGGGCGCGTTCCAGGTCGGCTGCGGCGAGAACGTGGAAGCGGGGCCAGAGGTGGAGGCGGCGGACGTAGAGGCTCTTCATGGTACACTCGGCCTTGGAGAAACCGGCGACCATGGCATGGGGGCAATCGGAGAAGGCGTAAACGGGTAGAAGATTGCGTTGACGGAGGAGGCGGGCGATGAAGGCGTCGGAGGAGGTATCGCTGGAGCGGTGGGCGGAGAGGAGGAGTAGGGCCCGGACGCGGGAGGGGTTGAGGCGGGAGGTGAGGAGGTCGGCGGCGAGGGCGCGGGGGGAGAGGAAGAGAGCAGCGCCAGAGGCGTAGAGGGAGGCGCGCTGCTGCGCGGGGAGGTCAGGGGGCACGTCGTGAACCTGCAGCTTTTCTTGGAGGCGGCGGCGGATCCGGGCCTTGAGGGGATCGAGGGCGGAGAGGACGAGGAGACATCCTCCCCCAGTGGCGGACCCAGCTGTGTTCTGGGTAGGCTCAGGACTACCCTACATTTCCGGCGACCAAGGTAACGGAGCACTGTAGCGAAAACTGTAGCGTATTGTGGAGCACTGTTCCTATACTGTATGCCTACCCAATGAAATGATTCTGGGTCCGCCGCTGCTCCCCCGCCGCGTCGCCGGGGGTCTGGTGGAGATAGAGGAGGAGAGTAGCGGCGAGGGAGACCAGAGGGAGGCCCGAGGAGAGCACCACCAGACCTCCGTTCGGATCCTCCACCAGGTCCGCCGCCACCTGCTCCTCGAAAGCAAGCATCGCCGCCGCCCCCGCGAGAACCCGACGGCCTTCGCCTTCTTCCCCGGCGAGGCAGGCGATTGAGAGACGATGATACTGGGCTTGTGCTCAAGTGGGCCGTAGGCCACATCTTAAGTCGGCCCACGACTACCGTAGGTAGTCCAGAGCCCAGTCGACAACAGAAAGACATCATCAGTTCACCACGACATCCACTCAAAAAAAAAAACAGTTCCCCACGACCTATTTATTATATTCTGAGATAAAAAAACAAACTGCATTTCTTTTCTTCTGCAGCAATCTGTGTTCTCTTCCTTTGTAGGAGTATTGGATTAGAGCTCTCTCCTTTCTTTACATAGGCATTGTTTAGTTCCCAACTTTAAAGCTAAATTTCACTATGAAAAAAAAGATTTCCTATCACATCAAAATGTCGGCATATGCATGGAGTACTAAATGTAGATAAAATCAAAAACTAATTGCACGGTTTTATTGTACTTTGCGAGACGAACATTTTGAGCCTAATTAATCAATATTTCGACAATTATTACCAAATAAAAATAAAAATGTTATAGTGTGCTCTAGTGATTTGGCCATCCCCAAATTGAGGAACTAAACAAGGCCACAGTGAAGCCATCATCCGCTTTAACTTTTGGCGGTGTTGCCAGTCTTTCATCCAAAATAAATGCCCATCACCTAGACAGCGCTAGCATTGCTGCTTCTCTTCACCTTGAAGTAGATAGGATCTTTCAGCACCTTCACCGTAACATTGCTCCACACGTCTGTGCTTGTCGGCAGCAGTGCCATCTCCTCTGCGATCGCCATGTCCTTGGGAAGCACATTCCCGAACACGGTGTAGGCGTCCCTCCACTCCTCGTGGTCTGCTAAGCTGATCAGGAACTCTGGCCCTGACCCTACCCAGGCAACGGACCCTCTTTTCACCGCCGGACATGCTTCTCTTGGTATCTCCTTGAAGGGCACGCCATCAACTTCCAGTGTTCCTTGAAGCAATGCATATGGGGGGCCAAATGCAGCCTAATGGTACAGAGAGCACAAATCATCAGTAGTCAATTGTTAGCCACAGGCAAATGCCATACAAGCCATACATTTTTTTCATGATCGCCTTTTGCATCCCAGACATTCCCACGTCCTTCTGCACGATAAAATCTGCATCTGACGAAGTTGCGCAAGCCCAGAAGCTGGATGAAGTAGTCCACAGAACGGGGCGCACAACCAGGCAGCAACTGGGTGTATAGCAAGTACAAAAAGGAATGTATATCAGCTCGGGTTATGGGATATTTCCAGTTAGCCAGTCCTATAAACTGGATTTCTGCTGAAACACAAACAAATATCAGCTTTCGTTCAGAATCTTCAGATCCAATGGGAATCTGGATGGTACAGGTAGCTCTATACTAGCCTAGGACTGCATGTCAAGAAATTTCGATGGCTACTGGCAGATATTTATTTGGTAATTGGTATTGCCTTGCCATGATGTTATTTTGCAAAAGAGGAAAAATGAAACAATAAACATGCACTTAGCTTTCACGTCAGCAAGTTAAATTCATAATCACCCAGATGGCCAGACCAGCCATGGCCCTGGCAGCAGTACCCTTTAGACAATTCATGTAGTAAATGGAACCGTAGTTTTTACTTTCTCAACAACCACATCTCATGTATTCTGTATTTCTATTATTATCAAAGTAAAACAAAAAAGAACATACTAGAAACACTTCGATAAGCACATACAGCTTTACGGGCTTGGATGATGAGATGTAAAGGAACAAATGGGAACACCACTTTATTATGTTTGGGTTGTCATGGAATAAAACTTTAGCATATTTGGACTTTCGTGGAAATGAAAAGTAAGTAGTGAAACACTAGTTCACAAGACCTAAAAATGCCCCACACCCACACACCCCCCCCCCCCCCACACACCCACCCCTCAACCACCCCCACACACACAACACACACCAGTTAAGTAGTATGAACATATTATTTTCCTGTAGTAGGGTGTAGGGACAAAGGGCACTCACTTGAATATGAAGTGTCCCTAGATTTGTTTCAAGCCCCACAATTCCCTGCATTAAGATAAAGCCTGTTAATCAAGAGATTCATGCTAGCGAATATCGTAATAAAATGGTTAGATGTATTTCCTTAGGCCTTGTTCCTTTCATCCCCAAACGGGTTGAAGGGGATTTAATCCCCTACAAGTCAAAATCCCCCCAATCCCCTCCAACCCCCTTGGTTTAGGGATGAAATGAACAAGGGCTTCATGGGAAAAATCCACCTCTTTTTTCCTTTTTTCTTTGAAATTTGAAGCATATGACAATAGGCAATTATAGGTTCAGCAAGAATATTACTTCCCCTGTTCCAAATTATAAGATGTTTTGGCTTTTCTAAATACATTGTTTTTACTATGTATGTACACATAATGTATATCTAAGTGCATAGAAAAACTACCATTTAAAAAAGCCAAAACGTCTTATAATTTGGAATGGAGGGAGTATGTCATACAATTCTTTCTATACAGTTTACACCACAGTACCACACAGGAAGTTACACCAATGAACATCTCAAGACCGTGTGAACAGCCTGCTTGATAGTTTTTATCTTATTAAAATGGAACACCTGAAGAAGGTGGCACTATCGAGCTGGAAAATTAAACATGTCCAGGGAGCTCAAAGAATGTTCCAAATTGTCAGATATTGAATTACAGCTAGTTAACTGAAATAGAGATTGCATGTAACCAACCTCTCCTTTTCCAAAGATTAGACCAGAAGTCCACATGACGTCCTCCCCCCTTGCAATAACAGCAGGAGCCATGACATCCTTCTGTTTCTTCAGCCAGCACTGCATTTCCAGTGCAGCAAAGGAGTTAGTGAAACAAAGAGGGTACTTAGGTTCTGCATCCACTGAACATAAAATGCAAAGGAGTAACAGGAGCAACAATAATGACTACATTAAATCCCTGCACCGATCTTATCTTACAGAGGTGAGGTAGACTTTTATTCGTGTATGCATAAGGAAAGAAAGCAAATGCTTTGAAGAAGAAAAACAACTCGCTAATTCAGTTTTTTTTGGCAAAAAGGAAAAAGATGTCCCTCCAAATAGCTTTGTATCTGAACTCCTAAAAATAAGCATTTTATAAATCTCTCGTGCCTGTGTGCATGCTCTCGCTACTGCTTCTTGCAGCTGTTTGGGCTGCAGCTGTACAGCCCAGCCGCTTGGCTGCAGCCCAAGCAGGTGCAGTCGTGCAGAGGACAGCGCACCAAAGACTGTACACCTGTCCCAAGGGCTAAGGCTTCTCTTCCTATTCTCATGTTCCCATTCTCATCCAGTTCTTGTTCCTTGGGCGATTCACGGTTGCAGCCGGAGATTAGTTGTAGGGTAGTAGGGTTCGGAGGTCAGTAGCAGCCGCTCACCATCCAGGTCGCCGGCACTACGAGGCCACCAAATCAAGTCAACGACGCCTTCGTCAACCCGTTCCGCACCAGTAGCGGCCGCTCCTGCACTGAGAGGCACATCCATCTTCTCCACCAGGCCATCCACATCATCCCTGCACCTGTCTTCGGCTTCGCATGGATGCAAGAAGGATGCCCAGCAGCGCCCTGCATCGATGTGAAGCCACCACCACGCCAACGTCGCTCAACCCAACCTCGACCGCATATGCACTTTGTCCAAGACTGACACCGCCGAGCTGTGCCCGTCAGCAAATGACCCCTCGGTGATATCCCCTCTGTCTCTGTCAAGGTAAGCATTCATTCCGAAGCTCGCTATTGTCACAGCAGAATTGTCCAAATAAAGGGAGATCTTATGAACTAATATACACAACAACAGAGTATTTAGTAGTAGTAGTAGTAGTCGTAGTAGTGACTTACATCAAGCTGCCAAAACTGGTACGTACATAGCACTGACAGTTCAGAGATAGCTGTTTTTCTTTTTCAATTCTAGTCGCATATAAATGGATCCATGTTGCTGCCTGTACTAATTTTACTTTTATCAATACGCTCCTGCAAAGAAAATGCAGCTTATCTTAATTCACATAAGCTACATCCTAAACCTGAAGACTGCAACTGGGTTACCCTTACCTACATTGGTTTAGGATTTGCTCTACAGAATATGCTCGAATTGATGCTGTAGTAAACTTTCCCCATTTTGCTTTGAAAAGAACTTACCTTGATCCTTTTAGGGAATTTGGATTGTTTTAACTACTGATAAGCTTGGTCTAAGAAAATAAGTTGGTCCAACTATTCAACTGATTAATACCACTTCCAATTCCATGGCATTTGATAAAAATTTCAGAGGACAACTTATCAGTGTTCACCTGATGTTTAGCTGAGATTTGTAGCCAAATCATACCAAAAATAGGATTGTATCAAGTCCTTTTTTTTTGTTTCTTTGATGTTGGTACAGGAATTCTCATGCACGACATGGATGCCAAGAACATCTCAAAATTTCAGTTTTCTGCCATATTACTTTGTTTGCAATCTGGAGAGAGTATCGAACTGGTGACCTGCTGCTTCCCTTCTAAGCATATAAATTTATTGACCTACTGATGAAGCGGTAATATTAGTATGTCTCTCTTTCCATAGTTCTGGCATTTCTGTAGTGTTACCTTGAATTGGCAGGGACCTGGTGACCTGGTCAGCTGGTAATTCTCTTCTAAGCATAGAAATTTATGATAATCTGTTGGTTGATTCATGTGTTAGGGTTTTGATCTCTCCTCCTATTGGACCCAACGGCCCATTAGGGACCTTGATCCGCTCCTTGATCGGGGGAGCCCAACCCACCTATGGTTGGAGGGCCCCTGTCACGTGCGGTAAATAAATAGAGGTGGGAGGCCGGGGCACGGAACACAAGGTTCACCGCCGCCACTGTTCCCACCTACAAACCTTAGACCCTACTCCGATTACAGGGACCGCACAAGTGACGGGAAGCCCTTCTCCGCCGCCACTGCGCCTCCAACCTCGCCATGGCGGACTCTAGCACCTCGGCGCCTAAAACTGACGGTCGACACTTCTCCCTATCTCCTTCTTTTCTCATCTTGCATAAAGGACAAGCTCTTCCTCTCGTTTTAGTCAAGTATCGATTAATCTCACTGTTAGTAGATCTAACTGATCAATTTTATACATTGGTATCAAAGCCACCTAACAGTGGATTAGATCGAGTATAATTTTTGATAAGAAACCCTATTCTAGGGTTAGCCGCCGAGCGACATGCCATGAGCATCGTCCCGGGCTAATTAGAAATTAGAAGAACGTGAAACCCTAACCCTAGAACCCGTGCGGCTTAGTGATAAGAAAACGAAAACCGGATCAAAAGGGGTTGAAAATACTACCTTACCGAAACTAAGACCCCGCCGGCGGTAAGAAAACCGGCCGGTGATCTCTCGGTCGCCGCCGGCCTAAATAAGTCCCGCGCGGGTGCTCCTCGGCACCGCCCGTGAAGCCACTCGACGGCGGCGTGCTCAGCCGTTGGCGAGCACGCCCGCCGGCGAGGGGGCTCACGGCGGCGCCATCCTCCTCCGCCGGCGAAGGGAGCTCACGGCGGCGAATCGCCGTTGCGGCTGCTGCGCCTGAGATTGAGAACGGGGAAAGGGGAGCTAGGGTTCAACAACGCCGGCTCGGCCCCTCTTATACCTGCGAAAACGGCGGTCAGCCGTTCGATCCAAGCCGACGGCCGAGATCAGCCGAACCCCTGGACGGGCCGGCGGGGGCACGCGGCCCGCGAACGCTTTCCCAGCCCAGGCCCACGTTGCGGCCTGGGGCGCGGGAGGCAGCGCGCGTGCTGGTTAGATGGGCCAAGCAGGCCGGGTCAATAGCCCATATCAATTAGTAAAGATTTCATTTTCCAGAAATATATTTAGCATGAGTATTTTCATGATTTTAAATTTAGTCAAATTTTGATCAAATGTGATAAAATTTTTAGTGACAATATTAGAAATGTTTCTGGAATTAAGAATTAGTTTAGTTTATCCACGTTTTTTCCGCTGCTCAGTAAGAATAATTTGCTCCTTAACTATATTCGAACCAACGAGAGATTTAGTGATGGGGCAAAATTCAAGAAATTAGAAAAATTTATAATATTGTTATTTTCTGACCAGCGTCGATTATATCAATATTATAATTGCTTAATCCGTCAGTTATTGTGCATTATTTCTAAATCTTGCCCAACGGTGATATAGATTTAATGTACAAAGGATTGTATGTATTAATACTGACCAACGTTGTATTAATACATGCAATTTCAAATTCAGTTACTCCCTTTTACTAAGTTTACTCACCATTTATTTATTTTTTTTAATATGAATTTCAGGACTCACCAACTGGGTGCAGATGGTTCCGAAACTTAACGGGACCAACTATAAGACGTGGCGTGAGCAGTATGAATTAGCCCTTGTCATGACTGACAATGACTTAGCTCTCAATGAACCGTGCCCTCGGGAACCTGAGGAACCGGTCATTGCACAAAATGAGACTGATGAAGCGTTTGCTACACGCAAGCGTGAACATGCATCAGTGAGGATGTCCTATGATCTTGCAAAGAAAAAATGGGACAACTCCAATAAGAAATGTCTGACATTGGCTAAAGCAACTATTTCTGAGCCCATCAGAGGATCACTGCCTGAGTGCACCACCATCACTGAGTATTTAGAAAAAGTCAAAACTCAGTTTCATGGTACAACTAAGACTCAAGCCAGTGTGCTTATTAGAGAGTTTATAAATAAGAAATACACTGGTGGTGGTGTTAGAGAGCACATACTGAGGATGAACACCTTGGCATCTAAGCTCGCATCAATGAAGATGGTTCTTCCAGATCCATTTGTCGTTCATGTGATCATAGCTTCTTTGCCAAAGGAGTTTGAAGCCTTTGTTGTGCACTACAACATGGCACCTGAGGACTGGAACATTGAGAAGCTTCTTGGACAAGCCACTCAGGAGGAGGAAAGACTTAAGGAATCACGGGGAGACTCTGCTCTTTTCGTGAAGCATAACAACAATAAGAAGTTTCACCATAAGAATGCCAGACCAAAAGGGAAACCAAAGTGGGATGGCAGCTCTTCCTCCAGCGCTCAGGCACCAAACTCTCTGAGTAAAGCCCCTCAGAACCCTCAGACTCAGAATTCTCAGAACAACAACGGGGCTCAGGACCAGAACAGGCCACAAAACCCACTCCGCAAGAAGCCCTGGCTAGCACCGGATCAGTGCATGTTCTGTGAGAAAACAGGTCACATGCAAAAGGATTGCCTTGGTTTCTTGAAGTACCTCAACAGGAATGGTGAGGATTTAGTTACATTTATAGATGAATCCTTATATATTAGTTATGCTAAATCTACTTGGTGGATTGACTCAGGTGCAACAATTCATGTTGCCAATTCTTTACAGGGATTCCATACGAGGAGAACCCTGCAAAGAGGCGAAAGAACAATTAAGGTGGCAAATGGAGTACAAGCCGACGTCAAAGCCACTGGCGATTTGACTTTAGCATTATTAGATGGTTTTGTACTTAGGCTTTCTGATGTACTCTATGTTCCTTCTTTGCATCGAAACTTAATAAGTGTTAGTAAATTAGATGATGATGGATTGGCTTGCCATTTTGGAAATGGCAGATGTAAGATACTTTCTAATGATAAGTGTGTTGGTCTTGCCTTCCGACAAGACAAACTTTATTTGTTATCAGTCTCTGAGAATATTTGTGCTATATCTGTTGAGAATGAAAAAGTTCCATCGTCTACGAATGTAAATAGAAAGCGTAAGAATATTCAGATTGACTCTTCGAAACTGTGGCATTGTAGATTAGGCCACATTTCGAGGGGGAGAATTGATAGATTAGTCAAGGCTGAAATTCTTCCGCCATTAGAACTCTCAGAATTAGATCAGTGCATTGATTGTATTAAGGGTAAGTATGTTAAGAAAGTTAAGAAAGATGCCAAACGAAGTGCAGGGAATTTAGAAATAATCCACACAGACATTTGTGGTCCATTTCCTGTTAAGAGTGTGGATGGTTATGATTCATTCATAACCTTCACTGATGATTATTCGCGTTTTGGTTATATTTATCCAATAAGAGAAAGATCAGAAGCATTAGATAAGTTTAAGATATTTAAGGCAGAAGTAGAAAATCAGCATAATAAGAAGATCAAAATAGTAAGATCAGACCGTGGTGGGGAATATTATGGGCGACATACCCCGTATGGCCAAGTTCCGGGACCTTTTGCAAAGTTCCTTCAGGAAAATGGCATAGTTGCCCAGTATTCCATGCCAGGGGATCCTCAGCAGAATGGAGTGGCTGAGAGAAGAAACCGTACCTTAATGGATATGGTAAGAAGTATGATTAGCTACTCCACCCTACCAGTAAGTTTGTGGATGGAGGCGTTGAAAACCGCCATTCACATTCTTAATCGTGTTCCAAGTAAGTCGGTGCCTAAAACACCGTACGAGCTATGGACCGGCAGAGTACCCTCACTTAAGTATTTAAGGGTGTGGGGCTGTCCTGCTGAGGCTAAGATATTTAACCCAAATTTAGGAAAATTAGATCCTAAGACAGTTAGTTGCCATTTCATTGGCTACCCAGATAGGTCAAAAGGTTACCGCTTTTACTGCCCTGACAGGCATACTAAGTTTGTGGAAACCAGACATGCTGAGTTCTTAGAAGATGATTTGATAAGGGGGAGCAAGGTAGCACAAGAGATTAGTTTAGAGGAGAAAAGAGTTTATGCCCCTACTCCAATGCTTCAGGAACAATTCTTTGTGCTACCCATAGTTGTTGCACCAACAGTGTTAGACACTGTAGTGCCAGCACCGGTTGTTAGTTCTCCGTTGCCGACATCCACTGAAAATCTGGAACCTGTCCTTCAGGATCCATTAGAACCACATGTCGAGCATCAGGAAGAACAACAACAACAACCCCAAGTAGCGCCAAACAATCAGAATCTTAGAAGATCAGAAAGAGTTAGAAGATCAGCTATTTCAGATGATTATGAGGTTTATGAAACCGAAGAATTTCATATGGAGGATGATCCCACTACATATGAACAAGCCATGAGAAGCGAACACTGTGAGAAGTGGTTAGAAGCAATGAGAGATGAAATAAGTTCCATGAATTCCAATAAAGTTTGGGAACTGATGGAAATTCCTAAGGGAGCTAAGAAGGTTGGTTGTAAATGGGTTTATAAAACTAAGTATGACTCCCAGGGGAATGTTGAAAGACGTAAGGCGCGACTCGTGGCAAAAGGCTTTACTCAGAGAGAAGGAATTGATTACAATGAGACTTTTTCTCCGGTCTCATGTAAAGATTCTTTTAGAATAATAATGGCACTAGTAGCACATTTTGATTTAGAATTACATCAGATGGATGTTAAGACGGCATTCCTAAATGGGGATCTTGAGGAAGATGTCTACATGGCACAACCGAAAGGTTTTGTCATGGAAGGAAAAGAGAACATGGGGTGCCGCCTAAGGAAGTCCATTTATGGACTAAAACAAGCTTCAAGACAGTGGTATTTGAAGTTTGATAATACAATAAGAAAGTTTGGGTTTAAGGCAAATGTAGAGGACAATTGCGTTTATGTAAAGTTTAAGAATTCTAAGTTTATCTTCTTAGTTCTATACGTGGATGATATTTTGCTAGCGAGCAACGATGTCAACCTACTAATAGAGACTAAGAAGTTCTTGTCCTCGCATTTTGACATGAAAGACCTCGGTGAAGCTTCTTTCGTTCTGGGGATTGAAATTCACCGTGATAGAAATAGAGGGGTATTAGGGCTGTCACAAAAGGCATACATAGAAAAGATTCTTAAGAAATATAGTATGCATAAGTGCAGTCCATCACCTGCACCCATAGTCAAGGGCGATAAGTATGGAGAACACCAGTGTCCCAAGAATCAGATCGAGCTCGAGCAAATGAAATCAGTACCTTATGCTTCAGCCGTCGGAAGCTTACAATATGCTCAAATTTGTACTCGCCCTGACATAGCATTTGTTACCGGGTTACTTGGCAGATATCAGAAAAATCCAGGTGCAGAACACTGGAAATTAGTTAAGAAAGTCTTGCGTTACTTGCAGGGCACTAAAGGCTTCATGCTAAGTTATAATAAGACGGACTCACTTGAGATAGTGGGGTTCTCAGATTCAGATTATGCGGGGGATGAAAGGAAATCCACGTCAGGCTACATATTCACCCTCGCAGGTGGAGCCATATCGTGGAAAAGCTCCAAACAGACTCTCGTCACATCATCGACGATGTACGCTGAGTTTGTAGCATGTTATGAGGCCTCGGGGCAGGTGAGTTGGCTTAAGAAGTTTTTGCCCGGATTAAGAGTGGTAGATAGCATTGAGAGACCACTTAAGTTATACTGCGATAATAATCCCGCAGTTGAATATGCTCACAATAATAGGTCAAGTGGTGCTGCCAAACACATTGACATCAAGTACTATGTTGGTACAGGAATTCTCATGCACGACATGGATGCCAAGAACATCTCAAAATTTCAGTTTTCTGCCATATTACTTTGTTTGCAATCTGGAGAGAGTATCGAACTGGTGACCTGCTGCTTCCCTTCTAAGCATATAAATTTATTGACCTACTGATGAAGCGGTAATATTAGTATGTCTCTCTTTCCATAGTTCTGGCATTTCTGTAGTGTTACCTTGAATTGGCAGGGACCTGGTGACCTGGTCAGCTGGTAATTCTCTTCTAAGCATAGAAATTTATGATAATCTGTTGGTTGATTCATGATACACTGTAATTATTTTCAATGGAAGTAGGTGTTTTATTCACAGAAGGCCTAGAATATAAGCTGCAAATTCTTGTGCTGGTTCAGGAGAACAGAATTGGTGAAGGGTAATAGAACACTATTGCAGAAGCGACAGATGATCTCACTGTTGGTTCAGGCTATGAATAACTCGGAATGTTACATGCTGCTGCTGCAGATCGCTACTGTGGCTATGGCATAATCGTTGGTTTACCAAGTGATTTTTAAGGAGCTTTTGGAGATGTTCTAACCTAGGTAATACTACTAGATCATTAATAATATTGAAAAATAATGCACCTTGCAGAACTGGGAAGAGGAATAAATCTATGGAAATGCAAATACTTGGCTTCTGCTGGTAGATGGTAGATGAGAGAGGGGATAGAAACGGACTGGACTGACCTCCCCGAGCCTGTCCTTGCATTTGCTCTCGTCACCGCAGAAGACCCACGAGTCGCAGCGGCAAGCCCCGTCCTCGGGGTGACGGCACATGGCCTTGCAGGCAGCGCAGCAGGCGGCGGCGGAGGGCAGGCGGTGGTCTGAGCCCCACTTGACCGCCGGGCCCCAGAGCTCGAGGCCCTCCATACCCCTGCAGCAGTCGGCCTCCGTCCGGACCGCCGAAAACGCTGACGAGGGCGATGTCCGCCCGGCAGAGGGGAAAGAGAGGTAGGCGAGGGCTGCGGCGGCGGAGACGGCGACGAGGGAAAGGACGAGGCGACCGCGGCGTCTGGCGTCGGATGGGCGGCGGTTGAGGGGGAAAGCGGGAAGAGCTGGCATTGCTGCGCTTGCTTCAGGACCCAGGAGGGAATAACAATCGAAACTCCGCCGCCGCCTCGGCGTCGGCGTGCTGCGTCGTCCAGGCGTTGACGCTTTACAGCCCAAGTGCCCAAGCCCAACCCAACCCGGCCCGACCGTATCGGCTATCGCCCTTTTCATTAACAACCACTCAACTTGGGGTTTGGAGTGGGGGGGGAAGCTCAAGAACATACAAACTATTTTGCAAAACATGGTAACTGATGCTACCTCTCATGACCTTTTATGCAAAATTCTAACAATCTTGTGGTATATCTAGAAAGCAAGAAATGATAAACTTTTCCACCAGAAAACATAGACGCCTGTGCAGGTACATAATGCATCAGCCACCCACCTAAATATCCACACTCAGACAGTTCTTTCTTTCGCTGAAACCACAGACCCAGGACCTGGTGTACAGGCTATGACCACCCTGGATAGGGTCCAAAAAGGGACTTCAACACACATGTAACCAGACCTGCCTCGGAGCGTACAGACGGCTCCTGTAGGTATGACAATTTCATTGATGCAGGACACCATGGTGAACAAGTATACAATTGCAACTCCAGATCTTCTCCAAGGAACCAGGTGTTATGTAGATGCTTCTACTTCGCCAGACCAGCCCAACGGTCATACAAGGATGGCAGGTCTCGGTGTGTTCATATTTAATTCGCAGATCCAACCAAGTCAATCCATCTACATCAGAGCCAAGCTCCTTGTTTGCACTTCGATCCTCATGGCTGAAGCGGCAAGCCTAGCATTGGCTGCCATGATCATACACAGGCTCAACATCAGGGAATGCACTTTTCTATCGGATTGTCAACAACTGATGCAGTTCATCAACTCGGCTGACCACTCCAACCCTCTTGAATGGAGGATTAAACCTTTCACTCAGATCTATCAAAATTTCTCCAATGCCACCTCAGCTTGACTTCTCAAGATTAACAGGAACAATAACGCTCTTTCGTGCTCTCCTCACTTTCTTGCGTGGTGCCAGTGTCTCCCTATGATGTTGGCTATTTCTGATTTGGTTTCAATGTTTGATTGCAGAACTGTATTGGATTGTTGCGGCTTCGCCAAGATGTAGCAGTATATGTGTCAACCGGTGTTGTTGGTCTTTTTCTCCGGTTCTTGGACACATCACCGGCGCGATTCTTTCTAGCAATGAATCCTGAATTATTTCTAGGAAGTGTGGTTGGTGGAGGAGCTGGGCGTGTACATGGTGGGCTCGATCGCACCACGTACGGGCAAGAGCAAGATCAAGAGCGTGTCCTGCTAGCACAACACCTGCTCTCTCTGCCCTGCCTACAGGATTTCCATCGCGAGAACTACTTAATTGTTGGTGGTTATCATGATCAAATCAGCCGCTGTAGGCGTAGATAAAAAAAAAATTGTAACCCCAGTGCAACGCACGGGTATTTATCTAGTGTATCGAAAAAAAGTCAAAACCGCTGGTATTATACAAAGATGACCTACGGAGGTTTATGTAGTAACCATGCTATCAAGAAAGCTAATTAACCTATAATACCAAAACCCATAGTCCTAGAGGACCGGGGCAATACAACCGCCCATCTTCATCTGGAAGAATGCAGCTCCGCCGAGGGTCCAGCTCTTTGCTTGGTTGCTTGTCAAGGGAAGAATACAGTGCAAAGCAAACTTATATCGCAAGAAGATTGTTGACTCGCCAGCATGTACAGTCTGTGGGGCGGATCAAGAAACTCCGGACCACATAATCCTGCACTGCCCCTTTGCTGCCCAGTTCTGGTCGACGTTGGGTCTCCAAGACGTCCACAATCTTCAGACCAAAAACCTGCACTGCTTTCAGAAACTTCAAAACCTCCCTGCTGACCAATACAGCGCTTTCATCATCCTATGTTGCTGGCAGCTATGGAAAAGAAGAAACGAGGTGGTCTTTCGAGATGTTCACCAAAATCTGAGGACAATAATAATTTCGTGCAGATCAGAGGCCTTTCAGTGGAAGGTCAGAATGCCAAAGAAAAGCAAAATGGTCATACAAGCCTGGTCCTCCTTTCTGGAAATGACGGTGAACAATTCTGTGGATGTAATCTAGCCTAAAAAGGCAATTTCTTTCCCAACACTTGTAAACATCTTTGTAATCTGGTTGCCAATGCTATAAATCAATAAAATCAGGTGGGGAGCAATCCCTCCCGTTGAAGTTGTCAAAAAAAAAAAAAATACAACCGCCCAATGCAAATTATAAGTAAAATGATATCATTTGGGTACCTTGACTGTGCCGGGGAAAGATAGATAATCCCATTTGTTTTGTTGTTAACATGCTACCTTCAGGGGGCAATTAGAATCAAAACCTCAAATAGGGGGTGAACATATGAATCTGTATTCATGACTATTACTATTAATGGTTAGTCTGTTAAATAGCGAATGAAATTGATGAACAGATCAAAACAATACTGCAGTAAGTAAATTACTCGAAAAAGGACAAAAATGTATCAGTACATTAAAGGATTTAAAGCACAGACGAGGGTTAAGCAAATCTGGTTGCACGGGAGGGAGGTAAAACTTTGGGCATAACATTCAGATGCCCCACCACCAGGGCATATATTACAGCTAAATAAAGCTATGTCAATTCCAGACATGCTGGTGTTAGTTACAACATTAACACCAATAACCTAGCTGGTCACAGTTTATCCCCTCAAGACTATCGAACCAATTCTCTAGGGCAACTTCTGACAAAGCCAGCAAGCAGCCTACCACATATAGCATTCAGCTTTCCGAATCCGAATCTATAACTGACACATAACATTATCAACTCTCCATGACCCATATAAAAGTAAATGTCTATAAAATTATAGTGTTGACGCTAAATCAGTCACACACCACAAAGAGCTAGGTCGCTCGGATCGCAACAGATCTGAGGTGGGCCAAAAGACCAGCCTAGCCGACTCTTAAGTCGACTGTCACCTAAAACGTGTTTGCACATGAACTTCACCTTGTGCCTCCAGCGATGAGCGTGATACGCAAGACACGTCGCCAGAGGAGCCTCGCCGGAAGCGCGATATGCAAGACAACTGACGAGGTCTCTTGATACCCGAAACCCCACACGCCCGGGAGGGACCTCGTCGGAGAGTGCGGCGGCTATGGGCTGCCCTAACCGGCCTGACCGTTCTAGAGCTTCGTCGTCGTTGAACCAATAGCCATTAGCAGCAATGAAGAACGAAAAACAATAATAGATTGGAAAAGTAAGGTAAAAGATAAAAGATAGATGTTGTATTGATAGATCGATTGTGGGTGATCTACAATCGGCCATCACCCTTTATATTTACTAGCAAATATGCATGTGCGTCACACACGTATTTCTAAAAACTATTTCAAATGCAATGGAAATGTTAATTGAACTGGCCTCATGGGCGTTCAACGCGCTGGTTCGGCTCCACGCCCAACATTTGCGTGGTGGACTACGCCATGGCGAAGCACCTGTTGGCGAAACCGACATTCACCAAGAACTGCTCCAACGCCAACCTGCTTAGGCTTCTCGGAACGCAAAGGGCTCATGCTAGCCAACACCGACAAGCTCAAGGTACGGTACGCAGACGGGCGGCCCGGCAACACGACGTACGCCATGGCACCGACACCTAGGTTAGTTAGTGTAACACCCTGGGTGTTATAGTAATTAAAAGTTTGCCATGTCATCATATGCACTGCAAAAGCATTCATGATTAAGTTAACCATAATAGGCATCAACTAAAATAAGTTTATATTTCGTAGATTGAATGTGCTTTTGTGATGTGTGACTCGAATAAAAAAAACCCTAATTTAGAATGTTGTCGCAAATACTTAGTTTGTGCCCTACGTAATTTGAGGTGTATGACTGTGTTATACACTAGTGTCAAGTGTAGGGTATGAGCTCAAGTCCAACTCTTAAAATGAAGCTTCAAGTTTGAGTTTAAATTTGTAATAAAAAACTTGTTGCGAGTTTTCCGATTCGAATTTGGATTTAAATTTTAGGAATTATTAAAAGATTTTCCAAAGTCAACCTGGTCAACCAAGAGTGGCATTTGATCAAACAGATGCTTGACTCAATGATGCCCTTGGATGATGGTGTGATCACTAAATACTGACCAATTAATGTAGCAACAAGTTTCAATTTGAAATTCTTCCGAAAACCAAAAAATTCAAAACCCTGATTTTACCTCTTTTTGAATAATTCAAAATCTAAGCAAAATTTTGAAAAAAGTTTAAAACCAAGTTTGTAGATCTTTTCTAGGGCTACAAGTTTGGTGTTTTAAGTTTTCAAAGTTTCAGTGTAAAATTTCGAGTAATTTTGAAAAGAAGCAAATTTCAAATTTGACCCCTTTTCATCCCCAAACCCAAATTTCAAAATAAAGGCAAAATTTGAAAATGGTTTGAATAGAAAAGTTGTAGGTCTTGGTTAGATGTACAACTTTGGTATTTTGAGTTTTTGAAGTTTCAATATAAAATTTAAAGTAATTTTGAAATTACCAAATTCTAGAAAATGTCCCCTTTTGATTTTAAATTCAAATTTCAAAATCCAGACTGAATTTGAGAAATTTTTCAACATGAAACTTGTAGAGCTTGAAATTATGAAGATTTCATATCTTGGGGATTTTTCAAGTTACTACATATTTTTGGAAGTAATTTTGAAAAACACTTTTGAAATCTAAAGAATTGGGGGGTGCTACAGTAGTCAACGAATCATGGCCGGGCAGCGCGCGGCATGGGCGTCGGCGAGCCGTCGTGGCCTTCGGCCATCTTCCAGGCACACCGCGGTCGCCAGCTGCTACTTCGCGTGGCCAGCCCGCCCACGTGGCGCCTTATTGTTGCTCGGCCACCATTATAAAGCCTAGCATCGCCGTTTTCGTTTTCTTCTTCTCTGTTTTGCCGTCACCGCCGCTAAGCTCCGCCGCTCGCTGCCGCCGCCGTCGAGCTACCTCCGGCTAAGGCGGCCGCGTCAACCCGCTCGCCTCACTCCCACACATCTCTTAGACCCGCTAGCACCCACCCAGCTCGCCCGGAGTACCAGCACCGCAGCCTCCTTCTTCTTCTCCGGTGAGTCGTAGCCACCGCGCCACCTCACGTGGCCAGCCACCTCCACCACCTCTCCACGCGTACCAGTTGCCCAGCTACACTCGCAGTGAGCCACTAATGCTTCCCATGCATTCAATTTGATCGTTACCGGCTTTGCTTACCGGGGCGACGGTCACCGCGGCCACTGTGCCGCCATGGCTGGGATGGGGCTCCCTCCGGGGGTCTGCGGTCGTGTAAATTGTCCGAGGGTGTTCGCGGTGTCGTGTAGGTCATGATGGTTGGGTTGGTTGGTTAGGGTTGTGTCACCGGCGTCGTGGTCGCCGGTCGGTCACCGTGTGTAACAGAACCGCCCAATTATACGAGATTAAGTAGGAAAATCATCCAACGGAAGGACAATTTAACAAACTTAAGCCCGTATAACCCGGTAGTCCATGAAATCTCGACGGATTTCAAACCATTTTACATAACAGCCAAGATCGTACTAAGTTTAGCGGTCACCATCATAAGTTACATGAAAGTTCGCGGCATAAAATACATCGGAGTTTAAACATAGTTATTACAAACCAGGTTTGAATAAAAGTAGCGGAAGCGGTAGTTCAAATCATGCACACACACAATATTTTGGAATAAAGTGTCAGCTTGTGATCATCTCCAGCAAAAGCATCAGACGAGAAGTAACGAATGACCATTGCCCATGGTCCTATGCTTCGCCCATTGCAGGATAGAGACAGTTGATACAATAGCCATAGTACATCTGTCCATCTGCAACAAGTGGGAACAAAGCCCTGAGTACGAGAAGATACTCAGCTAGACTTACCCGTCATAAACCAGAAATAAAAGACACCAAGGAATCATGATAGGCTTTTTGGTGGGGTAGCTGACTCATTTGCAAAAAGGCATTTTTAGCATTTTAGGAAAACCTTTACAAAAGCTTTGCATCTAGTGAAATCTTTATTAACCTGTCAACTACATTTGCACCTGTACTAAAGTAACATGTAATTAAACAGGCAATGATAACCAATGATCATTAACAACTTCCATTATGTCATAATTCATATAACTGTCCAAGTGTTCCATCAATATTACTACGATGAAGTAGCTCAAGTCAAGTGTTCACTATCCAGTGAACGATGGCGATTCGAATCGATTATTAACCAGCTGGTAAGTTATTCCTCACACAAACCTCACTCACCCGCTAAAGTGAGGTGTTGGTCGCCGAGTCAACCATTCAGGTAAAGTCGCGAGCTTGCCAGGAACCACTTGTACCCAGGGGCCGCCCGACTGCTCTTTGGCCTTATCATCGCGCCCCCGTATTCTGCCACTACTGCTCCGGTACAGTGCGTTGCGGGCAATCCACTCGGCCCGAATAATCTCCTAGTTTCGCGGTCGGAAGGTACTTTATCCAGCCAGCTAAATGTGAGGCATGCGTTCAACATGACCCGAGGGACAACAACGGACGGTCCTTAATCGACACAGACGGAAAACACTACAGTCCGAAACCCTGCAAGTTTCCGCCCGGTCTCAATTTCATTTCACACTTAGTTATACCATGACTTCATAGTCAACCCAATATATCCAAGTAACCACCTATAGCTCGCAGGTGACAGGAAATCACCCGACTTCTACCGGTCTAAGCAAGCTAAGCATTGACTCGACTGCGGATACCAGGATAACAAGGATATAGTCTAACAAAGGTAAGCAAGGTATAATGCAGCAACGTTTGCAAACAACTCCTAAACGTAATGCATCAAATTAAGTAAAGTTAATAATAAATTATTTGCAAACCGGGAGAGAAATGCTCCGGGGCTTGCCTCTCTCGAAGGAGCTTGGACGGTGATCGGGGCACTCCGGGAGATCTTCACCGGCCTCTTCTTCGGCTTCTGTCACCTCCTGCTGCTGCACCTCGATCTGCTCCTCTGGCTCCTCGGGTAAGATGACTGGGTTCTCGGTTTGCGATCATGTATGATGCAATGCGCGTAAGTGATTATGCAAGTATGCATCGAAGGAGATGAATGCAATGAATATGTTGAAATGCAAGGTAGTCAACATCATCCAGAAACTATACACTACAAGCACATGTCATCTACTGCATTCTCTTCTACTACTATTATGTTAAGTTAACCTACCTTATGAAATGCTTCAAAGATACACCAAAGCTTTACTACTTTCTTAATCACACTTAAAGCAATACTTGCTTAAACCCTAAGTAATAATAGTAGGTTTGAATAGCAACATATATTTCTAATGCTCCTAAAAATCTAAAAAAATTATAGTAGTATAATACTACTCTAAACAGACTACCATAACAATTTCATGGCATTTGAATAAGTAAACCATTCTATACAAAAATGACAAGCTATAGTATAAAAATGAGCATGAAATTACTTTGTACTATGAAAAGTGTTAAACAACAGAATTAATATTTTTCCTAGGTTCTTCATAGCATACTATGACTGTACAAAAATTATCACATGCATGTTTTATACAAAGTTTGCTCTCTAGCAAAAATAACAAAAATCAGCCATTAAAGGCACTTGAACTACACTTCAACATTTTCCCATAGCACATGAATGAAACATATTTTTCCTAGGAAGTACATGATATAAGAAGATTAACAAACTTGAAATCATATTTTTCTGATACATATAGGATTTACTAGCTATTTTACAAGATATCAGCAATATTAAGAATTAATTAAAGCTCTACAGAAAAGTATCCCAAAAATGACATGCAATATTTTTAGATTGTAGATCTGGTTCCAATGAATCCCTAGAAATTTATTTCACAATTTTTGGAGCTAAAATAACTACTAAAACATTTTTTCCAAAGCATTTTCAACAAGAATAATAAAAGAAAATGGAAATGGATTTTCATAACGGCACTGGGCCGTCCCGGGGAATCAAGCGGCCCATAGCCATTCTCGGCCTGGCATCGCACGCGGGGGGGATGGCCGAGCCGGCCTGCTCGAGGCGCGGCCCACAGGGCGTAGCCCAGTCCACCGAGAGGAGGGGGAAACGGAGCGCGGTCGCCGGCGTCCAGGGTCTCGCCGTCACGGCGGCGGCCGAGGGCCAACGGCCGGCTCCGGCCAAACCGCGACCAGCTAAGGAGCGCAACATGCTCGCACGAGAGTAGCGAACACGTGAAGGGGACGCGGGAGGGCAGAGAGAGAGCGAGTGAGGCGGTGGCGGAGCACGGGCTCGACGGCACCGACGCGGTGGCGCGGCGGAGCGAGGGAAATTGAGCCCTACCGAGGCAAACGAGGGGATGGCGACACCCGTTCGGAGGAGGGGAGGATGGGGCGGAGCCTCGTGCACGGGCAATTAGACGGAGGTGGTCCACCGGTGCCGGAACAGGGCGGGGACGGTGGCGGAGCTCGATGGCGAGCGGTGTTCCGCTGCGGTTTCACCGGAGGGAGGAAGAAGGGAAGCAACCGAGGCGCAAGTGGGAGAGAAACCAGGTGCCCGGGCGATTTTGAAGCGGAGCGCGGGCGCGGGGTCCACGGCGGCCACGCGGTGGCGTCACCGGCATGCGGCCGCCACGCGGCGGGAGTTTTCTGCCAGGGCGACAGCGCGCGCGCGGGCGGGAAGAAGAGGAGCGACGCGGAGGCAGGCCGGGCCGAGCCGAGGCGGAGGCGGCTGCGGGCGCGCGCGCGGGAGTGGCACGGGCCGATTCGGCCAGCGGGCCGAATCCGAGGCGGTGGCCTGCTAAGCTGGATTTGATTTTTTTCAAATTTTTTATTTCAAATCAAATTCAAACACAGATTTCAAACCCCATTTTAAACAAGAAGAAGACATTTTCTGGAATTGACCCAAAAATAAAAGTTGCTTAGAATTTAATTCTCTACAACTTTGATTAAGGGGCCAACTAAAAATTCTCAATAGATTTTGAATTGAAGAATAAAAGCTAATTTAGAGAGGATTTTTGAATATTTTAATTAATATTTTTGAACAAGCTTTTTGACAAAACTTTGAGTCATTTAGTTGCTCCATAAATTTTGACCTATAATTCTAAGTGATATAAAATTTTTAGTTGCACAATTTTGATGGAATATGATTAGCACATTATACATTACAATTCAAATACCACTTTCTAAGCTTTTATTTCACTCAAATTATAATATTAACATGTATGATTATGATGATATGAAATGCCATGCATATGATTGCCATGCAAATGCTTGCGTAACACCGGAGTGTTACAGCCCTCCCCCCTTATAAAAATCTCGTCCCGAGATTTGGGTTACGGACCATTTATTATAAAAATCTCCGTATGCTTTTTGTAGGTATTCACCTGTTTCCCACGATGCATCTCCCTCATCATGATGACTCCATTGTATCTTATATGTTTTCACCACACTGTTCCGAGTAGCCCTTTCTTTGGAATCCAAAACTCGAATTGGCTGCTCATGATACACCAGATCTGACTTAAGTTTTATCCTTCGGGGTTCAATTATTTCCTCTGGAACGCGCAAACATTTCTTGAGATGTGATATGTGAAAAACTGGGAATATAGCACCCATTGATTCTGGTAATTCCAATTTGTAAGCCACTGGACCCTTTCTTTCTAAGATTTTATAGGGTCCGACAAATCTGGCGGCAAGCTTTCTGCGTAATCCAAACCGCTTCTTCTTTATTGGCGTGACTTTCAGATAAACAGAGTCACCAACTTCAAACACAAGTGGTCTCCTTCTTTTATCCGTATAACTTTTCTGACGTGACTGAGCTGCTCTCATATTTTGCTGAATGATATGAACTTTCTTTTCGGCTTCTTCCACGAAGTCAATACCATAATACCTTCTTTCCCCTGGCTCAATCCAGTTTAAAGGTGTTCTACACTTTCGTCCATACAAAGCCTCAAAAGGTGCCATTTTGATACTTTCTTGATAGCTATTATTATATGCGAATTCTGCTAGAGGTAACCATGACTCCCATGAACCTCTGGAAGACAACACACAAGCTCTCAACATATCTTCTAAAACAGCATTAACTCTTTCAGTCTGACCATCTGTTTGAGGATGATAGGCAGTGCTACGAATCAGACTAGTCCCCAAACCTTTGTGCAAGTGCTCCCAAAAGTGAGCAGTGAACTGGGATCCTCTGTCAGACACTATAGTCTTCGGTATGCCATGCAATCTCACAATCTCTGCAATATACTTCTCGGCATATTGAGGTGGTCTATAAGCTGTCTTGACAGGCAAAAAGTGAGCGGTCTTGGTAAGACGATCCACGATTACCCAAATCGAATCATGGCCTTTCTGAGTAGTGGGCAAACCTGTGATGAAATCCATACTTATATCATCCCACTTCCAACTAGGTACTGACAAAGGTTGCAACAATCCGGCAGGTTTCATGTGAATAGCTTTTACTCGACAACATGTGTCACATCTGGCTATATAAGCTGCAATTTCCTTCTTCATCTTTGTCCACCAAAAACGAGGCCTTAGTTCTTGATGCATTTTACTACTGCCAGGATGAATGGATAACTTAGAGTGATGAGCTTCATCCATAATTTTATTCTTAAGCTCTATATCCTTTGGAACAACAAGACGGTTGTCGAACCACAACACGTCCTGCTCGTCCACTCTGAAGTGTTTTGAAGGTTCTTCTTTAATTTTCCTTTTGATGTGGAATATCCCTTTGTCTGCTTTCTGACCTTCTATTATCTTACTCTCCAAGGTACAACTGATCTGAATACTATGTAACACGATAGGGTGCATTAGATTAAAACCATCTTTGAGTAAGGGTTGCATATTCAGACAATGCAACTTTCTACTCAAAGCATCGGCTACCACATTGGCTTTCCCAGGGTGATACTGTACATTCAAGTTGTAATCTTTAATTAGTTCTAACTATCTTCGCTGTCTCATGTTCAATTCTGGTTGGGTGAAAATGTACTTGAGACTCTTGTGATCAGTGAAAACATTGCACACATTACCAAGTAAATAGTGTCTCCAAATCTTTAAGGCATGCACCACGGCGGCAAGCTCAAGATCGTGTGTTGGATAATTGATTTCATGTTTTCTCAACTGACGGGAGGCATAAGCAATGACTCTTCCTTCTTGCATTAGAACACAGCCTAATCCTATTTTTGATGCGTCACAGAACACATCAAAAGGTTTCTCGATGTCTGGCTGTGCAAGAACTGGAGTAGTGGTCAACAGTTTCCGCAAGGTGTGGAAAGCTGTCTCACACTCCTCTGTCCACATGAACTTATGATCTTTCTGTAACAGACTTGTCATTGGCTTAGCAATCTTCGAGAAGTCTGGGATAAAGCGGCGATAGTAACCAGCTAACCCTAGGAAACTCCTGACTTCTGGCACTGTGGTTGGAGTTTTCCAATCCATAACCTCTTGCACTTTGCTCGGATCTACCGAAACTCCATTCTCCAATAGAATATGACCAAGGAAAGGAACTTTCTTCAACCAAAATTCACATTTGCTGAACTTAGCATACAACTTATGATCTCTTAATCTGGTCAAGACAATTCTCAGATGTTCTTCATGATCTTTCTCATTCTCAGAGTATACTAGAATGTCATTAATGAAGACAACTACAAACTTGTCCAACTCTGGCATGAAAACCGTATTCATCAGATACATAAAATATGCAGGAGCATTTGTTAAGCCAAAGGACATAACAAGATACTCGTACAACCTGTATCTGGTAGAAAAGGCGGTTTTAGGACATCTTGTGGCCTGATCTTTATCTGATGATACCCTGATCTTAGGTCGATCTTGGAGAACACCCTAGCTTTAGCCAACTGATCAAACAAAACATCGATATGAGGCAAAGGATATTTATTCTTGATAGTTACAGCATTAAGAGGTCGATAATCCACACACATTCTTAGAGTACCCTCTTTCTTTTTCTTCACGAACAAGGCAGGACATCCCCATTCAGACTTACTTGGTCGGATAAACCCCTTCTTTAGCAATTCTTCTAGTTGCTTCTTCAGCTCAGCTAACTCATCCGGAGGCATCCGATAAGGTCTCCTCGAAATAGGAGCTGTTCCGGGGATCAACTCGATTCCAAACTCAACATCTCTATCTGGAGGAAGGCCAGGTAACTCGTCTGAAAACACATCCGGGAACTCACACACTACCGAGATCTGGTGGATAGGAACAACTTCCATGGCACAGGTCACACTTATAAGGTCTGTTCTTTCGGGCAATGGTACCTGAAAAGTACCCTCTGCCTGCGGATCCTTAAGGGTAAGCAATCGACTGCTTGTATCTATGACTGCTCCCCAGTCTTTCATCCAGTTCATTCCTATTATGACATCCAAAACTAGTCCCGGCATAACTATCAGGTTCACTCGAAACTTCCGACTATCTAACTCAAGGGTTGCCCCTCTAACCATCTTATTGGTTAGCACATCAGCCCCTGCTGAACTTATGCGATAACCATAACCCAATTCTGTGCATAGTTGTTCATGCTTCCGTGCAAATGCTTGACTCATAAAAGAATGCGAGGATCCAGAATCAAATAGAACAACTGCAGGGTGATGGTTAACAAGAAACTTACCGGCAGTTACAGGTTCTCCTTCAGGAATCTCATCAACGGTGGTATGGTGCACACGGGCAGTGTAAGTCTATTGTTTCTTTCTAGGCGGATAAGGGCAGAACTTTGAAAAGTGTCCTGGCTGACCACAATTATAGCAAGGCCCCTTCACTGTACCAGCAGATCCTATAGCTCCCTTAGAGTTGCTCTGTTCTGCAGCTGTGGTGATCTTTGCTGGCGGCACGGCCATCTTGTACGGCTTCTGTGGTCCCTTGTAGTTCTGAGTTTTATGCTATGGAGGCCTGAACCTTGCACCAGGTGCGGACGGACGATAAGAAGGATGATTTGCAGTGACAACTCTGGACTGGGAGGGTCCTGACTCAAACACCCTCTTGCGATTCTTGGATGCAGTGTAGGCGTTGTTGTTCTTTTCTTGCTTCAAACAATCACTGACAAAGTCATTGAACCTGGCGCGGATATTGGTACCCACATGCTTCATCATCTTCGGACTTAACCCTCTCTTAAAACTAGCAATTCTCTTTGCATCTGTGTCGACCATGTCTAGAGCATAGCGGCACAAGCTATTAAAGGCATGCAGATACTGTGTTACAGTCTTGGTACCCTGATTTAAGGCTAAGAACTCTCCGAGCTTCATCTCAACCAACCCTGGGGGAATATAAACTCCCCTAAACGCTTCAGTGAATTCTCTCCAAGTAATCTGGGCATTGGGAGGAAAGGTGGTGCGGTGATGCTTCCACCACATCCCTGCTGGTCCCTGTAACTGATGTGCAGCATATTTTGTCTTCAGAACTTCTGTCAGTCTCAGCACACGAAACTTATCTTCCATAGTGTTGATCCATTCTTCAGCGTCGAGTGGCTCTGCTGCTTCCTTGAAAATAGGTGGCCTAGTATCCATGAAATCCTTGAAATTGCTGTACTGGTTCACTCCATGGCCACCACCTTGATTATTTCCTCTCTGAACGTTTTCAGCGATGGTACGCAGAAAATCTTCCATATTCCTTTGTGACTGCTCGGCGTTGCGCTGGCTTCCAAGAAAATGTGCGAAGAACACTTCTGCAGTGAGCGGTGGAGGAGGGGGCAAATGTGGCTCTGGCTGTGGCTCCTGGTGATTGACGTTGTTTGCACCACCCCCACCAGCCCCTGCACCGTTGCCACCAGTTTCAGCGGCCTCATACGTGGCACGGCGAGTGTTTGCCATCTGCATATTTCAGCAACAAGTAATAATTGAGCGAAGTGGTAGTAATTGTCTCCGAATGAACAATCATGCCATACTGAATTTATTGGAGAGAACAAGTCATGCAATAAAACAGAGGCACAATAATCATATTCCAATTAAAACAACATCACTAATCAAATTACTTCGAATGCAACATCGCGTTCCATACAACCATGTTGCCAGCATACATATACTGGACTTTTATGTGTTCAAGCATCACATACACAACCAAGATCCAAAAGATCGCCAGTCTCAAGATCGAATAGGATACAACACGATACATGGGAACCAAAAGAAGGCCATCGCGATAAAGCCTATCACTAATGCAAGGCAACTAGCCTACTCCTCGGGGCCGTCGTCGAGGTCGGAGGCGTCACCATTGCTACCATCAGTAGCGGCGTCGTCGTCGACGTCTATCTGGGCGGCGTCCGGAGGAGCATACGGGCCTATCCCGTTGTAGAGGGCATGGAACTCTTCATGCAAGTTGGCGTTATACCCTTCTAGCTCCTTGACCCTTTGCCTAAGAAGGTCCCTCTCGTTCCAGGCTTCATTCCTTTCCTGCACTAGCTGTCCCATCATGCGATCTGCATTTCTGTTGGCCTGAGTCAACGTCTGCACCCGCTGCATAGCACTCTCACCTCTCTCGAGAGCCCGGTCTCGCTGTAAGCTCATGTCGGCCAACTGCTCCTACAAGCTAGCTATAGCACGTGCTTGCTTCTTCTTCTGCTTCCTTGCTTCAAGCCGATCATTACCTCTTAGACCAGTCAAGGTCCAATAGGTATTCTCAAGACCCTGGTATGCTCTGATGGCTGCATACATGGCACTCATCGTGTGGTTGTCGCTAGCCTGTCCTTCACTTGGGCCTCTGACCAAAGCACTACCTTGTAGCTGCACCCAAATGGCATCACGAGGATCATCTCTCGGGAAGATACCGGCCAAGGCTGCTGCCAACTCATTAGGAAACCTGCTCATTATGTCTCGGATGACGTGAAAGGCTGCACCCTCTGCACCCTCAACTGGAGTGCGCCCTTCAAACTCCAAATGCCAACCAGCCCATTCTGGCGCATCACCAAGGTCAGGGACGGTGATCTCCACTATTGCAAGTCCATCCTCAGCTAGCTGGCTCTCATTCCAAGAGTACACCGGCTCTTGACCCTCTGGGTACCCCACATCATGTAGCACTCTCCAAAGCAAGGTGGGCATGCCAAACTCACTTAGAAAAGTGTCCGTGCTGCGGCGCTCCCGCGGGGCCATCTGGTGACGTGGTGCTCTTCCACCAGTGGACTTACGGGCAGTCTTCTTCGTGCGGGCCATCTGTAGCACAAGTTTTAAATTACCCGGTGAGACATATTTTAAGTTGATGTCACTCTTATCAAACTAGGATAATCCTTTTATAAGGGGAGGAATGTAGGTTATGAATGAAATGCTTAGGCAGTATGATGCATGCGCGAGTCTTACGTTCTCACAAACTTAGAAAATAAAGACATCTAACGATGAATTCGGTGGCATACAACGATCTCTCATATACATAACTAATTCGATCTACACGATAAACGATGTTATGTACCTGCAGAAAATTCATTCCAGCCCATTCCCCATGAATGCATGAAAGCAGTAAATCTACCTACACGCTCTACACGAATCCCCAGATGCGTGTACAACGGTAGTAACTACCCAAACACATCATCCTATTGACGGCATCGCCTCAACGGACGGAACACCCACACATGCGATACTTTCATAAAAACATGTGTACAACATGTAATTATTCTAGTATCATATAAAACACTCTCCCTAGATCGGCGGTGTATCCGATCATGCTCTCACAGCTCACACTTACCAAAGCGTAGAGGTAACTGATCCATACATTACCACTCAATTAAGTGGCACTCATACAATATCACGCCGTATGAGCAACGAAAGAGAAATATGGTGCAAGAACCCCAAGTTAGTACTTAAATAGCCACCTAGAGTCCTTAACTGGGCATACAGGATATGACCACTGACACACATTTAGTTTTAAAATCACACTTTTTAAATAGAATTTTATTTTAAATACACTTATGAACATTAATCATGCTAAACCATGCTCCGATGCCAGCTGTAACAGAACCGCCCAATTATACGAGATTAAGTAGGAAAATCATCAAACGGAAGGACAATTTAACAAACTTAAGCTCGTATAACCCGGTAGTCCGTGAAATCTCGACGGATTTCAAACTATTTTACATAACAGCCAAGATCGTACTAAGTTTAGCGGTCACCATCATAAGTTACATGAAAGTTCGCGGCATAAAATACATCGGAGTTTAAACATAGTTATTACAAACCAGGTTTGAATAAAAGTAGCGAAAGCGATAGCTCAAATCACGCACACACACAACATTTTGGAATAAAGTGTCAGCTTGTGATCATCTCCAGCAAAAGCATCAGACGAGAAGTAACGAATGACCATTGCCCATGGTCCTATGCTTCGCCCATTGCAGGATAGAGACAATTGATACAATAGCCATAGTACATCTGTCCATCTGCAAAAAGTGGGAACAAAGCCCTAAGTACGAGAAGGTACTCAGCTAGACTTACCCGTCATAAACCAGAAATAAAAGACACCAAGGAATCATGATAGGCTTTTTGGTGGGGTAGCTGACTCATTTGCAAAAAGGCATTTTTAGCATTTTAGGAAAACCTTTACAAAAGCTTTGCATCTAGTGAAATCTTTATTAACCTGTCAACTACATTTGCACCTGTACTAAAGTAACATGTAATTAAACAGGCAATGATAACCAATGATCATTAACAACTTCCATTATGTCATAATTCATATAACTGTCCAAGTGTTCCATCAATATTACTACGATGAAGTAGCTCAAGTCAAGTGTTCACTATCCAGTGAACGATGGCGATTCGAATCGATTATTAACCAGCTGGTAAGTTATTCCTCACACAAACCTCACTCACCCGCTAAAGTGAGGTGTTGGTCACCGAGTCAACCATTCAGGTAAAGTCGCGAGCTTGCCAGGAACCACTTGTACCCGGGGGCCGCCCGACTGCTCTTTGGCCTTATCATCGCGCCCCCGTATCCTGCCACTACTACTCCGGTACAGTGCGTTGCGGGCAATCCACTCGGCTCGAATAATCTCCCAGTTTCGCGGTCGAAAGGTACTTTATCCGGCCAGCTAAATGTGAGGCATGCGTTCAACATGACCCGAGGGACAACAACGGACGGTCCTTAATCGACACAGACGAAAAACACTACAGTCCGAAACCCTGCAAGTTTCTGCCCGGTCTCAATTTCATTTCACACTTAGTTATACCATGACTTCATAGTCAACCCAACATATCCAAGTAACCACCTATAGCTCGCAGGTGACAGGAAATCACCCGACTTCTACCGGTCTAAGCAAGCTAAGCATTGACTCGACTGCGGATACCAGGGTAACAAGGATATAGTCTAACAAAGGTAAGCAAGGTATAATGCAGCAACGTTTGCAAACAACTCCTAAACGTAATGCATCAAATTAAGTAAAGTTAATAATAAATTATTTGCAAACCGGGAGAGAAATGCTCCGGGGCTTGCCTCTCTCGAAGGAGCTTGGACGGTGATCGGGGCACTCCGGGAGATCTTCACTGGCCTCTTCTTCGGCTTCTGTCACCTCCTGCTGCTGCACCACGATCTGCTCCTCTGGCTCCTCGGGTAAGACGACTGGGTTCTCGGTTTGCGATCCTGTATGATGCAATGCGCGTAAGTGATTATGCAAGTATGCATCGAAGGAGATGAATGCAATGAATATGTTGAAATGCAAGGTAGTCAACATCATCCAGAAACTATACACTACAAGCACATGTCATCTACTGCATTCTCTTCTACTACTATTATGTTAAGTTAACCTACCTTATGAAATGCTTCAAAGATACACCAAAGCTTTACTACTTTCTTAATCACACTTAAAGCAATACTTGCTTAAACCCTAAGTAATAATAGTAGGTTTGAATAGCAACATATATTTCTGATGCTCTTAAAAATCTAAGAAAATTACAGTAGCATAACACTACTCTAAACAGACTACCATAACAATTTCATGGCATTTGAATAAGTAAACCATTCTATACAAAAATGACAACCTATAGCATAAAAATGAGCATGAAATTACTTTGTACTATGAAAAGTGTCAAACAACAGAATTAATATTTTTCCTAGGTTCTTCATAGCATACTATGACTGTACAAAAATTATCACATGCATGTTTTATACAAAGTTTGCTCTCTAGCAAAAATAACAAAAATCAGCCATTAAAGGCACTTGAACTACACTTCAACATTTTCCCACAGCACATGCATGAAACATATTTTTCCTAGGAAGTACATGATATAAGAAGATTAACAAACTTGAAATCATATTTTTTTGATACATATAGGATTTACTAGCTATTTTACAAGATATTAGCAATATTAAGAATTAATTAAAGATCTACAGAAAAGTATCCCAAAAATGGCATGCAATATTTTTAGATTGTAGATCTGGTTCCAATGAATCCCTAGAAATTTATTTCATAATTTTTAGAGCTGAAATGACTACTAAAACATGCAGCGCGGGGGCGGGAAGAAGAGGAGCGACGCGAAGGCAGGCCGGGCCGAGCCGAGGCGGAGGCGGCTGCGGGCGCGCGCGCGGGAGTGGCGCGGGCCGAATCCGAGGCGGCGGCCTGCTAAGCTGGATTTGATTTTTTTCAAATTTTTCATTTCAAATCAAATTCAAACACAGATTTCAAACCCCATTTTGAACAAGAAGAAGACATTTTCTGGAATTGACCCAAAAATAAAAGTTGCTTAGAATTTAATTCTCTACAACTTTGATTAAGTGGTCAACTAAAAATTCTCAATAGATTTTGTATTGAAGAATAAAAGCTAATTTAGAGAGAATTTTTGAATATTTTAATTAATATTTTTGAACAAGCTTTTTGACAAAACTTTGAGTCATTTAGTTGCTCCAAAAATTTTGACCTATAATTCTAAGTGATATAAAATTTTTAGTTGTACAATTTTGATGGAATGTGATTAGCACATTATACATTACACCTCAAATACCACTTTCTAAGCTTTTATTTCACTCAAATTATAATATTAACATGTATGATTATGATGATATGAAATGCCATGCATATGATTGCCATGCAAATGCTTGCGTAACACCGAAGTGTTACACCGTGCCGCCATGGCCAGGCCACGAGAAGAGGGAGGGAGAAAAGAGCAGGAGGGAGAGGGAGCTAGGTCGGCCTGGCTCTGATGGGCCGAGAGAGAGAGGGAGGGAGAGCAGGTGCACGTCTGGGTCGCGAACACGAGCGCGCGCTGGTGGGGCACGCGTCCAGCTGGGCTAAACGAGGGAGGAGAAGGGATAGCGGCCTGTTGCCGATTTTGTTTTTCTTTTTAAAAAAATATTAAATAGTATTAGTTTTTGTTTATTTCAGTGGAATTTTTTTGAAGCTCCAAAAATATTAAAAATTTTTGTGAGGCCTCTCTATACTGTGTAATATTTAGGAAAAATATGAAATACAAATTTTGATTAATTTTTATAAGTTATTTAATTAGCTCAATTAAATGTTAAATGCAACTTCGAGGAATTTTAGTAATTAAAATATTAATTTAAAAATCATGAAATTTGTTTTGACACTATTTTAGACTATGGACAATCTGTAGGAAAAGTTTGAACTCAATTAAATGAAGTTGATTTTATACTTAATTTATGTTGTATTAGTTAATTAGTTGATCAGCTAATTAGAGCTTAATGACTTAGGGTTGTTTGACTTTGTGATTGAATATTGACTTTGGATCATTAACACTTAATGACCTTGAGCACCTTTAATTGATTGTTGAGCTCTATTAATTGTTTTATTAGGGCTTAAGTGATATTATTTCATGTGATTAACGAAAGTCATTAGCGAAGAAGTTAACATAATGGAACTCTACTTTTGGGTTAGGTTAATGTTATTGTTTACAACGGTACCGTGAAGGAAAGTTGTACTTAACTGTGTAATCATGTTCTGCATCCATCGGGCATCATGTTTCGTATTTCATCATATTGAGCATATGTTATTATCGCGTGTAGTCCCCGTGAACGAGGAGATTTCCGAAGTTGAATCCGTCCTCGAAGAAGAGCCGACATCCGTGGAGGTGGGATTTGACATCTGTGGAACTGACCTCGAACCTGAAATTCCCGTCGACCAAGGCAAGCCCCGGATGCATTTAAACATTTCTTGCGTTTTAAAAAGCTTTACTTCACTTTGTTAATGCTTGATTGCATTCGGTGATAGAAGTTGAGTGATAACCTAATTACTGCATTATCATTCTTGATACTTCAATATTATCCTTGTTGCTATTTTATTTAAAAATGCTTAGTATGTTTAGCCTTGCTTAATAAGAAAACTTTGAAAATGTTTAGCAAAGTTTGAAGGGTTGTTGTGAAACAACTGAATGAAGAGAAATGATGATGATAATTTGAGATCGGTCGGTGGACTTGCATCGGGAAAGAGGTCCTAATGTAGTGTCTCCGATTGTGTCGATTAAGGACCGTACCGTTGTAGGCCCGCCTGTGTTTTGAGACTTTGTAACTGATCACATGCTCCGGTAAGCCTAAGACCTCGGTAATGCTATCATGTGAACGGCTAACTGCGCACTGGGAGTGGAGAGATGACGAGAGTAGTGTGTACCCTCGTGGCCAAGGGCCGGATTGGAGGTGTACTGTACTCTCGCGTGGCGCTGGACCCGGTCATGCGTTAGAGGATCCGAGTGAAGGTTGATATATATCGGTTAGAGTCCTACATATGTCGTGTGGTTAGAGATCCCCAGCTGGGTATAATCGATTCGAATCGTTGTTGCTCCTCAGTTAAGGAGATTCGATCGCCTGGCCTACATTGTAGTTAATAAGTGGAACATTGATCAGAGAATAAGAAAGAAGTGATATGAATTGTCTGATCTAGATTAGGATCACTTACATTCTGTAATAACTAACGAGGAAATAAAACATTGATTTTAAGGATTCACTCTTAGTAGCTTTTATGCAAAAGAACCTTGAATCTCGCTGGAACCCTACCTTGATCCTCTGAGTCTGCATTCCTAAGTCTACTCTACCATGTTTGGTCGGTTAAGTCTTGTGCAGTACTTTTGTACTCAGGGTTTGTTGAACCCCTGTTGCAGGTGCGTCTCATAAGCAGGTTTGTTTCGGACTCTACTGTATGACCGTCTTTGCGGTAAGCGACGACGAGTAGTTTGTTTGGCTCTTGGGCAGAGCGCCGTGTTTTGGTGTTTGTAATAAAGTTACTAATGCAACTCCACTACTATGGTTGTAATAACTACACTTAAAGTTTGTAAGTTTGGAACGAAGAGTTTGTAAACTTATGTTATGTAAGACTTCAACACTTTTACTCTGATGTAATTTATTATACAAAATGTTGTAATACTGTGATGCCTCTGAAATGTGATCATGCTCGGAAGATTGTGGATGATTCGGATTTCCTGAGGACATCTGACAGACTTCTTAAGTTCTGTGGTACACATGTATATTGTTAGAGGTCTGTAAGACAATAATAAGTACATGTAGGCCATATAATTTAGGAGGTTCTGCCACAGCTAGCTCCACGCACCATCACTACAGTACTACGTTTGGGACCTGCCTCGACGCCGACCCCACATATGTGCTCGCTGTGCTCCCCAACCGACCGTGTGGCTACACGCAACACGCCGTCGTGCATGCTCACTGCGCTCTCCATCTGCTGCAGTCGTGTGAGGCTCGCCGTCCAGTGATAGAAGTCGTACTTAGGTGGGATTATAGACTTACCGTGAGACGTACTTGAGATTAAATATGTGTCTTTACGTTTTACATGTAAGATCATGGATGACAGATGGCTCATATAGCATGACATGTAGATCGAACAGTTGTTATAGAGGAAGAGTAAGATCACACATGATGGATGGCTCCTATAGCATGATGTAAGATCAAATGGTTATCATAGAGGGAGAGCCTCTTAAAAACTCGCTCTTTTACAGTGTGATAATAATAATGATGATGATGATGTAGGACGGTCGATCTTCCTGGTTGTTTCTTGTACATGGGGTCAATATTCTCTTTACAATACCAAATAAACTCACGTGCAATCTGGCCATATTACCTTATTCTAGCACAGGTCCATACATACATCTTAGCTCCACCAGCAAATACATCCGTACAATAGGATTCCTCATCACGTACACGTGTATCTCTAATCTGGACTGCCGTAAACAGCGCACGATTACATGTATATACGTACCTTCTCTTCCCTTTTGCTTACATCACGGATAGCAGGACGTGCTGCTCCTGGACTTCTAATTAACTGGCAAATATGTCTCTACGTTGCACCAGGAAAAAAATTAAAGCAAATGTTTATAAAAACGCGATGATAGAAATTCTAAATATTTATTTATGTTTTTTCTTTTCTATGTTAATTTTAAAGATATAATTTATTTTTTGTTAACCATGACATCCGTAATATAGCTATTGTTTGTATAATATGATAGTGTCCTTTTAAATCAGTATCGAATTAAAACATAATGGTGATAGTTTTCTTCTCTCATGTTGCAAAGTATAGAGAAAATTACTCTTAAATGTACCTAATATTGTTTTTCATACTATTGAACTGTTTGATTAATTAGAACATGGTTGATTCAAATTTTTAATAAATTTTTTTATATATGGACATCAAGAACTTGATGCTAGAATTTTTTGTTTGTTAAGAAAGGATCAATGGTGCAATAACTCTATTGAAGAAAAAATCACAGAACCTGTCAGAAAAGGTAGAAAAAGCAGAACTAGGATGGATGGAAGAAAAAGTAAAAAAAAAACAAAAAATAGAAAAAAAAATAGACGTACAAGGTGCGACCGATTAATTGCGATGCATGTTGACATATGCATGGCTAGATTCCTGGTTTGATACGTACAGTGGATTTGCATATGCATGTAGAATTGTGGATTTGCATATGTATGTGAAATTGTGGATTTGCGAGTCGATCTGCTTCTTGGCGGATGTGCTGGTGCTTCACTGCCCGGCCTGATATTGGGACGACGCTGGACTTTTTTAGTGTCGACATGTGTATATAGGATGTATGTGCGAGACCACACGCATAACTAGCCTTGCAAGCGGGCTCGTTCGCGGCCGGCCGCTAACCCGCATTGCTTGCCGCAAAGTTTATTAGCGGGTTTGTGGCTAGCCACTAAGCTGCGGACCTTGTGGACAAACGCTCCGCGGACACAACAAACTTGACTGCAAAACCCGCAAGATCCGCAACAGCTCTCTGCAAATACGTTCTTCCTGGGTAAATAAGAATTTTTTAGCCATTGTAAAATTATACAAGACTAATCGAGTGTTCTTAACTTCTGTTTTGGCCTTGCCAATTGGCCGCGCCCACGCAGGCACCGTGGCAGGCTGCTGCTGTCTGCCGTTAGTGCAGTTTATGTTTCTCCCACTTGTTGTAAAAAAAACTGTTTCTCCCGCTTGGTCCTCGTCCTGTATGAAATGAACACAAGGATAGCGGTCTGAAGCAGAGTTCCGAGTGTCATGCCCAACCAAATCCCCTGCAGATTTCATTTGATCAGAATGTCATGTAATTATGTACAGAGATTACACACATTGATTAGAATGAACTTTGGAATTCCTTTTTTTTAACCATTGCATCCATGCTTAGCTTGAAGCCGAAGAGCGCCACCAGCGGGATGCCGACGAAGTAGTAGCTGCCTATGTTGACGAAGGCGACGTGCGCCTGCCAGCCGGCTCCGATGGCCACGCCTGAGAGCACCGGCTGGATGCTGTTGAGGAAGATGGAGCCGGCGAGGAGGTAGCCCAGCCTGCAGGCCTCCCTCAGCACGTCGTCGTCAGTAACGACAGTAGCGATAGGTTTCAGGAGAGGAGCACGACATCGATAGCAGCGGCGATGGTACTTGCGGGGTTTTGCGGGTCTGTAGTAGGCTTTCGCTTTTGTTGCGGGTTCGGCGGGCTCAAAGGATAGTAGTCCACGAACGATTAGCAGCTTAACCGTAACAGCCACAAACAATTATTTTGTGGGCCGAGCAGGCGGGTAATGTTAAGAACCCGCCCCGCCTGCTTCCTGACGCTTAACCGATCAGCGAGCCTGCTTCGACGACACCTCCACGCCACCACGAAGGTGCTACTCTTTTTCCTGCTGCATCGCCCCGCGACTCCGTCTAGGAGACTATGACTCGCATCGAAGCGAGCCGTGGACACGACGCTGACTGTCGAGGATGTCGACGTGCCGCACCAATCCACTTGAAACTCCCACGACTTCGCCCACCTCCGCTGCCTCGACTTCACTGCAAGTCGTCTGTCGTTGTGCCGGGGCTAGGAGCCGCAAACTGTCTGTCGTCAAGTCGTCCCAGGCTCCCAGCACCAGCTTGCCACAGCCGCACCCACGACCACCAGGACCAGGATGATCGACGACACAACAACAAGTTTTTTTTTGCGAAAAACACAACAAAAAGTTTACTTGGCACCGAGTCCTAGGTATAAATATAGATATAGATTTTGAAGTTTTGTAGCGTGTCTAGCAAGGAAATCCTTCATACAGTCAGAAGAAAAAGGTAAAGAGGAGTAGGTGATGAGAGCTTAGTGCATTGGGGTCCATTAAATATATCTGGCTGGCTACATGAGTTTTCAAATGCACCACATTTCAGGATCTTGTTTTGGTGGAGCCCAGACATATCTGATGTTTCGTTTGGCCTTTCCAACAAGTCGTATTTTTGTTGTCTGATGATGAAGGTGTACCAAGAGTTTGCATATAGGAGCTATTTTGGTGCAGGATCATGAAGTCCAGCTGCCATACGCATCAGAAGGCAGATCCTATTAAGTTTTCGAGCGTCAGGACAAAGGAAAAGGCAAGGAAGTGCATGAAGATAATGGACTCGAGCTGGCCGGTAATTATGCAAACATGGTGAATTAAAGAAAAGACAGAAAGAGTTCAAGGAGGATTTTAGCACCTGCTGTAGTTGGAACAGGAGCGTCCTCACGTAATTTGGCTGATATAGGTTGTTTCGGACTTTTGAGTTTTTAGCAATTTTATCTATACGCCAAAAGAACGAAGAATGGGCTGGACCAATATTAGAGGGTGAGAAATTTTACCTTTTTATTGTTAGGTATAGATTAGTCAACCACACCATGTCCAATAACACTAGCAAGCCACACGGATATAACCTCACGAATATATGCTTGCTCATCACCAGCCATGTAGTAATCAATATGCCGAACGGCCAAGCGATCCCACTCCATGCCCCTTGCTGTGTTAGTAAAATGATCAACACCTCATCATGGCTTTAATTTTCATAATAGGTTTAGGGTTTAGAGAACACTCTACTTCGAGACAATTTTGAGTATGAACACATAGGTCATGTTCGCTTGACTAATAAGTCATGGCTGGTTTAGTGAACACTCTACTCTGAGATAATTTTGAGTATGAACACATATGGTCCTGTTCGTTTGGCTGATAAGCCATGACTGAAAGCACTGTTCGTTGATTTGTTGTGAGAGAAAAATACTGTTGGTTCACTGAAAAGGTACGGCTTACAAGACAAGCGAACATAACCTATAGAATGAAACTTTTTATTAAGAGTGAGTCTTTATCTATATTTTATTTACATTATATATATGGCATGACAGTTCCTAAACAAGACAACGAAACTCCTCGGTGAGACTGAGCTTAAGGCCTTGTTTTGATCCTCTAGGCTAAACTTTAATTCAGAGCTAAATATTAGCCCTTAGAATGACATATGGGGCTGTTTGGATCCAGAAGCTAAAGAGGTGAGCTAAAATTTAGCCCTCACGTTTAGCTCTCCCGTTTGGATCCATAAAAGACTAAAATTAACTTAAAGGAGTGGGTTAAACTCTAGCCCCATGCATCTAAACGGGACCTAACCCGTTCAACATCAGTAGCAAGCTATAGCGAGGGGCGCCCGCAAGATATGATTCTTCTCTTAAAAAAATATGCCTTATATATATTAGTATAATATAAAGGGAGGAAGCGGATTAGTTAGGCCTTATTTAAGTACAGGTGTAAAGTTTGGGTGTCACGTTGACTGTCACATCAGGTATTACATGTGAGTATTTGATAGTAACAATAAAATAAATTACAGAAGTCCTTAGTACTCCGTGAGATAAATTTATTAAGCCTAATTCATCTGTCGTTAGCACATGCTTTCTGTAGATTTACTGTAGTAACACATTGTTAAATCATGGACTAATTAGGCTTAAAAGATTCGTCTCCCAAATTAGACGTAATCTGTGCAATTAGTTATTTTTTCAGACTATATTTCATACTCTATACATGTGTCAAACGTCAATGGGATATGGACTAAATTTTAGGAGGAGAAACTATAAATTAATGGTCAAAATCACTAGTAACAGCAGTCAGCCAAGTGTGGCGGTAATGATTGCGAAGACAATGATTATTAGCCCATAGCCAGCCAGTTTAGTTTTGTTGACCGCCACGTCACCGTCGTCGTCTCCCTCGCGTCCGTCCGTCTATTGGATGATTTGCTGACCCCAGCCTGTCCGTACTCTACTACGCATCTTCCTCCCTCATCCATCCACTCTTCGCTTCATCGATCCCCACTGCACTGCCGTGCCGTGCTGTGCTGTGCTGCGTAGCGTAGCTGGTCTTATCCGAGGGAGGGGACAGGGGAGGGAGTCGAGGGAGGCGGCGCGTGAAAGGGAGGGACCGAGGGGGAGGCGGCGAGAGCGAGAACCGAGAAGGCACCGCCGACGGCGAGACCTAGGATGCAGACAAAGCCAAATCCACATCGATGGAGCCAAGCCCGATGGCCGTTCGCGTTGGCGGCCCACCGGCGAGGCTGACGCGGAGCCGGAGGCGGAGCTGCGTATGCCCATCGTCGCCATCTACCTTCGCTTGAGTTTGGAATCGAGTTGATCCCCGGGACAGCTCCTATTTCGAGGAGACCCTATCGGATGCCTCCGGATGAGTTAGCTGAGCTGAAGAAGCAACTGGAAGAATTGCTAAAGAAGGGGTTTATCCGATCGAGTAAGTCTGAGTGGGGATGTCCTGCCTTGTTCGTGAAGAAAAAGAAAGAGGGTACTCTAAGAATGTGTGGATTATCGATCGCTTAATGCTGTAACTATCAAGAATAAATATCCTTTGCCTCATATCGACGTTTTGTTTGATCAGTTGGCTAAAGCTAGAGTGTTCTCTAAGATAGACCTAAGATCAGGGTATCATCAGATAAAGATCAGACCACAAGATGTCCCGAAAACCGCCTTTTCTACCAGATACGGGTTGTACGAGTATCTTGTTATGTCTTTTGGCTTAACAAATGCTCCTGCATACTTTATGTATCTGATGAATACGGTTTTTATGCCAGAGTTGGACAAGTTTGTAGTTGTCTTCATTGATGACATTCTAGTATACTCTGAGAATGAGAAAGACCATGAAGAGCATCTGAGAATTGTCTTGACCAGACTGAGAGATCATAAGTTGTATGCTAAGTTCAGTAAATGTGAATTTTGGTTAAAGAAAGTTCCTTTCCTTGGTCATATTCTATCTGAGAATGGAGTTTCGGTAGATCCGAGCAAAGTGTAAGAGGTTATGGATTGGAAAACTCCAACCACAGTGCCAGAAGTCAGGAGTTTTCTAGGGTTAGCTGGTTACTATCGCCGTTTTATCCCAGACTTCTCGAAGATTGCTAAGCCGATGACAAGTCTGTTACAGAAAGATCACATGTTTGTGTGGACAGAGGAGTGTGAGACAGCTTTCTACACCTTGCGGAAACTGTTGACCACTACTCCAGTTCTTGCACAGCCAGACATCGAGAAACCTTTTGATGTGTTCTGTGACGCCTCAAAAACAGGGTTAGGCTGTGTTCTGATGCAAGAAGGAAGAGTCATTACTTATGCCTCCCGCTAGTTGAGAAAACATAAAATCAATTATCCGACGCATGATCTTGAGCTTGCCGCCGTAGTGCATGCCTTAAAGATTTGGAGACACTATTTACTTGGTAATGTGTGCAATATTTTCACCGATCATAAGAGTCTCAAATACATTTTCACCCAACCAGAATTGAACATGAGACAGCGAAGATGGTTAGAACTAATTAAAGATTACAACTTGAATGTACAGTATCACCCTGGGAAAGCCAATGTGGTAGCTGATGCTTTGAGTAGAAAGTCACATTGTCTGAATATGCAACCCTTACTCGAAGATGGTTTTAATCTAATGCACCCTGTCGTGTTACATAGTATTCAGATCAGTTGCACCTTGGAGAGTAAGATAATAGAAGGTCAGAAAGCAGACAAAGAGATATTCCACATCAAGAAGAAAATTAAAGAAGAACCTTCAAAACATTTCAGAGTGGACGAGAAGGACGTGTTGTGGTTCGACAACCGTCTTGTTGTTCCAAAGGATAGAGAGCTTAAGAATAAAATTATGGATGAAGCTCATCACTCTAAGTTGTCCATTCATCCTGGCAGTAGTAAAATATATCAAGAACTAAGGCCTCGCTATTGGTGGACAAAGATGAAGAAGGAAATTGCAGCTTATGTAGCCAGATGTGACACATGTTGTCGAGTGAAAGCTATTCACATGACACCTGCCGGATTGTTGCAACCTTTGTCAGTACCTAGTTGAAAGTGGGATGATATAAGTATGGATTTCATCATAGGTTTGCCCACTACTCAGAAAGGCCATGATTCGATTTGGGTAATCGTGAATCGTCTTACCAAGACAGCCCACTTTTTGCCTGTCAAGACAGTTTATAGACCACCTCAATATGCCGAGAAGTATATTGCGGAGATTGTGAGATTGCATGGCATACCGAAGACTATCGTGTCTGACAGAGGGTCACAGTTCACTGCTCACTTTTGGGAGCATTTGCACAAAGGTTTGGGGACTAGTCTGATTCGTAGCACTGCCTATCATCCTCAAACAGATGGTCAGACTGAAAGAGTTAATGCTGTTTTAGAAGATATGTTAAGAGCTTGTGTGTTGTCTTCCAGAGGTTCATGGGAGTCGTGGTTACCTTTAGCAGAATTCGCATATAATAATAGCTATCAAGGAAGTATCAAAATGGCATCTTTTGAGGCTTTGTATGGACGAAAGTGTAGAACACCTTTAAACTGGATTGAGCCAGGGGAAAGAAGGTATTATAGTATTGACTTTGTGGAAGAAGCTGAAAAGAAAGTTCATATCATTCAGCAAAATATGAGAGCAGCTCAGTCACGTCATAAAAGTTATGCGGATAAGAGAAGGAGACCACTTGTGTTTGAAGTTGGTGACTATGTTTATCTGAAAGTCACGCCAACGAAGAAGAAGCAGTTTGGAATACGCAGAAAGCTTGCCGCCAGATTTGTAGGACCCTACAAAATCTTAGAAAGGAAGGGTCCAGTGGCTTACAAATTGAAATTATCAGAATCAATGGGTGCTATATTCCCTGTTTTTCACGTATCACATCTCAAGAAATGTTTGCGCGTTCCAGAGGAAATAATTGAACCTCGAGGCATAAAACTTAAGTCAGATCTGGTGTATCGTGAGCAGCCAATTCGAGTTTTGGATTCCAAAGAAAGGGATACTCGAAACAGTGTGGTGAAAACATATAAGATACAATGGAGTCATCATGATGAGGGGGATGCATCTTGGGAAACGGGTGAATACCTACAAAAAGCATACGAAGATTTTTATAATAAATGGTTCGTAACCCAAATCTCGGGACGACATTTTTATAAGGGGGGAGGGCTGTAACACTCCGGTGTTACGCAAGCATTAGCATTTCGATCGTGAGCATACCATGTCATTGCATTTATAATCATATGTGATTAGAGTGCATCTTTAAGGAAATCAAAGTTGAAAAACTAGTATTACATAACATGTTTTGACAATTCCACACTAAATGTGTTAATTACCTTTCATCAAAATTGTGCAACTACAAATTTTATCACTTAGAATTATAGGTCAAATTTTTGGAGCAACTAAATTACTCAAAGTTTTGTCAAAAACTGGTTTCAAAAATATTCTAAAAATATTCAAAAATACTCCCTATTTAGCTTTTATTCTCAAATTCAAAATCTGTTGAGAATTTTGAGTTGACCCCTTAATCAAAGTTGTAGAGAATTAAATTCTAAGCAACTTTTATTTTTGGGTCATTTCCAGAAAAGGTCTTTTTCTTGTTCAAAATAGGGTTTGAAAACTGTATTTGAAATTGGTTTGAATTTAGAAATTTGAAAAAAAATCAAATCCTAACCTAGCAGGCCGCCGCCTCGGTTTCAGCCCGCAGCCGGAAGCGGCCCGCCTCCTGTAACATCCTAGATATTAATAAACAATTAAAACTTGATTATGAAGCATCATCAAGCATAAACATCAATTGACATGCCATCAATGCACTCATGTTGCACCAGTTATTTTAGTCTTGTTGCATGTGTTGCATATGTTTCATGTGCCATGTTTTGCATATTGCAAAAAGAGTCTCACATGTTGCCTTACAATGTTTCATATCAAGTATGGCTATGTTTCAAAGTTATGTTTCATAGGTTTTGATCAATGTTTTGTATGTTTCATATATATGTTTCACATGTTTCAATGCAATAGTAATCTGATATGTTGTTTTTACTAGTATGCTTAATATGTTAATAATGCCATGTTGCTTATCACATGAAATAATGTTTTATTAGGGATAAATAATTAATCAAGTTTTAGTTAAAAAGAATAATCAATTAAATTCAAAATCCTGATTTTCGGAAACCCTAGTTTTACCCCTTTTTGAATAAATCAAAATCTAAGCAAAATTTGGGAAAAAGTGTAAAACCAAGTTTGTAGATCTTTTCAAGGGATACAAGTTTTATGTTTTGAGTTTTCAAAGTTTCAGTATAAAATTTGAAGTAATTTTGAAAAATTCAAATCTCAAATTTGACCCCTTTTCATTTCCCCTATCCAATTTCAAAATGGAGTGAGAATTTGAAAATATTTTGAATAGCAAAGTTGTAGGTCTGTCCTAGATGTACAACTTTGGTATTTTGAGTTTGTGAAGTTTCAATACAACATTCAAAGTAATTTTGAATTTACAGAATTCCAGAAAATGTCCCCTTCTAAATTCAAATTCAAATTTCAAAATCTAAGCCGAATTGGAAAATGTTCATATTGAGAAAGTTGTAGAAATTTGAAAATTGAACAACTTTTGTATTTACAGATTTTCAACTTTTATACAAAATTTGAAAGTAATTTTGATTTTAAGCGCAATGGCATTCTCGTAAATATTTCAAAATTCAACCAACCACCGGGCGCCACCTCCCGCCGACGCCGGCAATCTTCGATTTCCTTCCAGGCGCGCCCGTGACCGCCAGCTTGCTGCTTCGTGATGGCCGGGCTGTCGCGCGTGTCGCCCTCCCGTTGCCTCACCTCGGCTATAAAGCCAGAGCCGCCGACCATCTTCCTCTTTTCTTCTTCTTTCCCGTCGCCGTCGAGCTTCCTTCGCCGGTGCAGTTCGCCGTGTCCGCTCGCCCACCGCCCCATTTGCTTGTGCAGCTAGCACCGTCTCGCCTTTGCGCACTTATTGAGCCAGCTCGCAGCACCTCGCACCACCAAAGTAGCCCGCACCGTCGTTTTCCCCGCCGCGGCTGCTCGCCATGGTCGCCAAGCTCCATCTCGCCATGGCCAGCTCACTCCGCTGCACCTCCCACCTCCTCGTTTGTTCTTATGACTTCCTTGTGGTGCAGTGGTGCTTATTGACCACTTTGTTTTGTCAGACACGCGCCGGGGCCGCCGGAACGTCGTCCTGGCCGCCGGTTCTTGCCGTCGCGTCCGCCCTCGACGCCGGCAGCCTTCTCTGCCCCATCTCCGCTTCAACCGTCTAGCGTAGCAAGTTGAGGTGAGCTTCCTTGAGGTGTGCCGAGCTTTAGCCGAGTTAGTTAGAGGCCGTAGCGGCCAGTCCGTCGCTGCGCCACCATGCCTGTTGCCGCCGGTGCCGCTGCTCGCGTGGTCATGCCTCCTCGGACCATCGCGAGGCAAGCTGTGGCCACCAGGGGGTGCGCACAGGTCCGTGCATGCCCCAGCACCTCTCCCTCGCCGCCGACGAGCATCAACCGGGCGGAAATCGAGCCTTCTGCGGCGTCCTCTGTTCTTCGTTCGCGACCAGGGACTCACAGTTCGAAGAGAAGCTTTTCCAGGGGCCTAAGTGCAATAACTGTGACTCAGGTGAATAGTGCGCTACAGGGTTTTTCTTTTTCTTTTCTGTTTTCAGCTGAAATTTGTGAATTTCATAACTATTTATTGGTGCATGCTAAAATCATGAAATTTTTTTTGGATAGCCTCTTCATGATGTTCTCTACCTAGGAAAAATATGATATGATCATTTTCAGTAATTTTGCTATGATTTAAAATTACCTCTTTTAATTAATAAATGCACCTTCCATCATTTTTATAGGTTAACATAAATATCCAATGGTCATGAAACTTTTTGTGTATCTATTTTATGCTAAGATCAACCTTCACAAAAAGTTTGGGATTAATTTGGCAATATTTAATTTAACCACCTTTTCTATGCTTAATTAATTAATTAATCAAATAAGGTAATTAGACTAAATCTCTAAATGACTTGGGTGATCTTTTGGGTTGGTTGTGGACCTCGGAACATGGTCACCTCTCCTGTTCCTTGGCACTTGTTTACTCATTTGTTATGCTCATGACCAACGAATGAAAATAGAAATTAAATATGCCTTTTAGTTTGATTATGCTTTTCAGTAGTTGATACATGTATGAAGTCTTGATTGCCTTTTTGGATGCAACCTCTTGGATAAAAAGAGTTCAGCTATGTATGTTTATCTATATCAAGACCTTGATCGTCTATGTTAACCTAGTCTTTCGTAATACCAACTTTTAGTTGTTTAATAATAAAAGTGTTAATGATAACTACCTTGCTCTCAGGTGCTTAAGTTAAAGATTGATGTAGTTTCATCCTTGTCTTGCTTAGCTTTCATGAAGTAATTAGTGTTGACTTTGGGTCATTAACATTTAATGGCCTTTAGCACCTTTAATTGGTTGTTTAAGCTCTCTTAATCATATTGTTAGGGCTTAATTGGTATTATTTCATGTGTTTAACGAAAGTAATTAATGAAGTAGCTAACCTAAGGAAACCCTGGGCTAGGGTTAGGGTAGGTTCTGTTGTTTTACAACTGTACCACGAAGAAAAGTTGTACTCAAGTAGATAACTAATGTTATCCTTTCTAAATGTCCCTTTTATGCTATGCTTTGTTCATTATCATGCATCATGGCATGCATTCCATCATGTTAAGCATCGCACATTTATATACGTGTAGTGCCTACGAGAGTGTGAAGATTCGTGATGAACAAGTGAGACGAGGTTGGTGTTGATCAATCTTCGTAAAGGTGTCATCCACCCGTGATGTTGGCGTCAAACTTAACTTCTACGAGAACTAACCACCGCTGCAACACAGGCAAGCCCCGGACATACAACCACTCTTCTATTTTATAAATGCTTTATTACACTTTAAGTCTAGTGTAATGTGCATTATGTTAGTAGGAGTTGGTTGAAACCGTTGCTGCATGATTACCTTGATCTACATTTATATCCAGATGATATCCCACAAGTATATGTAGGTCGATCTCTTATGCTTAGTAATGCTTAGACTTCGGTAGAAGTCGAATAATATTTTCTTTGATCACAAGAACAAGTTTATTTCTTGCTTCTCCTGACCTAATGACAGGTCATGAGAGCTGGTGGAAATGAATATGAGAATGAACTTGAGACCGGACGGGGCATGGGAATCGTCTTTGGTGGTTGGTCCCGTCTGTGTCGGTTAAGGACCGTTCGTTGTTGGCCCTCGAGTCAAGGAGTTTTTATTAGTACTAGCCATGTACCCATGTCGGGTAAGCCTTACTTTGGTTAGTCCATTACGAGAACGTCTAACCTCGCACTGGGAGTGGAGAGATGGCGAGAGTAATGTGTACCCTCGGGGCTAGAATCGGGCCGGGTTCGAGGAGTACTGTGCTCTCGGGTGGCGATGGACACGTTCTGGTTTTGGGCGACCCAAGTAAGAGTTGATATATGCTAGATTCGGTTCTGCATATGTCGTGTGGTTAGGAAGCCCCAGCTGGGTAGATCAAGCGGTTCGAATCGTCGTTGCTCCACGAGAAAGGAGTCTTGACCTTGCACCAACATCGTAGCAACAACTGGAACATGGTTACTGTTGGACTTGAGACGAAAAAGAAGTGAATAACAAGTGTGATGCTTATATTTATGATTGAGATAGATACATGTGCAAAAGTTAGCTATAATTAGGCTATACTAAAACTTGAGCAAAAACTTAATTAAAAGTTTGAAAGCAAGGATGCACTGGTAGTAAGCTTTTCTGCAAAACTTCTCTTTTCTAGCTTCACTACTTCCCTTAAGCCAGCATATCCTTGGAGTCTTTTCTTTTTGTCGGGTAAGTCTTGCGGAGTACAATTGAGTACTCAGGGTTTGTTAACCCCTGTTGCAGGTACTGACTGGTACTGTTAATCGAGGTCATGTCGGTGGGCTCGATATGATCTGGTTGTCCTCTCCTGACTTAGGTGCTTCGCCTAAGTTGTCTTCTATAGTTCTACTCGACTTCCGCAATACAAGTTAAGTTTGTAAAAAGTTAACTTAATCATGATTTGTAAATTTATTGTTGTTATTCTTCCGCACTCTGATGTAAAGTTTTGTAACAAATGTTGTAATGTTGTAGTTACTCCTTTGTTGATCCTGGTATGAGTTGTCAAATGTAGTTGAATCGGGGTCCTGTGAGGGCACCCGACAGATCTTCTTAGGTTATCTGGTGTACATGCATAGCCGTCAGAGGTCTTAGGGACAATGATAGGTGCATGTGGGCCATATAATTTAGGAGGTTCTGCTACAGGTGGTATCAGAGCTCATACAATGGATCAGCTACAACATTACATTTGAAAACTTCAAAATGAATTTACAATATAAAAGTTTTTGAAGATAACAAGCTAAAAATGGACTTCTATCTATCTTCTTGCTTGCTGGAAGACTTCATAAAGATTTTCCGATGGCTCGAGTACAAAGGCTCCAAGAAGTTCTTCAATTCGTCTTTGGAAGGTCAAGAGAAGAGTCAACTTCATCGATAAAGCTCTACCGAAGTATCTCTCAATAGTCCGTCTTGGCCAGTGAAGATAGTGTATAAATAAAGCCCTATAATCTACTAACATGTTGAAGATGAAGTACGCCTGACGTTGAGAAGACGTATAGGACGAGCATATCTCATATCATGCATAAAATGATAATAAAATAATGATTAAAATTTCCTCCTTATATTCAGGGAGCAGCTATTATTCGTTATAACTGTTCTATTGATGAATCTCGTCCTGTACCAGGTTCTATTAGTCCTTTGATGATTCCTGCTCCACAAGTTCCTAATCCTTGGGGAACTTCTGGATGCACTTTATTTACCATGTCGACTCCATGTAAAACCTGGGACTACTCCTTGCATTGACTTCTCAATGTATGCATGTGTCATGTTTTGATTTCTTCCATCCTGACACATGCTATTACTTTGATATTGATCACTTACATGTGTTTGACGAGAGTTACTTTAGTTGTGCTTTATAGTGGTGCCTTGACCCGTGACTATGGTGCCGTGTTAAACCTGGAATACTCTGTGATTCGCGACCCCACGAGTTCTACCAGAATATGCACTGGTACCGTAGTCGGTGCTCCTGAACCATTATAGCTCACAATTAATGTGTTTTCACTCGTTGGACATTCGTCGGAGAATTCTGACCTCTCCAGATCCTTTGTTATTATAACCAATCTCTAATCTTGGTTATAATACTGACATTGTCAAATGAGTTACTGCAGTTGTGCCCTATACTGGTACCATGATCAGTGACAATGGAACAACGTTGTATCCTGGAGTTTCTTGTGACTTACTACCATAAGGAAATACGGGACACTCACTGTTATCAAGGTCTATGATCATGATTCCTTATAGTCCACAATTAGGGTGTTTTCATTCTCTGGACACACCTTAGGGATTCAAAGTTGTCATTTTGAGCTCCCTAGATGCCTTGTGATTGTGACCGACTTTTGATCTCGGTACATTCTTAATATTGTGAGACGAGGGTTATTGTTGTTGCGCCCTATAGTGGTGCCACGTTCCGTGACCACGGTGCCGTGTCGGAACCTAGAGTCTCTTGTGTGCCCGGGTCACACGGGTTTCTGCTGGGTGCGCGCAGGTATCGAGGTCTGTGGTCGTGATCCATTATAGTCTCACGACTAATATGCCCTCACCGTTTGCAATATATCTTGAGAATTCATGCCCATACCTCTTTTGACTTATCTCAATCCTTGATGATTGGAACCGGTATTAAATCACATTTGTAATCTTGATTTCTTCTGTGAATATTTTTGTTTCAACAGAAGACCCTACTTTCTTGAAAGTTGCTCCAATTGTGCCCTATAGTGGTACCATGATCAGTAACAATGGTATAACAGGTATCCTAGAAATCCCTATGGCTGATCACTGTACGGGAATACGGGGTATTTGCTATAGCAAGGTCTATGACCATGATTCATTATAGACCACAGTTGACATGCTTCCAATTCTCTTGGAATTTCTTTTTGGAAGTAATCCCGTCTCCTGGATTTCTCTAAATACCTTGTTAATTACAACCATCATTTGAAATCAGTTGTAATTCTTAAATCAATCTTAGATGCCTTGTGAATCTCTTCAAGGTTAATGTGCTTGACACATTTTCTTTTCCATTACTTAACCCCACGGGTTATGTCGTTCCTGAAATCTCGGGACGAGATTTCTTTAAGGGGGTTAGACTGTAACATCCTAGATATTAATAAACAATTAAAACTTGATTATGAAGCATCATCAAGCATAAACATCAATTGACATGCCATCAATGCACTCATGTTGCACCAGTTATTTTAGTCTTGTTGCATGTGTTGCATATGTTTCATGTGCCATGTTTTGCATATTGCAAAAAGAGTCTCACATGTTGCCTTACAATGTTTCATATCAAGTATGGCTATGTTTCAAAGTTATGTTTCATAGGTTTTGATCAATGTTTTGTATGTTTCATATATATGTTTCACATGTTTCAATGCAATAGTAATCTGATATGTTGTTTTTACTAGTATGCTTAATATGTTAATAATGCCATGTTGCTTATCACATGAAATAATGTTTTATTAGGGATAAATAATTAATCAAGTTTTAGTTAAAAAGAATAATCAATTAAATTCAAAATCCTGATTTTCGGAAACCCTAGTTTTACCCCTTTTTGAATAAATCAAAATCTAAGCAAAATTTGGGGAAAAGTGTAAAACCAAGTTTGTAGATCTTTTCAAGGGATACAAGTTTTATGTTTTGAGTTTTCAAAGTTTCAGTATAAAATTTGAAGTAATTTTGAAAAATTCAAATCTCAAATTTGACCCCTTTTCATTTCCCCTATCCAATTTCAAAATGGAGTGAGAATTTGAAAATATTTTGAATAGCAAAGTTGTAGGTCTGTCCTAGATGTACAACTTTGGTATTTTGAGTTTGTGAAGTTTCAATACAACATTCAAAGTAATTTTGAATTTACAGAATTCCAGAAAATGTCCCCTTCTAAATTCAAATTCAAATTTCAAAATCTAAGCCGAATTGGAAAATGTTCATATTGAGAAAGTTGTAGAAATTTGAAAATTGAACAACTTTTGTATTTACAGATTTTCAACTTTTATACAAAATTTGAAAGTAATTTTGATTTTAAGCGCAATGGCATTCTCGTAAATATTTCAAAATTCAACCAACCACCGGGCGCCACCTCCCGCCGACGCCGGCAATCTTCGATTTCCTTCCAGGCGCGCCCGTGACCGCCAGCTTGCTGCTTCGTGATGGCCGGGCTGTCGCGCGTGTCGCCCTCCCGTTGCCTCACCTCGGCTATAAAGCCAGAGCCGCCGACCATCTTCCTCTTTTCTTCTTCTTTCCCGTCGCCGTCGAGCTTCCTTCGCCGGTGCAGTTCGCCGTGTCCGCTCGCCCACCGCCCCATTTGCTTGTGCAGCTAGCACCGTCTCGCCTTTGCGCACTTATTGAGCCAGCTCGCAGCACCTCGCACCACCAAAGTAGCCCGCACCGTCGTTTTCCGCCGCGGCTGCTCGCCATGGTCGCCAAGCTCCATCTCGCCATGGCCAGCTCACTCCGCTGCACCTCCCACCTCCTCGTTTGTTCTTATGACTTCCTTGTGGTGCAGTGGTGCTTATTGACCACTTTGTTTTGTCAGACACGCGCCGGGGCCGCCGGAACGTCGTCCTGGCCGCCGGTTCTTGCCGTCGCGTCCGCCCTCGACGCCGGCAGCCTTCTCTGCCCCATCTCCGCTTCAACCGTCTAGCGTAGCAAGTTGAGGTGAGCTTCCTTGAGGTGTGCCGAGCTTTAGCCGAGTTAGTTAGAGGCCGTAGCGGCCAGTCCGTCGCTGCGCCACCATGCCTGTTGCCGCCGGTGCCGCTGCTCGCGTGGTCATGCCTCCTCGGACCATCGCGAGGCAAGCTGTGGCCACCAGGGGGTGCGCACAGGTCCGTGCATGCCCCAGCACCTCTCCCTCGCCGCCGACGAGCATCAACCGGGCGGAAATCGAGCCTTCTGCGGCGTCCTCTGTTCTTCGTTCGCGACCAGGGACTCACAGTTCGAAGAGAAGCTTTTCCAGGGGCCTAAGTGCAATAACTGTGACTCAGGTGAATAGTGCGCTACAGGGTTTTTCTTTTTCTTTTTCTGTTTTCAGCTGAAATTTGTGAATTTCATAACTATTTATTGGTGCATGCTAAAATCATGAATTTTTTTTTGGATAGCCTCTTCATGATGTTCTCTACCTAGGAAAAATATGATATGATCATTTTCAGTAATTTTGCTATGATTTAAAATTACCTCTTTTAATTAATAAATGCACCTTCCATCATTTTTATAGGTTAACATAAATATCCAATGGTCATGAAACTTTTTGTGTATCTATTTTATGCTAAGATCAACCTTCACAAAAAGTTTGGGATTAATTTGGCAATATTTAATTTAACCACCTTTTCTATGCTTAATTAATTAATTAATCAAATAAGGTAATTAGACTAAATCTCTAAATGACTTGGGTGATCTTTTGGGTTGGTTGTGGACCTCGGAACATGGTCACCTCTCCTGTTCCTTGGCACTTGTTTACTAATTTGTTATGCTCATGACCAACGAATGAAAATAGAAATTAAATATGCCTTTTAGTTTGATTATGCTTTTCAGTAGTTGATACATGTATGAAGTCTTGATTGCCTTTTTGGATGCAACCTCTTGGATAAAAAGAGTTCAGCTATGTATGTTTATCTATATCAAGACCTTGATCGTCTATGTTAACCTAGTCTTTCGTAATACCAACTTTTAGTTGTTTAATAATAAAAGTGTTAATGATAACTACCTTGCTCTCAGGTGCTTAAGTTAAAGATTGATGTAGTTTCATCCTTGTCTTGCTTAGCTTTCATGAAGTAATTAGTGTTGACTTTGGGTCATTAACATTTAATGGCCTTTAGCACCTTTAATTGGTTGTTTAAGCTCTCTTAATCATATTGTTAGGGCTTAATTGGTATTATTTCATGTGTTTAACGAAAGTAATTAATGAAGTAGCTAACCTAAGGAAACCCTGGGCTAGGGTTAGGGTAGGTTCTGTTGTTTTACAACTGTACCACGAAGAAAAGTTGTACTCAAGTAGATAACTAATGTTTATCCTTTCTAAATGTCCCTTTTATGCTATGCTTTGTTCATTATCATGCATCATGGCATGCATTCCATCATGTTAAGCATCGCATCATTTATATACGTGTAGTGCCTACGAGAGTGTGAAGATTCGTGATGAACAAGTGATGACGAGGTTGGTGTTGATCAATCTTCGTAAAGGTGTCATCCACCCGTGATGTTGGCGTCAAACTTAACTTCTACGAGAACTAACCACCGCTGCAACACAGGCAAGCCCCGGACATACAACCACTCTTCTATTTTATAAATGCTTTATTACACTTTAAGTCTAGTGTAATGTGCATTATGTTAGTAGGAGTTGGTTGAAACCGTTGCTGCATGATTACCTTGATCTACATTTATATCCAGATGATATCCCACAAGTATATGTAGGTCGATCTCTTATGCTTAGTAATGCTTAGACTTCGGTAGAAGTCGAATAATATTTTCTTTGATCACAAGAACAAGTTTATTTCTTGCTTCTCCTGACCTAATGACAGGTCATGAGAGCTGGTGGAAATGAATATGAGAATGAACTTGAGACCGGACGGGGCATGGGAATCGTCTTTGGTGGTTGGTCCCGTCTGTGTCGGTTAAGGACCGTTCGTTGTTGGCCCTCGAGTCAAGGAGTTTTTATTAGTACTAGCCATGTACCCATGTCGGGTAAGCCTTACTTTGGTTAGTCCATTACGAGAACGTCTAACCTCGCACTGGGAGTGGAGAGATGGCGAGAGTAATGTGTACCCTCGGGGCTAGAATCGGGCCGGGTTCGAGGAGTACTGTGCTCTCGGGTGGCGATGGACACGTTCTGGTTTTGGGCGACCCAAGTAAGAGTTGATATATGCTAGATTTGGTTCTGCATATGTCGTGTGGTTAGGAAGCCCCAGCTGGGTAGATCAAGCGGTTCGAATCGTCGTTGCTCCACGAGAAAGGAGTCTTGACCTTGCACCAACATCGTAGCAACAACTGGAACATGGTTACTGTTGGACTTGAGACGAAAAAGAAGTGAATAACAAGTGTGATGCTTATATTTATGATTGAGATAGATACATGTGCAAAAGTTAGCTATAATTAGGCTATACTAAAACTTGAGCAAAAACTTAATTAAAAGTTTGAAAGCAAGGATGCACTGGTAGTAAGCTTTTCTGCAAAACTTCTCTTTTCTAGCTTCACTACTTCCCTTAAGCCAGCATATCCTTGGAGTCTTTTCTTTTTGTCGGGTAAGTCTTGCGGAGTACAATTGAGTACTCAGGGTTTGTTAACCCCTGTTGCAGGTACTGACTGGTACTGTTAATCGAGGTCATGTCGGTGGGCTCGATATGATCTGGTTGTCCTCTCCTGACTTAGGTGCTTCGCCTAAGTTGTCTTCTATAGTTCTACTCGACTTCCGCAATACAAGTTAAGTTTGTAAAAAGTTAACTTAATCATGATTTGTAAATTTATTGTTGTTATTCTTCCGCACTCTGATGTAAAGTTTTGTAACAAATGTTGTAATGTTGTAGTTACTCCTTTGTTGATCCTGGTATGAGTTGTCAAATGTAGTTGAATCGGGGTCCTGTGAGGGCACCCGACAGATCTTCTTAGGTTATCTGGTGTACATGCATAGCCGTCAGAGGTCTTAGGGACAATGATAGGTGCATGTGGGCCATATAATTTAGGAGGTTCTGCTACACCTCCGCACGCGCGCGCCCGCGCCTGCTCCCCGCCTCGGCCCGGCCCAAGCCGGCCTCTCTTCCCCTCCCGCTCCCACGCGCGCGCGGCTCGCTGGCGCCGCGGCAGAGCACGCTCGCCGCGTGGCGGCCGCATGCCGGCGACGCCACCCCGCGTGGCCGCCCGTGGACCCCGCGCGCTCCGCCTCAAATCACCGCGCGCGTCTGGCCTCCATTCCACTCGCCCCCTCGCTCGCTCCCTTTCTCCTTCCTCCGGAGAACCCGAGCGGGAGAGCCGCTCTCCACCGCATTTCCTCGCCTCCACCGTCGCGTTCTGACGTCGGTGAACCGCCACCGCCCGATTGCTTGTGCTTCAAGCTCCGCCACGTTCTCCTCTCCTCCGAACGGACCTCCGTTCGCCTTGTTCACCTACGGTAAGGCTCAATCGAGCTCTTCCCGCCGCGCCACCACGACGGGGCCGCCGAGCTCGCGCTCCGCCCCTCGTCGTCCTCGCTCCCTCTCCATCCCCGTGAGCCCCTCTCCTGAGTTCACCATCTCCTCGCGGACACTGTGCGCGCGCCCGCTGGTCAGCTCGTGGCCGGAGATGGCCGTTGGCCGTCTGCCACCGCCACGCCGTCGTGGTCCAGAGCGCCGGCGAGGCCGCCCTCTGTTCCTCCCCGTCGGCTTCACTGGGCCACCGCCCTGTGGGCCGCGCCTCCGAGCGGCCTGCTCGCTCTTTCCCTCCCGCGCGCGCGAACCAGGCCGAAAACGGCCACGGGCCGGCCCAGTTTCAATAATAAAAATCGTTTTCTGTTTTCTTTTATTATTCATGATGAAAAATATCGTGGAAAATGTTTTGTATTCATTTAAGCTTCAAAAATTGTGAAATAAATTTCTATGGACTCATTGGAACCAGATCTATGATTTAAAAATATTGCATATCATTTTTGGGATACTTTTCTGTAGAGCTTTAATTAATTCTTGGTATTGCTGGTATCTTGTAAAATGGTTAGTAAATCCTATATGTATCAGAAAAATATGATTTCAAGTTTGTTAATCTTCTTATATCATGTACTTCCTAGGAAAAATATGTTTCATACATGTGCTGTGGAAAACTTTGGAGAAGTAGTTCAAGTACCTTTAATGGCTGATTTTTGTTATTTTTGCTAGAGAGCAAACTTTGTATAAAACATGCATGTGATAATTTTTGTACAGTCATTATATTCCATGAAGAACCTAGGAAAAATATTAATTCTGTTGTTTGACACTTTTCATAGTACAAAGTAATTTCATACTCATTTTTATGCTATAGCTTGTTATTTTTGTACAGGATAGTTGACTTATCCAAATGTCATGAAATTTTTATGGTAGTCTGTTTAGGGTAGTATTATACTACTATAATTTTCTTAGATTTTTAGGATCATCAGAAATATATGTTGCTATTCAAACCTATTATTATTTAGGGTTTAAGCAAGTGTTGCTTTAAGGGTGATTAAGAAATTAGTAAAGCTTTGGTGTATCTTTGAAGCATTTCATAAGATATGTTAACTTGACATGTTAGTAGTAGAAGAGAATGCAGTAGATGACATGTGCTTGTAGTGTATAGTTTCTTGAATGATGTTGACTACCTTGCATTTCAACATATTCATTGCATTCATCTCCTTCGATGCACGTTTGCATAATCACTTACGCGCATTGCATCATATAGGATCGCAAACCGAGAACCCAGTCGTCTTACCCGAGGAGCCAGAGGAGCAGCTCGAGGTGCAGCAGCAGGAGGTGACAGAAGCCGAAGAGGAGGTCGGTGAAGAGCTCCCCGAGTGCCCCGACCACCGTCCGAGCTCTTTTGAGAGAGGCAAGCCCCGGAGCATTTCTATCCCGGTTTGTAAATAATTTATTATTAACTTTACTTAATTTGATGCATTACGTTTAGGAGTTGTTTGCAAACGTTGCTGCATTATACCTTGCTTACCTTTGTTATACTATATCCTTGTTACCCTGGTATCCGCAGTCGAGTTAATGCTTAGCTGGCTTAGACCGGTAGAAGTCGAGTGATTTCCTGTCACCTGCGAGCTATAGGTGGTTACCCGGATCTGCTTGGATGACTATGAAGTCATGGTATAACTAAGTGTGAAATAAATTTGAGACCGGGCGGAAACTTATAGAGTTTCGGACTGTAGTGTTTTCCGTCTGTGTCGATTAAGGACCGTCCGTTGTTGTCCCTCGGGTCATGTTGAACGCATGCCTCACATTTAGCTGGCCGGATAAAGTACCTTCCGACCGCGAAACTGGGAGATTATTCGGGCCGAGTGGATTGCCCGCAACGCACTGTACCGGAGCAGTAGTGGCAGAATACGGGGGCGCGATGATAAGGCCAAAGAGCAGTCGGGTGGCCCCTGGGTACAAGTGGTTCCTAGCAAGCTCGCGACTTTACCTGAATGGTTGACTCGGTGACCAACACCTCACTTTAGCGGGTGAGTGAGGTTTGTGTGAGGAATAACTTACCAGCTGGTTAATAATCGATTCGAATCGCCATCGTTCACTGGATAGTGAACACTTGACTTGAGCTACTTCATCGTAGTAACATTGATGGAACACTTGGACAGTTATATGAATTATGACATAATAGAAGTTGTTCATGATCATTGGTTATCATTACCTGTTTAATTACATGTTACTTTAGTACAGGTGCAAATGTAGTTGACAGGTTAATAAAGATTTCACTAGATGCAAAGCTTTTGTAAAGGTTTTCCTAAAATGCTAAAAATGCCTTTTTGCAAATGAGTCAGCTATCCCACCAGAAAGCCTATCATGATTCCTTGGTGTCTTTTATTTCTGGTTTTTGACGGGTAAGTCTAGCTGAGTACCTTCTCGTACTCAGGGCTTTGTTCCCACTTGTTGCAGATGGACAGATGTACTACGGCTATTGTATCAACTGTCTCTATCCTGCAATGGGCGAAGCCTAGGACCATGGGCAATGGTCATTCGCTACTTCTAGTCTGATGCTTTTGCTGGAGATGATCACAAGCTGTCACTTTATTTCAAAATGTTGTGTGTGTGCGTGATTTGAACTACCGCTTCCGCTACTTTTATTCGAACCTGGTTTGTAATAACTATGTTTAAACTCCGATGTATTTTATGCCGCGAACATTTATGTAACTTATGATGGTAACTGTTAAACTTAGTATGATCTTGGCTGTTATGTGAAATGGTTTGAAATCCGTCGAGATTTCATGGACTACCGGGTTATACGGGCTTAAGTTTGTTAAATTGTCCTTCCGTTAGATGATTTCCTACTTAATCTCGTATAATTGGGCGGTTCTGTTACAGGATGGAGTGTGCAACTCAGCAAGCAGTTGCCTGAGCCAGGCGGCCTCCGCCACGCCGTTAGCAACGGCGCGGTACTCCGCCTTGGCGCTGGACCGGGAGACCACGGGCTGGCGCTTGGACGACCAAGACACCAGGTTGCCGCCCAGGAAGACGGCGTAGCCGGAGGTGGAGCGTCGAATATCCGGGCACCCGGCCCAGTCAGCGTCGGTGTAAACGACGAGGTCGGTGGAGGAGGCCCGGTGAAGGAGGAGGCCGTAGTCGAGCGTGCCCCGGAGGTAGCGGAGGAGGTGCTTGAGAGCCGTGAGGTGAGGCTCCCGGGGGTCATGCATATGGAGGCAGACCTACTGAACTGCATAGGTGATGTCCGGCCGGGTGAAGGTGAGATACTGAAGGGCCCCGGCGAGACTCCTGTAAGCAGTAGGATCAGCCACCGGTGGTCCCTCAGCCTCAGACAGCTTGCCCTGAGTGTCAACCGGAGTGGAGCAGGGGTTGCAGTCAATCATCCTAGCCCGCTCCAGAATGTCCCGAGTGTACTGGCGCTGGTGAAGGAGGAGCCCGGTAGGACGGTGCTCAACAGTGACACCGAGGAAGTGGTGGAGCTCACCCAGATCCTTCATTGCGAACTCCTGCTGGAGAGCGGTGATGATCCGGCGGAGAAGTGGCTCGCTGGAGGCGGTGAGGACAATGTCATCAACATAGAGCAGCAAGTATGTAGTGTCGGCTCCATGGTGGTAGACGAACAGGGACGTATCAGACTTGGCCTCCATGAACCCCAGGGTCAGCAAGAAAGCGGCGAACTGGTGGTTCCACGCCCGAGGTGCCTGCTTGAGGCCATAGAGGGACCTGTTGAGCCGGCAGACCATGTCAGGACGGGTGGTGTCGACGAACCCCGCCGGCTGACTGCAGTACACCGTCTCGGTAAGAAGGCCATGGAGGAAGGCGTTCTTGACGTCCAGCTGGTGGACGGGCCAAGACTGAGTAAGTGCCAGCGATAGCACGGTACGGACGGTGGCCGGCTTGACCACCGGGCTGAAGGTCTCATCGTAGTCAACGCCAGGGCGCTGAGTGAAACCCCGGAGGACCCATCGAGCCTTGTAGCGCTCGAGAGAGCCGTCGGCCCGGCGCTTGTGGGTCCAAATCCACTTGCCGGTGACGACGTTGGAGCCTGGCGGCCGGGGCACCAACTCCCACGTCTGGTTGGCGAGTAGCGCGGCGTACTCCTCTTCCATCGCGCGGCACCAGTGTGGGTCCAACAGGGTGTCGCGGACGGAAGAGGGTACCGGAGAGACACCGCGTCGCCGGTCGAAGCCTCGAGGGCACGAGGCGACAGTGTGCCAGCCGCGTGTCGTGTCACCATCGGGTGAACATGCCGCGGGTGTCAGTGAAGCAGCGGCGGGTGGTAGACCGGTGGGACACCACTAGCCGGCGGGGACTGCGGTGGTGGTGTCGGTGTCCCTGGTGGAGAAGGGAGCGCGAGTGGCGGCGGCCGCGGCCTGCGCTGGTACACCCGTACCGGCGCGGCGAACCTCGACGGAGGTGCCGGGGCTGGTGCCGGGACGGGATCCGGCGTCGGCGACCGACACGACCCCCCGGGGCAGAAGCGGGTGACGAAGGCCCCGGGTCTGCACCAACCAGAGAGGACGGGGCCGCGCCTGAGGACGACGGGCCCAGACCCGCTGGGGATCTGGGACAGGGGGTCGGCCCGGCGCGCGGCGAAGCGGTACCTGCAGGAGACCACAAAAGAAGTGGCTGGACCACCGGGTCAGTAGGAAACAGGGAGGGTGGGTCAGGTACCGGAGGGGTGGTAGTGCTGGAAAAGGGAAAGACGGACTCATCAAACATCACATGGCGAGAGATGAGAATCCGTCGGGAGGTAAGGTCAAAGCACCGGTACCCCTTGTGATCTGGGGAGTACCCGAGAAAGACACAGAGCGTGGAGCGAGGGTCCAGCTTGTGGGAAGCAGTGGCAGTGGTGTTGGGGTAACACGCACACCCAAACACGCGGAGGTGATCGTACCGAGGCGGGGTACCGAAGAGGGCGTGGTGAGGAGTGGGAGCGGGGCAGGCCACGGAAGGAAGGTGGTTAAGAAGGTAGGTGGAGGTGTGCAGGCCCTCAGCCTAGAAGCGAGCGAGAAGAGAGGCCTGAAACAGAAGGGTGCGCACGGTGTCGTTGGTGGTGTGAATCATCCGCTCAGCCTTGCCATTCTGCGAAGAGGTGTATGGACAAGACATGCGGAGCTGAACACCGTGAGAGAGGAAGAAAGCTCGGGAGGTGGAGTTATCAAACTCGCGACCATTGTCACACTGGACGGCCTTGATGGTGAGGCCGAACTGTGTGGATACCCAAGTAAAGAAGTGGAGGAGCGTGGTGAACGTGTCAGACTTCGCACGGAGAGGAAAAGTCCACGAATAATGCGAAAAATCATCAACAACCACAAGATAGTACTTATAACCAGAAATACTCAGAATAGGAGATGTCCATAGGTCGCAATATACAATATCAAAAATACGGGCCGCATGGGAAGTAGAGCTAGAAAAAGGAAGACGAACATGTCGGCTCAATTGGCACGCATGACATAGTTGCTCATCATGAGCTCGAGTACATGGAAGACCAGAGCTACGACTGAGCTGTATCAGGGCATCACGTCAAGGATGGCCGAGGCGCCGGTGCCAGGTAGTAGAGGAAGAAGAAGCGACGAAGGCAGCTGACAAAACGGGCGGCGAAGAAGACGAAGGAGCCACCGGAAAGCGAAGGGTGTAAAGGGGCCCGGTGCTGTCACATCGGAGCAGTGGACGCCGGGAAGCCAAATCCTTTACAGTAAGACCAGAAGAGTTAAATTCCACAGAACAAGAATTGTCAGCTGTAAAACGTCGAATAGAAAGAAGATTATGAACCATAGAAGGAGCAACAAGAACATCAGGAAGACGAAAGGAGCCATGAGCACCGGCGGTACCCACAGATGAGACTGGAATACAAGAACCATTTGCGACCATAATGGACGAAGGAAGAGAAGAAGAGGGAGAGTGAATCGACGAAAGTATACCGGGGTCAGGAGTAGTGTGGTAGGTGGCCCCCGAATCAGCGATCCACTCGGGTCCGACCGGAGGTGTCAGGCCCATGGTGCTGAACGAGCAAGCCAGGGCCGCCTGATCCCAGCCGGTGACCCCCGGTGGAGTCCCGGAGGGTGGAACCCACGGTGTAGCAGGGATGACGCCGAGTGGAGGACCAGCAGGAGGAGCTCCGGTGAGCATGGCCACTGGTGGGCGAGTGTCGGCTCCAGGGACGTGGTAGGGCCACATGAAGATGCGACCGGACCACGGGTTCTGGAACGAAGGCCATGGTGCCCCCCGTGTGGTCCGGCCAGTGCCGGAGCCTGGTGGTGACCGCCCCGGCCACCCCCGCGGCCCCCTCCACGGCGACGACGAGAGCCACGACCCCCCCCACCTCCACTCGGCCCGGAGGGAGGAGGGCCTAGGAGAGACGACGGTGGCGGAGCGGACGGCCGCGGTGTAGGAGGACGCGGCGGAGTAGCAGCCAGAACCGCCGACGAGGCCCCTGGTGAGGCAGCGGAACCCGGCTGGGGGCCCTGTGTGAGCTCCTCCATGACAAGATCGTCACGGACCTCCAGGAAGGTGGGAAAAGGCCGCTGGCGGGTGATCCACGTCCGGAGGTGGGCGAAGCGGTCGCTGAGCCCCCGAAGGACGTTGAGGACCAAGATGCGATCCTCCACGGGCCACCCAAGGTCCCCCAGAGAGTCAGCCATGCCCTTCATCCGACGGCAGAACTCGCCGACAGAGAGGTCTCTCTGGACGAAGGTGCGGAAGCTCGCGTCGAGACGCAGAGCTCGGGCCTCGGCGTTGCCCAGGAACTAGCCCTCAAGAGCGAGCCACGAGCGCGTCAGGGGAGGTGCGAACGAGATCGTGGAGGTCCAGAGAGATCGTCCCCAGGATTCAGGAGAGGACGATGCTATCGAGACGGAACCACGACGGCGTCTGGACAGAGACCGAGGCCTCGACGAGGACGTGGTCGTCGAGGGCATAGCGGCGAAGGGTGAGAAGCACCAGATCCCGCCACCGGGCGTAGGAGGGCGACTCCGGCTCGAGGACGACCGGGACGAGAAGACGAATGTTCTGAACCCCCCCGCCTGGTAGTGCAGCTGAGCCACGAGCGGGTCGGCCGGGTTGTGCCAGAGAACGGCAGTGTGTGACACATGGCGCCCCGGCGAGGCAGAGGTGGCTCCGGCGTCCGCGCCCGCGAGAGAGGTGATGAGCTGCTCGGCCTCGTCGATCTGACGGGCCAGGGCGTCGGCTGCGTCGTGCTCGCGCTCCCACACGAGGGCAGCCGCGCGCACCCGGGCCTGCCCTTCCGCCGCGGCGGCCCGGGCAGCGACGAGGGCCGCGGCGAGTGCGGAGTCCGGCCCCGGAGCGAGGCCGAGAGCGACAGCGGTGACACCAGATGGCGATGGAAGTGGAGCACCAGGAGTTGCAGCAGGGTGGTGCGGCTGGACTCCACCGTCGGGCAGTGAAGCCGAGGAGGAAGGGGGAGCCGCCGATGAAGAAGGAAGGGCCGCAACCACAACGCCCTCGGCAGTCTCCGCATCCGCGCCCGAGGCAGAGGAGAGGGTCACGGCCCCCAGGGCGCCAGCCGTGCGAGGATCTGCAGCGGCGGCCCCCAGGGCGGCAGGGAAGGAGTGGGCGGACGGATCCAGTATGGGGTGGGCGGCAGAAGCGCCAGGAAGGGGCGTGTGGGTGGATCCAGCAGGAGTAGCAGCAGGGTGGTGGAATAGGGCGGCAGAGGTGGGGAAGAGGGCGGCAGAGGATCCAGGAAGGCCCCATAGCAGCGGCGCCCCTTGAGGAGGAAGGGCGCGGCTGGGCTGGCCGGCGGCGGCTGGAGCAGCCATGGGCGGCACGCCGGCGGTATAGGCGGCTTCAGAGAGAACCTGCGCCCAGGAAGGAGTAGAAAGGTGTGGGAAATAGGAGTAGAGGGAGGGAGGAGGTGGGGGGCGGCCATCCATGGCGGGAGGAGCCGGCGGCGGTGCCCCAGTGGCCGGCGGCGGCACTGCCAAGCAGGGGCGGCGGGGGGAGAGAGAGAAGGAGAGGACCTAACCCTAGGCTTTTGATACCATGTTTGAGGAATTATTTTTCATTGCTTGGCTAACCCTAGAAGGGTAGCTATATAGTTTCCATACATGGGCCACATGGCCTTAGCCTCATGGGCCTAAACATATACTCCAACACTTACCCTTCGCACCCGTCGAGGGAAGTGCGAAGACCCTTGCTCATTTTTCACTACACCCGGGCGTAGATGTAGCGCGCCACTAAGGTTGCGACGGCCCGACCCTTGCTCATTTTTCATCGTACCCGGGTCACGATACGACGCGCCACTAAGGGGATGACGACCCGGCCCTTCCCCATTTAACACCACACCCAGGTTCCGATGTAGCGCGTCGCTAAGAGGGTTACGCCCCAACGAATCTCTTGTGGGTTTCAAATCTATGAGAGTGGCTGTTTTTTTACTGTTGGTTCGCCAGACCTTAACACACCCTCCTCCTTTACCCGGGCTTAGGACCGGCTATATTGAGACGACTTAAGAAAGTCTTCCAGTCAACATAGGCAGAGTTCTTTATTGTAATTGACCTAAAGTGGTAATTAGCATGTTAAACTATCAACTAGAGATTGACATCTTTTTGCTTCATTTCCTCATATCATTATGAATCCTTTCAAATCCTTTTCAGGTGATCAGTTGGCTATAGCTAAGGAGACTGGCCGGAGACTAGGAATGGGCACAAACATGTATCCTTCTTCATCATTGCTGGGTGACAAAAAAGAAGGTGACATTGCAGTTCTACCAGTGGACGAGTTGATTGAACAAGCGGATGGGTTTGCTGGAGTTTTCCCAGGTGACAATTAACTATCTATTTGTATCATGGTGTTTCTTGCTCTAACTTGTTTCGTTTCACAGAGCACAAATATGAGATTGTGCAGAGGTTGCAAGCCAGAAAGCACATATGTGGGATGACTGGAGATGGAGTTAATGATGCACCTGCTCTGAAGATAGCAGATATTGGTATTGCTGTGGCTGATGCTACTGATGCTGCTCGAGGTGCTTCTGATATAGTTCTGACGGAACCTGGATTGAGTGTGATCATCAGTGCTGTACTAACCAGTCGGGCAATTTTCCAAAGAATGAAAAATTATACTGTAAGTTCAAGTTTACAATGCACATGCACATTTCATTCTGCTTTGCTATGATGATGTGCTATATGGGGAGCTGGGCCATTGGTACACAATCTAATTCAATTTTCTTGTTATTTTTGGGTTGATCTCTATTTATGATCTGTATTTCTTGTTAGTAAAGTGAAACATGTACAATAAATTTAATTTGAATTTTCCAATGGAGAAATGTAGAACTAATTTTCTCGAATACGCAAAAGGTTTGCGCATCTTTGTATTAAGCGGTGGTGGTGGTGGTGTTAGTGTTATACAATCGGCTCTGCCCTCCCTAGCGTAAGAAGATCAATCAATATCATACTACATAGCCATCATCGGTGATCAGACGCGCTGGCGTGCGCAGCGCCTCGGTCGCTCTCCTTGGAACTAATATTTTTTGAACGTAAAAATTTAGAACTAATATCACTATTTGCTACCGCCTGATCCCACTCTCCCATCTGTTTGGACCATAAGACTGAAGAGTGTTACCTATGTGTTGCAGAAAATAAATTCACCATTTAGTTTTTGTTGTGCACTATCTCTAGTATTTTCAATCCATGTCCCCTGAATCCAGAAGTTTCACCCAGCAGACACTGAACCTGATTCCTGAAAACCTGTCATGGATGGAAGGTTAAGGGGCATTGTGAATTGCTTACTTAGTCTCGGTATCATTATTTATTAGTGACAATTTAGTCTCTTTCCAGCACTATCAAGGACATCAGACTGATGTTTACTTCTTGAAGAGATCCTTTTTCTTCTCATATTGTTTAGAAAGCTATTTCAGTCTAGTAAAAAGGGGTGCTGACTGATGCATATGCTCTTTTCTTTGGCAGATATATGCTGTATCTATAACCATCCGTATTGTGGTAAGTTTGTTCCACTAACCCTAGACAGAACCTACTGTACCCTTTGCTGTTCATCTGTTTTACCTAGTTAGTCTAGATTAGGACATGGAAGTGCATGGTCATGTTTGTTTGTTATTTATATATGGGCACACAAACTTTTTAGCCAATCCCTTGTGCAAAGAAGATGAGCCGAAAGCGTCCTTTGTCTTGTGTACATGGAACTGTGCCCGTTATCTTTTCAGCTGAAGTGTATGTAGTGGTTTGTTTTACCTTGCGTATCCAAATCTTGTGTGTACAGCTTGGCTTTTTGCTCTTGGCATGCTTTTGGAAGTTTGACTTCCCTCCGATGCTGGTTCTTGTGATAGCTATTCTTAATGATGGTAAGAATACTCTGCTTACTGCATTCCCAACAGATTATTGCTGATTTGGCTATTGCTTCTTTAACCGCGACACTGCCTGCCTCAGGAACCATTATGACTATATCCAAAGACAAGGTGAGGCCATCTCCCCATCCAGACAGTTGGAAGCTAGCGGAGATATTTGCAACTGGAGTGATCATTGGGGCGTATTTGACTGTAACCACGGTGCTGTTCTTTTGGGCAATTTACAGCACGGATTTTTTTGTGGTAAGTGCCAAAGTGGTGGGGTGGGATGGATCCACGATAATTTACAGCTGTTGTAAGGCGTGTGATGTTTTGCATATGTCAATGCAGAGGGTTTTCCACGTTACAAGTCTGAAAAGGGTCGAAAAAACAGGAGACAACCAGAATCAATTTGCCGACAACATGGAGATGTTGGCCTCCGCAGTGTACCTTCAAGTGAGCACCATTAGCCAGGCGTTGATATTTGTGACGAGGTCGAGGGGCTGGTCCTTGATGGAGAGGCCTGGCCTGCTGCTGATGTGCGCATTCGTGATAGCGCAGCTGGTGAGTACTTGTCGTGGTTTGGTTTGCTTGTATCGGTGATTTTTTGAGGAGCGTCGATCACCCTCGACGTACTTACTCCTGGATGGCTGCTGAAAATAATAGGAGTATATATATATATATATATATATATATATATATATATATATATATATATATATATATATATATATATATATATATATATATATATATATAATATAAGCAAGTATATAAATGGATTGGATACGCATGCAGATCGCGTCTGTGCTGGCGTGGCGGCCAGGGTGATGCGGGCATCAAAGGCATCGGGTGGGGGTGGACCGGCGTGATCTGGCTGTACAACATGGTTGTGTACCTGCTGCTGGACCCTATCAAGTTGGCGGTGCGGTACGGGCTGAGCGGCAAGGCCTGGAACAAGGTGGCCTTCACGAACCGCAAGGACTTTGGCAAGGAGGCGGCGTGGGCGCACCAGCAGCGCACGCTGCATGGGCTGGAGAGCGCCGGGAGAAAGCGGCGTCGGTGGAGCTGGGGCAGATGGCGGTGGCGTGCGGAGATCACCAGGCTGCGGGAGCTGCACACCAGGTGGTGGAATCGGTGGTGAAGCTCAGTCCGGTGGTGCAGTGCCCGAAGCCAATGGGATTCATGATTTGTCATTGCCTCGTAGTCGTAGGATATAATTAGTTGCAGTAATAATAATATAAAATGATTCAGTCGTCTTTGCCCTTTTATTGGTTTATTTACTACTTTTCTTAGTTGCAGTAATAATAATATACACTACGGATGCATGTAATAAGAAGTGAAGAATGAACTACAGACATGCATAACCCGTCTGTCGGTCTGTGCGCGCGCCTCGCAATTTTGCTTTTCTTTTCTTTTTCCTATCTTTCTTTCTTTCTTTTTGATTTGATGGCACTGGATTCTTTTTAGAGTGACAGTAGAGTACTCTAATCTTGTCATGACTGCTATGACAGGCCTGGTTTAGTTAAAGTTTTAGGGTGTCACATCGGATATTTTATGGGATGTCGGAAGAGGTATTTAGATACTAATAAAAAACTAATTACAGAACTCGCCCGTAAACTATGAGATGAATTTATCAAGGCTAATTAATCTGTCATTAACACATGTTTGCTGTAGCACGACATTATCTAATCATGGACTAATTAGGCTTAAAAAATTTGTCTCGTAAATACACGCAATTTGGTTGGTAGTCGCTGCTGCGCGAGTCTATATCTCTCTTCAACGGATCGGATATGAACGAATATCTGATATTAAATTTGCTTTTATATTTTTGTCTGAGTTCGTATTCGAATACAGATATTGTTAACCATGACAGATATGATACAATTGGATATCAATATTATAAATATGCGATTTGATTATTCAGATACAGATACGGTATCAGATGTTGAATATTCGAACTCAGATATGGACAGATCTGAACTCCTCTTAGCAAATTTGATCTTAAATACGGCGTCTTCACCTCAGCTCTCCTCTCTCACGGTGGATAAGGAAGGAAAGACGCTTGTGCGCGCCCAGTGGATGGACCGATGGCATTGGCATGGCATGGCCACCATGACGGTGACGGGAAGGGAAGGAGACGTCCAGACGGGACGGCACGGCAGCCCAACCAACTCCCGTGTCTGTGTCTTTCTCTCGGTGTGTGAATTTTCGCCGTCGCCGTCGCCGTCCCGTGCCTGCGGTGCGGGTGCTCTCCCGCGAGCCAGCCAGCTCTCCTCCTCTACCGGTCTCCCGTCCCCCCTCCCCTCTCCCCTCTCCTCGGCGGGGCGAATAGGCAGGTCGGCCACGCCAGTCGCCAGATCTATCAACCTCCCTCTTCCCGGCAGAGGCAGAGGCAGAGGCAGGACTGCAGGAGGCAGCGCCGCGCCGGATGCGCCATGCGGATGCGGGTGCTTCCGGCGTCCTGGTCATCCTCCTCCACCAAACATAGCAGCGGCAGCTCCGAGTCGCAGGAGCACCCTTCTCCCTCCTCTACTACGGCCGCGGTGTACCTCAACATCTACGACATCTCCCCCCTCAACCACTACCTCTACTGGTTCGGACTCGGCATCTTCCACTCCGGGATCCAAGGTAAGGTATCTACTACTCCTATATATCATTCAAGCTGACATAATAAATTTTTTTATGAGAAAGAAAGAAATTCAGTTCACTACCCGACAACAAGACTCTCCCTGCTCTACCGTAGCCCCATTTACTTCCTTACTAGTACGCCGCCCCATGTACTTCCTTGTACCCCGGATTAGCCATGCTATGATGGCTACTTCCTTATACCTCTTATTACTGCATTCCCTTGTGTCCCCAAATAAATCAATTCTTAGAATCCATGCAAATCAAACTATATTAAGTTTGACTAACTTTAAATGAAAGAGTAACAACATCTACACCATAAAATGAGCATATTCTATGGTATATCTAATGTTACTAATTCGATGTGATAAATCTTGACAGGTTTTTTCTAGAAATTCGGTCAAAGTTTAAAAAGTTTGACTTGAGACAACTATATAAATCTATTTATTCAGGGACAGAGAGAGGGACTACCTGATGGTGGGATTTCTGTCCCCTCTCCTCCTCCCCTGCCTCGACTGCCGTTCCCTTATTATAGTAACCCAAAAATAATAATGCAATTCTAGGTTTTGGACCAAGTAATTCCTTTTTAAAGTTTGACTAAATTTCTAGGAAATAGTATTAATATCTGTACCTTCAAATAGTTTTAATGATACTTACTCTGTACCATAAATGTTAGTATTTTCTAATATAAAATTGGTCAAACTTAAAATTGTTTGACTCCTTTAAAAGCAAGAATCACATTTTTTTGGGGAGGGAGGGAGCACTGTACCATTTCAAGCGACCTAGCATGTGAACGAAGATATAGAAGAACCACTTTTGGTATGCTTGTTTTGCTTCCTACTCCATGCCACCTTTGTCGTCCTAGGACTTGTGCGCAACCCGTCATTGTGTGCCGGGTTTTCTTCTCTTGTTTGTGTTGAAATTGTTTGCAGATTGCAGGAATACACCATCTGACACTTCAGACAATTTGTATTTCACAGTGCATGGCACGGAATATGGCTTTGGAGCTCATGAATACCCCACCAGCGGAGTCTTCCAAGTAGAACCTAAAAGCTGCCCTGGCTTTATCTTCAGACGCTCTGTGTGTGTGGCTACAACTCATATGTCCCGCTCCCAAGTCCACACTTCCATAGAGGACCTCGCTGAGGATTATCATGGTGACACTTATCATCTGATTGCCAAGAACTGCAATCATTTCACAGCTGATGTCTGCAAGCGTTTGACCGGGAAGCCAGTACCTGGATGGGTGAATCGACTCGCCAGATTAGGTCCCATATCCTTACACAATCATCAATCTGTTGCTCCTTGATGATGCCGATTCGTTCTCAACTATTTCTGCCTTCATCCTGTTGGAATCGCAGGTTCCTTCTTCAATTGCGTATTGCCTGACAGCATCAAGGTTTCAGCAGTCAGAGATGTAAACGCGCACCCGGATTTTTCTGGTACTCTACCTACACCCGGTTTGACTATTTGTGCCTTCACATTCACATGGTTGAAATTTGACCTTACAGAATCCTGTACCATTCTAGCTTCCCCCAATGGACTAGTCCTATGAAGTTATATAAGTGGCTGTATTTAGCTAAAAGAAGATGAAAGCGAATTATCTTAAATTTATATGGTCTTTTGCATATCAATGAAGAGATTCAAACAACCTTGAATTGTTAAGAAATTAAATTACGTAGCCCGCCAACATAGAACTGTTAGGAAATTATTTGATATATGTCTCATCTTTTCTTGGAAATGGAAAGAATTTTCCAAGTTTCAGATTTATTAGCATCTGCACGAGTTGCTTTTCGCATCTTAAAGGTGTCAACAGAAGTCTCAATATGCTTCATCCATCTTCCCATTCTCAACATGAGTTCTCAATTTGGTTCCTCTGCATCACATGATGCCCTGAATTCCATCACTGCTCCTGAAAATTGGATGGGTCTTTGTTTGTTGGTATTGCTGCAGATGATGACTTGGGGTCCAATGCTTCGATCCTTGAGGGAAGTGATGATGATGACTTAGACCTACTTCTGAGAACGCCAAACAGCGACATTGTATCTTCAAGGGACAAGACATTAACTCCTGGCAGGGACAGCGTCTAACTGGCTGCCACCGCTCTCTGTTTCATCATAGCAAAAATAGAGTCAGATGCTTCGCCAGCGCTGACGATCACATCTCATGGTGGTATGGGTGGGTGGGTTTGGCCTGATCATATCATCATCCACTGTTAAAACTTGGTGGCACACTAGTTCATGGTGATGAAGGATTGATTGGTCGATTGATATTCGCTGTTATCAGTTGTTGTAGAGATAGCAGCGTATAGTGTTAATGTGATGATACTTTGTTGTGATATATCGTGTGGCAAAGGCCAAGTTAACCTGGTTGTGTGTGTGGTGGATATGTAGTAGTTAAGTTTGTAGTGTGGGGCATACTGTCTGAGTAGAGGATTTGGTTAGTCATCTCAAGTGACTTCTTTTGATTCTGACTCCCCTTTGTAACGGTGATGGTGTGTGGAAGTGATTTCTTCTGTACAAAAATTGACAGAGCTTGAAATGGTTTTCCAGATGGAGTATTTGTGGGTCAGAATTACCTGTCGCCGTTTGAAACGATTAATTTGTACTGTATATCAATCTAGCATAGGTTGGCTGGCTGGCTCGATCTTACCTTACGTAGCAGTACGATTTTAGAAATTGACGGAGTATTTTATTTTATATTATTATATATCTAAAAAAGATCACGGTCTTAGACTCTTATTAAGCACAGCTTGATGATGGGTTACTGACATGTGGGCCCACCTACCTTCCCTCGTCTCTTTCTCCCTCCCTCGTCGCCTTCTCTCTGGGCCTCGGCGGCGTTCGAGGAGCGTTCCGTTGCTTCTGGTTCTTGCTCGTCAAGGAAAGAGGGGGCCAGTTGCTTGCCAGAATCGGACCCCGGCCGCCGGAATCCGACCTCGTCTCGCTTCTCCTCTCCCTGTGAAGAATCGTGATGCGGAGAACAGCTGCCGCCGCCCTCGTCTTCATTCCCCTCCTCGCTGCGGCGGTGCAGACCTCCTCCCTGCCCTTCGTCGTCCTGCACGGTAGAGTTCCCCTCTCCTCTCCTCTTCTCTCCTCTGCAGCAACAAGCTGGGTATTATTTATGATTCTATCCATCCTGCTGATGGATTGCAACTGGAATCGTGGCAGGGATTGGGGACCAGTGCGCCAACCATGGCGTCGCCAAGTTCACTAAACTTCTCGCCAATTGGTCCGGCTCCGACGGCCACTGCCTGTACTGTACTGTACTATTGCTATTGCTCGCCAACTCTATCTCCTCATCCCAATTGGCGTCCTGAGTCCCGTCTACCATTCTTGCTCTTAGGTCATGCCTCTTCAAACTTACTAAATTGAATAATAACTGCTTTGCTTTCCCCAGAGAGATCGGCAGAGGAACATGGGACTCTTGGGTCATGCCTCTTCAACAACAGGTCTTATTCCTCTCTACATTCTTTTCCTTCCTCTTGTTATAAATTAAATGTTCATATGTTCAGTAACACATTTGATCATGTCCGCAGGCTGATATCATCTGCAACAAGGTCACTACCCCAACCGATGATGCCATCTTGCACTGTTTCATGAGTTGTTAAAAACTAGTATTCATCGTCACTGCCACTTTTGATTTTTCCCCTCAGGTCAAGGAAATGAAACAACTGAGAGATGGCTACAACATAGTTGGTCTGTCTCAGGTATGCTCATGTGCTGCTGTCTTGTTCACGGTCTTTGACCTTGCCTTCCTTTAAGTACCCAAGCTATCTCATTTATCCTCTACTATTATATCCTGTTGTCCTTTGCTTCATAGTCTTGAAAATGCGGGCTGCTTTTTCATTCTTGTAGGCACTTTAATAGTATAGTGTGCACTACCTTCATTCTGCTATGTTTCATTTTCTTGTACATATTACAGTAACATAAACTGGTTCAGATTAGTACTCTTTGAGATACTTCCTGTCACCGAAGAGGGAGGGAGGGAGGGGATGATTTAGTAGCTAATCATTCATTATTTTTTTCTTTAATTTGTTCTGTACTTGATGTAGCTACACTATACTAAAACCCTGCCTCATCTTTGTGTCCTCACAGGGAAACTTGATTGGTCGAGCAGTAGTTGAGTATTGTGATGATGGACCGCCGGTGAGTTTTCCTAAATTAGGAATAGCAAAATAGTAATAAAATTAACGCAGCTCAAATTATATTCATTTGGCCTCTACCAACCCAATATATGTAACCTTGGCCAGCTGCCCAGCTGGGATGGTTGTTAGCCTGTCTTGTATGCACTTTAATTGCTACCAGTTTTCTGTGCAATAAGTTATGATCCAGATCGTACCTGGCACCAGGTCAAGAACTTCATCTCTCTTGGAGGTCCTCATGCTGGTACCGCTTCTGTGCCGCTTTGTGGTGTAAGTTAATCTGATTAAGTCATTATCTCCAATCATTCTGTGTTTTTTTTATGTCAAGTTTGGCTAATAATTCAATGATATACTGATAAATTTGTGTAATAATCGATGGTTGAATACTCTTTCTTGGATTTGTTCGATGACTTATACACGTAGTACAAATCAAAGAAAATATACTGGCTGAAACCAACGCCATTATTATTTAAATGTACTGTCTTTTAACATCTACATATTATATGGAAGCTCATATGATTCAGTTGACATCTGTATATTATGCAGTCTGGTATTTTGTGCATTCTTGTTGACGCTCTGATCAAATTGGAGATCTACTCAGACTATGTGCAGGTTTGTATGCATTGGCTTTCATCAAACTTGGTCATGGTGAGCACCTTTTTTTTATTAAAAAAATGTGGGATAACTTGAGGCATGGTGAATTACAGGAACATCTTGCACCTAGTGGCTACCTCAAAATCCCAACTGTGAGTATAACGAGGAATGCACCTTTTATGTTGTTTGGTTGACATGCTACTCTATTACTCTTATGGATGTACTTTTGAGTTGTTTATTGTACTGGTCAGTCTACTGGTACTGCATACTTCACAGGGCTGAGTAAGCACATTTATAGGCCAAACTGTAGTAGAGGTGACTCGAGGATAACCTGGTGTTTTACTAATCAGTTGCAATGCACCATTGATGATGCTTACAAAGGCTTCATAGTGCTGAATAACTAGTCTGGTCATTTTCTTGAATAATTGATTAGCTTGAGATTTTGTAACTGCACGCTCCGCCCCAAAATGAAAGACCTTATTATAGGTTTATTAGTCAAAGTCAAACTTTTGTAAGTTTGACCAAATTTATAGAAAAATGTATCGATATTTATGAATACAAATTAGTTCCATTCAATTTGTCATGTAATATAGTTTCATAGTATATGAAAATGTTTCTGGTGAACGAAGTTTGTCTAACTAAAAGTATTTATCAGGATATGGCAGATTATCTGAAGAGTTGCAGGTTTCTTCCAAAACTTAACAATGAAATTCCAGATAAAAGAAATGCTACCTACAAGGAAAGGTTTAGCAGCTTAGAGAATTTGGTTCTGATCATGGTAAGCTTGACATTGTCCAAAACCAAAATTGATTCTGATCAAGTTGCAGTAGTAGCATTGCCCTGTCTCCTGTAGCTAGGGTAGCATGTAACTTACTTGCTTTATTCCCTGCTTCAAGATAAAAGTACAATGCAACATAGCGCAAAAGGATGATATTGTTTTACGCCATAATAATATCTATTATACTTCAATTCTTTTGACCTATCTTGAATGTGGCCGAATGTATGTATGTTATTTGCAGTTTCAGGATGATGCAGTCCTGATACCTCGAGAAACAGCATGGTTTGGTTACTACCCTGATGGAGCCTTTGATCCTGTTCTACCACCTCAGAAGGTAGAATTCTTTCATGCACGTGATTTGGATCTCCATGTGTGCTCTGCTTACAATGGCTAGCTGTGCGTGTGTGCAGACGAAGCTGTATGAGGAAGACTGGATCGGTTTGAAGACACTGGATGAAGCAGGGCGGGTGAAGTTTGTGTCTGTGGCGGGAGGTCACCTCGGCATCTCCAAAGGTGACATGAAGAAGTATATTGTGCCTTACCTGACAAGCAAAGCATCGGTGAAGACCCTCCTCCGGTGGAGTCTTTCTGATTTGCCAGGTGCCACTTGGCACGCTGCGCTGGGGCTGATGGAGGGTGATGGTGCTGTGCTTGATTCGCCATCGTCGTGATTAATCGTATGATGCATAAGGGTCCTTTCTGTAGGGGTGTGTGTGTGTTCTGATTTGATGGACTTGGGGTGAGCGTTGTGGTTTCCAACAGTGGGTTGCTGTGAAGCTTGATTGTTACGCTCTATTTGGTCGATTTATGGCGTGGTGAACAAGTGTTACCACACGGCAACGGCATGTATAAGTCCTGTATGTACAGTACAGGGTGATTGATGTATGTGTTGGCCGGCCGGCCACACTTTGTACATCGTGAGTGAGAATTTATCTATGTACAATATCTGGCAATGCTGCTGGCTTTGTGTAGTCGGTTGGGGAGGGAATGAATTGCAGAGGAAGCAAGGCATAAATAAAGGTGTAAAGGGAGGGAATGCAGAGCGAGCATATGTGCTGTTGCGAAGTGAGTAATTCATTCATCGTCGTATTCCATTCGTAGCCTTGCCAACATCACGTATGCCATGGCGCTCAACTACATGGGCGTCGCCGCCATCAACTTCGTGGCCGCGCTGCTGTCCATCCCCGTGATCGGCGCCGGCATCTGGCTGTCGACGCAGGCCGACAACGCCTGCGTCCAGATCCTCCAGTGGCCAGTGATTGCCCTGGGCGTGGCTGTCCTCGCGGTCGGGCTCGCGGGCTTCGTGGCCGCCTTCTGGCGCCTGCCGTGGCTCCTCCTCGCCTACCTCGTGGCCATGTTTGTCGTCGTCGTGGCGCTGGCCTGCCTCGCCGTCTTCGTCTTCGCGGTGACCACGGGGTCGTCGGGCCACCGGGTGCCCAGCCGGGAGTTCCTCGAGTACGACCTGGACGACTACTCCGGCTGGCTGCGCGCCCGCCTGGACGCGCCGGGACGCTGGGACCGGATCAAGGCCTGCCTGGCCGCCACGCCCACCTGCTCCGACTTCAACGGGACGTACGCCACGGCGCAGGACCTGTTCACGGCGGCCCCGAACAGGATGAGCCCTCTGCAGTCGGGTTGCTGCAAGCCTCCGACGAGCTGCGGCTACACCTTCGTGACCCCGACGTACTGGATCAGCCCCATCAGCGCCACCGCCGATCCCGACTGCGGCGCCTGGAGCAACGAGGAGGCCAAGTTCTGCTACTCGTGCGCCTCCTGCAAGGCCGGCCTGCTGCAGAACCTCCGCAGGGAGTGGCGCCGCGCCGACCTCATCCTCGCCGTCGCCGCTGTCCTCCTCCTCGCTGTCTACGCCATGGGCTGCTACGCGTTCCGCACCGCCAAGACCGACCAACTCTTTCGCCGCTACAGGCAGGGCTACACATGACATGACAATAATAATATTTATATATACTCCTTCCTGTTACTACATCTTATATGCATTGGCGCTTCTTGTATTTCCCAACGCACACAGATATATATGCTCGATTGTTTTGCCAAAAGAGGAAGAAAAAAAATTAGAATGAAAAACTGTTGTAAGATGTATTTATCATATAGTGCCACTCTCAAAGATTAATTCATTCATAGTTCTGCTGGAAGGCCCTTTAATTCTTCATGGATATATAGGTTATTACATTACAGAATGCATGCATCAAATACTTATTGAAATGCAGTTGCTAAGTTGCTCCCTAGGAAGGATAGTACTTTGCAAGCCCATTATATTTGCATTTATTATTTACGTACTAGAGTATATATACTACTAGCGTGTGTAATATCGAAGTGGTGTACCATGCGCCTAGCTAGCTACGTATATGATTTTTCTGCAGGCGCGCGCGGTTTCACCAAATACGTATAATGTATGTATGCATGTGTATGTATACTAGATCAGATCACCTATCTAGTAGCTTAATTAACAATGTTGGTGACTGATGACTAGTGATGTCGATCTATGTGGCGGACAGAGCTATGGTTCCTGCTGCCGCTGCCGCTGCCTCTCCTCTCCTGGGTCTCCTTTGGCCTTGCTCTTCTTCCTCCCCTGCATCTGCGTCCACAATCCTTTTCCAAAACCAGTGGCTCCTCCAGACCTGCTCCATCTGCTCCATCGGCAGCTGCTTCGTCTCCGGCAGGAAGAAATACACCAAGAGCGTCATGACGCACACCCATCCGCCGAAGAGGAAGAAGGTCCCGAACTTGAGGTGGCACAGCATCGCCAGGAAGGTCTGGCCGATGAGGAACGTGACCAAGAAGATGACGGCGATGACGATGCTCTGCCCCGCCGACCTGATCTCCAGCGGGCAGATCTCGGTGGGCACCAGGTACGTGAGAGGGCCCCAGGACCAGGCGAAGCCCGCGACGAAGACGCACATGATGACCAGGACCAGGTACGCGTACTCCTTGTCCATCCCTCCGTGGTCCTTGAACTTGGCGGCCAGCACCGCGCCGACCATGGCCTGCGACAGGATCATCTGGACGCCGCCCACCAGGAAGAGCTTCCGGCGCCCGAACCTGTCCACGACCACCATGGCCACCACGTTGGCGGCCGTGGCGCAGACGCGCGTGACCACCGCCGACATGAGCGACGCGCTCTCCTTGAGCCCGATGGTCCGGAACATGACCGGCGCGTAGAAGTTGATGACGTTGATGCCGGTCACCTGGTTGAAGAAGGGCACCAGCAGCGCTATCACCAGCTGCGGCCTGTACTTGCTCCTCAGTATGTTCCGGAACGGGTGCCGTGTCGTCGTCGTCCTGGACGCCTCGCTAGCCGCGGACACGAGATCGTCGAGCTCTTTCTGGACCCTGGTGGTGCCACGCAGCCTCTGGAGCAGCAGCCTTGCCTCGTCGATGTTGCCGCCCGCGACGCCGCCGCCGCCGCGTTGGATTATGAAGCTGGGCGTCTCGGGCAGGAAGATCGCGCCGACGGTGAGGAACGCGGCCGGCACGGCGGCCAGGGACAGAGAGAGCCTCCAGCCCCATCCGCCGGTGATCTTCTCCACGCCGTAGTTGATGAGGTTCGCGATGAGGATGCCGATGCTGATGCAGAGCTCAAAGCCGTTGTTGATTGCCCCACGGTACTGCGGTGGCGCCATCTCTGATAGGTACAGTGGAATTGACTGCATGCATGCCATGCGTGCAACTTGAATTAGGAGTAAGTATGTTGTTGTTGTTGATCCATCTATATGACTGTTGGAATAATCGAAATATTTTTCCCTGGTATATATACAAATTGAAATAACTACCCTTTTGTGTGTGTGTACCAAATCATTAATTCACTCGGACCACATGCATGAAGAGTTGAACCTTGACTTAGTGCATGGATGGAGCGTGTTTTCAATTCGGTGGTAGTTAAGTGATGTGCCCCATTCCATGAAAAGGACACTGGTACTCATGGTCTCATGCATTTCTTGACTTTGACTTGCATTGAGAGATTAATTATATACTCCACATATATAATATACTTGGATCATGCAGTACTCTTGACAAGGACATATATACCTGGTTGGTGAAGCCGAGGCCTATGCCAAGGAGGATCCTGTTGAGGAGGAGCATGTATACGTTGACGGCTGCCCCGCCGAAGACGGAGCCGAGGACGAAGACGGTGCCGCCGACGAGTATGGAGGTGCGGCGGCCGAACCTCCTGGTGACGGAGGAGGCGAAGAGCGTGGCGACGAGGCCGGCGACGTAGAGGGAGGAGGTGAAGACTGTGAGGAGCTCGCTGTCGAAGCGGCAGTAGTTGCTGACGTCCTTGTCTCCTTTCATCTGGTGGTACACGTCCGGGAAGAACTTTCTCAGGAACGACTCCATCGACGTAACCCCACCTGCCACCAAGTGCCAAATGGAGATGGTTGGTGGGCTCTGGCTGCCTGGCTGTGATTTTTTTGGTTTTGGTTTGGTTTTCTCACTTATTATTACTACTACGTTATGTGTTTTGTTTTGTTTTGTTTTGTTTTGTTTTGTTTTGTTTTGGGAGAAAACTAAAATTGAGCTAGCTAGCACTACGATCGATCATCGAGCTAGTGGCTGTGTGCAGAATTGAAGGTGCAGCGGCCGCAGCAACAGTCCCAGCACTTTTGATATGATTAACAATACATAAGCTGATCGATCGAGCCGGATCAAGCAGAAGGAGAGATAAATGGAATGGAATTTTTATCATGGCTAATTTGTCAAGTCAACATACAGAGGCATGCATGCATGCAAAGTGCATGAATCAACTACTGCATGCTGCCGTTAATTAATATATGTATTTAATATATGTATTATATAGTACTACATGCAAAAGATTTTCATTCATCCAGTCAATTAAGCAGGCAAACAGCTAGCTGCAGCAGGTAGCTAGCAGAGTACATCAATCATACATGCATGGGCGTGTTTAGATCAAAAAGTTTTCACGAAAAACTACATTAACGAATCTTGCGGTACATGTACGAAGCATTAAATGTAGATGCAAAAAAAAATTGTACAGTTTGGTTGGAAATCGCGAGATGAACGTTTTGAGCCTAATTAGTCTATGATTTGACACTAAAGTGGTACAGTAACAAGTGTGCTAATAACAGATTAATTAGGTTTAATAAATTCGTCTCGCGGTTTCCAAGCAAGCTATGTAATTAGTTTTTTTATTAGTATTTAAAAACCCCTTTTAACGTCGTACGAAACATTTCCACAAACTTTTCGCCAACTAAACCCACCGATAGTACGCTGCTGCAGCACAGGAGTAGTAAGCATGTACTAGCTGAATGGTACTGCAACCTTTGTAAGCTAGTAGCTGCTGCAAAGTAGGAGTACATACATACTCGAGAGTAGCACAAAATAAATAATGGTTGGTGTCGGTTGGTTGGATTTCCCTGCTTGAGATTTCTCTTCCAAGTCCGTCCTACATGGAAATGGAATTGATTTGATTGTACGTGGGGTGTTTGGTAGTACGTGCCACAGCAACTAATCACAATTAATTAATAGTATTATTAGTAATTAGGGGCAGGGGAGACAGACCGGGAGAGGTAGAAGATTAGAGACGCATGCATTGTTTTGTTGGACAGGTCTTGGATTGCATCGGATCGGATCTACTCGATCCACTGCACGCAGTACTGTATATACTCCCTCCCTCCTATGAATGAATACGATGCAGTGTATCCATGACTTATTACCACCTGAACTGAACCCCGATCGAATATCAAAAGGGATATATGAACAAGTAGGATAGGATCATGTGATAGTAACTGTAATTGTAATTGTAAAGATGATGAAGCGAGGCAGGCAGTGGCAGTCCCTCCCAGCTGAGTTCATGAACAGTACTGTAGTACGTGGTACTAGATCAGGACGAGGGTGGGGGCCAACCAGAACCAACTCAGATCAACAAACTGGTGTGTGTTGTGTTCATCCATTGTCCAATGCAATGCAATGCAAGCCTGGCTGCTCCTCCCATTGTGTTGCATCTCCATCTCCCCTCTCTCTTTCTCTCTCTGAATTGAAAGGGGCCTCAGCGCTAACCCTTCCATTTCCATTGAAGACTGAGCTAGCACAGACTGACACTACAATACCTATAGCAGCTTGAGTAGAGACGCACAGCTAACTAATTTGGGTTTCTTAACTGGAGCAATTCACTATTATTAGTTCCTCTGCGCGCGGCTTGCTTGAATTCTATTCAATCGCATGCCATGCCGCAACACATATAGTTACACGGGAAGGAAGCTAGAGGAAGGGGAGACAAATCTATTAATTCAATTCAATTAATTAAAGGCGAGATGATAATAATAAAATAATGCAAATCTAGCATGTGATGTGATGAGATATGTGGCAGAGGTAGTAAGCTAATTAAGGTAGTAGCAACCTGAGATGCCGAGGTCATAGCCGAAGAGGATGCCACCGCTGCCGGCCACGATGCAGGAGAGCACCACGAAGGAGGTCACGCGGCCACCGTAGTCGGCGGCGGCAGCGGCAGGGCCTTCCACGAAGCCACCTATGGCCATGTCGGCGGGCGGCTGGCGGAAACAAGCCAACAAAGCTGTGCTACAGCTGCTGCCTGAGATGGTTGCTATGGGCAGGGCAGGGCACCCAAGCAGAGATGGATGGGATGGGATGGGAATGGTGGGTTAGCCCCCTTCCTCTATTTATTAGCGACGCGCTGTGGTGTGTGTGCTGCCGTCACTTGAGTTACCTCTCTCTCATGTCGTCGCTTGAGTTACTTACTTACGTTGAGCTCAGCTCAGCCGGTGGGTGCCCCGTTCGTTTCGCTGAAATTTGCTTTATTTTTTGCCAGAAAAAAAAACGTTGTTCGTCTGATAATGCCGATCGGTCTCAACAAACGTACTACTGCTCCAGTGAAGTCCTCCATGACCTGCACGCGTCAGCTAGCGCCTGTCCGTCTCCACTCTCTTGTCTTGGTTCCCTCCTGGTCCTGGATACTCCTTCCTACTATAGGAAGGAAAGGAATACATACATCCATACATACGCAAGCTCATCTATTTATTCTATTGCTGTCATGAAATCATTATTAGCCTTGCTTGCATACGACCAGTTAATTCCTAGAATACGTATGTATACTCCTACATATATGGATATGGATCATGGACATACATGAAGACTCTCGATCTATCGCCTGGCCACCTAAAGAAGCGCAAGGTTGCTTGTCTTGTCCTCATCGATTAAAGATGAGCGGCCATGGCAACTGCTGCTACTCTACACACCTACCTACCTAGCTCCTTCAATTCATTCACATTGTTAGTAGCTATCACTATCAGGATCATAAAGAAAGGAAACACGCATGGCAACGGGTCGGTTTCAGATCGGATGGAGTCTTCGTAATATTTACTTACGAACCCGCAGGACCCGAAAACCACGAATATCTGCCCCGAACCCAATCCGCTGCCATCCTTACGCCTAGTGCATGCCATGTAATATTTACTTACGAGATTATCAAAAGTACCATCTGTACTGTAACTGTATGTATACCCCAATGCATGCATGCAAGCGAAATCCAATTCATGTATATGTCATTTTAATTTTTCATGTTTCTATACTAGTTACATCTTCTTTTTCACAGGTTTGCTGATAGTCAAAATACTAGTAATAGGTTGCCAAAAATATTTGGATTGCAAACCCTGTCCAATGTAAAACTGCAGGTATTTGTCATCCCGGGCAGAGAGCAAGTGAATTAAAGCAAGCCACACAAACAAAAGCCAAAGCGTCAAAATCGCGACGACTTTGATTTTTTCTTTGTTATAAAGCACGAGGATACAAAGGCAGGATGGAGTATAGATGGAGTGCGACTAGTCGACGGGATCCATCGATTACCAAAGTGAAGTCACTAGTGTGTCTGTTACCTACTGCCCAAGCCTAGCTACCTCTAATTTGCCGTTCAATATAATATCCAAAGTATATATAGAAAAAGAAAAACAATGACAGAGATAGCAGAGACAGACACAAATTCCTGCATTATTTCAAAGGATTTTCTCAATTTATCTGGTCCCTTTTCTCAGTATATATGAGGGTTCGGTTATTCAACAATTTGATACTCCTACCGCTACCGGTAAGGATTTCCACTCCTATATGGGTGCCATAGCACAATCACACATCAGGGATCATTCTTGTCTCTTTTCCTTTAGGCACGCACGCCCTCCCTCCCGTCACAAACAGAAGAAAAGCAACATACATAAAGCAAACCAAATTGATATGAGTACTCAAAGTTGAAAGTGTTAAAAAGGAAATCCACTTATTCCTACTTCATAAAAATCTACCAGCACGTTTGTTTATTTATTCCCTGCACTGACCATGCTACATGAAACAAACAAAGCAAGCCTAGCTACTACAATACGAACTCAGAATCATGTATATGTAGAAAACCAGGTGTATCCACCTGCAAGCTGAACTAATGGGGACAGAATGTAATAAGCAACCGGTAAATATATGGTTCACCGAGATGGGGTCAGTTCCAGTACTGCTCAACCAACAAACCAGCCCTCTGACACCGGGGCGTATCGTATGCCTGTGCTGCCACTCTTGGTCATGACCTTGAAGCTATCCGCGGTGAAGCCCCCATGTTCATCACCGGGCTTCGCAGTCACCTGCCTCTCCAGAACAGAGTATGCACAGTACTCCGCGTCGTAGATCTCTAGTCCCATCTCAAAGTACGAAACCGATGCACCAACGCCCTCACCTGCAACAGATTCCATTCCACATCAACAGCGTGATGAAAGCTGGATGTAGCACATCAAGGATCCAGAATAGGGAAGCCTAATATAGACTGCTACTCACCATGTGTTACTAAGAGCAGGTTTTCATGAGGATATTTGTCAGCAAGAGCCTTGATGATGCTTGCGTATCTGCTTCTTGCCTCCATGATGGATTCCTCCCACTTCGGTACCTGCAGCCCAAAAATTGGTTTAAGAGCGCTGCTCTTGAATTGAACGCTAGAGAACAAGTTGGACCTCCGGGTAGATTGGTTCTGCAGAATGGTCGATGGTTCCAGCCGGGAAGTCGGCTTCGAGCTCTGGCAAATCAGGAAACCACTTGTTGACGCTGGAAGCTAGCTTGCTAACAATAACGCCCATTGCTTGAGTGTTCATCATCTCAGACAATCCATACTCGATAGACACCTGGTACGAAGATTCAGAACGCAGATAAAATAAAGTGGATCAGTCTAAGATATGTTATAGTAGAAGGGAAACTAGTTTTAGTTTGTTAATTAGTGGAATTCCAATCCAGCAGGTATTAATAGCCGGAAGATACTCCTAGTCCTAGATAGGAACGGGAATAACGAATTTCTTTGAATAGCAAGCAGTATCGGAGTGAGTGAGGGAGGGAGAGGATTTGTTTGGTAGACTGCACTGGAGGGTGGGAAAGAAAGCAAAGAAATTTATCAGCAAGCAAGATTAAGAGAACAAACCTTGACGCGTGAGGTGTCGAGGGGCACATTGGCCGGGTCGCCGACCGCGAGTAGCGCGTCGTCGTCGGGGACGGCGCATAGCGCGGCGACCGCCCGCGCGGCGGTCTGTCGGCATCGCAGGAACGGGGAGACGAGGACCCGGTGGAGGGCCCATCCCTGCTTGGCGGCGGCGGCCCTGATGCTCTTGCCGACGGTCCAGGCGCGGAGGAGGCCGGCGTCGTCGAGCGGCGGGTCCCAGGGGCGCGGCTTGTTGGCGGGCCACATGGGCTCGGAATGGTCGAGGCGATCGCCGTGGCGCATAACGACGACCCGCTGCATTCGGTCCCCGGTGAAGGAGACGGCGGCGGGAGGAGGAGGATGGGGTCAGGGGCCGTCGGGGGTCAGGGTCACGCACGCGCGGCAGCAACACAGGAAAGAGCTGATGACGCAACTCATCCACAACAACTGCGCAATTCTTCAGTCGACTTCTGCCTCCCACGCAACCCATTTCCTTTTTTTTATTACTATCCATTCAGATTACAGTTTACTCTAATAATTTTATCACAAGTCAACTTCTTTAAATTTGACTAAACTTAAACAAAATACACCGACGTTTCTAACACCAAATTAGTTTTCTCAAATTATACAAAAATGTCAAACTTGAGATGTTTTTACTCTTCTTTTGTTTTTAGACGATATTTTGACTCTTCAAGAAAATTGGAATGACTTATAATTTGGGTTGGAGAGAGTACATATTTTATACAGAAGCCAAAGTAAACTATAATTTGGAATGAGTAGAGTACCTTATACCAGTATACTTACTGTACTGTACTATATGTATAAAGGGAACATGTCCAACAAATAACTTCAAACTACGTATGATACGAACTTCAGTTGAAAACTGGACCTGTTTGTATGCATGCGGTGTGTTGCAGTGGCACATTTGGGTATAGTAAGATGTAAAACTGTGCGTTGAATGCTTCATCTGTGCCCTAGAACCAGTAAGATGGACAGAGGCTATGCCCTGGTAGATGGTATTCTAAAAAAAAACTAACCATACCTGTATACCAGACGCGGCAGCAGCAGTACATATGGTTTTATTTACTGAGCATGTCAAATCGTAACATATACGTATGATACTATGATTGATTTTTTGTATCCTCTTTGAATCTGGACATGAACAAGCCGCCGCAGTTTTCGTCTCATGGTTGAATGGATGGATATCAACAACTCAACTCTTGTTATGTATGCCCACAAAAACACAACCAGCAAGGCAGCACCAGCACCAGCACCAACAAAGTGCTGTATCACCTTCTTATAATAGTATATATATATATATAAGCACCATCAGCAAAAGTATATCTCTTCTCATCACCCAATAACAAGGGCGCCACTTATTCATTCATTCAGATTTCAGAGTCAGAGAAACAGACTCGAACATACGCATAGACAGCTTATAAGAAAACCGGCATAGATAGATATCATTACCCCATTCCCCTAACCAGATCATACTGCTGGTAGCTTCTCCATTTACATTTATTCATTCACATGCCCTTGCTTCATTTGAGGCTACCTGTCTATCTCTACCTAACCGTATCCGGGATGAGCACTATGGACCCTGAGGTCTTCCTGCCCTCCAGATCTGCATGGGCTTGGGCAGCTTCCGACAACGGATACGTGTGGTTCACGCGAACGCGCAGCACCCCATTAGCGACATTGGCAAACACCTCCCCGGCTGACTCCAGCAGCTCATCAAGGGTAGCAGTGTAATGCATGAGGCTAGGCCGAGCAAGGAACAACGACTTGGAAGCCAGGTCGCTCATTGGGACTGGGTCAGGTTTACCTGACGACTGCCCAAAGGACACCAGGAAGCCGCGGGATGCCAAGCACTCCAGGGAAGCCTGCACGCATCACAGATACAGATCGTTTGGTATTGGTACTTGTATTTATGATGGCAACCAGTTTCAATTAGTTGCAAGACTGAAAGGTTATGACCAGAGTTGGATGGATGCAGTGGCGGATGCATGTGTAAGCTGTGGGGCCACCTGGCCCCACAGGTTTTGAAGAAATTAGTAGAAATTTACTGTAGCATATATGGCATGGCCCCATAACTCTTATTAGCTGGCCCCACAGGTTTTGATTGCTGGATCCGCCACTGGATGGATGCTAAACGTTAACTCACGGTTGATAAGAATAAGATGAAAACTCTAGCAACGAGCAGTGGCCAACAACAGGGCAGTTATTATAGTATGATAATAACTAGAGCTGTACATATAGTACCTTGTACGTATCCTTTCCAACAGAATCATAGACGACGTTGACACCTTTTCCTGATGTAATCTCCTTGACTCTTGCTACGACATCTTCGCTAGTGTAAATTATGGGATGGTGGCATCCATCCTGAGCTGCCTGAGCAGCTTTGTCTTGATTGGAAACAGTCCCGATGACAGTGGCACCGAGCGCATTTGCCCATTGACAAAGGAGCGAGCCAACTCCGCCAGCAGCGGCATGGACCAGGACAGTATGGCCACTCTCAACCTGCATGCACCACGGTAATAATGAGAAGGGAAAAACTGTGCTGTGCAACAAAATTAAATTTTGTCACGGTAATAGTGCAAGCTCTGTATCACGGCATGGCAATCAGGTGGGTCATGAAATTACATTTTGGCTAGCTCTGAATGCGAGCAAGCATACTGAACATATATGCACAATATGTGATAAGGGGTTGTCAAAATAGCAGGAGGAGGAGATAGAAGAAGAAGGGACGAATGATAATCTCATTCAATTAGCTCATGGCTGAGATCTCAGACTGGATACTGTAAGAGGAGGGATAAGAACCAATCAATTAATCAGTGGTTATAACCCCTTGTTGGTTGTGTTTATCATATGTACTCCTAGTGCCTTGAATACCCAGTCTCCAACCTTGAATACCCGGCGAAGCAAAACATGGGCGGTCATGCCCTTGAGCATCACGGAAGCTGCTTGCTTATGATCAACGGAAGGTGGAACGGGAACAGCGACAGCCGCTGGAAGGATCTGCTCCTGCGCATAGGAGCCCATGGGGTTGCCAGCATATGCAACGACATCGCCGACCTTTCTGCCAGTGAGGCCAGGCCCAACAGCGGTGACGACGCCAACAGCTTCCATTCCTGCGGGATCGGAATTGCAATGCAACAGATAAAGTATATTCAAAGAAGATGCCACCCCTTTTTTCTCCCCTCCCTGGTTAGGGGCTAGGGGCTAGGGCTAGGGTATACCTGGAGTGAAGGGTATGGTGGGCGCGGCGTAGACCCCCTTCCGGAAGTAGATGTCAATGAAGTTGACGCCGACGGCGGTGGTCCTGATGCGGATCTCCCCTTCCCCGGGCTCTCCGACCTCCACCTCCTCCCATCGCAGCACCTCGGGGCCGCCCAGCTCATGGACCCTGATGGCCTTGGACTTCACCATGGCGATGGAGGGGGCGTCGCGGCGGTGGCAGCGAAGCCGGAGCCGGAGCGTTGAGGGGGTTTGGGTTTTGCGCTCCCCTATCCCTAGGGATCCTAGTATATTGTCTGGTGGCAAGCAAAGCTCAAGTTGGGGAAGAAACTGGAACTGAAACCGGGTGGGAGGATTTGGGAGGACGAGTGGCTGTCGAAAACGAAAGACGCTGGAGGAGCAAGCAGAATGCGTCATCGCCGACGTCCCCTTTTTCTTCCACCAACTCAACTCATCCTGACTAGTAGCGGTACTCCTACGTACATTGCAACGGTGCTGTAATCGGAAGTGCGCCTTGTTCACTTCCCTATCCTAACCCAAAATATTTTCTTTTCCACTCATCACGTTAAATCTTTCGACGCATGCATGAGACAGTAAATATAGGTAAAAAAGATAACTAATTGCATAGTTTGTCTGTAAATATCGGGACGAAACTTTTGAGCCTAGTTAGTCCATGATTAGATAAATTTTACCAAATAACAACGAAAGATGCTACAGTAACTTTTCGCGTACTTTTCGCGAAGTGAACACACCCCAAAATGCCCACCTCGGTCTGACAACTCCAAAGTCCGAACCTGTTACAGTCCATAGCCCCGTGATACAGTGTTTTCTTCCTCGCAGCTAATCAGCGAATATTACTTTTAGCCAAAGCGAACAGGGCCATGAGTCAACTTGCTAACGTATATGAACTTAAACATAGAAGACTCAAAAAAACCATGGCCGAAAGTACAGATTATGAGAGAAAAACATTGTTTCTGCTAAAAAAACAAGCTAAAAAGTACAAATTATAAGACAAACGAGGCTCTTGACAAGAGCTCCCTTCCTAGGGCTTATTTAGATGCTCATGCATACCCCTCAATCCATGTGCCAACACAAATGATTGAGGTGGATACAAGAACATCCAAACAAACCTTTACTAAATAAAACATTCTATATGCTAGCTGTTTTTTTTAATTAAATACTGTAAGAGCTGCCTAAATACATTGCAATTAAGTCCAAAAAACAGCAAGTACATTGCAGTGCAGGCCTCTCTGTCTCATCAAACTTACTGGACAACCGCACAAGACCAGTAAGGTACACAACAACACAATTAACAAACAGGAAGTACACTTTGTTAGCCCCATCTTTTCTTTTCTTTCCCCCTATCGATCGAATTCCTGTACAGCTTATACAGCACAACCCCATTGCTGCTGGTTTCAAATCAAAACTCTCCCAAAGACCTCAGCGTGAAACATTCCGTGTCACAGCCACCACTGCATACAGCAAAACAGCAGCTGAGAGCAGCTTCTTCGAAGCAAAAACTCTCAGACTGATCTTCACCCTGCGCGACCTCATCAACTTCAGTACCGCTTGCCCCACTAGCACCATCAATGAGCATACAGCACCAAGAGCCATTCTTGCAGCATCCTTTGGCCCGCCCACCGTGTTCAGCTCGTTGCCATCAAACTGAACGTAGGTAGCGCCAGGAGGGCTACCTTCAGCATCAGCACAGTCAAGCCCCAGGGCATCATTCAACCAATCAGAGAGGCGGATCAGAATCCTTGCAAGCCAGGCCACTTCAGTCTCTGAGATGGGCCTTTTCATCCACTCACCTTTGTATTTAACATCAGCCCAAGAACCCTTCCTCAAACTGGGATGCTTGGGTGTGAATACCTCCCCACGCACCTCATGGTGTTGATTATGTAATTTCTCCAACGAGGTATTTCCGTTAATTCGTTCAATGTGGCCCTGGAAGGCTGTTTTCATCTGTGACTTGATAGAATCCAGCGTCTGGAGTGCTTGTTGCATGTCACCTGGAAGGCGTAGTATCTCTGACTCTGCTCGGATCAAAAGTAGCTTCATAAAAATCAAAATTGCATGTCAGTACTCAGCTCACAAAATTATAAAAACACATACATATTAAGCATGCAAAATTCAGTCATCATACATATATAAACATGAAAACGAGGCAACTTTCCATGTTGACATACATAAGTGACGTTAAATAAATATCAGATTGTGCTAACCTATAGCCATTGGCCAAGCAATTTATCCAAGAATACGTTAGCTTAGAAAATCAAGCATGATGGTTTCATGGCGTGTTTCATTCAGAAAGCATATGTATACCCTCCTCACTCCGCACTCTGAAACGGTTCACTCACTACTTCCAAAATGTATGTAATACCGAAACCAAAAGTTCAGCTTTACCAATTACATACTAACCCAGGTCTAAAAAAAGGCAATCTGCTAAGCCAAAGATTGGAAGCGAACCTGTGAAACGGATGAGAAATGCCAATTACTCACTCCGTTCTGTTTTAGTGGGCATACGTTTTCTTGACTTAGAGACCAAGGAGGTTCCAAAGTGACAAAATTTCCCTTGCTTAGTCTTAAGCATGTATGCTACTAGCTTTTACTTTATCGCTTTGGTCCTTGCATGCAGCCGCATGCATATACATGCATGCCCAAGTAAAACGCTTCCAAAGCTGGGAGGGATTAAATGGATGGCATGCCCATGCAGAGCAACCAGGGGTATAGTGGTCGGTTAGTGCTTTGATAACTGTGTATTCCTACTAAATGTGAACAAACGACCAAAATCTACAAGCCCTCTAAAACAAAAAGGAGGGAGTGAAGACATACCTGAAGAAGATTATAAGCCCCATTCTCATCATAACTGAAAAGCCTTAGATCAGAGTTCCAATGCTCATGCAACAATGACCCATCTGCATCACTTTCTGACAAACCATCCTCCCAGTCCTGATAGAAATGTGCATGTCATGCAAACAATTAGGATTGCAACTTCACACTGCACTATTTTCCAACATTTTTTGCGCCATTTAAATGATAATAATTGACCAAGTAATAATGCATACCCTACCTTTAACTGTTCACGGATTGATGGCACATACTTCAACACCTCATCAGATGCTGGGGATGATGCCACTAGCCTAGAGTGACAAGCAGCGTCCACTTTATGGAGAAGACCTAATAGCTCCGGGGAAGAGCTCAAGACCTCCAACACCTGGATAGCCCGAACAATTATGTAATACATATTACAGACTTACAGTAGTTTATGAAGGTCCTTAGACAAAGCTGACATCTTTTGTTTGATTCAACTATTCATTAGTTCATGTGACAAACACATCTGACAAGCATTTTTAAAAAGAATTCATAATATACAAAGCTATACTAAGCATAAGGAGTATCCCACTGATTTCCTAATAACTTAAAGAGTTTGAAGGCATGTTAGGCATAGCAAGATATCTTTCGTTTAACAAACTTAAATGTATAGTTGAAGGGAAACTTGAACAGTGCAAAGACACGTATCATGAGTATGATTTCTCCAGTTGCATGGTCTTCAAATAGAGATTGGCATAGCAGAAACTAGTACTCACGATCTGACACAAATTCTAGAGCATTAGCCCAACTCAAGGGCTTACCACTAAGGATGCTGCAAATTGATAACTTTTCAGTTCCAGTTTGTCCTCATACAGCAAAATATATCATCAGGCATCCATAAGATAAAAGCATCTCTAAAATAGCAGTCAAAATGTATAATCTGTATTCATAGTTTCAACCTTTAGGCATCGAGTAAAGGACCCGTGCTGCCGTGCATCTACGTATTCTATCAGGTGTATATTTCCCATGGACTTGGCTTCTGCTGTACACTTTGCTGGAGACATCAAGCACTACTCAACTCGACATAATATAATTATATAATTCGTAATCATGACTTATGCGCCAAACTAACACTCCCAACTAATTTCTATTGTTTCAGTGGCTATGAGCATTCATCACTAACAATCATTAGTGAGCAAGGAACACATGAGGCATTAGGTATTAAGGTTGACCATATATATAAGTAGCATTAGCAAAAGAGTATAGTCCAGGACTTACCTTGTGTACCATTAGCAGCACTGAGGCAACATCAGAATGGATAAACTTGTGCGCAAATCCCAGGAAATGCACAATCATCGAGTTGTAGAACAGGTAATTTGACAGAACATATGTCCTCCACGATGAATTGTACACCATCTTGGTTGTTTGTGGCTCCTTCTCATCCCCGGCTTGCTGCTTGCCATACCCATCCAGCTCCTGTTGGGTAACTTTCCATGGCTCCATGTAAGCCAACCACACAGAGAAGACTTGTGTCGCATTTTTTATCACGGCGCCGATGGGGCAGAATAAGAAGGTCCTTAGTACAAACCGGTACAGAGGCCTCTGTATCAAAGGATTCCAGAACCCAACCTGGGTATCGCAGAACCCATTGGACACTGGCATTCCTTGAGGAGATGGCATGCGCGCATCGACTAATGCGCGGCCATCACAGCAGTTGAGGTACATGACAAGCAGCTTCACTGCATCACCCAGGCCTGGTGATGGTGGCCGCTGGCTCAAGTCGGCACGAGCACGAGAAGGTAACCGCAGGCCGAGTGCATGGCAAGTCTGCATGGGGAGCGGGGAGAAGTCATCGCCGACAAGCCAGAACTGGACAAGGGTGTGAAGGAAGAACTCGGCCCGTGCAAACGAGTCGATAGCATCCGCACCATCGCTGGGTGGCCGGTGGAGCAGGGTGCCGCCCCGGGGCATCTTACCCAGCGGAGTGCGCGTTGGCACGAGCTCCCTGAGGTAGGCATAGAGCAGCCTGAGGTATAGCGAGCTCTCGGGCTTCTGACCGGGTTTGCGGATGGCCGTGGTGGCGAGAGTAGAGACCCAGGTCTCGAGGCGCGCGCGCGAGGTGAGTCGAGGGTTGGAGGCGGATGCGGCGGGGGCGGCAGAGGATGCGGACGAGACAGGGTAGTAGGCGAACCAGAAGAGGTAGTACTCGAAGACGGAGAGGTGGAGCTCGGAGGCGACGCGGCGCGACAGGAGCGGCGAGGCGAGGTCGGTGGAGGGGGGAGACCCGAGGGCTAGGCGGAGCCAGTCGGGGAGGCGCTCGGAGGGGAAGACGTAACGGATGAGGGCGAGGCGGTCTGCGGCGGCGAGGAGCGGGCCGGTGGGGGAAAGGAGGGAGAGGAGGAGGTCGGCGAGCGCGGGGTCGGCGGCGGCGAGGTCGATGAAGGATGGGGAGGACGGGGCGGAGACGAAGAGGCGGTAGAGCAGGGACGGGAAGGCGTCGGCGAAGAAGGCCCGCGGTTGGTCGTCGGCGTGGCGGGCGAGGTAGTCGATCACTCTGGATGTGGCGGCGGCGGCGGCCGGGGGCGTGGCGGCGTCGAGGACGGCGGCGGCGAGGGAGGACGCGTCGGCCCCGGGCGGCATGGCGGCGGTGAGGCCTAGGGTTTTTGGTGGGATTCGTGGGCAGCAGCAGGCAGACAAGGGAAGCGAAATCCGGACGGAAATGGCGCTCGCCTAGAAGGGAAGAGAAATCCCTCTTCCAACTTCGAATTCGGAGACAAGACCCCGCCTCTGTCTGTGTGTCTCACGTGGACGCTCGGACGACACCAACCGCTCGCTCCCCACGTCCCTTGCGCTTTGGGCCCAAGAGGAAAGCAGGCGACGCGTGGCCGCCGACCGACGACCGTCGTGCTCCTCCGCTTCCCACTCCATTTCTCCATTTTTATTCCCGCCCGCCCCTCGCCCAAAGGCTTTCCCCCTCTCCCATGGCTGCGCCTGCGACCTCCTACGAGCGCCGACTGCTCGCGGCCGCCGACCTCGTCCTCTCCGCCGACGCCCAGGATCAAGGGACCCGTCTCCCGGACCTCGGTGTCACGGCCGACCTCAAGCCGCACCAGCTCCATGGCGTCGCCTGGCTCATCCGCCGCTACCGCCTCGGCGTCAACGTCGTCCTCGGTACGTCCTCAAAATCCCCCTCATCTCCTTCTAGTTGCTCACCTCCAGCGCTAGCTTCTCATTCTCTGCCTGCTCCGTTCGCTCGCAGGTGATGAGGTGAGCTTTCATCCGCCGCCGCCTCACCTTATTACCACACACCACTGTCGACGGGGTGTCCGGTCGCCGGTCGGGATGCCCGCAACTGAAGCCTCCTTGCGCGAATTCACCTTTCGCCATTTCATTTGCCTACTGTGTCCCCCATTTTGTCTTCTGTTCTTTATTTATTTATTTATTTATTTATTTATTTATTTATTTATTTATTTATTTATTTATTTATTTATTTATATTGCAAATCAATCTCTACTGCGTGGTCAGTCTATGTTTTGCTTATTATTAATTATATAAACCTTTGTTTATGTTGCCAAATCCTACATTATCTTCCTACGTTCCATCAAATCAAACAACTCTGAGACTAGGAAGCTTGCATCCATGTATGACTGCTTTTCCATGCCATAATTACTCACGCTATCCAATTTTATGGGCCTTTGACCATGTGCAGATGGGGCTTGGCAAGACCCTACAAGCGATTTCTCTATTGAGTTATCTCAAGATCCAGCGTATTGCACCCGGACCATTTCGTAAGTACCCTACAAGTGATTTCTTTTCTTTTTTCTTTTTTTACATTGGATTTCACCGTGCTACTACTTGTATTTTGATCCCGTAAGGTCACCCTTGCAGTGGTCTTATGTCCTCTAAGCGTCACAGATGGCTGGCTGTCAGAATTCAGTAAATTCTGTCCTTCCTTCAGGGTGCTGCAGTATGTTGGTGATAAGCTTCACCGACGTGACCTTCGGAGGTACATCAATGAAGATGTACAGAAAGCTTCCACATCATCTCGATCCAACGTATGCTCTTCTGTTACAGAAAATATTCTTGGTTCAATATTCCTTAGGTGTATCCCATGATTCCCGTCAATATGTGTCACATCTTTCCTTTTCTTTTTTCTTTTTTTTTTTGCATGTAACAGGAATTACCGTTTGATGTGCTCATGACAACATATGACATAGCCTTGATGGATCAAGATTTCCTTTCACAAATCCCCTGGCACTATGCAGTTATTGATGAAGCTCAACGTCTTAAAAATCCATCCAGTGTGAGCAGACACTTAATCTTTGTAATTCACCTGAGAATTTCAGAAATCCAATTGCATCACTAATTCTATGGTTATGACTGCCGTGTGCAAAGTTTTTCCCTGGTACTGCTCTTTTGTCACCGAGCAGATCTTGGTACCACAGTACTATAAGCTTGTACCTACCTTCATTTTTGTGTGTCATGTGGGGTTATCAGTTTGTTTATAAGTAGCATGGAAGCTCAGACTTTCGGTACTGTAAGGGGAAAAACGTCTTTACTTCCGACTTCTGAGTAGTATCTTGGTAGAGCATTTATAATGCTTCATCGTGACTGAGCAACTACTAAAGAATAGTTATGATCTGATTCAATGATCGTTTTTGAGCAATAACTAAAGAATAGCTATGACCTAGCACTATTAATATTTTACAAGCAATTTCTGGACTTCAGGTTCAGCTGTTCAGGTGCAATCTATATTCGGCTTGTGAGGGCTAGAACCATCACAATGCTCAAAAATAATCTTCCTGGCATTCAACTATTTACCACTTCCGCAGCAAACAAATTACAATTTTATGTTTGTTGATCAGCATTGGTCTGCACTTTCAGATTTCAATTGAGCATGTAACCCAACTGTTAAATTTATATTTATTAGGCACCTGTCGGTTGGTGTTAATATATACACCTGCCAAGGCATGTGTGCATGTGACAAATGCTATATGCTGTACCTTTTCATTTTGTCCTTTTGGTTCACTTATCATAGAAAATTGTCTTTATCTTTATATGGTATCGACGTATCGTGGAACAAACTTCCATCTTTGACTCAGGAAGTTCTTTTCCAGGTACTGTATAATGTCCTTGAGCAACGTTTCATCATGCCAAGACGTCTACTACTAACAGGCACTCCTATCCAGAACAACCTTTCTGAATTATGGGCTTTGATGCACTTTTGTCTGCCTTCAATATTTGGAAAGCTGGATGAGTTCCTTTCTACATTTAAGGAAGCAGGGGAATCATTGACAGGTACATTGAAATTGTTGAGCGATGCATTTTTAGCATTTGTTAATTGACAGGTATCTTTTGTTCTGAGCAACAGCACATTTGTGCACTTTAGCTGGGAGCACTATATGCATGCTGTAGCACCTGCGCTTGTTTGGTGCATCATGCAGTATATTCTATTGCTAAAATTTGCACAGTTTCTTCATGCTTCGTGTTGTATCATATTTGTGTAGGTGTTTTGTGTTGAATGGCTAATGCTGTTATCCTTTGGTCTACTCATTCTCTTAATTGAACACACAAAACCAGAGCATGCCTTTACATGGAAATCAAAACTTGTAGTGCCTTTACAAATTTGAATCTGTTTTAGACCAATTGTTCCTGCATCAAACAGTTCTCTCAACCATTTATTCACTCATCATTTATTTCATATTGATTTTGTGTTTATTTTTTGGGGCTCTACATTGAAAGTGATTCTTTTGGATCTCTGAAATGTCAATATCTTGTTTCTGAACAGGTGATGAAGCTAATAAAGCAAAAAGACAATTCAAGATCATTAAACATATACTCAAGGCATTTATGCTACGTCGGACAAAAGCTTTACTAATCAAGAGTGGAATTCTGGCGCTGCCTCCACTAACTGAGCTAACAGTGTATGGTTCTTTGTTTCAGGAGGATATTTTCCCATTTCTTTGTGCTCTTGCCCTCTCTATCTTAATCTGTTATGAATGATTTTTACAGGATGGTGCCGCTGACACAGTTACAAAAGAAGCTTTACATGTCAGTGTTGCGGAAAGAGCTGCCAACACTTATTTCATTTACTAGAGGATCATCTCGCCACCAGTCTTTGCAAAACATTGTAATTTTGTTTCTTCCTATGTTTTCTTGTGAACTAGCATTTTGTATGTTCTGCTGCAGTAACTCATAATATGTAGATTTTATCGTTTCCCCCCTCAATATTTCAATTCATGCTTTTGCACCACCTTGTGGGTTTATTAGTTGATTTATTTATTAATGTGCATGTAGAAGAAAATAAAGTATTTAATCGAGTTATGATTCATATGATGTCATGTTCATACTCCTCTCCTTAACTTTTTTTTTGAACGTCAAACTTCTTAACTTAGCAAAACAGTTAAAGGATTTCCTTTTCCAGTGCAAGTGTTGGTATTATGTTACTTCATGTCAGTCTTCTAGAGTACCCCCCCACCCCCTCACCCCTCTCTCATTCTTAACCTCCCCATCCTTGGGTAAGCAACTGTTAGAAATTGTGTCTCTATTGATTTGGGCTAACCCTAAAAGAGTAGCTATATAGGTAAGTATACATGGGCCTCATGGGCCTAGCCTCATGGGCCTAATACTCTTATACTCTAACACCCCCCGCAGTCTGAACTACCGGCGCAGCGGAGTTCTAGACTGTACAAGAAAGAAGAAAGAACACACACGAGCCCCCCTACAGACGCAACTAGCCACTGGTGATGTTGAGGCTGGAGCGAAACTCGGTGAAGGTCGAGGACGGGAGGCCTTTGGTGAAGATATCGGCGAACTGGGAGGTGGTCGGAACATGAAGGACCCGCACCTCGCCGATGGCAACCCGATCACGGACAAAGTGTAGGTCGATCTCTACGTGCTTCGTCCGCTGGTGTTGGATGGGGTTGGTGGAGAGGTAGACCGCACTGACATTGTCGCAGTAGATCAGCGTGCTCCGAGAGGGCGGAGTGTGGAGCTCGGCGAGAAGCTGCCGGAGCCAGGAGGCCTCAGCCACGCCGTTAGCGACAGCGCGGTACTCCGCCTCGGCACTGGAGCGGGAGACTACAGGCTGGCGCTTAGACGACCAGGACACCAGGTTGCCGTCCAAGAAGACAGCGTAGCCGGAGGTGGAGCGCCGAGTGTCCGGACACCCGGCCCAGTCGACGTCAGTGTAGACGACAAGCTCGGCGGAGGAGGACCGGTGAAGGAGTAGGCCGTAGTCGATCGTGCCGCGGAGGTAGCGGAGGAGGCGCTTGAGAGCAGTGAGGTGAGGCTCTCGGGGATCATGCATGTGAAGACAGATCTGCTGAACTGCATAGGTGATGTCCGGCCAGGTGAATGTGAGATACTGAAGGGTACCAGCAAAACTCCGGTATGCAGTGGGATCTGACACTGGGGCCCTCGCCTCTGCCTCTGACAACTTGCCCTGTGTATCAACCGGAGTGGAGCAGGGGTTGCAGTCAGTCATCCCGGCTCGCTCCAGGATATCTCGAGTATACTGCCTCTGGTGAAGTAACCTGGCAGGATGTGGCTCAACAGTGGCCCCGAGGAAATGGTGGAGCACACCCAAATCATTCATAGCAAACTCCTGCTGAAGAGCGGTAATGATGCGGCGGAGAAGTGGCTCACTGGAGGCTGTGAGGACAATATTATCAACATAGAGCAGCATGTACGCAGTGTCCGCTCCATGGTGATAGATAAACAGAGATGTATCAAACTTAGCCTCCACAAACCCCAGTGTCAGCAGGAAAGCAGCAAACCGATGGTTCCACGCCCGGGGTGCCTGCTTGAGGCCGTAGAGAGACCTGTTGAGCCGGCGGAACATGTCAGGACGGGAAGAATCAACAAACCCCGCCGGTTGACTGCAGTAAACCGTCTCACTGAGAAGACCGTGCAAAAAGACATTCTTGACGTCCAGCTGATGGACGGGCCATGACCGAGCAAGAGCCAGCGATAGCACGGTGCGGACGGTGGCCGGCTTCACCACCGGGCTGAAGGTCTCATCATAGTCGACCCAGGGCGCTGAGTGAAGCCATCGCGCGGCGTACTCCTCTTCCATCGCGCGGCGTCAGTGAGGGTCCAACAAGGCGTCACGGACGGAATAGGGTACTGGAGAGACCTGCGTGTCGCCGGGCAACACCGCGAGGGCCCGGGGCGGCAGTGTGCCAGCCGCGTGCCGTGTCACCATCGGGTGAACATGCCGCGGGTGTCGGTGAAGCAGCGGCGGGTAGTAGACCGGCGGTACGACACGGGCAGGCGGGGACTGCGGTGGTGGTGTCGGTGTCCCCGGTGGAGAAGAGGCCTCGAGTGGCGGCGGCGGCCGTGCACGACGCTGGTACACGCGTACCGGCTCAGCGAACCGCGTAGGAGGTGTCGGGGTAGCACCAGAGGACGAGGCCCCCGGACCCTCGTCGAGCGGAGAGGCCAGGGCAGCACCGGAGGACGACTGGCCCAGACCCGTGGAATCACGGGCGGCCGGGGAGCGGGGACAGGAGCCCGGCAAGGAGCTCGGTGAAGCAGTACCTGCAGGAGACCACGGAAAAGGTGGATGGACCACCGTGTCAGTGGGAAACAGAGAGGAGAGATCAAGATCAAGAGTGGTAGTGGGTGTGCTGGAGGTGGAGAAGGGGAAGACGGACTCATCGAACACCACATGGCGAGAGATGAGGACCCGGCGGGAGGTAAGGTCAAAACACCGGTACCCCTTTTGATCCGGGGAGTACCCGAGGAAGACACAAAGAGTCGAACGGGGGGCCAGCTTGTGGGGAGAAGTGGCAGTGGTGTTGGGATAACACGCGCACCCGAAGACGCAAAGATGATCGTATCGAGGAGGGGTACCGAAAAGAGCGTGGTGTGGCGTAGGAGCGGGGCAGACAGTGGAAGGAAGACGGTTGATGAGGTAGGTGGAGGTGTGCAAGCTCTCAGCCCAGAAACGAGCAGTAAGAGAACCCTGGAGTAGAAGGGTGCGCATGGTGTCGTTTGTGGTGCGAATCATGCGTTCAGGTTTGCCATTCTGAGAGAGGTATACGGGCAAGACATGCGCAACTGGACACCGTGAGAGAGGAAGAAGGCACGGGAGGTGAAGTTATCAAACTCACGACCATTGTCATACTGGACAGCCTTGATGGTGAGGCCGAACTGTGTGGACACCCAAGTGAAGAAGTAAAGAAGCGCGGGAAAAGCATCAGACTTCGCACGCAAGGAAAAAGTCCACGAATAGCGAGAAAAATCATCGACCGCCACAAGATAGTACTTATATCTAGAGATACTGATGACAGGAGATGTCCATAGGTCGCAATGTACAAGATCAAACATGCGGGCCGCATGTGAAGAAGAACTATGAAAAGAAAGACGAACATGACGGCCCAATTTGCACGCATGACACAAATGCTCAGCAGTAGCTCGAGTACATGGAATGTCAGAGCTCCGACTGAGCTGCAGTAGGGCATCACGTCCAGGATGGCCGAGACGCCGGTGCCAAGTAGTGGAGGAAGTGGTGGCGGTGAAAGCAGCTGACAAAACGGACGACGAAGAAGATGAAGTAGCCGCCGGGAAGCGAAGAGTGTAAAGGGGCCCGTGCTGTCACATCGGAGCAGAGGACGCCGGGAAGCCAAATCCTTTACAGTAAGACCAGAAGAGTCAAACTCCACAGAACAGGAATTGTCAGCTGTAAAACGACGAATAGAAAGAAGGTTGTGAACCATAGAAGGGGCAACAAAAACATCAGAAAGACGAAAGGAGTCATGAGCACCGGCGGTACCCACAGATGTGACTGGAAGAGATGAACCATTTACGACCACAATGGACGAAGGGAGAGAAGAAGAGGGAGAATGAATAGAAGAGAGTATATCAGGGTCAGGGGTGGTGTGGTAGGTAGCACCCGAGTCGGCAATCCACTCAGGACCAGCAGGAGGTGTCAGGCCCATAGTGCTGAACGAACGTGCCAAAGCCGCCTGGTCGCAACAGGCAGGCCCGGGCAAGGTGATGGAAGGTGTAGTCCACGGAGACATGGTGGAGACGCCGGGAGGTAGAGCACCAGCGAGCATAGCCGCCGGCGGGCGAGGCTCACCGCCAGGAGCGTGGAAGGGCCACATAGAGATGTGCCCTGACCACGGGTTCTGGAAAGAGGGTCATGGCGCACCCTGTGGAGCCGTCGGCGCCTGGGTGCTCCCGCCACGCCCCCCCCACGTCCAGTGTCGCGGCGACAGCGGCCGCCATGGCCCCCCATCCCCGCTCGCCCCGGAGGGAGGGGGACCAAGAAGAGACGACGGCGGCGGAGCGGACGGACGCGGTGGAGCGAACAGACGTTGCGGAGTAGCAGCAAGGGCCGTCGAGGAAGTCGAGGACCCCGACGCGGAGGTGGACCCTGGCTGGAGACCCTGAGCAAGCTCTACTCCTCCATGACAAGATCGTCACGGACCTGCAGGAAGGTGGGGAAGGGGCGCTGGCGGGTGATCCACGTCCTGAGGTGGGCGTAGCGGTCACTGAGCCCGCGGAGGACATTGAGGACTAGGATGCGGTCCTCCACGGGCCAGCCAAGGTCGCCGAGGGAGTCCGCCATGGTCTTCATCTTGCGGCAAAACTCACCAACAGTGAGGTCACCCTGCACGAAGGTTCGGAAACTCGCATCGAGCCGCAGAGCCCGGACCTCAGCATTGCCCAGAAACTGGCCCTCGAACGCCAGCCATGCCTGGCGAGCGTCAGGCGTGTTGCGAACGAGGTCGTGGAGGTCGAGGGAGATCGTCCCGATGATCCAGGAGAGGACGATGCTGTCAAGGCGCAGCCATGGGGGGGTCTGGGCCGTCACAGGGGCATGGGCGAGGACGTGGTCGTCGAGGGCGTAGCGGCGGAGGGTGAGGAGGACCAGGTCCCGCCAACGGGCGTAGGATGGCGACTCGGGCTCGAGCACGATCGGGACGAGCAGGCGGATGTTCTGAACGCCCCCGGCCTGGTAGTGTAGCTGGGCCACGAGGGGATCGGTCGGATCGTGCCAGATGACCGCGGTGGCGGAGGCGCGGTGGCCCGTCGAGCCGGAGGAGGCGGCGCCGATGTTGTGGTAGGTGTGAGGGGCGAGGAGCTGCTCCGCTTCGGCGATCTGGTGGGCCAGTGCATCGGCGGCATCCCGCTCGCGCTCCCAAGCGAGGGCAGCCGCACGGACACGGGCCTGTCCCTCTGCGGCCGCTGCCCGGGCAGAGATGAGCGCGGCGGCGAGGGCGGAGTCGATGTTGGCGCCGTGGAACCTGGGCGGCGGTGGTGGGGCGGGGAAAGCACCCTGGGCCAGTCCCCCACCCACGGCCATGGCTGCACGGGTGCTAGACGGCATGCCCAGGCCAGTGGCGGCAGCAGGAGTGGCCGGGTCTCCGGCGCCCGCACGCAGTAGAGCAGCCAGGGCGGCCTGGAGAGTCTCGGCGCCCACTCCCCCTGCGTCCGCGCCCAGGAGCCCAGCCAGGGCGGCCTGGAGAGGCTCCGCACCTGCTCCCGCGCGGGGGACATCATCCACGGCCGTGCCAGCCGGGGCCCCGTCTTCCACGCCGGCGGCCGGCACGCCCGCGGCCGCCACGGCACCCACGGCGGCACCCACGGCGGCGCCATCCGCCCCCACGCCCGCGGCCAAAGAGGCGGCGGCGCTGGGTCGGGGCGGGCCGGCGACGGCGGGGCGGGCAGGCGAGCCAGCAACGTGGGCCTAGGTGGAGGGAAGGGGGGGAAGTGAGAGTAGGTGGGAGGAGGGGAAGGAGGCCGCCCGGCCATGGCCGCCGGCGGCTGTGGCGGCGCCTGGCGACGGTGACGGCTGGCGGCTGTGGCAGGGGAAGGGAGGGGAGGGGAGGAAAGAAACCCTAGCTTGATACCATGTTAGAAATTGTGTCTCTATTGATTTGGGCTAACCCTAGAAGGGTAGCTATATAGGTAAGCATACATGGGTCTCATGGGCCTAGCCTCATGGGCCTAATACTCTTATACTCCAACACCAACTACCAGCCCATCCCATCCAAAAACTTCCTTTTTCTTTTGTTAATTTATTCTAAAGTTATATTATTTTAGCTCTATCTTGCTTTTTCGAGTTTATGCATAGAAAACAAATTTAATGCTCATTTCTTGCTTTTCTAAATTCTCATCAGGTAATACAACTGAGGAAAGCTTGCAGTCACCCATATCTGTTCAGTGGCATTGAACCTGAGCCTTATGTGGAAGGGGAGCATTTAGTTCAGGTTAGTCTGCTTCATTAGAAGATTAAATGCTAAGAGCCTATCTACCTGGTGTCATATGGGCTTCGTGGTTTAGCTGTGAAAATGCAATTGAAGAACTGGGTAAATAGGAGGCCCCCTTTTCTTCCTTTTTTGTTTTACTTTCTTTAAAAAAGAGAGAAGATGGGCAGGTGCTAGCCAAACCTGGTAAAACAATAGACATGGGTGTGGTGCCACCATGTCAAATAATACTGCCATTTTTGTTGTTATCGAAGACTTGGAAATTCTAAGTTGCTCATAAAGTGCCCCCTGCGCGCTCAGCAGCCAACTAGGGCCATTTTAACTAGCAGGTTGGACTTGTGTTAACCTGGCATGGGTATTAAATTATATTTTATGGTCATCTTTGTTCAGGCTAGTGGAAAGCTCATTGTCCTAGATCTTGTCCTGAAGAAGCTCCATGAATGCGGACATCGTGTTTTGCTATTTGCTCAGATGACCCAGACGCTGGACATTCTTCAGGTTTTCTTTTTCCCAGTGATGCTAACACAATAGGCGACTTATTTCTCTTAATATTTATGCATACATTTCATTGTCTCTTATTTTGTGTTATCACTTCAATAGGATTTCCTAGAGCTACGCAATTACACTTACGAGCGCCTAGATGGTTCAGTACGTGCTGAGGAACGGTTTGCAGCAATAAGAAATTTCAGTTCTCAATCTACAAAAGGGCTTATCAGAGATGATAATCAAAGTGGAGCATTTGTTTTCATGATATCAACTAGAGCAGGTGGTGTGGGGCTTAATCTCATTGGTGCTGATACTGTGAGTCTCATTGAACTTGATAACATTGCTACTCCTATGACTATGATTTTGCCTACTAGGTCTAGTAGTATTTTATCTATTCTAAATAAATATGTTTTTAGTACCAACCAAACAACTGCTAATGATGACAATGAACCTTATTTATATGTTATCCATGCTTATTGGGATGATTGGTTTAGGTTATTTTTTATGAACAAGATTGGAATCCTCAAGCTGACAAACAGGCCCTACAGCGTGCTCACCGCATTGGACAGTTGAATCATGTGTTGTCAATAAATTTGGTATCACAGCGCACAATTGAAGAGGTAAAGACTATGGCTTACTGTTGGAGCCCTAATGCTCTCTTGAATAAGTTGTTTTATGAAATTCTGGGTTTCTTGTCCTTTTTTAAATTGGAATCAGGTCATAATGCGAAGAGCCAACAGAAAACTTAAGCTTAGCCATAATATTATTGGAGAAGAGGATGGAACTGATGGGAAGGGAGGAGATCCAGGAAATGAAGCTAGTGACATGAGATCAATTATCTTTGGCTTGCACCTGTTTGATCCAGCAGATACAGCCGCAGAAACAATCAATGAGGATACAACTGCTGAGACAATCAGTGTGGAGAAACTGGCGAAGTTAAAAACAATGTCTGAAAAGGTTGTCATGATGCGTAGCCATGAGTCTTCAGAAAAGGATGAACGAGCATTTGAGATAAATCCAAATATGACTGATGACAGTGGAACTGAGATTAGAAGGGCTTCCGATTCTATTCGCATTGATCCTGGGCTAAACGAAGCTGCATACCTATCCTGGGTCGAGAAGTTCAAAGAGGCTTCCGGTTCTAGTGAAGATGCCACAGTTGAATTTGGAAGGCAAAGAGCAGCGCCTGAAGAAAAGCTCCTGAAACGTGATGTTAACAAGAAAAAAATAGAAGAAAGTAGATTGGCCAAATGGGAAAGTTTGGGTTACCAGACACTAGCAGTTAAGGAACCTGATATCACAGCAAGCCAGAATATTTCAGACGCAGGATCCATCCAATTTGTATATGGAGATTGTACTAATCCTTCAAAAGTTTGTCCTAAAAAGCCTGCCATCATATTCAGGTACTTATACTTTCTAGTAAGAAAAAACACGAGTATGCTATTTATGGTAGGCTTAAGGCTATTACTTCTTCCTAGAATTCTTTAACTAGTTATTATTGTATGATTTACCATATTCTCCCTGTATGGCTGTGTCTTGGATGCAGAGATCGTGGTGTTTTCTTTTTCCCATTGTCTAAAAATAGTTCTTGTGTTGTATATTTATTATTTCGGGCCTCTATATCAAGTTTTCAACAACTTGATGTTAAGATGTATCTTAACATAAAGAAAAGAAAATAGAAAGATTTTCAATATCTTTTGTCCTTCGACTTCTGCCAAGTTTCCTCTGAACCAAATATTTGTGCTAAATAATTTGTAATGCTGTCACAGCTGCATAGATAATTCTGGGACTTGGGGGCATGGAGGAATGTTTGATGCTTTGACTAGTCTGTCGACATGCATTCCAGATGCTTATCACTGTGCTTCTGAATTTGATGACCTCCACATGGGCGATCTTCACTTGATTCAGCTTGATGGTTAGTTTTTTTTTAGCACAAGCTTCACAAATTTGTATTACTTTTATGTTCATTGCATTTCACTTAGACCATATTTACATGCATGAACTTCTGTAACTGCTAAATACAATGCCAATACTATAATTGGAACTATGCTAATCTTGATCAAAGAACTTTAGTTTGTTAGCTATGGCCCCTATGGCCTAGTTGTAGCAGTATGGGGAGGGGGGAAGGAGGGACTGGTCTTCATTCCTAGGGGCTCTTGTAAGGGGACCAGTCCTTCCTTTTTATTCTCTAATACACTGACTTTCAACTCTTCTGAGTATTCAAGAAAAAAATATTTACTAAATGTTGCCTCTCTATTATTTTATAGTGGCTTACTTTGACAAGAACCTGTCCTCTGTCTTCATTTCATTTTCATCCTTAGCAGAAGCCAACTGTACCCGGAGTTTGGATGCACCTTTATATGTGGCACTAGCTATCGTTCAGTCTTACAATCCGAGACGTAAAGTTCCGAGAAGTGAAATCTCCATGTCTGATTTGGAGCTCTGTTTATCAAAAGCAGCCTTCTCAGCTGCTCAGCATTCTGGTATTGTTCCCGTTTGGTTCCTTAATATAGAATTGTTTAAAAATCTGAAGCATGCCTTGGAACATCTGAATGCCACCCATCTCTTCACCAATGCATGCAGTTGTCAATATGTTTATTGTTTCAAGTAATATCTACACACTAAACATCCTGTTCAACCTAAACGTCCATGGAATTTCTTTAATTATAAATCGTGAGAGCATGTTTGTATAGCTATTTTAAACTTATAATCACTTTCTCACCTTAGAAGCTATCAAAATGCTATGGTTCCCATTTTTTTCTTTTGCATTGAAGTATTGAACTGATGCAATTATCTCTTTAGCTACTATCAGATTCAGTTATTTTGTTTTCATTTTTTTTTCTCTCTGAAGCGGCTATCCACATGCCCCGAATTGGTTATCAAGGTGGCTCCCAACGATCAGAATGGTATACCATAGAGCGCCTGCTCAGGAAATACTCATCTCTCCATGGAATCGACATTTTTGTGTATGCCATGTGAACACAGTTCTTTTTTATGAGTTTTCCGTTCGATGTACTTGCTAGTGAATAACTGCTACCATTTTCCTCCTGCAGGTACTACTTTCAGCGTTCATCCAGACGACAGGCAGATTCTAACCTAGGTCATGCTGATGATTCTGCTCAAAGCAACCCAAGCTAGGTGTAGTTAGGGATGTCTCTGTAACCCACTAGATCAGAAGAATCTGGGATTATGTAGCTAGCTGTAATTCGTCTTTTCTTTTCTCTTACCTGCCCCTTCTCTGTGGCTTAGTAGTACGCTTATGAACAGATGAGCGAGCCAAATGAATTAGCTAAGAGGTGTATGTACAACTGCTGTTTGCATCGGCAGTCACTTTTGTTGAAAATCTATATATGGCATTTATATTGCTTGTGAGATCTTACCAGATTAGATGAGAGTTCAAGTTATGATATGCAATTTTGTCTCATTGGTTGATAAATATTTTTACAAGGTAGTCTCAAATTACTCAGTGAGTTCATATCACCCTTCCTTTTTTTTTTTGGCATACTTGATTATCTGGCCATCTGTTTCAGGCGTGATAAGACTTATGTCGATGCAGATTGGAGCCCTAACCCCCAGGCACAAGGTACTTACTGTTAGCCGTTGATTCTAATTCGTCTTGACTGAAGTCCAGCGACCATAGAATGCAAGGGTAATAGAAATATTTTTATTCAATGGAATTTCGTATGCACACATATAGACTATTCCAAACTATATGAAGTAGTACTGACAATACATCACATGCAGATATGAGATCAAACGGAGTTCTTGATGGCCGAGCTGTATCGATCCTGGTCATCGTAGAACTTGGACCACAGCATGACTCCTCCGTACAGTAGTTGGTGGAGTTGTTGAGCGCGGGAAGCACCTGCGCCTTGAGGCTCCCTACTCCCTGCAGCATCTGGTGCAGCCGGCAGGCCAAGAAAGATGTACTTATCTGTGATCCCTGTTGTCCACTGGTTCCAGGAATTGACGAGGTTGGCCATGTTAAAGTCTTAGGACCTTTCTAGGTGTAGATCAGTGGGCGAAGGCTTCACTATTTGATTGATAGCACATGGATCCGAAAAGTCTAGCGAGACAGAGAGGATGGGAAGTAATACCGACCGTTCGTAGGTAGTGGCGAAGTGGTACTTCCTTTCGCGAGGTCGGTGAAGTCCGCTGGGGTCGATGGAGTCGCAGCAGTGCAGTAGACGCGACTCAGTGGCGGTGATGAAGACCGGTGGGGCTTCCCGCCGCTGGCAGTGCACCCTCGGGATCGGATCTGGGTTAGGACAGTGGGTGGCGGCTGTGGCAGTTGAACCTCATCCCCTAACCACTGGCCCCCACCTCCTATTTATAGCACTGCGCGACGGGGGCCCACCAGCCACTTCATTGGGCTGGGCGTCCCCGATCAGGACGCGAGATTAGGGCCCAGACAAGGCCGTTGGGCTAAGTCCAGTGGAGATCAAACTAACATTCTCCCCCTTGATCTCTCATCACTTTCTTCGTTCTTCAATTTCTTATTCAAAATTTTAATTCATATTTTCCTTCCTTCTTTTCTATTTCATCATAGATTAGCGCATAGGACTGTCCCATCGTCACAGCAATTAGTGCCGCTAGACTGACAGCCACAATACACTTCTCTATTTTGAAATGATACTTTCTTTGGGCCCTTTGTTGTCCGGGAATCATAGGCTATACCATAAAACCCATGTCGACTGTGCGTTCTCTGAACACACTGGGTGGTAAGCCTTTATAAGCTGATCTGCAAGTACTTGCTTTTACTTATACATTCGAAAGCTTTTAAAAGATTCCGGACTTTCTCCTTAACAACGTCTAACTTCATGTCAATGTGTTTGGCAGCACACTTTACACGTTGTCATAGGAGTCAATCACTTTAAATGGTAATTGCTGTTGTATACCATTACCAATTCCGGGTATAAGTTAACAATTTCGTCTGTCCTATAAGCCTCATAATAAGTTGTACTATAGGTATGCATCATTGATGACACCACAACTGTTTCTTTGGAGCTTTTCCACAATAAAACTCCAACTGCGAGAGTTAGCTACTATGTGGGTTTCACTAAACATCTCGCCGAAATTCATTATTCTTGTACCCACAACCATTTGAGAGTACTTGTTCTTTCTTAGTCATCATGAGGCTTATTAAATCTTTGCACAATTGCAAGACATTCTTAACTCCATTCCAGTGATCTATATCTGGACTGGACTTTCTGCCAAAACATCCCGGATAAATGAACTATGTCAGGGTAATATCATACTTGTGCACTCATTAACTGTAATATCATAGTTGTGCACTCATTAAGCTTCCAACAGCTGAAGCATATGGATCCATATTCATTTGATCAATCTCATTTCGGTTCTTGTAACACTAGAATTCTCAAAATTATTACCCTTGACTATATGAACAGGCGTAGGTTCACTTGCATGCATACTTTGTTTCTTTACAATCTTTTCTAAGCATGCCTTCGTGATAATCCTAATACCCCTTTCATCTGTCTCGGTGAATTTCAATTCTTATAACGAGAGTCATTTCACCGAGAACATTCTTATTGAGTCTCGAGGACAAGAGCTTCTTCACATATAGTAGATGGACATCACTACTAGCAAGTAAGGTGTCATCCACATATACAGGGTTAGGAATTGAATCTCCCATTCTATAACTTTGTACATGTGCAATTGTCCTCTCATTCTCTTTAACCCAAAATTTCTAGTTGACCTTTCAACTTGAAATGCCACTATTTAGAGACTTGCTCTAGTTCATAAAAAATTTCTACAAGTGGCATCACTTTCATTCTTTCTTTCCACAACAAAACCTTTAGGTTGTGCCATGTAATCATTTTTATACAAATCTCATTGGGAAATGTTATCTTTACCTTCATCTCAGATCATGATGTGCCACTAGCACTCATTGTAATCTATTCATTCTCTTGCGTAAAATCTTTCGATTCAAGTCGTGCTTCATATCTTCTGTTCCCTTTGGAGCCACATTTCGTCTTGTAGACCCTTTACAGCCTACTGTTTTGGCTCCATTAGGAACTGCTTCTGTTTCTCAAACTTCGTTGATATTCATCAATTTCATTTCAATTTCCTTAGCTTCTTGCCATTTAGACGTGTTAACGTCTCTCATGGGTTCTTCAAATGAGGTGGATCACCCTCCATTTGAATTTCTTCATTAATATATATAACTTATAGTTATCAATAATATCTGATTCTCTTATTCTTTGAGACCTTCAGGTCTGTAGCTAATGGCATGACATTTCTTTCACATTGGGTTGTTGTTGCTCTTTCATCGTCAATCGATTCTATAGGATAACCAGATCATTGTTTTCTTATTCATCTTCTTAAAGGGCTAACAACATGTGTTATATGAGTCATACAACATCAACATGGTGTTGAACCCTACCGATCTTGAGTCATTGGAGTAGGCACTGGTCCTACTTCTCTTTAAGTCGTAGATCTTTTCATACCATGCTCCCCCAGATTAATCCATCTGGTGTAAGGATAGCGTATCTTCAATCTTTCTTATTTTGGGTTTATTCTGTTAAATCTATCTCATTTGGTGCTTTGAGCACCGTCTTAGTATTTCTTAGTCTCATTGCTATCTTCCTGTTGAACTGTAAAATGTTCAGGAATTTAGCCATTTCTGTACTTAGGGGTATCTTTATTATGACCGTTGTACTCCCTCAACGATCACCTTCATCTTTTATAGATCACTTTTTCTCTAAATGCAAAGCATACAATGGGGAATTTCTTTCAATTATCTTTCTGAGCTTCTTTCGATTGTCTTTCTTTCTTTCTCAATTCATAGTTATCAATCCTCCCCCTCGAAATGTGGCACAAACTTTTCTGCCATAATTTCGAAACATTCATAACTCTTGTGAATGAGGATACTTTAATAACTTCATCCACGTGATTACATCATGGAAGATAAAATTATTTCTTAATTCGTATGGGAGTATGTATTCTTTTCCTCATTTCACTTCAAGAACTCAACAGAGTCTTTTCATCAGTACTTCTGCAAGTCATGCTTGCATGTCATTCTTATCATGAGGTTCGTTTTCAACTTCCTTTTGTTCTTAAACTCATACTAGGACAGCATAAGAGCTACCCTAAACTTCTCTCCCTGTGCGGGATACACATGGTCATCTCACTTTCTCCTGCCATGCAGGACAAGTGTTATGCCAACTTTACCCCACAACACGGGTATTTTCTTAAATTTTATGCTGCCACGCGAGGCAATTCCCTTGAAGGGACATGAATGCCAGGATTGGCTCATATACAATCATTAAATTCAGGAATAAATATGTTATTCTTTAACACACATGCTTAATCCGACGTTGGTCAAATTAAACATGCATGCCACTCATTACAATTCATATCATGATGATAAAAAAAACTGAAAATTAAATTATTTTTTATAGAGGGTACATAAAAGATATTTCTTAAACTAAACTTTTATTGTTCTATTTCTTTCTTGGATCAATATCCCTGAAATCTTCGAAAATTATTTCTTTTCAAGCCACTCTTAAAGAGGACACAATTTCTCATGCAATGGCCTACTATCATATACACAATTTGTGTTTAGGCTTTTCATCATCTGAGTCACAAGTACCCAGTGCTTTTCTTTCTCTTTCATAATGCTCATTAAACTCTGATTTCTTTATGTTCTATACTATATCACCTTTGGGCAGATATAGGACAAAACAACTTTCTTATACATTAATTCTATATCACCGTTGGGCAGAAATAAAATTAAATGCATAAAACTCATAGATAAAATTCATAAAATTCTCTATCAATAACTTTTGCTAAAATTAGCAACATCATGAATACAGTATTCTTGTACATTAATTTCACATCACAGTCAATTATCATTAACACTCTTCAAAATTAAATTCTCCCGTTGGTTCGAATTTAATTAGAAGATCATCATCATCATCATTGCAGCGGAAAATACATCTTTCTGTTTCATAAACATTTCTTGATCTTTATCTATTCTCTGAAAAATTGGTCACTTTGATGCATAATTTATCAGAGATTTAAATTTCAACCTCAAACTCATAAATAAGCTTATAATATTGTTACCATCAACGTTGGTCAGAAAATAACAATATCATAATTTCACTTAAATCATAATGTGAATATCCCTCTAATTAAAATTTTCTCGTTGGTTCCAATTTTAATTAGAGGATAAACCTTTCATCGTTTTCTGAACAACTACAATTGCTCTTCAAATTAAATCCTCCCGTTGGTTCGGATTTAATGAAAAAGACAATATTCTTTTTCTTTGCAGCGGAAACATTAAACAAAATTCTTAAAATAATTCTTATTCAGAAGCATCGTTTTGTACATATCCATTCTCTAAGCAATTATCCCGTTGGTTCAAATTGGATAGAGATGGAAAACAAAACAAAATTCTTCAAAATTTGCTTCTGAAAAAAATAAACTCAATGCTTTATTGTGCATTACCAGGCTCATTCTTTTCTTTTCTTGGCCCAAGACAGCAGAAGCTGGCTCGACCCAACTCATCATTCAGCCCGACCCCTCTCCCTCGCGCGCACGCACTGCCTGTCCAGGCCGCAACGTGGGCCTAGGCCGGTAAAGTGCCACGGCAGCGCGCCCCGCCTGGGCCGCGATGCAGCCCGCTCAATCTCGGCCATCCGTGCGCATCCGACGGCCGAGCGCGCATCTAGGGCGAACAAAACCGTCAGGCCGCCCGCGTGAAAGGTCTTGATGGCTAGAGGGGGGGTGAATAGCCTATTAAAATTTTCTACAACGACAAGCTAAACAAGTTTATCAATATAACAAATAGTGAGATGCGAGTTTTGCTTAGCCTATGGGTGTTTGCAAGTCACCTATCCAATTCACAATTCTAGTATTTGCACTCAACCGCACAAGTCAAACCGAGAAGGTAAGTACAACTACAACTAGCAAGCTACACAAGAGAACTACTCTAGCTAAGCTAACTAGCTAGCAAAGATAACTAAGAAATTAATACAAGAGAGATAGGAGGGTATCACTGAGGGGCGAAGTATTGAGTCAACCAATCAATATGATCAATAGATGAATACCAATATAACCGAACACCGGGATCAATCAATCACAATATGAAAGTGATGACACGAAGATTTATCCCGAGGTTCACGTGCTTGCCGGCACGCTAGTCCCCGTTGTGTCCCTCTTCACCACGTGGTTCGGTGGCTAATCGGTCACACACCGAGCCTCTCAAAAGGCACCACAAGAACCTACCAAATGGCAAAAGGTTGCAATGACACGAGCAATATACTAACGTTGCCTTTGGCGCTTCGCCGAGGTAGGCACAAACCCCTCACAATCACCGGAGGTGCCCAAGAACAATCACCAACTCTTACCAACGCCTCCAAGCTGCTCCAAGCCGTCTAGGTGACGGCAACCACCAAGAGAAACAAGAATCCCGCAGCAAATCAACCACCAAGTGCCAACTAGATGCAATCTCACAATGCAAATGCACTTGGATCACTCAATCTCACTTCGAATATGCAAAGAAGCAAGAGAGATGAGTGGGAGGGGAGTTGCTTAGCTCAAAGTGCTCACAAGTATGTCAAATGTTCGGGAGAGAGAGCCTTGAGCCGGCCAACGAGTATTTATAGGCGTACCCCTTCGAATATAGCCGTTAGAAACTTAAACAACCGAAATCGGGCTGACCGGACGCGCTGGTCCAACTGACCGGACGCGCCGGTCGCCCAACGGCTAACTCGTGAAGTGCTGACCGGACGCGCTGGTCCAAACGACCGGACGCGCTGGTCGCCCAACGGCTAACTGCGAAGCAACGACTGGACACGCTGGTTCAACTGACCGGACGCGCCGGGAACGACCGGACACGCTGGTCCCGTGAAGGACCGGACGCGCTGGTCGCCTGAGCAGCGCTCAACGAAATAGTGACCGGACACGCTGAAGAAAATGACCGGACGTGACAGTGACAGCGTCCGGTTAGAGTCCAGTAAGCTCCCTGAACGACCGGACGCGTTCGATCATCAGTGATCGGACGCGCCTCGCGTCCGATCATCGAACTGAAAAACACGTAGACACTGAACACTGACCGGACGCGTCCGGTCATGCAAGGACCGCGCCCGGTTCAGCGTCCGGTCACCTCTGTGACCTCCGTTCGCCTCCATTTTTTTTCCGGACTTCCGGCGTAGTGGAAAATAATCGTTTCAACTTCTCGAAAACGCCTGAATCCCGCCTCGCAAGCTCGGCGGGAGGGAGAGAGGAACCCAAATCCTCTCTACCGCTCAAACTTCATCGCCTTCGTAAATGTGCCAACACCAACAAGTGATCTCGTCATGTGTGAGTGTGTTAGCATTTTTACAATTATTTTTCGAGGCGATATTAGTTCTATCCAAATGCATATGATCATGAAATGCACATCTAGAGGCACTTAGGAGTTCAATAGCCGCGTCATTCCCCTCTTTATAGTACGGCTATCTATCCTATAATGTAACCACACCCACTAGGTGTCTTGGTTACTAAAACACAACCCTTAAGCATATACCTTTGCCTTGATCACGTAGGGTTGCGTCCAAATCCAAGTGTGGCCATCATGATCACCATGTCCATCTTGCCACCAACCTTGGAGTGTACTAATCCTCATATGCTACATACAACTTAGGCATGGGATTAGTACTTAGGCATTGTCACTAATTACCAACACCAAACATAGGACTTTCAATCTCCCCCTTGTTGGTAATTGGTGACAAACCTTTCACAAAGATATTTTGATAAAATTTTGATTGAACCCATGTCACATTGTTGAAGGGTCGAGATGGCGGACTAGAGGGGGGGTGAATAGTCCTTTCTAAAACTTAAACACGTTGGCTAACCGAAATAAATGCGGAATTAAACTTAACGGTCTAGCCGAGACTACACCCCTCTATCTAAGTTCTCTAGCACCTTGCAAAGATCCTAATTAAGCAACTAAGGTGCTAAGCTTACCAAGAGCTCACCTAATCAATTCTAGAGCAAGGTCATACAAACCTATGCACTAGTACTTTGCAAGCAAGAGGGAGCTCCTACACAATTCTAGTAAGCAAAGCGCACAAAGCCTAAGCTCACTAGCAATGCTCAATAACAAGGCTACACAAGCCAAATTAGAGAGCGCAAACTACTTAGCTACACAAACTAAGCAATGTGACTAACAAGGTTACACAAACCAAATTAGTCACGCAAGGGGAAGCTTCTAGCTACACAAGCAAGAAGACAACTAGCAAGCTACACAAGCAAACTAGTTACGAGAGCAACTACACAAGCACAAGTATATATGAAAGTAAATACAAGCTTGTGTTGCACGAAAGCAAACCACCGAGAAGAGTAGACAATGTTGACACGGTGATTTTCTCCCGAGGTTCACTTGGTTGCCACCAAGCTACGTCCCCGTTGTGTCGACCAACACTTCGTGGTTCGGCGGCTAATCGGTCACACACCGAGCCTCTCAAAAGGCACCGCAAGAACCTACCATAAAGTGTGGTAGCTCAATGACACGCTCAACTAGAGTTGCTCTTCGCGATCCCCGCGGGGTGAGCACAATCCCCCTCACAAAGCTTCTCCGGAGCCTCGCACAATCTTCTTGCGAGCTTCGACGGAGCCACAAGCCACCAAGCCGTCTAGGAGGTGGCAACCTCCAAGAGTAACAAGCACCACCGGCTTGCAACACGATCACCTAGTGCCACACGATGCAATCTCTCAAAGCAACGCACTAGAATCGCTCTCTCACTCGATCCGATGAACACTATCAAGCATGAGTGAGTTAGAGGGCTCCCAAGCACTACCACACAAGTCACAAAGACTATAGTGTGCTCAGCTACCGGCCACAGCCGGCCACAAGGTCTATTTATAACCCCACAGTCAAATAGAGCCGTTACCCCACTTGACCGTTTTCTGCGGGAGCACCGGACGCGCCGGTGGTAACTCACCGGACGCGCTCAACCGCGTCCGGTGCCCCTCCGACATCCGCGTGTCCTCCGAATTTCAAATTCGTCCGTTAGATCCACCAACGGTCACTGCGTGCCAACGGTCAAATGACCCACCGGACGCGCTGCTGCGAACCACCGGACGCACCGGTGCGCACAGCACCCGCGCCCGCGAAGCAACCACCGGACGCGCTCCTCGCCACCACCGGACGCCACAGTACCCGCGTCCGGTGCGAGTCCAGTAAGCACCCTGGACCACCGGACGCGTCCGATGGTGTGACACCGGACGCGCACCGCGTCCGACGTCCTCATTTCCCTCAGGGCGCAAGACCGGACGCGCCGGTCCCGTGGGTCACCGGACGCGCCGGTGCCAAACCCTAGCTCGCGCGCCTGACGCCCGCGCTGCACTGACCGGACGCGCCGGTCCACCGTGACCGCGTCCGGTGCAGCGTCCGGTGCGGCGTCCGGTGCAGCGTCCTGTCACTTCCGTGACCGCGTTCGCCTCCGTTTCTTTTCCGACTTCCGGCGTAGTAGAAAATAGGCGTTTCATTTCCCCGAAATCGCCTGAATCCCGCGCTCGCACGCTCGGCGGGAGGGAGAGAGGACCCCCAAACCCTCTCTACCGCTCAAACTCCAACACCGTCGCAAACGTGCTAACACCAACAAGTGATCACCACTTTGTGCACGTGTGTTAGCATTTTCATAATCATTTTACCGAAGGAGTTAACCACTCAACTTGCCACGCCACTCGATCCTAACACGTATGCAAAGTTAGATCGCTCAAGTGGCACTAGATGACCGATATGCAAACAAGTTTGCCCCTCTTAATAGTACGGCCATCTATCCTAAACCCGGTCATCAACTTCTCTACACACCTATGACCGGTGAAATGGAAATGCCCTAGGTTATACCTTTGCCTTGCGCATTCCACTCCATCTCCTCCGACGTTGATGCAACACATACACCAACCATATCACAAATGATATGATCCACTTCATATCATCACGTGACCGTATTGGTTCATCGATCTTGACCTCACTTGCTCTTCACCGTTGCGTCGGTCCATCGGCGCCAAGTCATGCTCAAGCTTCACCGTCACACGCGGTCCCTCACTTCAAAGCCTCTAACTTGCCCTTCACACTTGCAACCGGTCCATCAAGCCAAGCCTCATCTTGATCTTCTCCACCTTGGTCACATGACTCTATGTCATGTCTCATATGCAATGAGCTCCTTCATGACACCATCACATGTGGACTAATCTCCTGTGTATCTCACATAACCACATATTAGTCCACCTAAGTTGTCACTCAATTACCAAAACCAAACAAGGACCTTTCAATCTCCCCCTTTTTGGTAATTGATGACAACTCTACAAAGATATGGAAATTATGCTTTTTCAAGCTAGCACTTCACATAAGTGTAAATTGCTAACTTGTTTTTGGATTTAATGTTACTTATCCAACTTTTAAGCTCTATGTTAAGATTTGGATAAGCACCATAAAATCCGACTTGGTAGTGATAACTCCCCCTACATATGTGCTCAAATGGTTTGGTTTCAAGCTTGCACATATGCATAAATATGAAATTTGTGGGAGGGTTAGCACTACTAAGTGATGCTAAGGTGTATAGAATAAACCTTTGTAGCTCGATACCAATTAGTAGCTTGATACCATTTGAAAATCACAAGTTTGCCATCATCCTTAGCATCATGAGTAGCTAGACATCAAAAACACTAGAATCCTCGTGAGATCACATTATAAGCATGGTTCTAGTTTTTGCATAATAATCACAAGTCTAGCTAACATCCTATGCATGCTAGTTATCAAATCATCATTCAAGTTCTATAACTAGCATACACCACACAAGCAAGCATATTGAATTTAAGAACTTTATGCAATGCAAGCAAGCACATGAATTATGCACATATCAAATGTAATCAATCAAAGTTCATGAGCTTGCTCCCCCTACTTGTGTGCTTTCTTTGTCCAAGAATGTTTGATCCCCTTACATTCTTCAATGTTACTCCCTCTTTGTCCATGTTCATGTCCAATCTTTCCAATCTCTCCCAAAAGCTCAAAAGCTTTCATATCTTTGTCCAACTTCTCCCCCTTTGTCATCAATTTCCATAAAAGGTGTTCTTCTCAATTGATACAAAGGCTTGTATTTGGGGTAGATGGTTGAGACTTGAATATTGCATTTTTGATGGACATTACCACATATGTTGGAATGACAAACTTTATGGTTGCTCTTGAGATTCCACATAGGATCTTTGACCTTGATACCAATTGGTGGGGCTCCTTCCCCTATGTCATAGCATGTGTCATTCACTTGAGATACCACTTGAAAATGAGGGTAGCATTACTTGATTTGATCACTTAAAGTTGAGGATCACTTGTGAAACCATTGTCTTGCATGAATGATACCACGTGAAGATACCACGAGTAGGAATGTGATACCTTTTGAAAGAATTTTCTAGTATGGATCCACTTTGAAGGATTTGACAATAATATTCATTTCTTGAACATTCACTATCTTCATGAGTACCATTTGTAAGATATCACTTGTAAGTTGATGATCTAGACACCACTAGTGAATACCACTTGGAAGATCAATTTGAGTCTAGATACCACTTGAAACAAACTAGATATCTATTTTCATTATTGTCTTGTGCTTGTACTCTTATCATTGTCATGAGCTTCTTGTATGACTTGAACTAAGTTGATCTAATGACAAGCTTCTTCACACCTCATGCTAAGGATTATCTTGCCAATGTTGTACTTGTCACTTGTTAGCAATCCAAACTAGAACAAGTACTTAGGTTCACTAGCTCATGAACAAATTCATACTCATACCACTAGATCATTTAGACAATCAAGCAATAGTGGTAGGCAATGAGTCTAAAAAAAAAAAAAATTCATTTGTCATGCATGATCCTAATAAGCATGTACTATATGCACTAACCGCATACTAGTAAGGAATGAAATGATCATGCACATTTCAATGATACCTTTGCTATGTTGGAGTAGAGGATAGTCACATAGATTCCAATTCATTACTCCAATAGCAATATGAAGTCCAATTTATAAGCTTGGTGAAGACCAATCATCATAGATAAATCCATTCTTCACCCATATGAAAATGTAAACCACTTATGATCAAGTGCACTATCTCTTGAGTTGTGGTTGGCTTGCTTCATCCTTTTGATCAATGCTTGCATGAGAGAACTACTTAGAATACCACTTGAAATACATGACTAGCTCTCTTTTGGGTGTTGCTTGTTCTTTAGATCAATCCTTTTGATTGCTTCAACTAAGCATCACAAGTTCCTCGGATCACCACTTCTATGTTAGCCTTCCAAGTCCCAAACTTGGTTTCACCTACACACGGCGGCAAGCCCCTCACTAGGGAGAAGTGACCTTTCTCCAAAGAACCACTCTTGATACTCACTTGAAATGATATAGTTTGATTGATCCAAATGATGAACTCAATCTTGATGAATAATCCTTGAATCTACATTTGAGTCCAATTCTTTCTACTTGTTTAAGTCCTTTTCCTTCTACCAAATGATCTCCAATTATCACTAGAACTTAAACTTCACCTTCATCTTAAGTTTGATCTTGATCTTCAAATTGAGTACCAAATAAGTATACCAAGTACATTTCACAATACAAAAGTCTTGTACTCATTGCTTTTCATGCTTCTAGATCAATCCAAAACCAAACTTAGGTACCTCAACCATTTATAAACATGTTTCCAACTTGAGGACCTTTCAATTAAAGTGACTCTAGATTAATCCAATGATTGTCACTTTTCTGGCAGATTCTGTACCCTTCAAAGAATAATTCATATCTCACAATGTACAGATCCAAATGTCATGAAATTTGGTGGAAATGTGCTTCACTAAGTCATCTAGCAACTGTAAAAATTTGAACTTCTTTTGACTTCTATATTGCTACCAGATTTCAAATCTTCCACCACTGTTACATGCTGAAAACTGCTGCACTATAGCTGACAAGATGTACTCCAAAAACGAAGCATTTCTTATTCAATTCTCATGAAATTTCTACAGCATCTTCTTTCATAAGTGTAGAGCATGTATACCAAATTTCAAGCCAATCCAAATAGATTTGATCACTCAAACATGGCTAAGATCACTGCTAGCTCAGATTTTTAATGTAGGACAGATTTCAATACATGAGCTATTCTTCATCAAATATGAATCAAACTTGAAACTAACTTGTTTGAACACTTTCACAAGACATATATCCATTCAATCCACTTACTAAATATCATCTCATGAATTTATTCAACCCAAATCAATCCAAACTTGATTGCTAAGCATTTAATCCATTCAATCATCTCATAGCAAGCAACATTGCACATTTATCCAATTCAATCAACTCATATGCACCCAAATAAAATGATCAACAAGAGATATACCTTGGTTAGCTCATGATCATCCAATAGCAAGCTTTTACTCAAATAGATTGCAAGCCATCAAATAATTCCAATAAAACATTCACAACTTGATCATGACACTTGTATGTTGTAGCACTTTGGACTTCACTTATTTTGACTTGGCATTGGGATTGATATGCATTGAGCTTCACAACTTGACTCAATATATATAATGAACAAAATTAATCCAAATGAATCAAGCCTCCAATGCCGATGGTACCTACAATCATTTATCCACTTTTTGATGGTAACCAAACTAGTTTGGGTCCTCTCAAATTAGGTGCAACATACTTAGGCATAGCCTTAGTATGAGTAGCGGGATGTTTTGCAATTCCAGCCAATAAGGTACCATTGCCATCCTTTCTAAGCATATTGGTATTATCAATTGAAATAGGCTTAGAATTGTTACCTAGGGGACATAAATGAGCCATGTGTCCCCTTTCCCGGCATAAGTAGCAACTTCTTTTAGAGTGAGCCTTTTCTTCCTTGCTCATGTGTTGCTTCTCAATGCCTTGCCTCTTATGAGTTGCTTGAGCCTTCTTCTCAAGCTTGGTAGGACACCCCGAGACAAAGTGTCCCTTATCTTCACATTTGAAGCACTTGATGTGAGTCAAATTTCTTTTCTCATTTTGATTCTTGCTCATCATCTTGGCATCTTGAATTTGCATTGGATGCCTTGCTTTACCACCCCTTCTTGTTTTCTTCTTCTTCTTCATCAAGTCATCATCATCTTCATGGTTGATCTTGACTTGAGCTTGGGGCTTTGCTTTTGGCTCAACTTGAGACTTCTTGGTAGGGCAACACTTGACAATATGTCCCATTTCATAGCATCGGTGGCACATGAGTTGGGATAGCTTCTTTGCATTTTGCTTCTTCATAATCTTGCCCTTGCTCTTGTTGTAGCCAATACCACTCTTATCACCATATCTTCTTTGATTGGTCATGATATGCTCAATGGCGATTTTAGAGTTGTAGCACCTCTCTAACTTGTTGCTCAAATTCTTCACTTCACTTTTGAGCTCATTGTTCTCCTTCAAAAGGTTAGTCTCACAAGACATAGAAGTAGAACAAGCATTTAATTGTGAAGAACATGGCATATCTAATAAATCATCACAAGAGGTGGATACATGCTTCTTGCCTACATCACAAGGGTTAGTAATATGTGATTGATCATTTGACCCAAATGATGAGCTCTCACTAGTTTTGGTTTCTTCATTAGAAAGCTTCTTAGTGAGTAAAGCATGTTCTTGTACCAAGTTATCATGAGCAACACTAAGTTCCTCATGAGCCAATTTTAGCTCCTCATGTGAACAAATAGTAAGCTTTTGTTGTTCACATGTGGTTTTTAGAAACAAGTTTTCTTTTTCCAATTTACTTGCTTTTTCCATTTCTCTTTTTAAGGCTCTTGAGAGTTTATAAAGAAGCTTAAAATTTGGATCATCACAATCCACAATAAAACCACCAACATGTATCTTATTGTTACCATGTGATGATGTCGAAGAGCTTGTTGAAGCATCACTCTCATAGCCAACATCTTCACCATCAAGTGTGCATGGGGTAGAATCATTTCTTGTATCACTTGTGGCATTTTCATTCTTCTTGTCAAGTGATCTTGTGATATGATCATCTTTGTCATCACTTGACCGTGAGGTGGAGCAATCCTCCACAACCACCTTGTTGTGGTCATGCTCAACATCCTTATGTACCTCCATCACTATGTGATCATCCTTCTTGAATTTTCCATCATCCCAAATTGAGGAGTCACCATAGTGATGCTTGAGTGCCGTCCATATGCTATGTGCACTTGAGAGACACATCACCTTGTTAAAGATTTCATCATTCAAAGCTTTGATTAGATAACGCTTAGCTTGTGCATCAAGTGTTCGGCAATCCTTTTGAGCTTGGGTACGGTTACCACACCCATCCAAGTCATGAGAAAAACCAACAACTATGATCCACCAAAACTTAGGGCCAAGAGCACGAAAATGATCAAGCATGTGATTTTTCCACCGTGCATAGTGAGTGCCATCAAAAATGTGTTCCACACAATCATCTAGCCCATAAGTCGCCATCCTCTCGGGTCGGTGAAGACCGCAAATGAGAGACCCGGCTCTGATACCACTTGAAGGGTCGAGATGGCGGACTAGAGGGGGGGTGAATAGTCCTTTCTAAAACTTAAACACGTTGGCTAACCGAAATAAATGCGGAATTAAACTTAACGGTCTAGCCGAGACTACACCCCTCTATCTAAGTTCTCTAGCACCTTGCAAAGATCCTAATTAAGCAACTAAGGTGCTAAGCTTACCAAGAGCTCACCTAATCAATTCTAGAGCAAGGTCATACAAACCTATGCACTAGTACTTTGCAAGCAAGAGGGAGCTCCTACACAATTCTAGTAAGCAAAGCGCACAAAGCCTAAGCTCACTAGCAATGCTCAATAACAAGGCTACACAAGCCAAATTAGAGAGCGCAAACTACTTAGCTACACAAACTAAGCAATGTGACTAACAAGGTTACACAAACCAAATTAGTCACGCAAGGGGAAGCTTCTAGCTACACAAGCAAGAAGACAACTAGCAAGCTACACAAGCAAACTAGTTACGAGAGCAACTACACAAGCACAAGTATATATGAAAGTAAATACAAGCTTGTGTTGCACGAAAGCAAACCACCGAGAAGAGTAGACAATGTTGACACGGTGATTTTCTCCCGAGGTTCACTTGGTTGCCACCAAGCTACGTCCCCGTTGTGTCGACCAACACTTCGTGGTTCGGCGGCTAATCGGTCACACACCGAGCCTCTCAAAAGGCACCGCAAGAACCTACCATAAAGTGTGGTAGCTCAATGACACGCTCAACTAGAGTTGCTCTTCGCGATCCCCGCGGGGTGAGCACAATCCCCCTCACAAAGCTTCTCCGGAGCCTCGCACAATCTTCTTGCGAGCTTCGACGGAGCCACAAGCCACCAAGCCGTCTAGGAGGTGGCAACCTCCAAGAGTAACAAGCACCACCGGCTTGCAACACGATCACCTAGTGCCACACGATGCAATCTCTCAAAGCAACGCACTAGAATCGCTCTCTCACTCGATCCGATGAACACTATCAAGCATGAGTGAGTTAGAGGGCTCCCAAGCACTACCACACAAGTCACAAAGACTATAGTGTGCTCAGCTACCGGCCACAGCCGGCCACAAGGTCTATTTATAACCCCACAGTCAAATAGAGCCGTTACCCCACTTGACCGTTTTCTGCGGGAGCACCGGACGCGCCGGTGGTAACTCACCGGACGCGCTCAACCGCGTCCGGTGCCCCTCCGACATCCGCGTGTCCTCCGAATTTCAAATTCGTCCGTTAGATCCACCAACGGTCACTGCGTGCCAACGGTCAAATGACCCACCGGACGCGCTGCTGCGAACCACCGGACGCACCGGTGCGCACAGCACCCGCGCCCGCGAAGCAACCACCGGACGCGCTCCTCGCCACCACCGGACGCCACAGTACCCGCGTCCGGTGCGAGTCCAGTAAGCACCCTGGACCACCGGACGCGTCCGATGGTGTGACACCGGACGCGCACCGCGTCCGACGTCCTCATTTCCCTCAGGGCGCAAGACCGGACGCGCCGGTCCCGTGGGTCACCGGACGCGCCGGTGCCAAACCCTAGCTCGCGCGCCTGACGCCCGCGCTGCACTGACCGGACGCGCCGGTCCACCGTGACCGCGTCCGGTGCAGCGTCCGGTGCGGCGTCCGGTGCAGCGTCCTGTCACTTCCGTGACCGCGTTCGCCTCCGTTTCTTTTCCGACTTCCGGCGTAGTAGAAAATAGGCGTTTCATTTCCCCGAAATCGCCTGAATCCCGCGCTCGCACGCTCGGCGGGAGGGAGAGAGGACCCCCAAACCCTCTCTACCGCTCAAACTCCAACACCGTCGCAAACGTGCTAACACCAACAAGTGATCACCACTTTGTGCACGTGTGTTAGCATTTTCATAATCATTTTACCGAAGGAGTTAACCACTCAACTTGCCACGCCACTCGATCCTAACACGTATGCAAAGTTAGATCGCTCAAGTGGCACTAGATGACCGATATGCAAACAAGTTTGCCCCTCTTAATAGTACGGCCATCTATCCTAAACCCGGTCATCAACTTCTCTACACACCTATGACCGGTGAAATGGAAATGCCCTAGGTTATACCTTTGCCTTGCGCATTCCACTCCATCTCCTCCGACGTTGATGCAACACATACACCAACCATATCACAAATGATATGATCCACTTCATATCATCACGTGACCGTATTGGTTCATCGATCTTGACCTCACTTGCTCTTCACCGTTGCGTCGGTCCATCGGCGCCAAGTCATGCTCAAGCTTCACCGTCACACGCGGTCCCTCACTTCAAAGCCTCTAACTTGCCCTTCACACTTGCAACCGGTCCATCAAGCCAAGCCTCATCTTGATCTTCTCCACCTTGGTCACATGACTCTATGTCATGTCTCATATGCAATGAGCTCCTTCATGACACCATCACATGTGGACTAATCTCCTGTGTATCTCACATAACCACATATTAGTCCACCTAAGTTGTCACTCAATTACCAAAACCAAACAAGGACCTTTCAATTGTCCAAGTATATTACCATGTGTAAGAATTATGGACATGTGATCATGAATTCAAATTGATAGCAATGGCTCCCCCTACATGTATGCTATATGTTTGGATTTTGGAAGCATACATGTTAGATAGGAAAGATTAGGAGCATTGTCTACCAATAGGTGCTAAGTGTTTTAGATTATAGACCTTTGAAGCGTGATACCATCGGAGTAGCGATAAACACCATCTTAGCACCTTGTGTAGTTAGATTTCACTTGGAAAAGCACAAACATAACTAGAAACCTCGTGAGATCAACATTATAAGCAAGGTTCTAGTACCACTTTGAAAAAAAAACATGAAGCAAGAAAAATCTAACTACTTCCTATTCATGCTAGTACCACAATGCATCATTCAAATTATACTAGCAAGTCACCATAAAAGCAATGTATCGGAGAAAACGAAATGCATAACTATGCATCATACATATGAGGTGCACATAGAAATGCAACATTCATGTTTAAAAGCTTGCTCCCCCTACTTGTGTGCTTCTTTTATCAATTCTTCTTTTATCAATTCTCCCCCTTTAGGATCTTTGTGAAACATTTTCAAACATTTTCTCCCCCACAACATTTTTTGAGTTCTATCTTTGTGAACAACATTATTTTTTCCCCCTTTGGCACCAATTGACCACAAGGAGCAAACTTTAGATAGATTATCATGTTGAAATATGGGGTGAGGATCAAGTTTATGATTCAACCTAGATTGCTGGCATAAATAAAATACTTCGGTTTGATCCAAGGGCAAGCTTCTTCACACCTCACTAGAAGGGTTATCATGCACCATGTTGAAGCAAATATTTAGACAAGTTTTCTAGATTAAATACTTAGGATCACAAGCTACTTAAACAAGTTATATGCTACCACTAGATCATACAAGTCATGGAAACAATAGTGGCACCATATAAACTTCAAATTTATTTAATTTTCATGAATGATCCTAGAACATAAGAAATCATGACTAGATGCACTAAACAAGTCCTTAGCATAGAATGTATGACATGTCAACCAATTGTACCTTGGGGCTTGAAGGAGAGGCATGTCATATATGGGGTGCATCAACTCATGTTGGAGAAATCAAGTATGTTCAACTCATTCTTTAGCTTGTGAAATCTCTTCTCATCAAGTGACTTGGTGAATAGATCGGCTAATTGATCTTCGGTGCCCACACTCTCAATAGCAATGTCACCCTTTTGTTGATGATCTCTAATAAAGTGATGGCGAACATCAATATGCTTTGTTCTTTGATGTTGAATCGGATTGTTAGTTAGCTTCACGGCACTTTCATTGTCACATAGCAATGGCACATTCTTGAAATTGATTCTAAAATCCTTCAATGTTGCCTTGATCCACAAGATTTGTGCACAACAACTACCCGCGGCGATGTATTCGGCTTCGGCGGTAGATAGTGCAATACTATTTTGCTTCTTGGATGACCATGAGACAAGTGATCTTCCCAACAATTGACATGTCCCGGAAGTGCTCTTTCTCTCCACTTTATCACCGGCATAGTCGGAATCCGAATATCCAACTAGCTCAAAACTTGCACCTTTGAGATACCACAATCCAACATCTTGTGTATGCTTTAAGTACCTCAATATTCTCTTTGTTGCCTTCAAATGACTTTCTCTTGGTGAGGCTTGAAATCTTGCACACATACATACACTAAACATCACATCGGGCCTTGATGCCGTCACATAGAGTAGGCTACCAATCATTGATCTATATAGCTTTTGATCCACCATGTTACCACTCTTGTCACTATCCAAGCTTCCACTAGTGCCCATTGGAGTTGTTATACTCTTTGCATCTTCCATGCCAAACTTCTTGAGCATATCTTTAATGTACTTAGTTTGGCTCACAAATGTACCTTCTTTCATTTGTTTGATTTGAAGTCCAAGAAAGAAACTAAGTTCACCAATCATTGACATTTCAAATTCCTTGGCCATCATTTTTCTAAACTCATAACAATAATCTTGATTGGTTGAACCGAATATGATATCATCAACATATATTTGCAACACAAATAAGTCTTTCTCAATCTTCTTGGTGAATAGTGTTGTATCAACTTTGCCCATGACAAATCCTTTGGATAGCAAGAAGTCCCTCAATCTTTCATACCATGCTCTAGGTGCTTGCTTCAATCCATACAAAGTTTTTCTCAATTTGTAGACATGATTGGGTTTCTTATCATCTTCAAAACCGGGAGGTTGCTCCACATACACCTCCTCTTGGATGTACCCATTGAGAAATGCACTCTTCACATCCATTTGAAATAGCTTGATATTGTGAGCACAAGCATAGGCAAGTAAGATCCTAATTGCTTCCAATCTTGCAACTGGGGCATAAGTTTCACCAAAGTCAAGACCCTCTATTTATGTGTAACCTTGAGCCACTAGTCTTGCTTTGTTCCTTACTACTATCCCATCTTGATCTTGCTTGTTGCGAAAGACCCATCTTGTTCCAATGACATTGTGATCCTTAGGCCTCTCAACTAGTTCCCATACTTCATTTCTCTTGAAGTTGTTGAGCTCTTCATGCATTGCATTTACCCAATCCGGATCTCTCAATGCTTTATCAATATCCTTGGGTTCTTCCATTGAAACAAAAGAAGAGTGACCACAAAATGATGTCAATCTTGATCTAGTTTGAACTCCTCTTTGTATGTCACCAATGATGGAATCCAATGGATGGTCTCTTGCAATGTTAGTTGGTTGAAGCACTTGGACTTGATTGCTTGGATGTTGATGTTGATCATGAGTTGGAGATGATGAACTAGCCACTTGTTGATCTTGTTGCACTTGAGATGATGTACTAGCTTGATTTTGCATTAGAGAACCACTAGCTTGAGTGATTGGGCTTTGGAGCACTTGATCTTTGTTGTCATCCACATCAATTACTTATTTTGGTCTAATATCACCAATATCCATCTCTTTCATAGCATTACTCAATTGAGTTCCTCTCACATCATCCAAGTTATCTTCTTCATCTTGAGAGCCATTTGTTTCATCAAACTCAACATCATGCACTTCTTCAAGTAAACCACTAACCAAATTCCAAACTCTATAAGCTTTACTAGTAGTTGAGTAACCAAGTAGAAATCCTTCATCACATTTCTTCTCAAACTTGCTCAATCTAGTGCCCTTCTTCAAGATGTAGCATTTGCAACCAAATACCCGAAAGTATGCAATGTTGGGCTTTCTTCCATTTAAGATCTCATATGGTGTCTTCTCTAGAAACTTGTGGCAATAGAGGCGGTTGCTATAGAAGCAAGCCGTGTTGATTGCTTCGGCCCAAAATGAATGACTCACATTATACTCATTCAACATTGATCTTGCCATATCAATTAAGGTTCTATTCTTCCTTTCAACTAGGCCATTTGATTGAGGTGTATACTTGGCCGAGAATTGATGTTTGATTCCAAGCTCTTCACATAGCTCATCAACTCTTGTGTTTCTAAACTCACTTCCATTGTCACTTCTTATTTTCTTGATTGTGGTCTCAAATTCATTTTGCACTCTTTTGATGAACTTCTTGAATATGTCAAATACATCACTTTTGTCCCCAAGAAAGAATACCCATGTGTATCTAGTGAAATCATCCACAATCACAAAACCATACTTGTTGCCACCAATGCTTGTGTATGTAGTTGTCCCAAATAGATCCATGTGCAAAAACTCAAATGCCTTGGAAGTACTCATAATGCTCTTCAATGGATGAGTGTTGCCTACTTGCTTTCCGGCTTGACATGCACTACATAGCTTATCTTTCTCAAATGTGACATCCTTCAATCCTCTAACTAAGTCATGCTTCACTAACTTGTTCAATTGCTTCATGCCAACATGACCAAGTCTTCTATGCCATAACCAACCCATACTTGATTTGATGAGCAAACATGTTGAAAGTTGAGTGTCACTAGCATTAAAATCAACCAAGTATAGATTCTCATATCTAAAACCTTTGAAGATCAAGTTAGAGCCATCAACACTAATTATCTCCACATCATCAACACCAAATATGCACTTGAAACCGAGATCACACAATTGAGCAACCGACAACAAGTTGAAATTGAGCTTTTCAACTAGTAGCACATTGGAGATGCTATGATCATTTGAGATTGCAATCCTTCCAAGAGCCTTTACATCACCCTTGCTATTGTCACCAAATGTGATGCTATCAATGCCACTATCATTTGATTTGAGAGAGTTGAACATTCTTGAATCACCGGTCATATGTTGAGAGCACCCACTATCAAGCACCCAATGCCTTCCTCCGGCCTTGTAATTTACCTACAAAATAATTTAATGTCTTTTAGGTATCCATACTTGCTTGGGTCCTTGGAGGTTAGTCACTAAGCTCTTTGGTACCCAAATGACCTTCTTCTTTGGGCCCATAATTGGTGTACCAACAAACTTAGCATGCACACCTTTCTCTCCCTTGGTAAGCACATAACAAGAATCAAAAGGAATGTAAGGTACATTAGCATTTTTCTTGTTCTTATTCATTTTATTGCAATTAATCTCTAGATGCCCAACTTGCTTGCATCTATTGCAATAACGACCATTGCCCTTCACAAAGCGAGACTTTGGAGTAGCAAAGGCCGCCTTGCCCTTCTTGGGAGTATAGCCCAATCCCTCTTTGTTAAGAGAGAACCTTTGGCTACCCAAGCATTTTAGCAAGCGGGCATCCCCACCATAGGCGTTGCCTAATGCGCGGGTGAGATCATCCACCTCTCTCTTGAGAGTCTCAACCACAAGTGATGAATCACTAGTAGTAGAGGTAGAGTTGGTTGTGGTGGATGATGATGAGCTACATGAAGCATTAGTAGGACTAACAAATAAAGAATCATCAATAATATCACATGTTAGTCCAATATCACAAGTGACAATCACTTGCTCCTCCTTAGCTTCCTTCATGAACTTCTCCAACTTAAGGTCCTTTTCCTTGATGAGCTCAAGTAGAGTGGAGTGGGCTTCCTTAAGCCTAGTGTGAGCAATTTCAAGATCCTCGTGGTCTTCCTTTAGACACTCACGAGAAGCCTCTAGCTCATCAAAGGATTTCCTAAGAGCTTTGAGCTCTTGTTCAATTCCTTTGCACTCCTTACTCTTTTTGAGAGCAACAAGCTCCTCCATCAAGGCATCATTTTCATTGCTCTTGGCAATGAGCTCTTGTTCCAAGATTTTGTATTTCTTGGTTGTCCTCTTATAGCCCTTGCTCATTTGATCTATTATGCCTAATAGATCATCCTTGGAGTAGTCCTCATCCTCCTCATCATCACTCCTACAATCATCACTAGCACAAGAATCATCATCACTATCATCATATTTTACCTTTGTAGGCTTGGCCATAAGGCATGTTGATGAAGTGTCGAAGATGGATGGCTTGTTGGAGAGGGCGATGTTTGCAATGGCTCGCCGAGTGATCCTCTCATCATCACTAGAGCTTTCATCATCATCACTATCGGAGTTGTCACTATCCCAAGTGACTACATAACCACCACCCTTCTTCTTCTTGTTGAAAGTGAAGCTCTTCTTTGCTTTCTTCTCATTCTCTTTCTTATCCTTCTTGTTCTTCTTGAGCTTCAAGTCCCCATTATGAAATCTCTTATCTTCATAGGGGCAATCCGCCACTATGTGATCGGGGCTATTGCAATTGTAGCAAAGGGTCTTTGCCTTTATAGTGTCTCTCCTTTTCCTTGCCCCATATCCTTTCTTCTTCATGAACCTTCCCATCTTGTGCACAAGGAGGGCCATGGTCTCATCATCGAATGGATCATCATCATCACTTTCTACCTTGCTCTTGCCCTTAGAGGATGAAGCCTTGAATGCAATGGGCTTCTCTTGCTTGACCTTGGTCTCCTTCTTCTCTTCTACCTCATCTTCATCATCATTGTATTGGGCATCGGTCATTATATCTCCAAGCACATTGGTTGGTTTGACCTTGTCCAATCCCTCTCTAAAGATCATTCTTCTCAAGGTGGCAAACTTCTTAGGTAAGCACATCAAGAACTTGTGTGAGAAGTCCTTGTCCTCAACCTTCTCCCCAAGCCCCTTGAGATCATTGACAATGACTTGGAGCCTATAAAACATCTCCGGGATGGATTCATCATCCTTCATCTTGAATGTGGAGAACTTGTCCTTGAGCATATATAGTTTGGCACTTTTTACCGTTGAAGTACCTTCATATGTTTCTTCAAGCCTTATCCAAAGCTCATTTGCCTTTTCAAGATCTTTGATTTGCTCAAATACTTTATCATCAATGGCACGATAGATTGTGTCAAGTGCCGCCGTATTGCATTGTTTGTGGATGCGGTCATTGGGAGTGAGGTTTTCCTCATCAAGAATGACGTATCCTTCTTTGGTCACATCCCAAACCTTCTCATGTATATTGCCTAGATATTGCTTCATCTTCCTTTTCCAATGATCAAAGGAAGAGACGCCATCAAAGAATGGAGGCTTGCCATTAACATGATTGAACATAACTTGAGCCATCTTACACCGAGGTTGTTAAGCCTTACAAACGGTGACCACGGCTCCGATACCACTTGAAAGGTCTTGATGGCTAGAGGGGGGGTGAATAGCCTATTAAAATTTTCTACAACGACAAGCTAAACAAGTTTATCAATATAACAAATAGCGAGATGCGAGTTTTGCTTAGCCTATGGGTGTTTGCAAGCCACCTATCCAATTCACAATTCTAGTATTTGCACTCAACCGCACAAGTCAAACCGAGAAGGTAAGTACAACTACAACTAGCAAGCTACACAAGAGAACTACTCTAGCTAAGCTAACTAGCTAGCAAAGATAACTAAGAAATTAATACAAGAGAGATAGGAGGGTATCACTGAGGGGCGAAGTATTGAGTCAACCAATCAATATGATCAATAGATGAATACCAATATAACCGAACACCGGGATCAATCAATCACAATATGAAAGTGATGACACGAAGATTTATCCCGAGGTTCACGTGCTTGCCGGCACGCTAGTCCCCGTTGTGTCCCTCTTCACCACGTGGTTCGGTGGCTAATCGGTCACACACCAAGCCTCTCAAAAGGCACCACAAGAACCTACCAAATGGCAAAAGGTTGCAATGACACGAGCAATATACTAACGTTGCCTTTGGCGCTTCGCCGAGGTAGGCACAAACCCCTCACAATCACCGGAGGTGGCCAAGAACAATCACCAACTCTTGCCAACGCCTCCAAGCTGCTCCAAGCCGTCTAGGTGGCGGCAACCACCAAGAGAAACAAGAATCCCGCAGCAAATCAACCACCAAGTGCCAACTAGATGCAATCTCACAATGCAAATGCACTTGGATCACTCAATCTCACTTCGAATATGCAAAGAAGCAAGAGAGATGAGTGGGAGGAGAGTTGCTTAGCTCAAAGTGCTCACAAGTATGTCAAATGTTCGGGAGAGAGAGCCTTGAGCCGGCCAACGAGTATTTATAGACGTACCCCTTCGAATATAGCCGTTAGAAACTTAAACAGCCGAAATCGGGCTGACCGGATGCGCTGGTCCAACTGACCGGACGCGCCGGTCGCCCAACGGCTAACTCGTGAAGTGCTGACCGGACGCGCTGGTCCAAACGACCGGACGCGCTGGTCGCCCAACGGCTAACTGCGAAGCAACGACTGGACACGCTGGTTCAACTGACCGGACGCGCCGGGAACGACCGGACACGCTGGTCCCGTGAAGGACCGGACGCGCTGGTCGCCTGAGCAGCGCTCAACGAAATAGTGACCGGACGCGCTGAAGAAAATGACCGGACGCGACAGTGACAGCGTCCGGTTAGAGTCCAGTAAGCTCCCTGAACGACCGGACGCGTCCGATCATCAGTGACCGGACGCGCCTCGCGTCCGATCATCGAACTGAAAAACACGTAGACACTGAACACTGACCGGACGCGTCCGGTCATGCAAGGACCACGTCCGGTTCAGCGTCCGGTCACCTCTGTGACCTCCGTTCGCCTCCATTTTTTTTCCGAACTTCCGGCGTAGTGGAAAATAATCGTTTCAACTTCTCGAAAACGCCTAAATCCCGCCTCGCAAGCTCGGCGGGAGGGAGAGAGGAACCCAAATCCTCTCTACCGCTCAAACTTAATCGCCTTCGTAAATGTGCCAACACCAACAAGTGATCTCGTCATGTGTGAGTGTGTTAGCATTTTCACAATCATTTTTCGAGGCGATATTAGTTCTATCCAAATGCATATGATCATGAAATGCACATCTAGAGGCACTTAGGAGTTCAATAGCCGCGTCATTCCCCTCTTTATAGTACGTCTATCTATCCTATAATGTAACCACACCCACTAGGTGTCTTGATTACTAAAACACAACCCTTAAGCATATACCTTTGCCTTGATCACGTAGGGTTGCGTCCAAATCCAAGTGTGGCCATCATGATCACCATGTCCATCTTGCCACCAACCTTGGAGTGTACTAATCCTCATATGCTACATACAACTTAGGCATGGGATTAGTACTTAGGCATTGTCACTAATTACCAACACCAAACATAGGACTTTCACCGCGATGCAAGAACCCTAGCTTCATTTCCTCTTCACCCTTTCTCTCTCGCGCGTCTCTCTCTCTCAGCAGCGCGACGCATCTCGAGCGACAGCGAGCCGCGCCGGAGGAGACGACAAAGACGGCGCCACCGCGGGACCTCTTGCCGGCAAGCGCGCTCCCCATCGGGAGAGCGCGCCACCGTCAAGCGGCTCCGTGTCGGCGCCCTGTACCCATACCCTCGCGGATGCACCTCGACGACGAACACCGGCGCGGTCCGGTCTTTCCCGCACGACGGCGGAGATGGCAGCGGTGAGGTAAGCCACCGGCCTTGCTTTTCTTTTCCCCTTCTGCGTTTGTCTTTTTCTACTCGGATCTGATTCGTTTTGGGGACGGGGATTGGAATTAGGGTTAGGGTTTCGACAAATTAGGGTTAGGGCCGATTCGATTCACTGTTCTTGTTCCTTTCTTTGTCTAAATCCGAACGGATCTAAACCGTTCTTATCTCTTTTGATTCTCTTCCCGCGTGAGGCGATAGTGACGGCGGCGGGTGAGCCGTAGGTGGGCCAACTGCCCATTTTCTTTCTCCTTTCATTCTAATTCTTTAGGGTTAGGGTTTCAAATTCATCCGATTCGAAAATCGTTTCTTCTTCTTTTCTCAATCCCGATCTAGATCTACACGCTAACAACCTTAGCTCCGGTACCAATGTTAAAGTCTTAGGACCTTTCTAGGTGTAGATCAGTGGGCGAAGGCTTCACTATTTGATTGATAGCACATGGATCCGAAAAGTCTAGCGAGACAGAGAGGATGGGAAGTAATACCGACCGTTCGTAGGTAGTGGCGAAGTGGTACTTCCTTTCGCGAGGTCGGTGAAGTCCGCTGGGGTCGATGGAGTCGCAGCAGTGCAGTAGACGCGACTCAGTGGCGGTGATGAAGACCGGTGGGGCTTCCCGCCGCTGGCAGTGCACCCTCGGGATCGGATCTGGGTTAGGACAGTGGGTGGCGGCTGTGGCAGTTGAACCTCATCCCCTAACCACTGGCCCCCACCTCCTATTTATAGCACTGCGCGACAGGGGCCCACCAGCCACTTCATTGGGCTGGGCGTCCCCGATCAGGACGCGAGATTAGGGCCCAGACAAGGCCGTTGGGCCAAGTCCAGTGGAGATCAAACTAACAGGCCATGCTTCCCGGTGTGTATTGGCAAGGTGGGTTGTTGTAGAACTGAACCCAGACATATAGTCGACCCACTGGTCGGGGAAAGGACACTGCGGCGCCGCTGACAGGTAGACCTCCTTGCCCACCGAGGAAATTGTTCCAGATGTACTGGGCAAGCTTGAAGGCGTCTTGCTTGGAGTTGAGGGAGTAGCCTCCAGCGCCACCGCCGATGGAGAGCATGACCCTTGGACTGGCAGGAGTTGATGTCTGCGGTGAGGTTTGTGCAGGCGTTGGAGTAGGGGTCGCAGTGACCCGCGAGGTTCAGCTGCGGCTTCTGCCCCGAGCCGAAGGCGATGTTGACCAAGGCATAGTTGCAGGTGTCGGCGAGGGTGCCCTCGTTGCCGTTCTGGCCCCAGTAGATGGCAATGCTGCCGCCATGGCTCCCGGGTAAAGGCGATGAAGAGGCAGGCAAGGGAGGAGGATGAAGCGTAAGTTGCCATTCTTGCTATAGCTTGAGCTCGATCGAACCCTTTGTGCTTGTGCTTGTGCTTGCGCTTGCGCCGCTGCTGATTGATTTATATATACAAACAATACAATTGGACTTGGATTGTTTTTTAGTGGAGACGTGCCTTGTGGATCGACGAATGTCGCTGTCAAGGTAACTCCCTCAACTCAACGCCTACGTAGTTTGGTCCGTCTGGCGCTACGGTACGTCGTTGCTGTTTCTTGGCAGTTGCCACAGCAGCGTCGAGGCAGATTCATCCGCGCTTTCTTTCTTGGATGGATGGGCTGCAACTTTGGACTGGACTGGAGGAGTAGTAGTTTAGCTTGGGCTGGATCAGGGCCCGGCCTGCTACTCCTGCCCGCAGATGTGAGCTATCGGCCCACCACCGGCCCGGTCGGTCGGTCCGAAGGAGACACGCAGACGGAGGGAGGCACACGGACAAGCAAAGCAAGACCGAGGGCAGAGAGATCTCGTTCGCCTACTCCTCCTCCTCGTCGCCTCCGATCCGGCCGGCCACCATGGCGGAGGATGCTACGAGCAGCCACCCGTCACGCTACGTCAAGCTCACCAAGGACCAGGACGCCCCCGCCGAGGACATCCGCCCCGGCGAGCTCAACCAGCCAGTCCACGTCCCGCAGGTCTCGCTCTCTCTTCTTAGGGTATATGTATCCTTCCTCCGATGAGTCCGATCTGAATCTCAGCCCTACTCCCCTGCCTGACACCAGCTCGAAGGCCGGAGGTGCAGCGAGTGCGGCCAGGTCCTGCCCGAGAGCTACGAGCCGCCCGCCGACGAGCCCTGGACCACCGGGATCTTCGGATGCACCGATGACCCCGAGACCTGTATGTAATCTAATCTCTCTTCCACCTCACCCATCAATGTTTACGGTGGCAAAAACATCCAAATAGCTCATCGCATTATCTTTTTTAGTCAACACTACCTGCCATCACCTTGATCTACCATTTCAGTCCCCGCGTCAATCACAAAGCCTGCATCATCCTCATTATCTGTCGAGTCATGTGGGTTTTTGGTGGCTTTTCATGGTGGATTCCATGAAAATCAGGCTCAGTGGTAGGGAGAGTCCATTGATTGATTGAGGCATTAGTTGCCCCTCGTTGCATGCTCTTCGGATGGACATTGGATTCAGGGTCTGATGTGGCATTTCGTTGATGTGGGAAATGCTATTTGGACTTGGCCATGGTGGTCCGATTCTGTCGAAAATTTTTAGCGAAAACTTCTCAGCGCCAATATGCATGCATCATTCAACATTTCTGTTTGTCAGCGAGATACTTGCTCCCACGTCGCCCATGCTCCATGGTTCTCCTGAAGTATAGCTAGGGTAGTTTGCTGATTGATTGATGAGTCATACGATGTACATGTACTTAACTGGCTGGGCAACTCTGAATACAACTGAGGGTTGCTTTCCACCTCTTACAATGATAATCAGTCCAAAATGTCTATTTCATACATTCATTTTTCTAACTTGCTGTGCACCACCCCGACATGAATGGCCTCAGCATCCAATTCCTCTGGTTCTAATTATTGTGTAGCCGACATACAGAGGATGTTAGGTTAAGCCAAATCTGCTGCTTAGTCCAAACCTCCTGGGCTCCTTGAAAGCTTTGGGTCCACCACTGAGCCCATCTTTTATGATCTGCCATGTGCAGAGACTTACAGAAGATGGTGTGATAAATCGTTTTATGAGCATTCTATGTCAACGATGTGTCTGACTGAAATTGTGCTCAGTACCCAAGAATGGTCATGGTACTATGGATTCTTTACATGTTTCAAAGGATAGAATGCTTCTTGTATTCCTTATGATGTGACTCATAAGTCCAGGGTACATTGGTAAGCTATGCTTGAATTGACAAAGTACTCCTTGTTTGCCTTCTTGGAGTTGATCTACTTGGCTCATGCATAATACTTTTGTTGGAGTCATAGTTAATAAGAGTTTAAGGCCAGATAAGTAGGAGTTATCTTATTTCCATGTGTCTTCTAATTTCTTCATATCTTTACTTTGAGGAAGCTGTGCGCCTGTGCCATAGGTTAAATTGCTCTTACTTTGGCATTTTTCTTTGTTTTTCCCTAGACATTTGCTATGCCTGATCAAATGTTACTTTGCGTAGCACTTTTATACGTTGCTGTGCTCTATGAAATAATCAGGTTCGGATTGTTGAACTATCAAATATTAACATAACTGCTTTCTTTGCAGCACTTTAATACCATATTTGGCTTTGTCCGTCATTTATCTCTTTGTCCATATTTGTATGAATGCTATTTCTAGAATGCTGATTTGAAAGAAAGGTAGCTAGCGGAAGGTCATGTAACTGTCAGATTGTCTGTTCATTGTGACACTAGGCCGAACTGGGTTGTTTTGCCCTTGCGTGCTGTTTGGGCGCAACGTGGAGGCTCTTCGGGAGGACATCCCTTGGACAACTCCTTGCGTGTGCCATGCTGTGTTTGTTGAAGGAGGGATCACGCTGGCGATTCTGACAGCAATATTTCATGGTGTTGATCCGAGGAGCTCATTCCTGATTGGAGAAGGTCTGGTGTTCAGTTGGTGGTTATGTGCTACCTATACTGGCATCTTCCGCCAGGAACTTCAGAGGAAATATCATCTCAAGGTGCAATCTATCTTGGCTGCTTTCCACTGTTAAGAAGTTACAGCTAGCTAACTCTCCGTGTGGCTGTGCACTTACAGCTAGCTAACTAGTTGCTGTTGTCTTGTTTTGCTCCAGAACTCTCCGTGTGACCCATGCATGGTCCACTGCTGCTTGCACTGGTGTGCCAACTGCCAGGAGCATCGCGAGAGGAGGGGACGGCTGGCAGAGAACAATGCCGTGCCCATGACTGTTGTGAACCCACCTCCAGTTCAAGAGATGAGCATGCCAGAGAACCGTGGTCCTGCGGCCCTGGAGAACGGAGCAGGCAACGCTGAGCATGAAGCAGAGAAGAGTGAGCACGATGATGTGGAGGTCATTCCTCTATAGGCTCGAGGATCGGAGCGAGGACTAGGATGGATAGCAATATAAGTATGGAACCGTTCCATCCGAATGAGCGTGTGGTTATTTTCATATGTATCCGACGACCGAACGAACGCAGATGACGATATATGACCAACTCCTAGCACAGATCTTCTGATCTAGTTGTTAATTTTTCAACCAAAAAAAAATAGATTGGTAACATTTTTACTCTTCCTGTAACAATTTTACCAGATGAACTGTCTCCCATATGGTTTCTGCTGCCGGTTTTGTCATCGTCTCGAAAAGAAGTTAGAAGTTGGTGGTGTGTCAACTGTCAATTGTAATAATCCTAGTAATATAATTCTGTAATAGTGCGCTTCGGCGTGCTGCTGCCCGAGTTTTTTCAATCTTTCGCTCGGTAAAAGGAAAAGGAGAAAAAGCCTTTTCTGAAATTTGGCTTGGCCAAAAAGAATTATAATTCGGATAATCTCTTTAAAAAAAGGAAGGAAAAAACAGAAGGTTTACGCCTTGAGTGTGAGTCTGACGAACGAGCGGAGCAGAGCAGCCTCTGAGCCTGCAGCTCAGCTACGGAGCCGATTGGATTGGATTTGGGGAAGAGCAAGACGATGGGGTTCAAGGTTCGCCTACCATGGCCGCTCCTCGACCCAGCGCGCCGCCACCACCGCCCTCCTTCCCGTGGCATCCACGCCGCCGCCGACTCCCACGGTTTGGTTTCTTTCTCACGCCTCCCGCCTCCCGCCTCCGCCGCTGCCGCCGCTTCACATCTCTCTCTCTCTCTCTCTTCCATTTTACCAATAACGTCAGTTCTCTTCGCCGCGCTTCTCCTCCTCCCACAACAGAAAGGAGTTCTCTTGTGCTCCTACTAATTTACTTTACTGATGAATACTTTCCCCTCCTTGAGCGACGTCTGCCAATATATACTCCGTAATGTTGTATTTTTTACTCTAGGCAAAGGTTCAAGCAAATTCTTTCTGCCTGGTGCAACAGCCGCAGTTCTTGCCATGCTTGGCGCTCTACATGCTAGACGTATGTATGATGACAAGAAAGTAAGCCATGCATTTGTGCGTTTTACTTACTCCATTAAGTACCCATACTTAAACTGCTTTCATAAACAAATGTCTGGGGTCTGGAATTCATTTTCATGCAAGGTCATCGAAAGCAAGGACAAAGGAATTGAACCACAATTCTCGCCAGATGTCAAGGTACTGCTACTCTAGTTAGCACAGCGATCTGTCACTCCTGTACCTTGCCTTCTCACTGCAGAATGGTGTCATTTGCAATACAGGCTTCATTTTTTAGGCTCCTACCATTGCGTACCATGTCACGTTTCTGGGGAATCTTGATGGAAGTGGTTCGTATTCCTCTACCCATACAAGCTGATGTATTATTTTGCGTCTTTTCTCTTTGATAGTATCATCACTTGCAGTGCAGGATGTTCCAGTTTTCATGCGCCCCACCATCTACAAAGCATGGGCTAGAGCATTTCACTCTGGTATGTCTTTACCTTTGCTGATGCCTTCTTATTTGCGTCAATGCAAAGTTCATCTGCCAAATTTTTTTACCAGTCTCTACTTACCCTGTGCTTCATTTAAAGCATCTGTTTCTGATCTGTATGTTTGTACTCTGAATAGTGATAGATAGGGTTCCTCCCCTGATATATACTATAGCCATGTAAATGCTTACTGCTCTAATGGTCGCTGTAATAACTTACTGGTTCTTAGAGGTCTGTTGTTGGAAGAAACCATTGCCTAATAGCATAGCTTATACATGTTTTCATCTTTTCGTACTCATGAGAACTTGATAGTTGTTATGTCACTGTTTTCAAAAACTTTGCCACTCATTTGGAATGAAACGTTGACCCCTGAATGTTGTAGATTTGCAAGAAGTTGCTCTTCCTCTAGAAGAATATCCGTCTTTGCAGGCATTCTTCATCCGCGGTCTCAAAGAAGGAGCGAGGCCCATTGATCCTGATCCAAACTGTCTGGTAACTGGTAACAACATAGTTATTCTGTATAGCCATTAGTCTGATATGGTGATGACTAAAGACTGGGTCTGTATTGTGTTCAATTGTACCGTTAGGTGAGTCCTGTGGATGGTCGAGTTTTGAGGTTTGGAGAGCTAAGAGGTCCAGGAACCATGATTGAGCAAGTGAAAGGCTTTTCTTATTCTGTTTCTTCTCTTCTTGGCACGAGTTCATCCCTTCACGATGCCACAGAAGAACTTTCTGGGGAGCAGATACAGGAAAATATGCCTGAGAATTGTAATGCAAAATCATGGTGGCGAGTGTCAGTTGCTTCACCTAAACTACGGGATCAAACGCTATCGAGGTATTTATACCATAAATAAAGGATGATTTAGAATCACAAATTTTCGATATAACTGCATAAGCTACTCACCAAGTTCACATCAATTAACATATTATTTCCCACCATCCAACAGTACACAAAAAGAAAAGCATATTCACTTGCAATTAACTCTACTTCATGCATGGTTATGTTTTTTTATCACCCTTTATATCTGAACATTTCAACAACAATGTCTAATAGCACATAACTCCAGCATGCTGCACAAAACTGTGATATTAATGCGCAATTTATGTTCTTGAGTCATGATAAAACTTCACTTTTGTACAATACCGTGACCGTGAGTTGAGATATTTTATCTCAGACCAGCAGTTTGCTTTTTTCCTTCATTTCGAGGTGATTATAAAATACAATATCTTTTCTGTTACTACTGTTTAGCGTGCCTATGTTTTGACAATTTTGTGGTATTAATTTGACTTGTCCTTGCCAGCCCAAAGAAAGGCATGTTTTACTGTGTCATATATCTGCACCCTGGTGATTATCATCGAGTCCACTCTCCTGTTGATTGGAACATTTTGAAACGTCGGCATTTCTCAGGTTTGTCCATACCCTACCAGTACCAGACTAATGTGGTAGGTTGATGTAGGAGTGATACAATACAATCGTAGTGTATTTGCAGGCCATCTTTTCCCTCAGAATGAACGTGCTGTGCGGACCATCAGAAACCTGTACGTTGATAACGAAAGGGTAATTTTGCTTAGCTGTTTTAGCATTCATTTCAGATATGGAAGCAAGTTGATGAGGAGAAATAAAATCTGGTTTTCGATGGCTGTTAATGACAGGTAGTGCTTGAAGGGCAATGGAAAGAAGGTTTTGTTGCAATTGCAGCAATTGGTGCTACTAATGTTGGATCAATCAGGGTCATTTCTCGTGCTGTGAAAAATGAGTACCGGTTGGCAATGAATTTGTGAAGCTTTTAACGGATGGTATTTTTGGATGGCAGATAAGTATTGAACCTGAGCTGAGGACAAATAGGGCAGCATCAAGGATGGTTCACTCGATGCCTCCTGAGGAACGTGTTTATGAACCGGAAGGGACCGGCGTGATGGTTAAAAAGGGTGAAGAGGTACATTGTCCTTGCCTGAGCTGCTACTGCAGTGTAGCAGCTATAGCTATATTATATTTTGAAGAAAGATATTGAGAGTGGTAACTGGAAGAAGCGCAATGGTTGGCAGGTAGCAGGATTCAAGATGGGATCAACCGTGGTTGTGGTATTTGAAGCTCCTGTGTCCAAGTGCAGGGCAAGGGAGGAGGAGGAGGAGGGCAGAGCAGATTTCGGTTTCTGCATCAGGGCTGGAGACAAGGTGAGGATGGGAGAAGCGATTGCGCGGTGGAGTAGCGGACCAGGATGACATTACTCAGCCTTCCGTGGCGTGGCTGGTACTCCGTTGTTTTTGGGTGTAAGAGGATATGGTCCTGTGCATTGCTTATCTGCTGCTCCTAACAGAGAAGAAATCTGTAGCGTGTGTAGTGCTCTACTTGTGGTTTTTTGATACTGCTCCAGATCACAGAGGGATGGCTTCAGATGTACTGGCATAGATGTGCTGCTTCTGTTAATGAATCTGAGTGACAAGTCATTTTTGTTTGTGATGAAGGTGGTCCATCTCATGGTTCCTTCCCACAGAGTGACAAGGGAAAACAGCTAGGAGCTGCATTCGGGCTTGCCGGGGGAACCCACTTGACTCACCAATCTGGCCGCGATAGCACGAAGAAATGGCGCTCACAGTGACAGGCAAAATACAGCATCTTTTGAAAAAAGAAAAAAAAAAAGAGTATAGCATCTTAGTGCGACGTATCATAGTCTGACATGGAATTAGTGCATTTGGAGGCTCTCGACTTTCCGTTTTGCCCTATCAGCAGTGAATCTTGCGCGATAGATTTTCTTTCTAATTTCGACTTATGTTTAGAGAAGGTTCTTTTTCAGAGCTGTTTTTTTTTCTTCTTGTTATTATTCTCTCAAGTTTATTGGTCTGCCGGTGTCCTGGCTTTGTGCATTGCGAAACATGAACTAACGGTAGCACAAGAAATTTGGACTCTGTATGTAAGCAAATGAATGAATCCGAGGCCGATGCGATGATGAATGTAGTGGGCAGGCTATTCGTTTCTCAATCAGGAACAGGAAGCGTACACCTCTTCTCCCTCCCAGTCCCAGGGGAGACTACCATCGCCGTCGCCGATAATAAATATGGCCTTCATTTCCCATGCCAACCCAAAATATTTCTTCTTCCACCTGTCACATCGAATCTTAGCATTAAATATAGGTAAAAAAGATAACTAATTGCATAGTTTGTCTGTAAATGTCGGGACGAATCTTTTGAGCCTAGTTAGTCTATGATTGGATAAATTTTACCAAATAACAACGAAAAATGTTACCGTAATTTTTTACCTACTTTTCGCGAAGTGAACACACCCTATATAAAATTCAGTAGCAGGTGTAGTAGTTTGGTTTCATCAAATCAAAAGAAAAGAAAAGAAAAGAATAGCAGAGCAGGTGTGGGAGTGCGTGTCCAACGGCGTGGGGATCCACCGAACCCCGCCTCTCTGCTCCTGCTCGCCCTCCTCTCCTCCTCGTACCCCACCCCCCACCCATCCGTTCGTCCATCCAATGCGATGCTGTCGTTGGCGCGCCGGCCGCTCTCCGCCGCCGTCCCCACGGGCAACCTCCTCGGCATCCATCTCTTCCAGTGCCCCGTGCGTACCCTACCCTAACCCTACCACCTCCATTCCTCTGCCGCCGGCCTAATCCATTTCCATTCCCGATTGTTTCCCAAACGCAGGACGCCGTTGGCATCGTCGCCAAGCTCTCGGAATGCATCGCCTCCCGCGGCGGCAACATCCACAGCGTCGACGTCTTCGTCCCCGACGACAAGCCCATCTTCTACTCCCGCAGGTATGGGCGAGCTGCCTTTGAGTCGACTCTACTATTGGTATTGGATGGATGGATGGGTTGCAGATGCAGCATGTTTCGTTTGCATTGCTCTGCCAACGGGACTGCTTTTTCTTTTATATTATATACGTACAGTACTCTTTATTTATTTATTTATTATTATTACTGTATGTATGTATGTAATTTGCCTTGATTACTTATGTATGTATGTATTCCTTTGCATTCCAGTGAGTTCACCTACAACCCAAGGCTCTGGCCGCGTCATGAGCTCCACAACGATTTCCTCAGTCTCTCCCGCTGCTTCAATGCACAAACATCCACGGTACGAGTACCCGATCTTGACCCCAAATACAACATCTCCATCCTCGCATCAAAGCAGGTTAGTTAGCTTCCTTTCTCTGTTTCCCACCCCTTCCGTACCACCTAACCTATTTTGGATGGTTAGGCCGCCTTCCCTTCAGTCAGTATATATGTACCAATAGCAACCATTCCTCTTCTTGACTTTAGGACCACTGCTTGTTCGATTTGCTCCATAGATGGCAGGAAGGCAGACTTCCAGTACACATTAATTGTGTCATAAGGTAATTAAGCCCGGTCATTTTTTTTTTCTTTTTACACAGCTGTTTTTATTTTCTGTTTGGCCCCATATGTTGTTATGCCATCCTCCTTTCCTCTAGCAAACACCTCTCATTCAGATAGATATATACACTCCTTTACTGTATACAGCAACCATGATAGACCACAAGATAATCATGTACGGCGTTTTCTCCAGAGGCATGGAATCCCATACCACTACTTACCCACCGCACCTGGCAACAAAAGAGAGCAAGAGATCTTGGAACTGATCCAGGGTACAGATTTTATTGTCCTGGCAAGATACATGCAGGTAAAAAGTGCTCCTTTCTTTTCCCCCCTTTTTCTTCTTCTAAGTATCTTACTATCCCTAGTTCAGAGTTAATGCCAAAAGATTGTGAAAAACGAGCAAAGTGCTAGCGTCGCATGATCTCTATGAGGCATACAAAACTCAGATCGCCCTTTGAATATTCTCCAGAGCTTCTTGTCTTTATTTTTTAGGTGTAATATATAACACTAAAAGCTTGTTGTTTGTGTTAGGGACACCCAGTATGTTTAGTCAGTGTCTCTCTGAGCAGATGAAGTCAGAGCTATTCACTACCTCAACCTTCCCTGGCTCCCGATAATAATATAAGCTTCCTGTTTTTCTTGTCCTCTAAACAAAATTCTTCCACTTCTATAAAGCCATTTTGCATAGAACAGAGAATGACAGGCTGGCATATCATTGTCCTTTTCATCTCTATGGCCATATGGTCAGCATCAACGTTTAATACGGACTTGTGTCACCTCACCCATATATCTTTGACACATATTTGTTCTTCCTTGCAGATACTCTCAGAAAGCTTCTTAAAAGCATATGGTAAAGACATTATCAATATTCATCATGGTCTTCTTCCCTCATTTAAGGGAGGGAATCCTTCAAGACAGGTATCACACTTGTGTTAACCTAATCTGGTATCTACTTTTTAAAAAAGAAAAAAGGACAAGATGTATTATTATGTACCATTTTTCAGGCCTTCAATGCTGGGGTGAAGTTAATCGGGGCAACTAGCCATTTCGTTACTCAGGAACTTGATGCTGGGCCAATCATTGAACAGATGGTATTCATACTTTTCACACAACAGCTAACTTAGTTGTCGAATTGATGGATTGCATCATCGGTTAAAATTGGTCGTAAACTATACATGATGTATGCCAGATTTTGTCTATCTATGTGTGGAATCATCTTTGGCAAACAGTTAGGTCGTTTTTTTTAACACACAGTTAGTTTGTTTTTAGAATCCCTTTTAGCCGAAGACTGTAGGGTTTCACATAGTAATTAGCACTGACCTTCATTCAAGGGGACCCTACGGTCATGCTTGAAGACATTGTCATCAGAGCTGTGTGACATTTGTTGTGCAGTGACATTCATGGATGTGAAGTTATACTAAAACATGACGCTTTTAATCCTTGCCTATTTCCAGTTGGCAGTTGGAGATTTAGTTTTTCTCTGCTCCTTTTTTTTCCTGTGCTGCAGGTTGAACGAGTTTCTCACCGAGACACGTTACAGAGTTTTGTTGTCAAGTCTGAGAACCTTGAGAAGCAGTGCCTAGCAAAGGCTATCAAGTCATACTGCGAGCTTCGTGTCCTACCATACGAACTGAAGAAGACTGTGGTGTTCTGAGCTCTCTTTATTTTTCTGTCTTAGGCCCCGTTCGGCTGTGTTGATAAACCGACTAAAAAACATTATTGGCTGATTTGTTGTGAGAGAAAAATACTGTTCCGGCTAAAAAAACAAGTTAAAAAGTACGGATTATAAGCCGGATGAACAGGGCTATACTCTTTGTAGATTGGTGTGTGTATATTTTTTTTTCCTCACAGAACAAGTGATAGATGATTCACTTTTTAATATATCTCAGCAATCGCTTCCTAGCTTTGTATGATCGTGCATAACTTACTCTTGGTTGATATCACGAGCATACTTGAGCTGTGGCAACAGTTATTCGTCGAATACTTGTTTGCTCGCGGCAATTTTGATTCACGAACTTATGCATCATTTTTTTAGATAAAAAATTTTGATTCGCGTGCTTCTTCATTGAGGTTGGTGAGGTACCCGGTACATATCACCGACCAGGGGCGGAGGCCAGTTATGGCTGCCGGGTGCCCAGGCACCCAAAATCCCGAAATTACTTGAGGATAAAAGAAATTTGGCCCAGTAGGCACTTCCATGGCCCAAGATGAGGCACCCCTGCAGCCTAAGATGCTCATGTCGGACGTCGCATTGTTTGCTTCCAAGTTCCAGCCCAAGCGGTCAAGCGAACATGAGTGCGTGTGCGTCGCTGGCTGAAATCGAAAGGCGCAGACGCACGGTTCCTTTCCCTCGACCGCGACGCCTCGTCTGCCTCTGTTGACGCCGCCCGCCGCCCACGCCGTCGTAGGGAATCGCGAGTTCGCGACTCCACGCCGCGCGGCCGCGCGCCCTGCCTGCTCGAAGCTGCGATGCCTTGCCTGCCTGCAGTCGTTGTCCATCTGCAGGAGGCCAGGAGTGCAGGCCATCTACGCGACTACGCCGTCGTTGTCCTGTTCCTGTCCCTCTGAATCTCTGATGGCCTGATGCTCGGTCGGCCGCCTGGTGAGTGCTTACTGCTTCTGTGTTCATCACTTCATCGTGCTCAAGTTATCTATATGTGAAATTGTGAGCTGCGATTTGATTGTGAATGAATAAATTATAGGTAATCATGGAGAGGTATTATAAACGGAAAGCTCAAGACGCGATCGATGCTAATAGAATTTCATCTGTGGATGAAATCAATTGGGACGAGGAGATTAAATATGACCCTGGTTTGAGGAAAGAAATTGATACTTATCATCCGAACCAAAGAGAAAAGGCGAGAAGAAAATACTTGGAGAATGGACCTTGTCAGCCTCGCACGTGCGATTTTCCTGTTACACAAATTGGAGAAAAAGAGAAGCTAAGAAGATTTATTCCAGAATGGTTTGATGAGTTTGGTCCTTGGCTTGAGTATAGTGAGGTAAAGGATAGAGCATATTGCTTTTATTGTTTTTTATTTAGAGAAAAGAAAGATGCAGGATATGATGCATTTGTGGTTAATGGTTGGAATGGTTATCATAGGAAAGAAAGGTTAAGGTCACATGTTGGTGAGGTTGGTGGTTTACACTATAAAGCAATGAAGAAGTGTGATGATTTGTTACAAAGAAAACAAGACATAGATGTTGCTTACAATCAGATCAGTGAAGTTGCTAAGAAGGCTTATTTTACTCGGTTGAATGGGTCCATTGATACAGCTAGACTATTGTTGAAGCAAGAATTGCCTTTTCGTGGCCATGATGAGTCAAAAGAATCCTATAATAGAGGGAACTTCAAGGAGTTCTACGATTGCTTAGCTGAACATGATCCTATGTTACACAAAGCTGTGACTACACATGCTACAAAGAATAGTTGTTTGCTTGCTCCTGAAATTCAGAGGGACATTGTTGAATGTTTTGCAAATGAGATTGTACAATCTATCCTTGAAGAACTTGGGGATGATGTCTTTTGCTTGCTAGTTGATGAGTCAAGAGATGTTTCTTGCAAAGAACAAATGGCGGTGGTCTTGAGGTATGTTGATAAATTTGGGATTGTGAAAGAGAGGTTTGTTGGCCTTGTGCATGTGATTGAAACAACTTCTTCCCACCTCAAGTCATCCATTGATTCTCTACTTGCAAAGTTCAAACTAAGCTTAAAGCAATGTTGAGGCCAAGGATATGATGGTGCTAGCAATATGCGAGGTGAGTTGAATGGCTTGCAATCATTGATCGTGAGAGATAGTAAAACAACTTATTATGTGCATTGCTTTGCTCATCAACTTCAGTTAGTTATTGTGGCAACCGTGAGAAAACATAAGGGTGTAAGCAATTTTTTAAACATGATTTCTATCTTACTAAATGTGGTGGGTGGGTCGGCTAAGAGAAGGGATATGATTAGAGACATCAATCATGAACAAGTGAAACAGGCATTAGGTTGTGGGCAACTTGAGACCGGGACTGGGTAAAATCAAGAGCAATGTCTTCAAAGACCCGGAGATACTAGATGGAGTTCTCATTATAAAACTCTAAAAAGTTTACTCAACATGTTTCCTACAATAGTTGAAGTGCTAAAGGTTGTTGAAAAGGATGATAGAGATTGGAAAAATAGAGATCAAGCATCAAATCTTCTGATATATTTTCAATCTTTTGACTTTGCCTTTTATTTGCATCTCATGTTGACTACATTAACTGCCACAAATACATTGTCATTAGCATTGCAACGCAAGGATCAGGACATTGTAAATGCCATTGGATGTTTGAAATCAACTAGACTCCATTTGGATGATCTTAGAAGAGATGGTTGGGAGAAATTATTAGATGAAGTGAATGAGTTATGTGACTTGCATGAAATTGATAGAGTGCAAATGGAAAGTACCTATATTGATCCCTGACAACCTAGGAAAAAATCAAGAATTACAAACAAGCATCACTATGTAGCGGATTGCTTTAATGATGTTATTGATTGGTTAGTTCAAGAGCTTGATAACCGCTTTAGTGAGACAACATCTCAATTGCTTATTTGCTCAGCCGCTTTCAATCCAAGAGACTCATTTCATGCTTTTGATGTGGAGACTTTGATGAGCTTAGCCAAATTATATCCTGATGATTTCACCAATGATGATCTGAGGGACCTTAGCCATGACCTTCATGTTTACATTGCTGATGTGAGAGCAGATAATAGATTTTCCAGCATAAACACTATTGGTGAGCTCTCTTAAAAAATGGTAGAGACAGAGAAACATCGTTTGTATAGATTGGTCTATCGACTTTTGAAGCTTGTGCTAGTATTGCCTGTGGCTACAGCAACAGTTGAGAGATGTTTTTCGGGCATGAAGATTGTAAAAACAAGTTTGTCTAATCGCATGGGTGATCAACACTTGAGTCATAGACTTATTTGCTACATAGAGAAAGAAGAAATGAAGAAAGTTAGCAATGAGGCAGTGGTTCGTCGTTTCATGACCATGGAAGGAAAATGGCGTAAATATGATCTCTAAGAGGTAATACAAACGCAATGCATCTACTTTCAATGGATAATTCTACATTTTCTTTGCTAAATAATTGATCTATTTGTTCTCTTTTATTTAGGCGGGATCACATATTTTTGCTATATGGGACATATTTTGTTCATCGTTTTGGCATTCTTTCAATCACTACACTACAGTGATCAATGCCATCTTTATTTTATTATAAATGGTGAGTGTTGTTGCACTTATCCCTACCATTTTACTTATGTTTTGACCAAAATCACATTGCCATTACTGAAAGTTGAACTTTGATGTTAAAAATTATGAGTTGGTCATGCTACATGTTTAAACATCACATGAGTCACTATATTTATAATAAAGTTGTGCACCCCCCACCCATTTGCTCTAGCTTCGCCACGGTCACCGACAAACATGTACGGTGTTATCTGGCTCGTATATACGTACATTTTCCAAAGTGAGAACCAAACTTTACATGTTCTAAGATGTTTGCTTAAATATAATAATAATAATAATACTATTATTATTTATTATTAAAATTATTGTTAATATGTTTCGTTATACTAGGATATAGCGCGATGGGATGGATCTAATCTGTTTTTTTAGGATGTAATGGTACGGTTTTAATTTTCTGTTTGGTTTGTCGAAAAAAAAGGATGGGATGGTCCATCTGTCAGCCATCAGTCTTTTTATTTTCTTTCCTCACTCTCCAAGTCGGTTCTTCTTCTTCTTCTCCTCTCCCCCGCGGCCGAGCTCGCCCCTTGGCCCGCCGCCTGAACTCGTCTCGCCCGCGGCCGATCTACTCCCTCCGCTCGCCGCGCCGCAACCCGGAGAGGAGAACGCTCTCGGTCGAGCACCACCTGGGGCCCAGCGTCCTCGCGACCTGCTCCGGCGCGGCGTCCGCCCTCTGCAGCCCCGGTGTCCCCGCGAGGCGGCTCCAGCGCGGCCGGCACACAGCTCCACAGGTAGGCCCCCCGTCCGGACAGCGCCACGATCTTCTCTCTCCTTCCCACGCCAACAGCTCGTCCCTCTCCGTCTGCTTGATTCTGCTCCAGCCTCCGACCGGCCCTCGCTCTAAAAATGTCATTACGCACCCAATCCGCTTGTAGCTGTATGCTGCAACCCTACTCTGCCTTGTCTTCTTCCATCACCCTAAGCATGCGCGTAACCCCCCACTCACCAACGACTGGGCCGGCCGTCGCTGCTGTCCTACTTTGCCACCCGCCACTTTCGCCAGTTATTCCCTCCCCTTGGTCTTCCCTTCCTGCTGTGTGAAGCCGTGCGCCCAAACCTTAACGTAATTCGTAGGTACGGCCTCTCCTTGGTCTTCCCCTCCTGCTGTGCGAAACCCAAACCCTAACATACTATTCGTAATCGGATCTGAATCTAATTACAAGTGTATATGCATGTATTATGCCTACTAACCTCGATTGCTTTGCAAAAAAATAATTGGGTGTACATGTGTATATTGTATCAATCACATGCTTTCTATGCCATTGTATTTCCTGGGTTCTGGTCAATACAAGTTGATTGCTCTGTTTTTAATCTTACACATATATGGGGGCATAGTTTTTCTTTGGTCTGTCAACTGTAGACATACTTTAAATGATTTGGTTGGGGTCAGTTTAGAGCTTCAGGCCCAAACATGACTACTTAAGAGGCAGGGTTTTATTCCCCAAACTGAAAGACCCAGGGGTTACATTTCATCTCTTCACCGCAACTACTACTTGCCAGATGTGTGGTGGTTCCGAAATTTCTTGACTATGTTTCAAAACAGACATGTCCAACGGAGGCCTCCTGAGGCGCCGGTGCGTAGTGGAGTTCTAAAGCGGGCCGATAATGTAAAGAGCGGTAGAGGTCGACCTAAACTAACTTGGGACGAGTCCGTTAAGAGAGATCTTAAGAAGTGGAATATCTCCAAGGATTTAGCTATGGACAGGAGCGCTTGGAGATTGGCAATCAACGTGCCTGAACCGTGACCTCTTTTTGTCTTGTGCCCTTTATGTGTCTCCCTGTTTCTCGTCTCTTTTGGGTTTCATCTCTAGCCTACCCCAACTTGCTTGGGACAAAAGGCTATGTTGTTGTTGTTTTTGTTGTTTTTGTTGTTGTTGTTGTTGATGTTTCAAAACAGAAATGCAAATAATTTATGTGTCCTGTCCTGATCCAAGTTTTTTTTCTTGCAGCAAATTGCACCAAAAACATTGACCTCCTTCCTTTTGTATCTGAGATTCTGAGGTATTTTTGGCTCACGCTGAAGAATTAGTTTGCACTCTGGAGAAAAATGAGCGGTGCTCCAAAGAGGTTGCACGAGGAGGGTAGCCACACCACGCCAGCAAAACGGCCTTTGGATGACAGCAGCTTGTATTCGAGTCCTGGGAAAGTTATTCAGTCCAGTGGCAGTGATTTCCATAGTTCTTTTGAACATGATGGTAGATTTGCAAAAATGCAACGTGTGGAGCCTCGTGATGATAAGAGGCCATCCCTAACACATCGGATGCCTGATAGCTCCACCAACTTTGCTGACCACCCCATCTCGTTTGACAGCAGATCAGACGACAACAACAACAACAACAACAACATAGCCTTTTGTCCCAAGCAAGTTGGGGTAGGCTAGAGATGAAACCCAAAAGAGACGAGAAATAAAGATCAGAATCAAAGCAGAATAAAGATGCAAGGGACACTAAGGCAGATGATCGTGAGATAAAAGCTGATGCTAGGGATGTCTATAGTGATTCAAGGATTGAAATTCAGGCTAATAAAATTCAGGGTGATGTAAAGGTAGACAATAGAGCGGATGAAAGCGAAATAAAGGCTGACAGGAAGGGCCATCCTGATTACAAAGGTGACATCAAATTTGACAAGGATTGCCATTCTGCTGTTCCAGCAAACATAGGCTGGAAGGACAACACGGAACATAGGGGTAAAAGATATTTTGAACAGCCAGCTGATAATGTGGATGGGCGTTTGACTTTGCCCCATCCTAGTTTACAAGGTACTGATGAAACTCTCAAATTTCCAATTTCTGTGGAAGAACGTAACTCCAAGGATGCACATGAATCTGTTGGTGACAACAAAGCTGAACCAAGAAGCGAAGATAAATTCAAAGACAAGGACCGGAAAAGGAAGGATGAGAAGCATAGGGACTTTGGTGCAAGAGAAGGTGATAGAAATGATTGTCGGACCGGTGTACAGCTCAGTGGTAGTGGTGTTGAGCGAAGAGAAATGCAAAGGGAAGATAGAGATGCTGACAAATGGGACAGGGAAAGAAAAAATTCCCTGAGAGACAAGGAAGACAATGATAGGGGGAAGGATTCTGCTCGGAAAGATTCATCTGTAGTAATTGAGAAGGATAACACTATACTGGAAAAGGCTTCATCTGATGGAGCTGTTAAGAGTGCTGAGCATGGGAATACAGCAACAGAATCCAAGGCACCTAAGCATGATTTATGGAATACTCATGATTTATGGAATACTCATGATAGGGATCCTAAGGACAAGAAAAGAGAGAAAGATGTGGATGCAGGGGACAGGCATGAGCAAAGAAGAATATATAATGACAAGGAATCAGATGATAATGGCACCGAAGGAGGTAAGGAGAAAGATAAAGAAGTTTCTGGAAGTTTCCAACGCAGGAGGGTGGTGCGACCGAGGGGAGGTAGTCAAGCATCTCAGCGCGAACCTCGATTTCGATCCAGAATGCGTGATGGTGAAGGGTAAGCTTGATGCAGCATCCTTGCTATACTTTCAAAGTTTTTCCAATAGCATGATAATATAAAGTAAAATTATATGAGGCCCAGGATGGCGTGCCCTGGACATCCAGGTGTAACGTCGAGATTCGTTCTGACAGAAATTTGACGGGACTATTCATCTGTTCAGTTTTATTGGGGTGGGAATGTGTGTACCTCCTTCACTGGCGAGCCCTCTTCTCTAGGATGCTGGGTTCCTTCTTCTCCATGCCCAGCGTGTTCTCCATTAACTCTGGTGTGTTAGGTTTTTGGGTTGGAGTTTAGGGTTTGGGTTTTGTGGTTCTTGGTGGCCTCCAGCGATAGAGGGATGGCCGCGGAGGTCGCCGGCCCGGGGGTGGTGGTTGTTCATGGGTGGAATGGTGAGGCGGCAGGGTCGCCGCCGGTGCTTGCCGATGTGGTTATGGACGGCAGTCGTTGGGCAGAGATGGGCCGTTGTGCTCGCAGTGATTAGGGCTGGCCGTGGTGGAGGGCGGTGGCTCCAGCGGAGCCAGGAGGGGCAGTGGATGAGGTGGGGGATTGGGATCCATCACGAGAGAGGGAGGCGGCGTGCATGCCGTGGTCGAGGTCGAGACCGAGGATATGTGGGTGGGGATCGGGACAATGACAGCTCCGTTCTTTCCATATATTTGTATCGGTTTGGACGCCCAGGATGTCCAGGACATGTGTCCTGGTGGGCACAAAAACAAAGTCTGTAATGTAAATGCAGCTGCATGGCATTTTTCATTTCTGGAAATTCAGTCTTCTGTAACTGAGAACTGAAGATAGGGACCTGATTTTAATTTGCTAGAGATTATTAATTAGTGATAGTCCTTGATATCTTTATTTTTTGTTTTGCAGGTCTCAAGGTCAGTCAAATATCTACATTCTTATAGGAGCTGAATACAATGAATACTGATGCTTTCCTTTGGAATGGGAGTAGTCGAAAGATCTGCTTCAGCATATATTCATTTTACACTTCATATAAGATTTTATGCTCAAACTTTCACTCCAGTGTTAGAAGTTGCTTACATTTTTTTGTTGGGAGAAATGAAAGTTCTTTACATTTTTGTGTTGGAAGCAATGCATTTTACAGTGTTACAAGTTTTAGTGTGCTTTTCCATTTGGGAATTGTTTTGGAAATTGGAAACCATGCATGCATCAGTGTTATAAAAGTTAGGAGTCCAAGTCGGATGTGAACTGTTGGCCAGTTTCTAAAAAGAGTAATATGCAGCAGCGGTCCCTCAATTTGTCCCTGGATGTCATTTGGGTCCCCAAACTATTTAACTGAGAACTATTAACTCACTAAATAATTCAACCAAGGTTCAAAACCTGTGATAAACATTTTGGCTGCTTATTATGTTAATACTAACTAAGCATGCTATGTTGATATGGGCGCTAACAAGGTATGAACTAGGGAGAGAGAACATGAAAGAATACGATGCTTAGAGATGCTAAGTATGCAGATTAACACATTAGGTCAGTCAAGGTTTAAGGATCGCTGATGTATTTCACTCTTCTTAAAACTACAAAGGTAGGAGAGGAACGAATCAAGATTCAATTTCTTTCCCACCAATCTGCTATGATCAGAGCATCTTCTCGACAGAAGAGTTCTGAAGATTAGAGAGAGTGATCAGCCCCCATGTTGCTGTATTCATCTGGTTTCACAATGTTTGGTATCATAGTGATTGTGTCCACTGCCACCTGGCCCATCACAAATTTCCATTCATTGTTTTCACTGTATCTGTTGCCTGTTCTCGCTTTTCCACTCCTGCACTTGATATTCCCTTGTTGCCTTTGCCCACAAACCCTTCTGACCACAACAAATTGGATGATGCCTCTGCATGCTGTTCTTCTGCTCCACTGCCTCAGCTTCCTGCCCCAAGTGCTTGCATCAGCCGTCAAATTGCTGCCGCACATGCCCTCATAGTCTCTCTGCCACCAACTCGCATACAGCCTTTCTGCACTGAAATTGTCCTCAGCAATCCTTCACAATCAGTTTTATCCGCAATCACCCTACTGTAGCTGTACTCGCCCTACTTTTTCACACCCGCCCTCCGATGTTGCTGCACTTGCTGCATCCAATTATTCCCATCAAACACCACTGCTCCACTAAAACCAGCCACAAAATCATCATCTACTTTTTGCAACCATCTGCCAGCCCTTCTAGGTTTCCTGCTGCTACCTCCAACAGCTAGCTCCACAGCACTATGATAATTTTGGATCATAAAGATAACTTTTATAATACTGATAGCCTTCCTAGTACTGGTAACCTTGTTAAGACTAATAACCTTCTTAATACTGTTTCCTTATCAGGTGCACTGTAGAAATCATAAGCATCCTGTCACGTAGACTGTAGTCTTTAACGTGTTGTTTTGATATCTCAGTCTTCTTTTCATTGCAGGTAATTCTGAGGTGTCTGCCATTGTTTACAAAGCTGGGGAGTGCATGCAGGAGCTGCTGAAATCATGGACAGAGTTCAATGCAACTCAGGATGCTACAAACGCTGAAAGTCTACAGAATGGTCCTGCCCTTGAAATTCGAATACCTGCGGAATTTGTTACTTCCACTAATCGTCAAGTGAGTATACAAATTTGGCAGACAATCTCTGTTTTAGTCACTTTTGGCTACCTCAGCTCTCCATGCTGGGACTGAACTGTCAGCAACTCTGTTATGAGTAATACTGTAGGAGCTTCACTTGGTTGTTGTTAGTTATGGACATGTTTTCTATTTGCCTCACAGCTGCACATATGCATACCAGCATGTTTCCATTTGTTTTGCATTTTTCTAAAAAATTATCCTCCAAGCTTGCACTACTTGTTTATCTCCTTTATTCGTTTGTCAAGATTGCTATTGTGCAGGTAAAGGGTGCTCAGCTTTGGGGAACAGATATTTATACAAATGATTCAGATCTTGTGGCTGGTAGATTCCTTCTTACTGTTCTAAGCTTGGAAATAGTTCAGAAAGTTTTCCTATGTACTAGTGTACTACTGTTCTAAGTTTCTAAAAGGTGCTCAGCTACTAATGTGTGTTTCTTTTAGTGCTAATGCATACTGGTTACTGCTCCCCTACATCCTCCCCTCCACCATCTGCCATCCAAGAGCTTCGTGCAACTGTCCGAGTTCTACCACCACAAGAGAGTAAGTTTCCATACATTTCGTGATAGTTCTGTCGGCCTTGGTTGGAACAGATGGTGCTTACTCATAACACTTTGTATGTGTCACAGGTTATACTTCAACATTGAGGAACAATGTGCGTTCACGTGCTTGGGGTGCTGGGATTGGTTGTAGCTTTCGGATAGAACGCTGCTGCATTGTTAAGGTATGAAGGGTGCGGTCAATATAGAACATTACCGTGCCTCCTTTTTTGTTGGACTCTCAATGTAGTCACCTTTTGAAACCTTGTGATGGTCCTATTTCGTGGAATGTTTCCTTAGTTTCCTTTACATGCTTTTTCAGAAAGGTGGTGGCACCATTGACCTCGAGCCGCGCCTTAGCCACACATCAGCTGTGGAGCCTACTCTTGCTCCAGTTGTGGTTGAGCGTACAATGACGACAAGAGCTGCAGCTTCTGTAATTTTCTTTTGATTTTCATTTATCTTTCCCTGTTCTCTCACAATTGTATTCCCAGTTCAATCAATGTTTGTTTTGGTCTGGATTCCGTAACCAGCAAACTTTTCTCTACTCTAAACTAAGAATTTTCCAACATGCTTTATTACAGAATGCTTTGCGTCAACAAAGATTTGTCCGTGAAGTGACTATACAGTATAATCTCTGCAATGAGCCATGGTACCTTTCTGATCTGCACTCAAAGATGTCATTTGTAGTTCGCTACTACAATTATGTTTGGTTCATAACTTGTATTGCCATTTGTAATTTTGTATAGCGTGTTTTCAATCTTCTTGGTACAATAGACTTCGTGTGCCTTTTGAAGCTGTTCTCTTGTAGTTAGTTATCTGTTTAGTTTGAGGATGCTTAATATGATCTGGCATTTTTCTTTGTCCAGGTTAAAATACAGTATAAGCATTGTGGCAGACAAGGGATTGAAAAAGTCTCTTTATACTTCTGCTAGACTGAAGAAAGGAGAAATCATATATTTAGAGACACACTTCGATAGGTATGAGCCTCTGCCACTATATTTATTTAGTTCTGAATATTTGTTCATGGCTTCTTTGGTTGCTTCCCAAGCCCCTTGTTTAGTTCCCCCAATTCTCCCCCAAATTTCACTATGCAAAAAGAAGATTCCCCGTCACATCAAAATGTCGGCAAATGCATGGAGTACTAAATGTTGATGAAATCAAAAACTAATTGCACAGTTTTGTTGTATTTTGCGAGACGAACATTTTAAGCCTAGTTAGTCAAAATTTGGATAATTTTTACCAAATACAAACGAAATGCTACAGGAATTCTGATACAGTGTTTTTCTCCCCAATTCACCGAACTAAACGAGGCCCAAGTTGTACTTTGATAGAACTCACTGTTGTTACAATTTTACACAGGTACGAGCTGTGCTTCAGTGGAGAGAAGCCTCGTATTGTTGGATCAAGCTCCAATGCATCTGAAGCAGAAGCGGAGAAACACCAGAGCAGCAGTCACCACTCACAAAATGGTGACAGAAGTGTTGTGGAGCATGAAATACGGGATGTGTTCCGATGGTCCCGCTGTAAGAAGGCCATGCCTGAAAGTGCCATGCGCTCCATCGGTATCCCGCTACCAGCAAACCAGCTTGAGGTATTTCAACTTTGTTGGTGATTAGACTTGAAACTCTTCATCAGGAGACAGGAACACGACTTACATTTGGCATTTGCTACCTCGGCAATGATGCAGGTGTTGCAGGATAACCTAGAATGGGAGGACGTGCAGTGGTCGCAGACCGGCGTCTGGGTGGCTGGGAAGGAGCATCCCCTCGCCCGAGTGCACTTCCTCTCGGCGAACTAGAAGCTGCTGATGTTTTTTTTTTGGAACCAACAAAAATAGTGAACTATCAATCAATTCTTTCGGGCAAGAAAGGAGCTTATGAACATTGCGTTTTCTTCTACTGTTAGTGTATGTATGATGCTGATGCTCCATGACATGTGTAAAAAGAGAAGCTCACCTGTTGTAGGTTATTTGTGTGGTAGTCTACTCGTCTTGACAATAACCATACTCGATGGGGTTGCTTACTTTCTTGCTCCTGCCCATTTCTCAAAGATAGGTCCTGATTAAATAATTGTGGTTTTTTCTTAACTTGAATTGTTATTGGATATAATATCTCAAGGTAGTATTAACCTCTTTAAGCCGCAGTCGACTCCCGTGTAGTTACCGTGTCCACGTCGCCTTAAATTCTGTGATTGGTCCAGCTTCGCGCCATGTCATCTTCGGCTTCTTTCATTGGTCCGTATCTCCTTCTCCAACCATCTCTCCGTCTCCCTCTCTCCCTTTCTCGGTCTCTCCGTCTCTCCGCGGCGGCGCAGCGTGCCGAGCCGACCCGGCCGACGCCTCCACCTCCGCCGCCCCACCCCCCGCCCCCTTCCTCTCCCTCTCTCTCTGGACGTGGCGGAGCAGCGCCACGGCACGCCAATGGTGCCCTCCTCCGGCACGGCTGTGCACGAGCGCGGCGCTCGCCGCTGGCGAGGCCAGCCCCTGCCCTCCGCCGTGCTATGGCCGCCTCCCCACGGTGGCTCGGCCCGGCCGAGACCGCATGCCAGCACCTCCACCTCCACCGCCCCCACCCCCTCCCCCGCCCCCTTCCTCTCCCTCTCTCTCTTTGGACGTGGCGGAGCAGGACCGTGCGCCGATGGTGCCCTCCTCCGGCACGGCTGCGCACGAACGCGGCGCTCGCCGCGGGCAACGCCAGCCTCTCCCCTCCGCCGTACTATGGCCGCCTCCCCACGGCGGGTTCGACTGGGGCAGTGGCGACCCCCAGCAGGCGCTATGCCGATGCGGCTAGCCCCGTCTGCTCCATTGGCTTCTTGGCGCCTTCCAAGTGAAGCAAGACCATCCCTCTCCTCTTTCTCCCTCTTCTGATCTGCACTAAAGGTTGATAGATTCATTCCATGTCTACAAGAAAAGCCAGGTGCTTCCCTTAATCTCCAATTTGTAGAGCTAGATTCATTTTGGTTCCGATAAGAACACCTGTGTATCTTTGATTTCCATATGTGCTCCTCGTTTTCACGGTGCTGTCATTTTGCCCACTAATCCTCATCCCCATTTCTATATTAATCCATTTTGCTCACTAATTCTCATCGCCATCTCCATATTAATCCAGCATTGGTACATCTATGAATGGGTGGCGCTTCTGTAATCCATGTTCTGCTATATTTCTTCCTCTCGGAGTTAACTTGCTCTTTGTACGGTAACCTAAAAAAATTCCCCTTTATTTACGTGTGTTGCCACCTTATGCCCCTGATCCCTTGATTTCATTTTCCTGTGTGCGTATGGATTTATTTTGCTTATGCATAAGATTCATGTTCTGCCACAAAAAAACATGTCTCCGATGTTGTGCGATGTTTCTACTCCACTTTTATTTGACTGAGGCATTTGGCATGTGGAGTGATACGAGCCATTACATATGCATGGTCCTTTTGTTTATTCTTAGTGAACTGAGGCACTTTGGCATATGCAATGATGAGCTACTTTTCCCTACCAACAATTCAATTTTGTTTCCTACGCTTCGCTGCTACCTGTGAAAAATTGTTGTGCTTCAGGCTTTATGCTTTTCTGCAATTTGTGTTGTGCTATGCCCTTTATGCTCCAACAGGTCTTGTCTGTGACATCTTGTCGTTTAACCAATGCTTAGTATCACTTTTCCCTCTAATGCATGTTAACAAGCATTGAAGAAAATGGTGAAGGTTCTTGGGCCTGACTGATTATGGTACTTTTGATTATATAGAATTCATGTTAGTAGATTCGGATCATTGGTTCTCTTTTTTATCATGTTATCTTGTGCCATCAATTTTCAGGAATGCCAGGAATGAGCAACGCATGCGTTCTTTACAGACTTCCACACCAGAATCACGCAATTGTGCAGGTAGAGTGTGCATACTGTAAAGAAGATAGATATACTACACATTGGTTAAGCTAAAGTCATGGTACATATTACTCAAGGCCGATGATTAGTCGGTTCGTGTGCACATGATTATATAGGATGCTGAGCACCTGTGGATTGCAAGTTTTTCTGCCAGTGCAAGTTTATAGCTATGTGCTGGATTGTAAATTTTTCTGCCCGTGCAAATTTATAGCTATGTACTACACATTGGTTACGCTAGAATCATGGTCCGTATTACTCAAGGTCGATGATTACTCGGTTCCTACCTATTTTTTTCCTACAAATAATTACATACGATGTCCAGTGATTGTGGATTGTAAAAATAAAATAATGGTGTTTTGTATTTCCATTTCATATATAAAAAAGGAATTAGTGCATACAGTCAATTTAGCATGTCATAGTGCTTCTCCTTATGTATGTCAAGGTTGACATTCGTCCGAATGATGTCTGTAGTAGTTTTGAAGCTGTTCATTTCACATCCAAAGAACAAAGGGGCAGGTGTTGGCTGCATCTTTTTTTAGATGTATGTTGTCTCCAAAACATGATCAGCTTTCATCTTTTACTGTTCCAGGTTTCGATTCGGTGCGATACTGACCTCTAGATTCACAAGGATCCACTGGCTGTCTTAATCTGTGCAGTTGAGGTGCGCTATCTTTTTTTGCATAAAGGAGGTGCACTGATATGTGTTGTTTAGTCCATTCTTCCATAGTTTCATCCATCTGTTTCTTAATTCCTTTTTCATCATTGTGTGTAGAGACAATGGGATTGCAGTTGTCGATGAATTTCAGGAACATCACTACCAGTCCACCAAGCAGCAGGATGGCGATGTCTTCTTCTTTGAGTCTTATCAAGGTTAGCCAGCGTACCAGCTCCTTATTATGTTGGAACCAACTTTGGAAAGCTTATGCGGCGTGGAGATTTTCTTAAAATAACAATTGTTGTCCCCATTATTAACATGGTGCCTGCGATTTTCACAGCAGCTTCATGTTTCTGCTTGAATCCAAAGGCTCAATTATCCAAGGTTTTTTCTCAAATAACTAATATCGTGTTTATTAGAATACTTGACTTCTTGTTCTTTATATAAAACTAAATTATCATCCTCACCTTAAAAAAGGATTAGGATCTTGTGCTCAAGTGAGATGGGTTAGTTTTCACTATAGAACACAGTGTGCCTGCTGGTGTATCTAGCTTTGGTTTCAGCTTTGTTAAAAACAATAAAGTACACTAATATAGTGGACCTACAATTTCTAAGGTTCGCCAAAAAAATTCTACATAATTTTTATATACCAAATTAATTATGCTGGGTACAGACCGGTTGGAAACAAGGAGGTAAAAAACCTCGGATGCTACCTCTTAGTTTATCCTCCATCAAAGATCCACATATTCCCTACCTTTTGTAAATCCTCATATATACTGCATCTTTGTTTTATGCTGCCAGTTACAGGTCTCAAATATCCTTCTAGGTATTCTTGTGCTATTTTTTTTGTACTCACAACGAATTTAGCTATCCATCAGCAGGCATGTGATTTCCTATCATTCAGTAATTTGTCTAAACTGGTTAGTCTATGTATGCCTTCTTCATCCAGGAGGATGGAAATTGATATGCCTACCATCAGGATTTTTGGACATAAAGATCAGTACATCACCTCTTTTGTTTTCGTCTACAAGGATGCAAATTGGTATGTCTTCCATCGGTTTTTTTACATTAGTTAGCCGGTATATTGACTACTGCATTCTTCAAATTAGATGTAGCCTATCTACTATTATATAGGCAAGGTTCAGTCTGTTCCTGGGTTCCAGTTTTATAGCAGAGAGAAGCTACGAATTCCGAAGAAACCAGATCTGATTTGTTTTCTCCTGTTTTGCATGTGTAAAAACATGTGTATGTGTGCCGTTAGATGGAGGACATTAGGCAGCACCAAAGAACATGGAAACACCATGTAACTCATAATGCTTGTTCCCTTCATGGACAAGGTTCTTTGCTTGCTCTGCTTCTTAACTTTTTGTCTTCTATACTATACAAAACACAGCTTCGTATGGAGTTGGGTCACCTACAGTACTCTCACGTCTGGATCACAATCTAATTTTGCTATTGGCCTCAACTATATACTAATCGAAGTCAGCCTGTACCAACCCCACCAGGTGGACTGCCTGCGTGTGTTTTTTTTTGTTAGAACACTTCTATTTTTCTTTAACCCTGCAAATAGGTCAAAAAGTAATTCAGAATATTTGCATCGTAATGCTTCAGTTTATTACACCTGCTGTTATATTTACCAAAGTAAAATATGATGAAAATGAGTGTTTGATTGTAGATGAATACAACACATATCAATATGTTGTCCCACATTTTTTTAATCCCCTCAGGTAAAAAAAATAGATCGGCTGATAAAAAAGAAGAGTAGAAGGAACCATACCTGCAACAACAGCTCTAGCAGTCTATTGGTAAGTAAATGGCTGGTCCTACCCTTATGTGACAGGTATTTTCAAAATATTTATCGTAAAAGAATTCTAGATTACTTCCTTCTTTTATATGTAACTGTTTGTATCCAACAATTGATGACTCCATACATTCTCTGAGAATGAATTTTATTACAGACTATTTAAGTCTCAAGCCTTTCTTTTCTATATGCTCCCTGTGTGTTATATGTAGCCATGAAAAAATATATTCCCTGCACCAATTGATGCATTTGTTTGCCACACATCAACACTTGAAGTACCATCTGATTTATGTTTGATTTCCTACAGCATCAACGTAGCATAGGGCGACTGATGAGGATCTGCACATTATCTTCAACTACCACATGAAACTGCTAAAGCATACCCCCCATATTTCATTCCTGCTTTTGCTTAGTTCTATAATTTGGAAAAGGTATGCCCAGCCTCGAAGAAATAAGAAGCTTCGTTGTAGTGAACCATGGACCAGCGGCATGCCCGCTATATGGCTCACACTCTATCATAGCATCGGAATGTACATATGAATTAGCAAATATATGTTAACCATATACAGATTAGTGCACCCATCACGTGTATCTTGTCCGAGGAAATCTCAACAAAATCATTACTGATCGCGCGCAGGGCGCGTGTTTCCACTAGTGTACTTAGAAGTCTCGGTCGTTGGTCCTAAAAACTTATTAGGGTCTGTTCGGTTTCCTAGGAATGGACAGGAACAATTCCATCTTCTCAAGATTAGTACAAATTTGTGAAACAATCCAATTAGAAATTATTCTAGGGCCCTATTCCTAATGAGGAACCGAACAAGCCCTTATAAGATGCGATGTGGGTTCCTTTAAATAATCTTGAACTGTCTGATCGTCCAACGTCCATGTTGCAAGTACAGGACGATTCTTCAGTGCCATGCCCGTCTGGCCGTCAAGTGAAGCATTTGAAGTAGATTCCTCCTATACCCGAGGTAGTAGGTCTATAACAAATACTACCGAGTCCAGAAAAGGATGTAATTCTAGCTTCATCACTAATTAAACTTTGTAACATAAAACTATGTATAGCATGAAAATATATCTCACCATAAATTCAATGGTACTTATTTGGTATCATAAATATTAATATTTTATTAAAAAAATAGCCAAACTCAAGATGATTTAGCTTCTGGAATTGTATTGTTATCAGGACGGATCGAAGGAAGCACAACATAAAAAAATCATAAACAAAAGCTGAAGCATCTTGGCAGTATGATGTGAAGTATTGGTGTTCAAGGTGCGTTATCTTATTTCATTCATTTGAATTTGATGAATGAGACGACTGATGGACATATACCCATGTGATCGTGTAATATATACTACCCCGGGCCAGCGACTAGGGTTTATAACAACATATAGTACTAAAGCAAGTTGACACTATATTATATTGAGGCCATGTGTTTAGATTCCAAATTTTGGAACCAAACTTTGCATAGTAAGTGTCGCGTCACACTGTAACAATTTTGTTTTTATTTGGTAATAATTGTCCAAACATTGATTAATTATGCTTAAAATGTTCGTCTCGCAAAGTACAACAAAACTGTGCAATTAGTTTTTTTATTTCATCTATATTTAGTACTTCATATATGTACCGGTATTTTGATGTGACGAGAAATAGGAATTCTACGTAGTAAATTTGGTGGCCAAATTCTAGAATCTAAACCAGGCCTGAGATGATATTACGAAGTAACAGCAGTAGTATAGTATGGGCTGGCCGGATGCTGTGTATTGCTGTAGGTAGGTGCTGTATTAGAGAGAGAAAATATTATGTGTTCTACACCAAGTGCGGACAAGTGGCGGCCATCCATCCACATCCACATCCACATTATTTATTCCACATTCCACAGGCACAGCCAGGCCATTCCTTTCATTTTCATCCTAGCTAGCTAGCTAATTTGTCAGTAGTCACAAGCTCACAGTCACTCAGTCAAAGCTGAAGAGTGCAAGAGATCCATCGAGGGGGACGGACAGCTTTCTTCAATTCGTAGAAGAAGATCGAGATGGAGATGGCGGGGTCTCTCCCTGTGCCCAGCGTGCAGGCCATGGTGGCGCCGCCGGCCATGCACCAGTGCCACCGAGGTATCTCCGTCCAGAGGTGGCCACGGATGTCGTCGTTGCTGACGACGGCGACGCGGCGACGACCATCCCCACCATCGACTTCCAGAGGCTCCTGCTGCTCGACCCGGAAGAATCTGCGCGCCTCCATGCGGCCTGCCAGGACTGGGGCTTCTTCCAGGTTATATATTAAGTTTTCCTCCTCCTCTTCTTCTTCTTGTGTGTGTTTGTGATAATCATAACTGATATCTGCTCTTGCAAAAAATAAAATATATAAAAGCTGATAAACCACGGTGTTCCGGAGGATGTGATGGAGGCGATCAAGGGCAGCACCCAGGCATTCTTCGCGGTTCCTGCGGAGGCCAAGCAGCAGCGTAGTTTTAAATCTCCCGCTATAGCCGCCGCTATAGCCCGCTATAGCCTTTTGAGGCAGGGTGCCGCTATTTGAGTTCATGTATAATTTAGCCGTTATATTTCGCTATAGTCCGATATAGCTTCGCTATTAATTACGTCTTAGCCCGCTATTTAAAATATTGAGCAGCAGTTCCGTCAGGAGGCAGGCCAGCTGGAGGGCTACGGCCAGCTGTTCGTCGTCTCCGAGGACCAGAAGCTGGACTGGGCCGACGTCCTCTACCTCAACACGCAGCCGCCCGAGCGCAGGAACCTCGGGTTCTGGCCTCACCAGCCCGACAGCTTCAACCGGACGCTGGACACCTACTCCGCCGCCGTCAAGCACGTCGCCGGCCGCCTGCTGGGCGCCATGTCCAGGAACCTGGGCCTCATGGACCCGGAGCGCCTCGTCGGCGGCGGGATATCATTATCATCGATGATGCAGTCGGTGAGGATGAACTACTACCCTCCCTGCGCCGAAGCGCCGGACAAGGTCCTGGGCTTCTCCCCGCACTCCGACTCGGACCTCCTCACCCTCGTCCTCCAGGTCAACCAGATCCAGGGCCTGCAGATCAGGAGGCCGGGCGACGGCGCTTGGCTTCCCATCACGCCGCTGCAGGGCGCCTTCGTCGTCAACGTCGGAGACGTCCTCGAGATCTTCACCAACGGGAGGTACAGGAGCGTCGAGCACCGGGCCGTCGTCAACGCCCACACGGAGCGTCTGTCCGTCGCGGCGTTCCACTCTCCCAGCATACATGCCACCATAGGCCCGCTGCCGGAGCTCCTCGGGGACCAGGAGGCGCCCAAGTATAAGACGCTGGACCACCAAAGCTTCATCACGCTCTTATTCTCCGCCGAGCTCCAGGGCAAGAGCTTCTTGGAACGGATGAAGAAGAAAAATCTCTCTGATTAACTAATTAATTAATGAAACGGTAATGATATGTATAGTACGTCCGGACGTATCAGAATGGACTCGACCCGGGCGAGCCGACTTGACCGAGCCCACCCGCCCTCCCCATCCTTATCCGCTCGCCCGCCTTCCTTCCGAGTGCGCCATGATTTCTCCTTTGCTCACTCCGCCCTGCTCACAGTCGCGCGCCCGCTCTTCTGCTCGGTTCTATGGCAGCGGAGTCGGCCGCGACGTCGGCGGGGAGGAGCACTCGCCGGCAAGCTGCGCCTCCTCCCTTCCCTCCCTCCCCCTTCCTTCCTCCTTGCTCCCACATCCTCCATGCGACCGAGAGAGGGCGGCGCGTGGTGGATCCATGGAGCTCCGCCCTCCCCGTGGTGGATCCATGGGGGAGCCGCAGATCCAGCGGCATGGTGGTCTCCTCCACCCTGGAGCGTTCTCCTCCACCTCGATGGCAGCTGCGCGGTGGCGTTCTCCACCCTGGCGCGCCTCCCCCACCTCGACGGCGGCATGGGGGCCTCCCCCGGTGGCGGATCCATGGAGCAGCGGTGCCCCTCGTGGTGGATCCATGGGGTGATGTAGATCCAGCAACGTTTTTCCCTTCCCCTTGTTTTAGTAGCATGTTTCTCTTGTTTCAGTTGATCAAAAGGTATGTTTCAATAGAACCATTTGGATGTTGGAAAAGCAGATCGGGACATGTATGAGCTTTCCTCCCTCCTCCCCCTCCTCTTCGCCTTGTTGTAATGGTTGTTTTTCATTGTTGCAGTAGTGTTTCAGCAGATGTTGGAGTGTGTTTGAGATTTTGTTTTAATTTTTTTTTTGTGAACAGCATGGTGAAGTAGCTGCCGCTCGCTGTTGCAGTAGGTGTTTGAGGTGTTGTTGCAGTAGTTTCATGTTTTTGGTGCAGCAGGCTTCGTGTGTCTGTTTGAAGCTTTAGTTTCTGCATGTTTTAATTGGTGTTTGAACGTTGTTTTAGTAGGTGTCATGCTTTGGTGCAGCAGGCAAGTCCTTGTCTATTGCAGTAGCTGCTTGGGCGAAGGTTGGTTGGGGGCTGGCGAGTTCTGGAGAGGGGAGGGGGGCGGATCCCCGTGTGTGCGGGGGTGGGATGGGTTCGATCCGCTCCCCCCGCGCGTGTGGGGACGGTGCGGGGTTACAATTTTTTTTCATTATTATCTTCTGTTGCGTATTGCGGGGGTGAAAGCGGGAGTGGAAGCGGCGCGCCCGGATCCGGACGTCCGGGCGCTAGCAGCGCCCTTAATGAAAACCCCTACGTAGTACCTGCTGCCTCCTATCCTTTCATTAAGGCAATTAATCTCACATTCATGCTCACGCTTGCCTCCATTAGCAGCTACTACCTTTTTTCAGAAAGGAAGCCGTCACTGCACACATTTTAGCTTTTGGAGACACTCTTCCTTCGGTTCTGCTAGCGCCCGGACCCTACAACGAGCAACACCAGCCCGCCCTCCCACGAAAAAAGAAGAAGAAAAGAAAAACACGACCCCCGCACGGAGAAAGAAACGCAACCCCTACCCCACCCCCACACGGAGAAGAAAGACGCCCCTGAAAGTCCTATGTTTGGTATTGGTAATTAGTGACAATGCCTAAGTACTAATCTTATGCCTAAGTTGTATGTAGCATATGAGGATTAGTACATTCCAAGGTTGGTGGCAAGATGGACATGGTGATAATGATGGCCACTGAAAGCATCTAGGTCCCAGGAGTTGGTTTCGGCAATTGATGACAACGCATTATTACCATGACTAACGTGTGTTTTGCAGAAACTCTGATAAGTTAGGTCATGGGGTTGATAACTACTTTGGGCACTATGGTATTCATGCCCCTTGATGGAAATCGTTTTAGTTTTCAAAGGATTAACGACAAGATTAAGGACGGTTAGTTCTGGATGTCAAGGTGTTGAGTTACATCCGAATTAATCGTTAGGATCTTTGCCTTTTCCTTTGGCCATACTATAAAGGGGGGCATGAGCGAGTAGCTTGACCTAGGTGAGTCTTTTGTTTAGGTGTGGTGCACACTTGTCTAACTTAGCACTAGGTAGCTCAGGAAAAGCTCAAAGTTCAGTTGAAAGCAACTTGGTTCAAGTTGCGTCGCGTTTTGAAGTCGTTTGAGCAGTTTACCTTTGACCAGACGCGGTCTCTGTCACGACCGAACGCGTCCGGTCAGTACTAACAGTCACTGCGTTTTCAACCTGGTTGACCGGACGCGGTCCCTGCGAGGACCGGACGCGTTGATCAGTCTGACATGTGTTCCAGAGGGTTAAAGTATAATCGGACGTGACTGGAAAAATGACCGGGCGCGTCCGGTCATGTTCCAGTAAGGTATTTAGCTGACCTGACGCGTCCGGTCATCACTGATCGGACGTGGTCGAGCGTCAGGTTAAAGTACAGTAAGGGTCTTGAATGATCAGACGTGTCCGGTCACCCCTAATCGGTGCGTCCGGTCACTCAGCGGTATCGTTCTGGTTTTTGACTGTTACACTCAACCGGCGCGTCCGGTCACGACGACCGGCGCGTCCGGTCAGTGCGTGTTTTACTGTTTTGGCTGGTAACGGTTGGATTTGACTTTGGGGTGTATAAATACATCCCCTCCACCTCTTTTAGAGGTCTCTTGCTCATTTGTTCAGCTGAGAAACACCTTTCAAGTGCAAGGGAGTGCAAGAGCCCTAGTGAGGGTAGTGATTTGAGAATCAAAGCTTGAGATCCCTCATTAGTGACTAGAGAGAAGCAAGTGTGTATCCATCTTCTTATTAGGCTTGTTGTGGTCAAGTGAGAGTTCTAGCTTGTTACTCTTGGTGATCGCCGTCACCTAGACGGTTTGGTGGTGATTGGGAGTTTGGTGATCATCCGACGAGCTTGTGGATGACCCAACTCATGTTGTGAGCGGTTTTGAGCGATTCACCGCGACGGAGTGTCAAAGAATCAGCCCGTTGAAGGGTCGAGATGGCGGACTAGAGGGGGGTGAATAGTCCTTTATAAAACTTAAACGTGTTGGCTAACCAAAACAAATACGGAATTAAACTTATCGGTCTAGCCAAGACTACACCCCTCTAACTAAGTTCACAAGCACCTCACAAAGATCCTAATTAAGCAACTAAGGTGCTTTCCTTAGCAAGAGCTCTCCTATTTAATTCTAGAGCAAGGTCACACAAACCTATGCACTAGTACTTTGCAAGCAAGAGAGAGTTCCTACACAATTTTAGTAAGCAAAGCACACAAAGCCTAAGCTCACTAGCAAGGCTCAATAACAAGGCTATACAAGCCGAATTAGAGAGCGCAAATTACTTAGCTACACACACTAAGCAATGTGACTAACAAGGTTACACAAACCAAATTAGCCACGCAAAGGGGATACTTCTAGCTACACAAGCAAGAAGATATCTAGCTAGCTACACAAGCACAACTAGAACAAGAGCAACTACACAAGCAAGATATATATGAAAGTAAATATAAGCTTGTGTTGCACGAAGGCAAACCACCGAGAAGAGTAGACAATGTTGATACGATGATTTTCTCCCGAGGTTCACTTGGTTGCCACCAAGCTACGTCCCCGTTGTGTCGACCAACACTTCGTGGTTCGGCGGCTAATCGGTCACACACCGAGCCTCTCAAAAGGCACCGCAAGAACCCACCATAAAGTATAGTAGCTCAATGACACGCTTAACTAGAGTTGCTCTTCGCGATCCCTGCGGGGTGAGCATAATCCCCCTCACAAAGCTTCTCCGGAGCCTCGCACAATCATCTTGCGAGCTTCGACGGAGCCACAAGCCACCAAGCCGTCTAGGAGGTGGCAACCTCCAAGAGTAACAAGCACCACCGGCTTGCAACACGATCACCTAGTGCCACTCGATGCAATCCTCACGATGCAACACACTAGAATCGCTTTCTCACTCGATCCGATGAACACTATCAAGCATGAGTGAGTTAGAGGGCTTCCAAACACTTCCACATAAGCCACCAAGGCCAAAGTGTGCTCAGCTACCGGCCATGGCCGGCCACAACGTCTATTTATAACTCCACAATGAAATAGTGCCGTTAGTCCCTTTACTGGGCAAGTTTCGGGTTGACCGGACGTGCCGGTCGAACGGACCGGACACGCAGGTCAGTAGCGTGCTCCAACAGCTAGTTTTCGCGCGTATAAACTTGTATTGACCGGATGCGCAGGTCACTAACGGGACCGGACGCGCAGGTCGCAGCGAAACAGCGAACAGAGAGGTTCTAGTAAGCTCCCGAAGCGACCGGACGCGTCCGGTCATCACTGACCGGACTCGCTGCAGCGTCCGGTCACTTTCGCCCGCGAAAAACACTGACCGGACGCGCAAGTGCTGACCGGACGCGTCCGGTCACGAGTCCGGTCACAGACCACTCTTCGGTAAAACGGTGATATCTCTTAGCTCCGTACTCCGATTTCGATGATCTTGGACATTTTGGAAAGCTTACTCAGTGGGATACACAACCCACTAAAGCACTTGATCCAATTCTCAATAGATCAAAGCAGTATTCTACTCCAAGAGCCATCCTAGTGTCTGGAGAACACCGAAAAATATTTCTATCTTCTCCAAGTTGATCAACACCAACTCCAACACCTTCTTCTTTACAAATGTGCCAACACCACCATGTGTAAAACACCATGTGCATATGTGTTAGCATTTTTACAATCATTTTATCGAAGAAGTTAGGCACTCAACTTGCCTCGCCACTCGATCCTAACACGTATGCAAAGTTAGATCGTTCAAGTGGCACTAGATGACCAATATGCAAACAAGTTTGCCCCTCTTAATAGTACGGCCATCTATCCTAAACCCGGTCATCAACTTCTCTACACACCTATGACCGATGAAATAGAAATACCCTAGGTTATACCTTTGTCTTGCGCATTCTATTCCATCTCCATTGATGTTGATGCAACACATGCACCAACCAATCACCAAATGATATGATCCACTTCATATCATCACGTGACCGTATTGGTTCATCGATCTTGACCTCACTTGCTCTTCACCATTGCCTCAGTCCTTCGGCGCCAAGTCATCACACAACTTGCCCTTCACCCTAGCAACCGGTCCATCAAGCCAAGCTTCATCTTGATCTTCTCCACCTTGGTCACATGACTCTATGTCATGTCTCATGTGCAATAGGCTCCTTCATGACACCATCACCTATGGACTAATCTCCTGTGTATCTCACATAACCACATATTAGTCCACCTAAGTTGTCACTCAATTACCAAAACCAAACAAGGACCTTTCAATCTCCCCCTTTTTAGTAATTGATGACAACTCTACAAAGATATGGAAATTAAACTTTTTCAAGCTAGCGCTTCACACAAGTGTAAATTGCTAACTCATTTTGGATTTAATGTTACTTATCCAACTTTTAAGCTCTATGTCAAGATTTGGATAAGCACCATAAAATCCGACTTGGTAGTGATAACTCCCCCTACATATGTGCTCAAATGGTTTGGTTTCAAGCTTGCACATATGCATAAATATGAAAATTATGGAAGGGTTAGCACTACTAAGTGATGCTAAGGTGTATAGAATAAACCTTTGTAGTTCGATACCATTTGATAGCTCAATACCATTTGAAAAGCACAAGTTTGCCACCATCCTTAGCATCATGAGTAGTTAGACATCAAAAACACTAGAAACCCCATGAGATCAACATTATAAGCAAGGTTCTAGTTTTTGCATGATGATCATAAGTCTAGCTAACATCCTATGCATGCTAGTTATCAAATCATCATTCAAGTTCTATAACTAGCATACACCACACAAGCATGCATATTGAATTTAAGAACTTTATGCAATGCAAGCAAGCACATAAATTATACACATATCAAATGTAATCAATCAAAGTTCATGAGCTTGCTCCCCTACTTGTGTGCTTTCTTTGTCCAAGAATTTTGATTGCTCCCTCTTTGTCCATATCCATGTCCAATATCATCTATCTCTCCCTAAATCAATCTCTCCCCCAAAGGATATCTTGCATATCTTTGTCCAATCTCTCCCCCTTTGTCATCAATTTCCATAAAAGGTATGCTTCTCATTGATGCAAAGACTAGCATTGGGGTAGATGGTTGAGACTTTAATCTTGCATTTTTTATGGACATTACCACATATGTTGGAATGACAAACTTTATGGTTGCTCTTGAGATACCACATAGGATCTTTGACCTTGATACCAATCGGTGAGGCTCCTCCCCCTATGTCATAGCATGTGTCATTCACTTGAGATACCACTTGAAGATGAGGGTAACATTTCTTGATTTGATCACTTAAAGTTGAGTATCACTTGTGAAACCATCGTCTTGCATGAATGATAGCACATGAAGATACCATGAGTAGGAATGTGATACCATTTGAAAGAATTTTCTAGTATGGATCCACTTTGAAGGATTTGGCAATAATATTCACTTCTTGAACATTTGCTATCTTCATGAGTACCACTTGTAAGATATCACTTGTAGATCATGATCTAGACACCACTAGTGAATACCACTTGGAAGATCAATTTGAGTCTAGATATCACTTGAAACAAACTAGATATCCATTTTTATTGTTGTCTTGTGCTTGTACTCTTATCATTGCCATGAGCTTCTAATGTGTCTTGAACTATTTTTCCTTGCATAAGCTTACAAGTCCGGTTTGATCCAATGACAAGCTTCTTCACACCTCATGCTAAGGGTTATCTTGCCAATGTTGTACTTGTCACTTGTTAGCAATCCAAACTAGATCAAGTACTTGGGTTCACTAGCTCATGAACAAATTCATACTCATACCACTAGATCATTTAGACAATCAAGCAACAATGGTAGGCTATGAATCTAAAATTTTCATTTGTCATGCATGATCCTAATAAGCATGTACTATATGCACTAACCACATACTAGTAAGGGATGAAATGATCATGCATATTACAATGATACCTTTACTATGTTGGAGTAGAGGATAGTCACATAGATTCCAATTCATTACTCTAATAGCAATGTGAAGTCCAATTTATAAGCTTGGTGAAGACCAATCATCATAGATAAACCCATTCTTCACCCATATGAAATAAAAACCACTTATGATCAAGTGCACTTTCTTGTTGTGGTTGGCTTGTTTCATTATATCATCTTTGCTTGCACGAGAGAATCACTTAGAATACCAATTGAATTACAATGACTAACTCTCTTTTGGGTGTTGCTTGCTCTTTAGATCAATCCTTTTGATTGCTTCAACTAAGCATCACAAGTTTCTCGGATCACCACTTCCATGTTAGCCTTCCAAGTCCCAAACTTAGTTTCACCTACACACGGCGGCAAGCCCCTCACTAGGGAGAAGTGATCTTTCTCCAAAGAACCACTCTTGATACTCACTTGACAATGATATAGTTTAATTGATCCAAATGATGAACTCAATTTTGAAGAATAATCCTTGAATCTTCATTTGAGTCCAACTCTTTCTACTTATTTAAGTCTTTTTCTTTCTACCAAATGATCTCCAATCATCACTAGAACTTAAACCTTATCTTCATTTTAAGTTTGATCTTGATCTTCAAATTGAGTACCAAATAAGTACACCAAGTATATTTTACAATACAAAAGTCTTGTACTCATTGCTCGTCATGCTTCTAGATCAATCCAAAACCAAACTTAGGTACCTCAACCACTTGTAAACATGTTTCCAACTTGAGGACCTTTCAATTAAAGTGACTCTAGATTAATCCAATGATTGTCACTTTTCTAGCAGATTCTGTACCCTTCAAAGAATAATTCATATCTCCCAATGTAAAGATCCAAATACCATAAAATTTGGTGGAGATGTGATTCACTAAGTCATCTAGCAGCTGTAAAAATTTGATATTCATTTGACATCTAGATTGCTACCAGATTTCAAATCTTCTACCACTGCTACATGCTAAAAACTACTGCACTATAGCTGACAAGATGTACTCCAAAGCCGAAGCATCTCTTATCCAATTCTCATGAAATTTGTACAGTATCTTATAACATAAGTCTAGAGCATGCATACCAAAATTCATGCCAATCCAAGTAGATTTGGTCATCCAAACTCAGACTTGATCACTGCTAGCTCAGATTTTTAACTTTGGACAGATTTCAATACATTGAGCAATACTTCATCAAATATGAATCAAACTTGAAACTAACTTGTTTGAATACTTTCACCAGAAGCGAAACAGCGAACAAAGAGGTTCCAGTAAGCACCCGAAGCGGTCACCCCCCAGTTGAGCACTTTGACCTCAGGGGAGCTACCGCACGATAGATACAGGCTCTCAGGTTTGTCGAGGTTAGTCGGTGGTTCCCACCTCAGCGGGATCCCCGAGCTTCAGAGGGGTTCTACACACCTCTGCTAGAGGATTTCTACAGAGCCTACATCGACAGCGGGATTGCTTTCAGACCTCAGAGAGTCTGTCGACTTGAGATTTTAGTTGAGGTGGTTGGTGAGCAGCTCCGTCCACACTTATCCTTTCTACCTGGTCTGTCAGACTTTCTAGGACGAACTGGAGCTTACTGCGGAACTTGGGTCAGAGAGTTCTACTCCTCACTTTGGATTGACCCTGCTCATGAGTACATACACTTTGCATTCCGAGGCTGTGACCGCAGACTGTACAGCACCAGGGTACAGGAGATTCTCAGACTCCCTTCTTTAGAGACAAAGATTCACCAGCTGTGCTTTGGACAGACTTCACCACCGAGACATCCTCACGGAGGTTCAGTGCCACCCACATATTTGATCAGACCCTGCTTCCGTGAGCCTTTTGGTGAGGGGTCCAGACGTACACCTGCTAGCTTGACACCCCTTGCCAGAGTACTAGATGCTATTATGAGGCGGACTCTTCTACCGAGGCTAGGATACAGAGATGGCCTGACACGGATGCAGCTCTGGGTTGTTCATCACCTCATCTCACAGACACCATTTGACATTTGGGATCTGATGCTATGTGAGATGGAGGACACTTTAACAGAGGGCTTCAAAGGTCACCGGCAGCTACCTTATGCTCATTGGATCTGTTTTATTATTCGATCTGCATGTGACCTGCCTGCAGAGATTAGATCTGAGATATCTGATACCACTACTGCTTTTCCAGAGTATGATATTCGATAGTTGTGGGCTTCAGTGACCAGAGAGCAGGCACCTAGGCCAGGACAGCGTCAGAGACCAGAGGTTCTAGAGACAGCAGCTGAGCAGGACGAGACCGTTGAGGGTCTTGTTGAGGCCGAGCTTGCAGATCTTGATACTCAGCCAGCTGATCCAGTTGAGGATGTTGCTACTGACAGCACTGACGAGGATTACCATCTCTTCCCCCGGTACCGCTCTCCTCGGTCTCACGACCATGAGGCCGGTGGCTCTGGATCAGTCTTTCGCTCAGACCCAGCCATGGTGGCTATACTTGAGAGGCTGACCCAAGCCCAGGAGAGATAGGAGGTTCAGATGCAGAGACAGGCTTAGGACACAGCTACCGCATTTGCTTAGATTCAGGCTCGTCAAGACGAGTTCCAGAGGCAACAGCTGTAGTTTCAGAGGTAGCAGTTTGAGATACAGAGGCAGCAGGCAGCCACCCAGCAGCAGTATCTTGAGCTCCTGCGACACCTCGTCACTATTGGGGTACCTCCACCACCGTCTATCCTTGCTCCAGCACTATAGTCCAGTGGACTTCAGAGTCAGGGACAGCCGAGCTTTTAGTTTACCTCTCCCCAGCAGCAGGTTCCTCAGACTTTTCAGTCTCCGAGCTACACTCCTATTTTGACGGGGTTCACTCCACCAGCTCAGCCCAGACCTCACCTTCTCTCAGGCACTCCTTTCACTGACTTGAGTGCCTCCTACAGCGAGCTGACTGGACAACCGACACCCTCGCACACCACTGTTGTGACCTCTTCAGGGATGTCAGCTTCTGAGACTGTGGCTCTTCCAGTGTCAGGCGCCGGGACTACAGAGACTGTGTCGTCGTCGGTTGCTTCAATAGATCCTCCCACATTTGGTACCTTTTAGGCTCAGGTGACAGAGACTGCTCCTATTGTTGCTACTACATCTACAGTTCCTGCACCTGCTCTACAGACCCAGACTGCTTCACTACCACGTCTATCTACAGAGGGTTAGCCTGACAGTTTAGATTCTGAGGAGGATACTTCACAGTTTGTGATCACTCCGCGCTCCTCGGCACCCGACATGACTGCTTTAGTTCCCCCGTCAGATCCTTAGTTCTGTTTTTTTTTTTGCGTTTGATGCCAAAGGGGGAGAGAGAATAGATTCAGGGGGAGTGTGATTAGAGGGTTTCATTTTCTTTGTGTGCTACATTCATGCATCATGTTTATTTTCTCGCCCTACATTATGTGACAAGTGTGCTTGTGAGACTTTTTTTATATATCTTGTCACTTAATTGGTTTTAGCTCATAAGGTTGTGCTTCCGTGCCTTACTCCGATTTCATATGAGCTATGTTTTATGTGTACTAACTCTTCTTGTTTTATCTTGTGAGTACACTCAGTTGCCTTGGAACACATAAGCAATTCCTAACCCTTGTGCTTACAGCTTTTTGCTTATGTGAACCAAACATGTTCGAAAACCTCAACTATTAAATCTTCTGAATCTAAGTGTTGTCATCAATCACCAAAAAGGGAGAGATTGAAAACATCTAGGCCCCATGAGTTGGTTTTGGCAATTGATGACAACGCATTATTACCATGACTAACATGTGTTTTGCAGAAACTCTGATAAGTTAGGTCATGGGGTTGATAACTATGGGCACTATGGTATTCATGCCCTTGATGGAAATCGTTTCAGTTTTCAAAGGATCAACGACAAGATTAAGGATCGGACACGTTGATCAGTCTGACACGTGTTCTAGAGGGTAAAAGTATAATCGGACGCGACTAGAAAAATGACCGGACGCGTCCGGTCACGTTCCAGTAAGGTACTTAGCTGACCTGACGCGTCCGGTCATCACTGATCGGACACGGTCGAGCGTCAGGTTAAAGTATAGTAACGGTCTTGCACGATCGGACACGTCCGGTCACCCCTGATCGGTGCGTCTGGTCACTCAGCGGTATCGTTCTGGTTTTCGACCGTTACACTCAACCGGCGCGTCCGGTCACGACGACCGACGCGTTCGGTCAGTGCGTGTTTGCTGTTTTGGCTGGTAACGGTTGGATTTAACTGTGGGGTGTATAAATACATCCCCTCCACCTCTTTTAGAGGTCTCTTGCTCATTTGTTCAGCTGAGAAACACCTTTCAAGTGCAAAGGAGTGCAAGAGCCCTAGTGAGGGTAGTGATTTGAGAATCAAAGCTTGAGATCCCTCATTAGTGACTAGAGAGTAGCAAGTGTGCATCCATCTTCTCATTAGGCTTGTTGTGGTCAAGTGAGAGTTCTAGCTTGTTACTCTTGGTGATCGCCATCACCTAGATGGTTTGGTGGTGATTGGGAGTTTGGTGATCATCCGACGAGCTTGTGGATGACTGAAAGCCCAAGTTTGGTTTTGGTAATTAATGACACCAAGTTACTAATGCCATGTGTTAAGTGTTTTGAGTTAAGCATAAGAAACACATATGGTGAAGGTGTATGTGGCAAGAAGTGGTGACCACAAGATCACAAAGAGATGGTGAATGGACATGAAATGATGATCATGGTGAAGGAATGCACATAAAATGATGGACATGATGATCAAGTGGAAGAGAAGGATCTAAGAGCGCAAGGTAAAGGTATAACCATTGGGTTTTTCTTTTGCCAGTCTAAGATGAGTAGAGAAGTGATTGACCGGGTCTAGGATACATAGCCGACTATCAAAAGGAGCAATCACGGTTAGCTCGAGATTCAAGTGCCACCAGATCAATGTCTTGAGCATATGCATTAGGATCTAGTAAAGAGCTAACATAACATCTTGAAAAATAATTGTGAAATACTAACACACATGCACATGATGGTGTACACTTGGTGGTGTTAGCACAGTTTGCGAAGGCGCTTTTTGGAGATGTGAAATGCCTATTTTCTACTGCACCGGAAGTCGGAAAAGAAACAGAGGCGAACGGAGGTCACAGAGGTGACCGGACGCTGCATCGGATGCGGTCATGGTATGACCGGATGCGTCCGGTCAGTTCAACGCAGCAGTCAGGCGCGCGGGTGTTAGGGTTTGCAACCGGCGCATCCGGTCAGGCGTCCAGAGGGGCAGTTGCGCGGTGCGTCCGGTCACACGCGATCGGACACGTCCGGTCGTTGAGGGAGCTTACTAGACTCTAACCGGATGTTGGCACTGTCACGTCTGGTCGTTGCCTAGAGCACGTCCGGTCGTTGCTTCGCGGGCTCGTGGTGCTGTGCGATCGACGCGTCCGGACAGTTGAGCGGCGCGTCCAGTCATTCGCTGCAGCGCGTCCGGTCAGTGCTTCGCAACTTAGCCGTTGCGCGACCGGCGCATCTGGTTAGTTTGACCAGCGCGTTCGGTCAGCGCGTCTTTGGCTATTTAAGTTCCTAACGGCTATTTTCGAAGGGGTACATCTATAAATAGAAGTTGGCCAGGGTTTGAGGTAACTCTTGCATATTTTGAGACCTAGAGACATCCTTTGAGCTAGAGAACAACCCCTCCAGTCATCTCTTTGCTTAGTTGCACATCTTGAGTGAGATTGAGTGAGATTCAAGTGCATTGCTTGAGAGTTGCATTCTAGAGGCACTTGATCTTCGAGTTGCTGCGGATTTCTTGTTACTCTTCCGTGTTTCCCGACACGGTAGACGGCTTGTAGCAGCGGAGGTGATTGAGCTCGCAATTGGAGATTGTTGGAGCCCTCACCAAGTATTGTAAGGGGTTCTTGATCCTTCCCCGCGGGAGTTCGCAAATTGGATACTCTAGTGGAGCTTGTGGCTTGGAGGATCCCCATCTTGTGTGCGGTTGTGCGGCGCCCGCCGAGGGCTTGACTCTTGATAGTCAATTAGCTCGCGAACCGACAAGTGGGTGTATCGCCACAACGGGGAGTAGCTTGCTGGGAAGCAAGTGAACCTCGGGATAAATTCTTGTGTCATTCTCCTCCCAAGGTTTTCTATTGTATGATTGATTGATTGGTATTTCTCATCTCTACACGGTGGTATAATCACTCGAAACTCTTCTCTCACATTACTTCTTCTATCTAGCTTGTAGTTGTTGTTGTGTTTAGTGAATAGCCTTGTTCTAGACTTGTGTAGGTGGCTTGCTTAATTAGTTAGAGCTAGTGCATTTGCTTTGCCACCTTTCGTACTAACGTGTGGTTAAGTAATTCTTGTAGAAGTTTTAATTAGGCTATTCACCCCCCTCTAGTCTATTTGGACCTTTCAATGACCCAACTCATGTTGTGAGCGGTTTTTGGCGATTCACCACGATAGAGTGTCAAAGAATCAGCCCGTAGAGAGCATTTGATCCTTGCGCGGATCAAGGGGGAGCTACACCCTTGCACGGGTGCTCCAACGAGGACTAGTGGGGAGTGGCGACTCTCCGATACCTCGGGAAAACATCGTCATGTTCCTTACCCTTTTCTTTTAAGCAATTTACTTTCATGTGTTACTTTCTTTGCTTGTTTACTTTCCTAGAATTGCCATGCTAGACTAGGATCGGAACTTAGGGTGCAAAACTTTTACCGGTAGAATCACAAGGAACACAAGTAGGCACTAGAGGTGAAGTTTGGCTTGTAGGATTTAATTCTTACAATTAATTTTTTAGAAAAGCCCAATTCACCCCCCTCTTGGGCATCTTGATCCTTTCAGCCACACTTGGATCTAGACGCAACCCTACGTGATCAAGACAAAGCTATATGCTTAAGGGTTGTGTTTTAGTAACTAAGACACCTAGTGGGTGTGGTTACATTATAGGTTAGATAGCCGTACTATAAAGAGGGGAATGACGCGGCTATTGAACTCCTAAGTGCATACTTTCGGGTATTATAGGTTACATTCTAGGTTAGATCTTAAATGGAAGAAAGCCCAACATTGCATACTTTCGGGTATTTGGTTGCAAGTGCTACATCTTGAAGAAGGGCACTAGATTGAGCAAGTTTGAGAAGAAATATGATGAAGGATTCCTACTTGGTTACTCTACTACTAGCAAAGCTTATAGAGTCTAGAACCTAGCTAGTGGACAACTTGAAGAAGTACATGATGTTGAGTTTGATGAAAGAAATGGCTCTCAAGATGAAGAAGAAAACTTGTATGATGTGAAAGGAACTTATTTGAGTAATGCTATAAAGGGAATGGATATTAGTGATATTAGACCAAAGCAAGTGATTGATGTGGATGACAATAAAGATCAAGTGCTCCAAAGTCTAATCACTCAAGCTAATGGTTCTCTAATACAAAATCAAGCTAGTACATCATCTCAAGTACAACAAGATCAACAAGTGGCTAGTTCATCATCTCCAACTTATGATCAACATCAACATCTAAGCAATCAAGTCCAAGTGCTTCAACCAACTAACATTGCAAGAGACCATCCATTGGATTCCATCATTAGTGACATACAAAGAAGAGTTCAAACTAGATCAAGATTGCCATCATTTTGTGCTCACTCTTCTTTTGTGTCAATGGAAGAACCCAAGGACATTGATAAAGCATTGAGAGATCCGGATTGGGTAAATGCAATGCATGAAGAGCTCAACAACTTCAAGAGAAATGAAGTATGGGAACTAGTTGAGAGGCCTAAGGATCACAATGTCATTAGAACAAGATGGGTCTTTCGCAGCAAGCAAGATCAAGATGGGATAGTAGTGAGAAACAAAGCAAGACTAGTGGCTCAAGGTTACACACAAATAGAGGGTCTTGACTTTGGTGAAACATATGCCCCGGTTGCAAGATTGGAAGCAATTAGGATCTTACTTGCCTATGCTTGTGCTCACAATATCAAGCTATATCAAATGGATGTGAAGAGTGCATTTCTCAATGGGTACATTCAAGAAGAGGTGTATGTGGAGCAACCTCCCGGGTTTGAAGATGACAAGAAACCCAATCATGTCTACAAATTGAGAAAAGCTTTGTATGGATTGAAGCAAGCACCTAGAGCATGGTATGAAAGATTGAGGAACTTCTTGCTATCCAAAGGATTTGTCACGGGCAAAGTTGATACAACACTATTCACCAAGAAAATAGGGAAATACTTGTTTGTGTTGCAAATATATGTTGATGATATCATATTTGGTTCAACCAATCAAGATTATTGTGATGAGTTTAGAAAAATGATGGCAAAGAAATTTGAAATGTCAATTATTGGTGAACTTAGTTTGTTTCTTGGACTTCAAATTAAACAAATGATGGAAGGAACATTTGTAAGCCAAACTAAATACATAAAGGATATGCTAAAGAAGTTTGGTATGGAAGATGCAAAAGGAATCACTACTCCAATGAGCACTAATGGAAGCTTGGATAGTGACAAGAATGGCAACATGGTGGATCAAAAGCTATATAGATCAATGATTGGTAGCCTACTCTATGTGACGGCATCAAGGCCCGATGTGATGTTTAGTGTATGCATGTGTGCAAGATTTCAAGCCTCACCAAGAGAAAGTCATTTGAAGGCAACAAAGAGAATATTGAGGTACTTAAAGCATACACAAGATGTTGGATTATGGTATCCCAAAGGTGCAAGCTTTGAGCTAGTTGGATATTTGGATTCTGACTATGCCGGTGACAAAGTGGAGAGAAAGAACACTTCCAGGACTTTTCAATTGTTAGGAAGATCACTTGTCTCATGGTCATCCAAGAAGCAAAATAGTATTGCACTATCTACCGCCGAAGCCGAATACATCGCTGCGGGTAGTTGTTGTACACAAATCTTGTGGATGAAGGCAACATTGAAGGATTTTGGAATTAATTTCAAGAATGTGCCATTGCTATGTGATAATGAAAGTGTCGTGAAGCTAACCAACAATCCGGTTCAACATCAAAGAACAAAGCATATTGATGTTCGCCATCACTTTATTAGAGATCATCAACAAAAGGGTGGCATTGCTATTGAGAGTGTGGGCAACGAAGATCAATTAGCCAATCTATTCACCAAGCCACTTGATAAGAAGAGATTTCACAAGCTAAAGAATGAGTTAAACATACTTGACTTCTCTAACATGAGTTGATGCACCTCCATGATATGACATGCCTCTCCTTCGAGCCCCAAGGTACAATTGGTTGACATGTCATACATTCTATGCTAAGGACTTGTTTAGTGCATCTATTCATAATTTACATGTTCTAGGCTCATTCATGAAAATCAAATAAATTTGAAGTTTATATGGTGCCACTATTGTTTCCATGACTTGTATGATCTAGTGGTAGCATATAACTTGTTTGAGTAGCTTTTGATCCTATGTGTTTAATCTAGATCACTTGTCTAAATATTTGCTTCAACATGGTGCATGATAACCCTTCTAGTGAGGTGTGAAGAAGCTTGCCCTTGGATCAAACCGAAACATTTTATTTAGGCAAGCAATCTAGGTTGAATCACAAACTTGATACTCACCCCATAATTCAACATGATAATCTATCTAAAATTGGTTCCTTGTGGTCATTGGTGCCAAAGGGGGAGAAAATGTTGTTCACAAAGATAGATTCTAAAGGGGGAGAAAACCTAAAGGGGAGGAATTGATAAAAAAGGGGTCAACTAAAATTTCGAGCACACAAGTAGGGGGAGCAAGCTCTTAAACATGAATGTTGCATTTCTTTGTGCACTTCATATGTATGATGCATAGTTATGCATTTCTTTTTCTCCGATACATTGCCTGTGTGGTAACTTGTTAGTATAATTTGAATGGTATATTGAGGTACTAGCATAAATAGGAAGTAGTTAGATTTTTCTTGCTGCATGTTTTTTAAAGTGGTACTAGAGCCTTGCTTATAATGTTGATCTCACAAGGTTTCTAGTTATGTTTGTGCTTTTCCAAGTGGTATCTAACTACATAAGGTGCTAAGATGGTGTTTATCGCTACTCCGACGGTATCACACTTCAAAGGTTTATAATCTTAAACACTTAGCACCTATTGGTAGTCAATGCTCCTAATCTTTTCTATCTAACATGTATGCTTCTAAAATCCAAACATATAGCATACATGTAGGGGGAGCAGCGCCGTGCGAGCGCAAAACTCGTATCTCGCTACTTGTTATATTGATAAACTTGTTTAGCTTGTCTTTGTAGAAATTTTTAAAAGGCTATTCACCCCTCTCTAGCCATCAAGACCTTTCACCCCCCACGCGTACGGATCTACCCCCGCCCCCAACCTCGCCGACCCTAGCACCTCCGCCCTGCCACCAGTTTACCACCATAGTCCACCCTCAGCTGCAACAAGGAAAAAAGGCTATTGCAACATTGAAGGACACCTAATGCAACAAACAAACAAAATGATGAAACAAACGAAAAAAACTATTGAAACATCGAAAGAACAACTAATGCAAAAAACAAAAAATATGAACGGCAACGTCAAAAAATGTCTACTGCAACATTCAAAACACATCCACTGCAACAACGGGGAGAATCTGCTGCAATAAGAAGAAAAAACTATTGCAACATCAGAAGCACCGCTAATGCAACATTGGGAAAAAAACGCCTGTTGCAAACAAAAATCTACTGCAACATCGGGGGGAGCTGCTACAACAACGAAAAAAGCAATTAAAACATGTCAAGAACTACTCCTGTGACATCAGAGAATTGCATGTTGCAACAACCAAAAAAAGATATTGTTGCAACAATCCACATCATCTGTTGCAACATTGAAAAAAGAATCATTGCAACAAGGACGAGATATGACCCCCCCGAGGGCTCGCCGCTACCCTAGCCATCACTAAACCCTTAGATCTAGAGAGGGGAGGAGTGTAACAGAACCGACCAAATTATAAGAGCACAAGTACAAAAACAAGCACCGGAGCGCTCAAATTTTCGAACTTGACCCCATATAATCCCGGTAGTCAATCGAAACCACGAAAGATTTCAAACCAACTTACTTACAACCAAGATCGCATCATTCAACATACAACATCATACGTTACATTTCGCAAGGAGTTCCGAAATAAGTTTACACACACGGAGTCGCAAATATTACAAACCAAGTTTATAAAGTAGCGGAAGCATACACACACACCCGTTGTTTAACTACTGCCAGTCTTGTTGATCAACCACCCGCAAAAGCATCAGGAAAGTACATAAAGATGATCATGCCCTAGTGATCTAGTCTTCGTCACCCGCAGGGTGGAGACAATTTTTGCAGAAGCCTTGGTAGAGCATATCATCTGCAACAGGAGGGAATAAACCCTGAGTACTGGAATGTACTCAGCTAGACTTACCCGTCAAAAACCAGAAATAAGATGACACCAAGGATTATGCAAGGCTTTCATAATTGGAGCTGGCTGACATTACCTTTTGCGGAAAAGCATAAGTAATTTAAACTCTTTTAACCTGTACTAGCATTTATTTTTAGCATTTACCTGTCATCTATCTTAGCACCTGTACTAAGCATGCACTTGATTATAATCAAACAATTATCATTATTATATCCAGAGTAGGTATGAATTGTGGTAACATTGTATCATTCCCTTAACCACCGGTTCATTTAATAAGATCTACGTTGCCGCTGCTCAAGTCAAGTGCTCACTAACCGGAAGCGACGACGATTCGAATCGAATTCCTATCCAGCTGGAGGGGTATTTCTAACACTCACCGAGTCACGCCTGGCGAGGGCTGCTCAGGTCATCTTTTGTACAGTTCAGGAATCGCGGGTCCGAATAATGTCGCGTCCCCAAGAGCGACACTCTGCCAGGTGATAGGGACTCTAACCCCCCCTTGGTCTCACGCCAATGTCCCCAAGCACATCCTTTCTCTCCTCCAAGATGCAACCTACCATTCGATTCCCGGCCTGAACCATACTACTCGACTTCGCGGTCGGAATGACTTATCCGGCCAACTAAGTGTTAGACTGTGTTCAACATGACTCAAGGACGTACAGCGAAGCGGTCCTTAAACGACTCAGACGGGCATAGCTCCACACCCAAGACGTGAAGTGTCTTGCGGCTGTACTATCGAACTCCCGCCCGGTCTCAATTTCATTTTAAGGCATGGTTCCATTCACGATAGCCATAAAGCCACTCGTGACTCCTTCCTACATCTCGCGGATGACCGGAAATCACCCGACTTCTACCGAACTAAGCAAGGCTAAGCATTGACACGTGCCTAAATCTAATATAGGATTAAGTACGATATCTGGACAAGGACAGGTATAATGCAACAAGTGTTTTCATATAACTCCTACAACTTAATGCAGTAAACAATTAAAAGTACTCAAGATTACTTTATAAAACATTAGGTTCAGCATGCACCGGGGCTTGCCTTTTAGAAAGGTCGAGGGCCGGTGGTCAGGGCACTCGGGCAAGTCTTCAGCGGCGTCTCCTCCGCTGACTGGTTCCTCTGGCTGCTCCGGCTGGTCCTGGACTTCCTCTGGAATCGCTGGCTCGAACTTGAGGAGTGTTACCCCCTCCGGAACACTTATTGCATGAGTGCACAATAAATATCATAGATGCATAATGGGTGCAACATGCTCGGAATGAAATGTATTTCGGCAGTAAGAGTACTCTATTCCAGTCACTTCACCACTATGTGCAAATCTCTTCTCCGGTGGAGAAGTACTTACCTAATCTACTTAACCTAAGGTATAGCTATTCATCTTCGGTTAAGGCCCTAACACCTAACAAACACAAGAGTGACATTATTTAGGTTACCACATCCAACCCAAAATATCACAGTAAGACATTCTGGACAGCAGCTACTTGTTTCTAACATAACTGGAGATTCCCAACTCCAAAAGATATGACCTAAGATAATCTGGAAAGCTTATGAAATGCACCACAAAATATTTACAGACCACAACACTTAATTCCAAAGTTTACCTAGTCGAAATTCTAAAGTTCCAGAATCTGTCCTCCCCAAACAGAGAGCAGCCAATTCTGGACCGTCACTTAAAACAGCAATAACTCCCAAACTACTAAGCCAAATGCTCCCAAATTTTAACACAAACTAGTTTATAAAGTTTACTACAACTTTAGTATTTACAAGTTTTCCAACAAACACTTTTATCAAAGGCCAAACCCAAATATACTACCAGCTATCCAGAAAACCTAGAATTGCAAAGATTAAATATTTATTTATGTGGCAAACATCCCATAAGACCAAACTAATATCACCAAAAGTTCACATAGGTCACAAAAACACCAGGAAGTAAGGTGTGCCTACCTAAAATATTTATTTAAATTCATTTCTTAATTTACTTAAGTAATTAAGTGAAATTTTAAACATATATGTAAACTGCTCCTAAAAATTCTACAAAAATTACAGGAGACTCTATGAACCAAAAAGAGACCACTGTAAAAATTTGAACTAAAATTATCTACAGAAACTCCCTAAACAAAATTCACAAGCCAAAAAGGCTGATTTTTGCATAATTAATAAATCATATTAAAAAGTGTCAAACAACAGATTTCCTAATTTTCTTGGACACTAAAGGATACCAAGACATTCTCCAAAAATTTATAAGAACCTTGCACATGTAGAAAAATTACTAAAATTCATTTAAGTATTTCCTAAAATAACAAGATAGCATTATAACTTGAAAAGTGCTTAAGCACTACTGCCCAAATTTTTACCAGAGCTAGAGCAAGTATAAATTAGCCTGTCCATCAAATTTCATAATTTTTGGAACACTGAAACTCAAGATATGATTTAAACAATTTTGCATGCAATCTAAAATACATTTCAAAAACCTATTTAAATCTCCCAGAAACTAAACATCACATAACTAATTCATATTTTTCTAAAATACTACACATCATGTAGATCCTAACAAAATTTATCTCATAATTTTTGGGCAAGTAAAACCCTAGATCTACATTTTCCAAAACTTATCTAAAACTGTGACAAAATAAATAAAAATGAAATAAATCTTATTCGTTACTAGGCCGGCCCGGGAAAAGACGCGGCCCACATCGCGCGGTGCGGCCCGCTCCCGCGCACGGCCTGCTACGGCTCCCGCCCGCGCGCGCGTGCGACTGACCAGATGGCCCCACCGGTCAGAGAGAGAGAGAGAGAGGCGGAGGGGAGGAGCTGCGGTCACCGGAGCTCGCCGTCGGTGAGCCGACCGACGAAATTGGACGGACGAGCATGACCACCTCATCGAACTACATCGATTAGTGGCAAGAATGGGGCGGTGGAGCAACAGAAAGGTGCTCGCCGTCGGGCATGGCGGCACGGTGGAGGTGTGCGGCGGTACACCGGCGACGGTGAGCCCCTACCGCCTCAACCAAGCCCGCCCCAAGTTTCCCGGGGTCACTAGAAAGCTAACTAAGGGAAAAGGGAGGGATGAGAAGGGCCGAGCCGCTCTGACCACGGTGGCCTCAAACTCCGGCAAGGTCCCGAATGCGGCCGTGGCGGCGGAAGCGAGCAATGTGGCCTCACCTTCGCTCAAACGCTCCCGGAAATGGATGGAGGTGGTAGAGGGAGATGTTGCGGGGTCGCTGGCGGGAGGAATTGAGCCGAGGCTCGACGACGACGGCGCACGAGCGCGGGGAAGCGGCACGGCGGCAAGGCACCTCGGTGCTCCGCCCTGGCTCGGAGAGGGCGAGAGGGAAGCAGAGGCGCGAGTGAGGGACAGCGTCCGGCTTCGTGGCGTCCTTGAAGGCCCTGTGGTCTGACTGGTGGGACCACGACCGGCGCATGGCCGCCACCGAGCCCCCACGCGTCACCGCTGTCCTGCCTCCGGTCGGCCACGACAGACAACGAGGCCGGGTTTAACTGAATCAAGGCCGTCATTAGATGACTGACAGCGCGATTTCAACGGTGATTTTCTCCGGAAATAGCTCGAGTTAGTCGAAGGTGATAACACCAAAATTGTAGAGCTTCGTGAGGGCTACAACTTTGTCAATTGGCTCCAGGGCAGGTTCGGCTTAGTTATAGAGATATAGCGTCCTAAAGTGAGGCACCCGAAACTGAAACTGAGTTTCAGTGAGTCACACCGACTGAAACCCATTTTTCCAGGCACCATAACTCCTAAACCATTTAGAACTAGGTGATGGTGATGTTGACAATGTTGTAGAGCTAAGTGAGTACTACAAAAGTGTCAATATGAGTTGGGGCTGGTTTGGTCTGGTTTGCAAACTACAAGCTTCCAAAGTAGGCCACAGTAAAACTGGAGGGACACTTTTGAGACTTAGAAAAATTCTAAGTGTTGAGACAGCCCCTCTAGCTGACTTGTGGGCCATTTTTGAGCATGTTCTGGCCAGTTTCATGAGATGGTCATATTGAGACTTTTGTTCCCCATAAAATTCCCTACAACTTTGCTTAAGAGTGCTCCTCCATGCAAGGTCTCTAAGCTAGACTTTTTAATTGGTCAAACTAGAGTATCCTAGGGCTAAATGGTGGTCAACTACACCTTGGAGGGCATTTTGGTGATTTTGGTCAACATGAACCTTGCTCCATGAGTGACCCTAAGTATAACTAAGGTGTTGTGAGATATAATTGGCTACTCTACCCCTTAGTTACACCAACTCTTTAGTGTCACATGATGTGAGCCAAACAAAGTTCTAAAAACAACCACCTTAGTTGCAACCACACAAAATAACATGAAATGATGCATGCTTATGCTCATGCAAATGCAATGCAGTTATGGAGCTAAACACCTGAGGTGTTACAAGGAGGAGGAGGAAGACGGCCAGATCCAGAGAAAGGAGGAGGGAGGGGAGTCTCCGAGGAGGAAGAGGAAAGAACAGCTTAGGGGGAGGAGGAGGGAGGAGGAGGAGAAGGGGAGGAGGGCTCAGATCCAGATTTAGAGGAAGAGGGAGGGGGGCCTCGGATCCATATCCCTTCTCACCTATCTCGTCGGAGTCGCACCGTTTTCCTCATCTCTGGATACATGGAGGTCGTGGCACGTGAGGAAGAGAGAGCAGGGAGGGAGAGAGGTGCGTGGGCTCACCAGAAGCCGCAGCCTTCACCCCCCGCTCCGGTGACATGGAGGGCGCAGAGGGTCGCAGTGGGCGGAGGGAGAGAGAGCCAGAGAGAGGAAGAGAGGGAGGGATGGCTCGCGGCAGCGCGGTGTGGAGGGCGCGCAGGGGAGGGAGGCCCATGGGGATAGCGCGCGGGAGCAGCGCCGTGCGAGCGCATGGCGCGGGCAGCAAAGGAGCGGCGGGGAGCACGAGGCGAGAGGAGAAAGAGGAAAGGTGGAGTGGTGAACGGTGGATAAGCATCCGATGCGGTTGGACGACCTATAGGTATCATTACCGCTCTTTCTTTGTTGTTGTTGCATCGCTAAGTTTTGAACTCCTAGAGATCATCCATCGTCATTTCCAGATTATAATAAGGCCCGTTTCACAGGGCTTCTCCACCGACTTCAGGAGCTGTTTGGAGCCGTTTTGTACTAAATATGGTAAAACAAAATAGCTCCATCCAGGAAGCCTCTTAAATCGTGCTCTCACAGAGGTTTGAGGTGGGATGGAGCCAAAAATAGTGGTTTCACCCGGCTTCACCTCATCCTACATGACGTTATGTGAGAAAATATTTTAAGAAACTCTATATGCGGAGCTGTTTTGCCAAACGATTTATCAAAACAGATCTAGCTCCACCGATGGGGTTGTTCGTGGAGCTGAAGCCCAAACAAACGACTTCACTAGTGAGTAGAGTCGTGCCAAACGGGATCAATTGTTGTACAAACAGACGTTGTCCATCCGTATTATAAGGGCGTGTTTTGGACAGCTCCACCAGCTCCAGATTCAACAAAAACAACTTCACTCTACGAGAAGTTAGCCAAACAGTCTAGCTCCATGGAATCCTAGATTCACAATTTTGGTGGACCTCCTCAAGGAGTGTTCCACCAAACTCAAATTGGTGGAGTTGGAGAAAATTATGAATCTGACTAGCCAACAACTAGTTGTTTTAGCCTCTCCCAACAAACAGATTTTTTCCTTGCACTTATACTGTTATATAGCTACTATTACATCGTCTTATTACTATACTTACAGTGATTCTTCAGTGTAATTTTTTGGGTAGTTTGGGAATTAAACAAATATATGCCAAATTTTTCAAAAAAAATTACAATTTTTTTCTATGGATTCTAGATACCAGAGAAATATATATCAAATTGTTCACAAATATCATCAAACTATTCACAAACTTAAAAATTTACAAATAGAACAACTGAAAGAACACATAGCAGAGAAGAATACAGACCTCATTTGTAGCGGCGGATGGCCGGCATGGAGATGGGTGGCACGGAGGGGGTGGCTCCGGAAGCTGGCCTGGGGGCAAGCAGGGTAGCGGAGGGCCGCCTGGGAGCGTCAGGAACAGCGTCGCAGGCTGGACTAGGGGCGGCGAGGGTGCCAAGGACGCACGCGCATGCCCCCTAAAAGGGAGAGGCAGCGCTCCATCGGAGGGAGAGGCCCGTGCGCCAAGGATGCCAGTCGTCAAAGGGAGCAGCGCGGCGGCGGCTCGTAGTAGCAGCTTCCGCAGGCAAAGACGAAGACATACGTCCAGAGAGATCAGAGAACAGAGAGGGACATTGGACGCCCCAGCACACTCTAAGAGCCAAATCCGATGATGCCAAATCCAGTTGTTGAGACGGCCAGAAACAACAGGATGTTGTTTAGCAAATCTGAAAATTATACACCACACGCCCCTAGTTACACGAACTTACCGGTTCATTCTAATTTTTTCGTGTCTTCTTCTCTTCTCCCATGGTTGCACCGCGTGCCCCACCCTGGTCGTGCGCGCCCGCCTGAAGAGGCGAGGCCACGCCTTCCTTCGGCCACCGCGCGCCCCTCCCTAGCCCTGCGCGCCCGCCTGGTGAGGTGAGGCTGCACCCTCCTCCAGACACTATGCGCCCTACCCCGACCCTGCGCGCCCGCCGGTGAGGCGAGGTCACGCCCGTCCACCCCGCGTGCCCTCCTCTAGCCACCATGCTAGCCCCTCCCTTGGCCCTAGCCATGCCGAGCGCCCCTCCCTTAGCCGTAGCCAACCTCCCATGGTTGGCCGCCGTCCGCCCCACGCCCAGCCAAGCCGACCGGAGGATGAAGAAACCAGAAAAACCTGTCCAAGGGCAAATCTATCTATTCTAGTTAAAATACCCTTGCGTGGATCTAGAGCTACTGTGTTATCCAAACGGTTCCCTGGTGGATCTCAGATCCACTAGTGAAGTTGCTCCATGGTGAATCTTAAATCTAGATTCACTTTTTCAATTATGGAGCTGTCCCAAATAGACCATAAAATTCGATCACTACTACACTCAGATCTTTTACAGCCGCGTCGTAACCCCATCGCAGTCTAATTTTGGCCTTGGCAGTAAGCTATTGACAGTGATAGTCATAGCCATCAGCGTTGGCGTCTGAGGCTGACCACCGCCAAAAGCGTCCCGGTTATCCGAAAACCTAAATGTGATAAAATACTAGTCCCATGAGGCTAGTACGTACATTTATTACATCAGATAGTCTCAAAGTAGTAGTTCAAACGAAAGCGGACACTTAAACCATGCCAAAATAAAGATACAAATGGATCTAAAGCTCCATACAAACCAACACACTAATATCTGGCGATCTCATGCCATAGGCTAAGCTAGGTGCATATAACCTTACTTGAACGCATCTTTCGGGTCTTCCTCTGTACAACAAAGCAAGAGTAAGTACACCGTACTCAGCAAATCCAACATTACCCTACGAAAGAGGATAACAGTATATGCATATGGATAAAATCATGAATAAGACTTAGTTTTATTTGCATAAAGCTAACCTTTTGACATATGTAGGGTTTTATTTTATAAATATCTTTATACAAAATACAACTATTTTTCATATATAAGAGTATTTGTGAAAAGGAGGTTTATCACAATTTAAAAGTGTTGTTGAACGCTCTGTTCCCATAGCACATGTCAGTCAACCATTTATTTCTAAAATCACACTTAATCGTGTTTCCACTCATCTCAGCCCATCTAGATGTTGAAACCAAACTGTAACCCGTCCAAGACCGTGGATACGGCTATCCAGATAGATTTTACACTCTGTAGAGGCTGTAAACTTTCACCACCAGCAGGATACTGTAACTTAACACCGTCGTGCAAGCACAGATCCAACATAGTCATTACCCTCCATAGCTAAGTACTGACGCTCACTGCGAGAACACTAAGGCCGTATCATCATAATACAATAATTTACAGAGCTCATGACATTTCATACATACATATCTTAGTGTCCTGTTGTACACCTGCCTCTAGGTGATTGTCATACCAACTAGGGGGATTCATACAAGTTCGAGTGATTGTACGATAAAATGAGTTAGGCAAGATGAATCATTAACTCAGTCTTTAATCGAGAAAAGACGAACATCTTTATGCTTAACCACGAAAGGTACAAGCCACAACACCACGACATCCTACAAAAAAGGAACATCGATCCATCCCATCTCTTGGATAATCACCATTTCTAATTTGTTTATGAACTCTTTCACAATACTCACAAATTATTCTCACAACTCACACGATTTTATTTAAAATCATTGTATTTGAGAAATCATAGTGATAAGTTCCTAAGGCTGCACTCATGATCCTCTATTTTCATCCTCTATAAATCCTAGTCATCAAGATTCTCTCCTCTATACTCATTTTTTCCGCATTCATTCATCCTCTATAGATCCTAGTCATCAAGATTCTCTTCTCTATACTTATTTTTTCCGCATTCATTCATCCTCTATATCATCCTCTATTCATTGTGGGATCCACTTGTCACTTTATCTAAATATATCCATGTAAGATCTAGTTTTGAAGAATTTATTGAAACGAATTTAATGGTGCAATCAAAATTTAATTTGGGTTTTTGGTTTGTGAGTTATAACATTTTTTTTGTTAACAGAAAAACGTGGAGCCCGCACTACATGCTCTCCCTCTCTCCTCTCTCTCCCTCTTGCGCGCAGGCTCTATTCTCTCTCTTAGGTCCGCGGCATTTTACCGGAGGCTCGCTATCCGCGCTACATATAACGGACCGGGGGCTCTTCTTTTTTTTAGCGTATGATTTACAGGAGGTCGATACAGCGTTTTTGCTGCGCTATCCGGTATACCGGATGGGGTACCTGATGAAGCCATGTCTTCTCAAAGTATATTTTTGGAAAATTCTTCTCCAATTTCAAATATGGTAATTGGCCTTCAATTTGGAGCTATTATTTTTTAATGAGAATTATAGCGAGAACCTCGGCAAATTTACTTATGCTGGTCTATCGTCAAATATATTTTTTGGAGGTGCTTTATTGTTTGGAAAAAAGGAGGACAAGGACGGCAAGCATATATGTCTATATGGAGACCATGCACGTGGAGATAAAGGGCTGGCTAATCAGACATGAACTTTATTTGGCAAATTATTATTAGCAAGATGATTAGCAAGGTTGCTGTAATATTATATAGTTTTCATGGCTATGGTCACATTGTCGCATAGGTGCTGGTTGGCTTTAGTCTTTGGTTAGATGAGTCTGAGTCGGGTTCCGCATGTGCTGGCCGGCCAAAGTCACGGTCCTGTCACCGAGTCCGTTTAGAGCCTATATGCCTGCGCGCATATATTAGGCAGCTGTCGGCTCCTTGTAATCAGTTTAGATTAGATTTTATTTAGGAGTTATTCCTTATCGAGCCGTCGCTCGTGAAACCCTAGCGGGTGTTGATCCGGATCCTCACGGATTTGCATGAAGTGTGTGATCGAGCTGCTACAGCTCGGGTACGTCGCTTGGAATTCTCGGAGTTCCCCATCTTCTGATCGTGGTCGTCAAGGCTGCGGGTGGAAGGAGTTATTTAGGGTTTGGTTTCCATCATATGTAAGCTGATCCCTTCGTCTATCAATAATATTATCTACTGTTGCTTCGTTGCTTGAAGTGATCACGTTGGAATTGTCCACTATCCTATTTGAGATTAATATAATATTTGTTGCCTGGCTGTTACTACGGAGTACTACTTGTTTCTTGGAGTTTTGGGTAGTAAGTGGATTGTGTTGGTTAGTTGATCTGAGTTCTGTGACCACGGCTTGATTTCTGTTATCGAGAGGATCACTATGTTTGTCTAGTCGTTTCCAATCTGCTCCATATTGATTCATAGATCGTCGACACATACATAGTACATATATATCCTCCGGTCCTTTGCCTGAAGAATAATTTGAGATAATACTTGTGTCTGATTTTTTTACCGTGAAAGATCGGGCAATCATTTGAACAACATAGGCGTGTCCTCATCAGTTGGTATCAGCTTTTGGGTGGCTCACGGTACATTTGGATTTTTTTCAATGGATGATTTGAAATTGCTTAAGAAAGTTCATCTTTTGCCAAAGTTATCTCTAGAAACATGTCTCAAGGAGTACTATGATTGGGAAGAACATATGGAGGATTTCTTCTGGGGTCGTGGACTTGAATCGGCCCTAAAGATGTATTATGCAGAAGAGACAATGGCTATAGATATTTTACATTGGTGGGATCGTTGGGACAAAAAATTTCCTTATTGGACGTGGAGCGATATGAAACTTGTGCTTCGGCGCCAATTTCGTTCTCTGGAGTCAAAGAAGAAGGTAGCTACTGTTTGTGCACAAAATCCCCAAGGCACTAAGGAAAATGTGCACTCGTCATGAGCTGATTCTATTGCTGGAGATGAGTACCTTTCTGCTTCTACTGTTGATATTAATTCTTATAAGAAGTTGGGTTCTAGTGTTCCTTATGGCAAGTCTATGCATGCTGACAGTTTTTCTTCTCCTCAGTCATATGAAAAGAAAGGTGTCAGTCCATATAATTCGGCAATGAGACGTGCTGCTACTATGAAGGACGAAGTCCAAACAGGAAAAATGAAGACTGTCAGTTCTGTACGGTTATCCTCTGTTAATCAGTTTGCAAAGCAAATGGCTGGTCCCTCTTCTAATGTAAAGCAAATGGCTGGTCCATTTTCTAAAAAAATTTATCCTCTGACAGAGCAAAAAAAAAGGTATTGTTGCCTGCTACAGAAGTAAAGCAACTAAAGGTACCATTACCTACAACAGAAGTACAGGAGGTAGTGTCTAAAGTGGGCTCCAATACAATAGTCATTCATTCAGCTGGTGATGCTAATATTGGACCACTAGTTGATGCTGAGATCGATACTGCTGCGAATGGATTATCTATGATGGCTCGTGAAGTACAGTGTGATGGTACTAGTGCTAATGTGAATGGACAGAGGTCCAGTATATTCCAGTCAGAGTGCAAAATTCAAAACAAGGTATGCAAATTAATTATTGATGGTGGTAGCTTTACGAATGTCATTAGTTCAGATATTGTGCATTCTTTGTCATTATCTACACGGAGGCTTCCAATGCCGCGTTATATCCTGTCATGGTCGAGCGCACGTACACCCGGAGGCGCCGAGCCAGGGATGTCAGGCGCGCGGCCGAACGCGCCCAGAGCGCGCTGCGCGACCAGGAGGGCGCGTCGTCGGTTAGTGGCTGAGAGATAAGTTAGGAAATAAATTAAGTAATTTATATTATTAGTTCCCAAATTAGTGGAGCTTGTTGCTCCTTTCGGTTGGGGCCAAAGGCCTATATGTACTCTGTAATCAGGATGATATGGGGAAAGCAAGAATTATATCATCCAACTCTCTTTCTCTCAAGCCTACGGTAGAGGGGTATAACCTCACCGGAGAAGACGGCCGACGGCTACGAACTACGTAGCCGCGGTCCAGCCAGTCGAGGGTTTGACGCCCTTGACAACCTAGTATCACTATCCAGACGATCCTCTTCTTCCCTATCCACCTCCAACGCAGCCGCCACTCACCACAGAAACCCTAGCCCGCCCCCATCGCCGGCTTCTGTCACAGCGCCGCCACCAGCAACCATGGCTGAGCCTACCCTCGCCAACGTGATGCAGCAGCTGCAATCCCTCACCACGGACATGTCCTCCATGAAGGCCGAGATGGCGGCCATGAAGGACAAGACGGCGTCTTCGTCGGCCAGCACCGCCGAGGGTCGACTGGAGGGTGTGCGCGATCTGGATCGCCCGCCCAAGCCCAAGAAGTGGGATTTTCCCCGCTTTGACGGCACGACCGATCCGCTGCTCTTCCTCAACAAATGCGAGTCCTACTTCCGACAACACCGTACAATGGCGGAGGAGCGCGTTCGGATGGCTTCCTACCATTTGGACGACGTCGCGCAACTTTGGTACGACCAGATCCTAGAGGACGAGGGCGCGCCGACCTGGGGTAACTTCAAAGATCGCCTGAACTTGTGGTTCGGGCCGCCCCTGCGCTCAGCACCCCTGTTCGAGCTGGCCGAGTGTCGTCGGACTGGGACGGTGGAGGAATACTCCAATCATTTCCAGGCTCTCCTGTCACGCGCGGGTCGTCTGGACGAGTTTCAGCGTGTCCAACTCTTCACGGGCGGACTCCTGCCGCCACTCAGTCATGCGGTTCGCATCCATAACTCGGACACGCTCGCCGCGGCCATGAGCCTGGCGCGCCAGGTGGAGTTGATGGAGGCGGATCGGCCGGCACCGCCACCCCCGCGGGTGCCCCCGCGCGGTCTCCTGCCGGCCCCCGCGCCATGGCAGGCGCCCCCAGCGCCCCAGCAGTCGCTGGCCCTGCCTGCTCCGCTAGTGGTCGGCCAGCCGATCCGCGCCGAGGGCAACCAGAGGCGCCTCACGGCCGAGGAGATGGCGGAACGGCGCCGCCAAGGCCTCTGCTTCAATTGCAACGAGCGGTATACCCGTGGCCACAACCGTTTTTGCAGGCGCCTGTTCTTCGTGGAAGGCGTAGAGATCGACGATGACCCGGCCAACGACGCCGCGGCCGCGGATGCGCCAGGGGACCAGGAGGCCCCCATGTTCTCCCTCCATGCGGTGGCCGGCGTGGCCATGGGCAAGACCATGCAGGTCCGCGTCGTGGTGGGCGTGACCTCCCTCGTCGCCCTCCTGGACACGGGTTTGACCCACAGCTTCATTGGGGCGGACGCCGCACGACGGACGGGTCTTCCCATACAGCCGCGCCCGCGCTTGACGGCCACAGTCACCAACGGCGAGTGGGTGCCCTGCCCGGGCGTCATCTGACACGCCCCGCTCTCCATCAACGACTGTACTTTCGCCGTCGACTTGTTCGTGATGCCTCTTGCAGGGTATGATGTCGTGCTTGGACCCAGTGGATGGAGACCCTCGGCCGCCTAACGTGGGACTTCTCCGCGGGCACGGTGTCGTTTGTACGACAGGGCCGCACCACCTGCTGGACCGGTGTGCCCCTGCCGGCCGCCGCGGAATCCTGCGCCTCCACCACCGTGGTGCCACTTCTCGAGGAGCTCCTCGTGGGTTTTGCGGATGTTTTCGCAGAGCCTCGCGGTCTTCCACCCCAGCGCGCCCGTGACCACGCCATCAATCTGAAGCCGGGCGCCTAGCCGGTCGTGGTTCGCCCCTACCGTTACCCAGCTGCCCACAAGGACGAGCTGGAGCGCCAATGTGCCGCCATGAACGACCAAGACATTGTTCGGCGCAATGACTCTGCGTTTTCCTCACCGGTCCTTCTCGTCAAGAAGGCTGACGGCGCCTGGCATTTCTGCGTCGACTACCGGGCCCTGAACGCACTCACCGTCAAGGATGCGTTCCCGATCCCCGTCGTCGACGAGCTCCACGGCGTCCGGTTCTTCACCAAGCTTGATCTCCGCTCGAGATATCACCAGGTTCGGATGCGGCCGGAGGATATTCACAAGACGGTGTTCCGCACCCACGACGGCCTCTACGAGTTCCTGGTCATGCCGTTTGGGCTGTGCAACGCCCCTGCGACATTCCAGGCACTGATGAACGACGTTCTGCGTCCCTTCTTGCGTCGGTTCATTCTTGTTTTTTATGACATTCTCATATACAGCAAGACTTGGGCGGAACATCTGCGACATATTCGCGTCGCTCTCGTCGAGCTCCGACGCCACCAGCTCTTCGTCAAGCGCAGCAAGTGCGTGTTCGGCGAGTCGTCAGTCTCCTACCTGGGCCACATCATTTCGGCGTCCGGGGTCGCCATGGATCCGGCCAAGGTACTGGCCATCCGTGACTGGCCAGTGCCTCGGTCTGCCCGGGCGGTACGCGGCTTCCTCGGCTTGGCGGGGTACTACCGCAAGTTCGTGCACAACTACGGCGCCGTCGCCGCCCCGCTGACCGTTCTCCTTAAAAAGGAGGGGTTCACCTGGACTGACACCGCTGCCGCGGCGTTCGACGCTCTCAAGGCTGCCGTCTCCTCCATGCTAGTTCTGGCCATGCCTGACTTCGCCAGGCTCTTCACGGTGGAGTGCAATGCATCCTCCCATGGCTTTGGTGCGGTCCTCGTCCAGGAGGGTCATCCGATCGCCTTCTTCAGCCGGTCGGTCGCACCGCGACACCGTGCCCTCGCCGCCTACGAGCGGGAGCTCATCGGCCTTGTCCACGCCGTGCGCCACTGGCGGCCGTACTTGTGGGGGCACCGATTTCTTGTGAAGACCGACCACTACAGCCTCAAGTACCTGCTTGACCAGCGGCTCTCGACAATCTCACAGCACCATTGGGTGGGAAAACTCCTCGGCTTCGACTTCTCCGTGGAGTACAAGCCGGGCGCGGCTAACACGGTCGCCGACGCGCTCTCCCGTCATGACACGGACGAGGGGGAGGCTAGCATCCTCGCGCTCTCCGGCCCCCGCTTCGACTTCGTCGCGCACTTGCGGCGTGAACAGGAGGTGCACCCGGCCACGCTAGCGCTCCGCGACGAGATCACTGGGGGCGCTCGTGGTGCGCCGTGGTCCTTGGTGGATGGCATGGTGTAGTACCATGGACGTCTGTACGTGCCGCCTGACTCGCCATTGGTCCAGGAGGTCCTGCGGGCGATACACGATGACGGACACGAGGGCGTCCAACGCACACTGCATCGCTTGCGCCGCGATTTCCATTTTCCTAACATGAAGCAGCTGGTACAGGAGTTTGTTCGCGTCTGCGTCACCTACCAAAGGTACAAGTCCGAGCACCTACAGCCGGCGGGGCTCTTGTTGCCGCTTCCGGTGCCACAGGGCGTTTGGACGGACATCGCCCTGGACTTTGTCGAGGCGCTGCCTCGCGTTCGCGGCAAGACAGTCATACTGACGGTGGTGGATCGCTTCAGCAAGTACTGCCACTTCATCCCCTTGTCGCATTCGTACACCGCCGAGTCTGTTGCTGAGGCGTTCTTCACCGACATTGTGCGCCTGCATGGCGTGCCTCAGTCCATGGTGTCGGATCGCGATCCGGTCTTCACCTCCACGTTCTGGCGCGAGCTCATGCGCCTGACGGGCACCAAGCTGCAGATGACCACCGCGTTCCACCCCCAGTCCGATGGCCAGTTTGAAGCTGCTAACCATGTTATCATCATGTATTTGAGGTGTCTTACAGGTGACCGTCCCAAACAATGGCTGCGTTGGCTCCCGTGGGCGGAGTTTGTCTTCACCACAGCCTACCAATCGTCCTTGCGCGATACGCCGTTTCGCGTCGTCTATGGCCGGGACCCCCGTCCATCCGGTCCTATGAGCCCGGCGACACCAGGGTCGCTGCGGTGGCTCGAACGATTGAGGAGCGTCAAGCATTCCTCGACGACATTCGCTATCGCCTGGAGCAAGCACATGCGGTTCATAAGCACCATTATGACGCGGGTCACCGGCAGGTGTCCTATCAAGTCGGCGACTGGGCTCTTCTGCGGTTGAGGCAACGTGTGGCGTCGTCTTTGTCCCAGCCGACGGCGGGCAAGCTCAAGCCGCGCTACTACGGTCCCTATCAGGTCACGGAGCTGATTAATGAGGTGGCGGTCAGTCTCGCCTTGCCACCGCAGGCGCGTTTGCACGACGTCTTCCACGTCGGCTTGCTCAAGAAATTCCAGGGGCCACCACCGGAAGCACCGCCGCCCCTGCCCACCATCCACCATGGTGTCGTTGCTCCAGAGCCTGAACGCGCGGTTCGTTATCGCCTCGCCAGTGGCGTTCGCCAGGTTCTCGTCAAATGGAAAGGGGAGCTGCCGTCGGCTTCCACGTGGGAGGACATCGACACTTTCCGTGTCAAGTACCCTGCTCTCTAGCTCGAGGACGAGCTGCCTCTTGAGGGGGGGGGGAGAGATGTCATGGTCGGGCGCACGTACACCCGGAGGCGCCGAGCCAGGGACATCAGGCGCGCGGCCGGACGCGCCCAGAGCGCGCTGCGCGACCAGGAGGGCGCGTCGTCGGTTAGTGGCTGAGAGATAAGTTAGGAAATAAATTAAGTAATTTCTATTATTAGTTCCCAAATTAGTGGAGCTTGTTGCTCCTTTCGGTTGGGGCCAAAGGCCTATATGTACTCTGTAATCAGGATGATATGGAGAAAGCAAGAACTATATCCTCCAACTCTCTTTCTCTCAAGCCTATGGTAGAGGGGTATAACCTCACCGGAGAAGACGGCCGACGGCTACGAACTACGTAGCCGCGGTCCAGCCAGTCGAGGGTTTGACGCCCTTGACATATCCAATGGATGAATCAAAGTGGTACACTCAAAATTACTCATAAGGCGCGAGTTAAATTCTCCACTGGAAATTATGTTGATACAGTGGACTGTGATATTGCACCGATGAGTGCTTGCCATTTATTGTTGGGTAGACCATGGCAGTTTGATCTTGATGCTACTCATGGTGGCCGTTCCAATAATTACTCATTTGTGCACAAGGGAGTCCATCATGTGCTCAAACCGATGCTTGAGAGTGCTATTAAGGTTGATGTATTTACTACTTTGAAAGTGAAGAAAAAGGTTGCTGACATTACCCCAAAGCCGAGGACGGCTTTGCTTCAAGAGGGAGAGAATAGTGTGATTACCCCTGCTGCAGGAAGTATGGCTAATAGCACTCGAGATGTTCCTGGCATGATTACTACTGTTTGTACAATTGAGGCCAAGGTGTCTGATATTGCAGTGGATAATTCTTTAGAACCTGTTGCAAATCAGTTACATTCATCTTATGATAAGGCGGGGGAGAGTAAGAAAAGTGTTTCTGCTCACATGACAAGCAAAACTTTAAACGAAGTTGTTTAGCTCAATCAGGAACATGTTTATACATGTGAAACCCATGCCTCTCAAGTTGTTTCCGAAGGTCTGAATAGATCATCTATCCTATCTGACAATATATTTGATCCAGTGGAACAAAATATCATGATTAGTGAAGGCATTATTACTGAGAAAGCTATTGAGAAATTTTCTACTACACAAGATACACTTGGGAATACATCAAAGACGAGGACCGCTTTGTTTAAAGAAGGAGAGGATGATGAAGCCATGACTTCTCAAAGTATATTTTTGGAAAATTCTTCTCCAATTTCAAATATGGTAATTGGCCTTCAATTTGGAGCTATTATTTTTAATGAGAAATATAGCGAGAACCTCGGCAAATTTACTTCTGCTGGTCTATCGTCAAATATATTTTTTGGAGGTGCTTTATTGTTTGGAAAAAAGGAGGACAAGGACGGCAAGCATATATGTCTATATGGAGACCATGCACGTGGAGATAAAGGGCTGGCTAATCAGACGTGAACTTTATTTGGCAAATTATTATTAGCAAGATGATTAGCAAGGTTGCTGCAATATTATATTGTTTTCATGGCTATGGTTACATAGTCGCATAGGTGCTGGTTGGCTTTAGTCTTTGGTTAGATGAGTCTGAGTCGGGTTCCGCATGTGCTGGCCGGCCCAAGTCACGGTCCTGTCACCGAGTCCGTTTAGAGCCTATACCCCTGCGCGCATATATTAGGGAGTTGTCGGCTCCTTGTAATCAGTTTAGATTGGATTTTATTTAGGAGTTATTTCTCATCGAGCCGCCGCTCGTGAAACCCTAGCGGGTGTTGATCCGGATCTCACGGATTTGCGTGAAGTGCGTGATCGAGCTACTACAACTCGGGTACATCACTTGGAATTCTCGGAGTTCCCCGTCTTCTGATCGTGGTCGTCAAGGCTGCGGGTGGAAGGAGTTATTTAGGGTTTGGTTTCCATCATATGTAAGCTGATCCCTTCGTCTATCAATAATATTATCTACTGTTGCTTCGTTGCTTGAAGTGATCATGTTGGAATTGTCCACTATCCTATTTGAGATTAATATAATATTTGTTGTCTGGCTGTTACTACGGAGTACTTGTTTCTTGGAGTTTTGGGTCGTAAGTGGATTCTGTTGGTTAGTTGATCTGAGTTCTGTGACCACGGCTTGACTTCTGTTATTGAGAGGATCACTATGTTTGTCTAGTCGTTTTCAATCTGCTCCATATTGATTCATAGATCCTTGACACATACATAGTACATATATATCCTCCGGTCCTTTGCCTGAAGAATAATTTGAGATAATACTTGTGTCTGATTTTTGTACCGTGAAAGATCGGGCAATCATTTGGACAGCGTAGGCGTGTCCTCATCAGTACCGCATCCCAGTGCAGCCAGTCTAAGATGGGTAACAAAGTCCTAAGCATACTAAATAACGATATTTTGTCATATCGTAATATTTATTCCTAAGTTTGAGCAAGATGATAAAGTCGAACAATTCAAGAGTGGCCATTTAAATAGGTTTAACTAAGTAGAAAAAAATTAATTCATATGTATAATCGTATATGCAATATTTAAATCGGCTTTTCTACGGGTTGTGTTTAGAAATATGATCAATATGCATAAAAGGGGATTAGATTGGTGTGCATCCATCGGCGTCATTGGGAAACTCCTGCTCGTAGTTCGGGTCCTCGGGGTCAAACTCGCGGAACTGTCCTCCAAACTCCTCCTGGCCTACAAGATCCTCGTGCTCCTCGGTCACTCCATTAGCTACGGACGCGCAAACAATCACAATAAATAAATAAATAAATTCAAATGAGCTCTAGAAAATAAGAAAATAGTATGGATGGATAGATATTAATTTTAAATGAATTTAGGAAGAAGAAATAATGGAATCGGAGCTTGGATGAAAGAGATATTGATTTTGCAACATGGCCGTTAATTAATCACGCAGAGGGTGATTAAAGAAAGCGATTAGTGGCATTTATTGACTAGCTGGTCACGTGTACATGATGAATTTGGGTGGTCATTGGTCTTTTGACGTGCACATCAGGACTGGAGTGTGCTTTAGGCTGAACGTGCTTGGGGTGGGTGCTGGTTCATTCATGTAGGTTAAGGAAATGATAGAGGAGAAGACCACGGGTCAAGGAAAATATTGGAGAATGAGGGTATTCTTGCAGGCTAGCTACCTCGGTCGATTGCAGCTCGGGAAGGAAGATCGACGGAGCGCAGCTTTACAGTGCAAGAAAAGAGGAACTCGATTTGGGGAGTAAGACGGTGAGCGGAGGAGCGGGACGGCTCGATGTGATGGGAGGGTTACGCGACATGTCCTTTATAGACATGAGACACGGGGCGGAAGGTGGAGCTTGGTCGGGGCTTCAGCTGGGCGTCCAGCGCCTTGGCATGACATAACTCTGGGAAGGATGCCCAGCGTGCGCAACACACCATGGCAATAGCAGCGCGACGTGCGCTGATAATTTTACAGAGCGATAGAACGAGGCTAGCGGGCGAAGTAAAGGCACGGACAGAGACGTGTCGTGAGGTCGTGGCTAATTAGCTTGATTAAGGGTAATAAGATGATGTTGGCAGGAACGTGCTGCGCAGTGGAAAGTGGCTTCTGTGGCGAACAGTGCTTCAGCAGTGTTCCATTACTGCTACAGTGAATTTTGTATTGCTACAGTGCTACTGTGTGGAAAGGGTGTCTGAGCCGCATTTGCAGGGCATCCAAGCGACGAGCGAGCGGCATGCTCACCGGGCTGAGCTTGTGTGTGAGATTAATGTGTAGCGTGCGTGATGCTACTGCGGTTGGTCATCATCGTGCGCTGCAGAGCACGTGCAACACGCTAGAGGTTGCTGCCTAACTCGCCATTCATGACACAGCGAAGCAATGACACTATGGCGAAGCTTGCCAGCAAAGGTTACTGCAAGCGTGATACTCGGGCTTGCTCTACGAGTGCTGGGTGCGTGTGCTCCAAAAATCAGGAAGAGGATGAATAGTGAGAGTTCGAGTTGGAGAATATTTGGACAACGGATAAATTAGAGCTTAATTGAGAAGTAGTATTGAAATGATTTTAAAAATAGTTTTAATTCACATGATTTATTTATTTGGATTTTTGGGATGTTACACCGCCATATTGGCTTATCATCCGTCCGTGATAAGGTCTTTACTTCCGTCGTAGTGGAGCACGACCCGGCTGTGGGTATACACTAACACCGCCGCATTAGCAAATTATCCGCCTGTGTCGAGGCTATCAAAACCGTCGTGTGGGCACATCAACCGCCTATGTAGTGGTCACCAACAGCGTCGCCTTGTACTTCGACCCGACTGTCTGCGGTGTGGGTTAGCTGTCCCTTCGACGACCGAGACATCTATGTAGAGGCTAACAATACCATCACTTCAGCGTATGAACCGCCAGTACAAAGGTCATGGTCATTATTGCCTTGCACCACGATCCGCCTTTGATGATCATTTAGTCGGTGTCGGGTTACTAAACGATTCGACGGTGATATACTTTTGAACCCTGCTGCATGATACGTATAGCAAGAACTATTGTAGTTGGTGCTTCTTGGTGGCGTCGCTAAGGTTTACTCAATCTTAGTGATGGTGCTATTCGTTGCCGATGATGGACTTAAAACCTCCACACTTGGTAATTGCGCTAAGAAATGTCAATAAGCATTTTTGGCGCCGTTGCCGGGGAGGGCATAGGTGAAAAAAATCTAGTAGGACATGATCATGATCACATGCATGTAATGGCAGACATAGTTTATGTAGGCTAATTCTGCTTGTTTTTTTATTGTTGTGGAATAAAAACAGGATAGTGTATGAGTGGTTACGACCTGTCGGATAACTACATAGAAAACCCGGAGGCACTCCAGAGGAAGAGCCGGTCTCGTGTCGCTTCTTCTTCTGCCACTGCACCGGCAAGTGAACCAGTCACCCCCGCACCATCCGCTACTACCGCTATGGTCAAGACACTGCGTGACTACTCCACCCCCGCTATTGCCAATGTGTCCATTGGGCCCGCTGTCAACACGGGGGCTCGAAACTTCGAGCTTCGCACTGCCCTCATCATGATGGTGCAGCCAAACCAATTCAGTGGTTTGCCTAGGACGCAAGTGCACACTTATAACACTTTCTGGAGCTATGCGACGTCATAGTCATCAAAGACGTCGCACCAGCTAGCATCAGACTCTGTTTGTTTCCCTTCTCCCTTACGGAGAAGGCGAAATAGTGGTTCTATAAGGAGAAGAAAGTTGTTAGTACGTGGAACAATTATTCCACTATGTTTTTCATGAATTTTTTTCTCGTGGACAAAACCAATGTCTTAAGGAGGAAAATTTCAAACTTTTTAGCAAACTTCACTGGAATTCATCCTCGTGGCGTGGAAGAGGTTGTAGGATTACATCCAAGCCTACTCACATCACAGAATGGAAAACTGACTCGTGCTCCAGAACTTCTACGAAGGGCTTACGCCCATGTCAAAGGGGCACGTGGATGACGCTACTAGAGGAGCGTTCCTTTTCCTAGCCATCAATGGAGCTATGACTCTCATCGGGAAGATGGTGGCCAATCAGAGTTAGGGAGAGGAACAAAAACAACAGAAAGGCGTGCATACCGTGAAGGAGGCAGATATGCTTGTTGCAAAATAGATTTGTTACTATTAAGATTGAACAAAAGGGTCCACGAGAAGAAAACAATAAAGGCCACCGTTCAGACTATGGACTCACATATGACATGTGAAGTCTATGGTGAAGTTGGATACTCGGAGAATGATTGCCCCGAGAGCTGTGAAGAAGTATCATACATCAACAACGGGCTCCAACAAGGTAACAATAATGAGTGGAACAATCAATACCGCCCATAAGGAGGTAAGTCGAACTTCAATTTAAATTACAATTCGAATCAACCCTCCTTGAAAGACTTGGTATTAGGCCAGGCATAAATAAATGAAAATTTAACCAAAAAGCTTACATATAATGACAAAATGCTTGAAAATATTAACGCTAAAATAGAGGGTCTATCTTCCTCTGTTAAAAATCAACTGCACTTTAATAAAATGATAGAAACACAGTTAGCTCAGTTTATTGCTGATATTCCTATTAATAATGAATGGAAGATCTCAGAGCAACCCGAGAATTCCTTTGAAAAGTTAATGCGGTGACCACGAGAGGTGGTAAATCTACTCATGCTCTACCAAATCCTAACAATAAAACAGGAAAAGCACAAGACCAACAGGAGGAGGGATCTTCTTCAACAAAAACACAAAAAGATTAAGAAGAAGAGGAAACGACACCACAAGATTTCGTCGACACCAATCATTTGCCATTTTCGAAAAGGAAAAGAAAGCAGACCGTGGATGAGCAATTTGCTTGATTTGTAGAAATGATAGAGAAGATACATATGAGCGTTCTATTAATGGACGTCCTACATGTGTCTTCTTATGCAAAATACATCAAAGACATCATCAACAACAAAAGACTATTGCCATCCACGGAGGTCGTCAAGCTGATGGAAGAGTGCAGCGCTGCTATACTCAACCATATACCTAAAAAGAAGGACACTGGGTGCCCTACCATCACATGCTCAATTGGCACCCTACAGTTTGATCATGCCTTGTGTGACCTTAGGGCAAGCGTAAGCGTTACGCCCAAGGTCATCTTCGACAAGTTGAACTTCACCCACCTCGCGCCTACACCGATGATGCTCCAGCTGGCTGACTCCATGGTCCGTTACCCGGCAGGGATCGGTGAAGATATCCTGGTGAAAATCCAGGGTTACTTCGTCCCTGTTGACTTCGTGGTGCTAGATATGGAAACGACGAAGGAATCGCCCCTCACCCTTGGGCCACCTTTCCTCAGCACCGTGGGAGCACACATTGATGTTGGAGCTGGAGAATTTCATTTCAATATCAATGACAATGAGGAAAAGTTTGACTTTTGGCCTAGGCAGGAGCAATGCTCCATGATAAGAATTAAGTACGGGCCGAACCCACAAGGCATTAAGGAGGTTGAAATATAACCTCAACTGGTGGACAACCTTGTCAAGAAAAACAAAGAAAATAAAAAGAGGACAGAGCCGAAAAAGAAACTAAAACAAAAAAGAAGAAAAGCCAAAGGTTGTTCCCACACCACCCAAGAAAATAGTGTGGAAACAAAAGAAAGAAACTCCAAAGTCCACCACCAGACCACCAAAATCAAAGAAAATGGTGTAAAGATCAAAGAAGGTGCAATTATCCGTGCCTACTCTTCTAGGTACGGATGTCACATCGTCAAGCAAAAAGTAAAAGGAGAAGAGTCTTGCTCGTTGGACTTCAAACGATAAGCTCTTACCGAAGGTAAATCGGTAGTTATCCCTTCATAATTTGTTGCTTAAAAGTTGCTTAGAATTCTTATATAATGAAACTATATACTATGTTTTAAATTATACTAAAATAAAAACAATTAAGTTCACTTTTCATATATCTAGAATAAAACTCACCATGTTCCATGTAAACATGTTTTGGTTTGAAGTATGGTTAGTGTGCAATCATACTCTTATAGACTTATCAATTTAAGCATGGTGCTTAGGTTGATTAGTGTACCTTAATCAAATTTACACATGATGTTGAGTTTGATCATTGAATCAAAACTACTAAATAGACTCTTTAATAAACCATAAAAATATATATACATAAAACAAATAATGTATTTTGAAGTCGTCACCAAGCCATCTGGGACCGTAGGCCTTGAGCTAGCTTGGGGGAGGACTCTCGCATAGGTACCTTGTATTTTTTGTATTTTAAATTTTTGTATTTATTTTCTACTTTTATTTATTAGTAGTTAAAAAATTTTAAAAATTAAAAATACCAAAAATATGAATTTCACTCTCATATGTGTTTTAAGGAATGTTTAGTTTCTTCTACGTTAAAATGATGAATAGTTGCTCTGTTTATAATTCATCTGTGTCTAGTTTGTAACTTAGTATTCCCAAAGATTTAAGTTTGTTGGCTAAAAATGTCTTATTCTAAAATCTTAAAAATCTGTGGGTTGCAAATGCATGCTTCTTTTCTAAGTTGTTGCGAATTATGATATGGTACAAATAGAATTTACTATGATTTTGTTTTAAGAGAAACTTGATATTCGGAGATTTTAGTTTCAAAAATGCTAAAATTCAAAGTTCCTTAATGATTATGAATACCTACCAAGACTATATAACATGATTCAAATTCAAAACCTTAGTCATATGTTGCTTGTTATTGCATTGAGCTTTGTCAAATTGTTGTGACCCTTGTTAAGATTTTTGTCATGCGTCCATGATCCAGACACACGTACACCCAAAAATAAAATGTTAACTCTTACACTGAGAGTTATACAAAAACATGTTTTTCGTCCACCAAATAATCACTCCATTCACTTTATCATGTGTCTCTCTCAAAAATTTCATATGCCAAAACAAAAAGAGAAAAATGTCCATGCCAAAAGGCATGAGAGAAAAAATATATGCCAAAGAGAGTGAAGAAAAGAAAAAAAAAGAAAGAAAGAAATAAGGATAGTCCATGCTTTCAAATAAAATGCATTCATCCAAAAAAGAGATTCATGATCAAAGGAGTACCAAAAAGATTTAGAATTAGGACTTTATAAAAATTCCACGCACTTACACATCTTGATCAAAGTGTATGACTTGCATCTCCCTGAGGTCCGGTTTTGACTTAGCAAAATATGTGATGCAAGTATACCCCTTTTATACCTACCCAAAACACCACTTAAACCCTTTAGTGGTAGGATATGAAAAAGAAGGCAAAATACCAGACACCTTGGTGAGGTTTTATACATATTGAGCTACCGAGAGAATCATTTGAGGAACTTACATTTCTTTGCAAAACTTACAAAACCTTCGGATAGATGGTTGATTAAAGAATAAATGATTAGTGATTCTGTTACAACCATTCTATCTTGCAACCGTCTAAGAACTTAGAAAAGCTAGACGCCCCACAAGGATGAAGGTAAAGGGTGGATAAAAATACTTACTTATTTAAATTGCGGAAGAATATTTTGTTATAGGCATGACACTTATGAAATATATTCGGTATTGTAGCAACTCCTGATCAACAACCAAGTACTTAGCTATTTGCTCGGGACGAGCAAATGTTAAGCTTAGGGGATTTGTTGGCGGTCACTTTTGATCAAATTCGACCGCCAATTAATGTCCAAAATGAGAGAAATAAACAAACTTATGACACATATGAATATACTATTGATCTAGTTCCACTTATATTGGAGAAAATATGTTTTGCAAGACACACATTCGAATACAAGTGGAAAACCAAGAAAAAGGCGCAATCAGGCAAAGCGTAAAGCAGATTCACGCAACCAAATATCAAAGAAGAAGAAAGCCCACCTACATGCCAAACATGGGCCAAGCACCGACGTGGAAGGGGCTCAGGCCCACCCAGGAACCGACCACGCAAAGGCGGTCATGAGGTGGGCCCACCAGGGTGCGGCCGCACCAGGGGTGCAGCGCACCCCAAGGGTTACCACCCGGGCCCAGCTTCCACCGACTGATACATGGCAACATGCAATGGCAGTTTTGGTCTGTTTCCTAATTTATCTATGCCAAATCGACCATCAGCCACTATAAGAAGAGGGATAGAGCTCTCCTTAAATACACACCTCATTTGGAGCTACTCACCTCACTACCACTTCTTGTGTGAGCTGGCAAAGCTATTAAAAAGGGCTTGGTTCCTTTTAAGAAGAGAGAAATCTTGGTATGAATACTATAAAGAGTTTTTCCATAGTCATGCCCTCATATCTTCAATATAGTAGTGCATATTCCCTCCGTCCTAAAATATCTGTCGTTTTCGCTTTCTAAGAAACAACTTTAACAAATTATATATTAAAAATATTAAAATTTATGGTACATAATTAGTGTTATTGGAAAAATCTTTAAATTTAGTTTTTTTAATAAGTTTATTTGGAGATACAAATGTTGCACGCATATTTTACCAATCGAGTCAAACTTGCGGTACGAAAACAAAAAATGACAGATAATTTAGGATAAAGGGAGTATGAACTAGAGTAGTTGCCTTATTAAAATCTTGATATATGAACTAGCATATAGTTTGTGTGTTATGATCTTAATATGTTTAACTTTATGCTTAATCATCCATATGAATCGTATGAGTAGAAGTGGAGCTAGGTTGAAGTGGCGGTTCGTCGTTTCTTCGGGTTTGCCCATGTCCTATGCTTGTCAATCCGTAGGGTCGGAATCCCGAGGGATATGAGTAGTTTCTTTGTATACGGGCGTGGTGCTCGGGTGCACGGAAACATTAAGATATGACGGTGCCCCACGGTTGAGAGGTAGACGACAGGTGGTAACAACCCTGTTCGTCTCTTGTAATCTCCATGTTCGGGTACTATGTAGGAGTTTTAAAGTCTCTTGCGCTTGTTGGTAGACCAGTGCTTAGAGATTTTTCCGTCCATCTTACACTTAGTTCTAACTCTAATCATATAACTTGTATGATCATTAACTATTCTTTACACGGCTATATTAAAACATGCTTGCCCGCTTAGAAACATTCTTTTATTCTTTGATTTTCTTTTATTCTTGAGGTTAGCCTATGTGTGTGTCTACTATCATGAATATACCATTTTTACCCTGTCGTGAACTTTGGTTTACTAATGCAAGCACGTAATCTTGTTCATATCCATGCTAGACTCTTTATACCTTGCTCTCATTTGGAAAACTATAAATAATGATACCCTGAATACTTCCGAGTGAAATGCTACAACGATAGATCCGTGCGCTTGCGGATATTTTCTGTAATCGTTAAGAACTATCGTAGTTGGTGTTTCTTGGCGTGTCGCTAAGGTTTACTCAATCTTAGTGATGGTGCTAAGAAATACCAACAGACATTTCTGATGTCGTCGCTGATGATGGATTAAAAACCTCCATACTTTGTTATTGCGCTAAGAAATGCCAACAATCACTAGTCTATAGTAGATCAGATCGATCGAAGTGCATCCATAGCGATAGCGTGGCGGTATGTATGCAAACGATGCAAAGATGCAAGTGCTTACTTGGTAGTGACTAGTGAGGCGGAGCTTGAGGGTGGCCATCCAAAGCACCTTGGAAACGGAGGTCCTGGGAAGGAGGACGAGCGCGGTGCGGTTGACGGCGGCCATGCGGAGCGCCTCCTTGACCTTGGCATCAATGTCGGCGAGGGGAGAGACGACCATGGTAGGGTTGTGCATCCGGACGATGCCCTGCATTCTGCCGTAGACGGTCTGGAGCACGGGCACCTCATAGCGCGATGGCCCGGACTCCGCGCAGACGTCGATGCCGAGTTTTTTTTTACGATGAAAGAAGAAGACCCTCACCGGATCAAATATCCCATATTACCCTTTATTACTTTTAATTATTGTCGAGGTATTTTTCGGCAAAAAAAAAATTATTCCACGGGAGGAACCACGGTTCTTCTCAAGCACCCTAACAAACCTGTAAAAGTTGAGGGATGGAAACAACTTTTTTTCCGTGTGTATATACGTGATGGTGGGCTGAGGTCCACCCTCACGCTGCAGAACCCATCTGCTTTGCGACGCTCTCACAGGAACTCGCTCGACCCCCAAACCCCTCTTGCCCTAGCGCTCCCCGCCCCCGCCTCCGCCTCTCGTCGACGGCGAGATGATCCCCGTCAGCGCCGATGTCGCTGCGGAGCTGCGCCTCCTGCTCGAATGCGCCACGGACTCCAATTTCGACTCCATTCGGCGCGAGCTTTGCCAGGTACCCATCCGTACTGCTGGACCATCCCCGCTTCCTGCCAGCGTTACGTCCCCCTTCCCTTCGATTCGTCGCTTCCCAGTCTGGATTCGCGGGTTCCAGTCCGTTCTCGCCAATGCTGCGTCGCCTGTCTCCTTGTGAGCGCGATCAATTCTACCTTAGGTTACGCTATGGTAGCGTTTAATGGTAAGATTGTCGGTTCTGAGTTAGACTTGTTAGAGTTGCAGGCCACAAGTTCAGCGCCTAGCGACCTAGGTTGTTAACTTTTCATCCATTTGATTACTGCAAACAAGTGGGGTTTTGGGATTTATGGCCGTGCTTAAACTCTGCGTGAATAATTAAAACTCATTCGCTTTACTAGCTGTGCTAATGTGACTAATCTATCTCATTTCCTCAAGCACAGAGCTCGTGGTGACTTTTCATTGGCAATTTTAGTTCAAATTCTTGTTGAACCACCTACTGTAGTTTCGAAAAAAATAGACAATTTACCTACTTGCTGGTTAAAATAAGTTCCTTCTTTGGCTTCGACCATATCTTAGTTCTAATTACTGAATACTGAGTCTGCTCGATGTTTTCTAATTCAAGTTATATTTCCCCCATCTTTTCAGTTAGTTGACAGTGGCCTGGATGGATGCATTTTGGTGCTCCGAGTATGTCTGAATCAAGTGTTGCTGAATGCTGGGGAGGTGAAGAACCTCCAGTTGCAACAAAAGCTTTTATCTGATGTTTTCAGATATTGTTTGCACAAGACATGCTTCGCAACCAGTTTTTGCGAGGTGCTGACAACGATAGCCTTGATGGATGATTTTCTTGAAAGCTTGTCAAATCTGCTGGAACTCTCAGTTGCTGAGAAAGTTGGTGTTGGACTTGTGCTCTCAGATTCTGAGGACTCAGAGTTAAAGCAGAAAGGTAGACATTTCTGTGTGAGTCTAGTGATATCATATCTGCTACTCTTATTTTCAGATGGTCGTTGACATTGCTTCTTTTGTTTCAGGGCAATTGTTTTCAATTGCTCAAATTGAAGAGCTGTGCACGAATCCTATCCAATCTGTATCAAATGATCAAATTCATGAAATCGTCGTGTTTCTGCATCAGTCTGATGGCCTGTCGAAGCATATGGACACTTTAAATAATGTTATATCTCTATTAAAAGTCACAGAGAGGCCGTTTTTTGCACCTGTCCCAAATGGGGATTTTGATAGACAACCAAATCCTTCAAGGTATTCAGTTTTACTAATCAAAATCTTTGGATCCTCTCCTCTAAACTTTAGAGCTATAAAAACTTTAGAGCTAAGTCTCCAAACAGGTGCTCTAAAGTTAGCTCTAAACTTTAACCCACCTCACATTAGAGCTCTAGAGCTCAAAACTGAGCTAAAGTAGTTTTTAGAGCTCTAAAGTTTAGAGGAGGGGATCCAAACAGGCCCTTAATGTTTGTACTTCTTCGTTCCCATTTATTGACAAATGCTTTCCCCCCTCTTTTTTGTGCCATGTAGACATTTGGATATGTACTTTTGTAGCACAGATGATGATTTTGAGTCGCTTCTGTCTGAAATTGGGAAAGAAATAAGCATGGCTGACATTGTAGCCGAGTTGGGTTATGGATGTACTGTTGACAACACTCACTGTAAGGAAATACTTTCCATTGTTGAGCCTCTTGATGATGTTGCTGTATCTAAGTTGCTTGGGGCTGTTGTTGGCACTCATAGTGGTCTTGGAGAGGCCCATAACACATATGCAACATTTGTATCTGCTATTCGTAATAGCCACACGAATGACTCACCTCAGCTTACTAAATGGAACACAGATGTTCTTGTTGATTCAATCAATGAACTTGTAAGCTATTGACTTGCTTTTTCATTGGGTGTTCTTTTTTTTTTTGTTTTGCACCCTTACACTCCATCTCTCTTTATCATGCAGGCCCCAAGTACAAACTGGGTGCGTGTAATGGAATATCTTGATCATGAGGGTTTCAATATACCTGATGAAACAGGCTTTTATCTATTGATGTCTATATACGCACGTGCTTGCAAGGTATGTGTATAAACATTTTTATTTTTTGAAAAGTAACTAGTTGGTTGATAAATTAACTGGATTATACAGGATCCATTTCCACTTCATGCTGTTTGTGGGTCATTGTGGAAAAACACAGAAGGCCAGATATCGTTCTTAAAGCATGCGGTTTCTGCTCCACCTGATAAATTTACATTTGCACATTCTTCCAGGCACCTGGTAATTTTGACATCATCTGGCCTCACTCTTGATAGAACTCTATCCAATTCGCACCTAACAGTTGTTATATACTGTAGGCATTTCAGGATTTGGCAGGTCCTAGTCAAGGCAATCATGCTTGGTTCTGCCTCGACCTTCTAGAAGTTTTATGCCAACTAGCTGAAGTTGGGTACACTGCATCTGTACGATCAATGCTTGAGTATCCACTGGGACATTGCCCTGAGCTCTTACTTGTTGGTCTTAGCCACGTCAGTGTATGTATTTCTAGTCCCACCTAATGAGTTTGCCTCTAGTTTCATGACTTTAATAGTGTTAACGTTCACCTTGTCTCTTACTTTTTGGTGTTAGCTGCATCAATGTATGCATTTCTAGTCCCATATAATGAGTTGCCTCTAATTTCATTGATTTTAATAGTGCTATAAGTTCCCTTTGTCTCTTTGCAGACCGTGTATAATCTCCTCCAATATGAAGTACTGTCCTGCGTATTTCCTGCTGTACTGAAGGATCCAACAAAGCACAATGTAGTGAAATATCTCTGGCATACAAACCCATACTTCACGCTTCGAGGTTTTGTTGATGCTCACAGTGATCCAGATTGTTTGCTAAGAATTGTTGATGTTTGTCATGACTTGAAGGTTTGTACAAGAAAAATACACTTTATTTTCTAAAATTGTATTGTATCAAAACTTATCCACATGCTTCTAATAACCATTTTTTTCATCTGTTTGTTATTGGGACTATGCTACAATATTGTTTCAATGCTGTAACATTATTTTGTCAAATCAAATTTGTTTCACTCAACTTTTATTTCTACTTGAAACAGATTCTGTCTTCTGTCCTTGATTCTACTCCATTTGCATTTTCTATTAAATTGGCTGCTGCTGCCTTGAGGAAAGACTTTAGTCATCTTGAGAAATGGCTGACTGAAAAGTTATCTCTATATGGAAAAGGTTTTGTTGAGGTAATATGCATAATCTATTCTTGTAGGCTGCTACATTGTAGCTGACCTCTTCCACATCCATCATGTTCAATTCGGCTAGCAAACTACCCATTTATTTCAATGCTCGATTATAAGGTTTATCTTGCCTAACTTAACTCTTTCTACTCTCAGGAATGTGTTAATTTCCTGAAAGCAACTATGAGCAACACATATTATGTCTTAGAGGGCACGACACAACCTCAATCTATTGTCAAAAACATATATTGGGAGTCTTGTTATGTCTTCATAAAGGTCTGCATGGTTTTTTTTTAATATAATTTTGCTCCCCCCCCTTTTTTTGGTGGTGGGGGGTAGGGTGGATGGGGGAATCAGTATGGACTCATGTCATGCACATTTTCAGGTTCTCCAATCTCACCCGGGGCAGCTCTTGTCAGATGTAATACTGGATGAAATAAGGAAACTGCGTTCTCTGTATGAATCGAGGAATCCTAGCTCTGCTGTAAGAGAGCTTACTAGTTCAGAGGGAGGGTCAGATGGCATTGAAATAGAGGCTAATGCATATTTTCAGCACATGTTCTCTGGACAGATAAGCGTTGATTCCATGATACAAATGCTTGGGCGCTTCAAAGAATCTACAGATAAGAGGTGCAAATTTAAGCTATAACTGGACTTAATTTGGACTGATTTTTGTTGCTTTTCTGACTCACCGTGTGGTTTGGACAATGACTTCACAACATGCTTCAAAGACTTGTTGATGGAAATAGGTTTGGACCAGCTTATAAAATACTGAAGAAGATATACGCTCAACAATTTAATTAACCCTAGTGCTAAAATTACAGCCATGACCATTTCTTTGAAACTTAGCTTTTTTGTTTGTTGGTATTATGCTTGTTGGAGTATATGTAAGCCCATGTGGCTAAGGCCCATGTGGCCCATGTAAGGAACCTATATAGCTACCCTTCTAGGGTTAGCCCAAATCAATAGAGTCACTAATTCTAGCATGGTATCGGAGCAAAACTCGGCGAAGGTCGAGGACGGGAGGCCCTTGGTGAAGATGTCCGCGAACTGGGAGGTCGTCGGAACATGAAGAACCCGTACCTCGCCCATGGCCACCCGATCACGGACAAAGTGTAGGTCGATCTCGACATGCTTCGTCCGCTGGTGCTGAATGGGATTGGTGGAGAGGTAGACCGCACTGACATTGTCGCAGTAGATCAGTGTGCTCCGGGAGGGTGGAGTGTGCAACTCAGCAAGTAGCTGCCGGAGCCAGGCGGCCTCCGCCACGCCGTTAGCCACGGCGCGGTACTCTGCCTCGGCACTGGACCGGGAGACCACCGGCTGGCGCTTGGAAGACCAAGACACCAAGTTGCCGCCCAGGAAGACGGCGTAGCCGGAGGTGGAGCGGCGAGTATCCGGGCACCCGGCCCAGTCAGCGTCGGTGTAGACGACGAGGTCGGTGGAGGAGGCCCGGTGTAGGAGGAGGCCGTAGTCGAGGGTGCCCCGGAGGTAGCGGAGGAGACGCTTGAGAGCCGTGAGGTGAGGCTCCCGAGGATCATGCATGTGGAGGCAGACCTGCTGAACTGCATAGGTGATGTCCGGCCTGGTGAAGGTGAGGTACTGAAGGGCCCCGGCAAGACTCCTGTATGCAGTGGGGTCGGCCATCGGAGGTCCCTCAGTCTCCGACAGCTTGCCCTGAGTGTCGACTGGAGTGGAGCAGGGCTTGCAGTCAGACATCCCAGCCCGCTCCAGGATATCCCGAGTGTACTGCTGCTGATGAAGAAGAAGCCCAGCAGGACGGTGCTCAACAGTGACACCGAGGAAGTGGTGGAGCTCACCCAGGTCCTTCATCGCAAACTCCTGCTGGAGAGCTGCAATGATCCGCCGAAGAAGCGGCTCGCTAGAGGCGGTAAGGACAATGTCATCAACATAGAGCAATAGGTATGCAGTGTAAGGAACCTATATAGCTACCCTTCTAGGGTTAGCCCAAATCAATAGAGTCACTAATTCTAGCAATGCTGTATATTCTATTTAAGGCATGCTTTATAGACATTATTCGTTCCAAATTCGGGCAGTACTGTGTTAGGATTGCATTTTTTTCGACATAAGCTTAGGATAATCTGGAAATTTCAATGCTTACTGCCAGTTCCTTTTGCCTTCAAAGTTGCTGCCTGACTAGTACTCTGTTCCGTTGTGCAATAATTTCTGTAGATCTGTGTGCTCCAGTAGAATTTTGTTTACACTAGTCTGTGCCCAGCTCTTAACAATTGTATTATTTGAATGCTTTGGTTGACAGGGAGGTATCAATTTTCAACTGTATGATCTCAAATCTTTTTGAAGAATATAAGTTCTTTCCCAAGTATCCTGATAAGCAGCTTAAGATAGCAGCTGTTCTGTTTGGTAAGCACATCTTTATTTTGATTGGCCTTCACAAGCCTTTTACTGTATATATATTTTCTCTCAAACACGCAGGGAACTGCGTAAAATTGCAATATGAAGAAGATGATTTGTTACAGCTAGTTTGCTAGATTACATTCTGTTATGGTGTCGGTAAGGAGGTACTGAGGTAGGGAAGGTGGAGTAGGCGGAGTTCCTTGGCTTCGCAGTCTATACCTGCCGGCAGGATCGGAGCGAGGTTTTACCCCGTGGCTCCCTTTTTTGTTAGAGGAAGAAGAGACAGGGAATAGATTGATTCATTGCTTAATCTTGACTCCAGGTTGCCAAACGGTTTACATAGGCCTCTGGCCCAACAGCTCCTAAACTGAAGCCTAAATTGTCTCGATCAAATCTCACAAACAAATCTCCTAATTGCTTATTTCCTTAATCGATAAACTAGGCTTGGCTGCAGGCCGGCGATCATGGTTGAACCCGTGCCTAGCCACTTTCCTGGCCGGCTGGTGCCTTGGGCTTCTTCCCTCTCTGCGTGTACTGCTTGCCGCACATGACAAATTAATGCTGTTTATTGTATGTAATTGTAACCTGATGTTACTTTTTTTTTTCATGCAACACTCTTTTCGGTTCAATGACAGGTTATCTAAATTTAGTCTCTTACAAAATAATGCTCTTGGCTTATGATCCAGGGTGATAATTATTCTACTTGACGATCGTAGTATCTCCCATTCTATGAAATTCCAACTGAAATGAAGCTTCTATTTTCTTATTGTTTTCCAGTCTGTCATTTTCTGCAGTTTTGCTCTATTTTCATTTGCGCTACATTAAAACTGAAGTTAATCTTAGTCTATCTAAAAAAGAAAGTCCAAGGATCAAACATGTCGTGCTGGAGTGATAGTCTGAACTGAAAGCAAGCATGGCAGTTTTTTTCCTCTTGTGAGTGATTTTGGTATAGGCAAGATCAATGTTATTGTCTAGTCAATCCTAGTCGCCATAGGACCGACCAAGCAACTATCTGTGATTAATCGTCGACCAGGTCCTAGTTGTCCCCTAGTCGGCCTATATATATCAGGACTATTACCAAATATATATACTAATATACTATATGTTCTAGAGGACAAATCAAGCATGAAGATAACTCTAGGGTGGTGGCTGCATGTAGGGTTGTAAATTGGGCTGAAAAACATGAGCCCAAGTGGCCTAAGCCATCCCAGATGCAGCTCATGTCCTTAGCTGCACAGCAATTCCATTCTGTTTCTGGTCGTCCACCCCCCTATTCATCCGTCTAATCGTGATTAGTCGACTAATCGGACGACCAGAAAACTAATCGGCCTAATTGAGTCGTAGTCCCTAGTCGAGTCTAGGATACCAACTAGGGTTACTAATCGCAAGATAATTTTTGAGTCTTATATTTTGCTGCATCGACTCGAAAAATAAAATTTTTCATTTGCATCAGTTGTGATGATTCGTGAGGCCAAGAGCCTCATCTTTGCTTTGGCTAAGGCTTGGTTATGATTTTGTCATTGGTAGTCTGTAATGTAGCCCACATACTTGCCAGTTATATGCCGAGTTTGAAGATGGCAACCATCCACCTATGGATTGATATTGCTCCTTTTGTATGTGGGGGTGTGTTTGGTTTGATCCCTGGCTCAGGCAGCGCTGCCAGACGCAGTTGTCAGAAATCAAATGCCTTGGAGTGTGGCCAGCTCCAATCCAAACAGGCCCTTCGGCCAGTGGTTCGGCTGATGTGCTATTTAGCTGATGGAATGAATTATTTTTTGTCTAAAAAAATGTCTCTCTAATACAATTCTATTCCTGAAAATAGGATCTCTTATTAAACATCAGCTTGTGGCTCACCTTGCGCTTGGAATTGCTCTACGTGGTGTCCTCGATGCCCTGCGCAAATCTGTTGATTCAAAGGTTTTCTAGGACCTCTCTGACATAGTGACATTCTTTTACATCTCCAATTGTTCACTGATGCTTCAAACATGTAATGCTGATGGTGTTTTGGCTTGCAGATGTTTATGTTTGGTACAACAGCACTGGAGCAGTTTATGGATCGTGTCATAGAGTGGCCACAATACTGTAATCACATATTGCAGATCTCGCATCTTCGTGGAACACATTTTGAAATGGTTTCTGCTATTGAGAGAGCCCTAGCCAAAATCTCATCAAGTCAAAACGAGCCAAATGTTGGCAACCTGCTTTCTGCAGAGCAGCATGTTTCTGGTTCATCATCCATGGAAGGCATAGAGGTAACTTCATCACATAAACTTGAGGAAGGAGAACACATTTTGGTGGCAGGCTTTGAATTTGAACTGAATATATAATGGCTCTTGCAAATTGGTTTCCTTTTTGTTAGCAATTTAGGATTATGGGAGATTGCTACATGCTGACTGATTTGCTATGTTATCAACTGTCTCTTGAATGCAATGGTTGGATTTTCATGATTCCTTCTACATTTTTCTAAATGATATGGTGAATTACTGAATTTATGTAGGTGTCTGAATCATCATGGCTGATGGGTACCATCCCAAGTCAACTAGGAAGGCCTCTTTCTTCTTCTCCTTTGCAACATAGGCAGCAGGGTCTTCTTGGGGAGAGGTCTAAGGTTTCTATGAGTTCACTGAACAAGAGCATCGTATCCAGTCAGCCTCCCCTTGCTTCATCATCTGCTGATTTGACTATTAATCCAAAGGTATCAGGAAATTTTCATATGCATGCCTCTTAATTTCTGATAGCAAGACATTTCGATGTAGTCGCTGCTTCCATTTCTTTCTGGAATATCTGTATTCGAGATTCCTGTTTGCTTGTTCCCTTCACCTATATATATTCACTGCAGACAACTGCTCCACCCTCTTTACTAGCTTCACCTCATCAGTCTACCAGTGTGTCAACGAGTGTGCATACTGGATTTCTGCGTCCTCGAAGTACCTCAGGTGGCTCGCTAGCTTAACACATTCATGATAACATCAATTACTTAAGCCTTTTACCTTTAATTTACAGTTACACTGTTATGCCTGTCTTTTCTAGGATTGCCTAGGCAACCTTCATATACTACTGGATTTGGGACTGCTTTAAATATAGAGACGCTTGTTGCTGCTGCGGAACAAAGAGAGACACCAATTGAGGTTGGTTTTGTTTTTTGAGTTTGCTCTTTTGGGTTAATACATAACTCGTCCTGTGCTAATGGACTTCTTCTCTTAACCTAGACACCTCCACCTGAAGTTCAGGACAAAATTCTTTTTATGATCAACAATATATCCATCTCAAACATGGAAGCTAAGGCAAAGGGATTTAATGAGGTCATACAGGAACAGTATTATCCTTGGTTTGCACAATACATGGTCATGAAAAGGTATCATTCTGAATTTACCGATTTCGTATAGATTTGTCTGACAAGGCTGGGGTATACAAGTCACTGCTCATCTTGACAGGGCAAGCATTGAACCAAATTTCCATGATCTGTATTTGAAGTTCTTTGATAAAGTAAACTCAAAATCCTTGAACAAGGAAATACTGAAAGCTACATATGAGAACTGCAAGGTTTTTGTTCACTCCAATTCGTCTGCCCTTTTTTTTTATGTTTTTGCTAGACATTTTGTTTAAACTTGGACACTTTTGCTGCAGGTCTTGTTAAGATCAGACCTTATCAAATCTAGTTCTGAGGAGCGCTCCTTGCTAAAAAACTTAGGCAGCTGGTTGGGAAAGTTCACCATCGGTAGGAACCAGGCACTAAGGGCTAAGGAGATTGACCCAAAATCTCTTATTGTGGAGGTACTGCTTCTCTGCATTAAACTCTAGTAGTTGGGAGTTCTGAAAGCTCACTTAGGCCTTCTAGAGCCTTTATTTAGTATTGCTCTATTTTATTTAATAAGATATTTCTGTTTCACCTGTGTTTTTTGTGGTAAATTATTTATGTGCTTCTTGAGGTGTGTACAATTCATTCACTTCAATGGATTCAATTTATCTGCCTATAATCTTTTGAGAATTTCTTTCTTCAGGCATACGAGAAAGGATTGATGATTGCGGTCATACCATTCACTTCAAAGGTGTCCATTCCTGCTATCTTTTTTGTAAAAGTTTTCTCCAAAGATTATAATCCGATTAAAATAGCCCAAAGAAAATCCAATTATTAACTTGGGCGCATATCATGAGTCATGACCATTGGCTGCTCTGCAGATTCTTGAACCTTGCCACTCAAGTATCGCATATCGTCCTCCAAATCCCTGGACCATGGGAATTCTAAGTCTACTTGCTGAAATTTATAATCTTCCAAACCTCAAGATGAATCTGAAATTTGATATCGAGGTTCTCAACATTTCCTTTTTTGATAGTTCCTTTATTGGCCTTGTATCTGCCCTAGCTACCCATGCTAACTGTTCTTTTGAGATTTCAGGTTCTATTTAAGAACCTTACTGTTGACATGAAGGATGTGAAACCAACCTCCCTGCTTAAAGATCGTCTGCGAGAAGTCGAGGGAAATCCAGATTTTTCAAATAAGGATGTTACTGCATCTCAAACCCCTGTGGTTGCAGAAGTCCCTTCAGGAACCATCCCATCACTAACTCATATGGAACAGCAGCCTGAGATCAATATCACATCCCGAGCTATGAGCCTTCCAAGTATACTTAATCAGGTTTGATTTGAACCTCTGTATCAACTATGATGTGGTACACTCTTCTGCCATTATAGTTGGAAAATATTTTGTTTGCAGTATGCTGCTCCTGTCCGTCTACCTACAAACAGCACAGTAGAAGATGACAAAGTTGCTCTGATGATGCCTGAGCAAGTGCCCTCGTTGACCCAGGTTTCACCAGCACAAACACAATCACCATCACCATCTCCATTCTCTGTTAATCAGGTTAACTTAATGTTTTAACTGCAGTTATTTATTTAAAGGAAAAAGATTCGTCTAGGTAGCTGGAACGTAGGGTCCCTAACGGGTAAGCTAAGAGAGCTAGTCAATGCAGCAATTAGAAGGCGTGTAAATATTCTATGCGTTCAGGAGACTAAATGGAAGGGACAGAAGGCGAAGGAGGTGGAGGATACTGGCTTTAAACTTTGGTATACGGGGACAACATCGGGTAGAAATGGTGTAGGCATCTTGATCGATAGGAGCCTTAAGGATGGAGTCGTTGATGTTAGGAGGCAAGGCGACCGGATTATCTTGGTCAAGCTGGTAGTTGGAGATTCAGCTCTGAATGTGATCAGTGCCTATGCCCCTCAGGTAGGTCTTAGCGAGGGCACCAAGAGGCAGTTTTGGGAAGATCTTGATAGCATGGTTAGTACCGTGCCCATCAGCGAGAAACTCTTTATAGGAGGAGACCTCAACGGCCATGTTGGTGCGACTAATGTAGGTTTCGAGCGGGTGCACGGGGGGTTCGGGTATGGTAGTAGGAATCAAGAGGGGGAGGATGTTTTGAACTTCGCGCTGGCCTATGACTTGTTGATAGCGAACACCCTCTTTAGGAAGAGGGAATCTCATCTAGTAACCTTTCGTAGTGGACAACACTCGAGCCAGATCGACTTTATCCTTGCAAGGAGGGAGGATAGACGTGCTTGCTTTGATTGTAAGGTGTTACCTAGGGAGTGTGTTGTCCCTCAACATAAGCTTGTGGTGGCGGACTTTCGCTTTCGGGTACGTGTTCACCGGGACAAACGGGCCAAGATTGCGAGAACGAAGTGGTGGAAGCTTAGAGGGGAAGCAGCGCAAACGTTTAAGGAGAGGATGCTAGACGAGGGGTCTTGGGAAGAAGGAGAAGATGCCGACGACATGTGGCTAAAGATGGCAACATGTGTCCGGAAGGTGGCTTCAGAAGTGTTTGGCGTGAGTAGAGGAGGCAAATGGGAAGCGAAAGACACATGGTGGTGGAATGACGAGGTGCAAAGGGCTATTAGGGAGAAGGAGTGTTTCAAGCGTCTCCACCATGACAAGAGTGTAGCTAACATCGAGGGCTATAAAATAGCGAAGAGGGTTGCAAAGCAAGCTGTGAGTGTAGCAAAAGGTCAGGCGTATGATGGCCTTTATCAGCGGCTAGGCACGAAGGAAGGGGAGAAGGACATTTATAGGATGGCTAGAATCCGCGAGAGGAAGACAAGGGACATCAACCAAATAAAATGCATCAAGGATGGGACAGATCGACTTCTGGTGAAGGATGAGGAGATCAAGGACAGATGGAGAGATTACTTCGACAAGCTGTTTAATGGGGAGAATGAGGGTCCTACCCTTGAGTTGGACGACTCATTTGACGATATCAATAGACGCTTTGTGAGGAGAATTCAGAAGGCAGAGATCGGAGAGGCTTTGAAGAGGATGAAGGGAGGTAAAGCGATGGGCCCTGATGGTATCCCCATTGAGGTGTGGAGATACCTAGGCGCCAGAGCGATAGTATGGTTAACTAAACTTTTTAACCTTATTTCTCGGTCTAACAAGATGCCTGAAGAATGGAGGAGAAGTATATTAGTACCTATCTTCAAGAACAAAGGAGATGTTCAAAGTTGTACTAACTACCGTGGGATTAAGTTGATGAGTCATACGATGAAGCTCTGGGAGAGAGTTATCGAGCATCGCCTAAGGAGAGTGACACATGTGACCCAAAATCAGTTTGGGTTCATGCCTGGTAGGACGACCATGGAGGCGATTTTCTTATTACGACAATTGATGGAGAGATATAGGGAGCAGAAGAAGGACTTGCACATGATCTTTATTGACCTCGAGAAGGCATATGACAAAATACCGAGAAATGTAATGTGGTGGGCTTTGGAAAAGCACAAAGTCCCAACTAAGTACGTTACCCTCATCAAGGATATGTACAGGGATGTTGTGACGTTTGTCCGAACATGTGATGGCGACACCAGTGACTTTCCAATTCAAATAGGACTGCATCAGGGGTCAGCTTTGAGCCCTTATTTATTTGCTTTGGTGATGGATGAGGTCACAAGGGACATAACAAGGTGATATCCCTTGGTGTATGCTCTTTGCTGATGATGTGGTGCTAGTTGACGACAGTAGGGCGGGGGTTAATAGGAAGTTAGAACTATGGAGGCACACGTTAGAGTCGAAAGGGTTCAGACTTAGTAGGACTAAGACCGAGTACATGAGATGCGATTTCAGCGCGACTAGGCACGAGGAGGAAGACGTTAGCCTCGATGGGCAAGTGGTGGCCACGAAGGATACTTTTCGGTATTTAGGGTCGATGCTACAAAAGGATGGAGACATTGATGAAGATGTTAGGCATAGAATTTCAGCCGGCTGGCTGAAATGGCGTCAAGCTTCTGGCGTTCTCTGTGACAAAAGGGTGCCTCAGAAGCTGAAAGGTAAGTTCTATAGGACGGCGATTCGTCCGGCGATGTTATACGGTGCTGAGTGTTGGCCTACAAAAAGGCGACATGTCCAGCAATTGAGTGTAGCAGAGATGCGTATATTGCGTTGGTGTTGTGGGCACACAAGGAGGGATAGAGTCCGAAACGACGATATTCGGGATAGGGTTGGGGTGGCACCAATTGAGGAGAAATTGATTCAACATCGGTTGAGATGGTTTGGACATGTCCAACGGAGGCCTCCTGAGGCGCCGGTGCGTAGTGGAGTTCTAAAGCGGGCCGATAATGTAAAGAGCGGTAGAGGTCGACCTAAACTAACTTGGGACGAGTCCGTTAAGAGAGATCTTAAGGAGTGAAATATCTCCAAGGATTTAGCTATGGACAAGAGCGCTTGGAGATTGGCAATCAACGTGCCTGAACCGTGACATCTTTTTGTCTTGTGCCATTTATGTCCCTTTACGTGTCTCCCTGTTTCTCGTCTATTTTGGGTTTCATCTCTAGTCTACCCCAACTTGCTTGGGACAAAAGGCTATGTTGTTGTTGTTGTAAAAAGTCTACTTGACCCCCCAACTATGGGGGGTCATCTACTTTACCCCCGAACTATGAAACGGTCTAATTTACCCCCTGAACTTTGCAAAACCGGCCAAATCACCCCTCGAGCGGTTTTGGGCGGTGGTTTTGCTACAGTAATAGCTGTTTTGCTACAGTAACAGCGGTTTTGCCTTTTTCTTTTTTTTTTAATTTCGTCTGAATCTTTGAAAAATCATAGTAAATCACAGAAAAATCATAAAATGGAAAATCTAATTTTGTTGGACTCCACATGAGTAGATGTATACAATGAACATATAATATAGTATGCTTTAGTACAAAGTTTTTTTTTGTTGTAAATTTGGATCTATTTTTTTCTGTAATTAATTTGAATAATTCATACAACAAAAACTTTGTACTAAAGTATACTATATTATATATTCACTGTGTAGACCTACTCACGTTGAGTCCAACAAAATTGGATTTTCTATTTTATGATTTTTCTGTGATTTACTATGATTTTTCAAAGATACAGACGAAATAAATAAAAAAAGAAAAAGACAAAACCGCTGTTACTGTAGCAAACAACTGTTACTGTAGCAACCACCGCCAAAAACCGCTCGAGGGGGTGATTTGGCCGGTTTTGCAAAGTTCAGGGGGGTAAATTAGACTGTTTCATAGTTCGGGGGGTAAAGTAGACGACCCCCCATAGTTGGGGGGGTCAAGTAGACTTTTTCCTTTATTTGAACAACTATATTATGTTCTATGATTTGTTTACTATTTGCGATATGTAGCTTATGGCGGCTATTCCACGTGATGAGATACGCTTCAAAATAAATCCAAAGCTTGGCTCCCTTGGTCCACAATTGCAGTATAGCAAGTATGCTTCCAAGTTTCTGAAAGGAATTTGTTATATTTCGAACTTCTTTTGTTGCTGATAAATTACTTGCTTTATCTAGAATTATGGATTTGGCTCTGGATAAGGCTAACAGGGAGATAATACTCCCTGTTATTCAAAGAAGTGTGACAATAGCAAGCCGAACTACAAAAGAACTTATTCTGAAGGTTACTTTCTGACCTGCTTTGGTTTAAGATGTTAGTGTGATGATATTGTTGACACTTATATTTCTTGAAGGATTATGCACTGGAGTCTGATAACAATACGATAACTCGATCTGCACATTTGATGGTTGCAACATTAGCTGGAAGTCTGGCACATGTTACTTGCAAGGTATTTCTGCTTGAGGCCTTTGAGACTATGTTGATGCAGTGCTATGCCTGCTTGTTGATTCTATTAGCCCCGAACATTTTGTATCTGTTGAAGACAACTGATAACTGTATTTCCTTTTTCTCTGCTATAGGAACCTCTTCGTGTCGCACTATATTCCAATCTTCGGAATCTCATTCAAAACCTTATGAGCGGCACTGAAACTATTGAGCAACTTATTCACATGCTAGTCAACGATAATTTGGATCTTGGCTGTGCCATCATTGAGGCTGTGGCAACTCGTCAGGTAGCACCTTGACAATTCTAATTCTACTGAGCTATGTACACCTTTATTTCCCCTTAGGAGCGTAAGGTTCAAAATCCTGGATTGTTCTTAAAATTCCAACGGAGTTGTCAGTCTTCTGTAATTGCTTCAAGTCATTTAAGCTCAGACATCTAACAATGATTACTCATAAAGATAAACTATATTATGTTAAGGGGTAGTTCGGTGCTACCACCGTCCTGAAATATAATGGATTTGAGTTTATCGTAAGTCAAACTACATTAAGTTTGACCAAGTTCATAAAAAAGAGTATTAATTATTATCGACATCGAGGAGATAAACTATAAAAATATATTTCATAAATATACGAGTATCTAATGATGTTCATCTAATATTGTAAATATTATTCTTCTCAACATAATTGCCAAACTTAAGATAGTTTGACCTAGGGCAACTCAAAATCCATTATATTTCAGTATGGATGTAGTACTTATTATTAACGACAACTTCTGTCTGATCACCATTAATCATGGAGATCTGGACCTAGTATCATTTAGCCAAGCATGCTTTTCATTAGAGAGGGCAATGGATTAGCATTCCATGTTGCAAGTCGGGACCCTAGAATTAAAACCTCGCGTTCACAACTTAACATTTTAGCGAAATTGACTAAAATTTGCTGGAGATGATTCAGTACAATTGCCCACTACTTTGTGCGGTGTGACTAGATGTGTATGAGGGTTTCACATCGAAAGTCGGAGTGTCGGACTCAGACCCTAACTAAAAACCTCACGTTAATAACTTAAAATTTTATTGAAATTGATTGATTTGTTTTCGGAGATGACTTAATACGATTGGTCACTACTTTGTGTAGATCAGTGTGAATAGATATATACATGGGCCCCACGTCGAAAGTCAGACCCTAAAATTATTATTTTTTATTTTAGCGAAATTTACTGAAGTTTATTCGAGATTTACTTAGTACGATTGTTCATGATGGCAGATCGGTATGACTAGATATATGTTTGGGTCCCATGTCATAAACTTAAAACCCAAAGGCCGGTCTACCTCTCAAGTAGTCAAGTCCACATTTTGAGTCAATGTTCAATGGATTTTGGATTTTGTTGGATTGAATGATTATGGACATGCAAATCCAAATAGATCCTATCCAAGTGCATCCAAAGCAACTAGAGTCCATTTGGACTTCGTATTATCCAAATTCACTACCACCTCTACTTTGATAATGGATAAGTGGCTGACGCTCTTTTTCTTTCCCCTGATCCTCATGACTAACATGCTTTTGTCAGGCTGTTGAATTGATTGATGTAGAAATAGCGCAGTCATTTTCACAAAGGAAACAAAGAGAGACCGGTGGTCCTGCATATCATGATTCCTTTGCTTATGCTCAAGGGCCATTTGCTCGTGTACCTGAAGCACTACGTCCTAAGCCTGGGCATTTATCTACTTCCCAACAGAGAGTGTATGAGGTATAGCAGCAAAACATAAAACTTCTGAATTGAAATTATGCATGTTGTTTCTGTATTGGACACATGGCTATCTGCATCCAACTCTGTTCTTTTCAGGACTTTGTTCATGTGTGGAATCCCCATAGTCAAAATGTCGGTGCTACAGGTTCTGGTCTGTCTGGTGGTGCTACTGCCTCGAGCACTCTTGGTGTACCTCGAGCTTACAGTCCAAATTCAGCACCGCTATCCTCAAGTAATTTGTCAACTATTCATATGAGTGGACTAACATCTATAACTCAGCCAACGGAACTGGGGTCTGAGGAATCAGTTACTGGTAGCGCACAATTTTCGAGGTACACATGCTTTGGCTATCTTTTACGTGATGTGTGGTTCTTTTTTTTTTTTCTGTTGCTTGTTTTGGACTGATTAATATCTTGTGTCTTCCATAGTAATCCTGCCCAAGTTGGAGCAAGCGAGTCTTCTGTCTTAGTTGGTGGAACCATTGGTGCTGCATCTACATTTTCTACATTGGCATCTAACGACCTTCCTGCCAGTGCAATGACTGTCACAACCAATGTAATATTTCCTGTTGACCTCATGACTATGTTGCCATATATTATTTTCTAAGACCTTTCTAACCTTCTGCCAGGAAATAAGTGCTTTGGTGCCACCTCCATCAACATCTGCTGCCGATCGCCTGGGATCTATTTTACCTGAACCTTTGAATACTGGGGATGCTTTGGAGAAATACCAACAGGTTGCCCAAAAGGTACTGATATTTTGGTTCGTGCTTGTCACCAAGGTCCTTTTGGGCTTGTTTTTATTAAATATAATATAACGGGAATTACGAAATTGAAATGAACATGCCTTTGCTTTTACATCCTTACACTTTACTGACTGAAGCCTTCTATTTGATGGTTCCTAAGTTAATGATCAGATGTTCTCGTCCTGTGAAATATGCCTACAATCATTTGGTATCCTATTTTATTTATGAGTTGGTTCAACCAGTTTTTTTTTATTTTTTTTCTGCTTTGCCTGTAATCTACTATGAATGGTTTTGTTTTCTTTGGTAACCTATTGATAGACTAATATGTGTATTCTTTCCCTACAGCTGGAAGCATTGATTGTTAATGATGGCAAAGATGTGGAAATTCAGGTCAGACAGTGCTTTGTTTATACTGCTCCAGTACATCAATATTTCTTGTAGGATTCAAGGCCTATTTGCTTAGCAAAATGTGGCATGCTATTGTGCTCTGCTTCATATGTGTATTTTTTGCAAATAGGTCACCTTTTCTTCTTATCTGATGATACCTAATGTAATGTTTGTGTTCAGTCTGTTATTACGGAAGTTCCTGATATCTTACGTAGGTGTGTTAGCCGGGATGAGGCTGCATTAGCAGTAGCACAAAAGGTAATTGATCTATTTGATTAGGAATATACGCATTTCTCAGTTGTTTGTTCTTTGTAACTTACTGTTTTGACTGTTTTAACAGCAAGCTTATTTTGGTGCATTATGTCCCAGGTTTTCAAAAGTTTGTACGATAACACATCAAATAGTACTTACGTCTCCTGGCTTCTAGCAACCTTAGTTGCAATACGAGATGTCTGCAAGCTTGTTGTCAAAGAGCTAACAAGTTGGGTATGTTTCATTGTTTTATTCAACCTTTGTATTTCATGTTATCTGCTTTATTGTGATACAGTTAACGGTGATTTTTTTTACGTTGAGACAAGTTGAGTTACTTAATTATGTTTTGATTTTGTGTCATTCCATTTCCATTTTATATTTTTATATTGTACATACATCCTATAGCTGAGATTGTTGAAATTTGATAGTTCATAGGTTTCTTTTTATTGGAGTGAAGCTTTAGTTTTTTTGGGTCTTCTTTGACACTAAAGTAAAATTTTGTTTGAGTATTGCTTCTGTATGTTTAATGTCAATAGCATTAATTGCGTGAACAAGCACATCAACAATATAAAACACAAGCACCAAATATTAACCTGTGAGCTATGATTTGGTGTGAGGTCTTAATATGGAACTCTTACTCTATAGTCTATACCTTTTTGTTTCAATTATAGTACCATTTCATTTTCCTTTTTGATGAAGTTGATTACCTTGATGTCGCCCTGGTTTGGTTCTTCTGTTTCATAGTTCATCATGAGGGATTTGAAAGCGAACTAATTTCCTCTATTTGTTTATTATCCTTTTTGTTCAGGTAATATATTCAGATGAAGAGAAGAAGTTTAACATTGAAATCATTTTCGGCCTTATTCGTTCCGAGTTGCTGAATCTTGGGGAGTACAATGTTCATTTGGCAAAGCTAATTGATGGGGGAAGAAATAGTATGTTGAGATACAAAATATTCCTTTCATTTTTATTTATTCTTATTTTGTACTTATGCACATTTATCACCAAAAGCTACTGGATGGTCTCAAAGTTCATTGGTGATATCTGTTGCTACATGTATACCTAGATTATATAACCTAGTAAATTGTAGTGACAAACCAATTGAGATAGATGCATCATGCTTTTAGGAGGATGTTGGTATGCCAAATGAAATCCTGTAGCATAAACTCCTAACTCGTCAAATTGTGAGCAGAGGGAGCATAAGATGCTGAATTCAATGTTCAAGTTGGATCTTTTACAATTTAGTTAGCACAATGCGTCAGTATTATAGTTTTGTACGGATTTCACCTTTCTTGCAATTGAACTAAATGATTTATGTGCATCTTACACTATAAGAGTGATAAGGTGCACATGCAAATAAATCAATATCTTGTCTTCCTTTTCTTTTTCTTTTTCTTTTTTTTTTTGGGGCGGGGGGGGGGGGGGGGGCAGTTCCTCATCCATTAAGGCATTAACAAAGCAACAAAAATACATGGATGTTCAGCAGGGAAAAAACGACCTAGAGAACAGGACAAGGAAGAAACATATTGGGTGCTTTCACATGTGTGCGCAAAAAAAAAAAAAAGGCCTGGCATCAATTGCCCACTGGATTAGTACAAGTCTTAGACGGTGATCCATGTTTAATCTTCTGGACTGGCGTAATTGTTCCACGTTTTTGTTCCTGTAAATCAGAGAGCTTCATGGACTGGATTATTTTGTACTATTCTTCATTTTTAAATGAGATTATTATTGTTTTTCAGTTAGTTGGATTTACCTGCTTTCTTTTGTCCTACTCAGAGGTAGCAACAGAATTTGCAATGTCTCTTGTCCAAACATTGATTACTCAAGATTCTGTTGGTGTCTCAGAGCTTTACAATGTTGTTGATGCACTGTCGAAGGTATGTATAATTGTGGACATGATCTTTATTTTCTTCTAGTATTTATCCAAGGACCAGGTTCAAGAGTAGGAAATGTTGGTTTGCAGCTTGCAAGGAGACCAGGTTCACCTGAATCGTTGCAACAATTGATTGAAATTGCAAGGAATAATGTGAGCACCACTACTGGTTTTGTTGTTGGGAAGGATGAAAAGGTCAAACTGTCAAAGGATAAAAAGGTTTATGATCTAATCTAAAAATATCAGTTGCCTTCACATCTATGAATATTCTTTGATATCTCCTGTCCTCAAAATGTCTACCCTGTTTATTCAATTGCATTGCTCTTACTCAATTTGTAGGTTCTAGCTACCCGGGCAAACAAAGAGGAAAGCACTGCTAATGAAATTACACTAGTTGATCCAAATCAGGTTCGGTTGACATGCTGAAACTTCTTATTCAGTTTTGTGTATCATGAATCCTACAGATTTACAGAACCTTAGTTTGATTTTCATAAACCTATTCGCTTCATTTTTAATAAGATGTTTTGGTTCTGTTTCTGTTTTCTTTTGATTCCGTTTTTCTATTTTTTGGGTATGGAATCAGAATTTCTTAGTGTACTCAGGAGTTTTTTGTTTGGTTTAATTAATTAGCAACATTTTTGTTTGTATCTTGTTTGTACCCTTTTCCACTCAGAATTTCCTGTCATGATTGTGGTGATGTGGTCACATATTAGCATGTTAGTTCAACCAGGAGATAAGTCAGTTGTATAGGTCTTCCGTTGGTGGTGTTACCTGTATTTTGTTGCGGTTCTTGCTCAAGCCATTCTCACAACTATACCTTGAATCTATTTGCTAGACTGTTAATTAATCTGTTAAGTTGTTTGATGTACAGGTGGCAGTCCTGTTTTCTGAGTGGTGTCAGATGTGTAATCATGTAAGTGCTAGTGATGCGGCATACAGTCGTTTTGTCACACAGTTGCAGCATGATGGTCTGCTGAAGGGAGATGATCTCTCTGAACGCTTCTTTCGTATTCTCACGGTGATGAATCTACCTTTGTACCAGATTATGCAGTACACTTTGGCATACTCAGAAGTCAGATACTTATTTTGAATCATTCAGGAACTTGCTGTTACACACTCTCTAGTCTCCGAGCAAATCGTTGCTCCTAGTGGATCGTCTCAGCAATCACCACAGCAACCTCACATTTCATATTTCTCCATTGATTCATATGCAAAGCTTGTGGTTATGGTTCTCAAGGTACCTAAAGGATTTTCCAAATGTATCAAATGTGACTTTTAGACTGCAGTTTTTCAGTGGAGTTCATTATAATCATGCATCATAACTGTTTAAAATTGAGTAAAATGTATTTTGGCTGTAAGTGTTGTTTTGCATGAGAACCGGGCCTTTGGGTATCTGAGGTTATCAGAAAGTGACTAGTCATGTTGGATCAAACTGCAGATTTTGATCCCTGCATTCTGTTATGTTTAGTTCTATTTTATTTTTCTGCTATCGAGGTTTGTGTTGTGCAGAATGGTTAATGTAGTGTCAAATCTGTTCTGTTCTATTTAGCTGCATTATCATGGTACTTGAGTAACATTTGAGCTATTAGTTGAGCTGGATATCATTGGGAGTTATATCTGGTAGGGATCTTTATATTGCCTAATTAATTCCATTTTTCTCTAGAAGGGTAATTTCATATTCTCCTTGAGTTATTGGCAAATGGTAATACCAGCTAAGATTGATAAAACTCACGTCGAGTGTTATTAATTCCTTGCTTGTTGTTTGTATTCAGTACTCTTCAGTGGAGATAACGCCAAATAAAGCCAGTATACTTTCCAAGGTTCGTTTTTACAAATTGGTTATGGCTTTGGAACCTATACATGTATTGATAGCTCAATTCATAAAACAAATATTTTCCAACTTGTCTTGTCCAGATTCTATCTGTTACAGTAAGAACCATTCAGAAAGATGCTGAGGAAAAGAAAGCTTCATTTAATCCTCGGCCATACTTTCGATTGTTTATAAATTGGCTCTATGACCTTACTACTACCGAGGGCCACCATGATGGTTCTAATTGTCAGGTACGCATGTTAGCTATGTATTGTTTAATACTTTTATTGTGACATCTGTGATATAGCAATATCGATTGGTGACAGGTTTTGACTGCATTTGCAAATGCATTCCACATGCTACAACCCTTGAGAGTTCCTGCCTGGAGGTATGTCCATCACTTTTGGTCTACTTTGTCAAATTTACCTTTCTATTCTATGTTGATGTGTTCAATTATTGTGTCACGCGATGTTTAAAAGCATGTGTATGCAAGTCCTGGTGATTATGCTTAACTAAGCTTTACATTGCTATACACTTAGTTGCCATCCATAACATGTGTTACATTGAAGCAGTAATGTCCTGGTGGCCCAATAAAATATTTGTTGTACGAACTGACCTTACGTCATTTAATCTGGATTGGGATCATAATGTGAGCTCACAGAACTAGGGCTTCTTTTTTCTCTCCTGTTTATGGAGTTCCAACCCTCAATTCTTGCTACTCACGCTGCTCAGGTGATGGGAGCAGAAATTAGTTCACCTAGGCAGCTTAACATTCAAACTCCAAACTCGGAACTGTTCTTTTCTGCACCATGAAGTCAAACTGATTCTTCTTTCCCTCTACTTGTGTTTACTTTTACACAAGGCATACAAGTACCTGCTTCTTGTCATTGCTGCTTTATTATCGACTAAAACTATTTTTAACCTTTTTTGAACACATGCCATGTTCGCTATTCTGCATTATCTGATTAAAACTATCCTCTTCTGTAGCTTTGCTTGGCTTGAGCTGGTGAGTCACAGGAGCTTCATGCCAAAACTGCTGATGTGCAATTCACAGAAAGGTTGGCCGTTTTTTCAGCGGCTGCTTGTTGCTCTTTTCAAATTCATGGAACCATATTTGAGAAATGCTGAACTCCCAGAGGCGGTAAGTTTTGTATTTTTTGCAATCATTACTAACCTGATTCAAGGAATACTTCTTAATTTTTATATCGTATTACTTTTTTTTTGTAGGTGGACCTTTTATACAAAGGAACTATGAGAGTTCTGCTTGTACTACTGCATGACTTTCCTGAATTTCTTTGTGATTATCACTTCAGTTTCTGTGATGTGATTCCTTCAAGTTGCATTCAAATGCGCAATGTCATTCTCAGTGCTTTTCCACGTAACATGAGACTGCCAGACCCTTCTACTCCTAATCTAAAGGTACATGCCATCTGTGGAGCAGTGCTTTCTCTGTCCTGATACCAATTGGGCATATTTAAGTTGTTTTTTTCTTGTTTTACAGATTGATTTGTTGGCTGAAATTTCAATAGCACCACGAATCATGTCGGATGTTGATGGTGCCCTCAAATCAAAGCAGTTGAAGACTGAGGTTGATGAATATCTCAAGGTCAAATAATTTTTCTAGTTATTATCCTTTGTATGAATTTGGACTGCTATCGACTGCTATTCATGGGCTGATATGCATGCTGTTCTCACTTTGGTATCACACAGAGGCCGGAAGGCTCTTCCTTTCTAAGTGACCTGAAGCAAAAATTGCTGCTGCCTCAGAACGAAACAACTGTTGCCGGGACACGCTACAACGTGCCTCTGATCAATTCACTTGTTCTTTATGTTGTGTTGGAGTATGTTTAGGCCCATGTGGCTAAGGCCCATGTGGCCCATGTATGGAACTATATGTAGCATAGCTACCCTTCTAGGGTTAGCCCTATGCAATGAGAAATCAGTTTTCCAACATGGTACCAGAGCCTAGGTTTCCCTTCCCTTCCCTGCGGCCGCCGCCGCACCTTGCCGGCGCGCCGCTGCCGCCGCCCATGGCTGGCCGGCCTCTTCCCCCTCCCTCCCCTCCCCTCCCGTCGTTTCCCCTCCCCCGAACCCCTGATTCGAAGCCGGCGGAGTTTGATTCGGCGGCGCTCGCGGAGCAGCGCGCCCGTGCCGTTTTCCGCTTCGATCCGCTGACCCCAGCGGCGCTCGCGGAGCAGCGCGCCCGTCCCGTCCGCGCGCGTGTTGGCCAGCACGTCCTGGATCGCGAACGCGTCGGAGTTGAGCCGCGCGGCGGCGCCCTCGCGGAGCAGCGCGCCTGTGCCGTCCGCGCGCTCAAGGACGGCTCCAGCACCGTCTCTGTCGCCGACCTCCGCCAGTCCGCGTTGCCTCGCGTGGTCGCGCCTCTCCTCTTCCCCGCTATGCGCCACCGATTACCTTCTCTGCAGACGGCGGCCAGAGCTCCCCAACCAGACCCGCTGCCTTGCGCCTCTCCTCTTCCCCACTCTGCGCCCCCATCAGCTCCTCCGCAGACGGCGGCCAGAGCTCCCCAATCAGCCCTGCTGCCTCGCGCCTCTCCTCTTCCCCACTATGCAGCCCCTGCCGCTGCCGCCCATGGCCCGACTGCTGGCGCCGCTGCTACCTCTGGCCCTCCTCCTCCGCCGCCGACACACCTTCCTGGCGCCGCTAACACCATGGCCGCCACCGCCGGGGCCGCTGGTGCGGGGGGCCCGGGCGTCGCTACTCCGGGGTTTCCCCCAAACTCCCTGTGGGCTACCGTGGCCTCCTCCTTCAGCACCACCGCCAGCACTCCACCAGTGAGTCCTGATTGGATCGCCGACTCGGGCGCCACTTTCCACACCACGCCTAATGCGAGTCTACTTTCCTCTCTTCGTCCTCCCCACCCTTCCTGTCCCTCTTCCATCATGGTCGCCAATGGCACCTGCATTCCTGTCTCCTCCGTGGGCACTGCCAGTTCCCACGGCTCATTTCATATCTCTGATGTTCTTGTGGCTCCCGGGATGGTTCACAACCTTCTCTCTATTCGCCGTTTCACCACTGATAACTCTTGCTCGGTTGAGTTTGACCCCTCTGGCCTTACCGTGCGGGACTTGGCCTCCCGGGCTCCTCTGCTCCGGTGTAACAGCACTGGGCCTCTCTACACCCTTCAGTTTCCTGCATCTGCTTCACCTTCTTCGCCATCCTCCGCCGCTTTCGCCGCCACTCCTTCCTCTACCACTTGGCACCGTCGCCTTGGCCATCCTGGCCGGGATGCCCTGATGCAGCTCAGTCGTAGTTCCGACATTCGTTGCTCTCAGGCTCACGATGATCACTTGTGTCATGCGTGCCAGCTGGGCCGTCACGTTCGCCTTCCCTTTCAGTCCTCATCCTCGCATGCCCCTCATGCATTTGATCTTATTCACTGCGACTTGTGGACCTCTCCTGTTCTCAGCATGTCTGGCTATAAGTACTACTTGGTGGTGGTCGATGATTTCTCCCATTATTCCTGGACTTTTCCTCTGCGTGCCAAGTCCGAGGCTTTCCCCACTCTTAGCAACCTCTTTGCTTGGGTATCCACTCAGTTCGGCCTCACCATCAAGGCTGTCCAGTGCGACAATGGCCGAGAGTTCGATAACTCCACCTCCCGTGCCTTCTTCCTTTCTTCCGGTGTCCACCTGCGCATGTCTTGCCCGTATACCTCCTCTCAAAACGGCAAGGCGGAGCGTATGATCCGCACCACCAACGACATCATGCGCACCCTTCTGCTCCAGGCATCTCTACCCGCTCGCTTCTGGGCTGAGTGTCTGCACACCTCCACCTATCTCCTTAACCGACTTCCTTCTACTGCCTGCCCAGCTCCCACGCCTCACCACGCTCTTTTCGGTACCCCTCCTCGGTACGACCACCTTCGAGTCTTCGGGTGTGCGTGTTACCCTAACACCGCCGCCACCGCTCCTCATAAGCTGGCTCCCCGGTCGACCCTCTGTGTCTTCCTCGGATACTCTCCGGATCACAAGGGTTACCGATGCTTTGACCTTACCTCTCGCCGTGTCCTCATCTCTCGCCATGTCGTGTTTGATGAGTCGGCGTTCCCTTACTCCACCTCTCCATCCACACCTCCCGCTGACCCTGCGGAGGCTTCCTTCTTTCCCACTGACACGGCGATTCCGCCACCCTTCTCCCCCTACCCTGCAGGTACTGCTCCGGCGCGCTCCCCTGGTGGTCCCGCGTCGCCCCAGGACCTTCCGGTGCCTGACACGGTCGAGGCAGCCCCGGAGCTTACACCCTCGCTCCCTGTGGCTTCGCCGCCTCCCGTTGTGCCGGATGCTGCCGTTCCGATCGCGGGACCGCGCGCACCGACCCCACCTCCTCCCGGGCGCTTCGGTCTCGTCTACCAGCGCCGGCGGGAGCCGCGTCCGCCCTCACCTCCTCCCGGACGTTTCGGGATCGTCTACGAGCGCCGGCGTGAGCCGGCTCCGCCGCTCCCGTTCCCAGCGCCGTCGTCGCCAGTGCGTGCTCCGCCGGCATCCCCACGCTCTCGCGCCGACCCGCCGGTGTACCACCCACCTCTTCTTCACCGGGACCCTCGTCACACTCACCCGATGGTGACGCGACAGGCGTCTCGCCCGCAGGCCCTCACCGCCGCCGCCTGCGAGCCGGAGATCTCTCCAGTACCCTCTTCCGTTCGCGCGGCCTTGGCGGATCCTCACTGGCGCCGCGCGATGGACGAGGAGTACGCCGCCCTCCTCGCCAACCAAACGTGGGACCTCGTGCCTCGTCCGCCGGGGTCCAACGTTGTCACCGGCAAGTGGATCTGGACGCACAAGAGGCGGGCTGATGGTTCCTTGGAGCGCTACAAAGCTCGCTGGGTCCTTCGCGGCTTCACTCAGCGGCCCGGCATTGACTATGCTGAGACGTTCAGTCCCGTGGTGAAGCCAGCTACAGTCCGCACCGTCCTCTCCCTGGCTCTCGAGCGCTCCTGGCCTGTGCATCAGCTGGATGTCAAGAATGCCTTTCTTCATGGCACTCTGACTGAGACGGTCTACTGCAGTCAGCCGGCCGGTTTTGTGGATGGTTCTCGTCCTGACTTCGTCTGCCGGCTCAACAAATCTCTCTACGGGCTCAAGCAGGCACCCCGGGCTTGGTACTCTCGCTTCGCTACCTTCCTGCAGACTCTTGGGTTCACGGAGGCCAAGTCTGACACCTCCCTGTTCATATACCACTATGGGGGTGAGACTGCTTACCTGCTCCTCTATGTGGATGACATTGTTCTCACTGCCTCCAGCGAATCTCTGCTCCACCGCATCATTGCCTCACTCCAGAAGGAATTTGCTATGAAGGATCTTGGGGTGCTCCACCACTTCCTCGGCGTCACTGTTGAGCCCCGACCTTCCGGTTTGTTCCTCCACCAGCGGCAGTTCACTTGTGACATTCTGGAGCGAGCCGGGATGACCGCCTGCCAGTCCTGCTCTACACCGGTGGACACCCAGGGCAAGCTGTCCGAGGCTGGGGGTCCGATGCTTGGACCAGCAGACTCCACCGCCTACCGGAGTCTTGCTGGCGCACTTCAGTACCTCACCTTCACACGGCCGGACATCACTTATGCCGTCCAGCAGCTCTGCCTCTACATGCATGCTCCGCGGGAGCCTCACCTGGCTGCTATGAAGCGGCTTCTCCGGTACCTCCGTGGCACCCTTGGCTACGGGCTGCTCCTCGGCCGGTCTTCCACTGCCGAGCTGGTTGTCTACACCGACGCTGACTGGGCGGGCTGCCCGGACACCCGCAGGTCCACCTCCGGCTACGCGGTCTTCCTCGGCGGCAACCTGGTCTCTTGGTCGTCCAAGCGCCAGCCCGTGGTTTCCCGCTCCAGTGCCGAGGCGGAGTACCGTGCCGTGGCCAACGGCGTGGCCGAGGCCGCCTGGCTCCGCCAGCTCCTGGCTGAGCTTCACCGCCCCCTCGCCAGGAGCACGCTCGTCTACTGCGACAACGTCAGTGCGGTCTACCTCTCCACCAACCCCGTGCAGCACCAGCGGACCAAGCATGTGGAGATCGATCTACACTTCGTCCGCGACCGGGTGGCCATCGGCGACGTCCGAGTGCTTCACGTCCCGACCACCTCCCAGTTTGCGGATATCTTCACCAAAGGCCTCCCTTCCTCGACCTTCTCCGAGTTTCGCTCTAGCCTCAACGTCTCCAGTGGCTAGTTGTGGCTGCGGGGGGGGGTCGTGTGTGTTGTGCTCTCACATGTTTTCTTTCTTGTTCAGTCTTGAACTCCGCTGCGCCGGTAGTTCAGACTGCGGGGGGGTGTTGGAGTATGTTTAGGCCCATGTGGCTAAGGCCCATGTGGCCCATGTATGGAACTATATGTAGCATAGCTACCCTTCTAGGGTTAGCCCTATGCAATGAGAAATCAGTTTTCCAACATGTTGGCATCCAAGTGAGTTTTCCCCCAGTCAGTTTTCTTATTAAAAAGAAAACACATTATGCAAAAGTGTGCACTGAAGAACCAAAGGATGAAAGTTATGCTGTTACATCACCTTAAGCATCCTCTGAATTATTATTTTCATCATGTTATTATCATTGGCACTCATGATGTGCTGCTTTGATGCGCCATGACCCACTTCAGTAATTACGAGGCCACAATCCCATGAGTTCCTGCAGAAGAATTCAAAATTGCCCTACCTGATCTTCGTTTGCTCTTTGAGAAAGATCCAAACTTGCATTAGGCTTTGATTGCCTGATCAAAGCATCTCTTCCTCCAGCTAGTATATTTGAATGTCTAATTAGCTTTTGCTATAGTCATTGTATCTTACAGCATATAGATGGTAGAACCTATAATCTGTTCTGTTTCTTCGCCAGAAATTGCATTAATGATGCAGTGTATTTTGGTTTAATTGTTTGTGTTTTGTTCTGTAGTTCTTTTTTTATTCTAAAAAAATATGGTTTGCATCTCTAACCTCGTACTTGAATCAATATATAGGCTGTGCAACAACTGCAACTGAACAAGGCTAATGCATCGGCATCAGTACAGCAGATTAACCATATGCCTCCGATGGACATTTTCCAGATTGAAACAGCTACCGAGATGTTCAGAAATCTTATAACAAGTTTGGATACAGAGGGCCGCTACCTTCTGTTGAATGCAATCGCTAACCAACTGCGCTATCCCAATAGCCATACGCACTACTTCTCCTTCATCATTCTGTATCTATTTGCCGAGGCTACCCAGGTATTGCGAGATGTTACTTGTACGATTACATGTGCCACCTTGCTTTCTTGGGTTCATGTTGTATGTGGTGCATCCCTCTGTAACGAATCTCCACACGCATCTTCACATCCCCTTGTAGCATCTGATTCATTTTTTGGAGGCCGCTAGTGTTTGCCATATTGTATATGCTTTGCTATTAGGATAGATTCTATGACATACCCTCTAATGTCCATGCTATGTGATTGAGCAGGAAATTATCCAGGAGCAAATAACGAGGGTTCTTCTGGAGCGTCTAATAGTGAACCGCCCCCATCCTTGGGGGTTACTTATTACTTTCATTGAATTGATAAAGGTACGTGACATGCTTTGTTTCTTGTCATTAATTAAAATATCGCAAACACTCGAGCACTAAATGTACCTTTCTTGTGTTAGAATCCGCGTTACAACTTTTGGAACCGGTCTTTTACACACTGTGCACCTGAGATTGAGAAATTGTTTGAGTCAGTGGCAAGGTCCTGCGGTGCAAAAGCTGTAGACGAAGGAATCAGTGTGCAGGATGGCAGTCACTGAAGTTATTTGCTTTGTTGAAGTGTTGTTTTTGTACTATTTCTTCTGTCTGGCACTGTAAATTTTTGCGAGCTGCCCTATCTGTGCTTGTACAGATCGTCTGTATATAGTAAATAAAGATGGAAAATTATAGTGCGTCATGTCAACTATTTGGTGCTCCAGGTGCAATATTTTCTGTGGATTGGTTGACCTTTTCATGCAAGTCTATCAGAATGGTAGATGGTGCAGCGATTGCTACCAAATGTTTGTCAAGAAAATCATCCTAAAAGGCAGGCCTCTGAACACTCACACTCGCTACCTCACTCGCTGTGTTGTGTGCTGAATTCATATTGATTTCTGCCTGGCCTAACACCCCCTTCTCTTAGAACGGAACATTTCAATATCGGTCTGTACTTGTCTACCGTTTAAAATTGCACACCAGATAAGATATTATTTGAAAATTGCAGCGAATAATGTAAATTGCAGGCTATAACATTTAACAGAGCGTTAAAGAAAAAGGCATTTATAAGGTGATTGATTTGTGGAATGAGGTAGTCCATATTCCACTTCTTAATTTTTTGTTTTGTGGAGTGTAATATGTTGATGTATCACCACTTCATACTTGGCTTATAGTTAGTATTAGAGCATTTCGAAGGGTTTCTAATGAAGCCTCTCAATCCAGGATTTTTGGTAAAAAATGAAAAAGAACATTTTTAACAGTTTTCAATCTCACCTTCTAATCTTTTCGTGCTCGGAAAAATTAGACCGATTGTGTGAATATATCCATGTGTCCACGTGTGTATCTATCGGCCAATTTAAATGTGGAAGCATGTGAAAAAGAATATATCCATGTGTCCACTATGTGCGTATCTATCAGCCAATTTAAAGGTGGAAGGATGTGAAAAAGAATAAGAATATATAAAAGTGGTTAGGATAACTTAAAAAAAGTATAGTATTTTTGATGTATTTCTTCTATAAGGATGTGAAAAAGAATAAGAATATATAAAAGTGGTTAGGATAACTTAAAAATAGTATAGTATTTTTGATGTATTTCTTCTATATTGTAGGAGTGATTTATTGAAAACTGTGGAAGATTGTCTTATTTATTCCTTTCAATAATTTTTGGTGAGTTGGAAAACTCTATGGTTTTGAAAAAAATTGTTGGGAACTCTTAGAGATGCCCTTAGACTTATAATTAATATTAGTATGAGAAATGAAATTATTTCACTATGCTTATAATTAGTAGTAGGACGAGAAATAAAGTCATTTCACTAAATTTGAGGAATGGACTTACGATGCAATTAGTGTCTTCAAAAAAGAAATTATGCAGATTATTGCCTCGCCATTAACCTCTCCAAACCCATGTTTCACCTCGGTAGCTCGAAGCGGCCACGTCACCCATGATTCAACCAGAGTGGCCACGTCACCTTTAATTGCTTTGCTTGGTCGGCAGCGAGCCACGTCACTTCAATTCGCCCCAAATAAATTGATGCCTCCCCTTCTCGCAAAAAAAAGAAAAAAAGAAATAATGTCTCTCCCATCCTCTCTCTCGGTCTAACCCGCAATCGGGTGCCGCACAACTAACACAAGATGAGGATCACACAAGCCACGAGAGTATCTTTTAGCTCTCCACTGGGAAAAGGTCAAGAACCCCTCACAATCACCACAATCAGAGCCGAAGACAAGCACCTTCCTCCGCTCGACGATCCTCGCTGCACCAAACCGTCTAGGTGGCGGCAACCACCAAGAGAAACAATCGAATCCTACAGCGAAACACAATCACCAAGTGCCTCTAATTGCAATCACTCAAGCAATGCACTTGGATTCACTTCCAATCTCACAAAGATGATGAATCAATGATGGAGATGAGTGGGAGGGCTTCGACTAAGCTCACAAAGTTGCTTTGTCAATGCAAAATAGCAAAGAGAGTGAGCAAGAGCCGGCCAAGGGCTTTTTATAAGCCCCTCACACGAATAGAGTCGTTGGCTCTCTGTCAGCACCTTTCTTGGGGTGACCGGACGCGCAGGTCCAACCGACCGGACTCAGACGTCCTAGCATCTGGTCGTGCACTGCCGTCCACGTGTACCTGAGATTTGACCTCAGTCGCGTGATCCCAATGGTCACCAACCATCCCCACGTGGTTAAGTAATGACCGGACGCGCCCGAGACAGGATCGGACGCACCGGTGCCACGCTTGCACACGCGCGCCCTCGCTGCTTCACCCAATGATCGGACGTGCCACTCCCCATGGTGAACCAGTGACAGATCACTTCCAGTAAGCATCTAGAGGCGATTTTTGCCGATCAGACGCGTCAAGTCACGCATGACCGGACTTGCTAGTGAGTCCGATCCTCTCTGCCTCGCGTAGATGCTCACATCAACGTACGTCACTACCTGCGTCCGGTCACAATTACTGTGCAGCGTCCGGTCAAGATCTAGACAGAGCCTGAGCGCGCCAGCTTCACTAAAATTGACTGGATGCTCAAACACTGAGTCCGGTCAGTGAAAATAACGCCTCCACTTCACCAACTTCTCCACCCTTGATCAAATGTGCTAACCACCAAGTGTTTCACCTTGTGCACGTGTGTTAGCAAGTTTTCACAAACATTTTCAAGGGTGTTAGCACTCATTAGAATCTAAATGTATATGCAATGAGTTAGAATGTCTAGTGGCACTTTGATAACCGTATTTCGATACGAGTTTCACCCCTCTTAATAGTACGGCTATCAATCCTAAATGTGATCACACTCGCTAAGTATCTCGATCACCAAAACACAAAAGCTCCTATCAAGCTTCACCTTTGCCTTGAGCTTTTTGTTTTTGTTTTTCTTCTTTTCCAAGCTCGAGCACTTGATCATCACCATGCCATCACCACCATCATGATCTTTATTTGCTCCACCACTTGAAATGTATTTAACCTATCTCATATTCACTTAGAGCATATAGGTTAGTACATAGGGTTTCATCAATTCACCAAAACCAAACTAGAGCTTTCAGCCTTGAAGAGGGTGGAGGATGCCGTGGCGCCCCTGGTTGCCGCTGCTGTGAACATCGTCGACGATGCGTCGCTGCTGGTCGATGACTTCCTAGATGAGGTGGAAGGGCTTGCCGCTCCACTAGCTTCTCCTGTAATTTTGGGGGCTTGCCCCTTTGAACAATGGTGCGCCTGGGGCGCGCCCGCGTGCCAAATCTCACCCTTTCACCGCCATTTTCACTTCGTCCCCCATTCGTCTCAGTGGGGAGCATCCCCGGCGCCTGTATCCTCTCGTGAGCCCAAGGAGGCGTTGACCGTTAGCTCCATTTGCCTAGATCGTGCCCATTTGGCGTTAGGGCGGTGGCCTATCCCGTTCGATGGTCTCGAGAGGAAGGACAGGGCGGTTCCACCCCTGACCGTGAGGCCGGGCTAAGAAGGTCCGTGGCTTGGGAGCAGTCAATTTTGAGCGGGGCGAGCGTGTCTCCCTCCCAGCAGTGATCTAGGGAGCAAAGAATGAACGATAAAGGGTTTTGAGGCGTGATGACTTAGCTGTTTGCCGAGCTCGCGTGCCAGCCCTTTTGTCGCCTTGCTCTTCCCTCGCGCGGCGCTTCCATGCGGGAAGGTACCGAGGGTGTTCACGCACACGGTGCCCGCCTAGGAGTAGATCGCCAACCGTCACGCGGGGCCTCTAGTGCCGGCTCATCTAGGCTGGATGCAGGCTCAAGTCGTGACGGATCCGCCGAGCCAAGATTGGGACCACTATTCCCGAAAGGCCCAGCGGAGGGGACGGTGCTAAGGATCCTGCCTCCGCCGGTGCGGACCCCTCGGGCAGACGAAGCTCACTGTAGTAGTCAGCGATGTAGGCCAAGGTCCCAAAGTTGAGGGCCTGGACGGAGCGAAGGCGCTAGCTATGATGAAGAACTCGCTAGGGAAGCGGACACCGCCGTCTGGGGCGATGCCGCTTGCTCCGACGACAAGGCGGGTAGCTCAGACCATTGTAGAGCCTGAATAGCACTTGACGCTGCCCCCTACCTGGCATGCCAGCTATTGCAGGGTTGGAACCACGACAAACATTGTTGTTCGAGTCGATGTCAGAGTATGTGTCTCTAGTGGCTCGGGTAGACTCAAGAACACAAGAACCACAAAGAGGACGCAACAGTTTATCTTGGTTTAGGCCGATTGGTGCCCTACGTCTAGTAGGTGATGATCCTTATACTTAAGAGCACCCAAAATCAGGGGGCTACAACAATGTACAAGAGGAAGAGAGATTTGGTAGGGGGTTAGTTCGGTGCTAATCCTGAGGTTGCCTCGCCACCGGTGGAGTCTTTCCCTCGTCGGAGAGGAGGAAGACGACGAGTGCGGTGGATGTAACACCTCGGTGTTACGCATGCATTTAGCATTGCAAATCATACACATGAGCATCATTTGCATTCATAATCACATGTAAAGTAAAGTATAGCATTGAGTTGAAACATATGAAACATCACTTTGAAACATGAATGTTGCATGTGCTTGTTAATACAAATTTTGCTCTGATTCAGCTAGCTAGGCCAATAAAACATGTGTGGTTATAAATGCAAATCACTTAGAGATATTTATCATGCAATTTGGAGCAAAGTTTGTATTCAAACTTTTGGCAAAATATGCTTTTAAAAGTATTCTTGAAAATAGTCAAAAACCCTGCATATTTAGCTTTTGCATTCCAATTCAAAATATATGCAGAATTTTTAGTTGGTCCCTAAAGCAAAGTTGTAGAGGATTAAATTCTAAGCAACTTTCATTTTTGGGCCATTTCTAGAAAATTCCATTTTCTTGCTCAAAACGTGATTTGAAGCTGTTATTTGAAATTTATTTGAAAATAGAATTTGGAAAACACTCTTTTCACCTTACTAGGTCGCGCGCCTCACATCCGGCCCACTGGCCAAAGCCGACCCGGTCTTTCTCCTGTGCACCGCGCGCCGTGCCCGCGCTCCTCCTTTCGGCCCATAGCGGCTTCCCCGGCCTAGGCCCACACCGCACCGCGCCTTCTACTCCCGCGTGCGGACGCACCGTCCGACCACGCATAGGCGCTCTGTGCCACGTGGCGGCCGCATGCTGGCGACACCGGCCAGGTGGTGCCCGGTAGCCCCCACACGCGCGCCTTAAGCCCTGTCCGAGCGCCCTCTCTACCTTACTCCTCCATCCTCTTCGCCTTCCCTCACAGCAGCAACAGCCGAGCGGCCCTTCTCCGCCATCGCCCACGCGCGCTCACCGGAGACGAGCGTTCTGGCCACGCTAGCCCACCCGCAACCACTACATCTTCCCTATGGCTCCGTTTCTCCCTCGTGCAGCCCGTGTTCGTACCCGCTCACCTTGGTAAGCTTCCTCCGCGCCGGAATGGCTCGCCAGAGTTGAGCGCTCCTCGCGGAGGACTCCGCTCCACGAAACTCGCTCTTCCGCTCCCCCTCTTGCCCTGATTTCATGCGCATTCGAACCCTTTCGGTCTCCCGGTGCTCGGATGCCGCTCCCCGCGCCACACCGTGGCTAGAGGTGTGCTCCCGTCGGTGAGCCACGCCACCGACCCGTCATGGCCGACAGTGAGCTCGATTGCGAGCTTCTCTGGCCTCGTTGCTGACGCTAGCGTATTTGCCTTGGCACGGTGGTCACGGTGGTGGTGACCTCGTCTTCGGCAACCTCGCCGACGATGAGATCCCGTCGGTCAACCGCGAGCTCTACTCGGGTTTGACTGACCGGTGGGGTCGGTTGACCCATCGGGGACCACCTGTCTGTCTCAGTGTGTGCGCATGTGTAAACAACCCTAGGTGGCTCTAGCACTTTTCAGCCGGTTTCTGAAAAAGATTTATGAAATGGATTTCCAGAAAATGTGAAAATGATTCCAAAAATCATATCTTGAGATTTATGGCTCCAAAAATCGTGAAACAAATTTTGGTAGACTTGTTAGAAGTAGATCTATGGTTTAAAAATATTGAATGTTGAATTTGTGATACTTTTCTGTGGAGCTTTATTTAATTCTTGAAATTGCTGTTTTCTTAAGAAATGCATAATAAATTATAGGAAGCTCAGAAAAATATGTTTCCAAGTTTGTTATTTTTTTTATGTGATACACTTTGTATGAAAAATATATGTCATGCATGTTCTGTAGAAAAATTATGATGTGTAGTTCAAGTGCTATTTATGGCTGATTTTGTTATTTTTGCTAGAGAGAAAAATATGTATAAAACATGGGCATGATAATTTTATACAGTGTTTATATACTATGTAGAACATAGGAAAAATGTTAAATCAATTGTTTAATACTTTTCACAATATAAAGTATTTTCATGCTCATATTTATGTCATAGCTTGTCATTTTTGTGTAGGTTATTTTACTTAGCCAAATGCCATGAAAATTTTATGGTAGTCTACTTAGAGTAGTACTATGCTATGGTAATTTTATAATATTTTTCTGTGCTACCAAAATAGATGTTGCTATTCAAACCTAGTGTTAATTAGGGTTTAATTAAATCTTGCTTTATGCATGATTAGAAAATTAGTAAATCTTTGGTGTATCTTTGAAGCATTTTAACTTGATGTTGTGACTTAGCATGTTAGTACAATGGTTGTAGTATTAGTGTGGCAGTACTTATGTGTAGCTACATGGTAGTTAGTAGTAGAAGAAAATGCAGTAGATGACATGTACTTATTGTACATGTTCTTGGATGATGTTGACTACCTTGTATGAGAATTTTTCTTATACTCTACCCAATAAAGCAAATCATGTTCATCTACCTTACATGCAAGTATATACATTGTGTGCATTTCATCCGATGCACCTTTTTGCATAAGCACTTACGCACCTGCGTCATACAGGGATCGCAAACAGAGAATCCAGTCGTCGTACCCGAGGAGCCGGAAGAGCAGCTCGAGGTGCAGCCACAAGAGGTACCCAAGGCCGACGAGGAGGATGTTGAGGAGCTTCCGGAGTGCCCCGATCACCGCCTGAGTTCCTTCAAGAGAGGCAAGCCCCGAAGCATTTCTCCCTCAGTTTGCAAATATTTAATTAATGTTTTATGCATTACGTTCAGGAGTTGTCTGGAACCGTTGCTGCATTATACCTTGTTTACCTTTGTATACTATATCCTTGTTACCCGATATCCGCAGTCGAGTCAATGCTTAGCTGACTTAGACCGGTAGAAGTCGGGTGATTTCCTGTCACCTGTGAGCTATAGGTGGTTATCTGGATCTGCTTGGATAATTATGTCATCATAAAATAACTAAGTGTTAATTTGAAGTTGATACCGGACAGAAACTTACAGGGTTTTGGACTGTAGTGATTCCATCTGTGTCGATTAAGGACCGACTATTGTTGGACCTCGGGTCATGTTGAACACATGCCTCACATTTAGCTGGCCGAATAACGTACCTTTCGACCATGAAGCTGGGAGATTATTCGGGCCGAGTGGATTGTCCGCAGCGCACTGTACCGGAGAAGGTGTGGTAGGACACGGGGGCGCGATGATAAGACCGAAAGGCAGTCGGTCGGCCCCTGGGTACATGTGGTTCCTGGTGAACTCGAGATTTTTTCTAGATAGTTGACTCGATGACCAATATCTCACTTTAGCGGGTGAGTGAGGTTTGTGTGAGGAATAGATTACCAGCTGGTTAATAATCGATTCGAATTGTCATCGTTCACTGGATAGGGAACACTTGACTTGAGTTACTTCATCGTAGTATTGTTGATGGAACACTCAGACAGTTATAATGGATATGACATTATAGAAGTGCCAATGATCATTGGTTATCATTAATTGCTTAATCACATGCTTGCTCTAGTATAGGTGCAAATGTAGCCGACATGTTAATAATAATTAACTTGACATAATGCTTTTGGAAAATGTTCTTGAAATGCTAAAAATGTCTTTTTACAAATGAGTCAGCTACACCACTATAAAACCCTTCATAATCTTTGGTGTCACTTTATTTTTGGTTATATCGGGTAAGTCTAGCTGAGTACCTTCTCGTACTCAGGGTTTTGTTCCCACTCGTTGCAGATGGGCAGATGTATTATGGCTACTGTATCAACTGCCTTTATCCTGCGATGGGTGATGCTTAGGACCATGGGCAATGATCATTTCTTACGTCTCATCTAATGTTTTTGTTAGAGATGATCATTAGCTGACACTGTACTTCGAACTCCATGTGAGTGTGTGTGGATTTGAACAAATTGCTTCCGCTACTTTCTATTTGAATTCGGTTTGTAATAACTATGTTTAAACTCTGATGTATCTATGATGCGAACTTATTACGATCTTGGCCGGTATACGAGTTGGTTTGAAATCCTTCATGATTTCATGGACTACCGGGTTATACGGGCTTAAGTTTGCTAAATCGTCTGCTCTGGTGGGTGATTTTCTTACTTAATTTTGTATAATTGGTCGGTTCTATTACAGTGGAGGAGCTCGCGGTGCCCCTCTCTGGATTGCTCTGCTCTCGGTGCTGAGCAGGAGCAGATCGATAAGGAATGGAATGATCTGTCTGGGATTGTCCTCCCCCTCTAGGATCCAACCTTATCCCTTATATATCGAGATAGGTCGGGTACATGGTGGTTTGGGGGTTGAGCCTATGGTCTACATGCATCAGAGTCCAGGAGGGTCTTGCAGTGGCGCTCTATGGACCGGCGATGTCGTGGAGCCAAAGAAACCTTGGGTGTCGTTTGGCTGGCCTGTTCTTACACACCGAGTGTCAGGCTATGTCGGCTTGGGCCGGCCTCCCTCAGGCGCATCTTCTGGAGTCTTTTGGGTGGCGAGGGAGGTTGGCTCGAGGGGCTGATGCGTGACCCAGAAGCCCCCGAGCCCCCAGAGGCCGATGAGAGATTGTCTTCTTGTGTCATGCTCTGTGCGTAACCTTGTCAGGGTAGAGGCTGGCAAGACCGCGCCCAACGTGCTGCGTTGAGGAGCCTGAAAGGATCAAGATGTCCAAGAGGGGGGTGAATTAGGCTTTTCTAAAAATTAATTGCAAGAATTAAATCCTACAAGCCAAACTTCACCCCTAGTGCCTACTAGTGTTCCTTGTGATTCTACCGGTAAAAGTTTTGCACCCTAAGTTCCAATCCTAGTCTAGCATGACAATTCTAGGAAAGTAAACAAGCAATGAAAGTAATACACGAAAGTAAATGCTTGAAAGCAAGGGTTAGAAACACGGTGATGTTTTCCCGAGGTATTGGAGAGTCACCACTCCCCACTAGTCCTCGTTGGAGCACCCGCGCAAGGGTGTAGCTCCCCCTTGATCCGCACAAAGATCAAGTGCTCTCTATGGGCTGATTCTTTGACACTCTGTCGCGATAAATCGCCCAAAACTGCTCACAAGATGAGTTGGGTCATCCATAAGCTCGTCGGATGATCACCAAACTCCCAATCACCACCAAACTGTCTAGGTGATGGTGATCACCAAGAGTAACAAGCTAGAACTCTTACTTGACCACAACAAGCCTAATGAGAAGATGGATACACACTTGCTACTCTCTAGTCACTAATGAGGGATCTCAAGCTTTGATTCTCAAATCACTACCCTCACTAGGGCTCTTGCACTCCCTTGCACTTGAAAGATGTTTGTCAGCTGAACAAATGAGCAAGAGACCTCTAAAAGAGGTGGTGGGGATGTATTTATACACCCCACAGATAAATCCAACTATTACTAGCTAACTCAGCAAAACACACACTGACCGGACACGCCGGTCGACGTGACCAGACGCGCCGGTCGAGTGTAACGGTCAAAAACCAGAACGATACCGCTGAGTGACCGGACGCACCGATCAGGGGTGACCAAACGCGTCCCATCGTGCAAGAACCTTATTGTACTTTAACCTGACGCTCGACTGCGTCCGATCAGTGATGACCGGACGCGTCAGGTCAGCTACGTACGTTACTGGAACGTGACCGGACGCGTCCGGTCATTTTTCCAGTCACGTCCGATTATACTTTTACCCTCTGAAACACGTGTCAGACTGATCAACGCGTCCGGTCCTCATAGGGACCACGTCCGATCAACCAGGTTGAAAACGCAGTGACTGTTAGTACTGACCAGACGCGTCCGGTCGTGACAGAGACCACGTCCGGTCAAGGGTAAACAGCTCAAACGACTTCGAAAGGCGACGCAACTTGAACCAAATTGCTTCCAACTAAACTTTGAGCTTTTCCTGAGCTACCTAGTGCTAAGTTTGACAAGTGTGCACCACACCTAAACAAAAGACTCACCTAGGTCAAGCTACTCGCTCATGCCTCCCTTTATAGTACGGCCAAAGAAAAAAGCAAAGATCCTAACGACTATTTCGGATGTAACTCAACACCTTGACATCCAGAACTAATCGTCCTTAATCTTGTCGTTGATCCTTTGAAAACCGAAACGATTTCCATCAAGGGGCATGAATACCATAGTGCCCAAAGCAGTTATCAACCCCATGGCCTAACTTATCAAAGTTTCTGCAAAACACACGTTAGTCATGGTAATAATGTGTTGTCATCAATTGCCGAAACCAACTCCCGGGGCCTAGATGCTTTCAATCTCCCCTTTTTTGGTGATTGCTGACAACACTTAGATTCAGAAGATTTAAGAGTTGAGGTTTTTAAACATGCTTGGTTCACATAAGCAAAAAGCTATAAGCACAAGGGGTTAGGAATTACTTATGTGTTCCAAGCCAACTGAGTGTACTCACAAGATAAAACATGAAGAGTTAGTACACATAAAACATAGCTCATATAAAATCGGAGTAAGGCACGGAAGCATAACCTTATGAGCTAAAACCAATTAAGTAACATGATATATAATAAAGTCTCACAAGCACACTTGTCACAAAATGTAGGGCGAGAAATTAAACATGATGCATGAATGTAGCACACAAAGAAAACGAAACCCTCTATCAACACTCCCCCTGAATCTACTCTCTCCCCCTTTGGCATCAAACGCCAAAAGCAAAACTAAGGATCCGACGGGGGAACAGAGACAGTCGTGTCGGGTGCCGAGGAGCGTGGAGTGATCACAAACTATGAAGTATCTTCCTTAGACTCTGAACTATCAGGCTGACCCTCTATAGATAGACGTGGCAGTGAAGCAGTCTGGGTATATAGAGTAGGTGCAGGAACTGAAGATGTAGTAGCAACAATAGGAGCAGTCTCTGTCACCTGAGCCTGAAAAATACCAAGAGTGGGAGGATCTGTCGAGGTAACTGACGATGGCACAGTCTCTATAGTCCTGGCCCCTAACACTAGAAGAACCATAGTCTCGGAAGCTGACATCCCTGAAGAGGTCACAACAGTGGTGTGCGAGGGTGTCGGCTGACCAGTCAGCTCGCTGTAGGAGGCACTCAAGTCAGTGAAAGGAGTGCCCGAGAGAAGGTGAGGTCTGGGCTGAGCTGGTGGAGTGAACCCCGTCTGAATAGGAGTATAGCTCGGGGACTAAAAAGTCTAAGGAACCTGCTACTGGGGAGAGGTAAACTGAAAGCTCGGCTGTCCCTGACTCTGAAGTCCACTGGACTATAGTGCTGGAGTAAGGACAGACGGTGGTGGAGGTACCCCAACAGTGACGAGGTGTCGCAGGAGCTCAAGATACTGCTGTTGGGTGGCTGCCTGCTGCCTCTGCATCTCAAACTGCTGCCTCTGAAACTCCAGCTGCTACCTCTAGAACTCGTCCTGACGAGCCTGAATCTGAGCAAATATGGCAGCTGTGTCCTGAGCCTGTCGCTGTATCTGAACCTCCTGTCTCTCCTAGGCCTAGGTCAGCCTCTCAAGTATAGCCACCATGGTTGGGTCTGAGCGGGAGGCTGATCCTGAACCACCGGCCTCATGGTCGTGAGACCGAGGAGAGCGGTACCGGGGGATGGGCTGGTAATCCTCGTCAGTGCTGTCAGTGGCAACATCCTCAATTGGATCAGCTGGCTGAGTATCAAGATCTGCAAGCTCAGCCTCAGCAAGACCCTCAATGGTCTCGCCCTGCTCAGCTGCTATCTCTAGAACCTCTAGCCTCTGACGTTGTCCTGGCCTAGGTGCCTGCTCTCTAGTCACTGAAGCCCACAACTACCGAATATCATACTCTAGAAATGCAGTAGTGGTGTTAGATATCTCAGCTCTAATCTCTGCAGGCAGGTCACACGCAGATTGAATAATAAAACAGATCCAATGAGCATAAGGTAGCTGACGGTGACCCTTGAAGCCCTCTGCTAAAGTGTCCTCTATCTCACATAGCATCAGATCCCAAATATCAGACGGTGTCTGTGAGATGAGGTGATGAACAACCCAGAGCTGCATCCGTGTCAGGCCCTCTCTGTATTCTAGCCTCGGAAGAAGAGTCTGCCTCACAATAGCATCTAGCACTCTAGCGAGGGGTGTCAAGCTAGCAGGTGTACGTCTGGACCCCTCGCCAAACGGCTCACGGAAGCAAGGTCTGATCAAATCTGTGGGTGGTACTGTACCTCCATGAGAACGTCTCGGTGGTGAAGTCTGTTCAAAGCACAGCTGGTGAATCTTTGTCTCTAAAGCAGGGAGTCTGTGAATCTTCCGTACCCTAGTGCTGTACAGTCTGTGGTCATGGCCTCGGAATGCAAAGTGTATGAACTCATGAGCAGGGTCAATCCAAAGTGAGGAGTAGAACTCTCTGACCTAAGTCCCGCAGTAAGCTCCAGTCTATCCTATAAAGTCTGATAGACCAGGTAGAAAGGACAGGTGTGGACGGAGCTGCTCACCAATCACCTCAACTAAAGCCTCAAGTCGATAGACTCTCTGAGGTCTAAAAGCAATCCCGCTGTCGACGTAGGCTTTGTAAAAATCCTCATGCAGAGGTGTGTAGAAGCCCTCTGAAGCTCGGGGATCCCGCTGAGGTGGGAACCACCGACTAACCTCGACAAACCTGAGAGCCTATACCTGTCGTGCTGTAGCTCCCCTGAGGTCAAAGTGCTCAACTAGGGGTGACCTCGAGCCTCGGGAGGTGGACGACCTCCACGACGCTGGCCCTCTGGCCTAGGAGTCACCTGAGCACACGTACGTCCTGAGCGATGACGCGGTGGAGTCTGAGCAGTCTGCTCCTCTGTCTCCTGTGTGTCCCCTATGGGCTGCTTTGCAGGTGGGTCCTCTGTGCGCTGCTCTGCAGGTGGGTCTTCTGTGCGCTGCTCTGCAGGTGGGTCCTCTGTGCCCTCGGTGGCCTCAGTACCGAGTTGTCGACCTTCAAGATGAAAGCGACGCTCGCCAATGTGAATCCCACTGCTCCTGCCACCTCTCTCTGCACGCTCTGCAGCATCAGCGATGGCCTATGCTATCTCTGCCTTAGTGGGTGTCCTCTTTCTCTTCCTGACGACTATCTTCTTGCGCTTGCCATGGGCTACCTCTGTCACCCTGGGAGGACTTTCGTCCCCGTCACTTGGTTCACCACCAGCATTCTTGCAGCGAACCATACTGATAAAACTTTGTGACTGAGAAAACCCTGATAGTGTAAGATGGTGAACTGACACTCGTGAGGCTTGGCCTCAATCCGTATCCGCAGGCTTGGCCTCAGATTCAAAGATGATCACCTGACACACATAGAGCACCGACAAAACCCTCTGTAAAGATGGAATAGATAGAGCTACTATAAGCATTATATTTTAACTACCAGACGAGCGAGGTCCTTATGAAAGCAAGCATACGAGATAAGAAAGGAATAGATTGTGATAGCTACCTCAGATGAGCGAAACTCCGATGAAAGGGTAAGAGACCTTGATGCGCTAGGGTTCCCCGGAAACAACGGACAAACGCTGGAGTACCGATAAGATCAAAGGATGCATTAGAATTTCACCGGGAATCCATCGGCAAACCCTAAATGAAAGGATCAAGGCAATGAAATCACCTTGCGGAGTCGAACTCGTGCGAAAGACCTTTGCCGGAGAACGGCCGAAGAAAGTCAAAGATGTCATGACCGTTAGGGTTAGGTCATAGGGTGCGACGGTCGGAGGCACGACTACGGCTGCTGGAGACGATGGACGGGCGTGGGGAGGAGAAATGGCACGCACTGTTAAGGAGCTGGCTATGCGGGAGAGCAGCGGCAGCGTGGCTGTGCGGAAGGACTGCGGCAGCGCGGCTGCGCGGCTGCGTAGGAGAGCTACGGTGGTGCACGGGACGGCTGCGGTGATGCGCGAGACGGCTGCGGCGGCGCACGAGACAACGAGGAGGCACGGCTGCGCGGGCGCGAGACGGCGAGGATGCACGGCTGCGATGGTGGAGAAGGCGCGGCGGCGCTGGAGAAATTAGTGAGGAGGCGGCTAGGGTACGGGTTCGGCGGATTGAAAAGAAAACGGCGACGGATGTACGGTTAAAAAGGCTTAGATCCGCTTTTCACGTGATGACCGGACGCGGTGGTCGACTGACCGAACGCGATGGAGCAGCGTCCGGTCAGAGTCCAGTAAGCTCCTGGTGTGACCGGACGTGTCCGGTTAGGGATGATCGGACGCTGACAGAGTCCGGTCAGAGTTTACCCGGGAACCCAACACGTATGACCGGACGCGATGGTGGTGGCCGGGACCGGACGCGGTGATCATAATGTCACGTTCGGTGCAGCGTCCGGTCACATATTCTTGAGATGTCTTCGGGATGACCGAACGCGTTGGTGGTCGCCAGGACCAGACGCAGTGATGAAGCAGCATCGTGTCCGGTCCAGCGTTCGGTCCAGCGTCCAGTCGCTGTAAAGCACCTTTCTTCAATCCGATCTTCGACGCGACTTCTCCCAATCAAGTTCCAATTCAAAAAGACTCAAAAAATACCAATTGGAACCTGATATGAGGGACCTCTCTCAAACCCTCGAGTTTTTCAAAATATTTTGCCTTAGGCTAGTATTATTTAAAAAAATATGCAATAAACACCCGAGGAGCAACGTATGGCCATGCAATAGAGTTTGTGAACCCTTGGGAGCGTCAAATGCTCTCTCTATTCGTGGACGAACACAGAGGTTGCTCAAAGCAAAACCAGAAAGAAACGACAAAGCAACAACCATGCAAATGCAATGCAAAGCGAGAAAGGAAGACTAGGTTGCTTGTCAAGTTTGATCCACGGTTAGGCTTCTTCACTCCTCCAAAGGAGGGTTATCGTAACCGTGTTAGACAAGTTCTAGATGCATTATGGAAATTTAAATATGACATATGATACAATGCAATGCAAGGGACAACACAAGCTCATTTTTAAAGTTACTAGAATCAAGCACATTTAGTTCACTTCTCAACCTACAAAAGGTAGCCTCATCCAAAGGTTTAGTGAAGATACCCGCTAATTGATTTTCACTTCTTACACCTTCTAGTGATATATTATTTTTTAGCAACATGATCTCTTAGAAAGTGATGGCGGATATCAATGTGTTTGGTGCGTGAGTGTTGTACCAGATTATTAGCAATTTTAACGGCACTTTCATTGTCACATAAAAGTGGCACCTTATCAAGAACAACTCCATAGTCTAGGAGGGTTTGTTTCATGTATAAGATTTATGCACAACAAGCCCCCGCAGTAATGTATTCCGCCTCGGCGGTGGACAAAGCCACACTATTTTGCTTTTTATATGACCAAGATACTAAAGACCTTCCAAGCAAATGGCACCCTCTGGATGTACTTTTTCTATCAATTTTGCAACCGGTATAATCCGAATTAGAATAGCCAACTAGTTGGAATCTAGCTCCTTTAGGGTACCAAAGGCCAATGCTTGGGGTGTGCTTAAGATATCTTAAGATTCTTTTTACGGCACTTAGGTGAGGTTCTTTAGGGCATGCTTAAAAGCGAGCACACATGCACACACTAGACATGATATCGGGTCTAGATGCGGTAAGGTACAACAAGCTACCAATCATAGAACGGTAGAGAGTTTGATCAATTAGTTTACCTCCCTCATCTAGGTCGAGATGTCCATTAGATGGCATTGGGGTCTTGATTGGCTTACACTCTTCCATCTTGAATCTTTGAGAAGATCCTTGGTATACTTTTCTTAAGAGATGAAAATCTCTTCTCTCATTTGCTTGACTTGAAAACCAAGGAAGAATGTTAGCTCACCAATCATTGACATCTCGAACTCCTTCGACATCAATTCACCAAATTCCTTGCAATAATCTTTATTTGTTGATCCAAAGATGATATCATCAACATAGACTTAACAAATAAAGATCTCCCCATTAAGCTTCTTGGTGAATAGTGTGGTGTCAACCTTTCAATAGTGAAGCCCTTCTCGATGATGAAGTCCCGGAGGCGCTCATACCATGCTCTAGGGGCTTGCTTGAGCCCATATAGCGCCTTGGACAACCTATAAACATGATTAGGATATCTAGGGTCTTCAAACCCGGGAGGTTATTCAACATAGACTAGTTCATTTATGAAGCCATTTAAAAATGCACTTTTCACATCCATTTGATATAGTTTCATTTCATGATGTGATGCATATGCAAGTAGGATATGAATGGCTTCAAGTCTTGCAACAGGTGCAAAGGTCTCTCTAAAATCAAGACCTTCAACTTGAGAGAACCCCTTTGTGACTAGTCTTGCCTTGTTCCTCACTACTACGCCTTGGTCATCTTGCTTGTTGCGGAACACCCACTTAGTTCCAATGACTCTTGCACCTTTTGGATACTCTTCAAGTGTCCAAACTTGATTGCGGGTGAAGTTGTTTAATTCTTCGTGCATAGCATTCACCCAATCCGGATCTCGAAGAGCTTCTTCTACAATCTTAGGTTCAAGACAAGAGACAAAAGAGTGATGTTCAACAAAAGAAGCAAGCTTTTGAGATCGAGTCATTATACCCTTTGTAAGACTCCCTATGATGAGATCTTGTGGATGTGATTGAAGTAGAGGTGAATTTCTTCTTTCAACCACTTGAGGAGGAGGTTGAGGAGCATCAACATCTTGAGCTTGTGCCTCGGCTTGTTCATGAGAGATATGAGTGTCTTCATTTTCAACCCTCTTATTCTTATCATCATCTTGAGGCACACGTGATGAAGATGGTGGATTGATAATTTATACATCGTCTTCATCATCTTTAGGCTTGATGTCTTACACCGGCATGTTCTTCATTGCCTCCCTCAATGGTTCATCACCTACATCATCACAATTCTCAATTGCTCCTTGGGAGCCGTTAGATTCATTAAATTCTACATCATATGTTTCTTCAACCAAATCGGTGGCATGGTTAAATACTCTATATGCTTTGGACTTTGATGAGTAACCAACAAGAAAGCCAATATCACAACGTCTTTAAAACTTCCCTAGGTGTTGATGCTTTTTGTAGATGTAGCACTTGCAACCAAACACCCGGAAGAATGAGACATCCGGCTTCTTCCTATTTAGCAACTCATAGGGGGTCTTGCCAAGAAACTTTTGTAGAAAGAGACGATTTGAAGCATAGCATGCGGTGTTGATTGCCTCGGCCCACAATTTTTCCGGTGTATTGTACACATCTAGCATTGTTCTTGCAAGGGTGATCAAAGTCCGATTCTTTCTCGCAACTACACCATTTTGTTGAGGAGTGTAGGTTGATGAAACTTCATGCTTGATTCCAATCTCATCACAATAAGCTTCAATGTTTGTGTTGTCAAACTCTTTGCCATTGTCACTTCTAATTTTCTTTATCTTGACTTCAAATTCATTTTGAGCTCTCTTTACAAACTTCTTGAAGCAATTTGCCACTTCAGATTTGTCATGAAGAAAGAAAGTTCAAGTGTATCTTGAGTAGTCATCCATAATCACTAGACAATAGAGATTCCCACCCAAGCTCTTGTAAGTTATAGGACCAAACAAATCCATGTGTAGAAGTTCTAACACTCTTGAAGTGACATGTAAGCTTTGGTTGGATGAGTATTTGTAACTTGTTTGCCGGCTTGACATGCACTACAAGGTTTGTCCTTCTCAAACTTGATATCCTTCAAACCTCTTACTAGTTCTTTCTTCAATAGCTTGTTGAGAGTGTTCATTCCAACATGAGCAAGCCTCCTATGCCAAAGCCATCCAAGTCTAGTTTTGGTGAACAAACATGTCATCAAGTTTGCATCTTCGGAGGTGAAGTCAACAAGATAGAGATTGTTGTATCTAAAACCTTTAAAAATCATTTGCTTGTCATCTATCTTTGTAACTACCACATCATTAGGAGTGAATAAGCATTGGTAGCCAAGGTCACAAAGTTGCCCAACGGATAGTAAGTTGAAACTCAATGAAGCAACATAGAGCACATTTGAAAGAGAGTGATCATTTGATATTGCAATCTTGCCTATACCCTTAACTTTGCTCTTTGAATTGTCCCCAAATGTGATCTTCTCTTAACATTCCCCATTCTCTTCAAGTAAGGTGAACATACGAGGGTCACCGGTCATATGTTGAGTGCAACCACTATCAATAACCCAATAAGATCCACCGGTCTTGTAGTTCACCTACACACAAGAGATCAAGCTTTTTATTTAGGGACCCAAACTTGAGAGGGACCCTTGACTTTCTCAACTAGTGACTTGGCAACCCATATTTTCTTAGGCCTATTCTTGTTAGGGGGACCCAAGAACATGACTTTCATCTTTCCACTTGAATTTTTTCTAAGCATGTAATGAGCATTGAAAGCAAAGGGTCTAGCATGCTTGGGCAAGGGTTGTGGTGGTAGGGTTTTGCACTCATGAGCAAAATGACCTTCTTGTCCACACTCAACACATCTCTTTGGCTTGGGCTTTGACTTGCTTTGTTGTTGTTGAGCTTTAGCCTTCTTCTCTTGATTTGCCAAGTAACCAATGCCACTTCTATCTATCTTCATGATGGTGTTCATGAGTAGCTCACTTTGCAAATGTTGGCCTCTTGTGAACTTGCTTAGACCGGTCTTGAGATGCTCTTTCTCTTGCTTGAGCTTTTTGTTCTCTTCAATAAGTGACTCATTTGATGTTTGTTTTTCAAGAGCCATCAACTTCTTGTTCTCATTTCTAAGCATCTCATTTTCACTCTTGAGCTTGACATAGTCATCATAGTTGTCGGACTCAACCACATTCTTACCTTTGCTGCTAGAGCCTTGCTCAATGTTCTCAATAATCAAGTCATCACATGATGTAGCTATATCAATCTTAACAATTTAGTTAGTAGCATCATGTGTCTCAAGAGCAAGCTCATTAGCAACAATAAGACTATCATAATTGATTTTCAATGTAGTATATTTATCTTTTAGCAAGTTGAGCCTAGTGATGAGTTTATCATGCTTCTTCTTAAGTTTATCATGTTCATCTCTAAGCTCTTTGTTAGAAGTTTTGAGCTCCTTGAGAGTAGAAGACATAATTTCATTTTGATCTTTGAGCTCATCACTAGTCTTATGTGCATTCTCAAGCTTAGATGAGAGTGAGTCATTTTCATTTTGGAGCTCATCATTTTCATTTCTAGTTCTTATGATTTTAGAGTATTTGTTCAATAATTTTACAAGTTTATCATAAGAAGGTGCATCATATTCATCATCACTATCACTATCATCATCATCACTCTCATTGTTTTGTACCTTTCGTTCACCCTTGGCCATAAGGCATAGGTGAGAAGTGGACGATGATGGTGAAGGTGGCGGTGAAGGTGGTGATGAAGATGTCGGTGAAGATGATGATGGCCCAATCACAAATGTGGCGACCTTCTCTTTCTCATCGTCGCTCTCATCGCTGGAGGACTCACATGATGACTCAATGTCGGTGAGCCAATCACCAACAATGTAAGCTTTGCCTCCCTTCTTCTTCTTGTAAAACTCTTTTCTCTTGCCATCTTTCTTTTTGTATGGCTTGTTCTTCTTATTCTCATTTTCTTCATCACTTGAATCATTTCTCTTGCCCTTGTTCTTGTTCTTGTACTTGTCTTTTGGAGGCTTAGGGCATTGATGAGCTAAGTGGCTAAGTTCACCACAATTGTAACAATCCATCTCGAATATTGGCTTCCTTTTGCTACTTGTGAAGAACTTCTTCTTCTTGCCATCGAACTTGATGCCACTCTTGTTGAGCTTCTTTAGCATCTTGGTGGTCTTTCTCACCATGAGTGCAAGTGATGCATCATCAATATCACTTTCACTTGAGCTTTCTTGCACCATCATGGCTTGGCCCTTCTTCTTTTTCTTGTCATGGCTAGCTTTGAAGGCCAAGTCCTTCTTAGAAGATGATGAGCCCTCTTTCGGAGTGATGTGCATGTATATCTCATGTGCATTGATCTTTCCCAATACTTATGTCGGTGTTGCGGTGGAGAGATTACTTTGGTGAAGCACGGTGATAATGTGCCCATACTTCTCAACGGGAAGAACACTCAAGATCCTCCTTGCAACATCCGATTGACTCATTTGAGTGAGTCTAAGAGCATTGAGATCCTCTACAAGAACATTCAATCGAGTGTACATTTCATTAGCACTTTCTTTGGGAAGCATCTCAAAAGAATTAATTTTTTCAAAGCTATATGATAGCGTTCCTCACGCTCACTCTTAGTTCCCTCATGGAGAGCACAAAGGTTTTCCCACAATTCATGAGCGTTTTTGGCATTATGCACACGATTAAAGATATCCTTGCCTAGGCCCCGGTAGAGTGCATTTTTTGCCTTTGCATTCCACCGGTCGTACTTCTTCTCGTCACCACTTGGGTTGGCGGGATCCTTGATAGCGGGAAGCCCTTCGGTTGCGGCTCTAAGGCACCCAACATCTATGGCTTCGAGGTATGCCTCCATACGAATTTTCCAATATGGAAAATCATCTCCCTCAAAGGTGAGAGGTGGTCCTTCCCCATTAGACATCTTGCTCTAGGCGGTGAAGCCTAAATAAGGAGCAACTCGGCTCTGATACCAATTGAAAGGATCAAGATGCCCAAGAGGGGGGGTGAATTGGGCTTTTCTAAAAATTAATTGCAAGAATTAAATCCTACAAGCCAAACTTCACCCCTAGTGCCTACTAGTGTTTCTTGTGATTCTACCGGTAAAAGTTTTGCACCCTAAGTTCCAATCCTAGTCTAGCATGGTAATTCTAGGAAAGTAAACAAGCAATGAAAGTAATACACGAAAGTAAATGCTTGAAAGTAAGGGTTAGGAACACGACAATATTTTCCCGAGGTATCGAAGAGTCGCCACTCCCCACTAGTCCTCGTTGGAGCACCCGCGCAAGGGTGTAGCTCCCCCTTGATCCGCGCAAGGATCAAGTGCTCTCTATGGGCTGATTCTTTGACACTCTGTCACGGTGAATCGCCCAAAACCGCTCATAAGATGAGTTGGGTCATCTACAAGCTCGTCGGATGATCACCAAACTCCCAATCACCACCAAACCATCTAGGTGATGGCGATCACCAAGAGTAACAAGCTAGAACTCTCACTTGACCACAACAAGCCTAATAAGAAGACGGATGGACACTTGCTACTCTCTAGTCACTAATGAGGGATCTCAAGCTTTGATTCTCAAATCACTACCCTCACTAGGGCTCTTGCACTCCCTTGCACTTGAAAGGTGTTTCTCAGCTGAACAAATGAGCAAGAGACCTCTAAAAGAGGTGGTGGGGATGTATTTATACACCCCACAGACAAATCCAACCGTTACCAGCCAACTCAGCAAAACACGCACTGACTGGACGCGCCGGTCGAGTGTAACGGTCAAAAACTAGAACGATACCACTGAGTGACCGGACGCACCGATCAGGGGTGACCGGACGCGTCCGATCGTGCAAGAACCTTACTGTACTTTAACCTGATGCTCGACCACGTCCGATCAGTGATGACCGGACGCATCAGGTCAGCTACGTACCTTACTGGAACGTGACCGGACGCGTCTGGTCATTTTTCCAGTCGCGTCCGATTGTACTTTTACCCTCTGAAACACGTGTCAGACTGATCAACATGTCCGGTCCTCACAGGGACCGCATCCGATCAACCAGGTTGAAAACGCAGTGACTGTTAGTACTGACCGAACGCGTCCGGTCGTGACAGAGACCGCGTCCGGTCAAGAGTAAACAGTTCAAACGACTTCGAAACACGACGTAACTTGAACCAAATTGCTTCCAACTGAACTTTGAGCTTTTCCTGGGCTACCTAGTGCTAAGTTTGACAAGTGTGCACCACACCTAAACAAAAGACTCACCTAGGTCAAGCTACTCGCTCATGCCCCCCTTTATAGTACGGCCAAAGAAAAAGCGAAGATCCTAACGACTATTCTGGATGTAACTCAACACCTTGACATTCGAAACTAACCGTTCTTAATCTTGTCATTGATCCTTTGAAAACTGAAATGATTTTCACCAAGTGGCATGAATACCATAGTGCCCAAAGCAGTTATCAACCATATGGCCTAACTTATTAAAGTTTCTGCAAAACACACATTAGTCATGGTAATAATGTGTTGTCATCAATTGCCGAAACCAACTCCTGGAGCCTAGATGCTTTCAGAGCCCTCGGGCCTCAATGGCTCGGGGCGTGTCTTTTTGTGCCCGGGCCTTGGTTGGCGTCGTAGGCCGGGCAGGAGCCAAGGATTGGGCTCAGGTTCCTTGCCGATCGGGAGCCTGAGGCTCGGGCTAGCCCCCGAGCCCTGAGCAGAGGCTTTGGCGTGCTCAGGCTCGGGCAATTCCTTAGTCTGAGGGTGCGCGCAAGCGTACCTGATGGGTATAGCCCCTTCGTGATGGCGACGAAGGGCTGAATTCGATCTTCTAGTGACCGAACTTGTCATGGCAGGAATGGCCTCCGTTGATGATGGTGCGATGCCCTGCGTGGGGCTCTTTCCCGAGTGTGACGGGGGTGCTCAGCCGCCAAGGCCGAGCGGCAGTGATGCTGACCCCTCTTTGGATCATATGTCGCGTAGGTCTGCGGCCTGAGCGAGGGTTCGGTGAACTCGTCTGGGAGTTACCGACTTTAGGCCCAGGGTACCCTTCTTTTTGGTCGGAGCCTGCCATGGGTCGGGTGATCGAGAGTGTCTGGGCTCTGGCTTGGGGCCACCTGATCACCCGGCGCGCCACGCCCTTCTGGGGGCTTCGGTAGTAGGCCTCGATCCTCTCGGGCTGGCCTTCTTGGGCCGACCTTCTGCGGCCATAGGTCGGGGCGCGGGGAGCGCGCCGAGCAGTCCTACACATGTATGCCTCACTTGAGCAGTAGAACATGACCTTATCTAAAAACACAACCCCCCCTCTTATTAAGGACGTAAAGTTTGGTCGTTTACCCTTTTGCCGTAACTATGCTTTGTTCGACAATGTTGTTCAGTAAAGCTGACAAGGGCAACATAGACCCAGCCAACCTATAAGTCTGATCTTATGTTAGCATAACAGATCTAATTGTTTCTTAACAAACTAATATTTCTTTTGATGTACTCATCAGAGCAGAGTAAATAGTTAAGATAGGTTCGCAACTCTTTGGGACCTGATCCCCTCCCGATTATATATTTATACTAGCAAACATGCCCGTGCATTGCAACGGGAGAAAAATTATCTAATGTTTTTTTTTGAGAAACGACAACGAGAATAATACATATATATTTATGTTTTACCATATCTGTAAAATTTAAAATCTATAGTTTATTTTATAATAATCATGACAACTAAGATCACAAAAAATGTTTATACAGTGCTACAGGTCTGTTCTTTACTTGACTGCATATGTTGCCTTTTCACAGTCTATTGGTTTTACCATTGTAATGGCTGAACCCATATATAAGAATATATCCTGTAGAGGATTGATTTATGCTCAAATAAATGTGTGAACTACAACATGTTCAGATGTGGAGCATGGTGCAGTCCTGTATGACACACCTGTGCTTTCTTCGTGCTCAGATCTTTTTTTATCATATTTGCTTCCATATGTGCACATAAGTTGATTGTGCAAATGACTGATTAGTTGGCCTGCAAAGATGGCAATATGTTAAATGTTTGTCTCAGCTTTACTTCTTTACTACCTCAGCTATATTATGCTTCCTGACCTTAGGGGTACAGTTGGTTGGTTGTACCTTTCTTGACAAAACCATGGACCATTTCATTGGATGAATAAAAGATTATGTTGTCGGAGGACCTATGCTGTTAACTGCATAAATATAACAGTTTCTGCTTTTCCTTTTGGCTTATACCAATGAAATATAGTTAACTCACACTTTCAATTAGGTGGATTAAATTTGTGGAATTACCGTTTGTGGTTATTGCTCTCTGATCCAAACCAGTACGCAATTGATTAATTGAAACTTTCATTATTTAAACATGCATGCTAAAAAATAATAGTTGAATACCTTTCTCTGATTACATGGTAGTATTTATTTTACACTATTGTTTGTGGCATTGTTAATTTACTCTTAGATTAGCTACACATTCTGATTTAATGCGTAGAGAGGACCTGCATTTTATTTCAAGATTCATCATATCAGTTGTCTAATTTTCTTTACATAACCTAACATGGAGTGTGTTCGTTTCGGTGTTGTCCTTCCTCAATTTAAAGGCAACATTTTGTTAAATAGTTGCGCATAATTTTGTATCACTTTGCACGTGACTCATAGGACACCTAAAGCTTCAAGTCTATAAGCAATACCATGTGAAAAGAGACTGGAAATGGTTTAATGTGCACAGAGGACCTGCATTTTATACGAAGGTTTATCAGTTGTCTAATTTTCTTTATATAACCTAACATGGAGTGCGTTCTTTTCAGTGTTGGCCTTTTTTGGTTTAAAAGTAAATGAATGTTAACAGTTCTGAGATTCTTTTCAGCATTTTTTTAAACATTTTCCCACAATTTTCTATCACTTTGCACATGAGCTTCAGGTCTATAAGCAGTACCATGTGGAAGAGGATGGAATTTAGGGAGCCCATGATCACCTGTCTACCTTATGCTGCTGCTGGTTACCCTAAGCTTGAGGCCTCCATCTAGCTTGGTGGTGTCTTGTCTCTTGGACAAAAACATCCTGTGCTTCTGTAATGATGTTCCATTATGTTTATGTTAAGCTGTGGAGAGCAATATACCGCTTGTGTGTGTCTGTATATATTTGCATACTGTTTCCGACTATCAATTCATAAATTAAACATGTTTTCCAATACAGCACCGACATCTGATTACCCACGCGCGCAGGGGCGCGCACCTTGTACTAGCTTGTCTCTATTGTCGGCAGTGGCGGAGCTAGAGCTGAAAGGAAGGAGGGGCCGGATAGAGCTCCATAGCGTGTCTAACTAAAAATTTCTCTCCTTTTCTTGGGCTAAAAATTTGCTAAGATTGCCGATCAATATCAATTATTCAATAGAGAACAAAATGTCCAAGAAATAGAAATTACATGCTTTAAGCATATAAGTAGGCTACCCAAATTGACTAGAACCTAATCATCTGGATGCTTGTGCTTCCGTTTGAACAACTAGCAATTACTCCATGTAGTCTAGCTAGAAAATAACTATATGCAGCTATGTACATGCACAGCGAGTAGTACGATATGCATGTATTCTTTGAAAATTCAGCGATGGCAGGGGGGGGGGGGGGGGGGGGGGGGGCAGAGCCCACTATGGTCCCAACATGGCTCCGCCGGTGATTGTCGGTTTTCACATTGTCGCCTGATGCTAGGCTGCTGGTACTACCGTGTGGTAGTGGGCAATGGCCACTGCTGCAACCTTCACAGCTGCGACATAGTTCACTGTGTGGGCACGCTTATGGCTGGATTTGGGACAGTGGAACTTTTGCTGGCTCCATTGTTTGGTAGGTCAGTCTATAGGGATTAAAATAATTTTTACCAGCTATCTGAAACATTGTGAGATCAGTCTATATAGCAATTAAAAAAAGATATACATAATCTTATGGACCACTCATAGAGAATAAAGAAGTATTCTTTTTTCTCAGGGTTAAGGGTTTACCCCCTTCTTGTTTTGGCTGATGGATTGGAGATGAGGGGGATTTCCTTTATCTTGGGTGAGATTCACCTTGTAGACTACTTGTTAGCTGAACATTGTTGGGAAATAACATCGCTATAGAGTATAGATTGTAGTATTGGTCACATACGTCCCATGTATATGGATATGCATTGTGGTTATCAGTGTATGGGAGTTTCACACCCACACCGACTCTAAGGTGTTGTTTGGTTGTAGGGATGGGATCATCTTAGGTGGGATTATCCCACTTGGATTGGTGTTTGGTTCCATGACATCTAGAGATAGGGACATTCCACCATGGAAATGGAATATACCACATAGATCCGAGAGTTTACCTTGCCCCTAAAAAATTCACGAATGGGGACATCCTCGGTGGGACGAGTGGAAGGAGAAAGGGCTAGACGTGCGGGTCATAGGTGCGTCAGTGAGCCTATGTAGTCCCCGGCCGCGGGCACGGAGGCTTGCTCCGAGTCAGGCGGCTGCGGACGAGGCAACGCTCCTGGCAGGTAGCCGCGCGCGCAGGCGAGGCAAGCGGTCGCGTGCGGAAGCTACATGGGCGGCGCTCCAGCGAGATCCGCCCCTGGCACCGGCGCGCAGCTGTGCGGGCGAGCGCCACCCTTGGCACCGGTGTGCGGGCAAGTGCCTCCCTGAGCAGCCATGTGCGAGCGGTTGGAGGAAGAAGAAAGAAAGGGAAAAAAAGAGAAAGAATGACAGGTGGACCCCACTAGCCAGGTTTCTGATCCCACTCTTGAAAAATGAGAAACACAAAACAGGATCATCCTGCCCCTGAAAACTGAGACGAGTCCATCCCATCCCTGGGTGTCTCCGAACAAAACACTACCTAACAGCTCGCTCCTGCAAATATCGGTATTTAGCTGATACTCAATGTCCATTGCCAATGTGCATTCCATTCTAACCTTAGCAGGGCCAGGGAGAATGCTTCTGTTTGCATGAATAATAGTCAGCACTGTGGATCGTATGTAATATCACTCACCGACTTTGCCGGTACAACAGATTATATCAACCAGGTTACATTAAAGAAAATGCCTCAACCATAACAGTAACCTATCTCTCTCTAGGACAATCCCATAGTGTCATGTCGATTAATTTCCCCCTTGATTGCAGCTTTCTGAACACGCAGCCAAAAGACCTCGCTCGATGCACTGCCAAGGGAAATAAGTGCACAAAATGCCCCCCTAAGACAACTTGATAAATGGCAAATTAACAAATAAAAAATACCAAGAAGTGCTGTTATTGGGTTGTTGTTTTTTCCACAATGGTCGAAAGTTTTTGGGTTGTTTGAAGTCAACTTTGATCTTAAATAACTTCAATGTGTTGGGTTGGGATATTTAAAAATGACATGAGTAGCCAAAGTTGTATTTTGGAGACTTCATCATGTTCAAAACCAGAGGAGCTGGGCCTTCACCCAGACACATTACAATTTAGGACATTAGCATGACGTTATTAAAGGGAAAACAACAGATGGGACAATGGCTAGCAAGAAAGTGAGTATAGCAGGTGTACCTGAAGAAGATAGCTGTGAAGCCAATCTAATGTTTGTGGAAACGAATTTGCTGAGATATCAACAATGGTCAATCCCTGAACAAGGTTTTTTAAAAGAGGCTTAAAATTACACACTCAAACTCCAGACAAAATAGATCAAGTTCATCAGATGATAACAAACAACCTAAAATATACCAGCCTGTCAATCAAGGAAAACTTGCCTGTGACTCAAAAGAACAAAGGTAGTCCTGAATAAGCTTAAGGTTGTTTATAAGTTTCCGATGATCCTGAGTAACATCAGAAAGTTAGCACCATGTAAGAGTTAGATACTACTTGCATGAGGTAGCAAACCTGAAAGTAGGCCCCACAAAATCACTGCTTATTAGTAACATCTCTATCATGCATAAACTTATTGTTATACATATACTTAACCCATAGGAAGAACCTGATATACTTAAAAGAGGAACTTCAAGGTGTAGCATGTGTGACACATGGACACCCTTCATTGAGTATATGTTACTATCTTCCATATGGTGTCACAGCCACAGGATACATATGCTTTATACAATATCTATGACAAAGCTTGCCAGTTAGGTGACTGCAAGTGCTGGTAAAACTTCATGCAAGCATTGCAGACAGATAAGACCTACCATTTTATATCAATTACAAGAATTATAAGGGTTGCACATCCATTTTCAAAGAAATGTAAGTTTGTAGATTGTATGAGTACCAAAGCTTCCATAGATACCTGAGGAATGCAATTATCTCTGAAAGCTCTAGTGGCTATCCATTCCTCTAACAATGCCTGAACAGAACAACAAAAGCAAATCATAAGAGAAGATAAAAAATGAATCAATAACCCATGTAATGAGAATGCAGAAGCAATGAATGAAAAATATGGTGCACAAATCAGCAGTTCTCATTCAAAAGGTGTGTGCAACCATAATTAGTACAGATGATGCAGTCATATATGAAACAAAAATAGATAGGTTTTTTCCCTGGCGGCTGGCACTATGCCAAGAAGGTCAGTAACATTGAGCTTTAAGAATTTACATAGACATTTTTAATCCTCTTATGTATTCAATACAAATTACAAACGCTATTTCAAAGACAGTAAAAACCAAAAGTATGTTATGAAAATAAAGGTAGATAGGCATTTAAAATATAAACCAACGAGAGCACAGACTTTGTGATCAAAATCAGACATCCTCAGTACAATCGGAACAACTATCGGTTCAGCAGCAGGTTTGTCTTTCTTGGTGGTGTTATTCTTCTGTTGGTCCAAATCTTTGTGCCCATCACCTACAAGGCATAGAAAACAGTTCTCTTTTAAGCGCAACAGAAAAACTCAGAAAACAACCTGGCATAGCACTGTGTTCTGGAAATTTGGGGCATGTTTAAGATTTTGTTATATGCTTCCTTATTTGACCCCCACCCCCCCACAACTCCACCAACACACACATTCACTTGTTGATATTTGTAGAAAGATTATGCTGGCCTTAAACTAATCTGGTAAATTTGATAGTTTACTCTCTTTTTTTGGGAAACCCCAAGCTTGCCTTAAACTTGAGTAAAGACATATTGACCACATACTAATAATAAATTAATTTCACTTGCTTCTTTTTTTCTTACTTTCATCTTTGGGATTTTTTTCTTGAGAACGTGCAGAATCGTGAATCTTGGTTTCATGGCTCTCAGCATAAGATAGTCCTTCATTGGTTCTACCTTCCTCCAGCATGCTTTCTTTGATTTTGACAAAGTTTTTGTTTTCCTCCATAGGATTCATTCTGTTCTCTGCTAGTCCATTTTTGGATTGGTGTTCGGTCTTCCTTTCTACAGAGATGCCTGGATTTTCAGAATCCATTACTGTCTTCTCCATCCTGGAATTACCATCTCTCTTTTCCTCATCCATAAGATAAATGCTTGGATCCAAATGTATTCCCTGCAGTGAGATACTTACTTAGATCAGATATGAATTATCTATACATATGGCACCGTACTAAAAGGTGTATATGTTGTAAATCATATGGCTACCTTCAAACCCCCAATCCAGGTATTAAAAATAAGGAAATTCTAATTACAATTTGCTAGACAGGCAACATCTGGTGTCAAACAAGTTGAAACACTAGGTCGCTAACAAAATACCAAAAGTACAGTTAGGGAAAGTGATTCAATTGATTTGGGCTAACCCTAGAAGGGTAGCTATATAGGTAACCATACATGGGCCACATGGGCCTAGCCTCATGGGCCTAATACACTAACATTCCAACACCCCCCGCAGTCTGAACTACCGGCGCAGCGGAGTTCCAGGCTGAACAAGAAAGAAGAAAGACCACACACACGTCCCCTCACAGACGCAACTAGCCACCGGTGATGTTGAGGCTGGAGCGAAACTCGGTGAAGGTCGAGGACGGGAGGCCTTTGGTGAAGATGTCCGCAAACTGGGAGGTGGTCGGAACATGAAGGACCCGCACCTCGCCCATGGCCACCCGATCACGGACAAAGTGTAGGTCGATCTCCACATGCTTCGTCCGCTGGTGTTGGATGGGGTTGGTGGAGAGGTAGACCGCACTGACATTGTCGCAGTAGATCAGTGTGCTTCGGGAGGGCGGAGTGTGCAGCTCAGCGAGAAGCTGCCGGAGCCAAGAGGCCTCAGCCACGCCGTTAGCGACAGCGCGGTACTCCGCCTCAGCACTGGATCGGGAAACCACAGGCTGGCGCTTAGACAACCAGGACACCAGGTTGCCGCCCAAGAAGACAGCATAGCCGGAGGTGGAGCGCCGAGTGTCCGGACACCCCGCCCAGTCAGCGTCAGTGTAGACGACAAGGTCGGTGGAGGAGGACCGGTGAAGTAGGAGGCCGTAGTCGATCGTGCCTCGGAGGTAGCGGAGAAGGCGTTTGAGAGCCGTGAGGTGAGGCTCCCGGGGATCATGCATGTGAAGACAGATCTGCTGAACTGCATAGGTGATGTCCGGCCGGGTGAAGGTGAGGTACTGAAGGGCACCAGCAAGACTCCTGTATGCCGTGGGATCTGACACTGGGGGGCCCTCAACCTCTGACAGCTTGCGCTGAGTATCAACCGGAGTGGAGCATGGGTTGCAGTCAGTCATCCCAGTCCGCTCCAAGATATCCCGAGTATACTGCCGCTGGTGAAGAAGTACCCCGGCATGACGAGGCTCAACAGTGACCTCGAGGAAATGGTGGAGTACACCCAGATCCTTCATAGCAAACTCCTGCTGGAGAGCGGTAATGATCCGGCGGAGAAGTGGCTCACTGGAGGCTGTGAGGACAATGTCATCAACATAGAGCAGCAAGTACGCAGTGTCAGCTCCATGGTGATAGCGGAAGGAAGATGGTTGATGAGGTAGGTGGAGGTGTGCAAGCCCTCAGCCCAGAAGTGAGCAGGAAGAGAGGCCTGAAACAGAAGGGTGTGCACGGTGTCGTTGGTGGTGCGAATCATCCGTTCAGCCTTGCCATTCTGGAAAGAGGTATATGTGCAAGACATGCGCAACTGAACACCGTGAGAGAGAAAGAAGGCACGGGAGGTGGAGTTATCAAACTCACGATCATTGTCACACTGGATGGCCTTGATGGTGAGGCCGAACTGTGTGGACACCCAAGTGAAGAAGTGAAGGAGCGTGGGGAAAGTGTCAGACTTCGCACGCAGGGGAAAAGTCCACGAATAATGTGAAAAATCATCGACCACCACAAGATAGTACTTGTAACCAGAAATACTGATAACAGATGTCCATAGGTCGCAATGTACAAGATCAAAAATGCGGGCCGCATGTGAAGTAGAACTATGAAAAGGAAGACGAATATGTCGGCCAAATTGGCACGCATGACACAAATGCTCATCATGAGCCCGAGTACATGGAAGACCGAAGCTACGACTGAGATGCATCAGGGCATCACGTCCAGGATGGCCGAGGTGCCGGTGCCAAGTAGTAGAGGAAGAAGAGGCGGCGAAAGCAGCTGACAAAACGGACGGCGAAATAGAGGAAGTAGCCGCTGGGAAGCGAAGAGTGTAAAGGGGCCCGGTGCTGTCACATCGGAGCAGAGAACGCCGGGAAGCCAAATCCTTTACAGTAAGACCAGAAGAGTCAAACTCCACAGAACACGAATTGTCAGCTGTAAAACGATGAATAGAAAGAAGGTTGTGAACCACAGGAGCAACAAGAACATTAGGAAGACGAAAGGAGCCATGAGCACCGGCGGTACCCACAGACGTGACAGGAAGACACGAACCATTTGCGACCATAATGGACGAAGGGAGAGAAGAAGAGGAAGAATGGACAGACGAAAGTATACTAGGGTCAGGAGTGGTGTGGTAGGTGGCACCCGAGTTGGCGATCCACTCCGGTTCGACAGGAGGTGTCAGGCCCATAGTGCTGAACGAGCGAGCCAAGGCCGCCTGGTCCCAGCCGGCAGCCTCAGGTGGGGTGCCGGTGGGTGTAGCCCACGGAGGTGCAGTGGAGACGCCAAGAGGTGGAGCGCCAGTGAACATGGCCACCGGTGGACGAGGCTCACCACCGGGAGCGTGGTAGGGCCACATAGAGATGCGCCCTGACTACGGGTTGTGGAACGAAGGCCATGGTGCCCCCCCTGTGGTCCAGTCGGTGCCTGACCACCAGCCGGAGCCTAGGTGACACCACCACGTCCTCCCCCGCGACCCCCACCACGGCGACGACGACCGCCACGACCTTCCCCCACTCCCGCTCGGCCCGGAGGGAGGGGGACCAAGGAGAGACGCAAGTGGTGGAGCGGACGAACGTGGTGAAGCAGACGGACGCGGCGGAGTAGCAGCCAGAGCCGTCGAAGAAGACGAGGACCCCGGAGAAGTGGCGAACCCCGGCTGGATGCCCTGAGTGAGCTCCTCCATGACAAGGTCGTCATGGACCTGCAGGAAGGTGGAGAAGGGCCGCTGACGGGTAATCCACGTCCTGAGGTGGGCGTAGCGGTCACTGAGCCCGCGGAGGACGTTGAGGACCAAGATGCGATCCTCCACGGGCCAGCCAAGGTCGCTAAGGGGTGCCATGCCCTTCATCCAACGACAGAACTCGCCAACGGAGAGGTCACCCTGGACGAAGGTGCGGAAGCTCGCGTCGAGACGCAGAGCCCGGGCCTCAGCGTTGCCCAGGAACTGTCCCTCAAGGGCAAGCCATGCCCGGCGCGCGTCAGGAGAGTTGCGGACGAGGTCGTGGAGGTCCAGGGAGATCGTCCCCAGGATCCAGGAGAGGACGATGCTGTCAAGACGGAGCCACGACGGAGTCTGGACGACGACCGAGACGTCAACAAGGACGTGGTCGTCGAGGGCGTAGCGGCGGAGAGTGAGAAGCACCAGATCCCGCCTGCGGTCGTAGGAGGGCGACTCAGGCTCGAGGACGACCGGAACGAGGAGGCGAATGTTCTGGACCCCCCGGCCTGGTAGTGCAGCTGAGTCACGAGCGGGTCGGCCGGGTCGTGCCAGAGGACGGCGGTGTGGGACACGCGGCGTCCCGACGAGTCGAAGGAGATGGCCCCAGCGTCCTGGGGGGCGGGAGAGATGAGGAGCTGCTCCGCCTCGGCGATCTGGCGGGCCAGGGCGTCGGACGCGTCGCGCTCACGCTCCCACACGAGGGCGGTCGCGTGCACCCGGGCCTGCCCCTCCGCGGCGGCAGACCGTGCAGCGACGAGAGCGGCGGCGAGGGCGGAGTCCGGATGACTGTGGAGCGGGGCCGGATCGATGCTCTGAGGGAGAGCACCAACGGCCACCCCACCAGTGGTGGCAGGTGGGAGCCGAGCCGCCGGGTTGATTTGCAGACGAGGTCCTCCAGGCGTGGTCGGGTTGATTGGCAGACCAGGTCCTCCAGGCGGCATCAGGGGCGCTCCTCCAGGCGGCAACAGCGGTGCCAGGCCGCCAGCAGCGGTGGCAGCAGGGCCGAACCCGCCAGGCGGGCCGGACACGCCAGGCGGCGGCGGCTGGACGGGGTGGACGCCTGCAGCCGCAGCAACCGCAAGGGCGCCACCATCCCCGACCTCCTCCACTGCATCAGGCAGGGGATGAGGGGCGTCGCTGCCATGGCCAGCAGGGGACGCGGCCAGAGCGCCGGCGGCGCCCGCGCCCAGGACAGCGTCCGCGCCAGGAGAAGCGGGCGGATGAGCAACCACCTGGGCCCAGGAGGAGGAGGGGAGGGGAGGGAAGAAGCTGTAGTAGGAAGGAGGGGGTGGGGCGCCGGCGGCTGGGGCCACCAGCGGCGGCGGCAGCTAGGGTGGGGAGGAAAGAGGAAAGCTAACCCTAGGCTCCGATACCAAGTTAGGAAAAGTGATTCAATTGATTTGGGCTAACCCTAGAAGGGTAGCTATATAGGTCACCATACATGGGCCACATGGGCCTAGCCTCATGGGCCTAATACACTCACATTCCAACAAGTACAATGGACCTATGCAGCACAGACACCCTACCAGAAAGCATAAATGTGTTAAACACAACAAGCATCGAAGGTGTGTCGTCCAATGGATATGCCTTCATCTAAAATAAACGAGTTTATCAACATGGTTCTGCAATAGGTACAAGGAATTATGCATGATTGCCATATCATATAAGTAGTCATATGCACAAGAGAATTCACTTACAACACAAGACATATGTAGACCTATGCTTAAATCTACCTAGCATAATGATGTATCTAAGCCTCCATCCCATGCCAAAGCACAGGTCTAAGGATCGGCCCAGGTTCTCAAATGGGCAATGGTGACGCTGTGTATGGTGGGGCAGGGATTCGGGGGTTTTCTCGACCTGCGTGAGAAGGTTACCTTCTATCATAAGCAGAATGGCTGGGGCTGTCTTATCCCCCGCGGGTCAAATTTTTTAATCTAAGCCTCCATGCTGATATAAACATACATAATTATTTTTTCTAGATAGTATTATTTCTGGGTAATCATGCTCTCATGTGCATGTTTTCTAATTTCTAACACATAACCATGCCAATTTTATATTCTTTTTGGAAAAAAAGACATTGATATATTCTGTGCATGTCTTGTGTCCTGTACCCATCCATGTTTGCATCCATGTACACTGATGAAACAAATATGAGAGAAAGGTACGTGACATCCAAGTCTGGTCGGGAGGTTTTTCTGTGGTCGGATAGTGAGAAACACATAAAGGTAACACAGATATTTATCCCGAATGTACACAACAAAAGGCAGCATACCTCTATAATAATTGGCTTCCCATCTTTCATGGCCTTCTTCAAATCGCCAGCCAAACCTAGCAAAAGGTAGCACAAAGTATAGGGCTGACATTATCAGGTAACCAAGAGAAATCAATCGAGAGACTATAGCTAGTTTTATCCAGATAAAGTGACAATGTCGTCTGCAGAGCAGATAACGTGGGCATAAAATATGGCATACCCTTGCGTACAACTCTGCATTCTCTGCAGAATTCAGTGATAAGCTCTTCAGATGAATTAAAATCGCGAGCCCACACGGGAACTGAAGTAAGTGGCGCACTGCATGTGTTAATCACATGAGTAATTTATGTGCCCAAATTCAAATCACGAAAGATCCACATATCTTTGCAAAAAGGAGGAACCAAGGGCAGCAACGGAACTAGGTACTGGCATATATTTTTTTCCCCTCAAACAACCAAAAAAGAAGACACAACTTACTCTGTTGATGTCCGCAGCAGCTCATACACCATGTCTGTCTGCAATTGCACAAGGGTAGGGAAACGAGGCATATGAGACATGAGCTATAGACTGGCGAAGATAAGTAATAAACCCACCTGTAAAACATTAGGCAAATTGAGCCTCTGAGCAAGTTGTGTAGCGATTGTTGATTTTCCAGTACATGCAGTTCCACACACTAAAATTACTAGTGGAACCCTTTGATGATGGAACCTGCACGCGGTAGGGGGATGAGCACAGCAGAAACATGTTATTTGAATGCCGCTGCTCTACAAGAATTTCTTTCTGGATTAACAAGCCTCATAATGTTCACATTGTTTCTTAGATCACTACATACATACTCGGCTATAGAGAAACAGAAGTTTTTTTTTTTTGGCCAGTAGAGCAGAGTACCTTGTCATCATTTTATAGCGATTTATGTAGTCCTCTCCATATCCCCGTTTTTCCATAAGCTGTGGAAGGAGGGAAGTTATAAGTTTGTGTAATCAGTTGAGAAAGTAGCATGCAGCAGCCACCAAGTGAAGCAGGAAGGTACCTAACCTTGAATAGATTAGCCTCTAGATCACTCTGGGAGCTGCAAAATGAGGAGTTGCAGGAGTTAAAATACAGAGTATTCGAGAAGATAGTTGAAGGCTATCATATAGCATGTTGAAAATGAATACTAGGATAGTTAGATGGAAGAGTGGGGAAGAAGATGCATAGGTAGGTACACATCAAGCAGGCTGTTGTCGACAAGCAGCTTCTTGAGCTCAAGGGCAATCTTGATGGCGACATGATTAGGAATCTGCGTGTGCGTGTGTTTTGAAAATAAAAACAAAACAAAGGGGAACAATGGACGGGTTAATTGATTGATGGATGGATATATATATATATATAGAGAGAGAGAGTATTATATATATATATATATATATATATATATATATATATATATATATATAGAAAGAGAGAGAGAGAGTATTATATAGAAGGGGAAAGAGGGAATTGCTTAGTAGTGTGTATGTACTACCTTGGTGACTGTGAGCATCCTGCTGAGGAGGAACCTGGAGAGGACGTAGTAGTGGTCGGCGTTCTCCCCGAGCCACACCTTGACCTTGACGAAATCGTACTTGGAGGAGGCGTTGCGGGAGGGGAGCGTCTGCGTGGCGGAGGAGGCGGCGGCGGCATCACCGCGGTCGGGGGGCGGCGGTGGGTCGGGATCGGCGACTGCGGGTGGCGGTGCTGGGTCCTCCTCCTCTTGCTGCTGCTGCTGCATCATCGGGGCTGGGATTGATGGTGACGATCGATGGATTTGGAGGAATAGGAAGAACCAAAGATGAATGAATGAATGGAATCCAAGAGAGAGACGCAGACGGAGGAACAAGACGAACTCCCCAACCCAATTCGAACCTGGCTGGGCTGAGCTGGGCCCGGCTCGACCCGGCCCAGGCCGCGTCCCCACTCCCTCGTGTCGGGTGCCGCCGCCGCCGCCGCACTCGCTCACTACACGTGTTCGCTTCTTCTCGTTTCGTGCAGTGCACCCATGGCCATGGGCTGGACCTGGACCCGCCCCCCTTGCACCGCACATTGTTCTCCTTTTCCTAATGTGTAGCGCACTACTATATTCTGTATTTGTTTTTATTTCAAAAACAGAATCTCTATTTTCTATCTAATATATACTAATATAATCAAGGAAAGGAAACAACACGGTGCCCGCAGCATACGGAGAGAGCTTCCTCGTTCTTCTTTCTTCTCTAATAATAATTCAATGAAGTTTAATCTAGCTCAGGTACAATCAAACACAAAGAATTTTTGGCTGTACCTAATTGAGGCAATACTTCGTGTATTGTTAACACAATTATATATATATACTCATGTATATATAAGCTATGTCATCCCTCCGTGCGGTCAAAATGATGTCAATTTTGTGTTGTAAATATATAGAAAATGTTAAATCAAATGTTTTTCTTAAATCCCAAGCTTTAGCTAGATTGTTACCATTTTCTGTTAGATAAAAATGTCGTCACGAGTTAAATTACATAGGGATATCTATACGTGCAAAAGTTTTTAAATATGTTTAGCATATGATCATCTTTCCCTAGGAAATTTTCTAGCTTTTTTGGGATTTGCATGATTCCTTTCTCCTTGAGCTTCATCTTTTTATTTGAAACTTCCAAATATTTTTCTTGAGATCTAAATATTTTATTTTAGCTCCTCGTCCTTCAGACTTTCTCCAGCATTTTTACGCAATTTTATTAAGCTTTGAAGTTTTTTCGTGATCTATATAGTAGTTTTAGATCCGTTGGAATTGTTTTTGGTCAAGAGGTTAGGATAGAAGGTTGGGTGGAACACTTTGCAGAGAAAAGCAACAACAATTGTAGTTAGGTCAATGTTGCATAGGAGAAGACAACATGGTTTATATTATCCGTGACAAATTAAAAAGAAGCACACACTAGGTGATCAAAGCTTTGGTTAGGTAGACTCATCAAGATTTACTCGATGAAGACAAGGGAATAGGTCTGATGGATACTACGTTACTCGAGATAAGAGAGTGCATTAGTGTGGATTTTCAATGTTCATAGCAATTTGCTTTGATACCCGCGTGCATCTATAGGTCTACCCATATGGCTCCGGTCTATATGGAGTTTCAGTTCCACCACGGAACCGAAGGAGATACGGTGACACCGTTGTAGAGAGCACCACCAAGGAAAACCTTATTGTGATGGGTGATGCAAGTGAGTTTTCGAATAAAATGTTGGCACCAAGCATCTAAGGACGATGATGCATTGGATAGATGTATGCCAAAGGTTTGGGTTTCTTGAGCTTACTTGAGAAAGGACGTAGATTCTTGTAGAAACGTTTTGGGCCTAGATTGATGAGGACATGACCATGCTTGGAGAATTACATGGAGGCCAAGGAGATCAGCAAGGGCATCCAAATCGAGAAGGAGGCCCAAAACTTATCAGGTTCGAGTCACCAAGGTGGAGGCCCAAATCAAGTTTGAGTCCACCTCGGAATCTAGGACCAGTCTGCCTTGAACTGGTCACCTAGGACGCGTCCGGACTCTGTTTTCGATTTGGATGCCCTAAATATGGTTTTCGGCTAAACATGGTTTCTGGGATAGGGAAAAAACCTAACACTATTTTTTTGGCTTTTCTGTGGACTCTAGGACGAAGGTGAAATCAAACTAAACTAGGGTAAAATTGAACCTAACGGTATACCTGTAGCTCTGGTACCAATTGATGTGAAACTAGGGTTCCCGATCTTCCGAAAGGTTCTGATAACTCTCGATTTGGTGGGGTCACGACACAATTCGATCCGGCTTCCGAACAACTCGGCTCTGAACCCCGCAATCACAGCACCACGACCCCTCTGGTTATCGAACGGCGTTGCACGGTCGACCTTGCCAAGAAGGCTAAGTCCTTGCCTGTGAATCGAGAACACACGCAAGAACACAAAGGAATGCAACCAAATTACAGATGAATGATTAATCTCACAAAGTTGGGGTCTCACAAACCGACGGCGGTGGCGAAACTGTTGTCAACAGATTAATCTAAGCAAAACCCCACCCTAATGTAGGTGGCGACTACTGATTATATAGCCTAAGGGGCGTCTAAGGACCCCTATTCGCGTCCATGGGGAGCGCTGATACGTTACAAGGCCCAAACGGCCCAAAAGACGGCGACACAGCGCCCTGACAGATTCTGGACGGTGACTTGTTTCGACGATTCCTGTTGATTCCGAATAGCTTTTGATGTAGGACCACTTGGGTTGGCTTCCTTATCAAATAAGCTTTCCACCCATATATAGATCATCGAAAACAAAGTCCGGACGCGTCCTAGGTGACCAGTTCAAGGCAGACTGGTCCTGGATTCCGAGGTGGACTCAAACTTGATTTGGGCCTCCACCTTGGTGACTCGAACCAGATAAGTTTTGGGTCTCCTTCTCGATTTGGATGCCCTTGCTGATCTCCTTGGCCTCCATATAATTCTCCAAGCATGGTCATATCCTCATCATAGATTATCTCAAGAAACATTTTACATGATGAACCAGAATTACTATGTGGAACCGTTTCGCTCGCTCGCTGGATTCTTGGTAATAGAATTAGAATGAGGAGAAACCAAGTTTTTGGTGTTTCTTTGGACTAACACAAAAATGAGAATCGGTTTCAAGTGATTTCCCATAAAATGTTTCTCTTTTTGATGCATTTGGTAGCAATTCTAGTGATTCTATACTAAAAATTATTTTGAAACTTTTCTTTCTGCCAAACGCACAACGTGTAGCTATAGATGGCCAACGGGCCCCAGGCCGGCATGGCACGGGTCTGAGTCGACACGGCCTGCTAGGTGTCGGGCCTGCACGGGCCATCGTGCCTCCCAGGCCGTGCCTCTTAGTGCCACGGGCCTGGCCTTCGGCCTAGGCACGACCCTATGGGCCATTTTTCATGCTATGCTGGCCCACTAAGCACGGCAAAAATCATGGGCCGTGTCAGCCCACAGCCTGTTACCCTTATAACATCACAATAAACTCCTCTCATCCAACACTTAAAGAATTTCACAGTTTCATTCACATATACATATACATTCTGTGCCTAAGTCCAAATGAAAGCCAACAGGCAACAACAACAGAGATATACATTCACAGAATCACAGATTCACAGCGTCTAAGTTAAAAACTCCAAACTTCCAAAGCCAACCAAGAGAGAAGCAAACAGATAACAAAAATATGATAAATGAGCTATTTTGTGCAGTGCTACCTCATTAAAAACCTTTGTAGGTAAAACTCACCCTTGTAAGAAACTCTAAAAAGGAAAAAAGAGTGCAGACAACTCTAGTCTTAATTAAGTCTTACAAACCATAGTTCAAAGGCCTAAAAGTACAGTGAGTCCATAGATCACTCACTCATTCTCTCATAGTCACAGATCACTCTCTCAACTCACTCATACCACTATCAACTCACTAAGTAGTAGAAGCACCACCAGTCCCACCGCTTCCTTCTTCTTCATCAAGGTACAAGTTCTTGAATGCTTTCTCATGCTCTAGGCTGTCAATAGCATGTTGTTCTCTTCTTGCTCCTAACTCTCAATCCTTTATGCAGGTCAGCATCTCCACATTCTCTGGCAACAAGCGCCGCCATCGCTCTTCAAGTATCTTGCCTAACAAACTAAAACAAGACTCGAAAGAGACAATAGATACAGGAACCGAAATGATGTCTCTAGCCATTATAGACAGGATTGGATAGGTTAGCTTGTGGTCAGGCCACCAGAGAAGTATGTTAAAATCATCCTCATAAAAAGTGACTTGTCACTGTCTAAGTAAGTTGAGAGCTCACAAACAGCAGAGGTAGATGAAGATGAGGTGGCAGAGACAGGGGGAGGAGGACCAACAACACCTGATCCTGATCCACCATGGCCTCCAAAGATCCTTCCCCATGTCTGCTTTTTCTTACCTGTATGAATTGATGGTTGTGCAACCTTTTGAGACCTAGCTGCACCAGACTTGTTCTCATATTTGTTAAACAGCTTATACAATTCAGTTTTGACATCAGCATCGTATGAACTGTATTTAGAACCAATGCATTCACCACATTAAAGAATCATCTTATTTTAGCTCTAGGATCAAGAATGAATGCATATGAATATAACAGTGGTATGTTCTCCCAATATTTAAAGAATTTAAGCTTCATAGGAGCAACAACAACTCTAAGATTTTGATCTCTTTCACATGCATGCAAATGAGAAGCAATCTCTAGGATATGGTGCAAAACAAATGGATTTGTGAGATAATAAACATCAGACAGAACAAAAGTAGAGTCATAGAAGAGTTTCGGGAAGTCCAATATCTTTTCAGCAGCAGCAACAACAACAACAACAACAACATAGCCTTTTATCCTAAGCAAGTTGGGGTAGGCTAGAGCTAAAACCCAAAAAAGACGATAAACAGGGAGACACATAAAGGGACATAAATGGCACAAGACAGAAAGAGGTCATGGTTCGGACACGTTGATTGTCAGTCTCCAAGCGCTCCTGTCCATAGCTAAATCCTTAGAGATATTCCACTCTTTAAGGTCTCTCTTAACGGACTCATCTCAAGTTAGTTTAGGTCGACCTCTACCGCTCTTTACATTATCGGCCCGCTTTAGAACCCCACTACGCACCGGCGCCTCAGTAGGCCTCCGTTGAACATGTCCAAACCATCTCAACCGATGTTGAATCAATTTCTCATACCAATGATTTCTATTCAACAATTCTGAACCATAATGGGAATTAATGAACACAGAAAAGACATTCTTGTATGGAAGCAAGTGTTTAAGCATAAGGTAAGTAGAATTCCATCTAACATTCATATCCAAATCAAACTTTATAGGTCTAACACCCTTAGCATTACAATATTCATTGAACAATACAATTCTTTGATTAGAGGAATTTAAAAAGTTAATTGCAATTCTAAAATATTTTGTATAAGGTTTCAACCTCTTTAATCTAGATTTTACAATAAGATTAATGATACGTCAGGCACAACGTTGATGCACAAAACAATCCTTACACTTATTAGGATTAGAAGATGTAGGTATAGGATCAGAACCCAGGTAACCAGCAAATAGAGGTGTCAAAGTCTCCATAGTCTTAACATTAGAAGAAGCATTATCTAGAATGACAGAGAATATCTTGTCAATCAAACAAAACTTCTCAACAACAGCTGTAATTCTTTCAGCAATATTTTTCACCAGAATGTTTAACCTCAATTAGCCTAAAACCAATAACCCTTTTTTGTAACTCCTAATCAGCATTCACATAATGAGCAACAACACTAATATAGTCCTCTTCAACATTACCAGACCAAATGTCTAAAGTTAAAGCAACAGAAGAAGCAGCAGACAACACATAATTTTTAAGCACATTACGACGTTCAATAAATAGTTTACCAAGATCTCTAGTGGTGGTCTATCTAGAAACCTTGACAAACCTAGGGTTATGAGCACGAGCAATGTAGTCCTCCCAGGCCTATGTCTCACCTATGCCTAATGGAAGGTCTAGCCTAGCAATCAACCGACACAACTCAGTCCGAGCAACAGTAGGATCATACACCTAGTTATGTAAACCATCATGATTCAAAGCAAGCCTAGACTGGACCCTAGCAGCATGATCAGTCTTTTTCCTACAAGATTTCTGATGCCTAATGTAACAGAACTGACCAATTATACGAAATTAAGTAAGAAAATCATCCACCAAGTAGACGATTTAACAAACTTAAGCCCGTATAACCCGGTAGTCCATGAAATCACGACGGATTTCAAACCAACTTACATACCAGCCAAAATCATAATAAGTTTAGCGGTCACCATCACAAATTACATAAAAGTTTACGTCGCAAATACATCGGAGTTTAAACATAGTTATTACAAACCAAGTTCAAATAAAAGTAGCGGAAACATTTAGTTCAAACCACACACACTCACACAGAGTTCGAAATAAAGTGTCAGCTCAGGATCATCTCTAACAAAAGCATCAGACGAGACGTAGAGAATGACCACTGCCTATAGTCCTAAGTTTCACCCATCGCAGGATAAAGGCAGTTGATACAGTAGCCGTAATACATCTGCCCATCTACATCAAGTGGGAACAAAGCCCTAAGTACGAGGAGGTACTCAGCTAGACTTACCCGATATAACCAAAAATAAATTGACACTAAGGATCATGACAGGCTTTATGGTAGGGTAGCTGACTCATTTGCAAAAGGTATTTTTAGCATTTAAAGAATCTTTTTCAGAAGCTGTGCATCATGTTAAATCTTTATTAACCTATCAACTACATTTGCACCTGTACTAGAGTAACATGTAATTAAACAGGTAAGGATAACCAATAATCATTAACAACTTCCATCATATCATATTCCATATAACTGTCTAAGTGTTCCATCAATATTACTACGATGAAGTAACTCAAGTCAAGTGTTCACTATCCAGTGAACGATGGCGATTCAAATCGATTATTAACCAGCTGGTAATTTATTCCTCACACAAACATCACTCACCCGTTAAAGTGAGATATTAGTCACCGAGTCAACCATTCAGGTAAAGTCACGAGTTTGCCAGGAACCACATGTACCCGAAGGCTGCCCAACTGCTCTTTGGCCTTATCATCGCGCCCCCGTGTCCTACCACACCTGCTCCGGTACAGTGCGCTACGGGCAATCCACTCGGCCCGAATAATCTCCCAGCTTCACGAACGAAAGGTATATTATTCGGCCAGCTAAATGTAAGGCATGCGTTCAACATGACTCGAGGCCCAACAATGGTCGGTCATTAATTGACACAGACGGAAAACACTATAGTCCGAAACCCTGCAAGTCTCCGTCCGGTCTCAATTTCATATTAACACTTAGTTATTCTACGATGACATACTTTTTCAAGCAGATCTAGGTAACCACCTGATGAGGACATCCCTTCCATTGACACAACCACACCTGCTGCACAACAAGGTCCGATGACAAGAGCTCGAGCATGACAACTTAATTATTAGGTAAAGTCATTCCTTGCTGTTTATACAAACTCGTCTCAGAATTGTATGCTACTAAATCATGGTGATGATTGTCTTATTCTTAGGAATGTTGGTCAAGACTCCATTGCCTCATGTTTAGACCCCATGATGAGGATGGAGCAGCGAACAAGTGGGAATCATCATTAATGGGGCGCACAGCTCATCTCGAGACAGCAGGGGACACTCCATCAAAAGTACCATAACTCCTTGATACGAGATCCAATAAAGCTAGTTTTTGACTTGTTGGAAAGAGCGTGTCATCCTCTTTCACATGGGTCCAACCCCACTATCAGAATCTACCAAAGCTGTGTACAGCAAGCTAAAGGACGCAGAGACCTACAGCTTGGGCCTGGGCCTTGTACTAACTACAACCCTTTGAGGGACGCCCAGATTAGGGTTTCCCACTCCCCCTTGTGCTCTCCTCCTTATAAATAGAGCCAGCAGCCATCAGAATGAGGGTGGGTTTTGTTTAGATGCAAGATAGTTGCTGCTTCTTTCTTGTAAACGCGTGTGTCGGCTAGACCACCCGATTTGCTTGTTTCAAGACCCCAACTTGTGATTCAGATTCAGCCTTTGGCTTAAATCCGTGAGTTATTTGCTTGTTCATCTTGTTCTTGCTTGTTCTCGGTTGCTTGCAGGTTCTTGGTGTTCTTGGCACGGCAAGAACATCACAATCGGAGCCGGTGTACCTGTTGCTAAGGTGCAGCAACTTTGTGGTCGTTGTAGTCGGACAGCCAACGTCGAATCCACCACAAATCGAGTTTACCCACACTCACCAAAAGATTAGGAACAACCTCTAGTCTCATCATGTGGTAATCAGAGCAAGGTTCTTTGGTGAGTGATTTACTGTTCATTACTTTACCTATGTTCCAAAAATATAAAAATAGGATAGAACTGAAATTTCAAACACAAGTTTAAGCCTTGCTGATCTGCTTAGTTCTTTGCTTGTTGAGTTTGTGCTTTACATCGTGGTGTCAAGTGCTGGTTCTTAGGTTCTAATCCTTTAGAGTTTCGAGTTCTTGTCACGTTTTAGTCACCACACAATCCGCTGTTGCCTTCCCCCCCACTTCAGCCGCTGCAATCTCCACCAATACCACCACCACCACCACCAAAAACATCGCTGCTCTCAGTCATTAATCGACACAGACGGAAAATATTACAGTCCGAAACCCTGCAAATCTTCGTCCGATCTCAATTTCATATTAACACTTAGTTATTCTACGATGACATACTTTTTCAAGCAGATCCAGGTAACCACCTATAGCTCGCAGGTGACAGGAAATCACCCGACTTCTACCGGTCTAAGCAAGCTAAGCATTTCTTGACTGCGAATACCAAGGTAACAAGGATATGGTAGAACAGAGTAAACAAGGTATAATGCAGCAACAGTTGCAAATAACTCCTAAACGTAATGCATCAGTTAAAGTAAAGCATTAATAAAATATTTGTAAATCAGGAGAGAAATGCTCCGGGGCTTGCCTCTTTCGAAAGAGCTCGGGCGGTGGTCAGGACACTCTGGAAGATCCTCACCGACCTCCTCGTCGGCTTCGGGCACCTCCTGCTCTTGCACCTCGGGCTACTCTTCCGGCTCCTCGAGAACTACTACCGGAGTTACTTCTTGCGATCCTGTATGATACAAATGTATAAGTGCTCATGCCTAGGTGCATTGCAGAGATGGCAGGTAATGATCATGATGAATAAGATGTAGATGAATAGGTTTACTTTATTGTATAAAGTAGGAATACAACTCTTCTACAAGGTAGTCAACATCATCCAAGAACATGTACTAGTATGCTACTACAAACATTCTCTACCATGCCAAGTCACCACAGAAATCTAAGATGCTTCAAAGATACACCAAAGCAAATCTTATTAATTAGTCATGCATTAACAAGGTTAATTAAACCCTAATTGCAACAAGGTTTGAACAATAACACCTATTTTGGTAGCACAGAAAAATCTAAGAAAATTACAGTAGCTTACTCTCATCTAATCTAGCATGCCACAAAAATTTCATTGCATTTGGATTACTAGAACTGCCTACACAAAAATAACAAGCTAGAGCCTAAAAATGAGCACGAAAATACTTTGTATTATGAAAAGTATCAAACAACAGATTTAGCATTTTTCCTACATTCTACACAATAAATAATCACTATAGAAAAATTATTATATGCATGTTTTATTCATATTTTTCTCTCTATCAAAAATAACAATTATCAACAATAATAAGCACTTGTACTACAGATCAAAAATTTTCTACAGAACATGCATGGCACATATTTTTCCTAGAAAGTACATTACACAAAAAGATTAACAAAATTGAAACCATATTTTTCTGAGCTTTATATGATTTATTACATATTTATCAAGAAAACAACAATTTCAGTGATTAAATAAAAAACCTACAGAAAAGTATTTCAAACTTGACATGCAATATTTTTAGATCATAGATCTGATTCTAAGAAGTCTACCAAAATTTGTTTTACAATTTTTGGAGCCAAAATGAGCAAGTTATGATTTTCTAAACCATTTTTATCTTTCTGAAAATCATTTTCAAATTCCTTTTAAACATCAGCCGCTGAAAACGCTGGGTGCACCCGGTGCAGCATACACGCGTGCACGAGGAGAGACAGACAGGCGGGCCCATGACCCCACGGGTCAGTCACACAGAGGCGGTGGGAGGCGTTGACCGCGCGGATCTCGCCGCCGGTGAGCTCGCCGCCAGTGAGGTCACCAGCAGCGGCTTCCCCACGGAGAGGCGAAGCCGAGGGTGCCTAATATGTGGCCAGACGAGCTCAGCATCGAGCTCGCCGGCATGCATGGTGGCGTGGAGGCTCGGCCCGCCGTCGGCCGACCAACACCGACCGAGATGAGCCACGCGGTGTGGTCTACGAGCTTCACCGCACAAATGTGGTGCTCGTGCGCTCGAGAAGTGAGCGAGAAGAAGGATGGAGGGGTGAAGTCCACGGAGCGGCTCACTCTGGTGAGCTCGGCCGGAACTCCGACGAGCTATTACCGTGGCTAGGGGCTGAATCCTCACGGGCCGTGGTGAGCACGGGATGCGCGACGAGAAGACGAAGCGAGGAGGAAGACGGAGGCTGTGGCGGTGAGCCAGGGCAGCGGCTACGGCAGTGGCGGAGCTCGGGAGCCGACAATGGCGCGGTGGCCGCGCGGCTGCTGCTGGCGCGCTGCTGTGGGGCGAGGAGAGGAGAATGGAGGCAGTAGCTGAGGCGAGCGAGCGCGCGGAGGGAGTAGGCGGGCGCGGAGGGACGCGGGGCCACCGGAGGGCGCGTGGCACGCGGCGTCGGCGACGTACGGCCACGCGGCGGCCGGCTTCTGTCGCGGGCGCCACGGCGTGTGCGCGTGTGCGGGTGGGAGGAGGCGGACGCGGGTGTGGGCCGAGCCGGTTTGCGCGAGCAGGCCGAAGCGGAGGCAGCGGCCCGTTAAGGCCGAAAATACATTTTCTTTTTATAAATAAATTTTCAGATTTTCTAAATTGATTCAAGTTCAAATTTTGAGGATGAAAAATGCATTTTCACAAGTTGTCCCAAAACAAAAGTTGTTCAAAATTTAATTCTCTACAACTTTCATTTAGGGCGCTTTTCAAAATTCTAAACAGATTTTGAATTAGTGATTTAAAGTCTAATTTTTAAATAAAAACTCATTTTTCTAGAATATTTTTAAAAGCAAAATTTGGGGAGATTTTGAATACAAAAGTTGCTCCAAAAATCATGCTAATTAATTCTAAGTCATTTAAAGTTATAGCCCAACAAGTTTTACCACTCTTAGCAAGCAAATGCAATAATTTAGGGTTCAAACAGATGTTTTTCACACTTCAATTTAATTTCAACTTATATTGCATGTGATAATGAACATATATGTGATGCTAATGCTCATGCTTTGGGATGTTAATGCATGCTTAACACACAGGGGTGTTACACCTAATCAAATGACCAGTGCCAACAGCAGATCTAACAAACAATCTACTCTTACACATTCTACAGATAGCAACAATTCGAACTGAGTTACCATTCGCAGTCTCACAAATCTCTTCAAAATCAACCTAGACACTAGATTTACGCTTGCCAACAGATGAGGTACCATCTGTGCTGGTGGAGCCGATCGGGGTCCCTGTCGCCGTTGCAGCCCCTCCACCACCATCGTCAGCATCGAGATCGATTGGAGCAGAGCTGCTACCGACATCGATACCGAGCAACGCAGCAGCGTCCTCACGGATGTCGTCGTCCTCGAGGACCAGCCCTACCGCTCTTAGGTCATCATTGCCGGTGAGTGGATAGACGACATTGTTGTCATCCACCTCCGCCATGGTGACCTCGACCGCGGACGGTTGATCTCCAGCACCGTTCCTCAACGGCGCGCGCGGCTGCCTAGCCATGTCTATGCTAGAGGAGGAAGACGCGACATCGGCAACCGACCTGCGCAGAGGAGAAAGAAGACAAGAGAATGAGAGAGACAAACATTAGCACAGATTTAGGGCTAGGGTTAGGGTTAGGGTTTGTGGAGTCACCTGCGCAATCGGAGCTCGGTGCCAGAGATGACGAGGGCCACCCAGAGGACATACAGACATCGGTTAGAATCAACGGCGAGCAGCGAAGGAGGGATTGGACGGGAACACGAACTCACATAGTTCATCGAGAGCAAGAAGAGAAACAGGGAGAGAAGGGAGGAGACAAGGTGAGATAGGGGAGCGGCGGCAAGTGGATCGAGATCACCGGAGTCGAGGCCGACAGCGACGAGAGCTCTGATTCGCGTTCGCCCCTAGTGGATGCGGCGGGTGAGACGCGAGAGCGACTGAGAGAGCAACGAGCGAGGGTGAGGGGAGCCGCTGGGGCTTGTATACGAGGGGCGGGGCGTGGGGCTGGGGGGTGCGGTGGGCTGGGCTATCTGCCTTTGGCATATAGCCGTTGGCAGGCCGGGCAGCCACCATGCCTACCATTAGGGAGCGGGCCGTGCCGTGCCAGCCCACATGCCTTGGGTGCGGCCAAGGCATGACCTGCTCCTTCAGGCCGGGCCAAAAAAACGGGCCTCGTGCCGGGCCAACGGGCTTGGGCTGCACGGGCATTTATACGTGTAGCAGTTTCTTAGGCTGCTAGTTAATTTTATTTTGCTACAATCCTGGTTTGCCACATATATTCGGCGAAATAGTCATTTTGATCATTCGACTATCATTTAAGGTTCAATTTTGTTCTGAATTTTAAAAATGGCTGTTTTGTCTCAATTTAATAGAACTTTTATGGTTCATAGACGTAATTAAGTCTAGATTCGCGCGCCTGGTTGAAGTCATGATCAACTGTTGTGGACTTGTGGTCAATGTTCTTCCCTGCTTGTATTGCTGTTTGTGCACGACAAAGAACGCAGTCTGCTACTGCCACTATGTTCCAACAGAGTTGCAGTGAGAGCACATGCATATACAGTATGCTGTGAGCGCGCCAGACTTCTGAGAGCTGCAGGGGTAAGGTGGATGGCCGTGTTCGGATCCTAGTTACTAGTAGTAGCTGAGCCAGCAGCTAAAAAAATAGCATGAGTGGTGTAGATCCAAACATACCATCATGTACCGTACCACAGTAGATGCAGCACTAATAAGCTAGCAGTACAGTGGAGTAGATGCTAATACAGTAGTTAGCAATACTCTAAACTTAGTAAATCCAAAGAGGGTGCACTTTGATCAAATTAATATTATGTTTTCAAGTTTACCAAATCGAATTTTATGTTCAAACAAAGAATGAAGACACATGTACATTCATACGTATATAAGACGTACAGATAATACAGCTTATTTCTCAATACTCATAGTAGTTGTAGACAGATAGTACTGAGATACATACATACATACACACCCACCGCTAGCTGCCCGCTGCATCCCCTCCCAAGGACGACAGGAGTACGTGCTCGAGCAGGTATGCAGTGGCAGAAGAAGGGGCCCGCCCCCCCGCCGGGAACAGAACAAAACCAATAAAATGGGCTGGCCGGGACATCCGTTTTGATATATGATGGATATATAAATGGAAATGACAATCCCTTAATTAGCTTAGCTTAGCTTACATGATGAGATGAAATGACGAATGGAATAAAAATGAGTTGAGTTCACGAGTACTGGACGATTGATCTGTAGAGTGTGTTTGGCCTCCAGTTGAGTGGGATGACGTCGCGTGCCACCAGCGTCTTGCCGGAGTCGCTGCGGGTGCGGATGGAGAAGGGCGGCTGCAGGCGGTGGTTGGAGTCGAGGCGCCAGATGGATCCCCAGGACTCGCGCATGGGCGTCCACCGCCGGCTGCCCTTCTCCATGAGGTCCACCTGCACCACGTCGCCGTCGCCGTTCTCGTACTCCACCAGCACCGCGAAGTAGACCTGGCTGGAGCCCTCCTCGACGTGGAAGCCGACCTTGAGCCCCGGGAACTCGCAGGGCACCCTGGCGAACTGGATGTCGATGATGCCGGCGCGGCGGAGCTCGTCGTTGCGGCCGGGCTTGGCTAGCTTGCCGAAGGCGGTGCCGCTGAGGTCGAAGTGGTAGGGCGCCACGCCCACCGTCTCGGTGCGGCCGGAGCAGGCGGCGTGCTTGGAGGTGGAGCACCTGATCTTGTAGCAGGAGCCGCATCCCTTGCCGTCGCGGTACAGCGGCTGGTTGCCGCACGAGGTCATGGCCATGAACGGGTACTGGTTCACGTTCTTGAACCCGCAAGCGCCGCCTGCATTATATTTATATTGGTTCGTAGCCATGGCGGCCCGTCGGCCATCAACCAAATGCAAATCAAAGGAACCAAATGCAGAGGCAGGCATGCATGATACTAACTAGATCCCGCCCGATAGATCCTACATAAGTACATACATACCGTTGTCGTAGGGCCCGGCACCGTTGGGCTGGCCGTACCAGGTGGCCCTGGCGTTGCCCCACTGCATGCCGGCGGCATCGCTCGTGTTGTAGTTCACGCCGGCGGCGGCGCAACTGGCCAGCAGGAGGGAGACGGCGGCGGCCGCCACTACAGGCAGGGAGAGCGAGAGGGACCCCATTATTATGCCCCGCGCCGCCCGGCCGCCTTTCTTTGCTTTGCTCTGATGCTCTCCTCCAATTAATTACTCCTACAACTAACTGCAAGAGATGAGATGAGATGAGATGAGAGAGGGGACCAAGGATGGAAATCTGTCTGCACTGTGTGTTAGCTCTACTACCCGTCGGTCTTACCGTAGGAAGGAACGCAAGGACAATATATAATGCATGCTAAGCTAGCCGAAGGCATGCATACAGATACAGATGCAGCAGTGTGTTTGTTTTTGCCCGCCCAGCCCAGCCCAGCCCAGCCACGTCGTGCACGCATATGCCTGCCATGTTGGGGTTTGGCGCCGCCGCAGCGCATCTCCCCCACCCCAGTGCCACGCACATGGCTACCCTGCTACACCATCATCGGTCGCCATCGTCTCTTGCTTTCTTTTATTTTTTCTCTCTCTCTACGTACCAGTCTACCCCCAATGTGGCATGGGCATAACTTGCTTTTTCCTGCCACGCATGAATTAGATACACAGAGCTAGCTAACAGCACTTTAAGCTCCGTCCTGTGGACTCCATACTGTCACGACGCAATTTTTAATCTCTCTCTGCTGTGTGTCACTACTCTACCCCGTCCCGTCCGTCGGTTATTTCCTGCCAGTTCACTGCTGTCTGGGAAGTTAGTGTTTTTACTTCCCTGTCTCGGTACGTAGGTAATTTGACCGGCATATATATATATAGGACGGTATATATACATACCGAAATGATTCTTTCCAAAGAGGAAAATAAAAGCAATTAATAGCCTCCGGAATGGTTTTCACATGTATCATGTATGGTTTGCACACGATATAATATATAATACACTTGCATTGCATGGTACGGTGGCGGTGGCGGAGAACATGAAAGTACGTAGCAGGTAGCCATAGGTGCCGTACCGTACCACAGATCAAGATCAACAGCTAAGCTAGTAGGATCGAGAAGCAAATGGCGTATATAGTATGTAGTAGCTAGCTACAATATATAACGCACACATGGTCGATCTCTTAGATGTAGATGCACGCATGCACTCGTAGTTCTAGGCTAGAGAGATGTACATGTACTCACTCCAGTACGTAAAATTAAGATAGAGAGCCGAGATGCATGCAAGGGACCCTCGTCATTGCATCATGCACATTGTTCTGGGCCGGCCGACCATATATTCGATCGTCCACGACCACGACGTCAGAGGAAAAAAAACCTCTATAGAGGAGTAACATGCAATGCATCGGACATGAGTCCTCTAGCGACTAGCTTACCATGTGGATTGATATGGTATATATAGATAGATGATATATCGGTAGTGTGTGTATATATATATATAGAGAGAGAGAGAGAGGGGCATGTGGCAGCTTGCTAGTACCTTATTGTGTCCATGACCATGGATACGATGGGTTCCGGCCTTTCCACAAGTTATTATTTATAACTTACTATTTACTAGTAAATATATCCATGCATTATAATAGAATGCACAACTTGTTATACTACGGTACTGGTACCAATGATAATGTGCTAGCTATTTTTGTTTTTTAGTTAATCATGGCCTAATCTTAAGTCAAATAAATTCTAAGGTCTATAATAAATGATATTGCAATAAAGTAGTAACCCCGGATGGAAAATTAACTTAAATAGGAAATTTTCAAAAAAAATCAAATAGGAAATTGGCAAGAGATTGACTTAATAATATAAATATGTGGCTATTGTGTGTACCCTACAGAAAGGTGGAAGACGAGCCATACGCTCTCGCATGCGCGCCACGACAACGTGAATGGCCGGCTCGGATGGTCATTGGCCGATAAATGAATGGTGCGACGACGACGTCAACAAAGATTTTTCACCTTTAAGGCTCTGTTCATTTGGTTGAAAAGCTATGGATGAAAGTACTGTTCGTTGATTTGCTGTGAGAGAAAAATATTATTTGTTGGCTGAAAAAGTACGGCTTATAAAACAAACGAATATGGCCTAAAATGAAAGCAAAAAGGTGAGAGTGAGGAATGAAGATGAGGAAGAACACGGAAGACAGTAAAGAGAGTGAGAGACCGAAGATTTTTTTTTGTTATTTAATATTAGGTATATTTTCTCTATCGCGTAGTAGTAAATTGTCATGCCGTCGTGATTAGTAAAACCGATTGAAATTTACCGTCCGCTGGTTCAAGAAAAGAGATATACAAATTAAAGATCCCCAGCACACAAATCATTGTCACTAGTGTACCAAAGATGGATGATAAGGCAACGAAGAACGTGGTGGTTGATAAGATCCGTGTGGATGCATGTGTTATGTGTATCAGTAGTCGCCGGCCGGCATCAACAACTCCGATCCACCGCTCGCGTGCTGCGCATCTCTTCATCCATCGCTGCCAACGCAGTATAATGTGCTTATCATTAAATACTGTTCAAAATCAAAACGAACCTCATGGCCACTGTGGTCTCCTAGTCATTATTTCTGATACGTCAGAAGTGTTAACAGTCTTTTAATTACGGCCGTTAAGAATATCTGGCCTACTACTGATATTATTATTATTATTATTATTATTATTATTATTATTATTATTATTATTATTTATTGAGTTAAATACATCGGTGGTCTCTGAAACTGTCAAGAAGCGCCACTTAGGTCCACGTCTTTTGGAAACATATTTCTTGGCATCTAAACTTGTTAAATGATGCATCACATGCATTTTCCTAAACCTGTAAAATGGTACACCGCAGGTCCAATTATAGACCAAATAGATTACTACGGAATTTTCAAAATTCGTGGATCACCCTTTGACAAGTTCTAGTTATATATAGCTCATGCATATGCTTTTGGCCATCCTGGCCGTTCCAGTAGTATCCCGAAGACTTAGAGCATTTTTAAATTTTAGAGGATTTTCTTTTGCAAAAGAAGAATATGGGTTACTCCATTAGATCATGAGCAACGTATATATATATATGATGGCCAAGTGGGCTATAGAGGTAAGGTCAGTGAGCTCTGCGGGGGCGACGAGCAGAGAGGGGGGAGCCGACGAGCACAACGTATATCACAATGCATATACTTCAGTTTTCTTATTAGAGCAGCAGCTTACTGACCTCTCGCTTTGAAGTCCAAACACATGACATGACATTGCTCTGTCCGTCCATTCGTGAAAACGGGTGACGAAGATAGAGGCACAGCACAACACAGCAGACAGCACGTCCTAGTGTGCTTCAAACTTTTGTCTGCATGCAACAGTGTTTTTGTAGGAAAATGGGCAGCAAACAAGAGCTGGTCTGGCCCGCTGATAAAGTTACGTTCCTTCCTTTGCATGTACCCGTCGTGGCCTTGCTAGCGAGCGGCCCAACAACACAACGCTACCGTCGTCGCGCGTGCTGGACTAGGACGACGGCGGTGACCTGCTGGACTAGGACTACGTCCGCTTCCGGGCTGGCGTCTCCTCCACCCTTTCACCCTCCTCCCGCAGCTGCTGGATAGTACGTCGCTGTACAGCCGCCCTGTGATCAAATGCTCTGCAAGCAGAATCTCCGTTGCCGTCCGTCATGCTTGCACTTGATGAGGTCAACCGCGTAGCCTTCACTACTTCCCTAGACCGGCCATTGGGATTCCAGGGCAAGCTCTACATGCTGGATACCTACAAAAAATGCCGGTTTCTCCAGATTGACCCACCTTTATTTGCAGGATGTAGCAGGCTCAGTTGGAGGTGGTACACTGCAATCCCTAAATCCAAATTCATCATCGCTTCCTATCTGGCACAATGTGATTCGGAGATCCTGGTGCTTGCATGCCTTCGAAAAAGCTAAGTCTACGTCGCCAATTTTAGTCTGCAAGCTTGCGGACCTTGTGCTGCAGATTCCGATAAAAAAAAAAGACATAGGCAACAATACCTTGTTCGTGGGGGAAAGGTGCATGAGTGTCTCTTCTAAGGTATTGTCTACAGTTAAGGGTGACAATGTTGTCTATCTTGCACAATACCACATGAAAGCACCTGCAATCGATGATTGCAGCCTGTATGGCCGTGCAGCAGGACCTAGTCACCTCATCCACTATATAGTCACCATGCAAGCATATGTACTTCATTCTACACGCTGCTCTCTCTACTGTCAATTGTTTTTGTTTTTGTTTTGGGCTAGCTACTAAATTTTACATTATGTGCTCTCAGGAACAGAGGGATAGTGTTAAGAATGACTCCACCGGGTTCATTTGCTTGGTGGAGAGGATAGCAAGTTTCAAGAAAAGGTTGGTCTGCATCCCCTTTTTTTTCTGTACCTTTATGAAACACACAAGTATGCCTTTAACTAGAATTTTGCCAATGCCCTTTTCTTTAAGCCTGTTGGCCAATCAACTGTCGTTGTACACCCTAAATCTCAATCAGTCAATCCTCATGGTAACAGCCGCCCTATGGAAGGCCAGATTACCAAAGAAAGACAAGGAAATTGCGGATGCATGGTGCTCCATTTTAGCTACGGCAATGTGATTGTAATGCAAAATTATAGCGAAAATTTGTATTTCAAACATTTGGCTTTCAGAACCACATTAATATAATCCAGGTGGGGGATTCTCTCTCTCCCCCGTGTCGAATTATCAAAAAAAAATCCTCATGGTAAGTTATGTTCCCAATTTCCATGTCAGTTCTTGTGCTACTTACAATCCGTTGTTTTTTTATGCTAGTTAACTTTGATGTACTTTTATACTTGAGTCCTTTTTTTACAGTTGCACTATTTTATTTTCGTTTGGTATCAGTTGAATTAACTTGTTATTTATACTTGTAATATTGGCTTGATCCCGCTTAGCTCCATGTCAAAAGTTGTGGGTTGGGATCCAAAACTCCTTCGATTTTATCATAAATGGTGTAATCTAAGAATTGCTGGCAGAATCCTCTGTACCAAATAAACAAACATTTACCTGTGTTAATGTTTGGTTTGGTTGCTGAAGAGAGTGTGTAAATTAGTAAAATGCTCTTAGGAAGATGGTTCCTATAGGTACATGCCTGTTTACCAGATTACTTACTGTATTTATGAGTTTGTCTTTTTTTTTTGTCGGTATGATGTGTGTCAACAGGCCTAATGGTTCCTATAGGAAAATGGCTGACAAGATAAATTTGACTGCCACAGCTTACAAGCGTGTGAAAAAGGATAGTAAAGTATTTATGAGTTTGTCTTTTTTTTAATAAATATCTGTTAATAGGCATGTAGGTATGATGTGTGTCAACAGGCGATAGATGAGCAAGATGCTATGTCTGATTGCTGCCCAAGTTGTTTGACACATTACACATACGGTGCTGCTTTCGAGAAGTTGTACCAAAGATAACTATGTAACCTGTTTTGCTCGGGGCTCTATTTTCTGCCCTTTGAAGCAATTTCTATTTCTATGTTGATACGTAAAAGGTATTCTGGTGGTGTAAATGTTAGATTTAAAAACTATTTGATTGTTTGAATACTCAAGGTTGAAGCAATTCCTCTCCTTGACGCACTAGCCTAACATATGACTTGTATTAAGTTAGAATGGGTGTTGACAGTAAGGATGAAAACGGTCGAAAATGGTATTACAATATAGAAAAACAAAAGCTGTCGGTTCAGAATATTTCTATATTTTAGCAATTAAAGAGTACAAAAAAAATGGTTGTGAAACCAATTGAAATTGACAATTTTTCATGTTAGAAAACGGTATCATAATATAGAAAACGAAAGCGGTCGGTTCGAAATATTTCTGTTCCATTTTCATTCTTAGTTGACAGTGCTATGGCTGTCTGTTGCAGTTCTGAAATGTTTTAGTATGAATTATACAGATTTAATGTCTCTCTATAGGAACGTGGTGCTCTTGTAAAAACTATACATATTTTTTCTTGGCTCATCAGTTGTAACGAAACCATACACCCTTTTGTCGGTTCGTCACGCTCTTTTTTTTTGTTGTTGTCTCTCTCTCTGGGATGTGGCATGGATCAGCTGGTCCTAGCTTAAGGAAACCACACTGTTTGCGTACCATCCTTTAAAAAAACGTCAATAGTGTAATTTATACTAGGTTTAAGAGCATGTTTGATTTAGAGCAAATGAGGCATTTAGATCTTGATTTCTTTTGGTTGACACCAAAATCTGCTTAAGTTTGCATAATTTGGCCATGCCCAAGTCCAAATCTCTTGCAAGGTGCAAGCAGTGACGACTAAGCTTTGGTTTAAGTTTCAGAAGAAGAAGAAGAAGAAGAAAGGGCCGGCCCAAGGAATTGAAGCCCATCCTTTGAAGCCACGATGGACCCGACATGGGCTACATAGGATGGGCCTTTGTCACCGATGCGAGTTGGGCGGCTGGCATCGATGGTATCGTAGCGGCCGGCGAGCGTTTGTACTCCACTCTTGACTATCTTGTGTTGGCGGCAGCTTAGCCATCCATGTACCCGTGACGGCGAGTAGCTTAGCACTAGTGCTGTTTTTTTCTTTGTTTTGTTTTGTTTTGTCGCATCGCTTGCAGTTTCCCTTAATCAATTGTCTCAGCACATAAATATATGACACGTCGACGACGACGACATCGTCTGACGATATAATATATAGATAAATGAAGAAAGAATGTGAAGCAGCCAACCAACCAGTATCTTTACAGCTAAAACATTTGGAACCCCCGCAGGACAACATCCTGCCCCGATCGATATTCATCCCGGCTTGGTGCAATCGCCCCTCACAATGGCTCACCCAACGCTATTTCTTCCCTAAAAATGCCACCCCATGTGGGACCAACGTGATCACGCCTCATCAAATAGATGGAGAATTGAAACAAGAGCATATCACGCCACCATGCGAGCACACCCGTGTGGGGGGCGATTGCATGCAAGAGCATGAAAGAAATTACCAACGTTGATTACCACTCATTGCTGTTATCAGAAGGCAGTGCCTGTAGCACGTTATTTGTTGCCGGCTTGCTGCAGATCACATCCGCAGTCCACAAATAAGGGCAGAGTCAAGGCCTCGGTCTTCCGTGTGGTGCCACCGGCGTGCCCATTCGTCTTCTCGCACGGAGAGGATCCCTTTCCAATTGTGTTGAGACAACCTGTTGGGAAGTGGGTTTCTCTGCCTCGCATACACTTATATATGCTCATCGGACGTCAACGAGATGATCCCTTTTCAATTTAAGTGAAAACAGTTCCCTATTCAGCTCAGTTTCACAATGACCGTTAACATATCGCTAACGTCAGGGTATATTTGCCGGAACCAGTGTTCTCACACGGCCAATTGTATGTAGCGCTATCAAGAGCTATGGCGAGATCAAACATTAGGATCCTGACCGTGCTGACTGCTGAGAAGGACGTGAACAAGGGGAAAGAAAAAAAAAAAGAGTAAGAAGGACGAGAACGATTGCGTGTAATGTAATGCAATAATCTATTCGGTTGGATGGAGCATTTGGATTCACGGGTGAACATACGGGCGTTGTCACGGGACCGGTATATATGCCGACGTTACACGCCGGCGCATCCATCACGGCAATCAGAACAGCAAACAGACTGTACCATGCATCTCCAATAATCCTAGATCGAGATATACATACATATATGTCCGTTTGCATTGCTCGCAAAAAATCATATAATAATTAAGCTAATAAGCTGCACTGCACAGTGGCGGACATAGGATTTCATCGTAGGGTATGCCGAAAAAAAAATTCATATATGCAATTCGGTAAAAACCATTTGCCATGTGTTTATTATCAATTCAGTAAAAATCATTTACCAATTTTCATGTGCCGCACAAAATTTTGAGAATAATTCAAAAAGAAAGAGCAATGTGTATATTAGTACAGAACAATGTAACAAAACTCATATGCGATGCTAAAATTGTAGTTTATAAAAAACTCACATGATATATTATCTTCTAATACTAATGTTGGGTGAACCGCGAACCAATCTCTGATGTAGTGATGAATGATCTTAATAATCTCCCTAATACACAAATAATTATTCATAAGTAATCGTGTATGCAAGTTTTTTAGAAAAAAAAGATGATTAAAAGTCTTCATGGCGTGAACAAGGCTTTTTAGAAAAGTAGATGATTCACGGCAACAATTACAAACCTGATGGCCTCTGCGTGAGATCGATTTGCACTTCAAGTATTTATAGTATGCCACCACGGGGCATCAAGCAAACGCAGACACCGTGCTGCCTGTGTGTGCAGCGAGGCAGGCCGGCAGGGGAACAACGGCGGGTAGAACGGCATAGCTAGAAGCCAGAGAGCAAACAGACAGATGCCAGAGGGAGATCGGGAGAGGGGAGATGGACGGGACGACGCCGCACTGGGGCTGCGGCGCTGCCCTCGGCAAGGAAGATCAATCAAGCCATCGAGGATCGACGATTGGGATCACCCGGCTTGTGCCTTGATGGATCGAGTCTCGAGCCGAGCGGTGCGTGACTGCGTGCGTCGGTTCCCGAAGCGTCAAGCCAATCACCGAGCGTTCGAGGCAACGGAGCCTTGGGCACCGTTTAGATGCCAAAAATTTTGCCAAAATTTTCAGATTCCCCGTTACATCGAATCTTTGAACACATGCATGAAACATTAAATATAGATAAAAAATAAAACTAATTACACAGTTTAGACGAAATGGACGAGACAAATCTTTTAAGCCTAATTAGACCATGATTGGACAATATTTACCAAATAACAACGAAACTGCTACAGTAGCGTTTCGCCAAAAAATTTGCCAACTAAACAGCCCCTTGATCGATCAAAATCATTTTTATATACATACATACATACATACATGTATACTATATCTATGACTGACACCTGGGCCAGGGTATGCCGGGGACCACCCGGCATACCCTGTAGGTCCGCCCCTGGCACTGCATTGTTTTTTTGAGAATTATACAATACAACGCAGACGTTCATAACACGCACGCACACTCATTTCTACGAACACACGTACGCAAATCTTACTCTTATGAGCATCTCCGAAGGACTGAGCCGACAGATCTTGAAATTCACGAAGTCATCACAGGCGTAGACATAATATGCAAGTCAGCTAGGGGTGTTTGGTGATCTGCTACTAGCTAAGAGCGTACGTCTTCAAGATCCTCTCTCTACTTGCCTTATTGTCATAAAATTTGGAAGGAAAAAAAAGACAAAATAAATCTAACGGTACGTCTCTCCAACCTACTCTATATATGTATTTTTTTTGTTCTCTAAAATCACCCTTCTCCCTCTCTAATTTTGGAGAGGTTACTGTACATGACTCTCTAAACACAAATATATTTCCCGTAAATTATTTCTTCACATAAGAAAAATTATTATATGCTATTCGAGTATATATAGAGAACAAAATTTGACCGTTGGAGACACGACAGAGAAAAAAGAGAGGATATATGTTTATTGAATGGCATACTAAATTGAGTTTTAGAGATTGAAATTTATATAGAGAGCTTGATGAGTTGCTCAATAATTGACTCCCGGCCCTTTGACAGACAAGTGAACACAGATGCATACATGCATGGATCAGAGCAGCCGGCCGGCCGGTTGTTATATGTTCCAGCAAGCCTTCATGGGTACACATAACTCCCGTCGTTGCATTGGCAGTCATCTGTATGACATCCTATTTTATTTTTAAATGAATCAGGGCAGGAGAGCTGCATGACATCCATCCGAAATCAAAAGGATGCAAATCTAGTTTAGTTTAATTATCTAAATATGTTGGAGCTCAAGCCGGTTTGATGAACCTTATGTTTGGCAAAACAACTCTACATGTGAATCTTCTTAAGGGCCTGTTTGGGTCTGGTCCACCAACTCTGCTCCACAAACTTCACCACATAGTAGCTCCATAAAAAAACCTCAAGTTTCTGGAACACTCCTTTTATGTGCTCTGTTAACCTCGTCTTTTTTCCTGGAGCAGAGTTTGTGAAGCTGCACCTGTTTGACTGAAAAACGTGGAGCAAAGCAGTCCCAAACAGAGACCACAAAACATGCTCTTACACATGCCGGGCCCGTCAAAGTGAGTGGGAGGTAGAAGAAGATATTATTTGTTGCTCAAAGAAGAAGAAGAAGATACTATTTCCAGTTCCATCTCGCACGGATGACTTGTGAGAGTAGGTTTTTAAGGAGTTCCTTAGCTGCAACTGTTTTATTTTATCCTTTTTAAAAAAAAAAGAAAAGAAAAAGAAAACATGTGCTAGCCGGAGCTGCCAAACGAAACCTAAATGGTAAACTTTGAGAATTTATTTTAGGACGACTCTAATGATATATACTTATATATATAGAGTAGTAATTTTTAATAAATTTAGTTAAATTTCCTATATATCGATCTAGAGTTGCGCATGTCTTTTTCTGAAGGAAGTACGAGGACACGTACGAGAGGAGGAGGAGGAGGAGTATCAAATCAAATCAAATTAATTAAAGTGTGGGCGTGGCGGATCGAGATGGGATGGGGATGATCGATATGGCCCGGAGCGAGCGGGGCAGGCAGATGAAAATCACAGGTACAAGTAGAAGGCTGGCTCGTGAACCCCCGCAAGGCCACGGGCCAGCTGACGAGTGATGATGTCGCTCCCTTCCACCCGCATGTGAGCAGCGGCGGGGCCCGCCGGCGATCGCCGCTGGCTGGCTGCGGCCCGGCCCGGCCCGGTCCCATCGTCGTGTAGCGCTATGGCCAGGCTCTGGTTTCTGTTGTGAATGCATACCGGGCGATGGATTGGTCTGGAATCTTGCTCGCGATGCAATTTTGCAAGTGCTAACTAACTAATAACGCCTCCCGTGACCCGGCCGTGTCCATTTCAGTTCATGTGTCTGTCTGTCCGATCCGTCCGGTGGCCGCGCGCGACCTCCAAATGCCTCTCCTATAAATACGAGACATGGTAACCGACGGCAGGCCCATCCACCGCCGCGCCGGCAAAGGCAACCACAGATCGAGAGCGCACAGAGCGATCGATCTAGTGGCCGGCACCACACGATCCATCGACATGTGGTGGTCGTCGTCCTTGTCCTCCCGCGCCGTGGCTGCTGCGCTGCTGTGCCTGCTGGTGGCTCACGGCAGCAACTGCGCCAAGCACAACAATGGCGGCAAGAGCCACAAGCAGGGCGGACGAGGAGGCCATGCCCATGCCCATGCCGCCCCGGCCCCGGCCCCGGCCCCTTCTCCTCCGCCGGCGGCTCCACCAGGCGTCCCGCCCGTCTACCCGACCCCGACGACGACGCCTCCGCCGGCAAGCAACGGCAGTAGTGGTGGGTGGCTCAACGCCCGTGCGACATGGTACGGCGCCCCCAACGGGGCGGGGCCCGACGACAACGGTGGCGCGTGCGGCTTCAAGGACGTCAATATGCCACCTTTCTCGGCGATGACGTCCTGCGGCAACGAGCCACTCTTCAAGGACGGCAAAGGATGCGGCTCATGCTACCAGGTCTGTAATGCATGCATGTAACCACCATTTGCCATTGCCAGTACGCAACGTAGTCGTAATGCGTGCCAGCGCTACTGTACTGTACATGCATTGGCATGTCACTCACATTGCTTTGCCGTGCTGCGCATGCATATGGAAGCAGATCCGCTGCAAGGCCCACCCTGCGTGCTCCGGCGTGCCGGAGACGGTGATCATCACGGACATGAACTACTACCCCGTGGCCCCCTACCACTTCGACCTCAGCGGCACCGCCTTCGGAGCCATGGCAAAAGACGACCGCAACGACGAGCTGCGGCACGCAGGAATCATCGACATCCAGTTCAAGAGGTAATTAAAAAAAATTGGCGCTGTCCACAAAAGCTACTATATATACTCTCTCGCAAAAAAAAAACAAAAAAAAGGCTACGTTACTAGCTAGCCATGGTATCTTTTAGTACATTAATTTTCCTTTTTTTTCTCTTTAACGGCCGCAATCCAAGTACCTACGGATCGAGTAGTACTGGCTATCTATCTACTTATTCCATTTCCAGCAGTCTATGCATGCATGTACTACACACACACACTCTAATCAAGTAGCTAGCTAGTGCAAAATTAACTTGAATGGTAAAGTAAAGCAGGAATTAAGCACCAAATTGGCATCACCATCAGCATTTATTTATATATGCAAATAAGTCAACATTTCCTTGTCCTTGACACCTGACAGTATATTCCGGATGTGACATATATGTATCAATGTATGTATGTATTCATATACTTATGTATGTGTTGTGCTGCCTGCCGGGCCGCCCGGGTTTGCATGCCAATTGCAGGGTTCCGTGCCAGTACCCCGGGCTGACGGTGACCTTCCACATCGAGCGCGGGTCCAACCCCAACTACCTGGCGGTGCTGGTGGAGTACGAGAACGGCGACGGCGACGTGGTCCAGGTGGACCTCATGGAGTCCCGCCCCGACGACGGCGAGCCCACCGGCGTGTGGGAGCCCATGCGCGAGTCCTGGGGCTCCATCTGGAGGATGGACACCCGCAGGCCGCTGCACGGGCCCTTCTCGCTGCGCGTCACCAACGAGTCCGGCAAGACGCTGGTCGCCGACCAGGTCATCCCCGCAGACTGGCAGCCGGACAACGTCTACAGCTCCATCGTCCAGTTCGACTGACGACTAGCGACTCCCCGGCCGGCTACATCTACATCTACATGATGATACATATATACTCCAAATTAATCTTCAATGCAAATGCAAGCAATTCAGCTAGCTAGCTGCTACGTACGTACCTATATATTATGCATGCACAGATATACACTAGCTAGATGATATATACACACACACATCCCAATGCAGTCAGTAAGTAATACATTCCATGGATGGATGATATATAGTAGATAGACACACACAGGCAGACGACGTCTCTGTTGGTTGTTTTCTTGTTGTGGGGGTACGGTACTGCTAGCTAGCTGCTGAATAGTGTGATGCTGCAGCTTTGGCGAGACGTCGCTTGTGACGTCCGTCCAGTGCATTATATTGTGCCTGTATGGCTGTATGTATGTCCAATTCAGTCATCATATACGGAGTATATATGAATCATGCATCTTCTATCCATAAATAAATAAATATATTCTGTATATATGTATGTCGTCGTCCATGTGCCCACCTCGTACGTACGTGCTGCATATGCATGAGCTTGTACAAGGCCCAAGTTGTCAATAATTAAGGCACTACATACATAGTATAAGTACTTAGCTTGCATTTGCATTGTGACAGCAGATCGAGTCTGGCCTCTCTTCTCTGCTGCCTGCTGTGGTCGGTCGTGAGTCGTCGAGCGCCGGCCGTCGATGGTTCCAAGGCCACACATTACGTACTCAAGCTACTGTGGGAGCGATCGAGTACAATGCAAAGCTCGGAGCTCATGGAGAGAGCGCGCGAGCTTAATTGGTAGCTAGCTTAGCCTGAGCATGCATGCATGGACATAGGACATGGCCCTTGCCCCTTGCTGCTGCCTTTTCTCTTTTGTCACCTTCAGCCCGTGCCTTAGCGCTTCATGTGGTTGTGGTGGCGCTTTCTTTGGTCTTTTGCGTTGGCCCTGCATGCTTTCCTTGGATTTGCATGCCCTCCTCTGTATGCTTGCTTTATTCGCACCACTCACGGTCACGGGCTTTTGTTTTAATTTGCATGCCTGCCGACCTGCCACACCCTAGTACCCATGCTTGCTACCCCCGTCTAGTCTACTGGCCTCAAATCTCAACAACTAACTTAGCTACCTCCATCTGCTTACATATATGAACCCGTGTGCATGCATATTCATATCAGGGGCGGGCACAGTAGTATTCAAGGGTATTCAGTTGAATACCCAAATTTTTTTGACAAAAAAATTCATATATAGAGTGTTTACATGCTTGTATATTGGTAAAAAAGAAAAGTGAGTCAAACTAATTACCATTACAGAAAAGAGCTCCAAACTACATGTCCATACTCCTTATTTTCCCCCACCGTAAGGCCCAGGAAGGCCGCAGCCTAAATTTGCATCCGCACCTAGAAATCGGTGTTACCGCACGTCTGCACTCGTCACTTGCTGCTCCTCCCTCCCCTAACTCAAAAAATCTTTACCCAAACTCCAAACCCTAGCTCTAGCCACCAGGGCAGATTCTGGTTGCCGGCTGTGGGTAGCCATCCCCTATCCGCACTCTACGTGGCGACGAGAGAGTCGGCGCTAGGACGTCCGCGCAAGACACAGTCCGAGGCTCCGTGCCTCTGAGCAACCAAGCGGTCAGCACGCCTGACGACCAACAGGTGTGGGAGAACTTCTCTGCTTCTTGCAATTTGTCAATTTAGATTTAGTCTCTTGGCTTATTGGTGAATCACTTGTAAAATGAAATGAGGATAGCCTTATTTTGTCTGTAAATTAATTAGTCCCTAATTTACAGTCCTCTGATTTAATTTGCCCCAAATTCTGGATGTTGCAACAATGCTACTTTGGTACGTTGAACTATTGGCACTCTATGTTAATTGCTAAACGATTTCAAGTTATGCTAAAATTCTATGAATTCATGAAATCATACTAAAATATGTGCTATATATTATACAATTAGAATCATGTGGTGTTATACATGCCAAATATTAGGCATTAGAAGTTTATGTTGTCATTTTTTTGACTTCCTTCACATTTTGAATACCCAAGATAAAAATCCTGGGCCCGCCACTGTTCATATAGGGTCTCATTAATTGCCTCCGTTAGCGCATATATATATATATATATATATATATATATATATATATATATATATATATATATATATATATATATATATATATAGGTTTAATTTGTGCAATAGTATTGTTTACTCGTGTTTGGTTGCCTGCCAAAACTCTTACATACTTAGACTTATACGACGTTCAAAGCAGGCACTGTAGCATTAGCTAGTACGCTAGATTTTTTTTCTATTAGAAAATGCAATGCATAAGATGACGATGAGTACACAAAAATAAAATAAAACATTCTCAGATTCTCTACCTTTATTAGAAACATGAGGCCTCTAGTAGAACATATAAGGTGACTATATGTAATAAAATATAAACAAACAAACACAATTTTATTGGATGTGGCTTGCCTATGCAGACAACCCAAACACCAGGGCACTGCATACGTTTATATTGGCTAATCGAAGCGTTTGGTGTCATTCTCGCTTTTTTCACTGACAAAATCCAGTTATAAGCAGGAATTAAACAAACAGGGCTTTAGTGTAGTTAGTTTAATAATCTATCTAGTCTTGTATCATCTATCCCCATCCTGCTTTAATTAGCACTAGCTATATACTTATTAGCAGCAGCAGCAGCAACATCTAGCTAGCTAGTGGTAAACAACGCATTCATGCAATGCGTAACCAAACTGCAGCTACCACTCTCTTCTCTGATGGACAACACTATCACGATACTCGAAATTAAGTAGGGGAGTATGCAAAAAGTAGTTCCACGGTCGCATATATAGTATGTGTGCAGATAAAAAAGCATAAGCTAAGATAACCGCCCAAGTGCTACGAATTATCACTACATGCATGTTTATTTATTGCTGGTTGTAACAATGTGAATGTTGTAAAGCCCATTTCTCTAGTAGTGGAGCACTAGTGTAATGTGTTATGGAGATACATGATATATTTATTCCATACGTCCTGAAATAAAGGCATCAAAGTTTTAAAATTTCTCTCGAATTAAGGTCTTATGAATTGCAACCCTATCAATCAATATATTTTAAATCCTACCAATGCATGCTGTTTAAACACCATCTTGACCAAAATGATTCATGTAATTTGGTAGCCGAAATCAATGACATGCATATGCATGCTTGCTTTTTTAAACTTGTCATAGCAAATTAAGGACGACCAAACTAATTAATTAGTGACGAACAAGTTGGTCATTTGCCACATGCTTTATTTGGTTATAAAATTGTTTGCATAGCTTGTATTTCAGGATTGAGGTGGTATATAACTTAAGTATACAACGGTTGTTTCCCTACAAAATAATATAATTTTGCCAAAGTCGATTGCCTTCTTTTCTTTACCCACCGGCTACTACTCCCATAAATAATATATAGCAGAGTAATATATAGTAATAAAAAATGCAGATGAGTAGGTATTTATGTTGTTCCTTGCATTGGGTTACCTTTTGTTATCTTGCACGCGGCGGCAACGCTGAATGCGCCGGTATGGACATCGTCCTAAATGGAATGTAGTAGTACTGTATATAGTTGTGGACCATCATTGCAGTGCCTTTTTGCCGTCCAAACAAAAGGTAGTGGTAGCTGCTAGCTTTTCCGTGCAATCATCGACAACATGCCTGTGGTAACCTGGTACTATGCTTTGCGCATGGTGATACATGCATGCATACGCCAACCAATACTAGCTATTTACTTCCTGCTGCCGGCCATCACAGGACACTTTTTTTTGTATATATGTATATATGATCGTAATATACTAGCTCTAAAGTTCATCGGCCGCCGCAATTCTCTAGCTAGCATGCACTTCTGGATAATGCTGATTATATATCTCGTCTGCCTCTAGCTAGTTCTTCACCCTAATCGTATCAATTGTTATTTGCAGTCGACGGTGGTACAGTGGATGCATGCATGGGAGCAACCTTTGGTTATTATTGGATGGATGATTACTCCCTCTATTTCTTTAATTTTATTTATGATGAGGTAAATATTAGAGCATCTCCACTAGGGACGATGCAAGTGGCACAAGCACCAAGCACTTTAGCAGCGATGTTTTTTTTTTGAAACTTTTTTTTTAACAACAGCAGCGAGGTTACTTGTGTGAGACATAAAAATAGGGCCTAAACATGTAAAATGGGCCAGCTCAACAATGATGCGGCGGCTTGTAGCCTATGCACTATATATGGCCCGAGAAGAAAATTGATATACTGGGCCATTTAACTAACACGTAGTTCCGTCCCATATAAATTGTGCTGGTCCATCACGGCCCATCCATATCACTAGTACAGAAGTGACATATACTCCCGGTTGGTAACCCCTTTCACTCCCGGTTTCCCAACCGGGAGTACGTTTTCGGGAGTAAAACTTTCGGAACCGGGAGTAAAGGGGGACTTTTACTCCCGGTTGATAATACCAACCGGGAGTAAAGAGTCCGCTGGGCCTGTGGCCTCGCAGACACCTTTACTCCCGGTTGGTATTACCAACCGGGAGTAAAAGTCCTCTCTTTTTTTCCTTTTTCTTTTTCATTTCAATTCATAATTCATTTTGATTTTAAAATAAGTTTTTGTATACAATTTTTGCCCTACGAATAATATATGCATACGCATGCGTGTAGTAAAGTTTGGTTTCGAGCAATGTACGCAAGTAACCCGACTAAAAAGAAAGTATATACAAACAATTTGTGCACCATATATAATATAAGCTTGCATTGTATATTTTCATCATCATGTCTGACTTTCATCATCATATCTACTCTTTGGATCCGATAATAAGTTGTCATGACCCATTACATTCAAAATAAAGTTATCATGACCCTAATTTTTTGGAAGCCATTGTTCATCGGGGTTAAAGTAGAACTCGGCGCCGGGCTTTAAGACCTGTTCATTAAGAAATCCTGCTATCGTCTCTTGCATTGCTTTGAGATGGTGTGTTTGTAGGGTTTTCCCTTTCAAATTTTTAGTCTGCAATTTGAGTTAAAGAAATATTATTAGTATATATATCAATAATAATGATAAATCAAGAAAAAGTAGTAGTATTTAGATACATACTTTTTCGTACTCTAGATTAGTTCTTTTTGAGCACAACTTCAGAAACTCACAAACATAGTATCCACATAGATCGGTCCCCTGTGGCTGGCGCAGAATCCACTTTAGGAGAAAAACAGATTCAGTATCCAATCCGGTATAGGTAAATTGATACATATAGGAAGCAACACAGGGAAATTGAACTTATAGAGCAATATAGTACTTACTCGAAGTTTATTTACACGCAATGGCGCTTTGCGTTGTGTCATATGGTGTTTCTGAATGAATTCTTTCCAAACACTGTCCAATAAAATTAAAAATGTTTGGAGTATTAATTATTGCATATAGAGAGACTGATATATATATAGAGAGTTGTGCTAGAGAGACTGCAATTACCCCTGGATAATATCTATCATTTCTTGGTATTCTTTTTGCTCTTTTCTCATCGAGTCCCAGATGACTAGAGAAGATATCTCTAGATCGATTTCCATCAATATCCAGTGATTGCTACGTGCGTATGCATACGAAGGTACATAACACTCATTATTTAACTTGTTAGAGTCAACATATATATATATATATATGATAGAGTCAACATTATGATGGTGGGTATGGTACCGTGTCTTCTCCATCGTAACCACCGCACGGAGCACTAAGCTGGTCTGGGGATTGGATTATTGGCCTGTTGTATGAGTACAGAAAAGAATGAGGTATGAGTACATTGTTATTTAAGTGCTAATAGAAAACTAATGAAAATTTTTGTTTTGACGTTAAGTTTCATGCGTACCTATGGTCAGGTACTTGAGGAGGCGGCGACGGCATCCCAGGAATAATGATGTAGCGCTTACGCCATGCAATGAATGACTTCTCTGCTTCTCCTACAGTAGCAGAACCATCACCTCCAGGAATGTCAAGAGGCACATCTTCAAAACCTCTAACAGCTTTATCCACTGAGACGGAAGCGTATCCAGCTGGTATTACTACACCATGGATTCTTGGTGTCTTTGTACGGTCTATAGGACCCACAACACCAGTAGCCACCATCACAGTGCCATCGTCATTTGGAATGTGCAGCTCACATGCTGTAAGTTTATCGATGTCATCCACGGGGAAACGCTCATCTTGCTTTGGCAGCTCTGTGGAAGCACAACTGCTTCTCAACGTCTGATTCGCGGGGCTAAGAATGTTGGTTCTCGGAGCTATTGTAAGCCCCTGGGAACTCATTGCTATTTGCACTTGCCTCTTTACTTCCTCTTGCATTCTCGCTTCCATTTCTTCCTCTCGCCTCTTTGCATCAAGAACATACTGTTGCAAGATGTGGAGCTTCTCTGCCTCCTCATCCTTCTTTCTCTGGCGGCTTCTGTAAGTATCTCTCCATTGAGGGAAACCATGCTCCCACGTAACCGCCCCAAAGCCTCTTGTTCGGCCAGGATGCTCATCAGTCCCAAGGATATATGTCAGTTCATCCTTCTCTCTGTTGGGCCTGAACAGTCCACTAGCCTTAGCTTTTAGAATTTGAATTAATTTTGTTGTTGCTTCTTCCAGTTTTTTGCCATGAACCATCTTTCCAGTGAGTGGGTCCAATGATCCCCCATGAGCTAAATACCAACGCCTCGTGCGTTCAGGCCACTTGTCTGATTCGGGTTCGATCCCCTTTTCACGAAGTTTTGCTTCTGCCCTTTCCCACTTTTGAACCGCCGTTAGGTAGCCACCTGATCCCATGTTATGGTGGTATTGCTTTTTGTGGGAATTTTCTTGGTTCCTTCTTGCCCGTGCCGTACCCTCTTCCGATGTCTTGTACTGTACAAATTCCTCCCAGCAGGGCCTCTGCTTCGCGAGCGGGCCCTTAACGACGCGCCAATCTGGAGTCTCGTCATTGCTGACGTATTTATTGAACAGCTCCTTCTTCCAAGTCTGAAATTGTGTAGCCATCTTCTTCATAGTCCAATGCCTAACTAGTTCCACCAACCTTTCATGGGTGATGATATCACCGTCATGATAACGCTCTGTGTCGAACGTGAAATGCTCTTTAATATCAGACCAAAGTGCCTCCTTGTCAACATCAGAGACGTAACTAATATGAGGAGCATGAATCTTCTTCTTCCATTCACGGGCGCTGATCGGGAGCTTATCCCTTACAAGGAAACCACAGTGGTACCTGTATTTACTAGCATATGGTCCTAGTGGTTCCCCTGTAACCACGTCAAATTCTGTGATGATGAAGCGGCCTTCCAACGGTTGTTGGGGGCCTCGGACATTCTTGCTCTTGCCCGTTGTCGTCTTCGTCGATCCAGAGGGCTACGTACATCATCACAGAATATATCAGAGGCCTTCCAACGGCTTATCTTAAAAAAATGATAGCTAGATATATTCAATAATATACCTCGCCAACATTATCTTCAACATCCATCTCTTGTCCGTCATTATGATCGAAATTGAAGTATTCATTCCTGTAATCTTCATCACCCTGCTGGTTATTATCGCCATAAGGTTGAGTGCCTTTGGCGATAAGATCCATCATCTCGTCTTCCATGTTGTCCGTCGAGTCGGACATCTTGCTTAATTAATATATCAGAAAACAAAACAAAGGTTGATGAACTCGACATAAAATCAAACTCGACATAAAACACTGGCAGGACTTCAAATTGTAAAAGAACACATCAAAATTAGTACAAATGGGCAGTGACAAATATTCAGCCAATCAAAAGAGTAATCAATCTCAGCAAGGAGCTGTAGTAGCATTCCCTAATTTTATATGAACTATACAGGCAAAATGTGGTATGTAGCCCTCTTCTGGCAACTACTTTTTACCAATACATCTTCCATTCCATTACACCCATAGCCCAAAATGTGGTATGTACATATGTGGCCTTGTGCTTTCTAACTACAAAGATTATCTCTTCTCCACAGGAGTGGAAGAAACTGCATATGAAGGATTTCCTGGCGATGATGAATGGTTTCATGCATGAGCTCGAACAGCCTGAATCTCTTCTCCACTGGGATTTCTGTTGATTCTTTATTCTAAGTTGTGGCTATCTGTGACGCCCAAGTCTAAACCGAAGCGTAGAGCTGTGCCGAGCGCATCAGTACCATGTGAGGCAACATGAATTAAGCTATCTTCCTGCCTATATGATTCTTCCCAAGTTCTTTCTGTCCTGCAGTTTTTCCCTCTGAAACTATCGTGCTGCTAACATGTTAACAGTTTCATCTGATCCTATATTAGAATTTTCTGTTACAGAGTAGAATACTATTAGCCTACCCAACAATGCAAGCCATGATGACAATCACTTATCTGCCTTGGAAAATTCTATGTTACTGCTATTTATTTGAAGGTTCAAGATAGGAGTTCAACTGTATTTGACCTTTTCCTTTAAATTAGAATAAGCCTGAACTTTAAGCCTGAACTTATCTAAACAGAATAAGCCTGAACTTTAATCAGGTAAACATTAACCACCTGACAATTAGTTGTAACATCTAGTAAACTGACAGCAACTAGTCCTAGTTTATCAAAGAAAAAAGCCCTTGGACACCAATCAAATGTTCTTTTTTTCGTTTTCTTTTTTTTTCGTGACAGGCAGCAATCAAATGTTCATGCACACAAACCTCATCACACAGGTAAGGTAACGCGGGGGGTTGCCTTCACCTAGCCCGTGTTTCATTGAGAAGGGAAACTTAGGTTCCATCTAGTTGCCATTATATTTTTCAATTGCCACAATGGCAGGTTGCACATGCAGCCTCAAATCCAGGCTCAGCCATCATCAGATACTTGGATCATGATGCGGTCATGAAAAGGACCTCCCCCAATTAAGACAAAATCAATCATGACACTTTCATACACCAAAAATTGTATTGCCATCTAGACAGATTCAAAAATTGTAGTGCCCATGTCTTCTCAGCTTACGAGACCAGCCTCCCAATCTGTCCACCCCAATGAGCATCAATGCCTTGAGTATGATGCTACTGACAATGTTCCTCCTAGCTTTGGCCAAGGCGTCGCCAAGGATGACAATGACCTTCCTTCCTGTATATGATTGTGCTAGCATCTCAAGCAGATCCCTGTCCCCAAATGCAGCTATGCCATATTCCTACCGGAGGCAGCAGCATGGGCAGGCTCTTTCTCCTTCTCCCCCAATGGACTTAGTCAGGCAACTGGTTCGCAAGTATGGAGGAATATATGATTCAGCCAAGCCTTGGGACCGCAACCATGAAGACTTACCAGAATGGGATCCAAGCTTGGGTGGTCACCGGTATAATGCAATGCAACAGCAGCCTGTGCTGCCAAGCCCCTTGTCCCAGGCGCGGGGGAGTCCGGCGGGGAAGAGTCGCGGGCCGGGCCCGAAGTCGCGGCGGAGGATCCCGGCGGCCGGCACGCGGTCCTGGGCTTGGTGAAGACGGCGTGGTGGAGACCGGGCGGCGTGGGTGGCGGATCCCGGCGCGGTGGAGGCCAGGCGGCGAGGGGGAGGATCCCGGCGTGGGGCGCTTCACGGTGCCGTTTCGATGGCGCGGCGGCGGGGGAGCAGCGGCCGGGCGCGCGCGGGCTGAGGGGAGCAGTGCAGTGCGGCCGCGGCAGGGGAGCAGCGGCCGGGGCAGGCAGAGCAGTGCGGCCGCGGCAGCGCGCGCAGTGGAGACCGAAGCGGTGCGGCGGCGGCGGTGCGACCGAAGCGGTGACGGAGACGACGATGGACGCGGAGAAATGATATATTAGAAACCTGGACCTTTACTCCCGGTTCCCACCAGTAACCGGGATTAAAGACCCTTTACTCCCGGTTGGTGTTTCCAACCGGGAGTAAAGGTTAGACCTTTACTCCCGGTTGGAAACACCAACCGGGAGTAAAGATGTTTTTTTTGGCGGGTAAGTGCAGCCCGCCATTTCCTAAACAGGATTTAGGTTTTTATATTTCTTTTTATTTATAATGGGTAAAGTACTATTATTTGTGCAGAAAATAACAAAGTACTTATATTTTTTTTGAAAAAATAAATTAGAGTTTCTTTTGCTATACTGCAGACATGAAAAATATGTAACCTAAAATATTTTATTTTTTCTTTTAAATATTAAACATAATGGAAAGAATAATCTTTATTTCATTAATGCAAAAATATAGTCTTTAAGTAATATCATTAAATCTATTGTTTTTAGACAGGAATTTCTTTTTCAGATCATTTATACGTCAAACTTTTCGTTCATGGACTCAGTTGAACGTTTAATTATTTGGTGAAGTTGCGCGGAAATTCAATTAAACTATAAAAAGTACCAAACCAATTCCGAAAAATCTCAAAGTTGGCGGTTGCTTCACATAGGGCATTTGCAAGACTGAGAAAAAGTTTAAGACCAATAGGACAGTTGGACCTCATAATCCCTAAGAACCCAGGTGTATTCTTATCATTATTTTTATTATTACATTTTTCTCCGTGCTGCGTGAGACAAAGTATGGTGAATTACAGATCGAAAACTATGGAATTATGCAGCAAACTCCACAAATATTTTCCTCCTAGGGCACAAGAGACCTTGTCGCAAAGTTTGGCACTATTCCAGATCTTTTCTAGGATGGACTCAGTTCAACGTAGAATTACCCGGTGAAGTCGCGCGGAAATTCAATTAAACTGGAAAAAGTACCAAACCAATTCAAAAAAATCTCAAACTTGGCGGTTTCTTCACATAGGGCATGTAAAATGTTAAGAAAAAGTTTGGGACCAATACGACACTAGAATGATTGTGCGGTCACAATTATTACATAATTAATATCTCAATACACAACATTAAACAACATTAAATTAAGCAGGCACAGTAGTGATCTTCTTCTTGACGTATGTCCCTTGGTCATGATCGTGTCGCAACCATGGAGTGTCCTCATCATTTAGCGCTATGCTTGGATCTTTGTTCACTGTGAAGGGCACAATTCTATCTTCCTTTTCATAATCTACTGACATGTCTGACTTGTCCTCAATTCCCACAATGTTTGTTTTCCCTGAAAGAACTATGTGACGCCTGGGCTGATCATTGATTGGGTCTTTGTTGTTTTTCCCCCTCTTTGGTTTTGTAGACATGTCCTGGACATAGAACACCTGACATACATCCTTGGCGAGGACAAATGGTTCGTCTTTGTACCCAATATTATTGAGGTCCACTGTTGTCATTCCATACTCCGGGTCGACTGTTACCCCGCCTCCGGTGACCTTCACCCATTGGCACTTGAACAAAGGGATCTTCAAATTACAACCATAGTCTAGTTCCCATATCTCCTCTATGCGGCCATAATATGTTAGCTTAATTCCATTCGGGTCTGTGGCATCTATGCGGACACCACTGTTTTGGTTGGTGCTCCTTTTATCCTGGGCTATTGTGTAAAATGTGTTCCCATTTATGTCGTACCCTTTGTATGTGAGGACATGCCACGATGGTTGCATAGCCAACCTGTACAGTTGCTCTGGAAGACTCCCATCACCCTGGCATTTTTTTCGCAACCAACCACTGAAAGTTTCCATGTGCTCACTCCTAATCCAAGCTTCATTCTTGCCAGGAAACTCTGATCGTAGGAACTGCTTGTGTGTCTCAATATACGGATGCACCAATGTGCTGTTTTGCAGAACTGTGTAGTGTGCTTTATTGAAATAATCATCCCCCATACCAATATATGTTTTCTTTCCCAGTGTCCCCTTTCCACTTAGCCTCCCCTCGTGTCGTGATTTAGGAACACCAATCGGGTCAAGGTCAGGAATAAAGTCAACACAGAACTCAATGACCTCCTCTGTTCCGTAGCCCTTGGCGATGCTGCCCTCTGGACGAGCGCGGTTGTGAACATATTTCTTCAGAACTCCCATGAACCTCTCAAAGGGGAACATGTTGTGTAGGAACACAGGACCGAGAATAGCAATCTCCTTGACCAGGTGAACTAAGAGGTGTGTCATGACATTAAAGAAGGATGGAGGGAACACCAACTCAAAGCTGACAAGACACTGAACCACATCATTCTGTAGCATAGCTAGATCTAGTGGATTGATTGCCTTCTGAGAAATTGCATTGAGGAATGCGCATAGCTTCACGGTGGCCAGACGTACATTTGGAGGGAGAATTCCTCTTAGTGCCACTGGGAGCAATTGCGTCATGAGCACGTGGCAGTCATGGGACTTTAAGTTTTGGAATTTCTTATCTGGCACATTTATTATACCCTTTATATTCGAGGAGAATCCAGATGGTACCTTAATGCTATTTAGGCATTCAAACATGCTATCCTTCTCTTCCTTGCTAAGAGTGTAGCTAGCAGGGCTTAAGTATTGGCGTCCATCATCTGTCTTGGTTGGATGCAAGCTATCTCGTTCTTTCAAACACTGAAGGTCCTGTCGTGCTTCAAGTGTGTCCTTAGGCTTCCCATACACACCCATGAATCCTAGCAGGTTCACACAAAGATTCTTTGTTAGGTGCATCACATCGATTGCGCTGCGGACCTCTAGGACTTGCCAATAGGGTAGCTCCCAAAATATCGACTTCTTCTTCCACATTGGTGCATGCCCGTCAGTGTCGTTCGGAACAGGTTCACTGCCAGGTCCCTTCCCGAAGACTACTTTCACATCCTTTACCATCTCTAGTACATCCTCACCACTCCGGTTGGCAGGCTTGGGCTGGTGGTCTGCCTTACCTTTGAAATGCTTGCCTTTCTTTCTTACAGGGTGTGTCTTAGGAAGAAATCGACGATAGTCAAGGTACACGACCTTTCGACATTTTTTCAAGAATATACCTTTACAATCCTTGAAACAGTGTGTGCAAGCATTATATCCCTTGTTTGATTGTCCTGAAATGTTACTTAGAGCCGGCCAGTCGTTGATTGTTACGAACAACAAAGCGCGCAGGTCAAAGTGTTCCTGTTTGTACTCATCCCACACACGTACACCTGGTTTTTTCCACAAAACTAGAAGTTCATCAACTAGTGGCCTCAGGTACACATCGATGTCGTTGCCAGGCTGCTTCGGGCCTTGTATGAGTACTGGCATCATAATGAACTTCCGCTTCATGCATAACCAGGGAGGAAGGTTGTAGATACATAGAGTAACAGGCCAAGTGCTATGGCCACTGCTCTGCTCCCCAAAAGGATTCATACCATCCGTACTTAAGGCAAACCTCAAGTTTCTCGCGTCATCTGCAAAATCCTTGAATTCTCTGTCGATTGCTCTCCACTGGGACCCATCAGCTGGGTGTCTCAACATGTTGTCTGCCTTACGGTCTTCTTTGTGCCACCGCAACAACTTTGCATGGTCCTTGTTTCTGAACAAACATTTCAGACGTGGTATTATAGGAGCATACCACATAACCTTGGCAGGGATTTTCTTCCTGGGACATTCGCCCTCAACATCACCAGGGTCCTCTCGCCTGATCTTATACCGTGATGCATGACATATCGGGCATTCATCCAACTTCTCGTTCTCCTCGCCATAGTAGAGGAAACAATCATTTGGACATGCATGTATCTTCTTGATTTCTAATCCCAAAGGACAGACAAGCTGTTTTGCTTCGTATGTAGTGGTGGGCAATTCATTGTCCTTCGGAAGCATCTTCTTTTGGATAGTCAATAGCTCGTTGAAGGCCTTGTCAGACACACCATTCTTCGCCTTCCACTGCAGCAATTCCAGTGTGGTACCCAACTTTTTCTGCCCTGCATCACAAGTCGGGTATAACAACTTCTTGTGGTCCTCTAGCATGCGCTCGAACTTTTTCTTTTCCTTTTCCTTCTTGCATTCGCTCTGTGCATCACGAATAGCCTGACCAAGATCATCAGCAGGCTCATCTCCTGCCGCTACCTCCTGTACCTCCTCTTCAGCTTCCCCCATTGCGGTATCATTTAAGACACCAGCATATTCAGCAATAACGTCGTCGTCTAATTGTTCTTCTTCACCTTCTTCCATTATAACACCGCTTTCTCCGTGCTTGGTCCAATAAATATAGTTTGGCATGAAACCCGACTTAAACAAGTGTGAATGAATATTCCTTGAGGAGGCATATTCCTTCAAATTCCCACATAGGGCACATGGGCAGCACATAAAACCGTCTCGCTTGTTTGCCTCGGCCACACTTAAGAAATAATGCACTCCATCAATGAACTCTTGGGAGCGCCGATCAGTGTTGTACATCCAATTCCGACTCATCTGCAGTACACAATATAAGTATGTATTAAAATTTTAAGCATATAATTAGTTATATTAATTACATAACATGCATGCATGATAACTGATTAATTCATGGAAGCCTCAAAACAATTTAATTTTTACAATTCAACTATTGCATATTCCTCATTTACTAAATAAAAGAAATTAAATGAAAAAAATAAAATTCTTTAAATATCTAAACTATGAAATGGAGGATGAAGATGAAAGGAGAAAGAAGATGGCGACCTTTTCAACAACAAGAATTGATGGAGGAGTCGAAGAAATCGTTCTTATGATGACCAGTTGGCTCGTTTGAGCAAGAACACAACAATGGATGAAGCAATGACGAAGAACAGAGCTCCAAATGGCTTTGCCAAGAGAGGAAGGAACAGTGCAGAGCTCCAAATGGCTCTGCCAAGAGAGGAAGGAACAGTGCTACGTATATATACAGAAACATTTACTCCCGGCTGGGTACACCAACCGGGAGTAAAGGTCAACTTTTACTCCCGGTTGGAGGCTCCAACCGGGAGTAAAGGTTTACTCCCGGTTGGAGCCTCCAACCGGGAGTAAAAGTTGACCTTTACTCCCGGTTGGTGTACCCAGCCGGGAGTAAATGTCATCGCATGACGCAGTATCCGTTAGGCGTGGGACTTTAGTCCCGGTTGGTGGCTACAACCGGGATTAATTGTCTCTTTACTCCCGGGTCCAAAAAATACCGGGAGTAACCCCGAAAATGATGCCGAGAGGAAAGGTCTGTTCTCTACTAGTGTATATGACGCCTTCGCTACCTCAGTATTGTGAATATATATATACACACACACTATATTATAAAGCTCCATTTGTTAAAACCAAATAAGTGCATTTAGGATTTGGTTTTCTGGCGGCATCAACGAGATGGTGTGACGACGATGCATCTCTTCTCTTCAATACCCCTGTAAAACACTGGTTAAAATTATTCTACACACACCAGGTAATTACCTGCTCTACACAGATGATTTTAGCTACGTCCACACCACTGCATGCACCCAGACATGCACCATCGTAAAAAAGTACGCATCAGATCATCTCTCATCCATTCTCTCTCCTTATTCAACCAAATCCAACGGTTATCCTTCATTGGATTTGCACCTTGTTGCACCGCGCGCCCCTCCCTCCGCCCCGGCCCCCGCACGTCCGCGCCCTCCTCCATGGCAGCCACCAGATCCCACCCGGCCTCCATCATTCACACCACCAAAGAGGGAAGGGTTGCAGCCGCGATGACCATGGCAGAGGCGCAAACCCTAGCGCCGTCACAGCGCCCAGAGGTGGAGCCCCTCACGCAGCTACCATCTCTTGTGAACGCGCTGCTGCCTCTGTACCTTTGGTTTCCTCTCTCTTCTCCAAGATCATTACGGTGATTAAGTTCATTAGCTTCTTTCTGGTGTTGCTGTATTCTGGTAAGAAGCTTATGAGTGTATTAACTTCCTTTACTTTTCCGATAGGCTACATAATGACAGTAATTTGTTTTACTTTCGTCGTAGATATATAGGCACCGCGGTGGATTCACAGGTTGGTCAAGAATCAAGATAGTGAGTTTGAATTATACCTGTGTAGCTATGCTGGCATTCAGGATGGTGTCCCTACCTAATTGCTGGATTCAATTTATTTATGTTTACTACACTATATGATGGAATTGTCTAATTCATGATTTAGAGTCTTTGCCGGGAGCAAGCAGTACATGTCATTATCATGTTCCGTGGGATGTGAACAAATTTGCTGCTGATAGTGGTTAAAAAATTCAAGCAAATTTTGTTTGCATGTTGCAGGTAATTTTCAATAGCTGTGATCCCCTTAATTTTCAGACAAGTTAACTTGTTAATTCCTTTTGAACTATCTTTGAGTGTGGCTGCAATTACTTGGCTATAGATCAATTTTAAATTTATATTTTTTAATTTATGAACTGTGCACACTGAATGTTGCTACCTGAATGCCAATTAATATGGTGACTTTATAGGTGTGATGTTAAAAAAAAAGTTGAGCAATAAACAACCTTATATCTTTATCCCTTTTCTTTGATGGGTTTGTGAACGAAACCCTTTGCACCATCAACAACTCTTCAAGTTGGGTTTATGTGTCAACAAATTAGCTACAAGTCTTTGGTTATTAGCTTGCTAGTTTCTACAGGATGTGAGTTTTCTTTCTTTCAGAAAATGATTTTTTTCATATTATTGCAGTAAGTAGATCAAGTTTCTTAGTATCTTGAAAAAGATTGTTTGATTATCGTTGGAAAAAAGATGGTATGATTCTAATGCTTCTATAAAACTGCAGTAGGTATTTATCTGTTGTAGTTGTAGGTATTGATCTGCTATAGTTGTAGGTATCATTAGTTAAGAACTCTACGTTACTTGTCTATTCTGGTTTTGCACTTTGTTATTGCTAGACAATAAATCTGCAAGTGACTTTAGTTATGCTTTGGTCCTTTTGTATAGTGGCAGCTCTTTTTTTTTAGGGAAACAGGAGGGGTTGCAAGGTAGTGGCAGCTCTTCTACGTCTCGATTTCTCTGGAGAAAATAACTAAAGCAAAACTTCCTCTACGCCCCGCCTCACAAAACCAAAGCGGCATCCTTTGAGAACCCATGGGGATGTTGGACCGGCAAGGGTGGCGATGCCGGAGCACGTTGACGGCGAGGCGGAGCAGGACGTGGCGGCGTTGCACTTCAAGGGCGGCGCGACGAGGACGAGCTCGGCGAGGGCAGCCTAGGCGCTGCGGAACCGTGCATATCGGTTTCGCGTACAAAAATATTGTCTTTTGATTTTTACCGTAGCGTTAGCACAGGCATACTACTAGTTGGAGAATAAGGTATCTTTGTATCTTGACGACGACTGGTCTGGCACTGATGAAGAAGTGCTAGAGAGAGTATGCTCCGTTAGATTTGTTGGATCTTTCTGGATCCTATCAGTTGGAGTGTTTATAAGTGCAAGCGGTTGATTGGCTTGCTGTGCAGTGATTTTGACCTCTTCTGTGATAAGGTCTCGTTTCTCTCCAACACCCTGTTTTGGCGGTGAAGATTTATAAACCTGCATTCCTTTGGGGTTTGCCAGCCGATGTTCTTTTAGTGGTGACTAGAGATCTCATTGTCGGTGGTGAATCACTTTTGTGGTCTTCGAAGCCTTTTATCACAAAAGTGTTTGCAAGTGTCCCTTTCCTTTAATGTTTTTTCAGTAGTGTGATTTTGTCCCGTGGGCGACGGTGGCGAATGTTCGAATTAAGAAGACACCCAGATTGGTCCTTTGTTCAAGTCCTTAAATCAATTTGTTACAAGCTAAGAAACGAAGTGGCACATGCATCGATGAGCACAGGCATGAAGTAGCATATGCTATTTATGTTGATATATATGAAAATCAATTTGATTTGTTTGGAGAATTGAGTTTTATCAAATGATAGTACATAAGATAATAATAATAATAATAATAATAATAATAATAATAATAATAATAATAATAATAATAATAATAATAATAATAATAATAATAATGAAGCTGGATAGCGAGGCCAGCATCAGTTACACAGAAAAGAAAAGGGAAAGAAAGCAGAATTGCATGCAAGGACAGCGTTATATTGGGCAAGCAGTTGAGTTGTGCGTGCATGCATGCATGGTTGGTCGATAGATGAATGTAAGATCGAGGATGCATGGTAGAGTAAAAAAAAAGGTGAATGTAAGAGAAGTGAAGCATGCATGCTACATATGCATGTAATGTATTATTAGGCTTTAATTAGTCGGTGCAGTGGAAGCCTTTGGGGGAGGGCGAGGTCGATGGGGAGGTTGAGGTGGATGCCGAGGACGTTGGCCTTGATGGTGGTGCAGAGGCAGACAGCGGCCTCCAGGCCGGTCGACGAGGCCGTCCAGCAGCGGGCAGCATGGCTCCGTGGGCGGCAGCCCCACACGTTGGCGCACACGCCCAGCTTCAGCGCGTCCCGGGGGCTCCCCACCCCACCGCCGCCGCCGCTGCTTGGGGCCGGAGGGCATGGAGGTGGAGGCGGCGGAGGGCAGTTGGTGTAGTGCGCCGACGCTAAGAGCACAAAGCAGCAGTTGACTACGGCGAGCAGCACCACCAGAGCCGCCGCCGCTGCTCCTCTCGACGCCGCCATTATATATCTTGAATGCTGAGCTGCAGGTGCTCACTAGCTTATTTTGGGCTGGCCGTGGAGTGTGTTACATGCATGCATACGTATTTTCGATCGAGAGAGGTAATACATCTCTCTCTCTCTATATACAGATCCATAGATACAGTACATGAGGGGGCCTAGGGTAGCTAGGCAGTGGCTGCAGGGGACAAGTACACTGCATCTGCATGTATGGCAAGCAAGCATTTCAACTAGAACACGAGGGCCACACCATGACACCACACCACACGTGAAATGCTAGGATGCATGCATGGATGAGAGCTAGCTCTCGATCAGATCCACGAGGAATCGATCGAGCTGGCACTGCAATGCACTGCACTACTGCGTTATACATTTTTAATTTCATTTCATGCCCACACATGGATTCACGGGAAGCAAAGAATCTAGCATATTTGTGGTGTTTTGAGTTTTGTATGCCTGCCCGTGACCGTGATGATCAACAAGTTGCATGCATGCACATGCATATCAGCATGAATATTTGGATCGTTGTACTACTTGTTGTCGGCGTCCAGGAACGAACGAACGAGCAAGCAAGCGGGCTAGCTAGCTAGCTGCTGATCGTGCTTAGTAGCATAGTACTTGCTTGGGGGTAAAACAAACTACTAGCTAGCTAGCAGTATGCCATTTTCAAAAGAAAAAGAAAAAGGTAGTACAGTATGTTGTTGACTACTAGCTAGGAAGCCTGGGCCTGGGCTTGGTTCCTCGGATCCATGCAAATACGGCTCGTGCTGGCGCCACAGACGACCACGGGTTGCACGAGTAGCATGGCCTGGCGTGTTAGCAGTTTGGCCCGACTTTTTCTCAAAAAAAAAAACAGTTTGGCCCCACACACACGAGTTGAGGGAAACTCCGTGTCATGCCGTGCTTCGGCCTAGTGAACATTTGTTTCCCACCGACACACATGGATTTGCACGCAATAATGATAAATTCAGCCTCAGAAATAACTTTAGCGCAGGTGAGGAAGGTGAACAATTCACTCTACATTTTTCTAGCTAGGAAATAAATAAATATTCTAGCAATATATTCCACGGAGTATATATACAACAACAAGAGCATTTGTTATATGTATGATTTATGTGGCCGGGTTCAAATTAATCTGCATGCAGGTTGATTGTATTGGACCGAGCGAGCTAGCTAGTCTCCGGCTCTCCGCACGCCGGCTGTACGTCTACCCCACACCCAACTCTGACCTCTAGTAGACTCACATCACAGAGCCAGCCGCCGCCGCCGTTGGTGGCGGCGAGCGGCGACGTCGGCCTCAAACTCTCTCATTGGCGGGCCCGTGGTACGGTGGCGCTGCAGGCCGCCCGGCGGCTGCAGCTGGCCGGCTCGCGGTGGTTTGCATTTAATTTGCTGCGGGCGCCCTCGATCATTTCGTTCGTTAGCAGCCTCAGTTCGTTCTTAGAGCAAGGCTAATAATATAGCTAGCTGCTGGTTGTATAGATCGTTACGGTCTACCTCTTGGCCCATTTATATATATAGTAGTTATATCTTTACTATTAATACGTAGTCCACTTGGCTATCTCATAAAGTTTCTTGTTTCCTATGTCCAAACCGGCTGTAAACTTACAATCCGTTTCTTCTCTCTCCTCTCATCTCTCCTTCACCTTAGCATTTAGCCCACTTACAACCCTTGTTATACTTGCTCTTACCAGCCTCAGCAGTCAGCTCCTCCCCCGAATGGCCCAATCCCCATGCGTGGACTATATATGGTCCACATCATCCAACCTTGTTGTCGCGTATGAAGGTGACGACTGAACCACAGCTGAGAATGCAAACTCCATTTCGGAATTGTCAAGTGCCGGCCACTAATTAATACTACCTTCATTCTCTTTCGTAGGGCGCACACGTACCCATATTCAAACTTAAAATCTTTGACTACTAATTTGACTAACAATTTATTATTATTATAACACAAATTTAATATGGTTGGATTTTTTCTCGAATACGCAAAATGTTTGCGCATCATTGTATTAAGATCGAGAAATTTGAATTTTTACATCGACACGCCACTATGTGGCGCACTAGGTGGGGCAAATAATCATACCAGCAACTTTTTCCCGCCTAGCAGACTTAAATACAAGCTGATTACTAGCGCAAGAGACAACGTAACTTCGCCGCGCCGGCGTCGATCCACTGGTCTGCGACGTGCTTGATGTGCGTGAGGATCTGCATTACTGTGGACGAGGCTTGGCGAAAGCATCTCCCATTCCTCTTCTTCCAGAGCTCCCAAGCCACAAGCGCGAAGAGAGAGTCCGCTCCTTTCCTCTGTCTCCCGACCAGCGTGCTCTCCATGCGTTCCACCATGACAGCATGCTGTTTCTACCCACCTGGGAAGCGTCGGCACCGAGGGCTACCAGAATGTGCCACCAAACTTGTCTGGAGTAGGAGCACGAAGCTGTAATGTGATCAATGGTCTCTGCCTCTTGGTTGCACAGGAAACAATGTTCGGGAGCGTCGAGCCCATGGTGCAATCGCCTGTCTGCTGTCCAAAGTCTTCGACGCATCGCAAGCCAAAGGAATAGCTTGACTCGGAGTGGTGCCCAGGTTTTCCAGATTCTCTTGCAACCGGGTAATGTGTGCGAGCCCAGGTGAAGCGCTCTGTACGCGGACCGTGGAGTGTACTTCTCGTCCGCGGACCATCTCCAAATCATGGTGTCATCAGCGTCACTGAGCTGAATGTCCCGCACGCGATCCCAGATAACCAGGTATTCTTGGAACGCGGGTGTCGTGAGCCCACCAGTGATGTGCCTGACCCAGCTTCTGTTCGGCAGTGCTGAGGCAACCGTTGCTGATTGGAAGAGACGCCGATCAACTAGGCTGGAGAGGGTTGGTGCAAGGTCCTCTACGGAACACCCTTGCAGCCATCTCCCTGTCCAAAAGCAGGTGCTGCTCCCGTTCCCCAGCATGGGGAAGGTAGATGCTTTGAAGAACGTCTGTACTTTTGGCGAGGCTTTGATGGGCAGCAAGGTGATTGTTGGATTTGTAAATCAATATATCTACTATCCAATCATCATAAGTTTATAAGTATAAAAATTATAAAATAAAATAAATAGATGGTTAAAGTATAATTCAAGAGACCGTATCCTATCAAGTTGTGCCTTATAAAAGAGAATGGGGAGGGGGGACTGTAATGCAGACTAGCTTGCCACATATTGGCTCACCTATTGTCACTACTAGAAACCAAAATTTTATTTTTCTATCGGTTTTGTGATAACCGATAGAAAAAGTCAATTTCTCTGTCAGTTACCAGATAACACACATGTATCATTGCCTCCTAATCCTGTCTGACTGAATGTAACTCACAAGCAAAAAGGAAATAAGACGGTTTGACATTTAGATACATTGCTTTAACCATATATTTAGACATATAGTGTATATCTAAGTGCATAGCAAAATCAATGTATCTAAAAAATTTCAAAACGTCTTATAATTTGGAACAAAGGGAGTAATAAGAACGCTACCTAACAATTTTACTGTTACTAAATGGAGGCACCAAATTAAAGAAAGCTTTATGTTAATCATGAGATGCATTAGAGAAACAAATTTCTAAAAATTCTCGCAATATTCAAACACCTAACATTTAATCTGTTGATAGGATCCTAATCATCATCGCTAGCAATAGTCATTGACCTATTTTGTTTTTTTTTTAAAAATTACTCACCTCTTTCGGCTACATTGTAACTATCTACATCTTCATGCATGTCTGAACCATGAAACTTGGTCTCTCTCATCACAGATTATGGTCCCTCACACGGTCCCATTAGAGATACATTTGTTTATCAGATTCGGATTCCAGATGATGAACTTTGGCTTATGCATGCTTTGAGATTTTAGTTTTTACAGATCAACTGAAAACAAAAACCACCCAAGAGGAAATTATAATGATATGCTGATCTTCAACAGTATTAATTATCTGTCTTTTGTGCTTGGTTGAACTACCTACTTGTATTAATATTGATATATTAGAATTTGATTAAAATAAACATACATGCATATTGTGCCATCAAGTACATATGCGTGCATGGCCATAAATATATATGTTATGTTCAACAATCATGAAACATATTTTTTTAACAGCTCATATACTATATCTGTACGTGTCGTAGCTAAATGGCAAAGTTAGGTTCTTCCCAACGCAATCCCATCCCATTGGATTGATCGCGGGCCGGACCATTGGATTTAACGTTCATCGACTTTGCTGGCAGTGAGCTCAACAATTCTGAAAGAAACAAACGAAGGTACGTATACAGCTACCTCACATTATCATGTATGTGTCTACTATCGCCATCCATTCTTGTTTCTAAGAGGTCGGGTCCCTTGTTGACGGCAGCACAGGACTCCTGCAAATAAGATGGTGGAGGGTGGAGGAGGCTGTGCTAGCTACCTGTGTGCTCGTGGCACTCTGCTACTCCACGTACAGCAGTCACCAGTCAGCAGAGGCAGCTAGCTGGGAACACCATCATATCATATACTCGATCACTCGTATATTACACATATACAGATTAAAAGAGAGAGAGATGACGGATCATGAGTCGCTTCCGCCGACCGCGGCGGAGGGCAAGATGACGACCATGAAGGACGCGTGGGACTACAAGGGCCGCCCCGCCGTCCGCACCTCCTCCGGCGGGTGGTCGTCCGCCGCCATGATCCTGGTGGTGGAGCTGAACGAGCGGCTGACGACGCTGGGTGTGGCCGTGAACCTGGTGACGTACCTGATCGACACCATGCACCTGGGCGGCGCCGCGTCTGCCAACGCCGTGACCAACTTCCAGCTGGGCGCGTCCTTCATGCTGTGCCTCCTGGGTGGCTTCGTGGCCGACACCTACCTCGGGAGATCAGATACCTCACCATCGCCATCTTCACCGCGGTCCAAGCGGTGGGCATGTGCATCCTGACCGTGTCGACGGCGGCTCCAGGGCTGCGGCCGCCGGCGTGCGCGGACCACAGCAGCAGCTGCGTGGAGCCGAGCGGGACGCAGCTGGGCGTGCTGTACCTGACGGCGCTGGGCACGGGGGGTCTCAAGTCCAGCGTGTCGGGGTTCGGCTCCGACCAGTTCGACGAGTCGGACGGCGGAGCATGGCGCGCTTCTTCAGCTGGTTCTTCTTCTTCATCAGCATCGGGTCGCTGCTGGCGGTGACGGTGCTGGTGTACGTGCTACGGCGCCTGCGTGGCCGCCATCCTGGTCGGCCTGCTGCTCTTCCTCGCCGGCACACCAAGGTACCGGTTCAAGAAGCTGGTGGGGAGCCCGCTGACGCAGATCGCGGTGGTGACGACCAAATTGCATTGCTGGGTGTAGTTATCATGGATGCAATGCATCGTGCGCGCCGTTTGTGTGTCTGCTTGTAGGTCACTGCTGACATATGCTTGCATAGATGAACCGATCGATGGGGATGTAGATAGCCCAATTCGTACTCCGTATATAGCAGTGCAAATGGAATGCAAGCTGGTCAGGTCAGACGATGAGATCGATATATTCATTCATCAGGAGATCGAGTTAATTGGATGCATGCGAATATTATCTTGGGTACATACATACCATACCATCGCACACGCACACGCAGTCTCGCTTGGCGCGATCGATGATGAGGCTCAACATGACATCATATCACTGCCGCCGTCCGAATGTCCGATTAGGAATTGCCGTCGTATGAGAGGGAGATTGCATTGGACTGGACTACTTTCATATGAAGACGATCGATCGACTGAGAGGTCAGGTCGATCGTGCACATGTATGCATGATGCATGCTCGCAGGCCAAATACGCTGTAGCTGTTGAGCAAAATAGAGCTGGCATTAGCATCGTCTGCGCACATATGCATGCTTGGTATGCCATTTTGGATACATATATACGCCGGTATTTCACTGGCCCAAAACTAGGGATGCAGGTTTTAGTTACTTTAGGTCATTACATCGACTCAAAACTTTTTTAAATAAATTAGAATGATATTTCACGCAATTTGAGTAAGGGAAGAAATAAACTAGAATGAAAATTTACAGTAATGAGTTAGCTAGCCAAAACAACATCATTGGTACCCACTTGCATTCTTACCGGGCAATATTTAACCTATTAATTATTAAGTGAGTTTTTGTCACGATTCACTGGCCCAAAACTAGCAATCACCGCCGGTTTAAAACTGGCTTTCACTGTCGATTTTGATCCGGCAGTGACTAACCGGCAATGTTGACATTGGCATTTCATTGCCAAAGTTTGGCAAAGGGAGGTGGAGAGGCATGGGATCTAGGGAGCCATTGGGAGGGGGAGTGAGAGGGACCGGACGCGAAGGAAGGGTAGAGATATATGGTGGCACCACCGGATTAACATGCCGAGGCGGCGAGGCCATCAACAGATGGGCGCCGCCGCCTTCATCTCACATATCGTGATCTACCGCCGCCACTAAAACTTTTGGTGGAGTTGGCAATGGCCACCATGGAATCCAGTGAGGAGCAATTACCACACGCTTGCCTTTCGGACACACACTCGCCTCACCCGTGTGGCCGTCCCCATGCCATAAATGGATGCCTCCACCCAAATCCACTTGATGCAAGGGAAGAAAAGGGCACCAACTACCATTGTAGCCGCCGGATAAGAAGGGCACGGAGCGCTAGGAAGAGGGGCGTCGTATGCTATCGAGACGGTCAGGGAAGAACCAGGAGAAACAAGAATGACTGTCTAGAGTGCACACAAGATGTAGAAAAACTGTTGGAAAGTAGAAAGATATAAAAAACGAATTACGCAAGTGACTCTAAATGATGATTGAGAGAGAGAGCGCTTCAGAAATGATCTTATACGAGCCTCTGTTGTATAGGCTACTTGTCAATAATATACATCGCTCTTTTCCCAAGTTCAAATCAACTGACTGCATGCACGCTCAGGGGAGTGCACTACCACTGCTGCTGAAAACAACCAAAGAGGGACGAGGAATGGAACGTACGTGATGATGATCCACACGTGCGCCCATGTGATATGCACGCGCTCCTCTCCTAGCTCTCCCTGCGACCAACCAACAGGCAGCAGTAGCAGATCAGAGGCAGCTGGCACTCGATCAGTCACCGCGTCGTGTCATTCCTAATCCTCCTACAGTCCTACGCATCAATCACTCACACACACACAACAACAATGACATAAGCACCGATTTCAAGTTCTTCGGCTACAGATCATTTAAAAGGGCATCTTTCATTGCTTCCACACATTTTTTGCCACTGCCCCTACCACGCATCATCACTACCTCAGAGTCCATTTTGAAAGATGGAAATGGTCGTTTTCGATTTCCGAATGGGGGCAGGGTGAGTGCCTCCGGCTTAGCGCCTCTGTTAACTTAGAACTTGCAGCAACATAAATATCTCATAATTAAAAAGACTAAAGAGAAGACGTCGTTTTGGTGCGACAATCAACCTTCGCCTCACCTTCGCTTCACCCGTGCGAAAAATTTTCCACCTCCACGATCTGCCCACCCGTGCTATCTCCTCACAATCATGCTCCCTCCCCATCCCCACGATCCCTCTCCCCCGCGCCCCCGCGCTTGCCCACGCTACCGCCCACTCTCTCTCCCTGCTGCGAAGCTGCGCCCCTCCTCCCTCCCTGGTTAGATCCATCCGACCGAGGCACCGCCGCCGGATGAACACCGAGAATTCGACTCGGTGCTAGACGAATTAAATGGATCCAGCAGCTGTGACGATGGCCGGAGTTTCTGCCCGGCACGGCACCGACGCGGGAGGAAATTGGTGTGGGAGCAAGCAGCGCAACCAGAAGTAGTAGAATGGGGACTCAGACCAAATGTTCCATCCCCACATGGAAACTTTCCCCAAGATCCACGGTGAGTTGTTTTGGATTCTAGATCCGAATCTTCTTGGTGGTTGATCTCCATTTTACCACGGCCACCTCAACTACCTGCTTCTTCTTTCATCAGAACCTGAAAATACCAACGAGATGTAGGCAAGGATTTCCACACGTGATGTTGTAGGCAAGGAGATTCTTCCGTTTTCTGTAGTATATGCATTCTGTAAGCTATACCGATTTAAGGATAAATCCTGATCTGAATGTGAATGATGCAGTGTGAAAATGGTTCTCTGAATGTGAATGATGTTTTATGAAAACAGCTCTCTGAAATACTCCATATGAATCAGTGGTGAAAATAGCTCTCTGAAATGTCTACATGCCTGTTCTGAAAAGCCTGTATGCATGTTCTGCATGCCTGAAAATAGCTCTCGGAAATGCCTGTTCTGAGTATGAACAATAAAAAATAGACACTTTCAGTCTTATTTTCTTTGCTGTTCTGTATGCCTGGATTTGATTTTCGTACTTAGATCCAACTGCAGCTTGGAAGGTTGCCTACATGGTTCGTATGGCATATTTGATCACAACACAGTGCAATAATTAAATGCTTCAACTTGCCTTTGAAACAGCGAAATGAAACTACGCATTGAGAGACCATGATTCATTCTCAGTGTCACGTCTTGAAAACATGGACATGAAACCTCCCACTGAGACTGGCCTAAGTGCCCAAGCCACACCCCTAGATTAGGCACAATAATACCATCAAAGGACACATGCTCCTATGCTTTATAATCCCTCGCAGGTACAAACGGTTGGTAAGCTCATACACATAAGAGTAATATATATATTAATAAAGGTAAGAGTAAAGTCCACTAGCGGTCCTCGAACTTGTTCGACTGTATCATCCTAGTCGCTAAACTTGCAAATCGACCGTTCAGGTCCTTAAACTTCTTTATTTGAGTCATTTCGGTTCCTAAACTCGTAAACCGCTCGTTTAGGTCCTCAAACTTGTTCGACTGTGTCATTGGTCCCTAAACTTTTTCAGTCGTGTCTTCTCGGTCCCTAAATCTTCTAAATATTCTTCTTTGTTGCCTCGCCATAATAGGAAAAAAAAAATACTAATTACTAGCTAGAACTGTGGCTAACAAGTAGATAGGAAGAGTGTAGTAGCTAGGGAATAGGGCTTGTCTGAATAAACCGCCTGAGATCCACATAGAAATAAATTGAAGGTTTGCTATGAAAATGCTGAGGTGAAGTCACCGGTATGAAAGAGAATTAATAAAGCATGAGAGAGAGAGAGAGAGGAGAGTATGCCTGGCTTTGGAGGAGCAGCCCCCTCATGTCCTCCATGTGAAGGATGACTATTTGCACGCGGGCGTTGCCACATCTCATGGATCCGACAAATATCCACCTGGATCGGGCGCCTATTAAGACCTTTAACCGGTCGATAGGTAAAAGCTTAGCTAGCACAACCTAAGGCATGCATGCGACACGTACAGGGCAGGTCAGATCATGCTAGCTTCATTGGCGCTAGCTTAGCTGCAACTGCAAGTTAGTGATGGATTGTTTTGATTGTTTCCTCATGGGTGATGGAACGGATAAGACGATGATCGATGGGACACGTCGCCGCCGCGCCGTCGTCGGTCAAAATATTCTGCGATGGACGATGATCGTCGGGGGAGCCGGGGCCCGGGGGAAGACGTTCATCGACTGCATTGCATTGCAGCAGGCAGCGGTGTGATGGGTTGCCTGTGAATGATGATGTGTGGTGTCGGCCGACGGTGCCTGTTTGGGCGCGTGCGTGCGTGTGGCGCGTGAGTACGTGCTGCTCTATCAGGCTCCAGATCATGACGTTCGTGCACACCAGCTAATCAATATGCTATCTCTCTCTAGTCTCTCGTACAGTATCTATGCTTGGTTATGTAGTATTAATTAATTGATAGCTGTTGGAACACAATCTCGCTCGGCACGACCAACGTTATAGCAACTCCATCAGTTGGCTAGAATTAGTAGCTAAATTCTATAGTTTAGCCATTTGGTAAAGTACAAAACTCTTTAAAAAAAGAATAGGTCTACAACAGCTTTGCTATTTCTCATCTTTAGATTTCTAGCGTATGTGATGGCTAAATATGGTCACCTAAAATCAAGGGATATAGTCAACTTTCCATTTTACAAAGTCAGATAGTATATCTGTTGGAGCCTACTTTTTGCTATACAAATTCTAAAATAACCTCTAAAACAAGAATAGTCAAGCTGTTGGAGTTGCTACCTACTCCCTCCGTCTCATTTTTAACTCTCGTTCTCACTTTTTGGAAGACAATCATACTCAACTTTGACCAAATATATATTAAAAAACATTCATATTTATGGTACCTAATTAGTATCATTAGAAAAATCGTTAAATCCATTTTTATTATAAATTCATTTAGAGATATAAATGTTGCTAATATTTTCTATAAATTTAGTCAAACTTAAGAAAGTTTGACTGACACGCACCCTATAACGACACTTATACAGGGACGGAGGGAGTATAAAATTGAGATTAACAAACGGTAGGGATGCAGGTTTTAGTTACTTTAGGTCATTACATCGACTCAAAACTTTTTTAAATGAATTAGAATGATATTTCACGCAATTTGAGTAAGGGAAGAAATAAACTAGAATGAAAATTTACAGTAATGAGTTAGCTAGCCAAAACAACATCATTGGTACCCACTTGCATTCTTACCGGGCAATATTTAACCTATTAATTATTAAGTGAGTTTTTGTCACGATTCACTGGCCCAAAACTAGCAATCACCGCCGGTTTAAAACTGGCTTTCACTGTCGATTTTGATCCGGCAGTGACTAACCGGCAATGTTGACATTGGCATTTCATTGCCAAAGTTTGGCAAAGGGAGGTGGAGAGGCATGGGATCTAGGGAGCCATTGGGAGGGGGAGTGAGAGGGACCGGACGCGAAGGAAGGGTAGAGATATATGGTGGCACCACCGGATTAACATGCCGAGGCGGCGAGGCCATCAACAGATGGGCGCCGCCGCCTTCTCACATATCGTGATCTACCGCCGCCACTGAAACTTTTGGTGGAGTTGGCGATGGCCACCATGGAATCCAGTGAGGAGCAATTACCACACGCTTGCCTTTCGGACACACACTCGCCTCACCCGTGTGGCCGTCCCCATGCCATAAATGGATGCCTCCACCCAAATCCACTTGATGCAAGGGAAGAAAAGGGCACCAACTACCATTGTAGCCGCCGGATAAGAAGGGCACGGAGCGCTAGGAAGAGGGGCGTCGTATGCTATCGAGACGGGCAGGGAAGAACCAGGAGAAACAAGAATGACTGTCTAGAGTGCACACAAGATGTAGAAAAACTGTTGGAAAGTAGAAAGATATAAAAAACGAATTACGCAAGTGACTCTAAATGATGATCGAGAGAGAGAGCGCTTCAGAAATGATCTTATACGAGCCTCTGTTGTATAGGCTACTTGTCAATAATATACATCGCTCTTTTCCCAAGTTCAAATCAACTGACTGCATGCACGCTCAGGGGAGTGCACTACCACTGCTGCTGAAAACAACCAAAGAGGGACGAGGAATGGAACGTAGGTGATGATGATCCACATGTGCGCCCATGTGATATGCACGCGCTCCTCTCCTAGCTCTCCCTGCGACCAACCAACAGGCAGCAGTAGCAGATCAGAGGCAGCTGGCACTCGATCAGTCACCGCGTCGTGTCATTCCTAATCCTCCTACAGTCCTACGCATCAATCACTCACACACACAACAACAATGACATAAGCACCGATTTCAAGTTCTTCGGCTACAGATCATTTAAAAGGGCATCTTTCATTGCTTCCACACATTTTTTGCCACTGCCCCTACCACGCATCATCACTACCTCAGAGTCCATTTTGAAAGATGGAAATGGTCGTTTTCGATTTCCGAATGGGGGCAGGGTGAGTGCCTCCGGCTTAGCGCCTCTGTTAACTTAGAACTTGCAGCAACATAAATATCTCATAATTAAAAAGACTAAAGAGAAGACGTCGTTTTGGTGCGACAATCAACCTTCGCCTCACCTTCGCTTCACCCGTGCGAAAATTTTTCCACCTCCACGCTCTGCCCACCCGTGCCATCTCCTCACAATCATGCTCCCTCCCCATCCCCACGATCCCTCTCCCCCGCGCCCCCGCGCTTGCCCACGCTACCGCCCGCTCTCTCTCCCTGCTGCGAAGCTGCGCCCCTCCTCCCTCCCTGGTTAGATCCATCCGACCGAGGCACCGCCGCCGGATGAACACCGAGAATTCGACTCGGTGCTAGACGAATTAGATGGAAGGAAAAAAGCTTCAACTACAAAGTTTTAAATTTTATCAAGTACTATAATTTTGGTATATGATGTGTCTCCATCCGTGATTGTTTGAAAATTTTAAAAATATGGATTTCAAAATATATGAATTTAAAACAAATATTAAGACTAAAAAAACTTTAAAATCAAAAACTTATCAACAACAAACATGTAGATCGAGTCTGCCACTACAAATTTCGTAAAACCATGTGAACATTCAAGGTCGTTTAGGAATTCTAAATTTTGAATTTCAAAATTTATGAACTTACAACACATATTTAGGACCCTAAATGACTTCAAATAAAAAACTTTTGAACTATAAAGTTATAGATTGTATTGATAACTACAACTTTGGTACAAATCATGTCAACATCTGATGTCGTTTGAAAATTTCAAATTTCAAAATATGTGAACTTAGAATAATTATTTGGGACTCTAAACAATTTCAAATAAAAATCTTTTGAACTACAAAGTTATAGATCACGTCAAGAGATACAAGTTTGATATAAAGTTTGTTTTGATTCGTGTTCATATGAAAAGTTATGTTTTATTTTTTATTATAACTATTTATAGAGATGGACAACTTAAGACGTCCGCCTCCGTAAATTGATTTACGAAGGCGAACGCCTAAAATGATTGTCTCTGTTACTAGCCATTTTCAAATGCAGACATCTTACGCCTTTGAAAACCAATTTGCGGAAGTCCCAAGATCGGTTCCCTATATGAGAATATAGAAAGGTTTACAGTTAATGTCTTCACAAGACTCTGTTCTCCCATGGACATGAAGAAGAGGATTTGTACATGCAGAAATAGAAGAACATGAAGATTACTATATGGACAAGCTACTGTACCATTACTACAAATCAGGGTTCCATCAATTGCTACTTCATGATCAACTGCCAATGTATACATTAGTCATAGGCAATTATACATTCACCAAGTGCAACTTCATTACCATATGCATTGGTCAAGAATAGAGTGTGATTTTTTTTTATTTTTTTGCGAACAGAATAGAGTGTGATTCTACTACTCCATCATACAAATTATGAAGATAGACTTCATTTTATGGCCGTGGGCCGATAGTTTAAGAGTAACACATTAATTTAATATGTACACGACATTACTGTAATTGTGAAGATGGACAATTTGCGAAGGAAGCACATTGTGGAAGATGGCAAATGCAAGCTGTGTCAGGCTGCAGATGAGTCCGCGGACCACGTCATCTGCTCTTGCCCCTTATTTCAACTGTACTGTAGCTAGGTAATGTTATATACACACTAGCCATTATTGTCACAGATCGAGATTGATTTTGTAGACGTTACATAATGCATTAACAATAAACTCGTACATATATATACTTTTATTTTTCTTAATGAAATACGTGCCTAGGCACGATCACGAAAAATATATATATATACTCCTATATATTAGTACATTAATGATTAATCCCAGGACAAATTGCAATGGCAAAAAAGAAAGAAATGTTTATATTAATTCAGGACAAATTGCAATGGCAGGAAAGAAAAAAAAATGTTTATATTAATTTAGGACAAATTGCCAATATACGGCAGGTTCCTGGAGAGGTGGAGGTGGAGGTGGAGGCTTCCGGTTCCGGCAACTGCAAGAAGAAGTGGGCGGCGTGCACGCTGACGGACGTGGAGGAGGTGAGGCAGGTGGTGCGGATGCTCCCGACGTGGGCCACCACCATCCCCTTCTGGACCGTCTACGCCCAGATGACCACCTTCTCCGTCTCCCAGGCGCAGGCCATGGACCGCCGCCTTGGCTCCTCCTTCGAGATCCCCGCCGGCTCCCTCACCGTCTTCTTCGTCGGCTCCATCCTCCTCACCGTCCCCGTCTACGACCGCCTCGTCGTTCCCCTCGCCCGCCGCCTCACCGTCAACCCGCAGGGCCTCTCCCCGCTGCAGCGCATCTCCGTCGGCCTCCTCCTCTCCGTCCTCGCCATGGTCGCCGCCGCGCTCACCGAGCGCGCCCGCCGGACGGCCTCCCTCGCCGGCGCCACGCCCTCCGTCTTCCTGCTCGTGCCGCAGTTCTTCCTCGTCGGCGCCGGGGAGGCCTTCACCTACGTCGGCCAGCTCGACTTCTTCCTGCGCGAGTGCCCCAGGGGAATGAAGACCATGAGCACGGGGCTCTTCCTCAGCACGCTCTCGCTCGGCTTCTTCTTCAGCACCGCCATCGTCAGCGCCGTGCACGCCGTCACCTCCTCAGCCGCAGGCGGGCGGAGGCCCTGGCTCACCGACGACCTCGACCAGGGCAGCCTCCACAAATTCTACTGGCTGCTGGCCGCCATCAGCGCCGTCAACCTGCTGGCCTTCGTGGCCGCGGCCAGGGGATACGTCTACAAGGAGAAGCGCCTGGCGGAGGCCGGCATCCACCTCGTCGCCCACGATGACGACGTCCTCGTCCATGCCTCAACTGCTGCTGAATGAACCTCAACGTTTGTCTGATGAATGCATTGCATTGTAGGAATACTCGGACGGGCAATTAGATAGATATATCATCATCGGATAATTATATATATTGTTGATTCTACTAATTGATCAACAATTAATCCCCAAGATTAGTGGGGATATCCAAGCATGCATCTTGTGTGCTCCGGGCCGGAATGCAACGATTTGGAGTTTGCAGAGCATACGCTGGCAAGTATCCGCATGAGAAGAAAAAACAGGTTGGCAACAACTTCAATCAATTATATAATAGCGATAACATTTGCAAATTTGCACACGAAATATCATGCATATATAATCGCCTGGTGATATGACGATATATATAATATACTAACGTCGTACAGCCCCCAGCCTCACAGATCATGGGAAACCAGAGATATATATGATGGGAGCAAGCTAATTAAGATGTACTATTTTCATTTTCTCGCCGCCTTTCATTTCATGTCAAAACCTATATACTACGTACTTGACTTCGCAGCTCAACGTTGGGGCTCAGAGGTGACGATCTGTCTGCTGCTTTCGGCTGCCGTCCAAGACTTCACCAAATATATCATGACATCCATCCCATTTCCCCTGCCCTCTCGCCTCCCAGTAACCTCCCACATAGCGGAATGTCCCGTCGCTGCCATCCCTCTGGAACCATCTTGGTTTCCAACCACTGTCCTGCATCTTCCCTGACTGCAATGCAAAGCCATCGTCAAATTAGAAATTCCAATTAGAGCTTGCTTTCCCACAAAAATGAGAAGAAAGATATATATACCATTCGTTGCCTCGTCTCCAGTCGCAGCTTCTCAGCATTGGCCTTACCATACTCCCCGTTCTCTACATGTCGCTGATCTGGTCTGAGTCTTGAATCCGTTGGTGGAAGTCTCTCCTAAGCAATTAGTTGACAGTTTCGTGCTTCAGAAGTGGCGCAAAGAATAAATGATAATAATGATCCAAGCATGCCAGCAGGTCTATCTACCTTGAGTTCTGGAGTCAACTCGTTCAGAGTTATTGCGAATGATGAAAGGTGATAGCGAGTAGGATTAGCTGAAGGTCCATTTTTCTCCCACAACAGAGTCGCATCTGTATTCTGGCCTGATGCAATGCAGTTTACTCTGGGTGCATCGTTAGCAATGGTGCAGTACATGCTCTCATCCCACTTTCCCATTAGGGTCGCAACCTTGGAACCATCAACATCCTTAACGAATCCTTGAACCTTGCATACAACTATATCTTAGTAAGATCCATGAAAACGATTCCCAAGGAGACATATGGGAGTGTTACGGGAACTGTTAGTCATACTGCATTTTACCTGGCGATGGTTGCGCTCAAGGAAAGATTGTTGTTTGAATATCAGCTTGCATGAATATCCCCTGTTCCCACGTATATTCATCGTGCCATGGTGATGACAATAAACTCTACCGATGATAAGGTTATTAATTGTTGTTGTAACCTGGTATGGAGATTAAAAATAATTATTTGTTTTTCTAAAGAGTAAAGTGAAAAAAACTGAAACTAACACATCAAAGGTCACTGCATGCACGGGAAGATGGCGTGCTACAATACTTGTAGACCTGCTACAAAAGAGCTCGACACTAGAAATGGGTGAGTGCATTGGCAGTCTGCTAGTCACGCCAACAACAGTAAAGGATATTTACCTTACTCCATTGGAAAGTTTCTCCATCATCAAATTCTAGAGTTAACACACCAACAGGATCCAGCTGGATTGTTTGCCCCCAGAACTTGCTCTTTACATTGCTGTCTCCCCAAAATTTCCAGCCTTTTCCTTCACAATGGCAAGCCAAGACCATTGGATGATGACTAACCTGGTGCCAGAAATAGAGCATCATAATTAACTCCAGCTATAGTTTGTACTGAAGGTCTAACATCGTAAAACGGTATCTATGTGATCGCAACAATCAGTTGACAGGAAACAATGAACCAATGATGCAATGTGTCACTTTTCATTGAATTAAATCACTGCTCTGACTTGTACCTTTTCTTTTCAACTGAAATACTCATTTAGAAACTAGTAAAGCTGCATAATTCAGTTAATATTGCCAGTCCATTAATTTGTGTCAGGAGACCAAGCATAACTCTTATGATTTTAACAGAAACAAAAAAAGGGTGACTTTTTAACAAAGAATAGACCTTTTCAGAGAAGAAACGGATTTCATTTTCAGGGTAATCAGCTTCATAGGTTTCCCCTAACAATGGATTGAAAGGTTTGCAGGGACGCCCATCCGAGGAAGCATACCCAGAAACCGCAAATGCAGCAACATTAAGAATTCTCATCAAACTGTCCCCCTGAATTCATAAGCATAATAATTGAGAAATTATTTCACAAGTCAAATCTACTTAGCAAACCTTACAGTAAAGGTTCTAACTCAATTAATCAATTATCAGGTGAGAATTTGTAGCAATAATAATACCTTTAGGCCACATTCATATGCACGATCCAACAAATAAGAATATTCCAAGTCTTCAAAGCATTTTTGAAGAGATGATAATGGTTCGTTAAAGTAAACAGGCAGACATACTCGTGTAAGATCTCTTCCGATATTATCCTTGATCATTGACCAAAGACTAACACCCTTTTCCTTCTCAACTGGATCAGGCAACTTCGTGCGACGCTTGAAAAACAGTGACAAGCACTCACTGTTACCCATACCAGCCTTTGGTTTCACAAATTTATCACCATAAAGAAAGTTATCCTTGCCAGAATTTGAACCTTTCATCTTCAAGCAAGAAATTGCTGCTGAATCACTGAAACTCTGCCTTGTATCATAAAAACGATAGTCATCGTCATCCAAAAGTTCATCCAACTCCTGTTGCCCAACATCATCAGAAGATTCTGTATTGCTGCTCTCTGATGTTAAATTAACATGAAGCAAACATGTTAAAATATAATTTAGGCGGGGGGGGGGGGGGGGGGGGGGGGGGGGACTCAAAACAGGTCACACAGTACAAAGAGCAGCGAACATGCATGTTTTCAAGACAGAATTAAGTGCATATGTTAGAATAATAAAAAAACCATAAACAACAAGTGAAAGAAAAGGGTTTCAAAAATCAAGTACCACTACATTTGCCCCGTCCAGATCTGGAATATTCAGGTTTCATCAAGTGCGAGCGGAGCTCAATCATATTAGCATTATCATCTGCATTAAGTACCTGAAAAACACAGTATATCATCATGAAACCATGAAAAGGAATTGCAACAGTCAAGAAGGTGAATGTGCACAGTAAACATGATTTCTGTAGAAGGCAGTTGCCAATTGGTTGATAGGTCAGTAATGCATGTTCTACAATGAGAACATGGCCAATATAACAGAACTCTAGATACATTATACACTCACAAAAACCAAAGGGTTTTGTGTAATATATCTAGAGTTCTGTGTTTTAACAGAGGACACATCCTTTTGCGATCAAGCAGAGGAGTTGATTCAGCACATCCTTGTGTGTTGTGTCCTGTATTTTCACTCAATAGGTATGGACTCTGATCCTGAACCAGATTAGGATTACTGACAATTACTGCTCAGCCTAGAGTGACTTGCTTTTCCAAATGGTGGTGCCAGGCAATCAAGGGGTTTGATAAGAAGATGAGAAAAGGACTGAATTCTTTAACCATCTTGGTCGCTTGGGAAATATGGAAACATCTCAATGCTTCTGTGTTTGAAGTTCTTCCAAATGCCAAATTGCTTCTACAAGCTGTAGCTAATGAGGGCATTCTGTGGTGCACGGCTGGAGCCTCTGCTCTTAAAGAGATGCTTCTTCAGCTAAGCACTGAAATATGAGTGCTGTTATAGTCTACTGTGGTGTGAGTGTTGGGTTCGCGAGTCTCTCTCCCTTGTACTAGGAGTAAACTCTTGTCTCACCTACATATTATTTCTCTTCTTAATGAAATGACACGCAACCCTCCTGCGTTGTTCAAGAAAAAAAACATATTGCATAGACTCCCGATGGCTTGCTATGCCTCCATTTCTAGAAGGAAACTTACAGAGAAGTCGAAACAGTTCTTTCTTTCCTTTCTCCTTTTTTGCTTGACATGCAATTAGTTTTTTAGCTTATTGGCACATTTAACTTCTGAACAAGCAGAATCCATCAGACTTAGATAAAACTTAAAGGGATAAACTGGGTATCAAATGCCTCTGAAGAGCAGAATTAATCCATTAGTTGATCAAAACCGAAAAGAGTAGGGTAGCATGACTTTACTAATGGGCATATCCTGCAAGAACATTACCTCAAGCTGCCCTGGAAGACTGCTGATAAAGCTTACATATTCTTCACAGCGTTGTTTCATCTGTGTGTGATACTGTGAGAATTCGGAATGGACAATCTGTTCACAATCTTTAATTATGTCCTCACGAAGGCCTTCTTCATGCATGCGATTTCTAAGTCTCTCGGTAGAAAATGATGCATCATTCTGGTTACACAATAAACCCCCATCTGGAGAAGATTCAGCTCGAGAAGAAACAAGGGCTTCAATCCATGCCACTCGTTCATTAGCAGAGTCTGTTCTCAGCTGCAGTGTCTTGGTTGGAGTAATTATGTAGAACCGCCTGTCATCTGACTTCCTTTCACGGAATGAGGAGATCTGGAGATATTGAAACTTGACAAAATTAGCATTCAGAAGACAAAATCAAAGTTATGATGTTATGAAAAGTAGTTTTAGCAATTCATATAACCACTGCAGATCATTGTTAACACCACATTGATGGGCAAAATCTTGGATGCTGCAGATTATTTGTTTTTTTTTTCTATAACAGAGAGCTGCGTTTTATTCCTTTGAGATAGTAGGAAAGTTATAGAAACTCAAACTATCCAAGATGGAGAAGAAACACATGACGAGCAGCAAAAATAACAATTGGAATGGTATGGGCTATCGGATACGAAGTGAAATAAGTAGGATGGAGACAGTAATAATTAATTAGTTAAATAAACAATAAGCACGGAGAGAAAAGCAAAGGTGAGTGTGAAAAGCTGCAAACTAGTGATCAGAAAAAACCACTTTAGCAGATGGTTTCATTTCAGCGCATTGTTAATTTACGAACGCAATTACATTATGTAATGGTACTACTGGTACTTGCAGACAAGACCCTTCACTTTGTGACGGTCGTAAGAAAAGAGAAGTCTTGTTCATGGAAGGGATAGCATAGCCTGGTATGTAGTTCTTGGCTGCGCACGCTGCCTGCATCATCTTTGAAGCAGAGTATGCTAGTTGTTGACAGGCAATCGAATTGTTTGGACAGCAAAGTTTAATCTTTTGGAGCCCATCCCATTCCCATTGACATTGCGATTTCTGTTGGATGGAGGTTTGTAATGCTATCTCTGTCCCATTACCATTCGGTAGCAGACGAGAGAGGCAAGAGCGAGCCTGACCTTGAGGTGCACGAGGCCCACGGGGCGGTCCTGGCCGTATTGGGCGGGCCCAATGATCCGGGTGGCGGCGGCGGCGGCGGACGCGGAGGAGTGGCGTGGGATCTTGGAGTAGGTGAGGACGTCGCCGCGGATGGCGAACCAGCGCGGGCGCCAGCCCTTGCCGATGTTGGTCCACTTGTAGAGCAGCCCGGCCACGGCCGGCGGTGGAGGGGCAAGTGGAGGCGGAGGCGGAGGGGATCCTCCGTCGGCGGGGAGGCAGCACAGGCACAGCGGATGCGAATCGCTCGCCCGCATTACTATTTTCTTTGGGTTCGATTTGGAGCCATGGATCGCAATTCCTCGCTCGCATTTGGCTCCCCTCTCCTCCACTCCTCCTCCTGCTCTTTATATACCACTACTGAGAACGAGAAGAAGAAAACCCCTCGCCGGCCTCCTGCTGGCGCCCACTCCACTGACCACTGCTTCTTGTTGACGTCACACGTCTCCTTCTCGAGAACACTTCACTGCTGCCGTCTCGTCTTGCTAGTGACGATTCATGATTGCCGCCACTCCACGGGGACGGGGCTGCTCACTCAGTCACAACTCACAGGCGCCCGCAGGCCGCAGCCGTGACCAAGACAACAACACTGGCCGTGTGTTTCGATCACCTCCTGCCTCTCTTGCCTGTTCTGTTGGAGATATGGGCAAGTTGGCTGATGAAAAATATTTGCTTAATTAGGAGTCAGATGAAAAGATGATGTTTTTTTTGTACGGTGAAGTAAGTATGCGAGAATTTTTGAAATGGATATTTCAGTTCTTAATTTTTACTTTTTTATTTTTCATTTCACCTCAGAACTATTAAAGTGACCGTTTCAGTCCTAGAAACTTTATTTTTAGAACTCAATTTCATATGCGTACTATTAAAATGGTTCCTTTCGTTTTCAAACTTTTTTTTCTCTTTTTGGCTCAAACTTGTCCCTCATCCTATGTGGCATGCCATGCATCTCCCCATCTCCAGGGCACCAACCACGATAAATTGATAAAGAGGTGTGGAGTGCGTATAATGCTCAAGCCCATGTCTGTGTCCGCCTATAGCTAACCTTGAGAATTTCTAAAATTTGGGATGACCATCTTCAATAACTCTTGGAGTGGAGCTAGGTGCCTACTGGCAAACATCTCAACAAGCACACCGTCTTTTTTGTTTTTTGGCCCTTTTTTTTGAAAGATTCTCTCAAATAGGCCCCTGACGGAAAGATTTCAAAAAATGGACCCTCAGCTTGGCGCCATGGTCCATGGCGCCAAGCTACAACGTCATGGCGCCATGTATCCTGGCGCCAAGAGGCATCCGACGTGGCTACACGGGGATCTACGTGGCGCGTAGGCTTGGCGCCATGCATCTTGGCGCCAAGCCTTGGCGCCACGGATCTTGGCGCCAAGCCTTGGCGCCACGGATCTTGGCGCCAAGCCCCTTAATAACTGTCGGCCCTTCCTTTTCTTCTTCCTTCTCTTTCCTTTCTTCCTCATTTGTTCTTCCTCTTCCTCGCGCCCGACCCCGCCGCCACTCGCCGTCGCCGCCGCCGGTCGTCGCTCCGCCCGCCGCCGCCCGTACCACGCCCGCCGCCGCGCCCTCCGCCGGCTCCCGGCGCCGCCGGAGCCGCCCGTGCCGCGCGCGGCCACCGCCGCCCCCGCCGGCCGTAGCGCCCGCGCCGCCGCCGGCCGGCGCCGCCACCGCCGGCCGCCGCCACTAGGCCCGGCGCGGCCCCCGCCGGCCGCCGTCGCCCCCTCCGCCGGCGCCGCATCACCCGCCGCCGGCCTCCGCCGCCGGCCGCCGCCGGCCACAAGTAAGTTTTTTTTTTAAATTAAGTTAGGATTATTGAAATTTAATATATTTTTGAAGTTATTATTTATTATTTAATTTAGTATGAAATTTAGTTAGGATTAGTGAAATTTAGTTTAAATATATATGTTAATATTGTTTAGATTGATTATATAATTTAGTTAGTTATTTAGTTAGCTAAGTAGTTAGATAATTATTTATTTAGTTAGCTAATTATATATTCATTAGTTAGTTATTTAGTTAGCTAATTATTTTTTTAGTGTTAGTTAGTTTTTTTTTAGTTATTATTTTATTTCGATTTAGTTATTTAGTAAGTAAGTAGTAGTATACTAAATTCGTCATTTTTAGTTATAGTATGTAATTTTTAGTAGTTAGTAGTAGTTAATATCTTTTTTTAGTTAATTAATTAGTTAGTTACTAAAATGTTAAATTAATTGACTAAACATGATTTTGTGCACCAGAGATTGGCACGTCGGCTACGCCGTACCGCGGCGCGTTGTGGTTGCAGGACAGGCACGACGGAGGATGTGTACGTGCCTTCTGCACCCAGAGGTGGCGTAGGCTCGTCTAGCCACCCACCTACAGGGTCGCGAGACCACGGCACCGAGGAGGACGACGACGAGGACGACGATGACGACGACGAGGACGAGGACGAGGACCAGGGCCACGAGGAGATTGGACCGTCTCAGCTAGACGATGCTCCCTGGACTCAGCCTACGCAGCCGGTCGGTACCAGGCGACGTCGACCACCTGACCCTTATACTCCAGGCACCCACGCTCTTGGACACAAGGGCAAGGGTAAGTCTAGGAGACAGTGAGGGACTGTAGGCTAATTTGGGACTGTATGGACTATTATTATGGACTTTTATATCCTATTCTTATGTACTGAATGAGCTTCAGATGGAGTTTATGACATATGCACTTTAAACGTGGGTGCTGATGATGATCATATATTTGTTTAAGGTGAATGTCATAAATAATGGTTGAGTGGCAGGTAGGCCATGGCAATTACCAGCTCAAGAGGGAGGTCCCCTAGGCGGATTGGTGATTCACCCCTTTCCATTATCCTCATGAAGTTAACAAAGTGCTGTTGTGCAGATTCGAATCCCGCAGAAAAAGCTGCCTCACTCCAGTGCTCATTCATGAAAGACCTAAGCTTTGCATCCACAGCTTCATCGGTACATCTTGCAATACTGTCTGCCACGGCATATGTGGCAGCTGGGTCATTGAGGAAGTCCGAGCAGAGAAGAAAATTGACACCATGCAGGGAACCTGTACTCCTCTCACCAGCAGCCTTGATAATCTCAATGCTGAGGGGCGCAAGAACATGTTGCGGGACAAGAGGAAGAAGATAAGCAGCAATTGCAATCTGGCTACTAGAGGTGGCAGCAGTAAGGGCTAGACAAAGCTCCATTTCTCGACACCCATGGTTGACAAACCATTTCACAACTTGGAGACATCCACGCTCAGCAGCACGCATCAAAGGGCCAAGAAAGCCAACAGCATTACCTTCTTCAACCAAGCACCCCATGGTTTCAATCTTCCCATAGTGAGCGGCAAAGCCAAGGGCTAGATCCACATCAATGTCCAAGCTGTTTCTTTGAGCAATCTGAACAGAAGTACAAATAATGAAATGTATTCAAATGCTTTCAACTGCCTTTTGTGGAAGGGGGCAGGCTATATTATGGGTGCTTGGCGCCATGCAGCATGGCTCCAAAGCTTGGCGCCATGGATCTTGGCGCCAAGGCTTGGCGCCATGCTCCATGGCGCCAAGCCTACGCGCCACGTAGATCCCCGTGTAGCCACGTCGGATGCCTCTTGGCGCCAGGATACATGGCGCCATGACGTTGTAGCTTGGCGCCATGGTCCATGGCGCCAAGCTGAGGGTCCATTTTTTGAAATCTTTCCGTCAGGGGCCTATTTGAGAGAATCTTTCAAAAAAAGGGCCAAAAAACAAAAAAGACGGACAAGCACATAGTAAGAGTCTAGCTAGGGATTTTTTTAACAAGCTAGCTAGGGAATATTAGGCCCTGCTTGGATAAACTTAACCAAATCATGTGTAAACCCCTATTGTTGTGGCACTTATTTATCTTCTTCTTTTCATAGCAAAACCCTCTACGGGGATCTTGGGTGAACTAGATGGCCGTTGAAAGTCGGTTCTCATCCTTAAAGACGATAAAAAGTACTCTTATCGTTCCAAATTATAAGTCGCTTTGACTTTTTGGTTTATCAATTTGCTATGTACCTAGACATATTACCATATCTAGATGCATAGCAAAATAGATATACCAAAAAAGTCAAAGCGACTTATAATTTGGAACGGAGTAAGTCTCATGTCACGACAATCTCGCCGGAGAGGGAGGTCGGCCAAGAGCGCCACTCGCCGGAGAAGGGGCGGGCCTGAGCACGGTCGCCGGTGGGTGACGTTGGACTCGCTCCCATCCGTGAGATCCGGTAAATCAGTTATCCGTCTCTGAATATAGCAAGAGATTTTTAGAGACTCGGAGATTGTTTGCACACCTTTCTTAATAAAATTGGTTGTCTTTTAAAATTATTTTTGTAGTATTTAAAAGGTTATAGACTCACCGGTGCTAAAGAAAAATGACCTTATTAACCACAAGCTCAGCATGCTGAGACTTTACATCGGCTAGGGGTCAGACATCCCTCCAGCTCCGGCCAACATCCACAAATAGAGCTTTTCTATAGTAACTTGAGGAGAGAGAAGAAAAACGTTTCATGTGGTTGAAACGTTACAGCTCTGTTTCCTACGACTTGGAAACTACACGACACCACCATTGAGAGCTGTTTGTTTCATCACCGGGATCCCGTACGCCTGCAGCTACGCGCACGCTACTACTTCCCTTTCCTCTTCCTCCCTGCCTTCTCCTGCCATTCCACCTCCTGCTGCCTTCTGTTCTCCATCCCCTTGTTCAAAGTGGAGCAGAGCACCTCTCAGCAAATGGATCCAGCAGCTGTGACGATGGCCGGAGTTTCTGCCCGGCACGGCACCGACGCGGGAGGAAATTGGTGTGGGAGCAAGCAGCGCAACCAGAAGTAGTAGAATGGGGACTCAGACCAAATGTTCCATCCCCACATGGAAACTTTCCCCAAGATCCACGGTGAGTTGTTTTGGATTCTAGATCCGAATCTTCTTGGTGGTTGATCTCCATTTTACCACGGCCACCTCAACTACCTGCTTCTTCTTTCATCAGAACCTGAAAATACCAACGAGATGTAGGCAAGGATTTCCACACGTGATGTTGTAGGCAAGGAGATTCTTCCGTTTTCTGTAGTATATGCATTCTGTAAGCTATACCGATTTAAGGATAAATCCTGATCTGAATGTGAATGATGCAGTGTGAAAATGGTTCTCTGAATGTGAATGATGTTTTATGAAAACAGCTCTCTGAAATACTCCATATGAATCAGTGGTGAAAATAGCTCTCTGAAATGTCTACATGCCTGTTCTGAAAAGCCTGTATGCATGTTCTGCATGCCTGAAAATAGCTCTCGGAAATGCCTGTTCTGAGTATGAACAATAAAAAATAGACACTTTCAGTCTTATTTTCTTTGCTGTTCTGTATGCCTGGATTTGATTTTCGTACTTAGATCCAACTGCAGCTTGGAAGGTTGCCTACATGGTTCGTATGGCATATTTGATCACAACACAGTGCAATAATTAAATGCTTCAACTTGCCTTTGAAACAGCGAAATGAAACTACGCATTGAGAGACCATGATTCATTCTCAGTGTCACGTCTTGAAAACATGGACATGAAACCTCCCACTGAGACTGGCCTAAGTGCCCAAGCCACACCCCTAGATTAGGCACAATAATACCATCAAAGGACACATGCTCCTATGCTTTATAATCCCTCGCAGGTACAAACGGTTGGTAAGCTCATACACATAAGAGTAATATATATATTAATAAAGGTAAGAGTAAAGTCCACTAGCGGTCCTCGAACTTGTTCGACTGTATCATCCTAGTCGCTAAACTTGCAAATCGACCGTTCAGGTCCTTAAACTTCTTTATTTGAGTCATTTCGGTTCCTAAACTCGTAAACCGCTCGTTTAGGTCCTCAAACTTGTTCGACTGTGTCATTGGTCCCTAAACTTTTTCAGTCGTGTCTTCTCGGTCCCTAAATCTTCTAAATATTCTTCTTTGTTGCCTCGCCATAATAGGAAAAAAATACTAATTACTAGCTAGAACTGTGGCTAACAAGTAGATAGGAAGAGTGTAGTAGCTAGGGAATAGGGCTTGTCTGAATAAACCGCCTGAGATCCACATAGAAATAAATTGAAGGTTTGCTATGAAAATGCTGAGGTGAAGTCACCGGTATGAAAGAGAATTAATAAAGCATGAGAGAGAGAGAGAGGAGAGTATGCCTGGCTTTGGAGGAGCAGCCCCCTCATGTCCTCCATGTGAAGGATGACTATTTGCACGCGGGCGTTGCCACATCTCATGGATCCGACAAATATCCACCTGGATCGGGCGCCTATTAAGACCTTTAACCGGTCGATAGGTAAAAGCTTAGCTAGCACAACCTAAGGCATGCATGCGACACGTACAGGGCAGGTCAGATCATGCTAGCTTCATTGGCGCTAGCTTAGCTGCAACTGCAAGTTAGTGATGGATTGTTTTGATTGTTTCCTCATGGGTGATGGAACGGATAAGACGATGATCGATGGGACACGTCGCCGCCGCGCCGTCGTCGGTCAAAATATTCTGCGATGGACGATGATCGTCGGGGGAGCCGGGGCCCGGGGGAAGACGTTCATCGACTGCATTGCATTGCAGCAGGCAGCGGTGTGATGGGTTGCCTGTGAATGATGATGTGTGGTGTCGGCCGACGGTGCCTGTTTGGGCGCGTGCGTGCGTGTGGCGCGTGAGTACGTGCTGCTCTATCAGGCTCCAGATCATGACGTTCGTGCACACCAGCTAATCAATATGCTATCTCTCTCTAGTCTCTCGTACAGTATCTATGCTTGGTTATGTAGTATTAATTAATTGATAGCTGTTGGAACACAATCTCGCTCGGCACGACCAACGTTATAGCAACTCCATCAGTTGGCTAGAATTAGTAGCTAAATTCTATAGTTTAGCCATTTGGTAAAGTACAAAACTCTTTAAAAAAAGAATAGGTCTACAACAGCTTTGCTATTTCTCATCTTTAGATTTCTAGCGTATGTGATGACTAAATATGGTCACCTAAAATCAAGGGATATAGTCAACTTTCCATTTTACAAAGTCAGATAGTATATCTGTTGGAGCCTACTTTTTGCTATACAAATTCTAAAATAACCTCTAAAACAAGAATAGTCAAGCTGTTGGAGTTGCTACCTACTCCCTCCATCTCATTTTTAACTCTCGTTCTCACTTTTTGGAAGACAATCATACTCAACTTTGACCAAATATATATTAAAAAACATTCATATTTATGGTACCTAATTAGTATCATTAGAAAAATCGTTAAATCCATTTTTATTATAAATTCATTTAGAGATATAAATGTTGCTAATATTTTCTATAAATTTAATCAAACTTAAGAAAGTTTGACTGACACGCACCCTATAACGACACTTATACAGGGACGGAGGGAGTATAAAATTGAGATTAACAAACGGTAGGGATGCAGGTTTTAGTTACTTTAGGTCATTACATCGACTCAAAACTTTTTTAAATGAATTAGAATGATATTTCACGCAATTTGAGTAAGGGAAGAAATAAACTAGAATGAAAATTTACAGTAATGAGTTAGCTAGCCAAAACAACATCATTGGTACCCACTTGCATTCTTACCGGGCAATATTTAACCTATTAATTATTAAGTGAGTTTTTGTCACGATTCACTGGCCCAAAACTAGCAATCACCGCCGGTTTAAAACTGGCTTTCACTGTCGATTTTGATCCGGCAGTGACTAACCGGCAATGTTGACATTGGCATTTCATTGCCAAAGTTTGGCAAAGGGAGGTGGAGAGGCATGGGATCTAGGGAGCCATTGGGAGGGGGAGTGAGAGGGACCGGACGCGAAGGAAGGGTAGAGATATATGGTGGCACCACCGGATTAACATGCCGAGGCGGCGAGGCCATCAACAGATGGGCGCCGCCGCCTTCTCACATATCGTGATCTACCGCCGCCACTGAAACTTTTGGTGGAGTTGGCGATGGCCACCATGGAATCCAGTGAGGAGCAATTACCACACGCTTGCCTTTCGGACACACACTCGCCTCACCCGTGTGGCCGTCCCCATGCCATAAATGGATGCCTCCACCAGTGGCGGACCCAGGAATTGGCGAAGACTAGGGCCAAATCCTAGTGGCCAAAATCCAAAAGCAAAGTTTTCAATCTATATATATATGTGTATGTCAAAAAAAAACAATTATTCTCAAGCAAAGTTTGCAAATCGAGATCCAAAAGCAAAGTTTTCAATCTATATAATTAATAGTGTGATACAATAGCTAAGAAATACCATGGAACATTAAAAATCTGCGAGACGTACACTGTTGTCTAGTGACTATTTGGTGCATTCGCATCATCCACTTCCATGTCCTCAATAACAACTCCTAATAAAAAAAGGAGCAAACAAAAGGTTTATAAGGAAATTAGCAAGTAAAGGTTAATAAGAAAAGGAGCAACATATTGAACATGTAACATACCAGAAGTATTTATACTAGGTAACTTCTTCTTTCTAGTCTTCATTTCTTGAAAATGCCGTAGGATGTCATCATTTTGGATGGCTGCAAACATAGTTCTCTCAACATAACATACCATCCTATGATTCAACCACTCATCCGCCATTTTATTCCGAGACTCCGTCTTGACAACCTTCATAGCTGAGAAAATCCTCTCTACTGTGGCAGTTGCAACAGGTAAAATCAAGGCCAGCTCAATGAGGCGATAAACCAATGGAAAGGTTGTGTGCCTTTCACTTCGAACCATCTTTATAGCAAGTTCACCAAGATCAATACAATTTGCGAAAGAAGGATCAGCTCTCACATCACTAATGAAGTTATCAAGTTGCTGCGGAAGCCGATCATGATCATATTGGGAGAAATCAACATCATAAATCTGAGCCAGCTCAATTAGCTTCTCACGGTCATAGTTGGCAAATAAATTCCGTGGATCCAAACATGCAATGCATCTCAATAGCCGTGTAGATCTTTCAGCAAACCGATTATTTAACTCAACAATAACTTGGTCATGCACAACATTGAAGATCTCATTTTTGAAATGATGGTAGTAGGTTACCTGCTGCCCTCCACGGCCCCTTGCACGACCTCGAACAGTTACATTCTCCTCCATATTGGGGACAATGATGTTATGAATAGCACAGAACTCCTTGACCTCCTCAAACAGCTCATCCCAACCATGCTGTCTTACATCATTAATTTTATGCAATGTGATCCCAATCAGCCCAACAGCCCGAACAATATTCTGATCTTTTCTTTGCAAGCATTGTGATAAATCATTTGTTATGCCTAGTAATCTCATCTTAAGATGCAATATAAACACAAACTCAAAATTCTCCATTTGCAACAGCAAGCCTGAAGCTGTTGTTCTCTTATCTCCAACACCATCTTCAGCAACATTTTCTAATACCTCTAAGACTGAGTCCCACATATGGAAAAGGCGACACAAGGTTTTGTGATGAGAACCCCACCTTGTATCACCTGCCCTTGCAAGGCTAGTTTGTTGATTTTTCCCTCTACCACTAAAAATTTGACCATTTTCTAATTGATTTACAATGTTGTCATGGTGTTTTTGGGCCAACTGATCTCTTCTTTTGCAAGAAACATTGACAGTGTTGACAATCAAAGAGGTGATGTTAAAGAAATCAAATACTGATCCACAACACTGTGCTACTGAGACAACCACTAATTGCAATTGATGTGCAAAGCAATGTATATAAAAAGCATATGGATTATCATCTAGTATCCGTCTTTGTAGCCCATGAAATTGACCTCTCATATTAGATGCTCCATCATACCCTTGACCACGCACTCTAGACATAGACAAACCATGACGAGCAAACATACCATCCAAAGCTTCCTTTAGAGATGATGAAGTTGTATCAGCAACACACTTCATCCCGAGGAACCTCTCAATAACTTGCCCTTGTGCATCGACAAACCTAGAATCACATAGAGCAACGAAATTAGCATTCAGCTATGAAAGTTCAAACAAGAATTCAGCGACAAAAAAATGCAGACCTCATTACCTCAATACAACAGCCATTTGTTCCTTGATTGATGCATCCCGTGCCTCGTCAACAAGAACAGCAAACTTCCTATCCCCAATTTCAGCAACAATTGCTTTCGTGGTCAGCTCTGCACAAGCTTTGCACAAGTCTTTCTGAACTTTAGGAGAAGTCATTGTGTTGTTCTTAGCCGCGCTAGCAAGTAACCTTGCAGCTTTTGCGTCTTTTTGCTTATACCAATTTAGCATTTCTAAAAAATTTCCCTTGTTGCTTGACTGAGATGACTCATCATGTCCGCGAAAAGCATGTGCTTGCCATAGAAGAAATCTTACAACTCCTAATATAATCAGTAATCGACCTCTATATTCTTCTTCCTCCTTCTGACTTCCCCTAGAAATTACATGAGATACACTTTGCCTTTGATTTTTGTAACACTCATAATCCTTTCTTGCCTTATTGTGAAGCACAGAATTAGCATGATCATCAAATAATTTTGGTCCATCTTTCCAATTAGTAAACCCATTTGTTGTGAAGGATTCAATACCAAAGTTATCAACTCTCAATGGTTTAAATAAGTAACAATAGAAGCAAAAAGCAGCATCTTTAGAGACACTATATTCCAACCAAGCACGATTTGTGTACCAAGTATCATGAAAACTCCTATTTTTACCATATATTTTCCTTTTAGGATATGCATGGCCTTTTAGTTGGCATGGACCTAACAAGATGTACTCCCTTTTTGCATCATCCCTAACGTTTGGATGCATTTCCTCAATTGGTTTTCTACAACCTGGATCTACAATAATATCTTCAGGATCAAGGACATGATTGGAACCACCACCCTCCTCCACAAAATCAACATTTTGTGCTTGTGCAGCACTAGCTCTGGTCCTAGTTAACTCCTCTTCTATACCTTGAGATTGCAGTGTAGGAGCTTGGACATTTTGCTGTTCTGGTGCCGGCGATGGAGTAGCATTATCTTCAGGCTGTTGTTCGCCATGGCCAGTGGCATCTCCCTGTTGCTCAGGAACTGCTGGAGAGAAATACGAGATTAAAGTCCTTGTCCTCTTCATCTTGTACACTGTAATGGGAAATTAGAATCAAAGGGACAAAATTAGGAACTTGGAAATAGGAAATTTAGAATCAAAATTAGTTTTAGATTAAAACCTAACGAGCAGCCCCTGCCTCCTGGGTTGGGGCAGCAGCAGAGTGGGGCAGTGGGCGCCTGGGCGGGCGGCCAGGTGCTGAGGAAGTTAGGAAGAAGAAGAACCGCGCTGCCGCGCCGGCGCGCCGCCGTGGAGGGCCGCAACCGCTGACGCCGCTGGCCGGGGCGCAGTCGCGCAGAGAGCCGGAGGAGCGAGTGGCGAGCTGGCGGCTGGCGGCGCTCCGCGCTCGGGCGAGGCCGCGAGGGCGCGAGCAGGCGCGACCGCGCGAGGCAGCGAGGCTGTGAGGGCACTGGCGATGGGCAACGGCGGGTTGAGCGTCGGCCGGCGGCGGCGAGTCGCGACTTCGTGAGGAAGGGGATCGGAATACCGAGCGCTGGAGTCAACCGAATACCGAGCGCTGGAGGCCTGGAGCGGCCTGCGGCCCTGTCTGTCTGTTGCCCTGCTCCTCCCTTCACTTCACATGATGTTGGGCTGTGTCTTGGGCCAGAAAACTGAAGATCCGCTCCCTGGATATATGGGCCGCGACTAGGGCCGCGGCCTGGGAGGCCCTAGCGCTGCGTCCGCCCCTCTCCACCCAAATCCACTTGATGCAAGGGAAGAAAAGGGCACCAACTACCATTGTAGCCGCCGGATAAGAAGGGCACGGAGCGCTAGGAAGAGGGGCGTCGTATGCTATCGAGACGGGCAGGGAAGAACCAGGAGAAACAAGAATGACTGTCTAGAGTGCACACAAGATGTAGAAAAACTGTTGGAAAGTAGAAAGATATAAAAAACGAATTACGCAAGTGACTCTAAATGATGATCGAGAGAGAGAGCGCTTCAGAAATGATCTTATACGAGCCTCTGTTGTATAGGCTACTTGTCAATAATATACATCGCTCTTTTCCCAAGTTCAAATCAACTGACTGCATGCACGCTCAGGGGAGTGCACTACCACTGCTGCTGAAAACAACCAAAGAGGGACGAGGAATGGAACGTAGGTGATGATGATCCACATGTGCGCCCATGTGATATGCACGCGCTCCTCTCCTAGCTCTCCCTGCGACCAACCAACAGGCAGCAGTAGCAGATCAGAGGCAGCTGGCACTCGATCAGTCACCGCGTCGTGTCATTCCTAATCCTCCTACAGTCCTACGCATCAATCACTCACACACACAACAACAATGACATAAGCACCGATTTCAAGTTCTTCGGCTACAGATCATTTAAAAGGGCATCTTTCATTGCTTCCACACATTTTTTGCCACTGCCCCTACCACGCATCATCACTACCTCAGAGTCCATTTTGAAAGATGGAAATGGTCGTTTTCGATTTCCGAATGGGGGCAGGGTGAGTGCCTCCGGCTTAGCGCCTCTGTTAACTTAGAACTTGCAGCAACATAAATATCTCATAATTAAAAAGACTAAAGAGAAGACGTCGTTTTGGTGCGACAATCAACCTTCGCCTCACCTTCGCTTCACCCGTGCGAAAATTTTTCCACCTCCACGCTCTGCCCACCCGTGCCATCTCCTCACAATCATGCTCCCTCCCCATCCCCACGATCCCTCTCCCCCGCGCCCCCGCGCTTGCCCACGCTACCGCCCGCTCTCTCTCCCTGCTGCGAAGCTGCGCCCCTCCTCCCTCCCTGGTTAGATCCATCCGACCGAGGCACCGCCGCCGGATGAACACCGAGAATTCGACTCGGTGCTAGACGAATTAGATGGAAGGAAAAAAGCTTCAACTACAAAGTTTTAAATTTTATCAAGTACTATAATTTTGGTATATGATGTGTCTCCATCCGTGATTGTTTGAAAATTTTAAAAATATGGATTTCAAAATATATGAATTTAAAACAAATATTAAGACTAAAAAAACTTTAAAATCAAAAACTTATCAACAACAAACATGTAGATCGAGTCTGCCACTACAAATTTCGTAAAACCATGTGAACATTCAAGGTCGTTTAGGAATTCTAAATTTTGAATTTCAAAATTTATGAACTTACAACACATATTTAGGACCCTAAATGACTTCAAATAAAAAACTTTTGAACTATAAAGTTATAGATTGTATTGATAACTACAACTTTGGTACAAATCATGTCAACATCTGATGTCGTTTGAAAATTTCAAATTTCAAAATATGTGAACTTAGAATAATTATTTGGGACTCTAAACAATTTCAAATAAAAATCTTTTGAACTACAAAGTTATAGATCACGTCAAGAGATACAAGTTTGATATAAAGTTTGTTTTGATTCGTGTTCATATGAAAAGTTATGTTTTATTTTTTATTATAACTATTTATAGAGATGGACAACTTAAGACGTCCGCCTCCGTAAATTGATTTACGAAGGCGAACGCCTAAAATGATTGTCTCTGTTACTAGCCATTTTCAAATGCAGACATCTTACGCCTTTGAAAACCAATTTGCGGAAGTCCCAAGATCGGTTCCCTATATGAGAATATAGAAAGGTTTACAGTTAATGTCTTCACAAGACTCTGTTCTCCCATGGACATGAAGAAGAGGATTTGTACATGCAGAAATAGAAGAACATGAAGATTACTATATGGACAAGCTACTGTACCATTACTACAAATCAGGGTTCCATCAATTGCTACTTCATGATCAACTGCCAATGTATACATTAGTCATAGGCAATTATACATTCACCAAGTGCAACTTCATTACCATATGCATTGGTCAAGAATAGAGTGTGATTTTTTTTTATTTTTTTGCGAACAGAATAGAGTGTGATTCTACTACTCCATCATACAAATTATGAAGATAGACTTCATTTTATGGCCGTGGGCCGATAGTTTAAGAGTAACACATTAATTTAATATGTACACGACATTACTGTAATTGTGAAGATGGACAATTTGCGAAGGAAGCACATTGTGGAAGATGGCAAATGCAAGCTGTGTCAGGCTGCAGATGAGTCCGCGGACCACGTCATCTGCTCTTGCCCCTTATTTGCGACTCCTTTTTGGAGTAAAAGTAGGACATGAAACAGAGCTATCCCCTGCCTGCAACCTGTGAAACTCTCGCCTCCTAGATAGAACCTCTGATGAAGACTACATGCAAGGTCGACTTCCCTGCTCTTTTGTTGCTGGGAACTCTGGAAACACCGGAACGAACAATGTGGTTTTCCATGGGCTACAGCCCAGCTTGCAACAGTTACTTGCAACCTGCTGAGAGACGGCGAGGTCCAACAAGACTGAAGCTGAATGTGCAAGTGTGGTGTGATTAGTTCACTATGTACAGTAATCTCCCCCGATTCTACTGTCACCTGTAAACTAAAACTGCAGGTCTTATACTCTTATTGGTCTGCTTGGGCTTCAGCCCTCCATCACCAGTTTGCTGGACCGCCAAACGTCGTCATCGCCATGGGCTGAAACTACAGACACCTGCATCCTCTGTGGGGGTGGATTCAGAAGAGATCGATCACGTTATGCTCTCCTGCTCATTCAGTCATCTGGTTTGGGACAAAGCCCTCGGTCTCATTGGCCTGCGCAAATGCTTCATCACGGGCGTCCGCCCTCGTCCGGACGCCGCGCACCTCACTCCGCTGACTGCCGTGGTCATCCCACTCCCTCGTCCCATCACGTGCGACTCACTCCTCCAAAAAAAAAATCATGCGCGTCCCACTCCATTGGCCGCCGCGGCCATCCCCGCGTGCGCCCGGCCGCCTCACGCCGCCGATGCTTGCCCCATTTTGCGCCCTGCTGCTCACTCCGCCATCCCCGCACGCACACCCATCCTGCGCCGCCCTGCGCCCCCTCTGCCTCCGCGCAGCCATTCACTCCGTCTCCGGCCGGCCATCCACTCGGCCTCCACGTGTCCCACTCCGCCTCCGCGCGGCCATCCACCGCCGCACACCCAATCCACACTCATCCGTCGCAGCCACGACGTATACATACACACACGGTGTTGTCCTTGTCCTCGTGGTCGACGTCATTATGTTTGGTGCAAATTAGGACTAGGTGAGTGGGTTATATAAATTTTATTATATATGTGTGGGGTTCTTGTGCGCTAAGTATTACTTTTGGTGCAAATTTACGCTCCTGTTTTCATTCGGCGCGGAGACTGAACCTTTTTGTCCTTCCTATTTTTGCATATATTATGTAGTAATAGTATATAAGCTACTGTAGGAAATTATTTGTGTATGGGCCTAATTTTCCATCACAAAAGGACAAACACAACGTGCCCGTGGCCCGTGGCGGACTGCCGGTGGCGATCGCACCCACCCACCTCCACTCCGCTGGCAGGCGGAGGCGGCAGCGACATTCTGCTGAGCTGCAGCGGAGAGCGACGTCCATCAATCACGATTCACACAACGCCGGCCCGTGTGCCATGGCCATGCCGCCGCCGCCGCGGTCGCTCCGCGTCGCCGTCATCGGTGCGGGAGCCGCGCGCGAGCTGCGGCGCGAGGGCCACGCGCCCACGCAGTCGGGGGCACCTGGCTCTACGACGACCGCCAGCGCCACTCCAGCAGCAGCAGCATGTACGCGTCCCTGCGCACCAACCTTCCGCGCGAGGTGATGGGCTTCCTCGACTTCCCCTTCGCCGCCGCCCCGGACTCCGTCGACGCGCGCAGGTTCCCTCGCCACCAGGAGGTGCTGCGCTACATCCAGGCCTTCGCGCACCGGTTCCACCTTCACGGCCTCGTCCGCCGAGGGGAGCATCAGCAGCGGCACCTGGAGGGTGAGGTGGCGCCGGAACGCAGCCGCCGGTGCCGATGACGAGGCGGAGCAGGAGCAGGAGGAGGTGTTCGACGCCGTCGTGGTCTGCAACGGCCACTACACGGAGCCGCGAACCGCCGCCGACATCCCCGGCCTGGACGCCTGGCCGCCGGGCAAGCAGATGCACAGCCATAGCTACCGCGTGCCGGACCCGTTCGCGGACCAGGTGGTGGTCATAGTCGGAGCCAGCAACAGCGGCGCCGACATCTCCAGGGAAATCGCCGGCGTGGCCAGGGAGGTACACATGGCCGACAGATCGGCGCCCGCCGACACCTGCCGTAGGCTCCCCGGCTACCGCAACCTCTGGCTCCGCTCCATGGTGGACCGCGCCGACGCGGATGGCACCACCGTCGTGTTCCGAGACGGCAGCTCCGTCAGAGCGGACGTCGTCATGCACTGCACCGGCTACAAGTACAGCTTCCCCTTCCTCCTGACGACGACGGCGGGGGTGGACGAGGGCGACGATGCCCCAGGCTCCGCCGTCGTCTCCGTGGTGGATGACAACCGCATCCACCCGCTGTACAAGCACGTGTTCGTGCCTCAGCTGGCTCCTCACCTCGCCTTCATCGGCCTGCCCTTCAAGGTGATCCCGTTCCCGATGTTCCAGCTCCAGGCCAGCTGGGTCGCCGGCGCTCTGTCGGGCCGGATCCAGCTCCCGTCGGAGGAGGAGATGATGGAAGACGTGAGGGCGCTCTACTCGGAGCTGGAAGCCGTGGGATGGCCCGTCAGGTACACCCACTGCATGAAGCACAGCCAGTTCGAATACGACGAGTGGCTCGCGGAGCAGTGCGGCGGGCACGCCGGCAGAGTGGAGGAGTGGAGGAAGGACATATTCGACGCCGCCAGGAGGAAGAAGCTGGAGTGCCCGGAGACGTACCGAGACGAGTGGGACGATCACCATTTGCTGGAACAAGCGTACCAAGACTTCAACAAATACTCGTAATTACCATTTCTTGTGATTGGAATTTGGAAGCAGAACAAACAATTCGGACTTGAACAAATACTCGTAATAATTAGCATTTCTTGTAATTGGAATTTGGAAGCAGAGCAAACAACTATTGCCTGCATTTGCATATACTCCTACTATAAGGGATCTGTCAATCTATCCCAAAAGGAAAAGATTTAAAATGAAAGACAATGATGTATACCGTGAAAGGTACTTCAGCTTGTTTCCTTGCATTTTAAAAATTATAAAAATATAATAATTTGAGGGAAGGACAAAAATGATTTAAAGCGAAAGGCAATGATGTATACCGTGCAAGGTACTTCAGGTTGTTTCCTTTTCTTTTAAAAAATTAATTTGAGGACAGGGCAAAAAGAACATCAACAATTATGTGCACCAGCCGGGAACCGAACCCGGGTCTGTACCGTGGCAGGGTACTATTCTACCACTAGACCACTGGTGCGCTTTACGTTCAATTCATATGCTATACTTTAAATTATCTTTAATAATAGACGATGCCAAAACTCATCTTGAGCTGCATCACGAATGACATCTGAATATATATGAAGGTTTTGTGCCTACATTATACAAGTTCTGTACACCGTTCGGCCTGCTTTTAATTTGTTGGATCAGATCTAGTGTGCAATAATTAAAAAAATCAAGGTGTTTGAATTTTTCTTTAACCGAGCGAACACATTTCCATTATCATCACATGACGAAAACACAGCTTAAGGAAGGAAGGGAAAGTACAATTCAGACAGACATCTCGTCCACTGCATCCAAATATACACCCCTGTCTCCGTGTGTACGAGGAATAACCAACAGAACACTACTATCTTATTACTATTACAGCCCCAGATACCTACAGTTTATTAATCATTCCAAATCACAAAACAGCACTTCCGAAACTCCAAGGTTTTGACTTGCTCAACTTTGTCAGGCTTCATCCTTCACGATGCCTTTATTCTCCTCTTGTAGTATCTGTGACGGAGAGATCATCAACGCCGTCGCCGTCTTCAGCATGCATGTAATGTGTTGGCGCATTCAGATTTCAGAATCACAATCCAATCCAACTTTGTTGCCTGCAGAGCAAGGTAATAAATAATGTATAGCGGGTTGGCAGCGGATTGACGTCGAGGTAGTGGATTGCGGATAGCGGACGATATTGCGGACGATAAGTTCCAATAGTAGCACCCGATAATCTCATATAATTTTAAGTACATATATCATTAATAAAGAGTATAAATAATTTTAAGTGCATATATCATGAATAATTTTAAGTTCCACAGCTGATGCGTGAGTATTTGAATTTGGGGTGCGAGTCATAGTAGGTTGAACTAATTAGGGTTGTTTGCTTCCATGCAATTGCGGTCTGCTACACGCAATTGCGGCCGCAATATCGGCCCGCTATTCAGAATTGCGGCCGCAAAGTTACAGGATGCAAAGTTCAGAGCGCTACCTTATAGCAGTAACGACAATGAACCGCTACCGCTATTGCGGGTGCAATTGCGACTGCTACCGCCGCTATTTATTACCTTGCTGCAGAGTGCCTGCCTTTGTTGGAGAACACAATAAAATCAAATCTTTGTTACAAGAAGAAGAATGGAGGAGTTGAATGTTTGATTGTTGCACTCAGAATGTGCATTAAAATCTGCTGGCTCGACTCAAATGAGCACTAGCACTCTGTGCTACTACTACGTCCGTCCTAATCCTAATCGTCGTCGTCGTCGTCCAGCTCGTAGATGGCGTCCGGGTGGCCGTCCTCCAGCGCGCTCGCCCGCCTCCGTATCCTCCTCAGGACGCCCTCCACAGCGAGGTCGACGGCGTCCTTGGTGGCCTCCCTCAGATCCGCCGCGCTCCCGTGCCGCCGGTACACCACCCTGGGTGCCATCTCCAGCACGCGCTCCCGCATCGTGGCGACCTTGTCCTCGGGCACCGCCGCCAGCACGTCGGCGATCCTGACGTCCCCCATCACCACCGACTCCTTGGGTATGGTGACAGAGAACTGGTCGTACCTCCCGCGGGGAAGGTGCCAGCCGTAGTGCATCCTGGCGGCGGCGTGCTCGAAGAAGACCGGGATGCAGCCGGCCACGATGGCGTCGAACGTGGAGCGGCGGGACGGCGAGTCCCCGGGCGGCTGCAGGCAGAAGTTGGCCTTGAGCATGGGGCGCATATACGCCACGGGGTTGAGCCCGCACGCGACGGCGGAGCAGTCGACGACGGTGCACACAGCCGACGTGCGGTTGGCGCACTCGGCAAGGATGGCGCCCCGGATGTTGGGCCTGAACGGCCTGGAGATGCCGCCGGCGTAGAGCATGAGCGCGGTGCGACAGGAGCGACGCGCGCGGGCGATCCAGGACTGGAGGCGCGGCAGCGAGGACGGGTGGAAGGAGGTCGGGTGCGGGATGGCGTGCTCCTGCCAGGGCCAGGCGCGCGACTCGAGCGTGAGGACGGTGAAGTTGGCGAGCTCGGGGAGGCGGAGCAGCGACGTGGTGCCGTACCACCGGGGGTCGGCGTCGTGCGGCTGCGAGTAGTCCCAGGCGGTGCCGGCGAGGAGGAAGAAGTGGTCGTGGCCGTGGCGGCGCGCCAGGACCCGCGGCTGGTGGCGTGCCAGGAAGCGCGCGAGCGGCAGCCCGTGGAGCGCAGACGAGTTGAGGAGGTCCGGGTGGAGGACGTAGGGCAGCGCGTCCAGCGCCGCGTAGTAGGGGAGGAAGACGGCGTCGGCCTGGGCGGGGCAGGCCACGAGGCAGTCATGCTCCAGGAGGCGGCGGTGGAAGAAGGGCTCCAGGAGCCGGGCGTCCGTGCGATACTAGGAGCGGGTGCCGTTGTGGGTGCGCGGGCCAAGGCCGTGGTTGGCGAGGGAGGCGCACGCCGGGACTGACTTTGAGTCTGGGTCGGCCAGCGGGAACGCCGTGGCGCAGTAGAGGAGGAGGTGCGTGTTGAAGCTCGCGGGGAGGCGCCGGATGTGGATACGGCGGCCAGCGCAAGGGTCTGGGCCGTCTGGCACTGGCAGTGGCAGGCTGGTGTTCTTGTTCTTGTGGGCGGAGGCGGCAATAATCACGACGGAGCAGAGGAGAAGCATGAGGAGGAGGAGGCACGCCGCCATTATCGATTAATTCCCTCTCGCTATGGGGTTGATGGCCTCGATCGCGGGGTGGGGACGAATGCTTGGCCGGCCGGCCGTCATGCCATGGCCATTGTTGCCCAAGTGGCCTAGTTCAAGGAAGCACCATGCACCACACCACACGTCTCGTGGATCTGGGCCGCCGTGGCAGGGCAGTTACACACATACTCCACTTAGTCATGGGCATGGCGCCAACCACGACAAAAAGCATCGCCTTTCTTTGCCAGCTGTTTTTTTAACCTATATCAATTTATTTAGGTTGTGTTTGATGGCTATCCTTGTTATTGTAAAAATGTTTCAAATTCACAATCCCATGTGAATGTTTTCAGTGATGATTTAGCCAGTTGGTTAGATTTTGATTTTCAAATAAATTGTTTTTTTTACTAAAAACATGTAAATAAAAATATGCTTAGAAAAATCTAGAACTTCTTTTTCTATAGAATTAGCAGGAGCTCTGCTATGTCATATAAGAAGAAGAGTAAGCCAAAGTTTTACAGAGTCATATTACATTAAGAAGCAGAAAACACAAGCATTGAAAACACTAGAATGTAACATCTCCATTAGAGAACTACCCGACGTCCGCAAGCCTGCGTCATTAGCCCCAACTCTTCCTTGATTAGTCCCAGCACTTAAATGGGAGCTCTCTCCGCTTCTTGAAAGGTCCTTCGATTACATTCTTTCTAAATATTCCAAGTCATGTACATAAGGATTGCCGTTGTTGCTCGTTGTTGAGTAGAGGATTGTCCCTGGAGAGCGTACTCCCACCACTGCTGCACTGACTGCACATCTAGAGAGAGGGACCGAATGCAATCACCTGCCCAATTTTTAACAAGAGACCAAACCTCTAATACAAATGGGCAAAGAACACAGAGGTGAAGTGCCGTCTCTGGATGTTGGTCACATAGCGAACACACCGGGTTGCACAACCAGTTCCTTTGTAAGAGTTTATCTGCCGTCAATATTTTTGCCTGTATGAGCAGCCAAGTGAAGAAACGGTGTTTGCCTTCTGCATGTGCCCTCCAAATGGACTTGGAATTGAAAGGGGTTGTGGATCCTTTGAATTGCGCCAAGTATGCTGATTTTGTACTGTAACATCCATCAGTTGTCCATCTCTAAGAAATGGTGTCCTCTCGATCAACCAACTGGACGACACTTACAAGGTCCCAAAGCTCAATGAATTCAGACATTTATTGTACATATTCCATCCTCCATAGTCCTCTTGTCCAATTCATGTGCAGCAAGTCATCTTTTACCTTCTGATTCTTTCTCCATGCAAGTGGGTAAAGGTTTGGTGCAATATCAATTGGCGCGCGACCATTGAGCCAAGATGAATACCAGAAACTTGCCTCGTCACCTCTACCAATAGTGAGAGCTTTATCTGTTAGATCACAGGGTGGAGGAGTTCCTACCCACGGCCGATTAGGATCCACCCATTCATACCAGAGCCATCTCAATCTTAAAGCTCTTCCAAATCTTTGCAAATCTAGAATCCCTAGCCCACTAAGGGGCTTTGGTCTTGCTGCCTTAGGCCACATCACTAAACAATGCCCCCCACTGACATTCGGTTCTCCTTTCCAAAGGAATCCTCTCCTAATCTTGTTAATTTGCTTAAATGCCTATTTCTTGATTTGGAACACTGTGAGGAAATGCACTGGAATAGAGGACAGTACCGAGTTTACTAAAGTTAGTCGGCCATGTCTGTCCAGAAATTTTGCCTTCCATGGTAGGCGCGCAGTGACTTTATCAATCATGGGCTGCACATCAACCCTCCACAGCGGTCTAACATTTAGTGGCAAGCCCAAGTATTTGCATGGGAATGCTTTGACCTCACATGAGATGATGCCACGAATTTGATCCATAATTGTGTTCTTGCAGACTATCGGATATACCGCACACTTTTGAAGATTAGTTACCAACCCAGAGGCTTTCCCAGATACTTGGAGAATTTGTAGGGCTGTATTGAACTCCTGCGGTGAAGGATTTAAAAAAATTACGACATCATCGGCATATAAGCTGACTCTTAACTTGACCGATCCTGTGCTAGATAGGGTGCAGTATACCCAATCTAGTTGCTCTGTCAAAAAGCCTCTGCAGGGGGTCAATTGCTAGGACAAACAGAAGAGGCGACAATGGATCGCCTTGTCTTAACCCCCATCCATGATCAAACCAGGGGCCTCTAGAGCCATTCATGAATGCAGCCGACGAACCTGTGCGTAAGAGAGCGGATACCCAAGCATGCCATAGAGGCCCAAATCCAAGTTTCTATAGAACTTCCTGCAAATAATCCCATCTCACCAAATCAAAAGCCTTTGCAATGTCTAGTTTGAGGAATAATGCTGGATGCTTAGCTATGTGCAATTCCTTAACTACACATTGAGTGTACAAGAAGCTATCATGTATGCTCCTCTTCCTGATAAAAGCACTTTGACTTCTGGATGTTAGAGAGTCTAGAGAGGCGGATAGCCTCGTTGCTAGGAGTTTAGAGAGCAATTTAGCCACACTATGTGTTGGACTGATTGGGCGAAAATCAGCCAGGGAAGCTGCATCGACTCTTTTTGGAATGAGGATGATGTGCGCATTGTTGAGTACTTTCAGATGCTAGTCATGTTGATTATAGAAATAATTGACCGCTCGTAATAGGTCATGCTTGATAATATCCCAAGTAGTTTTATAGAAAATCCCAATATATCCATCTGGTCCTGGTGCTTTATCTGAAGGCAGACCATTTATTGCTGCTCTAACCTCATCAACTGAGAATTCATCCTCAAGGTGAAAAAGGTTTTGCGGGATTATGTCGAGGATGTCCTAATTTAGGGTGTGAGACCTTCCCTCCGGCATGCTAAAACTGCTGCTGAAATGGTCGAACACTGCCTGTTCTTTGTCTTGCTGTGCATACACAATTATGCCATTATGCTGGAGGCCTTGAATAAAGTTCTTCCTTATTCTTGCACTAACTCTCAAGAGGAAGAGCTTGGAGTTGGTTCCAGCAGCCCTTACTGCGCTTAGCCTTGAGCATTGCTTTGCTCTAAGCTTATCTATTGCTATTAGGCCAAGATACCACTGCTTCAATTGACTGTAAAACTATAGTTCTTCTTGGCTCAATAATCTGTACTCTTGTACCACATCAAAGATCCAAATGAGTTGTTTCGCTGCTGTCAACAACAATTTATAGTTGCCAAATTTTGATCGTGCCCAACTCCTAAGAGCCGAGGCAGTCCACTGTAATTTTGTTTGCAGTCGTAGGAATGGATTTGTTATAGAGAGATCCATATTCCATGCTTGGCTGACTTCTTCCATGAATCCAGGGAGCTTAGGCCAAAAGGACTCGAATCTAGAACTTCTTATAGGTTCAGATTCAGATCAACTTAAATACCATAGCCAGAAAATATATGGTCTCTAGTACCAAACGCTCCTAATGTGTGCGGGGCGGCGATTCTTGTCCAGAATCGGAACACTTTCCAAACAGGCAAACAGCCTAGTATCATAAATATTCATTCGATCAGGCCCAACCCAGCCCAATGAGAATGATGGACCTCTGATCGCCTCTTTGGTCTCCTCGACGTCCTCACTGCATCTGCCTATCAAACAGCACATACGAGAGATTGCTAGGTTACAACAGGCCTTCCCCTTGAAATATAAGGTTGTGTTTGGATGCGAGGACGAGGAGGGATGGGATGAGATGGCCCCGAGATGAGGACTGTTTGGTTCAGAGGTAAGCGAGGGCAAGGATGTCCCACGAGAGAATATTCGCTCAAGATCCGGGTTCGGTTCGCCCCTGAAAAAGCGAACGGAGACGTCCTCGATGGGACGAGTGCTGCACGGTCCGCACGCGCATGTGAGAAGAACGAGTGGAGGAGCGGAGGCTTGCCGCATTTGAGGAAGAAGGAAGAAGCAGGGACTCACCGGAGTTGCCAGAGTCGAGGAAGAAGCACACGGGCTCCGCCCCGACCCGATGACCTCTGCCGTGGGGGCGGCTTTGCCTCCGGACCCGGCAACCTCCGCCCTCGGCCCCGGGGAATCAGTGAGATTCACCACTAGACCCCTCCTAGGACGGGTGGGGTGGCGCGCGGTAGCGCTCGTGACGGAGGATGCGGGGTGCGCGAGTCCACTGTTGGGGATGAAAGAGATAAGGCAGCTCGCGATGATGAAGAAAAAGAAAAAAAAAAACAACTGACGAGTAGGCCCCACCTATCAGAGGGTGATCCTACTTTTGATGTCTCTAGATCAAGCAAAAAATAGGTTAGTCGCATCCCTCTTCAACCAAACAGAAATTAGAGTCGTCCTGTCCCAGAAAAACCATAGATGGGACCGTCCCACCCCATTTTAACTCCCAACCAAACGCTACCTAAGACTGTCTCCAACAGCGGGAACCTAAAATAGAGACCCATTCTAAGGTTTAGGTCATGCACAGTGAAAAGTCTCGTACCCAAAATTTGTCTTCTCCAACAGCTACTGCATAAGCGTAGCCCGTTTGGCCTGCGTGCTCCAACCGCCGTGGACCTGCTGCGCCGCGCCGCTCTAAGATCTCCCTACCGTGGACCTGCCTTCCTCCTTCCTCGCTCGCTTCGACTTCATCACGGTTCCTTTCCCACCGTCTCCGGCACGCCCGCTGCGCGCCGCGCCCAGCCAATGGAGCCCAGTCCGGGTACTCGTTGCGGTAGAGCTTGGCGAGGTGGAGGCCCGTCAGCCCGTGGCAACACTGAGGCGCGCAGCGAGGAGCTGCATGAGGAGGCGCGTCGTCTCCACCATCAACGTCCCCTGGCTCTGGCCCATTCGAGATGGACACGATGACCTTCTCCACCGCCTCATACGCGCGCTCCTCGAGGTCCTCATCGGCATAGTCCAAACCCGGGCCGGAGGCCAGGAGTAGCGCGTGCGCCTCATCAACGGCCTGGCCGCGGCCGCGGCGAAGGCGGAGGCGGCATCCCTCCCCGCACGTGCCCGCCACGCCGCGCCGCTCCCCGCCGGCCTCTTCGCGAGCTCCGAGGGTCGCATGCGCCGGCCACCGCAGGTTAGCCCCCACGCGCAGACCTCTCCCCACGCCGTCTGCGGTGGGTTGCTCCTTGTGTGGCGGCCGCGCCGCCTATGCCGTCCACTGTGGGGCTATTCCTCGCGCAGAGACTGCGCCCACCGCCTCCTCCTCCTCGACTGCGTGCTGGGCTGAAGATTTGCATCGGTGGAGAGAGGTGACGCATCTTTGTCTACTGCATCGCTGAAAGTCCAAGTTTGGTTTTGGTAATTAATGACACCAAGTTGCTAATACCATGTATTAAGTGTTTTGAGTTAGGCATAAGCAACACATGTGATGAAGGTGTATGTGGCAAGGAGTGGTGGCCACATGATCACAAAGAGATGGTGCATGGACATGAAATGATGATCATGATGGAGATGCACATAATATGATGGACATGATGATCAAGTGGAAGAGAAGGAACTAAGAGCGCAAGGCAAAGGTATAACCATAGGGTTTTTCTTTTGCCGGTCTAAGATGAGTAGAGAAGTGATTGACCGGGTTTATGATACATAGCCGACTATCAAGAGGGGCAATCACGGTTAGCTTAGGAATCAAGTGCCACTAGATCAATGTCTTGAGCATATGCATTAGGATCTAGTTGAGAGCTAACATAACGCCTCGGAAAATGTTTATGAAATGCTAACACACATGCACATGGTGGTGTACACTTGGTGGTGTTAGCACAGTTTTACGAAGGCTGTGGAGTTTAAGCGGTAGAGAGGGGTTTAGGTTCCTCTCTCCCTCCCGCCGAGCTTGCGAGGCGGGATTTAGCGTTTTTTGGGAAAGTGAAATGCCTATTTTCTACTGCGCCGAAAGTCGAAAAAGAAACGGAAGCGAACGGCGGTCACTGTGGTGACCAGACGCTGCACCGGACGCGGTCGCGGTGTGACCGGACACGTCCGGTCAGTTCTCAGCAGTTTTCAGGCGCGCGGGTGTTAGGGTTTCTGACCGGACGCTGGTCTGGCCTGACCAGCGCGTCCGGTCAGTTCACCTGTGCATGGAAGAAGAGCGCGCGACCAGTGCGTCTGGTCCTTCACGGAACCGAAGCGTCCGGTCAGGCGTCCAGAGGGGTAGAGAGCAGCGGAGTGCTGATCGGACGCGCGACACATCCGGTCACGTGCGATCGGACGCGTCCGATCGCGGTGGGAGCTTACTGGACTCCGACCGGACGCCAGGTTCAGCGCGTCCGGTCAATCGCTAGAGCGCGTCCGGTCAGAGCAACGGTAACTTCTGACGTGCACTGTTCACGCTTGTCCTGTAGTGACCGGACGCGTCCGGTCACCCTGACCGGTGCGTCCGGTCAGCACGTTTTGAACTGTGTCGTTCGGTAACGGCTAGTTGCGTACCGCTTCGCTATAAATAGAAGATGTCCGGGGTTTGAGGGGAACGCTTGTATTTTTTGAGACCTAGAGACATCCTTTGAGCTACAGAACAACCCCTCCACTCATCTCTTTGCATAGTTGCACATCTTGAGTGAGATTCAAGTGCATTGCTTGAGAGTTGCATTCTAGAGGCATTTGATCTTCGAGTTGCTGCGGATTTCTTGTTACTCTTCTGTGTTTCCCGACACGGTAGACGGCTTGGAGCAGCGGAGGTGATTGAGCTCGTAATTGGAGATTGTTGGAGCCCTCACCAAGTGTTGTAAGGGGTTCTTGATCCTTCCCCGCGGGAGTTCGCGAATTGGATACTCTAGTGGAGCTCGTGGCTTGGAGGATCCCCATCTTGTGTGCGGTTGTGCAGCGCCCGCCGAGGGCTCGACTCTTGATAGTCGATTAGTTCGCGAACCGACAAGTGGGTGTATCGCCACAACGGGGAGTAGCTTGCCGGGATACAAGTGAACCTCGGGATAAATTCTTGTGTCATTCTCTTCCCGAGAATATCTCTTGTGTGATTGATTTATTGGTACTTCTCATCTCTACACGGTGGTATAATCACTCGAAGTTCTTCTATCGTATTACTTCTTGTTTCTAGCTTGTAATTGTTGTTGTGTTTAGTGAATAGTCTTATACTAGACTTGTGTAGATGGCTTACTTAATTAGTTAGAGCTAGTGCTTTTACTTCGCCACCTTTCGTACTAACTTGTGGTTAAGTAATTTTTGTAGAAATTTTAATTAGGCTATTCACCCCCTTAGCCTATTTAGACCTTACAATCGCCTGGTACGTAAAATATGGGTCGCGATTGCGTCTTTCGTTGGAGGCCGTTTTTTCCAATCGCCTGGTACGCAAATTTAATTTGGATTTTTAGTTTGTGAGTTATAGCATTTTTTTCTTTGTTTAGCTAATAGGGCCGCCACTGTAGAGTAAGCACTGTACTACTCTAAATATAAAGTGAAAGAAAGAATAGAATATCGTTTTAGAGTACCCAATACAACAGTTTTTACTCTATATTCATTCTCTAAAGCTTTTAAAAGTATATCCTTTAGCCCACTGCGAGCGGTGTCACGGGGAAAACATCTTACTAGCTAGCGTGGATCAGCTATATAGGGTGAGGAACATAACTTCATTTTTAATTATGCAACTAAAACTACGTGCACCTAGCCCTTGTTTAGTTACTTCAATTCTCCCCTAAATTTTACTATGCAAAAAAAAGATTCTCTGTCACATTAAAATATCAGCAAATGCATGAAGTACTAAATATTGATAAAATCAAAAACTAATTGCACAATTTTATTATACTTTGCGAGATAAATATTTTAAGCCTAGTTAATCAAAATTTGGATAATTTTTACCAAATACAAACGAAATTCTAATGCAGTGTTTTTTTTCCCATTCACCGAACTAAACGAGGCCCTACATGAATTTGCCATGCTTCTGATATACCAAAGTTTCTATGTTTTTCCTTCGTATAAATCCCTTTTTTTCTTAGTATATAGAAAAAACCCATTCTGTTTATAAAAAGAAGTGGACACAAGGCAAACAGCGAGGAAAGGGACAGAAGAGATTTCCAGTACAAGAGAAACCTTTATCATGAAATTCGGAACAAAGCATCCACAGACCTGAATTAGACGCTACACAAGCTTAAGCCTCAGGTTCTTTCCCAAATCACCCATGAAGTTCTTGGAGGCTGGCTGCTAACCAACATCAGCAGTATGCACACCACGGACGACTCGACTCGACTATGCAAGTTTCAGCAGCTACAAACCTACTAAAGCTAACCGACCCCATCCATCATTTACCAACAAGTGCAGAGGATTCTTCTGTATTTTCTTTCTTGGCACTCAAGACCCTCCACTCTTCAGAAGATGACGGAATCCGGGCACTATCGCTTTGATGGTGGCCTACCATCGTCGTCATCATCGCCATCGTCGTCCCCGTCACCATCGTCATCGCCTGACCTCTTCCTCTTCGTAGAGGACTGTGCCTTCACAGAATCCTCACCATCATCAGCATCATCTTCTTCTTCGTCAATCTCCTCATCCTCAGCACCACCACCATTTTCTTCCGGTTCAAAGTCGCTTGAGTGTTCTTCGTCTTCAGCCCGGCCAAGGGGCTGAACCAGATACTCAGTTCCCAGCTCCTCCTGCAAAATCAAAATTGGAAGCAGTGTAAGTGACATAGTACATATCAGGTCCAATCAGCTTCGCCTTTCCTTTCATAAAGCCGGTTCAATCAAATCAGATCCAAAAAGGACCAGTCAAGTAAGTTTATGGGATCAGACTGACGTGCAAATTTTCATCATATCAGTACACACATAAATCCATTAAAAGGATATCTGAAATAAAGTTGTTCGTCACTTCCCAGATACAGCCTCAAGGATTTACAGTAATTTCCAAAGGAAAGATCAATCAACCTAAGAAAGATATGTAATGAAACAACTAGATCCAACAAAAGATGAAGATCTGGCATGGGATCAGACTGACGTGCAAGGTATAATCAAGAGGTGGATAACAAAATCATCTACCCTCAGTGGAATAGGTTCTCGTCATTTCCCAACTAAAGCATGTAGGACAAGATGCCAAACTCTTTGAGCACAGATTCTAAAGCATCGGATAACAACCTTTTTGCATTTGACCAAGAATTGAAGCCACTAGGGTTAAAAAAAACAAAGGAAGAATCCGGAGTAAGTGCTTTTGATCAGAACGGCAAATCAGTTTTTTTTTTGCAGCACTGGGGAGAGCTCTTGGCTCATCCTCAGAAACAGCCTCTGATATGAATCATCATCTCTAAAAGCAGACAAGCTGCAAGAAAACGTTATCATAATTTTCAGTTGTTTAGATTTACCAAAAACAAACTATAATAAAGATGATATAAAAAGGTTCTTGGATGGTCCCCTGTGAGAAACAGTCCGCACAAATCGCTCCATGAATAAGTACGCAACATGCGCTTTGGATCAGAACGGCTATCAGTTCTTTTGCAGCACAGGGAGAGCTCTTGGCTCGCCTCAGAAACAGCCTCTGATAACAATCATCATCTCCAAAAAGCACAACGAAAATTTAATGGCTTCAATTTTTTCAGATAAAATTTATAGGAAAATTGGAAGACTCGCTAATTTTTACAGCGGGTAAAATTTACAGGGAAAAACAGGCCGAGAACATTGCTAACTTTTGCAGCGGGTAGAGTTTACAGGGACCTAAAGGTGATTTTTGACAAGCAAACAGACTAGAAACACACAAATCCTTGTGGGGAAAAAATGCTAAGCAGATCTAAATTTATCTGAGAAAAAATTGCTGCAGACACACACAGTGAAGATCTAGCAGCACAGATCGATACTAATATAGTAAAAATAATTTTACGAGACTAAGAAATTATACCTCCTGCTCGTCTTCACCGTCGACCTCTTCTTCTTCGTCGTCGTCGTCGTCGTCATCGTCGTCGTCCCCGTCGTCGTCGTCCGCCTCCCCGTCGTCGTCGTCGTCATCTTCGTCGGAGATCTCTACAACCCCTGCCGCCTCCTTCTCCTCCCCCTCCACCTCCTCCTCGTCGTCTTCCTCTCCGTCTTCCCCATCGTCGTCCTCGTCACCGTCATCCTCCCCATCGACCGCCTCCTCCCCATCTTCCTCCTCTTCCTCCTCCCCGTCCACCACCTCCTCCACCTCAACCTCCTCAGCCGCTTTCTTGGCCGCCGCTGCCTTCTTAATCTCCGCCGCTCGCTCGTCGGCCTCCACCTCCACTGCCGGCTTCATCTCGACGAAATCGGATCTGATTGGATTGGTGCTTGGTGGAGGAAAATTGAGGGCAAATTTTGGGCGAATTTGTAAGCGGCGGAGACGAACACGGGGCGGGGGAGGACTGGGTTTCGGCAGATGGGCTGCGGACGATCCTGGCCGTCCGTGACAAGAACAGGCACGCGGATCGGTGACGTGGCGAACGATCCAACGGCTGCCGAGGCTTTGTTCTGGCTGGTGCGGGTTGGGAGAACGGCTAGGGCTGATGTCAGCGAAAAAGAATACAGCTTTTATTTTGCGGTCCTGGTCCTTGTTGTAGGAGTATTCCGTATGCGGGCCGGGCAGCATACAGTACTTGTACTACTCTCAAAATATGGGCCTGCCAATATCCTTCCTTATATTTATCATTTGTTTCTAAAGCATTTTGTGGCTGCTCATAAATCTTTTTCTCAGCCCGAGTTCGGCGCAAAATATTTATTTTAATTGTTTTACACTGTAAACTCCTCATTCGGCCTGGCCAAGCTCGGATCTAGCCCTGGCCCCGGCCCCAAAAAATGGGCACGACTCGCCCAATGGAGAACAAGCGTGAGGACATGGACCCTGGTGGCGACGTGGTCCAGTCTTTTTTATTTTTTTAGCTTTTTTTTTAAAGATTCTATTAAATATGTCTTTGGCGGAAAGATTTTAAAAAATAGACTCTTATCTTGGCGCCATGGTCGTCGGCGCCAAGGTAACACGGCATGGCGCCAGGGTAACTGGCGCCAAGACCTTAACGCGTGTCGCTGACGTGGCAGGGTCTTGGCGCCGTGATCTTTGGCGCCAAGACTTGGCGCCACTCTAATTGGCGCCAAGCCTGGCACTACAGATCACGACGCCAAGACCCTGTTTTAAGTACTCAAATTTACTGTGTGATGGACATGTTGGAATTTGTTAAGTCTTGATATTTACTAAGGTTTAGACATATGCAGATTGGTTAAGTCTGAAATTTTACCATGAGATAGACATATGCAAATTTTACCATGACTTGGATATTTAAAATTTTGGCTAAGTCTTTGAATTTACCACGAGATTAAGTCTTTAAATTTTGCTAAGTCTGGAATTTACAAATTTTGGCTAAGTCTTTAAATAACCAAGTCATGATAAAATTTGCATATGTCCATCACATGATAAATTTTAAGACATTTAAAATTTTATCATGACTTGGATGTTGCAAAATGGCTTCATGTTGTGGATTTGGATATTTAAAATTTTACTTGGGGCTAAAATTTAAAGACTTAGCCAAAATTTGCATATGCCCATCTCATGGTAAAATTTGCATATGCCCATCAAAATTTTACCATGAGATGGACATATAAAAATTTGTTAAGTCTATAAATTTACCATGAGATGTGACGTGTTAGAATGTGTTAAGTCTAAAATTTTACCAAGACATTAACAAATTTGATGCTATCCCATGGTAGTTGGTATTCTAACATATCCAGGTCGCAGCAAAAATCCTGACTACCTAATTTTACCGTGAGATGGACATACAAAGCTCTAAATTAACATGACTTGGACCCTAATTTTTCTATGAGATGGACATATAAAATTTTGGCAAAGTCTTGATATTTACCATATGATGGGCAACCTAGAAATTGTCTAAGTCTAGAATTTTACTATCACTTGACTATGCTAGAATTTCGTTAAGTCTGGATTTTTACTATGATTTGAACATTGAAAAATTTAAAATTTTACCATGACTTGATATTGAAAAAGAGCTTCATGTTTTGGACTTGGATATTTAAAATTTTACCATGACTTGGACCCTAATTTTACTATAAGATGGAATTTTAAGTCACGTAAAAAGAGCTTAATGTTAAGTCATGGAATTAGGGTCCAAGTCATGGTAAAATTTTAAATATCCAAGTACAAAATATGAAGCCCCTTTTCAATATCCAAGTCATGGTAAAATTTTAAATTTATCAATGTCCAAATCACAGTAAAAATCCAGACTTAGCCATATTTCCATCCCCATTCCATAGTAAATTTAAAGACTTAGCTAAATAAATATGGATTTTTGCTACGGCTTGAATATGTTAGAATACCCACTACCATGTGGTAGACATATGGAAAAATAGTTTTTTACCATGACTTGGACATTTATAAATTTGAAATTTTAACATGACTTGGATATTGAGAAATGTGACTAACTCTAGAGTTTTTACGGTGACTTTCTGTTTGATCACTTAGAACAACCTAGAAATACTTAGGATAAAAAATGATATACATGGTAACAGGTCTGTGGCGTCAGGCTTGGCGCCAATGACGATGGCGCCAAGCTTGGCGCCAATGGTGACGACGCCAAGGTGCTGCCACGTCAGCGCCAGCTCGGCGTCGTCGGCCAAGTGGCATGGGGGCTTGGCGCCAACGTTAACGGCGCCAAGCTGTGTTATCTTGGCGCCAGCGTTAATGGCGCCAAGCCCACTACTATAATCTACATGGTTCCCTAGAGTTCAAATCCTAGGGAAAGACTCAAAAAACACTAGGAAAATGTTTTCCCTAGGAATTCTCGTGGGGAAAGATTCGTAGGGAGAATTTCGACGGGAAAGAGAATGTGCCCTAGGGTTTTCATGAGAACCCTAGGGAAAGAAATTTTCCCTAGGAATCCTAGACCGTAGGGAAACCAACTCACCTGACATGCACCTGTGCCCGTAAAGAGTCTTTCCCTACGGTTTCGCATCCTAGGAAACTGATATGCTGCATTTTGTTTTTCATTTACTTTTTTATTTCTGTTTCAATCAATTTTTCAATTTGCATTGATAACAAGAAGAATTCATCCGGAACAATTTTTATTGCTTGGAATCCAAGATCCACAACTGCGTTCATTCCTTGCGATTGAAATTACACGACTTATTTGTTACAGCTTACAATCATCATTGGTACAATAAATACGATTGTTACAAAGGAACAGGTACATGCATTATATATATATATATATATATATATATATATATATATATATATATATATATATATATATATATATATATATAAATATAAACAGCAGAAGGACGGACTAAATCGAAGCCCTTTCACAGAAATAAATAACAAATTGGCAATACTCATACAAATCTAAAATAGTTGTTTCTGTGGCGGAGACGACAGTATCATGCTAGCAGCAAGCAAAATCTATTCACAATCTCACCATCTGTTGGTTGATAACAAGGTGGAGCTCACGCGACGCAATAGCCGACCACAGCAATGCGGAGCCTAGGCTCCGGCATGGCATGGCCGCCGAAGAGCAAGAGCCGCTGGTGCGATGGCTGGGCGATGGCTCGCGACGGAGCTGAGCGCGACGGCCGAAGAGGAGGGGATCCGGCGGTGTTGGTGGAGGAGAGGCTGCCGTGGAAGGTGAGGCCTAGATCAAGGAAGGGGAAGTACCATGAACTTGAGGGAAGGCCAGGACTCCATGGTCTCCATATGCTGCCGCCGGAGCTTTGAATCTGAGAAGAGGAAGAACACAGAAGTGGATCTGAGAAGGAAGTAATAATGTGAAAGAGGAAACAGGAGGAATATAAAGTGATAAGGCTTAGGTGGGCCTAACTGTGCACACAGAGCGCGCGCGGGATTTTTCAGGCCACCGAAACTTTTGCTGTCCAAATTTTTTAGCGCGCCCAGAGATATATCCCTAGAGTTTGGTGTTTTCCTAGGGAAAGCTGGCACCTGTACACTCCGGTGGCATCGACAGAATCACTGTCTCCAATCTCTCCTGACGAAAACAAGCCAGATCCTAGGGAAAGGTATGGTTCCCTAGAGTTTTGAAACAGCATCATAGGGAAAGAAACTATCCTTACGGCAGTGAAAATTTTCCTAGGGAAACAAAAATACCCTAGGGAAACTTGTTGATTCTAGTAGTGCCTGAGTCCATTTTCTGAAATCTTTCCATCAGAGGCATATTTGAGAAAATCTTTTGAAAAAGGGCTTAAAAAAAAGACGGCGACGTGGTCACGTGGAAGCCGAGATTGCATGGAGGAGCACGAGAAGGCCCTGTCAGTGGCAAAGAGCACGAGCGATGGGGTAGAGGAGGAGCACAACAACTTTGGGGACCTTAGGAGCAACCGTCCGGAGAAGAAGAAGTGCATGCGTGATGGTAAAAAGTTGCTCGCAGACCGTTATGAGGAAAAGCCCCCTTTTCACATTGTATTTAGGAATCCGCTTAGCCGTATGATGGTGGGAATAGAATGAGAAGTGTCACGTAGTGACCTAAATCGTTTTTATCCCTCTACAATCGGACACAAAAGCTATCCTAGGCACGGCCATAGTTCTTTCTTATGATGTTCCACTCGTGTTCAAGCACATGACTTGACATAAGTGCTATTATTTTTCTATATTTATTTCAAGGTATAATGGCACTGGTAAATGAGTGCATGTAGGTTGCAACGGAATAGCAATCATGTATGCACGTGTAATATTTATATGATACTATTATTACGAATTTTCTCAATCAACACCATTTCATTTAAATTTGGGTGGTCTTTTTGGTGCAATTAGTGTATTCGTTCACTACTGGCCTAACATAAAAAAGAAATCAAATATTGTTCGTAATGAATACAAGAAAGGCACTACCATTTGTTGATTTCAGAGCATAATCAAGCATGTATAACTTAAATGTCTGATACAAACATATTCCAATATGACTGTACATGTAAACAGATAAATTTTTACACGTGCATCTTGTCATGGTAACCATGTACAAAGACAATATATACGATCTGATCAAGTAAGGCCCCTATGGTTAATAAGCAATCATACATGTGTTTTGACTTTTAGCAGATCAAATGGGAGGGAGCAGATTAATTGAAGTTGCATAACCAATCGAAGGTATATAAGCCGGCTGAAAAATACTGTTGGCTGATTTGTTGTGAGAGAAAACACCGTTCCGACTAAAAAACAAGCTGAAAAGTACGGATTATAAGCCGGATGAACATAAGTGGATTGCGGGCCCTCAAGAACTTAGCAGGTAGCTGAAGCTCTGAATTTGCAGACGAAAGTTGCATGGTCGTGGAACCGCAATGCCGCCACACAACACAACGTGGACGTGGACGGCAGGGTGCTCGAGGCGCCCGTGGGCCGTCTCATGTATCACATCATTAGTGGGCTGGGCTCATAATCTAGCTAGCTGCAGCCGATTTTGATCAAAATCCCCCAGTTCCTTCCTGCTTTGCACCCGGGGCTGGCTGGGCTGGGCTGGGCTGCCCACCGACCGCATGTCTCTAGAAGGCACACTGTTTAGCTTGTCAGGTGGGTGGGATATTTTGCGGCGCTGTCGGCCTTGTATTTGCCAGCAAATTTGACGGCCACATAGAGGGCTACAGAGATCCTCACGTCGGTGGATCAGCATCACGGTCACATCTCATCCCAACGAGGTGCACGCGCCTGTCTCTATCGCTAGGGTTTGAAGCATTCAATTTTGGCGTGAAATTGCATTTAGACCGTGGGTAATCTAAAACGATACTCTAAAGTTTTACAGTATAAATATAGAGTAAAAATTACTGCACTGGGTACTTTAAAACGATACTCTATTCTTTTTCTCACTCTATATTTAGAGTGGTACAGTGCTTACTCTATACTATATAGTGGCGGGCCCCACTAGCTAAACAAAGGAAAAAATGCTATAAAACCAAAAATCCAAATTAAATTTCGATTGCACCATTAAATTCGTCTCAATAAATACTTCAAAACTAAATCACACATGGATATATTTAGATAAAGTGACAAGTGGGTCCCACAGTGGATAGAGTGGATAGAGGATGATATCGAGGATGGATAGGTGCGGAAGAATTGAGTATAGAGGAGAGAATCTTGCTGACTAAGGGCCTGTTTGGTTTCAAGTTGTTAAAGTTTAACTCCCATCACATCAATGTATGCATGTCGACACAGATTAGGAGTAATTTACGAGACGAATCTATTAAGTCTAATTAGTCCCAAATTAAAAACTTTTTGTTAAATAAAATGAAAGTGCTACAGTATTTATTAAACTTTAACTCCTCAAACCAAACACCACTAAGACACCGGGTCCATCGCCGAGAAAGAGGACGAAACAGCGCAGGCCCACAGGCGCGCGGGAGCAGCATATTTTAATCCGCCCACATCTCAGGTGTCGTCGACTTTTTTTATATTGATTGAGGATGTGGGGCTCGTTTCGTCAGATTTCAGCAGAATTATTCCACTGTTTGTTTCTGAAACTCCCAACATATCGACGATGCTTCCTCCGTTTTCCAACACTTACGTATACTCATTTTTTTAATTTAGTAAAGGTCGCCAATAAAATCGATTTTTTCACTTTTATTTAAACTATGTTGGGACTACATAAAAAAGTTAGCCTTTACTAATTGATTATTACAAGTTTCTTGAGTTCTAGAAGAGCGGACGCAGCGCTAGGGCCTCCCAGGCCGCGGCCCTAGTCGCGGCCCATATATCCAGGGAGCGGATCTTCAGTTTTCTGGCCCAAGACACAGCCCAACATCATGTGAAGTGAAGGGAGGAGCAGGGCAACAGACAGACAGGGCCGCAGGCCGCTCCAGGCCTCCAGCGCTCGGTATTCGGTTGACTCCAGCGCTCGGTATTCCGATCCCCTTCCTCACGAAGTCGCGACTCGCCGCCGCCGGCCGACGCTCAACCCGCCGTTGCCCATCGCCAGTGCCCTCACAGCCTCGCTGCCTCGCGCGGTCGCGCCTGCTCGCGCCCTCGCGGCCTCGCCCGAGCGCGGAGCGCCGCCAGCCGCCAGCTCGCCACTCGCTCCTCCGGCTCTCTGCGCGACTGCGCCCCGGCCAGCGGCGTCAGCGGTTGCGGCCCTCCACGGCGGCGCGCCGGCGCGGCAGCGCGGTTCTTCTTCTTCCTAACTTCCTCAGCACCTGGCCGCCCGCCCAGGCGCCCACTGCCCCACTCTGCTGCTGCCCCAACCCAGGAGGCAGGGGCTGCTCGTTAGGTTTTAATCTAAAACTAATTTTGATTCTAAATTTCCTATTTCCAAGTTCCTAATTTTGTCCCTTTGATTCTAATTTCCCATTACAGTGTACAAGATGAAGAGGACAAGGACTTTAATCTCGTATTTCTCTCCAGCAGTTCCTGAGCAACAGGGAGATGCCACTGGCCATGGCGAACAACAGCCTGAAGATAATGCTACTCCATCGCCGGCACCAGAACAGCAAAATGTCCAAGCTCCTACACTGCAATCTCAAGGTATAGAAGAGGAGTTAACTAGGACCAGAGCTAGTGCTGCACAAGCACAAAATGTTGATTTTGTGGAGGAGGGTGGTGGTTCCAATCATGTCCTTGATCCTGAAGATATTATTGTAGATCCAGGTTGTAGAAAACCAATTGAGGAAATGCATCCAAACGTTAGGGATGATGCAAAAAGGGAGTACATCTTGTTAGGTCCATGCCAACTAAAAGGCCATGCATATCCTAAAAGGAAAATATATGGTAAAAATAGGAGTTTTCATGATACTTGGTACACAAATCGTGCTTGGTTGGAATATAGTGTCTCTAAAGATGCTGCTTTTTGCTTCTATTGTTACTTATTTAAACCATTGAGAGTTGATAACTTTGGTATTGAATCCTTCACAACAAATGGGTTTACTAATTGGAAAGATGGACCAAAATTATTTGATGATCATGCTAATTCTGTGCTTCACAATAAGGCAAGAAAGGATTATGAGTGTTACAAAAATCAAAGGCAAAGTGTATCTCATGTAATTTCTAGGGGAAGTCAGAAGGAGGAAGAAGAATATAGAGGTCGATTACTGATTATATTAGGAGTTGTAAGATTTCTTCTATGGCAAGCACATGCTTTTCGCGGACATGATGAGTCATCTCAGTCAAGCAACAAGGGAAATTTTTTAGAAATGCTAAATTGGTATAAGCAAAAAGACGCAAAAGCTGCAAGGTTACTTGCTAGCGCGGCTAAGAACAACACAATGACTTCTCCTAAAGTTCAGAAAGACTTGTGCAAAGCTTGTGCAGAGCTGACCACGAAAGCAATTGTTGCTGAAATTGGGGATAGGAAGTTTGCTGTTCTTGTTGACGAGGCACGGGATGCATCAATCAAGGAACAAATGGCTGTTGTATTGAGGTAATGAGGTCTGCATTTTTTTGTCGCTGAATTCTTGTTTGAACTTTCATAGCTGAATGCTAATTTCGTTGCTCTATGTGATTCTAGGTTTGTCGATGCACAAGGGCAAGTTATTGAGAGGTTCCTCGGGATGAAGTGTGTTGCTGATACAACTTCATCATCTCTAAAGGAAGCTTTGGATGGTATGTTTGCTCGTCATGGTTTGTCTATGTCTAGAGTGCGTGGTCAAGGGTATGATGGAGCATCTAATATGAGAGGTCAATTTCATGGGCTACAAAGACGGATACTAGATGATAATCCATATGCTTTTTATATACATTGCTTTGCACATCAATTGCAATTAGTGGTTGTCTCAGTAGCACAGTGTTGTGGATCAGTATTTGATTTCTTTAACATCACCTCTTTGATTGTCAACACTGTCAATGTTTCTTGCAAAAGAAGAGATCAGTTGGCCCAAAAACACCATGACAACATTGTAAATCAATTAGAAAATGGTCAAATTTTTAGTGGTAGAGGGAAAAATCAACAAACTAGCCTTGCAAGGGCAGGTGATACAAGGTGGGGTTCTCATCACAAAACCTTGTGTCGCCTTTTCCATATGTGGGACTCAGTCTTAGAGGTATTAGAAAATGTTGCTGAAGATGGTGTTGGAGATAAGAGAACAACAGCTTCAGGCTTGCTGTTGCAAATGGAGAATTTTGAGTACTATCATATTTTTTATAAAGACAAATAATGTATATGTTGGTTCGCATGCCTAGATGTCAAGTATTTGAAGAATGGAAATTGGAAAGTAATGTTGTCACTAAGGCCTTGTTTAGATCCCAAATTCTCCCCCCAAATTCTACTATGCAAAAAGGAGATTTCCCATCACATCAAAATGCCGGCAAATGCATGGAGTACTAAATATAGATGAAATCAAAAACTAATTACACAGTTTTGTTGTACTTTACGAGACGAACATTTTAAGTCTAATTAATCAATTTTTAGATAATTTTTTACACTAAAAAACAAAAGCTGCTACAGTTTTCACTGTAGCAGCTTTCCCCGAATCGGCCGGCCGAATTCGGGAAGTAAACACGGCCTAAGCTGCTAGGCACACAACATTAATTGAAGCATGAAGAATCAGTGTGTTAGCTTCGATAGGTCTGGGCTGATTTTTTAAGCATGTCACTGGGCCTGATGGGTCGAACAACCTAGTGCAAAGTGCAACATTTGTAGCCCGGTTCATCAAGGTCCGAAATTGGGCCTAGCCCTTGGGGCCAACTGCTCAGCGTGCCGTTTAGGTCAGACCAGCCCACTATTTTCTCCTAGGAAAAAGTCTAGGACCACTAGGACCATGGCCCTGGCACAGTTTTCTATATTCCAAAAAGGCCCAATCCATCGTGCAAAATCGTCCCATGAACAGGCCCTAGACATTAGGTTAGTCTAGCTTCGCTACTGCCCCCTCAAGTTTTGGGTTGTTCGATTTAAACCTCCCCCACCCCCCCTCCCCCACATCTATAAAATTTATTTTTTTACCCCATTTAACTTTTAAAACCGTTTGTTTTCGTACACCACGCAAATTTGATGTTGTTTTGCTGACGTGGCGCTACGACAGAGGAGATAAACCAAACTAAGTTCAAAAGTCTAGGAGGTAAATCGAACTAGAAATGTTTCTAGGAAATATCCAAAAATCCATAAAAAATAAATTTTCAAAAAGTTGTACAAATATTTTACATGGAAAATAATGAAGTTAAAAATCCCAAAAATTAGTTTAACTTAGAAATTCATAGAAATTTTGATTTAACTTGGAAAATTATGAAACTACTTTTATTTTTTCCCATAATCATGCTCTATCTTATGGTGCCTAGCTTGAAATTGTTTGCATCTCTGTGGACTCATTTTGGTGCTTATTTGCTAGTAGAAGCTCTTCTTATCTATCATAATTATTATTTGATGTTAATCATCCGAATTACGTCAAAGCGTACGTGGAGCGTTGTTAGGACCATAGTGGACGATGGTCCCTTGCCCTAGATATTTTTTTCAAAGTAGTTGAGTGCAAGAGGAGGAGGAGGAGTGGCGATTGCGGAGGAGGGGGAGGTAGGGACAGATGCAGGATGTGGGAAGAGGAGTAGGGTGCGGCGATCGAGGAGGGGTAGGCGTTTGCAGTGCTGTCGGATTGCGGTGGTGGCGAAGGTGTGCAACGGGTGTTGATTTGGATCTCAACAGAGAAGGCGGTGGGCATGTGTAGAGGGTGTGATAGGAGAAGGTGGGGAGGCGACTATGTTTGTGGATAAGGGAGCGAGTTAAGAGAGAGGTTCTTCTTCTCAGTTTGCATGTTTTCTTCGGTAAATATTCCCTTTTTTATAGCCATTAGGTACTTTTTCCCTTCTGTTTCATATAATAAGAAAAAGTGGACACAAGCTAAGGCAACGAACCAAAATACAAATTATAAGACGTTTTGGCATTTCTAGATTCATAGCATTTACTATGTATCTACACATAATATATACTCCCTCCATATTTAAAAATAAAGTTATTTTGGACAGCGACACAGTCTCCAAAATATAACTTTGACCTCTTGTTTTTATAAAAATATTTATCGAAAAGTGATACATGTATATTTTTATAAAAGTATTTTTCAAGACAAATCTATCCATATGGTTTTCACATTTCCAAACTCAACAACTTAGAAGTTATTCATGATTTATATTTCCAATATTTGACACAAGTCTTGTTCAAAATGACTTTATTTTTGAGTACGCAGGGAGTACGCAGGTGCATAGCAAAAGCTATGAATCTAGAAAAGTCAAAACGTCTTATAATTTGAAATGGAAGGAGTATTTATTAGTTTAGCCCAGTAGCAAATAAACCATTCCTCGTTGTCCCATTCGTCTCCAGCTAGCTAAAAGGTGTACATATATAATTAATCGTGCATGCAATTTGCAGGAAAAATGCAAGGAGCCAGGTAGACACGTATGTAGAGGGTTCGCATCACACATCACACGCATCCAAAACACGTACACTTGCTCCCCTTATCATCAAAAAAAAAATTAACCCACATGTTCACACGCACGCACACACACACTTGCTCGCTCAATTGGTCTATAAATACCACCCAAGAGAACCATCCCAAACACACACTTGCGAGAGCCTACTAGCTAGTTAGCAGCAGCTCGATCAGAAGACACTTAATCCCTTGAAGAGCTTTAGCTAGCTATCTGATCGGTAGCAAATAGCAATGGCGTCCAAGCAGCTTATTTCCCTGTTCGTCGCCCTGACCATCCTCTCCACTGCCCTGGCCCTGGTGCATGGCTGCACGACGTCCTGTCCTACTCCGCCGCCGCCGCCGCCGCCGTCTGGCGGTGGCGGCGGGTCGTGCCCGATCAACGCGCTGAAGTTGGAGGTGTGTGCCAACGTGCTGAACCTACTGAAGCTCAACATCCCCCCGAGGAACGACCAGTGCTGCCCGCTGCTGGAGGGCCTCGTCGACCTGGACGCCGCCGTCTGCCTCTGCACCGCCATCAAGGCCAACATCCTGGGCATCAACCTCAACGTGCCCGTCGACCTCAGTCTCCTCCTCAACCACTGCGGCAAGATCTGCCCTGCGGACTTCACCTGCCCCGTTTAATTTAATTAAAATGCATGCATCATGATGATTTGCTTTGATCGCTAGCTCATCATCATCATACTATATATATATATATGTGTGTGTGTGTATGTCGTCGTTCGTTGTTGCTCTGCATATAATCTGCATATATGCATGCATGGGTTACATACCCCACCGTAGCTTGTGCATGTGTAGTATATGTCCTTTATTTTATTTTATTTTATTTTCTGAGAGTGATGATCTATCGATCATATATGGGTAGCGAGCTTGTACCTCGCAAATAATTGTACGTTGTTCTCTTATATTACTACTACTACAAGCATACAAGCATGTGTACGTTTGTATACTACGTGAAATAAAAGTTTAAACAAGTTGTGCTAAATTGATGGGTATCTCGATCGAACTGAGCTGTGAATAATAATGGTCGGAATGGCACATTGCGACGATGAGGGCGAATCGTACGTGTATAAACACCAAACATGCAGCGTCATGTACATGGAGATGGAGGCCGCCAATGCAAGTTCATACAAAATAGCCCTCAACATGTACACATTATATATATACTGAAGAAGAAAAGGCGCCCACCCTATTTTGCTTTGTGTATCAGTAGCGACCTTCTACCTCGCAACATCGAGCTAGCAATCCATGTGACTAAAGACGATATGGATGATCGAGAAGCTTGAAATTTTACGGGAAATAATGCCCACAAACATATATATTATTAATTTCTATATACACACATATAGTCCAATTAAATTAATTAACTGAGCCTAACTCTAGTTGACAGAACCGAGTACTCCCTCTGTCCTGAGATAATTCAATTTCCAGTTATTCTAAAGCAAAATATTTTAAGTTTAACCAAGCTTTATTACAGGGAAAAGGTACAACAACCATGCATCTATGGAACAAACAAGTATACTATGAAAATATATTTCATTGAGTATCTAATGATACTAATTTTGTAGTATAAATATCAGTGTTTATCTATATAAATTTGGTCAAACTTAAGAAAGTTTAACCTATGACAACTCTACTTGTGATGGAGCGATATATATATATATATATATATATATATATATATATATATATATATATATATATATATATATATATATATATATATATATATATATATATATATATATATATATATATATATATATATATATATATATATATATATATATATATATAGACACACACTCCAGCACCAGCAGGTAGCTAAGCTGTGGCCGGCATAACCATACATGGAGACCACACACGCAATGTTTAGAGGTTTATATGCCGGACTGGCTAGCTAGGGATACAAATATTTTACTTACGGATATGTGGAGGTTGCTATGTCGGTATCAGCTCCTTAACAACGAAGTCCAGCTCATCATGTTGGTCTACTACTTTAAGGTGTCATTAGGCTAGTTAAGACAAAACAACGTCCATAGAGTTTATAATTAATGACACATTACAGACGGAATCTTGTTCCAAAAATGAAACCAGATCGAGAGACAGAATGTCTGAGGTATTATATTAACTTGGAATAGGCCAATATAATTAATACCAGCCTAGCCCTGATGGTATATGAGGGTTGTTTCACCTAGCATGTCCGATTGAATGAATCCAATATTTGAGTAGTGTCCAAACAATCATCTTTTACCGTAAATTGTTTTATGATATTTTGTTCAGATACAAAATATATAGTGTTCTTTTCAAGGTGCTTTTAAATACGAACTAGTATATCGTCGATTTTGTGACACAATCCAGGTAGGTATTTTCGGATGGTATAACCAATGCAACTAAAAATTAACAGAGGGGATATTATTTTTTTTTCTAAAGGGACGACCTAGCTAGTAGACTCCGATTTTATTGTATTTCAATTGTAAGTTTGATCTTGATTCAACTTCCAAATAATTTTGTGTTGTGCTATGTTATTTGTTTTTGCGAAGGGCAATGAATATATATTGAACCAAAGATTAATTGTTTGCATTGTAGGATGAAAGGATAAATATTTTGCATCATTAGATTTTTCCCTGAACTGATGAATATAATATTATTTTCTTTGGCACAATGACAACTTAAGGCATACGTGCAGTAGTGTGTGTGAAATAGTTTCCAGATGATTGAAAATGAGCAAAACAGTTTGCATATGGATGTACGCTTATTAGAAAGTCGTATACTACCTAGCGCCGATGTAAAAAGGTCAAAGTTTGTACCTACCAAGGCTTGCGATTTTGTGAACAATAATCTCCTTACATGCATACTGGTCAGTGTCTAGTCTAGTAAAAATTTCAAACTCCAGTATTCATCGTGTGCTCCAGGTCCGGGCATAGAAAAAACTCCAGTTAATTAACTGAGGCAACACTGTAGGGCCGGCCAATAATCCTTCCACAGTTCACATGTACGCACGCAAACAAAGACAGTACATGTACTTTCCTCTGTCCAAAGAATTATAATTGCTAGGCCAAGAATTTGTTCACGAATAAATGGATTCCTAGGTGGATGGCTCCATCGGCCCGCGCTCGGAGTCCCTATGGCATTTGACGAAGCCACCCCTCGTCTCTCTCCTGCATTAAACATGTCGTTCTCCCGTGCCCTCTCCTTTCCTCGGTTGACTGAAGTTTCCCGTCATTCTCTCCGCCACCGCCGCCCCCAACTCTCCAATTCACCATCTCCACAGCTCCCAAATCTTCAATCTCGGCAACCACATTGATGGCGCCTGGTCCATATAACAGATCCTCCTCGAGCAGCAAATGGCCGTGGCACAACGGACAGTTAAATTATAAGTTATTCTAATTTTCTTGCAGAGTCAAATTATCTCAAGTTTGACTAAAATTTTAAAAAAAATTATAAAGATTTATGGCATTAAATAGGTATACTATAAAAATATAATTAATGAAGAATCTAATGATACTTATTTAGTATTATAAATATTATTTATTATATACATTTGGTTAAACTTGAGATGCTTTAACTCTATAAAAAAAGTTAAAATAACTTATAATTTGAGAGGAGGAAGTACATTGTTACTAATATCTTATATCTATTTACTTGTTATTATCTACTAGCGCGTATTCTTCGGGTCCTTTATTTGTTTTATTACTCATCATCGGAGATGGAGACGTGACGGTACGTTATACTATGTGAGTACTCCTCCGTCCTAAAATGTGTGTCGGTGTCTAGCCAGGTGTCTAAACAGTACGACTAGTGAATTTATATCTGCGCGTCTAGATCTTGATGGTGTGCAAAGCGGACACAAGGATGTATACTGGTTCGGGCATGAACGACCCTACGTCCAGTGGGTTTCACTGCGGTTCGTGTTGCTTTGCACCGGGATGCTCGTAGTAGGGGTTATAAGCTTTTGAGAGATGGAGCAGGTCCCAGGTCTCTTGAGTGGTGGTGGTGTGTGGTTTCGATCGAGATGGGTTCTAGCTGTCGTGGCTTGATCGTTTCGTCTCTTGATCTCTTGATCGCTCTCCTCTAGATGTGGCCCCTGCCTCCCCTTTTATAGCTTCTAAGGGGAGGGTTCGGGTTACATTTGCGGTAAAGTGATGAAAATGGGAAAAATAAAAGAGAAAGACAAAAAAGGTGGCCTTGGGCGTAGCCGTGCTCCTCCTTATCCAGTGGGAGCAGTTTTTCTGTAGCGTGGAGTCGTGCGTGCCGTTGATCTTTTGGCCTCTCCGTTCGCTGGTGCGACGTGCTGGGGCCATGCTTTGACCTATATGTCCTTATGCCATGAAGGTGGGCGGCACGTGCGACGAGATTTTCGTAGCGAGGGGGTTAGGTGGCACAGCTGCCGTCACTCCTGTTGCTGTGGAGGTATAAATGTCGTCGTGGTAGAATGACCGGGGTCATGTCGAGTCAGGGCATGGTTCCTGTGCCCCTGTTGACTGTGCATGGTCACGTCCATCACGTCGATAGAGCGAGTACCGTGGTTGGGACCTCCGTGGCTCTCCGTCTTGCCTGAGGGTTCCACGTGCCCCTCGGGCGAGGCGGAAATGCGCCGCGGGGGGTCGGGCGCCTTTGATGACGCCGCGAGGGCTCGAGCAAGGCGGAGAGATGTCGCCCGAGACGCCTATCGTGCCTAAGGCCTCTCCGCAAGGCTCGGACGAGATAGAGTTTGTTGTTCGCGCCTTGAGCGGCTGATATACTATTAGTGCTTTTTGGGTCCCCTACGGTGGGCCTATTTAACAAACGTGCAGGGTGCCGTATTTTACCCCCTGTTGGGTACCCTGAGTATTTTGATACCCGACAATGTGTCGGTATGATATTTTGTGCCGGTCAAATTTTTTAAATTTGACTAACTTGTAGAAAATATTAGCATCATTTACATTTCTAAATAAGTTTATTATAAAAATATATTCAACAATCTATCTAATAATACTAATTATGTAATATAAATATTAATATTTAATTATACATATTTGGTCAAACTTAAAAACGTTAGAATTCTTATAAATCGAGAACGACATTTATTCTAGGAGCGAGGGAATATGTGTGTTGGTGCAGGTTCGGAGTATATATCTATAGCTAGCTCCAGTATTACTGCCTGCCGACATGGCCGATACGCAGGACTTGTTGACTCGTGGACCATTGATCAGTCTGCAGCCACATAATTTAAAAGAAAAAAAGGCTCGAAAATTAGCTAGGAACCCAATAATACGATCGAGTTCAACAATATGTAGAAGAAAAAAAACATTGTATATGTTGTCCATGTTGCACCCATACATATAATCTAGTCTGATACAATGCGTACGTAGCACGACAGTTGTAGCTAGCGGACATAAACATCACTAAACTACTAGTACATTACATGTAGAAGAGTACATCGACCATCTATAGGCTTCTCAAGGCAAAGGGACAACCCAATGATCCAGCGTCCATCTTCATCTGGAAGAATGCAGCTCCGCCGAGGGTCCAGCTCTTTGCTTGGTTGCTTGTCAAGGGAAGAATACAGTGCAAAGCAAACTTATATCGCAAGAAGATTGTTGACTCGCCAGCATGTACAGTCTGTGGGGCGGATCAAGAAACTCCGGACCACATAATCCTGCACTGCCCCTTTGCTGCCCAGTTCTGGTCGACGTTGGGTCTCCAAGACGTCCACAATCTTCAGACCAAAAACCTGCACTGCTTTCAGAAACTTCAAAACCTCCCTGCTGACCAATACAGCGCTTTCATCATCCTATGTTGCTGGCAGCTATGGAAAAGGAGAAACGAGGTGGTCTTTCGAGATGTTCACCAAAATCTGAGGACAATAATAATTTCGTGCAGATCAGAGGCCTTTCAGTGGAAGGTCAGAATGCCAAAGAAAAGCAAAATGGTCATACAAGCCTGGTCCTCCTTTCTGGAAATGACGGTGAACAATTCTGTGGATGTAATCTAGCCTAAAAAGGCAATTTCTTTCCCAACACTTGTAAACATCTTTGTAATCTGGTTGCCAATGCTATAAATCAATAAAATCAGGTGGGGAGCAATCCCTCCCGTTGAAGTTGTCAAAAAAAAAAAAAAGAGTAGAGAGGAAGCGACCCCCGCAAAATCGATCAAGTTGTTCCTTGGATTTCAGTGAAACTGTGAGCTTGCTTAAAAGCATGGTCAATAATAGAACTAAATTGTTTGGCTATAAGTCAAGTTACAAGAGCCAAGTTATACAATAAGTGTCTCCTATTTATCTTAAAAAAGTTTCTCTCTTCTATTTCTTCTCAGAACACTCGCCACTTGGGGTCCACTAATGCATATGCTTCTGTGCTTAGCTTGGTGCTGGTCTCTCATCCCTTCTCTCATTCACATCAGTATTGGTTGGCTATAAGCCCATTATTGTACCTGCTCTAATAACTACTACCTGAGCACCTATATCATCCACGTACCAGATAATTAACGAATAGATTATATATGGTGATCGATTTGTATCCAGAAAACAACAATTAAACGATCACCATGGGCGTGATTGGTTGCCCCGCTCAGGCCTTCCGAAGACCCATCCGACACCGCTCGGTGCATTGCGGCCGTGTTTGGTTCCCGTCCTCACATGTTTTGCCTGCTTTGTCTTAGCTCTCATTCATCCCATACGCTTCCGTCTTCTTGATTTCCACTTTCTTCGCGAGCCACAGCTAGGACGGCTTGATTCACACATGGTGCAGGGGTTCATGTGTCAAATACCCAAAACTTTGATGCATGCATGTAACCAAACTTGACATCGTCTCGTATTGGACCAACAAACAAGACAACCAAACACAAAGTGCATAGTCGCATCATGGCTAGGAAGAGCCCGGACAGGCACTTCATCCCGGCTCGCCAACCTCGGAGCAACCAATCACGCGCCATGTGTACGTGTGAAACTGGAACCGGGAGAAGGAATTATATCGTGTCCATGTTGGTTGCCACAATGGCACAATGCAAGCTGGAGACGCTAAGTTTGACCTGAAACGACGACGGTACATTAATTATTTATTACTAGTACGTAAATATAAGTGTTACTAGCTAGTAGCACGTACGTTCCGTAGTATAGTATCTACGATCTTGATCCCTCATCATGGACCTGCTGGGTCTCTCGTGACCTTTCAGTCGTCATAGATCGCGTGCAACACAAGGAAGTCGACGACGAATCTATATATTGACGGCCACATGCATCGCAAATTGCATTGCTCATATATTTTCAAGATTATTAATGTTGCATATTCTTATTAATTGGCCGCTGTATATATATAATTTGCATTGTGTGATCCAAATTGTGATTTGTCCAACTCCACCATATGCATGCATGCAGCAGGTGTGTATATATATCTTTCCATATATGTATATATCTCATCAACAAGCTGGTGTGTGCTTGCATATAAAGAACTAGCTAGCAGCTACGTACTTGTATTTTATGTTAACGATGTGATAAGCGCGACGTACTGCTGGATCATATCTCGATTAACAAACAGATAGAAACAATCATCACGCATGGTCGTTTATCATCTTCGTCAACGATTCCATCAGATTACGTTTTTGTTTCATCTGGCCCGTGACTTATTAGCTGCTTCAACTAACGTGTGGATACCCGGCCTTGCTTGCTCCACTCACGAATGCCCTGCAGGGATTATTTACGCGTGTACGTTACCTTGTATGTATATGCTGGCCACGTCCTTGCTGCATGCATGCTCCCCATTGCATGCATGCATGCCCCTACTTGTTAACTTAATTACACGCAACTTGTATATATATACATACAACAAATAACTAGCCAGAGTATATAGATACTATGAGTGTAATAGGAGTGTATGGATTCATTCTGTTATGTTCAAGTTAAACTAAACATAGCTTACATTCTTGGTTTCTACATATATACTCATTTTACTCAACTGAGACCTTACAAAGCACCTAAACAGGAGTAAAACATCTAGGTATGAAGTAATAGGGTGAAATACAATTAATCAGTTATAGATAACATGGAAGATTCAGCAGCATAATACAATACCGGGCAAACAAGATGACACAAGCACAGAAAATTTTGAATGAAAATTTAGAAGGCTCGCAGACCGGCACAGTATGATCCCCTTAATTGGCACCCTGGTTCATCTCGATTGTGCCGAATCAAATTCAAGATGTAGACGCCTAGCACCAGCTAATTGGGCCCTGTTCTGAATGTAAGTGCCGTGCTCCAAGCTACTTCTCTTGAAAAAAACGCGTTGCCATGCAAAAAGGGGCAATGTAGAGATTACACAGAGAATGTGAAATCCTTAAATGAGGATGCCAGACACTATGGATTAAACCTAAAATAGCAAAAAGTCCATTATAGATTAAATAGTTATAGGTAGTTGATGGTAAAGAAAATAGAGGGCGATGAGAATACTTACCCACTTCGAGCACATCTACTACATACATCATAAAAAAAAATTAGTGTACTCGCAGACCTTCTGGAGATGTAACATATGTGCGTGTGTATTTTAGCTTTGGGGATTGTTTTCAGTGAGGACTCGCAGACCTTCTGGAGATGTAACACATGAGTAAATGCAGAGTTTTTCTCGATACACTGAAGACGGAAATATATACCTATATACAGTATCTCCAAAGCAAAGATTATGAAGCTGGACACCAAACCAAATAGCAACAAACTACATAGCAGCAGGCAAATGCAGTTTTTTAGATAACATGAGGCAAATCAGGAGTTCAAAAGAAGGTACTGAGCAGCGTATTGGTTGACCAATGCCCTGGATCCCTAGGATTAGATCAGTTGCCTCTTTGTGTTGGCTCGGGAAGAAAAGAACCTGCTGATTACAGAACTAAATGGGAGTTACCGCTGAAAGTATACCTAGCATAATATTTTGGAAATCAATAATATTTGTTGCTAGCATAAGCTGACAAACACCGCACTTGAAAAGTAATTATTACACTACAAGAGATTGAACCTTCTATCACAATTTTCATATGGCAAAACACTTTTTAGTCATAGAAACGATGCGTTTATGATAATTTTTCTTTGGATGACAAGCGTTTGTGACTAAGTTGTGCTTTTAATACTACCCTCCTGCTATATGATCACCCGGTCGGCCGGAAGAACACGTCATACGTAGATGATATATATCTTACATAGTGTCACGTAATCAATTTATTCACCAACACATAAGTCTGGGTGAATCTATAGGGTTTATTATTGGGGGAAGGGGCTGTGTAGGGGGTCTGTGTGGTTGAGGGGAGCAAAGGAGGGTGCCGCGGGTCCATACGCATATATCCCCTGGAGTAAATTTTTTTTTATCGGGTACAATTTGAAAGCACACAACCACACACTCCACACTCACACCATATGCACACACGTGCGTGCGCATCCGTACACACACAAAGAAGAGATTAGGAGACATCGCCTTTATCGGGTACAATTTGGAAGCACACAGCCATAACTCCACACTCACACCATACACACACGCACATGCACGTCCGTACACACGCAAAGAAGAGATTGGGAGGCATCGCCTCACGTGTGCATCATGTAGTACCACCGAATGTGCACGCGTGCGTGTACCCTAAAATTTCTAGAAAATTCCAGAAAAATACGCGATCACCAGGGCTTGAACCCCGTTGGGTAGCGTCTTACTGAATAGCCTTACCACTAGACCACAAAGCCCATTCGCTCCCCTAGAGTAATTAACCATGTTGTTGCAATATCTATCATTACCCTTATTACTCAACACTATTTACTGATCCCTCATTCAGCCACGTCGACGCTCTTTTAGTCACACGATCCCTCCTCCCTCCCATCGGACACCTCCCACCTGGTTCCTACCTCCCGGCCCCTACACGGTCACGCCGTCGTCCTCTCCCTATTCTCCATCACCTCCCCATCGTCTCCCCTACTCTTCTGATCCCTAACCAACACCCCACCGACGGAAAAAAGGCCACCCCCGAGAAACCTCCCTGCTCCGCTTCCACTACCCACTCCCTGTCAACTCATCCATGTATGGCGTCCAGGCGATCCAAGTGAGGGGTGGAGCCACTGCTCCACCCTCGCCGGTTCCGATTTGCGACACCGTCTGCCTTTTGCAGCGCCATGCGCTCCACCCCTCACTCTTCCCGGCTCTGCTGGATCGACGTTGTGGCACGCTACCATGGCAGCCTCGGCGCGGGCAAAACGGATCGGAGCAGCCCGGGTAAACCCTAGCATCACAGCCAGGCATGGGCACGCGCGAGGCCTCCGGCGCCACCGGATCTTGGTACTGCTGTCTCTCCCTTGCTCACGCCTCTGTGTCCGCGTTGTCATGTCGCCGTCACCGAAGCCGCCGCCATCGCAGCAAGCCAAAGGTTGATGCCCCTTCTCTCTCTCTCTCTCTGTTTTTTATTGGCTTTCCTTTGCCAGTTTCCTCACTCTTCGTTGTCCATCATTATTGATGCAGGATGATTGCGTCCTCTCCAAAAGGGCCAGAGATGTCACCCACGCCTTAGCAGCGGAGGCGGCCATGTGAGCCCCTTCTCTCTTTTCCTCCGTCTGAATGATAAGCTGATGGCTAAAGACTCATTCATGTTGAAGTTTTTTTTGGCTCATCTGTTACCTTTGCCCCTGTGAATTCCTGAATCCTAATGTGTACACTTCTTTATATGTTCTGGAGAAGAATTGAACACAATATTTTAAATTCCGTCTATTATTGTTATTTGTTTAGAACTATGTCTTTGTAGTTATCTATCATAGGCAGGAATATTTTATCTAGATTAATTTCTTATTTATTATAGCTAGGTCCTCGGTGTTTATCTATCTTACGCAAAATGATCTACTTGATTTGCACTGGAGCATTACTTTGTTCCCACACTCACGGCTTCCAAGCATGCATATGTTCCTTCTTCCAATCATTGGTGCCTACTGTACGTTACGTGCGCAGCCAAACTTTTAGTGTCTCAGTGTACAATTAGCCGTTACATATTTTTCGTGGTTTCCTCATTGATTTGCTTGGCATGTATTTTTTTAGGCTACCAAATTAATTTGGGAATACGTAACAGGATGCTCTGCCGAATGGATCTATTGACAAGCTCAATAAACTGAGTGGTAATGATTCATGATGCTTCAATCGATTTTCTATTGCAACTGCTTCCAACCTGAGTTATTCCACGCTAATCATAGTTCACATGCTTGGTCATGTTCATGAGTCCACCTTTTTTTCCATACAGATTAGAGTTAAGCAATTTTTAGTTTCCTTAGGTTTATTCAACCCGCTCCGTGTCTGTGTTAACAAGCAGGCACTATTTAGGAAAATCTTAATAGCCGTACTTAACAATGTTTTGATGCATTTCTCAGTTTTTGTTTCATCATTGCGCTACCAAACAAATAAGGATATTAACCATTATACATGTATTTGTTCTTAGAATGTGTTCCTCTCCTTAGAATGTGTTCCATATTATGTTTTCATCCGGTTGAGAATTCTAGAATCATGGTACTCTTTTCCTTCTGTTTATCTTTGCTTCACATAGACAGATTATTTTCTAAAGTAGCGAGTCTCTGTACCCCGCTGTTCAAGACAAAATTATGTGAATGGTCACATCTTAGTTGTATCTGGCTATCTACATTATTACAATGACAGTTTGCTTAGTTGACTACATGTTTGCTCCCAAATCATTACTTTTCCATGCATGATGCACCATACATTGAATTCACTTACTGTATCTGTTCAACACCGAGAGTTGTGCATTGATGGTGTCGTTAATTTTTCTGTCTATGGTGTCGCAATTTTAGTACTCATCGCCAAACCAAATGGTTTGGGTTTGTGATGTAGGCACCAGCAGCTGTGAACTGTCAGCAAGTGATATCTCAGCATTTCCACCTTCTCATTTATGAAGCTCTATTTTAGAATCTCGCCTCCCATCGCACCGACCTATTACGCGCACGCTTATATTGCCTCCAGGTGATTCTTTCATTACTTTTCCTCGCCAATGCAAACTCTTGCTGCATTGATGGTGCGACGAATTTTTCTACCTATAGAGTCATCGTTTAGATACTCATTTGCCAACCTAGATTTTAAAGGCGTTACCAAGTCTTTAGATTTGAGATATGACAAACTTAACTCTGTTGTGATGGTTATACTTGGCGAAACACATCAAACATTGCATGTTTATTAGTATAAGTATAAACGAGTACCACATTTGTTACCTATGTGCACAATGAAGGTTTGTTGAACCATAACAGGCCATTAAAAAAGCAATGATATGCATAAGCATTCCATGTTGTAGCCCACCATTCATATCTATTTGTCCATTTGCGCTCACCCAAACTATGCAACCAGACTGATCATTTCTGCTATCTCTTTATGACAAATTTGTCACGATTAAGAACTGCTGCTCAAAGACGGAACAAACGAAAGGTTGTCCTAGCTTTTCGAATATATTCATGGAAACATAGGACATAGTTGGAACTATAGTTGGTATTTTTCCCATCCTATATGTGTAGCCTACAATTGTGTAACTGAAATAGTTTGTTTTCGTATCCAGTACCTCTCACAGATTGTCAGTTGTTCCTATCAATGCTTTCCCTGCTTCTTGCATCTTTGTTAACTTTAATAATATTATTATGCTTTACAAAATCTCCTACTGTCCATTTGCTGCTTACCTCTATGCTTTATGCGGACATGCGCATATATTTATCTGGACCATTTGTTACTTAGTGCTTATTCTTCAATGTGCTTTGCATTGTTTGCGAAATCCACAACAATTCTATGCATTACCACTACCTTCTCATGCTCCATTTTTGTGCTTGGCTAGCCCGCGCAGCTGCGCGGGGGTTCCTGCTAGTTTGTTAGAACAATGGGTTAATTCACCTCCATCATTGTCGGTGCTGCTGCAACTGCAACATTGAGCGCAACGATTTGAACAATAATGGACTTGGTGGATCGTGTGTGCTCTTCCGGGCCAGAAGCTAACTTCGAAGAAAGGAAGGGCCTACACAGCTGGCCTCGTGTGATCCGGGGCAAGGGCAAGGATATGATTTGAGCCTCCCTCTTTCACTCTCTCTCCGCACATGGGCCCCCGGCCCCATTCAGCAAAGCCGGCCCCGGGTGGTTGCAAACCCTAGCCAGGCCACAAATTAAACGAGGAAAGCAACAAGTAAACGTACTGAGGAACTCTATATGGAGTATTATTATATTACTATTAGGAGTAGGTGCATGCGCTCATCAGGGACATATACTAGTACAATACGACGATGCTTGTTTGCAAGTAGCACAAATTAGATGGATATATGTATGTATGGACTCTGACATAGTAATAGATACAGAGTTCCTCCCTGTACGTTCAAGGCACCTAGCTAGCTAGCTCATCAGTAACATAATCCAACGCCACACTCGCCCCGGCTGGCCCTTTACAAATTACAATGCATACTAATCTTGCATGTGTAACACCCTGGTGTTAGTTAGCCTCATAATGCATTCATAATGCATGATCATGGCATAACATTACCATAAGCATCGTCATTTCATGTGCATCCTTGTTTGAAACATGACCTTGCAACATTGTGGTTTCTATGTGCTTCCTTTATGTGTTGCTAGGGTTTTGTATAGATAACATATGTGATGCTATTGTGTGACTTGGGGGCTTGAAAACATCTTTGATATATTAGTGGAGCAAAATGAGCTAGGGTTTATATTCATGTTTTGACCAAAATCCAATTTGACTAGGTTTGACCTCAGTTTGACCATAGCACTGATCTACTTTGACCGATTTAAAAGTGGTATCTAGAGACCTTGCATGGAAGTGCACCCTTTACCAAAGTTGTAGGAAATTTATCAAGGAACAAAAGTCTCAATATAACCATCTCATGAAAATGACTAGAACATCCTCAAACAGGGCCCACAAGTCAGTTTGAAGTGCTGTTCTAACACTTAGAAAAATTTCCTAAGTCCTAATGCAGTCACAGTTTCAATGTACACCACTTTAGGGCTCTATAGTTACTAATCTAGGCCAAATTAGCTCAAGTTCTTATTGACATATTTATAGTACTCACATAGCTCTATGATTTTGTCAATAGCACCATCACCTGATTCTCACTGGTTTAGGAAATATAGAGCGGGGAAAAATCGGGTTCAGTCCGGGTTTCACTGAAATTTAGTTTCAGTTTCCTTGTGACCTAATTTGGCAAGTTATATCTCACTAACCCAGCCGAGTCAGCTCGTGACCCTATTGACAATTTTATTGTACACCTATAGCTCTACATTCTTGTTAACTATGGCTCTCTTCGAATCAGCCTAGATAACGAGTGGTGAGGCGCTAAAGTCGTGCTGTCAGTCTTAGTGTTTGACTAAATCGGGGATTTTGATTCAGTTTCGTCAGAGTTCAAGTGTTGAACTCATTCGCGTCCGTGGCCGACAGTGAGCAGAAATTCGACGACGCGTGGCCACCGCGTGTCACCGCTGTGATCGCGCTCGAGCGGGTGAGGTCCAGGGTCACGCCAGCTTGCCCCAAGTCCCCCTCCATTCACTCTATTCCCTCCCTCATCTCACTCGACTCCGTCAGAGCGCCGCCGAGTGCCTCGCTGCGCGCTGCACGGCCACCACCCGGTCTCTGTCAACTCCACCTTGCTTATTGCTCCACCAGCAACCACTACGCCTTGCTGAGCTCTCCGACGCGTCGTTTGGCCTTAAGTGAGCCGGAGTTGCATTTTTCCGCCGCCACAGCCCCGTCGGGGTGCTGCCGGACGCCGGTGTGCGTGCGCATGCCAATGTAGCCCCTCCTAACCCATTGTTCCGCTCGTGCCTGTTCCGCATTGATTCCAGGAAGCCCAAGACGTCTTTGCCTTGCGCAGCTGTGCCCTGTGTTCGGCGGTCCGCCACCACCGAGCGCCGCCACCCGCCATTACCTGTGGTGACCTACCTCGGGCTAACCCCAGCCGCCCCTAGGGACCTCAATCGAATCGCCGTCTTGTGAGGATCACAGTGGGGTGCTTGGATTCACCAGATTTTTCACCGGCGGCGAGCTAGCGCCGGCCGGACCACCGTCCCCTGCCCCTGTGCCTTTGACGGGTGGGGTCCCATTGTCAGCGCGCCCCCCTTCCTCTGTTTTCTGATTCGGGCCACTGGGTGGGCCTGTTGGCCGAGAGGGCCCAGGGCCTTAGCAGGCCGGTTAAGTTCAGGCTCGTTTAGTTTTTTTTGAATTTGTTTTCTTTTTCTTTCCAGAAAGTGAAATATTGTGCTAAAGTTTGTAAAATCATAACTAGGGCTAGAAATGTCCAAATGAGGTGCTTTAAATTTTGGTGTGCTCTACATAATGTCTAGTTTATTATAAAAATACAATATGTGCCATGTTTTGTGATGAAATAAATAGTTATTAATTATATCTTTTATTCATGTAGAAAAAGGAGAAAATGATATCTCTTTCTGTGAAGCTCCAAATGACATGAAATTTTTATAGTGAACTTCTCTTACCATGAATAGCTTATGGTTAAATTTTCATGCAGTTTGGATGTAGTTTGGTGGAGTTATATAATTATCTTGGTTTCTTGAATGGATCTTGTGTGAATTTTCATAATTTTTCTATAGATCCAGTACGGGTGAAACTTGGTGAATGTTGTTCTTATGTTAGAAAGATGTTAGGAAAAATATGAAATCTGTTGTTTGATACTTTTCAATAGGGTTTCCTATTTATGCTAGAAATAGACCTACCATCTGTAATTTTTGATATCTCCATATCTGCTTGTCAAAATGAAGTGAAATTTTTATGGTAGCCTATGTGAAGCATTAGGTGGCTACCGTAATTTTTGTAGATTTTTATATATAGTTTTACTGTATGTTTCTTTAATCACCTAATTAACTAAATAAATTATGAAAGAATATTAAATAATTTATTTAGAAGTTGGCATTATACTTTTTGATGTTCCTTTGATATGCACAACAAGTTGGTAAACTTAGTTTGGTCCAATTGTGCCTTTGAATCGTCACTAAATATTTAAATTAGTGATTCTGCCATTTCTGGACAGAATTGCTAGTTCAGAGAATTAACCTATAATAATGATGTTTTCATGCTTGGTGATCTATAGCAAAGTTGTTGAAAATTTTATGAACTAGTTGCTGGTAAATTTTGGTAGCATTTGAACTTATAGTTTAGAAATGACAGCTGTTCCAAGCTGGGTTCAGTTTTGGCAGTGCTGTCTGTCTTTTAGAACAGATTCTGTACATATGCTATTTTAACTTGGTTCTGTGCTTACAGCGTTGCAATGTCATTGCATTCATCTTCACATCATTCATGCATATCCATAAATCATCATGTCATTTTTGGATGTATACATGAAATTCATTGGATGCATATACATGCAATAGGTGTGCTAAGAATCGTGTTACGAGCGAAGTCCCACTGGGTGTGGAACCCGAAGTTGAAGTCCGTTCGAGAACCGGAGGTCCAGTCCGACGAAGCCGGAGAAGACGTGGGAACCGTTCTTGAAGCCGAACCTTAATCTCTCTTCTTTCGGTTAAGGCAAGCCCCGGAGCATTATAAGCCTCCTACTTTTAAAGCAATTATCTATATATACAGGTTATATGTATTGTTGCATTACGTGATAGGAGTTGGTTGAAAAACCTTGCTGCATTGATAACACTCCTTGTCCAGAAATTCGAACCTTGAATTCTATGTAGACAGGATCGTATCTATGCTTAGCCCTGCTAAATTAGACCGGTAGAAGTCGGGTGATTTCCTGTCACCTGCGAGATATAGGGCTTTGTCAGGTCACGGTTGGCTATATTTGCTATCGTGGAAGTGAACCATGTGTAATAAAATGAAATGAGACCGGGCGGGATGATGATAGTGAAACAGCAAGGCATGGAGGTCTTGGGTGTGGATCTATCCCCGTCTGTGTCGATTAAGGACCGAGACCTAGAGCCTTCTATGTCATTTTGAACGCATGCCTGACATTTAGTTGGCCGGCCTGAGGTTGCCGACCGCGAAGCCTAGTAGCTCAACTCAGGCTGCGAAGTCGAAAAGTGAAAGTCGCCTCGGAAGGGAGCCAGAGGGTCCAAGGGCAGGTGAGTTAAAAGTCCTGAGCATCCTGGCCACTGGTATCCCCGAGAACGCGGCGCTGTTCGGGCCCACCCTGAGTTGTACCAAAGGTTATCTACGGCTGCCTTTAGCGGGGTTTGTCGGGTGAGTGTCAGGAATACCCCCTCAACTGAGTTGGAATCGATTCGAGTCGCCGTCTCTCCCGGATAGTGAGAAACTTGACTGGTTATCTCCAGCGTAGATACACTAATTATTAATGATGGTTCGGAATTGATGATAATGATGATGATGGCCTTATTATACCTGCTATGGTTAATATTGTTTGCTCCTAATAAAGTGATTGCTCTAGTACAGGTGCTAATCTAGATGACAGATTAATGATTATTAACTTGATGCTTAAGCATTAATGATTACTTATCTGTAATAAGCTTTTCTGCAAATAAGTCAAGCTAGCCCACCTTATAAAGCCTTGCATACTCCTTGGTGTCACCTTTGTTTCTGGTTTTTGTCGGGTAAGTCTAGCTGAGTACCTTCTCGTACTCAGGGTTTATTCCCACCTGTTGCAGGTAGCAGATTCGTACTTGTTGCTGCAAGTATTGTCTTCGCCATGTGGGTGTGAAGACTAGACCATATGGGCATGGTCTCTGTAGTATCTCTTCTGGTATGCTTTTGCAGGATGTGACTATGTACTGGCAGTATTTGATTATTAAATGGTTTTAGAAATTATGTTGCTTCCGCTAATCTGTATTTTAGTTTTGTAATAAAATTATTGTACTCCGATGTATAAGAGCTACTTTTGAACTGTTGTAACAAGTGTTGTGTTATGTTAAATTATTACGATCTGGTTGCTCTCGGTTTGGTTTGAAATCCCTCGCGATTTCATGGACTACCGGAGTTATATGGGCTCAAGTTTGAGAATTTGATCGTTTCGGTGATTGTTTTTGAACTTGTGCTCTTATAATTTGGACGGTTCCGTTACAGCTGGTATCAGAGCAAGATTCAACAGTAAACACTTCATTTGTGTATTTAAATAAAAGCTTTTGGGAAAAATCTTAATTCTAATCTAAAGAGTGCCTGTGGTCATATCCTATATGCCCAAATAAGGACTATTAGGTGGCTTACTAAAGTACTAACTTGGGGGTTCTTGCTTGTTTTCTATTTCGTTGTCCATACAGCGTGCTATTGTATGGATGCCATCCGTTTGGGTGGTAATGTATGGATCAAAGTACCTCTACGCCCTGGTAAGTGGGAGTTGTGAGAGCATGACCGTTCAACCGTCGGTCTAGGGGAGAGTAGTTGTGGTTACTAGCATACTTACATGTTTAATCATGTGATTATGAGAGTACTTAATTGTGGGTATATCTGTCGGGTAGCTTTGATACTGAAGTATATACATCGGGGGATATATGTATGGAAAGTATTTAGTTTACTGCTTTCTTCTGTGCTATATTGGGAATTGTTGGGCTGAAATGCAATTTTCTGCAGGTACACTAACAACGTTTCCTGTAGAACGACTAGTTATCGTTATTGAGAGAACGTGTGTATGCCACCGAACTATACGCTAGAATTTTGAAATTCTTCCTAGGTTTCTGAGGACGTACGGTTCGTGCATGCACCGTGTTCGCATCATACATTGCATTCTGCATTACTTCCTCCCTTATAAATTGCTTATCCCATTCTTTCAAAATTTCCTTCCCTCCAAACAGTTGTCCCATAGATAGTTGCATTTCTTTCGTGAAGAATTGGGGGTGGTCAACCAACCTAGTGGAGTGGTCAGTAGTTTCAGCCTTGAAACCCAATTAATACCTGGCCGTGAAGGAAAGCAAGACAATTTCAAGATGTATCTCCTCGAGTTGGGATATGTTTTGATATGCAATTCGCCTCTCCATTGCTTCTACCCTTGTATCTATCATTGTTTGCTACCCCATCTTTGGATAATACGGTTTCTATCCGCCTAATTCTTAACACGTGAGGATTCCTCATGGGTGTGTGTTCGAGAATGGTGTTGCGATTAGTACTCCATGGTGCCACGACGAAACCGGGAGCCTCCTGTGGCGCGCGACACAAGGTTGTGCTGCTCGGCACGTGCAGGTATCAATGATTGCTAGTCATGATCCATTATGGAGCTACACCAATCTGTTATCTTCTCGTGAACCTTTTTCCTTGACTGTCATTCCCTATCTTGTCAGAAAATCAGTACCTCAAACCAAGAGATTTCCTTCTTTTGAGATTGGAAATTGGATAGTTGGATACAATCTCTTCCGCATGCTTATATAATTCGTCAGCAGCCTTCCGACGTCATCAATGCTTACTAGTTTCCCCTACTTACAGATGTCTCGTCAGCTTCGCTCTAGCAGTCGGAGTCGTGGCAATACAGAACCGCCATCGTCTCCTCCGCAACCTACCTCTGCTGAGTTGCTGCAAATGCTTGCCGAAAGTTAGCGAGCCTTGGATGAGAGTGTCAGAAACCATATCCATCAGGAACCTGAGCCTGCCCAGTACAGCAACTATAAAGATTTCTTGGATACTGAGCCTCCTATTTTTCGAGAAGCAGAAGAACCACTTCAAGCAGACGAATGGTTGAACACTATCGAACAGAAATTCCGTGTGCTCAAGGTGGCAGATAATATGAAAACAGAATATGCTTCGCAACAATTGCAAGGACCTGCAGGTGTTTGGTGGTGTCACCATCGGAATACTCTGCCTGAGAATATAGAAGTAGTTTGGGATTAGTTCAAGGAAGCATTTCGGGGACATTACGTTCCTACTGGCCTCATGGCAATCAAGCACACCGAGTTTATGAAGCTCACCCAAGGAGACAAAAGCGTAACAGAATATCTACATGCTTTCATCAACTTGTCAAGATATGCTCCAGAATTTGTTAATACGGAAGTTAAGAAGATTGCAAGTTTTAAAAGAGGGTTGTGTCCCAAATTGATGAAGGCCATGTGCAATAGCAAATGTGCAACTTTCAACGAGTTTGTCAGTGATACTATCCTTCAAGAGAACTGTAATGCTGTGTATGCTGCTTCTAAGAGCCATGAGAAATCTCATGAATCTAAAGCACCAACGACCAATACTCTGGTGGTGATTACACCTCAGTACTATTCACCTGACATATCTACTAGATATCACCCATATCAGACACAGGATCCGATCAAGAGGAGCGGTATTAAGAAAGGAAAGCCTAAGACACCGCCAAGTAACCGGCCATGTTGGAATTGCAAGATGTCAGGTCATTGGGCCAAAGATTGTCCTCTTCCGAAGAAGGAATCAAATGATAATAATGTAGATGTGTGTAAAGGGTATGTCCGATACACCACGGTGGAGTCCATTCCTACGGGTGAGATTATCACTGCTGGTGCATTTTTAGTAAATCAACACCCTGCAATTGTGCTGTTCGATTCAGGTGCTTCCCACTCCTTTATTAGTTCAACGTTTGCAGCCAAGCATGATATAAAGGTCGTTACTTTAGATAATAGTGGTTATAATATTAGTGCTGCTGGAAATAATATTTCAACCAACCAGTTGGTCTTAGGAGCAAAGATCAAGATAGAAGGACGTCTATATGATCTAGATCTTGTGGTATTACCAGGATTGGGCCTAGATGTAATCTTAGGTATGAAGTGGATGAGTGGAAACGGTGTTCTGATCGATACCTCTACGAGAGTGGTTATGTTGAGGGATCCAAAAGATCAACAAGCTTTTCTAGTGCAACTTCCTAGAGACATTAGTCCTCAGACTACAGTTACCGCTATGATAGCAAAAGCAAAAGAGATTGCAGAAGTTCCAGTAGTGTGTGAATTTCTAGATATTTTTTCCGATGAATTGCCAAGATTATCTCCAGATCGTGATGTAGAGTTTAAGATTGAGTTAATTCCAGGTACCGCACCAATTTCCAAAAGACCATATAGAATGCCACCGAATGAGTTAGCTGAACTCAAGACCCAACTTAGTGACCTTTTACTGAAAGGGCTAATCCGTCCTAGTTCTTCTCCGTGGGGTTATCCTGCTATCTTTGTGAAGAAGAAGGACCAGTCTCTACGTATGTGTGTAGACTATCGACCACTCAATGCAGTCACTATCAAGAACAAGTATCTGTTGCCGCGTATTGATATCTTGTTTGATCAGTTGTCTAAAGCAAAGGTATTCTCGAAGATTGATCTGAGATCTGGTTATCACCAAATTAAAATCCGTCCAGAAGACATACCAAAGACCGCTTTCTCTACCAGATACGGGTTATATGAATATCTTGTCATGTCTTTTGGTCTGACCAATGCTCCTGCACATTTCATGTACCTGATGAATTCAGTATTCATGCAAGAGCTGGATAAGTTTGTGGTGATATTCATTGATGATATTCTGATCTATTCTGAAAATGAAGAAGAACATGTCGAGCATCTGAGAATTGTTTTATCCAGATTGCGTGAACATAAGCTTTACGCCAAGTTCAGTAAATGTGAATTCTGGTTAAAGAAGGTACCTTTTCTCGGTCATGTATTGTCTGGTGAGGGAATTTCAGTAGACCCGACTAAGATACAGTAAGTTTTGGATTGGAAGGCACCAACTACAGTACATAAAGTTCGGAGTTTTCTTGGATTGGCTGGCTACTATCGTCGTTTTATTTAGGATTTCTCTAAAATAGCTAAGCCTATGACTCGACTACTTGAGAAGGATAGGAAGTTTGATTGGACTCCGGAGTGTGAACAAGCTTTCCGCACTCTACGGACTTTGTTGACATCAGCTCCTGTATTAGCGCAACCTGACATTGAGAAACCGTTTGATGTGTATTGTGATGCATCGGGTACTGGTTTAGGTGGCGTACTTATGCAGGGAGGCCGAGTTATTGCGTATGCTTCGCGTCAGTTAAGAAAACATGAAGTTAACTATCCGACTCATGACTTGGAGTTAGCTGCTGTAGTGCATGCTCTGAAAATCTAGAGACACTATTTGCTTGGAAATATATGCAATATTTATACCGATCATAAGAGTCTTAAGTACATATTTACTCAACCTGAGTTAAATATGCGCCAGAGAAGATGGTTAGAGTTGATCAAGGATTATAACCTCCAGGTGCATTACCATCCGGGTAAAGCAAATGTGGTTGCCGATGCCTTGAGTAGAAAATCTCACTGCAACTCTCTGATAGAAGAAGATTTTTATTTGTCCCACCTCTTACATCCTATTGTAATCCATCATATCACTGTAGATTGTTCTTTGAGAAGTAGAATCATTGAGTTATAGAAGACTGATACTGGTGTATTTCACATCAAGAGAAAGATGAAAGAGCAAGAAACTAAGCATTTTTGAATCGATGAGAAGGGAATTCTCTGGTTCAAGGATAGACTCGTGGTGCCAAAAGATAGAGAACTCAGAAATCAAATCTTATCTGAAGCCCATTCTTCTAAGTTGTCCATCCATCCTGGTAGTAGTAAGATGTATCAGGACCTCAAGCCGTACTATTGGTGGACCAAGATGAAAAAGGAAATTGCAGCCTATGTCGCTAAGTGTGATAATTGTTGTAGAGTTAAGGCCATTCACATGAAGCCTGGTTTACTCCAGCCTTTGTCTGTTCCAGGTTTGAAATGGGACGACATTGTTATGGACTTTATTGTCGGATTACCAACCACCCAAAAAGGTTTTGATTCTATTTGGGTTATAGTTGATCGTTTGACAAAATCTGCTCATTTTATCCCGATGAAGAGTAACTATCACCCACACCAATATGCTGACATTTACTTCCAAGAAGTCATATGTCTTCATGGAGTGCCTGGGTCTATTGTCTCTGACAGAGGACCACAATTTACTGCTCGTTTTTTGGAGCGCCTACATCAGAATCTTGGAACTAATTTGGTCCGTAGTTCTGCTTATCATCCACAGACGTCGGGACAAACTGAGCGTGTGAATCAGATTCTTGAAGACATGCTTAGGGCTTGCATCATCTCTTATAATGGCTCCTAGGAGAAATGGTTGCCTCTCGCGGAATTCTCTTACAACAACAGTTATCAAGAGAGTATCCAAATGGCTCCTTTTGAAGCTTTATATGGTCGCAAGTGTAGAACTTCGTTGAACTGGGTGGAACCAGGAGAAAGAATATTCTATGGTATTGACTTTGTAAAAGAAGCTGAGGAGCAAGTTCATGCTATACAGAAAAATATATCAGCTGCTCAGGCTAGATAAAAGAGCTACGTAGATAAGAGGAGGAAACCTATTGAGTTTGAAGTAGGTGACCATGTCTATCTGAAGGTGTCCCCTATGAGAGGAGTAAAACGTTTTGGGATCAAAAGAAAGCTTGAGCCTCGATATGTTGGACCTTATCGGATTATTGAGAAAAGTGGAAGGGTAGCCTATAAGCTCAATCTACCTCGTGAAATGGGAGCTATCTTTCCAGTCTTCCATGTTTCTCAATTGAAGAAATGTCTCCGTCTTTCCGAGGAAAGAGTAGAAGTGAGACGCATCGAATTGAATTCTGATCTTTCGTACGAGGAGAAACCGATATATGTTCTGGGTACTCTGGAAAGGGTAACTCAAAATCGAGTAGTCAAATTATACAAGGTGGTTTGGAGTAATCATAGTGAACGTGATGCAACTTGGGAAAAAGAGGATTATTTAAAGGACAACTATTCTGCTTTCTATGAAAAATGGTACGACTTTCAAATCTCGGGACGAGATTTTTATAAGAGGGGAGGGCTGTAACACCCTGGTGTTAGTTAGCCTCATAATGCATTCATAATGCATGATCATGGCATGACATTACCATAAGCATCGTCATTTCATGTGCATCCTTGTTTGAAACATGACCTTGCAACATTGTGGTTTCTATGTGCTTCCTTTATGTGTTGCTAGGGTTTTGTATAGATAACATATGTGATGCTATTGTGTGACTTGGGGGCTTGAAAACATCTTTGATATGTTAGTGGAGCAAAATGAGCTAGGGTTTATATTCATGTTTTGACCAAAATCCAATTTGACTAGGTTTGACCTCAGTTTGACCATAGCACTGATCTGCTTTGACTGATTTAAAAGTGGTATCTAGAGACCTTGCATGGAAGTGCACCCTTTACCAAAGTTGTAGGAAATTTATCAAGGAACAAAAGTCTCAATATAACCATCTCATAAAAATGACTAGAACATCCTCAAACAGGGCCCACAAGTCAGTTTGAAGTGCTGTTCTAACACTTAGAAAAATTTCCTAAGTCCTAATGCAGTCACAGTTTCAATGTACACCACTTTAGGGCTCTATAGTTACTAATCTAGGCCGAATTAGCTCAAGTTCTTATTGACATATTTATAGTACTCACATAGCTCTATGATTTTGTCAATAGCACCATCACCTGATTCTCACTGGTTTAGGAAATATAGAGCGGGGAAAAATCGGGTTCAGTCCGGGTTTCACTGAAATTTAGTTTCAGTTTCCTTGTGACCTAATTTGGCAAGTTATATCTCACTAACCCAGCCGAGTCAGCTCGTGACCCTATTGACAATTTTATTGTACACCTATAGCTCTACATTCTTGTTAACTATGGCTCTCTTTGAATCAGCCTAGATAAGAAGTGGTGAGGCGCTAAAGTCGTGCTGTCAGTCTTAGTGTTTGACTGAATCGGGGATTTTGATTCAGTTTCGTCAGAGTTCAAGTGTTGAACTCATTCGCGTCCGTGGCCGACAGTGAGCAGAAATTCGACGACGCGTGGCCACCGCGTGTCACCGCTGTGATCGCGCTCGAGCGGGTGAGGTCCAGGGTCACGCCAGCTTGCCCCAAGTCCCCCTCCATTCACTCTATTCCCTCCCTCATCTCACTCGACTCCGTCAGAGCGCCGCCGAGTGCCTCGCTGCGCGCTGCACGGCCACCACCCGGTCTCTGTCAACTCCACCTTGCTTATTGCTCCACCAGCAACCACTGCGCCTTGCTGAGCTCTCCGACGCGTCGTTTGGCCTTAAGTGAGACGGAGTTGCATTTTTCCGCCGCCGCAGCCCCGTCGGGGTGCTATCGGACGCCGGTGTGCGTGCGCATGCCAATGTAGCCCCTCCTAACCCATTGTTCTGCTCGTGCCTGTTCCGCATTGATGCCAGGAAGCCCAAGACGTCTTTGCCTTGCGCAGCTGTGCCCTGTGTTCGGCGGTCCGCCACCACCGAGCGCCGCCACCCGCCATTGCCGGTGGTGACCTACCTCGGGCTAACCCCAGCCGCCCCTAGGGACCTCAATCGAATCGTCGTCTTGTGAGGATCACAGTGGGGTGCTTGGATTCGCCAGATTTTTCACCGGCGGCGAGCTAGCGCCGGCCGGACCACCGTCCCCTGCCCTTGTGCCTTTGACGGGTGGGGTCCCATTGTCAGCGCGCCCCCCTTCCTCTGTTTTCTGATTCGGGCCACTGGGTGGGCCTGTTGGCCGAGAGGGCCCAGGGCCTTAGCAGGCCGGTTAAGTTCAGGCTCGTTTAGTTTTTTTTGAATTTGTTTTCTTTTTCTTTCTAGAAAGTGAAATATTGTGCTAAAGTTTGTAAAATCATAACTAGGGCTAGAAATGTCCAAATGAGGTGCTTTAAATTTTGGTGTGCTCTACATAATGTCTAGTTTATTATAAAAATATAATATGTGCCATGTTTTGTGATGAAATAAATAGTTATTAATTATATCTTTTATTCATGTAGAAAAAGGAGAAAATGATATCTCTTTCTGTGAAGCTCCAAATGACATGAAATTTTTATAGTGAACTTCTCTTACCATGAATAGCTTATGGTTAAATTTTCATGCAGTTTGGATGTAGTTTGGTGGAGTTATATAATTATCTTGGTTTCTTGAATGGATCTTGTGTGAATTTTCATAATTTTTCTATAGATCCAGTAAGGGTGAAACTTGGTGAATGTTGTTCTTATGTTAGAAAGATGTTAGGAAAAATATGAAATCTGTTGTTTGATACTTTTCAATAGGGTTTCCTATTTATGCTAGAAATAGACCTACCATCTGTAATTTTTGATATCTCCATATCTGCTTGTCAAAATGAAGTGAAATTTTTATGGTAGCCTATGTGAAGCATTAGGTGGCTACTGTAATTTTTGTAGATTTTTATATATAGTTTTACTGTATGTTTCTTTAATCACCTAATTAACTAAATAAATTATGAAAGAATATTAAATAATTTATTTAGAAGTTGGCATTATACTTTCTGATGTTCCTTTGATATGCACAACAAGTTGGTAAACTTAGTTTGGTCCAATTGTGCCTTTGAATCGTCACTAAATATTTAAATTAGTGATTCTGCCATTTCTGGACAGAATTGCTAGTTCAGAGAATTAACCTATAATAATGATGTTTTCATGCTTGGTGATCTATAGCAAAGTTGTTGAGAATTTTATGAACTAGTTGCTGGTAAATTTTGGTAGCATTTGGACTTATAGTTTAGAAATGACAGCTGTTCCAAGCTGGGTTCAGTTTTGGCAGTGCTGTCTGTCTTTTAGAACAGATTCTGTACATATGCTATTTTAACTTGATTTTGTGCTTACAGCGTTGCAATGTCATTGCATTCATCTTCACATCATTCATGCACATCCACAAATCATCATGTCATTTTCGGATGCATACATGAAATTCATTGGATGCATATACATGCAATAGGTGTGCCAAGAATCGTGTTACGAGCGAAGTCCCACTGGGTGTGGAACCCGAAGTTGAAGTCCGTTCGAGAACCAGAGGTCCAGTCCGACGAAGCCGGAGAAGACGTGGGAACCGTTCTTGAAGCCGAACCTTGATCTCTCTTCTTTCGGTTAAGGCAAGCCCCGGAGCATTATAAGCCTCCTACTTTTAAAGCAATTATCTATATATACAGGTTATATGTATTATTGCATTACGTGATAGGAGTTGGTTGGAAAACCTTGCTGCATTGATAACACTCCTTGTCCAGAAATTCGAACCATGAATCCTATGTAGACAGGATCGTATCTGTGCTTAGCCCTGCTAAATTAGACCGGTAGAAGTCGGGTGATTTCCTGTCACCTGCGAGATATAGGGCTTTGCCAGGTCACGGTTGGCTATATTTGCTATCGTGGAAGTGAACCATGTGTAATAAAATGAAATGAGACCGGGCGGGATGATGATAGTGAAACAGCAAGGCATGGAGGTCTTGGGTGTGGATCTATCCCCGTCTGTGTCGATTAAGGACCGAGACCTGGAGCCTTCTATGTCATTTTGAACGCATGCCTGATATTTAGTTGGCCGGCCTGAGGTTGCCGACCGCGAAGCCTAGTAGCTCAACTCAGGCTGCGAAGTCGAAAAGTGAAAGTCGTCTCGGAAGGGAGCCAGAGGGTCCAAGGGCAGGTGAGTTAAAAGTCCTGAGCATCCTGGCCACTGGTATCCCCGAGAACGCGGCGCTGTTCGGGCCCACCCTGAGTTGTACCAAAGGTTATCTACGGCTGCCTTTAGCGGGGTTTGCCGGGTGAGTGTCAGGAATACCCCCTCCGCTGAGTTGGAATCGATTCGAGTCGCCGTCTCTCCCGGATAGTGAGAAACTTGACTGGTTATCTCCAGCGTAGATACACTAATTATTAATGATGGTTTAGAATTGATGATAATGATGATGATGGCCTTATTATACCTGCTATGGTTAATATTGTTTGCTCCTAATAAAGTGATTGCTCTAGTACAGGTGCTAATCTAGATGACAAATTAATGATTATTAACTTGATGCTTAAGCATTAATGATTACTTATCTGTAATAAGCTTTTCTGCAAATGAGTCAAGCTAGCCCACCTTATAAAGCCTTGCATACTCCTTGGTGTCACCTTTGTTTCTGGTTTTTGTCGGGTAAGTCTAGCTGAGTACCTTCTCGTACTCAGGGTTTATTCCCACCTGTTGCAGGTAGCAGATTCGTACTCGTTGCTACAAGTATTGTCTTCGCCATGTGGGTGTGAAGACTAGACCATATGGGCATGGTCTCTGTAGTATCTCTTCTGATATGCTTTTGCAGGATGTGACTATGTACTGGCAGTATTTGATTATTAAATGGTTTCAGAAATTATGTTGCTTCCGCTAATCTGTATTTTAGTTTTGTAATAAAATTATTGTACTCCGATGTATGAGAGCTACTTTTGAACTGTTGTAACAAGTGTTGTGTTATGTTGAATCATTACGATCTGGTTGCTCTCGGTTTGGTTTGAAATCCCTCGCGATTTCGTGGACTACCGGAGTTATATGGGCTCAAATTTGAGAATTTGATCGTTCGGTGATTGTTTTTGAACTTGTGCTCTTATAATTTGGACGGTTCCGTTACAGTAAGCTCACCTCCATGCTGGAGTAGCCATTGCAATTTTAGTTAGTCGTTGACTAAATAATGATGAAAAAACTAAACATTATTCTTATATGTGTGTCGATCAAATATAGTCTGGGGTGTAAAACCACCCTATACGGACCAGAGGAAACAACTTATAAGAGCATCTTTGTCAAAATACTTATCTCGTGCCTCACTGCAGAAGAAACAACAGATCATATCATGTCTTCTTGTCCTTTTGCAGCCTCATTCTGGAATCATGTTGGAGCGGGACTGATCCACATTGCACCGGTCAGGGAACTCTGGGACTCTTCTCTTCCAACGAACATAACTCAAAGAAGCTCTCCTACATTTCTGCTCCTCTGTTGTTGGGAACTGTGGAAGCACCTCAATGCAGTAGTCTTCAACGGTATGCCTCCAAGCCTCTCTAGGCTCCTAGCAGCTTGCAGGGAATCAGCGAACACCTGGAAATGCAGAGTGCCAGTGTCCAAGAGGCACGAATTTGATAGCCGGTGTATTTTGTTCCAAATGTAATCTCCTCCCCGCTCTTTCTTGTGTAACTCTGAATTTGCAGGCTTGACCTGCAGGGCGCTAGCCCTCCACTACCGAGATCCTCTCAGCATCTGTGGTTAATATATTTCAGGTGGGGACTCTTCGTCTCCCCCGTCGCCTTTCAAAAAAAAACTTATCTCATCTCCAATGCTAAAAAAAAACTACCATATAGGTACTTAAGAGCCTCCAACAGATTACCTAACTCATTACCAATATCTGAAATTTTTGAGTAATCATCAAAACACACACCCCTTCTCCCTCAAATGTAGGAGACGCAATACCCTCCCCTATCGATACTTTTTTTTGGTGGCAAGAAGTTTCTATCACGTGGTGGAAGGAAAAGAGAGGGGATCCAAACATGCTAGAACTCCTGCAACCCGGCGGTGTCGACGTCCCCTCGATGAACTTGACTGCATACCTAGGTCGGCAAGCTCATCGACCCACCACAATCACCACCACCGCCGCCGCAACAACTCCTCCCCCTCCACTGCATCCATCACTCGCCGACCAGGAGGGAGTGGGAGTCGGAGAGAGAGCCATTGGCCCAAGCGGCGAGGGAGCGGCGTATCTACCCATGCACAAGCAGGTGGATCCTATTGTCCTTGCGAGCTTGAGCAGCCCCACAACGCAAAAGGGTTCAAGGCAGCTATGGAGGAACCACGTGGAGGAAAGACAAGGGGCAGGCTAAGGGGTGGCGATGGAGGAGGAGTCGTGGCCAGGAGACGGAGGACGATGGACCATCCGCTAGCTTCCTGCTCTACGATCGACGACACCCCCCCCACACACACATGGAGGCGACGGTGGTTGATGGGAATGGGGGAGAGGTGGGCTGATAACGAGGAGAGGGGGAGGTATGTTTTAATAAAGGATGTTGAGAGACTGACAAGACATAAAAATATTGGAGATGAGCTTTTGATAGTCTACTAGAGGAGAACAGAAAAAAGACATACTAATAATCATAAGGTACCATCTATATGTACATTTGTTAAGGGATGAAAGATAGGTAATCTGTTGCAGAAGCTATACTCTAAGAGCGTACGTCCCGAACAATTGCCAAATCCTTAGTTTAGGAAAGATTCTATTGGCTATGAAAAAGAGAGATCAACGTACCAGTGGGAGTGCCGACTCTTGAAAACCACTCTCTCACAATCACAACTCACATATGCCTCTTCACTCCAATGCTCTTTTATTTATTTATTTATTGCTTACAGAGCTCATATGTCAGCTAGCGATTTCTCGTTCCCGTTTAGGACGACACCCTAATAGCTGGTAGACCGATGAGCCATACCAAGGATTAATGAAGAGGTGGTGGTGGCGACGTGTGCGTGCGTGCGTGCACGAGTAGATCGAGTAGGTTAGATTAGAATAATAGGGTTTACATAGTAGTAGCTAGCAAGTGCGTGCTCACCGTACCGATGCATTGTGAGAGTATAATCCGGGTCGATATGATGGAACCCCGGGCCAGGAAACTATATATGCACATGCATGGTACGACGCGCGTGAGTAGTCTCCCTCCGTTTCTGCATGCAGCTGGCCTGCTGGTGTCTCTCGATGGATCCGTCGTCGTCTGCAAATTCCGCGTGCGGCCATACTGCGCGGCCGGATCGGACGACTGAACGGCGGCGCGGCGTGCACGCATGTGCAGTGGATCCATGCATCTCGATGGGGTCTCTCGTCGGCACTGCCTGCTGCTGCATGCACGCACATCAGTGGTGTCTCGATCGTCTGCATGCACACCAGTGTTTTCTACTATATACTCCTATATACGTATGTCTGCAACTGCGATTCTACGTACATGTACATATGTGTATATATTAATTATAATATAGAAGCACCGATCATGCATGCAATGGATTGGATCATCTTCGTATATGCTTGGGTCTGGTCAGTCGTGTGCGCACGGCCGGCATGCATGCACGCAGACACCTATCCGCCAGGTTCGCTTGGCAATTGTCATACGTGTAGGCGCCGCAGCAGTGTGAAGGAAAGTCATCTACAGTAATAGCTACGTGTCTTATATTTAGCTAGGAGTATCTTCTTCTTACTGTTTTACTGACTCGATTGATATATCTCCGTCGGAATATATACTGACTGAACAGTGATGAATGATCCATCGGACCGGAGCATAAGCATGCATGACTTTCTCATGCTCTGGCCGCTCGCATGCTGACACCATAGCTCACCATCCAGCAGGTAAGCCATTAGCCATGCATGCATGATTATTGGCATGACACACACCATGCAATGCATTTTCGTACATACACGCTAGCTGCACCCTGCACCAGCAGCTACGTGCTGCTGGTAAAACAACAACAATAGTACTAATACTATATATATAGCCAGTACAGTACGTGCAGTGGGAATCAAAATCATGCATGGCATCCGGCCATCTGGAAAGTTGATCCATCACAGACGACAGATGAGCTGATCGACTGTGTTGGCTGATTGAAATGAAAGCTTAGCTACTCCTGCTTTACCGGTACCACTACTACAAGCTAAGTGATGACTGTGCAGTGAGTGTTGTAGCCACGGCAAGTGCGAAGAATGCAGTACGCCCGTCTTTCCAAAGCACTATACCGTGACACACCCGGCCGGGACACAAACGCAAGCTTCCAAAGCCCACCGTTGTCTCCTTCCTCGTGCCAGCTAGCTTTTCACCTTTCTAGGATGTTGTAGGTCACGCCGTGCCATCGCTGAAGCCGACACCACGCACTAGCTAGCTAGCTAGTAGGCTACTCACCGCCTAGCTTTCTATTCCTCCTCAGTAGATTCCCCGTCACATCGAATCTTTGACACATGCATTGAAGCATTAAATATAGATAAAAAATAAAACTAATTACACAGTTTAGACAAAATGGACGAGACGAATCTTTTAAGCTTAATTAGACCATAATTGGACACTAATTGCCAAATAACAACGAAAATGCTACAGTTGCATTTTGCCAAAAAATTTGGCAACTAAACAAGGGGTAAGTTACGTGCCGACAAAAATAACTTAGATTTAGCCAAATTTCTAGTAAATGTTATTCATATTTATGACTCTAAATTAATTTATTAAAAAAATACCTTTCAGGTTAATCTAATGGTATTTATTTGATATTATAAATATTGATAAGTTTTTATCTATAATTAATTAAACTTGAGATTGTAAACTATGATACTATAATAGATTTGCATGTTTTTCTGGACGTTGGACTAGTATCATTCAGCAGACTATGAGCATGATGCACAAAGCATTGCCCTGATGACCATCCGTGTCCATCTATTCTACATAGTACTTTACAGGGTGTGTTTAGTTCTGCGAAAAGGTGTAAAAAAAGTACTGTAGCATGTTTTGGCTTTATTTGGTAAATAGTGTCCAACCGTTGACTAATTAGGTTCAAAACGTTCGTCTCGCAAAGTACAACCAAGCTGTACAATTAGTTTTTGATTTCATCTACATTTAGTACTCCATGCATGTATCGCAAGTTTGATGTGACGGGGAATCTTTTGTTTGCACAATACTTTCTTGAGAAAGTAAACACAGCCAGTCAGCTACTGTATACTAGTCCTAGGCCCTGTTTAGTTCCCAGAAAATTTTGCAAAATTTTTCAGATTCCCCGTCACATCGAATCTTTAGACACATGCATAAAGCATTAAATATAGATAAAAAATAAAACTAATTACACAGTTTAGACGAAATGGACGAGACGAATCTTTTAAGTCTAATTAGACCATGATTGGACAATATTTGCCAAATAACAACGAAAATAGCTACAGTGCTATTTTGCAAAAAATTTTACATCTAAACCAGCCCCTAGGCAGCTCGTCGAGACAGTGCATCTCGCTCATCTCATCTGTTGTACCCTGGCATGCACGTCGTCGCCTAGCTAGCTATAATTAATACTAGCATGCAGTACTACGGAGCTTCCGCTGGAACCGGCTGAAAAATACTGTTGACTGATTTTTTTTAAGAGAAAAATACTATTCCGACTAAAAAAACAAGCTAAATAAGATGGATTATAAGCAAGATGAACAGGGCCTATATATCATCATCAGTTATTAATCATATCATACTAGGGCATTTATATCCCTGTGCTGTGCCCTCGGGCGGCTATAAATAGCACCCCCAGCAAGCTGCGATCCGATCACAAGTTGCAGTGCCACAGTTAGTTCCAGGCAGCAGATCAGCAGAGACACACGCACAGTGCCAAAGCACTAGCAATCTACTCCTAGCTACTGCTGTGCTGCGTAGGAGTACTCCTACGTCTACGTGGTAGCTAGCTAGCTAGCCATGGCGAAGAAAGTGGCCGTGGTGGCCACGCTGCTGGCCCTGAACCTCCTCTTGTTCGGCTTCGCCGACGCATGCGGCTGCAGGTGCGGCGGCTCCTGCCCTAGTCCAGGCGCCGGTGGCGGGGGAGGTGGTGGTGGTGGTGGAGGTGGGGGTGGCGGATCTGGTGGTGGTGGGAGCGGAGGCGGCGGAGGGAGCGGCGGAGGAGGCGGCAGCGGTGGAGCTGGAGGCGGAGGCGGAGGCGGCGGCGGCGGCGGGACCAGCGGTCGTTGCCCCGTGGACGCGCTGAAGCTGGGCGTGTGCGCCAACGTGCTCAACGGGCTGATCAACGTCAACCTGGGGACGCCGCCCAGGACGCCGTGCTGCACGCTGATCCAGGGGCTGGCGGACCTGGAGGCTGCGGTGTGCCTCTGCACCGCCCTGCGAGCCAACATCCTGGGCATCAACCTCAACCTGCCCATCAACCTCAGCCTCCTCGTCAACTACTGCGGCAGGCGCGTCCCCTCGGGCTTCCAGTGCTCCTGATCGATCTCATCGTCGCAGGCCATGCCATGCATGCCTCTCTCCATCCATCGTCGCCTACATCCGGCCGGCCGGGCTAAATAATCATGATTTCTCAGCAACAAGCACAAGCTACTAGTGCACAGCACAGTTCTTCGTTCGTCGCTTTAATTTGTTTTGTTTTGCTTTTGCTTTTGCTTTGGGTGTGTGTTTCTTCACGAATCTGCTATCATGCATGCATGCATGCAACATGTCCATCGTCGCGTCGTCCTGTGTTTGTGCTGGATGGATCCATGATCGATCGTGTCGAGAGGCCTGGCGGGACCCGACACGACGATCTCCATCTATGAATATAAATACCATTATTACAGTGTGGTAATTATCTGTGTGATCTGATGGATGAATGTTAGTAGTTGGCCTGATGTATACCTGAATTACCTGAGATATATGGATGAATGAGCAAGATTCTCGTCCTCGTCGTACGTAGGCACTATATGCACCAAATAGTAGATATTTTGCCCCAGCACGTACAAATAATTAACTCATAATCCTGCTATATGAATTCTTCAATCTTAACAAATGCAGTACTAGTTGTTTACTAATCCATGTGTATGCATGCATTATGCTCACAAATCACATGATGCAACGTATGTAACAACAACTGCACATGCAATATAGTATATGATCGATGCATATATCAGCACGCATGCACTTGCATACAGATGCAAGCTGCTGCGGGCTTGGGCTTGGGCTTGGCCTTGCATGAAGAGAAATCATGCCGGCCGACCGATGGGTGTCGCTCGAATGAATAGTGTGTCATTTGCCATGCATGCATGCCACCGATCGAGAGCGAGACCGAGACAGCGTATATGTATGTGGACACGTGCATGCATGGACCTCGATGTGCGGTGTGCGGTGTGCCGCGCGCTGAGATGGCACGCAGGTGGCCCCTAGCTCTGTAGCAGATAGATATTTTTGCATGCATGCTACCATCTAGCAAAATACTACTACTCAGCTCCAAAATGTGTAATAGTAGTAAGTAGGTGTCATAAGTCGATTTTTTGTTATTTTGTCAGATCTGAGACTATAGAATAATAATGCAACACCACCCCCAGTTCTAAAATAAGTGTTGACTATATATGGTATCTAACGATCTATCTAATGACTAGGTTCTCCAAATAGCGTCGGTCAAACCTTTTAAAGTTTGACTATAGGATCTCCAAATAAGTTTATGATGAACATAGATTAAATGATCTATCTAATGATACTAACTATTTACTATAGATTTTAAAACTTTCTCGAATATATTTGATCAAAGATAAAAACATTGACTCATCGGGAAGCGAGAACGACACTTATTTTGAAACAGAGGGAAGTACAAAGTAACCTAAACTCAGTTTTATTAAATCCACCATGAGTTACTATATTTTTTAGATATATTACATATGAGAATTTTTACAATGGTTGGAGAGGCGATGAGAACCGATTTGTGTGTCTATGATCGGTGGACCCAGAACATGAGAGGCGATAAGAACCGATGGGGAGAAAGGAGATGAGAACCGATTGGTGTGTCTATGGGGGTGGGCCCTCATGCTTCTATCGCCTCCCATCGCCTCCGAAATTAAGTGGATTAGGACGCCCAAATAGAGGAGTAGTAATTCCTTTTTCGTAGTTCTTTTTTTAACAAAGGATAAAAGGGTAAATGCATAATTGCAAAAGGAATAGTATAGTTAGGATGAATAATTGAATTAATAAAGTTAGATAAACATTTTAGATTTAGGGTTCATGAGAGGCCCCTGATCCCCACCCCGTCGCCCGTCCCGTGCCGTGGCCACCTGCCGCCGCAGCCCCTCCTGCTCCTCCCTCCCGGCCGCCGTCTTGCAAGAGGCGTCGCCCAGCCGCGCGTCGTCGCTGCCGCCGTCCCGCGCCGCGGCCACCCGCCGCCACAGCCCCTCCTGCAGCTCCCTCCCCGCCGCGCTCTCGCGGGAGGCGCCGCCGGCTGCGCGCCGTCGCTGCCGCCGTCTTGGGAGGGGAGGACGGGCGGCAGCGACCAAGGAGATGAAGTTTTGCTCTTCGACCCTGCTTATGAAACGTACGAGACATGCATTGAGCTAGCTCGTGGCGTCCCTGTAAGATCATTTTTCTAGTTCAGAAATTCAAAGTTTTGTTTCGTTTTGTTCGTTAGCTTTTTATTGAAAGCTGACCCTTTCTATCCTAGGTTCCACAAGATAGTTACTACTTCATAAAACTATCCAGCTGTGCTATCAAAGCTACAAGAAGAAGGATTAAAGTTTGAAACTGATAATGGCTGTGAACTCATTCCTCTGAATCCACTTGAGGTACACTGTCTTCCCTTTTTATGGTCAAATATCGCCATGAGGTCCTGGATGATGAATGAAGCTGTTTAACTTGATTAAATTTTGTAAGGCGTGACCTGGTTGTTGCCTGCAGACATATTACTGTTCTTTTCCAATCTGGTTGCTACAATCAGCCGGTCCCTTCGTTATACGGTAACTTGTTTCGTTCCGTGGCTAATCTTAGTAGTTAGTTCATCCATGATTTTGACATTGTTGATTGCACAGGGTAGATGTTGTTCATGAGCCTCAAACCAATTGCAAATTGCCCCATGCTGCCTCATGTCATGTTTAATTTCCCTGCGAACTCCCTACTTTGTTTCAGATATATTCATCATCAATACTGAAACCTACAACGGAATCAGGCATTCTTTTCAACCCAAGTTGCCTGTTAACTACAACTACAGATGGTCATGTCCTCTTTAATTTCGTTGGAAATTTGGTATATTTATAGGATTTTTTTAAAAAAAAATTGATGTGTTCAAGTACTGCTTAGTCTGTAGCTAGGGTGTACTCTGTTGTAACTTCCTGTGCTGCTGCCGCACTTGATCTGCCGTGACTATCATCTACCCTGGTTAGTGGCTATAAATGGTACCCCATCCCAGTAAAGTATAGAATATCTGCCGTTAAAATTATCTCATTTGTGTTGTGTCCAAACTGCATGTGACTGTTACTTAGTAGTCAGAGCAACAGTGTGGGCTGTCTGAAGCCTGCAAAATTACTTGTTAGTTCTATCTAGCAGCCCATTTACTAGCTTTACTGTCATTTTCAGTTTTTGGTTGGCATTATCTTCTCTCTTTATCAGCAGCTTTATCCTGAGTGCAAAAGGTTCAGTAGCTAGCATACTTGCTGATCACATTTCGATTGCTCTCAGTTATTTGCTTGCCTGACTAGTACTGTCGTAGTGACATCATCAGAGATGATAGGTGGTCCTAGTAGCACAAGTTTTTTCTGCAACCTAAAGTCCACACATAGAGAAATTGCCATGTGAATAGCTGCAGGTGATTTCTATTTTTTGTTGTTGCTGAGTGAGTATCGTTTCAGCTATATGACTAAGAGTCCCATGTGCTCTGGAAACAATATGCCTTGCATGCTTATGTTTTCTTTTATGTGGTTCACTTGTCAGGCCCTCCTACCATTTGGAAACAATATGTTCCTGTCAAGAGCCCCAAGGCTAACAAATGATCACCTGGTCAGTTGCTTCTGGTTCGAACAATGCAATGTCATTCCAACTCTTTGAGCGCTGCCGTCTTGAGCGCTGCTGAGCAGAGGACGATCCATCCAACAGCAACGGCTACTGAACTTGTGTTATCTCTATGTAGACTATGTTAGGTTATCGTTGAATTGAAGTCAGGAATCAAAATGCTTATGTAAAAAAAATTCTGTTGCTAATGCTTACTGTATTGTACATTGAATGGTTAGGGAAGGTAAGGATGATGACATTTTCTTACTGATCCAGAAAGTATGAAATGATAGATGCCAGAGTTCTTGTTACCGCTTAATTTCTGCACTATGCAGTGAAATATGTTTTGAGGTGCTACCTGAATGATGCTTGAATGCTTTGTACTGTACGTACCGGAACTGAATGAGTGTATGGTGTTAGCAATAGCCTGGCAACGCTTCTTAGCTGTCGTAGCAGAACATGGTTTTCATAAGTTATCCGATACTCTCGAACAATAAGCATGTTTATTCAGATCGCAGATTAGCAATGCCATGATGGGCAAAAATAGTGAAGTACAAATGAAAAGGAACTACAATAGTCCTTCATTCCCATCTGGGTTCATAAACTTTCAAAGTTTAGGGACCCATGGTGCATTTCACTCATAAATAAACATCACAAACAATAACAGTCTCGTTATTCATAGTACGTAATGCCACAAGAAACCTGAGAATTCAGAGAAACACATAAAGTAATGTTGGTCCCTAAAACATTTTTTTGAAAGAGTTGCTCCCTAAAACATCACTTTTTGTGAAGCTTCTTAGTCTTGGCATCCACCTTTTGGAGCTTCTTGATCTCCGCATCCATGGCGAGAACCTTCTTTTCGAGGTCCTCGAACCGCTTTTCCATGGAGTCTGACTTCATTTCGAGCACATCTATACGCAGGTCCTGCGTGCTTGGGGAATGCCGGAGCTGTGGAAGATAAAGTTCATTAATTAGATAAAGTTCATGAATGAGTGTGGACTGCTCAGATAAAGTTCATTTTGCCATAAGAGTGAAATAAATGGGACTAACATTGACTTCATAGATAACCAAGAATTTTTAAAGTACGAAACACTATATAAAGCAACCAGAAACCACAGGCTACTACATGGAAACAATGAAAGTAGAATAATGCATGTCAATATGAGAAGGCATAAGCGAATAAAATCTACCAAAAATGAGAAAAGGAATTCTACACTTTTAGCCGTGGATGAAAGCATGCAACCCTGTAAAACTATTGCCACCAGAACTTTAAGTACAATCATTGTTACTTGTACATCTATTGCTATTTTAATTTCAGATCTGAAAATGATATACAGTTCTGTCAAACTAGAGGTGCCTGAACCTAGTGCAGCGATTTAAAAAAAAAACAGACACCTAGTGCTAAACCATTAGCAGTAGTAGATAGACTAAAGTAACAGTTCAGTTTGATCCTATCCCTACAGTATATCTCCATAGTTGTGAACTTTAGCAGAATAAAGGGTTGAATATAAACAAGTGATTTTATCATTTTTAAGCTTTAGCATACCTTTCACTGGGCAAATTTGTATTGAGTAAATTTGGTGAGCAGGGATCAAGATTTTGTATTGAGTAAATTTGTCGCCCTCGCACCACTTCCAGAGCACGACGTCGGTGTCGTCGCAAACGCCGTGGACAACAGATGTATAAAAATTGCAATGCCATACACTTCAACAACAAGAACTAGTATTGATCAATGGTTTAGTATCCGAAAGGGATGTGTGCCAGCGTGATCCTAAGAAGCAATGTGGACCATGATAACCATTTTTCAAGTGCCCTCACATCAACATCCGTTGATGTACTAGACTACCACACAGATCACCTTTGAATAGATTCAGCACTACAAACTACAAAGTGGCAGAGGTTAACTGGTAGCCATCACGATGTGTGGTTCTTCATTTTTTGAGAGAGTTGTGAACATTTAAAAAAGGAAGTTTAAATCTACCATTTAAAGTTGTGTTTTTAGCAGTAGGATTTGCATAGCTGCTGGCTTCAAAGTTGCTTGTAACTGATTTAGCATGAGGTGCTAATCATTTATCCAATCTCGCTGTCCTCGATTCCTCTTTTACATTTTGCAGTGATTCATCACAACCTAATTCATGTGATTCGCTTTGCAATTGTGGACTGACACTAACAATGCATTCATTATTTTTACAATGACTGACACCTAATAACAGGAGCTGATTTTGAAGCAAAACTTATAGAGTTGATAGGGTTTCAGAGCACAGACCTTGATTGTTGATCTAAAGCTTGGTGACGCGACCACGGCTGCCGTACCCGAGATGAAAGAGCTCGCCACCTTGGAGTCCCTTGCGCCAAGTTGAACGAGGTGGAGACGAGTAGAGCAGCTAGATCCGCCGCTGCTTGGGGGCGTGCCGATGCCTGGGAACCTCGCCGCTGCCTGGGGGCGCGCCGGTGGCTGGGTGCAGCGCCGCTGCCTGGGGGCGCAATGTTGGCTGGGTGCCGCGCCGCTGCCGCTGCCTATGCCTTGGTGCTGCCGTCGAATTGGGGTCAAGGGCACTGCGGCCGCCGGTCTGAGTGAGGCCGAGAGAACGACGGCCGCTGCGATGAGCGAGGAAGAGGGCAGGGCCGCCGGCGAGACGACGTGCGAGGGCGGCCGCGGCGGCCGCGGCGAGACGACGTGCGAGTGCGGCGGCGGTGAGACTGAGACGTGGTGGGGGTCGTGGGGAGGAGCGGGCGAGCAGGGGAGGGTGTGGGGATTGAGATGACCATGCGAAATGACCATATTACCCTTGTAAAAATTAAATCAACAAAAATAGCTATTTAGCGGAGGTGATGGGAACCGATGGGAACCGATTCCAACCATTGTAAAGTGTCTCATTACATATAGCTGTGAAGGTAACTTTTTATATAAAAATATGATTAAAGTTAGAGAAAATATGACTAGAAACAGTCATTTTGACATTTTGAAATGGATGAACGGAGTAGGAGTATACTTTAAAGGATCTTCCTTTTTCCATTAAATTAAATAAAGGATCTTTCTTCGCATCGGTGCGAAATATATAACCATATATATCTTAGTAAGTATACAGAGCGATTAAACTTGGCTATATGCTGTGAATAATATATCGATGTGATGTAGCCAAAAGCTAGCTAGCTAGGGAGTAGGGACGACTTGCAGCAGGAGGGTACGTATACGCGTTCTTGTTTCTACATGAAAGAAAGAAAAAAAAAAGCAAGTGACAGCTTGCGATAGAGAGAAAGTGCATGCATGAAAGGCTGCATGATATGATACCACGTGTTGACGATCATATCGAGGCCTCGTTTAGTTCACGGAATTGGGAAGAAAAATACTGTATCAGAATTCCTGTAGCATTTCGTTTGTATTTGGTAAAAATTATCTAAATTTTGACTAACTAGGCTTAAAATGTTCATCTCGCAAAGTACAACAAAACTGTGCAATTAGTTTTTGATTTCATCAACATTTAGTACTCCATGCATTTACCGACATTTTGATGTGACGGAGAATCTTCTTTTTAAATAGTAAAATTTAGGAAGAATCGAGGAAGTAAACAAGGGCCGACTGCGCGCGGGCCGGTCACGGCCTGGTAGACACTAATAATGATGGGCGGATCGGTGGCGATGCTCTCCTGTAAGACTAGTCGTCGCCGGCATGTGGAAAGGCAAGGCGAGGCGGACGTTTATTTTGTAGGTTCGCGCAGCCCGCGAACCCTAGGGTTTTGTTGGCTTGCGCGGCTGGCCGGCCGGGGACGAAGCGAGGGCCCCTCCACCACACGGCCCCATCACGATCCACGTACGTGTACGCCGGCCGGTGTGACTAGTCGTCTAAAGCCGCCGTTCCATATACGAATGAATTTGCAATCCATGGTCGTCACTGCCAGTGCAGTGATATCGATAGTCTTCCATTCCATATATTTTTTAAATCTCTCTCTCCGTTCCAATTTAGGTCATTAATTTTGTATTTCTACATACACAACTTTTATTACGTATTTAGACATACCATACATCTATCTAGGTGCATAACAAAAACTACGTTATCTAGAAAAATACAAAATGACCTATCATTATGCATACATGCATGTACACATAGAGTGGTCAATTCCTTAATGCATGCATCGTGTCCCTTATCACTACTATGTTACATGCATGCATGCATTTGTAACGGAAAGGGAGTTCTCTGGCTTGGGTTATGGGCGGATCTATATAAACTGTTGTGGGGCATAGTTCTAGGTACCCCGCAAAAGAAGGGAGAAAAGATCTAGTCCGACTAGAAATTCCTCGTATTTATTCTAGTAACATTAATACCCTGTAATCCTACTATGACTCTTATATTATAACCGACTAGGAGACCTGCCTCCTGGGATATATAAAGGAGGGCAAGACTCTAGATCGGCAGACCATGACAGACAATCATACCAATCAATGTAACGCAAAAGGCTATACGCCGATTGAACGTAAAGGTTATTACTCGATCACGAAGGCCCAAACCAGTATAAATTGTTCGTCTCTTTGCGTTCACCACCGAGTTCCACATACGTCGAAGCCCATCAACCATCATCCTGGATAACTCCGTGATGAGTTACCGGTCCTCAAACACTTACAGCTGGCGCGTCTGATAGGAGATATAGATCAGAAATATTCTAATCAAAATCAAAGGTCTGGACGACTAAGATTCTGCATGGGTTCTCGGTTCTGAAAAGCAACGATGCTCACCGGAGCGCGCGCTCAGCTTATTTGGCGCTTGCTATTGGCTGTGGCTCTGCATGCATGCAGCAGCTTTTCACGTGTGAGGTCCAGCCGGTCAACTGCATGTGTGCCTCGTTTGGGAATCTGCCCGATGAATTTGCCTCATTTTACCTGGCGCCCACCAGTACATTGTCACGTCGTGTACCGCTGTCCCCTCCTCTCTACCTTTCCGTTTGGTTGGGCCTCCATTATACTTTGTTAAGTTTAACTAGATTTATAAGGGTTCCCGGAAGTGGTGTGGCGGCGTCTATGCCGATTCTCTTTCCCCATCCTCAATCTGCTCCAATCTTTTAATTCCCCTGCCCTATCCGTCTCTCAATCGTTGATTGCTTCATCGATCTGCACCTCCTCTGTTTGATTTGCTCTTGTTCGTCACCTCTGCTGCCGTATCCCTCCGATTCCCCCTGCCGACTCCGCCGGCGGCGGCGCGTCCTCATCTTCATCGTTCCCGTTCTGCTCCTCTCTGCCGCCACCGCCACGCCAGCAGCTGCAGCGCTCCATCCCCGTCCTCGTCTTCCGAATCCTCTTGCCGTCGCCTCTGTCTTTGCAGCTCCAACCGCGTTGTCCTCGCTTCTTTCCATGTCCTCGTCTCCCTTTGTCAGGCCTTCGTGTCCTCGCCTTCAGCGTCTGCTGCTGAAGTCTTCTGCTTCTGCCGCCTTCCCTGTTCGTCGCTCTGCTCCCACCACGGATCCTTGTTTCAGCTACGTCGTCTCGCTCACTCTTCCTGCGCCTGCTCGCTGTCTCTTTTCTTCCTCCTCTGCTGTGCGCCGTCGTGACCACGACATCTTCTCTGCTCCGTGGTTAGCACCTCTGTGCCTCCCGTGCGTGCCGCCGTTGCGGGTGCTGTCGGTGAGGACCTCGTTGGTGGCTGGGACCTCGTCATGCTCTACCCTGTGGATGAGGTTCCAGGCTCTAGCATCCTTTCCTCTGTTGTTCGCTTCCTTCTCCCGATTTCCACCATGGAAAACCACCTCGCCACCACCGCGGCTCACTCTCCCATGGAGGACCCGCCTCCACATCCTCCACCTCGCACGCCGCCACATGACCCACCTCGTACCTCACCTGTCATGCCCATTCCCACTAGTCCTAACCTGCCTCACATATCAGTTCCACCTAGCTCCACAGCACCTCCTACATCTGCTTCAACTCATACTGAGTCAAATCTTGTGCAGCCAATCCAAGCTCCACAGGTCTCCTCTAGTGACATACTAAGTACCCAGAGGCAAGGACAGCAATCATCGACAGTCTCCGATGGCAGCCTCATGAGTGCCAGGGGGACCATGACGATCCTGTCATGGAATTGCCAGGGCTCGGGTGGAAGGCTTAGCAATTCCAAAATGGTTCACCTCGCCTGCTTGATGACCTCTACCAACTCTCAGGTTAGCTTCATTTCTGAGACTCGAAGCTCAACTATTACTCGTACTTCTCTCATTAACCGTTTTAATGCCTATGATGCTTTTGTAGTTCCTGCAATAGGTCAATCCGGAGGCCTTTGGCTCATCTGAAAAGATACTGTTAGTCTTACTGTAATAGATCAATCATCAAACTTTATTTTTACTATGTGTAATAACAATATAGATAACAAGCAGTTTGGGTTAATTTGTCTTTATGGCGACCCTCATCATCAGAACACTAACACCATTTGGATGCAAGTGATGAATTTTGTTGAAAATAATAGCAACTTGCCTATCTTGTGTACTAGAGATATGAATGACATTATGCACCTAATGAAAAATCAGGTCCTGGTAGACCTGATTTTAGGCGTATTAATGCTTTTTGTGATTATGTCAAACAGTGTGCCTTCATTGATCTTAGATACAGTGGTCCGGCATACACTTGGACGAACAAACGCCGCAATACCATGCCAACTTTTGAGCATCTCGATCGTTCTCTAGCCAATGCGGAATGGTGCACATCATATCCTAATACAACAGTTTATCATTTACCAATGCTTCGCAATGACCATGCTCCTATCCTAACAGTTCTAAATTCATCTAGACGACGCACTAACAAACTGTTTTGCTTTGAGAATTGGTGGCTCTTGGAACAGGAATATGAAGATGTTGCAAAGTCAAGTTGGTAGCGCTCATCCTGTAGAACCTTCCACCAAAAAACCCGATACCTTGCCGCAGATCTGAAGAAGTGGCGAAGAAGAAAGACAAAATTGTCAGATCAATTACAAGTGATAGAAGACCAAATCCTTCAAGAGCAGCTCAAGTCACCAAATCTGCAGGACTTTAATATTCAATAGCAACTCAGCCAACAACACCAGTAGCTATTGATTAAGGACGAGCAATTTCATCTTCAGCGTGCAAAAAAGAATTGAGCTCTTCTTGGGGATAGGAACACATCTTATTTTCACCAGGCAATTGTTAAAAAGACAAGAAAGAATAGAATTACATACTTGCTCAATCCAGACGGTTCAGAGTCTACTACTCAGGAGCAGCTTTCAAATACTCTCACTGTTTACTTTCAGGGCATTTTTGATATAGATCGTCCAAGAACCTATAATTTAAATAACATTTCCAACTCCTTGATGCACGCAGGTAACAGGTACAACGCATGTTTCTAGAGCCAAGCAACATCATGGCACAGAGATGCACAGGGGAACACAACTGTAACACAAACACAACATCAAGCAAGGTCAGTAACCACTAACTCCAAACCGACTCTACAGCAATTGTTCAAGATAATCAAGGAGATGAGAAGCAATGCATCACCTGGGCCAGATGGGCTTAGTGCAGCTTTCTACAAATCGGCCTGGCCTTGGGTCTCCAATGATGTCCACAAATTGGTAACTGATTTTTACAATTCTTCTTTCATGTCTCCAGAGATTAATCAAACTTTCCTTGTTTTAATTCCTAAGAAAAGTCAACCGACAGTACCTCAAGATTTCAGACCTATAAGCCTCTGCAATGTAGTCTACAATATTATTGCTAAATCCTTGGCTGAAAGACTTAAACCTTATTTACCTGATTTCGTTGACCATGCCCAAGCTGCTTTCATAAAAAATAGGCATATTTCTTCCAATGTTATAATTACATAGGAAATTATTCACTCCTTCCAGCTAAGGACTTGGAAACAGCAGGTTTTTCTCCTTAAGATTGACCTGGCAAAAGCCTTTGACAGGTTGGAATGGAATTTTATTATTGCAGCTCTTACTCGTATGGGTCTTCAAGCTCATTTTATCAATCTCATACATGCCTGCATTTCTACCCCTACTTTCTCTGTCTTGGTTAATGGTGAACCCTCTAATCATATCAGGCCTAATCGCGGCATTCGTCAGGGATGTCCGCTTTCGCCCTACCTTTTTGTGGTAGCTATTAATGAACTATCTATTGCTTTACAACACGAAATGCAAAGTTCCAATCTAACAGGAATCAGTTTAGGGCCTGGTTGCCCGCCAATTCACTCGCTCCTCTTTGCAGATGACCTCATACTCTGTGGTCACGCCATAGTTCAGGAAGCAACCACTATTAAAGCCATCCTCCAGCGGTTCTGCAATGCCTCAGGTCAGACCCCTAATCTCCAAAAATCTGTTATTCTCTTCAGTAAAAATGTCAATGCCACAACTGTCACTTCGATTAAGAACATTTTCCTGGTCCCTGACCTGCAACCTCATACTAAGCACTTAGGCCACCCTATCATTTTCAATCATGGTGACAGGAACAAAGGCTTACAATTTTATTTTTGGTAAATTCCAATCCAAGTTAACAACGGTAAGAGCTAACAAGCTTAATCATGCAGGCAGACTCACCTACATTCAATCTGTGCTCTCCTCGATCCCAATCTACTATATGTCTACTGTTCTTTTCTCTAAACAATTCGTGCATAAAATTAACACAATTATTAGGAGATTCTGGTGGACAGGTGTTCAGGATGAGAATCCCACTTCCCCCATTGCATACAGATTTTGGGATGACATTTTTCAGAGTAAGGAAAATGGAGGCCTGGGAGTAGGAGACCTAGGAACAGTTAATAGAAGTCTTATCCTCAATGCAGCTTGTAACATTGCCACTAACAAAAATCCTATGCTGACAGTTGTTCTTAAATCTAAATATTTCTCTAACTCCTCATTTTGGACTGCAAAAAATTCAAGAACCCGTTCCATTTTCTGGTCCTCTATAATGCAGGTAAAATAGGAGCTCCACAGCAATATCATACTCCAACTACATGCAGGTAACACGTCCATTTGGTCTACACCATGGTGCCCAATCTGGGATTCCATCCATGTTCATTTGAACAACCCAGTCACAGTGAACCTCCTCCCATCCAAAGTCTCGGATTTATGGATTGAAAATACACATGATTGGGATCATCAACTTCTTAACGAGATTTTTGACCATGATGCAGTGCATGCCATTTCTTCTACCACTCCTGTCCCCTCTGATGGTCAGGACCTCCTAAGATGGAGAACAGGCAGGAAGGGCAACAGCTCTACTAAGGAAATCTACAGTACTCTGTCAGCAGCTAATTGTTGAACTGATCTCCTCCTCAGGAGGCCCAACGGCCCGCTGGGACTTGGTCAAGCGCCCTGATCGGGGGTGCCCAACCGTATGTGGTTGAAGGGCCCCTGTCACGCTGCGCAATAAATATAGGTGGGGGCTGGCGGCTCAGGCTACGAAGTTGACCGGCAGTCACACACCCCACCGAAACCCTAATCCGATCTAGTGAGGGCGCAGTCAGTGACAGGAAGCTCCCTCACCGCCACTTCACCGCGCCACCGTCTCCACTGCTTCGACCCCCCTTCACCGACCATCGCTGCCTAGCGCAGATCGCCACCGCCGAGACGATGGCGAACACTGGCTCCAGCTCCTCCTCTGCACCGGTTCTCCCCAACACCACTGGTCTGCACTACTACCTCTCCTAGTATCTTTAAATGAGAAATATTGTTGTTCTTCATGAATCAAAGACTTGTACCATCTGGATCTACTACTACCGATCCTAATTGTTTCCAACAATGGTATCAGAGCCTACTAGCAAGTAGATCTGGATCGGGACAAGAAATAAGAGACATAGAACAAACCGATTTTCAAATCGGGAAAAGAAATCAAAAGAGAAACCCTAACCCTAAGATAGAGGGGGTCGGCGTGCGGGAAGAAACGAACCCTAGCAATGAAAAGGGAGAGGGTGAGGGAACAGAGTGATCTACCCGGGATCTCCACCTCACCGCTGCCATGTCCACTGATGCACGACCGCTCGTCGGCCGCGCAAACATCGGTATAGAGCACCACCGCGCGGCCACTCGACGGTGGCATGCTCAAACCACTGGCGAGCATGCGCACCGGCGAGGAGGCACGCGGCAGCGCCATCTCCTTCCTCTGGGACCGCCATGAAGGGGCTGCTCCTTTCGGTTGCGGCGCTGGCGATGAAAGAAACGGGAGGAGGAGATGGAGAGAATGAATGCTAGGGTTTCGGGAGATGGCCGGGTGGGGGTTTTTGCTCTCCCGAGCTCAGCGCTCCGCCGTTCGATCATCACCGACGGCCAACGTCCACCGGGCTGCCTTGTGGCCCAGGCGGGGCGGCGCTTTCCCGGCCCAGGCCCAGGTTGCGCCCTCGGCGCGGGAAGCGGCTCGCGTGCGGCGCTGCCATGGGCCTAATGGGCCGCAGCTGATGGCGTGCGCGGGTGGGCCGATTCATTCCGCTGGGCCAGAAGCAAAGAAAAGATATTCCTATTTTCTAATTTTCCAGAAACGATTATTACATGTTTGATTGTTTTGATTTGAATAAATTTTAAATTCTATGCAATTTTATCCAACAATAATTTTGTTCAGTGAAGGATTACAGAGTGTTTCTGAAAAATAGAATTATAGGAATTTTTTTACAATTGTTTTCCGCTGCGTACTTAAAGCTTCTCAGTTTCATTATTAAATTCAAACCAACGGGAGAATTTAAATTTTGAAACATGAATAATTTTACTGTTATTGTAATATTGTTATTATTCTGACCAACGTTGATTAATAGCAATATTGTGATATTTATATTGAATTATCGTCCTACATTAATTCAATTTCTGCCCAACGGTGATTTGAATTAATGTGGTGAAAATTGTACGTTTTACTTTTGACCAACGTCAGAACTAAGACATGCAATTATGTTTTTATATATATACCTTTATATAATGTTCTCATTCTTTATGGATCATGATCTCAGGAAGTTTCAACTTGATGGATGCTATCGAAAAGATCCCCAAGCTAAAAGGGGATAACTACAATGAGTGGAAGAAGAAGCTTGATCTGGCTTTTGTCTTGGCCGAGGTGGAGTGGATAAAGACCACACCATGCCCTGTTGAGCCTGAGGCACCAGTCAGGCGGGCTGATGAATCTGATGTTGATTGGAATAAGAGAGAAAGGGATTTTGCTCCCATAGAGTTGGCATATTCTATTGACAAGAAAAATTGGACCAACGCCAACAAAAAGTGTTGTGCTGTCATAGAGAACACAATTGAGCCCACCATAATGGGCTCAATTGCAAAGTGTGATACTGCTACAGAGTATCTTGAAAAGATAAAGAGTCAGTTTCATGGCTCTTCAAAGACGTATGCTACACAGATAATCAAACAGATCATGACAGCACAGTACACTGGTGGTAAAAATGGCACTGGCATTAGAGAGCACATCTCAGAGATGAACCAGCTGAACAACAAGCTCAGGCCAATGAACTTGGCTCTTGAGGAAGATTTTCTTGTACATGTTGTTTTTGCTTCTCTGCCTAAAGAGTTTGACAACTTTGTTGTCAGTTACAACATTCAACCTGAAAAGTGGAATCTTGAACGTTGCATTGCAATGTGTGTGCAAGAGGAAGACAGAATTAGGGCTGCCAGTGATGTTTCTCTTAATTTTGTCAGAGATAACAAGAAAAAGAATGCCAATGCTAATGTTAACTCTCCCTCAAAGTCAAAGGGTAAGGGTAGAGCTCCCATGCAACATCAGCCTAAACAGAACAAAATTATGGTGAACAAAGATCAGTGTCTTCACTGCCATAAAGAAGGACATTACAAGAAAGATTGTCCTGAGTATTTAAAGTATGTCATGAAATGCAGAGGTGAGAACATTATTACCTTTGTTAACGAATCCTTGTATGTACAGTATTGTAAATCTACTTGGTGGATTAATTCAGGAGCAACTATTCATGTTGCTAATTCTTTACAGGGATTCCGTTCGACGAGGACTACTCAAAGAAGAGAAAGGCAAATTAAAGTTACAAATGGAGTCCAAGCGGACGTCGAAGCTATTAGCGATGTTTCTTTGGAGCTTGCTGATGGCTTCATTCTTTTACTCAGAGATGTTTTATTTGTTCCTTCATTAAAGAGAAATTTGATTAGTGTTTCATGTTTGGACAATGATGGATTTAATTGCCATTTTGGAAATGGCAAGTGTGAGATTTCATGTAATAATGAACGTATTGGTATTGCTTTTCAAAAGCAAGATCTTTATTTGCTATCACTTCGTGAAAATGTTAATTCCGTATGTGATGTGATTGATAATGTAGCCTCGTCTGTAAATGAAAATAGAAAGCGAAAGAGAACTCATAATGCTTCGACGAAATTATGGCACTGCCGTTTAGGCCATATTTTGAGGGGGAGAATAGAGAGACTAGTTAAAAGTGAAATTCTTCCTCCATTAGAGTTCTCTGATCTAGAACAATGCATAGAGTGTATTAAAGGAAAATACACAAAAACAATTAAAAGGAACTCTAAACGAAGCACAGGAATTTTGGAAATAATACACATAGATATTTGTGGTCCTTTTCCTGTGAAAAGTGTGGATGGTTATGACTCGTTCATAACATTCACTGACGACTACTCTCGTTATGGTTACATTTATCCAATCAAAGAAAGAACAGAAGCATTGGATAAATTCAAAATATTCAAAGCTGAAGTTGAAAATCAGCATGATAAAAGGATAAAGTTAGTCCGGTCTGACCGTGGTGGGGAGTACTATGGTCGGCATACCCCATATGGCCAAGTTCCTGGACCTTTTGCGAGGTTTTTACAGGAGAACGGCATAGTCGCCCAGTATTCTACACCGGGCGAGCCTCAGCAGAATGGAGTAGCCGAAAGGCGTAATCGAACATTGATGGATATGGTGCGTAGTATGATAAGTTACTCCACCTTACCAGTGAGTCTATGGATGGAGGCGTTAAAAACCGCTATTCATATTCTCAACAGAGTACCCAGTAAAGCGGTGCCTAAAACACCATATGAGTTGTGGAGCCCTGCTGAGGCAAAAGTATTTAACCCAAACATTGGGAAATTAGATCCCAAAACAGTAAGTTACCATTTTATTGGCTATCCTGAAAAGTCAAAAGGTTATCGTTTCTACTGTCCTGACTGATATACAAAGTTTGTAGAAACAAGACACGCTGTCTTCCTAGAGGATGACATGATGAGGGGGAGCGTGGTAGCTCGGAAAATTGATCTTGAAGAGAAGCGGGTGACTGCGCCCACTCCGATGATTCAGGAGCCTTATTTCGAGTTACCAGTCTTTGCCACACCGTCAGTGCCCGACACTACGGTGCTAGCACCTGTCATTGTTCCTCATGCGGCAATGATAAATGATAATGTGGAACCTGTTCTTCAGGAAACCATAGAACCCATTACCGCAGATGGGGGACAACAACAGCCCCAAGATGTAGATGTGCCAAATGAGGAGGCCCCGAGAAGGTCTCAAAGAGCTAGGAGGTCACCTATTCCTAGCTATTACGAGGTCTATGAGACTGAAGAGTTTCATATGGAGGATGATCCCACCTCATATGAAGAAGCCATGAGTAGCGGCCACTCATCCAAATGGTTGGAGGCCATGCAAGATGAAATGAAATCGATGAAGGTGAATAAAGTATGGGAACTTGAAACCATTCCTAAAGGAGCCAAAACAGTAGACTATAAATGGGTCTACAAGATTAAATATGACTCTAGAGGGAATGTAGACAAGTTCAAAGCGCGACTTGTGGCAAAAGGCTTCACGCAAAGAGAAGGAATTGACTACAATGAGACATTTTCTCCAGTCTCATGTAAAGATTCCTTCAGAATAATGATGGCATTAGTAGCACACTACAATTTAGAGTTGCATCAGATGAATGTAAAGACGACATTTCTCAATGGGGATTTAGAGGAAAATGTCTACATGGCACAACCGAAAGGTTTTATCGTGGAAGGAAAAGAACGAATGGGATGCCGTCTAAAGAAATCAATTTATGGGTTAAAACAAGCTTCAAGACAATGGTATTTGAAGTTTGATCGTACCATAAATGGTTTTGGGTTTAAGGAGAAATAGAGGATAATTGCATTTATGCAAAATTTAAGAATGGAAAGTATATCTTTTTGATTTTGTATGTGGATGATATCTTACTTGCTAGTAGTGATGTCACCCTATTACAGGAAACAAAAGGGTTTTTATCCTCAAAGTTTGATATGAAAGATCTTGGTGAAGCTTCGTTCGTTCTAGGGATCGAAATTCACCGTGATAGAAACAAAGGGGTATTAGGACTGTCACAAAAGGCATATATAGAAAAGATGCTAAAGAAATATAGCATGCACAAATGTAGTCCGTCACCTGCTCCAATAGTCAAGGGCGATAGATATGGGGATCATCAATGCCCCAAGAACAGTTATGAGCTCAACCAAATGAAAGCGGTTCCATATGCTTCGGTTGTTGGAAGCCTACAATATGCAACAACGTGCACACGCCCTGACTTAGCGTTTGTTACCGGGTTGCTTGGCAGATTTCAAAGTAATCCAGGACTGGAACACTAGAAATTGGTAAAGAAAGTCTTACGATATTTGCAAGGTACAAAGAGCCTCATGTTGACATATAGCAAATCAGATTCTCTAGAAGTAGTTGCATACTCAGATTCTGATTATGCTGGAGAAGAAAGAAAGTCCACATCAGGATATGTGTTCACCCTTGCAGGGGGAGCCATATCGTGGAAAAGTTGCAAACAAACCGTCACTGCATCGTCCACAATGTATGCCGAGTTTGTAGCATGTTATGAGGCCTCAGGGCAGGTGAACTGGCTAAAGAAGTTCCTACCCGGTTTGAAGGTGGTCGACTCTATCCATCGACCACTAAAGTTATACTGTGATAATTATCCAACAGTGCAATATGCTCACAACAATAGGTCAAGTGGTGCTGCCAAACACATTGACATAAAGTATTATATTGTGAAGGATAGAGTTCGGGATCAAATGATAAGCTTAGAGCACATAAGCACTGAAAAGATGCTCGCGGATCCGCTTACCAAAGGCCTACCACCCAACGTGTTCAGAGAACACGTAGCCGGCATGGGTTTAAGGGAAAGCCTGTGATTCCTGGACAGTAAATGGCCCAAAAGTTAATGAATTTGTTTCAGAACGGAGACATGTATCGTGGCTGTGAAATCTATCGGCAATAGACCGTGACGAGGAAGCACGCTCGATGCACTAATCTGTGATGGAATAAGTAAAAGTGAAATGTATTAAAGTTAAAAGTGTGAGTTGAGATCAGGGGGAGAATGTTGAACTGATCTCCTCCTCAGGAGGCCCAACGGCCCGCTAGGACTTGGTCAAGCGCCCTGATCGGGGGCGCCCAACCGTATGTGGTTGAAGGGCCCCTGTCACGCTGCGCAATAAATATAGGTGGGGGCTGGCGGCTCGGGCTACGAAGTTGACCAGTAGTCACACACCTCACCGAAACCCTAATCTGATCTAGTGAGGGCGCAGTCAGTGACGGGAAGCTCCCTCACCGCCACTTCACCGTGCCACCGTCTCCACTGCTTCGACCCCCCTTCACCGACCGTCGCTGCCTAGCGCAGATCGCCACCACCGAGACGATGGCGAACACCGGCTCCAGCTCCTCCTCTGCACCGGTTCTCCCCAACACCACTGGTCTGCACTACTACCTCTCCTAGTATCTTTAAATGAGAAATATTGTTGTTCTTCATGAATCAAAGACTTGTACCCTCTGGATCTACTACTACCGATCATTCAGCTGCCAACACAAGGATCCAGAAGCATTCAACCACATGCTAATCACATCTTATGTCACGCTTGGAAAAGCAAAACCCTCCCTCCATTGATTAAAACCTTCACATGGAGACTCATCCGAAGGGCATTAGCAACAGCCGAACGAGCCTCAAGGTATGCGACACATATAGACAAACATTGTGCCACCTGTGGACAAGTAGAGAATGACTTCCATATTTTCTTTCAATGTGCACTCCCAACTGAGGTATGGTCCACCTTCAGCCCTCCTCTTGATACTATCAACCTTGTGCCTGAAAATGATGGTATTCAACTTACTTTGTCCACTCTTATTACTAATAGTACCACTGATTTGAATTTCCAGAAAATTCTATTCACTCTTTGGTATCTTTGGAAAGCCAGAAATGATTACCAGTTCAATCGAAAGCGGTGGACAGCATCCCAGGTATACCATGCAGCAGAGGGACACATGCACGCCCACAACACAGCTTTCATCAGGCAGCATCATCCACCCAACCAAATAGATGGCCAAATTCCTGCACAAGATGGACAGTCAGGTATGAGCTCTTCACTGCAACAGGAATGCGGGCGTTTTCACAAGCTATGAGTGCTCCAGATCGGCAACCTACAATGACGAACAGGTACATGATGAATGCACCAGTCCTGATATCAGGCATCAGGTGCTATGTTGATGCATCAACATCACCAGATCACCCTACAATGTTGCACAGACCGGCTGGTCTGGGCATTCTGTTTGTCAATGTGCAGGTCCAACCAACACAGACAATCTACATTCAGGCGAAGCTTGCTGCTTGTTCTTCAGTTCTTATGGCTGAAGCTGCAAGCCTCGCTCTTGCTGCTGTTATTGCTGACCAAATGAACCTCAGGAACATCACCTTCTTGTCGGACAGCCAACAATTGGTCCACTTCCTCAACCAACAGAACCAAGCTCATCCACCGGATTGGAGAATTAAGCCATTCACCCAACGATTCTCCAACCATGCAAACAACAGGGAGTCCACAATTTATAAGATCAATAGGCAACTTAATATCACAGCCGATGCACTGGCTCGTCAGGCTTTAGCTTCCTTTGCTTCTGGGAAGGCAGATTCAAATTTCAATTGCTCCTACGAGCATCATGTATCCCAGTGCAGCTTTCTACAGGTTATACAGCATGTAAACCTGAACGGTGTAATCATCCATGCAGCACGTTGCTGCTGATTATAAATGAAATGTTCCTTGTCAAAAAAAAACTGGATTTATAACAAAATATTAGCAACATTTTAATTTCTAAGTAAATTTATTATGAAAATATATTGAAATATCTACCATTGATACTAATTATATACCACAAATATTAATCATCCTGTTCGGCTGATGATTTCTGCGGCTGATAAGCCGACTAATGTTGTTTTGTTGTGAGAGAAAAACATTGTACCATGACTGATAAGCCGGGCTGATAAGTTCAAGCAAACAGGACGAATATATTGTATATATATTTGGTCTCTTAGGAAATGAGAATAATTTTTTACGTGGTACAGAGGAAGTACTCTAGATAGTACTAGTAGCTGTGAGATGGAATGTGAAAAAAAAATGTATTGCCTTGTAAGAATTTTTAATAGTACGATGTGACAAAAAGGTTGCAGTGGTACTGTACATGAGTAGATGATGGAAAAGGTTCATGCGCATTTGTCGTAGGCCTCAATCTAACATGTACTAGTGTACTGGCTGGAGAAAGCAGTGAAGGGATGATCTGGTATTGGATCTGCATAAATTGTTTTCAAGATGGTTTAAGAGGATTAAAATTTCGATAATGATACATACAGGGGTCTGACCCACGCTGAACGCCCCGCCTCCACTCGCTCGACTCCTCCCTACATTATCCATTCCGCCTTCTCTCTCCTCTTCGTCTTTCGCTCCCCTCGCGCGCGGGGTCCTCCAGCGCCGCGCCAGCGCGCTCCTCCCCTGCGCGCGTCTGGTGCTGCGCCGGCGGCGAGCCTCCCCTCCTCCCTCCCTCCCCTCCCCTCCTTCCCCCTCTTCCTCCCCACTGCGGTGACATGCACGCCCTCCTCGCCACCGGAGTTGGGGGCGACGGCGGCGGCATCCGGTGAGCCCACGCACCTCCCCCTCCCTCCTTGGTGCTCTCGCCCTCGCGCACCGCTAGCTCCATGGGCTCCGACGAGGTAGGTTGTAACACCCTAAAAATTTGCATTATTTAAATAGGTGAATTTGCATTCAATTATGTATTTTGTGAGCATGCAAATTTAGAAAAGTAATAACTTTTATCAAATTAAAAGCAACTATAAGGTTAGCTACATGATTGAGCATTCATGCTGCTGCATAATATTTTGTATTGTGTGCTCTATTTGAAAACTCAAACATAATTTCAAAATCTTTTGAAAAATAGCTTTGGAAAATTTGGAAAGAAAAAGAAAAGGGTTACCCCTCTCTTGCCGGCTTTCGGCCCGAGTCGGCCCAGCTCCCTTGCTCTTCGGCTAGTAGCCCCGAGCGCCGCGTCTTGGGCCAAGCCCAGGTCGCAGCCCAGCACCATCACGCCCGCGGCCTTCACATCATCACCCGCTCAGCCCACTTCCCCATCCCTCACACTGCGTCACAGGCCGAGAACAACACCGCGCGCGCACCCGCATTCCCTCTCCTCTCTGTCTCTCGCTGACACCACGGGCCCGCGCGTCAGGGTCATCTTCCTCCCCACGCCGTCGGGTCGGCGCTTTCCAAAATCGCCACCGACCGAATCCGCCTCTCAATCTCCTCCTTCCTTACTTGGATCCACTCCAGGTCTATATAAGCCGGGTGCCACGCACCGCCGCTTCCAACTTGCCATCTCGTAGCTGCTGTGGTGCTCGAGAACATGGTCACCGTGAGCGTGAGCCCTAGCCGCCGCCTTCCCGAGTCGCGCACTGTTCGTGGACCACCCTCGCCCCCGTTTATGAGCTTGGTGAGTTTGCCTTGAGCTCCTCTCTCTCTCTCTCGGTACCCTTCCCGTGTCGATTCATGGTCTGTGGTGCTAGTTTCATCAACGCCGGTGAAAGCCCAAGTTTGGTTTTGGTAATTAATGACACCAAGTTGCTAATGCCATGTGTTAAGTGTTTTGAGTTAGGCATAAGCAACACATGTGATGAAGGTGTATGTGGCAAGGAGTGGTGGCCACAAGATCACAAAGATATGGTGCATGGACATAAAATGATGATCATGGTGGAGATGCACATAAAAGGAAGGACATGATGATCAAGTGAAAGAGAAGGATCTAAGAGCGCAAGGCAAAGGTATAATCATAGGGGTTTTCCTTTTGCCGGTCTAAGATGAGTAGAGAAGTGATTGACCGGGTTTAGGATACATAGCCGACTATGAAGAGGGGCAATCACGGTTAGCTCGGAAATCAAGTGCCACTAGATCATTGTCTTGAACATATGCATTAGGATCTAGTAAAAGAGCTAACATAACGCCTTGAGAAATGTTTGTGAAATGCTAACACACATGCACATGGTGGTGTACACTTGGTAGTGTTAGCACATTTTGTGAAGGCGGTGGAGTTTAAGCGGTAGAGAGGGGTTTGGGTTCCTCTCTCCCTCCCGCCGAGCTTGCGAGGCGGGATTCGGCGCTTTTTGGAGAAGTGAAACGCCTATTTTCTATTGCGCCGGAAGTCGGAAAAGAAACGGAGGCGAACGGAGGTCACTGTGGTGACCGGACGCTGCACCGGACGCGGTCACGGTATGACCGGACGCGTCCGGTCAGTGTTCAGCGTCTGCGCGGTTTTTAGTTTGATGATCGAACGCGCAGCGCGTCCGGTCACTGATGACCGGACGCGTCCGGTCATCCAGGGAGCTTACTGGACTCTAACCGGACGCGGGCACTGTCGCGTCCGGTCATTGCGAGAGGCGCGTCCGGTCGTTGTTTCGTTGTGCGCTACTCAAGTTGACCAGCGCGTCCGGTCAGTTGTGGGACCAGTGCGTCCGGTCACACCCGGCGTGTCCGGTCAGTACGACCAGCGCGTCCGGTCGGTGTTTCAGAATTTAGCCGTTGCGCGACCGGCGCGTCCGGTCATTTTGACCAGCGCGTCCAGTCAGCGCGATTTCGGCTGGTTAAAGTTCCTAACGGCTATATTCGAAGGGGTACGCTATAAATAGAGGTTGGCCGGGGTTTGAGGGAACTCTTGCACATTTTGAGACCTAGAGACATACTTTGAGCTAGAGAACAACCCCTCCACTCATCTCTTTGCATAGTTGCACATCTTGAGTGAGATTGAGTGAGATTCAAGTGCATTGCTTGAGAGTTGCATTCTAGAGGCACTTGATCTTCGAGTTGCTGCGGATTTCTTGTTACTCTTCCGTGTTTCCTGACACGGTAGACGGCTTGGAGCAGCGGAGGTGATTGAGCTCGCAATTGGAGATTGTTGGAGCCTTCACCAAGTGTTGTAAGGGGTTCTTGATCCTTCCCCGCGGGAGTTCGTGAATTGGATACTCTAGTGGAGCTCGTGGCTTGGAGGATCCCCATCTTGTGTGCGGTTGTGCGGCGCCCGCCGAGGGCTCGACTCTTGATAGTCGATTAGCTCGCGAACCGACAAGTGGGTGTATCGCCACAATGGGGAGTAGCTTGCCGGGAAGCAAGTGAACCTCGGGATAAATTCTTGTGTCATTCTCTTCCCGAGGATTTCTCTTGTATGATTGATTGATTGGTATTTCTCTTCTCTTCACGGCGGTATAATCACTCGAAGCTCTTCTCTCGTATTACTTCTTGTTTCTAGCTTGTAGTTGTTGTTGTGTTGAGTGAATAGCCTTGTACTAGACTTGTGTAGGTGGCTTGCTTAATTAGTTAGAGCTAGTGCATTTGCTTCGCCACCTTTCGTACTAACTTATGGTTAAGTAATTCTTGTAGAAGTTTTAATTAGGCTATTCACCCCCCCTCTAGCCTATTTGGACCTTACAGCCGGTGAGCTCGGGTCGATTCCGGCCATGGCGCCGCCATCGGGCCACTGTAAACGACCGTCAGTTCTCCCTCCCTCTCTCTTGATAAGATCTAGACCATTCATCTTAAATCCAACGGGCGAAACTCATGGATACCCCTTCGCCTGTGAATCTTGCTAAAGAGACCCTGCAGTTTTCTAGATTATAACCCATGGTCCATGGCGTATTCCTGAATTACGTTTTCCTTTTCATAAAAGCGGAGTTTGATCTTGGTAAATTCAAAATTACATTTTCACTTATTTACAGTTTTGTCACTAGGTTAATTCTTGCATAGAATCTCCGTTTTAACTCCGATTTGACCCGTTCAAATCGCGTTAGGTTCGTATTCGCGAGCTCTACATGATAGTGCTATTGTACAGTAGGTTTGTAGCATTTTAATTTTGAGTTTGTATTAAAGTAATTATTTATCTATAGGAAATCTTAGTAAATTCATAACTTTGTTGTTTTAACTCCGTTTTTCGTGATCTTCGCGTCTGTGTGATTCTAGCGAGTTGTAGATTCATTTTAAAAACTTTTTTATCTTATTTTATTACTGTTAATGTACTGTTCTAGTGATAGTCTTGTTTGTTTTGTATGATTGCTTTTGGATGAATGTTGTTGCTATGTTGATTGAGTATAGATGGTGAGCAGTTCGTGGGTGATCAGGAGCAGTATTTTGAAGAGCAAGACCAACAGGAGCTATACTTTGATCAAGGCAAGTATAGCATGTGATTTCCTTGTTGTCCTATTCACTTTATTCACATAAAATCATATTGCATGTGTCTATCTTGAATTGCCATTAATGATTTCCTAGTTTTGATCTATACCTTGACACCTATGGGATTATGCATTGGGTAGCTTTTGCTAGTGCTGAACATAAACTATGATCTTGTAATATGATTAATGGAATAAGCAACAACACTAAAAGTTGACTTTTCAATTACTGTTTAAAGAGGGCTAGAGCATGGTGCTATTCTTTTTGGTGCTCTAGTTTCTCTCCCTAAGGACTCATTTGTGGACGACCATCCAGGATTGATAGTACAACTGTGAGGGCTATATGGCTCTGGCTTTAGTCAAGTATGAGGACCTTTTCTAGCTTGTTAGAGGTTGCCCGAAAGGGCGCAAAAGGGGTGTTTCTTGGGATGGATGTAGTGCGGCTTCTGTCCTTATGAGTATAGGCTGCGGTTATGTGCCATATAGAAGGAGGGCCCTATATTTGCAGGTTACAGAAACTTAGAGGCCCTAACTTGTTAGACGAACCTTTGAAAGGCTTCATAGTGTTACCCTGCCTGCTCACCTTAGAAGGGTTTTGAGAGTAATTAACCTGAGCATATGAGTAATCACGACTTACAGTGAAAGTGTACACCTCTGCGCAGAGTTTAATAAACTGGTATACTAGCCGTGCTCATGGATACGAGCGGCCTTGGACCTTCACGGAATAGATGAATATTTATTGGTTTAATATGTGTTTTGTTATTCGTTATTCATATTTACATTGATCATAAGTTTATTGTGGGATTATTGCAAACTTGATGCTACTCAAATGATAAACTGTGAAAACTAAAAGCTACATGCAGTTGAACCGTGTCATGCTTTTGTTGAGCCTCATTATATTCCATGTTATATTTGTTGAGTACGATATGTGCTAGCCAAACGCAGAGTATGTCCAGGAAATCAATAAGTGCAATTGTGTTAATCAGACCCATTAAGAACAAGCTCTAGATGTATGTTAACATAAAACCAAAATTATCATTTCACTATTGACATGCATAAACAATTCACGTTACCAGAAATTTGGTTTTAGATTAACACATGGGCATCATAAACTACAGTAGTGGATGTAGGATCTTGAAATACATGTGTAGATTCCCTAGAGCCAATGAAATTATCTTCCCTAGTTGATTATTCAATTGGATCAGACTAAATTTTCACAGATTGTTGATGCAATCAAAACAAAACACTAGCCAAAATGGATTGCACACTGCAACCAGTTGAACACCAATCTTCATGTATTTTACAATTTAGAATGAACACATGGAGCTTTTTTTTTGCTCCACCAGAAATTCAAGATACTGATTACTTGAGACACAATCAACTGGGAAGCAGCTAGAACTTAGTTGATCCTTACATAATACAAACAAGTCAAGAAAACTACGCTGATAGTATATCACACCTGAGGAAATTTATGTATGTTGAGCAACCAACGCATAAATATAGACCCAGTCAATTTCTCAGGAAAAAGACATCAAGTAGCTACTGGTTGGAGCCAATCACTCAGTCATGTCCAGAGCCTATCTTTTTTGTTTGCACATACTCAAAGATAATACACACAAGCTGTGAAGGATTAAAAGGTAATCTGGTTGTTTGTTTGCATAGGGATGTAGTAAAAGTTTTTCATACTTGAACCAGATTATGAAGGTTGTGCAGTGGCACAGCTAAACCATTTAGAGACCCTGCAAAAGAAAGATATGTTCTTTCTACCATAAATTCGACTTAGCAAAATAGACATCGTTAGATGAAATATATCATCACTGCAAACTCACATTTATAACCATGTTAATCTCGTATTCATTTGCTTAGAACCTCTCTACAAAATAAGTCTAGTGTCTTTCAACTAGTAGAAAAGTAAATAGTACAAACTAGTACGTTAATTGATTGTCAAATAATCCCAGTAGATCTAAGCTGTGCGGTTAAGTATGCAACACACAGTTGAAAGCTCTGAGCACATCTTAGTTTCCTACAGCAGTTAAAATATCGATACCTTTTTTTAGTGGAATAATGGAATTGTGATATCTAATCTAACTGAGCAAAAAAGACACAAGCATCTTTTTCTGTTATGGTCCGAGAATAGCAAGATGCTATAACTGCATCTAGGAATCCATTGTGTCAATCAGCACCAGCTAGCGGAGCAGAGGTACAAGATACTATTGTACAACAAACAACAACAACATAGCCTTTTGTCCCAAGCAAGTTGGGGTAGGCTAGAGATGAAACCCAAAAGAGACGAGAAACAGGGAGACACATAAAGGGACATAAATGGCACAAGACAAAAAGATGTCACGGTTCAGGCACGTTGATTGCCAATCTCCAAGCGCTCCTGTCCATAGCTAAATCCTTGGAGATATTCCACTCCTTAAGATCTCTCTTAACGGACTCGTCCCAAATTAGTTTAGGTCGACCTCTATCGCTCTTTACATTATCGGCTCGCTTTAGAACTCCACTACGCACCGGCGCCTCAGGAGGCCTCCGTTGGACATGTCCAAACCATCTCAACCGATGTTGAATCAATTTCTCCTCAATTGGTGCCACCCCAACCCTATCCCGAATATCGTCGTTCCGGACTCTATCCCTCCTTGTGTGCCCACAACACCAACGCAACATACGCATCTCTGCTACACTCAATTGCTGGACATGTCGCCTTTTTGTAGGCCAACACTCAGCACCGTATAACATCGCCGGACGAATCGCCGTCCTATAGAACTTACCTTTCAGCTTCTGAGGCACCCTTTTGTCACAGAGAACGCCAGAAGCTTGACGCCATTTCAGCCAGCCGGCTGAAATTCTATGCCTAACATCTTCATCAATGTCTCCATCCTTTTGTAGCATCGACCCTAAATACCGAAAAGTATCCTTCTTGGCCACCACTTGCCCATCGAGGCTAACGTCTCCCTCCTCGTGCCTAGTCGCGCTGAAATCGCATCTCATGTACTCGGTCTTAGTCCTACTAAGTCTGAACCCTTTCGACTCTAACGTGTGCCTCCATAGTTCTAACTTCCTATTAACCCCCGTCCTACTGTCGTCAACTAGCACCACATCATCAGCAAAGAGCATACACCAAGGGATATCACCTTGTATGTCCCTTGTGACCTCATCCATCACCAAAGCAAATAAATAAGGGCTCAAAGCTGACCCCTGATGCAGTCCTATTTAAATTGGAAAGTCACTGGTGTCGCCATCACATGTTCGGACAAACATCACAACATCCCTGTACATGTCCTTCATGAGGGTAACGTACTTAGTTGGGACTTTGTGCTTTTCCAAGGCCCACCACATGACATTTCTCGGTACTGTCATATGCCTTCTCGAGGTCAATAAAGACCATGTGCAAGTCCTTCTTCTGCTCCCTATATCTCTCCATCAATTGTCGTAATAAGAAAATCGCCTCCATGGTCGACCTACCAGGCATGAACCCAAACTGATTTTGGGTCACATGTGTCACTCTCCTTAGGCGATGCTCGATAACTCTCTCCCAGAGCTTCATCGTATGACTCATCAACTTAATCCCACGGTAGTTAGTACAACTTTGAACATCTCCTTTGTTCTTGAAGATAGGTACTAATATACTTCTCCTCCATTCTTCAGGCATCTTGTTAGACCGAAAAATAAGGTTAAAAAGTTTAGTTAACCATACTATCACTCTGGCGCCTAGGTATCTCCACACCTCAATGGGGATACCATCAGGGCCCATCGCTTTACCTCCCTTCATCCTCTTCAAAGCCTCTCCGATCTCTGCTTCCTGAATTCTCCTCACAAAGCGTATGTTGGTATCGTCAAATGAGTCGTCCAACTCAAGGGTAGGACCCTCATTCTCCCCATTAAACAGCTTGTTGAAGTACTCTCTCCATCTATCCTTGATCTCCTCATCCTTCACCAGAAGTCGATCTGTCACATCCTTGATGCATTTTATTTGGTTGATGTCCCTTGTCTTCCTCTCGCGGATTCTAGCCATCCTATAAATGTCCTTCTCCCCTTCCTTCGTGCCTAGCCGCTGATAAAGGCCATCATACGCCTGACCTTTTGCTACACTCACAGCTCGCTTTGCAACTCTCTTCGTAATTTTATAGCCCTCGATGTTAGCTACACTCTTGTCATGGTGGAGACGCTTAAAACACTCCTTCTCCCTAATAGCCCTGTGCACCTCGTCATTCCACCACCATGTGTCTTTCACTTCCCGTTTGCCTCCCCTACTCACGCCAAACACTTCTGAAGCCACCTTCCAGACACATGTTGTCATCTTTAGCCACATGTCGTCGGCATCTTCTTCTTCTTCCCAAGGCCCGTCGTTTAGCATCCTCTCCTTAAACGTTTGCGCTGCTTCCCCTCTAAGCTTCCACCACTTCATTCTCGCAATCTTGGCCCATTTGTCCCAGTGGACACGTACCCGAAAGCGAAAGTCCGCCACCACAAGCTTATGTTGAGGGACAACACACTCCCCAGGTAACACCTTACAATCAAAGTAAGCACGTCTACCCTCTCTCCTTGCAAGGATAAAGTCGATCTGGCTTGAGTGTTGTCCACTACGAAAGGTTACTAGATGAGATTCCCTCTTCCTAAAGAGGGTGTTCGCTATCAACAAGTCATAGGCCAGTGCAAAGTTCAAAACATCCTCCCCCTCTTGATTCCTACTACCATACCCGAACCCCCCGTGCACCCGCTCGAAACCGACATTAGTCGCACCAACATGGCCATTGCGGTCTCCTCCTATAAAGAGTTTCTCGCTGATAGGCACGGTACTAACCATGCTATCAAGATCTTCCTAAAATTGCCTCTTGATGCCCTCGCTAAGACCTACCTGAGGGGCATAGGCACTGATCACATTCAGAGCTGAATCTCCAACTACCAGCTTGACCAGGATAATCCGGTCGCCTTGCCTCCTAACATCAATGACTCCATCCTTAAGGCTCCTATCGATCAAGATGCCTACACTATTTCTACCCGATGTTGTCCCCGTATACCAAAGTTTAAAGCCAGTATCCTCCACCTCCTTCGCCTTCTGTCCCTTCCATTTAGTCTCCTGAACGCATAGAATATTTACACGCCTTCTAATTGCTGCATCGACTAGCTCTCTTAGCTTATCCGTTAGGGACCCTACGTTCCAGCTACCTAGACGAATCCTAGTTGGCTCGGCTAGCTTCCTTACCCTTCGCACCCATCGAGGGAAGTGCGAAGACCCTTGCTCATTTTTCACTACACCCGGGCGTAGATGTAGCGCGCCACTAAGGTTGCGACGACCCGACCCTTGCTCATTTTTCATCGTACCCAGGTCACGATACGACGCGCCACTAAGGGGATGACGACCCGGCCCTTGCCCATTTAACACCACACCCGGGTTCCGATGTAGCGCGTCGCTAAGAGGGTTACGCCCCAACGAATCTCTTGTGGGTTTCAAATCCATGAGAGTGGCTGTTTTTTTACTGTTGGTTCACCAGACCTTAACACACCCTCCTCCTTTACCCGGGCTTGGGACCGGCTATGTTGAGACGACTTAAGAAAGTCTTCCAGTCAACATAAGCGGAGTTACAAGATACTATTGTAGAAAACAAAATGCCAAAATAATAAGCATAGAATGGTAACCACTCATTAGGAACATGAGTATATATAAGAGATTGCTAATTAGAAGCCCAACAGTTATGAGAAAAGATTTTCTTAGTTGTCTAAATGTGACCAACTAGGACTACCAATTTCTGCATTAGCGGTGTTTCTTAGACTTAGTAATCAATTATTAACATGGAGTCCCTTAGTTTTATGATGTGCTTAGCCGCGGGAGTAAGCGCGTGGGGTTCATAGCCAAGGTATTGCATTTCAGTTCGAGGCAACCTCATAGGATAGCCTCTTTATGATGTGCAAGCTTTGTTCCAATCAAGCAGCAACTGTGACAAATAAATACCATCATATATATGATAGTAATGAAAAAATAAAGAGGGAAGTAATCACAGGTACATTTCAAAATGTCATAACTACTAAATACATTAACAGAAAGGAACAATTAGAAGTGTTCCTGCTAAATGCTAACTAAATATGCATACAGGGAATATTTAAAGTGGAATATTGCTATATAACCAATTTTTAGAGTTTAAGGGCGACGCCCCTGTCATAGCATTATGCAAAGTCAATCCCAAGCCATTACAACATAAATCTTCAGAAACAACAGCAAAGCTACTCCAACATGCCCAAAAAAAGGAAGATCAGAGAAATCCATCTGCTATATAACAAAATAAAGAAGTCTATGAACTTATCCCTAAAAGTATATTTGGAACAAGGCTGATTAAATAGCTACTATAGACATACTATGATTCAAATATTAAATAGCTACTATAAACACACTGTAATTAAATGGAATATATCTAAGCTTTTAGGAAGGTGCAATGTTTGAGAAAAACATTGCAAACAGTCCAAATCCAATTCACCTATTCTATGTATCTATGTATAACAAAAATGAACTCTGAACCACTATTCACTGCTGATTTATATGTTTCAACTAAGAAAAAAGAAAGAAAATGACAGAGGAACCCACGGAAGAAAAAAAATTGGTCCATAATATGGACTAGCAAAAAAACAGGGACGGTAAAACAACTGGTAATTGCACTGTATTCCTAAAAAAATATACAGCCAGGGTGTGTAGTAATTCTAAAAAAATTAATTAAATATCACTAGATATGAATTAAGCTTCAATTATGAGCGGCTTCTTATAACCCTTGGCAGCAACAATTACAATTGCAGATCTGAGAGATTGACGAATAAAAAGACAAAAAATAATTAGAATTATATTAAATTCTTGAAACGTTGTCCAGCAACAGGAACTAAATCTAAACTATAGTCTGCAATATAATAAAGAAGATAACGTGGAGAGAACAGAGAATTTATCAAGGTTAGAAGATTAGGATGCAACTAGAAGCTAGACAAAGAAATTATAAATCTAAACCATGCACTACAAATATGACAGATCAAAAAAAAAAAAGAAGAACATGTGCGGTGAGCATATAGACTTCAGGATGCACATACGAGATGAAGATACTAAATACTACAGTATAAGCTAGACAAAAGAAATTCCAAACCTGATTAAAAACAAAAGAAAGAACAAGAGTATCGTTTGAGAGCAGCGGAGGATAGCAGTGTCATTTGAGAGAAGCAGTTGACGCTGCAGATTGGGGAGGGGGCATCAGCACAAATCAACCAGATCTAGAGGGAACTTGTTAACGGAGAAAGAAACATCGAAGAAAAGGTACAACAAATCACGGATCTAACATGCAGATATGAAACCTCCGGTAAAGAATGTGGCGATTTCAGTGGATCTAAGACGCACGGCTGAAAGAATATAGTGGATAAGGGGAGAGAGAGAGAGAGAGGGATGAACGAGAAACATGGTCGCGAAGGAGACGTACTCTCGCATCATCAACGGAGAAGAAGATGGAAGAGGAGAAAGGGGAAGAAGATGGAAGATGAGAAAGCAAGAGCAAGAAGATGGCGGAAGTTAGAGAATGCAAGAGTAAGAAGGCGGCAGATGAGAAAAGACACTAGGGCATTATACAAAAATAAAATATTCGAATGTCTGTGTCTGAGCTCGCCTTCGATTTCGTCTTGGAAAAAACGTACAATAAATTTGCCTGGGCAGTTGCCTGAACTTTGGACCTAGCGATTTTGAGGCAAAAACTGGGGGAGAGCTGTGTTGACCATGGTAGGGCCCAACTGAATAAAGAATCTAAAAGTCACATGCAGCGTGGTATCAGCGCGAATCTCGATAGAAAACTGGCCGTTGAGATAGGATGAGCGGCCGCTCATGTGAGCAGAATTTTCCGTCTGGGTCTCGGTTGACATGCACGAGGCTCGAGGCAATCACCAAAGGAGGCAAGAAGTTCTTGCATCGGCCGTGCAAACGAGGATTTGCATGTGTTCACGTACGTGCGTATACATGCACAGAACTGCTCCTACCGATTAGGAATCGGATTCAACGACACGCTGCAACAACTTCGCCACAATAGCTCCGGCCATCGTTGTCGGCATATCCTGCGGTCATCACCGTCAACATGCAATGGCTCCGGCCCTCGTCGGTAATGGCTCCGGTCATTGTTGTCGGCATACACGGTGGTCATCACCGTCAGCATGCAATGGCTCCGGCCGTTCCTTCCTACTACAAGGTCCACAACCAAGTGTTGTTCACGCCTTGGACAGGTGGCCATGCTGCTACCCTACGTCCGCTACAGAGATAGGCTGGCTGCTACGCTGCCACACATCTCTACGACTAATAGCAAGGTACACAGCCCAACGTTGTTCACACCTACGAAGGGTAGTCATACTACTACGCCCTCATTTATACGAGATAGGCCGGCTGTTCACGCGGTGTAACACCCTAAAAATTTGACCTAGTCTTAAAAAATCACTAAAAATTTAAACTTTTTAAAATTTGCATAAGAAATAATATATATAGCCAACCTAAGCAATTTTTACAAATAAAATAACACAAGAACATAAAAATTTATGTGTGCAACTTTGTGTGTGAATGTTTGCTTGGCTTGTTGAACATATGGTGGCACCCTCTTATACATCCATGCATTCAAATTCAAATTTGAAATTATTTAAACATATGCATATAGGGATAGAAAATAAATAGAAAAGGAAATACAAAATAGGAAAAGCCACTTGGGGTCATTTCCTCCCCTCCCTCCTTTTCGGCCCGCAGCAGCCCACTCCCTCCCTTCCCTTCTCCCCTCTTCCTCCCGCGCGAGCCGGCCCAGCACCGCCGACGTGGCCACGGCCCAACTCGCCTCCCACCCATCAGCTCCGTCATCTACCTCCGAGCCGGCAGTCATACGCGGCACAACCACGGCGTCAACGCCCGCTAGCGCCACCCCGGTGGCAGCAGGCGTCAACAGCGACACTGTGTAACACCCCGGGTGTTACAAACTCACTTAGCACCCGGATTAGGACCTAAGAAACATTCGTAACGAGCTTCTCGGGTTTTTAAACTTAAATTGCACATGAAATGACGAAGCAGACCGTATATGCCTCACTTTTGTGATTAGAAGGAATCAAAATAATAACGCAAGTCCATCTACTTTAGTGCTTGAAAATGCTTGATAGAAATTCTAACAAACCAAAGGGAATAAGTGGTTTATTTGTTTAAACAAGGAAAACAATTTATATAAACAAAAATAAAATAATGCTTGAGCGTCGTGCTTAAGTACAGTTGTTGAGCAAGTTAGGTAGACGAAAATGCAACTTGGATTTTCGGAGAAAAAATATTGTTAGACAATATTTTTGGAAGCTCAAAAACCGAAGTTGAAATTTGTCGGTGTTCGGACCCGGGACGGCCCTAAGTCAACGAGTGAATTTATGTTGCGTGCTCCCTAATCCGGATGGTGATGCAAAGAGAATACACGGGGGTTTATCCTGGTTCGGGCAAAGAAGGTCCTACGTCCAGCGGGGGGAGTGTATTGTATTTCCTTGCACCAAAGTGCTTGTGTAGGGGTTACAAGCCGTGAGAGAGGGAGCCGGTCCCAAGTCTCAAGAAAAGAGGAAAATGGAGTGTTGCTTGAGATGTTGATCTCGGAAGTGGAGAAAATCTCTGTCCCGTGGCCTGGAGAACCCTCTGCCTTCTCTTTTATAAAGTCAAGTGGAGGCCGAGGTGTCCTAAAAACCCTAAGGCAGTGCCTTGGAGGTGAAGGCGCAGTGGGCGCTGTAGAGGTTGCTGTAGCGACGTGCATCTGTGAATGCCGGCCATCCCTGGGGTGTCGTGGTGACGTCGGTGACGGGACGATGAAAGACCCTGGGTCCTGTGGCGAGCGTGTGATCCCCTGTGGTCGACGTGTGGGCATCGTTCCTTTGTTGACCGGCGGCGCTCGAGGCCTGGTCGGGACGTGGCTGAGGGGGTCGACGAGGAATGGATAATACTGAGCCCCAGAAAACCCGGGCGCGGTGGTTGTCATCTTGTGCCTCGAGGGGGCGTCGATGGTAGAATAGTGCTCGACGTGGTGTGAATAGTGGTAGCTTTTTTTTATCGTCTATCCCGGGATGGGCAGTAAAAAGTAGGATTAGACACGGGTGCTGCTCCCACGCCGGTGGTGCTGTAGCCACGTAGGTGGAAGTGGTCGCATTGAATGACTTGTCAGTGAGTAGGTGGGTGAGGGGGGGGTCGACTGACTCGACCCCGGGTCGTGCGAGTCAGAGATTTTTTAGGGTCGAGACCTCCCGTCGAGCGGGGCTCGTGTGAATTGGAACGCAGTCGAACGCAGTCGAGGGTGCCTGGCATCTTCACATGTATGCGGGTCGAGCTCGGTGTATCCGTGTAGGTGGAGCTTTGATATGATTTTTTAGGGAGTTTCAGGGCGCGGATTCCTCGGGGGTTTGCTCCTTTTAATAGTTGGTTTTGGGTATCCCTAATTCAGGTACCCGACAAAATTCAAGCCAACCTCAACTCTAGGTTTTTCTTAAGTTTTAAAAAGGTGCTGGCAATGCCATTATGGCAATTAAATTATAACTAAGTTTCTTAAGCACTTGGTCTATGTTTTGCATCATTATTTGCTCCTTAGTGGATACCTTACCATGGGTTAGTTCGCGGGCTAGTTTGGAATTTTGTTGGTGTTTTAAAAATTGCTCAAGCTTCCATAGAACGTGTTGTTGGTCTTGTTTTGGGCTCAGTTCAAGAACAGGCGCACTGCTTGATGAACTTATTTTGGCGTGTCTATGTCTCTCTCGATAATTCATCTAAGGTTGCATTCGAGGCTCCTCGTGATAGCCCTCGACGTGGCCTCGGCCTAGGCACCGTGCCCCGCCTTTCCAATTTGCCTGGCCCGTGGTTTCACAGCCCATCTCCTCATGTCAGTGAGTAGCAGGGAGAACTAGCTAGCCATCTCAACCGCATCGAGCCCCAGCCAAGTCCTACGTTGTGCCAAATTGGCGTTTCCCTCGCCACCGGGCAAGTTTTCCGACGAAGCAGTGTGTGGATTGGGGGTAAGCTCGTAGGGTTAGTAGCAATTCGATTGCGCGTATCTGTGAACTCGTAGCTACTTCATCTAGCTGTTGCTCACGCTATATTGGCTAGGGAGCTCGCCGACGGCATGGTGACGCGCCGGTGCCCGTGGAGGAGCGCCGTCGACCGCGCTGCACGCACGTGGCCAGGCTACCTCGGCACCCCTCCACCCCAACCGTCACCGTAGCACGTACCATGGTAAGTTGTTATTGCTTATCCGCTATCTCTACTTGTCTGAGAGGGCGTAGGTTTGCCAGAACAGCCTAGCCACCGTCGTGAATCGCCGCTCGCCACTATAGCTCGCGTGAGTGCGCATCTCAGTTTCCTGTTGTCACCCAGTGCCACCGTTCGAGTCATAGGTGGTAGTCGACCTCTTAGCGGGGTTAGAGTGGGCCCTAGTTGGCCGGCGTGACCGCCCGGTGCTGGCCAGAGCTGCGTCATCATGCGCAGAGGCACCGGGGACTGCCCCTTTGTGAAGACGGTAAAGTTCGGGGATCCATAGTGCGAAGTTCATCTCTTGCGTAATAGTAGCTCCATGGGTCGCTCGATTACTCGATAGTGCGGGGTCTCTTTTGCAAAAGCTGTGCAGCGGGAGCGAAGCGGGCCTGCTGGTGCGCGGCCACGCTGCTCGCGGGCCGTTTCGGCTGCTGGGCCGCTTGGGTCACCGCTGGTTCTTTTTTTATTTCAAAAATAATTTTTGATTTAGTTTCTGTAATAACATTGTAAATTCGATATAAAATTGTGTAGATGTCCAAAAATGGTGAAACCAATTTTGTTAGACTTCTAAAATCATGATCTAGCTACTAGTATATCTTGTTCACATAGTTTCTATAATATTCGCTATAAGTAAACTAAGATGCTTAGTATCATTAGTATATAAGCTTGTGGGGATTTTTGGGATAACATGACGATAGTGCTAGGTTTTGGAACTTTTATAGTTGTTGCCTAATATTAGTATATGCTCTCTATAATTTTTGTAGCTCCATAATAATTAATTTGTTGGGTAGCTAATGAACCCTAATTTAAATATGTGTTTAATCGATAAAAGGTATAAAGCAACACCTTGGTCTGTATAACTAAAATACTGGATGGAAAATAACGCCTCGTTCGATAACGTGGATACGTAGCTTAGTGTGTTAGACGTGAGCGAGTTTGTTAACTTGAGCAACGAAATCGTATTTTACGAGTCACGGTTGCCGTTGATTAATTATGTTTCTGCATTGCACCGCTAACATCATAATAGGAACAATGACGAATCATGGAGTCGTCTAGAGTAACAGAAAAGATGGTGATTCAATGATCGTGGCGCTTGATGGAGTGCTAACTTTTGGTTATTTTTCACCCAGGCAAGCCCCGGTGCATAACCCCTATTATTCTGCACTTTATTTCATGCTTGTGCATTAAGTTTTAAGGAGTTGAATGAAATCCACTTGCATATATACGTCCTTATCCTATGAGTCTTACTAGTATGTCAGGATCGTGTAGCTTGCTATGCTATAGGACCCTGGTAGAAGTCGAGTGATTGTCTGTCACTCGCGAGAGATAGGAAAAGATATTATTATTATTATCATATTACTATCATATGTAATATATATAAATAATAATTGCAGACCGAGCGGGACTGGGCTTGGATAGATTTGAACTTGGTTGGGCAACAGAGCGGGGCTCTGGTTGCATTTGTCCTGCCTACGTCGATTGAGGACCGTCCGTTGCTTTGGACACTAGTCAAGTCACAGACTTATTATCCCGAACACATACTTGTTTATGGGAGTGGGAAGGCTTGTTACTCTCTTGTCATGGGTTCCGGCTCTTTCCGGACCAACTGATATGGTGGATTATTGGGTAGGAGGTCTAAGCATCTCACTGAGGGCGGGCCTGCAGTGTTGGGGGCTTAGAGTCCCAGTTTGGACGGAGACCTGGACCCCTTGATAGGAGTGGGACGGGTTAGTCTTGTTTGTGCCTAGGGTACAAGCGGGGCGTATGTTTTTCGAGGTACCCAGCTGGGCTACATTGATTCGTGAATCGTCGTTTCTACGTGATGGTACAACTTAGCTATGGTCTAGCACCGTAGTAAGAACTGAAATATGGAAGTTGATAAAATAGTTCTGATTGCTCAACTCTCACCGGAAAGTAGCATAAGTGCTTACATAGAATGGTTGGTTAATGACTAATGATGACCACTAATAAAAATGGAATATAATGATGTATCTTTAGTAATGCTCCCTGCAGTTGCAATAACCCGCAAGCCATATAGCCTTGCACACCATTGGAGTCTTTTTATTCCTCCTGACGGGTAAGTCTTGCGGAGTATAATTGAGTACTCAGGGTTTGTTCTATCCTGTTGCCGGTGTTAGGTGTTGATAAAGCTGACCATGTGTGTGGAAACCTCCTGGTGGGCTCAGTGAGGATTTTCCTTTACGTTGCGGACGTAGAGTTTATCTAAAACTTCCACCAAAAATGTTTTTCAAAGGAAAGACTTGTAACTTGTTATTATTTCATGCATACAAATGTTCTTCATGATAATGTTTAACTGTCATTAAATGATTTCCTTTCTGCTGAAACTCTAAATAACATTTTACATTCCGTTGTTATTATCAAATGATGAATTACTCTGATGTTGTATTAAAAGTGATGTAAAAAATGGCTAAGTTTGTAAGCTTTATTCTCTCATTTATGGTCCTACCGGGGAAATGTGGATTTTTGAGTTCTCCCTTGGGGTGGGCTCGATGGAACCGTAGAGTTTAGTGTGCTCCTTTGGGTACTTAATGTCTAATGGAAGACGAGTACGCTTGGGAGGGCATTAGATTAGGCGGTTCTGCCACACACGGCGACACGGATGGACCCACGACTCCCTCCATTTCCCTTCTCCTCCCCTCTCCCCCTCACTGTACACGCGTCAATGGTCGGTGACATGGTCGCCGCCGTGCAGAGCCACCAGAGTAGCCGTCAAGGCAGCTCCGGTGTACGCACGAGCAAGCGCCAGCCAAGGCGATGTGACCTGACGAGGTCAACCACGTGGCCGAGTGGTGGATAAGCAAGGTCACAAGAAATATCTCGCCGCTAGGACACCGGCCTAGCCAGCCTATAAATAGGCCTAGCTGACGACGCTCTCGCCTCGCCCTCTCCACCACCAACTCCGCCGAGGATGGGAACACCCCATCTCCCCCTCCTCTTTCCCCTCCTTTTCCACTTCTTCCCTTTCTAGAGTTTGTCGGTGCCATCAGCACCGCCCTCTCCTTCCTTCTTCTCTGTTGCGTCTCTAGCTGATTGGAGTGAACAGTGAGTCTATGAGCTTCTCCTCTTTCTTTTGTTGTAGTTGCTAGGTAGTATAGGTCTCTGTGCAGCGCTGCCCTCGTGAGCCCTGCTTCGCCAAGCAGCCATGGCCGTCAGCCATCACCGACGAGGCCGCCCCAGGGCTAAGGCTGGCTAACGAGCCAGCTCGGCTCGGCTCGGCTCGGCTCGTTCTGGCTCGTTAGGATAACGAGCCAGCTCGGCTCGGCTCGTTATTTTAACGAGCCAGAAAGCCAGCTCGGCTCGGCTCGTTACGAGCTCGAGCTGGCTCGTTAGGCTCGCGAGCCAGGAAAAAAAATACAAAATATAATATTTGTATTTATCTAAAGCATAAAAATATTAATAATATAAAAATAATATATTCAATAGTCTTAAATCGAACAAAATATTCATATGAGCTAACATATCATCTATTTGTGAAGTGCAAAACATGAAGTAATACAAAACTAATATAAGTTATGATGACTTTTTCTCTAAAACTACGGCTCGTTTGGCTCGCGAGCGGCTCACGAGCCAGCTCGAGTTGGCTCGTTATAGCTAACGAGCTAAAATCCTGGCTCGGCTCGGCTCGTTATCGTAACGAGCAGAGCCGAGCCGAGCCGAGCCAGCCACGAGCCGAGCAAGCTAACGAGCTTCGAGTTTTTCGTCCAGCCTTACCCAGGGCACACTGTCACCCCACTGCACTTCTCACACACCAGCACACACGTTCACGTAGATAGTTGAGTAGATTACGGCCTCTAGGGATGAGCCCAGCACACCGCGCCGTCGTGACCTCTCCGACGAGCCACCACCGCTGCCTCGGGCACCCGCTGTCGACGGTGACCCGGCCACTGGCTACGGCATGACCTAGCGGACCCCATCCACCCCTCATCCACCACTCCCGAGGACTAACGCCGCCGGCGTAAGCCGCTCCGGCGAGCCCCGCTCCTCCTCCCCTGTTCTCACGCTGGCACAGTCACCTCCATCCGCTGCCATCCACCTCTCTCCCCCTTCTCTGTCCCCGCCAGGTGGGACCAGAAGGAAACGGCGTCGCCGTTCCCCTCCGTCCCCATCTGTCTCCCCTCCCTCTCCCCCTTTCCCTCACTGACACATGGGCCCATGGCCTTAACGTCGACGTCACCGTCACTGCTGACGCAAGCAAGGGGCCCACCTGTCACACACACACACATCACACACATAGCGCGGGGTACGTTTTAGAAAATGCTGGGTACATCTGGTTAGTGTACATAGAGGGTTAGAAATGCATTTTCCTAACTTAGAAAAATTCCTAGAAAATTTGTAAATAAACTAAATGCATTAAGGAAATTAACCATGTAATTTGAACCCATTTTCATGCACTAGAAAATGCATATAAAATTCCACCTAGATAATTAGCTATAGAATAAACTTCTAAAATCCATAACTTTTAAACCATAACTCTGTTTCGCATGAAACCATTTCTAAAATTCATCTAAAATCAAACCCTACCATATGCACCTAGTGCCACCATATAGTTCTATGTGTGCTTGTGCCTTTTCTTTTGCGGATAGCGGTAATATTATTAGACTGATACGTCCGACAGACAACAGTAATCGTCAGGAGGACGAAGACCCGAGTTACGTAGACATGCCGAAAGGTGACAACGACGAAGGCAAGTCCTAGCTCCCCTCCCTACCATCTTGTTTTAAACCAACATAATGCTAAAACATGACTATGAGATTATTACCCTAGAAAATGAGCTCGGTTAATGCGATATAATTAAGATAAAGGGTTATCTTGTTATTTTATGAGCTCCACACTATGACTAGATTTAGGGATAATAATGAAACTTAAAACTTGCTAAACTTGAACTAAACCCTGACATGAGGGCGAGTGGTGATAAACTATGGAGGTAGTTTACCGTGGCAGGGATGCCTGGATAGGGTTCCTGTGGGAGATACTCGCCTCGGTCACATAAGGACCGATTCGTAGTCCCTCTCGCCTAGTGAGATATTTTCAAACAGCCACATGTCTATATGGGTAGGCTTGATCCCACACACCCATTAGTTAGAGGTATAGTGTCTACTAGGAAGCCGGTGTAGACAGCGGAATATCAGGAGCCGATACGGGGGATAGGTTTTCTTCCGTGTCCGGTTGGCATGGATGTAATGTGATCTTCCACGTTAAGCTTTAGGTTTTTAGGCTGCGTTTAAGCCATTTTTTTATTGGTCGTGTTCAAGCCATGTTTTCTTTTGTGATGATTTGGTATCATCACGTTTTGGGAGAATTTGATATCTTCCCGGTTTTGTGTCTCCAACCCCTGAGAAACCATGGTAGAGATTATATGAAAATCTAGGTTAGCTTCCAAGCGGGTATGGGATCTCGTTAGGTCTATTTTGTCCACTGATCATGGATGAGGTTGCACCATCGTGTGGAAAAATTTGTACACCTCTGCAGAGTTTATTAAATCTATTCGAATAGCCACGTCCTTGGAAAGGGGCAAATGCTAGGATGGGATACTATGATTAGCTTTACTTTTATGTGTAATAAAACTGGTAATGGAATTGATGCTAACCCAGGTACAAGTGGGAATGGTAATACTCCGTTAGGACCCCAACCCATAATTATAACCACCACTACACTTCTATTTCTACCCTATGGTTGGGACTTGCTGAGTACGTATGTACTCACCCGTTGTTGACTCACACACCTCGGCACAGAAGAAGACTATGGCTTTGGAGATGAAGTGTACCACGAGGATTAGGTTTCCCGTAAGGAGATAGGATCGTAGGAATGTGACATCGAGGCTAGGGTTTCGTCCGCGCTCAAGTTGCCTGTAGAATAGGATGTTGTTTCGTTGCATTATAATTCCGCTTTAGAGACCACCAATAATGCCGTTTCACGGCCATAGCCTTTCGCTAGTTATGTAGCCTATGACTAAGCCCCTTGAGCCACTGTTGTAGACCTTATTTTAGATATCAATAAAGCTTGGAACCTTTTATTATATATCTATGTACCATCCCTATGATTAGTGTGTATTTGTGCGTGATCTTGGCGCAAATACGGATGCACTGAGGACTCTCAAATTGAGGGGCCAACACGCGGCCACACATCTCTCCGACTATAGTGACATCACCCGACACGCAGTCCTAAGCTACATACGCTAGATACTTGGCTATATTGCCTTTTTGCAAGATACGCCGACTACTCAATCGGCTCACATCTCTACGGCTGGTGTACATCGTTAACCGACATTTAGTTTTCACTATTACATGTCGTTGTTGGTATTTATTAACGCACACAGAAAATTTCACAAGCGCATGGATACCGTTATAGCTTTTACCCGGGAGTATTCCAGAGTATTGTATTTTATCCAAGGGAAACAATGGTTAAAGAAACTGATAGATCACCATCATGTATCTACTAGCTTAGTATATTCTGACCAGACTAAAGCGGGGGTAAGTGATAAATGATATGAATTATATATAATGGCACACACATAGGAGAATTCCATGATATAAAAGTAGTTTAGCTAAACTGAGAGGATAACAGGAGAGTTTAAGGTTCCTAAATACTTCTCTATTACTTAGTTCTATTCTAGTCTAGACTAGATGGTAACTGAAGTATGGGTAGATATAGCGATCACACATAATAACACTTTAGAGCAGTAGTACCTTTCCGACTCTCGAAGGAGGGTGAGAAAGCGTAGTTGGGGGAAGACTGCCTAAAACTCTACGAACACCAATCCTAACGTGGTGGATTACAAAGGCCTAACAGAGCTGTCACCCCTGGGGCTGCCACAACTAACCGAAGGATTGGACACAATCTCAGGTAAACTCTAACCTAGGCAACATGTCTATGCTAGCGATTACTACTCTAGTCTCATGTAAAAACTAGAGCACTCAATATGAGCGGAGATCCCATGTTAAGATGTAACAACTATACTAACAATACACATGAAAGACATAAAAGTAAATAGAGAAGATAAATCTATTTAAGCATAAGTCTTGCAAAGGTAAGATACAAAAATATACCATACCTTCGAAGATTTCTCCAGAACCATGGCCAACTCTTCCTAACTCTTAAGTTCCTAATCTACTACATTGGAAAGTCTAGCCCTAATCCTCTTGGTATAGTCTTGATCCGAAGAGATGAATATGAATTAGGGTTTCAGGGATAGCTCCAGGGAGGGGGTAGGGACTAGTATATATAGGGGAGATGAAGTAAAGGGCAAGGAATTGCCACGTCATCGATCCGCGTCATCTCCCTCGACCACTGTTGGATGCACTGACTTAAAACCGCCTTAAATCAACAGTGTAAATCTCAGAAATGTGTACGAAGCGGCAGAGGGCAATTGGACTCCGGAGGCTGGCCTAGGTCTTGGGCCGGCCGGCCCACTTTCGTGGCCATTTGGCCCAATCTTCGGTGAGTTGTAGAGTCTTCCTATGTTGATTTCGTCATGGATTTGATATCTTTTTATTCTAAACTCCAAACATAGCAAATAATATATCTGTTTCGATTGTCTCGACGAGCTCTTCGCAATAGTGCTCTCCATTTCATCATTTGAGATAGTTTTATTCGATGAAAAATTAAATATCCTGCAAGACAAGTGAGAGTATCAAAACTTGTAGAACTTGTTAGTTTAAAACACTTTACCTACATTGGTGATGGAATTTAAGCATGTATTTATGGTAAAATGATAATTTCTGGTTGATGTTAACTGCCGTCAATAGTCGTCCTGGGTAGGGAGATTCCCGAAAGCAAGACATCTGATTCGTTCACTCTGGTGCGGGTCCCTCACAGTGAACAATCAATTAAAGGCCCCGTGATACAAGTGGTTTAAGCACTTAACGCCGATGGAAGGGTCCAACATGGTTTCTAACGACCATAGTGACTGCGTTGACTACTTTTTTTTTTTTACTCGGATAACATGTTTTATGCGCCTATCGGGACAACACAAGACGATACATCCGACTACCACAAGCTACGGTCTTACTCAAGGCTAACAGTAACTTTTTAAGCAAGAGTCATATTTACGAGCCAACCCCCTAGGGCACTCGGCTTACTAACAGACTAACAGAATCCATTGACGATTTAATACAATCTTACATTGTCTACAGGCTACAAACTAGTCTACGACAAGTTTAACTAATTAGCAAAGGTGGGGGCTATCTCTTCAAACGTCCTTCTCGGCATGGATGCCAACGACAGAGAAGCAGTCAACAAATGTGTTGCCCTAAGGTGCTTAATGACGCACTCTGACAGACTCCCTTCACGACTCTGAAGCTCATGGGCTCGACCATCGCCACGACTAAGCTCGAGGACTCGGCCACTTGCGGCGGCCCTCGCGGCTCACCGCAGTCATTCGGCGTCAAAGTACAGAGCAACCTGGCGCTAATCTTGCATGAGCACGTGTGGTGGATCAATCTACAGAGCCATGTAGTCTCACATCAACATACAGCACAAAAAAAAGGCAATGACATCAGGATACTTGCATATACACATGCACGTGCACATCCATCAAGCATGCATCACATACGGCATGTACTCGGTGCTTGTGGCAACTCGGCATCCCTCGGCAACTTGCGACGAGCCGCGGCGGCTCCCGAGTTCAGGACCACAGCTCTGCATCCCGTAAGATCCAATCCAATTTATCGGGCTCGGTGGCTAAATCGGTCCCGCTTCGTTCAGCTCGGAGAGCCGGTTTCTCAGCCTCAACGTACGACAGCCCCAACCGCAGGAATTTTAGCTCCGTATGCAAAGACTGCAGACTACGGCTCATATCAAGGCTTGATTATACATGCGTGATGATCGGTGCTCGTCACCACAACCATCAACGTCCACTCGCCAAGATCCAATCTACTTGCAAGGTTAACTAGCATCAGACTTGCACGGCGGCAACACATGATGGTGTTCCAAGTCGAACAACAGCCTCTGATGTCGGCATGCATCATCCTGGAGCTTGACGTCGGGCACGGGACGGGCCTCAAGCCGGAACTGCCAACAGCACTGCTACCCTTCCTAACGGGGGGCTGCAAATACGGAGTCCCAGCTGACGGACATGTTCGAGTCGACATCAAACATGGATATGCTAGATGTCAACATCAACTAGCAAATTAAGCAATGTACATGTCCTACTATAAAAGAGCCCGTTTTTTCCCTGTGTAATAACCGTTGGATCTGGACTTCGTGCTATATGAGCCATCCATCATAAGTGATCTTACATCTTACCGTCCAAAACTCAATCTCGCGTAAGACTCAAACTCACGTACGTCTCACCTAATAATATTCTATGTGCATCCCACGTAATGCCCGGCATGCTAGATGAATTGCCAGCACCGTACTCCGCGTAACGCCTAAAATCTACGATTGCCTGTGCATAAATATAATATGTATGTACATGAGAGATATTTATGAGTATGTATGTAGTGGAGTATATTACGTACGTATAGAGCTAGACACAGCCCAGGCAAAACTAATAGCCGGTGATGAGTACGTATTAGAAACAAAGTCCAAGCTCTAGCGCATTGGTCATATCTCTTTAGGGCACGTCCGGTTTAGCTAAAACCAAGCCAGGAACGATTCCGGTTGACAATGCTTATATTCAAATTAGATAAGAATATGTCCAGGGTTTCTTTTCCCCTTCAATTGAACGTGCCCTTACAAATTCCCCATGACTTGATGGTTGGATATGTGTATCAATATATATTATGTGAAAGATATAATATCGTCCATGGTACACATGTGCCAGCGGCAACCTACGTGTATTCGTGAATGATCGATATGTGGACTCTACTATTTTAGCTGTAAGTTTGATACTTTTTATTTCTGGGGAGCTTGGCGAGGGGCGCAGGGTTGTGGAAAACGTCCTCGACGAGACCCAGGTCCATCACTGTATATGTATTGAGCTTGCCGCCGATGTCCAACGCAACAATGTTCGTGCCCTCCTCCCCGCGGTGCTGAAGCTTTTGCGGGCCAAGGTAGCAGAGCGACAACACGTCCAGATCACCAATGACTCTAAACATGCCGCACTCCTCTCGGGGATGGTTGTTATTGCCGGCGTCGAAGGAAAACGGCGTGACATGGTCATGGAGCGAGACGCGCGGCGCGGTGCCATAGCTCGAACTACGAGGGCTTAGTGGAGCATTCAAAAACACGTGTGTGTCGCACGTGCATATTTGCTAGTGGGAGAAAAAGGCTGGCCTGTCTAGTCGGTCGTGAGCTCATCACTTCATCAACATGCAAGCCGACTACCATATTGATTGGGCTGGCATGCAAGCGTGCTCTGCAGCACATCTATCCACTTGGATACTATACCTGACTATACTTGGCTAGATGGGCCAGGCCCGTTGGGCTGGCACCGGCAGGGCACTAAATAGCATGGCCTGAGCACGGCCCGGCCCGAGGTCCATCGTTCCCGTGCCTGGCATGGCCTGGTGGTAGTGCCATGCCTGGGCCACGATTTCGGCCCGTAGGGCCGGCACGGGCACGGCACGACTTTTGGGCTGGCACTATGCGGCCGGATATATTTCAACCATTGGATCAACATCTGGTGGATCTGAACCGTTAGATGCAAAACACAAGTATATAAGCAAGCACCTTCTCTCCCAAACCCTAACTTCCAGCTCTCTCGTCTCTTTCTCTTTTCACGATTTCACCGAGGAAGTGGGGCGGTGCCGCGGTGGGCACGCATCTATGTAGGAGGATGGCGGCGCGCGGCTGGGGGTGCGTCCCCGTGGCGGAGGCCGGCGGCCAGGGAGCGTCCTCGCGGCGGCGGCGACTAGGGAGAGTCCTCGCGGCAGCGGCGAGCGCCCAGGTGCGTCCCTGCGGCGACGGCGCTTGGCAGGGGCGCATCAGCAGGCGGCGTGGGCGGCGGCGATGTCGGGTACCAATATTAGGGTACCCGGATGCAAGGGTTTAATAAAATCGTCAGAGCCGCTCGAGCGATCTGAAACACGACCTGAATCTGGATTATGGACTTCAACAAAAGAGGCCCAGCCATGTCTAGGTGGCTCAGGTATTAGTCCTGGCCCGTCCGATGGCAGGGATGTGGGTTCTGTCTCGCCCGACCCCTAGAGACGAAGGACTGGCTTTGCCCAAAGGCAGGAGCGTGAGCTCCGTCTCGTTCGATGGCCGGAGTGTGGGCCCGGTCGCTTCCGACCTTATGGACGACAGCTCCGCCCTGCCCGACGGTTGGGATATAAGTCCCGTCTCGCCCGACCCCTCAGGGGGATCTTCGCCTCGCCCGATGCTTAGGGGCATGTACAAGGGTCGGGCAAAAGCTGCCTGGGACACCAGAGGGTCCGGGCTACTCCCCAACCTCTCTAGGGCATGGGGCTTGTACTGCAGTGCCATTCCGCAGTACAGGAGTAGACATTCCATCACGCCGCTTGATGGGGACGTGATTCTCGATCTTCCATCAGGTTCAAGATAACTATCGATTTGGTCGGAGAGCGACACACCGATCCGGCTTCAAATCACAAAGAACGAACCCTGTAACCTTAGCACCACGTTTCCTCTGGTTATCAACCGTGTCACAATCCGGTTGACCTCACCACGAAGGCTAATCCCTGCTGTGAATCGAAGAACACAAGCAAGAACACGATAAAACGCAACTCAAATAAAGTGACAATTGCGAATATATAATTGAGCACTAGAAGTTGGGGTCTCGCAAACCGATAACGGCGACTGTTCAATGACAGATTGATCTTAAGCAAAACTCAAACCCTAACATAGGCAGCGGCTACTGATTATAAAGCCTAAGGGGCGTCCAAGGACCCCCTACTCACGTCGCTAAGAAGTCCAACACGTTACAAGGGTCAAACGGCCTAAAAGACGGCGACAGAGCACCCTGACAGATTATGGACGTCAACTTGTTTTGACGATTTCCGTTGACTCCAATAAAATTTGGGCCTCAAACCAAAGCTATTGGTTAGATTATAAAATTATCTTTCCATCCATATGTGGATCATCAAAAACAGAGTCTGGATGCGTCCTGGGCGTCTATTTTACTACAGACTGGTCCAGGAGCCTGAGATGGACTCGAACTTAATTTGGATTGGGCCTCCAACTTGGCTTGGACGCCCTTGCTTGACTCCTAAGGTGGTGGCCAAGGAGGAGGACGTCATTTGGCATCTCTTAGGTGTTCTCTATCTTCTTAGGGCGTGCTCTAACTTGGGCCTGGATCCTAAGTGTGAATAACAAGCCCACGACGACGCTGTAGCACCCGACAGAAAATAGCGGCAGAATGTCTCACTGATTTGGAGATCTTGCCAATGTGATGTTGAGGTGGGACTAGATCTATTTGAAAGCTCATCAAATAATCTTTCCATCAAGTGCTCATTGACCTCAATCGCACTCCGGATGGATGAGTTATGACCTTCGCAATGAAGCACTGTCAGGCTGCCGACGAACCGAAAGTTCAACTTTAATGGACTTGCACTTTGAGACATATTTATACATACATTCAAATAGCGACACGTACATGTGGAAACAAGTGAATTGTACCTAAAATCACTATGCAAATATAGGAACGAGCACACCTTATAATCAATGGTCGTATCTGATGGTGTCATGTCCTCATCACCGCCTGTAGGCCATGACCGGCCGTGCTTAGGGGCGCGCGCCTGTAATAGTGCAGGGCCGATCGGCACTATGCCACCTAAGCTACATACGGCGCCGGTCAAAGGGACCGTGGGTGACACCGCGGGCCATGCCACGCGGCGCCTCGCCACGACCGGATGGCCGGCGCAGTCCTGCGGCCACCACGGCGAACGGCATGCCACTGTTGCTACAGCGGTAGCAGCCCGACGCAGTAAGGGGCCGCCCCCATTCTCGATGACCGGGCCAGCGGGCCCCGTCCACAAGAGAAGAACAGCGCCACCACGAAGGCTTCCACCCCTATACTCCTCAGCTTTTCTCTTTCTTCTTCTCCTTCTCTTCCTACCGTGTAACCTAGAGCTCCCCCCTTGAGCTATAAAAGGGAGGGTTTGGGACCCGTCCGGAGGGGGAAAAAAGGATTCCTGGTTCTATCTCCTACACACGCACAACAGCAACACAGCCACTCAACCTAGAGACTTGGGAGCTCTCTCCCTCTCTCATCCGTTTTGTAACCCCTACTGCAAACTTAACAAAGAGCGGATAGCACGAGCGCCGCGACTGGACTATGGACGTTCTGCTCGAACCAATATAAATCTCTTATGCCCACCTTAGCTCACCATCCAAGCCTAAACGCGCAATCATAGAAATTCACTAGCCGGTGATTCCGAACACCGATAGACCGTGGCACATCCCCAAGCTCCTGCACGATGACGATGGCACGGCGAGCGGCTCCGGCCTCCTGTGCGACGACAACGGCGTGGCGCGCTTGTTCGAGCTGGGACGGAGGCACGGTGGGCTGCCGTGCCGATGGACATGGCACGGCACGACTAACCGGCCATAGGGCCGTGCCTGGGCCGAGACATCGGCACGGCGACACTATCAGACACGGCACGGCTAAGCTGTCGTGCCGTATAGTGCCGTGCCTAGCCGTGTTGTGCCTGCTGTGCCCGTGCCCGTGCCCATGCCGTACGGCCCAGTTGGCCATGTATACGCCCGACTACTCGGCTCCGACGCTTGACTACTCGACGCACCAGTTGGGACGGGTTCTGAGTGCTTGATGTGTCAGTTGGCCGACTGGTTTACTTCATCAGCAACCTCCTACTCAGGGACGATGACTAAGCTGATGCTCTGGGGCTCCCAACCCGAAAAGATCGATCGGTTGCTGCTCTTTCATGACCCGATGTTAACACACAAGGGCAACATACGTGCTGGCGCCGGGTGACTGGACTTGGTCAGGCTACGTCACGACTCTGCACAACCATGCGCTCCGGCCCTTTCATGGCCAATGCTGTCCGACTACGCCTCTACGACACGCCGACTACTCCACTCAATCGTCAATCAAGCTAAGTCATGGCTTTAATATTTTTCTAAATATTCTTTAATTTTTATATATCTCCGGATATTTACATGCGCCTCCACGGCTATATCATAGTTGCATTCCGACTATCCATATAGCTCGGCGCTTGTAGTCGGAAACTACGCCTAATGGGTGTATAACATGCGCTCCCGCGCATTCTCTTTTTTCGTACGACGCCGAGTGCTCTAGTCTTCTCTCAACGGTTGTAAAAATACTTGAGTAGTACGAACTCACATTTGTGACGTACTATTTACTCACACGGCTCACATGGTTACGGTCATGAACCTCACGACCATACGCTGGAGAAACAAGTGCTTACAAATATGGGTCAACTAATCGTGTGGAATTTACACAACCTAGCAAGAGCAAAACGTGAATTTTTTTACATACATTTCATAATACTGGGATCCGCTCTCAACCTATCATTTAACATGCATGGGATCTACTCCTGACTTGATATCCTGAATATCAATAACCATAAAATTCTATATATTTATCTTGCGGGTAACCAGATGGCCTCCACGGGCTGCCTTACTCGGACCACTGCTTCGCTGGTCTGCTGGGTGGGGGTTCCTCACCGTTACACGGCGGCTCTTGACGTCGCTCATATCATCAACTCGTTGTCATCCCGAGATGGCCCCGTCATCAGCATGTTGTGGTTCACGCAGCCAGGACGCCAGCATCGCTGGTTCGGTCGTGTCTCATCAAACAACATGAACCGCGACGCTGACTCGTCATCATCCGCGGCGGCACTCGTCGTCCCTCATCAACTCGGACATGGCCAGGTTTCCCGTGCCGGCTTATGAGCCGTCGGACAACCGAGGTACAGGCCAAGTCCGACTGCCATTCGAGCCCTGCTCGAGTCTGACTACCACTGGGCTTGCTCATGATCGATGGACATACAACGTCAACGTCAAAAGCCATGCTATCAAGCAAGCAAATAAGCTAATAAAGGAATTGAGGCCCACATACACGTACAAGACCTTAGCCACCAAGGCATACACATACAAGAATAAATTCCCAACGCACGACTCTCATCGACATGAGATCCACATGCAAGCTGCTAGCGGGGACGAGTACTTTGGCAGCGACGACGACTGCTCCTACTGCTCTTACACTATCGCTGACTGCAAGTACTCAAGGGATCTCGTTCAGACTGCTGAACCACGACAGGAACCCGTCAACTGCTGAACCACGACGGGAACCCGTCACCCATGCATGTACAGCCGCTCCAACGACGTGAGTTTCCATGTCCAGCAAGCACATGCTGCTACTCGACGCGATGTGCCTGCCCTCTGTCGAGTGACTCATGCTGCTACTCGCCGAAGAGAAACATTGCCACAGCATACTTGGTCATCGCCGTTTAAGCTCCAAGTTACTTGACACGAGGCCGGCCCTCGGGCGTCGGCGGCAGACCAGCAATACCATAACACGGCTACTGCAACCATGGTGGGAGGCTTTCGCATGACATCCTATACTCGGATACCACACCATTAAGCTCGGGGGCTCAGATTCAAGGATGGAAGACCAAAATTTCAAGCATTCAATCACTCTGCGACAAGCGGTCATTGATCATTGTTTTCGAAGGGTTACTTGGCTGCACCCTTGAGGACGTCTATAAGATCCTATAATCGACTCCGAGTAGTCGGATTGTAGGCACGGGGTTGCGGGATATATATCATCAAAAGATGCATTCAAATTTCTTTGACGAAAAATTACAGACAAGACCCTCGAACTCTTTGTTCCAAACAATAAGAGACTCGGGGGCTAAGCATATATGCTTCACCAAGAGATGACGCATATTGATTTCAAGAGCACTTCATGGTTTCTCTCAATAAAGCACTCAGACAACGCTTGTTTCTACTCGGCAAGACCTGGAGGAACAAGAAGGCTTCCAAAGTTCAACCATACAGTGCTAGGGGGCTTGTGGGGCATAGTCTCCGGGTACCCCACAAGGAAGGGAGAAGATCTAATTTGACTAGAAATTCCTCACATGTAATTCTAGTAACATTGCTATGATGTAATCCTACTAGGTCTCTTACATTGTAACCGACTAGGAGACTTGTCTCCTGAGATATATAAAGGAGGGCAACGCTCCCTATATCGACAGGCCATGACAGACAATTATATCAATCAATCCAACGCAAAAGGCTACACGCCGACTGGACGTAAAGGCTATTACTCGATTACGAGGGCCCGAACAAGTATAAATCGTTCGTCTCTTTGTGTTCACCGCCGAGTTCCGCGTACGTTGAAGCCCATCAACCATCGTCCCAGCGCGGTGGCTCTTCTTGGCGCGGGCGCAGCCACTCTCCCTGGCGGTCTTCCCCAGCGCGGCGCCTAGTGGTCTTACCCGACGCGTAGCCGCTGTGGACGGCCGCGCCCCTCCCCTGCGGGCCTCCCTCCATGGCGGCTCTCGTTGGCCGTGAGCCTCCCTTGCCGGTGGCTTATTTCCCGGTGGTGCACCTCCCGTCGGCCGCGAGCCTCCCTCCCCTATGGACCGCCCCTGCTGAAAGCTCCATGTTTGGTTTTGGATAATTAATGACAACCTAGGACTAACCTTTGTGCTAAGTGGTTGAATTAGACAAGGTGGTCCGATCCAAGTGATGGAGCTAGATGATGCATCATGGTGGATGGAGATGGTCCAAAAGATTGATCAAGTGCTTATGCTTGGAAAAGAAGAAGGAGAAAAAACGAAAATGGGCTCAAGGCAAAGGTATAAAATCATAAGGTCATTTTCGGTTGACACCCAAGACACCATAGAGGATGTGGGTGATTTAGGTTTGATAACCGTACTATTAAGAGGGGAATATTATGATTGCTTTACTCATCTAGTGCCACTAAGTTGAATTGCATTTTTGCATATTACTATGGGTTTAGTATCGTTGGTGAGATGCATGAGAAATCCCGTAAAATTTCGTATATATATATTCATGCTATCTCAAATGCTATATATGGCTTAGCATGTTTTTTTGTGAGATAGTAATTTTTTATGGGATAAAAGAAAAGGAGAGAGGATCCTTTGCTGCTATATATAGATGCATGGCGTGTGCTTCATTGAGATGAGGAGTTGTGTCCGCTCGTTATTTCCAGTTGTGTTCCAGTCGAGAAAAGTGCAGGCGCCCGTGCTTTGGAAGTCGATCATTTGCATGCACTGGCTAAAAATAGATTTGAAAGAGAAGTGCTGCTGCCCTTACAAATTTCTGAGAAAGCCAACGGTTGCTAGCTGGGCATTTGTCTCGTTGCATGCTTGCTTGAATGGCTATTGGGAAATTGTTTTTGTGCATGTGACCATGCTCGTTGATCGACCAAATCAGAGGAGAAGGGCACGGCAGGCCTGCTGGCCTTGCACGAGTGGGAACTGGGCCAGAGCTGCTGCTACTGCTTTGCTGGGCTGATGCGCTGCATTGTTGGGCCGCTGCTCTCGCCCTTTGTTGGGCCGCCTGCGTTGCTGCCTTTGCTGCTTGGCCGGGCCGACTGCTGCTGCTGGTCCATTTCGTTATGAAGAGAAGAAGAGGCAGGCAGTCTGGCTGCTTTGCCTGCTCGACGCCGCCGTTTTCATCGAGACAGAGGACGTCGCAGTTTGCTGGTTCGTGTGAGACACAGAGCGGCGCCCGGTCCTATTTTTCTTCCCGTTGGGAGACAAAGGAGCTGGTGGGGGGAGCGACGGCAAGGAGCCATTGGAGATCTGGCCGACCAATCCTGCAGGGTAGAAAAGGGCCAGCGGCACCTCCGTTCCTCTCCCTCGGTCAGTCCCAGAAACAAGTAGAGTAACTTAGAGTAATTTATTTATCTTGCTAGCTCTCTAATTAGTTAGAGTAGAGACATAGATTTTGCGTGCCATAGAGACTATAATTATTAGAATTGCAATAGGTGGCTTGCCTAACCATTAGAGCTAGAACAAAAACCGCTTTATCGTCATTTGTGTTACTAATATTTTGCTCTAGTGATCTTGTAGAATTTTTATTTGGCTATTCACCCCCCTCTAGCCATACTAGGACCTTCCACCTGCGGACCGCCCCCGCCAACGGCGCAGTTCCTTGGCCGAGTTTGTCGATGTCAGAGGTGGCATGTGGGTCCCGCACGTCATGGACTGCTAAACTAAATATATTTGGGTGCCATGTGGTTTAGGTAGTACTACTAGAGACAACAACAAAATATAGATAGTATTAAAATTGGTGGCTACTCAAATAGAGAAATATGTAGTGTGTTTTAGGTAGCACTGCTGCAGATGCTCTAAGTCCTCAAACATTATATATTTATATATCTTTGATCATCAACTTGTGTAAATTCAAATAGTTTAACAGCATCTGAATTGAATGTAAAAACATAAATTTGATGATGCTAAACTATAATTTTCTAAAAAATATATGGTAAAAAAATATAGAAAGGTTTTGACTTTGAACAGCTAATTAAAGCAACAACATTGATGAAACGAAGGGACGGTTCGTTTCGTTGAAATTTGGCTTATGCCGGTTTGTTGAGAAGAAAACATGGTTTGTTTGTTGCAAGCAGGGCGGAAATCAAAAGATAATGTGAATATATCACAGACGAGGTAGCTAGCTACATACGCGCAAACTAATTGATTTTGACCCTAGGGAAAAAATACATATTCGATAGTGATGAATTGGGCCAAAGCAGTTGCTGGTATTTTTATAAGCCAGTGGTCAAATGAAACCTCTTAATTAACTGTCCTTGTGAGGTACCATGCAAATAAAGATCAGTGAATTTTTTATGTAACCTGAATTGTATGTTTTTTTGGGGGGAATACCTGAATTGTATGTTTAAGTAGCGATACCATCACTAGATTAGATTTATGCGGTCAACAAATATATATGTCTGACAGATCTTGCAAGTTACATTTTAATTATTACCAAGAAAAAATATAAACTAGTACATTCTTATTGTACGTTGACGGACCATGCATTTGTTTGGAAGAGTAAACTAGTACACCCAATTTATATTTATGACGCAATATATATAATGCAAGTTAGGAAGAGTAAAAGATCGAGAAGGCAAAGGCAACAACGTAACCAACAATAATGCGTTACAAATAAAACATCCGGGGAGGCACAGTGTGTGGACAAGAAGGAAACTGCATGGACGATGCATATGACAATTATATTGAAGCTAGTGCTACGACTAGTAATATATTAGGCGCACAGGAAGCCCTGGGGGACGCTCTTGCCGCAGTAGTTGAGGAGCAAGGTGAGCTTGACGGGGACGTCGAGGTTGATGCCGAGCACGTTGGCCTTGAGCGCGGTGCAGAGGCAGACGGCGGCCTCCAGGTCGGCGAGCCCCTCCAGCAGCGGGCAGCACGAGTCGGTGGGCACCTTGCCGATGGACACCTTGACGAGGCCCAGCACGTTGGCGCACACACCCAGCTTCAGCGCGTTCTTGGGGCACTTGCCGCCGGAGCTGGACGGCGGCGGAGGGCATGGCGTGTTGGTGGGTGACGGCGGCGGTGGCGATGGAGGAGGTGTTGGTTTCGGGCAGCCGCCGCACGCCGCGACCTCGCTGACGAGGAAGGCGCTGGCGACGAGCAGCAGGACGAGGGACGCAGCCGGGAAGCTCGCCACCGAGGCCATTGGTGCTAGCTGCTAGCTCGCTCTCGCTAGCTACTTGTGTAGTGTAGTGTAGTGGGGAACTAGCTAGAGCTAGTATAGGAAGAAGAAGGGTCAAGTTTAGGGCTTTAATTTTGACACAAGGTAGAGCCTCGTCTGGGTTTATATAGCCTAGGCACGGCCTCTGCCCACCAGGGCTGGTCATGCTCAATTGCTCATGCATGTGAAGTGGTAAGAGCGAGGTCACCTCAGTATCTACTCCTCCTTGAAGAGCTGATCGAGCTGAGCTGGCACACACAACATACACTCGAGGCGAGTGCCCCATGCTACTGTGGGTGTGTTCACTTCGCGAAAAGTAGGCGAAAAGTTACTGTAGCATGTTTCGTTGTTATTTGGCAAAAATTTTCCAATCATGGACTAACTAGGCTCAAAAGATTTATCCCGACATTTACAGACAAACTGTGCAATTAGTTATTTTTTTTACCTACATTTAATACTCCATGCATGCGTCAAAAGATTCGATGTGATAGGTGGAAGAGGAAATATTTTGGGTTTGCATGGCAACTAAACAGGGCCCGTACGTATGTTGGAAGCTAGCTAGCTAGCTAGTGATGGTCATCAGAAGAGAACATGCAGAACCTGTATGCCCTTGTTTAGTTTCCAATTTGGGCACCCAAATTGCACTATGCAAAAAAGGAGATTCTCCATCACATCAAAATGTCGACAAATGTATGGAGTACTAAATGTAGATGAAATCAAAAACTAATTACACAGTTTTGTTGTACTTTGCGAGACGAACATTTTAAGTCTAATTAATCATTTTTGAACAATTTTTTGTACTAAAAAACAAAAGCTGCTACAGTGTTCCGGCAGGAACACTGTAGCAGACAGAGCCGATTCGGGTGGCCAAATCCTGGATCTAAACACGGGCTATGTGTATATGTGGCTCACATGCATTGCATCCGTCAGCTTCGTTCGTCGTCGATCGATCCTCACCCCCGTCCCCATGAAAAATATCTTACCCGCCGGTTCGGCCTGTTGAGTCCATTTTCTGTACATTGTCCTCTCAAGCTATGCAAGTATGCATGCACATTGCGATTTTCTGTACCTTGTCCTCTCAAACTTGAAGAATATACTACACTACGTATGCAAGAATATATACACAGGAGATATGCACGATTTCAGCCAGTACTGAAGAGATAGAGTGACGTATATATATGTACGATGGCTGCACGCATGCATATGCATTTCTCTCGATCTGTCTCTGTCAGGGTGTGTTCAGTCGGTAAAAAGTGGGTGAAAAGTTACTATAACACCTTTTGTTTTTATTTGATAAATATTATCCAACTATGAAGTAACTAGGCTCAAAAGATTCGTCTCGCAAAAAACAGACAAACTTAGTAACTAGTTATTTTTTTACCTATATTTAATACTCCATGTATGCGTCTAAATATTTTATATGATGGATGAAAGAGAAAATATTTTGGGTTTACATGGGAAGTGAACAGGGCCTGATTATATGAATGGCCCATGCTGCCATGCATGATCAGGTGGTCAGTAACAAACCAAATGAAAAGTCTCATGGTGACGAGAAGAGAGCGGCAGTAGACAAGCAGTTCTACTGAAAATTGTTTGTGATCTCGTTCCAGTCCTCCAAGGCTCCGACGACTTAATTAGAAAATATTGTCCCTATAAACTTAGCTATATATATATATATATATATATATATATCATCATTGTTCGCTATTAGGGCCTTGTTCACTTCCCCATCCCAACCCAAAATATTTCCTCTTTCACTCATCACATCAAATCTTTCGATGCATGCATGGAGCATTAAATGTAGGTAAAAAAGATAACTAATTGTATAGTTTGTCTGTAAATGTCGGGACGAATCTTTTAAGCCTAGTTAGTCCATGATTGGATAAATTTTGCCAAATAACAACAAAAGATGCTACAGTAACTTTTCACCTACTTTTCGCGAAGTGAACACAACCTAGATATGATCGATGCGTGCATGCCAATTAAGACGACAAACTGAAAGCTAGCTGTGTGTGCATAGAGAGCATGCAGGCACAGCACACAGATTCGTGCATGAACACATTTGAGTAGTTTTGACTCAACGAGCTAGCTGTTACTACATGTGCATGAGTATTATTAGCTTTTGCGTGCCATGTAGTACTGTACAGTGAACGTATATATGTAACGTCACCCATGACCTAATAACAGCTCAGACGACACCATCGAGGGCTGAGGCCCATGCAAGCATGACAACTGCCAGATTGGACCGACATATAGGGAGTACATATGGCATGCCTAGCGCCCGGACGTCCAGACGGACACACAGCCCCTCCGCTCCCACACACATGCACGTGGGCCCAGCTTCCAACGGATGCACCCCCCTCCCCCCGCACGCCCGACACGCCCGCACCCTACCCCCCATCCCCACTCATACGCCTCACCCCCGCAGGCGCACCCCCGCCCCGTCGTGCCCCCGACGCGCCTTGACTCTCCAAGAACAGTATGAAACGCTTGAGTGCAACATACATCTCAAAACAGATAAAACATCTGAAACATACAGTTGCAACATGTGTGTGAAACATATGCAACATCCAGATAGAACACTTGCAACTTGCAACATGAAAACACTTACTACAGCAGAAGACTGAAATAGATAAAACATTTTGAAACATACTGCTGCAACATATGTGTGGAACATATGCAACATCCAGATCAAATGCTTGCAACAATACGTCTGGGAACAAATGAAACATTTCGAACAAAACACTTATAACATGCCTCTCTGAAAACACTTTCAACATATGCAGCATGTGCAACATCCCCCAATCTACTTTTGTAACATCCATATGATTCAACTGCAACGTACCTCTGAAACGTCTGAAACAATTGAAACATACAATTGCAACATAGGGAGAGAGAGAGAGAGAGGCTGGCGCGGGGAGCGCCATGGCCGTCGGATTTGCGGGCATTGGGGGTTCCCGATGGGGAGGACGCCGGTGTGGGGGGGAGGGGCGCCGCCGAGGTCGGGGAGAAGGACACCGGGGTGGGGGAGGACGACACCGGGGTGGGTGAAGGAGCCACCGGTGTGGGGGGAAGGAGCCACCGAGGTGGGGAGGAGGATGCTACAATGTGGGAGGAGGACACCGCCACCGGCCAGGGAGGAAGCCGGTGACATGCGTGACGGGAGGGGCGAGAGGCGCGCGAGCCACGGGGCGAGCAAACGGATGGGGAGCAACTGCGTGGGATAGGGTGCGTGGCGCGGAGGAGCCTTGCGTGCGAGCAGGTGAGCGTCGCGGGAGGGAGTGAGGCATCGTGGGAATGAGCGGATGGTGCGACGAGCGGATAAGGCCATGGAGAGTTGAGTGGAGGTGGACGCGCGGGCATCGTAGCCCACCGTTATATAATCTGCCGCATCCGGAACGTTGGACGTTGGAGTCAAAGCATTATCGGAGTACATAACATAGAGGAGGGGCCATGCATCATCCAAGCACCCCAGTACACGTACTACGTAGTCGCTAGGTATATATCGTTGCTAAATTGTTAGACCAATCTCGGCGGTGATTTAATAAAAGTTTCATAAACATTAAATAAGCCGATATAATATAGTATAGATGAAGAGAGAGATTATGACAATTCATGGATTATATAGATTCAAATGAGTTTTATGTGGACAAAACTTTTGTACATTGTTTCCAACACATAGAAGTTTTGGAAATTGTGACATAAAACCTCAATGAGACTGACCTTAATGTACACCTAAAAAATATACTACACTTATGACTAGCACTAGCTAGGTCATCATGCAAAGACAACTATTCTTCAATGCGCATCGTCGGTTGGCTGGTTTACTAGAGCTCCGCTCACAGCTTCTTCAAAGGGTATTTTGAAGAGCCCTATCTACCGTGCATTTGGATTCCGGTGGAAAGACCATGAGAATCACTTCTCCATGTGGGGTTGGTTTGGTAGAGTTCCCCTCCCAGCTTCTTTGGAGTGGATTCCATAGAGTCCTGTGTACCAAATAAATAGTTAAAATATATCTGGATTTTGGTGGGAGGCTGTTAAGAATCCCTTCTTCGTTTACACCGTGAGCTATTATTTACCATGGCGTATACAGCTCCAAACAGCAGAAGAAATAATGGTCCGTCGTCGTCCTTGTATGACCTAGCTAGGGCCTCGTTTAGTTCGGTGAATTGGGGAGAAAAAACACTGTATCAGAATTCCTGTAGCATTTCGTTTGTATTTGGTAAAAATTATCCAAATTTTGACTAACTAGGCTTAAAATGTTCATCTCGCAAAGTACAACAAAACTGTGCAATTAGTTTTTGATTTCATCAACATTTAGTACTCCATGCATTTGCCGACATTTTGATGTGACAGGAAATCTTCTTTTTGCATAGTGAAATTTGGGGGAGAATTGGGGAACTAAACAAGGGGCAGCTACCACACCAATAACATGCAAGCAAGGTCAGCCATTCAGCCAGCCTGCCCTACGTGATGATTCACTTTTGGCATATATATGCAAGGACCAGTACATATATCACACTAGTACGTAGACTCCGTCAGTTCGCGTACAACACGCCTATCAGAAGCAGCTGGCAGATTTTCTCAAACTTGGTTGCACATACATATGCGAACGACTAAGTGACATACAGATAAAAACAGCTCAGTTCTTGTTCCTACACTAACCAGCTGGATATGCCAGCAAAAGAGGCCAAAGTGTTGAGAAAGACTGCGATGTGATGAGCTTTTCGGAATTACATGCTATCATCACGCGGTATCACGTTCATTGCATATACATACAAAACAACACAAGTGTACTGGTAACAACCGCGCGCGGAAGATCACAGCCCATGCATGCATGTGACGCGACAGATGGATGAAAGAGACGTCTTAGCTTGCTGCATTCTTCATTTTGTTTTATTTATTTATATTTGCAGAGCACACATTGGCTATGGACATTGAACTCCAACCTTCTTCCCTCGCTCGCTCCCAAGTCCTGACACGCCCTCTCACACACCACAACCAATATACTACTCCGGTACTCCCTCCCCACACCCCTACCCCAAAAAAGTGCAATTTGAGGTTTTCCCTAAGTCAATCAATACAATCTTGTTTAACGAATTCTATAAAAAGTAATTTTATGATACCGAATAAATATAGTTGGATTAGTCATGAAATATATTTGCACAATACACTTGTTTGGCATACTTCCAAGTCCAATAAAAACATGGATATGTTAGAGCGAGGTATTTGTAGCTCCAAGAAAATCCTCGATGTAGAGCTATAAATACGCCGAGATAACTTAATTGTAGTTTGAAGTACATATAAATATTTAAACCACTTTAATTTAAAACATGGACCTTAGAGTTAAAGTTGTGCTAACCAGATCCTATATTTTTTCTCCAAACTCCATTTTTTTCTCATTTCACCCCACCTCCATGTGTGTTTGATGTGTGTTCAATCCACGCTCTCTCATGTGTTCAGACTCTAATAGAATACTCTCTCTCTCTCTCACACACACACACATTCTTATTTGTATCCTCTTGTGATAGGCTTTACTTATGAATTACTACCTCTGTCCAAAAAGGATATGATTATGGGTTGCGTGCTAGTTAAAGTGCTTCATGTTTGACCAAGTTTCTAGTAAATAGTATTCACATTGATGGCCCCAACCAATTTATTATAAAAATACATTTCATAATTAATCTAATGGTATTTATTTGATATTATAAATATTTATACTTCTTTATTTATAATTGGTCAAACTTTGATATACTAAAACATGGCACTATTCCAAAATTGTATTCTTTTATAGACGGAGGGAGTACTTAATTTTATATATTTTTCTATCCTCATTCATATTTACCCCTTTGCATCACACATTCATGTGCGCTCAATATATGTTTTTCTATATAAGTATTTTTTTTAAAAAAAAAGATGATGATAGATTTAGGTAATTTATATTTATGGGTTAGTGCAGGTTATTTTTAATAATAGTGATGGTGGGAACTTAGATGCAGGTATATGTAGGTAGCTGAGATAAAGATTATGGGTGTTACTTTATGCTATTTTACACAATATTTCTATGTTACTTTATAGTAACTATTTTTTTTAATCGAGGGTGGGTATTATTTTTAGAAAACATAACATATATTATTATTTCAATGAAATAGTCATATATTCCTATTTTTTGTTGGAATTTTTTAGACTTACCTTTTTAGCGTTATGTGTCTCGTATTAACACATGCATTGAGACTCGAGATAATGCTAGTGAGCAAAACAGTTTAATTTGCGGGAATATATACTTTTTTATTGCAAATTAGAAAGCGGATGGCAATACTTCATTGCTACTCGGAGGGAGAGGAATCAGAGCGACCCACTCAGCCATCTCTCCACAGCCCAATCCAACACGAGGTCATCGTTTGCTCGTGGTCCAGTGGGCCGACTGTACTCCGCTCCACCTCGGCAGGCCCTCAGGTGTGTAGGATGCTTTATTCGAAGGCCCAGAGTTCAGATTGTGTGCGTTCGTGCGTGCTCTTGTCCTCCTCACGGGCCACCTGCCAACAAAATTAAATGGGCCTCCTCGTCCGACAATCCAGCTACCTAAAAAAAACCTAACCCAACAAACACTGTGTAAAAAAGTGTCACTTGATTTGTGTTCGCTTCGTTTAATTTCCTTGTACTAGTTAGTATGCAACGACAACTCAAAACAAGCCTCTGTTTGTTATTGACTTCCAAGTTCCACTCGTCAGCGTCTCCGATCCTTCTTTCGCAATTTACAACGTACGCTATCTTTGCTTGCTGACAATAGGATCGACTTGTTCAAGTTATACTTTAGGAAAGATGGCTAAAAAGTATTTAGTTCCAGTTTAAAATTGCAATTGAGATTAAAGGAGTCTGGGTTCATAATACAAATCGTGACTAATACAACTGAGATCAAAGATGTCATCTTCTTGAGAGTGGTTTGCATTCATGACCTCTCGGCCACCGGCTTGCCCTGTCCTCCGCGTCCTTTGGGTCGTCGTGTCGGGCCCCGCTACCCCATGCCATGCTAACCCTATGTCGCCGGGCCATCTCCATGCCTCCCACCCTTTCATAGCCCAATCGTTGTTCAACTCCACCCGTAGCCGCCTTGCTACTCCGCCCCCTCTTCCACCTGGCCGGTCTGCCTCCTGTACTACATCTACATCAACCTCCCTGTAGTACATTAGCCTCCTGTAGTACAGGAAATGTGATTTAGAAAAAGTATTACAAGCTTATGTTGTTTCATTAGGACACACATTTGACCAACAACTACGTACTCTATGTTAATATTTTATAATTTATATGACATTAAATTGATATTATTAATTTGTATTCTTATATATATTTGATTATAACTTTGTATATATAACATAAATAAAAATGTTAACATAGTAGTATTATTTGTTAAACTCTTGTCCTAACTAGATGAAACACATGTCTTATATACTCCACCTCCACTAATTATAAAAGAAAACCATTTGATGCCGGAAAGAAACGTGATGTGCAACTACACTAAAATAAAATATGAAAATCAATACTATATACCATGATTGTAGATTGCTCTCCCTTTCTTCCAACCAGGGTCTGTTTGCTTTGCAGCTAACAAAAGTTGTTTAAGTGAGGCGCAACAGCTTCAGACATTTGATTTTAGAGATGTACTCCCTCTCGTCCTGCAATATAGCGTATTTTGGCATTCAAAATTTGTCCTTAAATATAAAGCATTACAGAAGACAGGAACCACTTTTGCATTAAACACTTTTCATTTATCAACCAATCATCACTAATCGTTTTGATGATAGCACCTTATTAGGAAATAAAGTGAGGACACATGCGTCTTGTGTGTTTTCACTTAATCTGTCCTAAAATTTCTAGAATGCACTATATTACAGGACAGAGGGAGTAGAGTGGAGATGGATGTCTAGCCAGGATGCTTAACGTCAGATCTTCAACCAAACGAATACATCACTGCCAGCTAGCAAGGTCTATGCACTAACATAAATAAAAAAATCATGATATTATATAGAATTGCATGGCATATGCATGGACGGAGCGACGTGATGCGTTTTTTTTCTTCAATATATAAATATAAAAATAAAGCTTTTGTCAGTATGAAGACAGTTACATTAATGTGATATATACTATGGCCTTGTTCACTTCCTCATCTCAACCCAAAATATTTCATCTTCTACCTATCATATCAAATCTTTCGACGCATGTATGGAGCATTAAATATAGGTAAAAAAGATAACTAATTACATAGTTTATCTGTAAATGTCGGGACGAATCTTTTGAGCCTAGTTAGTTCATGATTGGACAAATTTTGCCAAATAACAACGAAAGATGCTACAGTAACTTTTCAACTGCTTTTCGCGAGGTGAACATAGCCTATCACTGGCTCCGTTTGGTTGTTCCGAAACTGGTCATTCCGGGGGGCCTCCGTACTACAGATTTGTGAAGCAAAACGTTGGACTGGAATTAATCTCCGATAACCGAACAAGGCCACTGTCTTTGAGCCTCCGGAGCTTTCGATGCTCAACGTCAACGATAACGGAAAATCGACAGCCGGCCTTGGAAAAAAAAAAGCGATGCACATCCGGTACGGTTGATGTGATGAGACGCGACGGCGATGCAGATAAAAGTGGAGGTGGAATTAGATCAGGGCCTGTTTAGATCCCAAATTCTCCTCAAATTTCACTATGCAAAAAGAAGATTCTCCATCACATCAAAATGCCGGCAAATGCATGGAGTACTAAATGTAGATGAAATTTAAAACTAATTGCACAGTTTTGTTGTACTTTACGAGACGAATATTTTGAGTCTAATTAATTAATTTTTGGATAATTTTTTGCACTAAAAAACAAAAGTTGCTACAGTATTTCGACACGGGCACTGTACCTACAGTGCCCGAATCGGGGGATCTAAACACGGCCCGGGACCCTCTAATAATTTAATAAAAAGAAGAAGAAGAAAAGACGTAACAGGAAGAAACGAAGATGATATTGGAGACTATTATGTTCCTACATTATATTGGCACGCGGAACGTATAATTTGCGGTTATTTGGACGATTATAAAAGATTCAATTAATTTGTGTGGTTATTTAAGACGACTTGCGGTTTGAGGATTTAGTTTTGTCAACAATCGCATCATCATGCATATGGACTGATTCGATTTAAAATTGGACTCCATACCGGAGATTTGAAACGAATGGCCACGGTAGGCAACAGAGGCCTGGTGTGAAAAGTTAAAATTTTTCTAACCGTGACACTTTGGTTTGTATTTGACAATTAGTGTTCAATTACAGATTAAGTAGGCTTAAAAGATTCGTCTTATGATTTATAACTAAACTGAATAATTAATTATTTTTTTATCTATATTTAATGTTTCATGCATACGTACAAAAGTTTATACGATAGAGAGAGACTGAAAAAATTTAACTTTAGCCTTGCATCTAAAAAGGCCAGAATACACAAGCCGGCAGCCGTTTCCGTTTGATTCCTGCTGTACTGTCCATTCGGACTTTGGGAAAGTGAGCTAGCTCGGCTCGACTCGGCTCTGTGAAACTTACATTACATATACTCGTAGTAGAAAGTATCGCGCTCCGCTGGAGAACTCTCTCAACATAAGCCCTTGCTTCCTGTTAGTTATTAGCTAGAGTGCAAAGTGATTGCGATCTCATCCATCCATCTCCACGGCTCGTCGACTCCGCACCATATATAGCAAGCAGCAGCCGCCGCCAATTAAGGTGCAGTGAGCAGATCGACACCAATCACGAGCTAGTGAAGAATGATCTGATCATCGCCATACATACATCCTTCATATTCTTGCTGGTTGCTGCCATGCATGCCAGTAGTGCTTCCTAATCCTGTCTTGAGCTTAACTAGACGACGTCGACACCTCGAGGGATGCCCCTCGCCGGAGCCGCGCCTCATCAGGAGACGGCCGCCGGGACGACACTACACCTGCGACGACTCGCCGACGGCAACAAGCACCAGTACCACCAGGAGCCCGGCCTCGGCCCCTTCGCCCCAGCCCCACCGCAGGGACCACCAGCCTGCCCACCACGCTGTCTTCGCCCCTCGGCACCGGCGACGTGGCGGCCCTCGCCGGCGCCAACGCCAAGAGCGTCTCCCCGCCCCCGCCCGCATGGCCGGACGACGACACCGCCGCCGGGAGGGAGGACTGGGTCCACCACCTCCCGCCCCTTGACATGCACATGCCGCCGCTCGGCCTCGGCGCCACGGAGGCCTGGGAGGCCCACGCGCAGCCTCCGGGCGGCCTCTCGCAGTCGCAGGGCCACGACAGCACCTTCCTCGGCTGGATCATTGGCGGCGACGCCGACGACGTCGCCATGCCGAGCGTCATGGACGACCACCACTCCCACTCGGTTCTTCATGATCAAGACCACATACCCTCCAACTCCTCCTCTTCCTCCGTGCTTCCGCCGTTCCAGCCCCACGTCGCCCACCACAGTACGCACGCCGCGTTCCCGCCCTTCGTCACGCCGCCCAAGCCGCACCACCACCCCATGCCCGCGTCGCCTCCCAAGCAGACCCCTCCCACCGCCGGGCTCCTGAAACCCAAGCCGGAGGCGCCGGGAACTGACGACGCTGCCACGGCGGTGGACCAGCTCGCCGAGGCCGCCAGGCTTGCCGAAGCCGGCGACGTCTTCGGCGCCCGCGAGATACTGGCGCGGCTCAACTACCTGCTCCCGCCCGCCCACGCCGCCGGCGCGACGGCGACGCCACTGCTCCGCTCCGCCTTCTACTTCAAGGAGGCTCTGCGCGCTGCCCTCTCCACCACAACCACCACCGCCGCCGACGACGACGCCTCCTCGCCGGTGGACGTGCTCCTAAAGATCGGCGCCTACAAGGCCTTCTCCGATGTCTGTCCCGTGCTCCAGTTCGCGCACTTCACCTGCGTCCAGGCCGTGCTCGACGAGCTCGGCGGCGCCGCCTGCATCCACGTGCTCGACTTCGACATCGGCGTCGGCGAGCAGTGGGCGTCGCTCATGCAGGAGCTGGCGCGCCGCCGCCCGGGCGCCACGCTCAAGGTCACCGCATTGGTGTCCACGGCGTCGCAGTCGCACTCGCACCACCCGCTGGAGCTGCAGCTCGTCCACGAGAACCTGTCCAACTTCGCCGCCGAGACCCGCGTCCCGTTCCAGCTGGCCTTCTTCGACCTCGACGCCATGGACCCCGCGGAGCTCCTCGCCATCACCGCCGGCGACGCGGTCGCCGTCCACCTCCCGTCCGGCTCGGTGCACGCCCCCGCGGTTCCATCCATCCTTCACCTCGTCAGGCGCCTTGGCGCCAAGCTTGTCGTCTCCGTGGACCGCTGCTGTGACCGCGGCGAGCTGCCCTTCGCCGCGCACCTGTTCCAGGCGTTCCACTCCTGCGTCTTCCTGCTCGAGTCCCTGGACGCCGTCGGCACGGCCTCCGACGTCGCCGCCAAGATCGAGCGCTTCTTGATCCAGCCGAGGATCGACAGGTGCGTGGCGGAGAGGTACCGCGCCGCCGCCGCGGGCAACAAGACGCCGCCCTGGCGGGCAATGCTCGCGTCGGCCGGCTTCGTGCCGGTGCAGGCAAGCAGCTTCGCGGAGGCGCAGGCGGAGTCGCTGCTCAAGAAGGTCCCCGTGCGGGGCTTCCGCGTCGAGAAGCGCGCCGGCTCGCTGGTCCTGCATTGGCAACGCGGAGAGCTGCTCTCCGTGTCCGCATGGAGATGCTAGCACCTGGCTCGCCGGCCAGCCACCGACGGAGCATCGCCGCCATGAGACCAAGTTAGTAGGCTAGTTAGGACTAAATGATCCTAACAATATTCCTGCTGCTGCACTGATCTGATCTGATCGTCCAAAATTACCCGCCATGTCAGTGTCACCTTGCTGGTCAATCTGCCTTGCCATGCTGCTTGATTTAAGTAGATTGTTTGGCAGATGCAAGGTCTGCTAGATTGGTATATTATTGTTACCAATGTATTTTACTATTTTAGTACTCATCTTCATGGTTGTCAACAAGGATCCCGATGTATACATGTATCTTAGATAGAATCCACAACCCTGCTCATGTTTGTACAATCAAATGGTTATATGGTTTATGTGAAGTTCCTGATCATGGGATTCAGAGCTATGAATGGAAACTAAGTTGTTTTGTACTCCTCTGTTTTTAATATATACCCCCTCCATTCCAAATTATAAGTCACTTTGACTTTTTTTCCATCCATTTTGCTATGTATCTAGACATATTATTATATCTAGATAAATAGTAAAATTGATGTATCAAAAAAGTCAAATCGACTTATAATTTGGAACAGAGGGAGTATATTTCAGTAACATCCTGTTTGCTCAAAAATAAAAGGATCTCTTTTGGACATAATTCACAAACAAAAATAGGGAGGCTTTCACAATCAAGAAAAAAATGGGAACACGTTCAAAAGCCAAAAAAAATGTTATGAAGCTACGTTATGCTAGTTGGCTGCCTGTCTCGTGGACTGTAATTGACTATTATGTTCAGACTTACTAATCCCTATCTGAATTTTTCAACCATGGTGGACTTGCAGAGGAAAGTTTGTAAATAAAAGGTTATAAGCGAGTTATAGACGCCGTCCTCTCTCTGTAACCCGCAGTTCTCTTTGCCAATGGAATTCATGAAAGTTATGGCCCAATATTCTACAGAAGCATAATTCCGACTGTCATTCCATTTTGACTAACATTTCCTACCTGCATAGGCTTCTAGACTGACTTATCCTCTGTCGAGATCAATGCAGTAGATGATCTACCAGTTTGGTGAGTTAGTTAAAATGATTACAAACTTGGTACTTAATACTACAAAGTACTGATATGCTATTTCAATCTTTCCAGATGCTTTGTAAATTGGAATCGAATCAGTGTGACTATATATCGTAACTACTAATTAACTATTCTGCCATATATTGACAGTCGAAACGTGCTGTCAATTTATGAGTAGCGAGGCACAGCTTGTGCTTGGAACAAATCTCTGTGATCAGAGGGGTACCTTGAAATGCTTTCTCCTTGAAGAAAATCCAGACACCTGTAAAGCAGAATTACACGAGAAACGCATGTTTTTAAGAATAATGTTGTATATTAGAAGAACATTTCCAAGTTGACAATTGCTGAATGCAACAGCGATTTGGGAATAAAGTGGAATTGGAAGTTAAGAGACAAGCATAAAGCAATATAATCTTTTTTATTTGTGTGTGAGATTCTGATTTGCATTATACTGTCACCAGGGTGTGGCAGAAGAGCTAAGACTGTTATAGCTGCTGACAACTTCTAAAAAGTTTTGCATCTGCATGACTTGATATCCATTGTCACTCCATGATCAGATTTTATCATTTGTGAGCTATTCCTCGTAGCATAGCAAGTTGTCGGTTTTGCATCCGCGTTCGCTACCGTTCTCATTCTCTCCAGTCATAATAAAATAATTTGGTATCTGTTTTTTTACGTTAATTTGGTATCTGTGACTACTTCTGTACTTGCAGCATCTTGCATACTGTTGTTAATCAAGTTATCACCGCGTGCTTGGTTGGTTCCTATTACCAGTGTCAGGTTAGAAGAAAAAAAACAGAAAAATGCTAACACACATAGTACCAAAGGACTAAGTGTACCAAAGGACTAAGTATTCACTCGGAATATCATCATACAAGACTAACCAAGGATGGCAGGTGTTCTATAGCTGATATCGTTCAGCTCAGACATTCAGAATATGTTCTATAGCCGATATGGACCACAGGTGTAGTGTCAAGTGTCAACCATGCTCAAAGATGACAGCTTGAGTAGTGCAGTCCCTATCTTTTCCTCAGGGAGAAGGAAATACATACATGACAGTGTTAGATTCTTATTTTGAGTGGATAAGCGAGTAGTTTGTACAACAATCTTTTCCTTGGGGAATTTGTTTGCATGACAGTAGCTAGGGGAGAGAATTGACTTCTAGCTAGCTGTTTATCCTGACAGAATTTCTGGCTGCTGCAACATGAACCAAATCCTGCTTGTTCTGATGGGGATGCAGGGAATGGCAATCAGAATGTAAAGTGAATGTGCTTTTACCTCAGTGGTGGCAAGCATCTACCAGTCTCATCATCAGAATTTTATTTAATTTGCGCAGCTAATCTGAGTACCCAATTCCTCCACGTTGGGACTGCATCTGTTAGAGTATGGCAAGAGCCCAGCGCCCCTCACAGCTCTAGCCGCTGCTCCTCTGCCTCTCAGCCGTGAACAGTACCCGCGCGGTACTGTAGCACCGCGGGTACTGTGGCGCCGCGACTCTCTCCTCTCGATCCTCTCAATCTCAACCGCGACCATAACATCTAGTATCGGAGATGCCAGGTTCCGATGAGCCGCTGTGGGATCAGTTCGCCAAGGCGCTGGCCGACACCAACGCGCAGCAGGCGCACCTCAACTCACGGCTGGCCACCATGGAGATCCATCAGGCGTCATCCTCGGCGGGCGCCGTGCCCCAGAGTTTCCCCTCCTGGATGCCTGGGTACGGCACGACCGCGCTGCCGACCTACACCACCACCACCCTAATGCCAGGTTTCGATCAGTCGCTGTGGGATCAGCTCGCCAAGTCGCTGGCCGACATCAACGCATGGGTGACCACCATAGAGAGCCGTCAGGCGGCGTTTGCGCGCCAGGTGTCGGCGGCGGTGCGGCTGCAGGCGGCGGCGCGTGGCCTCCTGGCGCGCCGGCGAGTGTGGCGGCTGTGCGATCTGCAGCTGATTCAGCCCCGCACCCCGTCGCAGTTCCTCCAAGCTGTGCTTCGCCGCGCGAAGGCAGACACCGCACAGCAGATCAAGCAGCGAAAGGACATCACAGCGCAGCCGATGCTTATTCACCAAGTGTCGGCTGTGGTGCGGCTGCAGGCTGCTGCGCGCGGTCTCCGAGCACGGCAGCGGCTGCAGGAGATGCGCCAGAAGATGCGGGAGGCGGTCCTGGCGGCGGTGCGGTTACAGGCTGCAGCACGCGGACTCTTGGCGCGACGGCAGGCGCGGAAGATGCGTGGGTTGCAGCTGGTGCCTGTGCCACGTGCCTCTTTGCTTCGCCACCAGGCTGCGTTTCGCCACATAGAGGGCCCTGATCTCATCCGCTGCGTCATGGAGATCGGGCGTGGCATCGCCACCTCGGGTGGCGAACTCGGTGTCTACAGCGCCGGCGTTTGGGGACGCGGATGGTTGGCCACCCATAGGCGGACCTTAATTAGCTCTGCCGTGCTCCGCCACCGGCCGCCGCGAGGACGCCTCCGCTGGTCGCTATCGCGACTAATTCCTGGTGGCTATACCCGTGCACCCCTCTCGTTCCGGTGGGCTCCATGGGATCCAGGTGGCTACACACGTGTAGGTTCATCACGCGGAGGGTGTCCGCTGTATCTTCAGGAGTCAAAAATAAAGAGTCGTAGTCTATTTTAGGTCAATAAAATAAGCCGAGATGTAAAAGGCTTGTTTTTAGGTGTTAGGTTTGTGCCTAGCAAAGTCGAGCTAGTTTGCAGCTCGAGGACGAGCTGCATGTCCAGGTGGGGTGTAGTGTTAGAGTATGGCAAGAGCCTATTAGGCCTGGGCTGGTGGTACAGCCCATTAGTGTTAGGGTTAATTAGAGATAAGGGTCGCTTGCTTAGGAGTCAAGTTAACCTCTCTATATAAGGAGAGAAGACGTATCAATCTAATAAAGTAAGAGATTAGAAGGAAAAATCTTCTCTCTTGCCGGCCGTGGGCGAAGCCCCGCGGCCGGCGTTCCCAGCGCCCCTCACAGCCCTAGCCGCCGCTCCTCTCGACTCAATCCTCCCAATCCCAACGACGTTCGTAACAGCATCATTATACATGCTACCTGGCCGACCCCTGATTCTGTCTGCAGGAGATAATAAGCCTAGTTGTTCTTTGCTCTCACTATATACTTTATTTATGGCTCCATTTTGGAATGTGAGGATTTTCATAGGATTCGTGCGGAGTTTTCTTTGCTCTCACTATATAATTCATTTATGGCCCAATTTTGGAATGTGAGGATTTTCATAGGATTCGTGCGGAGTTACAGGTTTCCGTTGAAATTTCTTCACTATGAATATGAATAAGCCCTCTGGTTTGCAATCACCATGGTGATGCTGACATATATGAAATCACAATGTTATAATGTGTTGGTTCACTACCCACAAATCCATATACTAATATGCATGTAACTGCAAAAGCAAGAAGAACATAAATTATGCCTCAGCCATCCACTCTGCATCCAATAGAAACAACCCTAGGCACATGATTTAGCCCCTACAGATCACTTGCAAACACAAACATCTACTACTTTATTCCCTACCCATCAGCCTCCCTTCAATGTATTATATATGTATGTACTTTAGAGTAGTTTAGAACAGCAGTTAAAGCGCCATGAACCACTAGATCACAAAAGTAGAGCAATTTTTTAAAGTAAAATAAAAAAAAGCCAACAGGGAATCGATTCTCGCATGAGCGATGAGAAAGGTCATAAGATATCGCCATTATCTACCGCAAAGAAGAGGTTCTAAAGCTTGAGATGAAGTCAGTGCTACTACACTCCTAGTGGTATGTGGGCACCAACACAAGGAGTACCGTCCTTGGAAAGGGTTAGAGATGCTTCTAAGGCCCCTAAGGCCTAAAGGGACAAAGAAAAGAGGAGGCTGTCTTGTGTCATAGTGAAGCCGCCTCTGATGGAGAGGTTCACATATGCATTGCCCATGTTTTTTCTCCTCCACTCTTTTCCCTATGTTACTGAGTACACAGCAGAGAAATGCAATGGCTAGTTACAAATTCAAAAGAGGACCAAAATCATGATTTTTTTTTCTAAGAGAAGCATCGTCTTATTCATATCTTGTTTTTGGTCATTTGATAAATCCAATGGATAATGGTCATTTGATGTATGGCACTTCAATTTGGCAGATATGGTCTATGATCGGTGGTTATGGGATTTTCTTTTTATATATAATAATCAGTTCTAGTTTGGACAGTAATGGGATTTGTCAAGTTAGATTCTCAAGACGGTTCCTTGGGTAATTTGACTAAAAAATGGTAGCTTATGTTGGGCCCACTACATAAGTCTAGCTGTCAAGCTTAGACTTCATCACCTTCTACACGACTCAGGCTGGACAGTGGAGTAGCAAAGCTGGACAGTTATTACCATGTTTCCGTGTACATGTAACATGTCCAAGAAGTACACGCCTCAGGCTCCAAGTCGATGAAAGTAAGAGAAGGAAACCCAGACAAACCACTTATGTGGCATCGCAGATCGAATCTTCAGAGGTTCTTGTTCTGTAGCTGACAAAAAGAAAAATGACAAACAGTGATGTTGTGATCGTCTGGTCTGAACGAACATACCTATAAGAAAGCTAAAAAAATACTTGGGTAAGCCAAGACAGGAAGAACCTTGCCTGAACAAGAATACCAGTTGTGTGAGATATCCTACTAACTTGGCATTTAAAGTCAGATGAGAGAACCAGGAACCAACATGATAAAATCTCCCCTGTACAATAACTGTACGATGGAATCAACTAAGGTATTGCTCTTTTTGAAGAAAAAAATATATATATATATATAACACTAGTTTTATATAATAAGAGAAAGGCTCATCAGGATTTTTCATATTTTGGTATCTGAAAATATCACATCTTGATTGAGCAACCAAATTCCGGTTTCGTTTGATTCATAGAAATAATTGGCAGTGCGGTGCGACCATATTTTAGCAGTATACATCAGTAAAGCAGGAGGGGGAATATATATCACTGTAAAAGATGTAACAGCTGCTGTATCTACACTAAACCACATGTCTTCCGTGAGGCATCTAACAAACGAGAGAAAGGAGATGCTCTTTTACCTTGGCGACGAAGGTTTCTCCTATTTTAAGCATGGCAATCTCTTGTCCATCTATACATGTTTTCTTATAATAAGATGTATATATAGATTGAGGGATGAGAATCTTAGGCAAAGAAGAAAAGCTGTAGATAATGGGGCTAAAGGTTATAATAAGACACATTGCGCGTGGAATGCTTGATAGGGGTGCTGGGTCCAGGCCACTAGGGGCACCGGAGAATGACCTGCAATATGTATTGCCTGCATAATTGCATTCCACATGACAAGGAAGGCCACGGATAAAGAAGCTGAATACGAAAGACAGACGCGTACAGCAGCAGCAACAGCAGCCACATGTTTGGCGTATTGGTATTGTATAGTTTGTAGAGACATGAACCAACCGGCCATCTATGCTGCAACATGAAGCAGGAGTGAATGTGAACGACACGCACGGTACGCCTGTGATGTGGAGGAAGATAGAGGCTGAAAAACTCAAACCTGGTACGTATCAGAATGCACGCGTGTAATATTTCTTCACCTGGGGCATGAAATAACAGTAATCCAGGCAGAATGATCTGAAAAGCCTGACGGTCGCACGCTTGGTTTTGGTACACAACACTCCACAGGGATGTTTTTGTCAGAAAACGGCCTTGGCCAGCACCACAAGACAGACCTCTGCCACTGTGCGTGATCGAAGCCCAGCCCAGGTGCTTAACAAAATACATGCTAATCAGTGATGGGGCTACGAGTACAAGACAGCGGCAGAGGATGTGATGCTGAAGAAATGATGTCCATCTACCCACCAGGCTAATTGCTAATGTTGCAAGCAACCGTGTACGCTGAATGAAATCATCACGTCAGACATTCATGCAGCTTCCAGCTTGCCAACACATCCAGACATGGCACCAAGGGGAGCATATAAACACCAGCCTCTGCCATATCAACAATAATCTAGGAACATACATATGATAGCAGACTCAGCATATTCATCCATTTTTACCCATTCAAAATGCAAATGATTTTCAGCAAGACGGTCAAAAGTAGACAAGTTGACACAAGCACACATGACCACAGTTACCCATGGCACTGGGTTTGGTTGCGACTCCAACGGTTACAACCATGACGTCCAACATGAGGATGACAAGGTCACTGGGGATATAAAGATTACAGGCTTGGGCAGAGTACAGTTCAACACAATGCATTCACTTCACTTCAGGAGGGTCTTCACGATGGATTTCACGTTCAGCTTCTTCAGGTCCGTGTAGGACTGACCACAGCCGACAAACATGACTGGAGCTCCAGATATGTAAACCATGGAAAGCGCTGCTCCAACCTGCACGGTTTTTTTTGGAGCTTGTATCAGAATACCACACAAGGAAATACCACTTTATATAACACAAACTAGTGTACAAGTTCAGACCTTGTCGTCGATGGTGTCAAACTTGGTGAGCAGGATACCATCAATTAATCTAGCAGTAGGAACAGCAGATAGGTCTGCTAATTTCTGTTTGACAAAACAAGTTCAAGAAACACTTAGTAACAGAAACCAGATTCCATATATAGGACTAAGAAGGAACAAGCATCATTCTAATGATAGTATTCATCTGTCCTTGAAATGCAAGTTATTATACCTGGTTAAATTTAGTGAGCTGATCCACAGCATCATTTCCAACCAATGCTTCTCCAACAAATAAAACCAGGTCTGGGCTATTGAGATTGATTAGCTTGGAGAGTGCCCTCATGAGGGGCTCATTGTCCTGACAGATTCAGTTAGACAGAGACTTTCAGGTAAACTTCAAAGTAAAGATTATATCCTCCAGTACAAGGACAGAAAGATACTAGATACTTCGAACTAAACCACTTAGCCAACCTGCATACGTCCAGCAGTGTCAACCAGAACAACATCTGATTTGTTCCGGGTTGCTTCCTGAATAGCCTCCCTCGCTACAACTGCTGGATCTTTCTCGTAACCCTTCTCAAATATAGGTATCTGCACACAATACCATCACATCAATTTCAATGTACAAATAATAACCCTGGGGACAAAAAGACATATAGTATAATGTATAACCAAAGAACACAGTTCAATGCTACATCAGAGAAACTAGTCCCTGAATGTGTGTTTCAGATGGCCAATCTGAAAGAGCGCATGGACAAAGTTTTACTAAGAGCACTAGAGCAGTTACATAGGAATATGTGTGGTTAGCCAAAAAAAAATGCTGTACAAAAAATTGGATATGCATAAACATGAAGCATGACAAAACAATATACAGGCTACAGAAGCACACAGCTGCAAACTACTGTATGACTGGAATGTGATTAGGCTACGAACACATAAAATAGTTGGATTTTTTTTAGTGATGAACTGGTCCCTGCCTGCAAAGAAAAGTTTGTTCATAGATTCGCCTTGGTTACCCATAGAGCGAAATCCGAGTACTTCCCTAGAATCACAGAATGGCTAGTTGCTCTGTAATTTATCCCCTTTCTTTCTTTTGTACATAAGTTCTTGTTCTCTTTGCTATATATATAATCAATAGGGGGCTGCCCCTCCTGTTTTGTTTCAAAAAAAAATGGCAAGGCAAACAGCTTGAAAGATGTTACATGTCATTAGGTCAAAAAATGGCATGGTTTTGTACAGTATGGCCAAATTTCAGGGTTACACCCAAAAAAAATCTGTATTGAAAAACTGGAGCACAAACTCAGCATATACACTTCCTAACACTATGGAGGCTAAGCAGTAAGATAAAATGACCTAGGAGATTTTTTCTTGGCTTCATGATAAAAACAAGTGCTACTTCAGAAAGGTATATAAAATCCAGTGGGGCAAATTTACAATTTTAAAACTACTCTTTCACAAAAACATAGAGAATAGACTGTCAAATAGAATTTGATTTAATAACTGATGACCAAAAAAAAAAAAACTGGGCAGTGCGATCATTGGATTATTGGATAGCACTTAGATAGTTAGATCGCTACCTGAAGCCTCCTTGCATGAGTTCTCAGCTGCTCAACAGCACCAGACCTGAAGGTGTCACATGCTGCAAGCGTTACACTGAGGTTATGCTGAAGAAGCCAATAAGCAACCTGTGAAGTTCCAAATGCAGAAAATGAATGAATATCCCAATGAAAGCTTCTCATTTTCTTTTTATGGTAGTGGTGTGGTGTCTGGAAATGCATACCTTTGCAAGATTGGTGGATTTGCCAACTCCATTCACCCCAACGAAAACAATGACATATGGCCTCCCACGCTCCTTGGCAGCGTGCACATCCCTGAGTATGTCAATAGAGCGCCTTGGGGTCAAAATCCGAAGAAGAGCATCCTCCATAGCTGTCTGCAGGAGTAACCATCAAATGAGGCATATTACCAACCTATAAGATGTGTATATGATCTAAGAAGATGAAGATATTTTGATGAGAAGATGTGCTAAAAACCTGGACTGTAGATGATATTCTAGTGAAAGATCCTAGCTTCTTGCCCTCAAGGCTAGCTGCAACAGATTCACAAAGCTTCTCTGCAATTTCCTCTGCCTGCGTAAGTAAGGCCAGCCTTCTTTATCCAGACAGGAAAAGGCTATCTATTAAGTATATCAAATAAACAACTACAGAATATACGCATACCACGTTCTTTGCCATCAGCCTATCTTTGAGAGCTTTGAGCGCAGGCTGCAGATCAGACTTCTCCAATACATTGTTACCAGCAATACTGAGCACAGAAAAGCACAATGTATTATATTACAGGATATGCACATAGATTTGGAGATCAGAGAAGTTAAAGGCATAATGCAATATGTTCAAGAAAAACAAAAGCCAGAACATTGGCGAAGGCAAAAAAAAAAAAGAAAAAAAGAGATAAGGCTGATAGGTTGCAGGTGGAAAAAACTAGCAGACACCACAAAATCTATGGTCAACATCATGATTGAGTCTAGGATATATTTCCTTAATCATACTTACAAACAACTGCATATGATAGAACATAATGCGGAAAAGTGACCATGATTATGTATCAGATACTCCCTCCAGTCTGTTTTACCCGGCATACACCCGTTTTCTAAATCGGACACAATAGGGGGCGGGCGGGAGCACCCAGGCGTATAGTCATTAGTCGTTACTCTGGACTGGACCCGACTCGAAGGGACACATGCTGTGTGTGCATGCAGCTGAACCATCCCGCGCAAGCTAATCCGTCGCATGCAAGCAGCCGAAAGGGATAAAAAACGATTTCTTGGCCGGCGGCGCGATACTAATCCAGCTCAGCGAACGACGCAGTTATTACGCGCACGTACCTCCGTAAGCGCTCCTTGGTATCTGGTATTTGGCTTTGTACGCCGGGTAAAATGGACTGGAGGGAGTATTCGCATATGAAATGCTTTAGCAAGATTTTCCTAATGAGAGCACAAGTGGTCATCTAGGTTAAAGATTTGGGCCTTGCTGAAATGGTTCAAAAATACTCCCATCTTTTCCATCCACCAAAAGAGTTCTAGAAATATACATGCTCAATCAACCCAGTAGTAATGGACATTCAAACAGAGATAATTCCAAATCATCACAGAGTAAACAGCAGGGGATTCCCAAAGCTTCAATCAAGCAGAGCAGTATGTTTTTCATCTCTTTTTCTGGGTGAAAGGCAAAGCAGTATCGGGCTGATAATTCAAGTGTATCATTAATGAAGTGAACAACAGGAAACCATAAAAGCCAGGCTAATGAGTATATAGATAGATTATTGAGCTAAGGCTATCAGTAGATAGGGGAGTGCATGGATTACCTCTGAAACATTGATGAGAACCATCCTTTCTTTTTGGGTCCATCTTCCACCTCTTCGTCCTCGCTGTCGCTGCTCAGATCCTCATCTTTATCCATCATGCTTTCTCCCTCGATGACTGCCACATTGTCTGTCACCTCGTCCCCTCTCTCATCAGCTGGGTCTGTAAAATCCAGCTTCTTGTTGGAAGGTTTGTCGTCCCACACCCTGTCTTGCTTCCCTTTCTTCTTTGTGTCAGGTTTAGTCAGCTTCTTGGTTCCATTGTCAGCGGCAACATTCTTCTTGTTGGTCCGTAGCTTCTGTAGTTTACTTACATCAAAGGCCCCATTGTCCTTGGGGCCTCCATTCTCCTTTCCCTTAACAACAACAGGGCGGGCGAGAGAATTCTCCTTAGGGGCGCCATTCTCTTGGCCCTTGAAGGCACCATTCGCCAGAGTGTTCTGGTCCTTGTTCCCAGAGTCATCGCCATCAGAGTCATCCTTGGCACCAGAGCCACCCTTGTTGGTGGCAGCAGCACCGCGGGAATCGCCGCGGCGGCCCTTGGGACCAACCTTCTTCTGGGAGAGGGCAGGCTGCAGACGAGACGAGAGGGCCTGCTTGGACTTCTTCATCTCCTCAGCACGCGCCTCGGCCTCACGATGGAGCTGGCGGAAGATGTCCCCAAAGTCATCGTAGGAGGTGCGCTTGGGGTCGTAAATCTGGGAGAAGTCCCTGCGGACGGCGGCGAGGAGGTCGTCGACGTAGAGGAGGTGGAGTATCTTCTGGTAGACGGCGACGAAGACGAGGCCGAGGTCGTTGTGGAAGGTCCACTTGAGGGCGTAGTTGTCCTGGGAGAAGCTGGCGTCGGCGGAGCGCTCCTCGAGGAGGCAGGAGCGGATGAGGGCGTCGATGGGGGAGCCCTTGAGGGCGGCGGCGCCGAGCGCCCGGCAGGACGACCAGAGGATGAGGCCGCCCCGGGTGAAGATAAGCAGCTCCTCCAGCATGGTGGCGAGCCTACCTATACCTGCGGATCCGACCGATGAATCACCATCAATTTCATCGTACCATATCGTATATAAGGAGAGCAAGACAGATGGATCGATGAATTGGGGGCGCAGGAGCTACGGGCGCGCGTAGCATGTATGGATTTGTCAGATCAGGATCCGATCCAAGTCGCAATTGATAAGGGGAGATCCAGATGATCTAGACAACAGGAGCGCGATCGAGCAGCAACGCCAAAGCCTACAGCTACAACGGGGAATTTGCTAAATTCGGAAGGGTTCTACAGTTGGATTTGACATGGATCCATCGGGGATTGCGGACAGGGAATCGAAGAATTGGTTGGTAGCGTACCTGGGTCGGCGCCTTCTCGCGGAGGAAGAGGATCCTGGATGGAGAGAAGGGAGGGAAGTCGGGCCTTGCGGTGGAGTGGAACCCTATATTCTCTTCCTCTGTGGCCGTGGCTGGCGGGGCGGCGACCGTGCCCCCCTGCGTGTCCACTGTCCACTTCCCCGAAGGCGGAGGCAAACGCGGCTTCGTCAATTCCGCGTGCCCAGCCGACCTGCCAGTGTTGACTCAGGCCTTTTAGCAAATACTCTACTTCCTCCGTAAAAACATGCAAAAGTAGTTCACCTTTGGCAAGTTTATAGTAAATAGTATTCATATTTATGACTCTAAATCAATTTATTATGAAAATATATTTCATGATTAATCTAATAATATTAATATTTATACTTTTTTATCTATAATTGATCAAAGTTAAGATACTAAAATATGACACTATACTAGAATTGCATGTTTTTCTGGACCGAGGGAGTAATACTCAAATTTACTGTGGTATACAAAATGAACTACAGTACTACTACTGTTTAGGCTGTAGCAGTGATCTACAGTTCTCTAGCTATCTATCTGTCACGAAATGAGCCAGAGAAAGCCGTGAAGTTTTTTTTTTTGAAAATAAGAGAAGCTGTGAAAGAGTGACCGTGTCGACAGTAAAAACGCCAAAGTAGCAGAAAGCCTTACCAAAGATGTGATGTTCTCATTTTGTAATGCACTTCCCAAATGCCCTTCTCAAGCACGGACGATACAAAGTGGCTTTCCATAATCATAGAATAGTTTATCCTATGTCCAATTTGAGTTACCAGTAACTTATTCCATGGCGACAACTAACTTTTTAGAAATAATCCAAATACGTGAGTAAAATTATGGCTAAATTTGTTTATGCCAGGAAAAGTTCGTGGTTAAATTCATTGCACCTCATTTTAATTTTTGGGTTAGCACTTAGCAGAGTCTCTCATCGGTTCCTAAAATAAAAAAAAAAGTACAGTAGGCTCTCGTTGCCTCCTTTACACGTTCCTCTTCATAAAAAAAAGATGTTGGACCTCATTTCATATTTCCTCCTAAATTACTATGGATTAAACAATTTCATCGGAATTTTGTAGGATTCCAAAATGGCCAATCCTTCATTCCAAATACCCACAATTTTATAGGATTACAGGATGACCAATCATTAATTCCAAAGAGCCACGTAGAAAAGATTTCTAATGGCCTAGAAAATTCCTTTATCAATCCTCTTTTGGGCTTGTTTAGTTCGTGAAAAGTTTTTTGAAAAATATCACATCGGATGCGTCGGAAGGATGTCGGGAGAGATTTTCGGATGCTAATAAAAAAATAAATTACATCGTCAGGAAACTGCGAAACGAATCTAATGATACTAATTAATCTGTCATTAGCACATGTGGGTCACTGTAGTACTTAAGGCTTTTCATGGGCTAATTAGGCTTAAAAGATTCGTCTCGCGATTTCCCTGATAAATGTACAATTAGTTTTTTTTGTCTTCATTTAGTACTTTATGCATGTGTCCAAACATGTTCTTTTACTGTAGAAAACTAAAATTTTTGGGAACTAAACCAAGCCTTTGTTCAAAGGAGGCCATAATATGCGAGTAATACTAGTACAATGCAAGCATGCAGGGCTTGAGGGCAACATACATAAAAATAAAATAAAATAAAATAAAATAGTGTTCATAATACTTCAGTCCGGCGAACCAACCACTCAGTAAGCATTCTGTCACAAAAAGTTTCGCTGAGATTTGCGAAACTGGAGTTCAATAGAGTCTACTGTGCTAACTTAGTGACGTTGCTAAATACATCACGACTACAGTGGTAGTAACATGCTAGCTACTTCACCCTAGTAAACCATTACAAGATGCTCTGGAGCGTGAAGTTAGCCCTGTCCCGACAGGGGAGGGGGATTAAATCCCCTACGAGTCAAAACCCTCCTAAATCACCTCCAATCCTCTCCAATCCCCATGGTTTGGGGGCAAAACGAACAGGGTCGTACAACCGGTTTTCACAGCCAGCTCTCACAGAAATATTGGGCTAACAGCCAGCAGCAGCTGCGCTTACTGGCAGCCAAACGGATTCACGTTCCTCCACTTATCCTTCAAGTCCACCTACAATACATACAACCAGTCACTACATTGATTGGCAACCACAGCAACTTCACTGTAATAACCAAATGCTCACCGTTGTTCTACCGAAAAAAACGTCAGGATTGTTTTCTAAAATAACCTTCCAATTGCCTATACCATACCTACACATGAAACAAGCACAATATTATGATGAGGAACATACAACAACAGCAATTTCAGTACCAGCGTTTTAGAACAAGAAAGCTAAGATGTCAAACAATAATATCTGAACACCAAGACAAAATAACATATTGTTCAACATCGTTTCTCAGTGTTTCTTCTTCAAACGAGCTCCACTTCCTTGCCCTTCTACGCTTACTTTTGTTTTCTGATGGTGCCAAAGGAGAAGGTGGTATTCTCCTTGGGCTAGGCAAGCGCGGTCTGCGTAATGATGATTCTGACCCCTCAACATCAGGTGACTCCTCCCACTGCAACAAGTGTTTTATTTTTAGAAACATGACCAAAATCGAAAATTTTGCGGTTATGATACTGAGCTCAAATTAGACTACAGTAAGTTTACTTTTAAGTGTCACGCGAACAGGGACTATAGTAGAGCATTCATAATCCGAAGTCCTAATTTCAGTATCTAACTTACTAAAGTGAAACAAAATCCTACAACTATTAGGTTTTGTGACCAAGATTGATTATTTCTTGTCATGGTCAAAGCATCCTACCAAGAGCACATATGTCCTCAAAATATTTCCTAAGACATATCATCCCGGTTTTGCAGAAAACACAGGAAATGTGGGCAGGAGCAGAAACTTGGCAATGTAGAGAACAGTTCACACTGAAAACTCAATCAACAGAACAATACAAAAAGTACACACCCAATGTTTAATGCAAAATATTGGCATGATATAGGTGCTGATACCATTTTCAATCGCAATGGAGACAAAAGCTAGCTATTACAATCAACAAATTCAATTTAACAACCAAAGCAAGTTCAGTATGGACAATGTTCAAAAGAAAAGAAAAATATTTTAAAAAGAAATGCAAACCTAAGAGGTCCGTGCTGTTGGGTTCCGATTCATAAGGTTATGAGGTTTGCCTCTACTTGGACCATGGTCTTTATCATTAAGAGTACTCAGGCCTGCAGCACCACAAGTTGTTGGCTGACCTCATACTTCTTCAGCATTCAAGCTAACTCCTTTATCCATCCTTGTAGCCAATACCTCTGTAAGGTCCAAATGGCTAGAGGGTGGGGTGAATAGCCTATTTAAAAATCTACAAGCTTCACTAAACAATCATATTAGTATAAAAGATGGCTAAGCTAATTCTAGCACTAGCACAACTACACTATGCAAGCCACCTATACAGTTCTAGTGAAGCAAGGCTATGATCTCTAATACACACCAACAAGACTAAGTCACTAAGCTACTTACTCCTATGTGATAAAAGCTACACTAAGCAAACTACACTAGGACTAGTACAAGAAAGTAAAGAGCGAGTGACTTGATTCTTATACCAACGACGTAGAGAAGTAATGCACTCGAAGAATCAATCACAATGATCAACCACAAGAGAAATCCTCGGTAAAGAGATGACATAAGATTTTTACCGAGGTTCACTTGCTTCCCGGCAAGCTACTCCTTGTTGTGACGATGCACCCACTTGTCGGTTCGCGAGCTAATTGACTATCAAGAGTCGAGCCCTCGGCGGGCGCCGTACAACCGCACACAAGATGGGGATCCTCCAAGCCACGAGCTCCACTAGAGTATCCAATTTGCGAACTCTCACGGGGAAGGATCAATAACACCTTACAACACTCGGTGAGGGCTCCAACAATCTCCAATTGCGAGCTCAATCACCTCCGCTGCTCCAAGCCGTCTACCGTGTCGGGAAACACGGAAGAGTAACAAAAAATCCGCAGCAACTCGAAGATCAAGTGCCTCTAAAATACAACTCTCAAGCAATGCACTTGAATCTCACTCAATCTCACTCAAGATGTGCAACCAAGCAAAGAGATGAGTGGAGGAGTTGTTCTCTAGCTCAAAGGATGTCTCTAGGTCTCAAAATGTGCAAGAGTTGCCCTCAAACCCCGGACATCTTCTATTTATAGCTAAGGGGTACGCAGCTAGCCGTTACCGGATGATGCAGTTAAAAACGAGCTGACCGGACACTCCGGTCAGGGTGACCCAGGACAAGCGTGAACAGTGCGCGTCAGAAGTAACCGTTGCTGTGACCAGACGCGCTCTGGCGTTTGACCGGACGCGCTGCACCTAGCGTCCGGTCAGAGTCCAGTAAGCTCCCGCCACGACCGGATGCGTCCGATCGCACGTGACCAGACGCGCCGCGCGTCCGGTCGACTCTACGACCGGCTCTGCTCCTCTAGGTGCCTGACCGGACGCTCCGGTTCCGTGAGGGACCGGACGCGCCGGTTGCAAACCCTAGCACCTGCGCGCTGACTGCTGCGAAGAACTGATCGGACGCGTCCGGTCAAACCGTGACTGCGTCCGATGCAGTGTCCGGTCACCCTGGTGGCCTCCGTTCGCCTCCGTTTCTTTTCCGACTTCCGGCGTAGTGGAAAATAGGCGTTTCACTTCCCCAAAAGGCGTTGAATCCCGCCTTGCAAGCTCGGCGGGAGGGAGAGAGGAACCCAAACCCCTCTCTATCGCTTAAACTCCACCGCCTTCGCAAATGTGCTAACACCACCAAGTGTATATCACCATGTGCATGTGTGTTAGCATTTTTACATTTATTTTCCAAGGTGTTATGTTAGCTCTCAACTAGATCCTAATGCATATGCTCAAGACATTGATTTAGTGGCACTTGATTCCCGAGCTAACCGTGATTGCCCCTCTTGATAGTCGGTTATGTATCCTAAATCCGGTCAATCACTTCTCTGCTCATCTTAAACCGGCAAAAGGAAAACCTTATGGTTATACATTTGTCTTGCGCTCTTAGATCTTTTTCCTCCACTTGATCATCAAGTCCATCATTTTATGTGCATCTTCACCATGATCATCATTTCATGTCCATACACCATCTCTTTGTGATCTTGTGGCCACCACTCCTTGTCACATACACCTTCATCACATGTGTTGCTTATGTCTAACTTAAAACACTTAACGCATGACATTAGCAACTTGGTGTCGTTAATTACCAAAATCAAACTTGGGCTTTCAACCTCATCTGCAACTGCCTTCGCAGCTGGAAGCGGATCCTCCACAACACTGTGGAGGTCAACACAGCTTGTTTTGAGTGCGTCAATCACCTTCTCAAAAGCTGGTGTTGAAATTGAATTTGTGCTGGAGGTTGGTTCTTCAACTTTGGCGAGAATCTCACGTGTTTTTTCTTCCCCAACTGTAAGTTTCATTTCATATAATCAATTATAGGCTAAGAAGTCCATGAACTTATGAACACCAGAATCATAGCAAATTAGGAAAATAAAACATCTAGCATCTAACAATGCAAATAAAGACCTAGAGCTGACCCAAAGAGATGAAATCCAAACTGCTCTACAGGGAGTGCATAGAATTGCAAAATCGATAAGAAACATAGATGCAGACAAACAAAAAAGATACTAAAATAACTGGTGTGAGTAGTATAAAGTCATTAAAATATTGTAGTGGCACCATCAAAAGTATTCACAAGATTATAAAATCATGTAGTTTGTGATCTATGATAAACAAGAAACTAGAAGCAGCAAAATTAGCAAAGATGGAGTACACTCCAATTAAAGTCTGCTTGGGATAGCTTCAACTCATGGTTGTTTCAGTGACAACACTTTAAGGCAAACAAATTTCTAGACCAAGATGAATGTGACCTCTAAAATCCGACTCAATGTTCCCATTTTTTTATTATATCACAAAAAATACAGAAAAGCCCCACTGCACACTAGTTCCTCGAATTGCACTTGCACCACAGATAAAGCAATCTACTCAAATCACAATGCTGCAGCAAAATGAAATACAATGTATGGTAGTTTACATTGCTTGTATACAAACTTGAGTTGCATCTACGTTTATTCACACTAAGTTATTTTTTTAGCTCCATCTGGGTCCAGGATAGAGAGAAACGGCATGAGCAAAATTATAGCATCGAAACACATTCAATTCAGTGGCTACCAACAAATTTTACTCATCAAACCACAATGCCCTACACTGCCACACACAAAAAAAGGTCCTTACCCAAGATGCAGAACTTGGCACAGGTGGCCTCATCCGCGGCACGCCATGTAATAGAACCGACCAAATTATAAGAGCACAAGTACGAAAACAAGCACCGAAGCGCTCAAATTTTCAAACTTGAGCCCATATAATCCCGGTAGTCAATCGAAATCACGAAGGATTTCAAACCAAACTGCTTACAACCAGGATCGCATCATTCAACATACAACATCATACGATACATTTCACAAGTAGTCCAGAAATAAGTTTACACCACGGAGTAGCAAATATTACAAACCCAGTTTGAAAGTAGCGGAAGCATAACACACACACTAGTTACTTAAATACTGCCAGTCTGGATGATCGACATCTCGCAAAAGCATGAGGAAAGTACATAAAGACGATCACGCCCTTGTGATCTAGTCCTCATCACCCGCAGGGTGGAGACACGTCTTGCAGAATCCCTGATAAAGCATGTCATCTGCAACAGGAGGGAATAAACCCTGAGTACTGGAATGTACTCAGCTAGACTTACCCGTCGAAAACCAGAAATAAGAGGACACCAAGGATTATGCAAGGCTTACACAAGAGGCTAGCTGACATAACATTTTGCATAAAGGCATAAGTAATTGATACTCTTATAACCTGTACTAGCAGTTATTTTTAGCATTTACCTGTCATCTATCTTAGCACCTGTACTAAACATACACTTGGTTGTAATCAAACAATTATCATCATTATATCCAGAGCAGGTATGAATTGTGGCAACATTGTATCATTCCCTTAACCACCAGTTCATTTAATGAGATCTACGTTGCCGCTGCTCAAGTCAAGTGCTCACTAGCCGGGAGCGACGGCGATTCGAATCGAATTCCTATCCAGCTGGAGGGGTATTTCTAACACTCACCGTGCAGACCCCTGCCAGGGTCGCACAGGCCACCGTTTCATATGATTCAGGAATCGCGGGTCCGAATAATGTCGCGACCCCAAGGGCGACACTCTGCCAGGTGATAGGGACTCTAACCCCCCTTGGTCTCACGCCAATGTCCCAAAGCACATCCTTTCTCTCCTCCAAGAAGCAACCTACCATTCGATTCCCGGCCTGAACCACATTACTCGGCTTCGCGGTCGGAACGGGTTATCCGGCCAACTAAGTGTTAGACTGCGTTCAACATGACTCAAGGACGTACAGCGAATCGGTCCTTAAACGACTCAGACGGGCATAGCTCCACACCCAAGACGTGAAGTGTCTTGCGGCTGTACTATCGAACTCCCGCCCGGTCTCAATTTCATTTTTAAGCATGGTTCCATTCACGATAGCCATAGAGCCACTCGTGACTCCTTTCTACATCTCGCGGATGACCGAAAATCACCCGACTTCTACCGTACTAAGCAGGGCTAAGCATGGACACGTGCCTAAACCTAAAATAGGATTAAGTACGATATCTGGGCAAGGACAGGTATAATGCAACAAGTGTTTTCATATAACTCCTACAACTTAATGCAGTAAACAATTAAAAGTACTCAAGATTAATTTATAAATCAGTAGGTTCAGCATGCACCGGGGCTTTCCTTTGAGAAAGGTTGCGGGTCTGTGGTCCGGACACTCGGGTAGATCTTCTGACGGAGCTTCCCCGACGTTGGTTTCTTCTGCTAATTCCTCCGGTTGACTCAGCACCTCCTCCGGTATCGCTTGTTCGAATTCGAGAAGTGTCACCCCCTCCGGTACACCTATTGCATGAATGCACAATAAATACCATGGATACAATACGAAAGATGCAATATGCTCGGAATGGAATGCATTACAACAATTTAATGCTCTACTCAAATCACTTCAAAAGAGTAGGTGCAAATTTCCTCTCCGGTAGAGAAATACTCACCTAATCTACTTAACCTAAGATAAAGCTGCTCATCCTCAGTTAAGGCCCTAACACCTAACAATTACAAAAGTAGCATGTCTTAGGATATCACACCATATCAATCAGCAAAACACCACAGTAAGCATTCTGGACAGTAGCTACTTGTTTTTATCACAACTGGAGATTTACAATTCCAAAAGATATGATCTAAGGCAATCTGGAAAGCCTAAGAAATGTACTACAATTCATTTTCAGACCTCAACTCCAAACTCCTAAGTTTTCCATGTCAAACTTCACAAGTTCCAGAATCTGTCTTCTCCAACACAGAGAGTAGCAGATTTTGAACTGCCACTTTAAACAACAGTAACTCTCAAACTACTAAGCCAAATGCTTCCAAATTTTAACACAAGCTAGTTCATCAAGTTTACTCCAACTTTGGTATTTACAAGTTGTCCAGCAACCAATTTTATCAAAGCCAAATTTAGAATTACTACTTAGCTGTCCAGAAAACCCAAAATTACAAAGGTTAAATATTTATTGATGTGGCAAACATTCTCTAAAACCAAACTAATGCTACTAAAAGTTCACAAATATCACAAAGACACCAGGAAGTAAGGTGTGCCCACCTAGAACATTTATTTAAACCCATTTCTCAATTTACTTAAGTAATTAAGTGGAATTTCAAACATATATGTAAACTGCTCCTAAAATTCTACAAAAATTACAGGGGACTCTCTGACCCACAAAGAGACTACTGTAAAATTTTGAACTCAATTTATTCACAGGAACTTCCTACACAAAATTCCCAAGCCAGAAAGGCTGATTTTTGTATAAATAACCAAGCATAGTAAAAAGTGTCAAACAACAGATTTCTTAATTTTCTTGGACACTCTAGGGTACCAAGACATTCTCCAAAAATTTATAAGAACATTGCACATGTAGAAGAATTACTAAAATTCATTGTAGTATTTCCTAGAATAACAAGATAGCATTATAACTTGGAAATTACTTAATCACTGATGCCCAAATTTTTACCAGAGCTAGGGCTAGCATAGAGTAACCTACCCACCAAATTTCATGATTTATGGAACACTACAGCTCAAGTTATAAATTTAACAAATTTGCATGCATTCCAAAACACATTTAAAGGATCTATTAAATTCTTACAGACTTTAAACATCTCATGCCAGACCCATATTTTTCTAAAATACTACACATTATGTAGACCCTAATAAAATTTATCTCATAATTTTTGGATCATTAAAACCCTAGATCTATATTTTTCCAACTTGTACAAAAATCAGTGACAAAATAATAAAAATAAATTTCATTTCGGACGACTGGGCCGGCCCGGAAAAACTCGGCCCACACTCGCGCGCGCGCGGCCCGCTCAGCGCTCCCGCCCGCGCGCGACACTGACGGGCGGGCCCCCGCGGTCAGTGACCGGAGATAGGGGAGGCGGAGACCCGCGAGCTCCGACGAGCTCGAGCTCGCCGGAGAAGAGCTCGCTCGGCCAATTGAGCACCGCCTCGTGTTCTCCGTCACCCGGTGCGTCGATTGGTGCTCGTGGAATGGATAGGGATGGGGTGGAAGGGGCTTGTCACCGCGAGCGGCGGCCGGTGATGTCCGGTGGCGGCGCACCGTCGCCGGTGAGGATGTACGGTGCGGTCTAGGCTCGGTACGAGCTTCACCGAAGCTAGGCGGATCCATTTTGCTAGGAAGGGAGGATGGAGAGAGACCCGAAGCACCCCGACCACGGTGAGGTCCCATGGCGGGCTCCGGCGACCTCTCGGAGACGGGGAAGAAAGCAATGCGGCTCACCTTGAGTCAAATCGCTGGCTTCGGTGGGTCAGGGAGATGGAGGGTGGTGAGGCGGAGGGATTGGCGAGGTCTAGCGGCCGGTGATGCGGTGTGGCTCGCGCTTGAGCTCGCCGGAGAAGAACGGCAATGGCGGCTCGGTTTTGGTGTTCTTGGCAACTGGAAGAGAGGGGGCGGAGGAATGGAGGCCGGCTCGCGCGTCGTGGCGTCTTGAAGGCGTCGCGGCCTGACTGGTGGGGCCAGGGCCGGCGTACGGGCGCCACCGCGCCTCCACGCGTCGACGATGGCCTGCGGCCGGTCGGCCACTCTGACGCTGACGAAACTGAATCGGCGACATCAATGACCGACTGACAGAGCGATTTCCACGATGATTATCTCCCAAACCGGTTCGAATTAGTCGAAGATGTTTACACCAATTTTGTAGAGCTACATGAGGTCTACAAGTTTGTCAATTTGGGTTTGGGCTGGTTCGGCCTAGATTTGAAACTACAAGGCTCCAAAGTGGGTCACCCGAAAACTGAAACTTGGTTTCAGTCACTATGCCGACTGAAACCCTAACTTCAAGACATTATATCTCCTAAACTATTGAGAACCAGGTGATGGTGATATTGACAATGTTGTAGAGCTATGTGTGGACAACAACTTTGTCAATTGGCTCCAAGTCTGGTTTGGCCTAGTTTGTGAGTTACAAGTTGCTAAAGTGAGGTACAGTGAAACTGAAAAGTCCAATTTCCAGACTTAGAATTTTTCTAAGTGTTGATCCCCACTCAAGCTGACTTGTGGGCCATTTTTGAGCATGCTCTGGTCATTTTCATGAGATGGCCATATTAGAACTTTTGTTCCTCATGAAATTCTCTACAACTTTACTTAAGGGTGCTCTTCCATGCAAGATCTCTAAATTAGACTTTTTAATTGGTCAAACTAGAGCCTTCTAGGGTCAAATGGTGGTCAAACTTCTCTTGGAGGGCAATTTAGTAATTTTGGTCAACATGAACCTTGTTCCAAATGTTACCCTAAGTATAACTAAGGTGTTGTAGGTCATGATTGGCTACCTTACCTTTTTGTTACACCAACTATCAAATACTTCATGAAATAATTCAAATAAACCCCAGAACTATCACATGTGTTGCATCACATGAAATAACAAACATGAATGATGCATGCTCATGCTTATGCCATGCAAATGCAATGCCATTATGGAGCTAAACACTTGAGGTGTTACAGCCCTCCCCCCTTATAAAAATCTCGTCCCGAGATTTGGAAAGCGTACCATTTTTCATAGAATTCCTTATAACCATCCCGCAAATAATCCTCCCGTTCCCACGTAGCATCACTCTCACTTCCCTGATTACTCCACATCACTTTGTACCACTTAACCACTTTACTTCTAGTTACTCGTTCCTGAGTATCAATCACTTGGACTGGCTTTTCTTCGTAAGTTAGATCGGATTCCAGTCTGATATCTTCTAAAGGGACTCTTTCCTCAGGAACTCGAAGACACTTTTTGAGCTGAGATACATGGAAGACGTTGAATATGGCACTCATTTCTGGAGGTAACTGAATTTTGTACGCAACAGCTCCACTCTTGCCTATGATTTGGAAAGGACCCACGTATCTTGGCGCAAGTTTCCGCTTAACCCCAAAACGTTGGACACTTTTCATTGGAGAAACTTTCAAATACACGAAGTCTCCAACTTCAAACTCGAGTGGTTTTCTACGACGATCCGCATAGCTTTTCTGTCTAGCTTGGGCTGCAGCCATATGTTTTTGGATGGTACGGACTTGTTCCTCAGCTTCCTCAACAAAAGCAATACCATAAAATCTTCTCTCACCAGATTCTATCCAATTTAGTGGGGTTCTACACCTACGACCGTACAAAGCTTCGAATGGAGCCATCTTAATACTCTCTTGATAACTGTTATTGTACGAGAATTCGGCTAAAGGTAACCATTTTTCCCAAGAACCCTTGGATGAAATGACGCATGCTCGCAACAGATCTTCCAAGATTTGGTTAACTCGTTCTGTCTGACCCGATGTCTGGGGGTGATAAGCAGAGCTTCTCACTAACTTGGTTCCCAGAAGGTGATGCAAGTGCTCCTAAAAGCGAGCAGTGAACTGGGGACCACGGTCAGATATGATAGTACGAGGTATCCCATGAAGCCGGACTATCTGATTGAAGTACAACTCAGCATAGTCAGTGGGACGATAGTCCACTCTCACTGGGATGAAGTGAGCTGATTTGGTCAAACGATCAACAATTACCCAAATAGAGTTATGATTTTTAACAGTAGGAGGAAGTCCGACAATGAAATCCATACTTATCTCTTCCCATTTCCAGCCTGGAATGGAAAGTGGCTGAAGTAGCCCAGCTTTCATGTGCACAGCTTTAACTCTGCAACAGGAGTCACATCTAGCAACATATGCAGCTATCTCTTTCCGCATCTTGGTCCACCAATAGTATGGCTTCAAATCATAATACATCTTATTGCTGCCAGGATGGATGGACAACTTAGAGGAGTGTGCTTCAGACATAATATCATTTCGAAGCTCCCGGTCCTTAGGCACAACTAACCTATCCTTGAACCATAGTACACCCTCTTTATCTATCCTGAACTGTGTAGTTTCTTGTTCTTTCATCTTACGCTTGATGTGGAATATACCAGTGTCAGTCTTTTGGAGCTCAATAATTCTGCTTTTGAGAGTACAACTGACAGTGATGTTGTACAAGACTGCTGGATGTAGAAGGCGAGATCGATGAAAATCAGTTTCAACTAAGGGATGGCAATGAGACTTACGGCTTAAAGCATCCGCAACCACATTTGCCTTGCCAGGATGATAGTGCACTTGAAGGTTATAATCCTTAATCAACTCGAGCCATCTTCTTTGACGCATATTTAACTCGGGTTGGGTGAAGATGTATTTGAGGCTTTTGTGGTCTGTGTAGATATTGCAAACATTGCCCAACAGATAGTGTCGCCAGGCTTTCAAAGCATGCACAACCGCGGCGAGTTCTAAGTCATGTGTTGGATAATTCACCTCATGTTTCCGAAGTTGTCGAGAAGTATATGCAATTACTCGGCCTTCCTGCATCAACACACCTCCCAAACCTATGCCTGAGGCATCACAATAAACATCAAATGGTTTCTCGATATCCGGTTGTGCCAAAACCGGAGCTGAGGTTAGGAGGGTTCGCAGTTGGTGAAAAGCCGCATCACACTCAGGAGTCCAGACAAACCTGGTGTCTTTTTGCAGCAACCGAGTCATTGGCTTGGCTATTTTAGAGAAATCCGGGATGAAGCGACGATAATAGCTAGCCAAACCAAGAAAACTCCGGACCTCGTGAACCGAGATAGGAGCCTTCCAGTTCAGTACTTCTTGTACCTTGGCGGGGTCCACCATAATTCCTCCATCGGACAACACATGCCCAAGGAAAGGTACTTCACGAAGCCAGAATTCGCACTTACTGAACTTTGCATATAGTTGATGTTCACGCAGTCTTGTGAGGACTATACGCAGATGTTCAGCGTGATCCTCCTCATTCAAAGAGTATACCAGGATGTCATCAATAAATACCACCACAAACTTGTCCAATTCAGGCATAAACACCGAATTCATCAAGTACATGAAGTGTGCGGGGGCATTTGTCAAGCCGAAGGACATAACAAGATACTCATAAAGACCGTATCTGGTAGAAAAGGCTGTCTTTGGAACATCTTCCGGGCGAATTTTAATTTGATGGTAGCCCGATCTTAGATCGATCTTGGAGAAAACTTTAGCTTTAGACAACTGATCGAACAAGATGTCGATTCGCGGTAGAGGGTACTTATTTTTGACAGTGACTGCATTGAGAGGTCTATAATCTACGCACATCCGCAACGACTGATCCTTCTTCTTTACAAAGATAGCAGGACATCCCCACGGCGATGAACTAGGACGAATCAACCCTTCTTCAAAAGTTCATTCAATTGCACCTTAAGTTCAGCGAGTTCATTTGGAGGCATCCTATAGGGTCTCCTAGAGATGGGAGCTGTGCCAGGCAACAACTCAATTTTAAACTCCACATCCCGATCCGGAGGGAGTCCCGGCAAATCATCGGGAAAAACGTCCGGAAACTCATTTACTACTGGAATTTCGGCCAACGCCTTTGCTTGCACAGCATGAATTTCCCCCGACAATTCAACCTTTCTGGGAAGTTGTACTAGAAAACCCTTTTGATCTGTAGGATCTCTGAGCATAACTACTCGAGCGGATGTGTCAATGAGTACCCCATTCTGACTCATCCAATTCATGCCCAAGATAACATCTATGTCTAAACCAGGTAAAACCAATAGGGCAAGCGAATAACTTCGCCCTTCTATCTCAAACTTAAGGTTCCCCACTACTTTGTTTGTGGAAATATTCCCACTTGCAGCGCTAATACAATAACCCACACCTTCAACAGTATGCAACTTGTGTGCAAATTTAGATGCAAACTTAGGACTGATAAAGGAATGCGAAGCACCTGAATCAAAAAGTACCACTGCGGGGTGTTGGTCAACTAGAAACTTACCAGCGGTGACCACCTCACCAGATGGAATTTCCTCAATGCTGTTATAATGGGCGTGTCCCTGACGACTACCTTGGTTGACATTTTTCTTAGGGTACGGACAGTTCCTGGACCAATGGCCTGGCTTGTTACAGTTCCAGCAAGGCATGTTGCTAGGGGGAACACTGGAGCTGCCTTGGCCCGCATTACTCTTTGGCAGAGCCACTGTATATGCCTTACGAAACCCAGTTTTCATTGGCACCTTCTTTTGTGGAGGACGGAACTTAGCATTTGTGGCAGGAGGGCGAGGGGAAGACCTCGGTGCCGCTGAGGCCCTTGACTGAGAAGCACTTGCCTCAAGGGCCCTTTTACGGCTCTTAGAGGCAGAATAAATAGTATTGTTGTTCTCCTGGGTCAAAGCATCGCTGATGAAATCATTGAAAGTAGTACATTTGCTAGTGCCCATAGTTTTCATCAGTTTTGGGCCGAGGCCCCTTTTGAAGCTAGCAATCTTTTTGGCATCGGTATCCACAAACTCTGTGGCATACCTTGCCAAGTTGTTGAAGGACTGCAAGTATTCAGTCAGGCTTTTGTTCCCTTGCGACAGCCTCATAAACTCTGTGTGCTTGATTGCCATAAGACCGGGAGGGATATAATTTCCCCGGAATGCCGCCTTAAACTGATCCCAAGCAATCGGGACATTGGCAGGCAGTGTGGAACGATAGTGGCTCCACCAAATACCCGCTGGACCATGCAACTGGTGAGAAGCATATTCAGTCTTTAACTCATCAGTCAGGCAAAGCAGACGAAACTTTTGCTCAATAGTATTTAACCACTCATCAGCTTGCAGTGGTTCTTCCGCTTCCTTGAAGAGCGGGGGCTTAGTATCCAGAAAGTCCTTGAAATCACTGTATTGATTGGGTTCTGGGCCCTGGCGGCCAGGACGAGCCTCCCGGTTAGCCAGCTGGCGCATAGCATCCGCCAACATGCGCTGCCCTTCGACCACTGTCTGCATCAATTCGGCCGGAGTAGGTGGTGGCGGAGGGGGCGGCTGTTCCTCCTCCTCATTTCCACGACCCCGGCGTAGATTGTACGACATCTGCAAAATGCATAGCCAATGAGCACTGACGATGTGGAAAATTTGTAGATGAATTATTGCGAAATGTCAATCTGACTGTATGAATAGATTTCTCATAATAATTAAGGCACAATAATTCATCACAACCGCACAATCCATTCTAGCGCATCATTTGACGAGATCATACTTGGTAATCCAACAAGATGCTCTTTGATAAAGGCTCACTCACGGGGAGCACAACGGTTACCGGACCGTTTACGTTGCTATCTACGTGATTTTTGACCTTTTGCACGGTACTTGGATTCGATCTCAAGATTTTTAGGTGACTGTGAAAGGCTACTTCAAACTGACCACAAAGAGACTTCTCAATGAAGAGTTCCATGGTGGATCATGACTAGCCACCTCGATACCTGCGCGTGCCAAGCAGCACAGCCTTATGTCGCGCGCCATAGGAGGCCCTCGGTCTCGTCGCGGCACCGAAGGGTGCTAATCGTGACACCATCATCGAACGCAACATAATAAGACATCAAGTTGTGATCGAAATTAACAGGTCAAACTACATTTAGGAAACATACGGTTCAACCTTACATCCCAAAGTCAAGTTATTACAAGGCCTCACTCCTTCACAGGGAGGGCACAAAAGACGATCCTAACATTATAGGCACGTGATGACTACTCTAAGCATCATCCTCCGAGTCAGTGTCAAGGATCTCCCCGCCGTCCTCATCACTGACAGGCTCTAACTCCTCGTCTTCTTCTTCTTCTGGCTCTTCCTCTGGTGCTTCTGCAGGTGGGGCATCCTGTGGTCCATCAACCTCCACTTCATCATCATCCTCAGCCATGAAGATTCCCGAACCCATGTCCTCATCGACGTTGTTGTTTCGAGGCAGCAGGGGATTAAGCTCGTTGTTCAGGCGGTGCACTTCTTCATGAAGATTATCATTGTATTCTTCAGCGTTCTCCAACTGTTGCTCGAGCTCAAACTGATGAGCTCTCAGAACGTTCTCCTCGTGCCAGGCTTCATCCCTCTGTTCCATCACACGGACCAACATGCGTTGACAGTTGCGGTTTGCTACTGTCAACCTCTGGACTGCAAGGGTTTCCTGGTCACGATCATGAATCACTTGTTCCAGTTGTTGCCGTGCTGCATCCCTAGCAGCAGTCACCTCTGCCAGCTCTGCCCTCAGCCTTTCCACCTCAGTAGGCTCGGGGCGGGGCTCACGTGGAGCGAGCTGGTGATGCGGTGCCCTGCCCCCAGTGGACTTACGAGCGGTCCTCTTGGTACGTGCCATCTGTAGCAACAAGATAAGATACGACTTAAAGTGAGGATCATTTAGGGGATACGAAATTTACTTTAGTCGGGAGTACAGAAATTTTTAAGGAGGGAGTAAATGATATGTATGATATAATTAAACATGATGCATGCACGTTCCGTACGTCCTCTCACCTTAGTAGAAACCTAAAGTTCTAACGCTAGGCGGTGGCATACATACGTTCTCTCATATAAGCGAAACTATCGGTCTACTCGTTACGCTGTTAGTGTACCTGCAGAAAACCTCATTTCAGCCCAACAGTTTCCCATTATAAGCACATAAGAAAGCAGTAATTTAAATACTTTCCATATACACATCCCCAGATGTATATACTTCAGTATCAAAGCTACCCGATATAAAGGTTCCCACAATTAAGTGCTTTTACATAGTTACATGGTTTACACATGTAAAGATGTAAGTCACCAAAACTACTCTCCCCTAGACCGCCGGTTGGACGATCATGCTCTCACAACTCACACTTACCAGAGCGTCGAGGTAATTGATCCATACATTACCACCCAAGTGGATGGCATCCATACAATATCACGCCGTATGGACGATGAAATAAAAACAAACAAGGCCCCCAAGTTAGTCTTTATAACAAGCCACCTAAGAGTCCTTATTTGGGCTAAGGGATGTGATCACTGGCATACCTATAAAATAATTTTTTAGAGTTTAACCCTTTTTCACAAACAAATACTTTTGTTTTTAATTACTCGTAAGATGTGTTTAATGTTGAATTATGCTCCGGTACCAGCTGTAACAGAACCGACCAAATTATAAGAGCACAAGTACGAAAACAAGCACCGAAGCGCTCAAATTTTCAAACTTGAGCCCATATAATCCCGGTAGTCAATCGAAATCACGAAGGATTTCAAACCAAACTGCTTACAACCAGGATCGCATCATTCAACATACAACATCATACGATACATTTCACAAGTAGTCCAGAAATAAGTTTACACCACGGAGTAGCAAATATTACAAACCCAGTTTGAAAGTAGCGGAAGCATAACACACACACTAGTTACTTAAATACTGCCAGTCTGGATGATCGACATCTCGCAAAAGCATGAGGAAAGTACATAAAGACGATCACGCCCTTGTGATCTAGTCCTCATCACCCGCAGGGTGGAGACACGTCTTGCAGAATCCCTGATAAAGCATGTCATCTGCAACAGGAGGGAATAAACCCTGAGTACTGGAATGTACTCAGCTAGACTTACCCGTCGAAAACCAGAAATAAGAGGACACCAAGGATTATGCAAGGCTTACACAAGAGGCTAGCTGACATAACATTTTGCATAAAGGCATAAGTAATTGATACTCTTATAACCTGTACTAGCAGTTATTTTTAGCATTTACCTGTCATCTATCTTAGCACCTGTACTAAACATACACTTGGTTGTAATCAAACAATTATCATCATTATATCCAGAGCAGGTATGAATTGTGGCAACATTGTATCATTCCCTTAACCACCAGTTCATTTAATGAGATCTACGTTGCCGCTGCTCAAGTCAAGTGCTCACTAGCCGGGAGCGACGGCGATTCGAATCGAATTCCTATCCAGCTGGAGGGGTATTTCTAACACTCACCGTGCAGACCCCTGCCAGGGTCGCACAGGCCACCGTTTCATATGATTCAGGAATCGCGGGTCCGAATAATGTCGCGACCCCAAGGGCGACACTCTGCCAGGTGATAGGGACTCTAACCCCCCCTTGGTCTCACGCCAATGTCCCAAAGCACATCCTTTCTCTCCTCCAAGAAGCAACCTACCATTCGATTCCCGGCCTGAACCACATTACTCGGCTTCGCGGTCGGAACGGGTTATCCGGCCAACTAAGTGTTAGACTGCGTTCAACATGACTCAAGGACGTACAGCGAATCGGTCCTTAAACGACTCAGACGGGCATAGCTCCACACCCAAGACGTGAAGTGTCTTGCGGCTGTACTATCGAACTCCCGCCCGGTCTCAATTTCATTTTTAAGCATGGTTCCATTCACGATAGCCATAGAGCCACTCGTGACTCCTTTCTACATCTCGCGGATGACCGAAAATCACCCGACTTCTACCGTACTAAGCAGGGCTAAGCATGGACACGTGCCTAAACCTAAAATAGGATTAAGTACGATATCTGGACAAGGACAGGTATAATGCAACAAGTGTTTTCATATAACTCCTACAACTTAATGCAGTAAACAATTAAAAGTACTCAAGATTAATTTATAAATCAGTAGGTTCAGCATGCACCGGGGCTTTCCTTTGAGAAAGGTTGCGGGTCTGTGGTCCGGACACTCGGGTAGATCTTCTGACGGAGCTTCCCCGACGTTGGTTTCTTCTGCTAATTCCTCCGGTTGACTCAGCACCTCCTCCGGTATCGCTTGTTCGAATTCGAGAAGTGTCACCCCCTCCGGTACACCTATTGCATGAATGCACAATAAATACCATGGATGCAATACGAAAGATGCAATATGCTCGGAATGGAATGCATTACAACAATTTAATGCTCTACTCAAATCACTTCAAAAGAGTAGGTGCAAATTTCCTCTCCGGTAGAGAAATACTCACCTAATCTACTTAACCTAAGATAAAGCTGCTCATCCTCAGTTAAGGCCCTAACACCTAACAATTACAAAAGTAGCATGTCTTAGGATATCACACCATATCAATCAGCAAAACACCACAGTAAGCATTCTGGACAGCAGCTACTTGTTTTTATCACAACTGGAGATTTACAATTCCAAAAGATATGATCTAAGGCAATCTGGAAAGCCTAAGAAATGTACTACAATTCATTTTCAGACCTCAACTCCAAACTCCTAAGTTTTCCATGTCAAACTTCACAAGTTCCAGAATCTGTCTTCTCCAACACAGAGAGTAGCAAATTTTGAACTGCCACTTTAAACAACAGTAACTCTCAAACTACTAAGCCAAATGCTTCCAAATTTTAACACAAGCTAGTTCATCAAGTTTACTCCAACTTTGGTATTTACAAGTTGTCCAGCAACCAATTTTATCAAAGCCAAATTTAGAATTACTACTTAGCTGTCCAGAAAACCCAAAATTACAAAGGTTAAATATTTATTGATGTGGCAAACATTCTCTAAAACCAAACTAATGCTACTACAAGTTCACAAATATCACAAAGACACCAGGAAGTAAGGTGTGCCCACCTAGAACATTTATTTAAACCCATTTCTCAATTTACTTAAGTAATTAAGTGGAATTTCAAACATATATGTAAACTGCTCCTAAAATTCTACAAAAATTACAGGGGACTCTCTGACCCACAAAGAGACTACTGTAAAATTTTGAACTCAATTTATTCACAAGAACTTCCTACACAAAATTCTCAAGCCAGAAAGGCTGATTTTTGTATAAATAACCAAGCATAGTAAAAAGTGTCAAACAACAGATTTCTTAATTTTCTTGGACACTCTAGGGTACCAAGACATTCTCCAAAAATTTATAAGAACATTGCACATGTAGAAGAATTACTAAAATTCATTGTAGTATTTCCTAGAATAACAAGATAGCATTATAACTTGGAAATTACTTAATCACTGATGCCCAAATTTTTACCAGAGCTAGGGCTAGCATAGAGTAACCTACCCACCAAATTTCATGATTTATGGAACAATACAGCTCAAGTTATAAATTTAACAAATTTGCATGCATTCCAAAACACATTTAAAGGATCTATTAAATTCTTATAGACTTTAAACATCTCATGCCAGACCCATATTTTTCTAAAATACTACACATTATGTAGACCCTAATAAAATTTATCTCATGATTTTTGGATCATTAAAACCCTAGATCTATATTTTTCCAACTTGTACAAAAATCAGTGACAAAATAATAAAAATGAATTTCATTTCGGACGACTGGGCCGGCCCGGAAAAACTCGGCCCACACTCGCGCGCGCGCGGGCCGCTCAGCGCTCCCGCCCACGCGCGACACTGGCGGGCGGGCCCCCGCGGTCAGTGACCGGAGATAGGGGAGGCGGAGACCCGCGAGCTCCGACGAGCTCGAGCTCGCCGGAGAAGAGCTCGCTCGGCCAATTGAGCACCGCCTCGTGTTCTCCGTCACCCGGTGCGTCGATTGGTGCTCGTGGAATGGATGGGGATGGGGTGGAAGGGGCTTGTCACCGCGAGCGGTGGCCGGTGATGTCCGGTGGCGGCGCACCGTCGCCGGTGAGGATGTACGGTGCGGTCTAGGCTCGGTACGAGCTTCACCGAAGCTAGGCGGATCCATTTTGCTAGGAAGGGAGGATGGAGAGAGACCCGAAGCACCCCGACCACGGTGAGGTCCCATGGCGGGCTCCGGCGACCTCTCGGAGACGGGGAAGAAAGCAATGCGGCTCACCTTGAGTCAAATCGCTGGCTTCGGTGGGTCAGGGAGATGGAGGGTGGTGAGGCGGAGGGATTGGCGAGGTCTAGCGGCCGGTGATGCGGTGTGGCTCGCGCTTGAGCTCGCCGGAGAAGAACGGCAATGGCGGCTCGGTTTTGGTGTTCTTGGCAACTGGAAGAGAGGGGGCGGAGGAATGGAGGCCGGCTCGCGCGTCGTGGCGTCTTGAAGGCGTCGCGGCCTGACTGGTGGGGCCAGGGCCGGCGTACGGGCGCCACCGCGCCTCCACGCGTCGACGACGGCCTGCGGCCGGTCGGCCACTCTGACGCTGATGAAACTGAATCGGCGACATCAATGACCGACTGACAGAGCGATTTCCACGATGATTATCTCCCAAACCGGTTCGAATTAGTCGAAGATGATTACACCAATTTTGTAGAGCTACATGAGGTCTACAAGTTTGTCAATTTGGGTTTGGGCTGGTTCGGCCTAGATTTGAAACTACAAGGCTCCAAAGTGGGTCACCCAAAAACTGAAACTTGGTTTCAGTCACTATGCCGACTGAAACTCTAACTTCAAGACATTATATCTCCTAAACTATTGAGAACCAGGTGATGGTGATATTGACAATGTTGTAGAGCTATGTGTGGACAACAACTTTATCAATTGGCTCCAAGTCTGGTTTGGCCTAGTTTGTGAGTTACAAGTTGCTAAAGTGAGGTACAGTGAAACTGAAAAGTCCAATTTCCAGACTTAGAATTTTTCTAAGTGTTGATCCCCACTCAAGCTGACTTGTGGGCCATTTTTGAGCATGCTCTGGTCATTTTCATGAGATGGCCATATTAGAACTTTTGTTCCTCATGAAATTCTCTACAACTTTACTTAAGGGTGCTCTTCCATGCAAGATCTCTAAATTAGACTTTTTAATTGGTCAAACTAGAGCCTTCTAGGGTCAAATGGTGGTCAAACTTCTCTTGGAGGGCAATTTAGTAATTTTGGTCAACATGAACCTTGTTCCAAATGTTACCCTAAGTATAAATAAGGTGTTGTAGGTCATGATTGGCTACCTTACCTTTTTGTTACACCAACTATCAAATACTTCATGAAATAATTCAAATAAACCCCAGAACTATCACATGTGTTGCATCACATGAAATAACAAACATGAATGATGCATGCTCATGCTTATGCCATGCAAATGCAATGCCATTATGGAGCTAAACACTTGAGGTGTTACACGCCATGTCTCGATGGCCCCATCCCCGACGATCCGCTCAGTCGCCGTCACGAGCTTCGACGGCCCAATCGCGGCCCATTCGACGTCGAGGAGGTCCCTAACCCGCTCCCCCGCGGTGGCCCGGTTGCCCCACAGGCCCCTGAGGATGGTCTAGGACGAGGAGTTCCCGACGACGGCCTCGAACTGGTCCGCTGTGGCAATGACAACATCAGAGGTGAGCGCGGGGGAACCTCTCTCGTCGACTGCGTGGCGCGCGCATCCGTTGGGGCGCGCGAAGAGCTCCCTGGCGATGGCATCGAAGTCGGGTGCGGAGGCCGCGAGGAATGTCGCAACGGCGATGTGGGCGGCGGCGATGGGGCAGGCGGCGGCGGAGGCGAAGATGGGGAGCGAGGCCAGGAGGTGGAGGGTTTCGAGAGAGGATGCGGACACCGGGTCGGCGGTGAGGTGGCAGAGGAGGATCGCGTGGTGGAGGCGCGGGGTCCGGTGTCAAAATGTCAATGGGGAATTCCCCATCGGGGGTTACTCACCCATCCCCGACCCCGTGGAGGCAAACCCATCCCCGTCCCCGTCCCCATGAATGCTGGCGGGGAGCATTTCTCCCCCATCCCCATCCCCGCGCGGGGAATTATTCCCCGTGGGGATCCCCATCCCCGCATCAGCAGTACATAGGACACCCAATATGCTTAAGAAAGAAAGGCAATAGACAATAGATTTCACATTCACACAAACAAATGATACAGATTCCATACAACCATATGTCAACAGATCAATACAAATACATAATCCGTAGTTCATAGTTTCATACATGAGTCTCAGACCTGGGTTCATCCATGAACCTTTCAAAAGAGTTTGGTTGGCTATTGGTACAACACTCAACACAACACAAAAGTAGGGCCACAACTCCACAAGTTCACAGGTCATGGACTCATGACAAACAGACATTACAACACAAAATGACAAGTTCATGACAACTAAAGAAGCAACAGGCTGTTAGTTCATGCCAACAGTAAGGATTGATACAACAGCCCACCGGAAGCCAATTCTTGTCTTCAAACGAGTGTTAGTCCCTACATACAACAACCAACAAAATAAATAAAATTAATTAGTCCAGTCAACAAAGAGAGTAGGATGTTTTAATTTCAGTTTTACATACCTACATCCCATCTTGGATCTCTTGAAGACAGCTCCAAAAGCTAGCAGGAGCTCCTGTATTTGTAAGACGGCTTGGCGTGGTCTTTTTCAGTTGTGGCTTTGGAGGCCGACCCTTGGCAATGGAGCCCGATGAAGGGCCACGACCAGAAGCTAAAGCAGTACCAGCAGGTCGCACAGCGGCGGATCCAGTAGCACCAGGCCCCACGGCGGCAGATCCAGTAGCAACAGGCCCCACGGCGGTGAATCCAGTAGCAGCAGGCCGCACAACGGCGAATCCAGTAGCAGCAGGCCGCACGGCGGCGGATCCAGTAGCAGGCAGCCCGTCGGTAGAGCCAGGCAGCACGACGGTGGATCCAGTAGTAGGGATATCGTGTGGTGGTCGATCCAAATCCATGGCGTCCCTTGCGAGGACCGCCGGACGTGGGTTAGTGAGTCAAGGACGCAGCCATGGAAGGCAAACAAGGCCTCTAGGGAGGACTGAGATGCGCTTCTAATTAGGGTCTAAGGAACTACAAGATGCATGATGTCTCACCTTACTTCATCTCCGTCGAAGCTTACAGGTGGCGATGGCGAGGGTGAAGGTGAAGCCATGGTCGGTGCAGCGCCTGTGACTCCGGCGGTCCGGCCTCCCTCCGCTCCTCCGGCCTCGATCCGTCTCCCTCCCTGGCTCCCTCGGTGCAACACTGCAGCGTCAGGCTCAGGGGTGCTCCGTGACCGTGAGTCCGTGACCGGCGACTCCACTGTCCGCTCCGCGAGACCGAGACCGCGAGTCCGTGTCTCTGCGACTCCGTGAGACCGCGAGTTCGTGACGGCTGGGTCACGGGTGAGGGAGTGAGGGGCTGAGGTCTGAGTGGCTGACGGTGGATAGGAAGGGAGAGGGAGGAATTTAGCTAGGGTTTTGCTTGTATTATATAGGAACGCATGTATGGGCCTTGAGTATGGTGGGCTATTGCCTATTGGGCCTTGTTCACTTGTACTCGGGTCTCCACGGGGAACGGGGACGGGGGGAAGTATACCAAACGCGCCCCCGTGAAACCCAACGGGGATGAATTTCTCCCCATTTACCCCTCTGTGGGGAGAGATTTCCCCCAGACCCGAAACCTAATGGGAGAATTCCCCGCGGGGATTCGGGGAACGGTTCCCCATTGACATTTTGAGTCCGGTGGGAGGGTGAGGGGAGCGCGGCGAGGAGCGCTTGGGTGGCTGCGTCGGGGACCGAGGGGTCGCCCAGGACGTGGTCCAGGATGAGGGTCGCGTGCGCCGCCGTCACCGGCGACATTTTGTGGGGCGCTTCGTGCGGATTGGAGAAGCGGCGGCTGGGAATCCGAGAGGGCGAGAGGCGCGGCGAAGCAATTGATTGCAGGAGGAGGGGAGGAACGGAAAACGGCGAGAGCCCAGCGACCTGGTGGCGGTGACCCAAACCCGTGCGCTGGGCCATTGGGATGCAAGGCCCGGAAACTCAACAGTTGGTAGAAACTGGACGGTGCGAGCCCAATCAGTTGCAGTATCCAGGTCCAGCCCAAACCATGTACACCGACCCGACCCGACCCGACCGTTGGAGGCGACCAGCGTGGAGCAGGCTGGCAGGCGCACTGCCCCAGGAGGGCCCAGGCCGTTCTCCAGTCTTCCACTCCTCCAAAATTTCAAAATTCGAATTCCCCCTCCCTGTGCTCCGCTCCGATGGAATGGAATGGACGGCGTCAGGCATTCCCCTCCCTCCCGTTGCCGTTACTAGTAGCACTAGTAGTATAAAGCCAAGGCAAAGGCCCCCCCAAACCCTAACACTCCCCTCTTCTTCGCTCCCAGATCTGTTCCCTCCTCTTCCGCACCGCCGCCGCCGCCGCCCCCAATCTCCGAACCGGCCGCCATGAGGGAGATCCTCCACATCCAGGGCGGCCAGTGCGGCAACCAGATCGGGGCCAAGTTCTGGGAGGTGGTGTGCGCGGAGCACGGCATCGACGCCACCGGCCGCTACGGCGGCGACTCCGACCTCCAGCTCGAGCGCGTCAACGTCTACTACAACGAGGCCTCCTGCGGCCGCTTCGTGCCCCGCGCCGTGCTCATGGACCTGGAGCCCGGCACCATGGACTCCGTCCGCTCGGGGCCCTACGGCCACATCTTCCGCCCCGACAACTTCGTCTTCGGCCAGTCGGGGGCCGGAAACAACTGGGCCAAGGGCCACTACACCGAGGGAGCCGAGCTCATCGACTCCGTGCTCGACGTCGTGCGGAAGGAGGCAGAGAACTGCGACTGCCTGCAAGGTCTGTTTGCTTTGTTTGCCCTGCTTGTTTTTGTTTTTTGTTTTTTTTAATTTTCTGTCTGTCTGCGATGCACTTGGATCTGAATCTCGCTCCACTCACTCCATTTCTGATGCCATGGGCGGCAGGCTTCCAGGTGTGCCACTCCCTCGGCGGCGGCACCGGCTCCGGCATGGGCACGCTCCTCATCTCCAAGATCCGCGAGGAGTACCCCGACCGGATGATGCTCACCTTCTCCGTCTTCCCCTCGCCCAAGGTCTCCGACACCGTGGTGGAGCCCTACAACGCCACGCTCTCCGTGCACCAGCTCGTGGAGAACGCCGACGAGTGCATGGTGCTCGACAACGAGGCGCTCTACGACATCTGCTTCCGCACGCTCAAGCTCACGACGCCCAGCTTCGGCGACCTCAACCACCTCATCTCCGCCACCATGAGCGGCGTCACCTGCTGCCTCCGCTTCCCGGGCCAGCTCAACTCCGACCTCCGCAAGCTGGCCGTCAACCTCATCCCGTTCCCGCGCCTGCACTTCTTCATGGTCGGCTTCGCGCCGCTCACCTCCCGGGGCTCCCAGCAGTACCGCGCCCTGACGGTGCCCGAGCTCACCCAGCAGATGTGGGACGCCAAGAACATGATGTGCGCCGCCGACCCGCGCCACGGCCGCTACCTCACGGCGTCCGCCATGTTCCGCGGCAAGATGAGCACCAAGGAGGTGGACGAGCAGATGCTCAACGTGCAGAACAAGAACTCCTCCTACTTCGTGGAGTGGATCCCCAACAACGTCAAGTCCACGGTGTGCGACATCCCGCCCACGGGCCTCAAGATGGCCTCCACCTTCATCGGCAACTCCACCTCCATCCAGGAGATGTTCCGGCGCGTCAGCGAGCAGTTCACCGCCATGTTCCGCAGGAAGGCCTTCTTGCACTGGTACACGGGGGAGGGCATGGACGAGATGGAGTTCACCGAGGCCGAGAGCAACATGAACGACCTCGTCTCCGAGTACCAGCAGTACCAGGACGCCACCGCCGACGAGGAGGGCGAGTACGAGGACGAGGAGGAAGGAGACCTCCAGGACTAGATGCCTCCCTCATCGTTTGCCGTGCTGTGCTTATCATCCGTCAGTCATCAAAAACTAATCATTTGCCTTGTGGCGTTGCTTGATCTAAAATTATTCATCTTGCTGTTCTATCTTAGGTCAGTGTATGGTCAATCATCAAATACTAGCGTCGTGTTGGAGTTAATTATTAGTCGTAGTAGCTGCGGGTACTTGTTCCGTTTGTGGCACAACACAAGGGAATAGGAATTGCAATACCCTGTTGCTTTGCTTGTTTCTGGTACTGTATGTTAGTTATTCTGAACGCTCAGTGTCATGTGATGTGTCTGACTGTCTTGAGTCTGACCATTTATTAGTATTGTCATTACTGTTATGTTAAGAATTCTGATTTATTAGTAACAATCAGAATTGTTACTGCTCCTGTAGTCGAATTTGGTTCCCTACTATTGCAGAATGAAGGGCTTTTTACCAAGTGGCCTGTTGTGATAAGGCCATAAGGGTTGTCAATTGTCATCTGCGATTTTTATCAGGGCGGGTGTCTTGTTGAGCAGCACCATGTGTTGGGATGGGGCATTGCTTGATCATCAGTTAGTAGGTGAGTAGGGTGATGTCGACGCATATTTGTGTCTTACATCATCTTTGCAGGCTGATCTTGATCTCTCTGTTGCTTGTGCGGTTGCCCATCTGTGATTTTCATCAGAAGTGCGTGTGATTTTTAGGGCCTGTTTGGTTTTATTTTGTTAAAGTTTAACTCTCATCGCATCAATGTTCCCTTAAATGCATGGAGTACTAAATATAGAGTAATTGCATGCATGTCGGTACAGATTAGGAGTAATTTACGAGACGAATCTATTAAGCCTAATTAGTCCAAGATTGGATTTTTTTTGTCAAATAAGACGAAAGTGCTACAATGTTTGTTAAACTTTAACTCCTCAAACCAAACACCCCCTTACTGTCGGTGGGGCTGAGCTTTTTCTGTTTGTGGGGCGCTTGTGAGTTGCCTGTGCTTTGTGTGTCATGGACACAGATCCGGTGCAGTAGCTACTACTACTGCAAGATAAGCAGTAGCAGCATCTCAGCCCTTCAAGGAACCATCAATGGCTAGAATGAAAGCTCCTTTTCTCTCTTATTTTTTTTTCTCCCCAATGTGCTATCGGTCTCTCTTTTGAGGGAAAAGAGCAGTAACACATTAGACTTAGCGCTATTTTTGTGAATCACTTGCAGTGCCAAACTCAAGTATGAAAATTACAAAAAATATACCACTACGAAGCATATATGTTGAAAAATACAAAAATATACCTGGAACCACTAAGGAGCCGTTCGGTTGTGCTGATAAGCCGACTAAAAACACTGTTGGCTGATTTGTTGTGAAAGAAAAATACTGTTCCGGCTGAAAAAACAAGCTAAAAAAAGACGGATTATAAGCCGAATGAATAGGGCCTAAATCTCAAAAATATTTTCGAACCATTCAAATAATTTCTCAACATATATGCTTAAGTGAAAATAAATTTATTTTTCCCATGTGATTTTACCTAAAGTCGTTTTCTGGCGGAACAATTTTCAAAAAATCATTCTACCTGTAGACGACTTCGTATTACTAGCAAACGTGTATGTGCATTGGAAGAACACGGTGGCGTCAGCTTCTCGGAAGAACGCGACAGCACGGCCTTGGAGGAGAAGGCGCAGACGGCTTCATCTGAACGACGGCGTTGTACGCGAGACTGGAGTAGCGACAACACTGTACGTGAGACGGAAAAAGCGGCGCTGCTGCACGCAGGACAAGAGTACCGGCGGTGTAGCGTACGGGACACTGGCACATGACAGAAGCAACGACGACGACCATGTTCACCCGGATTATAATCCGTCTTTTTCGGCTTGTTTTTTCAGTCAGAACAGTGTTTTTCTCTCACAACAAATCAGTCTACAATGTTTTTCAGCCGGCTTATCAGCACAGCCGAACGGTGCTGACGTAGGACACGATGCAACGACATCAGAAGACGGACACTTTTTTTTTATCAGAGCGACGTGAGGTGGAGAGATGTGAGTTGAGCTGGACGCGAGTGAGTGAGCCGAATGGTTGGGTCAAATTGAATGAAAAAAAATGGAGGGGTGATTTTGGCTCTTTGATCTCATATATATATATATATATATATATATATATATATATATATATATATATATATATATAAGATTTAGTGGTTCCAAGTATATTTTTGTATTTTTCGTACTGAGTTTTTCACTGTTGGTGACTCACAAAAATAGCGCCAACTCTTGTACGCTGACTGATCTATTCCTCCAAAAAAAAAGTGAGACCGACGGGGGAGAAAAAAATGAGAGAGAAAAGGGGCAGTCTTTCATCCTAGCCATTGATGGTTCCTCGGAGGGATGAGATGCTGCTACTCTTGCAGTAGTAGTAGCTACTGCACCGGATCTGTGTCCGTCTGTCATCCGAGTTGTGCTAGTACTCCTACCCGATTCCTCTTCTTGCACAATGAATGGAGCTGATCTTTACAGTATCAAAGAGTGATTTAGTCCTTGTTTAGATTGAGGCAAGAAGTTGATATTTTTTCACTCTCTCTTCATCACATCAATCTTTGCACACATGCATGAAACATTAAATATAGATAAAAAATAACTAATTGCACATTTTAGTTATAAATCACGAGACGAATCTTTTGATTCTAGTTAGTTCATGATTGGACACTAATTATCAAATACAAACGAAAATGCTACAGTTAGAAAAATTCTAACTTTCCACGATCTAAACGAGGCCTTACTGTCGGCGTAGGGTGTTTTAGGGTATATTTGGTTCGGTGGACTAAATTTTAGTTCCTATCATATCGAATGTTTGGACATATGTATAGTGTACTAAATAGACTATTTATGAAACTAAAAATATAGGGTGAGGATAATTTGCGAGACGATTTTTAAGCCTAATTAGTCTATGATTAGCACTAATTGCTACCGTAACAGAATGTGCTAATGATGGATTAATTAGGTTTAATAAATTCGTCTTGCGGATTATCCACCGAATATGTGATTTATTTTTAACTAGCATCCGAAAACCCTATAGTCAATCTCAGTCAACATCCGATGTGACACGGACTAAACTTTAGCTCCCTCAACAAACAAGCCCTTATGACAGCTTCTGCAGAATGATAAAGCCTGGGTGAAAACTGCAGAGTGATTTTGTGCCTGGGTGAAAACTGCAGAGTGATTTTGTTTTGTAGGATGATCTTGGAGGGCGGCTCAACATTTTTGTAGTGAGGTCTTGTTTAGATTGTAATTTTTTTTTCAACTCTAATTATTGTAGCAATTTCATTTGTATTTGGCAATTAGTATCCAATTATGGACTAATTCGGCTCAAAAGATTCGTCTCGAGATTTACTACCAAACTGTGCAATTAGTTATTTTTTTAATCAATATTTAATGCTTCATATATGCGTCTAAAAATTGATATGATGAAGAAAGTGAAAAAATTTAGAATTTGAAGAGCATCTAAACAAGACCAGAAGTATCATATCCATCTATCCTCTTGCAGGTAGATCGATCTGTCTGTGGCTTGTGCTTGTGGGGCTCCCTCCCTACCTGTCGACGGTCTTGGATCTCTCTCTAGCTCCTGTCTTCGCGTTGCGCTGCTGTTGGGAGTCGGAGGTGTCTCCGGGTGGGTGGATAGCACTGGCACATCACATGCCTCCCAGCATTGGCTGGTGGTCGGCTGCTCATGCATGTGCACTGCATGTGTCCATTCAACTGTCAGATCAGAAAAGCCGTTTCCTTTGATTCACATCCAGCTAGGACCAGCAGATTAGTGTCCCATGTTTTGACCGGTCTTACTCTCATCTCAAGAGCTTACTGTACTGTATATTAGAGAGATTCTCAAATGTATAGCCCTCGTTTGTATTTAACAGTTAGTGTCCAATCATGGACTAACTAGACTCAAAAGATTTGTCTCGTAATTTATAACTAAACTGTGCAATTAGTTATTTTTTATCTATATTTAATGCTTCATGCATGCGTGTAAAGATTGATGTGACGAAGCCGCTTCAATCTAAACAAGGCATAGTAGTATTCCGTACGTGCCAGTGTGTCACCTCGTCTTGTCTTGTTTCTTCTAGGGCTGGTTTAGTTCCAGAAAATTTTGCAAAATTTTTTAATTCCCCGTCACATCGAATCTTTAGACACATGCATGAAGCATTAAATATAGAAAAAATAAAACTAATTACACAGTTTAGACGAAATGGACAAGACGAATCTTTTAAGCCTAATTAGACCATGATTGAACACTAATGGTCAAATAACAACGAAACGTGCTAGAGGGTCATTTTGCAAAAAAATTTGCAACTGAACAAGGCCCTAGTGCGTTGCAACGCTGTGACATCACATGGTGTATGCCCTCCACTGTTAATTTTAGTTCCTCTATTGTTTTTTTTTTTATCTCTGATTCGATCTGTCCAAATCTAACACCCAGAGCCTTCAAGGGTCATGTAAGCAGGGACTGTACCTAGTGCTATGTTGTTTCTTACTTACGTCTGTGCCTTCCAAAGAGATGCACATCTGTATGCAGATATGCTCTCTTCAGGACTTGCGGATTCAGTTCGTACGTGGTATGGGGGGAAAATATAATAGGCTGCAGCTACTCCCTCGGTTCCAAACTGTTTTAGCACTACTTCAGCAGTAATTTTCACCAATATGTTTTAGCATTACTTCAGCAGAACTTGTCAGCGAACGAACAATGTTTTCCTCTCGCAACAAATCAACATAAACATCAACATAAGCTAAATTTCAGCGAAACGAACAGAGCAAATGGGGAGCGATGTGATGATACATCAATTCATTGTGCCATGAACTATAAAAGAAGTGAGAAATGACAAAATAATGGACTCTCCTGTATTCCTTACACCAAATACACACTGCTGCTTCGAGGCAAGCAGCCAGAGGACATAGATGCGGCACACTAGCTTATCTATGGATACCTCCTAAATCAAGCGGCCCATTAGCTGACACCGGGCAACTTCGATCAAGCGGCCCATTAGCTGAACGGGGCAAATTCGCGGCCCATTAGCTGACACCGGGCAACTTCGATCAAGCGGCCCATTAGCTGACACGGGGCAAATTCGTGGCCCACTCAGCAGTCACACTACTCCACGGCTGGCTGCATCACTGACCCAGCCCAGCCGACCGTCCCAAAGTTAGACAGAAAAGCAATGACAGCGACTAACCAACATATCGCATCTTTCTACTACCTAGTACAAACATTCAATTTCAACTCACTGGTTTAATGGCATGGCATCTATCATATATACTCACATGATCAGTTTCTGTTGCAGCCGAGCCTTGATTCCGCTTACTGCACCAGATATGCCCTTTTTCACCAACTGCCTTTGTAAAGATCATCATATCATATCATATATATTGAAAGCTCAACGAACCCTCCGGCTACGCTAAAATTTCTGATCTGATACACCTCAGCACAAATCTAACACTGTTAGCAACTAAAGCTATAACAAACTGCACCGCAGCTCTCAATTGGGAAAGCCAACACTATAATGTCCCTACAAAGACCGCAACTGCTGCTGCACTAAACTTCCTACAACCCCAAGAGATACTTTAGTCATCCACAAAAGCATAACATCTCTGATGTCCACAACAAGTATTTCTCTATTGTCTTCAGAGCAAAACATAATCCTGGCTGACCTAAATCACCTAAACTGTTGCTAAGTTAAGCCATCACTTGCGAGGGCTTCACATCTATCTCACTCGGTCCACCCTGTTCCACTACAGTGCAGGATGCATATTCTGGATTGGAGCCTTCAGAGGATGGAGTGCTCCTATCGCCAACAGTAACCTTAGAATTGGGGTAACTGGAGCTTCCGTTGCTAACAGAAACCTTAGAACTGGGGCAATTCGTGTTCCCATCAACAAGGGTATCCTGCGAATTGCCCTTATTTGTGCTCCCATCTCCTACCGCAACCTCAGAATTGGCATTAATCATGTTCCCATCGCCAACGGCAGGCAGAGACTCAGGGTAATGTGTGCTTCCATGACCAACAATATCCTGAGAATTGACGTTACTTGTGCTCCCGTGGCCAGCAGTGACATGGGAATTGTCTTGATGTTTAATCCCATAGCCAACAGTAGCCTGAGAATTGGTCATACTTGTGCTTCTGTCACCCTTTGTGACATGAGAATCAGATTGATATGTGCTCCCATTGCCAATGGGAACATGGGAGCTTGGGTATTGTGTGCTCCCAGTACCAAAGGTAACTTGAGAACTGGGGTGACGTGTGCTTCCACCACCAACAGTAACTTGAAAATTGGAGTGATTTGTGCTCCCAACGCCAATGGGAAACCAAGTATTGGGATCATGTTTACTCCAACTGCCTATGCCAACCTCAAAACTGAGGCAGCGCACGCTTCTAGTGTCAATGGTAACCTGTGAATTAGGGTGATGTGTGCTTCCATTGCCAACAGTAACCTGAGAATTGAAGTGATGTGTGCTTCCATCGCCAACAGTAACTTGAGAATCCGAATGATTTGTGCTTCCATTGCCAATGGGAAACCAAGAACTGGGATCATGTTTTCCCCAACTGCCAATGGTAACCTTAGAATTGACGCGACACATGCTCGCGGTGCCAACGGCAACCTGAGAACTGAGGTAAGGTGTGCAGCCAGTGCCAGTGTGTGTGACCCCATAACCAATGAGCTTGGGTTTCTTGTTTGCCTGGAAAGCATCACTGTGGAAGCTTCCAATAATTGCCTGCAAGGTGTACAATAGGTTAGTTTTTTTTGTGTGGGTGGGGGGGTTACTGTAGACAGATCCTTAGAACTCAGAAGAAAGAACCATTACATCTATGGTTAACCAGAGCTAACTCAGATAAGAAGTTCCTTTCCGATTCTTAACAGATTCATACCTCCAAATATTAAGTTGGTTATGGTCTACTATTTACACATATATGTTTCATGGAGGTATGAAACACACAACATGTATATAGAAAAATGGAATAACTAAGCAACAAGGAAAAAAATAACTACATAGATTCACATTATTCTTCCGGTGATAAGACGATGACGACGACAACAACAACATAGCCTTTTGTCCCAAGCAAGTTGTGGTAGGCTAGAGATGAAAACCAAAAGAGACGAGAAACAAGGAGACACATAAAGGGACATAAAGGGCACAAGACAAAAAGAGGTCACGGTTCAGGCACGTTGATTGCCAATCTCCAAGCGCTCCTGTCCATAGCTAAATCCTTAGAGATATTCCACTCCTTAAGATCTCTCTTAACGGACTCGTCCCAAGTTAGTTTAGATCGACCTCTACCGCTCTTTACATTATCGGCCCGCTTTAGAACTCCACTACGCACCGACGTCTCAGGAGGCCTCCGTTGGACATGTCCAAACCATCTCAACCGATGTTGAATCAATTTCTCCTCAATTGGTGCCACTCCAACCCTATCCCGAATATCGTCGTTCCGGACTCTATCCCTCCTTGTGTGCCCACAACACCAACGCAACATACGCATCTCTGCTACACTCAATTGCTGGACATGTCGCCTTTTTGTAGGCCAACACTCAGCACCGTATAACATCGCCGGACGAATCGCCGTCCTATAGAACTTACATTTCAGCTTCTGAGACACCCTTTTATCACAGAGAACGCCAGAAGCTTGACGCCATTTCAACCAGCCGGCTGAAATTTTATGCCTAACATCTTCATCAATGTCTCCATCCTTTTGTAGCATCGACCCTAAATACCGAAAAGTATCCTTCTCGGCCACCACTTGCCCATCGAGCCTAACGTCTCCCTCCTCGTGCCTAGTCGAGCTGAAATCGCACCTCATGTACTCGGTCTTAGTCCTACTAAATCTGAACCCTTTCGACTCTAACGTGTGCCTCCATAGTTTTAACTTCCTATTAACCCTCGCCCTACTGTCGTCAACTAGCACCACATCATCAGCAAAGAGCATATACCAAGGGATATCACCTTGTATGTCCCTTGTGACCTCATCCATCACCAAAGCAAATAAATAAGGGCTCAAAACTGACCCCTGATGCAGTCCTATTTTAATTGGAAAGTCACTGGTGTCGCCATCACATGTTCGGACAAACGTCACCACATCTCTGTACATATCCTTGATGAGGGTAACGTACTTAGTTGGGACTTTGTGCTTTTCCAAGGCCCACCACATGACATTTCTCGGTACTTTGTCATATGCCTTCTCGAGGTCAATAAAGACCATGTGCAAGTCCTTCTTCTGCTCCCTATATCTCTCCATCAATTTTCGTAATAAGAAAATCGCCTCCATGGTCAACCTACCAGGCATGAACCCAAACTGATTTTGGATCACATGTGTCACTCTCCTTAGGCGATGCTCGATAACCCTCTCCCAGAGCTTCATCGTATGGTTCATCAACTTAATCCCACGGTAGTTAGTACAACTTTGAACATCTCCCTTGTTCTTGAAGATAGGTACTAATATATTTCTCCTCCATTCTTCAGGCATCTTGTTAGACCGAAAAATAAGGTTAAAAAGCTTAGTTAACCATACTATCGCTCTGGCGCCTAGGTATCTCCACACCTCAATGGGGATACCATCAGGCCCCATCGCTTTACCTCCCTTTATCCTCTTCAAAACCTCTCCGATCTCTGCCTCCTGAATTCTCATCACAAAGCGTCTGTTTGTGTCGTCAAATGAGTCGTCCAACTCAAGGGCAGGACCCTCGTTCTCCCCATTAAACAGCTTGTCGAAGTACTCTCTCCATCTGTCCTTGATCTCCTCATCCTTCACCAGAAGTCGATCTGTCCTATCCTTGATGCATTTTATTTGGTTAATGTCCCTTGTCTTTCCTCTCGCGGATTCTAGCCATCCTATAAATGTCCTTCTCCCCTTCCTTCGTGCCTAGCCACTGATAAAGGCGATCATACGCCTGACCTTTTGCTACACTCACAGCTCGCTTTGCAACCCTCTTCGCTATTTTATAGCCCTCGATATTGGCTACACTCTTGTCATGGTGGAGACGCTTGAAACACTCCTTCTCCCTAATAGCCCTTTGCACCTCGTCATTCCACCACCATGTGTCTTTCGCTTCCCGTTTGCCTCCCCTACTCACGCCAAACACTTCCGAAGCCACCTTCCGGACACATGTTGCCATCTTTAGCCACATGTCGTCGGCATCTTCTCCTTCCCAAGGCCCCTCGTCTAGCATCCTCTCCTTAAACGTTTGCGCTGCTTCCCCTCTAAGCTTCCACCACTTCGTTCTCGCAATCTTGGCCCGTTTGTCCCGGTGGACACGTACCCGAAAGCGAAAGTCCGCCACCACAAGCTTATGTTGAGGGACAACACACTCCCCAGGTAACACCTTACAATCAAAGCAAGCACGTCTATCCTCCCTCCTTGCAAGGATAAAGTCGATCTGGCTCGAGTGTTGTCCAATACGAAAGGTTACTAGATGAGATTCCCTCTTCCTAAAGAGGGTGTTCGCTATCAACAAGTCATAGGCCAGCGCGAAGTTCAAAACATCCTCCTCTTGATTACTACTACCATACCCGAACCGCCCATACACCCGCTCGAAACCTACATTAGTCGCACCAACATGGCCGTTGAGGTCTCCTCCTATAAAGAGTTTCTCGCTAATAGGCACGGTACTAACCATGCTATCAAGATCTTCCCAAAACTGATTCTTGGTGCCCTCGCTAAGACCTACCTGAGGGGCATAGGCACTGATCACATTCAGAGCCGAATCTCCAACTACCAGCTTGATCAAGATAATCCGGTCGCCTTGCCTCCTAACATCAACGACTCCATCCTTGGCTCCTATCGATCAAGATGCCTACACCATTCCTACCCGATGTTGTCCCCGTGTACCAAAGTTTGAAGCCAGTATCCTCCACCTCCTTCGCCTTCTGGTCATTCCATTTAGTCTCCTGAACGCATAGAATATTTACACGCCTTCTAATTGCTGCATCGACTAGCTCTCTTAGCTTACCCGTTAGGGACCCTACGTTCCAGCTACCTAGACGAATCCTAGTTGGCTCGGCTAGCTTCCTTACCCTTCGCACTCGTCGAGGGAAGTGCGAAGACCCTTGCTCATTTTTCACTACACCCGGGCGTAGATGTAGCGCGCCACTAAGGTTGCGACGGCCCGACCCTTGCTCATTTTTCATCGTACCCGGATCACGATACGATGTGCCACTAAGGGGATGACAACCCGGCCCTTGCCCATTTAACACCACACCCGGGTTCCGATGTAGCGCGTCGCTAAGAGGGTTACGCCCCAACGAATCTCTTGTGGGTTTCAAATCCATGAGTAAGACATTAAACAATTTTAAAGACTAAAGGAACAGTTTGCAGTAGTTTCCACAGATTCGTGTATCAAAGTATTGAATAACTCAAAAGTCTGAACATTTGAATGTTGTACCTGTACAGGTGTTGCAGCTATGAGAGGTCCAACTGCAACGCCACCGACAACAGAACAATCACCACAAGCAAGGGTCACAGATAAGCACCCAAATCCAGGGCTATCAGATGTCAAAATGGATCCAAACATATGAATGATTTCTAAAGGACCCTGCAAAGATTAGAAATCAATGAACAATGCGGCATGCGAAAGTTTAAAAACTTTGGGCATGTGACCTTTTTAAATAAAGAGAGTAAATGTTTAAACCTTGTGATTTAAGATGACAGCAGCGTGGAGTAGATAGCAATCCTGAACAGCCCCAAACACTGAGAGGACACAGACGGCCTTCCCAAGTATTTTTGAGACCTGCACAATCTTCGATACAATATCCTGCGCAATCATTTTCAGATAATCAAATTTCATAGATCAGTTTGATAGAAAATAACTATAGCAACTACTTAGTGATTAGCTATGGAATTGGGCCATGTAGATCATAAAGTACATATAAAAGACAACAGGATCAGTAAGGGCAGAAGCAGAGTGAGACGATCGAGTACACAGCATAACAAGATCGATGGGCAATGCCCCAGAACATAAATAAAGCTACGCCTTCTGCCCCATATGGCCATATAACCGAAAACTAATAATCTGACGACTTAAACCCCTGTCAGGTTAGGTACAAAGGTGACTGACACTATCATATGTTCCTCAAGTTATGCAAATTTGAGCCAAGAATGTAGTTGAGCTGCATAGAAGACAAAAGACATTGCCATTTGCAAAAGCACTAGTAAAAGGAAGACTTGCTGCAAACAGAAATGTAACAGGAACATGGTCTTGTACCACTAAGCAGAGGCGGAGCTTCATTAGGGACATAGTGGGCCATGGACCCCTCCTCACTTTTGTAATTCTATAAAGGATGCTACACTATCTTAGTATATTTTGCTAACTAAGATTTAAATTAGTCACTCTTGCACTCCCTAAGCCATGTATATTGTACTGTTGGCCCCCTCTAAATTTAACTTCAATCTCCACCAGTGCCACTGAGGCAGTTGTGGCAAACAAGACAATTCGTTGATTTGACAGAAATTGCCACCTGGGTAGTGCTATACACCATCACTTCCGCAGTCTGCAAATTCTCTGCACGGAATGCAATCGCTGCAGATATGACTTGCTTAGGAAAGTGGAATGCAACCGCTGCAAACTCCTAATTTTGACAGGTAAACTCAATACAAGCTCAGGAAGGTCAGACTGAACAATCCAGTTAGCATTCCACAAATCCATAGACAAGAACCCGCTGACCTAGCAGCTAGCTAAAAGGATTGCTGCACTGCAATGCACAGAAGAGAGAGCAAAGCATGAAGATGGCAAAGCATACCTCTCCCACATGTATTTTGAGCACGTGCGGCTGAAGCCCACCCAATTGGCCGGGAAAGGGTTGCCCCCCTGTCCACAGCGGCACACCAGAATTCATCAGCAAATTAGTGGGCAGGAAACAGATTAGGAAGGCAACCAAGTGCAGTTAAGAGTGATTACTAGAGGAAGGTTGGCCGTGGGCAGGTAGCGCCGGCGGCGGCGGTGCCCGCGCGGGCGCAGCGAGGTGGAAGCCCGGCGGCGGCGGAAGGAGGCGGTCGCAGTTGCGCCGGCGCCCCCGCCGCCGCTTCTCCGGTATCGGCGGCGGCGGCGGCGGTGGCAGCGGACGAGGACGAGGAGGGGCCGTGAGCGGCTGCGGCGGCTGCGGGTCGACGCGGGTGCCCATGGCCCGCACGAAGGGGGAAGGCGCCCGCAGGCCTGGGACCGAGGCGGGCATTGGCCGGGCCAAAACCCTAGCGGTGGCGGCGGCGGCGGCGGAGGTCGATGCCGTGGCCGAGGGGAAGGGAAGACCGAGGGACGGCGGCGACATGGGGATGGCGGCGCCATAGCCGTCGCCCTCCTCTTCTATTTCCTTATTCATTTTTTTCGAATTGATCTTTGTATAGTTGCTGCTGCTGCTGCTTTGGGTTTTGCTTTCTTACCCTTGTTTCAAAAGGTGTTGTTATACTTAGTGGAGTGGCCTAAGTGCTCTCTCCGTCCTAAAATAATAAATATAAAAAAACTTGATTCGCTGCTCACATAAATCTCTATCCCGTCCATACACAGCAGCACCGTAGCTCGACCTGTACTTTATATGTGGAGCAGAAGAGAGAGTTTTTCCCCACCTTAGTCATTGAGGCAAAATAATAATATAGTATACTCCTATTTCGAAGAACAAACCAATCTTAAATTTGATAAATATAAAACACAAGCATTAACTATACAAATAAATATCATCAGATTAGTCATGCCATATAATAAAATAATAATTAATTAAATATATAATCTTGATTTTATTTTTATAAATCATTACTTGAAATACGAGATGCATATTTATTTAGGGCACTCACAGTGCAAGACTCTATCATAGAGTCCAAAGACTATTTATTACACCTTATTTTATGATATTTTGCTGATGTGGCAACATATTTATTGAAGAAAGAGGGAGAAAAACAAGACTTCAAGTCTTATTTAGACTTTAAGTTCACAATATTCGAGATAATAAATAGCTTTAGACTCAGAGTCTGCATTGTGAGTGCCCTTAGGAGGACAGAGAGTAGAGTCCTGTGTATGCATAATAATAACAATAATATAATTAATGTTTCTTAGTTCAGCAGTGATAAATGGCTGCCACGGGTGGGCAGTTCGGGGGGGGGGGGGGGGGGGGGGGGGGGGACGGATGCTGGCCCTTGGATCGCAATCGGATGGATTCGGACCTTTCTTCTTTCTCGGAAACAAATCGGCGTGGGTTTTCCTTTCTTCTTCTCGATCTCGACGCTGGTAGTCGGTAGAGTAGTGCCAAACCTGATGAACGTGAACTGCGAGTGTCGTGGCATCCCTGGTTTTGACATCGCCGGATCAACTCCTATCTCTTTCTTTTTGTTGTTGTTGTCAGTCAACTGAAATCTAGCAGTGTGGGTGTGGGGGATAAATAAATTTGTCGAACTAATTCCGCAAAACAATGAGAATAGCTTTGTCTTTTGATTCCAGGTGAGGGATTTCTAGAATTATGTTGATATTATTCTTTTCATGCCTTCTTTGCTCTTCCTTATTACCTACATATGCATATTATTAAAAAAAATTAAGGATGAACCTCTCCCAACAATATACAAGACATTTTTATATTTATTCTTAACTAATATCATTGGAATAAAAAAAAGCACTTCTAACTCACAACAGCCACCAGTTAGATTCTCCTCATGTCCATCTCACGTAGGGATGGAAATGGATCGAATACGCATGGAATCGAATCCAGATGTCACTCATTTACCACATTATAGTCTGGATTTGAATTCAGATAGATATCTTCTCAAATGCGCATACAAAACGGATGGTCCGAATTCAGATTTACCATCCAATACTCACTCAGATTCAACATGAAGCGAATATCCTAAAATTCAACCATGATGGACATAACTCAGTGCAAGTTCACAGATAATCAAAGTGAACTCAAAGTACACTCCCAATAATACAATGCCAAATCAAAGTGACGAAGTCTAACAATGGTGCGACCATTGATCAGAAGTCCAAGATTAAATTACATGGCATTGAACAAATATTAAAGAGATTTGTTCTATTAGTTTGCAATTCAACCCTGGTCCAACAAGCAATGACAGCTAGTCAAGCACCTCTACTTGTCTCCAACAGAATGATGAAATTAATGATCAGAGCATGCATCCAAATAAAAGGAATATGCCTAAAATAAAAAGGAATATGCCTAAATTATGCCCAGGTCAACATGTAGGTACTGTTTCGTTTCAGCTTAAATAGTTTCAGACTCCTAGTAACAAATACTATTATTAAACTAATATCCCACAAGAGAAGAGTTCACAGATATTAAAATCCTTCTAGTTCAACAAATCAGATAGTGCAAATAAAAAGATAAAAAAACAGCATCAACAGGATCACCTACAACACAAGGTGACGATGATATATAAAAAAAATGAGCATCTAAAACTAATAGCGTGAGGTCTAGCTAATTTGTTCACATACCTTCATCTTGCTAGAGTTCAATATTTAAACTCTAGCTCACTCTAGCGCTTCTTTGCTTCTTTTTCTGAACAATCTAAACTGCATGTATTTCCGTTGCTATGGTAATGGAAATGGGGTTATCCTCACTTAAAAAAATTAGCTAATCATCGGGCAATTGAAGATAAATCACTTTTTATCTAAAAAAAATAAACAAATAGTAATGATTCTATGACATGTTATACCTTGCTTGCTTGGGGCATTAAGAACATTGCCACAGTATTTGCTTGTCGGTTTCTTGATAACTATGTCATCCACCATTTCTTCGACAAAATTTTCATCGTAATGCTTCCAAATTGCTGAACTTTTCTTCTTTGGTGGTTTGACTTTGGTAGTTGAATTTGTTGCCGTTGGAGACTCGGTAGCAGCTGCAGAAGCAGTTGCAGTACCTTCTGTATCATCAGCCTCTGTATTCCTCTCACTTGCGTTCATATTGGCATCCTAAGTTAGCTCTCTTCCAATTATAAATGGTGCTGTCCTCTGACAGAAACAAATTTGACAATTAAAAGGCTACATATTGTGCTACTGCCTACTGTACATGAGTAGGTAATAATCATCAAACATATATGGATCAACCTGCTTATTTCTCGATGATCTAGTGTTTTTTTTGAAACCATGGCAACTGATCTGCTTCACTTGTCCTTTTGCTTCTAATTCTGCACAGAGCAACACCATGTTCCTCGTCAGATAGCTTGTGAGGGCCATTGAGGCACACTGCACACCATGTGAACAATTAAATAACAGACTGCTGTGATGCTGCATAAGTGCCTATGATAAACTAAAGAGATATTCATGAAACATTGCCCAACCAGGCCACATCCCTACTGAAAGGATCAAGATGCCCAAGAGGGGGGTGAATTGGTCTTTTCTAAAAATTAATTGTAAGAATTAAATCCTACAAGCCAAACTTCACCCCTAGTGCCTACTAGTGTTCCTTGTGATTCTACCGATAAAAGTTTTGCACCCTAAGTTCCAATCCTAGACTAGCATGGCAATTCTAGAAAAGTAAACAAGCAATGAAAGTAATGCACGAAAGTAAATGCCTGAAAGTAAGGGTTAGGAACACGGCGATGTTTTGCCGAGTTATCGGAGAGTCGCCACTCCCCACTAGTCCTTGTTGGAGCACCCGCGCAAGGGTGTAGCTCCCCCTTGACCCGCGCAAGGATCAAGTGCTCTCTACAGGTTGATTCTTCGACACTCCGTCGCGGTGAATCACCCAAAACCGCTCATAACATAAGTTGGACCACCCACAAGCTCGTCGGATGATCACCAAACTCCCAATCACCACCAAACCGTCTAGGTGATGGTGATCACCAAGAGTAACAAGCTATAACTCTCACTTGACCACAACAAGCCTAATGAGAAGATGGATGCACACTTGCTACACTCTTGTCACTAGAGAGGATTCTCAAACTTTGATTCTCAAATCACTATCCTCACTAGGGCTCTTGCACTCCCTTGCACTTCAAAGGTGTTTTTCAGCTGAACAAATGAGCAAGAGACCTCTAAAAGAGGTGGAGGGGATGTATTTATACACCCCTCAGACAAATCCAATTGTTACCTGCCGAATCAGCAAAACGCGCACTGACCGGATGCGCCGGTCGACATGACCGGACGCGCCGGTCAAGTGTAACGGTCGGAAACCGAAAGTTAGCGCTGAGTGATCGGACGCGCCGGCCTGAGATGACCGGACGCGCCGATCTGAGATGACCGGACACGTCCGATCATGCAAGAGCCTTACTGGAAACTGATCTGACGCTCGACCGCGTCCGATCATAGCTGACCGGACGCGTTAGGTCAGCTTGGGACCTTACTGGAACATGACCGAACACGTGCTTACCCTCTGGAACACGTGTCAGACTGACCACCACGTCCGGTCAGTCAGTTAACGACGCAGTGACTTGTTAGTACTGACCGGACGCGTCCGGTCATGACCAGGACCGCATCCGATCAAGGGTAAACTGCTCAAACGTCTTCTAAACGCGACACAACTTGAACCAAGTTGCTTCCAACTGAACTTTGAGCTTTTCTGGAACTACCTAGTGCTAAGTTTGACAAGTGTACACCACACCTAAACAAAAGACTCACCTAGGTCAAGCTACTCGCTCATGCCCCCTTTATAGTATGGTCAAAGGAAGAACCAAAGATCCTAACGACTATTCTAGATGTAACTCAACACCTTGACATCCGGAACTAACCGTCCTTAATCTCGATCGTTGATCCTTTGAAAACTGAAACGATTTCCATCAAGGGACATGAATACCATAGCGCCCAAAGCAGTTATCAACACCATGACTTAACTTACCAACGTTTCTGTAAAACACACGTTAGTCATGGTAATAATGCGTTGTCATCAATTGCCGAAACCAACACCAGGGCCTAGATGCTTTCAATCTCCCCCTTTTTGGTGATTGATGACAACACTTAGATTCAGAAGTTATAAGTTGAGGTTTTCGATCATGCTTGGTTCACATAAGCATAAAGCTGTAAGCACAAGGGGTTAATCATTGCTTATGTGTTCCAAGCCAACTGAGTGTACTCATAAGATAAAACATGAAGAGTTAGTACACATAAAACATAGCTCATAGGAAATCGGAGTAAGGCACGGAAGCACAACCTTATGAGCTAAACACCATTAAGTGACATAGATAAGATATAAAGTCTCACGAACTCATAGTCACACAATGTAGGGCGAGAAAATAAACATGATGTATGAATGTAGCACACAAAGAACGAAACCCTCTAATAGCACTCCCCCTGAATCTACGCTCTCTCTCCCCCTTTGGCATCAAACGCCAAAAAAGAAAAACTAAGGATCTGACGGGGGAACTGAAGCTGTCGTGTCGGGTGCCGAGGAGTGTGGAGTGATCACAAACTGCGAAGTATCCTCCTCAGACTCTGAACTGTTAGGCTGACCCTTTGTAGATAGACGTGACAGAGAAGCGGTCTGGGTCGGTAGAGTAGGTGCAGCAACTGAAGGTGTAGTAGCAACTATAGGAGCAGTCACTGTCGCCTGAGCCTGAAAGACACCAAGAGTGGGAGGATCTGTCGAAGCAACTGAAGATGGTAGAGTCTCTATAGTCCCAGCCCCTGACACTGGAAGAGCAGCAGTCTCTGAAGCTAACATCTCTAAGGTAGTCACAACAGTAGTGTACGACGGTGATGGCTGTCCAGTTAGCTCACTGTAGGTGGCACTCAAGTCGGTGAAGGGAGTGCCTGAAAGGAGGTGAGGTCCCGGCTGAGCTGGTGGTGTAAACCCTGTCTGGATAGGAGTGAAACTCAGAGACTGAAATGTCTGAGGCACCTGCTGTTGGGGGGAGGTGTACTGAAAACTCGGCTGTCCCTGACTCTGAGGTCCACTGGACTATAAAGCTGGAGTCAGGACAGACGGTGGTGGAGGTACCCCAACCGTGACAAGGTGGCACAGGAGCTCTAGGTACTGCTGCTGAGTGGCTGCCTGCTGCCTCTGCATCTCAAACTGCTGTCTCTAGAACTCTAGCTGCTGCCTCTAGAGCTCGTCTTGACGAGCCTGAATCTGAGCGAACGCGACAGCTGTGTCCTGAGCCTGTCTCTACATTTGAACCTCCTGTCTCTCCTGGGCCTGGGTCAACCTCTCAAGAATAGCCACCATGGCTGGGTCTGAGCGGGAGGCTGAGCTAGAGCCACCGGCCTCATGGTCATGAGGCCGAGGAGAGCGGTACCGGGGGATGGGCTGATAATCCTCATCTGTGCTGTCAGTAGCAACATCCTCGGCTGGATCAGCTGGCTAAGCATCTAGATCTGCTAGCTCTGCCTCAGCAAGACCCTAAACGGTCTCGTCCTGCTCAGCAGCTGTCTCCGGTACCTCTGGCCTCTGACGCTGTCCTGGGCCAGGTGCCTGCTCTCTGGTAACTGATGCCCACAACTGTCGGATGTTATACTCTGGAAAGGCTATGGTGGTATCAGAAATCTCTGCTCTAATCTCTGTAGGCAACTCACAGGCAGATCTGATGATGAAGCATATCCAATGAGCGTATAGTAGCTGCCTGTGACCCTTGAATCCCTATGCCAATGTGTCCTCCATCTCACATAGCATCAAATCCCAAAGGTCAAACGGGGTCTGTGAGATGAGGTGATATACTACCCATAGCTGCATGCGAGTCAATCCCTCTCTGTATCCTAGCCTCGGAAGTAGAGTTCTCCTCACAATAGCATCCAGGACTCTGGCTATGGGTGTCAGGCTGGCAGGTGTACGTTGAGACCCCTCGCCAAAAGGCTCACGAAAATAGGGTCGGATCAAATCTGTAGGGGGCACTGTCCCGCCGTGAGGGCGTCTCGGAGGTGCAGTCTGTCCGAAACACAGCTGATGAATCATTGTCTCTGAAGCAGGGAGTCTGAGAATCTCCCGTACCCTGGTGCTGTAGAGTCTGCGGTCACGACCTCTGAATGCAAAGTGTATAAACTGATGTGCTAGGTCGATCCAAAGTGAAGAGTAAAACTCTCTGACCCAGGTCCTGGAGTATGCTCCAGTCCGTCCAAGAAGATCTGATAATCCAGGTAGAAAGGACAAATGTGGATGAAGCTGCTCACCAACCACCTCAACTAAGGCCTCCAGTCGACAGACTCTCTGAGGTCTGAAAGCAATCCCGCTGTCGCACATAGGCCCTATAGAAGTCCTCGTATAGAGGAGTGTAGAAACCCTCTGAAGCTCGGGGATCCCGCTGAGGTGGGAACCACCGAGTGACCTCAATGAACCTGAGGGCCTGGACCTGTCTAGCTGTAGCTCCCCTGAGGTCAAAGTGCTCAACTAGGGGGTGACCTCGAGCCCTAGGAGGTGGACGACCTCCACGACGCTAACCCTCTGGCCTGGGAGTCACCTGGGCCCACGTACGTCCTGAGCGACGACGCTGTGGAGAGGGTAATGTCTGCTCCTCAGTCTCCTCTGGATCCTCTGTAGGCTGCTCTGCAGGGGCATCCACTGTCTCCTCTGTGGCCTCTGTGCTGAGTTGTCGACCTTTAAGGTGAAAGCGACTCTCGCCAATACAAATGCCACTACTCCTGCCACCTCTCTCTGCTGCCTCTGCTGCATCTGCAACTGTCTGAGCCACTTCTGCCTCTGTAAGTGTTCTCTTTCTCTTCTTGGCAGCAATCTTCACTCGCTTGCCGTGAGCTACCTCTGTCCTCCTGGGGGGACTGTCATCCCCATCACTAGGTGCACCACCAGCGTTCTTGCAACGAACCATACTGCCACACAGCTGTATCTAAGAAACACTGGAGAGTAACAGATGATGAACTGACACTCGTGAGGCTTGACCTCAATCCGTATCCGCAGGCTTGGCCTCGGATTCACAACTGATCACCTGATACTCACAGCACCGACAGGACAAACTGAAACGATAGAATAGATGGATCTACTATAAGCAACATATATTATCTAAAGGATGAGTAAAATCCTAATGAGAGCAAGCATATTAGATAAGATATGAAAGGACCGCGAGCTACCTCGAAAGAGCGAAGATCCGATGAACGAAAGAAGATTCCGACACGCTAGCCCGGTAACGGTGATCGAAACTCGGGTGAACCGAGAGATCAACGATCGAATTAGTAATTCACCGAAAAATCAACGGTAAACCCTAATCCAAGGTAAAGACATCACCTTGCAGAGACGGAGACGATCGCAGAGACGGAGACGAACGCGGAGACGAAAACTCGCGAAAAAGGCCTCGGCGAACGGATTCGGGTGGCTAGGGTTAGGGTTCCTCGGTCAGTGGGCGCGGGTCTCGAAGAGGTTGCGCGCGCGCGGCAGGGAGCGGGCACGAGACGGTGGAGGCTCGGGTGGCGAGCACAGGCACGCGGTGGCGTGGCGGCTCGGCTACGGCGGTGGAACGGCGAGCTACGGCTGCTGCGGGCGCGGCAGCGCTACGGCTGTTGTGGACGCGGGAGCACGACGCGGTGGCACGGAGCGGGCGCGGATGGCGCGGTTGCGGCTGCGAGCAGGAGCGCGCGGCGGCGGTGGCGCGGCGGCTCGGTGAGGAGGTGGCATCGATATCTCGGCGAGTACGGGCGGCGGCGGATCGATTGAAACGAAAAGAGAGCGAACGAGATCCGAACGAACGGTTAAAAGGGTGAGATCCGCTCTTTATGCGATGACCGGACGCGGTGGTCGCATGACCGGACGCGGTGGAGGCAGCGTCCGGTCACAGTCTAGTAAGCTCCTGGAAAGGCATAGATGAGTAGTGAAAGATGATGTTGAAGGTGGCAGTGAAGGTGGTGATGAAGATGTCAATGAAGATGATGATGGCCCAATCACAAATGCGGCGACCTTCTCTTTCTCATCGTCGCTCTCATCGCCGGAGGACTCACATGATGACTCAATGTCGGTGAGCCAATCACCAATAATGTAAGCTTTGCCTCCCTTCTTCTTCTTGTAGAACTCTCTTCTCTTGCCATCTTTCTTTTTGTATGGTTTGTTCTTCTTTTTCTCATCTTCTTCATCACTTGAGTCATCTTTCTTGCCCTTGTACTTGTTCTTGTACTTGTCTTTTGGAGGCTTCGGGCATTGATGAGCTAGGTGGCCAAGTTCACCACAATTGAAGCAATCCATTTCGGATATTGGCTTCCTTTTGCTACTTGTGAAGAATTTCTTCTTCTTGCCATCGAACTTGATGCCACTCTTGTTGAGCTTCTTTAGCATCTTGGTGGTCTTCCTCACCATGAGTGCAAGTGATGCATCATCAATATCACTTTCACTTGAGCTTTCTTGCACCATCATGGCTTGACCCTTCTTCTTTTTCTTTTCATGACTAGCTTTGAAGGCCAAGTCTTTCTTATTGGAAGATGATGAGCCCTCTTCCGGAGTGATGTGCATGTACATCTCATGTGCATTGATCTTTCCCAATACTTGAGTCGGTGTTGCGGCGGAGAGATCACTTTGGTGAAGTACGGTGACAATGTGTCCATACTTCTCAACGAGAAGAACACTCAAGATCTCCTTGCAACATCCAATTGACTCATTTGAGTGAGTCCAAGAGCATTGAGATCTTCTAGAATAACATTCAATCGAGTGTACATTTCATTAGCACTTTCTTTGGGAAGCATCTCAAAAGAATTGATTTTCTTTAAAGCAATGTGATAGCGTTCCTCACGCTCACTCTTAGTTCCCTCATGGAGAGCACAAAGATTTTCCCACAATTTATGAGCGTTTTTGGTATTACGCACACGATTAAAGATATCTTTGCCTAAGCCCTGGTAGAGTGCATTTTTTGCCTTTGCATTCCACCAATCGTACTTCTCCTCGTCACCACTTGGGTTGGCGGGATCCCTTATAGGAGGAAGCCCTTCGGTTGCGGCTCTAAGGCACCCAACATCTATGGCTTCGAGGTACGCCTCCATATGAATTTTCCAATATGAAAAATCATCTCCCTCAAAAGTAGAAGGTGGTTCTTCCCCATTAGACATCTTGCTCTAGGCGGTGAAGCCTAAATAAAGAGCAACACGGCTCCGATACCAATTAAAAGGATCAAGATGCCCAAGATGGGGGATGAATTGGGCTTTTCTAAAAATTAATTGCAAGAATTAAATCCTACAAGCCAAACTTCACCGCTAGTGCCTACTAGTGTTCCTTGTGATTCTACCGGTAAAAGTTTTGCACCCTAAGTTCCAATCCTAGACTAGCATGGCAATTCTAGGAAAGTAAACAAGCAATGAAAGTAATGCATGAAAGTAAATGCTTGAAAGTAAGGGTTAGGAACACGGCGATGTTTTGTCGAGGTATCGGAGAGTCGCCACTCCCCACTAGTCCTCGTTGGAGCACCCGCGCAAGGGTGTAGCTCCCCCTTGATCCGCACAAGGATCAAGTGCTCTCTACGGGTTAATTCTTCGACACTCCATCGTGGCGAATCACCCAAAACCGCTCACAATATAAGTTAGGTCACCCACAAGCTCGTCGGATGATCACCAAACTCCCAATCACCACCAAACCATCTAGGTGATGGCGATCACCAAGAGTAACAAGCTAGAACTCTCATTTGACCACAACAAGCCTAATAAGAAGATGGATGCACACTTGCTACACTCTTGTCACTAGAGAGGATTCTCAAACTTTGATTCTCAAATCACTATCCTCACTAGGGCTCTTGCACTCCCTTGCACTCTAAAGGTGTTTTTCAGCTGAACAAATGAGTAAGAGACCTCTAAAAGAGGTGGAGGGGATGTATTTATACACCCCTCAGACAAATCCAACCGTTACCTGCCGAATCAGCAAAACGCGCATTGACCGGACGCGCCGGTCAAGTGTAACGGTCGGAAATCGAAAGTTAGCGCTGAGTGACCGGACGCGCCGGCCTGAGATGACCGGACGCGCCGATCAGAGATGACCGGACGCGTTCGATTATGCAAGAGCCTTACTGGAAACTGATCTGACGCTCGACCGCGTCCGATCATAGCTGACCGGACACGTCAGGTCAGCTTGGGACCTTACTGGAACATGACCGGACGCGCCGATCACTTTATGGACTTACGGTGCTGTCTGCAGTCGTCCAGATCTAGACTTTGGAGTCTGGAGCCAGGTCGGAGCACAGAAGCAGGCAAGCAGCAGTCACGCCGTCGCTCGCAGATGCAACAATGCCTGCAGCCGATGCCCGGAGAAGCTACCAGACGGTCGACGACCGACTGCGCCACCACATCAAGAGAGAGAGAGAGGGAGGGAGACAGAGATGCGCGCGCTGTGGGGAGCCAGGTGCCGTCGCTGCCGCCGCGACGCGCAACCCTAGCCCCGCGGCTAGGCGCCGTAGCCGGTCCGCATGCGACTTCGGTGATGACTTCTGTTTTTTTAGAGAAAATGACTTCTGTTTTTTTTAATTCAGAGATGACTACGAGGAATCGATCACCGGTCGTCGAGGGGGTTGAGAAGCCTGGAGGGCACGGGCGACGAGGGGGTGAGAAGCCTGGCTTCAAACTTCTTCCGAGAAGAAATCAGATCTGATTTAGATGTTTTTTAGCCCTTGGTTTTAATAGAGATAAATTTCTGTGTGTAATTTTTTTGGTACACAATGATTTGAGTAATTTTTTTGGTACACAATGATTTGAGACTCTGAATGGGGGATATTTTTCTGGGTGGACCAAGCATAGTTTTGATTGGTTTATTATAGTAGAGATATAGAATCGCATCTCTTATATTGCTGTAAATAAGAAGTCATTTTTACGAAACATAGGCAGGGGTATAAACCATGTAATACCTAGCGTGTAGAGCGAGCAGCATGCAGCTGCAGGTATCTACTAACTATTAACTTTATGGCGGCTGTATACCAAAAAGATCACCGTTGAGGCCACCACGCTCTCACACTTTACTGTCCTCCGCAACAGTACCGGATCACAAAATACTGTACGTACCCGTTATCATTGTGGCCTCTACCCGTTACTGTGGTCCTCAGACCCATTACTGCACGACGCCCCCATCCTCTCGAAGCCTCCCACCAGCATCCACACCCTTCTGGACCACGCAGGAAACACACGTCGCAAACTTATCCTTCCCCTGTCGGTCAAAGATGATCGTTTCACCTCCCGACGATCCACATCGCCGCCACCGCTCACCCCGCGGTCAGCAGCGCCGCCACCCATCCGGCCATGTCTGCCTCGCGTGCCTGCGCTGTCCAGCGGCGGCGCACCACGCTCCCCACTCCCACCCCCCGCCACCGACGGCAGCGAGAGCCCCAAAACGCGTCCTCCCCCGCGCGCCCGGCCCGGCAGCGCCCCAGCTACGCGCCGCAGGCGCACGACCGGCAACCACGGTGGCCTGCCGTTCTCCTCCAGTGCCGCCGCCCCTCCCCAAGGCCGGCACCGCCCCTCTCCCGCGTCACTCTTTGCCGCTCTCCTCTCCTGGACAACAACTTCCAGATCGACGGCTTCATGAACAGGTACCCACATCGATTCGTGATTTATCCCTTGCCTGATTGCTGTCTTCATTTTTGCCAGTTTTTTTTTTTTGTGTGCGCCTTAAATCCCGCCTCATTTAGGGTTACGATTTTGTTTGTGGTCATCTAGGGCTACGAGGCTGTCCTCGACGTTGGCACACATAGTTCCGTCAGTTTATTTCACAGTGCTGCAGATTAATTGAGATTAACTAATAGAGGCTAATTTCGTTTGCCTGTTGCCGTGCAGTGATGGGGTGCTATTGCATGAGACTGATTTCATTGCCCATTCCCTTCGACTGATGGAGTACTATTTCATACTAATTCAGTCGCCACCTAGCGTTTCGGGATCAACTGTTATTTTGGTCAGATGTTTTTTTAATGCTTCCCTTGCCGTTCATACATTTTTGCCATTTAGTTCTGTTTGTCGCAATTTTGTTTTCCTCATTGCAAATGATCTCATGTTCTTTCCTCCAGGTGTAGTGCCCAGTTGGTGTTTAATAGTGAATCAGCCAACAAATGTGACTTCTACAAGCCATTGCCTCTGGGTAAGTACATTGCTTTCTCCCTTTTTCTTTACCTTCCAGTTCATGAATCAGCCAACAAATGTGACTTCTAGCGATCCTGTTTTGCTTATTAACAAAAGTTTTTCGTCTTTGCCTACAAACTAATTTATGGTATGTTTCAGTTGTCACCACTTATGTCCCACCTCTTACAAATATGACTCACATAAATCTGTCTCATATGCCCTGCTTATGGTGCGTGACTGAACTGCTTATTTCCTCTTCTATGGTTTGTTCAAGGGAGTTGATGAATCTCAATTTACAAAAAATTAAGGCTTCTCTCCATGTTTCCATCTTCCAGGTTATTTCGCTTTTGCCTGTACAGTTCTAAGATCTAGGATCATATTCTTTTATATATGTGTACGACGACTTTTCATTCCACCAGCCATATTGCAACAAACAGTTGTTACACAGGTGAACTCCCTACCTGATAATTTCATATGAGATGATTAGATTTCCATATTTGTTATACAATATTACATGGCCTGTTGTTTGTTTACCCTTTTTGAGAGTGGCTAACCTTCCAGCTCAATGACATTGACATTTCAGGAATTTACTCAATTATGTGGTGCCTTACAACCAGTCCCTACCTATTGAATACTGATGATTGTTTGGTTCTCGAAACGCCATGTGCATGCTTCCAGAACTCTCTACCTGGTGTTTGCTTTTCATGATCTGCAGAGCCGCTGCATCCTCATAAAGTGCACGAGCTAAAAAAGGAGTTACCTAATTTCTGGAAGCGCCAAGGTATTTTGTATTATTTTACAAAAGATTCAGTGTACTTCAGCCATCATTACTTCTATAAATTATCCCATTGATGCTTTTGCCTCACAGTTTATTCCTTCCGATAAAAAAAAATGGACAAGAGGTACATGCTTTACTTAAAAAATTGGGAGTCCATTCAGTACACTAAACATGGCATGCTTACCCTGATGTTTATGAAAAACAAATGCTCAAAGTTTCCTGATAGTAAGCACGCTGGAATGCCTGATAGTAAACAGCACACCATGCTTGCTAATTTACCTTCGCATTTTTCTTCCTCATGCAGTCCTTCAGTTGCAAAATGTATATCTTCCAATCTTTTCCTAGGCTGGTTGTTTTCCACCTGCCTTTTGACACCATCACGTAGGTTATAGATTCAAATATTCCCCATATTGGCACATTCTCAGCAAATATCAGATATTCAAACAAAGAGTGTAGTGCTCCATCAGAAAAAAATGCTTTGCCTTCCTGTTATAGTCAAAATGAGTCCAAATGAAACACTGAGCTGTACCTCTTCCATTCAACATGTTTCCTTCACACTTACTGCAGCAAGCTCTAATTATAGTCAAAATTGTTCCAAATCAGACACTGCGTTACCTTTGAAACTTAGCCCCATCCAATTGACCAAATACCTTTTAATGTTATCTCACACAGTTTGTGTGTGCTGATTGCAAGCAACCCCCTTGAATATCAATAACTCGCGCACAATGTTGTGTATAGTTAATTTTTTTATGACATATCGAATCATTTTTATCAGTCAACATCTACCTGCTGTTAGTTGTTCCGTCACACAACTCTTGCTATTTCAGGTTTCACCTAAGGATTGCATAGCCTATATGCTCTTTTCAGGTACTACTGCATAATCCACGCCTACAGCGCGACTCCTTCCATGCTAGGTAATAGTTCTCCCATCGATGCTTGCTTCATAATATCTACCGCACCATTTAGCAATACAAGACTCTGTTAGTTCCTCTCAACTTTTTGAACGACACAGAACCAATTCCTAAACCTTTTGGTAAATACATATATAGTTTAAGTAATCCCTTACCATTGCCATTTGTCATTGCCTTCCTCATAGTAAAGGCTACATAGGTTAAGACAACGTGGCCTCACCGGTGATCTTTTTTTGGTATACAGCCATAAAGTTAATAGTTAGATCATGATGTTTCACCGAGCAAAAAAAAAAAAAAAAGAAAAAGAAAAAAAACCCTCAGCTGTGTTTGCTAATCTCTCTTACTTCTACTATCAGGTTTTAAACCTCCTTTGCGACCAGTACAGAGGTATCAATTGCTTCAAGCGGACAGAGCGTAGATTTCTTCACTTTCTGTTCAACACGTATGCAAGATCAGCGTCTCCCCACCATCAACAGTTGCCCATCGAGGCACCAAAACTTCTTTTTTTTTGGTCCTATTCTTTCTGTATAAAATATGCCATTATGGTCAACCTGTTTATACATGGTACAAAACTAAATGTTACATTCATGTTCCAACCAATATTTCGGGGGTTCTTAGTCTGTGTTCCCTGCAATATATATGCATGTGCCACCTTTGCCAAACAGCACTTTCAGCTCTTGCACCCAGCTGTTGCCCGCGCGAAGCGCGGGGTTACCTGCTAGTATATATAGGAAGACGTAAATACACAGATCGTTGGAGTATACGTACTCGATTGATTTTGCGCGTGTACCGTATGTGGCCATTCTTGAGAACAGGGATGTCGGAATTAACTGCGATATACGTACTACTATAGCTGCCAATGCACGGGCAGCAGTAATAAATAGTACTCAATCCATTCCAAATTAAAAGATGTTTTGGTTTTTTTAAACACGTAGTTTTCGCTATATGCATAGATATACGCTATGTCTAGATACATACTAAAATCAATGTATTTAGAAAAGCTGAAGCGTCTTATAATTTGGAATGGAGGGAGTACAAAGCATGATCCAAGATTCATTAGTATTCCCTCCGTAAAAAAAAATACAATTCTCGTTTTTTGATGAGTCAAACTTGTTAGAAGATGTGTTTCTATTGATTTGGGCTAATCCTAGAAGGGTAGATATATAGGTAGGCATACATGGGCCTAGCCTCATGGGCCTAATACACACATAATCTAACACCCCCCGCAGTCTGAACTACCGGCGCAGCGGAGTTCCAGACTGGACAGGAAAGAAGAAAGAACACACACATGGCTCCCCCACAGACGCAACTAGCCACTGGTGATGTTGAGGCTGGAGCGAAACTCAGTGAAGGTCGTGGACGGGAGGCCTTTGGTGAAGATGTCCGCGAACTGGGAGGTGGTCGGAACATGAAGGACCCGAACCTCGCCGAGGGCGACCCGATCCCGAACAAAGTGTAGGTCGATCTCCACGTGCTTCGTCCGCTGGTGTTGGATGGGGTTGGTGGAGAGGTAGACCGCACTGACATTGTCGCAGTAGATCAGCGTGCTCCGGGAGGGCGGAGTGTGGAGCTCGACGAGAAGCTGCCGGAGCTAGGAGGCCTCAGCCACGCCGTTAGCGACAGCGCGGTACTCCGCCTCGGCACTGGACCGGGAGACCGCTGGCGCTTAGACGACCAGGACACCAGGTTGCCGCCCAAGAAGACAGCATAGCCGGAGGTGGACCGCCGAGTGTCCGGACACCCGGCCCAGTCAGCGTCAGTGTAGACGACAAGGTCGACTGAGGAGGACCGGTGAAGTAGGAGGCCATAGTCGATCGTGCCCCGGAGGTAGCGGAGGAGGCGCTTGAGAGCCGTTAGGTGGGGCTCCTGAGGATGATGCATGTGAAGACAGATCTGCTGAACTGCATAGGTGATGTCCGGCCGGGTGAAGGTGAGGTACTAAAGGGCACCAGCAAGACTCCTGTATGCAGTAGGATCAGACACTGGGGGGGCCTCAGCCTCTGACAGCTTGCCCTGAGTGTCAACCGGAGTGGAGCAGGGGTTGCAGTCAGTCATCCTAGCCCGCTCCAGGATATCCCGAGTGTACTGCCGCTGGTGAAGAAATAACCCAGCAGGACGAGGCTCAACAGTGACCCCAAGGAAATGGTGGAGCACACCCAGATCCTTCATAGCAAACTCCTGCTGAAGAGCGGCAATGATCCGACGGAGAAAGGGCTCACTAGAGGCTGTGAGGACAATGGCATCAACATAGAGCAGCAAGTACGCAGTGTCAGCTCCATGTTGATAGATAAACAGAGATATATCCGACTTGGCCTCCACAAACTCCAGAGTCAGTAGGAAAGCAGCAAACCGATGGTTCCACGCCCGGGGTGCCTGCTTGAGGTCGTAGAGAGACCTGTTGAGCCGACAGACCATGTTGGGACGAGAGGAATTAACGAACCCCGCTGGCTAACTGCAGTACACTGTCTCGGTGAGAAGGCCGTGCAGAAAGACATTCTTGACGTCCAGCTGATGGACTGGCCACGACCGGGCTAGCGCCAGTGAGAGCACGGTGCGGACGGTGGCAGGCTTGACCACTGGGCTGAAAGTCTCATCATAGTCGACCCTAGGGCGCTGAGTGAAGCCCCGGAGAACCCAGCGAGCCTTGTAGCGCTCGAGAGTGCCATCAGCCCGACGCTTGTGGGTCCAGATCCACTTGCCGGTGACGACGTTGGAGCCCGGTGGCCGGGGCACCAACTCCCACGTCTGGTTGGCGAGGAGTGCGGTGTACTCCTCTTCCATCGCGCGACACCAGTGAGGATCCAACAGGGCGTCACGGACAGAAGAGGGTACCGGGGAGACCGGCGCGTTGCTGGTCGATGCCGCAAGGGCCCGGGGTGGCAGAGTGCCAGCCGCGTGCTGTGTCACCATCAGGTGAACATGTCGCGGGTGTCGGTGAAGAAGCGGCGGGTGGTAGACCGACGGTGCGTCACGGGCCGGCGGGGACTGAGGTGGTGGTGTCGGTGTCCCCGGCGGAGAAGGTACCGTGAGTGGCGGCGGCCGCGACCTGCGTTGGTACACCCGTACCGGCGCTGCGTACCGCGAAGGAGGTGCCGGGGCAGCACCGGGCGACAGCGACCGGCATGGCCCCCTCGGGGCCGTATCGGGGAGCAAGGTCCCCCGATCGACGCCAGACGGAGAGGTCGGAGCCGCGCCAGAGGACGACGGGCCCGGACCCGTCGGGGAGCTGAAAGTCCTATGTTTGGTGTTGGTAATTAGTGACAATGCCTAAGTACTAATCCTATGCCTAAGTTGTATGTAGCATATGAGGATTAGTACATTCCAAGGTTGGTGGCAAGATGGACATGGTGATCATGATGGCCACACTTGGATTTAGACGCAACCCTATGTGATCAAGGAAAAGGTATATGCTTAAGGGTTGTGTTTTAGTAACCAAGACACCTAGTGGGTGTGGTTACATTATAGGATAGATAGCCGTACTATAAAGAGGGGAATGACGCGGCTATTGAACTCCTAAGTGCCTCTAGATGTGCATTTCATGATCATATGCATTTGGATAAAACTAATATCGCCTCAAAAAATGATTGTGAAAATGCTAACACACTCACACTTGATGAGATCACTTGGTGGTGTTAGCACGTTTGCGAAGGCGGTGGAGTTTGAGCGGTAGAGAGGGTTTGGGATCCTCTCTCCCTCCCGCCGAGCTTGCGAGGCGGGACTTAGGCGTTTTCGAGGAATTGAAACGACTATTTTCCACTACACCGAAAGTCCAGAAAAGAAACGGAGGTGAACGGAGGTCACAGAGGTGACCGGACGCTGAACCGGACGCGGTCCTTGCATGACCGGACGCGTCCGGTCAGTGTTTAGTGTCTGCGCGTTTTTCAGTTCGATGATCGGACGCGAGGCGCGTCCGGTCACTGATGATCGGACGCGTCCGGTCGTTTAGGGAGCTTACTGGACTATAACCGGACGCTGGCACTGTCGCGTCCGGTCATGTTTCTTTAGCGCGTCCGGTCGTTGTTTCGTTGAGCGCTGCTCAGGCGACCAGCGCGTCCGGTCATTCTCGGGACCAGCGTGTCCGGTCGTTTCCAGCGCGTCCGGTCTGCGCGATGAGCGCGTCCGGTCGTTGCTTCGCAGTTAGCCGTTGGGTGACCGGCGTGTCCGGTCGTTTGGACCAGCGCGTCCGGTCAGTACTTCGCGAGTTAGCCGTTGGGCGACCGGCGCGTCCGGTCAGTTGGACCAGCGCGTCCGGTCACCGCGATTTCGGCTCTTTAAGTTTCTAACGGCTATATTCGAATGGGTACGTCTATAAATACTCGTTGGCCGGCTCAAGGCTCTCTCCCTCGAACATTTGACATACTTGTGAGCACTTTGAGCTAAGCAACTCCCCTCCCACTCATCTCTCTTGCTTCTTTGCATATTCGAAGTGAGATTGAGTGATCCAAGTGCATTTGCATTGCGAGATTGCATCTAGTTGGCACTTGGTGGTTGATTTGCTGCGGGATTCTTGTTTCTCTTGGTGGTTGCCGCCACCTAGACGGCTTGGAGCAGCTTGGAGGCGTTGGCAAGAGTTGGTGATTGTTCTTGGCCACCTCCGGTGATTGTGAGGGGTTTGTGCCTACCTCGGCGAAGCGCCAAAGGCAACATTAGTAAATTGCTTCGTGTCATTGCAACCTTTTGCCATTTGGTAGGTTCTTGTGGCGCCTTTTGAGAGGCTCGGTGTGTGACCGATTAGCCACCGAACCACGTGGTGAAGAGGGACACAACGGGGACTAGCGTGCCGGCAAGCACGTGAACCTCAGGATAAATCTTCGTGCCATTATTCTTATTATGTTTGATCGATCCCGGTGGTTGTATATTGTGGTATTCATCTCTTGATCATATTGATTGGTTGGCTCAATACTTCGCCCCTCGGTGATACCCTCCTAACTCTCTCTTGTATTAATTTCTTAGTTACCTTGCTAGCTTGTTAGTGTAACTCTTAGCTTGAGTAGCTAGCTAGCTTTAGTTGTAGTTAAATTGTGCGGTTTGACTTGTGCGGTTGAGTGCAAATATACTAGAATTGTGAATTGGTTAGGTGGCTTGCAAACACCCCGTAGGCTAAGCAAAACTCGCATCTCGCTATTTATTTTATTGATAAACTTGTTTAGCTTGTCTTTGTAGAAATTTTTTAATAGGTTATTCACCCCCCTCTAGCCATCAAGACCTTTCAAGTGGTATCGGAGCCGTAGTCACCATTTGTAAGGCTTAACAACCTCGGTGTAAGATGACTCAAGTTATGTTCAATCATGTAAATGGCAAGCCTCCATTCTTTGATGGTGTCTCTTCCTTTGATCATTGAAAAAGGAAGATGAAGCAATATCTAGGCAATATACATGAGAAGGTTTGGGATGTGACCAAAGAAGGATACATCATTCTTGATGAGGAAAACCTCACTCCCAATGACCGCATCAACAAACAGTGCAATACGGCGGCACTTGACACAATCTACCGTGCCATTGATGACAAAGTATTTGAGCAAATCAAAGATCTTGAAAAGGCAAATGAGCTTTGGATAAGGCTTGAAGAAACATATGAAGGCACTTCAATGGTAAAAAGTGCCAAACTATATATGCTCAAGGACAAGTTCTCCACATTCAAGATGAAGGATGATGAATTCATCCCGGGGATGTTCTATAAGCTCCAAGTCATTGTTAATGATCTCAAGGGGCTTGGGGAGAAGGTTGAGGACAAGGACTTCTCACACAAGTTCTTGATGTGCTTTCCCAAGAAGTTTGCCATCTTGAGAAGAATGATTTTTAGAGAGGGATTGGACAAGGTCAAACCAACCAATGTGCTTAGAGATATAATGACCGATGCCCAATACAATGATGATGAAGATGAGGTAGAAGAGAAGAAGGAGACCAATGTCAAGCAAGAGAAGCCCATTGCATTCAAGGCTTCATCCTCTAAGGGCAAGAGCAAGGTGGAGAGTGATGATGATGATCCATTCGATGATGAGACCATGGCTCTCCTTGTGCACAAGATGGGAAGGTTCATGAAGAAGAAAGGATATGGGGCAAGGAAGAGGAGAGACATTATAAAGGCAAAGACCCTTTGCTATAATTGCAATAGCCCCGATCACATAGTGGCGGATTGCCCCTATGAAGATAAGAGATTTCATAATGGGGACTTGAAGCTCAAGAAGAACAAGAAGGATAAGAAAGAGAATGAGAAAAAAGCAAAGAGGAGCTTCACTTTCAACAAGAAGAAGGGTGGTGGTTATGTAGTCACTTGGGATAGTGACAACTCCGATAGTGATGATGATGAAAGCTCTAGTGATGATGAGAGGACCACTCGGCGAGCCATTGCAAACATCGCCCTCTGCAACAAGCCATCCATCTTCGACACTACATCAACATGCCTTATGGCCAAGCCTACAAAGGTAAAATATGATGATAGTGATGATGATTCTTGTGCTAGTGATGATTGTAGGAGTGATGATGAGGAGGATGAGGACTACTCCAAGGATGATCTATTGGGCATAATAGATCAAATGAGCAAGGGCTACAAGAGGACAACCAAGAAATATAAAATCTTGGAACAAGAGCTCATTGCCAAGAGCAATGAAAATGATGCCTTGATAGAGGAGCTTGTTGCTCTCAAAAAGAGTAAGGAGTGCAAAGAAATTGAATAAGAGCTCAAAGCTCTTAGAAAATCCTTTGATGAGCTAGATGCTTCTCGTGAGTGTCTAAAGGAAGACCACGAGGATCTTGAAATTGCTCACACTAGGCTTAAGGAAGCCCACTCCACTCTACTTGAGCTCATCAAGGAAAATGACTTCAAATTGGAGAAGCTCATGAAGGAAGCTAAGGAGGAGCAAGTGATTGTCACTTGTGACATTGGACTAACATGTGATATTATTGATGATTCTTTATTTGTTGGTCCTACTAATGCTTCATGTAGCTCATCATCATCCACCACAACCAACTCTATCTCTACTACTAGTGATTCATCACTTGTGGTTGAGAATGAGACTCTCAAGAGAGAGGTGAATGATCTCACCCGCGCATTAGGCAATGCCTATGGTGGGGATGCCCGCTTGCTAAAATACTTGGGTAGCCAAAGGTTCTCTCTTAACAAAGAGGGATTAGGCTATACTCCCAAGAAGGGCAAGGCGGCCTTTGCTACTCCAAAGCCTCGCTTTGTGAAGGGCAATGGTCGTTATTGCAATAGATGCAAGCAAGTTGGGCATCTAGAGATTAATTGCAATAAAATGAACAAGAACAAGAAAAATGCTAATGTACCTTACATTCCTTTTGATTCTTGTTATGTGCTTACCAAGGGTGAGAAAGGTGTGCATGCTAGGTTTGTTGGTACACCAATTGTGGGTCCAAAGAAGAAGGCTATTTAGGTACCAAAGAGCTTAGTGACTAACCTACAAGGACCCAAGCAAGTATGAGTACCTAAAAGACATTAAATTGTTTTGTAGGTAAATTACAAGGCTGGAGGAAGACATTGGGTGCTTGATAGTGAATGCTCTCAACATATGACCGGTGATTCAAGAATGTTCAACTCTCTCAAATCAAATGATAGTGGCATTGATAGCATCACATTTGGTGACAATAGCAAGGGTAATGTAAAGGCTCTTGGAAGGATTGCAATCTCAAATGATCATAGCATTTCCAATGTGCTCTTAGTTGAGAAATTGAACTTCAATCTTCTCTCGGTTGCTCAATTGTGTGATCTCGGTTTCAAGTGCATATTTGGTGTTGATGATGTGGAGATAGTTAGTGTTGATGGCTCCAACTTGATCTTCAAAGGCTTTAGATTTGAGAATCTATACTTGGTTGATTTCAATGCTAGTGACACTCAACTTTCAACATGCTTGCTCACCAAATTAAGTATGGGTTGGTTATGGCATAGAAGACTTGGTCATGTTGGCATGAAGCAATTGAACAAGTTAGTGAAGCATGACTTAGTTAGAGGCTTGAAGGATGTCACATTTGAGAAGGATAAGCTATGTAGTGCATGTCAAGCCGGAAAGCAAGTAGGCAACACTCATCCATTGAAGAGCATTATGAGTACTTCCAAGGCATTTGAGTTGTTGCACATGGATCTATTTAGGCCAACTACATACACAAGCATTGGTGGCAATAAGTATGGCTTTGTGATTGTGGATAATTTCACTAGATACACATGGGTATTCTTTATTGGGGACAAAAGTGATGTATTTGACATATTCAAGAAGTTCATCAAGAGAGTGCAAAATGAGTTTGAGACCACAATCAAGAAAGTAAGAAGTGACAATAGAAGTGAGTTTAGAAACACAAGAATTGATGAGCTATGTGATGAGCTTGGAATCAAGCATCAATTCTCGGCCAAGTATACACCTCAATCAAATGGCCTAATTGAAAGGAAGAATAGAACCTTAATTAATATGGCAAGATCAATGTTGAATGAGTATAATGTGAGTCATTCATTTTGGGCCAAAGCAATCAACACGGCATGCTTCTATAGCAACCGCCTCTATTGCCACAAGTTCCTAGAGAAGACACCATATGAGATCTTAAATGAAAGAAAGCCCAACATTGCATACTTTCGGGTATTTGGTTGCAAATGCTACATCTTGAAGAAGGGCACTAGATTGAGCAAGTTTGAGAAAAAATGTGATGAAGGCTTCCTACTTGGCTACTCAACTACTAGCAAAGCTTATAGAGTTTGGAATTTGGCTAGTGGTCAACTTGAAGAAGTGCATGATGTTGAATTTGATGAAACAAATGGCTCTCAAAATTAAGAAGATAACTTGGATGATGTGAGAGGAACTCAATTGAGTAATGCTATGAAAGAAATGGATATTGGTGATATTAGACCAAAGCAAGTGATTGATGTAGATGACAACAAAGATCAAGTGCTCCAAAGTCCAATCACTCAAGCTAGTGGTTCTCTAATGCAAAATCAAGCTAGTACATCATCTCAAGTGCAACAAGATCAACAAGTGACTAGTTCATCATCTCCAACTCATGATCAACATCAACATCCAAGCAATCAAGTCCAAGTGCTTCAATCAACTAACATTGCAAGAGACCATCCATTGGATTCCATCATTGGTGACATACAAAGAGGAGTTCAAACTAGATCAAGATTAACATAATTTTGTGGTCACTCTTCTTTTGTGTTAATGGAAGAACCCAAGGACATTGATAAAGCATTGAGAGATCCGGATTGGGTAAATGCAATGCATGAAGAGCTCAACAATTTCAAGAGAAATGAAGTATGGGTATTAGTTGAGAGGCCTAAGGATCACAATGTCATTGGAACAAGATGGGTCTTTCGCAACAAGCAAGATCAAGATGGGATAGTAGTAAGGAACAAAGCAAGACTAGTGGCTCAAGGTTACACACAAATAGAGGGTCTTGACTTTGGTGAAACTTATGCCCCAGTTGCAAGATTGGAAGCAATTAGGATCTTACTTGCCTATGCTTGTGCTCACAATATCAAGCTATATCAAATGGATGTGAAGAGTGCATTTCTCAATGGGTACATTCAAGAGGAGGTGTATGTGGAGCAACCTCCCGGTTTTGAAGATGATAAGAAACCCAATCATGTCTATAAATTGAGAAAAGCTTTGTATGGATTGAAGCAAGCACCTAGAGCATGGTATGAAAGATTGAGAGACTTCTTGCTATTCAAAGGATTTGTCATGGGTAAAGTGGATACTACTCTATTCACCAAGAAGATTGGGAAAGACTTGTTTGTGTTGCAAATATATGTTGATGATATCATATTCGGTTCAACCAATCAAGATTATTATGATGAGTTTGGAAAAATGATGACAAAGGAATTTGAAATGTCAATGATTGGTGAACTTAGTTTCTTTCTTGGACTTCAAATCAAACAAATGAAAGAAGGTACATTTGTGAGCCAAACTAAGTACATCAAAGATATGCTCAAGAAGTTTGGCATGGAAGATGCAAAGAGTATTACAACTCTAATGGGCACTAGTGGAAGCTTGGATAGTGACAAGAGTGGCAACATGGTGGATCAAAAGCTATATAGATCAATGATTGGTAGCCTACTCTATGTGACGGCATCAAGGCCTGATGTAATGTTTAGTGTATGCATGTGTGCAAGATTTCAAGCCACACCAAGAGAAAGTCATTTGAAGGCAACAAAGAGAATATTGAGGTACTTAAAGCATACACAAGATATTGGATTGTGGTATCCCAAAGGTGCAAGCTTTGAGCTAGTTGGATATTCGGATTCCGACTATGCCAGTGACAAAGTAGAGAGAAAGAGCACTTTCGGGACTTGTCAATTGTTGGGAAGATCACTTGTCTCATGGTCATCCAAGAAGCAAAATAGTATTGCACTATCTACCGCCGAGGCCGAATACATCGCTGCGGGTAGTTGTTGTGCACAAATCTTGTGGATGAAGGCAACATTGAAGGATTTTGGAATCAATTTCAAGAATGTGCCATTGCTATGTGACAATGAAAGTACAGTGAAGTTAACCAACAATCCGATTCAACATCAAAGAACAAAGCATATTGATGTTCGTCATCACTTTATTAGAGATCATCAATAAAAGGGTGACATTGCTATTGAGAGTGTGGGCACCGAAGATCAATTAGCCGATCTATTCACCAAGCCACTTGATGAGAAGAGATTTCACAAGCTAAAGAATGAGTTGAACATACTTGACTTCTCCAACATGAGTTGATGCACCCCATATATGACATGCCTCTCCTTCGAGTCCCAAGGTACAATTGGTTGACATGTCATACATTCTATGCTAAGGACTCGTTTAGTGCATCTAGTCATAATTTACATGTTCTAGGCTCATTCATGAAAATCAAATGAATTTGAAGTTTATATGGTGCCACTATTGTTTCCATGATTTGTATGATCTAGTGGTAGCATATAACTTGTTTAAGTAGCTTGTGATCCTAAGTGTTTAATCTAGAAAACTTGTCTAAATATTTGCTTCAACATGGTGCATGATAACCCTTCTAGTGAGGTGTGAAGAAGCTTGCCCTTGGATCAAACCGAAGTATTTTATTTATGCAAGCAATCTAGGTTGAATCATAAACTTGATCCTCACCCCATATTTTAACATGATAATCTATCTAAAGTTTGCTCCTTGTGATCAATTGGTGCCAAAGGGGGAGAAAATGTTGTTCATAAAGATAGAACTCATAAAAATGTTGTGGGGGAGAAAATGTTGTTCACAAAGTTAAATCCTAAAGGGGGAGAATTAATAAAAGAAGCACACAAGTAGGGGGAGCAAGCTTTTAAACATGAATGTTGCATTTCTATGTGCACCTCATATGTATGATGCAGAGTTATGCATTTCGTTTTCTCCGATACATTGCTTGTGTGGTGACTTGCTAGTATAATTTGAATGATGCATTGTGGTACTAGCATGAATAGGAAGCAGTTAGATTTTTCTTGCTTCATGTTTTTCAATGTGGTACTAGAACCTTGCTTATAATGTTGATCTCACGAGGTTTCTAGTTATGTTTGTGTTTTTACAAGTGGTATCTAACTACATAAGGTGCTAAGATGGTGTTTATCGCTACTCCGATGGTATCACGCTTCAAAGGTCTATAATCTTAAACACTTAGCATCTATTGATAGTCAATGCTCCTAATCTTTCCTATCTAACATGTATGCTTCCAAAATCCAAACATATAGCATACATGTAGGGGGAGCCATTGCTATCAATTTGAATTCATGATCATATGTCCATAATTCTTACACATGGTAATATACTTGGACAATGTGACATGGGTTCAATCAAAATTTTATCATAACATCTTTGTGAAAGGTTTGTCACCAATTACCAACAAGGAGGAGATTGAAAGTCCTATGTTTGGTGTTGGTAATTAGTGACAATGCCTAAGTACTAATCCTATGCCTAAGTTGTATGTAGCATATAAGGATTAGTACATTCCAAGGTTGGTGGCAAGATGGACATGGTGATCATGATGGCCACACTTGGATTTGGACGCAACCCTATGTGATCAAGGCAAAGGTATATGCTTAAGGGTTGTGTTTTAGTAACCAAGACACCTAGTGGGTGTGGTTACATTATAGGATAGATAGCCGTACTATAAAGAGGGGAATGACGCGGCTATTGAACTCCTAAGTGCCTCTAGATGTGCATTTCATGATCATATGCATTTGGATAAAACTAATATCGCCTCAAAAAATGATTGTGAAAATGCTAACACACTCACACTTGATGAGATCACTTGGTGGTGTTAGCACGTTTGCGAAGGCGGTGGAGTTTGAGCGGTAGAGAGGGTTTGGGATCCTCTCTCCCTCCCGCCGAGCTTGCGAGGCGGGACTTAGGCGTTTTCGAGGAATTAAAACGACTATTTTCCACTACACCGAAAGTCCAGAAAAGAAACGGAGGTGAACGGAGGTCACAGAGGTGACCGGACGCTGAACCGGACGCGGTCCTTGCATGACCGGACGCGTCCGGTCAGTGTTTAGTGTCTGCGCGTTTTTCAGTTCGATGATCGGACGCGAGGCGCGTCCGGTCACTGATGATCAGACGCGTCCGGTCGTTTAGGGAGCTTACTGGACTGTAACCGGACGCTGGCACTGTCGCGTCCGGTCATGTTTCTTTAGCGCGTCCGGTCGTTGTTTCGTTGAGCGCTGCTCAGGCGACCAGCGCGTCCGGTCATTCTCGGGACCAGCGTGTCCGGTCGTTTCCAGCGCGTCCGGTCTGCGCGATGAGCGCGTCCGGTCGTTGCTTCGCAGTTAGCCGTTGGGTGACCGGCGTGTCCGGTCGTTTGGACCAGCGCGTCCGGTCAGTACTTCGCGAGTTAGCCGTTGGGCGACCGGCGCGTCCGGTCAGTTGGACCAGCGCGTCCGGTCACCGCGATTTTGGCTGTTTAAGTTTCTAACGGCTATATTCGAATGGGTACGTCTATAAATACTCGTTGGCCGGCTCAAGGCTCTCTCCCTCGAACATTTGACATACTTGTGAGCACTTTGAGCTAAGCAACTCCCCTCCCACTCATCTCTCTTGCTTCTTTGCATATTCGAAGTGAGATTGAGTGATCCAAGTGCATTTGCATTGCGAGATTGCATCTAGTTGGCACTTGGTGGTTGATTTGCTGCGGGATTCTTGTTTCTCTTGGTGGTTGCCGCCACCTAGACGGCTTGGAGCAGCTTGGAGGCGTTGGCAAGAGTTGGTGATTGTTCTTGGTCACCTCCGGTGATTGTGAGGGGTTTGTGCCTACCTCGGCGAAGCACCAAAGGCAACACTAGTAAATTGCTTCGTGTCATTGCAACCTTTTGCCATTTGGTAGGTTCTTGTGGCGTCTTTTGAGGGGCTCGGTCTGTGACCGATTAGCCACCGATCCACGTGGTGAAGAGGGACACAACGGGGACTAGCGTGCCAGCAAGCACGTGAACCTCGGGATAAATCTTCGTGCCATCATTCTTATTGTGTTTGATCGATCCCGGTGATTGTATATTGTGGTATTCATCTCTTGATCATATTGATTGGTTGGCTCAATACTTCGCCCCTCGGTGATACCCTCCTAACTCTCTCTTGTATTAATTTCTTAGTTACCTTGCTAGCTTGTTAGTGTAACTCTTAGCTTGAGTAGCTAGCTAGCTTTAGTTGTAGTTAAATTGTGCGGTTTGACTTGTGCGGTTGAGTGCAAATATACTAGAATTGTGAATTGGTTAGGTGGCTTGCAAACACCCCGTAGGCTAAGCAAAACTCGCATCTCGCTATTTGTTTTATTGATAAACTTGTTTAGCTTGTCTTTGTAGAAATTTTTTAATAGGCTATTCACCCCCCTCTAGCCATTAAGACCTTTTAGGAGCCGGGACAGGTGCCCAGCAAGGAGCGCGGCGAAGCAGTACCTGCAGGAGACCATGGAAAAGGTGGCTGGACCACCGTGTCAGCGGGAAAGTGGGAGGGTGGATCAGGAACAGGAGTGGTGGTGGGTGTGGTGGAGAAGGGAAAGACGGACTCATCGAACACCACATGGTGAGAGATGAGTACCCATCGGGAGGTAAGGTCAAAGCACCAGTACCCCTTGTGATCCGAGGAGTACCCGAGGAAGACACAGAGAGTGAAGCGGGGGTCCAGCTTGTGAGAAGAAGTGGCAGCGGTGTTGGGGTAACACGCACACCTAAAGACGCGAAGGTGATCGTACCGCGGAGGGGTACCGAAAAGGGCGTGGTGTGGTGTAGGAGCAGAACAGGCAGTGGAAGGAAGACGGTTGAGGAGGTAGGTGGAGGTGTGCAAGCCCTCAGCCCAGAAGCGAGCAGGGAGAGAGGCCTGAAACAGAAGGGTGCGCACGGTGTCGTTGGTGGTGCGAATCATGCATTCAGCTTTGCCATTATGTGAGGAGGTATATGGGCAATACATGCGCAACTGAACACCGTGAGAGAGGAAGAAAGCCCGGGAGGTGGAGTTATCAAACTCACGACCATTGTCACACTGGACGGCCTTGATGGTAAGGCCAAACTGTGTGGAAACCCAAGTGAAGAAGTGAAGGAGCATGGAAAACGTATCAGACTTCGCACGCAAGGGAAAGGTCCACGAATAATGGGAAAAATCATCGACAACCACAAGATAGTACTTATAGCCAGAAATACTGATAACAGGAGATGTCCATAGGTCGCAATGTACAAGATCAAAAATACGGGCCGCATGTGAAAAAGAACTATGAAAAGGAAGATGAACATGTCGGCCCAATTGGCACGCATGACACAAATACTCAGCATGAGCCCGAATACACGGAATGTCGGAGCTACGACTGAGCTGCATCAGGGCATCACGTCTAGGATGGCCGAGGCGCCGGTGCCAAGTAGTAGAGGAGGTAGAGGCGGCGAAGGCAGCTGACAAAACGGACGGCGAAGAAGATGAAGTAGCCATCGGGAAGCGAAGAGTGTAAAGGGGCCCCGTGCTGTCACATCGGAGCAGAGGACGCCGGGAAGCCAAATCCTTTACAGTAAGACCAGAAGAGTCAAATTCCACAGAACAAGAATTGTCAGCTATAAAATGACGAATAGAAAGGAGGTTGTGAACCATAGAAGGAGCGACAAGAACATCAGGAAGACGAAAGGAGCCATGAGCACCGGCGGTACCCACAGACGTGACAGGAAGACACGAACCATTTGTGACCATAATGGACGAAGGAAGAGAGGAAGAAGGAGAGTGGACAGAGGAGAGTATACCAGGGTCAGTGGTGGTGTGGTAGGTGGCACCCGAGTCGGCGATCCATTCTGGTCCGACAGGAGGTGTCAGGCTCATGGTGCTGAACGAGCGAGCCAAGGCCGCCTGTTCCCATCCCGCAACCCCAGGAGGGGTGCCAGAGGGTCCAGCCCACGGAGGCATAGTGGAGACGCCGGGAGGTGGAGCACCAGTGAACATGGCCGCCGGTGGGCGAGGTGCACCTCCACGAGCATGGAAGGGCCACATAGAGATGCGCCCTGACCACGAGTTGTGGAACGAAGGCCATGGTGTCCCCCCTACGGTCCAACCAATGCCTGCCCACCAGCCGGAGTCTGGGTGACCCCACCGTGGACGCCCCCGCGACCTCCAGCACAGCGACGACGACCGCCACGACCCCCACCCCCGCTCGGCCTGGAGGGAGGGGGACCTAGGAGAGACGACGGTGGTGTAGCGGACGAGCGTGGTGGAGCAGACGGACGTGGCGGAGTAGCAGCCAGAGCCGTCGAAGAAGACGAGGACCCCGGAGCGGTGGTGGACCCCGGCTGGATGCCCTGAGTGAGCTCCTCCATGACAAGGTCGTCACGGACCTGCAGGAAGGTGGGGAAGGGACGTTGGCGGGTGATCCAAGTCCGGAGGTGGGCGTAGCGGTCACTGAGTCCGTAGAGGACGTTGAGGACGAGGATGCGATCCTCCACGGGCCAGCCCAGGTTGCAGAGGGAGTCGGCCATGGCCTTCATCTTCCGGCAGAACTCGCCGACGGCAAGGTCCCCCTGGACGAAGGTGCGGAAGCTCGCGTCGAGGCGCAGAACCCGGGCCTCGGCATTGCCTAGAAACTGGCCCTCGAGCGCCAGCCAGGCCTGGCGAGCGTTCGACGTGTTGCGGACGAGGTCGTGGAGGTCGAGGGAGATCGTCCCGATGATCCAGGAGAGGACGATGCTGTCAAGGCGTAGCCACAAGGGTGTAGTGGCGGAGGATGAGGAGGACCAGGTCCCGCCACCGAGCATAAGATGGTGACTTAGGCTCGAGTACCACCGGTACGAGAAGGTAGATGTTCTGCACGCCCCCGGCCTGGTAGTAGAGCTGGGCCACGAGGGGATCAGCCGGATCGTGCCAGAGGACCGCGGTTGCGGGGGCCCGGTGGCCCGTCGAGCTGGAGGAGGCGGCGATGTCGTGGTTGGTGTGAGGGGTGAGGAGATGCTCTGCATCGGCGATCTGGCGAGTCAGAGCATCAGCTGCATCCCGCTCACGCTCCCAGTCCAGGGCAGCTGCGCGGACACGGGCCTGTCCCGCTGCGGCTGCTGCCCGGGCGGAGACAAGCGTGGTGGCGAGGGAGTCGGAGGCGTTGGCCTGGAGAGGTGCCACCCCGGCTCCTGGAACAGCACGGGGAGGAGCAGCGCCGTCCGCGCCCAGTAGGGCGGTAAGAGCCGCCTGGAGAGGGGCAAGGCCAGCACCTGGAGCCGCACGGGCGTCCGCGCCCAGGAGGTTAGCAAGGGCGGCCTGGAGAGGTGCCACCCGGCACCTGGAGCTGCACGGGAAGGGGGAGCGCCGGCCGCGCCGATCCAGGCAGCAAGAGCCGCCTGGAGAGGGTCCGCTCCGCCTGGAGTCGGACGGGTAGGAGCAGAGGCTCCCGCCGCCGGCAGGGAAGGGTCGTCGGCCCCACCAGCTGGCCCACCGGGGGCCCCCACGGCACCGACGGCGATAGCAGCAGGGTCCCCCGCTCCCACGCCCGCCGGGTCGACGCCGGTGGCGAGAGCCGCCGCGAGCTGTGGCGGGGCGGCTGGAGCAGAGCGGGCAGGGGGCGCCACGACGTGTGACCAGGGAGAGGGAAGAGGGGGAAAGTGGAGGGAGGAAGAGGGAGGAGGGGAGGGAGGCCGGGAGAGGGGTCGTCCGGCCATGGCCGGCGGTGGCTGGGCTAAGGCCACCGGCCGGCGGCTGAGCAGGGTAGGGTGGGGAGGAAAGGAAAAAACCCTAGCTTGATACCATGCTAGAAGATGTGTCTCTATTGATTTGGGCTAACCCTAGAAGGGTAGCTATATAGGTAGACATACATGGACCTCGTGGGCCTAGCCTCATGGGCCTAATACACACATAATCCAACAAAACTATTTAAACTTTAGCTAAATTTATATAAAAAAGTATCCACATTCATGAGACAAAATAAATACCATTAGATTAGTTATAAAATATATTTTTATAATAAATTTATTCGGACACATAAATGCTAATATTATTTAATATAAATTTGATTAAACTTGAGTTTGATTGACTGACACGAATCTCATAATTATATTTTTTATGGACAGTGAGAGTATACAACATACATAGAGTACATGCAGCGTACGTACGTAGTCATATATGCATGCTGGTTGCGCTGGACCATCGAATCGATCCAGCAGTATAGTAGCACACGTACGCACAGCACTCGCTCTACAATCTAATCTGGTACGACCAATAATTAAATCGAATAGGCCGGAGATACTAATGTACGTATTACGTGTGTGTTGTACGTAGTGTACTGATGATAAAATTAATTAATCAGTCCGGCCATTAACCCATGGGCCATTGGTACCACCGTAGCAAGATTCATCAATTTTACATTTATTTACTCGAGTTTCAGACCGTAGCGTACGCGAACGTGATCGATCGACGACGGCCGGATATATATGCACCTGGCGACCAGGGGTGAACAGTAAACCTCATATTCGGATTCGATTATGAATATTTTAGGTAAGTTATAAATGGAGATTGACATATCTCGTAGAGGTCGGAATTATTTCTTTTTCTAAAAAGACATCTAAATGTTGAGTATCCGAATCTAAGTACTTAATCTACGGATTCAGATATATAGTATATATTTTATGGGCATGTTTGTTTTCCATGACTAAAATTTAGCTACTAAAACCAATGACTAAACTTTAGTCATTCATGTTTGGTTCTAGTGACTAAATGCCATTAAAACAGTTTAATAAAGATCAAACTACCTCTGATGAATGCCCAAAGCAGGGTGGGGAACCAGCAATAATGAGGGACAATCCTTGTCCACTGGGCACTTGCACTTTAGCCTACTTTTAGCTACTCTTAGGTGACTAATGTGACTAAACTACTTTAGTCCCTTTTTTAATCAGTTTGTTTGGCAGTTTAGTAGCTAAAGCGACTAAAGTTTAGTACCTAAACTTTAGTAGAGGTAACCAAACAAGCCCTATATATATATATATATATATTATAATTCTTATATCCATGTTGTTTACACCACATCCCGACCCATAGACGAACCAGGTAGGTATCCTCTTCTTCGTTTCAAACAACCCCTCCCTCCACACGCAACACAATTCGCTCGTTTGCGCTTGGTAAGGTCTTATTCGGTGCGGCTCCCGCACGGGTTCCGGATCTGGCAGTGGAGCCGGCGGAGCGACACCAAACTCTCCAAATAGTTGGAGTCCTTCTGCATCCAAAACAGATGAGTCAGAGCCATTTTTACTGTACGGGGCGTGGAGCTGCCTTTTGAGGCTGTGACCGGGGTGCTTCAACTCCACCTACGAAGCTGATGGGAAGAGCTTGCCAAACTCCCCCTTAATGCTTCTTGACAGTGTAACCGCGTGGCCAACTATATACAACTGCTTCGGTCAAAGAAAAAAGATACAATTTTAGAATAATGCTACATTAAAGTATGTCAAGTTTAACCAACTTTATAAAATATTAAAATTTATCGTACTAAATAGGTATCACTAGATTCATTATCTTCATAGTATATTTATTTGACTCTATAAACATTAATATTTTTAGCTATATATTTCATCAAGTTTTAGACACTTAAACTAAAAAATGCATTTAGAGTTGTATTTATTTTGGGGGGACGAAGGTGGTTTGATCGATGCTACTGGAACTTGGTTGGATGATGCATATGCACGGGAAATTGCCTTGACACACATGGTACATTTTGCAAACTACGGTCTGAAACAACTTATTACTAGCATGGTACTCCTACTCTTCACTACACTTGTGTTCAGCACGGCACGTCTATATACTGTCTGTTTCCGTGTACAACTAGCTGTACGTATCCGGTGGATTATGCTGAATTAATTAGGCAAATACGTTCGATCCTTCAGTGAGCAATATAATTGCACACGTAGCTTTAGGGGGTGTTTGGTTTGAGGAGTTAAAGTTTAATAAACACTGTAGCATTTTGTCTTATTTGATAAAAAGTTTTTAATCTTGGACTAATTAGGTTTAATAGATTCGTCTCGTAAATTACTCCTAATCTGTACCGACATACATGTAATTAATCTATATTTAATACTTCATGTATTTAAGGAAATATTGATGTGATGAGAGTTACACCAAACCAAACGGGCCCTTAGCTTGCGTTAATTTGTATTGCAGCGCGCACGTACTAGCTAGTACCCACACGTACTACTGTCCATTGGTCAGCTACGTACACAAGAGAGAAGAGGAGAATAAACTAAGGGTGCAGCAGCTGGAGCAGCCGGAGTTCGATTTTTTTTTTTTGGCTTCATTTGCTGCGGTGGTATCAGTAGGTGTCAGTGAGAGAGAAAGGTGAGAGAGTGAAAAATGGATTCATAAACAGTGCGGTGACTAGCCCTGGGCGTTCGGTCTGACCGAACCGATCGGTCTCGGTCTTCGGTCATTTCGAAAGTTCGGTCATCTAAAAACGGAGACCGATCGGTTAGTTTCAAAACTCAGGACCGAGAAAGTTCGGTCTCGGTTAGTTCGGTTCGGTCTCGGTCACGACCGAACTAACCGAACTTCACAAAACAACTACTAAATATTGTAATTTGTAGCAAATTTTACCAATATTTTTTCTATTTCAGGGCAAAAATACAATAAAAAAAATAGATTATACATAGTGATAAGAGTGATGGTTGATATAAACCCACTAGAATAAATATTATATCACTAATAATAGTCTAAATTACATATTATGTCAACAAAATTCAAATGTTCGGTTAATTCGGTTAGTTCGGTTACCCGAGGGTAATGACCGAACTAAGTCCGGTTAGTTCGGTTACTTCAAACTGAAGACCGAACTTGTGACCGAAATTTTCGGTCTCGGTCACTTCGGTTTCGGTCTCGGTTAGTTCGGTTCGGTCTTCGGTCTTCGGTGACGGTGACGTGCTACAGTGTTTTTTTACCAAGGGCTGGTTTAGATGTAATTTTTTTTGCAAAATAGGCACTGTAGTTTTTTCGTTGTTATTTGGCAAATATTGTCCAATCATGGTCTAATTAGGCTTAAAAGATTCATCTCGTTCATTTCGTCTAAACTGTGTAATTAGTTTTATTTTTTATCTATATTTAATGCTTCATGCATGCGTCCAAAGATTCGATGTGACGGGAAATCTACTGTTGTTTTGCAAAATTTTCTAGATCTAAACTGGGCCCAAAGGCACCCTAAGGGTCTGCTTGTTGTGGCTTTTGTGCAGCGGCTTCTTCATCGTCTTTTGGCAACATAGAGGGCGGAGCCTCACTAAACGCCCTCACGCTATACCTAGGCAAAATGGGCCCGCCTCGAGTCCGATGGGTTTTAGCCCATCCACAAACCTTGCTGGATAGGACCTGGGCAGAGATCCCGCTGCCTAGAAAATTTTTTTCTTGACCCGAGCCTAGCCCAAAATACCTTTTTTTTTGCTATTTTACATTATAAATGCGCGGACGGCCAGGGCCTAGCCCAAAAAATTAGGTCTATCCGGCCCAGTGGGACGGTCATGGATGAGACTTTTTTGGCCCGAAATATCCGGCCTTTTTTCGGTCCGGCCTACAAAATGCTCAGGTCTATACCTCACGCTGAGGAATGCTTCCGGCCGCTAAATCACGGAGCTGGAACCATTTTCACGTAAGGACGCGAATCTGCAAAAAGTGGCTTTGTCCGAAGGGCTCCGTCCCGCAGCGGAACACGTGAGGAGAAACCATACCAAACACGCCCTCAATAGAGTAGTGGATATTCTCGGAGAAGCCACACAAAACGCGCTCTTAATACAATAGTGAATGTTCATCCACATGTAGGCCTTATTTGGTACAACTCTAGTTCCTTACTACAGTTTATGAGGTAGTTGGAGCCAGTTAAACTCCTTTTGGCTTTAATTTATTATCGACTTTGTGTTTCACAGGGGAGAAACAAATAGCTCCTTGCTAAAATTCACGGAAGAAATACAACACTACTACTTAGGGAGTAGCGTGGTCGGAACAGCAACAGGGCACGTACGGCAGCTTCCATCCTCTGACGTCTTGCCTTCTCCGTCGCCTACCATCTTCCTGTTGGTTTGCATCATCAGCAAAGCAAATGCAACTACTCGTATGCTTGAGACAGCGGACACATCGCCGTACGGATGGTTTGGGAGCTCTCTCCGTCTGTCATCATCTATCCGACATCCATGGCATTCCAATGAGTAAAGCTACAGATAGTTAATAGCTACTACTTCCCCTGTCAAACAAAATGTAACTATAAAATTTGTACAAGTCAAACTAATTTATGTTTGACCAAATTTACAATAAATAGTATTAACACTTGTGTCTCTAATAAAATTTACTTAATATAAATATATTCTATAACTAATCTAATAATAATAATACTTTGTATCATGACAGTTAATACTTTTATATAATTTTAGTTAAAGTTAGAATTGTTTGGCTCATTAAAAAAATGAGATTTGCATCCTTTCATGGACGGAGAAAGATATGACAAATGACACTACAGAGCAAATAGTCCATCCACCATCTTAAAAAAAGGCAATGCAATCTTATGTTTTGGACCAGTCAAACTTGGTTAGGCCTGATTAAATCTATAGAAAATAATATTAGCATTCATAACTCCAAATAAATTTCTATAAAAATATATTCCATAATTAATTTAATAATATTTATTTAGTATTACAAATTTTATTTTTAAGTAGATTTATTTAGTTGAATTTGGAAATTGTTTGAGAATAACTTAGATACAGTATTCTTTTTTAGACGGAGGGGTATACAGTACTCCACGACTCCACGTATAATCTCTCTCCCGACACCACATGACACTTTGCTAATGATGATGCATGATTCCGGCAAGGCAAGGCAAAGGGTACGCAATTACGTAGGACTCAATCAACCTGCCCAACCTGCTTGTCTGCCTGTCCCCATCAACACCCCATGCCCAAATTAGCCAGGGCCTGTTTAGATCCCAAATTCTCCCCTAAATTTCACTATGCAAAAAGAAGATTCCCCATCACATCAAAATGCCGGTAAATGCATGGAGTACTAAATGTAGATGAAATTAAAAACTAATTGCACAGTTTTGTTATACTTTACGAGACGAACATTTTGAGTCTAATTAATTAATTTTTAGACAATTTTTTGCACTAAAAAACAAAAGTTACTATAATGTTCCGACACAGACACTGTACCTACAGTGCCCGAATCGGCCCCTGAATTGGGCATCTAAACACGCCCCCATGCATATGCATTTCTTCTTTCCCGGCCGGCCCAAGTGCTGTCTGCATGTCTGCATTGCATGCATCATCCTCAATCATTAGGTCCGCCACAGATATATATACTCCAATGATGGATGACACAACCCACAGTACTCGTACCAACACTACACTACACTAGGGCCTTTTTTATCCCCAAACTGGGGATACCCAAATTACTGTTTGGCACTATAGTATTTTTTATTTTTATTTGGTAATAATTGTCCAAACATTGATTAATTAGGCTTAAAATGTTCGTCTCGCAAAGTACAACAAAACTGTGCAATTAGTTTTTGATTTTATCTACATTTAGTACTTCATGCATGTGCCGGCATTTTAATATGACGAGAAATCTTCTTTTTGTATAATGTATTTTGAACCTAAATTTAGGGAACTAAACATGGCCTAGGCCTGTATCTGTATGCCACTATACTGAGTCTGGATCTCTATGGGCCGCTAGATGCTTAGGCCTTATTTAGTTGTCTAAACTTTGCACCTCTAAAATTTGCACAGTGCAAGATTCTCCATCACATCACATCACCTCAAATTTTTGAACATATGCATGGAGTATTAAATATAGGTAAAAAAATAACTAATTATACAGGTTGGTTGTACTTTACGAGACGAACGTTTTGAGCCTAATTAGTCAACGGTTGGACAATTATTACCAAATACAAACGAAATGTTACAGTGCTGCTACAGTGCACTATTGCTTTTTGAAAGTCCAAAGTTTAGGCAACTAAACAAGGCTTAGTTTCAGTTTGAGACGATGGTCCAGGTCCAGGTGGCGGCCGGGCCATCTCCATCTGCACACTTCTTCAGTCAGACACACATCCTTCCCTTTCACTCCATTGGATTCGCAAAAGGGATTTCGATTGATCGTTGTGTGCTGTCCTTTTCTTCCAGAAGGCAGAAGTAGCAGCAGGCAGCAACCGTGGGCAGGGCAGGGCAAGCAAAGGGGGACATGCATGCAATGGTGGCCGACTCAATCATGTGTATCGTCACCCAATCCTTGTTCTTGCACTCGACCTTCACCACTGATAAGATAATGCTGCACACTACATAAATAACACTACTGGTATACGCACTCAGCAGGGGGTAACTTCATTATATATTTATATTTACCACAATTTCACAACAGTATAAACACATATACCAGGCTATTTTCTCTAAATAAAAAAAAAACATATACCAGACTGGAGATACATTTTTCTCCAACAACACCAGACGACCTGGAGAGATAGACACAATCCACGCTAGCTAGCTAATAATAAGGCTAGCTGCAGTCTGCAGAGTATGGTCGTCAGAGCACAAGGCACCTCGCGCGTGTTAATTAATATAAGAAAGCATAACGAGACATACATACATAGCACACCATTATGTTTCCACCAACTACTAACCAGCAGGAGCTAGCTTATATACAGAATAATCTGCTCTACTCACCACATGTACTTAGTACATCAACGTGCTTCTTCACTTCATTCCAATTCGCCCCAACTCCTCTCTAGACCAATCCCAAGCTCGCTCCCGGCTTTAGTTCCCACCTAGCTCCCAAGCTATCCAAGCACTAGCGACTGCATTTTACATACCGACATAGACAAACCAAAAGCAGGAGGAACTGGGGCACGACCGTGGGGTCCAAGATCTCCAGTCCATGGATATCGGGTTGCCCGGATCGCTTGCAATGCTGTCTTCTTCTTCTTATTCGAAGAGTTCACGGCGACATGACCTTGCGTGCTCAATCAATCTTGGCTTCTTCTCTTTTGGAGCTAGGCCACCCATTGTTCTCGCACCTACTGCCCCTGTGGTCCTTAGTAGTCTTGGCAACTAGTCGCGAGTGAACCGAGTTCTGCATCGCCATCACATCCTTAATACCGTCATGGAGCTGCTTGCACAGGGCATCAAGAGCTAGCATGGGGAACGGCTCTTCGATTAGAACACCAACCTGAAATGCAATAGTGTCAGTGGTGTATGTAATACATACATGCACCAGCAGAACTGAATACAGAGAGGGCCTCATAACATAAGCTTCAAATTAAGAGTCCAATCCAACATTTCAAAATAACACCACCAGGATCTCTGAAGATCAATGATACACTTGAGAGCAACATTCACTATCTAGGATATGTAGGGATTACCTAGTCGCTAAATAAACAACCTACTGCTGCAGCTCTCTCTCTCTCTCTCTCTCTCTTATATATGAAGAAATTGAAGTCCAAAATCATCCACAAGTTGGGCTGTAAACAGCATTGTACTGATAGAACAGACACTCGTTTTTATGGTTATCATATTCAAAATATTGATCCTGAAGTACTAGCTAGATTTCTTCCAATGTTACAGAGTTAGTGACATCAAGATTATGATGCAACAATGGCTGCAACTGCTAACAAAATGCGGCTGATTTTTGCACATTTTATAGGATGCGATGCGAGCATGATTGCCAGGCTGAAAATGACAGCAGAAGCTTACTTCCTCAATGCAGAATAGTGATGCAGCACTGATAAAGGTAGCTGGAACAACAATCCATTTACATTCCTCCCAGAGTATCACTGGGAGTGTCAGATGCCACAGAACAAGGAATCTTGAAGTAAGTCTAGTGTAGGACAGAGGAATAGGAATCCCCATGAGCTGCTCGCAAACACCGATTCCTTCAAGAAAACAAGACAGTTTAGACTCCTACAAAAGCAAGAAAAATAAATAGCATTAGGTTACTTGATGATAGCGGCTGAATGCAGTTATCCTACAACTAACAAGAGATACTAGGATGGATGGTTCGTTACCATGATGCTCCGCTTCTGTTCGTCGAGATCTAGCATTTGGAGACTCTGTGAAATGAACTCGATAATACACCGTGGTCGATGTTTGGATGCTAGAACAACGTTGAGGTCATCTTCGGCAAGCAAGCCCTGAAGGTCCCCTTTTACATCGGAGTCGAAAATTATGTGGCACTGAAAGGTTAGTCGCAACACTCAATTCAGTGCAGGAGAAACACTTGAGTGACCACACACAAACACTGTAGAGTAGAGTAGAGCAGAGTAGAGTAGAGTAGAGTAGAGCAGTCGTCAAATGATCACTAGTTGAGTTTGTTATTCCCGAATGGCTGGGTTGAGGACAATAATAATCTGAGCGGTCCAATCCAAGTACTACCTTGAGCGCGACGGGGAAGGCGAGGATGTAGTTGATAAGCGCGCGCCGGAGCGGGTCGTCAGCCTGTCGTCCCCCGGCACCGGGACCGGGACGGGGACGGGTATGAAGATGATTAGGATGATGCATGACCATCCCGGCGAGGTCGGCGGCGCCGGCGAGCACGCGCATCCACGCCTTGCGTCCCTCGTCGAAGCGCGCGTAGGAGGCCTCGGTGCGGAAGACGAGGAGGAGCGCGAGCGCGGGCGCGGTGAGCTGGTAGGGGAGCGAGGAGGCGGTGAGCGCGTAGGCCGGGAGGAGCGTGTTGTAGGTGGCGATGGCGGCGGCGAAGGCGGTGAAGGCGGAGACCGGGGGCGCGAGGGAGAGGATGGCGCGGGAGGAGAGCGAGGTGAGGAGGTGGCGCAGGTGGCGGCGGGAGCTGCGGTGCTCCCGCCAGGCGGCGTGGTCGTAGAGCGGGCGGCGGTCGCGGACGCGGCGCTCCTGGATGGCGTCGGCCCAGTCGGGCACCGCGGAGAGAAGGGACAGCACAGGGTTCGGGGTGGGTGGTGGTGGGTCGGGGAAGCAGCGGGCGACGTGGAGGCGGCGGGTGAAGGTGGAGCTGGGCGGGTGCTGGCGGTGGCCGCGCCCGCGTGGTGTCGGGGGTTTGGGCGACGGCGCCGCCATGGATGGATTCCAACGAGGGAGAGGGAGCTCACACTCACAGAGCCATTCGTGGAAGGAAACCTGTGGCGGAGGAGCGGATCATCTGAGCCCCCAGGGCCAGTTGTGCATGAGCATGACAGGTGGGTCCAAGGGGACAGACAGCACTGGCAACATGACAGGTGGGATTGGCAGGGGTTTCTTTCTTTGCAGGCGACGTCGCGGCAATTCAGGGTTGAATGCAGGCGACGTTTCCTCATGCACACTAAGGGGTGTTTGCGTGAGGAGTTAAAGTTTAACAAACACGGTAGCATTTTCGTCTTATTTGATAAAAAATTTTCAATCTTGGATTAATTAGGCTTAATAGATTCGTCTCGTAAATTACTCCTAATTTGTACCGACATGCATGCAATTAGTCTACATTTAGTACTCCATGCATTTGAGGGAACATTGATATGATAGGAGTTAAACTTTAATAAAACCAAACCAAACCAAACGGGGCCTACGTATAAATAAAGTCGCCCAATACAGGCCGCCATATCCAATATGAATGACGACAGGCGTCGAGGTTTGGGGTGCATGATGATCATCTTATCTTGTTTCTCGCTGCATCGTCGACGGTACTGTGTAAGTTACATCTGACCATCGCTCTATTACTTATATATTTGTATCTTTAACTGTCTATGTGTGTAATACACGCCCTACGGGCTGACGAACAAATCTTCCCGATGCAGCCGGTCGCCCGAGGTCAGACCTGCAGAGACAAGGAGCAATGCTACAGCGCTAGATGCGAGCAAGGTGAAAATTATATTTTGCCAAAAGAGGTACGACGCTGACACGGACCAAGTATGGTATTGTTGCTTGACGACAATAAATGCACGGCAGCGCGTGCCCTGTTTGCGATCCTCCTCCTTCTCCTTCTCCTCCTCCTCCCTTGAATCGACCATTGCATGCACTAGTATCCAAGCGTGAATAATTAGTATGTGCTATCCGTTCCTACATCATTATTTATTTGACTACTTTTGGATTAATTCTCAACTGTTATGGATTTGTGTCTCTTGTTTAGTTTACAGTATTTTTCTTCTTCTTTTGTTTCCTCAATAGTAAATTCTTCTTTGCATGCAAAGTATAGAGGGCCTAGCTATCAAATCCGATGCAGAAATGGTAAGTGAAGTGCTCCGCGCCGGATCGGACTCGCCGATTCACGCCGGAGCTGGACAGTGTCGGACCCAGGAATTAAGAGCAGGGTATGCCCACGACCAAAAAAAAAAATATTTAGATGAACAACACAAAACGTTTAGATCTGCTTAGATAAAAGATACATATAGTTCAAACTAAATTTGTTCCATAACAAACTGAGATTACAAAATATTGGAAGAAAATTACAATTAAATTTTAACTCTTCAATCCTTCATTGCTTGATAGCGACGGATGATGTCATGATCTTTGACTTGCAGAAAGAACCCACGCTCAATAAATGTGACCAAACAATCATTCAAGTACTGGTCTCTTCACATAATTCATTATTGAAAACACTCTTTCTACGGTAGCAGTTGCTACAGGTAGCACTAAGACCAATTTGAGAAGTCTGTACACAAGATCATGTGTTGGTGTGTTTTTTTTCTAAAACTAGCATGACAGAAAGCTTAGCAAGGCTATTCACTTGTTTAAATCTTTCATCTTCACGCATATCAGTAATAAAGAGTTGAAGTTGACAAGGGAGATGGTCTAACTCTAGTCTTGAGAAATTATTGGGATAAAATTGAGCTAGCTTAACCAAACTTGCTTTGTCAAAAGCTACAAATGAATTAGCAGGATTGAATGTTGACATGCAGATAAGCAAATCTATGTTTATCTCATCGAACCTATCATTCAGCTCTTGAAGTTGTCTATCAATAATACTTAAGAACATGTCCACATGAAAACGGTGCATATTCTTGATTTTCACATAGAACCTCCTATCTCTTCCAACAAACCTATAGAAATTGTCCATGTCAGGAATTTTAACCTTATGCTTGTTAAAAAAGAATGGACGTCTTTTAAAAACTCATCCCATCCATCATCCTCCCTCATTTGCTGTAGCTGAATCTTTGCTAGATAAATAAGATCTACTGTATTAACAATATCTTGATCTCTCTTTTGCAAAACATGATTCAAATCAGCCGTGTACTCAAGTACATTTTGCATCAAATGTGCCATGAAAACAAACTCAAATGAATCAAAGATCATCAACATTGTTTGTGCTTGGTTATACTCTGTCGACTGAGTTTTATCTGTGCCGACCTTTTTGATAACTTTCCTAATTCAAGGATACATAGAGAGAACACGCATAACAGTTTTGTAGTGAGATCCCCAACGAGTATCACCTGGCCTACATAGACTCATCTCTTGATTCTAGCCCTTTCCAGATTCAATGACATCCAACTTTAGTTCTTCTACAATTCTTTGTGCTTGTTCTACCCGTAGCATTTGTACCTTCTTACAAGAATTACCAATAAGATTCAACAAGAACTTAAGCTGATCAAAAAACCAATCACAATCTGGGTTTTCCTTAGCAACAACCACTAGAGTTAACTGAAGCTGATGCGCAAAGCAGTGTACATAATAAGCTGAGGGGCATTCATCCATAATTAGTTTCTTTAAACCATTGGCATGACCCTTCATGTTGCTAGCTCCATCATAACCTTGCCCACGTATCATAGACAAACTTAGTGAATGCTCCATAAGCAAGGACTGAATTGCATCTTTAAGTGTCAAAGAGGCAATGTTTTCAACATGGACAACCCCAAAAACCTCTCAACTACCTTTCCCTTTTTGTCAACATAGCGCAAACAAAGAGCCAATTGTTCTTTGTCATACACATCACTAGATTCATCAGCTAGTATTGCAAAGTAGTCACTACCAAGATCTTCCATGATAAGCTTTGTAGTTTCTTTGGCACAACTATTGATGATATCTTTTTGAATTTTAGGAGCAGTTAATGTAAAATTTTTTGGAGCACTCTTCAAAACTACCTTAGCAACTTCTTCAAAATTTTATGCTAACCAATTTAGTAGTTCAAGAAAATTCCCTCTGTTAAGTGAATCTTCACTTTCATCATGTCCACGACAAGCCAACCCTTGACGCAAAAGAAATTTCAAGCATTTAAGTGAATACGTCAACCGTGACTTGTACTCACACTTCTTTTTTTGGGTGGTGGAAACAAAGTTCTCAACTATTGTTGCTTTAGGCCTCATAAAGGAATTGTATTTCTCTGGAGCTATATTGTGATAACTATCCACAGCCCCACAATGTCTCTCAATCCTCTTTTTCAAATGCCAATTTCTAAATCCTCCACTCACAAAAGCATCTCCACTAGAACAATTTGTTTTATGCTTGAATAAAAAGCACACAAAACAGAAAGCAACATCTAATTCCACACTATATTCAAGCCAAGTAAATTCATCAAACCACCAAGCAACAAAGCGTCTCGGTTTACCTCCAATAACCCTGATAGGAAAATCATGGCTGCGTGGTTGACAAGGCCCCAATGCAATATATCCCCTGATCATCGAGTTCCTTTCATTGATAGGATGCCTTCTGATGGGTCTCCTCTTTCCAGGGTCATGATGTAGAGAGTCAATATCATAAACAGCTTCCCCACTTGATTCATAATCAAATTCACCATCTCTGATAGGAGATAAAATAAGAAGGTTCTGTTTATGCGGTTGCTGTTGTAAACTGAGGTTCATTACTAGCTACCTCTGGTTCAACTAAAACCTGATCATTGGGGACAATGGTTGTTGTCTCAGTTTCTGGTTCTCTTGCATTTTGACTATCACTGTTATTTGTTGCTGCTGCTGCCTCTGGTTGATGCTCAACAGAAGGGGTACTCATGCTTTGAGCTTGGGCTTGACTCTGAACACTAATTACTTGTGGTCTTGATGTGGAAGGGGAAGGGGAATCTACCCTACGTGCCTTTGCAACCCTTTCCCACATTGATTTCAGATCAATTGACTTTGACTTCTTCGACTTCTTCATTTTTCAGAAATCAAAAAGGAAATGCCACTGCCTACAAAGAACCAAATGCGCTGCACATCTATAAATTTCTATTTTTAATTGAAAGTGAAAGAACATAGCCAAGGACAAAGGGAAATGGATTTGATTTTTGATTACCACTGAGTCGAAGCAAAGAACTCCAATCGAATCCGGTGGGCACTGGGGGCCTGGGGCCGCTCGTGGTCGGGGAGCAGGGCTGCGGGGCGGCGTCCACCGGTGTGGCCACGTGGGGGCATGAGGCGCGCCTCACGCCGGGCGCCGGGCGCCGGCGATGCGAGCCAACGAGCGTCCAGGGCTCCGCGCAGGCCGCAGGGGAGCTGGGGAGGCGTGGTCGAGAGGAGCGCGCGGTCTGGCGGTGAGGCGCGAGCCGACGTCCAGCGGCGGCGACCGGCGAGGCGGGCGAGCAGTCAGCAGTGGCGAGCGGCGGCGCGATGCGTGAAATCGCCAAATCGGTCGAAGCCGCTCCCTGCTGGCTTACGATGGCCTGATTTTTTTTTTTGAGTGGAACCTGCGATGGCCTGATGGATTGGCTGATTGGGGGAAGTGGAGAAGTGATTGGGAAGGCTAGATGGGCCATGGGCCATCCGAATAGGCATGGCATGTGGGCTGATTTCAAGTTGGAGTGTTGGACGCGAATTGAAGCCATAAAATGGCAAAGAAACGTACAGAAATGTAAGTTTAACACTTTAACTATATTATACATGTATATACCTCAAATACCTATTAAAATTTTTCTAAAAAATATAGGATATGCCCGGAAATACCCGGACACAACTGTAGATCCACCCATGCTCGCATTCCCGCTAATTTAGCGCCGGAGCTGGCTAGCAACATGGCCATCGTACGTGAACGTGAGCAGATGGATCGACCTCTTCCTCGTCCGCCTCGTCAGGTGTTGGATCCGATCCTTGGCGCCGGTACGGTGTGAGCAGTTGAGCACGAGCCGGGACTGCGTCGCGCCCATGGCGGTCAGGTTCGCCGGCACGCCGTTGAACAGGTCTACGAACTGGAAGCAGACTAGGTTCAGCTCCGCGTGACACGCATCGTCCTTGTTTTTCAATTTTATTTAACGTAATACGTAATACACTGGCGTTTTATTTAGGCTCCTTTTTTCCAGCATTTGAGTAATTGTTTTTTTTAAAAAAAATTGCATCGCACACGCTTCGGACGTGTTTGTTGCACACCTACTGTATGTACACAGACCACTAAAACAATGTTTCGGACGTGTTTGACCACGCTGAGCTTTTTCAGAACAAACAATGTACGAGTATGTTGCGCAGCTCGGGACCTTCTCGCACATACTATCTATGCATTGGCGAACTGATGGACCAATTGCACGTAAGATGTCAAAGCCATACACTTTTCGTGATTTCGCCGTAATCTTGATCGCCCGAAACATTTCCTCACCTAGCTAGGTCATTGCCACACAGGTCATCTGAGCCGTGATATATAGTAGGAATTGATACGTTATGTTTGGTTGTTTCCCTTCATTCCACGTCGATATGACGCTGGCTGCTGTTGCCTTGCGGCGTGCGCCGCCGGCAGCCGCCTAGGGTTTGCCTCGCGCCCGCACCGTGTGACCGCGTCTGTCAGTCCGTGCCGAGCCCCGACCTCCCGTAGACGGTGTGACCGTGAAGCGTGAGGAGAGGCCGAGGGGGAGGGGACTCGGGGGTGGAAGGGCTGAGATATAACATTATAAACATGTACACTAGGTTTATGCATGTACGTTGCTACGGGACAGCTAAACTTTTGTACTAAAAACCATGGCGGGCATAGGCAACCGCCGTGGTTAAGCCACCATTAACGGTGACCTTTCAACCGCGGCGGTTGCCCTTGCCCGCCTCGGAAAATAAAAAACGACCACCTCGGAAAAGATTTCTATAGTAGTGGAAGATAATTCTGTTTCTTCTCTAATAAAATGAATAATTCATCAAAGATCCTCAACTCAAGGCCCAAATATACAAATATCCTCAACAGTAGTAATATTTGAAGTTTGATTTTTTTTTGACAAGGTGTCAACAATATATCAATATGATCCATGATAATGACAATATTTTCTACATTTAAGCATCTTACTTAAGTATAGCTTACCGATTAGAATACAAATCATAAGGATATATTGTCGGTAAGCCCTGAAGCCTCTAAAGAAAGGTCTTCTACTTTCCATTGTTCAATACTGAAGATTCAAGAGCAAAACTGAATGATGAAAAGGAGAAAAATTAAACTGCTCAGTAGAAAATATGGCTGAATGATGAAAAGCCTCTAAAGAAAGTTTTTTCATGAACAAACATGAAAGTATGGTTGTGCTAGGTGGTGTTTCTTTTTTTTGAGAACGTGCTTGGCACATATTTCATTAAGTAGAGGAAAAGAGTTTTGTTATAGCCAACACACCCAAACAGTAATCCAAAGTGTTAGCCACCCCCCTCACCAAGCTCACATGTGGTTGTAATTACACAGTAAACATAGTTCACGACTAAGACGACAAACTACCTCAATCCGCCCGGCGAAGCGAGTCCAGTGCACCCAACTGCCGGTACCCCGCCGCAGTCCACATGGTATCTCATGTTCAATGACTTGGAGCAGCTACGGCACCGACCTTGGTGTCCCATTGAAGATTCTCGTATTTCTCTCCTTCCACAACATCCATCCAACAAGGAAGAACAAGGAATCGAAACCGCGGCGAAGTGATTTGGGTAAGCACCTCCTAGAGTTCATCCACCACAGCATGATGTCGCTTTCCTGAACAAGCACACGATCCTGCAAATGAAAGCTCCTCAGACTTGTACTAAACTACAATTTCTTTTTATAAGGCAAATGATAATACTTCAGTATTATTAAGATATTAATCATTCATTTTGGTGTAATAGGTGCACTGTCAAAATGCAGTACTGAAATGTTCCGGGGTATTGTATAATATTTTTGAGTCATACTGAAACTAATTAGTCACTTACCACTGCTAAGCGAGCTTTCTTGAATTCTATAAAACAATGGGCCGCAATCACAAATGTACCACCTAGAGGTAGTTGGACATCAGTTGCATGGATTGGATTAAAATCGATTCAGTGAATCCAGGACTGGACATGATAGATATAGCCTGCAAAAATACAGTGAAATGCCGAATGGGACGAATAAGATCAATTTGATAAGAAAAAGTATTTCGATTTACTTAGCAACTGGCACTACCTACAAAGAAGATAATGAGCACCCTACACATTTTAACAAGAAATTTCTGGATTGCATTACCTGACCCATGCCTCCAGACTGTGCTCAAATGTGGAGCTCAGAAGACAAGTGAATCGAACAACTTCTTTCTGCATGGTTTGAATAAATGGCAAGGCGAATTTATCTGCAGTCCAATGTAATAACATGCCATATTCTTCTTGAATTTAATTTTTTAAGCATGCAATTATAGCATGTACCTCAAAATGTTAGTGTCATCTGGTTGCTTGACATAATACAGCAGTATACTAAAATATGGCAAGGTCGGATTGCAGATGATGCATGGAAAATTGGAAATACCTCTACCTCTGTATTCAATATACAAAAAACAAAGCACAATTTTAGGTTATATTAAGGATAAATAGATCTAAATTGTGAGATATAAGTTTTTCCCCCTTCCAAGTTGATAACATCTATAAGAACATTACTGATCCTTCTCAGTGCTCACGTTATGGAGCCTGGTGAAATTTATAAAAGTGTCTAATTATAATCCACTGAGACACAAACAAGAACGTGCAGGGTTCCTAAAATAAGTCAAGATAAAGTAACATGAAGTATCATGGTCACACGTGTGGGAGCTAGAAATTTAAAAATAACAATGTTTATACATGTCATGCAGAAACCATCATAACCCAGTGCACGAGTTATCTAAGCCCCTGAATAAACTGTTTTGAGGCCATCATGTGCATCGAATTAGCACCACAATTTTACTTCATCAGTGGTAAAAAAATTACCAATAACCCTGTCATACATATGATAAAATTGGAATGTATTTATTTTGTTTAGCGTCTAGTCAATTGAAAACTATGTTAAAAGAGCAGTCAAGAGATCGAGTAGGCAATTTGTCTACAGCCAACAGATCAAAACCGTAACTACACCAACTAAAAAGCTGAATCTCAGCTCTCCACTAAATCTGATCCTTCTATCTTAGAACCTTAAATAAAATAAAGAAAATCGAGCAGCTGAGACGAACCTAGGTGAGGGAGTACGGTGTAACACCCCTGGGTGTTAAGCATGCATTATCATTCAAAGCATAAGCATTCAACATCATTGCATGATTAACATTATTTGAATTGTAGCTCTTTCAAATTTAATTTGATATAAGTGTTAAAAAGTTGGTGAACTTTTGAGAAGTAGCAATTTTAAATAATCTAGAATAAATCAACTTGATTATTGGAGCAAAATTTTGAATTCAAGTCTTCCTCAAATTCTGTTTTAAAAATATTCTAAGTAAATGAGTTTTTGATTTTAAATTAGCTTTAAATCTCAAATTCAAAATCTATTGAGAATTTTGAAAAGTGCTCTATATGAAAGTTGTAGAGAATAAAATTTTGAACAACTTTTATTTTGGGCCAAATTTCTGAAAACCTCTTTTTCATCTCCAAATTCAATTTTGAAACAAAGAATTAAATCTGAAAATATTTTTGTAAAAGAAAAAAATCGGATTTCGTTTTACTGGGCCGCAGCCTCACATCCCGGCCCATGGCCGAAGCCGGCCTGGCCCGCGCCCGCGTCGTCTCCCTCCCGCCCGCGCGCGCGCCCGCGCGTGGCGTCGTGGCGCCGCGGCAGCGCTCGGTCGCCGCGTGGCCGCACGCCGTCGGAGCCGCGCGACACGCGCCCTGTGGCCCCCGCAGCGTCCGCGCCCGCTTACCCCCTCCGCGCGCTCGTCCTCCTCGGTTGCTCCCTCCATTCTCCCCCTCGCCCGCTCGCAGCAGCAGCAGCAGAGCTCCGCCTTGCCATCGTCGGCTCCCGAACTCCGCAACCGCCTAGCCGCCGCTCCGGCTCACCGCCTCCGTCTCCGTCTTCGCCCTCGCTGCGCCTTGTCGTTGCGCATCCGGTGCTCGCCACAGCCCGCCAGGATTCGGCCTCCATCCGCGGTAATGGCTCGCCGGAGTTCCGGCCGAGCTCACCGGAGCGACCCGCTCCGTGGGCCGCACACCTCCACGCCACTTCTCGCCCACTTCTCGAGCGCACGAGCACCGCACTTGCACCACGAGTCTCACTGACCTCACCGCGCGGCTCCTCTCGGTCGGAGTTGGCCGGCCGACGGCATCCCGTGCCACCGAGCCGCCATGCACGCCGGCGAGCTCGATGCCGAGCTCGTCTGGCCACCCACTAGGCACCACTGGGTTCGCATCGATGAGAGGAGCACGATGGTGCCCTCCCCGTCGTCGGAGGACTCGCCGGCGGCGAGATCCCGGCGGTCCACACCGCCTCTGGTCGACTGCGGCTGACGGGTGGGCCCGTCTGACCCATGGGTCCCGCCTGTCTGTCTCAGCGTCTCGGTTTCGGGTGTCACAGCGGGGTGCACGTAGCGTTTAAAGCCGGTTTTGATTTTCGGTTTTAAAGAAATTGATTTCCAGAAAATCTGAAAAAGGCTTCTAAAAATTGTATCTCAAGATTTATAGCTCCAAAAATCATGAAACAAATTGTGAAATGTTCCTTTTGAATAGATCTACAGTTTAAAAATATCTCATATGATTTTTGTGACACTCTACTGTGCATTTTTATTTAATTGTTATATATGCTGTTATCTTAGAAAAAGTGTAGTAAATAAAATAATAAAGGGAAAAATATGATTCTTGTTACATTAGTCTTTATTAGTGATGTACTTTCTAGGAAAAATGCCAGTGAAGCATGTTCTGTGGAAAAATGTTGAAGTGTAGTTCAAATGCTTTTAATTAGTAATATCTGTTATTTTTATTATAGAGAAAAATTTGTATACAACATACATCTGATAATTTTTGTAGTATGTTGGTTTACTGTTAGTAACATAGGAAAAATGTGAAATCTGTTGTTTGACACTTTTTCTAGTATAAAATAAATTCATGCTCACAATTAGGCTATAGCTTGTTTATTTTGTACAGGCAGTTTTACTTGTGCAATTCTCATGAAAATTTAGTGGTAGGTTAGTTAGGGTAAGAGTAGTCTACTGTAATTTTTTTAGATTTTTATCTACACCAGAGATAGGTGTTGTTGTGTAACCCTAGCCAAATAGGGAATAAAAGATTATTCTTTATGAGAAATTGAGAGAAATAAAATATGTTTGGTGTATCTTTGAAGCATCATGATGCCTTGCTGATGTTATGGATGAGTTAGGTTGGTAAGCTTTGGTAGCTTAGGTTCACTTGTATGTGTAGATGGTAGGCTAACTAATAGAAGAATAAGGTGTATGTTTTAGGTTACATGTTCTTGGATGACGTTGACTACCTTGTAGAAGAAATAATTATATTCAAACTGCTCATTCCATGTGCTCATCTGCATCTCATGTCATCAAAGCACTCCACCGCATTTCGATGCATTCTTCGCATGTTTCCTTATGCACTTGCATCATACAGGATCGCAGGAGGAGTTGTAGGCAGCAGTTCCGGAGGAGCAGGCTTGGACGGATCAGCAGGAACCCCAGGCACAGGAGGTGCCCGAGGAGGAAGAGTCAGGCGAGGAACTGCCAGAGTGCATCGATCACCACCCTAGTTCGTTCGAAAAAGGCAAGCCCCGGAGCATTTTAAGCCTTCTAAATTTATAAAAAGTTATTCCTTATTGCATGAGTTATAGTTATATATTGTTGCACTAAGTTATAGGAGTTGAGTGAAACCGTTGTTGCATTATTACCTTGGCCACCAGATTATCTTTTACCCTGTTAGGTCAGGATCGAGTAAATTGCTTAGCCATGCTCAGACCGGTAGAAGTCGGGTGATTTCCTGTCACCTGCAAGTTATAGATGGATACCGGGTTATGGTTAGCTGTAATTGTGATCATGAAAAATAACCAAGTGTTGATGGATAAACGGAGACCGGGCGGAGTCTTATAGGGTTTTGGACTATAGTGATTCCGTCTGTGTCAGTTAAGGACCGATCGTTGCTCGTCCCTCTTGTCATGTTGAACGCATGCCCCACATTTAGCTGGCCGAATAAAGTACCTTTCGACCGCGAAGCTAGTGACACTTTTTGAGCCGGGATAAACTCGGGTTGGCAGACTGGTGTGGAAGGGGGGTAACGGGGACGCGAAGAGTGAGCCCAAGGTGCGTCCTGGCAGTCGGGCGGTCCCTAGGTAGTGCGATCCATGATTGTTATCCCGCGGCTTCTCGGAAAGTGTCATTGGTGATCTACGCGACCCTGACGGGGGAAGCATGGTTTGTGTGAGGAATAAATCTCCAGCTGGATAGGAATTCGATTCGAATCGCCGTCGCTCCCGGTTAGTGAGCACTTGACTCGAGCTATGGCATCGTAGTAACAATGATAAAACACTGATGGTTAAGTGAATAATGTTGGAAATGCTAAACCTGAGATGGTAACCTTTGATGTTAATGGTTAATCCAGTGATTGCTTTAGCATAGGTGCTTACCTAGATTGAATAGGTTATAATAAATATGATGAAAAAGGGCTTAAATTAGTTTACTCATAACAACTTGTGCTTTTCGCAAAGGAGTCAAGCCAATCCACTATGTAAAGCCTTGCATGCTCCTTGGTGTCATGTTATTTCTGGTTTTTGACGGGTAAGTCTAGCTGAGTACATTCTCGTACTCAGGGCGTTGTTCCCATTGTTGTTGCAGATGGTCAGATGTACTACGGGTACTGCTCCAACTGTCTGTATCCGGCGATGGGTGACAACTAGGACCTTGGGCAAGGGTCTTTCTGTTAGTCTTATCTACTGCTTTTGTGGACCATGACTATCGACTGGCACTGTAACTGAACTAAGTGTGTGTGCGTAAAATTATTTGCTTCCGCTACTTTATGTTGAACTATGTTGTAATAACTTTTATTTCCGAACTCCGATGTATCTTACCTTTATGATCAGATTTATGTATCGTGCGAATTGTGGCTGCTAAATCAGTACGATCTTGGTTGTATGTTAGTGGTTTTGAAATCCTTCGTGATTTCACGGAATCTCGGGTTATACGGGCTTAAGTTTGTTAAATTAACCGCCTCGGTGGAAGATTTTCTTACTTAATTTCGTATAATTACGTTGATCCGTTACAGCTGGCATCGGAGCATGGTTTAGCATGCTACTGTTCACATGAGTATTTAAAAATAAAACTGTGTTTTCAAATAAGCTTTTGAACTTAAAAGTGTGCCAGTGGTCATATCCTTTATGCCCGATAAGGACTCTAGGTGGCTTAATTAAGTACTAACTTGGGGGTTTGCATCATATTTTAAATTTCGTCGCTCATACGGCGTGCTATGGTATGAGTGCCATTCACTTGAGTGGTAATGTATGGATCCTTTACCTCTACGCCTTGGTAAGTGAGAGTTGTGAGTGCATGGTCGGATACACTGCCGATCTAGGGGAGTGCTTATGTGATACCAAAATACTTACGTGCCCTGCGCATGTTCGTATGAGGGTATCTAAATTGTGGGGAATTCCGTCATGCAGTGACGATGCCGTCAATAGGACGACGATTCGGGTAGTTGTTACCGTTATACTCGTATCTGGGGATGCGTGTAGAGCGAGTAACTTACTTTACTGCTTTCTGCATGTTTTCATACTGTGAGGTTTGGGCTGAAGTGATTTCCTTTCTGCAGGTACATAACAACGCTTTCGAGTAGTACGTGTTAGTTACGTTACAAGAGATCGTTGTATGCCACCGTTTATTCCGTTAGTAGTCATTAGTTTTCTAAGTTTGTGAGGACGTACTGAACGTGCATGCATCATGTGTACATTTCATTCATGGCACTGTTCCTCCCCTTATAAGTTGATTATCTCATTTCGATAAAAATGTCAACTTAAAAATCTGTTCTCACCACGGCAATAAAATTTTTTGCTACAGATGGCACGTACCAAGCAGACCGCTCGCAAGTCCACCGGCAGAGCTCCCCGTCATCAGCTTGCTCCGCGCACTCGCCAGCGTCACACTTTTCTTGGAGAGTTTGGAATACCTACACTCTTGTGGAGAGTGCTCAGCTATGTAGGCTATCATGATGGGATGGAGCCCCGCTACTTTTGGTCAAATGAGAGGTTGGGTGAAGGACTTTTGGTGACTGTGGAAGCAGTAGTTCGTCCCCGAGGTGATGGTTCTGAGTGGACCGGTTGGCGTTTTGAGTCAACTGGCAGGACCCCTGAAGAAGCCGCTGAGAGGGCAGCCTTTGGAATCCTGAGAGATATCATGGATCGTTTTCCTCAGGAGTTGGCAGCAACTATAGTGGGAGTCTTTCCGAGGGGCAACCCCTCCACTGACTCGTGGCAGCAAGCAAGGGGCAGATCTCTGGAGATTAGCGCAGCAGAGGCACAGAACAGTGACAACCCCGCTATGAGTGCTATGTTCGCAGTGATGAGGGACTTCGATGGAGTGGAAGGTAGTCTAAGACGTGTTTCTAGTGCTCTTGGTCAGGCTCGCGATGACCGCCGTCAGCTTCAGAGAGATCACGACGCCGAGATTGAGAGGCTCACTACTGAGATGGCTCAGTTGACTCGTCAGAGAGATCAGGCCACTCAGAGGACTGTGATTTTTGAGGGAGATGTACGTGCCCTGAGAGAGCAGCTTGGGCAACTGACCACCACCCACAGGAATGCTGAGAACATGTTGGCTCATGTGCTCCATCAGAGGAATGAAGCCTAGTCCGCAGAGAATGTGTTGAGAGCTAGACAGTTTGAGCTCGAGCAGCGGCTGGCTGATGCCGAAGAGTACAACGATAACTTGCATGAAGAGGTCCATCGGCTGAACAATCAGCTTAACCCTTATGACCTTCCTGGCGCAGCAGAGATGGATTTGGATGCAGACGAAGATCCTGAAGAGCCCGTGGCGCCAGCTGAGGAGCACGACGACGCTGCAGTTGGCGACAACGCCAACGTCTCGGACCTAGATAGCAATCACGATGAGTAGGCTAGTAGTTGTTGCACTAGCTACTAGGTTCCGTTTGCATGGTCTTTTGCTTGTTGTCACTTTGGACATGTAATAATGAGTAGAAAGACTGAAGCTTGATGTAAGGTTGGAAAGCTTGGATGTGTTTGTGGCGGTGTCCGAACATCAAAAGTCCAGTGTATGTATGCTGGCAACTTGGTTGTAATGGACGCGATGTGTGTGCTTTAAGTAATATGATTAGTGATGTTGTGTTAATTGGAATGACTTATTGTGCCCCTGTTTTATTGTATGAATTTATTCTCTCCAGTGAATTCAGTTCGGCATGATTTTTCATTCGGTCGCAATTCCTACAACATCACCTAATAATTATTGTTGCTGAAACAGGCAGATGCCGAACACTCGTCGTACCGTGTATGGTACCGCTGAGGCTGGTGGCAGTGCAGCTGCTAATGATGACCGAGATCCACCACCGCCTCCTCCACCTTACACTGCGGAACAGTTTTTCGCCCAATTCCTGGGAAGCCAACGAAACATGGAGAGCATGCAACAGAATATGGAAGCGGTGCTGCGCAGTATCGCAGATAATACCCGCCGGGGGATAAACCCGGTAGGTCACGAAGCAAATCCGTACAGCAGTTTCAAGGACTTCATGGATACTCGTCCACCGATCTTCAAGGAAGCCGCAGAACCTTTAGATGCAGAAGAGTGGATTAATACGATGGAAGATAAGTTTCGTGTCTTAAGAATGACTGAAGTGTTAAAGACTGAGTACGCAGCTCATCAGCTTCAAGGTCCGGCAGGAATGTGGTGGAAGCATCACCGCACCACTTTTCCTCCCCATGCCCATATCTCTTGGAGGGAGTTCACTGAAGCCTTCCGTGGAACATACATTCCACCTGGTCTGACCGAGATGAAGCTTGGGGAATTCCTGGCATTAAATCAAGGCACGAAGACTGTGACTCAATACCTGCATGCCTTTAATAACCTGAGCCGTTATGCTCCGGACATGGTGGATACTGATGCCAAGAAGATCGCTAGTTTCAAGAGAGGCCTGAGTCCCAAGATGATGAAACATGTGGGTACAAACATGAGGACTAGTTTCAATGACTTCGTTAGCGACTGTTTGAAGCAAGAGAAGAACAACCATGTGTATGCTGCTTCCAAGATCCGTAAGAGGGTTTTCGAGTCGGGTTCGTCTCAGTCCCGGACCCCAGTAGCCAATCGCCCAGCTTATCGATCGCCTGCCCCAGGTGCAAGGTTTAGGCCACCGCAAAGGAAGAATCAGAATGCTCAGCCACCCCAGAGGGACCAGAAGCCGTTCAAGATGGCATTGCCTCCAGCAAAGGCAGGACAAGGCAGTTCATCTGGAACTGTGGCTTAGGTGAAGGGACCGTGCTTCAACTGCAACCAACCTGAACACTTTGCAAAGCATTGTCCCTATCCTAAGAAACAGCAAACGCAGTATCAAGCTCGTGTGCACCACACCACTGTGGATGACATCCCTGAGGGAGAACCGGTGACAGCTGGTATGTTTTCTATCAAAAATCATCTTGCAGTAGTTTTGTTTGATTCCGGATCATCTCATTCCTTTGTAAGTCAAGCATTCGTTAAGAGGCATGAGCAAAAGATAGTTGAATTAGAATGTGCATATAAAATCAGTTCAGCTGGGGCTGATCTGTTGACTAATCAGATTGTTCAGGGAGTAACCCTAAACATATCGAACCAGCAATATAAGCTTAACCTGATAGTCATGCCAGGGTTAGTTTTGGATGTGATCATGGGAATGAACTGGATGAATCAAATGGGAGTTGTAATTGATGTTGGAGGAAGGAGTATCTCTCTTAAGGAACCCAGTGGGGAAGGCACTTTTCGGGTGGTCCTACCTCGGAGGGTAGACCTAGCTAGCACATCTTGTGCGATACAAACTACTCTGCTAGTCCAGATTCCAGTGGTCTGTGAGTTTCCAGATGTGTTTCCAGAGGAGTTACCTGGACTTCCACCAGACCGAGAGGTTGAGTTTGCCATTGAGTTAATTCCAGGAACGGCACCGATTTCAAGAAGGCCTTATCGGATGCCTCCCAATGAGTTGGCAGAATTGAAAAAGCAACTTCAGGATTTGCTAAGGAAAGGGTTGATTCATCCCAGCTCGTCCGAATGGGGATGCCCCGCTCTGTTTGTGAAAAAGAAGAAGGATAACTCCTTACGCATGTGCGTGGATTATCGGCCACTGAATGCAGTGACAATTAAAAACAAGTATCCTCTTCCTCGGATTGATATCTTGTTTGACCAATTGTCCAAAGCCAAAGTGTTCTCTAAAATAGATCTGAGATCAGGGTACCACCAGATAAAAATTAGGCCGCAAGATGTGCCTAAGACTGCGTTCTCTACCAGATATGGTTTGTACGAGTATCTTGTCATGTCCTTCGGGTTGACAAATGCTCCTGCATACTTTATGTACCTGATGAATTCGGTTTTCATGCCCGAGTTGGACAAGTTTGTGATAGTGTTCATTGATGACATACTGATATACTCAGAAAATGAAGAAGAACATGCGGAACACCTCAGGATAGTCTTGACTAGACTCAGAGAACATCGACTGTATGCTAAGTTCAGCAAGTGTGAGTTCTGGCTTAGGACAGTTCCTTTTCTCGGCCACGTGTTGTCTGAAAATGGCATTTCTGTCGACCCCAGTAAGGTACAAGAGGTTACGAACTGGAAGTCACCAATTTCAGTTAACGAAGTCCGCAGTTTCCTTGGTTTAGCCGGTTACTACCGTCGCTTCATACCAGATTTCTCGAGGATTGCCAAACCAATGACAAGCCTGTTACAGAAGGATCATAAGTTTGTATGGACAGAGGAGTGCGAAGCAGCCTTCTGTACCTTGCGGAAGTTGTTGACCACTGCTCCTGTTCTGGCCCAACCAGATATAGAAAAGCCGTTTGATGTTTTCTGTGACGCATCCAAGAATGGGTTAGGATGTGTACTAATGCAAAATGGAAAAGTCGTTGCTTACGCCTCACGGCAATTGAGGAAGCATGAAGTTAACTACCCTACACATGATTTAGAGCTTGCAGCAGTGGTGCATGCTCTAAAGATTTGGAGGCACTACCTGTTGGGTAATGTGTGTAATATCTTCACAGATCATAAGAGTCTCAAATACATCTTTACCCAATCTGAGTTGAACATGCGACAGAGGAGATGGTTAGAGTTGATAAAGGACTATAATCTGAACGTGCACTATCACCCTGGAAAGGCTAATGTAGTAGCAGATGCACTGAGCAGAAAATCCCATGCTATTGATGTGCAACCGTTGTTTGAAAAAGGGTTCAATCTGTTACATCCTGCTGTGTTGCATAATATTCAGATCAGTTGTACTCTGGAGAGCCAGATCATTGATGGTTAGAAAACAGATAAGGGAATCTTTCATATTAAAGAAAGGATGAAGAGAGAACCCACCAAACACTTTCGATTGGATGACCAAGGAGTGTTATGGTTCAAGGATCGCCTGGTAGTACCTAAGGATAGAGAGCTTAAGAACAAGTTGATGGATGAGGCCCATCGTTCTAAGTTATCTATTCACCCCGGAAGTAGTAAAATGTACCAAGATTTGCGACCCTGTTATTGGTGGACTAAGATGAAAAAGGAAATTGCAGCATACATTGCTCGTTGCGACATGTGTTGTAGAGTTAAAGCTCTTCACATGAGACCTGCAGGACTTCTGCAACCTTTGTCGGTACCCGATTGGAAGTGGGATGATATAAGTATGGACTTTATCACTGGTCTCCCCACCACACAAAAGGGGCATGATTCTATTTGGGTAATAGTAGATCGTCTCACCAAGACCGCTCACTTTCTGCCCGTTAAGACGACATTCTGACCACCTCAATATGCAGAGAAGTACATTGCCGAGATTGTCCGATTGCACGGGATACCAAAAACGATTGTGTCCGATCGTGGTTCGCAGTTTACCTCTCACTTTTGGGAACATCTGCATCAAGGTTTGGGTACTAGTTTGATTCGTAGCACGGCTTACCACCCACAGACTGATGGACAAACAGAAAGAGTTAATGCGGTACTAGAAGATATGCTTAGAGCTTGTGTACTATCATCCAGAGGCTCATGGGAATCCTGGTTACCGTTGGCAGAATTCGCTTACAACAACAGTTACCAAGAGAGTATCAAGATGGCACCTTTTGAAGCCTTGTATGGCAGGAAGTGCAGGACACCGTTAAATTGGGTAGAGCCTGGAGAAAGAAGGTTTTATGGAATTGATTTTGTCGATGAGGCAGAGAAAAAGGTCTGTGTTATCCAACAAAACATGCAAGCTGCACAGTCTCGTCAGAAGAGTTATGCAGACAAGAGAAGAAGAACATTGGAGTTCCAAGTAGGTGACTATGTCTATTTGAAGGTTACCCCAATGAAGAAGAAACGGTTCGGAATCAAGAAGAAACTGTCTGCAAGATATATAGGACCATACCAGATCGTAGAGAAAAAGGGTCCCGTGGCGTACAAGTTGCAGTTACCAGAAGAGATGAGTTCGATATTTCCCGTTTTTCACGTATCCCAACTGAAGAAGTGTCTGCGTGTTCCAGAGGAGAGGATAGAACCTCAGGGTATTCGGATCAAGGCCGACTTGGAGTATCGCGAGCAACCGGTTCGAGTCCTGGATACTAAGGACCGAGTCACTCGAAATAAAGTGGTCACAACCTACAAGATTCAATGGAGCCACCATGATGAGAGCGATGCTTCTTGGGAAACGGGAGAATATCTTCAAGCCGCGTATAAAGCTTTTTACGATAAGTGGTTCGTAACTCAAAATCTCGGGACGAGATTCTTATAAGGGGGGAGGGCTGTAACACCCCTGGGTGTTAAGCATGCATTATCATTCAAAGCATAAGCATTCAACATCATTGCATGATTAACATTATTTGAATTGTAGCTCTTTCAAATTTAATTTGATATAAGTGTTAAAAAGTTGGTGAACTTTTGAGAAGTAGCAATTTTAAATAATCTAGAATAAATCAACTTGATTATTGGAGCAAAATTTTGAATTCAAGTCTTCCTCAAATTCTGTTTTAAAAATATTCTAAGTAAATGAGTTTTTGATTTTAAATTAGCTTTAAATCTCAAATTCAAAATCTATTGAGAATTTTGAAAAGTGCTCTATATGAAAGTTGTAGAGAATAAAATTTTGAACAACTTTTATTTTGGGCCAAATTTCTGAAAACCTCTTTTTCATCTCCAAATTCAATTTTGAAACAAAGAATTAAATCTGAAAATATTTTTGTAAAAGAAAAAAATCGGATTTCGTTTTACTGGGCCGCAGCCTCACATCCCGGCCCATGGCCGAAGCCGGCCTGGCCCGCGCCCGCGTCGTCTCCCTCCCGCCCGCGCGCGCGCCCGCGCGTGGCGTCGTGGCGCCGCGGCAGCGCTCGGTCGCCGCGTGGCCGCACGCCGTCGGAGCCGCGCGACACGCGCCCTGTGGCCCCCGCAGCGTCCGCGTCCGCTTACCCCCTCCGCGCGCTCGTCCTCCTCGGTTGCTCCCTCCATTCTCCCCCTCGCCCGCTCGCAGCAGCAGCAGCAGAGCTCCGCCTTGCCATCGTCGGCTCCCGAACTCCGCAACCGCCTAGCCGCCGCTCCGGCTCACCGCCTCCGTCTCCGTCTTCGCCCTCGCTGCGCCTTGTCGTTGCGCATCCGGTGCTCGCCACAGCCCGCCAGGATTCGGCCTCCATCCGCGGTAATGGCTCGCCGGAGTTCCAGCCGAGCTCACCGGAGCGACCCGCTCCGTGGGCCGCACACCTCCACGCCACTTCTCGCCCACTTCTCGAGCGCACGAGCACCGCACTTGCACCACGAGTCTCACTGACCTCACCGCGCGGCTCCTCTCGGTCGGAGTTGGCCGGCCGACGGCATCCCGTGCCACCGAGCCGCCATGCACGCCGGCGAGCTCGATGCCGAGCTCGTCTGGCCACCCACTAGGCACCACTGGGTTCGCATCGATGAGAGGAGCACGATGGTGCCCTCCCCGTCGTCGGAGGACTCGCCGGCGGCGAGATCCCGGCGGTCCACACCGCCTCTGGTCGACTGCGGCTGACGGGTGGGCCCGTCTGACCCATGGGTCCCGCCTGTCTGTCTCAGCGTCTCGGTTTCGGGTGTCACAGCGGGGTGCACGTAGCGTTTAAAGCCGGTTTTGATTTTCGGTTTTAAAGAAATTGATTTCTAGAAAATCTGAAAAAGGCTTCTAAAAATTGTATCTCAAGATTTATAGCTCCAAAAATCATGAAACAAATTGTGAAATGTTCCTTTTGAATAGATCTACAGTTTAAAAATATCTCATATGATTTTTGTGACACTCTACTGTGCATTTTTATTTAATTGTTATATATGCTGTTATCTTAGAAAAAGTGTAGTAAATAAAATAATAAAGGGAAAAATATGATTCTTGTTACATTAGTCTTTATTAGTGATGTACTTTCTAGGAAAAATGCCAGTGAAGCATGTTCTGTGGAAAAATGTTGAAGTGTAGTTCAAATGCTTTTAATTAGTAATATCTGTTATTTTTATTATAGAGAAAAATTTGTATACAACATACATCTGATAATTTTTGTAGTATGTTGGTTTACTGTTAGTAACATAGGAAAAATGTGAAATCTGTTGTTTGACACTTTTTCTAGTATAAAATAAATTCATGCTCACAATTAGGCTATAGCTTGTTTATTTTGTACAGGCAGTTTTACTTGTGCAATTCTCATGAAAATTTAGTGGTAGGTTAGTTAGGGTAAGAGTAGTCTACTGTAATTTTTTTAGATTTTTATCTACACCAGAGATAGGTGTTGTTGTGTAACCCTAGCCAAATAGGGAATAAAAGATTATTCTTTATGAGAAATTGAGAGAAATAAAATATGTTTGGTGTATCTTTGAAGCATCATGATGCCTTGCTGATGTTATGGATGAGTTAGGTTGGTAAGCTTTGGTAGCTTAGGTTCACTTGTATGTGTAGATGGTAGGCTAACTAATAGAAGAATAAGGTGTATGTTTTAGGTTACATGTTCTTGGATGACGTTGACTACCTTGTAGAAGAAATAATTATATTCAAACTGCTCATTCCATGTGCTCATCTGCATCTCATGTCATCAAAGCACTCCACCGCATTTCGATGCATTCTTCGCATGTTTCCTTATGCACTTGCATCATACAGCATCGCAGGAGGAGTTGCAGGCAGCAGTTCCGGAGGAGCAGGCTTGGACGGATCAGCAGGAACCCCAGGCACAGGAGATGCCCGAGGAGGAAGAGTCAGGCGAGGAACTGCCAGAGTGCGTCGATCACCACCCTAGTTCGTTCGAAAAAGGCAAGCCCCGGAGCATTTTAAGCCTTCTAAATTTATAAAAAGTTATTCCTTATTGCATGAGTTATAGTTATATATTGTTGCACTAAGTTATAGGAGTTGAGTGAAACCGTTGTTGCATTATTACCTTGGCCACCAGATTATCTTTTACCCTGTTAGGTCAGGATCGAGTAAATTGCTTAGCCATGCTCAGACCGGTAGAAGTCGGGTGATTTCCTGTCACCTGCAAGTTATAGATGGATACCGGGTTATGGTTAGCTGTAATTGTGATCATGAAAAATAACCAAGTGTTGATGGATAAACGGAGACCGGGCGGAGTCTTATAGGGTTTTGGACTATAGTGATTCCGTCTGTGTCAGTTAAGGACCGATCGTTGCTCGTCCCTCTTGTCATGTTGAACGCATGCCCCACATTTAGCTGGCCGAATAAAGTACCTTTCGACCGCGAAGCTAGTGACACTTTTTGAGCCGGGATAAACTCGGGTTGGCAGACTGGTGTGGAAGGGGGGTAACGGGGACGCGAAGAGTGAGCCCAAGGTGCGTCCTGGCAGTCGGGCGGTCCCTGGGTAGTGCGATCCATGATTGTTATCCCGCGGCTTCTCGGAAAGTGTCATTGGTGATCTACGCGACCCTGACGGGGGAAGCATGGTTTGTGTGAGGAATAAATCTCCAGCTGGATAGGAATTCGATTCGAATCGCCGTCGCTCCCGGTTAGTGAGCACTTGACTCGAGCTATGGCATCGTAGTAACAATGATAAAACACTGATGGTTAAGTGAATAATGTTGGAAATGCTAAACCTGAGATGGTAACCTTTGATGTTAATGGTTAATTCAGTGATTGCTTTAGCATAGGTGCTTACCTAGATTGAATAGGTTATAATAAATATGATGAAAAAGGGCTTAAATTAGTTTACTCATAACAACTTGTGCTTTTCGCAAAGGAGTCAAGCCAATCCACTATGTAAAGCCTTGCATGCTCCTTGGTGTCATGTTATTTCTGGTTTTTGACGGGTAAGTCTAGCTGAGTACATTCTCGTACTCAGGGCGTTGTTCCCATTGTTGTTGCAGATGGTCAGATGTACTACGGGTACTGCTCCAACTGTCTGTATCCGGCGATGGGTGACAACTAGGACCTTGGGCAAGGGTCTTTCTGTTAGTCTTATCTACTGCTTTTGTGGACCATGACTATCGACTGGCACTGTAACTGAACTAAGTGTGTGTGCGTAAAATTATTTGCTTCCGCTACTTTATGTTGAACTATGTTGTAATAACTTTTATTTCCGAACTCCGATGTATCTTACCTTTATGATCAGATTTATGTATCGTGCGAATTGTGGCTGCTAAATCAGTACGATCTTGGTTGTATGTTAGTGGTTTTGAAATCCTTCGTGATTTCACGGAATCTCGGGTTATATGGGCTTAAGTTTGTTAAATTAACCGCCTCGGTGGAAGATTTTCTTACTTAATTTCGTATAATTACGTTGATCCGTTACATACGGGTCTACGTAGCATGCCTCTGTACGACGACGGGGTAGGGCAGCAAACCCGGCGTGCAGTCCTATTGCCACACCCTCTCACAACCCTGCCCTTGTCCCCATCCCACATCCACAACACTGGCTGGTCCATCTAGGTGGTGAGCACTTGAGTAGACACTCATTGGCCTACAAATTCATCTGCCATCGTTCCAAAATACTCCTATGTGACTCTAACAAACTGGTTGGTTTGCTTTCTACTTCTAGATTTAAATAATTCTTTTGGTTTCCTTTCACCTCCATGTTTATTTGCCAATGTCATTGGGGATTCTAGACATGTAGTTGCTTCACTTTTAGTATTAAATAGTTATGTGTACTGCTTTAGCTCACTTAAACGTTTTGTTTAGATATGGCTCAGATTAAGTTTAGAACCTATGCTTATTTACTTATTGAGATTATTCGGAAAATTTAACTACGCCAAATTTTATCTCTCTGCTACATGGTACATGCATGCTCCAAACAAATAAATAATTTATAGCATAACTGAATGGGTTGGTATGTCAGTGTACTGAGTGCATGCCTCTAGAAAAATATTTGCTAGCGCAGTTCAGCCAAAAAAAAAACGTACGCCTGCAGGATTTGTTATTTTGTACCGACCTTAGAAGATATTGTAACCGTTATACCATCTTCTACCTTCAAAGAAACATCACAGTACAGTTCCTCACGACCGATATAAAATATATTAAGCAACTGTTGTTATCTTTCTAAAAAAATGCATCTTGATTAGTAAACTTCATACCTATCTTAAGCATCTCTAAGAGTTTGCCAAATCAACTTGGCATCCATCTATTTTTGGCAAAACAGAAAAAATTGTGCTCCAACAGTTTGGCATCCAACTTGGCAAATTTTAGCAACTTGGCAAATCTCCCCCCTCCACGTGCATATTTGCGCGCTGAGCGCGAGCGCGCATCCGGCTTCACGTGCAAATTTAAGCGGAGCTCTTCGTTTCTTAGCGGGGCTCTTCGTCTCTTAACGGGGCTCTTCGTTCGCTTAGCGGGCCTCTTCTTATTTTACCAAGTCCAAATGACAAACTCTTGGAGAGAGTCTATTTTTTCACTTGCCATATATTTTAGCGAGTTGCCAAATCACGATATTTGCAAGTAAATTTTGGCAAACTCTTGGAGATGTTCACTGGGCTATATCCTCTTGTGCTAATTTTATATCATATATACCTCTGTGCATTTAGCTAAACACTACTAAAAAACATAAAAATGCTGTGAACTGTGTATCAGTATCGAATGACAGCAATTGCCTTTTACCTAACTGTTTAGATTCTACTGTGCGACTTCTGGACAAATAGGTGCTATTTACAAGCTGCTCAATATTTTGTTTTCAGCCTACACACAACACTGCAGCGAGGCCTCTTTTATCTAGCACTTTGGACCAATTACATATTTACATCCCGTTACTCAAGTATGGGGTCGTCGTCGTCGTCGTTATTATTATTATTATTATTATTATTATTATTATTATTATTATTATTATTATTATTATTATTATTATTATTATCCTCACCATCCAGACAGCCTGGAACATGCCAGTCAACTCCACCCAACCTCTCAAGAGACTTCACATCACGATGGCACGTACTGCCAAAGCTCTTAAGCAGTGGAAGAGAACAAAAATTGGGGACACAGCCTTGCAATTGGCCATCGTCAAGGAGGTCATTCTTCGCCTTGAAACGACACATGAAGGAAGAACCCTCACACCGGAAGAATTATACCTCCTGAGATGCCTAAAAGCACGATCGGTTGGCCTCACGCTCATCGAAAAATCTAAAATGCACCATCGATCACGGCTCACCAATATTCGCTTGGGAGATGCAAACACTAAGTTTTTCCAACTACGGGCGAACGCGAGATCAAGGAAAAACTACATCCAATGCCTACAAAGAGGCAATGGCATTCTCTTTGCCCAGGAAGAAAAGGAAAAGGAGGTTACCCAACACTTCAGGCAACACCTCGGGTCCATTGTGCATAGGCCGTTCGCTTTTAACTGGACCGCCCTGGGATACCAACACCGTGACTTATCGGGCCTAGAAACCTCATTCACGCCAGAGGAAATCAAAAGCACTATTGAGTCCTTGCCGGGAGACAAAGCCCCGGGAATGGACGGTCTCACAGGAGCATTCTTCAAGAATTGTTGGGACATTATACAGCATGATCTCACAAGTGCCATAAATCAGCTATTCAACATGAACAGCCAAAACCTCCATCTACTGAATTCGGCCAACATAATTCTCATCCCCAAAAAATCAGATGCCATCAAAGTAAGTGACTACAGGCCGATCAATTTGATCTATAGCATTGCAAAGATATTCTCAAAATTGCTTGCAAACAGACTTGCTCCAATCCTAAACGACATCGTCTCAAGCTGCCAAAGTGCGTTCATCAAGAGAAGATGTATCCAAGACAACTTTCTCTATATGCAAAACACAGTGAAGCGACTACAGAAACTGAAAATCCCGACCCTCTTCATGAAGTTGGACATACAAAAGGCTTTCAACACAATCAATTGGAGTTACCTTCTCGAGGTCCTCAGTGCTTTGGGTTTTGGGCAACGATGGAGGGAATGGATCTCGATGCTTTTTGGCACGGCCTCCTCAAGAGCCATGATAAATGGGCAATTCGGGGAGAGTTTCAGTCACAAGAGAGGGGTGCGTCAAGGTGACCCTTTATCGCCCATGCTTTTCATCCTAGCCATTGAACCGCTGCAATGTATCCTCAACTTGGTGGCTTCAAGTGGCATTCTCATGCTTTTGCAACTTGCTTCGATGAAACTAAGGACCTCGATGTATGCCGATGATGCAGCCATCTTTATTGCCCCAAATCGGGATGATCTCCTAGCAGTGAAAAACATCATTGAAATCTTTGGAAAGGCAACCGGCCTAGTTACTAATTTTGACAAGAGCTCCATCCACCCCATCCGTTGTGAAGGTCTAGATCTTAATACTATCTTACAGCCTTTCCCTGGCGCTTGCAAAGGCTTCCCCTGCCGCTACCTTGGACTTCAGCTCCACACACGGGCACTGCAAAAGATACATGTACGGCCCCTTATTGAGAAAATTAGGCAGCGCTTACCTGGATGGAAAGGGTGGCTCTTAAACCATGCTGGAAGACTAACCTTAGTCTCCTCCATGCTATCGTCCATCCCAACTTACCATCTGACCATCTTCCCCGTCACGGGCTGGGCAAGGAAGCAAATAGATAAAGTTTGGCACTCCTTCCTTTGGAAGGGAGACGACAATGCAAATGTTGGGCACTGTTTGGTCAATTTTCCAACGGTTTGCCAACCTAAAGACATAGGAGGCCTTGGTGTTACTGATCTAGTAAAGTTCAGCAGGGCATTGCGGCTGTTGTGGCTTTGGCAGGAATGGACAACGACTGACAAACCTTGGGTGGGCACAGATGCCCCGTGCAATGAAACAGACCGCCAACTTTTTAATGCTTCCACCGTCATCTAAATTGGCAATGGTTAAAAAACCAAGTTCTGGCATCATAGCTGGCTGGATGGTGAAGTGCCCAAAAATCTAGCTCCTCATCTCTTCAGATTGGTAAGAATGAAGAACAAAATGGTGCATCAAGAGCTAAACCAGGATGCATGGATCCAATCTCTGCGAAACAAAATCACAACAGCCACAACTGCAAGAATTTGTATCTCTTTGGATCCGCATTCACGACATACATCTGCAGCCAGATTTAGATGACCAAATCATATGGAAATGGACCAATGATGGGCAATACACCACCAAATCAGCCTATCGAGCGCAATTCCACGACACCTACTGCAGCTTCAAAACCGACATCATTTGGCGAGCACGTGCAGCGAACAAATGTAAACTCTTCGCCTGGATCCTCGTTCAAAACAAAATACTAATAGTAAACAACCTCGCCGTCAGGGGGTGGCCTCACCAGGACAATTGCATCTTGTGCAATGGCCCGCTTGAAACCGGACACCACTTATGCCTACGTTGCCCCTTTGCACAGGAGGTCTGGAGCAAGGTGGCGTCCTAGGAAAACTTTGGAAGCCTACAGCCGGCCCTTCAGTCCACCACTAAGTCCTTAGCCGACTGGTGGGAATCGATCTTGCCTACGACCCAGAAAGAGAAAAGACGCGCTTTCAACAAAATGGCCATTTATATTATGTGGAATTTATGGAAGGAGCGCAACCGTAGATTTTTTGACAATAAGTACTCCACAACTGTTCAGGTGGCCGGGCGAGCCAAGGAGGACATAGAGCAGCATGCAAGGGCTTTTGCAATTGTGCACTCTTAGCTCTCTGTCGGGTTTGGGCACCCTCTATTGTGTGCCTGCGGTGCTGCTGTTTTGTTTTTTTGGCCTCGTGACTGTTTTCGGCCTTAAGGCCACCTTGTACATGTAACCTCATTCCCGCTTAATTGAATGGCAGAGCTCCTGCCTTATTTTTAAAAAAATATTATTTTCCTCTACTTTATGGAAGGATGCAATCACACTCTAGCTTCGGTTGGAAAGACAATATGGTTATCAATGATGTCAATGTGGACTTGAGAAGAAATTCCACGTCTTGAAATAGCTGCCAGTGTCATTACCATCTTGAATGGACTAATGGAGGTGAATTTTCTTCTTAACTCTTAGTCTCTAATTCAACGCTGGCCTATTGTCTTTGCCATACCATAACTCATGGCATCGTAGCATGGTCACGAGGAACACAACAAACAAAGAGACATTTGGAGATTTTCGAAGGCATTAATTATTTCTGCCATTTTTACATATTGCCATTGGCATTGCAGCTAAGCCTGCTGCTTCACAGATGATTGGGTACCCTACCTGCGTCTATACAACAGTCGCCAGATGCCTACTTCCTTCGCATGCCTACACCAGGCACATGCCTACCTACCGCTACTCAATTGCTGATGACCTTCCCTGGAGACCTTGTTCGCGACCTCCTCAAAGGCTTATGCCGTGTACCCGAGGATCTCGCTGACGGCATCCTCCTCAGTCCGCGCTTCATCACCCGTGTTCACTGCGAGCGCCTGGGTAGATGTAACAGCCCCATGGGCCAAGCGGGCCCAATTCAGGTATGTGTTGAGTACTGTAGCAGGGGAGGGGGCGACTGTAGCTGCGTGCTGATGTACGTCTGGACTCCGGCTGTAGCGTTGTTGTACTGTGCAGCCGGTGTTTAGTGTCATACCATAAATCAAGGATTGCTAGACCAGCTTAAATACCAGGGCCAGGAACGCGTAGTAACCTTCGGTTAACCATTTTGAGCGAAGCGAGGACGAAAGCTCAAGCGGGTTGCTACGCAGGTGGGACAGGTTACTACGCGTCCCTAGGCCTGATATTTAAGCTGATCTGGCAATCCTTGGATTCACGGTATGTACTAAATACCGGTTGCACAGTTGGATTCACGGTATGAACTAAACATCGGTTGCACACTGTTTCACGAGCTACAATAACTTGCGTGAATAGTACCCGAGCTAAGTAACATGAATGGAGCCTGGCCCAACTCATGGCCACAGTACCATGAGTGAACAGTGCCCCCCACAATAGTACAACGGCGCTGCAGTATCGGAGTCCTGAATGTGCAGCAACACGCAGCTATAGTGCTTGGCCCACTGCCGCTGCTACAGTACTCTGCCCATACCTGAATTGTGCCTGCTTGGCCTATGGGGCTATTACAGTAGAACACTGTGCACGGCAGCTCGAAGGAGGTATTCATGGCCACGGCGTCCACCTTGGCGGTGTTCCTTTTCGCACGGCGGCACTGACGCTTCGCCCTCACCAAGGCGGCGGCAGACCTTAAAACGCAAGGCCCAACCGTTGACACGAGGATGCCTCCTACGGCACCAAATGCCGCCTAGCACCTCTTCAGTAGCCGGAATTTCTTGTCACCGACTGCAGTACAATTGCAGTTGCAGTTACAGGGCACCGTGGCGCACAGACCAGCAGTGGCGCCCGGAGTCCGCTCCGCTCCATCAGCAGGTGCAAGTGCCACCGTGGCACCGTGGTCCCCTGCAGAATGGGTCAGGGGCTCAGAGCACATGTAAACTAAACAGAATGATAGAGCTTCAACAGCCATACGTACCTTGGTCTCTGTTCGCTTGAGCTTATCAGCCAAAATCAGCCAGCCATAGAATAATGTTTTTTGTCACAACAAATCAGCATCAGTCAAAAATACAGCCAACCGAACAGAGCCTGGTGAATGACCACAGTAGCTGGCTGGAGTCGAGCTGCAGCTACCGCCATGGCGCCGTGGTCCGCTGCAGAATGGGTCAGGGGCTCAAGACACATGTAAACTAAACAGAATGCACTAAACAGAATGGCAGAGCTTCAACAGCCGTACCTTGGTGAACGACCTGAGCAGCTGGCTGGAGTCAAGCTGCAGTTGCCGTCATGGCGCCGTGGTCCGCTGCAGAATGGGTAACGGCACATGTAATGCACATGTAAATTAAATGCTAGAGCTTCAATAGACGTACCTTGGTGAACCACCACAGCAGCTTGCTACAGGGAGAAGCACAAAAGGAGGAGGAGTAGCAGGGCAGGAGCCCTGGGTGGCCCCATGTCGTCGGCCTGGCTCTGGGTAGTCACTGCTGCTGGCTCAGAGGAGGAGGGAGAGTGGAGTACTATGTAGTCGCAGCTGCTGGCTCTGGGTAGGGGTGCTCGTGGTGGCGCAAGCCGTAATATTTAGTGTCAGAGTTGCTAGTGCAGCTGAATCCACCAAGGCCTGGCACCCACCCAATCCCATCTCTTCTTCAGTAGTACAGGGTCCTAAGTCCGTACAAAATGAAGTGTGATGATTGGAGTGTAGGAGTATACTACAGGCCGGTCACAGTAGCTGTCATTTCATCACAGGTGAACATCAGTGTAACTTTTCTTCATTTTTTACATCTACTATACCACATTCATTTTTTTACATCTACCATACCGCTCACCGGTGGACACGTCGCGGTTGGTGGAATATCATTCATTCGCATCTCTTTTCCTCTAGCACATGAAAGGTGCAGTGCTATATATGCATGCACCATGTAATTCCCCATCTTTGGAGTGAACGGTGTGAACGGCGAAGCACTCATCCTTGTCGTTTTGCCCGCACGCATCAAAGGTGCAGTGCTATATATGCATGCTAGCGCATGCGTATGGCAGGTTGTGTGTAGGGGCCAGTGCCCCCCTCCCTCCCCCTCGATTGAATGGCTAGGACGGAATACGACCTTTGGTGGCACTACGTGCTTGCAATGAGTATTGTTGGTAATGAAAACAGTATTAGGAGGTGTTCGCGGCCGCGGCGTCCACCTGGCATGACGGCCAAGACGTTTAGCCCTCACCAAGGCAGCGGCAGACCTCAAAACGCAGGGCCCAACCGTCGACACGAGGATACCTCCTACGACACCAAATGCCGCGTAGCACCTCTTTGGCAGCCAGAATTTCTTGTCGCCGGCCGTAGTACAATTGCAGTTGCAGTTATAGGGCATCACGGCGCATAGACCAGCAGTGGCGCCCGGAGTCCGCTCCGCTCCATCGGCAGGTGTAGGTGCTGCCGTGGCACCGTGGTTCGCTGCAGAATGGGTTAGGGGCTCAGGGCACATGTAAACTAAACAAAATGCACTAAACAGAATGATAGAGCTTCAACAGTTGTACGTACCTTGGTCTCTGTTCGTTTGAGTTTATCAGCCAAAATCAGCCAACTATGGAACAATATTTTTCTCTCATAATAAATCAGCATCAGCATTAGCAAAAAATACAGCCAGCTGAACAGAGCCTGGTGAACGACCACAGTAGCTAGCTAGAGTCGAGCTGCAGCTGCCACCGTGGTCCATTGCAGAATGGGTCAGGGGCTCAGGGCATATGTAAACTAAACAGAATGGCAGATCTTCAATAGTCGTATCTTGGTGAACGACCTGAATAGCTGGCTAGAGTTGAGTTGTAGCTGCCGCCATGGTCCGTTGCAGAATGGGTAACGACACATGTAATGCACATGTAAACAGAATGCTAGGGCTTCAATAGCCGTACACAGGAGGAGGAGCAGTAGCAGGGCAGGAGCCCCGGGTGGCCCCTAAAACATGCCGCTCGTGGGCCAGTGGGCCGAATTCTAGTTTGGGCCAGGGGGTACTGTAGACACGAGGTACTGCAGCAAGGAGCACAGTAACTGTTGTTCAACCGGTGGTTTACTACCCCCAATGAATTCGAGGACGACTAGACCAACTTAAATAGCTAGATTAAGGACGCGGGGTAACCTTCAGTTAACCGTTTTGTGCGAAGGGAGGACGAAAGTTTTGGGTCTACTTTATAGAAGGATGCAGTCACACTCTGGCTTCGGTTGGAAAGACAATATGGTTATCAATGATGTCAATGTGGACTTGAGAAGAAATTCCACATCTTGAAATAGCTGCCAGTGTCATTACCATCTTGAATGGACTAATGGAGGTGAATTTTCTTCTTAACTCTTAGTCTCTAATTCAATGCTGGCCTATTGTCTTTGCCATACCATAACTCATGGCATCGTAGCATGGTCACGAGGAACACAACAAACAAAGAGACATTTGGAGATTTTCGAAGGCATTAATTATTTCTGTCATTTTTACATATTGCCATTGGCATTGCAGCTGAGCCTACTGCTTCACAAATGATTGGGTACCCTGCCTGTGCCTATACAACAGTTGCCAGATGCCTACTTCCTTCGCCCGCCTACACCAGGCACATACCTACCTACTGCTACTCAATTATTGATGACCTTCCCTAGAGACCTTGTTCGTGACCTCCTCAAAGGCTTGTGTCGTGTACCCGAGGATCTCATCGATGGCATCCTCCTCAGTCCAAGCTTCATCACCTGTGTTCACCGTGGGCGCTTGGGTTGAACACTGTGCATGGGCAGCTCGGATGAGGTATTCGTGGCCGTGGCGTCCACCTTGGCAGCGTTCCTCTTCGCACAGCGGCACCGATGCTTCGCCCTCACCAAGGCAGCGACAGACCTCAAAGGTGCAATGCTATATATGCATGCTAGCGCATGCGTATGGCAGGTTGTGTGTAGGGGCCGGTGCCCCCCCCGATTGAATGGCTAGGGCGGAATACGACCTTTGGTGGCACTACGTGCTTGCAATGAGTATTGTTGGTAACGAAAACAGTATTAGGAGGTGTTCGTGGCCGCGGCGTCCACCTTGGCGGCATTCCTCTTGGCACGACAGCGTCGACACTTTGCCCTTACCAAGGCAGCGACAGACCTCAAAACACAAGGCCGAACCGTCGACACGAGGATGCCTCCTAAGGCACCAAATGCCGCGTAGCACCTCGTCGGTAGTCGGAAGTTCTTGTCACCGACCGCAGTACAATTGCAGTTGAAGTTACAGGGCATCGCAGCACACAGACCAGCAGTGGCGCCCGGAGTCCGCTCCGCTCCGTCGGCAGGTGCAAGTGCCGCCGTGGCACCATGGTCCGCTGCAAAATGGGTCAGGGGCTCAGGGCACATGTAAACTAAATAGAATGATAGAGCTTCATCAGCTGTACGTACCTTGGTCTCTATTCGCTTGAGCTTATCAGTCAAAATCAGCCAGTCATAGAACAATGTTTTTCTCTCATAACAAATCAGCATCAGCTAAAAATACAGTCAGACGAACAGAGCCTAGTGAACGACCACAGTAGCTGGCTAGAATCAAGCTGCAGCTGTCGCCGTGGTGCCATGGTTTGCTACAGAATGGGTCAGGGGCTCAGGGCACATGTAAACTAAACATAATGCACTAAACAGAATGGCAGAGCTTCAACAGCCGTACCTTGGTGAACGACCTGAGCAGCTGGCTAGAGTTGAGCTGCAGCTGCCGCCATGGCGCCGTGGTCCATTGTAGAATGGGTAACGGCACATGTAAACAGAATGATAGAGCTTCAACAGTCGTACCTTGGTGAACCGCCACAGTAGCTGGCTACAGGGAGAAGCACAGGAGGCGGAGTAGTAGCAAGCAAGGCAGGAGCCCGGGTGGCCCCATGTCGTCGACCTAGCTCTGGGTAGTCGCTGCTGCTGGCTCAAAGGAGGCTCAAAGGAGGAGGGAGAGTGGAGTACTACGTAGTGGCTGCTGCTGGCTCTAGGTAGTGGTGCTCTTGGTGGCACAAGCAGTAATATTTATAGTGCTAGAGTTGCTAGTGCATCTGAATCCACTAGGGCAATTAGATTACACGGATGGGTTCCAAAAAAACTTATTTAAACCATCTATAAACCCACCAGCCATGCAAACCCGAGGCTCAAGCTAAAACACATAAAGAGCATTCTAGATTCATTCCATACAAGAATCAAATATATAGTTCCATATTATAAGCATGACGTCAACTTGTAACTTCTGATTCGATCAAAAGCAAAAAATCACATTCCATGAACATATAGACCATGGGAACCAACTGTTAGAATGTAATAGTAATAGCCCATATTGGGTGTACGGCCCATTGGCCTTGTACATTTTTTGAACTGAAACCATGGGGCAAAGCCCCCGGCGGCTTATATTAAACAAAGAGGAAAAAGGAGTTACTGAAGAGAACTTACAAAAGGGCCTAACCAGCAGTTAGACAAGAGAAAAGAAACAGGAGAAAGCTAACTAACTAACCAACAAACTAACCAAGGACCAAGCTAAAAACAAAAGAGAGAGACAACAACAACTATTTACAGAGCATTACATTGTAACCCTAGCCTATTTATGCTATATAATGAAGGTCACCCCCCTGATTAGGGTGTGCGGTGTTTCCTTACATGGTATCGGAGCTAATTACGGTCCTTTCCTTCCGCTCTCGTGCCTCCTCTGCCCGTGCATCCTCCGTGAGAACGTGCGCCACCGCACCAGCCCCGACCGCATGCGCACTCATGCCGCCGCCCCTGCCCCGCGTCGTGATCGCCAGGCCATGCGCCTCCTCCAGTCACGCCGCCACGTCGTGATCGCCAGGCCGCGCGCCTCCTCCAGTCATGCCGCCGCCTTCGTAAGCCGCACCACCTCCTTGGCTACGCGCTATAGGCCATTGCCCGACCCAAGTCGCGTCGCCCCAGACTGCCGCGCGATCTCCCTCGCGCCGCCGCCCTGCCTCGTGCCGCCTCCAAGGCCACGCGCGCGATTGCCGCTCTAGGCCGCCGCACGGATCGCGCCGCCACCCTGTAGCCGCGCCCATGACGTCGTCGTCGAGTTCCTCCTCCATAACCGGTGCCCTCGGCCCCCGGTCGTCCGGCACTATGGGGGACTCTCTTGTTTCTCCCTTCTTCGCCGCCTACGCCTCCGTCAACGTGAAGCAGCATGTCCCCATCGCGCTCAACCTCGAGCGCCCGAACTACTCCAAGTGGAAGGCGTTCTTCACCGCCCTCTGCGGCAAGTACGGGCTGCTCGGCCACATCGATGGCACAGAGGCCGCGCGCCTGACTGACCCCATGTGGTCTCAGCCTGATGCCTACATCCGCGGCTGGATGTACGGCTCCGTCGACGACATCGTCCTCGACCTCGCTATGGAGCCCGATTAGGATGCGTGTGCTCTGTATGTCTCTATCGAGGCCCTGTTCCAGGCGAACAAGGAGTCCTGCACCGTCATCCTCGAGCAGGAATTCCACAACCTATCCCAGGGTGATCTCTCCATCGACGCCTACTCCCAGCAGATGAAGCGCACCGCTGATGCACTTCAGGAGGTTGGCCACACCATCTCCAATGTGCAGCTCGTGCTCAATCTTCTGCGTGACCTTAACTCCCGCTTCGCCAACACCACCGACATCATTACCAACTCATCGCCGCTTCACGACTTCAAGTCTGCCACCAACATGCTCCGCGTCAAGGAGCTTCGCCTTGGCACCGAGGGCAAAGAGGCCTCGGCTTCCACTCTTGCCACCTCCACCACCTCCTCCTGCACTTCACTGTCCTACCGGTCCACCTCCTCTGCACCCACCAATTGTGGGGGCGGTGGCAAGGGCAAGGGTGGGCGTGGCGACAACGACAGCGGTGGCAGTGGCGGCGACGAGCGCAACTAGTAGCATGGTGGCGGCCTCAACGGGCAAGGCAGCGGCTCCGGTGGGCACCAGGCTCCTCAGCCGGCCGGCCCTTCGGTTTGCTACAACCGTTGGGCCGTCCAGTGGCCACGTCAGCAGCAGCAGCAGTGGGGTGCGCCACTTGTGCCTCCTCCGTAGGCACACACCGCCTTCACGTCGCCTCAGTTCTCCACTGCCGGCGGTCCTCCGGCTTACGGGCCTCTAGTCAGTTGGGATCCGACCAGCCTGATCGCCGCTCTCAACCAGATGGCGGTTCAGGGTGGGCCTGCACCTTGGGTCATGGACAGCGGAGCGACATCTCACATGTCCTCCAACGACGGTATTTTACTTTCCCATCTCCCATCGCCACCGTCCTCCATTACGGTCAGCAACGGTCAATCAATTCCTATTCTTAGTCGTGGCACTTCTCTTATTCAAATAGCTGATCGTCCTTTTCATCTTGATAATGTTCTTATCGCTCCCCAACTCACTCGTAATCTGTTATTTGTTCGATAGCTTACTCGCGACAATAACTGTTCAATTGAGTTTGACGCCTCTGGTTTTTCTGTTAAGGATCTGCAGACCAAGACGGTCCTCCTTCGGTGCAATAGCAACGGGGACCTCTACACCATTCCACATCGCATGCCACCTCGCTGCCATGTCATCGTCGTCTCCCTGGAGCTATGGCACTTCCGCCTTGGTCATCCTTCACCTGCCGTCGTCACTACTCTAAATAAGCTATCAGCTATCCAGTGTAATAAAGTAGCTCACCGCCTTTGTCATGCCTGTCAGCTAGGCAAACACGCTAGGCTGCCATTTGCTAGATCGGTTTCTAGTACATCTGCACCTTTTGAACTTGTTCACTGTGATGTCTGGACCTCTCCAATTTTGAGTATTTCTAGTTATAAATTTTATCTTGTGCTAGTTGATGATTATACTCATTATTGTTGGATGTTTCCTCTTCACCATAAATCCAAAGTTCATGAACATATTGTTCAGTTTGTTGCTTACGCTCACACACAGTTTAGCTTTCCTGTGCGCTGTTTTCAAGCAGATAATGGCACCGAGTTCATCAACAATGCCACCGCTACCTTCCTGGCTAGCCGCGGCATCCTGCTTCACACCTCGTGCCCCTACACATCCGCCTAGAATGGCAAAGCTGAGCGGATGCTTCGCACACTGAACAATGTTGTTCGCACGCTTCTATTTCATGCCGCCATGCCTCCATCCTATTAGGTCGAAGCTCTTTCCACCGCTGTGTTTCTGATCAACCGACGGCCCTCATCGTCCATACATAATGGTATTCCCTATCATCTCCTTCACCGCAAAATGCCAGACACTCCATCCTTAGAGTTTTTGGTTGCCTATGCTATCCAAACCTCAGTGCCATGACTCCCCATAAATTGTCTCCTCGCTCAGCAGCGTGTGTCTTCCTCGGTTACCCTCCTTCCCAGAAGGGCTATCGGTGTCTTGATCTTTCCACTCGCAAGATCATCATCTCTCGCCACGTTGTTTTTGATCAGACTCACTTTCCGTTTGTGGCTTCCAAGCCCCGAACGGATTCTTTTGACTTTTTGTTACAGGATATACTTCCGGCGCCTGCCCCGTCTACCTCAGACGTTCGGAACTCGCGGGCCTCGGTTGCGCCTGCCTCGTCTGCCTTAGACGATGTCGGCAACCCCGTTGGGTTCGACCCTGCCATCCTATGGCACGGCGCTGCCCACCAGCTGCCCCAGGCGCCTCGGCAGGCCACGGCTACCACACCTCCTCCGCAAGCAGGTGCCGTCGCCCCTGCCCCTATCCGGCAGTAGTATGGCATCCACTACAGCCGTTGTCAGCATCTGGCACCAGCTCCACAGCCGCCGCCGGAGGTACCTCCGGCCCCAGAGCCGCAGGCAGTGGTGCCTCTGGCTCTAGCACCGCAGGCGGCGGTGCCCCGGGCTCCAGAGCCTCCTGCGTGGGCGACTCATTCCCAGACGGGTTCCCTGCCGCCACCCATGCAGCGGTATGGCTTCACCACGGCGGCCTCTAGTCTGGCTTCTCCGTTGCCGATGCGAATTGGCGCGCGGCCATGGCCGCAGAATACAAGGTGCTCGTGGACAATGGCACCTGGCGTCTTGTTCCTCGACCGCCTCGTGCCAACATCATCACCGGCAAGTGGGTCTTCAAGCACAAGTATTGTGTTGACGGCTCTCTGGCTCGTCATAAAGCCAGATGGGTTGTTCGTGGGTTCTCGCAGCGGTGCGACATCGACTACGACGAGACGTTCAGCCCGGTTGTCAAATCGGCCACCATCCGGGTCGTCCTCAACATCACCGCCTCTCGCTCCTGGCTGATACATCAGCTGGTCATGAAGAACGCTTTTCTTCACGGCCATCTGAATGAGACAGTCTACTGCCAGCAGCCACCCGGCTTCGTCGACCCGGCGGCTCCCGACCACATCTGTCTCCTGCAAAAGTCCTTGTACGGACTCAAGCAGGCGCCCAGGGCGTGGCACCAGCGGTTCTCTGGCTTCGTCCAGCGGTCCGGCTTCATTGCTTCGACCTCCGATACGTCCCTCTTTGTTTACAAAGCGGGTGCCGACATCGCCTACTTGTTGCTCTACGTCGACGACATCATCCTAACAGCCTCGTCGACCTCGCTTCTTCGTCGCATCACCGAGCTCCTTCACTCTGAGTTCGCCATGACAGATCTCGGGGATCTTCATCACTTCCTCGGGATCTCTGTCACGTGTTCTGCTGATGGCCTCTTCTTGTCTCAGCGCCGGTACGCTGTGGACCTGCTCCAGCGCGCCGGCATGGCTGAGTGTCATTCTACGGCGACTCCTGTTGACACTCATGCCAAGCTCTCTGCTACGGACGGCGCTCCGTTGGCGGATGCCACTCAGTACTGCAGCCTCGCCAGTGCGCTACAGTATCTCACGCTGACTCGTCTGGACCTCGCCTATGCAGTTCAGCAGGTTTGCCTCTTCATGCACGACCCACGAGAGCCTCATCTTGCGATGCTCAAGTGTGTCCTGCGGTACATCAAGGGCACCCTATCCACCGGGTTTCACATCGGCACAGGCAGCATCACTAGCTTGACCGCCTACTCCGATGCTGATTGGGCTGGTTGTCCAGACTCTCGGCGCTCCACTTCAGGCTACTGTGTCTTCCTCGGCGACAACTTAGTCTCTTGGTCCTCCAAACGACAGACTACGGTCTTTCGTTCGAGTGCGGAGGCTGAGTATCGTGTTGTTGCGCACGCTGTGGCTGAGACTTGTTGGCTTCGTCAGTTACTTCAGGAGCTCCACGCACCCATCTCTTCGGTGACAATCGTCTACTGTGACAATGTCAGTGCTGTCTACATGACCGCCAATCCAGTTCATCATCGTCGCACGAAGCATATTGAGATAGATATTCACTTCGTCCGTGAGAAGGTTGCTTTGGCACAGGTTCGGGTGCTCCATGTTCTATTGTCTCATCAGTTCGCGGACATTATGACCAAATGGTTACCTGTACAGTTGTTCACTGACTTTAGGTCCCGCCTTTGTGTTCGTGACACTCCTGCTTAGACTGAGGGAGGGTGTTAGAATGTAATAGTAACAGCCCATATCGGTGTACGGCCCATTGGCGTTGTACATTATAACCCTAGCCTATTAGGCTATATAATGAAGGTCACCCCCTGATTAGGGCGTGCGGTGTTTCTTTACACCAACAATCTACATATACCACCACAAGCGCGTCTAGCAAAACCATATCATCTTCAATATACCATATCAACTAGTCAGTAACTCAGTATTCTATGCACATTGGTTGAGACGGAAGATCTCAGTAGTAGCAGCGGTAAAGGTATTCGCGATAGCCATATGCGAATTCTCCAGGGAATGGATGGAGCACGGCGGAGCTATGATGGCACATCTCGCAGATCTTTTCTGCCTTGCCGTGCCCACATGCTGGTGTCTCGTGTTCGAATCAAAGCGGCGATAACAGGTCTTGCAAATGCAATCCGCTGAAAAACAATGGCAGAAACACCATGTTGTGTTAGTGTGAGGGAACAGTGGAGATACAGAGAAACAGGTAGAGACAGAGATACATCTGCCATCGACGACTACCCCACCAAATAGGAAAACCCTGGACACTATAGCCTTCAGTAACTGGTTCATCTGAAAACACAAGCAGAAAAAAAAATCAGATTCACACCACCGTGTTGTAATAGAGAACACAATAATCAGACTTATTCTCCAAAAAATTTATCATATCATAGAGAAAAAAAAGGTTTACAAAATGTAATGACTGGAAGGAGAGTATTTCATGCTAGAATTTACTTAAAACACTACGAATATGCAAAAAAGGACGAGAGCCAAGGGCAGCCCCAGCCCGGGGGGGTGCGAGCTGTGCGGTGGCACAGGGCCCTCGACGTCAAGGGGCCCCAACCCCATACGTAAGCTGTAGGTATAGGAGCCCTTGATTGATGTATCCTCTTGCTACTTTGATTGATGTATGCCTAGTATATATATTTAATCAAGATTTAATTTGCTTTTCACCCCAATCTTTTTTCATTAGAATACATGGATCTAGGAATCCTTACGGAATTATGATATGATGTTAACTAGGATAGCGAATAATTCTTTGGAGTTGTATTAAAGGGCCCATCTACGAAAGGTTGCTAGACCAGTTGGTCTGAGCTTTCGGCCGCGTGCCCCGTGACCGGAGTTCGATTCCAGGTTTGGGCGAATTTTGGTCGGCGGTGGTAAAAATTCCCTCGCCTGTCCCGCATTTCACAAAGCACAGATAAATGGACCGGCCCACTCATAGGGTAACGGGCCTCTGTGTGAGGGCGGGGCATGGGGTTCGAAGGTTTTCTCGGTCTACGTGAGAGGTCTCCTTGTTAGGTGCAAAGGTCTGGGGCTGTCTAGCCATCCGAGGGCCGAGTTTTTTTTAAAGGGCCATCTTTCCAGCTTCGCTCCAGGTCTCTGAACTGACAGGACCGGGCCTGGCCAAGGGGACCCATTGACACAAAACAACATGTGGGACTACCATCCCTAATTCAGCATCAGCTCGCTATGTAGTGGTATTCTGTCATCCAATCCATTGTTATGTTTCGAATAAGTGAGAGAAGGATCTTCAGCCACAAACATGTACACTGTTTAATCAGTTGTTACAGATGCATTAAGATAAGTAGAATTGGTGATAAGTACCTAAGGGGGGTGCATGTGACGACTCCATAGAAATCACTGGTACGGTTGAGCTCAAAAAAGAAGAGAGTCCTTGGAGCAGGAAGGAAGGAGAAGCAGCCAGAGCGCTTGCGGCGAGCCACAAAGTTGCCATGAGTCCAGACCCCGATGCTGTGTGCCCTCAAGTGTTTGGTTACCTCACCAGGAGCAGGCTCGTACTCGTCGGTCTGATGAATCAAATCAACCAATGCAATGCAATGCAATGCAATGAGAGAAGAATCAATAATTAAAACAGAGAGCAATGCAAGGTGAAACCAAACATCAGGATTCTTGCATAACCAACAGCGGTATTCGTGCAGGCCGGGGCAGATCCAGGGGCCGGGCTGGGAGGCCGCAGCCCTGGTCCAGTCCATGTGACACCCAATAGCCCCATGTAATATTAGCCCATTAACAGCAAATGAAAGAAGGTCCAGCCCTGCTAACACAGGCACGCAGCGCCCCTTGGCTGCTCCCGCTCCCAGGTGCACTTTGCGAGGGGGCAATTGGTTTTTCTCGGTTGGGACTGGCAGCCCCCTTACCAATCCAGATGGCGCGCCAACTCCAGCCATCGATACAGTGATACACACAACCCTAGTCATCGAGACTCCAACGTTTCTATGCGGCTAGGCAAAGATCCAAGGAGCCGGTGGTCGGTGGTCAGCGGCCGACGCCCCCATCGGCCAGGAATAGGCAGGCAGGCAGCTTTGCTTGTGCGGTGTGCAGGCGCATGGCATTCAAGGAGCTGCCGAGCTGTTGGTGCTAGGGCGGTCGTGCACAGCTGACACCTGCTCCTGGCATGGGTCATGGTCATGATGACGGAGAAACTAACAGCAGGCAAGTAGCATGATCAGAAGGAAGACGAAGGGCAGGGGGCGATGTAAGATCCCAACTGAATGATGCATGGACGTACCTCTGCCTTCTCTCCCGATGCCTCCTGAAGTCTTCGGCGTCCATCTGCGCGGGTGGGTTTGGTACTCTCGCGGTCGCGGTCGCGGGCGAGCAAGTGGAGCGGCAGCCACCTGCAGGCACGGCGGGACCGCCGCCTCCGTCGAACCAATTAGCGCTGGTCCAACCCCGAGGAGATGACGAATCTCCTCCTCCGCTGCAGCGGCGGCGGCGGCGCCGGAGCTGATGCCGATCTCCATGGACATTGGACGGCGCCATGCATGGCTGTTTCGATCGATCGATCGAATCGATCCGATACGATCTGGTTAGGGTTGGGAGGAATTTGTTTGGTTTGTGGCTTTTCAAATATTTTTATTACTAGCAGAATGCTAGACATGAATAGTACATATTTATTTATATTTTATTCTTTCTATAAATTCTAATAATTTCTTTTATGATGCATGACACACATAATATTAAGTTAATAGTTACAATAAAATAAAAGTATCCTATATACTATTAAACCTATATCAAATTAAAATTTAAATACAAGGTTTATATATTGTATTGGTCTGTTCGCTAATCATCGGGGATTGCAAAATAGAGTTTTTCATATTGAATTTGATAACAAAGTGCTCAATATCTTAGTTGATGGTTTGATTACTTAGATCATCGGTCGATCCAAGTTCTAAAATAATAGATTTTGTTTCTAATACGCAGAGCGTGACCTAACACATTTTAGAATCAATAATTGGTAGATACGAGTTCTTACTCGTGTGAGCATGTATCATGAATCCAGTTCACATGCAAGACATGAAGGGCCGCGTGACCCAAATGCATATTGAAATCTTTTCAAGCATCTTAAAATATTATTAGTTCATTGTAAGTTGTGTTCTTAACTAAAACTACATCAAAAATAAAAATATGTATATATTGTAGGGAAGGGTCAAGCCCAAAGGACTATGATTATTTCTTTTATTATTTGTTTTCTATATTTATTTACTGAAACATGATGAAAAACAGACAAAAAAATGGTAGAAAAAAACGTCATCTGAACAAAAAAAATCAGCCAATCAGCTTATGTGATATATAAAAATATGTATATATTGTAGGGAAGGGTCAAGGCTAAAAGGACTATGATTATTTCTTTTATTATTTATTTTCTATATTTATTTACTGAAACATGATGAAAAACGGACAAAAAATGGTAGAAAAAAACGTCAACAACAACATAGCCTTTTGTCCCAAGCAAGTTAAGGTAGGTTAGAGATGAAACCCAAAAGAGACGAGAAACAGGGAGACATATAAAGGAACATAAAGGGCACAAGACAAAAAGAGGCCACGGTTCAGGCACCTTGATTGTCAATCTCCAAGCGCTCCTGTCCATAGCTAAATCCTTGGAGATATTCCACTTTTTAAGATCTCTATTAACGAACTCGTCCCAAGTTAGTTTAGGTCGACCTCTACCGCTATTTACATTATCGGCCCGCTTTAGAACTCCACTACACACCGGCGCCTCAGGAGGCCTCCGTTGGACATGGTAGAAAAAAACGTCATCTGGACAAAAAAAAATCAGCCAATCGGCTTATGTGATATATATTTAGGATGAAAAGATCGTGCATTGACTAATATATGCGGATAATATTTGGGATAAAGAAAGAAAGTCAACCAGATAGAAAATAGGCCAATGGCCAATCATTTCCATTGTTGAGTCAAGAAAAAAAAAAGCCAAAAGCCAATCGAACAAGAGTTTTACGAAAAAGAATAAAAAAAGGCTTTTCGCCTCACAGATCCGTACAGGACACGGGAGTGTACATGGGTAAAAGAGTAAAAAAAATAAAATAAAATAAAATAAAATAAAATAAAATAAAATAAAATAAAATACGTTGGTGGTTGAGTTTTTTATTATTAAAAGTTCTATTTAGAGTAGTCAGAAATCTATTTAGATTAGGATTTCTACTTCATATTCGTCTAGACGCGAGCTGTTCTAACTCGTACGTAAATAAATAAAGCAGTGCAAAATAAAGAGCATAACTCTTATCCTTTTCTATAGAGTTCTATTTAAAGTACTCAGGATTTGAGCAAACTATTTAGATTAGGATTCCCGCTCCATATTGGTCTCGACGCGAACTATTCTAACTCGTATGAGCATGAGTTATATATATAAGTCCGGACAAAAGAAACTCTCAATTGTTCGGTAGTTAGAGGAAGACGGACCAAAAAAATAGATGAACGAAAAAACAGAGCTTGAAATTTTACCTCTTTATTATTACTAGCAAACATGTCTGTGCGATGCAATGGAAAACAAAAAATCAAATGTTCAACTTATTCGCTTCAGCTTGCTGCACAGTTACACCAACTGCAATAGCTTAAATTCATATAGGTGCTATTTTTTTATGTTGTGAGTGGTTATTACACCAATCACAAATGAACAAGCTCATTAATGGAAACAAAAACGACAATGTCACATATCTATTTAAGGTTTATCCTTTTTGTAAAATTTAAAAGTTATACTTTATTTTATGATGACCATGACATTTAAAATATAGATAAACATTAGCAATAATATGACAATGCCTTATTAATTCGTGTATTGAATGAAAATAACCTTGATATATTTTTTTTCTTTCAGTATAATGAGCAAAAATATTTACTCGTAAATATATCATAACTTTAGTTTTCATACTATTCATGTGTAGATGGAGTTAGATATCAAGTTCCATGACTTCTACTGAGGACCCACAAAAAATATGTAATTTTAGTATGTCATTAAAGTCGGCAAGGTCGTATCAAGAATTGATCTCTCTGTTGACAAGTGTGAAGTATGAGAAGACCTTTCTCAATTTCCATATGTCATCCCTTGTCGAAACTTGCTCCGGTATATACAAACAACTTAGAGATTTACATTGGTATATAAGGATAACTTCGAAAAACATTTAATTGATTAGATTAGATGACAAACTTTTCAAGATTTCAGTTTACATTAGATGACAAACTTCTCAAGATTTCAGCAGTTTGATTAGTTAAGCCATTAGTTGATTCATGATAATTAGTTAAGTCATCAATCGATTCATCTTATAATAATAATTTATTTTCTAATCAAAATTACATGGAACAACTTCATGATAGAAATATTTATTTAGTAGGTAATTGTTGCAGTTTCGAGGGCCCATAATACTGTTTTATTATTATTTTTTATCTGTATAGAAAAGCAGATTTACATATTTGAAAAAGAAAAATCAATTGATTCATCTTATAATAATAATTTATTTCCTAATCAAAATTACATGGAACAACTTCATGATAGAAATATTTATTTATTAGATAATTGTCGCAATTTAGAGGGCCCATAATATTGTTTTATTATTTATTTTTTATATGTATAGAAAAGCAGATTTACATATTAGAAAAGAAAATGTTAAAAATCATGAAAAAGAAGGCACAGGACGCCACACACAATCCGCTAACGAGGGAAGGTTTTCCTTCAGAGGGGACGTACGGAGGATTTGCCATGAGACAGGCCATACGGACTACATTTCTGAACTGGAGAAAAAAAAGAGAATAAACTGAGATGGAATATATTTTCTAATTTGTACTTGTATTTTTTCCTATTTGAGTTAGGGTTTCTATACAACATATTTAGAATTAGAGACATATATTTGGATTAGGATTCTTACAACTATCTATATTACTTTAGGAACTCTATCCAATATATATCACATAAATATTGGAGTTCCAGAGATATAAATAATATCCATATTCACAAAGTTAGTTAGGGGAAGACGAACCAAACAAATGGATAGACGAAAAAATAGAGCCTAAAATTTTGCCTTTTATTATTATTATTAGGTATAGATATAGATATAGATTAGGTATACATATAGATTATGATATGATAAATGTTAGATGTTTTGGGCCATGAGCCAAACAATTCTAAATAAATACTAAAGGCCCACTCACACATGCATGTATATATGGAATGGTGGGGGACTTTAGTCCCACATTGCTACTTTAAGAGGAGTGAGGCCAACTTAAATAGTTGAGTCATCTCTATCTTGTTGAAGTCATTGGGGAGAGGAAAAGGAAGAATCAAACGTGCGCTCGCTCGTCGGGCCGGGCCAATGGGCGTGCACGCACGACATGCGCGTGAATGGTCCGGTGATTTCTCGCTCCGACCCTTGCGGGTGTGCGGCTTTCTTTTGCCACTCGTTATTTTTACATGCATGGAGAAAATTGTGCTACCTATTTGGTAAGCAATTATTCTCGTATTATGGTAAATGCACAAACGACAGGTCAATTATCATAATGCTGTGATTGAGCAGCTAATTACTTTCCTTAGCTGCGACGTGTGTATAAATATAGGGCGAGACGTCGTCCTCGGTACCAAAGAGTTTCATCTCTTCCTCACCACAGTGCTACGCTGCCGCCATCTTCCCCATCCCGTCGCCGACGTGCCATCGGTGCTGGGAGAGCAGGCTCTGAAGCCTACGTCTCCTCACGTCCCTGCACGGGGTAGGGAGCGTATCATGTTTTTAGGAAGCGACGTCGCGACTGCTCGCTGGACGTCTTCTTCCCTCTACGCTCCGAGTTCGCCGATCTCCATCGCCAGTCTTCTTCTTTCTTCACGTCGACAACCCCACTGTAAGGATGTTTATTCTCCTTTTGTTGTTCGTTCTTGTATCCTTTCTGTTACTAGCACTAGATGGCGTGACTTTGTCTCAGATCGTAGTGCTAGTGTTGAACCACATTTCTATGTTTCATGTTGTTGGTCTTTTCCTGATTGTCGGAATTAATTTATGCATCGCTAAATCGCTTTTCTTTCCAACAATCCAAAAACCTGATAGGCATTTAGCGATGACTAAGGGATATACTGATGCGATAAAACCAGAGAAGTTTGCTGGTGTGAATTTTAAGAGATGGCAGACGAGGGCCCAGTTGTGGCTCATGGCTATGGGTGTTTTTTGGGTCATGGGTAATCCTCCCGCACTACCTCTCGGATCTGAGAAAGAGGTGCAAGAGTTTACTGCGGCTACAACGATTTTCGTTGGATGCATCCTTAGCATTCTCTCTGACCAGCTGTGTGATGTTTATATGAACATCAAGAGTGCTGCTGAACTGTGGGAGACACTTGAATATAAGTTCGGTGCTGCAGACGCTGGACATGAACTGTATGTGATGGAGAAGTGCCACGACTTTAAAATGGTTGAAAACCGTTCAGTTGTGGAACAAGCTCATGAGTTCCAACTTATTGTGACGGAACTCGAACAGCTCGGACATGCTTTGCCTGATAAGTTTGTGGCCGGTGGCATCATTGCCAAGTTGCCTCCATCTTGGAGGACTTTGCCACATCTCTAAAACATAAAAGACAGAAGATCTCCGTTGAGGATTTGTTGGCTGGTCTTGATGTTGAAGAGAAGGCTCGGGCAAAGGATGCTCCACCAAAAGCACCCGAACAGTCCAATGCTAATGTGATGCAGCATGCTGGCAAGAACAAGCAAAAGGTTGTCCAGACTACTCAGTTCAAGAAGAAGAAGATGAACATGGATGAAGTTGTGTGCTTCGTGTGCGGTGAGACTGGACACTTCGCCAAGAAGTGCAAGAACCGCAAGGGCGAGAAGAATCAGTAGGGGCTGAAATCTGCCAACGTGACTATTGGCGATCCTAGCGGATCTGGGTATGGTAATTCTTTACCTAGTGTATTCTCTGTATGTCAATCTAATGATTGGTGGATCGATACAGGAGCCAATATTCATGTTTGTACTGATATCTCTATGTTTTTATCTTACCAGGTCGCACGAGGTTCAACCATCATGATGGGGAATGGCTCGCATGCTTCTGTTCTTGGTGTTGGTTCGATCGATCTGAAGTTTACTTCGGGAAAGATCGTGCGGCTCAAGAACGTGTTGCATGCTCCCTCAATAAAGAAGAACCTCGTTAGTGGATCCCTCTTGTGTCGAGATGGGTTCAAGTTGGTATTTGAGTCTAATAAAGTAGTCGTCTCGAGGTATGGCCAATTCATTGGCAAAGACAGTAGAGGTTTGTTCCGCTTTTCACTCTCCGAATTCTGTAATAAAGTTGTGAACCATGTGTGTGATTCGAACAATTCAGTGGCTGATATATGACATTCATGTTTGTGTCACATTAATTTTGGTTGTATGTCGCGTCTATCTAGTATGAGTTTAATTCCGAATTTTTCTATTGTCAAAGGCTCTAAATGTGTGCAAGCAAAACAACCTCGTAAGCCACACAAGGCTGTAGACGAGAGGTGCACGACATTGTTAGAGCTCATACATTCTGATATTTGTGAAATGAATGGTGTGTTGACAAAAGGAGGGAAAAGATACTTTATAACTTTAATTGATGATGCAACTAAATATTGTTATGTGTTTCTTCTAAAAACTAAAGATGAGGCGCTAGAATATTTTAAGACTTATAAAGCTGCGGTAGAGAATCAACTGGAAAAGAAAATTAAACGTGTTAGGTTTGATCGTGGCGGGGAGTATTTTTCCAATGAGTTTGATCTTTTCTGTGCGGAGAATGGAATAATTCATGAACGGACACCTCCATATTCGCCTCAGTCTAATGGGGTTGCCGAAAGAAAGAACCGAACGTTAATGGACTTGGTGAAAGCCATGTTAGGAACATCTGGTATGGCTAAGGCATGGTGGGGGAGGCTGTTTTGACAGCATGTCATGTTCTAAATAGAGTTCCCACTAAAAATAGTGATATGACTCCGTATGAAGGATGGAAAGGAAGGAAATCATCACTCCATTACCTTAATTGGTCTCCACTGAATCGCTGGTATATTAACAGTAATGTGGTACAGGGAGTATGACTCGCGTGCCCTGGGATGTGGTGGGGGATTGTTATATGTTTTAGGCCATGAGCCAAACAATTCTAAATAAATCCCAAAGGCCCACTCACACATGCATGTATATATGAAATAGTGGGAGACTTTAGTCCCACATTGCTACTTCAAGAGGAGTGAGGCCAACTTAAATAGTTAAGCTATCTCTATCTTGTTGAAGTCATTGGGGAGAGGAAAAGGAAGAACCACACGCGTGCTCGCTCGCCTCGCCGGGTGGGGCAGGGCGGGGCCAATGGGCGCGCACGCACGACATGCGCGTGAATGGTCCGGCGATTTCCCGCTCCGACCCTTGCGGGTGCGCGGCTTCCTTTTGCCACTCGTTATTTTTGCATGCATGGAGAAAATTGTGCTCGTATTATGGTAAGCGCACAAACGGCAGGTCAATTATCATAATGTTGTGATTGAGCGACTAATTACTTTCCTTAGCTGCGATGCGTGTATAAATATAGGGCGAGACATCGTCTTCAGTACTAGAGAGTTTCATCTCTTCCTCACCACAGTGTTGCGTTGTCGCCGTCTTCCCCATCCCGTCGCCGACGTGCCATCGTTGCCGGGAGAGCAGGCTCCGAAGCCTACGTCTCCTCGCGTCCCTGCACGGGGTAGGGAGCGTATCAGGTTTTTGGGAAGCGCCGTCGTGACTACTCGCTGGACGTCTTCTTCCCTCTACGCTCCGAGTTCGCCGGTCTTCTTCTTTCTTCATGTCGACAATCCTTTTGGTGTTCGTTCTTGCATCCTTTCTGTTACTAGCACTGGATGGCGTGACTTTGTCTCAGATCGTAGTGCTAGTGTTGAACCACATTTCTATGTTTCATGTTGTTGGTCTTTTTCTGATTGTCGGAATTAATTTATGCATCGCTAAATCGCTTTTCTTTCCAACAATAAATAATAAAGAGTAAGAAATCTACTACGAGACGGATGCGGATGGAGTCGCCTTTCTCTCCCTTGTGAGTTGGCCATTCTGAGTTGGCCATTGGGAAATTCTCACGGAGGAGGGCACTTCTGAGTTGGCCATTGGGAGACTGGCGAGATATTACGGCGTCCCGGTGGAAGGTCGTTGAGCTGACTTACCGGAGGGTGTGGTGGTGGTGGCGCCCAACAAGAAGGCCGGCTACGCTCTGGGAACTTCTCTCTTGTCGTTCGAGTCGACACGGCTTGCTGGTGCAGGAGCACTACCTCACCCCTCGTGACGCCGACGAGCCGTACCCGGCCGCGACTACCTTACGGAGAGACTGAGCACGGGCAAGGTCATCCCGGCTGCCCACGCAGTTGTCATCTATGGTTACCACTGTCCTGCAGGAGATGTTCGCAGTCTGCGTCTATTGTATCAGGATAACATGAAGGATGCTCCGATGCGGCATCTCATGCACCCCGATGCTGTCCAGGATTTCCACGTATACCCATCATCGACAGACTCGTATTCAGCGCGCAGCCCAAAGAGTCGCAGGATCTACTGCACCCGAGGCCACCCCCGGTTACTGTAGAGTCGGGTTTGTGGGACAAGATGCGTGATATCTTTATGTATGCATTAGACATTTAGACAGTCGATTGATCACTATACGAGTTTTAGTCATTAACTAGAAACAACGGGCGGCGTTGCCGCGCGGCCGCGTAGGGTGCAACTAGTTGTATAGGAGCTGGATCTATTGTTGATTAATCTTTTACTTTTTGAGGATAAATAGCATACAACAACGGATGTTATTGAAATGTATTTTCATAATTTTTTTGAAATTTTGAAAATGTGCAACCGCGTTTGTATTTGTTAAGAAACTGGAGGGACCAAGCCTACAGTTTGTCAAATATTATTGTATAGATGCCAATTGAGATCTGCATCATGAGTATCTGAAAGTAAATGATTAAAATACTTAAATATATGAAATGGATATAGATGGAGAAATTGAATCGCTAATGCTCAAATGTGGCAGAGCGTTCTAAACCTTTGAGAAGCAAGCTTTCCAAAAACAGTTTCAGTGCCTGGTAATGATAGTTCGATGGTCAGTTGAAGGATTTGCTATGCAAGCATTAGATTTGTGCATATGCCACTTACTGATACAACTGGGGCCAAAAAATTCATGAACTTCATATACCACTGTCAGCTGAGTTTAGTAATGAAAAGGAAGATCAAGGACCTCGTACTTCAGAGTCCACCGTGAAAGATCAGGTTTATCTTCACAGACCAGTAAAACTGAACAAAGTACATATCAACATTTATTGCATCTAGTTCTAGCTGTTTAGCATAATTATAGGGTTTTCTAGGCCATACATATAAGAATCATCTAGACCCTGAACCTTACGAGAACAAGTCAGGTCTTGCGCTTGCTCTTGCTCTTGCCCTGCAGCTGACGCTGCTCGCCTTCCCCTCACATCTTCGCCTCATCCAACACCGGCGTGAGAAATTACAAACATTAAAAGCACACAGCGAAGAATAAGCACATTTAGAAAGCTTCAATTTGAGTGAAATCAAGAAAAAATTGGTACAAGACATGTAAAATAATGTCGAGTTAGTGGTGAATACAAAATAAAACACTCTGGCATCTAGCTAAGGGCACGTTTGTTTCTGGACGTGCTTTGCCTTGGTTTGCTGACACGGGAAACGATAACCTTGCCCAAGCAAGCAAATTCATCGCCTTAATTTCAGTCCATAAATGCCAAATGTTTTGCGGCCTAACCTCATTTGGTCAGCACAGGTTAAGATCCTGGCAATAAACATAATAACATTGCACGCAACAGTGTTGCCGAGGAATGTCTTCCAATATATCCTAACCATTTGAGTAGCAATTGCAAGACCATTAGATCAAGCTTGAATAAAACTATGTTATTGTTTTAAGATAAGAGAGAGAGGGAGCGGGCCGATAATGTAAAGAGCGGTACAGGTCGACCTAAACTAACTTGGGACGAGTCTGTTAAGAGAGATCTTAAGGAGTGGAATATCTCCAAGGATTTAGCTATGGACAGGAGCGCTTGGAGATTGGCAATCAACGTGTCTGAACCGTGACCTCTTTTTGTCTTGTGCCCTTTATGTCCCTTTATGAGTTTCTCTGTTTCTCGTCTCTTTTGGGATTCATCTCTAGCCTACCCCAACTTGCTTGGGACAAAAGGCTATGTTGTTGTTGTTGTTGTTGTAGAGAGAGGGAGCGAGCAAGAGAGAGACACTTTACAAAGGCGAAGGCAAGAAATCATTACCTTTCATAGTTGATGAGAACATGTATAACATGTGGCATACTGACATGTGATGGGAATTGCAGTGGTTGTAACATATACACATGTAGGTTTCATCAGATGTTCAGGAATACAATGGTAAGCCGCTAGCAGCATTCAAGCTTTGACAGTGGCAGTCCAATTCCACGAACTTCCTTCACGTCTGGAATGTGAGATTGAAAGCATGTTTCAGTGCTTTTGAGAAAATAGCATTATTGTTTTAACATGAGAGAGAGGGGCGGGGGTGGCGGGAGAGCGAGAGAGAGATCTAAACTTTATAATATATGGTACTTCACACTTTGCAATGGTAAAGCCAAGAAATTATTAGCTTTCATTGATTCATTGATGATGAGAACGTTTATAACATGTGACGTACTGACATGTGATGGGACTTGCAGTGGTTCTAACATATAGGTATGAAGGTTTCATCAAATGTTCAGGAATGAAATGCTAAGGCCATGTTTAGTTACCCTCAAAATTCCAAGTTTTTTCACTCTCTCTCCATCACATCAATTTTTAGCCGCTTGCATGGAGTATTAAATATAGGTAAAAAAAATAACTAATTACACAGTTTAGTTGGAAATCACGAGATGAATCTTTTGAGCCTAGTTGGTCCACGATTGGACAATATTTGTCAAATAAGACGAAAGTTGTACTATTCATCCGGTTGAAAAAACTTTCAATCTAAACAAGGCCTAAGTGACTGTTAGCATCGGAAACGTCACTTTTACTCTAAAAAGTAACAGTTCCTTCAGGTAGCATCAGGCTTCATAGTGTAACTGAAAAAGCATCTACAAATAATAGGTAGTAGTGCACATAATATGGTGTGAACACACCATAATGTTATTATTTTGTATACCTGGCTGGATTGCCTTGCAATATATTATCAGTGTAGCTATGGTATGGTGAAAATAAATTAAAATTATATGTTCACTGTTGTCTGTGATTTGAGTGAGTGCTATGATTACCAGAGTTTAGGTCGACAGATGATGCTCCATGTTGAAACAGCTTGGTCCTATATGTAGCCACTCTGAATTCCGTCCATGGTGCAGAGTCTAAGTCAAATTGATTGGTACCATTTCCTGCAGCAAGAAGGAAAACCAATGGATATTTATGTACATGCATACTGAAGCTGGAAAGATAGCACCTGATGAGGTATACAAAAGTAGCACAAAGGAATAGTTACATGACTGCAAGGCACCGACTTGACGCAAGAAGAGTCCTTTTGGGCATTTCATCGAGCACTTGAAGGGCAGAGAACACCAAAAGCAAAGGAAACAGCAGATGGGGAGCTCATGGTGCATAGAGATGAAGCCATGAAGGAGAAACAATCGAAGACACACCACAAAGGAAGAGGCAGTGTACCTCGCCGTGCACGGTAGATCAGGGCTCGAGTGTCATCCGCACCACGTGGGGAGGTGCGCCGCCCGGGAGATGCGCGCCCGCGCAGGTGGCCTATTGGTAGGCACGACGACGGGTCAGCACCGGGTCAGGCACGGGAGCGGCCCTGGGGTGGACACGATGACGAGCGGAGGCATTGTGGGACGGAGGGGGCGGGACGACCGCCTCGAAGCTCGTCTGCGGCGTTTTCGGCCGGGCGGAGGCGAGGCCGGCGACGAGCGGTGGCGCTAGGGCACGCCTGGGCCAGCGCAGACTCGCTGGTGCCCACACCGAGGCCTGGGATGGCCGGTGGCGAGGTGGCCACGCACGTAGGCGGCCGTAGCAGCTGCCGCTGCTGTCCTCCAACCGGAACCGGCCGGTAGGGGCGTGCGGGGGCACTGGCCGGGACGCGTGGGGGGGCGCCCGGAGGGACGGCCACGGCGGCAGTGGATGACCAGCCGGCGAGCTGCGCCGGGCACGTGCGGTCACAGGGCCGGTCACTGCTCGACGAGAGGCGGGCCGTGGCATGCTCCCCGCGCGCGTCGGCGCTGCGGCACCGGCTCAGCACGGCCGTGGGGTCGGCGAGAGCGAGGCAGGAGGGGTGGAGGGCGATGGGGAGGTGCTCGCCACCGTGTGCGGAAGCTGAGGCCCAAGGCACGAGGCGCGGCGTAGCCACGAGTTCGAGCAAAGGCTCTGGAAATGTCGGTTCATGCGGGCATTTGGCCGGTGCTCAAGCCGTCCGATCAAGATCCAACGGCTTTTGATTTTCTGCTGACGTGGCCCGATCCCTCATCGAGCTTTTGGGAGCAGGATTCCTATGAAGAAGATATAAATAATAAACAGTTCTAGCGACGTATTGACCAATCGACATGGGCCGGACTGGCTGTGAATTGTAGACATAGGCCGGACTGGCTATGAATTGTAGTAGGAAAAGCCTAGTGGACCTATAAACACTACCAACTAGTGGGCCTATAAGTATGTATGTTGATGGGCCTATGAACACTAGATGTCAGATTCCTCGGTGTCCGACGATGTAATGGGCGATGGTCATCTTTTCTAGCCGGGTCGTTCAGCGGTTACAAAGCAGGTCGGGGTCGACGTGCTACACAAGACGGCAACAAAAAAAAACTTTGTTTCTTCGCCGGAGAGGTCGGCTTCAAGCAGTGTGCTCTGGCCACCGGAGGCGAGACAGACCGAGAGAAGTTTACAAGGACCGAGTTGTAATTTTCTTTCCTTTCAAGGGTGTTCTTGTAAGATTTGGGCTATAACCACCCAAAACTTTGTGAAATATAAACCCGGTTTTCTCAACAAAAAAAACAGATATATATTGTATTTTTAGATAGAAACGATTTTGTTACTAATTTCGTGAATTTTTTTTCGAACTTAATTGATTACGAATTTCTAATAAATTAAACCAATTTTATAATTTAAGAAAACACAACCTACCTTTGAAACCAGCTATTATCCGGTACTCGTACTTCATCAATGGTTAAATATTTCTGGATCAACAGCTGTATATCGCCCAAAAAAAACACACACCTTGACTATAGTAGTTAGGAAAAGTCTATAGCGGAAGCAGACACATAGCAAATCAGTAGGTGGGTTAGTTAATACAGTACGACCCAAAGTCATGATATCAAGGCAGCGAATGCACTGGCAGCTAGCATGAGTGATGCAACTTCGATTAGCCCTTGGATCAAAAGAATATATGTGACATTCACTAGATTACTTCTCAAACAAAAAACAAGTACACGGCTTTTGGCTAAAAATCTACAGCATGACTTCCTAATTCTGGAACACAGCTCCCCATTGGATGTCTTCTCGGGCCATGCATGCCTAACAATGGATCAATGTTTTCCATTATATACAGTCGCCCCCACAGGTCCTAAAACAAAACGGGGGCGGCGATGTATTCTACACCAACACCAACCTAAAGCCATGATTTCCACCTTGTGGTACAGAACTCCCAAAGAATTCGATGTAGTTGGTGTTTTAATTTGGACACAGCACAAATGTCAAACACCATCACTTCAGTGCCAACAAGTGAGACTAATCCCCTTTGCCAAAAATAATCATACATGCGTCAGCTGTCATCATCTAAAGACCCAATGTAGGTCAGTTCTGTCCTCCTCACCCTCACAGCACCCTTAAGCCAGCTGCACGCTTTCAGATTAGCATGGTCACCCGTCACTCCACTCGCACCATTGCTTCCAGATGTTGTGGAGGGGCAGCTTGTACCATCTTCGAGCAAGTTCCACGGATCTACCTCCATTTCAGGATCATGAGAAGGCAATGCTGCCTTGCTTCTGCTCGAGACATTAGTGGGCACCCAACTCACAGAAGAACTTTTCTGTTGAGGACCTGCACCAGATGTACTGCTCTGGAGTGGTGTTAATGCAGCCAACGACAACTGAGGAGGTTGACATTGCATAGAAGGGTGCCGGGATGGTGGAAGAAGAGGCATGGCTGCTTGGATCCTTCGCCTGATTGTTTCAGGCAATTCCATGTGATCCAGCGTAGACTGCAAGATACAAAAAAATTAGAACAAAAGAGGCCATGCTGCATGAAATTAATATAGGTACAAATCAACTATTGTAAAAGGAAAAAAAAATAAAGCCCTAAGCCAATCACTGTATAACAAAGACTAAGGAAAACAACTTTGTGCAGAAAGATGGAACAGCCTAAAAGAAAAACTAGGGTATGCATTTATGAATTCAAGCAAATGAACTAACCTGTAAGAATTCGGCTGCTTCATTATCAAATGTGGAGAAATCTCGTTGAGTTCTAATTGTCGACCTAGAGGCTGACCTTGACTTCAACCAACTTGGTTTGTAGCTGCCAAGCAGCGCATGGAGAACGCATAAAAGCCTCTCAAAAAGACTTTCACCAGGCCGATCAAGCAGGACATCCAGGGGAGGTTCCAGCAAGGAATCCATCTCCCGCCTTAAAGCAGTTGCATTGGTAGGAGGAAGGGGCAAATCTGCATCTTCATAAATCATCCGCGTTGCAAGCAGGCCTAGAATTGCAGAAGCAAGTGTTTGTCTCATGCTCCTAAGAATTTTCATAGTCAGTATGTGTAAGAATAACAGTGAACATTTGCTATCAAAGGAAAGTATCCTAACGATAGCCTAGGAAACTAAAGGGAGCAACCAATCAATTATCCGAAACGGGAAAGGGCTACAGAGGAAGTTTACAATACTTGAGCACACTGCTATAATCTAGTGAAAGTAGTAATAAATGTCAAGCAAATGGAAAGAACTAAGGTCACATTCATCTTTCTAATTGACATATTTGTCGTCAGAAATTTACAGTTTTGACTCAGTTCACTTCATTAAAAAAACCACATTTGCAGATACTGCATTGCGTATTAAAAGTGCATCACTAAAGCATTTATAACAAGTAACACAAGGATTCATAACCCCCCTTCAGGACAGGCTACTGGATAGATCAGATGGTCACTGACAAATTGTGTACAGAACATAGGATGGACAGTAGACAAGCATGATTTAGTGATGTAATATTCAAGCAAACTCTTCTATATAATATAAAATGTGCTCATTTTTCCATCATATTTGAACTGCTGTACAAGTGATTCCAGTACAAAAAAAACATTCAACAATGCCGCACAAAGCTAGATCATTTGACATAAGTACAATCTATGACAAACCTATATGTATTACTATCGAAAACCCATGTTGGATCAAATACTGAGGTCAACTCTAACCAAAACATGTAAACGTACCTGTCTGCCACGATTACTGGAAGCAATCTAATGATGAATTGGAGGCGTAACCACAATGCTGCCCGCAGAGCAGAAGCCGAAGGAGGACTTGGGTCATTACCAACCGGAGCTCTTCTGCCAATGTTTGGGCTTCCACCTCGAATTCCTTTACGACCACTTGATTTGTTTGATGGCACTTCATTTCCTAAAGGAACTGAACCAGCTTGTTTAGCACCATTCCGTGCTATTGCTTTGATGTGTTCACTAATAGCCCCCATCTGTTTGATCAAATCACCAGAAAGTATACCGCGGATATCAGCAGAACTTCTGTCAATGCATGGCAATACTAATTCAGCAAGGGCTTTCTCAGTTAAATATTTATTTATTGATCTAATCGCATCAAAGCTTCTATCAACATTATGAGGGGGAGTCTTGCTAGGCCTTTTAGCGTCAACAGTGTCATCCACAACTTCTCCTTCTTCAATCGATGTGACTTCCAACTTCCTTTTTGCAGCTTTATTAGCAATGACATCGCTAAGCAAGCTGGACCAACCCCATGGTTTCCAAACCTGTGCCTTTGTTGAAAGCCCTTTTCGTTGGGCAATATGAACAAGCTGCTGTCTTGTTGACCTGCGGCCAAGAATAGCATCTTGCCCTTGTAAAATCCATTTTACATCCATAACAAGCGACTCCTGAAGCTTTCCAAGAAGGTGGACAACTTCTGAATAGAGAGGAGCAGCGTCAGGTCTAGCAAGTAGCCTTGATAGAATGACTTCAGTAAACCCTTTTTCACTATCAGAAAGGGCAAAACCCTCAGCATTAGGGGATAATGACCGAAGTGATTCAAGTGGTGTCTTGCCTGCTGCAACTTTTTCCATAAGAGCCTGTTCATCTAAAAGAAGCCTCATCTCAACCCATTGCCAATGGAACTTTGCAGGTTGAAGAGTATCAAGAAGTTGCATAAGCCTCTTTGAAAGCTTTAATTCATTATCTTTGGGGTCACAAGGCTCTGAAGTACCATCCCCCTGAATAGTTGGTGTGTTGCAATCAATAAGAGCGTCCAGAAAAAGCCGGGCACGGAGAGGTATAAATGGCAATATTTTTGAATTCCTGTCCGGGCTATGACTTTCAAGCATTGCTGCAAACTCTGAATCACCAACATCAGAAGCCAGAAGGTTATACAGCCGATGTGTATTACGGAAGCAGATCTCCCGAAAAGGTTGATGTCTGGTAACATCGCTTATTGCGTTTGACAGAGACTGATAAAGCTGTGGATCTTCACGGTTAAAAATATATCGTCTCCAAAGAACCATGGCAAAAATTGAGTAGGCCGGAGGAAAGATTACACTTAGAGGAAGCATCTGCTGCAACCTTGAGAGTGCAAGAATGTATGAATCTCCAAGAATATCTGCAATAAGCCCATCATAGACAGTTCTGCAGTTCCCCAATAGAATCCTAAACCAATGTACCGAAACTTCTGTGGAGTTTTCAATCCTAAAAGTTCCAGTAGGACGGGATACACCATTCGTACTTGATTTCAAACCTCTCAGGAGCTGCAGAATATCCAAACCATCTTTTATTTTTAAAGCAGCAACCATCCGCTCAAGACTAACAGCTCCATGAACAACAGCCCCCACAACAAGAGCAGAAACAGCAGCAGATACTTTTGCAGCTCTCCCAACAAAGCCTTTCCCTGAGTTGCTGAGATCACTTGTATGATTTCCATATGCATCATGGGCCTCAGGAGATGGTTGAAACTGATTGCGGTGCATCTTTGGAGGAGCAAAAGCTGCTGTAACAGTCGCAGAAGTTTCAACAGCCAGAGCTATTTCAAATGCGCGGCTGAAGCGGTCCCCAAGAGTTTCTTTCAGTAAGCAAAGAGAATTGATGTGGACACGCAAAGTGTGCCGAACAAAATTTAGCGAATTACTCACAGAATTAACACCTTGATAGTTACCTCCTGCAAAGTCCAAATGTTTTGCTATCACATGCCCAGCGTTCACAACAATTGCAGAAACAGCAGAAGCAACTGTTGAAAGGTCTCCATCTGGATTTGCACCCCCATTTTGCCTGATACAATCTACTAAGCCCGAAACAATGTCATGTGCAATTTGATAGCTATCTTCTTTCTCAAAAGTGGGTGGATTCCTGGGAGCTGCAAGAACTTTCTTTTCCTTCAAACTGCGCTGAACTTCATCAGCTTGCCGTTGCACTATCTCTTTCATATTCTGCACGAGTCTTGAACTCCTTCCATTCAACTTTTGGCGGACCTGCTCATCAATCTCCTCGCCTGCTGAAACCCCCGAAGAAGAAATCAAATCACCATCAATGGACCGCCCATTATCAAGCTCAGCTAACAGGCGCTGATCACAAGTGGTCCGAAAGCTTTTTTCCCACTTGGCCACACCAGCCACATCTCTGTATTTCTTCAAAAAATATCGGACATAAGCAAAAGCTGTTGAACCAGGATGCCTGACAGTTGCTGACACAGAATTTCTGTTCACTAAAGCACTTAGAACATCAGGCAAGATGTCACTCGCAAGAAGTATGTTCTCGTACCTGCAAGCATTGCACAATAAAGATATCAAAACCATATAAAATCATAACAAAGTTGAACATTGGAATGCAGCCATTACAACTGATGGACAAAGAGTCTTGTCTACCTGCTAGCTGAAACTCCTGTCTACCTGCTAGCTGAAACTCCTCATTGATACAACAGTACCAATTCTCATTTTATTTCCTAATTAATTATGTAGTGTATGGATTAACCTACATCTACCTATGAGGCAAACTGTTAGGCATGACACTCTTAAACCTTTTTACATGGTCGCATCATAAATATCTACTAGGTGATGCCCAAAGTTGGTCTCACTGTGTGCATGGTCCCCTCTCCACACATGGACTGCATTTTCTAAGACAACCCAAAATAGCAAAGCAAGTTTAGGTGACACAAAATAGTATGATGGATACCAAATAACTTCTCGACTCTACTATTCTTTTTTGAGATAATTTTTATCTTTTAGAAAGAAAGGTTTAATTGAACACTCAACAAGGACTCTCATGGTGAGTATATATATGGGATCATTAACAACTAAAGCATGTCTATGCATTAAAACCAGAATAAAAAAGCAGATCTCAAATTGTAGATATCGCAAAAAATAACAAGGATGCAAAGTTTGCATACACTGCTCCCAAATGAACTCAAATCACACATACAACAAATAACAACATAGCCTTTTGTCCCAAGCAAGTTGAGGTAGGCTAGAGATGAAACCCAAAAGAGACGAGAAACAGGGAGACACATAAAGGGACATAAAAGGCACAAGACAAAAAGATGTCACGGTTCAGGCACGTTGATTGCCAATCTCCAAGCGCTCCTGTCCATAGCTAAATCCTTGGAGATATTCCACTCCTTAAGATCTCTCTTAACGGACTCGTCCCAAGTTAGTTTAGGTCGACCTCTACCGCTCTTTACATTATCGGCCCGCTTTAGAACTTCACTACGCACCGACGCCTCAGGAGGCCTCCGTTGGACATGTCCAAACCATCTCAACCGATGTTGAATCAATTTCTCCTCAATTGGTGCCACCCCAACTCTATCCCGAATATCGTCGTTCCGGACTCTATCCCTCCTTGTGTGCCCACAACACCAACGCAACATACGCATCTCTGCTACACTCAATTGCTGGGCATGTCTCCTTTTTGTAGGCCAACACTCAGCACCGTATAACATCGCCGGACGAATCGCCGTCCTATAGAACTTACCTTTCAGCTTCTGAGGCACCATTTTGTCACAGAGAACGCCAGAAGCTTGACGCCATTTCAACCAGTCGGCTGAAATTCTATGCCTAACATCTTCATCAATGTCTCCATCCTTTTGTAGCATCGACGCTAAATACCGAAAAGTATCCTTCTTGGCCACCACTTGCCCATCGAGGCCAACGTCTCCATCCTCGTGCCTAGTCGCGCTGAAATCGCACCTCATGTACTCGGTCTTAGTCCTACTAAGTCTGAACCCTTTCGACTCTAACGTGTGTCTCCATAGTTCTAACTTCCTATTAACCCCCGCCCTACTGTCGTCAACTAACACCACATCATCAGCAAAGAGCATACAACAAGGGATATCACCTTGTATGTCCCTTGTGACCTCATCCATCACCAAAGCAAATAAATAAGGGCTCAAAGCTGACCCCTGATGCAGTCCTATTTTAATTGGAAAGTCACTGGTGTCGCCATCACATGTTCGGACAAACGTCACCACATCCCTGTACATATCCTTGATGAGGGTAATGTACTTAGTTGGGACTTTGTGCTTTTCCAAGGCCCACCACATGACATTTCTCGGTACTTTGTCATATGCCTTCTCGAGGTCAATAAAGACCATGTGCAAGTCCTTCTTCTGCTCCCTATATCTCTCCATCAATACATTTTACATAAACATATATGCCAAAACAAGACAACAAAGAGAGAGAAATTCCCCCAGATAAATATAACTCCCAGCATTTAAAGAGATATGTACTCCCTCTGTCCCAAATTATTAGTCATTTTCGGTTTATGTGCCACAAGTTTGACTCGATTTATAGAAAATGTGTGCAATATTTGTATCTCCAAATAAATTTATTAAAAAACTAAATTCAAAGATCTTTCCAATGATACTAATTATGTACCATAAATATTAATATTTTTTAATATATAGTTTGTCAAAGTTATTTCTCGGGAAGCGAAAGCGACAGATATTTTGGGACGGAGGGAGTATTGCTTTAGTAGTGGCCAAACATCCTTGACAGCTAATATGTTTAAAGTGTTCAGATTAGTCATATAAAAACAGTACTACCAGAACATAATAGTTATATAGTACTTTCTACTAAAGACAATTATAGTATGAAAAAAATGGTCCAAAATGCTTATTGGAAAAGGTTTTGTCCAAAACATCGTATATTCTTTTTTTTATTCCCTCCTGTGACCATCTCATTTGTGTAAACAAATCATTGCATAAAAGCTTTTGGAAAACAGCAGAACATCAGAATGAACATACCTAAGCAGAGATGAGAACACAAGTGCCTCGCTGACCTGACAAACTTGGTGATCTCTGTTCCTCGTATGCATAGAACTCCTCCCAGGTTGGCCTGAAGAGCCCATTCCACCACGAATCTTCGCTAGTAACCATACGAGGAACCTCGCACCAGAGACTAAATCACAGCATGTATCCAGTACATAGAGAACTGACAGCAGTTCTTCATCACCTAGTCTCCATTTGGATGCTGTTTTATCATCAGGCTGCAGAGAAAGGATGCTTATAGAATTGGTAGCTTTAGCAGCTGTCATTTCATTTCCTTCAATGAGTTGTCTTACTGATTTCAACAACCACGTAGAGACAGATCGTCTTTCGAGCAATCTAAGTCTTTTTAGTGACTTCCCAATTTCAGTCAGATTTGCTGCCCTCGTGTGATCAAAATCTTTAACATTATCACCATCGACATCGATATTAGGTTTATGGTGGGGACAGCTCATCTTGCTTTTACAGACATGACTGGTAGATGCCCCCTGGCTACCTTCGATTCTAGCAGCTGCAAGTTGTGCAAGACTTTGTGTTTTACGAACCACTTTTGCCCTACCCCTAGAAGTTTGCTTAACAGACTTCTGTACAGGTTCAATGTTGAAAGATTCTTGTAACTTTGTGCCTTTCCTCACCCACCAAATATCTTCCTCTTCCGATTGAATCAATGGAAACCCTTGGAAAGGAGTGGCGCTATCATCCAATTTCTGCCCCTTGGACCTCATACAATCCTCGCATCCACTCTTTGCTTCTCCAGTCTCAACTTGTGAGAGCGTTGACGTTGCTGATTCTTGAAAGCTTGTTTTGATTTGGCAAGGTTCTGATTCCACTGGGGAAGGATATGTAAAACCCAACAGACTTGACAATAGAGCTTTAACATCTTCTACTTGTTCTGGCACTCTTCCATGCTTATCACCTCCTGATGCAACTGAAAGATCACTCTGCTTCCGAATGCAGGAACTTGCAGAATACCCACCTCTGCCACTTGCATAAAATGAGTGACCACATGAAAGCTCTGAGAGAACAAGGCGTCGCTCGCTGGAGTATGTTGACATCATCTCATATAACTGTTGCTCTTCCGCAGTCCTAGTTTCCTCAAGAATATCAAATATAGAAGACCCAGGAAGCTGCTTTAAAGTTCTATGATGCCTCCTTTTTCTTTCAACATCCAACATTGTGTCATTCTTGTCAGTAATTCCACTAATAATTAGCTGCCTGACATAAGCCTGAGGAAAAAATATACCATTGCGGATAAGTTCTACGATGAGAACATCCACCCGGGTAAAACCTGCAACACTGCTAACTTCGTGCTGATCCAACCAACACACGATGATATCATGCAGTGGACCAGGGCTTTCAAAGATATCATTCGTATCCTTCTTATCATCCACATTCTTTGCATTACTTCGCAATCCAGAAGAATCATCCACAGCAGCTGCTGTCAAACAAGCATCAGTCAATGAAGAACCTTTGGTGATATTATTCAGGGTAACGCGGGTGCTACTCTTAGAACGAGACAAGTTATTCATCTCATCCATTTTATTCTTCAAGATAGACACTGCCATATGTATCTGAGACAAATCTCTTCTTCCTGTAAATTTCACATTCTGAGAGGGAGATGTTCGGCAATCACGGTAATCACACGTCGCCCATTCACAAAGGAAAAATATAGAACAGATAAGGGATAGCTCAACAGTCCCAATCCACATCAGAGAAGACTGCAAACAGGGGCTGACTTCTTTAATCCATCTCTCTTCCATTAACGCGTCAGATAAATCATTAAAGAGTGAAGAATATGCCACTGACAAATTTCCTGTGACAAGGGCTTTGTCCAAAGCCTGTACCACTTTGGCTGCACCACGTGCTTGAAGGTTAGGGTTAGCAACTGTTGTGAGATCATATGCACGTTTCTGAATTGAACAAACAGCATAACCACAGGACAAATACCGATAAGCATCACGCCTTTTAGAACTTGAAATGCCGCCACCACTAGTTATCTTCAACAAAGCACCTCTACCATATACATCAGGAACCACAAATGATGGGAGAGGAAAGCAATCCAAAGAAACAAATGTATCTGGCACTGCGAGTACCATGCATCGCAGTAACTCTGCTATAACAGAAGAAACTGAAGGCCTTTTTGGACTATCGGCAACAGAAGCGTCATTGAGACGTCTCACTAGAAGATCCACAAACATGCGCACATATGTTTGTGAGAGAGTAATGGTGTCAACCAGACCAAGCATAATAGGCAAAAGAAGCTCTAAGACATCAACCGAATCTCTCTCCTGAACAAAGGATATAAATAGATCAATAATTTCAATAGATGAATAGGAACTGAAACATAAACTTTGATGTCGATTGAACTCTCAAACGGAAGTACCTGGAGTTGGTTAGATAGCCATTCGATAAGTACCGAGGGAACAAGCAATTCTTCTGTGAGATGCCATTGGATGAGACGAACCATATACCGCCATTTCAATTTCAAGTGCACCAAGGGTTCTTCACTCTCTCCAGCAGCTGGAGATGCTTCTGTTTTAATTTTTATTTGATTGGTTCCAGCAGTAAGTCCTGGTGATGACTGCTCTCTAAAAGATGGAGGTACAACGGCACCCTCTTTAGAACAAAATTCGTCCAAAATCTGTTGTAAATATTCAACAACATCCTTTGTCCACTGATTAGATAGTTGATTATCAGAAGCAGCTACTGAAATACTGTTAGGTGTCTGTCGGGTCTGTAGCTATATAAAATTACACATCATCACAATGGTGCAATGTGGCATTTGGTAGTAAACAAGAGATAGATTGCAAGAGATTCCAAACCTGATTCAGGTATGTGACTTTAATAAACCATGTTGCTCTTAGTAACGGGACATTATATCGAATGAGAGCTTCAAAAAGTGATTTCCTACGGTAACCATGAGGAACGTGCTCAGACAATGAACGCAGTCGCTTGTTTGGCTGAGCAAGGGCCTGCAAAGCAATAGTGGATGTAAAGCAAGGAGAATACTTAATGTAAGCGAGCTGAGCTCATTGCTGCAGCACCAGCATAACAAAAGTTAAAACGGCATTCAGCACCATAAATCAAATACTCCAAGCTATATAACTTTGAATTCCACAGATGCAACACGTGAAAAAGGCTAATGCTCGCTATCCCAAGTAGCAAGGCTGTTCAAGATTTTAAATGTCAAAAGCAACCTCACAGTAAGAATGGTCATATGTCCTTAGCTGTTATTCTAGAAGTACACTATCAAATACTCAAAAGGAAGCAGAACATCTAACTATCATGCGAAGGCAAGCTTGAGAATTTGCAAATTTAGATAGCAAAAATGAAATATTTACCGAGGATCCATTGAACAAAACATTATATTATAACAAAAAATGACAGGTTAGTCTGCCTGACCTCAGGCCATTTTTTGCGTGCGTCTTCATTACATGGCCTTTGCTCTGGGTAAACTCCAGGCTTGATCAATAGAGATCCAGAAAGAGGAACTCCGTAAACTTGGCCAGCCTGTTGAAAAAGAAAGAGCATCAGTTTTTTTTATGTTTAACACAATATTATGTAATAGGAGGGATTATATTTTTACAGGCACCAGTACTAAAGAAAATACAGAACAAATACCTTTCTCTTTTGAGCACGAGATTCATTGATCGCTCTTAAACGCTTCTTTAATGCCTTCATCAAAGAATGAATGCGACAAAGTGTTAGTTATAGCCTTATCTGAGTAAACCATACAACAAAGAAAAGGAAAAGGGAAGGGAACAGAAGGTTTGAGGAAGAAAAGATAAATTATTAGACCATATTCCAACAAGAAGGTAATATCCACTATCCTGGAAGGTTTAACAACACCTTAAGAGGAAAACATAAATCTATGCAGTACATTCGGTAGAATGTGCAGGTTGTGAATATCAAAACATGAAAGAACAAAATCAAACCTGAAGGGACCCCCAAATCACACAATAAAAACAACGAACTAAGTTGACAAACTGAAATTCAATGCTATTTCTTCATTCCAATTACTGCAATATCATCCATTTCAAGCATTACAGCCTTAGCACATGTAGTTTTGAGTATGTTGGTACAAGAATGCCAAAAGCCCAAAAGCAAACTTTTCATCAGAATTCTTTCGGGGTATCAAAGGTAATTTTTCAGGGTGCATGTTTATGCCAAGTTACCGACTATGATTATTGTAAGCAAGAACTTCATAATTAGACAAGGTTCGCTGGCCACAGAAGCAGTCTGTTCTAGGGCTTGTAAACAAAATTTAGCAGAAGAACATATAAGGCAATGTTATTGGCCTAGCACATTTCACGTACAAAGCAAGAAAACATTCGTTTCAATTATCTGTGAAGAGGTATCAGATGGCACGACCAATCGCAAGTTGATGTGGGGTTAAAATACAAAAACAGGGCATGGATGGGAATCTCAAATGCCGTGAAACAATGTAAAAAAAACAGTGCTACATGATAATTAATTATAGCATTTCCTTGTGGGTGAATATCCATGCTGCCCTCTCTTTTTACAGAAGTAGCCTTTCTTGCGAACAAAAAAAACAAACTTCTGCGTCGTAATGGGAAAACAGGATTGCCTTACAAGTTATTCAGTAAATATCGACAGATTTTCCTTACCTCCTTGCACTTTATGACCACATCTGGCTTACAGAAGTATGGGATCTGGCTGAGTACAATCTCTCTTGCTTCCTATCAAGCCCAGGAAAATTTAATTTCAGTCAAAGCACTAGATTGTTGGAATATGTCCAAACTGTGGAAGTGAAAGCAAAGTACAGATGAATACAATAACAAATAAGAGGTTATGATTGACTAAACTCCTAAAAGTATGGCTGCGGTGGAAAAAAAAAGAATAGCATGATGTCCATAATGTGTTGTGTGCAACTTCTGTTTCCATACACACCTCAATTCCTTCTAACAGTCTCCTTATACCCAGCTTGCGCATACTCTTTGGTTAATGTCTCTTCAGGACAGTTGGTGTTTGTGGATAGAAGTCAGGTGGCCCAAGCCTACAGAAGAGACATAATGTAAAAGGTATGCCATAGGATCAAATGAAACCATGTCACAGGACAAATCAACAGTTCTAAGTTGTAAATAAAAGAACAATATATGAAACTGTTGTTTTATAAGCAGAAATCATGTCAAAGCTGAAAGGAAGGGCCAAAAAAAAAAAGAAAGGGAATCATAACCAGTCTGAGATAATAAGCATGCACACAAAAGAACAGTCGTAAGTGAAGTGGCTTTGGTCCATAAGTTAGACATACTTGTTATTAAGTGGCTCTTTGTCACACTTTAGCTTGTATGGAGCTAGCTGTTGCTGCCGCCTGAAACATAGGGGTGTTAGGGAGAAAAAGAAATCAGAATCACGACAGTGGGAAATATAAGCAAGAAATAGAGTACTGGAAGTGAGGTCGCTACTACTTCCTACTGCACCACAGCACCTTGATTCCAAACAAGCAAGTGAATGTGGCACAATTATATCTACACTTCAAGTGATACATATCTTCTAGTTATTATTATACAATAGACATGGGAAGTTTACAAAACATGTATATTCTACTGGCGACAGTTCATCCACACCAATGAGAACATGTTACTTCAAATCTCTGCATCTGCATGTGTGTTGCGATGGCAGACTTCCAGTCAAGCTCACTGCAGTCAATTTGTTTTGACTGTACAACAGACATGGAAGAGTTGCACCATTCTCAGACCAAAAGATTGAAGCATAACATAGTTCAATAGACATAACAACAATGAGCACTTTGTTATTTGGTAGACTGCAACATGCTATTCAGACTTTTGAAAGCATGGTTATCTAGGCAGTGCATTCATGTAGGTGGTTGAATCATGTGATGATGAGAAGAAATAAGTGGAAAGGTTCAACACGAAAGTTATTCAAAGGACGAAGCAAGTAGAGAACAATGCGATTACAAGCTATATATGTTCATTCATACAATGGGTTTTCCACTTGTTAAAATACAACAGTCTGTGACAAGCTACTTTATCGAGGGCGGTGATGGATAGGAGTTTGTATGAGGATTAAACACAAATCCTGCTGACAATATAGCCTCGAAAAAGTGTAAGTACAGCATGCATGCAGTTTGTTCGTGGGGGTGGGGGTTGGAGCGCACGAACAAGAACATCTGGCATTACAGTAAGGTGGCTTTATTACTGCCTAATCCGAAGCGTCGTACCACAGCATGTGCCTACTCAGCAACTACACCAATCAAATAACAGTGGCTGTTGCTGTAAACAAACGCCTAACCATGCGGCCAACACCCTGGACAGGGAAACAGGGGTAGAGTGTCACCTGGAGCTGACGGGGTAACCAGAGGAGGAGGACGAAAACGACGAGGCTTCCGTCCTCGTGCCGTCCCTGCCGCCGCTGAACCCAGCGCTGTTGCTGGCGTACCTCTGCATGCCCCCCCCCCCAGCAAGTCACCTGAGCGGCGCCCCCGGCATGAGCACGGATCAGGGCGCTCGGGGGTGGGGAAAGCCTCTTTTATTTGTCGTCAGCCGACGGTCGGAAGGGTGAGAGCAAGAGGAGGTCGGGCAGTGCAGTGGCGCGGTGCTCCCCACGCCGGGCGGGCGGGAAGAAATCGGAGTGAGGTCGATCACTGCAGGGTTGAGGAAGAGAGTCTCAGGTCAGCGGGGAGCAGTAAAGTTTTTTTTTGGAATAAAAAATTGCAGCGCGGCTAAGGAGCGGCAGATCGCGCGAAACCCTAGGCGCGGATCAGGGGAGTCGAGGAGGAAGCGGAGAGGTGAGAGGAGATCCGCGCGCGGAGAGTAGGGTTTTATGGGGGAGAGGAGTGTCACCTTGTGCGAAAATCGGGCGGAGAAGATGGCGCGCGACGGGGGCGGGGTGGGCAGGGCAGGTAGGCTAGGGTTTGGTGGCGGAGCGGGGTCGGGAGGAGGCGAGCGGCGGGGCGGAGGAGTGACGAGTGGATGGATCGGTGGAGCTGCTGCTCGCTGCCCTGCGGTGGTGGTGGTGGTGGTGGTGGTGGTGGGTTTGGTAAAAGGGAAATGGGGGTGGGTGGTGCTCTCTGCTTCTGCTTCTGCTGCTGCTGCGTCTGCGTGCGGGTGTCGGGAGGAAGAAAGGAAACCATACGATACGACGACACGAGCGCAGCTGCCCCAGGCGGCGCCGTCCGTCCGTCTGATCCTCTCTTCTTCCGTTAATAGTAACGCCGCGCTGACCGTTGACTCTTCTCCTGTTCCGTTTGCTGCCGCGGCCGTGATGTTTCCGATCCTCATCACCCAGCCACCGTGAGGACAGCAGGACCCGAGTTTTTTGGGCGTGGGGATGAGAGTGACCGGGACCAACGCAAAGAATCTCGAAGTCAGACTACCCGCACCCATCCATCCTCTATATCATCCTCTATACATCTAGTCAGCAAGATTCTCTCCTCTATACTCAATTCTCCCGCACTCATCCATCCTCTATATCATCCTCTATCCACTCTATTCACCGTGGGACCGACTTGTCACTTTATCTAAATATATTCATGTGTGATCTAGTTTTGAAGGATTTATTGAGACGAATTTAATGGTGCAATCGAAATTTAATTTGGATTTTTGGTTTGTGAGTTATAGCTTTTTTCCTTTGTTTAGCTAGCGGGGTCCGCCACTACAGAGTATAGAGTAAGCACAGTACTACTCTAAATATAGAGTGAGAGAAAGGATAGAGTATCGTTTTAGAGTACCCAGTGCAGCAATTTTTACTTTATATTCATACTCTAAAACTTTAGAGTATCGTTTAGAGTATGCCACTGCGGACAGTCTCAAACCATCTTAAGTTTAACCAAATTTATATAATAAAATAATAATATTTATGACATCAATTAAGTATCATTTGATTCTTTATTAATTATTTTTTTATAGTATACTTATTTGATGTTATAAATTTTTGTAAGATGCTTTGACTCTTCAAAATTTTTAGAATCTCTTATAATTTGAAATGGAGGGAGTACTAGATACCCTCGTGCTTGATTTTCTCGACAAATCTCCTGTCGGCCTACAATAGTAATATGGAAAATGAGGCCTTGTTATGCCTTCAAAATTCTAAATTTTTACTTTTCGTCACATCATATCGAATCTTTAAACACAACATGGAGCATTAAATATAGATAAAAAATAACCAATTGCACGGTTTGGTTGTAAATCACGAGACGAATCTTTTGAACCAAATTAGTCTATGATTAGACACTAATTGCCAAATGCAAACGAATGTGCTACAGTAGCCGAATTCAACAGAGACGGTAAATCTAGACTGTGAAACTGGAATCGAACGGTTGAAAAGAATTTTACTATCGTGGCTAGGCTGGCTGCTCGGCGACTCGTTCACATTTGTAAGAGAGAAGTTATTTTTATTTTTTTGCTGCTATATGATTCTAGATATAAAACCATTCATTGTCTATTATGTTGAACAAGTAATCCCTAAATGATGTGCGTCGTTGCTATCGATTTTTATTGCACGTGTCCGTATCTTATATGTGAACATAACCAATCGGTCTATTGCACGGCAGTTGTTCGCAAATTGTGCATATGTTTGTCTGCATAGCTTTAATGTGAATGGTGTTTGGTTGACTTTTGGCTTATACTTCTCTGAATGCTTGTGTATAAGCATAAATCTTTACTATCTATTTTGAGACAGTGTTATACCCAGCACGTGTAAAAGCACCTTTCGGATAAAAAGAGCATCCACTTTGATGCATTCGACTATATAAGTCTAAGTAGGGGTGACTTAGAATCTCCTTCGTCTTCTAGATTTGCATAAACTTACTTGACCTCTATTGGGCGGGGAAAATTTATATGTCCATGTGTATGTGCCTTTTTCATTGGACAATTGTTTGAGTCTTATACTCCTTATTTCGCACCTATAGAAAGGCGTACTTCTTCACTGCCAATCGTCAGATATTGTTCCACTTAACACGTGTCAGTTATTATTTTATTGAACGTGCAAAGTATATTGGAATACAATCTACTCTACGTATTATTGGTTCATTTAGCATATAACTAGGCAATGCTAAATCGAGATTTTCATCATTTTCTAGATTTACAAGCATAAAGGATTAAAGGTGATACATGTAGTGTCGTGAAAAGCGACGATATTTTCCTATCAAACGAGTGTTTTTTAGCTGTGATCATGTGGATATTATGTTTTTTTGTGTGTTGGTGCTTTGACATGGATAATGTGCAAGCAATTTATATGTGCATGTGCTCCTGGCTTTTGCATGGACTACTTCATTGACTTATGGTTTGTTTGGTTGAGCTGTGAACTATGGAAAAAAAAACTGTTGTGAGTTGTAAAAAAAAGTTGTTGCAAACTACGTGCTATGGAAAGTTGTAAGCTTTTTGGTTCAAAAAACTATAAAACCTACGCCTCCATCTACATCTTAAAATGCGGGTAACCGTTGTGAAACATCTCTCTGTTTCCATCTTTTTGGAAAAACAGAAAGCCAAAACAGGGTTATACTACATAAAAGTAGCTAATTCTGTAAAAGTTGCTTCATATTCCATATGTTTGGTTCGATGTTTTGTCTTTTTTGGCATAAACACTCTCTATAAGCCAAACTAAATGTAGCCTTAGGCTCTTTCTAACGTTTGTTTTATCGAACATATGTGAAACATTTCGAAATTAAGATTGACTTTTAGTTATTTTGATGCATTTGATCTTCTCCATTTTCTAGATGGACAGTCATATGCCATTTATTGGTAAGTACAATGAAAGTGCTAACATATTTGTTTCCCTTGAAAACTATATTTCTTTCCCATTTATTTTTTTCAACAAAGCGTCATGACTTTAGTTTGAATATAGTTTTAATTTTCATCTATCATCTATTCAATTGAATGACAATATTTATAATCTGCACAAGCATCCATATTTAGAAGTGTTGGCTTTGGAAACGTGGATCTGAAGCTCGTGGGGATCTCCCAAACGGCCCTTAGGGTGGTCTAGGCGAAGTTGGAGCTGCTTTTTGTTGTATGATGCAATAAATTTTGGTAACAACGGCACGTTGTGTTCACTTTCTGTGTGAGACTAAAACTTGTTCTGAGTAGGTGGGTGGTGTGTTAGGGCTTCAACTAATATTCATCGTGGGAAGTTGGAGACTTGGGGCTACTTATCACTAGCACTAGTGATAAGCTCTAACGATGACATGTGTTGGACTCCATCGGTTGTGTGTGTATCTTTGTACGTAGGTGGGCTGCTTAGGGGTAGTTGTGTGGCGATTGTCGTGTTTATATTTTTTTGTTGATTTTACTTTACGATAATGCTGGTACACGGGCGTCTGTCAAGGCGTGTTCCATCTGGATGGCTTGTTCCCGGGCCTGCCCAACGATCGGGCCCAACAGGCCTCCTCCACTCCACCTTCAGTATGACGGATTTATCCAAAAAAAATAAAAACACAGCGACATTTCTTTTCCCCACTGCCACACGCATGCGACCGCCGCGGGCGCATCCACGGCGTCGCCCGCCCGTCGTTTTCTCCAACCCTGCAGCCTTCTCCAGCCGCAGCCTTCCCGTCTGGACGCCGTGCGCCCGCTCCACCTCGCTGCTGCCACGCACCCATCCCATGTCGCTCTCTCCTGCCCGTCGCACACGCCGCCCGCCCCGCCAAGCAAGTCCGGTGCTGCTAGCGATGGTGGTGGTGGTCGCGCGACGCCGCCTCCGACCCCAACGGCTGGAATCGCCCGGCCCGGGCTCCAACATGTTGCAAGTGCATGTTTAAAGTGTTTCATATGTTTTCGTAGGTATGTATCAAGTGTTTCATGCGGACGTTGCAAAGTAGATCGGGATGTTGCATATGTTGTAATGATTATACACGTATGTTGCAAGTGTCTGTTCCCAATGTTTCATCTGTTTTTTTCAGACGTATATTGCAAGTGTGCTTTATCTGGATATCGTATATGTTTCACACATATGTTGCAAGTGTTTTATCTGGATGTTGCATATGTTTGCAATTGTTTTTTTAAGTGTTTTTGCATATGTTTCAGCCGCATGTTCCAAATATTTTAGCTGTTTTGTATATATGTTGCTTGTTGTTTTTCATTTGAATGTTTCAAAAGTAGATTGTAATGTTTGCATGTTGCAGTGTGAGCCATTTGACGCAGCTGCCTGTAGCTGCTGGGGCGCCGTGCATGGAGGAGTGCGGCGCAGCAAACGTGGAGGGCATGGGAAGGAGAGAAGCGTGGGGGAATAGCGCGGATGCGCTCCCGCCAATGGGTGTAGTAGGCACTGGCGCGGGCGTTGCAGCAGGTGCGGGTGTTCGGATGTCCGTGCGGTAGTGCCCCTGTTTATTTTAAAGAACTATACGATCGAGGATCTAGGTACGATTTGTATTTCTTTAAGACGAGTCCCAACATAAAACCACATACAATTTTTTTATACAATTAAATATCCCGTCACGTAAGGAAACAATTGCTAATATGGCACTCTAGTTAACGAAGAGAAGAGGAAAATACAAGACATGGTTTCTCACGTGCCAAATGATTTGGGCTCTTGTCCAGCGAGCGAAGAAACATGTCATCTGTCGTGGTGCAGTGTTGTCCGACGGGAGAAGAGAAAAATAAGAAAAAAGTCTATATAACCCTTAACTATTCAGGTGGACTATTTCACACCAAACTATAAAACCAGATTTTTTTCATCCCATGAGCTTTCTAAAACCGATCAAATAACCCCGGTTTTGGACGGTGGTACAATAACAGTTGTTTTGTCTTTTTTTTTTTATTTATTTTCGTTGAATCTTTGAAAAATCATAGTAAACCATAGAAAAATTATAAAATAAAAATTATAATTTTGTTGGACTCCACGTGAATAGATATACAGTGAACATATAATATGATATACTTTAGTATAAATTTTTTTAATGTAGCTTTAGATATATACTTTTCTGTAATTAATTGGAATAATTTATAACTGCAGCTTTTATGGTCTAATTGTGATAAAATTTCTATGATGGACTATTATTATATGCTTAAACTATAGTAAAAATTTTATACTAATTAGATGTATAACTTAGTTATATATTTGTATAGGTTTATGCTCGTTAAATTTATGCTTTATCTACGGTTTTGTGAAGTTCCGGTTGGAAAATTCGTAGACTTTTTCCGAAAAGTAAAGACCGCGTTGGAGGCAAGCGCTGGGTTCTTTCGGCGTCGCCGCGCTTCCGCACACGACCCCCATCGTCGCCACCCATGCCTCCGCGGACCCGCGTCGCCGCCGGCCGCGCCTCCGTGCGCGCCTTGCCGCTGGACGCGCCACCGCACGTGTCGCCGCCGGCCGCGCCTCCGGGCATGCGAACGCACGCGAGCTCGCCTCGCCGCCGGCCATGCGCCTCCGCGCGCGCCCCTTACTGCCGGCCACGCGTGCCTGTTCGAGCTCAAGATGCGAGAGCGAAAGGATAAGACTTGCAGAACGAAGAGCCTGGAAGGTTGAAGATGGAAGGTATTGAATAAAACATTCAGTATAGGCCCACACTAGTAATGCGTTGGATGATGTGGTTTCTAGACGTGATTTCTTACTGCTTCTATGAACTAGTAGCAGTTTTAGGTTGGGAGTGCCCTAATAAACTGACAAACTGAGTCAATTCTGTTTTTTTGGTTAATCTTAATCAATTGAAAGCAGAATTCCTGCGATTGCTTTTTTAAAAAATATTTGAGTAATTTTTACGAGGGGCCCGTTCACTTCCCAAAATATTTTCACCCGTCACATCAAATCTTTGGACCCATGTATGGAGCATTAAATGTAGGTAAAAAAAATAACTAATTATACAGTTTGTCTGTAAAGGTCGAGATGAATCTTTTGAGCCTAATTAATTCATGGTTGAATAAATTTTACCAACTAGCAACGAAAGTGTTACAGGAATATTTCCCCGAATATTTCGAAACTGAACCCAGCCTAGAGCTCAAATTCCCGTTACTGAGAAATGTCTTCATTTCCATCGCGGATGTATCGAAACTCCATCATCCCAACACACGCATGGAAACAAAAGATTTCCATAGGCCACCGCGTCTCACTGCTCTGCAAATTTGCGCGCGCGTGTGGCTGTGGCTCCCGGGCGCCCCTGAGCGGTGAGTCCAATCTCTCCTCCAAACATCCATTCCGTGAAATTCTAGGAGGCTTGTTCCCTAATCAAATTTGAATTTATTCTGGTGCTTGGTGCAATGAGAGTCCCGATCGAATTAGGCGTGGAAGCATTCGATTGGTCATCTCTTGCCCAAACGGCTAAATCTACCTGCATTGGTTCGCGGGATGGGCAGATTCACCATGCGATTTTTAGGGGGCCAATAGCTCTTTTCTGATCCAAATTTAAGTGTGGGGTTAAATTGGTGGATCTGCCATGCATGTATGTAGATGTAGATGTAGGGCCTCGTTTAGTTCACTTCAAAATACAAAAAGTTTTCAAGATTCCCCGTCACATCGCATATGCCGACATATGTATGAAGCATTAAATGTAGTTAAAAAAATAACTAATTGCACAGTTTGTCCGTAAATGTCGAGACAAATCTTTTAAGCCTAGTTAATCCATGATTGAACAAAGTTTGCCAAATATAAACGGAAAGCGCTACAGTGCTTTTCCAAAAAAAAATTGGCAACTAAACATGGCCTAGATGTAGGGCGCATAACACCTGGAGCTCATGATGCAGGCGTAAAAAAATTGAAGACTGGGGGGGCGTGTAGGTCCCAGCCACCATTCAGCTTTCTTCCACTTCCAATCCTGGAGAGACCACTAGCGATAGATACACTACTTGATGCCTGCTGGTGGGAAGCATCATCCATCACTGGGATTATGTTTCTCTGCCCTTTGCTTTCTGCAAACGACAACGGCTATTCCTTTTTCATCTCTACTTCAACAAAAAAGGGAACATTTGTTATGGTAGGATGCTGAGATACCATCCTGTCTTGCCTATATATGCAATCATGAATCACATCTTCAAGTGTGCATACCTATCCTTTCTGCCCTGCATGTATAGGACATGGTTTGCTCTGTAACATCACTATTTTTTCTTTTTATTCTAGCATAGCAAGCTAAGATTTGAATTCATGTTACTGCCTGCTGTTACTGAAAATAAATCAGCTAAATCCAACTTTGCTTACAATTTAGTCAAGAAAGACATGTAGTCACCTATTGCTGTATTGCATCTTTCTTGCTGAAGACTCCAGTTCGATCCCCACCAACCACAGCTTTAGTGGGATATGTTTTTTTGGATTGTTTCTGATGATTTTCTGGGGGTGATACCTGGGTAGCTAGCCTTTATGCTGACTTTAGTAACCAATTGTCCCCACTCTTGAAAAAAAGGGAAGAAAAATGTAGTCACTCCATTTTCATTCAGTGTGATGACTTTAAAACTAAGTTTACTAGGCTACACATGTGAATCCATCAGTAGAGCTATTCAAGCAAACAAAATTGAAATACGATCTGAATTAACTGAAACACTTTCATTGATGATAGTTTAGTGTACACAACCAAACCAAACCAAACCAAACCAAACCAAACCAAACCAAACCAACACACACTCTCTGTCTCACATTCACACACATATGCTCACACACTCACCATGTTCTAAACTTTGCTTAAAAACAACATGTTGATTGTCACCCATAACTGACACTATACACACATAATAACAAAATACACACAAGGGACATGATGAAATTCACATGACCCCACCCCAAGAACATCCCTTACCATGCTATTAACTGTGAATCTGCTGAAAGTTATTGTATCCATTGCATGGCTCAGGAAAATGTCACATAACAGCTTCCGGTGATGTCTTTAAGAATGACTTCTGCTGTACTCGGACTCTAAATTGAACTACTCAAATTCACAAGCACATGTTCTTTCTGTGGCCCTCCATGTTCAAATTACTGGATTTTGCCACACAAACATGCTGTTGTCAGTGTGCCGACTTCTATTTACGGGTTATTGTATTACCAAATCTACAGATGGTGTTAGGGAGACTCCATTACTGACTATGAGACTGAAGCTTCAAATCCACAAATCATAAACTATTTCTTCCAGAAGCTCATCCAGTATGCAGTCCCATATTACTACAGTGACCTCTTCACTTTCTGATCGAAGATCCATCCAACTGCCACCTTCAAGGTCCATGTTAACCAGCTGGTCTAACGTGCTTGGAAATTGATAATGGAGATGGCGCTCGACATGCTTATCGATTTCTGAGATAAGGTTTTGTCCCACTGGAGGTGCCCTTATGCTGTGTCTGAGAGAAGATAAGCATGGAGGGCTTCTAAAGTATATATCCTGGATTTCCGTCACAGCTTCACAAATGCAGTCAAATAAAAGCTTCGTATCCTCAATTTGATTGCCGTGATGTAGTTCTTCGAACAAGCAAGGGCTGATCAATTCATCTTCTAGATACCATACCTCTAAGTTCTGGTTTGTGCATAATTCTGAAAGCTCTAGTAATTCCTTTATGTAACCTAACCTGAGATCCTTGTCCTCCCAGTCCCAGAAAATCCCTTGGTCTGAACCATCCCCTGTGGTGTATTGTGTCCTCAAGATATCTTTGTGCAACTCACCTGTAGATCATTGGAGGACCAAAATAAATCATTTAAATTTTTAGAACACTCATTTTCTCAATATATTAATGGAAATTGCAAGTTTGACTTTGAGTGAATTGATGAGTTTACATTCTATCATGTTTTCAGTGTCAGTACCGTCGACATCTTCATGGAAGAACACGTCAAGAACAGATACAGGACTCGGTTGCTCTTGCTTTTCGTGGTTTCCATCAGGAGAAAATTGTGATATCTGTTCAATCGGTGCACTCGGTCGGGGAGTTGTGGGCTCTTGGCATTCTAGTTTTTCAAAGTCGTTCTCAGGGGAGCTTGGAAATGTTCCAACATGCACTTGTCCTGGTTCTGCTTCTTCTACCATATCCTTTAATGTAAAGTACACAAAACCATCAAAATAATCAAAGCTATGGAAACAAGATGGAACAACACTGAATATTCGCTGAAACATACTTGTGATGGTTTATATGTGCATTGCTTTGCTGGGGTGCACCATGCATTTCTATTTTTTTCCACGCAATCCAGCTTGTCAATTTCTTCAGTGCACAGAGTGTCAAGTTCAGCACCTGCAAATATTTTACCATATTTTTTTAAGAAAACAAGCATGTGTGCTGTTGAACCATTTTGCTAACTATGGAAGTTTTAACTTACCTTCTTGTGTTGGTTTTTGACTTTCTTCTTTGACGCAACACCTTTCCTGAACAGCCTGCTCATGCAGTGCTTCACTAGGATCACACACAACACTCTCTGAAAATTCTCCTGACTGGCTTTCTTCTTTCAAAAATTCTTCTCTCTTTGACTTGTATATGGCATGAATGCTTGTCTCTTCAGGTGAAAGGTAAATGCAGTCTTTTGCCCTAGGGCTACTCCTAGGTGATGATGTGCTGGACTGAGGGAGGGAGAGCATCCTCACCAAGGACATTGAGATCTGAAGTGTTGGGTGCTTGGTTGTTTGTCTTTTGTCCTTCAGAATCTCTGTTAGATGTTTCTTGGCCTCGTCATAGAAGACAGATTCATCCTTTGATGATGTAATTATGCTACTGTTAATTTCGGTTGATCCATCATTCCTTTTCTTTTGCCTACTGCTATTTGATGATCTAAAATCCTTTATAACTGTAGATGAGGATTTCCCTTCCGAGGTCTGTTCAGCAAGCTGTCTGGTATCTTTTATTATCGTGAAAGCTGAACTTTTGAAACAATGTTGATCTTTTTGGAGGTTATCTTCAGACACTGGGGGTCTTCCTTTTGTAGCTTCACTAGTCACGATTCTGAACCTCCTTCTGACTTCCTCAATTGAAAATTTTGAGCTTTCAGTTGCACCTAATTTTGGAGCTTGAGTTGAACTTACAGCCACAGCATGGTCAATCTCTCTTCTTGGATTTGGCTTCAGTATAACTATTTTGTTGACTGGCTGAGAACTACTACTGGTTCCTTCTGCCGTCTGCCTTCTGTTTGATCTTTCCTTCTTCCAGAAAAAGATATGCCTACTCTCTTTACCATGTGTCTTGGTGGCCAACTCATGCTGATTCAGACTCTTTGTATCTTTGTTGGAGTCAGTATTATCTGCCATTTTTGTGGGCTCTAGCCTGGTCCCTATCAGCCTGTTTTGGTGCCTTTGGACGCTCTCCAAAATATGTGAATTTGGCTTCTGAAGTAACTTCAAGAAAAGTTCAGTGTCTGAGCTTAGCATCTCCAGTGCATCTCTGAATTTTTTGGGTTGAGTTTCACTGCTGCTACATAGATGTTTGCCATCAGCAGTATCCTTTTCCTCACCCTGTGGAGTTTGCTCATAAGCAAGTGTGCAACGAGGATTATCTAACTCAGCAATCTTTGTTTGGATTAGGACCTTCAGCTCTGTACATAGCTCCCCATTATTCTTGCAATTTTTATGAGGCTGATCGTCATGCTCCCTATGAATTTGTCCTAAGAAATCTTCCAAGGCAAATTCAAGTTCATTTTCTTCTGCTTCTTTCATGCAGCTGGAACCAGTGGGATCCAAAGATCCAGATGGAGCAGCCATGGTGATACTTCTGCTGTGATTTTGGTTTCCCTTCGCTTTGCTGTTCTGGGTTGAACTTTTGTCCAGGCAGGCACCATGTCCCAGGTCAGCTAATATTCTCTGAACCTCATCATTTGGAATCTTCAGCTGTTTTACCTTTCCTAGCTCGTCCTCCATAAGTCTTTTGACTGTTGTTGGTTTGCTCGAACTGGATTCCTCCATGTTCTGAGAAACATAAGAGCATAGGATATGCAATTTTTTTTTCAGAATATAAGCTGTAACATGCGCAGCTTAAAAATTACAAAAATGAGATAATGCATACAATTATATCAAATGTTACATAGAATAGAAACTTGATGGAAACTAACCCCCTATTTGCTTGAGCTTATCAGCCAAATCAGCCAGCCATTCAGTAGTGTTTTTCTCTCACAGCAAATCAACAAACAGTACTTTCAGCCATGGCTTATCAGTTCCAGTTTGATGCTTTATCATGCTAATATACATGCAAAGTGTGCCTGATTTTAACACGCATTGGGTATCCTCTAATCCCTTCTATTGTTAATTTTTTTTCTCGAATATGCATGAGACCTGCGTATCATTGCATTTAAGAAGAAAATAGTTTATGTTACAAGATTAGCCGTCCAAGCCGGTGGCAGGAACAGACTACATTTTGATTAAAAACAACAACAGACATAAGGCCGAGACGCTGCTAGCCTGTTCTATTGTTAACTAGAAACGTATCTGTGGGAGATATTAAAGTACACATGCCAGAAGAAGCACTAGTAATGGCAGGTGGAAAGGCAACTGCATATCAAGAATGGCTATGTTCATTGGGCATGTGCTGCATCTTTGCGGCGTAAACAAAATCATTAAGCAGACTGTTGTAGTGATCAGCAAACATGTGACTAAACTTTTTTTTTTACTCTGGAGAACACGAACACAATAACCATCGTGTTATAGATCTACATATATGAAGAGAACTTACATTGTCGTATTCAGCTATTTCGTCCAAGTCCTTGGAATTCTTTCTTGAGTGGGTCCTTCCTGCAATCATGCTGGGTGCATCAGTAGCATTACAAATCCAGGAACCAAGATTGTAAATATGATATTTTTCCTCAGATGTCTTAACATTTTCCTGGGGGTGGGGTAGGGTCAGGTGGTCCTAGAGTCTAGTTTAGGAGGATTTTCTGGTGAAATCACAAAAAGTCAGAGCCCAAGGGAGAATGCCATATATTATGATCATACTGACATCCATACTTTACTGACACAATTTCACCAAGCTGCCTATATCATGATAAATCAAAGAAGCACATATACACCAATCCCTGACTCTTATGGCTTTGATTACAATATCAGAATTCCAAATTTTATCAGGTAAATTGACAACAGTGAAACAACCATTTAAGTGTGATGACTTGAGCAGCTGGGGGCCTGGGACCTCCTGGAGAGAGAAAATTACCAGGAAAGCGACTGAAAGTGTGCCTTCTGCTGCTCCCTTGCTTCCTGTCCAACAGGAGCTTATTGGCGTCATGGCGGGAATAGAACATGCGGATGAGGCCTGCCATGCAGCCTATGCCGCTGTTGTCCTGGCGTCGTATAAGTTGCTTCTGTCTTCTCTTCCCCATTTTGGTCTTCCTTGCCTATATAATTATTTTCCCAGTACTCTGCACTTGTAATTTGATCCCTTATGCTGTCCTCATTGCTTAGTTCATCGAGCCAATTGATCTTTTTCTGTAGGAAGTGGGTGTGGTCCCTGCGAGAGGAACGGTAAAGCAGCCGGTATGTTTTTTTTTTTTTGTGGGTATGAAATGTTGATTAACACAAAGGTATGAAATCATGTAGTAATATGCTAAAAAACCATGTAGTATTTTGAGAAGGGGAAAAAAATCATGTAATGTTTTCAGGACGACCTACGTAGTATGAAAATACAGCTCAATTTCTGTGCTATTGGAATCAGTAATTGATATGGGTGCAACTAGTGGGTAGGTAGAAATGAAGAAGGAAACCCAACAGCTAAGAGGCTGTGATGCAAAATGGAAGTGAGCTACCCTACACCTACCTGGTAAGTGAGAGAGAGCAGAGCTGCACGTACGTACAGGGAGCGGAGCTTCAACGGCCGTGGATTTCAGTTGAGCCGGGAGAAGCCTCACCTCAGAAGAGGATGGCAGGACGACCAAGCATGGGAAGTCGTCGCCGACGATGGAGGAAGGAAGGAAGGAATCAGAAGAGCCAAGCTAGCAAGCAAGCAGTCTGTGGCTCTGTGGCGCCGGTGAGTACCCAGTGCGTGCTGGCGCTACTGCTTTTCCATTTCTGCTTCTACCTGACGTACGAGCCAAGCTAGCAAGCAAGCAAGCAGACTGCCATAGCTTGTGATTTTCGAAGGAAGGAAGAAAGAAGAATGGAACGAGGGTGCAGGAGCCTGGAGGAGGGGCAGCTATCACCAAGCTATGGCAGTCTGGAGGAGGAGGAGGATCGGAGCACATGCCATGCACAAGCAAAGCGCACGCTACGCTAGCTTAACTTTTTCCCCACCTCCACCTCCACCTGCAGCGAAAAGTGGGACTGGGAGGCAGGCCGGCCGATCCAGCCTTGGTAATTGCCTGCCTGCCTGCCAATAATAATCCTGCCGCTGCCAGGCAGCCAGATGCCAGCCTTGCTGCCTGCTCCTTTGCCTGCTCTGCACTCCACTCCACTCCACTATGCACTGCACTGGACTCCTGATTACGTACTTGATTAGTAGTACTAGTACGAGGGATATATGCATGCACTGCGACGTGACTCCTGATTACGTACTTGATTGTGACTAAACCTATTAAGATATTTTTTTTGGGAATATGATTCCGAGGCGAATGGATCCGAGGCTGCGCTGTTGCAGGCAACACAAGCACAATACAAAGTAACAATGTGGTACGGAAATGGTAACAGATGCACGGTCATGGCCATAACAAATATACATAGTTCAATTAAGTTATATATATATATATAGTTGTATGAATTTAATATATTAATTAATTAGATTATTGGTGATATGCGCTGCGCGTCTTGGCTTTGTACATGGATATACAAGTTCATGCGTGTGTCTCTTATTAATTGGGATTGCTCACATTCATGCATAGGAGTAAATAGGAAGAAGGTGCACTGTGCACTTGTCGATCTTATAGTAGGTGCATATATATATAAGAGATGGGATTATTTTAGATAAATAAATCACTGTTTTTATGTTTTTGAGGGTTGCATGCATGATCAGTTCTTGTGTTGTAGGAGATACTGTATGTTTAATGCTGATACCATATCAGCTTCACTGTAATGGCAGTACATATGTAGTGCACCCGGCCCCGGGCGTAGACTGGAGTGTCGGCATCGTTGTTGTTGCATTTCTGCGACGATAGTATATTTGTTGTACATGCAGGCAGGCCGGCATGGGATAACTATATAACTAATAAATACGGAGTAGATATATTTGGTGTCAGTACTTAACTTGCCTGTCCTTTAATTTAATTTGTTCGTTCCGATCCATTGCATTGCCCGATCCAACAAACAGTCAACCTGATGAAGCTGGCTCACTAGAAACTAGAGCTTAACTTTTGCACGCGCTAGCTTTGCTCACATTACATATGGACCGGTTGCTTACATGCTGATGGGTTGCCGTTACAGGGTGTTACTCTAGTTGCCTGTGACTGTAAGGATCCTATTCCTTACTAGTACTCCGGCCTATTAAATTAGCCCTTGATTAGTTCCCCCAATTCTCCCCAAATTTTACTATGCAAAAAGAAGATTTCCTGTCACATCAAAATGTCGGCAAATGCATGGAGTATTAAATGTTGATGAAATCAAAAACTAATTGCACAGTTTTATTGTACTTTGCGAGATGAACATTTTAAGTCTAGTTAGTCAAAATTTGGATAATTTTTACCAAATACAAACGAAATGCTACAGGAATTCTGATACAGTGTTTTTCTCCCCAATTCACCGAACTAAACGAGGCCTTATTATTACTCCCAACTACTGTAATGCAATTAAACGAGCAACAAGCAGTGCCTGTCCCGTTGTCTGGACTCACCTCACACACTGCGCCAGTCTCTGCTCGATGCCTCAATCGATTAGGCCGCCCACCCGCCCCATGCTGGTGCAGCAACCCCACAACTGCACGCATTTGCCAGCGTAAAAGGCTCGCTTGCAGTCGCAGAGCATCATTCATTTTCCTTTCAGCCACGCAGCAGTGCAGTGCAGGGCCACAATTGCCATTTTTTGGATCACCACACTGACGTCCTACCACGCAGCAGTAGCTTCGCTCGACAAGGCCAGGCCGGTTACCAGTCACCGGCAACGCGCGCAGAACCTACTGCTGCTGCGGCAAACAGCAACAGACAAGCAAGAGGCAGGCATGGTCCACTGATCACTCACCACCACCCCTTTCTATTCTATATAACTGTAGAATCAACCAATCAATCTATCGGATCACGGTCGGTCATCAGATCGATCAGGGCAGAAAACCATACCAAAAAAATCCTGCTCAATTCATTCGATACTTACTAGTTAGTGATCCTCTAGTCTAGTTATATACTGGAGTAATATCTACTATACTAGTAGTAGTGATTTCATTCCCACCATCCAATATTATATGATTTATTATAACACAACAAACAGTCACAACTAACTCTGTCTATGCATATACTAGTATAGTATAACCCCATGATACTTTTCCGGTCTCCATTATGTTTACCTATCTAAATACTACTATTCCTTTCTAGAGTACGCATGCAATTCAAACACTGCTCCAATTACCGGTTGCATCAATCAATCAATCAATCAATCAATCATACCCAACCCAGGCGGCATGCTGGCCACGATGGCCTGCATTTCTCTTCTCCTCCGCTTCCTGGCCCTCCGCATGATCTCCTGGCTCTCCTCCGCGCCCACCTTCATCAGGTCGCACTCCCTCTCACCTGCACCTGCACCTGCATCTGCACGCACAAATAAAGCCCGCGTCTTTCTTGTTCAGTTCAAACCACCCACGTATCTATACTATAAGCTACCTGAATCTGAAATGCTCGCCCTCCAGTGTTACCTGATCCCGATGACCTGAGGATCACGCACGAAGCACGGACGACGTCGCTGTCATCGTCAGAGTCGTCGATGAATATCACCACCTGCATGCGTTTTGCAGTTTCACAAGCAACCCACCATCACACACACGCTCTAACGCTCATCGACACAAAAGGCCAGGCAAAGCGCATGCTCTAGCTAGTTGCCAAAGTACCACTGCAGGTTTTTACCTTCTCAGTTGCCGCTGCCCGGCTGAACTTTGTGCTTGCCGCCTCTTCCTGTTTAGGTGTCACCCTGGATCTAGAACCAGTTAGCTTTTGGGGAAGCACTTTCAGTTTTCCGTCGTCTACCTTCGCCTTTGTAGGGCAGACCAAAGGTGCAGGATGCCTGCCATCAGTAAGCAAGCCTAGTCACAACACGATACAATCATCAGACAAACACGCAGAAGAGCGAAATCCAGAAACTGCTGTTATGTCTGCGATGCACCTGAAAAACACCAAACTAATCTGGTTTAACTGAAATCAGGCTAGAACATTCTGCCGCCATCTTCCTCATGAAAAAACGACGAACATATCGGGACTCTTAACTAGATGCAGTAAAATGACCTCTTATCAAATGTTCATGGTTCTAAGGATGGATGTTCATTCAGCTTTGTCAAAAGCATATAACAGTTTCTGAAACTTCTGCTCGGCAATATTCCAAACACCACTTAAATGCTCCGTACTACAGGAATTCAACATACAACAAAAACTGCTGCTACCAATATAGTGCTAGTATATATACTGATAAAGTGTCAGTCGTGTAAGTAATGCAACTGACAAGAAACAACTTAACCTTACATGATGAAAATCAGTGCAAATGGGGAAAAAAAGCCATGCTAATACAATGAAATTACTACCACTCATAATTTCATATAGGAAAACCAATAAAACTGAGAAAAAAATACAAGTTTAATACAACAAACCAACATTCCACTGCAATAGCCTTTGAACATGCTACCATTTCAACACCTGAACTGATGTTATGAACCAGATGTAATGAAAAAGGAAGCAGCCTTTTTAAAAGAACATGCACCCAATGATGAAACTTTAATCAGGTTTCAGGTTAGCACATAACAATATCTTTTTTTTTAAAAGGAAGCACATAACAAAATCAACACCCATTTTTTTAGGATATCAAGATTAGAGCAGCCACTTTGCATTTTGATTAACAAGCATTAAGAGAAGTCCTAGTTCAATGCTCCCTTCTACAAGAATAAAACATTATTATCTAATAACTGGAGCTTGTACGAAACTGAGTTGAGAATATTACACTTCTGGTGCGGGTATTTTGTTTGTATGGGTCCATCCACTTGCTACAGGTATTTGGTTCATCTGGGGCCTTCCGCTTTCTGCTGTTTTCTGCCTCATCATGGGTCTTCCCTTTGGTGCTGGTATTTGGTTCGTCAGAGGTTTCCCATTTGCTGCTGGTACTTGGCTCATCAGGGATCCTCCATTTGCTAGTGATGTTTGGTTTGTCAGAGGTTTCCCATTTGCTGTTGGTACTTGGCTCATCAGGGATCTTCCATTTCCTACTGATGTTTGGTTCACCAGAGTTTTCCCATTTGCTGCTGGTATTTGGCTCACCAGGTGCTTACCATTTCCTGCTGGGGTTTGGTTCACCAAGCTTGCTACTGGTGTTTGGTTCACCATGGTTGCTACTGGTGTTTGGCTCACCCGGGTTACCTCTGGTGTTTGGTTCACCTGGGGCCTTTCATTTCTATCGACTGGTAGTTGGTTCATCAGGGGCCTTCCATTGGTTGTGCATCGCTGGTCCTTCAGTCAAGATGAAAAACATAGAAACTAAGAGAGGAGATACAGATGGAACTTTGACTTGCTTACTATAGTAACGAATACATACTGTTGGCATTTGGATTGCATCAATCTTACTGTTGAGAGATCTGACAGCTCTAACAATCTCCTGCACAAAGAGGCAATGATCAGCCAGTGTCCAAACAGTGGCTCTGCATTGTCTTTTTCAGCAACCCAAGTGACATAGTTTCAGATTGCAAAACGGAATACGAGTGACATGGTTTCAGAATGCAAAATAGAATGCGGGATTGACCATATAATGGGATTGACCATATAATTTGAGCCATCTCCAAATTTGAGCTAGCTTGTATGTTTATGTGAAACCGAACTGACATCTACTGAGATGACAGGGAAACTGAGAAACTAGCAAGTTGGTAAGATAATTATTTGTGCGCACATGCCAACCATCAGAAGAACCCAAAAGACAAATGGAATTAATGGATTCATATCGAAATTAGAGGTGAATCATAGCATAAGAAACCCAAAGGCTACCTCCATGTCTTTTCTAAAAATTCTGATGATGTCACTCTGCTGTTGCTTTAAATCTGTTTCTATTTGTTTCGGCAAGATTGAAAGGGTTGAGGATATCTCATCCAGTTTGTTGGAGTGGGAGTTCAGAACAGTCAGCTGATCAGAGATGCTTTTGGTGTTGCTCTCAACAAGCGCTTTGAGATCATCTTGTCCCTTAAGCTGCAACAGCATAAATAAATTAGTGAAACTTCGTTGTCAGTCAAAACAGAACGTAGGAGGATGAAGGACAGAAGCATGATTTATGCTTACATTTTTCTGCAGCGAAGTATCTAGGACAACAAGCTTTTGCTGTATGCTTCCAGCTAAACATGACAAATGCATGCTTTCAGTGGTGTGCCAGAACATAATTATAGTGCAAAAACTCATAAGCAAAGAGAAACTTCTGCAGTACCAAATTCAGGTACCAATAGGACTTACAATCTAGTGCGGCTTCCTTCATGGCTCTGTTTAACTGCATAACGTCGTTTTGCACTGAATCGAGCACCATCCCTACCTTATGCACTGAACTTGCCATATGCTGAAATTTGCGCTCAACATCCTCAGTAGGAACCACACCTGTTAAAACACTTAGGCACACAAATCAAAATAGAGCTACAATGAAACTATGGAGCTCAATGAATAGTCCTGGATACACAGTGAATGAGATAAGAAGAACGAATCTAATTAAAACACAATTATCTGTGGGCCCAGTTTTTCTGGAATACTACTATCCTCTATGAACAAACTGAAAATTTTCTACCAAATGCAGCACAGGGATCTGGAGGGTTTACATCTACCGTCAGGAAGAGAAGGGTTCCATCGATGGACAGGGTTGCTTGGTGTTTTTGCCAGTTGCAGCTGAGATTCTTCTCGCACACAAGACGCCGAGCTGACAGGCAATGATAGCATCTTCTTTGATGAGTCGTCATGCAACCCGAATCTCTGATCACCAAGCAAAAGAAAATGGAGGTCATAATTGTGCAGTAAACCATAATTATACATCTTTGAAAACTAGTGAAGCACAGGTGCTCTAAGTGAAACATGAGCAGAAAGAGCAAAGAGCATTGTCCCATTGGGCACTCATCATGCCTTCAAGAATAAAGCATAAGTCACTGTTGAGGGTCAGAAAATAACGTGACTAAATTGCGTACCGCTGGACTCTCATAAGGGAACCATAATTTCAAACAGACACACAGATTCACAATTTCAAACAGTCTCACAGTCATGGTGGGAATATGGGATCTACTCCCTAATAGCTTCAGTACAAGCTGTCTCAAAGAGATCAGAGATGTCAAGATGGTGCTAGTACCAGAGCAAACACTTCTACTGATCGGAATTGATAGACAGCTAAACTGTTGGAAATTGGAGAATCTGTGCACTGTGGTTTTGCATCCTACAAAATTTTGGCAGAACATGCTTTTATGAATTTCTGCGATTAAATGTGGCAACGCATCAATTTGAAGTGTTCCTCACACGCACGAAGCACAACTGAAATCACCTGAAACAACTAATCCAAAACGATCAACCTGCTACAACTAGCACAATAACCACATAATCCCCCAACCACTAAACGCCCTTCGCGAACTCACTGATGAAGCAAAACCGCTAATCCCGCTGATCGCACATGAGAGCACAACGGCTCACATCCCCGATCAGCACACATGAACAGCGACGAGAGGGAGGAATGGGTGCAGACGGGACCTGATCGCGCGCGGGCGAGGCGAGGTGGAGGCTGAGGAGGTTCTCGTCGAGGGAGGCCTGCGAGAGCTGCGACTGCGAGTGCAGGAGCGACGACGCGCCGCCGCTCCCCACAACGCCCTGCGAGAAGGACTGCTGCGACATTGGCTGCGACCGCTGCTGCTGCTGCGACCCCGCCGCCACGGCCGCGGCGGAGGAACCCGCCCCGCCTGCGCCGCCGCTCCCTCCGGTCCTACTGAGAGCATCAGAAACACAGGACGAAGCGATCGCATGTGTCAGAACAACGGGAGCAGCCGCGGCGAGAGGGTGCGGAATTGGAGAGCAGGGATTTCACCGGGGAGGGAGGACGGAGATGGAGCCGAGGTCGCACGCCTTGTTGATCTTAAGCTTCATGGCCTGCTCGAGCGAGGAGGCGGCGGCGGCAGTGGTGATCGCCGGTGAGAGAAGAGCAGCCGAGCAGGAGCAGAGCAATGGAATGGGAGGCGCTGCGAATTTGAATTCTCTGCTGTGCCTGGCCGGCGTGGACAGTTATATTCGCCCACCCTGCTTGCCACGTGGGCCCGTGTACAAGTGCGACCGGGCCCACTTGACGTGCTGTACGAGTACAAGCACTACTTCTCTTCGCTGGGTGCCAGTGCCACTGCCACTGACACCTGGGCCGAAACGTTTTTTTTTTAGAAAAAGTCTAAATAGCCCCTGAACTATGGATCCTGGAACACATAACCCTCTGAACTATGAAACGGTCTAATTTACCCACTAAACTATCCAAAACCGTCTATTTTACCCTCTGGGCGGGTTTCGACGGCGGTTTTGCTACAGTAACAGTAGGTTTGCTACAGTAATAACGGTTTTTACCTTTTTATTTATTTTCGCTGAATATTTGAAAAATCATAGTAAATCACAGAAAAATCATAAAAATGAAAATCTAATTTTGTTGGACTCCACGTAAGTAGATCTACACAGTGAATATATAATACGGTACACTTTAGTACAAAGTTTTTGCTGTAGCTTTAGATTAATTGGAAAATCCAATTTAGACTAAAGTTACAGCAAAAACTTTGTACTAAAGTGTACCATATTATATGTTCACTGTGTAGATCTACTCATGTGGAGTCTAACAAAATTAGATTTTCTATTTTATGATTTTTCTGTGATTTACTATAATTTTTCAAATATTCAGCGAAAACAAATAAAAAGGCAAAACCATTATTACTGTAGCAAACCCACGGTTACTGTAGCAAAACCGCCGTCGAAAACCGCCCAGAGGGTAAAATAGACGGTTTTGGATAGTTCAGGGGGTAAATTAGACCGTTTCATAGTTCAGAGGGTTATGTGTTCCAGGGTCCATAGTTCAGGGGTTATTTAGACTTTTTTCTTTTTTTTTTTTGAAACAAAATGCATGGCCCATCATCTGAATGTCTCCTGAATGAACCTATACGGACGCTAAACGAGGAACGGAATGAAACCACGTCATAATATGTTCAAATTGTACACTTCGGCACATGTAGAACATCAACATACCGATAGAATTTGGATCTGTATACAGATTACAAAGCAAAAACTCAGTGCCACCGCGCCGAGTTGAGCAACAGGCCAACAGCTCTGCCAAGCAGAGGCATGACTGCCGCTGCAGCAGACAAAAAGTTTCAGATATCAAACAACCGCATCATGAAAGAATTTGGGCCTATTCTTACATGGCAAGGTGCAATGTGCAAACCACAGATTTTATTTTATTGCTTCGAAACAACAGATCAGCAAAATAACAAGAGTGTTCAGTGTTCTTGTGGTCAGGAGCTCGGGGCTAGTAAGCAGCAGCACATTCATCTTACTGCTCTACTATATGCTGTGGTCGCAAGGGAAACAGATACTGATACAGTACATATGCGTGAGGTCTGTAGTCTATCTCAGGAACCCAACTCAAGAGGGATCTGCAAAAACTGACAAGTAAACAAACTATCACACCCATTAGCTGTAATGATCTGGGGATCTGCCAAGGCAATATCTGTGGAGAACCTGCTACTGATTAAGTTGCACGGTCCAACCCATCCAGTCCTCCACATTGCCCATCTGGAGGCTTGTAAGTGACTTGTATAGTTGCTGGGACACGACGCCGACTCCTTGGTTGCCATATTCCACCCTGCAAACCAATGCCATAGGATGTCAGATTCCAACATAGCTGCACATTACTCTGTCAGTTTCCACTTTCTACAAATCGGCAATGCAACAAGTACGATTGTGGTTCTGTAACTTCACTAGCAGTTTCTCCTCTTAATGAAATACGTGCTGAGGCACGTTCACGAAAAAAAACTTCTTTCGCAGTGGTGAAATTGATCGTTGTTACATAAGGCAACAGTCATCAGTCTCAGTGAACGTTACCACCCACACACTTATACTGGATTCCATGTCACACTACCTTTGCTTTTGATAAAAACAGCAAAAAAGACCTCGGTCCAAATGGCTGGGGCATAGCATACAATGCTACATTCAAGCATCGCAAGAAAGAAACGTATGGGGTGTGGGTGTTTGGTTTGAGGAATGGGGTGGTCACCATCATCTTCTCATTCCTCACTTTTATTTCATTTGTTTGGCTCGTGGAATGGAATTGGAATGGGTTGATCCATCACTACCTCATTACTCACAAGCTAATAATTAGTATATACATGAGGAATATGTTGATTCCACCAAAATTCATGGATGAACTCATGATGCACCACCACATTTAGCATGGGGTGGTTCCTCAAACCAAACACACCCTTATATCATGTAGATATCATGACATGTAAAATCAAGGTACCAACATCCATATACCAGCAGAGAGGGACAGCATACAGAAGAAATGATTACACAAAAGTAATCCATGGTTTTTGAGGCATTGTGGCGCTGGGGTACGCTTGGACACCTAGGCGATATGACGTAACTAAAACCTTGTGGCGTCCTGTGGCACCTGGGGGTATGCCTCAATGCCTAGGGGACCACTCAGAAACCATGAAGTCATCACAACAGTACTGTAAAATGATCCTAACTAGTGCAATAAATATTTGAGTATTTACAAGATGGATTTGTTCATCATGCTTTATTTCATTATTAAACTCTTGTTGCTATTGCAAGAAAAGGAAATGTATTATCCGAGAAAAAAAGAGTTTTCGCAAAAAAAAAATCTAGCTTATCACACATGCATACTCAATATAGAAAATAAACTTGCAAAGCAAGAGAGAAAGTTTCACCTTTTCCCCAGATATGTAACGCTCCCCACAGGTGACACTACAACAGCAGTGCCCGTGCAGAAAACTTCATCAGCATTAAGCAACTCATCTACTGACAACAGGCGCTCCTCAACCTTACAAGAAGCCAATGCATTAGTTAAGACTGCATTTTATTGGAGGCAGCATATGATGAATTGAGCATAGTTCACATATCCTTCTACCTATGCTAACAAGTTACAGGCCCAAAGTATTTAGTGTGTTAAAACTGTAGTATGGCCACTTAGCTTGCAGCTAAAATGCGCTGATTTCACAAATCCTTCTACCTATGCTAACAAGTTACAGGCGAAAAGTATTTGGTGTGTTAAAACTTAAAACTATATGTATGGCCAATTAACTTGCAGCTAAAATGCACTGATGCAGCAGTCATTTCTTCCCCCATTTCTTTAAATCCATGAGATTGACAAGTAAATTACCTTGAAGCCTTTGCTCTGAGCAACTTCAATGATACTTTTCCTTGTTATACCAGGCAGTATTGTTCCTTTAATGGCAGGAGTAGAAATAACATTGTCCTGGCGCAAAAAGACAAGAAAAATAAGCCCATCATGGCATTGTCCCATAAAATAGTATGTTAATCAACCAAAGGATGTTGCATAGGTTAAAGAAAAGTCGTGGATAACTGGAATGCAGATAAAATGGTATGTATCACTACTGCATGCCTGGAGCACTAAAGTCTACTCTTAACTGCAGTTATGAAGGAGATATACTGCCAAAATAGCAAAGACATCAAAGTGAAGGATCATACTTTCACAACAAAAATATTGCAGGAAGAGACTTCTTCAAGATATTTGTCATGAACAGCATCCAAATAAAGGACATCAGAATATCCTTTCCCCTTTGCAACCTTTTGCGCTTTGAGTACCTATACGGTGATGACAATGTATGTAATTAAGTAACCAAGGGCTTTTATAGAATTTCCATAATTGCTAATTCATAAAGTTACCGAGGCATAGTTTCCAATGGTTTTCACGCCTCCAGTTCCACCAGGGCTGGCACGGTGAAATTTCTCCTCGACGATCAAATTAATAGGAGATAAACCTTCCTGTAGAATAAAATGAGCAAAGGCAATCAACATATACTGGCATTGTTGAAACAAACTATTTTAGATGCGTGACAAAAGGACGAGTTCATATTCTACACTATTATAATTAAGCTATCCTATATCACTGTCCAATGAGAAGGAAAGAACTTGAAACGATTTGCTCTAGGTCCAGTTTACATTTTAGATGAGTGTCTAGTGCCTACAGATTTTGGTGGAATTTAAAGTAAAAGAAAACTCAATACGGACCTTGAAATAATTCCCAACAGGAGATACAAAAATGATAAAGCTATACTCAGGAGCAGGTGCAAGACCAAGAACAGCACCGCTTCCTATTAGGAGTGGCCTGATATACAGGGAACCTTTACCAGTAGGAGGCACCTAGAAACATGATACGTTTCATTTCAAGAGAAAAAAAAAGATATGTTAGCAAGGGGATAATGGTTCGCTAAATAAAGTATTATTGAATATGTAGCCTAATACTATCACCTATGAAACTATAAATTACTAATTACTAACCCATCTTTTATTTGCCAAAACAGTTTGTTTAACAGCATCAACGAATTGCTCAACAGTTGGAGCAGGCATACACATCCTCTCTGCACCACTTATCATCCTTATAGCATTCTCCTCCGGACGAAATAGAAGGATGGACCCATCAGTTTTCCTATATGCTTTTAGGCCTTCAAACAATCCCTGCGTACAAGAATAACATAGACTAAGCATATTCAATACCAGTAGGCCTTCAAGGGTACCTAATTGCCAGGTTATAGTTGTTCCAATCCAGTAGAGATATAGATATCAAGCAGGGTGGGAAGATTCCCTACTAACCTGTCCATAATTTAAGACTCCAGCAGAAGGACTCAGTGCTATTGGACCAAAAGGTAGGACTTCACCTTTGGAAAAGATACCATCAGGTCCACATTTTGCAACATACATAAAGTCAGTCTCGATGAGGCCAAAGCCAAGGTTTTCCCAGTCCAAACCAGTGACCTCTGATGTTTCCCTGGTAAGAGTTAAACCATCAGAACATAGCTGAAAGTCATGAGGGTATTGCGGTATGGATTTAGCTGATCACAACCATATATGTACCAAAATGATGAAATGCACGTCAGTAAGGATACTGCTTTGGTTTCAGAATTACATACATGTAACTTGTTGCCACAGAAGCATGGCATTTTGCCGTGCTAGGAACCTTGTAACAGAGACTTGGCATTGGATAAATGTGGTTCTGGATCTGCAGAACAAGAAAAAGATGAAGCAATCTTCTATTAGATCACAAGGCTGGTGAAAGTAGTAACGGTGGGAGTAGCTAAAGTTATCTCGATTCTTTGGCATCTTTACGAGGAAAAAGAAAAGCAAGCTAGATAAGTCCATCTGAAGTGAACTGGGATTGATTACACATCTCAGGTGGTCAGGCCAGGGAGTGGGAGGTATGATGGGGTTATCCAGGAGGACAACGGCAAGGGAGTCTCTGCAAATTTTTCAGTAGGTCAAGCAATATACTTTAACCTCTCTTTTTTTCTCCCTATTATTAAAAGGAAAAGGAGTAGCCAAAGTGCCATTCAGGTAGGTGAGTCTGTGCGCCTGCTTTGCTTATTCAACAGTCAGTCAGAGTCAGGCACCAACAAAGTGGTAAAAACACGAGAAACAAACTATATATGTAATGACATCGCAGTTGGTATATACATAAAACCATGGACCGTGTTCATTCAGCTACCTAATCCTAATCTGTCTCAATGGTGGCATACTGTAAGAGCAATATGCGAGCAACAATTAATAATAGAATTATAAAAAAGACCAAAGGTCGAAAGCCTTCCTGTTTTGATGGTACACACCAAAACTCAAAACTCTATCCCTCTCGACCACCTTTACGCACGACTAGAAGCTCAATACTCTCCAATTATCTGAAAATGTGAACCCCAATATGGCAGATTCTACTTAACTTCAACAGGTGCAGAGGCCCTCGCTAGCCTCGCTACCTACCCCCATTCCTAATCCACCACACCCAAGGCCGAAACCAAAAGCACACAACATGCGTCCGAAAAGGGAACGTCATTAGCAGGGAGCCAGGAACCTTGAGCCACGGCGAGAGCGAGTGCCGCGACAGGCAGCCGGAAAGCGGCGGAGAGGCCGAAAGGGCGCCGCGGGAGGGGAGGTGGAGCTCCATTCCCTCTTCTAGCGCTCGCTGTGGCGAGTGAAGGGATCCGCGTCCCGCGAGAAGGCAGAAGAGCGAGCGGGGAGGCGGAGGAGGAACGAAAGCGGCGGCGGCGGCGGCGGCAGTCAATGCCGCGGAGGCAGAGTCGCCGTCTTAATGGACAACAGCCGTGCGCGTCAGGTGTATCATGTGCTCCGACTACATGGTCCTACTTGGACGACAATTCTGGACCCCACTGGCCAGTCTCTTTCGGGACGAGGTCTCGCTTGCAGTTAGGTGAGCGAGCGGAATGCTATGCCCGTTTCCATGACAGGTGGGTCAAATGATAGTAGTGGGCCCCACGTGCTCGTTGAGGAGCGATTCCCTTGGAAATAACCTCGATGACCGTATTTTATCGAACATTTGAATTTCCTATGTTAATTCGAGCTGGGGAGGATTCGGACATGGGCGGTTAGAAACCTTACTTTCTACTCGAATCAATTAAAGCTAAGCTCACTTTCTATATATCAATCTCAATGGTACTATAATTTAAATAACACCTACTATATTCTATTAACGCTAATAATTAAATTAAGGAACTATCTTATCGTTCATAAAATGTACTAGTACTTTCTAACCACTGATTGAATCCCAACAGTTTGGATCCATCCTTTCATGGTAGAAAAAGTGCTAAGAAATCGTCGTGTATTTGGATCATTTTATTTTTTCTACCCGGAACATTTTATTTAACTGCCAGGACATTTTTCTTCTTAGATCAAACAATGCAACACAATTTTGCTAGAAAAAAATGTTATGTTGGTACTTATTTTCTAGATTTTTTGTTGCTCTACCTGTCTTGACTGGTTCTGCTTCCCCTCTTTTTTTTTAAGAAGGATATTATATTTCAATGCTACTCTAGAATATTATTTTCTTATGCTAGGACATTGCAATATGGATTTGCCAAACAAAAAGGTATTGGTAGATAAATACCATTTCTCATGGATTAATATTGCCATCTTTTAACCATATTTGGCACAGTTCTGAACGGCTCTGACTGCTTTGCTAGGGTGCGTGAGGAGCCAGGGGTTGATGAAGCAAAAACAAAAAGGTGGTTCCTCCTAATCCATTTTGAGAAGAGGGGCAGGGGAGGGGGGCTGATTGCTAGTGTACGGAGAGCCTTTATACACATTGACATAATTAAATTGCTATTGCCAAAATTTTGTCAAAGTGTGCAAAGACAATTTGAAACGTACAGCCAACGTACAAAGCAAGGTTTTAATTTGCATGTCATGATGCGTATAACCGTGTACGTACCTGATTTGTGGTTGCAGCATGGCAACCATTCTGTGCCATATATGGGCAGCTTGATAGGCGACTTTGCAGTTAATAGCCGCAGCTTAATTATTACCTGTTCTAGCTAATTAAGCTGATGGCCGAGCTAGTAGTGATGATGTGATTTTCCTTGTCTAGCTCTCTCAATGCGTGCTTAGCTAGGGGGCAAGCAGCACATGACGAGAGAGGCCGTTATATAGACTAGATACAGCTATAGCTATACTCTCTGAAGCTAGCAAACACAGGCCTTTTAATCAAAAACTTTTTACCCAAAACTATTATATCGAATCTTGCGGCACATGCATGAAGTATTAAATATAGATGAAATAAAAAAACTAATTGCATAATTTACATGCAAATTGCGAGACGAATGTTTTGAGCCTAATTAGTCTGGACACTAAAGTTCTACAGTAACAAATGTGCTGATGACAGATTAATTAGGCTTAATAAATTCGTCTCGCGGTTTCCAAGCAAGCTATGTAATTAATTTTTTTTATTAGTATCTAAAAACCTCTTTCGATATCACATGGAACATCCAATGCGACATTTTCACGAAAAAAAAACTTTTCGCATCCAGACGAGGCCACAATGGGAAAATAAAAGAAAAGGCATCGATCGGCAAACGTTTTGTCCGTGGTCGACGACGACCTACTTTTTTTTTATCTCGTCGACGACTTGACTTGACTAGACGCGTGAAAGAACATTAATAATAATTATTACTTGTGCTGATTAATTAAGCGAGCTGTTGCATGCCAAGGGCCTCGAATAATTTCTGTCAGATATAATGTACCGTCGGCGTGGGATAGTGTCATTTTATTTTGTTGACGATCACACGCGTAGACACGACCTCTCCAATACATAATCTCCTTTTTTTATTTTTATTAATTTCTTGGGAGTTCCCATAAAAAGATTTGTAATGGTATGGTGTCGACCTATGATAGTGGAACGCCATTATGTTTTGTACACAAGTATTGGATTTGATGCCAAAGATGTACCTTGTGCAAGACAAATTTTCATTTTCTCTTGTATTTAATTCTTTGCAATGCCAACTAAAAAAATCATATGTGACACCTAATTAATGTGTACAATACTACTGTCCATTTGGAAGTTGCCTTAGGCATCCACACGGTCTAAAATTGCTTTTAGCTATTATTTTATATATAAGATAAGATTTTTAGCTCGGAGTTTTTTTGGAGAGCAATTTATGAACAATTTCATATGAATTGCCAACCAGCAGCAATGAAGAAGAAATCAAAATAAAAGGAGGTAAAAAAACTAGTGTAAATATTCGTTGGCTAGCTGGCCACTTCTTGCAGTATGTACGCGACTTTAATCTCCACTTGTTATAAAAAAAAATTCCTCGATAAGCATATTCGATAAGCCACTTCTTGTTAGGTGCTTATGGAGTACATATTCGTTGGCTAGCTGGCCACTTTACTACCGCATCAATAAGCACCTAACAAGAGTCACAGTTGAGATAACCCTTTTTTCTAATAAGAGAGAGAGAGAGAGAGAGAGATTAAGTAGACCGAATATTGAAGAGGAAGACTCTTTGAGGAGCTGCACATTGATCAATAAAATTTCTGTTTTTGATTCGAGGGATTCCTATATTTTTTTAAGGTGTTGTTTTTAGATGGAAATTCAGCAAAAGCTTCAAATTAGCCTCTCTTTTCTCTCTTTTCTCAGTTTCTCTATATATGTATTCTACCTATTAACATAAATTGAAACAATAATGTTATTTACAAGTTTACACAAATAGCCAATATTCAAATACATCAATGCATCAACTCTCTTCCACTGCCATGATCACAGGCCACTAGCCTCACTATTCTCCATTGATCAATTTATAAGAAAAAAAAGAGCACATATGTTTATGAAACAATTCGTCTTCACTGGATACACCATAAAATATATTCCCATGCATAAATATTGGCGTGCTCTTTTCTATAGATTCAGACAAACTTTAAATTTTTGACATTAATCAACTCTAGTCTAGAAGTTCATATATCTAAGGACGACGGAGGGAAAACCATGCATGGGAGTGCCCTTGTGAAGCGGGTACTTGTCCACACACACACATATATATAGCCACTTTGAGTTATGATAATTAATATGTTAATTTACGAGATTATAGCAACTCCTTACTAAGTGGTTTATAATGTTACGGTAAATATCCCCATGTGTTATAGTCAGTGGCGGATCTAGGATTTTAGTTCAGAGTATGCCATAAAAAAATCATATTTGAATTCGGTAAAACCATTTACCAATTCGGTAACAATTGAATTTTTTTAATATAATTCGGTATATCCACAATAAATAACAATACAAGTGTTAAATTTGATGATTAAGTTAAAAACATCCACAAATTATAATATAAATAATTCAAACACCATATTGGTAGTTTAAAATATAGACACAAAAGAGAGTAAGAGACTTACAATTAGGGATGCAATGTCACCGGCTCCCCGCGCTCTTTATAATATAAAATAAAATGCCAAATAATTAAACAGATTGTTCTCTTCCGTATCGAATTTTCACATGCATGCAACTAGACAAACACTGACATGATATCAATCTGGATTGTCTCTGATGTTGGGGCAAATCTCCAATCTTGGTGCACCTGCACGAGGGAATGAGAGATGATTTGATGATATTAGCAAATAGCATTGAAATTAAATAGACAGAAATTTTCTATAAGGCGACGAAGAGACCAAGGAGAAAAGATTAAATCTTACCATGCGAATCCAAGACAGTAGCGACTACCAGGCGATGAGGTTTTCATTATGGCGTGTGGCACAGTCGACGTGCCTGCCTCCATCTCCTGTGCGACCGCCTGGGCCTCATCAACTAGGGGCGCGCGGTCGCGTTGCATGTGAGCCAGCGGCCGCTGGCTGCTGGGCGAGGGCGAGCGTTCTGACGTTCTCCTGGTAAGTGTTTTCTCTGTTTTTGTTTCAAAAAACTGCAGGTATATACTGTAGTTGTTTCTAGGATGGCAGGTAAGCCGGTGCATATATGGCATACCATATAGATCCGCCCCTGCTTATAGTAAGCCAACTATCGTAAATATGTATTGACATTATCGTAAAATTATCATAAATGGAGGTGGCTAAAGAATAACTTATTTTATAGCTGACTACTTAATATTCTCTCTCTCTCTATATATATATAGTATACTCTATAGCTAGCTACAAAATAAGTTATTTTGTAGCCACCTCTATTTACGATAATTTTATATACTAATTTACGACAATATCAGTATATATTTACGATAGTTGAATTACTGTAACACATGAGGATATTTACCATAATATTATAATAAATCACATAGTAAGGAGTTACTATAATCTCGTAAATTAGTATAGCAATTATCGTAACTCAAAGTGACTACAGAATAAGTTATTTTGTAGCCAATTGTAGGGTAATATATATGGTAACATATCTGGTGCAAACCAACCTTTCCGTGCAACCGTACAAACTTTTAATCTGGACCACGTAATGTTGATCCAAAGGGCGCATGAGGATTGGGTGATTTTGCGCTTAACCGCCCGCTCCTAATCACACTTTTGCAAATCCCCCTTCCCACTCCCTCTACGCCCCCTTGGATCAACATCATGCGGTCCAGATTAGAAGTTTGCACGGTTGCATAGAGAGATTAGTTAGCACCAGATACGTTGCCTATATATATATATATATATATATATATATATATATATATATATATATATATATATATATATATATATAGATAGATATGAAAAAGTCTACTTAACTCCCTGAATTATCAGCCAGTGTCTAACTTACACCCTCAACTATAAAGCCGTCTGTTTTACACCCTGAACTTTTCAAAACCGTTCAAATTACACCCTGGAGCGGTTTTGGACGGCGGTTTTACCATAGTAACCATGGTTTTGCTACAGTACAACGGTTTTGACTTTTCCTTTTTCTATTTATTTTTGCTGAATCTTTGAAAAATCATAGTAAATCACAGAAAAATCAAAAAATAGAAAATTTAATTTTGTTGGACTCCACATGAGTAGATCTATACAATGAACATATAATATAGTATGCTTTAGTATAATTTTTTCTGTAGCTTTAAATTAGTTGGAAAATCAAATTTTGTCTGTAATTAATTGGAATAATTCATAGCTACAACTTTTATGGTCCAATTATGGTTAAATTTTTATAGTAAACTAATTATTGTATGTTTGAACTATAGTAAAAATTTCATACTGATTGGATCATGTATAATTTAGTTATAGATTTATTTATATTTAACAAGCATAAACCTAAACATAAACCTAAATAAATCTATAACTAAGTTATATATGATCCAATGAGTATGAAATTTTTACTATAGTTCAAGCATATAATAATAACCCCATCATAAAAATTTCACCATAATTGGACCATAGAAGCTGTAGCTATGAATTATTCCAATTAATTACAGACAAAATTTGATTTTCTAACTAATTTAAAGCTACAGAAAAAATTTATACTAAAGCATACTATATTATATGTTCATTATGTAGATCTACTCATGTGGAGTCCAACAAAATTAGATTGTCTATTTTATGATTTTTTCTGTGATTTACTATGATTTTTCAAAGATTCAGTGGAAATAAATAGAAAAAGGAAAAGTCAAAATCGTATTTACTGTAGCGAAACCATGGTTACTGTAGCAACCCGCCGTCCAAAACCGCTTCAGGGTATAATTTGAACGATTTTGAAAAGTTCGGGGGTGTAAAACAGACGGTTTTATAGTTGGGGATGTAAGCTAGACACTGGCTGATAGTTCAGAGGTTAAGTAGACTTTTTCCTATATATATATATATATATATATATATATATATATATATATATATATATATATATATATATATATATATATATATATATATATATATATACCGCGCTCAAATAATTAAATCATAATTACGTGGAGACGGTAGCAAGGGATGGAGAAATTAATAAAGAGGCGTGCATGCATGGTACTTGTGGCCAAAGTAATCCTCTATAGGCTGTGTTTAGTTTGGAAAATTTGGGTGAAAAGTTACTGTAACACTTTTCGTTGTTATTTGGTAAAATTTATCTAACCATGGATTAATTAGACTTAAAAGATTCGTTTCGAACTTTACAGACAAACTATGCAATTAGTTATTTTTTTTATCTATATTTAATGCTTCATGCATGCGTCTAAAGATTCGATGTGATGAGTGGAAGAGAAAATATTTTGAGTATGCATGCCAAGTGAACGCGGCCATAGTTAGATAGCTCGATTGTCCCAACCTCCGTTCCAATATCTTCATGTATGCATGGATGGGCACACGCGTAATTCATTGACTTGTTATACATCTATCTGGCCTGTATATAGTATATACTGTACCTAATTTTGCTAGTCAAATAAAAAAGAACAAAATTATATATATATATATATATATATATATATATATATATATATATATATATATATATATATATATATATATATATATATAATAAAGAGACAAAATTTTCACCACCTATTTTTTGGTCCGTCCATTTTTTTTTGATCCGTCTCTCTCTAACTACCGGACAGTAGAGAGTTTTATCCGTCCAGACTTATATATATATAACTCTTGTCTAGCGTGATACGGAGTCCGATTCCAAAACGTATTGGGTCGTGTATGTGACCTGGACTCATAAACTGCCTAATAGGCTTCCTCTCATCCTACATAACTTAAATAGGAGTCTTAAGCCAAATAGAAAAAGATAATAAGAGTTTTATTTTTTTCGTTTCTATTTTCTTTTCAGTTTGTATTCTTTTTTCTTTCTTTTTCTTCTTTTGTTAGTCCCAAATCAAAAGAGTCCGTGGTGGAATCCATCAATATTCTTTTTTATCCCTACATTATTTTTCCTACTAGTAGAAAGCGCGCGCCCTGCGCGTGCGGCTAAACAGTATGTGTGTCATACATTAAGATCACATTAGGAGTTAATTAAGAGCAATTGCCAAATATATATCTCGGTATATATATTATATATATAGTAAACATGATCCATAACATACACAAATGGTTTTTTAGAACATGACACAGGGAGGTAAACACAAAGGTCAAAGAAAAATGTATAAGCAAAGGCCTGTAGTAGCAGTGGATTACTGGGTCTGTAGACATGTCGTAGCCACGGCGCGTCGCGGCTGCTCGTCACCGTGAGGGCCGCCATGGGACGCTGCTCGCAGGAGGATCAGGGCGATGTGGGGTGGAACAATGATGACGATGATAGTAGTTTTTCCCCCCTTGACATACCAGTTGATTTGTAAAGGGAGAAAATGGAAAATTCATACCAGTTTCCAACGTGGTCACGACATCTATCTTCTCATTCTGCAGATATGCAGGGTAAAAAAAGGAAGATTGATTAGAATAGATGTTTCCAAAGCAGTGACTAAAATCAAAATGAAAACATTCACAGTTAAGCAGGTACCAGGATTCAAAACTACTTGAATTAGAAAGCGTGCTAATGATTACATCCATCTATGGTGTATCATACGAGAAGAGACGAAATACATTGGACCCCTAGAGCACACTAATCAATACATGTATCTATCATATGAGAAGAGGGGAAATACATTGAACTCCATGGAAAATAACTATCGAACGAACAGGTAATTTTGACCTGACTATAGCATTTAATATTGGTAGAGACTTGGTTATTTATTAGGCACGATGCCAGCCAGACAATTGTATTTTTATGTGTCTGCTATGCATACGACGTTTCGTTTTAATATTATATTTATGAAAATAAGTCTATGCACAATGCCGAATTGTTGCCGCATCACGGAAACTATTTGAAATAGTTGTTCATGATTTTCGTATTTGGACAACCACCGGTCGATCAAAGGAAAGGAATTTAAAAGTAGACGAAGGTCACTACGATTATTAGCATGGGTGCACAACTAATAAGATACTCGTTTCCACAGAGCCAAATGGCTGGAAAAAACATCGAAAGAGTTTTAAATAGGTGAGTAAAGTTACCTGTTAAATACTTTTATTGTTCAAAATCATGCCCACACCATGTTGTGTCTCTTCCTTTTCGGCGTTCAGGCCGATACCATGCCCACCTTAGTTCTCTCAATTTGATGACGCTCAGCTAATAACATGTAGGTTGAAGATCTTTGACCCTACAGAAATTGATCCATTGATATCGATATTAAAATATATCATAAAACATCAACAACGGAGACACCACCATGTAAAATCACATAAACTACCTTAATTTTCAAGAACAAATTCAGGTGTAAATGTTATTAGATATACAGAACAATGACAAAAGTGCTACTGCTGGAACTCCATTTTGGCCATCTGCCCAAGCATGAGCACATACCACCATGTAAAATCACATAAATTAGCTTAATTTTCAAGAACAAATGCAAGTGTAAATGTTATTAGATATACAGAACAACGACAAGAGTGGTACTGGAACTCAATTTTGGCCCTCTGTCCAAGCATTGTCAAATACTAAGCACTGAAGAAGAGTTGAGCTGTCAATTTCTCACTGTGTGGGTGTTTGGGCCTGACCTTAGTTTATTCTAAAGAAATGTAAAGATATTTTCACAGTAACCTCATAAGCGGGCAGTGTAAGGTTCAGTGGTTCAGGAAAAGATATTTCAACTGAGAGGTAAATATATGTGATTTTCATTACTTCCATAAATGGAGGTTGACAGGCTGGTTGAACCATCTGTTCTTAAGATAGTTGTTATGACCATACTCCTAGATTAACTACAGAAGTCATTGAAGTAACCAAAAGCATAATAATATCATGACAGCTGTTGAGATCCAAAACAAACAAAAGAATGGCTATCCAAAAAATACTGTTGCATACAGATTGTTCCATGAAAAATCAATGTATGTACCAGCCATTCATTAAAAATGGCAAACATATTTTTGAAGGATGGTTCTATAACCGTGTATTTAATTTTCTCTAGCATTCTCCTTTCTTTGTTACAAAGAGTGTTTTCCCTCGATGCAGAGGATTAACCACTTTTTATTCTTGTACTCAGCCACGGCCTGCTACAAAGAAACCATTACAGAGAACTAAATTAAATAGGTCAAAGTGGGGTGGGACGCTAAGGTACGTGCAGTACTGTCTAACCTTTGGTGGAGGCAACATGAGTACATGACAAAACACATGGTCCATGACTTGCTGCAAAGGAACCATAACAGAGAATTAAGTTAAATAGGTCAAGGTGGCGTGGAAGGGTAGGCCTGGTGCAGTTGGTGAGTGCTAGCTCGCCGAGTCACCAGGTCCTGGGTTCGAAGCCGTCTCTCTGCAGAATTTCTGCGGGGGTAAGACTTTGCTTCGGTTATTCCCTTCCCCAGACCCCACTCGTGTGGGAGCCTCTGGCACTGGGTCTGCCCTTAGGTCAAGGTGGCGTGGGATGCTAAGATGAATGCAATGCTGTCTAACCTTTGTTGAGGCAATATCACAAACACATGGTGTGGTAGAGTAGAAGTCAAATATGATATGAAACAATAGATCCTGCTAAGGCTAATATGACTGTGAACCAACAGATAAGTTAAAGAAGCCACAAAAAGTACAAGACATGGTAAGTACGTCTATGTTGCGGAATCCAAATATGAAAAGAGGGTGAACAACCTTTTTTTTATGGAGCTATTTAATGGCTTTCTGATGGGAAAGGGAAAGAAATGGCAGAAGCCTTTCAAAATAAAGTAGCATAGGTGTTCCCACTTTTTCTAGGAAAACAAAAAAGAAAAAAGAAACGACAACAAGACAACAAACTGGGAACATGTATGGGCTAATGCACCAATTGCATAGATTTGTGGTGGACGGAACCTGCAATGTCAACAATAGGGAAAAGGAAAAAAAGAGGTAACTACCTTTTTTGGGTTTTTTTTTGAAGGAACCAAGAGGAACAAGAGAAGATCAGGCTACCAGATACATTGTCATTATGCAGTTTCTACCTTTACTTTTATAACAGTAAGTTGCGGAGCATAAGCACAGGAAAGTGGAGCAAGTAGCAACAAAGGGAAAAGCACAATGAATCTGTAATATTTAGTCGAATAATGAAGCACTGCAAGTCTAGGGAGTATTTTAACTGGTATAGTTTGAGGTGATTATAAAGGGCATGAAAAAATATGGAACACACTAAAACCACAGGTTACTCACCTAAAACAAGAGCAAAAACAAGCAGTAAATAAATTTAACAGAGTTGTTGCAGACTCCAACGTGTAAAAAAAGGTATACTAATTACCAGCCACCAGAAAAGTTGTTTTCAAATGAATCTGACTTTCCCTAGCAAGAGCACATTTACATAAGCACACTTAAAAAGAAAAAATGGATCTTGTCAGAGGATTTGCTTACTGATCACAAAGACAAAAAAGGAAAAATATTTTTTGATTGCTGGCTGGACAACTTAAAAGCTTCATTTGCCAAAACAAAAGACCGCAGATTCAGCTCCCTGAACCTGAATGTAGCAAGTAACAGATGTTACACGGTTTTATAATGACATCTATTGTGCCAAAGATAAAGCGAAAGACGGGAAGCAGGGAACATACCCAGGTGAACATCATTGTTGAAACAATTTACATAGTTGGTCCTGTAACAAGGCAAACAACAAATATGCTGAACTGAGAACCTAATGGGAAAAGGAAATAGTTAAATCTGTACAGCAGCAAGCGCAATCCTCAAATTGACATGCTTCGTTAGGTAAATGTAGAAGGTGGACATATATTTTTGTAACATGGAGACAAGGCGTCAGATTGTAATAAACATAAAAATTTAAGGGGAACAACTTTGCAAAACAAGCTAAATAAGAGAACATAGCCTAGGTGTTATAACAAAATGATTGATGTGTATATCACATACTACAGCTCTTTAGTAAACGAATGGATGACTGTTGCTGGCTTCTCGTTGGTAGCAGTCAACTGAAACAATGTTTCTAAAACAACAATTCTGTCAATTATAGGGGGCCTCGAGGAGATCCAAGCTCATAGTTTTTACAGCAGCGAGACAACAGGATAATGTAAAATCATACCACTTTGGTAGGAAGGATAGCATCAAGCTCTTCAATGTTGTCTGAATACTCATTCATTTTTGCCTCTGAAAATCTTAACCAACAGGAATTCAGGAATTAACAAATGTTTAGACGTTGCGGAACTAAGTGACGACCAAAATAGCAGTTGTTAAAATCAGTACGCTGGATTAGCAAATCAGTATTCGAACTATTCTGAATTCCTATTATGCTATCTATTACATGGCATGAATAAGAAATGTACAACATCTAGATCCAGACGACATAAATCTCAGACTGAAAATCAAATGCACAGTATCTGGATCCACACGACAGTATCTGCTATTATGCTATATCTACTACATGACATAAATCTCAGACTGATAATCACGTAGTATCTAGAGGCACAGGACAAGAACGGGCAAGAGAGAGAGAGAGAGAGAGAGAGAGAGAGAGAGGAGATGGGAGGTTACCTCGTCAGCCGCCGGAGGGACAGCGACCTGGGGGCCGTCGGTGCTGTCGCCGGCGAGCGTCTCCACGGAGGGCGCCACCGCCGGGGGTGGCACCGGCGCTGGCCAGTGGCGGCGTCGAGCACAGGAAGTTAGGGTTTCGTGGAGCACGGGAGGACACGCGGCGGTGCGGGAGGAGGTAGCACCGGGTCCCAGCGCACGCCGGCGGCCACTAGCAGGGCCCGCTCGCGCCGTGCCGTGGGTAGGACGGCCACCGCGGTGGCGACACGCGGTTTCGCGGTACAGCCCCGCTAGGGCCTCGCGCGGTGAGCCGGCCCGCCCCGCATGCCGCGACGCGAGGGGAGAAGGAGGAGGGCCTCGCCGCGTCGGGAGAGAAGCAGAGGGAGAGGAAGGGCTGGAAGGGGGGCGGCACATCGCTGGGGAACGAGATCCTCGGCAGTTGAGTGCCCAGCTGCAGAGAGCAGTCCGAGCAAGGATCGCCGTCCGCCCAGATCGAACGTCCACACGCGGCTAGTTATTTAGACCCTCTCGCTGCATCTCCTGCTCCGGTCCAAAAGGTGCCCACGGCCTAATCCAATGCAGCGACGAGAAGCCAACAAGCTGAGGCAATATATCACAGTAACAAAAAAAAACGGCGACAAAACAAAGACTTTTGGAGGGAAAATTTGACCTCGACGAGGCCGTCGCCATCTAAGACTGAGGTATGTCGATCCCCCTTCTTCCCCATCAGTACACAATTGAGTGAGAGTTTGAACAATGATTTGAAAATCCATTTCAAATCTGATTTTGATATCATCAGGTTCTTTAAGCATTTTGAAAGGGTGGTGCAAGGAAAAAGGAATAATGAACTAAATTCAGAATTTGATGCAAGAAAAAAGTTGCCTAAAATTCTCCTGAGAAGACCACCACCTGTCTTGGTGCAAGCTAGCAAGTTGTATACACCTATTATATTTGAAGCTTTTCAAGGTGAGTACGAAAGATCTTTGTCAGTTTGCACCAAGTCATTGGATGCTAATAATACATATCTAGTCGGAGATTTCACCTTCGAGGAAGGGTATGAAGTCATCGGTGACCCTTCAAAGAAAACAGTTGTGTGCAAGTGCCAGCAATTTGATAGAATTGGGATACTGTGTGCCCATGCTCTTAAAGTTCTTGACTTAATGAATATCAAGTCACTACCGCCGCAATATGTGTTAAAGCGCTGGACACGAGAAGCACGTGATGGCCATATACAAGACAACCAAGGAAGAAATATAATCGAAAATCCAATGATGGGTTTGATGCTTCGCTACAGACTTATGTCTCACAAATTTAGTGCTTTGGCACACCGGGCAGCTAACTTTCCAGATTGCGCCATGCTAGTAGACAACACGCTGGACATCCTTGCTAAGCAAATTGAAGAAAAAAATCAGTGCATTAACCATTTCTGGGTATCCTACAGTTTGCACAGATGCTGATCCTTCAGATGACTTGTTGAGTAATGCATGCCTAAAGAAAAAGGAGGTCCAAGTAACAAGTTCAAAACGAAAAAAAGGTTGGCTCGATAAGAAGCGCAAGTTTAGAAAGAAGAGACAAGACAATGCTACATCACAAGGAAAACAAGTCGGGGAAGAGGCAAATAATGAGGGTGATCAAGAACAAGTACCACAAAGTTCAGTGGTATGTTGCTGAAAATATGTTTCATGTGTTGTCAATAATCCATTATTCCTCTAGAGCCTCATGTTTTGTTTCACTGCAAGGTACAAGAGGTTGGGGAGCAGGAAGGTGCTGCTGCTAGTGATGGACAAGCACAGGCTGCAGCTTATAATGCAATTTTTAGCTTCACTGAAATATTGACGGTAACCCTCTTTCATATATTCAATTTACAAATCTAGATATTATATAGTCTTTAAATTGTCTTACTTGTTTGTTTATTTAATTTATAGGGACCTATCACAGATGATGTTTTAAATCTCTTTACCTGAAGATGTTTTAGAGATTGATGGCCTTTTAGAATGGTTTTGGCATTTTGCAACCAAAGAAGCATCCTGGGAGAATGGAGAGCTCAGTATGCATATGCAAGTCTGTATGAAGCAAGCATTCTCCGATGTGTCACTTGGGTGTCTTTTGCAAATTGAAAGTCTTTTGGCTCAGTTGTGTATATATCAAACAAAAATTAAGAGCACCCATTGATGTCCAGTTTACTAAATATTCAAGTGTATATATATGAATGCCTTTTGCCATTCAGTTTACTTGATGTCCAGTATACTAAATATTCAATTGTGTATGTATGAATGCCTTTTGCCATTCAGTCTACTGAATGTTCAGATCATTCGAAGTGTCTCTTTTGTCATTCAGAGATTATGAAGTGACACAATAAACACAAACACTAAAAATGTGAATTGATGCAACAATCAAACTCAGAAATTGAAAGATATTCAATCATTATACTCAATATAGAGCCACAATCTCAATCTACACATCAATTTACAAGACACTCTACTCTGAAGCTAGGCTTCTCAGACAGCTTCTCTTCCCTCGTATGTGTGCAGTGGCCGTCGTCGGTCGTCCTGTGGTGCTGTGGGCTTGGCAGGGAGGGTTCCTCTCCCATTCTTGCCTGCTGAAAGCCATAGAGCTGCTGTCCTTGACGTAGAGCCCAATTCTCGACGATGGGGGCAGCAGCAATACCACGACGGCGACGAAGGATGAGGAGGATGGAGGCAGAGATCGCCTGCTATGGGTTCTCTTCGTTCATTCCGGTGCTGAGGAAGATGGCGAAGGACCAGTGCCAGACGGGGACTGGGCGAGAAGCCTGCGACAGCGGACGTAGCTTTGGCGAGCAGCGTGCGGCGGCGGACGACTTGGGCGAGCCGCCGCGGCGCCGGACGGGGACTGGGCGAGAAGCCTGCTGCGATGGATGGAGATTTGGTGACCAGACTGCAGCGGCGGACGGATTGCGCGAGCAGCCGCGACGACGGATGGAGATTGGGCGAGCAGCCACGGAGGGAGATTTGGCGAGCGCCGGCGGCGAACGAACAACAACGGATGGGATGCCGGTCGTTTGTTTTTTCCCTCGTCGCTGCATTGGATTGGGCCGAAGGGACCTTTTGGGCCGGAGTGGGAGAGGCTGCGAGCGAACGGACGTTCGATCTGGGCGGACGGCGATCCTTGCTCGGACTGCTCTCTGCAGCTGGGCACTCAACTGCCGTGGATCTCGCTCCCATCGCTGGAGGGGAGCAGCGAGCGTCGTGGAGAGGTTGAGGGAGACGGGGTTTTGTTTTGTTTTGTTTTTTTAAAGGAAAAAGTTACCCCAACTATGGGGTCGTCTACTTTACCCTAAACTATGAAACGGTCTAATTTATCCTCTGAACTTTACAAAACTAGCCAAATCACCCCAACAACGGTTTTGTCTTTTTCTTTTTTTATTTATTTCGTCTGAATCTTTGAAAAATCATAGTAAATCACAGAAAAATCATAAAATGGAAAATCTAATTTTGTTGGACTCCACATGAGTAGATGTACACAATGAACATATAATATAGTATGCTTTAGTACAAAGTTTTTTACTGTAAATTTAGATCTATTTTTTTTCTGTAATTAATTTGAATAATTCATACAACAAAAACTTTAGACTAAAGCATACTATATTATATATTCACTGTGTAGATATACTCATGTGGAGTCTAACAAAATTAGATTTTTTATTTTATGATTTTTTTATGATTTACTATGATTTTTCAAAGATTCAGACGAAATAAATAAAAAGAAAAGGACAAAACAACTGTTACTGTAGCAAAACCGTTGTTACTGTAGCAAACCCACCGTCCAAAACCGCTCGAGGGGGTGATTTGGCCGGTTTTGCAAAGTTCATGGGGTAAATTAGACCGTTTCATAGTTGATGGGGTAAGTTAGACCACCCCCAATAGTTGGAGGGGTCAAGTAGACTTTTTCCTTTTTTTTATGGGACGAGGGGAGGCATCCGGAGGGGACGGGAGGATGCAGACGCGCTGGAGTATATATTTGGAGGCGGATTCCGTAGAAATCGATGGGAGCAACCAGCGCCGTAGATCTTAAAATCCAACGGTGAAAATAAATTAAGGTGACGTAGCGGGGCTCCTTGCGCGGCGAGCTCCCGCGGATTATAAGTCCTAAAATTATGTAGAAATGGATGGGAGAAACCAGGGCCGTAGATCTTGAAATCCAACGGTGAAAATAAATTAAGGTGACGTAGCGGGGCACCCTGCGCGGCGAGCTCGCGGCTTATCAGTCCTAAATATGTTATTCCTTCTTTTCCAAAATTTTAATCCTATGCTATTTCTTTTTTTTCGATTGTTACTTTTTTCCTTTAGCACACGACTTCTTTTTTCTATAGATTTGGTTTTTTTCTGCTTCTTCACGGAGTCCAAACTCTAGTTTCATAACGTGCCCCTTTTTCATACCTAATACCTAATCTATACCTAATAATAAAGAGACAAAATTTTCATCATGTTTTTTTTTTCACCATAACATATAAGATGTAACCGTCCGTGACTTAATCTCACGTAAGACTCAATCTCGCGTCAACACGATACACACATATACGACCCTAAACGGACTCCACAACCAACTATAGAAAAAATTGACAGAGTAAGTTGCTATAGTACGTCCTCCCCTCAGCCACACAACAAAGTCCTCACCGTTCCTTCCACGGGATCATAAAGTAATAATACTATTGCATAAGAACGCGATCACCAACAATATCTTGGAAGGCAAAGATCAGGACAGAAAAGATCCAATTAGTAAACCAGTAAGATAAGATGAAAAAGAACTCTAATAAGGTGCGACAAGGCAAGTTCCCAGAAATATAAATAAAAGTTTCCAGAAATATAAATAACGACTCAAATCAAATAAAAGAAATAATTTATGACGAGAAATCTGTAACAGAACCGACCAATTATACGAGATTAAGTAAGAAAATCATCCACCGAGCAGACGATTTAGCAAACTTAAGCCCGTATAACCCGGTAGTCCGTGAAATCACGACGGATTTCAAACCAACTTACATACCAGCCAAAATCATAATAAGTTCAGCGGTCACCATCACAAGTTACATAAAAGTTTGCGTCACAAATACATCGGAGTTTAAACATAGTTATTACAAACCAGTTTCAAATAAAAGTAGCGGAAGCATTTAGTTCAAATCACACACTCACACAGAGTTCAATTAAAGTGCCAGCTCAGGATCATCTCCAACAAAAGCATCAGACGAGATGTAGTGAATGACCATTGCCCTTGGTCCTAAGCTTCTCCCATCGCAGAATAAAGGCAATTGATACAGTAGCCGTAATACATCTGCCCATCTGCAACAAGTGGGAACAAAGCCCTAAGTACGAGAAAGTACTCAGCTAGACTTACCCGACAGAACCGAAAATAAAAGGCACCAAGGATCATGACAGGCTTTCTGGTAGGGTAGCTGACTCATTTGCAAAAAGTCAATTTTAGCATTTAAAGAATCTTTCCAAAAGCTTTGCATCAAGTTAAATCTTTATTAACCTGTCAACTACATTTGCACCTGTACTAGAGTAACATGTAATTAAACAGGTAAGGATAAACAATGATCATTAAACAACTTCTATCATGTCATATACCATATAACTGTCCAAGTGTTCCATTAGAATTACTACGATGAAGTCACTCAAGTCAAGTGTTCACTATCCAGTGAACGATGGCGATTCGAATCGATTATTAACCAGCTGGTAATTTATTCCTCACACAAACCTCACTCACCTGCTAAAGTGAGGTATTGGTCACCGAGTCAACCATTCAGGTAAAGTCGCGAGCTTGCCAGGAACCACATGTACCCGGGGGCCGTCCGACTACTCTTTGGCCTTATTATCGTGCCCCCGTATTATGCCACTACTGCCCCGGTACAGTGCGTTGCGGGCAATCCACTCGGTCCAAATAATCTCCCAGCTTCGCGGTCGAAAGGTACATTATTTGGCCAGCTAAATGTAAGGCATGCGTTCAACATGACTTGAGGCCCAACAACGGTCGGTCCTTAATCGAAATAGATGGAAAACACTACAGTCCAAAATCCTGCAAGTTTCCGTCCGGTCTCAATTCCACATTAACACTTAGTTATTCTCAGATGACATACTTTCTCAAGCAGATCCAGGTAACCACCTATAGCTCGCAGGCGACAGGAAATCACCCGACTTCTACCGGTATAAGCAAGCTAAGCAATTACTTGACTGCGAATATCGAGGTGACATGGATAGGGTAGAACAGAATAAACAAGGTATAATGCAGCAACGGTTGCAAACAACTCCTAAACATAATGCAGCAGTTAAAGTTAAGCATTAATAAAATTATTTGCAAACCGGGGGAGAAAAATGCTCCGGGGCTTGCCTCTCTCGAAAGAGCTCGGACGATGGTCTGGGCACTCTGGAAGATCCTCACCGACCTCCTCGTCGGCTTCGACCACCTCATGCTCTTACACATCGAACTGCTCTTCCAACTTCTCAGGAACTGCTACCGGAGTTACTTCCTGCGATCCTGTATAATGCAAATGTATAAGTGCTCGTGCCTAGGTGTACTGCAGAAATGACATGTAATGATCATGATGAATGAAATGTAGATAAATAGGTTTACTTTATTTCATAAAGTAGGAATACAATTCTTCTACAAGGTAGTCAACATCATCTAAGAACATATACTACAAGCACATGTCATCTACTGCATTTTCTTCTACTACTACTATGCTAAGTCAACACATCTTATTAAATGCTTCAAAGATACACCAAAGTAAACCTTATTAACTAGTCATACATTAACAAGGTTAATTAAACCTTAATTGCAACTAGGTTTGAACAGTAACACCTAATTTGGTAGCACAGAAAAATCTAAGAAAATTACAGTAGCTTTCTATCATCTAATCTAGCATACCACAAAAATTTCATTGCATTTGGATTACTAGAACTGCCTACACAAAAATAACAAGCTAGGGCCTAAAAATAAGCATAAAAATACTTTATACTATGAAAAGTATCAAACAACAGATTTAGTATTTTTCCTACATTCTACACAATAAAAAATCACCATAGAAAAATTATTACATGCATGTTTTATTCATCTTTTTCTCTCTAGCAAAAATAACAATTATTAACAATATTAAACACTTGTACTACACATCAAGATTTTTCTACAGAACATGCATGGCATATATTTTTCCTAGAAAGTACATCACAAAATAAAATTATTACAAGTGGAACCATATTTTTCTAAACTTTCTATGATTTATTACATATTTAACAAGAAAATAGCAATTTCAGTGATTAAATAAAAACCCTACAGAAAAGTATTTCAAACTTGACATGCAATATTTTTAAACTGTAGATCTACTCATGAGAAACACTACAAAATTTATTTCACAATTTTTGGAGCTAAAATGAGCAAGTTATGGATTTTAGAAACCCTTTTAACAATTTCTGAAAAATCATTTTCGAAAATCCTTTTAACATCAGCCGCTGGAAATGCTGGGTGCACCCGGTGCAGTGCACACGCGAGCGCACACTGAGACTGACAGGTGGACCCGTGACCCCACGGGTCAGTCACCCAGAGGCGGGGAGACGCTGACCACGCGGTTCTCGCCGCCGGTGAGCTCGCCGGTGGTGAGATCACCACCATCGTGATCCCCGTACCAAGGCGGTCACGTTGGTGCAAACGACATGACCGGAGGAGCTCGGGAATAGGCTCATCGTCGCCAATGGCAGAGCAGCGGCGCGGGTGGTCGCCGGCCGGCTATCCCCGACCATGCCACGGGCACCGGAAGGGTGCTCGAGCAACGGTGAGCCATGGCGAATAAGATGCGCGTGCTAGAAGGGAAAAAGGTGGGGGCGGAAAGGAGCGGTCCATGGAGCGGAAAGCTCTGGCGAGCTCAGCCAGAACTCCGGTGAGCAATTCACGCGGAGGGGAGGCTTACCACGGCCAACTGGTGCGAGCACGGGCTGCGCGAGGGAAAGGCGGAGCTCGGGGCAAGATGGAGGCGTCGATGGTGCGATGCGGTGGCCGGAACGGCAGCGTCGGTGATGGCATGCGGTTGAAAGTCCTATGTTTGGTGTTGGTAATCAGTGACAATACCTAAGTACTAATCCTATGCCTAAGTTGTATGTAGCATATGAGGATTAGTACATTCCAAGGTTGGTGGCAAGATGGACATGGTGATCATGATGGTCACACTTGGATTTAGACGCAACCCTACGTGATCATGGCAAATGTATATGCTTAAGGGTTGTGTTTTAGTAACCAAGACACCTAGTGGGTGTGGTTACATTATAGGATAGATAGCCGTACTATAAAGAGGAGAATGATGCGGCTATTGGACTCCTAAGTGCCTCTAGGTGTGCATTTCATAATCATATGCATTTGGATAGAACTAATAACGCCTCGAAAAATGATTGTGAAAATACTAACACACTCACACATGACGCGATCACTTGGTGGTGTTAGCACATTTACGATGGTGGTGGAGTTTGAGCGGTAGAGAGGGTTTGGGGTCCTCTCTCCCTCCCGCCGAGCTTGCGAGGCGGGATTCAGACGTTTTCGAGGAGTTGAAACGACTATTTTCCACTACGCCGAAAGTTGAAAAAGAAACGGAGGCGAACGGAGGTCACAGAGGTTACCGGACGCTGGACCGGATGCGGTCTCTGTATGACCGGACGCGTCCGGTCAGCGTTCAGCGTCTACGCTTGTTTCAGGTTGATGATCGGATGCGCAGCGCGTCCGGTCATAGACGATCGGACGCGTCCGGTCGTTCAGGGAGCTTACTGGACTCCAACCAGACGCTGACACTGTGGCATCCAGTCAGTTCTACAGCGCGTTTGGCCACTGTTTCGTTGTGCGCTGCTCAGGCTTGACCTGCGCGTCCAGTCAGTCACGGGACCAGCGCGTCCGGTCGTTCGCAGCGCGTCTGGTCTGCGCGTCAAGCGCGTCCGGTCGTTGCTTTGTAGTTAGCCGTTGTACGACCGGCACGTCTGGTCCGTTGGACCAGCGCGTCCGGTCAGTGCTTCGTGACTTAGCCGTTGATCCATCGGCGCGTCCGGTCAGTTTGACCAGCGTGTCCGGTCAGCGCGATTTCGGCTGTTTAAGTTTCTAACGGCTCTATTCGAAGGGGTACATCTATAAATACTCGTTGGCCGGCTCAAGGCTCGATCTCTTGAACATTTTGACATACTTGTGAGCACTTTGAGCTAAGCAACTCTCCTCCCACTCATCTCTCTTGCTTCTTTGCATATTCGAAATGAGATTGAGTGATCCAAGTGCATTTGCATTATGAGATTACATCTAGTTGGCACTTGGTGGTTGATTTGCTGCGGGATTCTTGTTTCTCTTGGTGGTTGCCGCCTCCTAGACGGCTTGGAGAAGCTTGGAGACATTGGCAAGAGTTGGTGATTGTTCTTGGCCACCTCCGGTGATTGTGAGGGATTTGTGCCTACCTCGGCGATACGCCAAAGGCAACATTAGTGAATTGTTCGTGTCATTGCAACCTTTTGCCATTTGGTAAGTTCTTGTGGCGCCTTTTGAGAGGCTCGGTGTGAGACCGATTAGCCACTGAACCACGTGGTGAAGAGGGACACAACGGGGACTAGCGTGCCGGCAAGCACGTGAACCTCGGGATAAATCTTCGTGTCATCACTTTCATATTGTGATTGATTGATCCCGGTGTTCGGTTATCTTGGTATTCATTGTTGATCATATTGGTTGGCTTAATACTTCGCCCCTCGGTGAAACTCTTCTAACTCAACTCCGCATTACTTTCTTAGTTATGTTTGCTAGCTAGTTAGCTTTGCTTTAGTAGCTCCTTTGTGTAGCTTGATAGTTGTAGTTGTAGTTACCTTCTCAGTTTGACTTGTGCGGTTGAGTGCAAATATACTAGAATTGTGAATTGGTTAGGTGGCTTGTAAACACCCCGTAGGCTAAGCAAAACTCGTATCTCGCTATTTGTTTTATTGATAAACTTGTTTAACTTGTCTTTGTAGAAAATTTTAAAAGGCTATTCACCCCCCTCTAGCCATCAAGACCTTTCAGCGGTGGTGGGGAGGAACTGCCGCCGCTGCTGCTGGCTCGCGGCTGTGAGGCGAGGAGAGGGGAATGGAGGCGGTAGCTGAGGCGGGCGAGCGCGCGGAGGGAATAGGCGGGCGCGGAGGGACACGGGGGCCACCGGAGGGCGCGTGGCGCGCGGTGTCGGTGACGTACGGCCACGCGGCGGCCGGCTTCTGCCGCGGGTACCACGGCGTCGCGCGCGCGCGGGCGGAGGCAGGCGCGAACGCGGGGAGCTGGGCCGGGCCGCTTGCGTGAGCAGGCCGAAGCGGAGGCGGCGGCCCGCTAAGGCCAAAAATTCATTTTTCTTTTATAAATAAAATTCCAGATTTTATAATTTGATTCAAATTCAATTTTGAAGATGAAAAAGACATTTTCACAAGTTGCCCCCAAAACAAAAGTTGATCAAAATTTTATTCTCTACAACTTTCATTTAGGGCACTTTTCAAAATTCTAAATAGATTTTGAATTAGTGATTTAAAGTCCAAATTTTAAATAAAAACTCATTTTTCTGAAATATTTTTAAAAGCAAAATTTGGGAAGATTTTGAATACAAAAATTGCTCCAAAAATCATGTTAATTAGTTCTAAGTCATTTAGAGTTATAGCCCAACAAATTTTTACCACTCTTAGCTAGAAATGGTAATACTTTAGGGTTCAAACATGTTTTTCATAATTTAATTAATTTCAACTTATATTGCATACGATGATGAACATGTATGAAATGGTAATGCTCATGATTTGGGATATGAATGCATGCTTAACACCCAGGGGTGTTACAAAATCCACGGCGCACACCTCGGCCTTGAAGCACTCGCTCGATGGCAATCGCCTTGAACGCCGGCTTCAAGACCACCGCGTCATCGTGCCAGACGCTGCACGCGAATGCGATGAGCGGCCCACCGGATCCGGAGTAGTCGGCGAGCGCGCCACGGATGAGCTTAGCGAGGTCGTCGCGTGACGCGGCGCCGAGCAGGGCCAGGAGCTCGTCCAAGGTGGCGCCCCTTGCGCCCGCCGCCACCAGGGCCAGCGTGGCGTAGTTAGATAGCAGCGAGAAGACGAGGTTGCCGCCACGGTCGCTCTTGTTGACGAGCTGATTCGCGAGACGGAGCGCCAACTACGTGAGTCCGGCGCTAGATGCAGAAACGCACTGGTGTCCATCTCCATGGTGATGGTGGTAGGGAACTGCATGGCGGTGTGCTTGGGTTCTTTGTGTTCTTACGGATGGATCGATGTGAGGAGGACGACATGTACGGAGAGGCTATATTTGTAGGACGGATTGCTGGAAGCACGCGTATGTATACAAGCCATACATGAAAGGGATATATAGATCTAGCACTTTCATGTGCACATGTTAGATTCAATAACAGATCAAAGAATGGGGGAAGAGAGGAGAAGTGGTCGCCGCCCTTCGAGCAAGCAGGGCCGTCGCCTTCGAGCGAGTGAGGCCACCGTCGTCGCCTTAGAGCGAGTAGTGGGGTCGTCGGACCGCCACGCGAGCGCGTGCGCAAGACGGCCACCGGGGCTATCCGACGCGCGACCTGTGTGTTTCCTAGTGGTAGCGTCCGCATGCAGTGGCTGGAATGTTAACAGATTAGTTAATTTTTAGCTACAGCTAACAATTTAAATCTAACTCATCCAAAAATAATCATACCCCCGTAAAAAAATCTTCAAGAAGGTTAAGGTTGGAATAGAAACCAATACTTGCCCAAGGCTCCAATGCATTAGCCCTATCAAAAAATTTCATTATGAATAACTTCTTTTAGAATTTGTTTTTCTAAAAGTGGTGCATTATTTAAATAGTCATATTATGATCAAGCTTCAATTTAAGTTAGTGTTCATTGGTGGATCTATAAACATAAGCTAGGAGAGGCACCTCTTCCTTATTTCCCAAATTTAGTCTCTGCTTGTAAGATTTAGTGACTACAAATTTATAGCGGGGAATTAAGAGGGCTTCCATACATCCAGTGACAGGTCTCAAGCCTTGCTTTTTTGTTTTTTGATCCTTTTTTTTCGAAAGATTCTCTCAAATATGCCCCTGACCAAAAGAATTCAAAAAATGGACCCTGATCTTGGCGCCACAGTCATTGGAGCCAAGCTACAACGTCATGACGCCAGTGTCATTGGCGCCAAGACCCTGCGTCATGACGCTGACGTGGCAGGGCCAAGCCTTGGCGCCATAGATCTTGACATCAAGGCTTGGCGCCATAGATCTTGGCGCCAAGCATTTTGACATATGGACCAACATCTCTTCTTCCTTTGTTCTCTCTCTTTCTCTCATCCGCCGGTCGTCATCACGCACCGTCGAGCTACCACTGTGGCCGGCCGTCCCTCCACGCCCACCGAGTCGACGTCGCGCCGCCGCCACCGCGCGGCACCGCGGTCGGCCGTCCCTCTGCGCCCACCGCGCCCGGTGCCGGCGCGCCACGCGGCCGTCGCGCCCTGCCCGCCGAGGGCCGCCGCTGGTGGCCCGCCCCTCCCTGGCCGCCCAGCCTCGCCACCCGTGGCCCAGCGCTGCCCGACCATCCCTCCGTGCCCACCGCTCCCCGTGCTACCGCGGCCCGTCGGCCGCCCCGTCCCGCCCGTCGAGGGCCACCACCGGTGGCCCACCCCTCCCCGGCCGCCCAGCCTCGCCACCCGTGGCCCGACGTTGCCCGGCCGCCCTCCACCAGCGGCCCACCCCTCCTCGGCCACCCAGCCCCTCCCCAGCCATGGCCCGGCACTGCTCGGCCACCCCTCCCCGGCCGTCCAGCCCTGCCACTGGCGGCCCGCCCCGCCACCGGCGGCCCACCCCTCCCCGGCGGCCCACCCCTGCCTAGCCCTCCTTTCGTGGCCGTCGGTAGGAGCCGTGTGGCACCCGTGCTTGCTCGGTCGGCGCCTGTGCTTGCTCGGTCGGTGCCGGTGCCGGTGCCGTGGCCAAGTCTTCCCCGATCGCTGGTGCCGTGGCCCGGCCGTGCCAACCCGACGTCCTACGCGTACCCAAGTGCAAGGTAGAATTAGTTGTTTGATTTTGTTAGTAGTTGGGAATAGTAAGTTAAATTGTTTGTTAGTTCTTGATTTAGATTGCTAAATTGATAGTACTTAGTTCTTGATTTAGATTGATAAATTGATAGTATGTAGTTCTTGATTTAAATTGTTAAATTGATATTATATAGTGATAGTATTTATTTAGTTATTAGTATATGTGATGATTTAGGTATATTATTGACTTGGTGAGTTAGTTATGTAGATATGTAGTTACATATGTAGTTGAATAACTAGTTATTTAGTTAAGATTTAGCTATTTAGTTACTAGGTTATATCTATAGACTTAAGGTTAGTTTGGATAATTAGGATTTAGTTAGATACCTATTTATTGAAAACTAGTTTGGACTAAACATAGTGTGTTTGAATTTGTGTATGAACTTTTAGATGGAAAACCTAGTGAGCATATGTCATGGAGGCACTGTGGAACAATATCGCTATGGATATGTTGAGTTGGTTGACATGCAAAGCGTGCCTGTGTTATTCAATGAGAAGCCATCATTTAGTGAGTTGGCTGCAAGGTCTCAGGAGGAGGTACATTGCCATGGAGATGATGACATCATAGTTGAGGGTGTACTTCACCTAGGTTCCCCTCCCAACATGCTAAGGAAGATGATCCCAATAGGGTGTGCAGATCAATAGGAGAACTATGTGAAATCGGCTATGAAGAGCTCGTTCCAAAGTTTGGACGTGGTTGTGCATCGGGTGCTAGTTGATCTCATCCCTCTTGGGTTGTCCCCACCAATGGGTGAGCAGGCATACTTTGAACCTCCCGTCTCGGAACGTGATGTGGATGCAGAGGTTCCGCCTACCGTTCCCAATGATGTGGCACATCCTCCTTAGGAGACCCCTTTGACACAGAATCATCCGAGTAAGTGTCAATTAGTCATCATTTTTTCTTTGTAACTTAAGTCTCTTCTTTTCATCCACTTTTCTTATCATCTCCTCCTATTTGTGGTTATGTTGTAGGAGATGTTCCTGATAACGAGGGCGCTCCTCCTGCTGATGCTCAAGTCTAGATTAGAGATGAAATCCGTGCCTCTAATAGTGTTGAAATTATGAATGATTCAGAGCCATATGAGATCGCAAGGGCTGTTGATTCTGACGATAATCGTCCAGTTGGAGAGCTCACAGAGAGTGACGTTGAGATGCTGAGGCGTATCTTCCCCGGCCACCGTGATCCCATGGTTCATGAGTTCAGTGATCTTACTCATTTAGATCAGTCGTTTGCCGAAGGACGTGATGATGAGCTGCAGGAAGCTCCAGAGGCTGGTCCTAGCATAGAGATAGAGAATGGGAGAGTTTTCAATGACCTCCCTACATTGAAGAGGTGGTTGCATGTGTTTGTAGTGATACGCAAGAGACCTTACAAGGTCCTACATTCCTATGCGGAGCGGCGTTACACGGTTGTGTGTGACAAGGAACGCTGCCCATGGAGGGTTTGTGCAAGGAAGCAAAAGGTCTCCAAAAAATAGAAGATCACAAGAGTTGTCGGGCCATATATTTGTGCTTCACATGACCTCAGCACGAAGCATCGACAGTTGACATCTACCATCATTGCCAAGCGAATGATGAAAGTATTACAAGGCGAGCCAAACATGAAGGTTAGGACAGTTATCAAAATAGTTAATGAGGTTGTAACACCCCTGGGTGTTAAGCATGCATTAACATCCTAAAGCATAAGCATTAGCATCACATACATGTTCATCATCACATGCAATATAAGTTAAAATTGAATTGAAATATGAAAAAACATCTGTTTGAAACATAATTATTGCATTTGCTTGCTAAGAGTTGTAAAACTTGTTTGGCTATAACTTTAGATAACTTAGAATTAATTAGCATGATTTTTGGAGCAACTTTTGTATTCATAATCTACCCAAATTTTGCTTTTAAAAATATTCTAGAAAAATGAGTTTTATTTTAAAACTGGACTTTAAATCATTAATTGAAAATCTGTTTGGAATTTTGAAAAGTGCCTTAAATAAAAGTTGTAGAGAATTAAATTTTGAACAACTTTTGTTTTGAGGTTAACATTTGAAAATGTCTTTTTCATCTTCAAAATTCAAATTTGGAATGAATTAGAAAATCTAGAATTTGAATTATAAAAGAAAAAGTATTTTTCGGCCTTAATGGGCCGCCGCCTCCGATTTGGCCTGCTCGCGCAAGCCGGCCCGGCCCGCGTCCGCGCCTGCCTCCTCCCGCCAGCGCGTGCGCCGCGCCCGTGGTGACCGCGGTTAGGAGCCGCCTGCCCCGTGGCCGCCGGCGTACGACGTCGCCCGACGCGTGGCCGCGGTGGCCCCCACGGCCGCGCCACGCCTCTAAACGGCCAACCCGAGCCGCTGCCCTCGCCATCCTCGCCATTCCGCACTCCACCTACTCGCTCTCACCGCCCGTAGTGCAGCTTGCCATGCCAGCCGCCGTGCCATTGCCGCCGCCGTTCCGCCCTCGCTACTCCATCTCCCTTCAATTCGCCATGCCCACAGCTCTGCCTCGCCCTCTGCTTTTTCGGACACGAGCTATCTCCGTTGTTCGTGCTCAGGTGAGGGCCAATTCGGCCGCGTCCCCCTCCGCTGCCCGCCATGGCCGCCGTTGGCCGGCGCGCGTGGCCGGAGTTCCCTCCACCTTCTCTCCCTCTTCGGTCTTGAGCACCAGCATCACCTTCACCTCGCGGTGCTCGTGCGCGCTTCCTTGGCCGCCACCACGGCCTGCGCTGGCCGGCCACCGTGCGTCAGTGCCGCCTCACCGCCATGCACGCCGGCGAGCTTAGTGTCGAGCTCGGCTAACCGCGCGCGAGGCACCCCTGGCTTCGCCTTGCAGCGGGGATCATGGTGGTGCCCTCCCCGTCACCGGAGGACTCACCAGCGGCGTGTTGGCCGCCGGTCAGCGACCGCCCCTGCCCGGCTCACTGACGGGTGGGGCCGGTCAGCGCTTGGCCCGTCTGTCAGCCGCAGTAGGCCGGCTTGGGTGAACGGTCTCGGGTGTGCGTAGCGTTAAGGGCCAAGTAGATTTTCAGATTTATTGAAATCGATTTCTAGAATTTGTGAAAAAGCTTCTAAAATTAATATCTCAAGATTTATAGCTCCAAAAATTATGAAACAAAATTTGTAGTGATCCTCATGAGTAGATCTATAGTATAAAAATATTGCATGATGTTTTTGTAGTACTTTTCTGTGTAGATTTATTTAATTTTGATAAGTGCTGATATCTTAGAAAATGTCTAGTAAATAGAATATTAATTAGAAAAATATGGTTCCTATTTCATTAGTCTTCTTTAGTGATGTACTTTCTAGAAAAAATGTATTTGATGCATGTTCTATGAAAAATTATTAAAGTGTAGTTCAAATGCCTTTAATTGATGATTTTTGTTATTTTTGGTAGAGAGCAAAAATTGTATAACACATGCATGTGATAATTTTTGTGATGTGCTTGTTTACTGTGTAGAGCATAGAAAAAATAATAAATCTATTGTTTGATAGTTTTCCTAGTATAAAGTATTTTCATGCTCATTATTATACTATAGCTTATTTATTTTTTGTAGATTGTTTTACTTATCCAAATCCCATGAAATTTCTATAGTATGCTATTTGGAGTAGGATTATGCTACTGTAATTTTTGTAGATTTTTATATGCAACAGAAATAGGTGCTAATGTGTAACCCTAGTTTAAATAGGAAATAAAAGGTTATTCTTTATGAATAATTAAATGTAATAAAAAGTGTTTGGTGTATCTTTGAAGCACCAAACTACCTTGTTGGTGTTACTTGATAGGTTAAATTATTAGGGTTTGGCAGAGAGTAGCAACACTTGGGTGAGAATGTTATGCTAACTAGTATAAGAGTAGATGACATGTTTTGTGGTACATGTTCTTGAATGATGTGGACTACCTTGTAGAAGATTTTGTCTTTAATCTATACTATTAGATTTAATGTGCTCATCTGCATATCATGTCATCATGGCATTTCACCGCATCCGATGCACCGCCTGCTTGTTTACTTATGCAATTGCATCATACCGGATCGCAAGAGGAGTCGCCGGTAGCAGTGCCGAAAGAACAAACTTGGACCGATCAGCAAGAGCTCCAAGCACATGAGGTGCCCGAGGAAGAGGAACAAGGTGAGAAGTTGCCCGAGTGCGTAGATCACCAGCCTAGTTCGTTTAAAAGAGGCAAGCCCCGGAGCATTCTAAATTCCCTATTTTATTCAAGCAATTCTTTATATATGAGTTATATATTGTTGCATTAAGTTATAGGTGTTGAGTGAAACACTTGCTGCATATATACCTTTTCCTTGTCCCATAAATATGCCTGAAATCCTATTTTTAGTTTAGAATCGAAAGTATTACTTAGCCATGCTTAGACCAGTAGAAGCCGGGTGATTTCCTGTCACCAGCGAGATATAGGTGGATACCGGGTTATGGTTAGCTATAATTGTTATCATGAAAAGTAACCAAGTGTTGATGGACAAACGGAGATCGGGCGAAGTCTTATAGGGTTTTGGACTATAGTGATTCCGTCTGTGTCGATTAAGGACCGATCATTGCTCGTCCCTCTTGTCATGTTGAACACATGCCTCATATTTAGCTAGCCAAATAAAGTACCTTTTGACCGTGAGCTAGTGACACTATTTTGAGTCGGGATAAATTCGGATTTGTAGACTGGTGCTGAAGGGGGCATGATGGGGACACGAAGAGTGAGCCCAAGGTGCGTCCTGGCAGTCGGGCGGTCCTTGTGTAGTACGGTCCATGACTGTTATCCCGCGGCTACTTGGAAAGTGTCATTGGTGATCTAAGCGACCCTGACGGGGAAGCATGGTTTGTGTGAGGAATAAATCACTAGCTGGTTAGAAATCGATTCGAATCGCCATTGCTCCTGGATAGTGAGCACTTGACTCGAGCTACAACATCATAGTAATAATGATAGAACACAGTTGGTTACATGAATGATGTTGGAAAAGCTAAACCTGATATGGTAGTCTTTGATATTAATGGTTAATCAAGTGATTGCTCTAGCATAGGTGCTTACTTAGATTAATCAGGTATAATTAAGTTGATGCTTATATTTTAAAGGGTTCGTAACTGATAACTTATGCTTTTCTGCAAAACCAGTCAAGCCAGTCCAATTTATAAAGCCTTACATACTTCTTGGTGTCATTTATTTCTGGTTTATAACGGGTAAGTCTAGCTGAGTACCTTCTCGTACTCAGGGCGTTGTTCCCATTGTTATTGCAGATGGTCAGATATATTATGGTTATTGCGTCAACTGTCTGTACCCGACGATGGGCGACAACTAGGACCAATGGCAATGGTCACTCCGTCCATCTCATCCCATGCTTTTATGGACTATGACTACCTGCTGACACTGTATTAGAACTAAGTGTGTGTGCGTGGTTTTAAAACTACTTGCTTCTGCTATATTAATTTGAACTCGTGTTGTAATAACTTTTTATTCTAAACTTCGATGTATTCAACTATCATTGCGAACTTTATGTACCATGTGACTGTGGCTGATATATCAGTACGATCTTGGTTGGAATGTTGATTGGTTGGAAATCCTTCGTGATTTCACGGAATCTCGGATTGTATGGGCTTAAGTTTGGTAAATTATCTGCTTCGGTGGAAGATTTTATTACTTAATCTCGTATAATCATGTTGATCCGTTACAGCTGGTATCGGGTCATGGTTTAACATGTTACTATTCACATGGGTATTTAAAACAAAACTGTGTTTAAAGTCGAGTTTTAATACTTAAAAGTGTGCTAGTGGTCATATCCTTTATGCCCAGTTAAGGACTCTAGGTGGCTTATTTAAGTACTGACTTGAGGGTTTTGCATCATATTTTTAATTTGTCACTCATACGGCGTGCTATTGTATGAGTGTCATTCACTTGAGTGGTAATGTATGGATCAATTGCCTCTATGCCTTGGTAAGTGAGAGTTGTGAGAGCATGGTCGGATACACTGTCGATCTAGGGAAGTGCTTATATGATGCCAAAACACTTACGTGCCATGCACATGTTTGTATAAAGGTATCCAATGTGTGGGAATTCCATCATATGGTGACGATGCCATTAATAGGACGATGATTCGGGTAGTTACTACCATTATACTCATATTTGGGGATGCGTGTAGAGCGAGTAGCTTACTTTACTGCTTTCTTGCATATTTTTCATACTATGAGGGTTTGGGCTGAAGTGGTTTTCTGCAGGTACATAACAACGCTATCGAGTAGTACGTATTAGCTACGTTTATGAGAGATCATTGTATGCCACTGTCTATACCGCTAGTAATTGTTATTTTCTAAGTTTGTGAGGACGTACGAAACATGCATGCATCATGTTTGTGCATTTCATTCATGGCATTGTTCCTCCCCTTATAAGTTGATTATCTCATTTTGATAAAAATAACAACTTAAAATCTGTTCTCACTAGGGTAATAAAACTTTGCTACAGATGGCACGCACCAAGCAGACAGCTCGCAAGTCCACAGGTAGAGTTCCCCACCATCAGCTTGCCCCACGCACTCGTCAGCGTCACACGTTCCTTGAAGAGTTTGGGATGCCCACACTCTTGTGGAGAGTACTCAGCTATGTTGGCTATCCCGATGGAATGGAGCCCCGCTACTTCTGGGCAAATGAGAGGTTGGGGGAAGGTCTTTTGGTTACTGTGGAAGCAGTTGTTCGTTCCAGAGGTGATGGTTCTGAGTTTGGCGTTATGAGTCAACTGGCAAGACCGCTAAAGAAGTCGCTGAGAGGGCAGCCTTTGGGATACTGAGGGATATCATGGATCGTTTTCCTTAGGAGTTGGCAGCAGCTATAGTTGGAGTCTTTTCGAGGGGCAACCCCTCCACTGACTTGTGGCAGCAGGCAAGAGGAAGGTCCCTAGAGATTAGTGCAGCTGAAGCACAGAACAGTGATAACCCTGCCATGAGTGCCATGTTCGCAGTGATGAAGGCCTTCGATGGAGTGGAAGGTAGCCTGTGACGTGTGTCTAGTGCTCTTGGTCAGGCTCGCGACGACCGACGTCAGCTTCAGAGGGATCACGACGCTGAGATTGAGAGGCTCACTGCAGAGATGGCGCAGTTGACTCATCAGTGGGATCAGGCTACCCAGAGGACTGTGGTCTTTGAGGGAGACGTACGTGCACTGAGAGAGCAGGTTGGACGTCTAACCACCACCAACAGGAATGCTGAGCGCATGTTGACTCATGTGCTCCATCAGAGGAATGAAGCCTAGTCTGCGGAGAATGTTCTAAGGGCTCGACAGTTTGACCTAGAGCAGCAGCTGGCCAATGCAGAGGAGTACAATAAAAACCTGCATGAGGAGGTTCATCGGCTGAACAACTAGCTTTACCCCTATGTTCCTCCTGGTGCGGCAGAGATGGATCTGGATGAGGACAAAGATCCTGAAGAGCCCGAGGCACCCGCTGAGGATGACGATGACGCTGTGGATGGCGACAATGCCAACATCTCTGACTTAGACAACGACCACGATGAGTAGACTAGTAGTTGTTGCGCTAGCTACTAGGGTTTCGTTTGCATGATCTTTTGCTTAGTTGGCACGTTGGGCATGTAATGATGAGTAGAAAGACTAAGACTTTGATGTAATATTGGAAAAATTGGATGTGTTTGTGGTGATATCCGAATGTTAAAAGTCTAGTATATGTATGCTGACAATTTGGTTGTAATGGACGCGATGTGTGCGCTTTGGTAATCTAATTAGTGATGTTGTGTTAATTGAAATGACTTATTGTGCCTCTGTTTTATTGTATGAATTTATTCTCTCTAGTGAATTCAGTACGACATAATTTTTCATTCACTCGTGCTTTCTACAACATCACCTAATAATTACTGTTGCTGAAATATGTAGATGCCGAATACTCGCCGTACCGTGTATGATGCCACTAAGGCTGGTGGTAGTGTCGCCGGAAATGAGAACTGTGATCCACCACCGCCTCCTCCTCCACCGTACACCACGGAACAGTTCTTCGCATAGTTCCTTGAAAGTCAAGGCAACATGGAGAACATGCAGCAGAATATGAAAGCTGCATTGCACAGTATTGCAGATAACACCCGCCGTGGAGTAAACCCGGGTGGGCATGAAGTAAACCGGTATAGCAGTTTCAAGGATTTCATGGACACTCGTCCACCAATTTTCAAGGAAGCCACTGAACCCTTGGATGCAGAAGAGTGGATAAACACAATGGAAGACAAGTTTCATGTTTTGAGGATGATAGTGTTGAAGATCGAGTATGCAGCTCATCAGCTTCAAGGTCCGGCAGGGATGTGGTGGAAGCACCACCGCACCACTTTTCCCCCTGTGCCCACATCACTTGGAGGGAGGTCATTGAAGCTTTTCGTGGAGTGTACATTCCAACTGGTTTGACAGAAATGAAGCTCGAAGAATTTCTGGCACTGAATCAAGGCATGAAGACTGTGACCCAATATCTGCATGCATTCAATAATCTGAGCCGCTATGCCTCTGACATGGTGAATACTGATGCCAAAAAGATCGCCAGTTTCAAGAGAGGTCTGAATCCTAAGATGATGAAACACGTGGGTACCAACATGAGAACTGGTTTCAACAACTTTGTTAGTGACTGCTTGAAGCAAGAGAAGAAGAATAATGTGTATGCTGCGTCCAAGACTCGTAAGAGAGCTTTTGAGTCAGGTCCGTCCTAGCCTAGGGCCCCGATGGCAAATCGTCCCGCGTATCGCTCGTCTGCCCCGGGTGCAAGGTTCAGGCCACCCCAGCAGAAGGGTCAGAATGCTCAGCAACCTTAGAGGAATCAGAAACCATTCAAGATGGCGTTGCCACAAGCGAAGGCAGGACAAGACAGTTCATCTGGAGCTATGACTCAAGTAAGGGGATCGTGTTTCCACTGCAACCAACCTAGGCACTTTGCGAAGTTTTGCCCCTATCCCAAGAAGCAGTAGACGCAGTATCAAGCTCGTGTGCACCACACCACCGTTGATGACATCATAGAAGGAGAACCTATGATAGCTGGTATGTTTTCTATCAACAATCATCCTATAGTAGTTTTGTTTGATTCTAGATCATCTCATTCCTTTGTAAGTCAAGCATTTGTTAAGAGGTATGAGCAAAAGATAGTTGAATTGGGATGTGCTTATCGGATCAGTTCAACAGGGGCTGATCTGTTGACTAATCAGATAATCTAGGGAGTAACCCTGAACATAGCAAACATACAATATAAGCTTAATTTGATAGTCATGTCAGGACTAGTTTTGGATGTGATTATAGGAATAAACTGGATGAATAAAATGGGAGTAATGATTGATGTTGGAGGAAGAAGTATTTCTCTCAAGGAACCTATTGGAGAAGGCACCTTTTAGGTGATCCTACCTCAGAAAATAGATCTAGCCAGTACAACTTGTGCCATCCAAACTACTCTTATAGCCAAGATTCCAGTAGTATGTGAGTTTTCGGACATGTTTCTAGATGAGTTACCTGGTCTTCCATCGGACCGAGATGCTGAGTTTGCCATTGAGTTAATCCCTGGAACAACACCGATCTCAAGAAGGCCTTATCGGATGCCTCCCAATGAGTTAGCCAAATTGAAGAAACAACTCCAAGATCTGTTAAAGAAGGGTTTGATTCATCCCAGTTCGTCTAAATGGGGATTTCCCGCACAGTTTGTGAAGAAGAAAAAGGATAACTCCTTATGTATGTGCGTGGACTATCGGCCACTGAATGCAGTGACAATTAAAAATAAGTATCCTCTACCTCAGATTGATATCTTGTTTGACCAATTGTCTAAAGCCAAAGTGTTATCTAAGATAGATTTGAGATCAGGGTATCATCAGATCAAGATTAGACTGCAAGATATACCCAAGACCGCGTTTTCTATCAGATATGGTTTGTACGAGTATCTTGTCATGTCCTTCGGATTGACGAATGCTCCTACATACTTTATGTATCTGATGAATTCCGTCTTTATACCAGAGTTGGATAAGTTTGTGATTGTGTTCATTGATGACATCCTAATATACTCAGAGAACGAAGAAGATCACGCAGAACATCTTAGGATTGTCTTAACTAGACTCAGAGAGCATCAGTTGTATGCTAAGTTTAGTAAGTGTGAGTTCTGGCTTAAGAAAATTCCTTTTCTTGGTCATGTGTTATCGGAAAGTGGAATTTCAGTAGACCCTAGTAAAGTACAAGAGGTCATGGATTGGAAGTCACCAACCACAGTTCATGAGGTCTAAAATTTTCTTGGTTTAGCCGGGTACTATCACCGCTTCATACCGAATTTCTCGAAGATTGCCAAGCCAATGACAAGTCTGCTATAGAAGGATCATAAGTTTGCCTGGATAGAGGAATGTGAGGCAGCTTTCTGCACCTTGTGGAAATTGCTAACACTGCTCCTGTTCTAGCAGAACTAGATATAGAAAAGCCGTTTGATGTGTTTTGTGATGCATCTAAGAATGTGTTAGGATGTGTACTAATGCAAGATGGAAGGGTCATTGCTTATGCCTCATGTCAATTGAGGAAGCATAAGGTTAATTATCCTACACATGACTTAGAGCTTGCAACAGTTGTGCATGCTCTAAAGATGTGGAGACACTACTTGCTGGGAAATGTGTGTACTATCTTTACAGATCATAAGAGTCTCAAGTATATTTTTATGCAATCTGAGTTGAATATGCGTCAACGAATATGGTTAGAGCTGATAAAGGATTATAATCTGAATGTGCACTATCATCCTAGGAAGGCTAATGTAGTAGCAGATGCCCTAAGTAGGAAGTCACATTCTATTGCTGTGCAACTGTTGTTTAAAGAGGGGTTCAATTTGTGGCATCCTGCTATGTTACATAATATTTAGATCAGTTGTACCTTAGAGAGCAAAATCATTGAAGGTCAGAAAACAGATAAGGGAATATTTCATATCAAGGAGAAAATAAAGAGGGAACCGACCAAACACTTTAGAGTGGATGACCAAGGAGTGTTATGGTTTAAAGACCGCCTAGTAGTACCCAAGGATCGAGAGCTCAAGAACAAATTGATGGATGAAGCTTATCATTCTAAGCTGTCTATCTATCCTGGAAGTAGTAAAATGTACCAAGATTTGAGACCCCGTTATTGGTGGACCAAGATGAAAAAGGAGATTGCAGCATATGTTGCTCGTTGCAACATGTGTTGCAGGGTGAAAGCTCTTCACATGAGACCCCTAGGACTATTTCAACCCTTGTCTATACCAGATTGGAAATGGGATGATATAAGTATAGATTTTATCACTGGTCTTCCCACCACACCAAAAGGAAATGATTTGATTTGGGTAATTGTAGACCGCCTTACCAAATCAGCTCACTTTTTGCCAGTTAAGACAACTTTTCGACCACCTCAATATGTGGAGAAGTATATTGCTAAGATTGTCCGATTACATGGTATACCGAAGACTATCATGTCTAACCGTGGTTCACAGTTTACCGCTCGTTTTTGGGAGCATCTTCATAAAGGATTGGGTACTAGTTTGATTCGTAGTATAGCTTACCATCCGCAGACAGATGGGCAGATAGAGCGAGTTAATGATGTTCTTGAATATATGCTTAGAGCTTGTGTGTTGTCATCCAGAGGTTCATGGGAATCATGGTTACCTTTGGCAGAGTTCACTTATAACAACAGTTATCAAGAGAGTATCAAGATGGCACCATTTGAAGCCCTGTATGGCAGAAAATGTAGGACACTGTTAAATTGGGTTGAACCTAGAGAAAGAAGGTTTTACGAGATTGATTTTGTAGATGAGGCAGAGAAAAAGGTCCGTATAATTCAACAAAACATGCAAGCTACACAATCACGTCAGAAGAGTTATGCAGATAAAAAGAGAAGACCGCTAGAATTCCAAGTGGGTGACTACGTCTATTTGAAGGTTACCCCAATAAAGAAGAAACAATTTAGAATCAAGAAGAAACTTGCTGCTAGATTTGTAGGACCATATAGGATCATAGAGAAGAAGGGTCCAGTGGCTTATAAGCTGCAGTTGCCAGAAGCGATGAGTTCCATCTTTCCTGTCTTCCATGTATCACAGTTGAAGAAGTGTTTGCGTGTTCCGGAAGAGAGAATAGAACCTCAGGGTATTCGGATCAAAGCAGACTTGGAATACCGTGAGCAACTGGTTCGAGTTTTAGATACTAAGGACCGAGTCACTCGGAATAAGGTGGTGACAACTTACAAGATTCAGTGGAGCCATCACGATGAGAGTGATGCGATGTGAGAAACAGGAGAATATCTACAAACCGCTTATAAAGATTTTTACAACAAGTGGTTCGTAACTCAAAATCTTGGGACGAGATTCTTATAAGGGGGAGGGCTGTAACACCCCTGGGTGTTAAGCATGCATTAACATCCCAAAGCATGAGCATTAGCATCACATACATGTTCATCATCACATGCAATATAAGTTAAAATTGAATTGAAATGTGAAAAAAACATCTGTTTGAAACATAATTATTGCATTTGCTTGCTAAGAGCTGTAAGACTTATTTGGCTATAACTTTAAATAATTTAGAATTAATTAGAATGATTTTTGGAGCAACTTTTGTATTCAAAATCTCCCCAAATTTTGCTTTTAAAAATATTCTAGAAAAATGAGTTTTATTTTAAAAATTGGACTTTAAATCATTAATTCAAAAAATGTTTGGAATTTTGAAAAGTGCCCTAAATAAAAGTTGTAGAGAATTAAATTTTAAACAACTTTGTTTTGAGGTCAACCTTTGAAAATGTCTTTTTCATCTTCAAAATTCAAATTTGGAATGAATTAGAAAATCTAGAATTTGAATTATAAAAGAAAAAGTATTTTTCGGCCTTAACGGGTCGCCGCGTCCGCTTCGGCCCGATCGCGCAAGCCAGCCCAGCCCGCGTCCGCGCCTGCCTCCTCCCGCCCGTGCACGCGCTGCTCCCGTGGCGACCGCGGTCAGGAGCCGCCTGCCCCATGGCCGCCGGCGTACAGCGTCGCCCGACGCGTGGCCGCGGTGGCCCCCACGGCCGCGCCACGCCTCCAAATGACCGACCCGAGCCGCTGCCCTCGCCATCCTCACCATTCCACACTCCACCTACTCGCTCTCGCCGCCCGCAGCGCAGCTCGCCATGCCAGCCGCCGTGCCATTGCCGCCGCCGTTCCGCCCTCGCTACTCCATCTCCCTTCAATTCGCCACGCCCATAGCTCCGCCTCGCCCTCTGCTTTTCCGGACGTGAGCTGTCTCCGTTGTTCGTGCTCAGGTGAGGGCCAATTTGGCCGCGTCCCCCTCCACTGCCCGCCATGGCCGCTGTTGGCCGGCGCGCGTGGCCGGAGTTCCCTCCACCTTCTCTCCCTCTTCGGTCTTGAGCACCAGCATCACCTTCACCTCGCGGTGCTCGTGCGCGCTTCCTTGGCTGCCACCACGGCCTGCGCTGGCCGGCCACCATGCGTCAGCGCCACCTCACCGCCATGCACGTCGGCGAGCTCAGTGTCGAGCTCGGCTAACCGCGCGCGAGGCACCCCTGGCTTCACCTCGCAGTGGGGATCACGGTGGTGCCCTCCCCGTCACCGGAGGACTCACCGGCGGCGAGTTGGCCGCCGGTCAGCGACCGCCCCTGCCCGGCTCACTGATGGGTGGGGCCGGTCAGCGCTTGGCCCGTCTGTCAGCCGCAGTAGGGCACCTTGGGTGAACGGTCTCGGGTGTGCGTAGCGTTAAGGGCCAAGTAGATTTTCAGATTTATTGAAATCGATTTCTAGAATTTGTGAAAAAGCTTCTAAAATTAATATCTCAAGATTTATAGCTCCAAAAATTATGAAACAAAATTTGTAGTGATCCTCATGAGTAGATCTAGTTGAAATAAGAAATAAAAGGTTATTCTTTATGAATAATTAAAAGTAATAAAAAGTGTTTGGTGTATCTTTGAAGAACAAAACTATCTTGCTGGTGTTACTTGATAGGTTAAATTATTAGGGTTTGGCAGAGAGTAGCAACACTTGGATGAGAATGTTATGCTAACTAGTATAAGAGTAGATGACATGTTTTGTGGTACATGTTCTTGGATGATGTGGACTATCTTGTAGAAGAATTTGTCTTTAATCTATACTATCAGATTTAATGTGCTCATCTGTATATCATGTCATCATGGCATTCCACCGCATCCGATGCACCGTCTGCATGTTTACTTATGCAATTGCATCATACAGGATCACAGGAGGAGTCGCCGGTAGCAGTGCTGGAAGAACAGACTTGGACCGATTAGCAAGAGCTCCAAGCACAGGAGGTGTCCGAGGAAGAGGAACAAGGAGAAGAGTTGCCCGAGTGCGTAGATCACTAGCATAGTTCATTTGAAAGAGGCAAGCCCCAGAGCATTCTAAATTCCTTATTTTATTCAAGCAATTCTTTATATATGAGTTATATATTGTTGCATTAAGTTATAGGTGTTGAGTGAAACACTTGATGTATATATACCTTTTCCTTGTCCCATAAATATGCCTAAAATCCTATTTTTAGTTTAGAATCGAAAGTATTGCTTAGCCATGCTTAGACCAGTAGAAGTCGGGTGATTTCCAGTCACCTGCGAGATATAGGTGGATACCGGGTATGGTTAGCTATAATTGTTATCATGAAAAGTAACCAAGTGTTGATGGATAAACGGAGATCGGACGAAGTCTTATAGGGTTTTGGACTATAGTGATTCCGTCTATGTCGATTAAGGACCGATTGTTGCTCATCCCTCTTGTCATGTTGAACGCATGCCTCACATTTAGCTGGCCAAATAAAGTACCTTTCGACCGCGAAGCTAGTGACACTATTTTGAGTCGGGATAAACTCGGATTGGTAGACTGGTGCTGAAGGGGGTATGACGGGGACGCGAAGAGTGAGCCCAAGGTGCGTCCTGGTAGTCGGGCGGTCCCTGGGTAGTGCGGTCCATGACTGTTATCCCACGGCTACTTGGAAAGTGTCATTGGTGATCTAAGCGACCCTGACGGGGGAAGCATGATTTGTGTGAGGAATAAATCACTAGCTGGTTAGGAATCGATTCGAATCGCCATCGTTCCTGGATAGTGAGCACTTGACTCGAGCTACAACATTGTAGTAATAATGATGGAACACGGATGGTTACGTGAATGATGTTGGAAAAGCTAAACCTGATATGGTAGTCTTTGATGTTAATGGTTAATCAAGAGATTGCTCTAGCATAGGTGCTTACTTAGATTAGTCAGGTATAATTAAGTTGATGCTTATATTTTAAAGGGTTTGTAACTGATAACTTATACTTTTCTACAAAACCAGTCAAGCCAGTCCAATTTATAAAGCCTTGCATACTTCTTGGTGTCATTTATTTCTAGTTTGTGACGGGTAAGTCTAGCTGAGTACCTTCTCGTACTCAGGACGTTGTTCCCATTATTGTTGCAGATGGTCAGATGTATTATGGTTATTGTGTCAACTGTCTGTACCCTGCGATGGGCGACAACTAGGACCAATGGCAATGGTCACTCCGTCCATCTCATCCCATGCTTTTGTGGACTATGACTACCTGCTGGCACTGTATCGGAACTAAGTGTGTGTGCGTGGTTTTAAAACTACTTGCTTCCGCTATGTTAATTTGAACTCGTGTTGTAATAACTTTTTATTTTGTACTCCGATGTATTCAACTGTCGTTGCAAACTTTATGTACCATGTGACTGTGGTTGCTAGATCAGTACGATCTTGGTTGGAATGTTGGTTGGTTGGAAATCCTTCGTGATTTCACAGAATCTCGGATTGTACGGGCTTAAGTTTGGTAAATTATCTGCTTCGGTAGAAGATTTTCTTACTTAATCTCGTATAATCATGTTGATCCGTTACAGAGGTCTATAGAGGATATGACATAACTTATGGCAAAGCCTAGAGGGCTAAGCAGCAGGTGTGGAAGATGATATATGGGGACTGGGAGGATGGCTACGAGCAGCTTCCAATACTTCTCAATGCAATCAAAGCAGTGAATCTAGGCATGTATTATAAGTACATCCCTAGACCAGACGCATGGAAGGATGGGAGACATATATTCTTCCATGCTTTCTAGTGCTTCCCTCAGTGTGTGGAAGCCTTTAGGCACTGCCGTCCAGTCTTCTCTATTGATGGTACATTTTTGATTGGTAAGTACCGTGGCACACTTCTCATAGCCATATCGTGTGACACAAACAACAAACTTATTCCTTTGACATTTGCTTTAGTTGAGAGGGAGAACAATGATAGCTGGGGATGGTTCTTGAGGCTAGTCCGGATATATGTGGTTGGGCCTGGTAGGGAGGTGGGCGTCATATCTGATAGGCACCAGGGCATACTTAATGCCGTGCAAGAGGAGATAGAGGGGTATGCACCTTTGCACCATCGTTGGTGTACTCGACACCTTGCTGAGAATCTACTCCGGAAGGATGGTGTTAAGGATAATTTTGATCTTTTCTAGGAGGTTGCTCGATAGCTTGAGGACAGATACTTCCGGAGAAAGTTAGAGGAGGTCAGAACCGCATCTAATGGAGAAGGTGGACAATGGCTGACAGGTTTGATGAGAGATGTGGAGAAATGGACAAGAGCTCATGACACAGGTGGTTGGAGGTACGAGTTTCAGTGCAGCAACATGGCCGAGTCTTTTAATAAGTTGCTGCTAGGGATTCGTGGTATGCCCGTGAACGCTATCGTGCAATTCACATTCTACAAGCTTGTTGCCTGGTTCAACGATAGACATGCTCATGCATTGTAGTTGCAGAGTGATGGTAAGATTTGGGCTCCAGCACCACAGTCACATCTAGAGAAGGTAAAGGAGAGGGCTAGCACACATGAGGTCACATGTTTTGACCACGCCACGGGAAGATATGAGGTGAAGCATACCGGTAGTACTACGTCTGATGGAGAGGTCCGAGAGTCAAGGATTCATGTGGTAGTCCTCCAAGATTTCTCATGCACTTGTGGTAAACCAAAGCAATATCACTCTGTATGTTCTCACCTTGTGGCAGCTGCTAGGCATCACAACTATGATATTGAGGCCAGGATACCTCACGAGTTCAGTGTGGACACGCTTGTCTAAACATAGAGGCCTCGCTTCGTGTCTTTTGGGGACCCTAGAGAGTGGCCTCCATACGATGATCCAAAGTATGTTGCGGATCCAGCTTACCGTTGGGACAAGCGGGGCTCTAGAAAGAGGATGAGGCATAGGATTGTTATGGATCAGATACCCGGTAGAATGCGACGTGGGAGAGTGACCCCATTTCTTACTGACCCCAAGTAGTACGAGTGTGGCTAGTGTGGTAGACTTGGCCACAATTCATGCACTTGACATTGGCAAATTAGTGAGGTGCGACTTGTAGTTGTTTCTATTGTTTAATACCTTTCGTATTGATTGTACAATTCTTGCTTTTTGTTTTAATGCATATTTAATTTATAAATTACTAACTATATTCATTTTGTAGGATGGCACAATTCCACCTTCTAGACCCGGTGTATGACGAGACCCACTGAGGATGTCTCGTAGTAGCGGGGCAGGTAAGATTTTACACTTTCATATCACATACTTCGAATTATAAGCGCATATGTGTGTGTCAAGTAACATTTGTCTTTCGTTTCCATGCAGTACCTTCTGCTCCTTCGTCCTAGAGTACATGGAGGGTTCTTGGAAATGCAGTACGATGATAGGTACACACCTTACCTATCGAGAGCTGGCCTAGACGTTATATCTTTCTAGGTTTGTCGCGGGCTGCTCTTGTTCAACTCAGCGGGCTTGACTTCGCTGGTTGTCAAGTATTTTATGAACACATAGGTTGTATTAATAATCATTTGTTCACGTGCTTATCTTTCTAACTTATATTTTTGTTTTGCTAAAATTATAGGTGGCGGCCTGAGACTCACAGCTTTCACATGGCGTTTGGGGAGATGACAGTCACGCTACAAGACTGTCAGAAGATGCTAGGTCTAAGGATTCATGGGAGGGTAGTGACAGGGCAGTGTAGGTCAGAGGGTTGGAGAGCTCGGGTAGAGGCCTTCCTTGGACGTGAGGTGGGTGAGCAAGGGGCGCACACTTCTGGTGTTCTACTCTCCTGGCTCTGGGCAGAGTTCACACACTGTCCTCTAGGGGCAGACGACCAGACAGTTCAGTACTACTGCAGGGCGTGGATCCTACACTTGTTCGGCTATGTTCTCTTCCCTGACGAAACAGGGGACACTGCGTCGTGGATGTGGATCCGCTGCCTCACTGACTGGGACTAGGCAGGTCACTACAACTAGGGCTCTGCAGTGTTGGCTTTCCTTTATCGCCAGCTTTGCGAGGCGTGTTGGCGGTCTTCACAGTTAGCCTCACTTAGTGGGTGTGTGTACCTACTCCAGCTGTGGATGTGGTCGCGGCTTCCAGTTGCTCGTCCTATGGTGCGGGCTCCTCACGACTGGTTCCCAGTTCAAAACGCACGTCTACAGCTGACGTGGGCGTACCTGTGGGACTAGGTGATAGTTCCTCACGCAAGGATGGAGCAAGCGTACAAAGAGTACACGGACGAGCTAGATAGGCTCATGGCCTCTAGTGTAAGTATAAATTATTATACATGGTGGATTCAATAAATTATTTATTATGCTATCTAACTTCTTGTTTGGACACGTTGCAGGTGACTTGGGAGCGTACACGGGCGAGGGCGCACTTCTTTTTCTGGTGAGCAACGTGTGTGACAGCGGCATCAAGCTCTACAGGGTGAGGTGCCCTCTTATCTGCTTCTATGCTGTTGAGTACCACCTTCCACATAGAGTTGCATGCCAGTTTGGAGAAAGACAGCTTTAGCCACCGTCTCTAGTGTCGATCGGTGTTGACTTGCACAAGTAAGTGTTCTCTTCTTTGTATTTGGACCATTTTTCTAGAGTTGCACTTCTATTATTACCACATGATGAATGTTGAATAAGATGGATGAAATAATTGTCGGTATGTTTGTATGTCTATGGAGTGCATATATGTGTGGTTTGCTTCAACAAACAAAGGAAACTCTGCCAAAATTTTTAACTTTGCCATACATGCATGTTATAGTCACACGATGTTCACTGACTTTGGTGTATGTGTTTTGCAGGCTCGATCGTAAAAAAATAGGAAGATCTTTGATTGGACCCGGCACCATCGAGACTACATCGATGAGTGGGAAATGTTTGACGAAAACATGGATGACAACGACGAGCCGCACACGAACAAAGAGTACAGGTGGTACCAAGCTTGGTACCACCAAGCGACTCGTCCAAGGCTTAGGCTAAAGTGGACACACGATGACTACGCTGACATTGAGTCGTCCAAGGATGAGGACACGGCGTACGGCCACTCTACTCGTGTAAGTCGCCAGGTGGGAGCAGGACCGATCTTGGACAGAGTGGTATGTCATTTGCTCTACTTTTATATATCAATTTGCGTAACAATGAATTATAACTTTGAACTTTGTTGTAGGGCAACACCCTCAGGGTGTCGTTCGAAGAAATAGAATGCTTTCATCCAAGGGTGAGGGATGACGACACGCATAGCTTCCTTGACATAAGATTATATAAATATGAAAATAGTAGATTACTAACATGTTCAATACATTCAGTTGACATGATTTTGTGCACCAGATACTGGCACGTCGGCTACGTCGTGCCGCTGCGCGCTGTGGTTGCAGGACAGCCACGGCGCAGGACATGCACGTGCCTTCTGCACCTAGAGGTGGCGTAGGTTCATCTAGCCACACACCTACAGGGGCGCGAGGCATTTGCACCGAGGACGAGGACGAGGACGAGGACAACGATGACCACCATGAGGACGTGGACCAGGGGCATGAGGAGCTTGGACTGTGTCAGCTAGAGGATGCTCCCTGGACTCAGCCTATGTAGCAGGTCGGTACCAGGCGACGTCGACCACCTGACCCTTACACTCCAGGCACCCACGCTCTTGGACAGAAGGGCAAGGATAGGTCTAGGAGACAGTGAGGGCATTGGTAGATTATTATGGACTGTATGGAGTATTATTATGGACTATGATGGACTCTGATGGACTTGTGGACTTTTATTATATATTATTATGGACTGTATGGACTATTATATCCTATTATTATGTACTGTATGAGCTACTATGGAGTTTATAACATATGTCTTGTATATGCTTTTAGGTTGCTCATATATATTATTTGAGATGAATGTCATATGTATTTGTTGATGACATATGTTAATGTGATATTTGTGTTTCGATTGAATCAAAAACAGGGAAAACTTTGCCAAAATTTTCTGCCACATGTCAAGTCGTGCAGTACACCGATAGCATGTAGCCTTTTCAGTGATTTATCATGTCACTATCCTATTGTATATCATCTTTTATAGATGAATTGATTGATCAAGGAATCTAGCCTTTTCAGATGAGTTTTCAAATAGGCTTTTCTATTTTTTAAATAGGCTTTTCAGGGATGGCATCTAGGCTTTTCAGGAGCATTGAAGCCACACTACAATGGCTTTGCACTCCACTGTTGCCTATATATACACCTTCCTCCATACAATGCAAGTCACTTGAAACTAAAAGTTGGTTACCTACAAGTAGTAATATCTGGAGGGTCATCTAGAGGGAAGGGAAAGGGGGGACTAAGGGAACTCCCATTGTGTGGCAGGGGTCTCTGGGTCTGGAAGACTTTGATGAACTAGTGTATCATTTTCCTATCGAGACCAAGAGAGATTTCACTAAAGAGTGCCCACTCCGAGGATACGATAACCAGAAAGAAGATTGGCTAAAATATAGACATGGTGAGGACTGCTTAGTGCAGATGTTCGTGGAGGATTTGGATGGAGGTCATCGTTTCTTCAAATGTCCGCAAGCAGAGGTAATTGGTTTTAAAATTTTTTACTCAAATTTTTTTCTCCATTGCTTTGCATCTCATAGGCCAAACTAACTGCATGTTCACTAAAATCTTTGAAATGCAGTGTTCAGAGTCCAAAGAAAACTGTGGCTTCACTAGGTGGGTTGATCCTAGACCAATCTATCCACACGCACAGTACATCTACTACTTGCAAGACCGTATCTTCGAACTAGAAAGAGAAGTTAGCAGCGGTTACACGGACGACGAAGCCGACGATAGCAATAGTGGTGCCCTTTCACAGGACGGACTATGCCATGATCCATATTGCATCTGCCCTAACCACAAGAACAACGGGTACTGTGGAGAAGGGGCAACACAATTTGCTATGTGGCCACACTACTAGATAGAACAAATCTATCGTGTATACATGTCATGTAATGTGCTTGTTGTTCGCTCTAATTACCTAAGGCATGTTAGGTTTAGTCCAGGACATATGTGCCCTAGTTTGGTACATGTTCTAGCATGCCATGCTCTATGTTATGTGTGTTGAATTGTGAAATCCACTACTTTCTTATGTTTTATGTGCACCTCGAGAACTAATTTTAGTAACTCAATAACATTAAACCTAATATATGACAATACTATGTAAGGTCTAAACAATTAAAGTGCATATGAAGTACATGATGACGAATTAAATAACACAGAACATGCCCTAGGTACATGATTTACCTAAAGTACATTAGATTAAACACATTGCATACTACATCGACCACATTGTCTATGATTAAACCATATAACTAGCCAACTACTGAGTACAACGAGGCTACTTTCCCTTTTTCTGGGCATCAGGATTCTCCTTCATTGCTGCCTTCGCTCGGCGCACGCGCTCAAGCTTCTTCTCTCTCTTCTTCCTACACGTAGCAACACGCCTCCTTTCCTCCTCTTCCTTGTGCTCCTTTGCTGCTGTCTCCTCTCTGCGTCTCTTCTCTAAAATCTCCAGACGCTCCGCATCCCACTTCTTCAGGTCTTGTAGAAGCCACATGTCAGCCTCCTTGATCTCAGTGTCGATCCACTGCTCAAAATCATAGAGTGGTGGAGGGGTCTGCAACAAATGCAATTGTTACAAATCCCATTAATATGCAAAACTTCATATGACATAAATTAATTAATAAACAAAAGCAATTTCTCACAATAAATGTACTACGGCGCTGACGCTCTGTAGGCTCCCATGCAAAAGTGAAACACATCCAATATCTCTGCTTATACGTTGCCTCATTTTTGGAAATGTCTACCTTGCAAGGATCGCCACAGAAGCACATGGGTATTGGCACAACGCTAGGGAGCGGCTTTGGGACGTAGGGACTTTCGATCATCCATCCATAACTATAATTCAATAAATTCTGTTCTAATATAACAAAAACAAATAACAATAAACCTTAAAACCTATGGTTTAATATATGATGAAAAAGATCGACGTATACCTTTGTTTTCTAGCTTTTTCACGCCTAGACATCCTACGATTGTATAATACATACAAATTTTAAAAAGTACATGAACCAATAACATGTGAAGTTTCATAGGTTAAGAATACGACTTTATTTTACCAAATCGATTCGAAATAAACAAGGAAGGGTGAGAGGATACCTGGCCCTCGAAGGTCGACGGATAAAATTCAACTTTTCACGGTCCAATAGGTCAATTGAAGAGGTTGGCCGAAGTGTACAAAGGAAAAACCCGAAGAGGAGAAAGAAAATGAGAATGGCTCGGGGAGGAAGAGTGGGGCTGGTTAAAGAGTGAGGTCTTGGTGCCAAGATCTATGGCGCCAAGGCATGGCGTTAATGAGGCTGGCGCCAAGACTTGGCGCCAATGACACTGGCGCCAAGTACCATGCCACATCAGTGCCACAACATAGGGTCTTGGCGCCATGACGTTGTAGCTTGGCGCCAATGACTGTGGTGCGAAGATCAGGGTCTATTTTTTGAATTCTTTTAGCTAGGGACATATTTGAGAGAATATTTTGAAAAAGGGCAAAAAAACAAAAAAGATGGCCCAGGCTGACCCAATGTGTAGACCCACCCTAGTTAGTGCGGGCATCTCAAAATCTATCTTATGGATCCACGACAAGTTTATTCAGGATTATAACCTTACCACCATTAATAAAATCATTTTTTGATAATTTATGATTTCATAGTTGTAAGAATTAATTTTTTTGTCCTGTTGAAACGCACGGACAATGTTGTTAGTCTATATCTATATCTATACCTAATAATAAAGAGGCAAAATTTCAGGCTTTTTTTCGTTCATCCATTCTTTTTGGTCTGTCTTCCTCTAACTACCAAACAATGGAGAGTTTCTTTTATCCAGACTTATATATATAACCCGTGCTCATACAAGTTAGAATAGCTTGCGTCTAGACTGTAACACCCCTAGGGTTATGACCTCACTTAGCGCTAGGGTTAAGGCCTGAGAGAAACTATTAAAACAAGTTCCGCGAATTCTAGATTTAAAACTCACGTGAAATGATAAACAAATCTTATGCGACTCACTTTGTGGTTAAGAGGAATCAAATAAAAATTGTAACATCCTGACCCAGAGCTTAACAGGATTAATAGGATACTCGTACAAACAAGTTGTAACTTATTTTTTGAAGCCCATCTCGAAAGAACTCCAAAGTTAAGCGTGCTTGGCCTGGAGCGATGGTGACCGACCGAGAAGTTTTTCCCGGGTGCGCACGAGTGAGGATAAAGTGCGCAAAAAAGACTTATGTTGGTATGTGAGGGCAGTCTATGTCCTAAAAAAGCGGCCAGATGTAAGCAGGCCCGGCCTCGAGGCGGCGGGACGTTACAAAAATCCAAGTTATTTAGTGCTAAAACTGTTAGTGAAAATTCTACTAAGAAAAATACAATACGTAGCTTTAATTGTTTGGTATGAGAAACAATTTCTATAAACCTAAGTGCAACATATTCTATAATTAAAAAGTGTTGTTTTTTAAGAATTAATTTGTGCAAATTAATTAAACTGTGGTTACATATTTTGTTTTTATGAGTTAGTGTGAGGCATGTACTATGCCATTGCATGCTTGTTAGTTGGGTTTAACAAAGTTTAGACCAATTAGAAATTAGGGCGAAAGTGCTAAGGTTGGTTAGTTTAAAACTAAATCCTTGTTTCTCTAAGTCTGAAATGGCTATAGACAATGCCATTTTGGCATTTAAATTCTAACGAAAATGCTTAAGCACTAATATTATATTTTTGCCTAGTTAGTTACTTCTAACCTAGCACTTGACGTGGTGTAGGTGGTAGTTGGGTTGGACATCATGTTGCTTGCCTTAGAAATTGCCTAACTTCGCTAGAACGCGCTGTGAACCGCGTGTTGATGTTCTTTCGCGCGAACTGGCACTCCAGCGACGAACCCATCTCGGCATGTGTCTACCGTCCTCTCGAGTCATCCTTTGGTCAGCTTGATAGCCGGTAGGATGGGCCTTGGGACAGGTGAGTTGGTCAAATCTCAACCGTGCTAATTAGCAGCCTCTGTTCGCTTTAAAAAGCGTGCGGGTCATCGTTTCTGTCACTAGGTCAGGCTCTGCAGTCACCGCGTGTGCTGCCGTGGTCTGGCCGCTCCTGGACAGGGCCGTACCCATGGCCGGTCTGGCTGGCTGCTAGTCGTGCTACGGGCTAGGGTTGACCGCGCTCGTCTCTGTGGGGTCGGGCTGGGCTCGCTACCGACCAAGCAGGCGAGGGTTGTGCTAACGCCGCAGCTGCCGCCTTGTCATGTCACAGTTCTATCTCTGCCGCCTCTGCCTCATTTCCGGTCACGACGTGCGCGTGTCGGAACAGTGCCGGGGCGGCTGTCGTGGGGTCGAAATAGCGCCCGTTTCTGCCACTCGATTTATATACTATCGCGGCCTAGTCATTGACCCAACCACAGTAGCGATGAGAAACGTCCCTGCCTCGTTGTTCCGCTAGCCGCCATCAACGGGCCTGCTCGAGTAATGCCATTTCATTTCAACGCATCTCGCCAAGCCCTCTCCTGTATCTCCCCTGTGCACTCCTACTCGCCTTGTCACTAGCGAATCGAAGCAGCCATCTCTTAAATCCCTCGTGTGTGTCGCCACGACCTTACCATGGCGTGAGCACAACGCTCTCCGCATTTCGATTCACCAAGCTCAACGCGTTGTAGCCCAATTCCTCTCTGAAGTAGGTAGAAATGGAGGTCAGCTATCTGGCCCACCCATATCAAGCCCCATCCGAGTCCTACGCCGCGCCAATTTGGTGGATTGCTCACCGCCGGTCATGTGCGCCGCTGAGCCGGTAGGTTTGGAGGTAAGGCCAGTTGAGTTGATGATAGCTCCATTGCTCATAACCGCGAACTCAACTTGGGTCCTCCTATGTGGTGCTCACGCTATTTTGGCTAGGGCACTCGTCTGTGGCGTGCTGACGTGACCTTATTCACGCGGGAGTGCCACCGCGCGGTGCAGGCGCATGTGGGCAGGCCACCTCGACATTTCCCTGCCTCAACATTCACCACAGAGAGAGCCTAGGTGAGTCACCGATGCTTCTCTGCCATTTCTACTCGTCCGTCAAGCCGTAGCATCGCCGGAATGCTTGCGCCGCTGTGCAAATCCGCCGTCGTCGGAGACTAAGTCTGATAGTACACCGTTGAGTTGCCGCTGCCTTCTACTGTTGAGCGTGGGTTCCTAGGATCACATTTGCTCGATGGGCGCGCCGATAGGGTCCTCAGCACGCTGGCGTGGCTACGCTATGCCGGCCGGAGCCACACCATCATGCACTGAGGTGTCAGGGACTGCCCCTTTGTGAAGACAGCTTATTCTAGGGTGCTTAGTGCAATGCTCGTCACTTGTGCAATATTAAATGAAAGCTCCTTTGTGAAGACAGCTTATTCTAGGTCGTTAACAAGCCTTAGTTTGAATAGGTATTAATGCAACAAAATAAACAAAAGCAACATCTTGGGTTTCATGACTAACATGCTTGTCGGGAAATAGCACGTTGCTGGTAGCAAAGGTACATGGTTTAGTACGTTAGTCAATGAGCTAGTTTATTAGTTTGAGAGACGAAATCATGTTTTAAGCGTTGCAGTTGTCGTTAAATATTTACGTTCCACGTTGCACCTACGGATATCATCATAGGAATATCGACGGATTGTGGAGTCATCTGGAGTAAAAAAAAAGATGGTGCCTTGATGATCGTGTCATCGTGATGAATGCTAGCTTGTGGTTAAATCTTGTCCAGGCAAGCCTCGGTGCATAACTCCTATTATTTTGTACTTCATTTTATGTTTGTGCATTAAGTTTAAAGGAGTTGAATGAAACCCACTTGCATATATATAACAGGATCAGGTAGCTTGCTATGCTATAGGAATCTGGTAGAAGTCGAGCAATTACTATTATCATGCTACCATCACATGGAATAAGCCCGTGTTTAGATTGCAAAAAGTTTTTGGAAAAAAATTCCTGTAACACTTTTGTTGTTATTTGGCAAAATTTGTCCAACCATGGACTAACTAGGCTCAAAAGATTCGTCTCAACATTTAGAGAGAAATTGTATAATTAGTTATTTTTACCTACATTTAATGCTCCATGCATGTGTCTAAAGATTCGATGTGATGGCTACTGTAGCACTTTTTGGAAAACTTTTTGGGAACTAAACAAGGGCTAAATATGTATAATAATTGAAGACCGGGCGGGACTGGGCTTGGATGGAGTTGAACTTGGTTGGGCAACAGAGCGATGCTCTGGTTGCATTTGTCCCGCCTGTGTCGATTGAGGACCGTCCGTTGCATTAGACACTAGTCAGGTCACAGACTTATTATCCTGAGCACATACTTACTTATGGGAGTGGGAAGACTTGTTACTCTCTTGTCATGAGTTCTGGCTCTTTTTGAACCGACTGTTATGGTGGATTAATAGGTAGGAGGTCTAAGCACCATACTGAGGCCGGCCCTGCAGTGTTGGGGGCTTGAAGTCCTAGTTTAGATGGGGATCTGGACCCCTTGATAGGAGTGGAGTGGGTTAGTCTTGTCTGTGCTCGGGGTATAGATGAGGCGTGTGTTCTTCGAGGTACCCAGCTGGGATACATTGATTCATGAATCGCCGTTTCTACGTGATGGTACGACTTGACTATTGTCTAGCACTGTAGTAATAACGGGAACATGGAAGAATGGTAAAATGTTTCTGATTGCTTACCACCTGCTTGAAAGTAGCATAGGTGCTTACATAGAATAGTTAGTTAAGGAACTAATTATGACTGCTAATAAAAGTTGATTATAAGGATGCATATTTAGTAATGCTTCCTATAGTTGCAATGAACCCACGAGCCAAATAGCCTTGCATAACCTTGGAGTCTTTTATTTTCTCCTGTTGAGCAAGTCTTGCTGAGTACAATTGAGTACTCAGGGCTTTATTCCCCCTGTTGCAGGTGACAGACGCTTTTGGAGCTGACACTTATGTGTGAAAACCTCCTAGTGGGCTCAGCGAGGATTTTCTTTATGTGCCGACATAGAGTTATTTAAAAGTTCCACCAAGAATGTTTTTCAAAGAAAAGACTTATAACTTGTTATCGTTTCTTGCATATAAATATTCTTTAGAATAATGTTTAACTTGGTATTAAATGATTTCTATTCTGCTAAAACTCTGATAATATTTTATATGCCGTTGTCACTATCAAATGATGAATTACTCTGATGTTGTATTAAAAGTGATGTAAGAAATGACAAGGATGTTGTAAGTTTTTGTCACACCCCAAAATTTCTAATTTTGGGTTGTGCTTGGAAAACACTAAATAAAATAAATAATTTCAATATTTGAATAAATTTATTAGATAAGTTAAGTTGTTGCTAATTTAAATATAGAAAAGTGTGGTTTTAAACTTTCTCATATTAATTTGATAATGTGGTGTTTGTGTGATGCTTGTCTTTGGTGTTGGTGAGTGCTATTATTTTTAAAATAGCATAGGACGACGTTTACTTCTCATCGGAAAACTTTTTGGTATTTTCTGGATTTAAAATTTCAATTTCCGTGAGCTTAATCTTTTTCCTTGATCTCTTCATCAATCTTTTCATGAGCTCCAAATACTTTATTTGGGTTCGTCTCATTCTAAAATATCTCTGAGAATTTTCCCTACATTTTCGGAGCCTTCGAGGTATTTTTTTCGTGGCTTAAAATTCAATTCTGGACTTTTCTAGAATTGTTTTAGTCATGAAATTAATTAATTCCGAAAATAATAAAATATCTCAGATTTCCTCATGTCCAAAGGCCCATGTCTTTATTTACAAATGGGCTTTAATAATTAATTAGGCCTATTAGTAAAGGTGGATGGTGCAACGTCAATTAGCACCATATCGCTAGTTGACATGGAGGTGGAGAGTTTTCCTCCCTATATATACGTACCTATCCCTTGGGTAAAAGCACACCAAAACTACCGTAGAGGAGCCCCTAGTTTGGGAAATCTCTCGTGTAGTAAATTAGAATTTTCTCCCTTCTTATCGCGAGCCGCCGCTCGTAGCTCCCTCCACCCCTCGTCGAAGTTCTGCATCTACAGCTTGCGTTCCGGCGAACTTTCGACGAAGGTTCGGCGAGCTTTTCCGGCCACCTCGGACGTCTCCGGCGAAAACCGTCACCACCAAGAGGTATATCTCGTCGTTCTCTACGCCGTCTTGCCATTCTTTTCGTGAATCCATCACCGTTTCATCGTTTCTTAACCTTTCTCCCTCTTTTCCGACGAGATCATCCATGGACGGCTTCCACCTTCCTCCGTTTCGGGCCACCTCGTCCATGGTCGCGATCACACCACGGCACCACGCCTCTGCAGATCCTCAGCCTCGTCGGGACCATGCCCTCTGTGTTCCAGACCCAGACCACTCCACGCCACCGCCCAAGACCACGACCTCGTCGCCCTTCGTGCGTTTGTGCGTGGAGCAACAGCGCCGCCGCCGTCGCTTGTGCCGCTGGGCGCCACCCCACACACTTCGCGTGCACAGCCACACGGCGTCATCTCGGCCGTCAAGCCGTCCAGCCCCGCTGTCCATCTTCTTTCCCAGCATGGACGGACAAAGAAGCAGCAAGTTCTCGCGTTCGTGAAGGCTACGATCTCGTACAGACCAAAGGTACACGACACAGTTAATTACAAGTTTGCCATTGGTCGTTTAACCTCCGTCGTTTTATCGTTTTAGCTCCGATTCGAGTCGTTCAAGTTACGTTAGATTCGTGTCGTCGCGCTCTACACAGTGTGCTAATGTTTGTCATATCTTATAATTATGAATTTATTGATTTAAAATGTAATTTGATTAGTATTAATTTAATAGTTTTTAATTAAAAGTGACATAGGTTTATAATTTCGTTTTTGTTGCTTTGTTAATTAAAAGCTATCTAGGCCGTTCTTGTTGTTTTGCAATAGTGCCGATCGAGGTTATGTGTTAGCAACCACGTTTGACATGTCTTACGTCCTTAAAATTTATAAGTTAGATATTAATTTGATTTATGCTTGTGCAATTGAGTTTCTAATTAAACGCAACACAGGCAGTCTGTTCTAAATTAATGTTAATCTAATTAATATTAAACTAAATGTTTCTTTTGAATTATAAGATGCTTAGTTCAACCTTGAAACATAAGTGCTTTTCGTTCAGTTGCCACATGTTTTCTATATATATAGTTCAATATTAATTTGATTAATACGATTAGTGTACAGTATATTTTAAATTAAAATTTGCTTAGCCTAAATACGTTACATACATGATAGACTTGTGTAGATAATTTCATATTACAGTACGTATCTGCTCTTCATAGTTATATGACTTTAATCCTCGAGCATTTATTCGTTTGAAATCTATTTTGCTCCAATTAAGTTGCGTTAGATTCGCATCGACGTTCTCTGTGAAGTAGCACTAATGTTTTTCATGTCATATGCTTTTCCATATATAGCTGAATATTATATTAATTAATATGCTTGTTATTAGTTTTATAATTAAAAATAATATATAATCTTGTCACGTTAGTCCTTTGTAACTAAGCATGAACTTAGCTAATGGCAACTTAAAATATGTTTAAATTATAATTTACTTAGCCCAACCACATATCTCATATAATTGGAATAATTGTTCTCACATGTTCTTTTATCTCTGCAAAGTCGGTAATACTTATAAATAAAATATGACCAGGGTTAAACCTAGTTTTATAATTCAATTGATTAATCTAATTTTACAATATTTCTTCAGAATGTTTATCACCTTATTTCAATAACTAAAATGTATTAAGTTTATAGTCGGTCTTCTATGTTATGTTGTAATCGTCTCGATAGTCGCGTGTTCTCTTTAATGGTAGCTCCGTTATCCGTCGTTCTTGCGTTTTCGTGATTGTAGCAACGTACCGTGTCCTTTAATGCGTTCTCTTTTAAAGCGTTTCTTTTGTTTGATGCATGTTCTTAGTTGTGTTTGTTGTTTGTCTACTGTGCTGGGTTGCTATGATCTACGAGTAGAAGAAAGACTATCTGTGAGCGTTGAAGATCCGAAGGTGATAACCAGAAGCAAAGTAGGAGAAGGTTTGAGCAATCATAAAAGGCAAGTATAGCATGGGATTATCCTTGTTGTCCTATTCACATTAAGCAAATAATATCATTATGCATATATTCCTTGTTAAGGATGACTTAGTGTTGATCTTATTCCTTGATACCTATTATATTGCATGGATTAGTATTGCTAGTGCTTAACATGAACTATGATCATGTAATTTGACTAATGGAATATGCAATAAACATTAAAAGATGACTTTTTATTACTGTTTAAAGGGGACTAGAGCATGGGGATTACTTTGGTGCTCTTGTTACTCTCCATAAGGACTCATCTGTAAGCGAACATCCGGGACTTACGGTACAACTGTGAGAGCTATAATGGCTCTGGCTTTAGTCAAGTATGAGGACCTTTTCTAGCTTGTTAGAGGTATTCCTTTATGGCGTAAGAATGGCTTGACGAATCGGGTATAGTGCGGCCTCTGTCCTCATGTGTATAGGCTGCGTGTTATTGTGCCATCAGGAAGGTGGGCTCTACATCTGTTTGCCGAGTGAAATCTAATGGCCCTAACTTGTTAGACGAACCTTCGAAAGACTTCATAGTGAACCCTGCCGACCTTCCTTGGTAGTGGGTCAAGAGGCTGATCACCTCGGGCGAAAGGGTAAATCACGACTCACAGTGAAAGTGTACAACCTCTGCAGAGTGTAAAACTGTTATAACAGCCGTGCTCACGGTCACGAGTGGCCTTGGACCCTTATGGAATAGTGGATCATTAATAATGGATATGTTTTTGCTATTCGTTAATCATTTCACATGGATCATATGTTTATTGTTACATTGAGACACTTTGATATTATTGATATATTGAAATAATGCTAATTAAAAGCTACATGCTGATAAACCTATGTTATGCCTTTGAGCCTCATGAACCCCATGTTATATTTGTTGAGTTCGACATGGACTCACTCTTGCTATTTCCACCACACTCAGTGTGATGAAAGGTGCTGCTTAGAAGAAGGATGAAAGTGTAGTGGAGTTTTCAGAAGTCTTTTCAGAAGTGTTTGGCATACGGAGCCCCCAGTCAGCCGTCCCTGTGATGTTGGAGCCTGAAGAAAAGATTAGTGACCGTTCTGCGATACTCTGATAGTTGTAAATGTTAATATAGTAAGTATTCTGCTTTATATAAACATTGTTTTGATACTTTTTCATTCTGACATATGTGTGGACTTCCTGGGCACACATATAATTAGCCTGGTTTTGTTCTTTAGAAAACCGGGTGTGACAGAGTGGTATCAGAGCGGTGTTGACTGTAGGACGTATGACAAATAGCTCTAGACGTATTCTAAAACTTATTTTACTATAAAACTATTTTCTCATCCCTTGACTCATTGATTTTGACTATTTCCTGTTCCTTGTCTTGTTGTATCCCTTCCTTGATAGCTTCCTTTGAGCTATTATTTCTTACTCTCTTGGTTTTTGATTTGTGTTGTTTTTACCAAAAGGTTTCTGATCTTATCTTGTTCTAAAGTTCGATGGCTTTTCATCATCTATAATCTACCATTTAGGATGACCACCATTGTTGAAAAAGCACGTGTAGTATCGATGATGTGATGTGTGCTTGTCTTGTTGGATGTGATGCCTGTGTGTTGTCCTTGTTCTCATGCTTTGAAGGTGGCCCGAAAGGTTTCATCTTGAGAATTAGCTCAATCTATGTTAAAGTGGGGTAGCATCCTCTCTTGACCTACCTAACCTTCGATCAATCCTAATTCTTATTGTCTTTTCCATATATCATCCTTGCTTACTCTTGGTTTCTATGCTTTCTCCTTTATCTTAACCCAAGGGAGGATCAACACATGAAGGACTCATCAATAGTAGTAAGCCTTAAAGAAAGTGTTGTCTTCAATGACATCGCCAGGTGAAACAAGATCTTTGTTAAGTGGGGTAGCGTCTGCCACCATCATCAATCTCAAGTCACGAGACAAGAAGATCCAGAGACCAATCGCTATCATAATATCATCTTTTGCTAGTCCTTGCCTCTTAACCAGTCTCACCTTCTTGCCATCAATCTTTACTTTCTCTTATCAACATTTGACAACTTTTGACCCTTATCCTTACGTCTTATAAATCCTAATTCAAGGACCTACAAAGACTTGAAGATCAATTTATCCTTCTCACTGGTCTCCCTGAATGGTAAAATGGAAAACTAGTCTTTACCTTTCTTCAACCAATGCTAGTCTATCACTTTTTCATGATGTCTCATAAATTTTGAATCGAGGAGTTGTGAGTACCATAAGATCTATCTTTATCTTTTGCTAATCTCCACCCTTGTTTTTACACCTTATAAAGTGAAGACTTGATGATCAACTTTGATCTATCTTTTCAACCTCCTTTGATCTTCCTTTTCGTCTATGTTGACATTCAATCCTTTGACTCTCGGTCATTAGCTCGAATCAATCTTAACGATCAATCCAATGTTCTTTTGTCAACCATTGATAATCCTTGACGCTTATATCAGAACTTGTCAAAAGTCTCGAAACAACCTTATTGGTCTATTTTATCTTTCTCCCTAGTCTCTTCGAATCTCGGGACGAGATTCCTGTTAAGTGGGGTAGAATTGTCACACCCCAAAATTTCTAATTTTGGGTTGTGCTTGGAAAACACTAAATAAAATAAATGATTTCAATATTTGAATAAATTTATTAGATAAGTTAAGTTGTTGCTAATTTAAATATAGAAAAGTGTGGTTTTAAACTTTCTCATATTAATTTGATAATGTGGTGTTTGTGTGATGCTTGTCTTTGGTGTTGGTGAGTGCTATTATTTTTAAAATAGCATAGGACGACGTTTACTTCTCATCGGAAAACTTTTTGGTATTTTCTGGATTTAAAATTTCAATTTCCGTGAGCTTAATCTTTTTCCTTGATCTCTTCATCAATCTTTTCATGAGCTCCAAATACTTTATTTGGGTTCGTCTCATTCTAAAATATCTCTGAGAATTTTCCCTACATTTTCGGAGCCTTCGAGGTATTTTTTTCGTGGCTTAAAATTCAATTCTGGACTTTTCTAGAATTGTTTTAGTCATGAAATTAATTAATTCCGAAAATAATAAAATATCTCAGATTTCCTCATGTCCAAAGGCCCATGTCTTTATTTACTAATGGGCTTTAATAATTAATTAGGCCTATTAGTAAAGGTGGATGGTGCAACGTCAATTAGCACCATATCGCTAGTTGGCATGGAGGTGGAGAGTTTTCCTCCCTATATATACGTACCTATGCCTTGGGTAAAAGCACACCAAAACTACCGTAGAGGAGCCCCTAGTTTGGGAAATCTCTCGTGTAGTAAATTAGAATTTTCTCCCTTCTTATCGCGAGCCGCCGCTCGTAGCTCCCTCCACCCCTCGTCGAAGTTCTGCATCTACAGCTTGCGTTCCGGCGAACTTTCGACGAAGGTTCGGCGAGCTTTTCCGGCCACCTCGGACGTCTCCGGCGAAAACCGTCACCACCAAGAGGTATATCTCGTCGTTCTCTACGCCGTCTTGCCATTCTTTTCGTGAATCCATCACCGTTTCATCGTTTCTTAACCTTTCTCCCTCTTTTCCGACGAGATCATCCATGGACGGCTTCCACCTTCCTCCGTTTCGGGCCACCTCGTCCATGGTCGCGATCACACCACGGCACCACGCCTCTGCAGATCCTCAGCCTCGTCGGGACCATGCCCTCTGTGTTCCAGACCCAGACCACTCCACGCCACCGCCCAAGACCACGACCTCGTCGCCCTTCGTGCGTTTGTGCGTGGAGCAACAGCGCCGCCGCCGTCGCTTGTGCCGCTGGGCGCCACCCCACACACTTCGCGTGCACAGCCACACGGCGTCATCTCGGCCGTCAAGCCGTCCAGCCCCGCTGTCCATCTTCTTTCCCAGCATGGACGGACAAAGAAGCAGCAAGTTCTCGCGTTCGTGAAGGCCACGATCTCGTACAGACCAAAGGTACACGACACAGTTAATTACAAGTTTGCCATTGGTCGTTTAACCTCCGTCGTTTTATCGTTTTAGCTCCGATTCGAGTCGTTCAAGTTACGTTAGATTCGTGTCGTCGCGCTCTACACAGTGTGCTAATGTTTGTCATATCTTATAATTATGAATTTATTGATTTAAAATGTAATTTGATTAGTATTAATTTAATAGTTTTTAATTAAAAGTGACATAGGTTTATAATTTCGTTTTTGTTGCTTTGTTAATTAAAAGCTATCTAGGCCGTTCTTGTTGTTTTGCAATAGTGCCGATCGAGGTTATGTGTTAGCAACCACGTTTGACATGTCTTACGTCCTTAAAATTTATAAGTTAGATATTAATTTGATTTATGCTTGTGCAATTGAGTTTCTAATTAAACGCAACACAGGCAGTCTGTTCTAAATTAATGTTAATCTAATTAATATTAAACTAAATGTTTCTTTTGAATTATAAGATGCTTAGTTCAACCTTGAAACATAAGTGCTTTTCGTTCAGTTGCCACATGTTTTCTATATATATAGTTCAATATTAATTTGATTAATACGATTAGTGTACAGTATATTTTAAATTAAAATTTGCTTAGCCTAAATACGTTACATACATGATAGACTTGTGTAGATAATTTCATATTACAGTACGTATCTGCTCTTCATAGTTATATGACTTTAATCCTCGAGCATTTATTCGTTTGAAATCTATTTTGCTCCAATTAAGTTGTGTTAGATTCGCATCGACGTTCTCTGTGAAGTAGCACTAATGTTTTTCATGTCATATGCTTTTCCATATATAGCTGAATATTATATTAATTAATATGCTTGTTATTAGTTTTATAATTAAAAATAATATATAATCTTGTCACGTTAGTCCTTTGTAACTAAGCATGAACTTAGCTAATGGCAACTTAAAATATGTTTAAATTATAATTTACTTAGCCCAACCACATATCTCATATAATTGGAATAATTGTTCTCACATGTTCTTTTATCTCTGTAAAGTCGGTAATACTTATAAATAAAATATGACCAGGGTTAAACCTAGTTTTATAATTCAATTGATTAATCTAATTTTACAATATTTCTTCAGAATGTTTATCACCTTATTTCAATAACTAAAATGTATTAAGTTTATAGTCGGTCTTCTATGTTATGTTGTAATCGTCTCGATAGTCGCGTGTTCTCTTTAATGGTAGCTCCGTTATCCGTCGTTCTTGCGTTTTCGTGATTGTAGCAACGTACCGTGTCCTTTAATGCGTTCTCTTTTAAAGCGTTTCTTTTGTTTGATGCATGTTCTTAGTTGTGTTTGTTGTTTGTCTACTGTGCTGGGTTGCTATGATCTACGAGTAGAAGAAAGACTATCTGTTAGCGTTGAAGATCCGAAGGTGATAACCAGAAGCAAAGTAGGAGAAGGTTTGAGCAATCATAAAAGGCAAGTATAGCATGGGATTATCCTTGTTGTCCTATTCACATTAAGCAAATAATATCATTATGCATATATTCCTTGTTAAGGATGACTTAGTGTTGATCTTATTCCTTGATACCTATTATATTGCATGGATTAGTATTGCTAGTGCTTAACATGAACTATGATCATGTAATTTGACTAATGGAATATGCAATAAACATTAAAAGATGACTTTTTATTACTGTTTAAAGGGGACTAGAGCATGGGGATTACTTTGGTGCTCTTGTTACTCTCCATAAGGACTCATCTGTAAGCGAACATCCGGGACTTACGGTACAACTGTGAGAGCTATAATGGCTCTGGCTTTAGTCAAGTATGAGGACCTTTTCTAGCTTGTTAGAGGTATTCCTTTATGGCGTAAGAATGGCTTGACGAATCGGGTATAGTGCGGCCTCTGTCCTCATGTATATAGGCTGCGTGTTATTGTGCCATCAGGAAGGTGGGCTCTACATCTGTTTGCCGAGTGAAATCTAATGGCCCTAACTTGTTAGACGAACCTTCGAAAGACTTCATAGTGAACCCTGCCGACCTTCCTTGGTAGTGGGTCAAGAGGCTGATCACCTCGGGCGAAAGGGTAAATCACGACTCACAGTGAAAGTGTACAACCTCTGCAGAGTGTAAAACTGTTATAACAGCCGTGCTCACGGTCACGAGTGGCCTTGGACCCTTATGGAATAGTGGATCATTAATAATGGATATGTTTTTGCTATTCGTTAATCATTTCACATGGATCATATGTTTATTGTTACATTGAGACACTTTGATATTATTGATATATTGAAATAATGCTAATTAAAAGCTACATGCTGATAAACCTATGTTATGCCTTTGAGCCTCATGAACCCCATGTTATATTTGTTGAGTTCGACATGGACTCACTCTTGCTATTTCCACCACACTCAGTGTGATGAAAGGTGCTGCTTAGAAGAAGGATGAAAGTGTAGTGGAGTTTTCAGAAGTCTTTTCAGAAGTGTTTGGCATACGGAGCCCCCAGTCAGCCGTCCCTGTGATGTTGGAGCCTGAAGAAAAGATTAGTGACCGTTCTGCGATACTCTGATAGTTGTAAATGTTAATATAGTAAGTATTCTGCTTTATATAAACATTGTTTTGATACTTTTTCATTCTGACATATGTGTGGACTTCCTGGGCACACATATGATTAGCCTGGTTTTGTTCTTTAGAAAACCGGGTGTGACAGTTTTACTCTCTCATTTATGATCCTGACACAAAAATGTGGATTTTGAAGTTCTCCCTTGTGGTATGCTTGACGGAACCGCATAGTTTAGTACTCTCTCTTGGGTACCTTGTGTCTAGTGGAAGACAAGTACCCTTAGAAGGGCATTAGATTAGGCAGTTTTGCCACATAGACCAATATGGAGTAAGAATCCTAATCTAAATAGATTTCTCAGATCCTGAGTACTCTAGATAGAACTCTTAATAATAAATAGATAAGAATAAGAGTTACGTTTTTTATTTTGCACTGCTTTCTTTATTTACGTATGAGTTAGAATAGCTCGCGTCTAGATGAATATAGAGTAAGAATTCGAATCTAAATAGATTTCTCAGATCTGAGTACTATAAATCTATACCTAATAATAAAGAGGTAAAATTTCTTTACACCTATTTTTTTGTCCGTCCATCTCTTCTTCCTATTTTTTTGGCATGGCCTTTCCTAACTAACTATATGAATGTAAAAATTGTTTCTACTGAGCTATCTACCACTTATATATATGTTCTCGAGCCCTGTATCATTAGAATCCTAGTCCAAATAGATCATCCGATGAGTACCCGAATAGAAATTCTAATCTAAATACAAAAGGCTAAAAATTTTATTTTCTACTTTTATTTTTCCATGGCCAAGTCATGTACTATAAATCCTAACAAGTCACGATTACAGGTCACGTAGATGTGTACAGATAAGTAGTCGAACTTTGCCTTCTTTCTGCCAGACGTTCTAGTGATGGCCTAAAAAGAATAGGAATTCTAATCTATAATGCCAAGTTAACTGTCTCAGTCTCCAATCCTATATCATAATGCGATAGTCTTTCAGACTTTGACCCCTTGTCCGTGTTATTACGTGTAAAGCGTATTTGACATGCAATAGATTTTGGAGTCCGGATCATATATATCTGTGTACAATCAAGTAGCTGAACTTGGCTTCCTTGTCCCAGACATGCTGGTGATGGCTAAAAAAGAAAAATAAAAGGTCAAGGCTGGTTGGCCTATAAAAATTAGCTTCCTTATGCTAATACGTGTTGACCAAATTTTGAATAGAACCCAGAACAAGAACAAAAGGCCAACGACCTTGTATGGGTTCGGGATATCTCGCTACGGGACAATAAAATAGGAGGGTGCAAGGGGTGATTTTTTTCAGAGAAAAAAGAGTAAATTTCATATGAATTATTATAACTAGTAAATATGTCCGTGCATTACAACGGGATAAAAAACTATCTTACTTTTATTCCGGATGAAACCATTACAAGTGAGAAGTCCTCTACCTTAAGCGCAATGCTTGGGGGCACATATATGCTATCTCCTGCAGTCCGAGTTTTTTAAACAATGTTTGTTTTGCTTCTAAAAGAATTGTGTTTTTGACTCTCTTATTCAAGAGCAAATGCAATAATCTAAAGTACAATTTTGTGATGCACACAAAAGAAATTAAATGCCTAAAATTTGTTAAGGCCTAAGAGATATCCAGAGCCGGCCGGTTCCTTCCGCAACCATTATCCCTTGTGATAACGCTTCTAGAAAACTCATGTTTTTTTTCTAATAAAAAACGGACTCGACTCGGCAATTAGCTGAGATGTTTTCTGGCCGAACGTACGTGGTGATTGCTCCATCTAGGACCGAACTTAATTGGCTCTCCTCCGATCTGATGCAGTTCGGCCATGGACCCAGCAAGATGGAGTTTCATTGCATAACGTGAAGGAAACCCAAAATATGTACGTATATATTTGGTTAACAGCTTGTGGCCGATAGACATACGCTGCTTGGTGGTCAACTTATCTGCCGGTCGTTTACAACAAAGGCCAAGCCTCTAAAATGTTTCAGACCGCTTGCCGAGTTGTGCCGCGCTACCCAAACTATCTTGTAGGCTCAATATAATTCGTGTTCACGAAATAATAGCCACATACGTATACCATGGGCAGCTCACGTTGTACGCATGCATACATATATAGGCGCTGCACATAACTCTTTGGTCTCTCAGATGGGCGGGCAAAAAAACCTTTGATTTATAGGAAATAAATATCCACACAAGCTTGAAACCTTTGTTCTCCTAATTGTGAAGGAATTGTTCAGTAGCTGGGCAATATGTAGAGTTTCCAAAAGTTGAGTGGACAGACTCACCTATCTTTTCCGTGCATCTCCACCAACGAAACATGCAATCCTAGGGCGGCGTGCCTTAAAATTTATTCGATTAACTTAAGGTTGGATTAAGGCCAATTAATAAATTGGGCAAACATAGATAGTGATGTTCTAGAATCATACAATAAACCATACGTTCCGTTACAATGTACATGCATTTCTGTTAGTAATAATAAAGAGGCAAAATTTCTCACCACATATTTTTTGGTCCGTCTATTTTTTTGTTCGTCTCCCTAACTACCGGACAATGGAGAGTTTTATGCGTCCGGACTCATATATATAACACTTGTCTAGCGTGATACGGAGTCCGATTCCAAAACGTATTGGGTCGTGTATGTGACCCAGACTCACAAACTGTTTAATAGGATTCCTCTCATCCTACATAACTTAAATAGGAGTCTTAAGCCAAATAGAAAAAGATAATAAGAGTTTTATTTTTTCGTTTCTATTTTATTTTCAGTTGGTATTCTTTTTTCTTTCTTTTTCTTCTTTTGGTAGTCCCAAATCAAAAGAGTCCGTGGTGGAATCCATCAATATTGTTTTTTATCCCTATATTACTTTTCCTATATGCTATTCCTTTTTTTTTCCAAAATTTTAATCCTACACTATTTTTTTTCGATTGTTACTTTTTTCCTTTAGCACGCGACTTCTTTTTTATGTAGATTTGGTTTTTTTTTCTGCTTCTTCACGGAGCCCAAACTCCAGTTTCATAACGTGCCCTTTTTCATACCTAATTCGATATATAATATTGCTAACATTAACTTATATTATGGATATCATGGTGATCATATATAAATATAGCTTTTTAATTTTTTGTATAAATAACAATAAAACATAAATAGATATGTATCAATATCGTCATTGTTTTCCATAAATTCGTTGCAACATAGTGACATATTTGTTGTAATATTAGAAAGATCAAATTTGTTTCAACCTAATAATTTTCATCCAACCCAGCCCAACACTTGTTCCCAACGGCCCAACCACTTGATCACCTTTTGGTCGTTACTCACTAGAGGCTCGCGCTACAAGCCCGCTTCCGCACCCCCTCGTCGGAACTGTCTGCACCCCCTCGTCAGAACGATCTAACCACTCGCTCACCTCCTGGTCGTCACTTGCTACAGGCTCACTTCCGCAACCACTCATCAGAGTCCGAGAGTCTGGCCCATCCTTCTACATCTCCCTCAGAGCAACTCTAGTTTACCTCAGTCGCACCTTCGATGCACCTCCGCCTCCTCCAAAGTCAACTGCACTGTCGTTGTCCCCGTGACCCCGTCTACCGTGCGATGAGCTCAAGGCCACCATCACCGAGCATGGACGGCGAGTCAGACAAAAGTTAGAAACTGCTAACGACTCCGTTGCATCGCACGGGCACTTCTGCTAGAAATAATAAAGAGACAAAATTTCAGGTCATTTTTTAGTCCATCCTTTTTTTTTGTCCACCTCCCCATAACTACCGTTAGTCGAGAGAGTTTCTTTCATCTAGACTTATATGACCCTAGATAGTTAGGACAAATAGATCTCTCCGAGGCTGAATAAACTAAATAGGAATAATAATCCTAATTCAAATCTATACCTCTATTCATTTTTTTCTATCTCTAATCCCTAACAGTAAAGAGGCAAAATTTCCTCCATTTTTTTTGGTTTGGTCAGTTTGGTCTGGCCTTCGCGTTCTCGCTTTTTCCCATGAAAGAGTCTCACTGCCCCAACTCGCTGACGTCTCCTGTCCCAAATAGGATACGAGTCCAGAGTCCAAAATACGATACAACTCCAAATCAGACTACCTCAATCAATAAGGCAACAACTCTTCGGTCCTCAAATAAAGCCAATATAAATCCACACCAACGGAGGCAGAGGCGCAACGAGGTCGTGGACGACGGCGCGTCAGGTTGACAAGGGAAGAAGAGCGGGTTGAGTACAACAACGAGGAGTTGGGTGTCTAGCACGGTCGGTCCGAGTGGCGCAGCCGGCGGTGGAGCATGACAGCGAGGAGGCAGGTGTTCGGTGGCAATGTTCGGCACCAGCTCCCGGTTGGCATTCGGGCGAGCGGTCTGCGGCGGCGTTCGGAGGGCGGTCTGCTATGACGTTCGAGGCATGCGAGGCTGACAAAGATGACGCGGTGTCGTGAGCACACCTGAAGTCATCGCGCCCGGTGCTCGAAGTCATCGGCGTCCGCGGAAACAGCGGCACGAAGGTTAGCGATTGGAGCTTGGCTGTTCGTCGATGTCCACGCGACGTCGTCACGGGCCTTGGACGACAGGATGTCGGTGCGGTCACGAATCCAGAGGTAGCCCCTGCTGGCGGCGCCGCTCTCCTCGCAGGAACTGTGCCCGCGACAGCGGCCACCCCAGGCCTTAGCCCTCAACTACCCCCAGGCGTCGCCGCGGCAAGGCATGCACCGACGGTGGCCTGTGCGCACGGCGGCCCCAGGCGAGGACACGGCCAGGCGCGCGCGCACGGCGGATCCTGGCGGCACAACTCAGAGGCGCATGGCCCACGGAGGAGGGGAACGAGGCTACGGCGATGGCGGTCCGGCAGAGATGAGCTCCTGGCTTCGTGGCGTCGGCGCAGAGAGAGCAGAGGAAGGGAGAGGGTGCCTCCTCCGCCATGGTGAGCTAGATCGATAGTGCTCAGGGGCACGCTCCTGTCTGTTATGGTCCGTGTTACGTGGGCGCGGCAAGCACATGCATTCGAACCAGATCTATTTTGGCCGCTGGCGGGCCCAGCTAACCGCCGAGGGGGAGGTGCGCTCGACCCGTTGTTCGGCCACACGTCCGCGAGTGTGCCGTGTGGGCCGCACGGGCGGGCACGCGCTGGGCAACGATAATATTCTCGTGAGCGGCGTGCGCAGCGTGGGTGTTCGGACGCACGCTTATGTCCGAACGTCCGGGTGCTAGACCCTCTTTTTTTTCCAATTAATTTGCAACAAAAAAATTTGCATAATAAAAAGAGACAACTGCATGATAAAAGGATTAATTAGAGGACCTTTGTATAGCAAAAGAAAAATGACAACTAAGGGCAAGTGGAAATAGGTAACATGTAAGAGAGAATCAACCGTGTGCACCTCCTTGGGTTTTATAACGTGACACCACTTTTCATGTGTGTATATATGCCTCATCTTACTGTCTACTTCATCTGTCCTAAACAAAATGCGTATCTCTTCTCGAAGAGTCAAATATTTTTTTAAATTTAACCAAATATATAGAAAACAATACCACTATTTGTATCTCTAAATATGAATTATCTCGGTGGTTTCGAATAGTACCCAAGAAAATGAGGAATTACTTTGGCGGTTTAGACTAACACTTAAGGAAATATGAAATCACCTTGGCGGTTTGAATTAGCACTCAAGAGCCAAGAGTATGCATTTTCTTGGAGGTTTTGCTACAACCTCCAAGGTAACGACAATATTTCTTGGGGGTGTTCAATTTGCCCCCTCAAAGAAATCGTTAGCCGCCGAGAATATTCCATTTCCTGGTAGTGACTTGTCTATATCATACCTTCTGTCGACTCAGATTTGATTGAATTGAACCTGGCCTCTAAACAAAAAAAAAACTTGCAAAAAAAAATCTCAATTCAATCTGTCTCTGGGCCAAATCTATTGAAAATGGTCCATAGGCCCATACCCCAAATCTCAAGTGTTCCTAACGGTCGTCAACAATATGACATGTAATGTCCTCTCTTCTCGACCGGTCATCCATCTCTGCTTCCTTCCTTCCATCAGTTGGCCGCAACGTGTGTGTAGCGACGACGACATTCCAATGCAAGACGAGAGACCAGCAGGAGGGGGCACGACACAAAAACGGCTGCCTCGGATCGTGGCGAGACGAACAGGTGTGCAGGGGCCTCCCGTTGTGACCTCCGACATATGGAACCAATTAACCGGCGGTCAAGAGCAAAGCTCGCTCGGCCATGCATGCATGACCCTCTCCGTCTCCGGAGCGTGCATGCAAGCTCGTCCAATCGCTGGCACGCGCGGCCATAATATAAATACGAGCCCCGGCCGCCTGCTCATTCATCGCATCGCATCGCAGTTACATACCATCCACCGACGATCATCATCATGTCGAGGTCAACGATGCAGGTGGCGGTGGCGCTGGCGCTGGCGTTTCAGGTGGGCGGCGCCTGGTGCAGTCCTCCCAAGGTTCCCCCGGGCAAGAACATCACGGCCACCTACGGCAGCGACTGGCTGGAAGCGAAGGCGACGTGGTACGGCAAGCCGACGGGCGCCGGCCCCGACGACAACGGCGGCGGGTGCGGGTACAAGGATGTGAACAAGGCCCCCTTCAACAGCATGGGCGCGTGCGGCAACGTCCCCATCTTCAAGGACGGCCTCGGCTGCGGCTCCTGCTTCGAGATCAAGTGCGACAAGCCGGCCGAGTGCTCCGGTGAGCCCGTGGTGGTGTACATCACGGACATGAACTACGAGCCCATCGCCGCCTACCACTTCGACCTGGCCGGCACGGCGTTCGGCGCCATGGCCAAGAAGGGCGAGGAGGAGAAGCTGCGCAAGGCGGGCATCATCGACATGCAGTTCCGGCGGGTCAAGTGCAAGTACGGCGAAAAGGTCACCTTCCACGTGGAGAAGGGGTGCAACCCCAACTACCTGGCGCTGCTGGTCAAGTACGTCGATGGCGACGGCGACATTGTGGCGGTGGACATCAAGGAGAAGGGCGGCGACGCGTACGAGCCCCTCAAGCACTCCTGGGGCGCCATCTGGAGGAAGGACAGCGACAAGCCGCTCAAGTTCCCCGTCACCGTCCAAATCACCACCGAGGGAGGCACCAAGAGCGTGTACAACGACGTCATCCCCGAAGACTGGAAGCCCAACACCGCCTACACCACCAAATAAGCCCGCACGAAGACCTACTGCTGCTCTGGGCTGGGTTGGCTTGGATCCCAACTTAATTCCCAAGCAATGCATTACCATACGCTTACACATGCATTGATCCATGCATAATATCCATTTTCTTTCTTACTGCTGCTGCTGCGACGATGACGTCCTCCTTCGTCTACGGTTATTGCATCAACTGCCTATACCCTATGATGGGCGACAACTAGGACCAAGGGCATGGTCACTCCGTACGTCTTACCTGATGCTTTTGTTGGACGTGACTATCTCCTGGCACTGTATCTAAACTAAACATGTGTGTGGTTTTAAAACTATTTGCTTTCGCCACTTTATTATGAACCTGGTTTGTAATAACTTTACGTTTTAAACTCTGGTGTATTTCAGTGATGTTGCGAACTTTATGTAATATGTGACTGTGGCTGCTAAACTTGTACGATCTTGGTTTGTATGTTGGTTGGTTTGAAATCCGTCGTGGTTTCACGGACTACCGGGTTATACGGGCTTAAGTTTGCTAAATTATCTGCTTTGGCGGGTGATTTTCTTTCTTAATTTCGTATAATTGGTCGGTTCTGTTACATGCTGCATCTTGCGTGCCTTCCAGTCCATCTTCTTGGGTGGCGTAGCATATTTCGTGCAGGTCACTGGCCCCGGAGGAGGAGCCTTGCTTGACGAGTGCGGCGAAGCGAGTGTCGAAGTAGCGGAGCAACAGGTCGGTGCAACGGGCGGACAAGCGGGCGATGGCGCGGGGAGCAGGTGGAGCTCAACAAAATCAACTCGCAGCCCTACGCCGCGTCGTGCACCGGCCTGGCCAAGCCCCGACCGAGGCCGCGCCCCATCCCCCACCGCAATTCCCCACCAGGTAGGTCATGGTCGCCGATGACGTAGTGTTTCAAGTGTTTCAAGCGTTCCAGACTTATGTTTCAAGTGTTTCATCTAAATGTTGCAAAAGTCGATCTGGGATATTACATATGTTGCAGTGACAATATACACATGTTGCAAGCATATGTTTTCATGTGTTTCAGTTGTTTCAAAAGTATGTTTCAAGTGTTTCATCATGATGTTTCAGAAGTGTATCTGGATGTTGCATAACATGCATGTTTCAAACGCATGTTTCAAGTGTTTCAGGTGTTTTATACGTATGTTGCAAATGTTTATCTGGATGTTGCAAAACTAGATCTAGATATTGCATATGTTGCTATGGCTATACACGTATGTTACAAGTGTTTCAACTGGATGTTTCAAAAGTAGATTTGGGGGAGTACATGTAGCAATAGCCCGGTGGTTGGCGGATAGTTGCCTGCCATAGCCGCCTGCTACTGTCACTGGGGCACCACCCGTGGGTCACTATGCGAACGCCTGAGGCCGGCAAACGCCTCCCGACGAGCATCCGCAGGCGGGGTGATGCGGGGGTGGGGGCGCGGTCCTGTCTGTTACATTTCTGCCTGGTAACGATCCTCCTATTACGCGGACGCAGTAGGCACATGCGTTCGAACCCGATCCATTTTGGTCGTCGGCGAGCCCAGCTAATAGCCGAGGGAGGTGCGCTCTGCTGGCTGTTCAGCCACACGTCTGTGAGTGTGCAGGGGGCGAGTGCGCCATGTGGGCCGCACGGGCGAGCACACGCTGTGTAACGATAATATTCTCGTGAGCGGCGTGCGCGGCGCGGGCATCCGGACGCGCGCTTATGTCCGGACGCCTGGGTGCTAGACCCTCCCTTTTTTGTCCAATGAATCTGCAACAAAACAATTGCATAGTAAAAGAGACAACTGCATGCATGATAAAAGGGTTAATTAGAGGACCTTTGTACAGCAAAAGAAAAATGACAACTAAGGGCAAGTGGAAATAGGTAACATGTAGGAGAGCAGCGCATCAACTATGTGCACCTCCTTGGGTTTTATAATGTGACACCACTTTTCATGTGTATGTATATGCCTCGTCTTACAGTCTACTTCATCCATCCTAAACTAAATGCGTATCTCGCTTCTTGAAAAGTCAAAATTTTTTTACGCGTATCTCGCTTCTCGAAAAGTCAAATATTTTTTTTTAAGTTTGACCAAATATATAGAAAACAATACCAATATTTGTATCTCTAAATATGAATTACCTCGGCAGTTTTGAATAGCATAGAAGAAAACGAGGAATTACTTTGGCGGTTTGGACTAGCACTCAAGAAAATATGAAATTACCTTGGTGGTTTGAATTAGTACTCAAGAGTCAAGAATATGCATTTTCTTGGAGGTATTGCTACACCTCCAAGGTAACGACAATATTTCTTAGGGGTGCTCAATTTTACCCCTCAAAGAAATCGTTAGCCGCCAAGAATATTCCTTTTCCTAGTAGTGACTTGTCTATATCATACCTTCTGTCAACTCAGATTTGATGGAATTGAACAAGGTCTCTAAACAAAAAAAAACCTCACAAAAAATAGAAAAGAAAAATCTCAATTCAATCTGGCTCCGGGCCAAATCTGCTGAAAATGGTCCATAGGCCCATACCACAAATCTCAAGTGTTCCTAACGGTCGTCAACAATATGACAGGTAATGTCCTCTCTTCTCTCTGCTTCCTTCCATTCAGTTGGCCGCAACGTGTGTGTAACGGCGACGACATTCCTTCCAATGCAAGACGAGAGACCAGCAGGAGAGGGGACGACACGAAAACGGCTGCCTCGGATCGTGACGAGACGAACAGGTGTGCAGGGCCCTCCCGTTGTCACATCCGACATATGGACCCAATTAACCGGCGGCCAAGAGCAAAGCTCGCTCGGCCATGCATGCATGACCTCTCCGTCTCCGTCTCTGTCTCCGGAGCGTGCATGCAAGCTCATCCGATCGCTGGCACGCGCGGCCATAATATAAATACGAGCCCCGGCCGCCTGCTCATTCATCGCATCGCATCGCAGTTACATACCATCTACCGACGATCATCATCATGTCGAGGTCGACGATGCAGGTGGCGGTGGCGGTGGCGCTGGCGTTTCTGGTGGGCGGCGCCTGGTGCGGTCCTCCCAAGGTTCCCCCGGGCAAGAACATCACGGCCACCTACGGCAGCGACTGGCTGGAAGCGAAGGCGACGTGGTACGGCAAGCCGACGGGCGCCGGCCCCGACGACAACGGCGGCGGGTGCGGGTACAAGGATGTGAACAAGGCCCCCTTCAACAGCATGGGCGCGTGCGGCAACGTCCCCATCTTCAAGGACGGCCTCGGCTGCGGCTCCTGCTTCGAGATCAAGTGCGACAAGCCGGCCGAGTGCTCCGGCGAGCCCGTGGTGGTGTACATCACGGACATGAACTACGAGCCCATCGCCGCCTACCACTTCGACCTGGCCGGCACGGCGTTCGGCGCCATGGCCAAGAAGGGCGAGGAGGAGAAGCTGCGCAAGGCGGGCATCATCGACATGCAGTTCCGGCGGGTCAAGTGCAAGTACGGTGAAAAGGTCACCTTCCACGTGGAGAAGGGGTGCAACCCCAACTACCTAGCGCTGCTGGTCAAGTACGTCGACGGCGATGGCGACATTGTGGCGGTGGACATCAAGGAGAAGGGCGGCGACGCGTACGAGCCCCTCAAGCACTCCTGGGGCGCCATCTGGAGGAAGGACAGCGACAAGCCGCTCAAGTTCCCCATCACCGTCCAAATCACCACTGAGGGAGGCACCAAGAGCGTCTACAACGACGTCATCCCCGAAGACTGGAAGCCCAACACCGCCTACACCGCCAAATAAGCCCGCACGCAGACCTACTGCTGCTCTGGGCTGGGTTGGCTTGGATCCCAACTTAATTCCCAAGCAATGCATTACCATACGCTTACGCATGCATTGATCAATGCATAATATCCATTTTCTTTTTTACTGTTGCTGCTGCGACGACGACGTCCTCCTTCGTCCTCTCCATATATATAGCTAGAGCCAGGCTCCGCTCTCTTATATTATTATATTATAAGAAAGCAAAGAGAGAAGAAACGGAGAGACCCAATACATAAAAAGTGCCTAGCTAACGAGAGATTTGAGAGCCTTTATTTGTATAATAAAAGGATCCGAGGAGCGAGACAAACAATATTGTCCATGGATCTCCCATGTAATCCCAATTTTATCATGGCTACCTTTCAAGAGATCACACACTTTTCAATGACTTATTGAAATTTATGATGCGTACGTAATGATTCTAGATGTATTCTTTGCTTTGGCCATCCTTAAGCGTGGTCATTCTTTGAAGGTAAGGTATGATATTTTCATTCATGCTACAAAACATAAGCTTTCTACTCTTTAATAAGATGCACTTTCCATTATTGCGACACCTTCACCGCTTCCATTAATTATGCAATTTCCAACATTAAGATGGCGTCATGTATGCATCTAGACCACTAGGTAATAAGCGTGGTAAGTGTTTCGATGATTTATGACAACTATATTATTTGAAAGGCACAACATGAGGGATATTATGGCTTTCAAGTATGATTGGTCTAACGAGGTGATTGCACAAATTTATGCTATAGTGTGGTTTGTTCATGCAACAGATACAAATCATCGTTTTGCTCACCTTATGAAACCATAGAACTAGTCACCTCAAAGAAACCATTGGAATGGTTGGAACATAAAATGGACTTAGGAGGATTGAATTGGATATGAGAAGGTAAACAATAGCAAAAATGATGTCGTGTTTCCTCTACCACCAACATTGTCCTTGGATTTTTTATGTAATTCAATCCCAATTTTATCGTGGCTACCTTTTTAAGAGAACACTTTTTCTATGACTAATGTAACGACCGAGTGTGCATTGTGTTCATAACCATGATCACTACGAGAATTGCAACATAAAACTTCTAATTTATAAGAAAAAAACTGTGTTATGCATTGTTGAACCGTCAAATCTACACACTAGTGAACGACCGGGCAAATGCTTTGTTTGTTGGTCAGAGTGGTGCTCTGATGGATGGTCTGGTCGTGACACCACCGGACAGTCCCCTGGAACACAGTGGCGACTAAGACATGTTGTTTGTGAGGTGTCTCCTCTACACCCTTCAAGGACCATATGTCAGCACGAGTAGCATCAGCACCCCCGTCTCGCTCCCTCCACTACAGGAAAACTCGGCTTTGCCGACTGCTAGTACCCTTTGCCACCTGCCAAATACAGGGCAGTCGGCAAACATGCTCTTTGCCGACCGCCCCAATGAGCGGTCGGCAAAGGAGTCTTTGCCGACTGCCATTATTTCCTCAGCTGTCGGCCATTCCCAGCAGTCAGCAAAGACATCCTTTGCCGACTGCCTAGCAGGTGGCAAAGAAAAGCAGGTGGCAAAGGTGGCGGGGCGCCCATCGCCGTCCCCTTTGCCACATGCTTTGCCGTCAGGCAGTCGGCAAAGACTCATTTTTTATTTTTGAAATTTGAATTTAGATTTTGGACATTCGACATCGTCACTTGCTCTAAACTTGGTCAAAGTTTTTATCTAGCCTCCACGTGCAATAAGTGTGAGCCTTAAAAAGTTTTGTGATTTTTTGACTTTTTTTGCTATATTTCGTTAATTAATATCTTTAAATTGAATTTTTCGCTGCATAATCCAACTTTGAACTGTAGGTGCATGAAATAGTAAAACTTAGCCATTCGAAAAATGATATTCATGTTGAAGAATGTATTTTGAGGCCATATCCAAAAACTCACCCAAAATTTTGAAGTCCTTGTCCACGGAACATGACCATCCAAGTGTGGTAGAAGTGATTTTTAATTATATAAAATTCAAACGAAATCGGAAAATTACGAAACTTGTTGAGATGTCATGTTATCACATGAGGAGCCTATGATAAAAATTTGAAAAAATTTTGAGCAAGTTGTGACGTCAGATGTACAAAACCCACACATTTCCACATGTGATCAAAATTTTGGGTGAGTTTTTGGATATGGCCTCAAAATACATTCTTCAACATGAATATCATTTTTTGAATGGCTAAGTTTTACTATTTCATGCACCTACAGTTCAAAGTTGGATTATGCAGCGAAAAATTCAATTTAAAGAAATTAATTAACGAAATATAGCAAAAAAAGTCAAAAAATCACAAAACTTTTTGAGGTTTAATGTTATCACATGTGGAACCTATGTTAAAAATTTCAAAAAATTAAGAGCAAGTTGCGGCTACAAAAAAAGGGAGGAAAACACAAAAATTCTTTGCCGACTGCCTTGGTCTAGGACAGTCGGCAAAGAGATTATATTAAAATATTGTTCAGTGCCTTTGCCGACTGCCTATACCGGGGAGCAGTCGGCAAAGGACTTTAACCTAAAAAGATTGGAGCGGCCCATTTCTACCTCTCTCTCTCTCCACTCCAATCGCCCGCCTCCCCTGCCCGCAGCGCCGCCGCCGCGCCCCTCCCCTTCCCGCAGCACTGCCGCCGGTCCCCTCCCCTGCCCGCAGCGCCGCCGCCCCTCTCCCCTGCGCCGCGCACCGCTGCGCCCCGCACGCCGGCCACGCCGCGCCCCGCCCCGGCGCCCGACCGCGCCGCGCCCCGACGCCACGGCCTGCCTGCCCCGGCGCCCCAACTACGCCGCGGCCCGCGTGCCCGGCCGCGCCGCGCCACGACACCCCGGCCCGCCTGCCTGGCCGTGCCGCGCCCCGACGCCCCGGCCCGCCCGCCCAGGCGCCCCGACCACGCCGTGGCTCGCCCCGACGCCCGGCCGCGCCGCGCCCCTGCCCGCCCGTCCCGGCGCCCCCACCACGCCCCGGCCCGCCCGCCCTGGCGCCCCAGCCGCGGTGCGCCCCGTGCACCAGCCCGGCTGCGCCACGCCCCGGCGCCCCGCAGCGCCGGCGCCCCGCAGGCCCGGCTCCCCAGTGCCTCGCAGCCCCGTGGCCACCCCGGCTCCTCGCAGCCCCTACGCCCCGGCCCCCGCAGCCCTAAGGCAGAGAGGCGTGGGAGCAGGACAAGGAAAGGAGGAGAAGGGAGAAGGAGGGAGAAGGAAGAAGAAGGGAGAAGAGAGAAGGAAGAAGGAAGAAGGAGAAGGAGAAGGAGAAGGAGAAGGAAGAAGGAGAAGAAGAGTAAGGAGGAAGAGAGAAGGAGAGAAGGTGAGGAGGTGCCTCGACCGTCTTCTTGGCGTCTACGTCCCGTCGACACCTCCACCGTCGTCGAACCGGCTACAAGAGCAAGGTATATTAACCCCTTCACTACTTGTCGGCCTTCGTGCCGTTGTGATGTCGACCTTCGTGTCGCTGTGGTAATCGGCCTTCGTGCCGCAGTGGTTATCGGCCTTCACGCCATTGTGATGTCGGCCTTCGTGCCGCTGTGGTTATCGGCCTTCGTGCCGCGGTGGTTATTGGCCTTAACGCCGTTGTGGTTATCGGCCTTCGTGCCGCGGTGGTTATCGGCATTCACGTCGTTGTTTTTTGCAGGTTTCGGAACCTCCCCGTGTAGGGGAGGTGCTGCCGGAATTTTGAGTGGATACTAACCTTTTTTTGTCCTTTTCGTAGGATCACCTGTGGGAGGTACTCGGTGACTCCGATCGTATTCGTGGGTGCTGCAGGTCTTCCTGCACCGCGTCGACTCTCCACCGCCCTGCTACTCGCCTTTGTGCCGCTACCCTAGGTATAATTCACCTCTCATCCTTATAGTAGTTGTAGATTGTGCAGCCAAGTTAGGCGTCTCCCGTCTGAAAGGGATACGCGTTCGTTGGTATGCTGATCAGTGCATATCTACGACAGTATCTCTTTCGGATTGTCCACGTTTTTTGGACAACACGCGGATGCGTAGATGGGTTAGCTTCCATGTTCCACTCCTATTCGAGTCAGAGTTTCGGCCACACCTTTCCGTTGTTCTCCGGATACACACTCTCCCCGCCAGGACATGTATCGGGAGAACAGCGGGGAGGTGCTGCCGAAATTCCGTCTCGGACGGGAGTGGAGCATGGAAGCTAACCTCATCTACGCATTTTCGGGATGGATTAGGACCTATCCTTCACCTATTAGATGGTAGGAACGCCTTGTAGATGCAAATGATGGTTTTATTACTCGCTTACATTGGCGCATAACAGAGGATGGATGACCGTGAGTGGATGTACACAGGCTGGACAACTAAGAGGAAGAGCGATGAATGGGTTAGGGGGACCAATAATTTCCTGGAGCAAGCATTTGGGCCGGCTGCTCAAGGGTCGGATCGGACGTTGTGTCCCTGCAAAGAGTGTAAGAACCAAAAAAGAAAAGTACAGAGGGAGGTCTACAAAGATCTTTTCAAGTACGGATTTGTGGAAAACTACAAGAGGTGGATCTTCCATGGTGAAGCAAAAGCGCGTATTAGAGAGGAGGAGGTAAGAGCACGCCTCGAGGAGTATGATGGAGATGCTAGGTTGGCCGACATGGTGGTAGACTATAACGAGGCACATGGCAATGAAGGATTGATGGAGGAGGATCCAGAGGAAACCGCAAAGGCTTTCTATGAAATGATGTCTTCGGCGCAGAAGCCCCTTCACAAGAAGACAACAATGTCGCAACTAGATGCCATTGGTCGCCTTCTAGGGTTGAAGTCGCAGTTGAGCCTGAGTCGAGACGGCTTCAATCTCATGTTGACAGTTTTGGGCACAATGCTTCCGAAGGATCACACGCTGCCGAAGAACACGTACAAGTCAGTGAAGCTCCTCCGTGCACTTAAGATGTCATATGAATCGATCCATGGTTGTCCTAATGGGTGCGTCCTATTTAGGGGAGAAGATCTAAAGGCTGCAACGCACTGTCCAAAGTGCAAGGCCTCTAGGTATGTGGAGGTAGATGGTGGTGCTGGCAAGAAGGTGGAGTCTAAGATCCCCAAGATGATCGTTCGGTACCTTCCACTCAACCCGAGGCTCCAACGGATGTTCATGATAGAGGAGTCCACGAAGCAGATGACATGGCACAAGGATGGCAAAAGATACAGTGACAAGATGGTACACCCATCGGATGCTGAGGCATGGCAGTACTTCGATATGCAGTATCCTGACAAAGCTAAGGACGCTCGGAATGTACGTGTAGCCATAGCAACAGATGGGTTCAACCCGTATGGAACACATGCAGCCCCGTACACTTGTTGGCCCGTATTTGTGATCCCCCTCAATCTTCCCCCCGGCGTCATGTTTCAACCGAAGAACGTGTTATTGTCACTGATAATACCTGGACACCCGGGCAACAATATGGGTGTGTTCATGCAGCCACTGTGGGATGAATTGGAACATGCTTGGGAAAAGGGGGTACTGACATACGATCGAGCTACAAAGAACTTCACAATGCATGTGTGGTATCTGTATTCAACGCATGACTTCCTAGCGTATGGCATATTCTGTGGGTGGTGTGTTCATGGGAAGTTCCCTTGCCCAGTATGTATGGAATCTGTGATGTTCACCTGGCTAAAGAAGGGTGGCAAGTACTCTTCGTTTGACAAACATCGTCAATTCTTGCCTGAGAACCATGAATTCAGACGATACACCCAACACTTCACTAAAGGAGTTGAAGTCACCGACCCTATTCCTGAGATTAAGAGCGGTGCCCAGGTCCTTGTCGAGTTATAGGCTCTCAAAATCGATAAAGACACCAGTGGTTTTATTGGGTACGGTCAGGAACACATGTGGACCCATATATCGGGCTTGACTAGGCTCCCCTACTTCAAGGACCTTCTGCTTCCACACAACATCGATGTGATGCACACAGAAAAGAATATCGCCGAGGCACTTTGGGGAACCCTCATGGACATAAAACAGAAGTCAAAGGACAATGTTAAGGCTAGACTTGATGTGGAGGTGATCTGCGATAGACCAAAGCTAGTGATGAGGACCCCTGCGCCGGGCAAGAATTGGAGAAGAGGGCCAGCCGATTGCATCCTAAAAAGGAGCGATAGGAAGGAAGTGCTAGAGTGGATGAAGACTTTACTGTTTCCTAATGGGTATGCGGCGAATCTGAGTAGGGGAGTGAACCTTAAGACTATGAAAGTCTTAGGGATGAAGAGTCATGACTTCCACATATGGATTGAGCAACTTCTTCCTGCGATGACCCGTGGATACCTCCCCGAGCCAGTTTGGCGCGTTCTGGCAGAGTTGAGCTATTTCTTCCGTCAGCTTTGTACCAGGGAGTTATCTCGAGAAGTGATTCGTGACCTAGAGCGTCTTGCACCGCTGCTGATTTACAAGTTGGAGATGATCTTTCCACCCGGCTTCTTCCTGCCAATGCAGCATATGATCTTGCACCTACCACGTGAGGCATGGCTAGGGGGTCCTGTGCAGGCCCGTTGGTGCTATCCAATCGAGAGGTGTCAAAAGATTCTTCAAAAAAAGTGTAAAAATAAAGCCAAAATTGAGGCTTCCATGGCAGAGGCAGCAAGAGTGGAGGAGGTGTCGAACTTCACAAAGGAGTACTATACCGACAACCTTCCGAACATGAACCCACTCCCTCGTTACAATGAGGACGAGAATTTATCGACCCTGAGCCTTTTCATGGGGCAACTCGGAAGGGGAAGCGCAGGTACCCCCAATACGTTGCAACAACATGAGTTTCGCACTATCACGCTCTACGTGTTGTTGAACCTTGAAGAAGTGGTTCCTTATCGAAAGTAAGTTCTCAATTCTGGACTTGTTACATACGTAGTCAATATCCTCCATCTATCGGTCCGACCCCCTTCATCTCTTGTTTTTCAGGGAGTTTTTTAAGGAATACTGGCAAAGGAATACTGCTCCTACCGTCTAAGAAGAAGATGATTTCCTCAAAAATACCAGGCCTGATTTTATTTCATGGTTCTGTAAAAAGGTACCATCAAACTTACCTCGTTCCAACTTTGAGATTCCAATTTGCACCTAGGAGCGAGTAATGTAACGCTCTACCTGGCCTCACCTTGCAGGCACACACAGATAGGGAAATGAGTCCTGAATTGAAACAGGTTGCATGCGGCTACAGTAGTAGGGTGAATGCATTCACCGTTTATGATGTCAATGGCTATCACTTTCGCACGAGAAGCCAGGAGGAGAGTCGGCCCGGTCGAAAGACCACGTGCACAGGAGTTTGTATGCCCAACAACGATGGTGTCAACTATTATGGCATAGTGGAAGAAATATACGAGCTCGAGTTCCTGGGCCCCAAAGCTCTAAAACCAGTCGTCTTCAAATGTCATTGGTTCGATCCTAATGTCACGAGAAGAGTCGAAGACATTGGACAAATCGAAATTCGACAAGATTCTATCTATAGTGGAGATGATGTCTATATTGTGGCTCAACAGGCCACACAAGTTTATTATCTTCCATGGGTGTGCCAAAAAGACAAGAGGCTTAAGGGATGGTACCTTGTGCAATTGGTATCACCGCGTGGTAAAGCGCCTGTCCCAAACGATGATGATTACAACTTCGACCCGAAGGCAGATAGCGGAGAGTTCTATCAACCTGAGGGGCTAGAAGGGCATTTGGAGATAGACATTCTTTCATTGATGGGCATGGAAGTAGACAACGACATCAATGAGGACGAGGGTGAAGTGGTGCAAGATGGTAAGGACCTAATGATGCTTGAGCGATGGAGGGCTCGGCGTGAACTAGGTGTTGAGGACGATGGAGGTGGTGAGGAGAATGAAAATGATGAGGACTTAGATTTCAACAATATTGATAGTGATGATGACAGCAGTGATTGTGATGACGGTGGAGGCGATGATGACAATGGTGATAGTGATGATGAGGACTTTGGTTTCTAATTCATGTAATACTATATTGTTCTTATTATTACTTTGCAATTATGTTTCATTCATTTTGCATCTCTTTAAAAGTACTTTCGATTATTTATGCTTCATTTTACATCTCTTTAAAAGTACTTATCGATTATTTGTGCTAATTGGTTTAATCTTTGTCATTTCAGGTACAGGACAAAATGCCAGGCGGAGGTAGACGCCGACGGCCGTTATGAAAGGTCACCTCAATCTACATGTCGACCGGCGTCGACGACGACGCAGAGGAGGAGACGCCGTTGGTGGACTCATCGGTGAGGTCCCACACACATCGCTCGTCGACGAGGGAGCTCTTTCCCCTAGATGACCACCAGGATGGGGGTGACGAGGACAGGGGCGGCGAAGGCGGGGGGCACGAGGGCAGGGGCAGCCAGGATGAGGGTAGCCAGGGCGGGAGCAGGGCGACACCAGGGGAGATGTCTTCGTCAGGTTCGAGGAAGCCCTACCAGCGCGGGATCACGCGCCTCCCTTCCGTCCCGCTCGCGGTAGCCCACCGTCCGGTGATTCGACCCGAGGGTCCAAAGTAAGTAACCATTCATGTTTTCACAACTTATTCATATGACATGTTGAAAATTGAACTTTGGACTAACAGTTGTTCTTAATGACTCATGCAGCAACTAGAAGCTTGTGAACGGGGGCAGTTCATGCCATATTAATGGCATGCTGGGCCTCCTAGTTAAGAAGCACTACCCTGGCCTTGTCATCATAGATGGGATCCAAAAGCCACCCAATAAGTGGCCAGAGTTCTACAAGGTCAAGGACGCAGACGAGGTCCCCCTTGCCGATGTGATCAAGAGGGAGTTCTGGGTGAGTCTTCATCGTTCCTCTTTGTTAATGTCAATGCATTTGTTGGATGTTGTTGAAATAATGAAATGATACATGATATCTATATGCAGGAGTGGTACACGTGCGAGCCGGGGCACGAGATCAAGGCGTCACGAGTGTAGGACAAGGTCTGCATGGAGAGACTAAAGGACATGTACTACGAGGCGCACCTCCAGGTCCTCATCAACTACCACGCCGAGGTGCTTGGCTAGTCGCTGCCGAAGTCGCAAGCCAGGACGATGATCCTCTCGCCCGAAACTGACCTCCCCAGGGAGATCTACCTCCGGGTAAGTAGGAAACATTAATTTTGATTCCATTCTAATTCAGGAGTAATCACTCAAATGCACGTTTTTCTGTAGTATCCTGCTGATTGGTGCAAAATGCACATGGACTGCTGGGAGGCGATTGTGGACTCATGGACAACGCCAGAGGCGTACGCGAGGCGCAGGGAGAAGTCCGGACATGCCAAGGGGAGGACAGGGCCAGCACACCACCAAGGGAGCCGCCCCCTCAGAGCGTACATGGACACATGGGTAGCCTTCACACCGATTTATTTATTTATTCATTCATTTATTTATTCATTCTCATTACGTGTAATCATTCTTGTGTTTTCCTCGTAGACCTAGTCGCATGGTGGCCAGATGATCAACGAGTTCACGGGCTACGTCCTGTCTCACTAGGGCAAAGCGACAAATCCGGACAACGTCTACGACCCGACGAAAGGGGCTGATGCGTTCACCAACCCGAACGCCTACAAGAAGGTGGTCCAGTACACCGAGGCAGTTCGCAAGCACCATGGTGAGGCCTATGATCCAGCCACTGAGCCCCTTGACACGGACGTCCTGATGAGGACGGGAGGAGGGAAGCAGCATGGCTGGTACTTTCTTGCCCACAGCGTAATCGACCCGACCACTGTTCCCACCCTTCGTGAGGTTCGTCGATCAGACAGCACGAGCTCCTCGGATGTCCCCATACAACCTCGGTGGCCAAGCTCTATGCAGATGATGGCGGCGGTTTAGGTAACTATTTGCCGTTCATTGGTTTTACATATGTAGCTTTCCTTATGCATTGTTTCAACATCGCGGGTGTAATATTGCACTCCCAGCTGGCTGAGTTGCGGGCCCAACAGGCGGCCCAAGAGGAGGCCCATCGGCAGCAGCTGGCGGCCCAACAGGAGGCCCATCGCCGGCAGTTGGAGGCTATCCAGGAGCACTCGGCGCGTCAGATGAAGGAGTTTGCTAGCTTCTTTTAGGACCTAGAGATCCCTGGTTTCAGATGTCCTCCGTTTCCTTCCGTGATCTTCGCTCCACCACCTGTTCTCAGTCCACCCCCTGTTCCTAGCCCTTTAGGGACTCCAGTGAGTTTCTAGCAGTCTTTGTATTGTTTTTTGCTTGTGCGGCCATCCCACAGGTACTAATGAGATCGCTTCTCCTCTGTGCAGCCACTGTCGGTGGGTTCGAACCCGACTCCACATGGCCTTGGCCATGTGGGGCCGGTTGCCCCTTAGCCACAGCTCTCGTGGCCAGGTGGTGTTCCTCCTAGGCCTACGCAGGAGGGGGGGCTCCGGGTGGGCTAGCGACTCTCCGCCTGCCCACCAGATCGGATCCGGGTGGGTGTACAACAGTGTGCCGTAGGTTGGACCGTCCACGTGGCCTTCATGGCCAGCTGGGAGCTCTTCACACTATGGTGGTGACGGGTCGCAGGACGCATGACTGCCTATGTGGTTCTTCCACTTTGCAGGATGTTTGATGTTGGTTTTGCACACCATGTTGGATGTTTGATGTTGGATGCTCGATTAGTACGATTTGTTGGATTATGGACTTGTTGGACCCCTTTGTTATGAATTATATATGCTATATATGTGGATATATATGTGGATCTGTATGATATATTTGAATTTGTTGCTGTGATGCAAAATAGAAAAAACAGATCAAAAATTTACTTATTCCAGCTTTGCCACCTGCCACGTGGAAAGCAGGTGGCAAAGCTGGAATCTCAGAAACCATGGCAGCTTTACCACCTACCAATCAAGGCAGTCGGCAAAGAATCCTTTGCCACCAGCCAATAAAGGCAGTCGGCAAAGAATTTCTGTTCTGAAAAAAATTAAAAAATCATTTGCCACCTGCCAATCAAGATAGTCGGCAAAGAATTTCTGTCCTAAAAAAATAAAAAAAATCTTTGCCACCTGCCAATAAAGACAGTCGACAAAGAAATTCTGTTCTAAAAAAAATTAAAAAAAGCCTTTGCCGACTGCCGCGTGGCAGTCGGCAAACAAAACGCGCACCGTCATCTCACAACGGCGTACGTCTCCTTTGCCCACTGCCGTGTTGACAGGTGGCAAAGCCTTTGCCGACTGCATTCCACGTGGCAGGCGGCAAAGTTTTCTTTGCCGACGAATTCTTTGCGACCTCTTCTTTGCCGACTGCCACGTGTAATGCAGTTGGCAAAGCCTTTGCCACCTATTTTAGTGCCTTTGCCGACTGCTTCTGGCAGTCGGCAAAGGGGGGCATTCCTGTAGTGCTCTCTAGCACATTTATCTTTACACCCCTGTCTGTCTCTCTCTAGCAAGAAAGGAGAACTCTAAGCCTCTCCTCGTTACTAGGTTGAAGCTAGGACACTACTACAGAATCCATTATCATCACCACACCCTTATCACCGTCGTTTTTTTCTAGACCCGACGGCGAAAATATTTCACCACTGGATCATAATTCATTGTTCTAGTGTTGGTGGTGAAAATTGTTTTTACGGGTGAATGATCTTGCCGATGGTGAAGAAATGGTTGGTTAGTGCAAAATTAGATGATGTGTGTCCCACCGTGTGTGGCCAATGTGAGGGGCTTGTGGGCCGGCATAGGATAGAGAGGAAGGATGGATTGGGTCACATGTGGGCTGCTCTCCTTCTTTAATCGATGCTCATTGTCCTATGAAAATGATGGTAATCTTATGACATGTTATTGTTCCTATGAAGCTTCTCAAGTACTAGCAGGATATCTCTCTATTATATTCAAATGCATTCATCCTTGACCCTAGAGCTAAGATGAGAGGTTTTATAATGTTTTTTAACTCCTTGCTAAATCTGGTGGTACTTATCATGCTTCATATTATTTTAGTGAGGTTAAGATCGAATTGTATAATTTGTGTAACAAGTATGAAAAGTGAAGCTAGGTCACAGAGGGCCTCAAAACAAACAAATTATACATGTAAGAGAAAGCAGGCATGGGGCATAATTTTTTTATGGTCCTAGAACAGGTGTAGTTGTTCATGAAAGAAATACATATCCTCGTTTTGCTCACTTGTGAAACCATAGAACTAGTTACCTCAAATAAGCCATTGGAATGCCCACTTTCAAGTATTTATACCTCTCAATTAGTTGTTGCTTCTGCATTGCTCTTTCTTTAAGAGGAGATGCTGCCAAAATTGTTATTGATCGCTCTAGTTTATTTCCATTTTTGGTGACATCTTATGTAAAGGTGGTTTGGGTTCTTACAGTTTGTGATTAGAGCATCGGTTTTAGTTCAAGGAAAACAAAATAGGGCTTAATTTGGCATACTTGCACATGTAGGTGGGGTAACGGTGTATATGTTTGTCTGTTTTTTTAAAAAAGTTTTCCCTCTTCTTTTAGAATGTTGGGTTTGACTTGTTCATTTTTATCTCTTTCATGGCTGCAATTATACCACCTAAGAAGTGAAGTTGATCACAACTGAAGGACAGTGCCCAGGCAGAGGGCAATAGTGAGGCTGAGTTGCTAGCTAGAATGTGGGAAATGCAAAATGAGTTGAGGACACTATGACATGCTGTTCATGCAGGTGCTACTCAAGCTACCCTTGGTGCTAGTGCAACTGTTGTTGTGGATCAAGATGAACCTGCCACAGATGGTCCTAATAGTGGAGTCTCAATGAAAGAATGGGTGAGTATCAAGCTGGATAGTTTGATGGTAGTTGCACTCCAGTTTAGGCTGCTGGTTGACTATCATATGTTGAGGACAAGATGGAGGCTTTTGATGCGGTCAGGATCGTATTCGTTATGGCAAACTACTACTAAAGGTGATGGGGATGGGGTTCCCGATCTTCCATCAGGTGGACAAAACTATCATTTTGGTGGAGATTGACACACCACTACCCCAACTTTAGATCAAAAGACCCGAACCCTACAACCTTAGCACCACGTCTTCTCTAGTATGAATCGTGTCACAATCTAGTTGACCTTACCCATAAGGCTAATCCCTGCCTGCAAAATAAAGAACAAAAGCAAGAACTCGAAAGAAGTAATTCAATTGAAGTGAAAAATTGCAGATCTATTATCAAGCACTTGAAGTTGCAATCGATGACGATGATTGTTTAATGACATATTGATCTAAAGCAAAACCCAAACCCTAACTTAGGCAACTATGACTCGACATAAAATGTTTCGGGCATGATACCTAGGCCTGGATATCAAGCTGGCTTAGCTCGGCTCGGTCGGCTCGGTCTAGCTTGGTAGGATAACGAGCTGGCTCGTTATAACTAACAAACTAAAAAGCTAGCTCAGCTCAGCTCGACTACAAGCTTGAGCTAGCTCATTTGTCTTGTGAGCTAGTAGGGACAAAAAATGTAAAATGAAGACTACTCAACTTCAAAATTGGTGGACGTGACGATGCATTCTTCCCGTCCTCCATGGCCGTGGGTTGAGAGGGCCTGGAGCACAGCAGTTCAGCAATGAACAGAAGAAGATCATGAGGAAAAGGGGGGAGCGAGAGAGAGAGAGGAGTGACCGAGTAATTAGGACCAGACACAGACCTGGCTCATGGACTCGTGGAGGGAGAGGCGTTGGTCATGGTCACCTGACTTGTGGTCACGACTTCTTGCTCGCCTCGTCGTCGACTGTGGTTGTGAGCTTATGGGCGGCGTAGCAGCAGCTAGCTTTTTTTAAAACTATAGTGGTGGCCAAGAGCATGTGCGGCTATGCATGAGCATGAGTAGGATTAGGGCTGACTTTGCCCTTTTGTTATGTGGCGTGTGGGTTGGGGGCCTGTGGGCTGTGGTTGTGGCCTGCAGGCTTCTTTTTTTGGAAGCACGGCTCATTGGCTCGAGTTGGCTTGTTATAGCTAACAAGCTAAAATCTTGGCTCGGCTTGGCTCATTATCCTAACGAGCTGAGTTGAGCCGAGCTGAGCTAGCCGCGAACCGAGCATGGCTAACAAGATTTATGTTTTTCGTCCAAGCCTAATGATACCCCTTGGATGTGCCCCTCTAATGGGCTCTAAGATGATACATGACCCAATGGACCAGAAGATGGCGACGCAGCACCATGGCAAATTCTGGATGCTAACTTGTTTCAATGATTTCTATTGACTCTAGTGGTATTTTCATGTCAAAACAAAGCTAGCTAGGTTAGCTTATGAAATTTTCTTTCCATGCATAGGTGGATTATAAAAAAAGAGTATGTATGTGTCTTGGGCGTCCATCTTAATGCAAGCTGGTCCTAGAGGCCAAGGCACACTAGAACTCGAGTTGGAGCCGCCCGCTTGACTTGGATGTCCTTGCTAGCCTCCTTCACATCCACACCTCTATCCAAGTTCCTAAGCATGATAACATTATTAGGTACCAATCTATTCTCAAAACTATGAAAAAGATCACTTAAGAACACTGTTCACCTAAACGGCCATTTAGCCCGTTTAAACACCGTATAAATGCTACACGGTGGTGCGCCATTTTCGCTTAATCACCCGTTTAACCCGTCTAATTGGCCGTTTATCCCATTTAATGGGACATTTTGCCCGAATAATGGCTAAATGAAAGGTGACCGACTGTTTACCGTTTAGCATTAAGGAAAACACTGCTTAAGAAGAAGCTCACTTTTAGATTCAATGGTCACATTGGAGCTCTGGTCATTGGACTTTGCATAACGATTGGAGGATCAACGGGTACATTTGAAGGAATGATGTCCTCATCAAAAAGGGTGAGGCACAAATCTGTTGGAAGGGTGTGCAATCTGCTCGCACTTCTATACTTGGTCCTTTGACTTGGGTAGAGTTCGTTAGATAGTTTGAGAAGAGGTTCTACCCTACAACCTTCCTGGAGAAGATGAAGCTTGATCTAAACAACTATGTTAATGATAAGAAGACAGTGGTTAATATATGAGGTTGGATTCGACCAAATTGTTCACTTTCTTCCACATGTTGTCGGATTGTTTTGCTCCGGCAATATCTAGCAACGTGATCGTGTAGACGGAATCGGATGGTAACACATGAGACACAATGATTTATACTAGTTCGGGGCGCGGTCAGTGGTGGACCTACAAATTTTCTAGAGCCTAGGCGAACATAACAACTGATAAAATACATCGACCATTAACATAAGTAAAGTCAACGACTTAATAGTTATGGAACTAAAGATCATCACATTCATCAATTCTTGCAAATATGCATACACTAACTTTTTCGAAAACCTATGCATACACTAACTCACCGAGACCAAGGAGATATCACAACAATTGTCTCATTATGATATTAAAGTTAGGTGTGGATTTGCCACAAAAATGCAATAATAATATATTTAAGATGATAACAACAAAGACCATGGAGATGTGGTGAAAGTATCATTTTAGTTGATTCTTTTGTTGCATGTGCTCTTTTTTGACTCCAGAGCTAGTTTCTCGTTTGTCTCGGAGGTTTTTGTTGGTCATATAGGATTGACTATGCAAAGGATTGGGGAAGTTTTTATGGTTATAGTTCTACTATAGGGCCTATTTTTAGTTCTTTTGTTTGTCCTAGCTGTGTTGTTTCTCTTGCGGATGAAGATTTTGTTGCTAACCTAGTAGTCATTCCATTAGAAGTGTTCAATGTGATTCTTGGAATGGATTGGCTTTATCAATAAAAGGTTGTTATCTCATGTTTCTAGAACATAGTCTCTTTACAAGCACTATCAGGTCAAGATGTGATATTTCAGGCGAGTGGCTTGAAATACACGCTCTCTTTACTATGTCACTTGCTACCTGATCGTAGGACACAAAAGTCTAGCTTTTTTTCTATGGCTGATGATCGTGGGGCTTCCTTGCAAGTGAAGGACATTCCAGTTGTGTGTCGCTATCCTGATGAACTCCCTGGTTTGCCTCTGGAGAAGGAGCCAATTTTTTAGATCAAGTTGGTTCCTGGACACAACCTATTTATAAGACACCATACAAGATGGCTCTTGTTGAGCAAGTGTAGTTAAAGAAGACCTTCTTGCTAAGGGTTTTATTCATCCAAGCACATCGCCTTGGGCTGCTCCCGTTTTGCTTGTGGAGAAGGATGACACAAAAAGGCTCTTTGTGGATTATAGGGCACTTAATCAAGTGACAATCAAGAACAAGTATCATTTATCCTGTATTGATGTGTGATTTTTTTTGCACCTTCGGCTATGTGTGGTTGCATCGACCTCGGCTACTACATGATCGGCTACCTCGACATCAACAATTATGCAACGACTCTAGTCAAAGCTTTCGTGCCATCATTGTCGTCCATGACACTCCCACAACAACTGTGGGAGATAATAGAGGAGAGAGAGAAGAGAAAACACCGAAATGGGATGGAGGCACGACCCTAGGTGGCAGATTATCCATCAGAGGCATAGTGGATAGAGAAACGGGGAAGACGGTGGAAGCACAAGACTTCAAATTCAGTCGCGGTCGTCTGCTTCTCTCCTGCCGTAACTGAGGAGGAATGTTAGAAGTATAGATTGTTACAGTTAGAGATAGAGATAGAATCAAAGATATAATAGGTTTAGGAATAGTATCATACTCTAACCAGATTGACTAGCTAGTAATTGAATAAGATAAGGAACGGTCTGATTTTTTCATCTATTTTTTTATTTTCCCTCTATTTTCAATATTTGTTTAGTGATACTTTGGAGGAGTAAAGAGGCCTTGCAATTTTTTTACTGGTCTATATTTTTTGTGTGAGTTAAACCATCTTTATCTATGTGTGACCTCTTTTGTATCAAGAATCAAGAAGAAACAAAATAATGTACAAAGATCTTCTTTATTCCTAATCATGGTTGTGTGCATGCATTAAATAGTTTATAGACAGTTAAATAGAGGACCCACTGTAAATATTATCTGTTTAGCTAAATATTATATGTTCAGTTACCTGTGTGTGAATTTCTAGAACATACAAACAACAACCCGTCTATGAATTGTACATGCCATAATATTAGAAACTGCATCATTGATGCAGGCAATGAAGTGCATCCTATTAAAGAGCAGGAAGCTTATGTTTTGCAGCATGAATAACATCGTATCTCACCTTCAAAGAATGACCATGGTTAAGGATGGCAAGCCAAAGAATACATCTAGAATCGATAGGTACGTATCACAATTAGTCATTGAAAAATGTGTATTCTCTTAAAATGTATACATGATAAAATTAGGATTACATGGGAGATCCATGGACAATACAACATTTGTGTTGTTGTTTGTCTCACTCCTCGGATCCTTTTATTATACAAATAAAGGCCTCTCAAATCTCTCGTTAGCTAGGCACTTTTTATGTATTGGGTCTCTCCGTTTCTTCTCTCTTTGCTTTCTTATAATATGATAATATAAGAGAGCGGAGCCTGGCTCTAGCTATATATATGGAGAGGACGAAGGAGGACGTCGTCGTCGCAGCAGCAGTAAGAAAGAAAATGGATATTATGCATGGATCAATGCATGCGTAAGCGTATGGTAATGCATTGCTTGGGAATTAAGTTGGGATCCAAGCCAACCCAGCCCAGAGCAGCAGTAGGTCTTCGTGCGGGCTTATTTGGCGGTGTAGGCGGTGTTGGGCTTCCAGTCTTCGGGGATGACGTCGTTGTAGACGCTCTTGGTGCCTCCCTCGGTGGTGATTTGGACGGTGACGGGGAACTTGAGCGGCTTGTCGCTGTCCTTCCTCCAGATGGCGCCCCAGGAGTGCTTGAGGGGCTCGTACGCGTCGCTGCCCTTCTCCTTGATGTCCACCGCCACAATGTCGCCGTCGCCATCGACGTACTTGACCAGCAGCGCCAGGTAGTTGGGGTTGCACCCCTTCTCCACGTGGAAGGTGACCTTTTCGCCGTACTTGCACTTGACCCGCCGGAACTGCATGTCGATGATGCCCGCCTTGCGCAGCTTCTCCTCCTCGCCCTTCTTGGCCATGGCGCCAAACGCTGTGCCGGCTAGGTCGAAGTGGTAGGCGGCGATGGGCTCGTAGTTCATGTCCGTGATGTACACCACCACGGGCTCGCCGGAGCACTCGGCCGGCTTGTCGCACTTGATCTCGAAGCAGGAGCCGCAGCCGAGGCCGTCCTTGAAGATGGGGACATTGCCGCACGCGCCCATGCTGTTGAAGGGGGCCTTGTTCACATCCTTGTACCCGCACCCGCCGCCGTTGTCGTCGGGGCCGGCGCCCGTCGGCTTGCCGTACCACGTTGCCTTCGCTTCCAGCCAGTCGCTGCCGTAGGTGGCCGTGATGTTCTTGCCCGGGGGAACCTTGGGAGGACCGCACCAGGCGCCGCCCACCAGAAACGCCAGCGCCACCGCCACCGCCACCTGCATCGTCGACCTCGACATGATGATGATCGTTGGTGGATGGTATGTAACTGCGATGCGATGCGATGAATGAGCAGGCGGCCGGGGCTCGTATTTATATTATGGCCACACGTGCCAGCGATCGGACGAGCTTGCATGCACGCACCGGAGACGGAGAGGTCATGCATGCATGGCCGAGCGAGCTTTGCTCGTGGCCGCCGGTTAATTGGGTTCCATATGTCGGAGGTCACAACGGGAGGCCCCTGCACACCTGTTCGTCTCGCCACGATCCGAGGCATCCGTTTTTGTGTCGTCCCCCTCCTGCTGGTCTCTCGTCTTGCATTGGAATGTCGTCGTCGCTACACACACGTTGCGGCCAACTAAATGGAAGGAAGGAAGCAGAGAAGGATGACCGGTCGAGAAGAGAGGATATTACATGTCATATTGTTGACGACCGTTAGGAACACTTGAGATTTGGGGTATGGGCCTATGGACCATTTTCAACAGATTTGGCCCGGAGCCAGATTGAATTGAGATTTTTCTTTTTTTGCGACATTTGTTTGTGGCCAGGTTCAATTCAATCAAATCTGAGTTGACAGAAGGTATGATATAGACAAGTCACTACCAGGAAAAGGAATATTCTTGGCGGCTAACGATTTCTTTGAGGGGAAAATTGAACACCCCCAATAAATATTGTCGTTACCTTGGAGGTCGTTGCAAAACCTCCGAGAAAATGCGTACTCTTGACTCTTTAGTGCTAATTCAAACCGCCAAGGTAATTTCATATTTTCTCGAGTGCTAGTCCAAACCGCCAAGGTAATTCCTCATTTTCTTCGGTGCTATTCGAAACCGCCGATATAATTCATATTTAGAGGTAAAAATATTGGTATTATTTTCTATATATTTTGGTCAAACTTAAAAGAATATAATTGACTGATCGAGAAGCGATATGCGCGTTTCGGACAAATGAAGTAGACTGTAAGATGAGGCATATATATACACACATGAAAAGTGCTGTCACGTTATAAAACCCAAGGAGGTGCACACAGTTGATGCTCTCTTACATGTTACCTATTTCCACATGCCTTTAGTAGTCATTTTTCTTTTGCTATACAAAGGTCCTCTAATTAATCCTTTTATCATGCAGTTGTCTCTTTTATTATGGGATTGTTTTGTTGCCGATTAATTGGACAAAAAAGGGAGGGTCTAGCACCCGGACGTCCGAACATAAGCGCGCATCCAGACGCCCGCGCCACGCACGCCGCTCATGAAAATATTATCGTTGCCCAGCTCGTGCTCGCCCGTGCGGCCCACATGGCGCACTCGCCCCCTTCACACCTGCGGATGTGTGGTCGAACAGCCAGCAGAGCGCACCTCCCTCGGTTGTTAGCTGGGCTCGCTGACGGCCAAAACGGATCGGGTTCGAACGCATGTGCCTACAGCGCCCGCGTAATAGGAGGATCCTTACCAGGCCGGAACGTAACATACAGGACCGCGCCCCCCACGCCCGCATCACCCCGCCTGCGGATGCGCGCTGGGAGGCGTTTGCCGGCCTCAGGCGCCCGCATAGTGACCCACGGGCGGCGCCCCAGTGACAGTAGCAGGCGGCTATGGCAGGCAACTATCCGCCAACCACCGGGCTATTGCTACATGTACTCCCCCAGATCTACTTTTGAAACATCCAGTTGAAACACTTATAACATGCGACTGAAAACAGACGAAACACTTAAAACATGCGCTTGAAACATGCGTGTATAGCCATAGCAACATAAGCAACATCCAGATCTAGTTTTGCAATATCCAGATAAAACACTTGCAACATACATATGAAACACCTGAAACACTTGAAACATGCGTTTGAAACATGCATGTTATGCAATATCCAGATATACTTCTGCAACATCATGATGAAACACTTGAAACATACTTTTGAAACAACTGAAACACATGAAAACATATGTTTGCAACATGTGTATATTGTCACTGCAACATATGCAACATCCCAGATTGACTTTTGCAACATTTAGATGAAACACTTAAAACATAAGTCTGGAACACTTGAAACACTACGTCACTGGCGACCATGACCTACCTGGTGGGGAATTGTGGTGGGGGATGGGGCGCAGCCTCGGTCGGGGCTTGGCCAGGCCGGTGCACGACGCGGCGTAGGGCTGTGAGTTGATTTTGTTGAGCTCCACCTGCTCCCCGCGCCGTCGCCCGCCTGTCCGCCCGTTGCACCGACCTGTTGCTCCGTCGCTTCGACACCCGCTTCGCCGCGCTCGTCAAGCAAGGCTCCTCCTCCGGCGCTAGTGACCCGCACGGGCTATGCTACGCCGCCCAAGAAGATGGACTGGAAGGTGTGCAAGATGCAACACTTGGTGGTCGCCATGGCACACATGTGCCACGAGCTTGACGCGCTCGCTGAGCTGGAGCAACCTGCACCAGCACCGGCGCCAGCGGTACAGTGCTGTGTCAGGGAGCAGTCGGGCCGAGTGCGCGTGTCACGTGGCTAAGCACAGGCAGGAAGTGAAGTGCCTCCGCCACGTTGCTCATAAAAAGATGTTGTGGACGAACTGAAGGTGGGAGCAGGCCTGTGGGCCGGCCAGCAGGCCCAACTAGGAGCGTCCGGGGGATGAACGCGGAATGGGCGCCCGCGGAGGAGTATTATAGCGCAAAAAAGGGGCAAAGGTAGGTATTATTGAAAACCAAAAGGCATGTTTGGTTTTGGCACTATTTAAAGTTGCTTTGGAACACGGGACAAGAAAAATGCAGGAATAGAAAAAAATGTAGGAATATAATAGGATTGCATGTGTAAAACTAAGGATTAGAAAACACCGAAACCTGCAGTAGTTGTTGTTTGGATGGACATCTAATCCTCTCATATTAGTTTAATCAACTAGTATAACAAAATATTTTATTTGAGCAAAGACAAATAACATAGAGTAACTTACAAGTGGGATGTCGTCGTCGTTACACACACGTTGCAGTCAACTGAATGGAAGGAAGCAGAGATGGATGACCGGTCGAGAAGAGAGGACATTACATGTCATATTGCTGACGACCGTTAGGAACACTTGAGATTTGTAGTATGGGCCTATGGACCATTTTCAACAGATTTGGCCCAGAGCCAGATTGAATTGAGATTTTTCTTTTTTTTTTTGTGAGGTTTTAGTTTAAGGACCAGGTTCGGTTCAAATTTGAAAAAAAAAATCTAAATGGGGTTTGGACTTTGGAGACACATGCATAGCCATTTAGTTGTGTATTGTTTTATTGAAAGTATGAATTCATAAATAAATCAAATATAACTTCTACAAGTTTGTTAGGTAATAGATAAATAAATTTCATAAAGTTCAACCTTTCTGTGGATTCCAAAGGCAATTATTGGAATCTCCTCCTTCAAATGGGCTTGAGGGTAAAAGGAGTCTTAGGGGGGCGGGGTTTGATGACTTGTGCTTAACAGAGTGTTTCGTCATTGGACTCCTTCTGATCCATAACTGAATTGATAAAGCATGGTATAGCCACATATCAACTACCTCATTTTTAAGAGAAAACAAGGCAAATCCCTACAACGCTGGAAATCATATATATATAGCAATGTTTTCAATTTGTGTTTTTTCCTTCAATTTTGCCCTTGTGTTAGTGCATGGTCTTGTTATCCATGGTTATAAGTTATGACACAATTTCACCCTTTTGCTAGAGCTTGGTGTTATGAGGCCCAATACACCTAGCTTGCTTGTTGTGGTTTTAGCTAGTGTGCTTGTAAACGACTCATTTATTTGCTATCACGTAAGTACGGCATTTAACCTTTGTTGGTTTCCACATAAACCTAGCCATTCATCATAATGTAGAATGAGAGTTATCCTTCATTCTTTCTCAAGCAAGCGATCCAGCAAATCCTAATAATTCCTGGTAAATTTGTCTCTGAAACCGACTACCACTAAGTTGAACATAAAATAGACTATCATTAGTCTGAAAAGCATCGCAAGGATCTCAAACCTCATAAAGACCATAGTTGCTCTTTAGGAGTACTATTCATAGCCATATGAATATCTCCACTATTTGACTGGATAACTATGTCATTGTGCTCCTCAAGCTCAACGATAAAGGGAGACTCATGCCGACGCTCCTCAGGCTCAACGATGAAGTGAGATTCATGCTAGTAGAGCTCATCAAGGTGCTTGGGGGTATGGCAATTATAAGACCAATGGCCTATGCGTCCACATCTGTAGCAATGCCCCCTACCCCTACACTTCATGTGATCTCTTTGGATTCGGTTTTACCTTTGAGCTTTACCCTAACCTGTCTTTGAATATTACAACTTTCTTTCCCTTAGGGTTAGGCACATTGGTACTTCAGTGCACTTAAGTACTTTGTGATCTTAAACTATTGTTACATGTTGGGATGGAAAGTGTAGACACAACCCTATGTAAGGTAGAGGCTTGTGAAGGCTGCAATCTTCTTCTTCTAGACATATACACTGTCCCGAAGCCTCCTTGCTTATTTTCACAAGAGTCCTAACGAAGTAATAATAAGGTATGGTAATATGGTATATTCCAACCCAGGTAAGGTCAGCAAACCTGCCAAACAACGCCACATTTTTTATGTGCACCACAATACAGTGAATCAACGGAATTTCATGGATATCTGTAACAGCTCCAACAGCCAACACCACTCCCTCTCTTCCCCTATTCAGGAAAATTGGCAACACAGCACCGAAGGAAAAAAAAAACCCGAGTCAAGACAGCCTCCCCAAAGAAAAAACAGTACTCTTTTTCCTTGAGTCCTGAACCACGCTATGCTTCATCCCAACTAGGCGGCCTCCTTGCCCAGAAAATGACCAAGGGAAGTTGCGCATGTCTGCATGCTTGGTTCCGAGTTATCAAGGTTTTACGACACACAGGAGCCAAGTGCCCTGTTTGGTCTTTACTCTCTTCCAAGCTGTATGTCCACAAATATGCTCTGCCTCTGCCTTCTGATCCTGCCAGCGTAACACTCACCTGTGATTCAACCCTGCAAATAGCCAAACAAGATTAAAAATGGCAATGGATTTCCCCAAAAGGATAGTTTGGACCATTCACGGCCGGATGAAACACAACACCTAAGCTCCTTTTATATTCTTTTAACGTCCCCTACTCCCCTCCCAATCATGTTACACACTGATGATACTGACATCGCTCAGAGAAGAGGCCAATACATTCAGATTAGTAGGACCATAGAAAAAAAGGTCACCAAGTTCACCTTCCACTGGAATAAGTTAGGCCATTAAGCCTAGAGTGCGGCAAATCATTCCACCAACAAATAAATTCGGTAAGAGAGCCTTCCTGTACTAATTAATAAAAAACTAGGTGAAAGAAGCAGGGTACTCACTAGAGTAATACAGGATACATCTGACAACATTCAACAGATTATTCAAGTGAAACACAAGATGCAGCCCTGAAGGAAACAATTTGAAGTTGATACTAGCAGTTCTAACTGCTAACCCTTGTATATGTGACACTATATGCTAGTTCGTAATAGCAGGACACATGCAAATCAAAGAACATTTTGCCTTCTAGTTATAATGTTTGATACTAGGCCTGCATTATCTCTGAGACTCTGATAAATCCCCCTCCCCAAACTCCCCCTACGATTTTTTCATTAATCACTACTATAGTACCAGAATCTTCATCAAGGAAATTATATATGGAAAACATACCAGGAAATCTCTGCACAGAACCATTACCACCAATATGTGACTCATTCCAAACTGAATTCAACCTCCTCGCGAAGTCCTCAACTTCTCTGCATGTTAAAAACAAACCTTGTCGTTATTTCAGGCCACAGCACTACCGCACTATGCCTAGAGTAAATAATGAGCACATGCCCCGCAATCCAAGTAAAATTGAAATTGAGTTTCATGGATTGTTGTATTTGACAGAATATTAAGCAACAATTTTGAACTCAACTTAAGTTCTTCACATCTCATCTCACTATAGAAACCTCCAAGATTTATCATTTCAGGGACAACTACATGTTTTGTGAATTAAGAAACAGACTAGTAGGCACAAAATAAAGCTGACTAAAAAGTTCACTTCCAAAGAAACAAAAAACAAGATGACTCATAAAAAGAAAAACAAAGCTATACATGCATACAGCAATGAGACATCTTATATCCTCACCTATCAAGCTCTTCTTTCATTGCAGGATCAAGTCCATCATCGAGGTCAGCATCTTCAAAGGGGTACTCGACATCATCTTGCATATCTGGATTCTGGCATGGAAGTCTAGAAACATTACTGCTATCCACTTTGCGTGGAACCACGCAAGCAGCTCCCTCCTAAACTCCACAGATAGATCATGTAAGAAATACATATTCTATATGGAATACACAGTAGGGGAAATAGTCAGGAAATCTAACCGCATTTAAAGGCTCAGAGTCAGCTTTTGGAGGGTTCTTAGCATGATCCTTCCTTCTTTTATTCTTTTTCTTACTCTTGGTAGCTTTCCCACCTGAACCTGTCACATGGTTATATGGAGCCTAAGAATATTTTTATTTAAACAAAACACTAATTAAGTAAATGTAGCAGCCTTTGGACTTTGGTTCAAAGTGAAAGAATGACGAAAATCCACCAAAAACCAGGGAAACAGATAGTCCATATTACAAAGAACAGAACCTTAGGAAGTAAAATTGACCAAAATCTGGCCTCAGTAAAGGTCAGATATGAGTCATCTAAGGAGTTTCAGGAACAATCAGTTAACACAATAACACAAGTCATATAGTCAATATAACTCACTGTAGTTATACCTCCATCCCCATTAATAAAACAAAGTAACTCATCCAAAGATCTCTCATCTTTTTGCTCTTTTTGTACTTGAACATCCTGAAATACAGTGAACTTCAGATTTTAACATAAAACATGAACACCACTGAGTGAAGTCAGAAAATGTTGCTGAACACAAACATGTACAATCCGTCATAATTACCTTCATCTTCTGGCGCTCGTGGCGCTCCTGGAGCTCTTTCCGCTTCTTCGCGTACAATCGGTTCAATAGGCGAATCCTAGGATCATCATTTATATTTTTTAGGGGCTCCAATTTCTCTTCCTGAGGGCATTCAAGTTTTGACAATAAGTATTTAATGATTCAATATCTGAAACTATAGAAGGCACTCTAACCTCTGTTAAGTCATCTGGTAAATGGAAAATGTCACGAATTTCCTCAGGTGTCTTTCCTTCAATGATTCGAGCAAGTGCTCGACTAGTAAGATCAACAAGTGGCTTTAACTGTAGACTGTCAGCTGCAGAAGTCAATTCACAGAGTCTTTCTGTTTCTATCCTAACAAACTTTTCATCAAAGGACTTCCGCTCCTGCATAGCATGTATAAGGAAAAAAAACTAATAAGACTATGGGAACCTATGTAGAGTCAACAAGTGAGATGTACAGGAGAATTAAAAATTAAATCATACCTTGTTTGAGCGCCCAGTGACCTGATGAAACCGACAGTAGTCAAGAATCAAACTCAAACTGGCTGGATTAACTCTTTCCGGGAGAGCAATAGCATGATTTTTGGATGACCCTGTGCCATTTTTCACAATTTCCCGACATATCATGGGGCAGAACATCGCAACCTCCTCCTCCACTTGCTGTATGGAACCATCAAAGCACTGAAGCCAAATATAAGTCTTCAACGCCTGTTATAGTTCACCACCAATAAGCTCAAGATAGGCTGAATTTAACTGCATAAGATTGGAAAGTAACGGTTTCCCTCTAATTAACAGGGGAGGGGGGGAGTTGCAGCTGAGAAAGGCACAGGGAATTGTACCTCCGGTTTTATTACTGCTAACTCGTTCTCCGACATTATTGCCAAACGCCAATGAAAAAATGATTATGGCACCACCAAATATAGATGAGAATTTACAATGAACTCCTTTCTATGTATAACAACACCAGCAGTTCCAATGTCCAACAAATGAAATGATCAAAATTTATCCTGTAGAAGAAATCAGGGTACGCCACAATTATCTCATTTGCCATCAGATCGACGAGTGGCGCCTATTTGCAATCTAGACTAATGGAATAAACTTTGGCTTCAACGGCACAGTTCAATGCAATCGCTTTACCAGGTTAACCTACAGCAGCGATGCATGAGTAAAGGAATATCAGATCAACAGTAAAGCATGAATGGCATCCTTATCTTTAAAAACTAAGCATGGGGTGAATGAACAGTCACAGCGAAACAAAAGGGGGAGATCTGACATGAGAGGAGAATATGTCAGAGGCAACTGAACACACAGAATAATCAATTTCAACTACAGGTGAAGTTGCAAGTACTACAATCACATGAACAGGATGCCAACGTTAAAAGTCCAGATACAGAAGAGAACACACAGTGAGCACATTCAGCTAGCTGGAGCCGATTGCCAACGCGTCTCGCGCATGACTAACACACATGTAGGGGGAGGCCATTGTTGGACTCATCAAAAGAACTAATCACTGTTTTCCCTGGTGAGTTAATTACCACTAATAGAAAGGAAGAATGCAGTCTTTGCACCCTACCGTGACAGATGATCCGAAACCTGAACAGTGACTAGCGAAATGGTACCCGGCAATAAAATATCACATGGCCTAAAGAATTGAGCCAAGGATTGGTCCGCTGGGCGACTATCAAGGCTCCCGGACCCAGACAGCCTCGAGCCGTAACCATTGACGCCCAGTCCAGGCGCAAACAGGGCAGGCGCGCACAGGTAATCCCAAGCCCGTTGCAGCGAAATGGGGTTAAAGTTAAACCCTAATCAAAGGCCGAGGCTGCGGGCGCAAACCCTAACCAGATTGCGCGTCAGGGAGCCCACCCCAAAACCCTAGCCCAGACTCTCCGCCGCCCGGGAAACGCAGGAAGGAAGAGGTGGGCCGTTTGGGGACGTACCTCCGGTGGGCGCGCCGGCGGGCAAGCGCGAATGGAATGGAGCCACGCGCTCCCGGATGTAGTGGGCGAGGGAGCAGCTCTGCGGCGTCGGCGGCGGCGAGAGTGGAGAGCCCCGGCGGCGAGGAAAGGCGAGGTGTTTTTGGTTGGTGGGCGTCCGCCAGCGGTCTTTCATTCGGTTGCTGTGGAGATGGGGGGAGTCGTCCTTATCTATCGTCTCCCACTCCCCTCCCTCCTGGCCTGCTGGCTCTCGGTCTCCAGTGGACCGGGCCGATATGGGCCCATTCTTCCCCTACTTAGGCCTCCATTTGGGCTGGATTTTCGTCGACTCGAGTATTGTTTGCTTGGTTGGTTGGCCCGTCTGCTCGGCCTCGCCGTCGTGTCTTGTGGAGGTGGAGGAGGAGGAGGAGGAGGAGGAGGAGGAGCGGGGACGGACGGGACTAGCGCGACGAGCACATGGCATCGTCGGATGATATGGCCATGGCGGACCTGGTGAGTGCCCTCCGCCGGCTCGGTTGCGCGGGGCCGTTGGTCCAGCCATTGCGATGTGTGATTGTGATGCCTGGTCTTGTTGCAAACTTGCAAATGCATATGCAGGAGACGGGGGAGGAGGAGGAGGTGCTGCGCCGGCTAGGCACGGCGGAGGAGGCGGGCCTCACCGACAACGAGGCCGCGCGACGCCTCCGCCTCCACGGGCCCAACGTCGTCGTCCTCTCGCACCACGTACGTCTCCACTCTGGATCCCTCCTCCCGCACGTCGTGTCCGCTTCCTCCGCCATTCGCTGCCTGCACTTCTCAACCTGCAGCTTAACTCCTGCGCCCGTTATCGATTCCACTACCATATGCTCCTCCCTAATCAATTCGTTTCTCTTTTATTTTACGTACTTGGGGATCATTTGGCACCACTCAGTAATATAAATCCCCTTTCCACAGCTCATAAGAACCAGATAAGAAATTGCTTAGCTCAGGCGCTGAAGGTTTGGTAACAGGACAATGCCAAAAACACTAATCTTCATTTTGCATGACAGACACAGTTTCTAAACACTAAACTTCATTTTGCATGACAGACACAGTTTCTATCTCCTTTAATTTCACTGGATGAGCTGTTTCCATTACCCTTCTTTGATGATTAAACTGGAACCAGCTACACATATTGCTAGTCTCATTATCTGACCATCTCGTCTTTCATTGTAGTATTATGGTATAATAACTGCTACACAGTTTTCGGGACAAAACAAGTTCCCGTTATGATTACTTGGGTTTTTTAACATCTAATAAACTGAAACTGCCGCTGCAGGAGGGCAGCATGCTTCAAAGATTCCTGACGGCGCTCTTCTCGCTCTGGGGATGGGATCATGTCTTCCCCAAGTACAATAACATGGTCTGGATCATACTTAACTCCATGTCGTGGGTTACAGTACTGACTACAATGGTATCTCTTGCCGTCACCTCAGCTGGCCAAAGATCATGCGAGTTGGCCATCGTAATTTTCATAGTAGCTACAAGCCTCATAGCATGCTTTACTGCAAAGCTTGTGTTAGAGTATGCTAAGGCACCACTGGAGACCAAGGCCCACGCACCAAGGGCCAAGGTCCTGAGAGATGGGAGGTGGAGAGATGTACATGCAGCAAATCTGGTCCCAGGGGATATCATATTTCTCAAGGTTGGGGACATCGTCCCAGCCAATGCTCGCGTACTTCGGTTCCAGAAAATCGACACAATGACTTGCTGGGCCAAAAGGTCTGTTGATTGTGCGCATGGCTTCCTCATATACTATGCTTGGACTGTTTCCTGTGGCCAAGGAACTGCTGTTGTCATTGCAACTGGCCGTGGCATTCCCAGAAGCACACTGCGGCTCTACCCACAACGTTATGCTCGACCTGGGCAGCTTAAAGAAGGAGTCATGCTTGCTGGCTGCTTCTGTGCTTCCCTGGTACTTGTTGGCGCTATTGCTGAGATAGTATTAAGCTTTTTGTTCCAGAAACAAAACTGCAGTGGCATACCACTCAATGCCCATTTTATGCCATCGATTGGTGGAATTCCGATGGCAATGCCTGCTTTTCTCTACTTGGCATTGGCATTGGGATCTGTGAGGCTTTGTTTTCTGGGGATTGCTAGCCGAGGGACAGTTGCACTTGAAGATCTAGCAAGTATGGATGTAATCCTCTTCAACATGACTGGTACTTTAACTTGTAATCAGCCCTGTTTTGTCCGGGACAAGGTTGAGATGTTTGCAGATGGTATTAATAAAGACCGTGCCATAATTTTAGCTGCACGGGCGTCGAGATCTCAACATGAGTTGTACATCGAACCAATTGATGCAGCTATCCTACGCCTCCTTGATGATCCAGAGCAGGTTGCTTTCTCTAACTAAGCAGAGTTTTAATTCGCCTCTGTGCTTCTTTTAAATAAAGATGCATACGAATTTGCAGGCACGATTTGGTGTTGAAGTCTTAGAGCACCGTGACTGTTTCTTTGTTGCACTGAAGCTGATGTTCCAGACTACATACATCGATGAAAGCAATGGGTCCAAGTGCTGCGTATTCAAAGGTGATCCTGCAAAGGCAAGTTGCTGTTGCAATTTCAAACATACCGTCACACTTACAGGGACAGACATGCATGCAAGTTCCTCCAACATCTCACTGCACATACAAACACGCATTCATGCAGTTGCATGTATTTTGTTTGTAGAGCGTGTCTCTTAGTCATTATCGGTTTTCATGCTATAGGTTGCTCATCAATGTGGCTGCAGCAAAGAAGTTAAAGAGAAAATAAGCATGATAATGGATGAACTTGCTCTTGATGGATATCAGGCCATAGCTGTAGGACATCAAGTAGGCAATTCGATTTCACATTAGCATGCTTTAACTCGATCTATATTTATTTAGTTTGTTTTGCATTCCTCCAGGTAGACTCATGTTGGGAGTTTATTGCCCTTCTGCCTTACACAGATGACCTTAGAAGTGATAGTGCTGATGCTATTGAGAGCCTTATCGATCTGGGTTTAGATATAAGAGTCCTCACAGGTGATTCTGTTGTGCATATCCTGCTGTCGAGATTTTTGCTATTGTCATTTTCTCTGATAAACATGTCTTCATCATATATATATATTGTTTTGTCCTCTCTACAGAGAGCCCATTGTCGGCCACAAAGCAGGTTTGTGGAAAGCTTGGAAAACTAGGCACCAATGTGGTACCTGCACATTCAGTGTTTGAGTTAGCTCGCAATAACAGAGAAGTCCATTCAAACATCAACGGGATTTCTGATCTCTTTCCAGGTCTATCCTTATCTTCTATGTCCTCCTGGCAAAGTTTTTTTCCTGCAAGAAGTTCTTGTTTACCATTTTGCTATCTTGATATGTTAGGACAGAGGACAAAAGCGATATAGTAAGAAGACTAAGAAATTTCGGTTGTCATTGTGCAATGGTTGGGTATGAATTTCTTGATCATGATGCCATAGGAGAAAGCCATATTGGAATTTCAGTTGCTGATGCAACTGATTACACAAAAAGTGAATCTGATCTTGTTTTGACTCGGCCTGCGCTGATACCTGTTTCTTCGGCTGTACAAATCAGTAGGAAGATTTGTCAGATGATGAGAAGATACACTGTAGGTCATTCTGATGCATTTAGAGGCTTGATTTCTGACAAGATGTTTTTTATCTCGATCATGATAAATTAAAATTAACTTGCAGTATGTTTCTGTTTCTGCAGGTATTCACCATTTCATCAACTGTCCATCTTGTGAGTTCAATTTGTGATTATTTTTTATAATCCTTCTAAAGTACAGGGTCCTGCAGGTCTAACTCCAATCTTAATTGTAATGAAGTTTGGTATCCGTGTCATTTTACATTTATGGAACTTTGACTTGTCAAGTATCCTGGCTTTCATGATTACCGCTTGTAATTACTGTGAGCATCAGTTCCAAAAGTCCACAACCTTTATTTGCGATATATGTTGTCTTTTTTTTATTTTTTTCCTTGTTTCTATTTTTATTTCCAGGTACATCCTTCGCAATGTTATTCGAAAGGGTGGAATTGAACAAGTCACCAGATAAATGGAGAGTACAGAAAATCATTACAAGCGGTGCTGCTTTTGGAAGCTACATAGTTCTTACTACAGCCATTTTTTATAGGGTTGCAAGAACTGCAAACCCTTTTGCAGTGAGTGTTTTTCCTTCTGATGAAAGATAACCTCTTGCTTTTGAGGTGATGAGCAGCTGATTGTTTAGTACTTGGACAGTGTAAATTCAAACATATATCACTGATGGGCAGTGATGAGGAAATCAGAGCTGCTTTGTTCCTTCAGATGAGCACAGTAAACCAGGCTATTGCACTCTTTGTTCATTCTGATGGTTGCTGCATCATAAGATGCCCTGGGCCTTTTGTCACATTTGCCTTTGTTGTTTCCCAAATGGTGAGTGGTCGATTCCTTCTCTTTGCTTCTTTGCCACAATCCTTGGTTTTTTACATGTCTTGTTTCAGTCACCATGACTTTTGTTCCACAGATGGTGAATTGTCATTTCCTTCTCTTTCCTTCTTTGCCACAATCCTTGGCTTTTTCCATGTCTTGTTTCAGTCACCATGATTTAGCACTGGGCCATTGTGTCTGTTGACTGTAGTTAGCAACAATGTTCTAACAGTTACAGATATTCATTGGTGGATTCATTCTGTCAAGAGAAGTAGAAAACAGTGAAATTTACTGGTTACATTTATATGCTCAAGAACGATTGAATCATTTATTCTTTTTCAGGTGACAACGCAAAAAGTTGTCCATGGCGATTTGAATTTTGCACTAACAAAGGGTATCGGCTGTGTTAGGGCTGGATTGATATGGTTGTACAACTTAGTCCTACTTTTGACCCTGGTTTTAGTTTGTAAGTTTCTAGATCGAATGTTAGAGTTTGTGATAATTATAAAACTTTATTTTCTATATCCCATTACTTATCTTTTGCAGGAAACATAAATGTGATTTCATTTTACAGGTCGCAAATGGAGACGCACAAAGATGACTAGTGAAAAGTTGTTGACAATATGCATGCGTTCAGCTATCCTACACATAGTTCTTATCTGGTTTCTGTACGTGATACTTGATGTTAGGGTACATCAGCCAGTCTCAAGTTAGATAGATCGAACACATTGTTAGGGTCTTTTCCTTCTGCAGTGTCACCTGTAAACCTCTCAAGTAAATAAATATCTTCCATAATAGATTTTGCATTTGATTGGCCCTTCATGATTCAGAACTTACAGCTGAGGCCACTAAATTATTTAAGCAAAAATTTTGCTGGAGCTACAGAATGCTCATTGCTTTCCCTTATGCTAGAACAGTCTTTTTTGATAAATTTATGTTAGAACAGTTAAGATGTAATATGTACGGAAAAGAAATATGTGGTGCCTTATTCTGGACTTGCACTAAGTACTAACACACAGGGCCATGACAGTGGAGCATGCTAACGTTTGGATCTTTGTGACAGGTTGATTGAACCTGGAGAAACTATATTTTCAATTTTCTGGCATTTTAGTTCTTTTCTTTGCACATCCATTTTTTTTGTAAATTTCCTTTTATCTAATCATTTAAAACATTTATTGTTTCCATGTAAAAGTATATTTAATTTTCTACTTGGTAGTATAGCCTTTTGCAGATTTGAGCCCTTTCAGATTTTTTTTCTCTTATCCTCTACCATATCGAGATGAAAGGAGTTACTCCAATGCTGCATCACTAATGAAGTCGAACAAATCAGCTGCCTATATGTGGCTTAAATCTATGCAATGTTTTCTTTTTCTTATGAAATATATGATCTTATTCTTTATGTCAGTATGAAAAAGTGCAAGATAAGTTACTAGTGATCTGTAAAATTCTCTGAAGAAAGTATGGGGTAAAATTCTCTGAAGAAAGTATGGGGTAAAATTCTCTGAAGAAAGTATGGGGATAATATTTCATTAACCTTTGAATAGTTACTTGGGTAACTACATCCACTAATAGTACTGTGACAATCTTCAAACCCTTTATGAACTCAGTTCTCAGGTGATGTTTAGTGTTTGCAGTGGCATGCTTCACGATGGTTTTGGCAGGTTAGTTTCTAGTGTCACTGAGATGGTGGAGAATGATTAGTGGATGGACGATAGCGTAGACTGTAGTCGTGTATAGGCCACAGCTTGGGCGCCGGCAGTGGCACACTACAACCAGGAGGCAGTTCTCTATGAACAGCACGAGGAAGGGAAATGTAGATTCCATCTATTGTAACTTAGCTGTTCACAGTCTCTTTTTTTAGCTTATCTTTTGTTAATTTATTATCTATCTAAACTGAAGCTAAATCAATCTCTTAATGACCAACTAATGGCTAACTCTGAACGACCTGCTGTTGCCCTCTGAACTTCTCTGACGAAACTGAAGCCCATAATTTATTTAAATATACCTTGCTTTAGCCACTTTGCTGAGCTGCGTCTGGCACAACCTTGCAATCCTTACTCTTCTTGCGCCTATCATATTTGAGTCCCCACATAACAATCACTTTTAGTAATGTTATTACTTTGTAAATAAATCTAAACGTAGGGAAAATGCATTGTTGGATGTAGAAGGCCATTGCATTGTGCAACATGGTTGCATGCATCATCCTTCAAATTTTCGTGAGTTTCAAAGTGATATAAAAAATGAGGTGGTTATGAGCTGATTATTGGACGGTGTAAATTCAAAGATATATCACTGATGGGAACTGAAGAGGAAAATCAAAGTTGCTGCTTTTGCTTTTAAGGTGGTGATGAAAGATAACTACTTTTGCTTTTTGAGGTGGTGATCAGCTGAGTATTTAGTACTTGGACAGTGTCAATTCAAAGAAATATCACTGATAGGCACTGATGAGGAAATCAAAGCTGCTTTGTTCCTCCACATGAGCATAGTGAACCAGGTTATTGCACTCTTTATTCATTCTGATGATTACTTCCTCGCCAGATGTCCTTGGCCTATTTTTTTACATTTGCTTTTGTTGTTTTCCAGATGCTGAGTGGTCGTTTCCTTCTCTTTGCTGCTTTGCTAACATTCTTGATATTGTCCATGTTTCCTTCAGTCACCATGATTTAGCACTGGGTCATTGTGTTAGCGGCCAGCGGTGATTGTTCTAACAGTTAGACGCCCATAGCTGGATTCATTATATCAAGATAAGTAGAAAAACAGTGAAATGTAGTATTTGACATCTATATGATCAAGAACCGTTGAATCAGTTACTTTCTTTCAAGTGGCAACACATAAAGCTGTCTGCAGACAAATATATGGTGCCCTATTCTGGAACCCGTGCAGACTGCAGACAAACAGTGCCATGGAAAAGTTGAGTATGGTCACATTTAGGCCCCGTTTGGTTTGGGTGTTAAAGTTTAACAAACACTGTAACACTTTCGTCTTATTTGACAAAAAGTTTTCAATCTTAGACTAATTAGGCTTAATAGATTCGTCTTGTAAATTACTCCTAATCTGTGCTAACATGCATGCAATTAGTCTACATTTAGTACTTCATACATTTGATGGAACATTGATGTGATGAGAGTTAAACTTTAACTCCTTCAAACCAAACGGGGCCTTAGTTCCCAAAAATTTTCAAGATTTCCCGTCACATCGAATGTTTAGACACATGTATGGAGCATTAAATATAGATGAAAAAAAATTAATTACACAGTTTGGTAGAAAACCACGAGACGGATCTTTTGAGCCTAATTAGTCCATGATTGAACACTAATTGACAAATACAAACAAAAGTGCTACAGTAGCCAAAGCCAAAAATTTTCACGATATAAACACACCCTATGCTAACTTCGAATCAATGTGTTACGCTTGCGACAAATTGATTGAACCTGAACAAACCATCTTGTCAATTCCTAACATTGTACTTCTTGTTTTCTATGCAGTTCCAGTTTTTTCTTGTCTCCTTGTATAAATATGCAGATTTGAGCCCTTTCAGATATTGTTTTCTTCCTCTCTTTTCCTCTACCATATTGAGCTGAAAAGGAGTTTATCTCCAGCAATACCAATACATCGATAACCAAGTGAAGTCAAACTTTCATGCGCGTTGATGGGTGAAATTTGGACAAATCACCAGTTTATAGGTGGCTTAAATATATATATGTGCAATCATTTTTTTTTGTTACGAAACATGCAATCTTATTATTTATGAAAGTATGAAAATGTTCAATAATCAAGATAAGCTATCGCTGGTGATCTCCCGTAAACTGTCTGAAGAAAGGAGTTATGTTCCATTGACCTTTGAATTGTTACACAGGTAACTGCATCCACTAATAATTAATCGTATTGTGACATAATCTTCAAACCCTGTATGAATAACTCTCAGTTCAAGAGATGTTTGGATATCTTATCTTGGTTGATTGGAAATTAATATAGTGTTTACTGTGGCAATCGTGCAGGTCATGCCTGACCTAGGTGGCTGCTGGAGAGTCTCCGAAACCTCTTATGCATATGCATGTAACACCCTAAAATTTGCTTCTTTAGAAATAGAGCTAAAATGAGTTAATTTTGAATTTGTATGCTCATAAAAATATAGGGAAATAATATTTTTCACTAAATTGAAATTTATCATAAGGTTTAGCAACATTGTTGTGTATACATGCTGATGCATTTGTGTTTTGTATTGCTTGGTTTTGACCAAAGATCAAAATGAATTCAAGTTGTTCTTTCAAAATACGTTTAGGTCGATTTTCCTTCTCCGATATACATATATCATTTTTCTACAATCAAATCCTTTGTTTCTCATCCGTCAATCAACCTCTACAAACTTCTCGGAAATTTTTCTGACTTTTTCTATATCTTGTTTCCACTTGTCTGTGAGCATAGTCTAATTTTTAGATGCTCCAAAATATCTTATCATGAGCTTCAAATACTTTATTTGGGTTCCTCATGTTCCATAATGTCTCTGGAAAATTTCCCCGAATTTTAGGAGCTTTCGGAGTATTTTTCGCGGCTTAAATAATAATTCTAGACTTTTCTAGAATTATTTATCCACGAAAATAATTAATTCCGAAAATAATAAATCTCTCATTTTCCCCAACGCTCAAAGCCCATGTGCAATAATCTTAATAAATCTCAAAGGCATATACATTTATTTACTAATGGGCTTTGATGATTAATTAGGCCCGTTAGTAGAGACGGAGGGTGCAACTTCAATTAGTACCATATTGCTAATTGATGTGAAGGTGGAGAGTTTTTCTCCCAACAAGTATAGACCTACCCTATGGGCAAAGCACACCAAAACTACCGTAAGAGGAGCCCCTAGTTTGGGAAATTTATCGTGTAGTAAATTATATTTTTCTCCTCTTTCTCTCGCCGTCGTCGTCGTCGTCGCCGCCGCGCTGCCTAGCCCGGCCATACTCTCCTCGGCAACAAGTAAGTCCGCCGTCGTCCTGTATTCTTAGAGAATAAACCTGTAGTCCAAAACATGTTTACAGATTTTGTTTTCTTTATTTAAAAGCGTATTTTGTTTCGGATAAGAATAAATTACGTTTTCAGCTATTTACAGAATTGCCACTGATTTTGTTTTAGCCATAACTTCTCTGTTTTAACTCCGATTTGATCCGTTCAACTTGCGTTAGGTTCGTAATTTCATAATCTACATGTTAATACTACTGCTAAGTAGGTTTTCAACTTTTAAAATTCATGATTAGATTTACTCTATTATTTTAATAGAGGAAATCTTGTTTATTTCATATCTTCTACGTTTCAACTCCGTTTTGAGCCATTCAAGTTGCGTTAGATTCATAGAAACGAGATCTATGCATTTGTAACAGTGTTTATCATGTCACTAATATTGGAATTTCATGGTTTCAATCATATCTTAAATAACAATTATGCAACTGGGTTTTGTAAATAAAATATGATTTGTTTTACTTTAGTTTTATAATTCGAATCTAAATTTGACTTAATTTATAATCTCTATAAAATATCTTATATATGTTTTTATACCATTAAGATATATGAAGCTAATAGTTTTATGGGTAAACCTATCGGTAGTTGTATCTTTTCAACCGTAGCTCCGATTAGCGTGCTTTTCGCGACTTTGTGTTCGTAGCGATGCGTAGAATCGTGTTTCAAACTCTTTTACTTATTTTTGTATGATTGGTGTACTGTTCTAATATATATCTATTGTTTGCTTCATGTATGATTGTATGGATGCTTGTGTGGTGCTATATGGTTCAGTCAATCGGTGAGGTTTACGTGGTGATTAAGAAGCTATTCTCTGAAGACTAGAAGCTAAGAATTGAAAGCAGAAGATTAAAAGTTGAATACTAAAGGCTTTCGAGCGTATTGCTTTGGGGGAAAAGCAAGTTAAGGCAAGTATAGCATGGGATCATCCTTGTTACCTAATCACTTTTAAAGCATTTAAATCACTATGCATGTGTCTCCTTGTTAAGGATGCCTTATAAATTAATCTTGTACCTTGTCACCTATGGTTTTGCATTGGGTAGTTATTGCTAGTGCTCAACATAAACTATGATCTTATAATTTGATTAATGGAATATGCAATAACATTAAAAGATGACTTTTTAGTAACATAATGAAAGAGGGCTAGAGCCTTGGGCTATCTTTTGGTGCTCTAGTTTTATCTCCGTAAGGACTTATCTGTAAGCGAACATCCGGGACTTATAGTACAGCTGTGAGGGCTACATGGCTCTGGCTTTAGTCATATAAGAGGACCTTTTCTAGCTTGTTAGAGGTTACCCGAAAGGGCACAAAAAGGGTGTTTCTCGGGTTGGGTGTAGTGCGGCTTCTGTCCTTATGTGTATAGGCTGCGCGTCATTGTGCCATACGAAAGGGGAGCTCTACATTCGTAGGTTACAGAAACCTAGCGGCCCTAACTTGTTAGACGAACCTTAGAAAGACTTCATAGTAAAACCTGTCTGCCCATTGAGGCCTTGCAAACCTCGGGCTTATGGGGATCACGACTCACAGTGAAAGTGTACAACCTCTACAGAGTGTAAAACTGGTATATCAGTCGTGCTCACGATCACGAGCGGCCTTGGACCCTTATGGAATAGATGATCACTGTTGAACTATAATATGCTTATGTTTTGCTATTCATTCTTCATATTACCTGATCATATGTTTATTCTGGGATTAAAGACATCTTGATGCTACTCATATGCTAAAACTTTGCCAACTAAAAGCTACATGCAATTAAACTCGTGTCATGCCTTTTGAGCCTCATGAACCCCATGTTATATTTGTTGAGTTTGACATGGACTCACCCTTGCTATTTCCTTCACATCTCAGAAAGGGTACCAAACTGCTAGATTCTGGAATTGTTAGGCTTGTGATCAACCAGTCAGTTTGATCCTGGAGTGAAGGTTACACCCGGTGTTTGGAGTTGTCTTTCTGCTGTGTTGTTCTCTAAGGTTATATCTTATACTATTACGTTATGTTTAATAAGCATTTGTCTTTTGATATTACACTTATCTGCAGCTATATGTGAGATTTGACCTCTTTATTTCACATATAGTGTATATCTGGTTTTGTCCTTAAAACTGGGTGTGACAGAGTGGTATCAGAGCAATATTGACTGTAGGACGCAAGCCTAGTAGAAACTGATCGTTATAAGGTCTAAGAGTTGCCACTAAAATCCTTGTTCTATAAACCTTGGTATTTTCTTCCATATTGTATCCTTGCCCTTGATATTATCCCCGCCTTGTTGCTTATTTTAAAAATCTTTGTTCTTATCTTCACTCCTTGATTTGGTATGCTTTTAGAACCTCATCTTACCATCTTCTTGCAACATCGGAAGAGAAGCATTAGGATCTTTTACCTTTATATGAAGAAAACGATAGCATCGCAAGTTGAGTCAATGTTGAGTTGTGCTCCTATATTGCCTTGTTGGATTGTCTTTATGCCTATGCTTGTTTTGAATCTTTGTAATGATTGCAATGAACTTGTTGGGTGTTCCCATAATTTCATTTAGTTTATAGGCCTAAGGTATAAGGATTAGTGAAATAAATAGTTGGGATATGGTTTTCTTCTATTCTCTCCATCCTGTCTTTTTGAAGCAGCCTGCACTCTTCGCTTTATATCTCTGATTTTGGACAATCATAAATCATGAGAAAATTCTGGACAACATTAGACTTCAATATCTTTCTCTGAGTGCAAGAATCACCTTGATAGCTATTTTGGGTATGGAGATACGAAAATCACAAGGCGATGCATCTGTACTGTTTGGAACCTAGAAAAGTTTCTGTTGTGCACTAATTTTGACCAAGTTAACCACAGAATTTGGAAAAGTGTTCTATAAGGAAGCTGTGGAGAATTTTATAAGCTTTCCAACGGTATAAGCTGCAACTTCATTGGATTAACAGAATAAGAGTTATAGTTGTTTTACTGCACTATTGTTTTTCTTCTCGCAAGGAATTTCAGATTACTTGTTCTTGTTTATGCACACAAGTTTTTATTGGATATCAGAAGGTCATCATGATAGTAAACTTACTTAGAAGAAGGTTTAGGCTACTAATTCGTTCCCCTAGTTGATCTTTTCTTAACTGGGGTACCCGAGTTAAAGAAGATGCAAGTTGTTCAAACATTCCAGCGCTTCACTTGGAAGAATCGGTTATCCCCACGGTGGAGAAGTCACTATCGAGTGCTGACATCTTTTCTCAGGATTGATGACTAGTTGGATCGTCTACAAGGAGCTCGGGTAATCGTCAAGATGGGTCTTGGTCTTCGCTCTGATCTATCATCACTTGGGAGTCCAATCTTACTCAAGATAAGTTGACATCGATATTGGACATCTACAATTGATTCCACGAAGGTTCAGAGGATGTCGATATTATGACTAGTTTAGCAAGTGAGCTATGAGGGAAGGAAGTCCTCTATTTGGATAGTTATCTCTAGTGGTGAAGAAGAGCTTAAGAAAGTTGGTGACAGGGAATTCACCTAGGGATGTAAGAGTGACTCAGAGTTTCTTTTAAAAATGATGACATTTAGTTAGAAGTTGAAGGAAGGTTTATTCAAGACTCTCAAGATATTGCTACTAGAGAAGATATTAAGTATCTTTGGACTCGTAAACCTCAGAAAAATTATAAAGGCATTGAAGAAGAAGTAAAACTTATGAGTTAGATCTGCCACATCAAGACAAGAGTGTCCTATCTATTGTGATGCACTATGTCAAGGTGAGGGATGTGTCCTTATTCAAGAAGGAAAATGTGATGGCTTGAGCATTAGGGAAGCATGGAAAATATGAGTTGAACTACCTTACACAAGGAAGTGGAGATATCAGTTTATGCTCTAAAGGTTTTGGAGATATTATCCTATTGGACACAAGTGTGGTATTTACACGGTTTATAAGAGTGACACCTACATGGATTGTAAGAATATAAAGGACATCATTACTAAGTTGGGGTTGAGTTAGTGACATTATCATTGGATTTGAGTTGATTATGACATGGAAGGTGCTATCACTTGGAGAAGCAAAGTAAGAGTCGTTGCCGATGCCCTTAGCAAAGGAGAGCTATGCTAATAAGGATTCGGACTACACCTAGGTTTGAGAAGTGGCATGGGGAACTTGAATGATGTCACTAATACTACAAAGGCGGTAATTAATGGAGCTCACCTTTGAAAAAGAGGAATAATTATGAAGGTTAATTGAAAGTAACGGCAGAAAGGACTAAGGAATAATGTTTAAGAGTTGAATAAGCCATTCGGATCAAGGTTGTAACAACGTGCAAAGTAAAGCAAAATCCCTACCAAGAGAAGGTAACTACTCGAGGAAGAGAAGAAGATTCTACAGTGAAGTATTCCTGTCTCTTTGACCACTATCTTTCGAATCTCAGGACGAGATTCATCTTAAGGGGGTAGAATTGTAACACCCTAAAATTTGCTTCTTTAGAAATAGAGCTAAAATGAGTTAATTTTGAATTTTTATGCTCATGAAAACATAGGAAAATAATATTTTTCACTAAATTGAAATTTATCATAAGGTTTAGCAACATTGTTGTGCATACATGCTGATGCATTTGTGTTTTGTATTGCTTGGTTTTGACCAAAGATCAAAATGAATTCAAGTTGTTCTTTTAAAATGCGTTTAGGTCGATTTTCCTTCTCCGATATACATATATCATTTTTCTACAATCAAATCCTTTGTTTCTCATCCGTCAATCAACCTCTACAAATTTCTCAGAAATTTTTCTGACTTTTTCTGTAGCTTGTTTCCACTTGTCTATGAGCATAGTCTAATTTTTAGATGCTCCAAAATATCTTATCATGAGCTCCAAATACTTTATTTGGGTTCCTCATGTTCCATAATGTCTCTGGAAAATTTCCCCGAATTTTAGGAGCTTTCGGAGTATTTTTCGCGGCTTAAATAATAATTCTGGACTTTTCTAGAATTATTTATCCACGAAAATAATTAATTCTGAAAATAAGAAATCTCTCATTTTCCCAACGCTCAAAGCCCATGTGCAATAATCTTAATAAATCTCAAAGGCACATACATTTATTTACTAATGGGTTTTGATGATTAATTAGACCCGTTAGTAGAGACGGAGGGTGCAACTTTAATTAGTACCATACTGCTAGTTGATGTGAAGGTAGAGAGTTTTTCTCCCAATAAGTATAGACCTACCCTATGGGCAAAGCACACCAAAACTACCGTAAGAGGAGCCCCTAGTTTGGGAAATCTCTCGTGTAGTAAATTATATTTTTCTCCTCTTTCTCTCGCCGTCGTCGTCGTCGTCGCCGCCGCGCTGCCTAGCACGGCCATACTCTCCTCGACAACAAGTAAGTCCGCCACCGTCCTGTATTCTTGGAGAATAAATCTGCAGTCCAAAACATGTTTACAGATTTTGTTTTCTTCATTTGAAAGCGTATTTTGTTTCGGATAACAATAAATTACGTTTTCAGCTATTTACAGAATTGTCACTGATTTTGTTTTAGCCATAACTTCTCCGTTTTAACTCCGATTTGATCCGTTCAACTTGCGTTAGGTTCGTAATTTCATAATCTACGTGTTAATACTACTGCTAAGTAGGGTTTCAACTTTTAAAATTCATGATTAGATTTACTCTATTATTTTAATAGAGGAAATCTTGTTTATTTCATATCTTCTACGTTTCAACTCCGTTTTGAGCCATTCAAGTTGCGTTAGATTCGTAGAAACGAGATCTACGCATTTGTAACAGTGTTTATCATGTCACTAATATTGGAATTTTATGGTTTGAATCATATCTTAAATAACAATTATGCAACTGGGTTTTGTAAATAAAATATGATTTGTTTTACTTTAGTTTTATAATTCGAATCTAAATTTGACTTAATTTATAATCTCTATAAAATATCTTATATATGTTTTTATACCATTAAGATACATGAAGCTAATAGTTTTATGGGTAAACCTATCGGTAGTTGTATCTTTTCAACCGTAGCTCCGATTAGCGTGATTTTCACGACTTTGTGTTCGTAGCGATGCGTAGAATCGTGTTTCAAACTCTTTTACTTATTTTTGTATGATTAGTGTACTGTTCTAATATATATCTATTGTTTGCTTCGTGTATGATTGTATGGATGCTTGTGTGGTGCTATATGGTTCAGTCAATCGGTGAGGTTTACGTGGTGATTAAGAAGCTATTTTCTGAAGACTAGAAGCTGAGAATTGGAAGCAGAAGATTGAAAGTTGAATACTAAAGGCTTTCGAGCGTATTGCTTTGGGGGAAAAGCAAGTTAAGGCAAGTATAGCATGGGATCATCCTTATTACCTAATCACTTTTAAAGCATTTAAATCACTATGCATGTGTCTCCTTGTTAAGGATGCCTTAGAAATTGATCTTGTACCTTGTCACCTATGGTTTTGCATTGGGTAGTTATTGCTAGTGCTCAACATAAACTATGATCTTGTAATTTGATTAATGAAATATACAATAACATTAAAAGATGACTTTTTAGTAACATAATGAAAGAGGGCTAGAGCCTTGGGCTATCTTTTGGTGTTCTAGTTTCTCTCCATAAGGACTTATCTGTAAGCGAATATCCGGGACTTACAGTACAGCTGTGAGGGCTACATGGCTCTGGCTTTAGTCATATAAGAGGACCTTTTCTAGCTTGTTAGAGGTTACCCGAAAAGGCGCAAAAGGGGTGTTTCTCGGGTTGGGTGTAGTGCGGCTTCTGTCCTTATGTGTATAGGCTGCGCGTCATTGTGCCATACGGAAGGGGAGCTCTACATTTGCAGGTTACAGAAACCTAGCGGCCCTAACTTGTTAGACGAACCTTGGAAAGACTTCATAGTGAAACCTGTCTACCCATTGAGGCCTTGCAAACCTCGGGCTTACGGGGATTACGACTCGCAGTTAAAGTGTACAACCTATACAGAGTGTAAAACTGGTATATCAGCCGTGCTCACGGTCACGAGCGGCCTTGGACCCTTACGGAATAGATGATCACTATTGAACTGTAATATGCTTATGTTTTTGCTATTCATTCTTCATATTACCTGATCATATGTTGATTCTGAGATTAAAGACAACTTGATGCTACTCATATGCTAAAACTCTGCCAACTAAAAGCTACATGCAGTTAAACCCGTGTCATGTCTTTTGAGCCTCATGAACCCCATGTTATGCTTGTTGAGTTCGACATGTACTCACCCTTGCTATTTCCTCCACATCTCAGGAAGGGTACCAGACTGCAAGATTCTGAAATTGTTAGGCTTGTGATCAACCAGTCAGTTTGATCCTGGAAGTGAAGGTTACACCCGGTGCTCGGAGTTATCTTTCCGCTGTGTTGTTCTCTAAGGTTATATCTTATACTATTGCGTTATGTTTAATAAGCATTTGTCTTTTGATATTACACTTATCTGCAGCTATATGTAAGATTTGACCTCTTTATTTCACATATAGTGTATATCTGGTTTTGTCCTTAAAACCGGGTGTGACAATGCATCAATTAGTTCCTGCTGCCTTAGTATAGTTTTATGGTGGGGCAGTTAGCATTCCTCAAGATGGTATTATGTTGGCAGGTGAGTTTCCAGCATCACCCTTAGAAAACAGTATTATCTTGCAAATGTGTATACGTAGGCAAAATGTGTTGTCGGATGCAGAAAGCCATTGCAGTGTGCACCATGGTTGCATGTGTCATCCATAAATTTTTAATGACAATTTCAAGGCGTTATGCAAATGTTTATGCCGTGGAGAAATGTGTTGTTGGATGCAGGCGCGGCCCATTCCAATGGCAATGCTTCCATTCTGTAGAGGACAAATAAAATGTTGCATCATGCTTGAAACTGTAGGTAGCTTGAATTTATATTATTATAAAAAAATGTAAGTGTTGTCGGATGGCCATTGGAGTAGAACGTAACAACTTTTGCATCATCCTATGAATTATAGAATAAGGGTAGTTAGGAAGATATATCAGGATATATAGCAGAAATTTCTGTCAGAAAAGTCTGTCAATTAAATGTTGCTTTTAGTTGACCTTTTGCCCTCTATATTAATGCCAGTGATCGAGAAGCATATACTCATGAGATATTTTCTCATGTGTTCTACATCTTTTCTTTAAAAGTGTTGCAAAAAAAAACTTTTGAAGACTGAAAACATAAAGGCACACATGACACAAGCAAAGATATTTGTAACCGGCGCCACATATGCATAACAATATGCTTGTGATGGTTTATTCCCGGCCTTTATATGCTTCAAGAGAAAAACTATGGCTGTGTTCAGATCTGAAATATTTGGGGAAAAAATTCCTGTAGCACTTTCGTTGTTATTTGGCAAAAATTATCCAACCATGAATTAATTAGGCTTAAAAGATTCATCTCGACATTTACAGACAAACTGTATAATTAATTATTTTTTACCTATATTTAATGCTCCATGTATGCGTCCAAAGATTCGATGTGACGGGTGATAGAGGAAATATTTTGTGAAGTGAACGGGGCCTACATTCTCTTAGAGACGTCAGCTTTGTAATAATAAATATATTGGAGGGTCAGAAACTCATATGTTACATACTTTTATTCAATATAAGCATCAATATACTAGCATTGCGATTATATATCCGATCTCTAAGAAACATCAACATACGTACTAGATTTTCTAGTATGTTTTCCTCTGTGAACCAGATTTATATGCCTAGAATAATATAACACCGATATACTAGCTAGCATATATATGTCTATAATACTTAATTTGGGTGTGATAGTACTTAGCAAGAGTATAATTGTGTTTAGCGAAATAATTAAGAGAGGCTAGCTGACAGATGGATGGATATATATAATTCACGTTCTAGTGCATCACAATTGGTACGTGCAAGGTGTTGCATTTAATTTGCAGATACTTGTCTAGTTAATCTATGTTGTAATTAAGATGAGTGACTTGAGAAATTGATTTATTTTCAGAGCATGACTGATGGTAGTCTGATGATTGCCCCCTTTTTTAAACAAAGGGTAGTGAGATACCGAGAAAGAGATGCGATAATATACAAAGGACCTAGTTCAAGTTTCTAGGTTTCAAGCTCCAACTGCCCCTTCAAAAAAAAAGAAATAACTCTATGCCCCTTTCAAAAAAAAAAAGAAATAATTCTACATGTGTATAAAATTGGAGATGATGGCTAACCAACTAATCCAGCCAATAATGCAATTATGAGACAGATAGAAGCTGCCAACGAACAGAGCTTTCAACTAGAAGATGGTTGATCTCTTGCTTAATGAAAAAAACGAGGCACGATCTCGAAAAAAAAAACTAGAAGATGGTTGATATATTTATAGTTTGAAGACCACATCCACATGCAATGCATATTTTCTTCAAGCAGCAGCAGCAGCAGTCAGCAGACAGTGCACTCTGCTTATATGTTAATTAGGACACTGGAAGCCTTTTTCCTCGCTCTCACAGTACACTGAATGCATGCACAGATGCACTTGCTACTCCTCTCGGTTCAAAATCACAATATATATCCGATCGATGAGGAGCAAATAAAGCTAAAAGTGAATTCTATCTTTAATTTGAAGAGCCATAGCCCATAATTAATAATATATAGTAATACACACCACGTACATATACGGAACTGAAGGGGCACTGTACGTTGTACGTACGTACAATTATACTCTGTCGTAATATAAGTATACACCACGATGAGCCGGCGTTACGTTGATGCCTGCATGCATGCGCATGCATCGCGTGGCTACCTGCTAGCTGCAGATCGAGATATATAGAGAGTGATGATAGACGACGACGATACGGTGGCCGGCGACCGACGGCCGGCCCGAGTGATGATGATACCGACGAGAGTACGACGACGACGTGAGCGACCGAGGTCGGTCAGATGTTGATCTTTCCGATGAGGGGGATGCCGATGGCGGTGACGATGAGGGTGGAGGGCACGCCGAAGACGATGTGTTGCCAGAAGGTGAGGTCGTAGGCGTTACGCGTCGCCCGCCGAGCCTGCTCGCACACGATCAGGTTCGCCGCCGACCCCAGCAGAGACAGGTTGCCCGCCACCGTGCTCACCCACGCCAGCAGCAGCCACGACCGCACCACCGCCGCAGGCGAGATCAGCTCCGCCGCGGAGGCCACCTCGCCGCCCATCAGAAGCACTGCATGCAGTACCGGCCGGCCAACCAATTAATTAATTAATTAGCACAGGGTTACGCATGCAGCTACGTGTGTGTGTGTGTGTGTATATATATATATATATATATATATATATATATATATATATATATATATATATATATATATATATATATACACACGTACAGTACCTGTTGGGACGTTTGATGCGAGGTTGGAGAGCAGGAGGATGATGATGGAGAGCACGGAGATGCCGCCGACGCTGTTGACCTTAGAGTAGGGCGCCATGAAGTTCCAGATGGCCGCCGGCAGCCCCGTCTTGTTGAATCCGCTCACCGTGATGAACATCCCCGAGAAGAAGACGAGCAGCGAGTAGGACACCGTGTTGAGGCACGGCTCCGCGTCGCGGAAGTCGACGACCACCAGGGCGATGGCCGTGGTGATGGCCGTCCACGACATGTTGAGCCCCACCATGTAGGCGATCACCATGCCCACCGTCACGATGTAGGCGAAGCTCTTGAGGAACAGCTTCCGCCGCTCCTCCGTGCACTGCATGAACCAGGGGTGTTTGGTGGAGATGTTCTCCGTCATCAGCGGCGACATGTACCCGTTGCCGCCACCGTTGGTGCTGCCCAGCTGCAGCTTGGGGCTCGGCTCGACGCTGACATGGGCCCCGGCACCCTCCTCGACGGCCTCCATCCGCTTGCCGTCAACGTCGATGGGGCTGCTGCTCCCATCCAGGTCCTTCCAGTACATGCAGAGCAGCATCACCATGTTGACGGCCATGCCGGCGAGCATGGCGGGCAGGATGCCGAGCAGGAACTTGGGGAAGGGGATCTTGCTGTTGAACGCGATCACCAGGTTCTGCGGGTTGCCGATGGGCGTCGCGCTGGAGCCGATGTTGGCGCTGGACGCCAGCGCCAGCAGGAAGGGCTTGGCGGGGAGGTTGCGCTCGGCGGCGAGCTCCAGCACGAACTCCGTCAGCACCACGCAGCAGGTGTCGTTGGTGAAGAGCGCGCTGGCCAGCGCCGTGACCACGCAGACGCGGCACAGCAGGTCGCGCCCGCCCTGGCTCCGCCACGCCAGCAGCGTGCCCAGGTGCTTGAACATACCGGCGCTCTTCAGGTAGCTGCCCACCACCATGGTGGCGAACAGGAGGCCCAAGATCGGGAGGTCCACGGACGCGTACGCTTCGTCGGGGCTGATCACGTGGAACACGATCATCAGCACGGCGCTCAGCAGCGCGCCCGCCGTCCGGCCAATGGGCATGAAGGGCACCGACGGGAACACGGCCAGCACCCAGAACACCCCGAAGGCGAGGGAACCCAGCACCACCTTGGCCAACGACGCTAGAGCCATGATGATGGCCTTGGATTATTCGATCCTCCGGCCTCTTCTTGTACGTACGATCGATCGAGCACCTGCAGGGAGCTCGACCGATCACTAGCTACTACTTGCTAGTCAGTGCAGTGCGTGGTAGCAGCAAGCTATAGCTCTCCGATCCTATATATCCTTACATGAACAACACTTGCTTTGTGTGGGCAATGGTGCAAACAACAAGTGGTGGATGGAGCGAGCGAGGTGGTAGTGATGACTGATGAGCTAGCAGTAAGTGTGTGCTGCTGCAGACTGCGGGAGAAAGGCCCTCCTCGCGGCTATAAATAGAGGAACCGAGCTGGAGGCGATCGTCGGCTGACGCCATGCATGCATGTATTGCGCGCTTGGCTCCAATGCAAGCAAGGCCAAAGAGTCAAATTTGCAGAATGAGGTCACTATTTATTTTATATTATATATATATATATATATATATGAAGCTAGATAGCTAGCCAGTTAGGGTAACTAATGTAATAAAGTAAAATATATATGTCGTCGGTCGGTAATAACGCGCGCAAGGATACACTTGGATTTTAATCGGCCCAAAAGCACCTTGTAAAGTATACTTTCTCTGGTAGATACAATATGTATTTGTACCTCTATCTCTATCTCTAGTTCTCTACCCCTATGTTTATCTCTGCTCTACTTTTTCTTTTCTCCATCATAATTGAAACCCTAAAGACCCCTGCCCCCCCATATGTCGTCGAATCCACCGCTCCTCCGGGCACCGTCAGGGACATGGGCCTCGTCGGTGATGGACACCCATGCGTCCTGGCCCGGATCTGCATGTTAATTCCTCGTGCTAGGCCCCATGGTCACTGCCTCTTCATTCCATGAGATCTCATTCCTTATGTCCTCATGTTGACTGCCCTCCTCCATCGCTGGCGTCCCCACTTCGCCATTGACATCTACGTGGCCATGTGCGTCGTTGTTGGGTCATCGCCTAGATCTAGATCTAGAGGCACCCCTCTACTTATCACAGTAGGGATCTCTCCTAGGACCTTGTCCTTTGTGGGCCTGATCTTAGCTTGTCACTGATCTCTTCACATGTCACCGCCATTGAGTATTTTGGGATGGCTGACCTTGCCATGAACCAATGCTCTTGGGTAATTCCCCTCCTACTTTCTCCATATTGTTTGTCTAATGAGTGTGTAACACCTAAGGTCTAATTAGCCATTGCGATGGATGCATGTGATTCCTTGCCTTAACATGGCACTTGAGATGAGAGCACACTCCATCGGCGAGATTCACTCCTTGAGGAGTTACTAGGTGGTAGTGAGGTGCTCAAGGTTGCACCTCCATGCCCCATCATGGAAGCTCCCCTTGGTCGATAGCTCCAGGGCCCACACATGGTGACCACACCCATCTTGCTTCTCCATGTCCCACCATGGAAGTCCCTTCTGGTTGCTAACTCAGTGGCTCACCCATTGTGGTTCCTCACCGTGATCCTACTTCAACATTGGTTGTTGTTGGGAGTGTTGTCGTCAATTGGTTATGCTCTCTTACCATCGAAGGTCATCGAGGTAGGAACCTTGAATCATATTTAGGCATCTCTTGTTTGGACATGCGGTCATCATGTTCATTGATGTTGGATTTGCAATTGGCCTTGTGCTCTAGAGTTGGCGTCAAGCTTCTACATTTCATCAAGACAAAATGCAAAAGGATGGGCATCAAGCAGTGCCAAATCAACATTGTGATGTTCATCAGGCCTTCAAGCATCATGGTCATAAGAAGTTAGTTGTGCTCCTCAAGCTCACTATGAAGGCACGTCATGGGCAAGTCATCATAGCTTAGGTTGTCCACATGCAGTGTTCTCTGTTGCTAGGCTCTTATAGTTTCTCTACACAAATTTTTGCTTCTAATAACATGAACATTGTTGTTGATCGATCCTTGCAAGATTCATCTCACAAGTACCGGATAGATTCCCTTCCAATATGTGGTCGTCATAAGTCTAGAACTATTATAATCATGTATCTTTGTATGTAATGTTCACTTCCATTTAATGAATTGGTCATACATACAATCAAATGGCTAGTCGGTGCCTATAGACAACAAGCAAGACTCACTTATAGAGTAAAACACATCGACAGTCCTCGAACTTGGCTCGAGATGCCATCTAGGTCACCAAACTTCTAAAGAGCACATCGAAGTACCTGAAGTTACTATTCCTATAACATGAGGTCCAAATCACTATAACTTGAGTTAATCTGCTTGCGTGGCAGGCTAATTGTGTGATGACAATGGCACTGATATGTGGGCCTACTTGTCGGTCTCATCTCATGTCCCCTACAACCACGTGAGTTGATGCCTGTTGACAACCAAAATTTTTCATTTTGTGAAGTTGTCAAAATGTGAAACAGACTTCACCACTGCATTCCTCTCGTCAAGATGGTCAAAAAACATATATGGAACGCCTAATTCGGAGTGACCATATATGAAACGCCTAATTCGGAGTCTGGATGAAGGAGTAAATTGTCCTTTGACTTTGTACGGAAACCAGAACTTCTGACTCCCTACCAGAACTTCTAAGTTTCGCATAGGAGTTCTGGCTTTGTGGAAACATCAGAACTTCTGACTCCCTACCAGAACTTCTGATTTTCGCAGTCCGAATCAGGGAGAGTCCAAACTCGATCCTAACTCTTCCGAAATCATGGGAAACATGTAGATTAAGTCTTAGAGATGTTTCCTACTGGGATAAGACCACCCCCTCTATATATACAAGAGGATCATGGCCGATTGAGTTCACATCTATCCAATCGATAAACAAATCAATCTACTACCTCTACTCCAACCCTTCTACTCTCTTCTTCAACCTCCATGTTGTTCATCCCTTGATCCATGACCAAGGATGGCACCTTAGGCTTGCCAACCGACCTAGGGCAACTCGGCGACGTCTTTGCGCTGACAGGGTCCCTCCCGGGCAAGAGCTTCGACGGTTTCTCTACTAGTTTGCCTAAAAACTAGCCGGTTCTTCGTCACGTAAGCACGTTGGTTATCCTTTGGTGGTTTGCTTGTAAACCTCTCTGTTCTTCACCGCGTAAGCGTGATATCCTCACTGCATTCTTCGGTCTGTAGCAGCCCGGGCGTCCAAGGCCCTGTTGGTGTGTGATTCGGATCACTTTCGACGTCAACACACTTTTTGGTGACTCCGCTGGGAAATAATTTGCTTCGGCTCTACTTTGTAGCCAATTCTTCTTGCCCTAGCCCTACTCCTCGCTGATCTATCTTCTTGAGTTTGCCATTACCGTTGCATCTAGCCCAAAAGGCTGATCGCATCTGGTTTTGACCCCTTGTGGTTTTGTTTGCGATTTTGCAACAAGTTGCGCTGCTTATTGGAAAATTCAGCAAGACGATCAAGTTATAAATCATGGAGTACCAAGATGTTGCATCACAATATTACTACGATCACCTCAAGGTACAACTTGCAAATGCATCTTATGATCTCAATAGTTATTTTGCAAGTTCTATGAGTTCTCATATTGGTGTTGCTAGATGTAATGATACTAGATATGTTGCATCGGCTGATTCTTTTGATAATGCTTTCATCATACACATCATAATTATGGATATTGCGGTCAAGAGTCGATGTCAATTGTAACTTCTTTGAGTTTTGATGCTACTAGTAACATATGACATGTAAATCCTTATTCATCGACTATAAGTTCACAATATATGGTTCCACCACATGAAATACCGATGAATGAGAGAATTGACTATGACAATACTAATTACTTAGCCAATTGCTCTCAAAATTCAGCACCATATGCCAATGTTCCTACACATAATTCGGCTTCACATGTTACTCACAACTCAAGCCGAATTAATGAAAATTCAGCAAGGTGTTTAAGTGCTAATACTCATGATTCGGCTTCACGTGTTACTAGTAACCATAGCTGAATCAATGAAAATTCAGCACCATATGCAAAGATCAATGCCCACAATTGGGCTTTGTATTTCGCTCATGATCATAGCCGAATTTGTGAAATCTTAGCAAGGCATTCGAGTGCTAAGACTCGTGATTCAGTTTTATATGTTGACCTCAAATCAAGCCAAATCGAGAAAAATTTAGCCCATACTAGAAATCTATATGGCTCCTCTAAATGGAAGGTGTAGACCATACTCATTATGCTATGATTACTTGAAAACTCCTAATGGTTGGTAGATACCTGATTTTTATGAATTTAGTGGTGAAGATGATAAGACCGCTGTGGAACATATTAGTATATATCTCTCACAGCTGGGTTTTCCTAGTAAAGAAGATTATATGAGAGTGCGAAATTTTCCTTTATCTCTTACTAGTATTGCCTTTGCATGGTTTACATCTTTTCCCCGGTGCACTATTGGTTCATGGTCTCAATTAGAGGAGTAATTCTATGAATATTTTAGAAAGACTAATGAGAAAAGGCCGATCACAGTTGAATCATCGGCTAAAAGAGGATTGCTAGTGGGCATGAAAGAAAGAATTGATTCGGATATAAACAAAGGTTTGGCTACAAAAGCCGAACAACACAATATCCTTTCCGAATCAATCACATCTCAAAAAACAAGTCCTGCTACAGAAAAGCATGGAAAATGCCAGAAATCAGCTAGACTTGATTTTTAGGAGTTAAAGAGGCTGTATACTTATCTAGTGATTACAACATCATTGATGGAGATCAAGCCCTTATAAGCAACAAAGGAGGGCTGCCTTCCAGCTCAAAATCGGCTGAGCCAATTGCTGCGTGCTCTGAGTCAGCCAGGCCGACTGCCTCTGTCACCTGCTCTGAGGCGGCTAGGCCGACTGCCTCTACAGCCTGCCCTGAGTCGACTAGGCTAACTACCCCTGCTGCTGTTGTGCCTGCTAGTGCCCAAGTCGGCCTAGCCGACTCCCAGTCGACTAACTTTCTCGGTTCCAGCAGCCGTCGATGCATCTTCGGATGATTCGGCACCTATTGTTGATCATTCTCTGGAGATAAAGAGCAACATCATTCAAATCAGGGACGTGCACTGCTCCAACATGATCAACAAGATAGAAAATACAAATATTTTGTTCAAATTCCAATCTGGTCATACTATATCAATTTCTGCATCTATTAGAGATATTCTTGCTAGTAGTTGTAAAAGGCCGATTGAGAATGACATAATATTTGTTGGTGATAAAAATAAATTCAGATCCTATCGGCCAACACATTGTGCCATATGGCAAGGCTGATGGTAGTAGTTCATCAAAGCTAAAGCTTCCCATAAGTAATTACAAAGGTGTGGCCGAATGGATTGATGTCAAATCTAATCCATTCGTTTGCCTAGCTCTAAAGCCGACTCTACAAAAGAATTGGATAAAGAAATCCAAGTACACCTTTGACTTTACTTTTTGTGATCATATCTTTGATATTTTGCTCGAGAATAAATTTATTAGAATCATTGATCACAATGCTTTGCCATCTATTTAAAACTTAGAAGAGCTTACATATTGTAAGTGGCATAATTCATTTGATCATAATACTTCTAATTGCAATGTGTTTCATCAGGTGATCCAATTGGCCATTGATAATGGACGATTGAGATTTTCTGAAACTCAACAAATGGACCAATTGGGTTCAATTGGTCTTGATGGCAAACAGGTTTCGAATCGGCTTGCATTAGCCGATTCACTCAAAGCTCAAGGCTTCAATGCCCAAGAGAGAGATGTAGAGCCCTCAAGTGGAGACAAGGTTGTTGTCCAAGAATTGTAAGTTGAAGAGTTCTAGAGGATAGCAAAGTTATCACAATTCTAGAAGACACTGGGGGGCAGGTGAAATCTCTCCAGCCAAAGCAAGGGCTGATTGATCCCATTGAGCAAGGGGAATCGGCTAAGGATCCTCCTTTGGAGCATGTCTGTCAAGATGGTGAAGAGGAGGACGATGCCCACAAAGTTGTTGGAGGTAAAGGCCGTGACAAGCAAAGAAGTAGAAGGCCGAAGCTCAGCTTCGAGGAACTTCTAGCTAAATATGAGAAGATAGCAGAAGCAAATGTCGTCAATCGGCCAAAGAAAGTCCAATCATCAAAATTACCTCCAAAGCACAAGTCTCAAGAGTGGAATTGGCAAGGAGATAGATCTCATACAGCCGCAACATATCCTCCTTTTGAGCAGCCAATTCCCATATTATATGGACCACAGCCCGTATATTTTCATCTTTATTCATCTTGGGGCTGGTTTGATCAAGAGACACATGTTCTATCATATTTTAGGCCACAATATGTAGAGTATGTAGCTCCTAGACATTCAGAGAGATCATCATCTTATAAGGACCGTTTTGATCAAAATCGGTCTAGAGCTCAACCAAAGAAGAAAGTGGTAAAACAGGTTTACCGCGTGAAGTGTGATGGCCGAAAGAGAAGAGTTAAGATCTAAGTTTAACTATCGAAAAGCCGATTACATTGCTGAAAAATCCGACTATTGATGGCAAAGAAGTGGGGAAATCACCTAATGAAGGTGTCAAATCTGAACAAAAGATGGTGAGTGCCCAAAATCGATAAAGATTTGCTGCTATCCAAAACAGAAATAAAACCGATATGCTCAATCGGTTTACCAAAGTGGCAAGAAAACAAGTTACAAAAGCTTAGTGCAGAGAAGCTAAAAAAGGCTTGGCATGGGTTCCCAAAGCAAGTATTCAAGCTCAGAAGGATGATGCTCAAGCAAGTGGTGCAACAAAAGCAAAGGGGAGAAGAAGATTCAAGAAACAATTGCCAAGTTGGAGGTTTGCACCAAATCATCAAAATCAGTGGTCATGGCATCATTCATACTCTCTGTCTATGCCTATGTGGAATTTATCCCCTGGTATGCATGGTTATCCCTTACCTCCTTATTTTGATCCTTGGTATGGATCTTTATATTTTGGAGGGTTACCAAATTACTTTGCTTATCGATGATCAAGAGTTAAAATATTTATTTCAATTGTGCATACTTTTGTGGATAAATTCATATGGCCGATATTTTGATATCGCCCTTAGTGTAAAAACATAGCCGATGAACGCTTGCCACTATCGTGCTATTAGAAAGGCCTCCATGGAATTTACTTTGATGACTTTCAGGCCCAGGGGACATGATATATATATTTTGATTTACTTTATGGATATGACAATATGGTTAATCGGCCTACAAATAAGGCTAAGGTGTTGGCATAATCATTATTTCTCACAATAGTGTTGTTTGAGACATCAATCCGATTAAAATTTTATTTGCACCAACATTTGAGCCGAATGTGAAGTTTTCTTATTCGGTGTGGCCATATTGCAATCCATGGGGTATGACATATTGAAGCCTTTGGTGATTTCTTGCTAAGTGGCACAGCAAGTTGCTGGTGAGTTTCAATGTTTAGAAGAATCACTAATAGTCTGTCTTGATGCTTGCCTTGATGTTATTGATTATTTTGCCGAATTTCGAATTCATCATATTCCAAGGCATGAAAATCAAAAGACTAACATGTTAGCTCAACAAGCATCTGGCTATGACGTCGGTGGGAGTAATTTTCATATACAAGAACAGCCGATGCATAAAAATTTTAATTTTTCTCTTGCACGTGCAGACCAGTAAGCTAAGACGACTTACCCAGTCAGCTCAGCCGATTGCTAGAGTCAGCCAAGCCGACTCCCCTGTGGCCAGCCCGGTCACTTCGCCCGAGAAGCTCCCAAATCGGCCCAACTTGACTTCTAGTGACGTTAGGGATGATTTAGAAGATTGGAGGACTCCCATGTTGAGATATCTACGTGATCCAAGTGCTAAAGTTGATAAAAGTGTTTGCAGAGTGCTTTCAAGTATGTGTTGCATAATGATGAACTCTATCGAAGAACCACCGAAGATTTATTGTTGAAGTACTTGGGATCTGATCAAGCAAGAGTGGCTATGGGAGAAGTATATGAAGGTATTTGTGATACGCATCAATCGGCCCTGAAGATGAAGTGGTTATTGCGTAGAGCCGGTTTCTATTGGCCTACTATGATGGCCGATTGCTTTCGTTACTACAAAGGATACGAAGAGTGCCAAAAGTTTAGAAATATTCAGCTTGTGTCTACTGTTATGCTCCATCTTATCATCAAACCATGGTCTTTTTGTGGTTGGGGGCTAGACTTCATTGACCAAATTCATCCCCCATCTTCCAAGGGACACCGATTTGTGTTGATTGCTACGGATTACTTTACTAAGTGGACCGAAGTGGTTCCTTTGAAGAATATGACACATAAGAAGGTGATTGAGTTCATTACCGAGCATATCATTCATAGATTCAGCATTCCCCAAACATTAACTACAAATCAAGGGACATCATTTATGTCCAAGGAAGTGAGGGATTTTGCCGAATTATATAAGATCAAGATGCTCAAGTCATCACCGTACTATGCTCAAGCTAATGGCCAGGCTGAGTCTAATAACAAGACTTTGATCAAGCTTATTAAGAAGAAGATTGAGGATAATCCAAGGAGGTGACATGAAGTTTTGTTTGAAGCTCTATGGGCACATCGCATATCAAGACATGGTGCCACTAAAGTTATTCCTTTTGAGCTGGTGTATGGTCAAGAAGCTGTGTTGCCTGTTGAAGTGAATTTGAATGTATATAGACTAGCAAAGCAAAATGATCTATCCGCTGTTATGTATCATGATATGATGATGGACAATATTGACGAGGTGATTGATAAAAAGATTGAAGGCTCTCAAGGAGATTGAGAAAAACAAAGCCCGTGTTGCCAAGGCATATAACAAGAAAGTCAAAAGCAAATCATTCTAAGTTGAAGAATTAGTGTGGAAAACCATACTACCAATTGGATCGAAGAGCAACAAGTTTGGCAAGTGGTCACCAAATTGGGAAGGTCCTTACAAAGTGGTCAAAGTTATATTCGGAAATTCATATGTGCTAGAGACATTGCAAGGTGAATGTCTTACGAGGGCATTCAACAGGAGGTACTTGAAAAAGTACTTTTCAAGTGTTTGGCAAGAAGCCTAGGTGCTCTCCAAACAATGGCCGATACATGTATCGCCCTTAGAACAAAAATGACCGATGTATACATCGCCCTTAGCCACTGAGCAGCCGATGAGATGGGTATCATCGCTGTTCGGTTTGTCTGGACAGGTGTTTTCAGGTTCATGCATCATTCACCTGAAAACAAGGGGCATATGTTGACAACCAAAATTGTCCATTTTGTGAAGTTGTCAAAATATAAAACGGACTTCACCATTGTGTTTCTCTCTTCAAGATAGTCAAAAAAAACATATATGAAACGCCTAATTCGGAGTCCGGATGAAGGAGTAAATTATCCTTTGACTTTGTGCGGAAATCAGAACTTCTGACCCCTTACCAGAACTTCTGAGTTTCGCATAGGGGTTCTGGCTTTGCGCAAACATCAGAACTTCTGATCCCCTACCAGAACTTCTGATTTCCACAGTCCGAATCAGGGAGAATCCAAACTCGATCCCAACTCTTTCAAACTCGTGGGAAACTTGTAGATTGAGTTCCCCCTCTATATATACAAGAGGATCATGGGCGATTGAGTTCCCATCTATCCAATCGATAAACAAATCAATCTACTACCTCTACTCCAACCCTTCTACCCTCTTCTTCAACCTCCATGTTGTTCATCCCTTGATCCACGACCAAGGATGGCGCCCTAGGCTTGCCGGCCGACCTAGGGCAACCCGACGACGTCCTTGCCCTGACAGGGTCCCTCCCAGGCGAGAGCTTCGATGTTTTCTTTGTTAGTTTGCCTGAAAATTAGCCAGTTCTTCGTCATGTTAGCACGTTGGTTATCCTTTGGTGGTTTGCTTGTAAACCTCTCCGTTCTTCACCGCGTAAGCGTGATATCCTCACTGCGTTCTTCGGTCCGTAGCGGCCCGGGCGTCCAAGGCCCTGTTGGTGTGTGATTCGGATCACTTCCGACGTCTACAATGCTATGCCATCATGTAATCAGCATATGGCATGGAGCGAGGTAGATTAACTCAAGTTATGGGGATTTGGATCTCACGTTACATGTTTAGTAAATGTGCATTTTGGGAGTTTGGAAAACATGGATGGTACCCAGAGCCAAGTTTAAGGACCAACTGTGTGTTTACTGTGCACTTATGCATGCATCAGTGTTTTACTCTGCACTTATGCATGCGTCAGTGCTTAACGAAAAATAGTAAGTAACGTAATTGCCACATGGACATGATATATTAGTGTAATATAAGCATCAGTAGCACTCGTCGGTTAGGACTTAGGAGTCGATTGATCGGTGTATATATCTCAGTGTCATCATCAAGCAATACAATTGTAATAATATAAGCAGAGAGACGGTGGAGCAGTTACCCTGGAGTTACTAATCAAATGAACCCTTGCCCTGCCACTTTCAGGCTTAATAAGCGTCGTCACTGCTCTCAAGTTGCATTCCTTGATCATCGTTCGCTTGCTTTTTGCTTATTTTAGCAAACAGCGAACTATCAACGTCACAGTCACAGGTCCAGCGTTTCGTCGCCTAGTTTTAATTTGTTGAGATTATATATATAATATGTTTCTAACTTCTTAATGCCATGATTAGTGGCAGAGAGAGCCGATACTTGCTGGCGATTAGCCTAGCAGTATCTGCTGCAGAATAAACTAGACTGATGTGTCGATTGATCCGTCCGCGTGGACCATTTCATATCTCTTTTCGGACGGCATCACGTGATGATACATATATATATGTATAGTCGCCATGGCGATGAGAAGTAAACTACTCTCTATCCTTGGCTTCCCGGCTGATATAGGACAAGAAGCGCATCATATCATATATAGTACTATAAGGCAACATAGTTCTATTTACACACATATATATCTTCTCCAAGCATTATTATGTCAACTGCTCCGTCAAGCTGTAATAATTTTAACAGTGTCAGAAGATTATTCTCATTTCCTTTTCGTTTTGACAGCTGGAAGAGAGTGAAGGCGAAATTATGTATTAACCAGGTAGTAGTGTATATATATCAGTATATGTGTGAACATTTCACTTGGACATCCAGTCCTGCATGCAGCACGGTGGCACCATGAGGGCCACTAGCTAGCTCAACATCAAAGGTGCATGAACTACATTAATTCATCCACACAAATCATGTCCAATTGTGTCTAAGCTAGCCTTTTGATTGATACCGATGTTGATCAACAGCAAGGCCGCCCACCTACTCCTCCAACTAGAAACACTAGAGAAATGCTTTTAATTAGTTTTTAATAAGCTCAATTATTTGCTAAACTAGACACAGTTGGGCACTTGTTTATGTCAAGAAATTGCTCCCTGCGTTTCAAGAAAAATCAACTTCTAGCTAGAGTTGTCCTAAATCAAATTATTTTAAGTTTGATTAAATTTATAAAAAAACATCAAAATTTATCACACCAAATTAGTATTACTAGATACACAGTGTCGTAAAAATATTTTCATAATATACTTATTGAGTGTCATAAATGTTGTCCTCTCTACAAATTAAGTTGGTTAAACTACTCAAGATAGTTTGATTTAGGATGACTCGGCTAGTAGTTGATTTATTTTTGGACGGAGAAGCAGTTGGTAAAAATCTCCTGTCATCAGCGGTGTGACATTAATAATTACAATTATTACATTGTATAAAAAATGTACATATTCCCTGACGGCCAGATATTTACGATGTTCAAGGCAGGCACAACTAGCGTATAGTAGTGCGATTTGATCCACCACCCCTGCTCGCGTTTGTCACCGTACCATTGCGTCAATTTGATATTAATTAATATAAGTAACTCCACAAAAGTTTGCAACTAGTCTAGGTAGCAGGTATTGCTTACAACAGATGTGATCAAATGCATTTTAGAGTAGAAGCAAATTGGCATTAGTAAATGCAACAGGTGCAAAAGGCGCCTAGAGAGGGGCATCGATATCTGCACACCAAGTATGGTTGCCAAGGGAATGAATCGTTGGCCATTTTTAATATATCTCCGTTCCAAATTTTAAGTCATTCTAGCTTTTTTTAGATACATACTTTTTGCTATTGCAACTAAAATATATGTTATATCTACATGCATGTATATAGTAAAAGCTATATAGCTAATGACTTACAATTTAAAACAAATAGAGTATCATATATTTTTGCATTTGAGAAACTATGAAGTTTAAAAATAAACTTTCATAAAACTGAACTGTTCTGCTTTAGCTATGCCTAGAATGCATTAGAACAGTGCACTGAGATGGCTGGTTGCAAATAAGGTGAATTTTCAAAACAGAAAGCATTATAGGAAATTGGTAAATAACGATTAGAAAAAGGTGGAGTGGTTCAAAAAACGAATCATAAGTTGTCAACTTAACATTGATAAAAGCTTCTCTATGCACCGTGCACATGGGTTACATGGGCACTGATGAAGTTTGTCGTGGGTTGTTGTACTACGGGTTGCGTAGTTGATCAATGGGTTGCCCCTACCTCCCCTTATATCGTCCAGGGGGTTAAGGTTACAGATGAAATGTCGATCTATCTATATTGAGGGTTTCCTAGTTTGTTACAAGAGAATTAATCTAGTCGGGCCTGAGTGGATTGCCTTGATCTGCTTGGTTTCTAAGCATATCTAGTTGATGTCTTGTCTTCCAAGTAGTCAATATATCCTGTCCGGTTTGGGTCTTCACCTTGGCAGGCACGATCCATCCATTCCAGTTCGTGTTGATTTCCCGCAGCGAGGGTACCTGTTGAGTGTCAAACATAGACGTAGATCAAACTTGTGGATTAACTCCATAATAGTCCGATTAACCCCCTTACTGTTTCCCAAATCAGCTAGACGGCTTGGGGGCTACACCAATCGGGTGCGCTCACACGCACCCTCTGGCCAGTCGATAAATGGCCTGGAGGGACAAGGGGGCCCACTTCGGGAGAAGCCCCAGCACCAAGGGGATAAGCCAAGAGGCTGAGTCCCCGCTCGGATCGGCCTCCTCCGAGGGCTCGGCCAGGCTAAAGTGGTCCCCGACTTAGGGAGGGTGACTAACGAGCAAGCGCCGCCATGATCTTAGCTCAGGCCAGGTTCCAACCCCGACCGACTCCTTGAATATCCCCTAGAATATGTTAGGCATCTGGAGCCTGACACACGGGCAGAGCAGCAGGGCGTCAGGCCCTTTCGAGGGTCTTTTTTCTCTAGTCCCACGAGGTTGTGTCACCAGTTTTGACGTAGGGTCACGCCCGGGGCGTGACGTGTCGCGACACGAGAACCAAAGTTGTAGATCTCGAAAAGTTATAAAACTTTGTAAATATTCATTTTAAAATTAGATGTACATAAAATGGCTAGGTCAAATGTCTCATTTGGACACAGGTGTCTTATAGGTGGAGTGGTCAGGGGACGAACATACGAAGCAGGAGGTCGGGGTTCGAGCGCCGGTGGCCGTGAAGCGTGCGTTTTTCGCGCAAAAAAAATCGCGTGACTTCGCGCGACCGTGTGGCTATCCAGTGGAGTCTCTTCCTCCCTATTTTTTCAGCCATTTTTGGGTTTTCTGGAAACCGAATCGGCAGTGATGTGAATCCCCCCATCACTGCCGGTTTGCCTACATTGGTTCAAAATCCAGCGGTGAAGGGGATTTTGATCCGACACTGATTTAAAGATCTAGGGTAGTGATATACTGACATTCTCCACCGAATTTCTCTCGGCGGAGGGACCTTATAGGTGCCAAGTTAGCAGCATGGAATGAGCTTTAGATCAATCTGTCATCGAATAGTCAACGTTCATCGTCAGTAGAACTCCAACTCATGAGCTTAATCACACATCATCAGTATTTTCATACTATATGTTTTCTATTCTTGCTTGTGTTCTTTATTCGCATGCAAGGATTAACCTTCGTGGAGAGGTCAATTGAATGGTGCACGATTAATAATTAATTAACCAGGGGAGAAGGGGTGTTGCGATTGTAAGGTTCATGTTTTTGTGATCGGAAGCCGAATCGTGTGTGTAAGTTTTCACCAAATCAAGAGTTACCGCCTTGACCTAACGAAAGATCGGGCACTCCCATTCCCATCACCTTTGTACTGTACAGTACACTTGTTAGCCCACATTACTGACGTTTGACAGTTATATATACTACAAACATCTGGGGCGTCATCCTAGCTAAAACCGTGCATGCATGAGCATGATGCATGTAATAAAGGGTCGTCATCTCACTAGACTAGACTGTAGGCAGTAGCTAGTCCAGCTGCCGATGGTTTACAGGCCGGCGGAAAGCTCTTTTGTCACTGAACATTGCATTGGCAAGCTAAGCGAGCGATGACAGCCGCTCGCTCATATCTTACCTATAGCTAGCTCCGTGATTGAACCGATCATGATGCTGAATCAACGCGACGATCATCATGTCGTCGTAAACAAAGCCTCTAGCTAACTGGTGACAGTACTGAATGAATTGTCACACGTCGCATGCATATATAATAACTAAATATATATGGCCGGCATTGTATTGGACACACCACACACTAGCTCCTCCTTGTATAGTATAGCTACTACAATAGATATATAGCTGCGAGACCGTTTGAGATCGCGTTGCATTGAGAGAAATGTTGCAGTGATCCACGCATGCAGTCGATCGCTACTATATATCTGTGCTTGACCGCCTACAAATTTGGAGACATTCAGAACTTATTATTCTCTCCCTGCATGCTTTTTCTAAAGCCTATGGCTACACTACTACACCATAACACATATGGCACTGCGCTCGCTGTCCACACATTACTCCTCGTGTCATTTCCTACTCACTTTATTAACCATCGTCTATATATCTGCTTTATCATTAACAAACATGCATGCATGACGGGGCTAGCTAATAATAATAGATCCATAGATATCATCGTCGTCTATATGTGTATGTTGATCAGTTCCATCGGGATCATGTGCACTTAGCTAGCTAGCTAGCTAGCACTACTGCACTCAGGCAGATCGATATATATGTGGAAAGAAAGAAAGAAAAAAAAGATAGGCAGACCGGGAGAGCTGCGGGCTAATTAATCTGCTATATACTCCTATATGTTGCGTCAGTTTCAGACGAACGATTTCAGTGCATGCATCGTCACACATCAGGCCGCCGGGCTGACAGGCATATTACTCCTGAGTCCTGATGATATATACACTACCCACACCCACCACTCCTTTTTCTGGGAACCTCTCCAACCTCTTATTTGCATGGCTGCAGGGCGACGTGATGGATTACATTGCTTGGCCGGCCAGTTGGCCCCCGTCTTTCTGTGTAGCGTACTACTAGCGTAGCTGTTCATGAAAAAGAAAGATCAGAAATCGTTCGTTTCGTTTCGTTCGATTGGGAGGACGCTAAAGATGGGCTGTGGTACAGTGATCTCAAGATTGATATAATTACACAAATGTTAGTTTTAAATTATCTAAGTTTGAAAATCAATTTCTTTGAATTTTCAAACGACAAAGCTTTGGTCCTTTGATTAAAAAAAACAAAATTTTGGTCCTCTAAACAATCTCAAATAAAAAATTTATCAACTACAAAGTTATGGATCATGTTAAGAGCTACAACTTTATTGTAGACCACGTCAATAGCAAAGGTCATTTGAAAAAATAAAAATAAAAATTCAAAATTAGAGAACTCAGAATAATAATTTGGGTCTCTACACGATATTAAAAAAAAGTTATCAACTATAAAGTTGTAAATCTTACTGGAAACTATAACCTTGTTATAGACTATGTCAACATCCGAGGCCATTTGAAAAAATAAAAAAAAATCTGGTAACTTAATTAAAACAAATATTTCAGCCTCTAAAATACATTAAATAAAAATTTTATCAACCACAAAGTTATAGATCATGTCGAGTTCTATAACTTTGATATAAACTTTGTATTCATATGATTTCTTATGAAAAAAGCTATTCTTTTTTATATAAGATAAAGAGAGAGTCCAAATGACAGGTGGGCTCCATTGCCAAATCAACAAACCACACAAGAAACCACTTTGAAATGGTAAAGGGAGATATTTTATCTAGTTTTAAAAGTTAAGGTGTGTATGTTGTCTGATATTGAAGTTTTCAAATTCAGCAACTAGTTCTGGGTGAATCGAACCTTATTTACTCCAAAAAGAATCCAATTGTAGGTATGAATAATCTAGACACATGCTTGTCCAGATTCATAGAAGAATTGCAATATTTTTTGGGTAGAGGAAGTATGTGTTATCATTGTTGCATTAGACCTCCGTGGAACTTTTTAATATGTGTTTGGGTGTTTCTGATTATTGTGTGAATTTATAGGAATTATCTTTTTCTGTAGGTCTCATGAGGATTAAAATGGATGCTCTGTTGAAGGTCTCCAATTATTAATATTAAGATAGAATGATCAAGAGCGCTTGCTTATTTGTCATAGTCCTATTTAGAAAGATGTCTCAGTTCGTCACAGGTGCGTGCGTGTTTGTTGAAAGGGGGATGGTTCAAAAATCCCCACAAGGCGCCGCACAAGACTTAGGGAGAGAATGAAAGCATAAGGCTAGTGCTTATCTACTTAGGATACCTATCTAGAGTAGTTAGTGGCTGCTGTGTCAGCCCTTATCCTTATCTTATCTTGTTTTAGCATCAAGCATCTACTTTAGCATCTTTAGGATATGTTGTAAACCTTCCTTGAGAACCCAGTAAGCAGTCCTATATGTATCTCCAACCTGTCATATTTTGGCAAGGCTAATGAAATAGAAAATTCAGCCCTAAAACCTGTGATTTGTCTCTAACAAATGGTATCAAAAGCCTAAGTTCATCTGGGTTCTTCCTTACCCCATCCCAATCTGTCACCATGTCCTACCGCAGCCACTCCCTCTCCTCCCAATCCTCTGTCGAGTCTGCTACCTCCGCCAGGCGACGCCGGCAGGCAGCTGTGCGCGGGCAGCGTGAGCGGGCGGCAGCAGCGCGGGAGCGTGCAGCGGCTCGGGATGCGTGCGACGCGGAGTTGGAGGCGGTGGAGAGATGGCAGTGGGAGGCGGCGGACTAGGCAGAGGCAGCTGCTCGAGCGGAGTGGCTCGCGGCTGCTGAGCTTGCGGTCGAGCAGGCCGCGGAAACGGCCAGACAGGCCGCGGCTGCTGCTGCGGCTCTACGGCGGACAGGATGCGGGCCTTCAACAGACGCGGCGAACGGGATGCGGGTGGCTTCGATGGCACGGACGCGGGTGCGCGAGCCGCGCGTACGGACGCGGAAGGCATCGGCTTAGGTGGACGCACGTGGGACCCTCGGATCGAGCACGAGCTGGAGATGTAGCGGGACCGGGAGCGCGCGGCGCACGATCGGGCCATGCGGGACTTCCAGCGCGACCAGCGTGGACGCGGCTTCGACGCACGTGACCCTGGCAGACGCGGCCCGGCGGATGCGACCTGGACGACTGGCACTTCGACGACGACAGGGAGCATGGCGGACGAGATGCTGGCGCGGAGCCCTCGCAGGCGGCGTGCCTCCCCTCCCCCGGACCGGCGTCAAGGTCGTCGTGGTCGGCCCGACTCTCCTCCTCCCGTGCAGACCGTCTTCAAGGACGCCGGTGTCGGCGGAGGATGGCCCATGCTCACCCAGACCAACTACGCTGAGTGGTCCATGGTGATGAAGGTGAAGATGTAGGCGCGGCGCATGTGGGACGCGGTACGGTACAGCGACGCCGACTTTGACGAGGATCGGCGGGCGCTGGAGGCGCTTCTCGCTGCTATTCTGACAGAGATGCACTCCTCCCTCGTGAACAAGCGGACCGCCAAGGACGCCTAGGATGCCATCACCGCGGCGCGCATTGGCAGCGACCGCGCCCGCAGGTCCACGCTTCAGAAGCTGCGTCAGGAGTGGGAGAACCTGGCTTTCAAGCCGGGTGAGGACATCGACGACTTCGCTCTCCGCCTCAACACCCTGATGCAGCAGCTGGCGTGGTATGGCGATGACAACATCGACGAGGAGAGAGCTATCGAGAAGTTCCTCCGCGTCGTCCCCAAGAAGTACTCGCAGGTCGCCACCGCCATCGAGATGTTGTTGGACTTCTCCGAGCTGTCGATCGAGGAGGTGACGGGTCACCTCAAGGCCATCGACAACCATGAGCAGCTACCTCCATCAGAGCCGGTCACCATTGGTGGCAAGCTTCTCTTCACGGAGGAGTAGTGGCTCGCCCGCCAGCGAGAGCGGAAGAAGGGGGAGGCCTCGGGCTCTTCGGCTTCGGGTTCGTCGAGCAGCCGCAAGCGGGACAAGGCGTGTGGTGGCACTCCTGGCGGCACCGATGGCGAGCGCAAGGCTACCCACGACGACACCTGCAACAACTGCGGGAGGACCAGCCACTGGGCCAAGGACTACCGGCAGGCGAAGCGTGGCGGTCAGGCACACGTCGTGCAAGCGCAGGAGGGTGACAAGGCGGCTCTATTCTTTGTACAAGGGAGCATCGAGCCGCACTCCCCTCCCACACCGGCCGCCACCGCGCTCCTCCACCTCGACGAGCACGGGCCCACGTCTTCCTTAGCAACGGGTCCGGCGGTGACAAGATCGACGGGTGGTGCCTCAACACCGGCGCCACTCAACACATGACTGGGAGGCGGGAGTTCTTCTACGAGCTCAACTCCAGCGTTCGAGGCTCCATCAAGTTTGGGGACGCCTCTGCCGTGGAGATCAAGGGCATCGGCTCCATCGTCTTCACCGCCAAGACCGGCGAGCACCGGCTGCTCATCGGCGTCTACAACATCCCCACGCTGAGGAACTCCATCATCAGCTTGGGACAGCTGGATGAAAATGGCTTGAGCGTGGAGATTGAGCACGGGGTCCTGCAGATCTGGGATCACCATCGTCACCTTCTCGCCAAGGTGAACAAAGGCGCCAACCACCTCTACATCCTCCATGTACAGGTGGCGCAGCCCGTGCGTCTTGCAGCCCGTCGCGACGACAACGCCTGGCGGTGGCACGAGTGCTTTGGGCACCTCAACTTCGAGGCCCTAAAGTAGCTCGGCAACAAGGAGATGGCGCAGGGCATGCCGCGAGTCAAGCACATGGAGCAGTTCTGCGACACCTGCATCCTCACCAAGCAGCGGCGGCTCCCCTTCCCTCGCCAGGCGAGCTTCCGCGCCAAGGAGAAGCTAGAGCTCGTGCCCGGCGACCTCTGTGGTCCTGTGACACCGGCCACACTTGGAGGATGACGCTTCTTCCTGCTTCTCGTCGATGACGTGTCCCACTACATGTGGGCGGTCCTGCTTGACACCAAGGCGGCGGCTGCGGACGCCATCAAGCACCATCAAGCTGCCGCGGAGAAGGAGTGCGGCCGCAAGCTTCGGGTGCTATGCACCGACAACGGTGGCAAGTTCATGGTGGCTGAGTTCATGGCGTACTGCGCCAACGAGGGTATCTAGCACCACTTCTCTGCGTCGTACACCCCGCAGCAGAACAACATCGTTGAGTGCTGCAACCAGACCGTGGTGGCCACCGCCCGTTCCCTCCTCAAGCAGAGAGGGATGCCAGCAATCTACTGGGGAGAGGCGGCGATGACTGCCGTCCATCTCCTCAACCGCTCGCCCACCAAGGCCCTTGACAGCAAGACGCCGTATGGTTGTAATAACTAAACTTAAGGTTTGTAAGGTTTGGAACAAATGGTTTGTAAATTATGATATGTAAGACTTCCGCACTTTTACTCTGATGTAATTTGTTATATAAACTGTTGTAATACTGCAATGCCTTTGTAATGTGATCCTGCTTGAAAAATCGTGGATGATTCATCCGAGGACACCCGACAGACTTCTTAAGTTCTATGGTGCACATGCATAGCCGTCAGAGGTCTTTGAGACAATGACAGGTGCATGTGGGTCATATTATTTAGGAGGTTCTGCCACACTGTCCAATGATGAGGACCGCGTCGACACCTACCATGACAGCGTGCCTCTACGCTACCGCACCTTGGACAACATCCTCGGCGATCAGCCTGTCCCTGAGATGGTGGTGCATGACTTCGAGGTGGAGCTACACCTGACACACGAGGACAGTGAGCCTCGCTCCTTCTCTGAGGCGGAGGGAGACCCAGCATGGCGCGCCGTGATGCAGCAGGAGATGGACGCGGTCGAGCGGAACCGGACATGGGAGCTGGCGGATCTTCCTACCGACCACCGCACCATCACCCTTAAGTGGGTCTACAAGCTCAAGAAAGATGAGGTCGGGGCGGTGATCAAGTACAAGGCGCGTCTGGTGGCGCACGGGTTCGTCCATCAGGAGGGAGTCGACTTCGACGACGCCTTCACGCCCGCCGCGCGGATGGAGTCCGTTTGTCTCCTCCTCACGCTGGCGGCCCAGGAGGGATGACGTGTGCACCACATGAACGTCAAGTCTGCCTTCCTCAACGGTGACCTGAAGGAGGAGGTCTACGTCCACCAGCTGCCGGGATTCGTCATCCCCGGCAAGGAGAACAAGGTATCCACCTATGCAAGGCCCTCTACGGCTTGCGGCAGGCGCCACGAGCATGAAACGCCAAGCTGGACTCCACTCTCAAGCAAATGGGGTTCGAGCAGAATCCTCACGAGGCTGCTGTCTACCGGCGGGGCAAGGATGACAATACCCTATTGGTAGGTGTCTACGTCGACGACTTGGTGATCACCGGCACCAAGGAGGCCAAGGTGAAGGTGTTCAAGGAGGAGATGAAGGCCACCTTCCAGATGAGCGACTTGGGCCTCCTCTCCCTCTACCTAGGGATCGAGGTCCACCAGGACAGCTCCGGTATCTCCCTTCACCAGACTGCCTACGCCAAGCGCATCGTCGAGTTGGGCGGGCTCATCGGCTGCAACCCAGCGTACACTCCCATGGAAGAGAGGTTGAAGCTGAGCCGTGACAGCACGCCCAAGGAGGTCGACGCCACGTAGTACGGGCGCGTTGTAGGTAGCCTTCGCTACCTCGTTCACATGCGTCCGAACTTGGCCTTCGTTGTTGGCTACGTCAGTCGGTTCATGCAGCGACCGACGACAGAGCACCAGCAGGCTGTCAAGAGGATCATTCGCTACGTCGAGGGCACCGTTGACTACGTCTTGCACTACCCGAGGTGTCCCGATGCGGAGCACTTCATCGGGTACAGCGACAGCGACCTCGCCGGCGACATCGATACAAGCAAGAGCACCAGTGGGACGCTATTCTTCCTCGGCAAGTGTCTGATCAGCTGGCAGTCGGTCAAGCAGCAAGTGGTGGCTCTGTCCAGTTGCGAGGCGGAGTACATTGCTGCCACAACCGCTTCGACTCAAGCTCTCTGGTTGGCTCGGCTACTGGGCGATCTCCTGGGCAGAGACGCAGAAGCACTGGAGCTCAGAGTGGACATCAAGTCCTCCTTGGCCTTGGCGAAGAACCCCGTCTTCCATGAGCGCAGCAAGCATATCCGCATCAAGTACCACTTCATCAGGAGCTGCTTAGATGAGGTGAGCATCAAGGCCGGCTACATCAACACCCAGGATCAGCTCGCCGACCTTCTCACCAAGTCCCTTGGGCGGATCAAGTTCCAGGAGCTTCGCGCCAGGATTGGGATGGTTCAAAAATCCCCACAAGGCGCCGCACAAGACTTAGGGAGAGAATGAAAGCATAAGGCTAGTGCTTATCTACTTAAGATACCTATCTATAGTAGTTAGTGGCTGCTATGTCAGCCCTTATCCTTATCTTATCTTGCTTTAGCATCAAGCATCTACTTTAGCATATTTAGGATATGTTGTAAAAACTTTTTTGAGAACCAAGTAAGCAGTCATATATGTATCCCCAACCTGCTATATTTTGGCAAGGCTAATGAAATATAAAATTCAGCCCTAAAACCTGTGATTTGTCTCCAACATTTATTAGTATACATTCTTAATTGCTACAATTGCATAAACCAGTCCGCACCATGGCACTTTAAGATATCGAGTGTGTCTAAATTACATCATGACAGCTGGATAGTTACGGGTGATGATAACTAGAGTATCCAAAATCAATTACTGAGAAAAAAAAATCCTTTAAGAGCATCTTCAAGAGTACAAAAAAAAATTCTCATAATTATTAAGTTTTTTCAAGTCACCAAAAAGTATTAGGAGCACTAAAGAAGGGTTTTTCCAACGGTTTCCAAAAACACCACTCCTAAAACATTAAAAAAAAAAGACCACGGCAAACTTTCATGGCGGCACGGGTTTTTTTTGCCGGAGATCGCGCCTGCGCGTGCATCCACGTCGTGGCCGCCCCGAGCACTCCACGGCCGACGCTCGTGAGGGACGTGAGCTAGCGGTCAACGCAGCACAAGAGGCAAGAAAAAGCACATCAAGAACGTACGTGTTCTACCTCCGATGGCAGCGCTACTCCTCGTTGCGGCGGCGGCAGCACCGCAGCAGCGGCGTCCGCCGGGAGCTTCGGCTGGTTGGCGCGCTGGTCCTCCGTGGGAGCCGAGTTGGTCACTTCCGCTATGGCCTATTGGAGTGCACGGAGGAGTCGTCCTCGAGGGCCGAGAAGGCAGTTGACGGAGGCTGAATCGGTAGAGATCCCACTCGGGATGCTGCCGTTGAGGGCGTTGACCAACAGGGAGCCGAGCGAGAGGATACGCGGACGTCGAATCTGCGGATCTTTGCGCGCGGTGGAGGGATTTTTTCCGAGCGTTAAAAAGATTGGGAGGGGGTAATGAGGGAAGGTTGTTGGAGATAAGTTTTTTTTTAATCTTACAAAAATTAAAGATTGGAAGATTGTTTCGAAAACTCTTGGAAATGTTTACAGGGGATTACGGGTGCTGAAAGTCCACCTTGCCCCCATCGATTATCCAACTTGCTAAATGATAAAGGATAAAATAGGGATATCTCGCTTTAACCAACCATAACCAATCGTCATGCCAACGGATGCTAGACTAGCTAGTCAAGCACTCCGAGTGGCACCCTCGCGGCCTGGGTTCGATCCCCACAGGGGCAAATTGCAGTGCCAGAGGTAAAAAAAAATCCCCTCGTTTGCCCCGTGTTAATCAAAGCACATGTTTGTGGCACCAGACAACTCACAGGGTAATGGGCCCCTGTGTGCGGGCAGGGTACGAGGTTCGGGAGTTTTCTCGGACTGGGTGAGGAGCCCTCTACCTTAATGCGAATGCTCGGTGGCGCATGCTATCATCCCGCTGTCTGAGTTTTTTTAACCAATTGTCATAATCCATAAGACCCAAACACTCTAGTTATTATAACCCATAATCATGAGTATAATAATTCTATGCATAATGCAAATTATAATAATCGAGATGTCATCCAAACAGAGCCCAAATGTTTGTAGTCATTATGATGGTCCATGTGAAGACATCGTTGAAGACCTTTAATTAGTAATATAATATTAAAATAAAACGGCCGAGGGTGCTTGTTTAATTTGTTTGTTATGGTCATTTATATTCGTACATATATAGATGTTTCGGTGTGTGTGCATGCGGCAGTGGTGCCGGTGTATTTTACTATATACTTTATTAAAGTTAAAGAAGTTTAGCTTAGAACAAAGTCCAAATGATTAATCATAATAAGGTAAGAATTGACACAAAAATGCAAACTAAGAATAGCTCCACTGGTTGGTTTCTTTTGATGTAATTTGTCCGTCCATTTTCAATTTCTTGACTTTACGTGAATGATCGTATTTTACTAAATTTATTTTAAAATTTAGTGCTGGTGTTGTTGTTCTTTACGTGGTAGGTAGCGTTCCGGTCGGCAGCTTTATACTACTGTGACTGAGACTGACGAGTAAAAAAAAGGTTGGCGCAAAAATGCTCAGCGAGGCGAAGGTCGCGCACGCATTTGAATTGAGTCGTCAAGCCCGTGGACATATGAGGTCCAAGAAGGTTGGGCCTTATTAGGACGTCGACTCAATCTACAAGCAGGCCAAGCCCATCTTGTCAGTACAAGGCCTTGTTACAACTTGTTACTGTAGTATAATACTAGTTTCCTTTTTTTTCTTTTCCTTTTTGACTTGATGCGTGGCTACAAGGAAAGAGCAAGCAAAAGAGAATGGGATCATTCATTCGCGGGCTAGCCATCTCCAACAGTTTGGTAAAAATCGCTTGCCAAATTTTGTGATTTGGCAACTCCCTAAAATATATACCAAGTGAAATAATAGTCCATCTCCAATAGTTTGCTATTTTGACTTGTCAGAATTAAAAAAACAGGCCAACATCCTAACTACCGTACGTATGTCGTTCCTGCGTCCGTCTCCTCGCGGCATATTTGCGTGAGGCGCCGTCGAGGTCTTCATCGCGTGCGTCAGGGCGACGCCGCCGTCCATCCCTCGATCGCCGGCCATCTCCTCCACGAAGCAGGTCATGGGGGGAAACACGTACAGGACAGAGATCAGTGTTGTCCCATCTGCCAGCAATTCATATAGGAGATTTGCCGGCCACCATGATTCAGTTCAAAGTACGCCAGCTGAAGTTCAGGCAACAGTGCCATGAACGTAGACAGAGACAGGCACAAGGAGCTACAAACTCTCTGCCGAAGTGAAAATTCAGAGGAAGGGAGGGAGCAGAAAGCGAGCCCTGCTTGGCTGCCTGCCTGACGAAAAACGGCTTAGCTGAAGCAACGCTGACCATCTTAGTGTGTGTCCATCAGATTAAAGAATAAATACTGAGTAGATCTGAAGATATTTTTACCACATCAATCCATCACGCGAAGAAAAAGAGGCACCATGACGAAAATATCTATCTGACTAGGATCTGAAGATATTTTTACCCCAGTTGCAGCAGGCAAGGTCCATGCTTATCGTCTATCCAACAGCGGCCAACGGCGCTAATCATCAGAACCAATCTCAGACGGCAGGAAGGAAGGACGAAGATCGGAAGGAAGGACGAAGATCGACGGGAATAGATGAAGAAGGACGACGTACCTGATCGGAATAACCTCAGACGGCAGCCCTGACGATCTTCTCGTCGACGGCCGATGGGGTTCGAGCGTGTTCTTCTCGTCACGACGGCATCCGATGGGGGCGGTCGGGTCTGCTCCTCGCGATACGAAGGACATCTAGCGCGGGGTAGAACGAGATATGTGGAGGCGCGGGAGAGGGATCGCGGAAGTTTCCACGCCCGCGCGGGAAGGCAGACGGGGCGCGCGGGAGAGGGATCGGGAGTGCGATACGCGCGCGGAGAGGAAATTTAGCAAGCTTCTGGAGATGGCAAACACGTTTACCAAACTGTTGGAGAGGGAATTTTGATGTTTTACCAAATTATTAAGGATGACAACCTTGTTTACCAAACTGTTGGAGATGCTCTAATATACACAGGTGTACATAACATAATGCTTACCGTACACTGCAATAATCAACATGTACGTACATAGATGTAATGTAGTAGAGGTTTGCTTGAATTGAAGGAGGTTGGTGGCATTATATATTGCTTGGAAACTAAAATAAAGAAAGGCCGGAGCAGAGGCTGTGCAGTTGAGCCCAAGGCGAGGCAACGCAGACGCATGCAACTAAGACGAGATTGGAGATGGACAGGAGATGGGAATGGGATCCTTTTATTCCTTAGCTCGCCTATGTGAATCACACATTCACACATGCACATCCAACAACCATCCAGGAGGAGGAGGAGGACGATATTATAGTATATGTTGGGAGACGCCGACAGTCCAACGCCTGCGGCCTGCCTCATCTATGATCAGCCGAGCAGGAGGGCAGTCACGAAAGTCCTCGAATGACGACCCCCCCCCCCCCCCCCCCCCCCCCCCCCCCCCCCCCCCCCAGCAGGTCGTTGCGTTGCACGGTTGCGCCCCCAACGTTCGGCAGCCGGCCGCCGATTCAGCGAATCACAACACGTCCATGCAAAGGCCGGCTCTGTGTAGTACTTGTTCATGGCTTTAATTTACTTCCCTAGAAAATATTTTCCAAAACAAAAAACAAAATAATCCCAAGAGAACGTTCAATTAGTATTACTTTTCCACTTAGTATTATTACCAATAAAAGGTGCATTATTGATTAATTAAATAGATTATTAAGCAGCGACGACCAAGCAGGTCCGTGTCCAACCGGCGGGATGAAAAAACCTGTACCCTTTTTTTACCCAAAGGATCTGTCGTGTGCCCAAACACGCTTAGCTTGATCGACCAAGGAAGAATGCATATATATATATATATATATATATATATATATATATATATATATATATATATATATATATATATATATATATATATATATATATATATATATATATATATATATATATATATATATATAGCGCACATCACTTGACCATCGCTCCAAAATTATCCAAGATGTTGTTCGCATCTCAATCTCATATGTGATGAGGTTGGCCTCCCCTAGGGGCTAGGGCAGTGCCAAAGCTAGCTGATGCATGCAGGTACTGCATGATTTCTTGATGAACCCTCCCATATACTTGCAAATGAAAAGAAGCCACATATTGCATGCTAAGATTCTTGGGCCACCCGAAGGTGCTCAGGGTCGCAACGAAGTGAGAGGGATTGGCTCATGGCAAAGTTAGTCAGTATTGCTTAGTATAATGCCAGTCTCAATGAGATTTCATCCGAGTTTTATGAACATTAATTATGCTAATGTTGCACCATATTAATGAAGAGATAGATGATAAGAGTTTTATGGGAGTAGAGAGAGTTTCATGGAGATAAAACTCTTCTCCACTGTTTCTAAAATCTGGATGTGTTAGAAACAGTGACATGAAATCCCCACTGGGACTGGCCTAAGATTCTTTTAATGACACTATTAACCTTACTTATGAGGAAATTATTGTTTTCCGTTCATGCATGTGTGCTTGATGCCAGTAGAAGTAATCATTGGGGGAAGGGGGGGGTGTATCATGTTGCTTGCCCACAAATGGATTTATCCGAGTCGCTTGCTGCCTCTGATAGTCTGATTAAGGACACGTAAGCATGCAGACAGGCAGACAGCAGCATCATACTATATATCGCGCGGAAGAATAAAAAAAACTGCGTAATTAGTTCGCAAATTTTTTAAATAGTATTGTAGCACTTTCGTTGTTATTTGGCAATTAGTGTCCAATCATGGTCTAATTAGGCTTAAAAGATTTGTCTCGTGAATTTTATCTAAACTGTGTAATTAGTTTTTTTTTATCTATATTTAATGCTTTATGCATGCGTCTAAAGATTCGATGTGACGGGAAATCTTAAAAATTTTAAAAACTAAACGGGCCCAAGGCAACACGGATTACTAAACCCTGGCCCATTAATGCATGGTTTAATTGTGGCCTATGATTTGTTTGCCCTTCCTCCCTGCTAGGAGTACTCTGCTAGTGCTACATCACCACTTTCCCTGCCTGTCTCTACTCTCTCTATATATATGGGTTAGCTTAGCTATATATAATGTTCTTCCCATAGAAATCACACTGCACATGTGTGACAGTGACACTCTACTTGCTGCAACATCCGGCAGAAACACTATGATACTTCCATGCCTACAAACACTTAGGGTCTGATGGATTTGCTTATACGAGCCTTACCTTATGCATCATAACCTAGACACAGTGTGTTTTAGTATTTGGTTGTTTTACATAGGTAAATATTATTTGATAAAATTATATTTGGTTGCTTACATTTTGTTGTATGTAGTCACCTCTATGTACTAGTCGAGCTCTCATGTTTCTAGTCGGTATGGAGAATGTGTAAATATTTTATTTTTTTATGCACATCAACTTATGCAAATCTACATTGTCTAACATGACCAAATCTAATGTACTAGATAATGCAACATTACCAAACACAAGCAAACCTCACTGCATAAGAGTCAGACCCTTAAAGACGGTTTGGTAGTACTTCTTTTGGCTCTAGCTACTCCGAATGGGGCGAAGTCGGCAGGGGCGGGTTTTTGGTGGTGGTGGACTGGTGGGGGGTGCTGCCGGGGCTACAGCCCTGGTCGTGGACAAAAAAATTGGGAACATGTCTTCAGACCTAGCCCAACAACCTCTCTCCACATCCCAATAACTCGCAACCTGTTGACATCATTTTTTTAGCACGTGTCAAGATGGTCAGGAAGGGCTAATCAGCAGAGGAAAGATTATTGTGTAGATTGATAGATGATGAAAATGAGTTTGCTTATGAGTGGTAGCGGCGTATGGGTTCAAATTGAAATGTTGCCAATAAGGTTAAGGGTATTATTGCCGATGCCGATTAAAGATGGTTTGAAGACTGTTGCCGATGAAACATGGGATGTACCGATGGAAGGATCTTGAAGGCTGCTGCCAATGGAACAGGGATTGTGCCGATAAAAAGGAGGTCGATGAGAATACCATCGTGACTGAGGCGGACTATGGAATAAGATAGGAGTTAATTTCCTTATATACGTTTATTAGAGTCTGAGTTGTATCAAAGTCATGTGTTTCCATAGATTTGGATTTAGTGTCCTAGTCGTATTTGGTTACGTTTCTGTAGATCAGGATATAAATATAGGGTGAAGGGCAATGTAAAAAAAGAGATCAATCAATACATCAAAAACAGCTTTTATTCTTATTTACATCTACTTTCGACGACTTCGTCAATTTGCATATTTTTCTTTTTTACGAGTTCTCATCGATTCGGCGAGTTGCATTGCTCCAGTGCAATCTTCGGCGATCCTCGAGTTCCGCGTGAGTACCTCTTGGCCGTGACTTCCGGGCGTATCGCTGTTGTCAGGACCAAAGTGCTCGTATCTTCATCCTTGTCGATTAACAGGTCAAATCGACTGGCACGCTTTGGATATCGATTTCGGGTATTAGCCCTTTGTGTTTGCAGATCTACTTTTGCATCAACACATCTTTTGACACGCCTAGTGGGACAGATCTAGTCAAGATGCTTAATCCTGAGATCGATGCGGGGAACATCATCGCGGTAACAGAAGAAGATCTTAAGGACGATCAGAAGCAGGCTATGGAGAGGGCTATAGAAGAATACAGACAGCTCTGCTTGAAGTCATTCAGTTTGAACAAAAGTGGACAAGTCATCCAGAAGCAAGACTTGCCGTTGCCTCGGCAAGTTACCTTTGATTCTAATCCAGGTAAACTTCAAGAGATGGTTAATTCTGCAGTGAATCATGCTTTAATTAATCATTCTAATGTGTTGTCTAATACTGTTCATAATGCTGTGATTCGAACTTTCAAAGAAGGGCAAGCGTCACCTCGTTACGTTGGGCCTGCTTATCATCAACCAGAATCAGCATCTGCTATTGCTCCATCGGCTCCCCCGGCCGTTGCGGGTATAGAGATTTCTTCTCTTTCAGTATCAGCAGGTTTATCTAACGTACAGTCTACACCGATGCGTCCGGATTCAGCATTATCAGGACGAGTTCAGCTTAATACAGATCTATCAGCATCGGCTTTATCAGGTCCTGCACCACAGAATAATCAGACTCCTGCTAATTGGTGGGGATATGGTATGCCTCCAGAGCCATCTGTTTTTAACCATGGATCACCTCAAGTGTTTGATGCAACGGAAAAAGCTCCTATGCTATCGGCCAGTTCACCGATAGTTCAAGTACCCCAATATACTACAGCAACTACTGTACAACCAACTCTAGGAGGTTTCCAGGTGTCTTTGGGTCAAACATCTAGTTCAAGTCCATCGGCAAATTTGTTACCGATGTAACAGAAGGCTCCAATCGTAAGTCAACCTAGAGTCCAGGTTTTACCTCAAGTTAGTTGTAATTATCCGGCAATGCCAACAAGTTACCAACCATCGGCAAATTTTGTACCGATGAACGCTAATAATTGGTCAGGGCAGTTTCTCACTCAACATTCAGTTCAGCCAAATCAGCAAGCCACAGGTGTTCATCAAGGTCACATGCATGCTGGTTTTCAGAATCAAGCATCGGCAGCTCAACCGATGAACCCTTTTCAGCAGGTTAATGGACCACAGATAGTGACAAATATGTCAATTGCTGGAGATCGTGGGCCACAAAGGTATGCAGAAGGGTATCAGCAAGTACCTCTAGTGGAGATTCAACCATGTCGTCAACAAGATGTTGATGCTTTTTGGGCCGATAAAATAGCAGAAATTATGAAGGATCAGTTTGGGATCAAGCCCAAAGTTAATACCTATTCTTATCGGACTCCGTATCCTCCGGCATATGATTTAATTCCTCTCCTAAATCGTTATAACGTGCCAGATTTCACTAAGTTTTCTGGGTAGGACGATACATCAACCATGGAGCATGTTAATCGTTTTATTATTTAATGTGGAGAGGCAGCTTATAGAGATGAATTGAGAGTTCGTTTGTTTTCATCATCTCTATCTGGATCAGCATTTACATGGTTTATCTCACTACCGCCAAATTCTATTATTACTTGGGCTGATCTGGAAAAGCAATTTCATAAGTATTTCTTTGCTGGAGTTCATAAAAAAAAGCTTACCGATTTGGTAAAGATGAAACAGCGCAATGATGAATCGGTAGAAGACTTTGTGCAAAGGCTACGAGATATAAAGAACAAATGTTATAGCCTGGTGTTGGATGATCGACAGCTTGCTGATTTGGCCTTTCAGGGATTGTTGCCACATCTTAAGGACAGATATGCTTCTCAGGAGTTCGAAAGCCTAAGTCATCTAGTGCAAAGAATTTCTGATCAAGACACTAGGGTTTTTGAACCTAAAAGGAATTGGAATAAGAAAGTTTCATTTGTCGAAGAAGTAGAAGATTCTGATTCGGATGAAGAACCAGTTATCGGTTTGGCTGAGTGGGTTAAGAATAAAAAGCCGATATGTTGTCCCTTTGGTCACAAAGAGCCAGAGAAGTTTACTTTCGGCGTCACCAAAGCCGATAAGATATTTGATCTTTTGCTTCAGGAGGGCTATATTAAGTTGTCACCTAATCATGTGATCCCATCGGCAGAAGAGTTGAAGCATATGCTGTATTGCAAATGGTATAATGCAACTTCACACAGTATAAATGAATGCAAAGTATTTAGACAACAATTACAGTTAGCTATTGAGTCTGGGAGAATAAAATTTGGCAATTCCAAGATTCAGAAGCCGATGAAAATTGATCAACATCCTTTTCCAGCAAATATGTTGGATACTGAAGGTAAAATTAAGGTGTTGACATCGAAAGCTGCTAAAAAGAATGCATCAGTAGATCCCCAACATCGGATAACTACCGATGATGCAAAAGGCAAGGGGCTATTGACAGAAGGTGACAGTTCTAGAAAGCCTCCTCAATCTGGCATCATGATTACTCAACAAAGACAACAGAAAGGCTGGCATCAGCGAAGGGACCGATATCGACAACAACAAGAAGAAAGATGTCAAGAAGAGTGGAATCGACATAAGGATCATTGGAATTGTCCGTTTTTTATTCATTGTTGGGAGGAAGGTATTAAGTTACCTACTGTTGAAGATTGCCCAAAGTGCAATGGTTATTATGGAGTTAATCGTCCTATAAGAAGATTTCAATCTGGTAATCAGCAGTGGCAGATAAGGCACAAAAATAAAGGCCCATCGGCAGATGTCAATATGATGTTTATGTTGCCGATGAAATTTTTGGCTCTATCTGATAGCGAAGAAGAAGTTTTTTTCTCTGACCAAATAGCTCAATTAACACTAGATCCAATGATGGCTATTTTTGAGAAGCCTGCCGATGATGAGAGACAACACCTCAAGGCTTTGTTTGTAAAAGGCAGAGTTGATGGGCAGCCTGTATCTAAGATACTTATTGATGGAGGAGCTGCAATTAGTATTATGTCTTATGTGATGTATCAGAAGCTTGGTAAGGGAGATCAAGACTTAACTAAGACTGATATGATGCTAAAGGACTTTGAAGGCAATGTATCACCAGCTAAAGGGGCAGTGTGTGTTGAATTGACCATCGGCAGTAAAACCTTACCGACAACTTTCTTTGTTATTGATGACAAGGGTGCATATAATCTGCTTTTAGGAAGAGATTGGATTCATGCTAATTGTTGTGTTCCTTCTACAATGCATCAGTGTCTTATACAATGGGTTGGAGACAAAATTGAAGTTGTTCCTGGTGATTCTTCTTATATCATCGCATCGGCAGAATCAGACACTTATGAGCGAACTAGGTGCATATCAGGAGAAGCTTGGGAAAAAGAGTTCCTCAAGGTTGCCGATTACGAAATTCTACCGATCCAAGCAGTCGGTTCTGAAGAAGAGTTTTAATGGATAGATTTGCCGATGATGGAAAATTAGGTCAAGGATTTACATCGGCAGATGATTTAATAGAAGTAGATATTGGTGAAGGCGATGGGCCAAGGCCCACTTTTATTAGCGCTAAGTTAAATTCCAAGTGTAAACAACAACTAGTTGATTTGTTAAAGGAATATAAAGATTGTTTTACTTGGGATTATACTGAAATGCCTGGGTTAGACCGATCTATAGTTGAACATCGGTTGCTTATTAAATCTGGATTTCGGCCACATCAGCAGCCGGCACGCCGCTGCAATCCTAATATACTTCCTGATATTAAGGCCGAAATAACTAAATTAATTGAGGCAAAGTTTATTCGGCAGTGTCGATATGCAGAGTGGATTTCTAATGTGGTTCCTGTATACAAGAAAAATGGGAAACTTCGTGTTTGTATTGATTTCAGGAATCTCAATAAGGCCACACCGATGGATGGTTACCTAATGCCGATTGCTGATTTGTTGATTGATGCTACAGCAGGGCATCGGATTATCAGTTTCATGGATGGTAATGCAGGTTATAATCAAATATTCATGGCTGAAGAAGATATTTCTAAGACTGCTTTTAGATGTCCAGGACATGTGGGATTATTTGAGTGGATAATTATGACATTTGGTTTGAAAAATACCTGTGCTACTTATCAAAGAGCTATGAACTTTATTTTCCATGAATATATCGGCACGTTGGTGAAAATCTACATTGATGACATAGTGATTAAGTCTGGAGACATCACAAAGCATCTAACCGATCTACAGAAGATATTGGAGTGCATAAGAAAACATGGATTAAAGATGAATCCTAATAAATGTGCATTTGGTATATCGGCAGGACAATTCTTAGGTTTTATGGTGCATCAGCGGTGTATTGAAATTAGTAGAAAATCTATTGAGGCAATCAACAAGATTGTTGCTCCTGCCGATAAAACTGAATTACAATCCTTGATCGGTAAGATTAATTTCATCAGAAGATTCATATCTAATTTGTCCGGTAAGATCAAGGCATTTAGTCCATTATTGAAATTGAAAGTCGATCAGGAATTTAAATGGGGGATGAACAACAGTTAGCCTTAGATGAAATTAAGAGTTATTTAACAAATCCTCCAGTGTTAGTTCCACCCCAACATGGAAAACCTTTCAGATTGTATTTATCAACTGAAGATACTGTTATCGGTTCAGCTCTTATTCAAGAATTTGAAGGAAAGGAGCGTGTTATCTATTATTTGAGCAGACAGTTAATAGATGCTGAAACCAGGTATTCGGCCATTGAGAAATTATGTCTATGTTTATACTTTTCTTGTATTAAGCTGAGACATTATTTACTATCGGCTGAATGTACTGTCATATGCAAAGATGACGTAGTCAAGTATATGCTGTCAATGCCGATACTGAATGGTAGGATTGGTAAATAGATTTTAGCATTATCAGAATTTGACCTATGTTATGAATCGGCTAAGGCAGTTAAAGGACAGGTTATGGCCGATTTCGTTACTCAACATTGCAACACGGTGGATTCTCTGGAAATTGCTCCGTGGACACTTTTCTTTGATGGGTCTACTTGTGGTGAAGGGGCAGGCATTGGTATCGTATTAATTTTCCCTCAGGGGAAGAAGTATGAGTTCTCATTGCCGATTGTTGCTACATCGATAAACAATCAAGCTGAGTACCAAGCCCTGATAAAAGGGTTAGAATTGCTCAAGGAAGTACATGCTGATGCTGTTGAGATCTTTGGTGATTCTATGTTAGTTATAAATCAGTTGACTGAGATTTATGAATGCCGAAGTGAAATTCTAATTTCATATCATGAAAAGTGTTTGAGATTATTAAAAGGGTTCAGGAGTTTTCATCTGGAACATATTTCTCGGATGCATAATGAAGAGGCTAACCGATTGGCTCAGCATGCTTCAGGATATCAACCTGTTCAAGAAGTATTAATATCAGCAGCTGATACCGATGACTGGAGGAAGGAAATTATTGATTATTTAAAGAATCCATCTAAAAAGGTTGAAAGACGTATAAGGTTCCAAGCTACCAAGTATGTACTCCTCAATGATGAATTGTATTACTGTACCATAGATGGAGTTTTACTCAGGTGTGTTAGCATAGAGGAATCAAAAGGCCTGATGGGTGAAATTCATGAAGGAGTATGTGGGGCTCATCAGTCAGGCTTCAAGATGAAATGGATTATCAGAAGAAATGAATATTATTGGCCGACTATTCTTAAAGATTGTTTTAAATATTTTAAAGGATGTCAGGAATGTTAGAGATTTGGTAATATTCAAAGGGCACCCGCATCGGCTATGAACCCTATAATTAAGCCTTGGCCGTTCCGAGGTTGGGCTATTGATCTCATCGGTCAGATTTATCCACCATCGAGTAAAGGGCATAAGTTTATTCTGGTTGCTACCGATTATTTCACAAAATGGGTTGAAGCAATTCCTTTAAAAAAGGTGACATCGGCTAATATGATTGATTTTGTGAAGGAGCATATTGTTTACCGATTTGGCATCCCTCAAACCATCACTACCGATCAGGGCATTATGTTTACATCGGGTGAATTTGATGAGTTTGCTATAGGAATGGGGATTAAAGTTTTGAATTCTTCACCGTATTATGCCCAGGCTAATGGTCAGGCTGAAGCATCTAATAAAGGAATTATCAAGCTCATTAAGCGCAAGATTAAAGAGTATCCTAAGAAGTGGCATACAGTATTAAATGAAGCTTTGTGGTCATATCGGATGACGTGTCATGGTGCAACCAAGGTAACACCTTATCAGTTGGTGTATGAATACGATGCGGTCTTACCTTGGGAGATTAAAATTGGTTCTAGGCGAATACGCTCTCAAGATCAATTGACAGCCGATGATTATGATATCCTTATGAAGGATGAGTTGGAAGATGTAGCAGGTCATCGGTTAAAAGCTTTAGTTAGCATCGAGGAGAATAAGAAAAGAGTAGCTAGATGGTATGACAAGAAGATGAAGGTAAAGAAATTTGTCGATGGAGAATTGGTTTGGAAGTTGATTTTACCGATTGGGACTAAAAGTTCTAAGTTTGGTAAATGGTCACCTAATTGGAAAGATCCATATCGGATAAATCAATCTGTTCCTGGTAATGCATATATTCTTGAAACTCTTGAAGGAGTTGTATTTTTCAGAGCATTAAATGGAAAATATTTAAAGAAATATTACCCTAGTGTCTGGATGGATGCATAAAAGAGTAATTGCCGATAACAATCCTATCGGCTAGAGTCAAAACAAAGTATCAATCATTGTCGATGCGCTAATTTAACAAAGCTTGGATAGCCGATATCGCACGCAGGCGAATTTCATCGGTTTCTTTTAATTCCTTGGCATCTTCATCGGCACTTCCTTCTACAGGCTTGAGTTTCTTCTTGAGAACCAAGGTCTTGCGAGCTTGGATGTCTCGTTCTTGCTGAAGGGCCTTGATAGCGTCAGGAAGCTGGTCTTCTTCTTGCTTGGCTTGAGTCAGGGCTGTTTCAACCTTTTCCAGTTCGGCTAGCAGAGCTGCCCTTTTTGCTGATAGGTCTAAGATTTTCTGTTTAAGATCAGCACCGGAGGCTTGCAAGTTGCTGATGCTTTTGTGCTTCTCATCGGCAGTTTGCTTCAGTTGCAGCATTTCTTCCTTAAGTTGAGCCTGAGCTGCTCTGTCGGCAATACGATGAACAACCTTTTGATATTGAAGTTGTCTGCTCTCCAGATAGACTGCTGGGAAGATGATTTCTTCAACATCGGCAGGGACTTGGCCACGGATTGTTTTGAAGATGGTCCTTGCAGGGTCTGAATCGATCACCAGTTGAGCAGTATCTTATTGCAGCAGATTCAGGAGAACTTCTAGTTTACCATAGGTATCTGTCGATATTGTTCCCAATGCCAGGGAAGAACTCGCCTATTCTCCGTCATCATCGGAGACGTCGATAGCAAAAGAAAACAAGCTATCGGGAGAATCTTGTTCCTGCGAAATAAAGAGAGTTAGGAATCCTATTTGTGGTGTCTGGGGATATTATAAACCAAACAGTTAATCGGTTTACCTGCTTCAGAGCAATTTCTTGAGCCTGGCTTGAGGGAGCGGCTTGAAAAAGATCATGCGAAGGATCGACAGAGGATGCCGATGGAATGTCTTCTACGACCTCATCAGTAGTCAGCCCTTGGGGTATAATGGCTGATGGTGTATGAAAGCATCTAGGCCCCAAGGTTTGGTTTCGGTAATTAATGACAACACTTTATTACCATGACTAACGTGTGTTTTGCAGAAACATTGGTAAGTTAGGTCATGGAGGTGATAACTGCTTTGAGCACTGTGGCTTCGTGTCCCTTGATGGAAATCGTTTCGGTTTTCAAAAGAGTGACGTCAAGATTAAGGACGGTTAGTTCCGGATGACGAAGTGTTGAGACACATTCGGAATAGTCGTTAGGATCTTCGTTTTTCTCTTTTGGCCGTACTATAAAGGGGGGCATGAATGGGTAGCTTGACCTAGGCAAGTCCTATGTTTAGGTGTGGTGCACACTTGTTAAACTTGGCGCTAGGCAACCCTGAATTGGCTCAAGGTTCAGTTAGAAGCAACTTGGTTGAAGTTGCGACGCGTTTCGGGCTGTTTTCTAGGCACCGGACGCGGTCTTCGGGAACACCGGACGCGTCCGGTGTATACGTTACCGCGACTAGGTTTCGGCCTCGACCACCGGACGCGGTCCTCGCGAGGACCGGACGCGGTGGTCAACGACCGACACGTGTCACCGAGAGAAAACGCCCGTCGGACGCGACCTGGACTTGATCGGCGCGTCCGGTGCGAGTCCAGTAAGGTCCAGAGAGGACCGGACGCGTCCGGTCTTCAGGCATCGGACGCGGCCTCGCGTCCGGTGTAAGTCCAGTAAGCACCCTTGCACGTCGGACGCGTCCGGTGCTACCTGACCGGTGCGTCCGGTGTTTCGATTTCGAAATCGCGTTTTGACCGTTACGGGGGACCGGCGCGTCCGGTGTGTTGCACCGGCGCGTCCGGTGACCCCGTGCCAGAAAGTAACGGTTCGTTTTCTCTGAGGGGTGTATAAATACAACCCCTCCACCTCTTTTAGAGGTCTCTTGCTCATTCAAACATCTGAGAAAAACCCTTTAGAGTGCAAGGGAGTGAAAGAGCTCTAGTGAGGATAGAGATTTGAGAATCGAAGCTTGAGAGCACCTCACTAGCGATTAGAGAGAGTAGCAAGTGTGCATCCACCTTCTCATTTGGGCTCGTAGTGGTCAAGTGAGAGTTCTAGCTTGTTACTCTTGGTGATCGCCATCACCTAGACGGCTTGGTGGTGATTGGGAGTTTGGTGTTCATCCGGCGGAGCTTGTGGATGACCCAACTCATCTTGTGAGCGGTTGTGGGTGATTCACCGCGACGGAGTGTCGAAGAATCAACCCGTAGAGAGCACTTGATCCTTGCGCGGATCAAGGGGGAGCGACACCCTTGCGCGGGTGCTCCAACGAGGACTAGTGGGGAGTGGCGACTCTCCGATACCTCGGAAAAACATCGCCGTGTTCCTTGCCCATTTACATTCAAGCATTTACTTTCTCGTATTTACTTACATTGCTTGTTTACATTCCTAGACTTGCCATGCTAGACTAGGATTGGAAACTAGGGTGCAAAACTTTGTATCGGTAGACTCTCTAGGAACACAAATAGACACTAGGGGTGAATTCCAGCTTGTAGGGTTTATTCCTTGCTTTTATTTTTTTTAGAAAAGCCCAATTCACCCCCCCTCTTGGGCATCTTGATCCTTTCAATTGGTATCAGAGCCGTGTTGCTCTATTTTTAGGCTTTACCGCCTAGAGCAAGATGTCTAATGGGGAAGGACCACCTCCCACTTTTGAGGGAGACGATTTTCCATATTGGAAAATTCGTATGGAGGCGTACCTCGAAGCCATAGATGTTGGGTGTCTTAGAGCCGCAACCGAAGGGCTTCCCCCCATAAGGGATCCCGCTAACCCAAGTGGTGACGAGGAGAAGTACGACCGGTGGAATGCAAAGGCCAAAAATGCACTCTACCGGGGCTTAGGCAAAGATATCTTCAATCGCGTGCGTAATGCAAAGAACGCTCATGAATTGTGGGAAAATCTTTGTGCTCTCCATGAGGGAACTAAGAGTGAGCGTGAGGAACGCTATCACATAGCCTTAAAGAAAATTAACTCCTTTGAGATGCTTCCCAAAGAAAGTGCTAATGACATGTATACTCGCTTGAATGTTCTTGTAGAGGACCTCAATGCTCTTGGGCTCACCAAAATGAGTCAATCGGATGTTGCAAGAAGGATCTTGAGTGTGCTTCCCGTTGAGAAGTATGGTCATATTGTCACCGTGCTTCACCAAAGTGATCTTTCCACCGCAACACCAACGCAAGTTTTGGGGAAAATCAATGCTCATGAGATGTACATGCATATCACTCCGGAAGAGGGCTCATCATCTTCCAAGAAGAAAGACTTGGCCTTCAAAGCTAGTCATGACAAGAAGAAGATGAAAGGCCAAGCCATGATGGTGCAAGAAAGCTCAAGTGATAGTGATGTTGATGATGAATCACTTGCACTCATGGTGAGAAAGACCACCAAGATGTTAAAGAAGCTTAACAAGAGTGGCATCAAGTTCGATGGTAAGAAGAAGAAATTCTTCACAAGTAGCAAGAGAAAGCCAATCTCGGAGATGGATTGCTACAATTGTGGTGAACTTGGTCATCTAGCTCATCAATGCCCTAGACCACCAAAAGACAAGTACAAGAACAAAAACAAGGGCAAGAAAAATGATTCAAGTGATGAAGAAGAAGAGAAGAAGAGGAACAAGCCATACAAGAAGAAGGACGGCAAAAAGAAGGAGTTCCACAAGAAAAAGAAGGGAGGAAAGGCTTACATTGTTGGTGATTGGCTCACCGACATTGAATCATCATGTGAGTCCTCCGAAGATGAAAGCAATGATGAGAAAGAGAAGGTTGCCGCATTTGTGATGGGGCCATCATCTTCACCAACATCTTCATCACCACCTTCACCACCTCCTTCACTATCATCGTCCACTACTCACCTATGCCTTATGGCCAAGGGTGAACGAAAGGTACAAAACCAAGATAGTGATGATGATGACGATAGTGATAGTGATGATGAATATGACTCACCTTCTTATGATGAACTTGTAAAATTGTTAAACAAATACACTAAAATCATAAGAAGAACTAGAAGTGAAAATGATGATCTTCAAAATGAAAATGAATCACTCTCATCAAAGCTTGAAAATATTCAAAAGACTAGTGGTGAGTTTAGAGTTCAAAATGAAGTAATGTCTTCCACTCTCAAGGAACTCAAAATCTCCTATAAAGAGCTTAAAGATCAACATGATAAACTTGAAAAGAAGCATGATGAGCTCATCACTAGATGCAATTCTCTAAAGGACAAATATACCACATTAAAAATTGATTATGATAGTCTTGTGGTTGCTAATGAACTTGCTCTTGAGACACATGATGCTACTAACCATGTTGTTAAGTGTGATATAGCTACATCATGTGATGACTTGATCATTGAAAGCATTGAGCAAGGTTCTAGTAGCAAAGGCAAGAGTGTGGTTGAGTCAAGCAACTATGATGACTATGCCAAGATTAAGAGTGAAAATGAGAAGCTTGCAAGTGAGAACAAGAAGCTAAAAGGTTTGATGGCTCTTGAGAAGCAACCAACAAATGAGTCACTCATTGAAGAAAACAAAAAGCTAAAGCAAGAAAAAGAGCATCTCAAGACCGGCCTAAGCAAGTTCACAAGAGGCCAACATTTGCAAAGTGAGCTCCTCATGAACACCGTAATGAAGATGGATAGAAGTGGTATTGGGTACTTGGCAAATCAAGAGAAGAAAGCAAAAGCTCAACAACAACCAAGCAAGTCAAAGCCCAAGCCAAAGAGATGTGTTGAGTGTGGTCAAGAAGGTCACTTTGCTCATGAATGCAAAACTCCACCACCACAACCCTTGCCCAAGCATGCTAGACCTTTCGCTTTCAATGCTCATTATATGCTAAGAAAAGATTCAAATGGAAAGATGAAAGTCATGTTTTTGGGTCCCCCAAACAAGAATAGGCCAAAGAAAATATGGGTTGCCAAGTCACTAGTGGATAAAGTCAAGGGCCCCTCTCAAGTTTGGGTCCCTAAACAAAAAGCTTGATCTCTTGTGTGTAGGTGAACTACAAGACCGGTGGAACTCATTGGGTTATTGATAGTGGTTGCACTCAACATATGACCGGTGATCCTCGTATGTTCACCACCATTGAAGAGAATGGTATATGTCAAGAGAAGATCACATTTGGGGATAATTCAAAGAGCAAAGTCAAGGGTATAGGCAAGATTGCAATATCACATGATCACTCACTCTCAAATGTGCTCTATGTTGCTTCATTGAGTTTCAACTTGTTGTCCGTTGGGCAACTTTGTGACCTTGGCTTCCAATGCTTGTTCACACCAAATGAAGTGGAAGTTTCAAAGATAGATGACAAGCAAGTGATATTCAAAGGCTTTAGATACAATAATCTTTATCTTGTTGACTTCACCTCCGAAGATGCAAATTTGATGACATGTTTGTTCACCAAGACCTCACTTGGTTGGCTTTGGCATAGGAGGCTTGCTCATGTTGGAATGAACACTCTCAACAAGCTATTGAAGAAAGAACTAGTGAGAGGATTGAAGGATGTGAAGTTTGAAAAGGACAAACCTTGTAGTGCATGTCAAGCGGGCAAACAAGTTGCAAACACTCATCCAACCAAAGCTTTCATGTCAACTTCAAGAGTGTTAGAACTTCTACACATGGATTTGTTTGGGCCTACAACATACAAGAGCTTGGGTGGTAATCTCTATTGTCTTGTGATAGTGGATGACTACTCAAGGTATACATGGACTTTCTTCCTTCATGATAAATCCGAAGTGGCAAATTGCTTCAAGAAGTTTGCAAAGAGAGCTCAAAATGAATTTGAAGTCAAGATAAAGAAGATTAGAAGTGACAATGGGAAAGAATTTGACAACACCAACATTGAAGCTTATTGTGATGAAATTGGAATCAAGCATGAGGTTTCTTCAACCTACACTCCTCAACAAAATGGTGTAGTTGAGAGAAAGAACCGAACTTTGATCACCCTTGCAAGAACAATGCTAGATGAGTACAACACTCCAGAGAAGTTGTGGGCCGAGGCAATCAACACCGCATGCTATGCTTCAAATCGCCTCTTCCTACAAAAGTTTCTTGGCAAGACCCCCTATGAGTTGCTCAATGGCAAGAAGCCGGACGTTTCCTTCTTCCGGGTGTTTGGTTGCAAATGTTACATCTACAAGAAGCGTCAACACCTAGGGAAGTTTCAAAGACGTTGTGATATTGGCTTTCTTGTTGGTTACTCATCAAAGTCCAAAGCATATAGAGTATTTAACCATGCCACCGGTTTGGTTGAAGAAACATATGATGTGGAATTTGATGAATCTAATGGCTCCCAAGGAGCAATTGAGAATTGTGATGATGTAGGTGATGAACCCTTAAGGGAGGCTATGAAGAACATGCCCGTGGGAGACATCAAGCCAAAAGATGATGATGACGATGTACAAATTGTTGATCCACCATCTTCATCACGTGTGCCTCAAGATGATAACAAGAATGAGAGAGTTGAAAATGAAGACACTCATGTCTCTCATGAACAATCCGAGGCACAAGCTCAAGATGTTGATGCTCCTCATCCACCTCCTCAAGTGATTGATAAAAGAAATTCACCACTACTTCAAGCACATCCACAAGATCTCATCATAGGGAGTCCTACAAAGGGAGTAATGACTCGATCTCAAAAGCTAGCTTCTTTTGTTGAACATCACTCTTTTGTCTCTTGTGTTGAACCTAAGAATGTAGAAGAAGCTCTTCAAGATCCGGATTGGGTGATTGCAATGCATGAAGAGTTGAACAACTTCACCCGAAATCAAGTATGGACACTTGAAGAGCATCCCAAAGGTGCAAGAGTCATTGGAACCAAGTGGGTGTTCCGAAACAAGCAAGATGACCAAGGCATAGTGGTGAGGAACAAGGCAAGACTAGTTGCAAAGGGGTTCTCTCAAGTTGAAGGTCTTGATTTTGGAGAAACCTTTGCACCCGTTGCAAGACTTGAAGCCATTCGTATCCTCCTTGCTTATGCATCACATCATGATATGAAACTATATCAAATGGATGTGAAAAGTGCATTCTTAAATGGCTTTATAAATGAACTAGTCTATGTTAATCAACCTCCCGGGTTTGAAGACCCTAGATATCCTAATCATGTTTATAGGTTGTCCAAGGCGTTATATGGGCTCAAGCAAGCCCCTAGAGCGTGGTATGAACGCCTTCGGGACTTCCTCATTGAGAAGGGCTTCACCATTGGGAAGGTCGACACCACACTATTCACCAAGAAGCTTAATGGGGAGATCTTCATTTGTCAAGTATATGTTGATGATATCATCTTCGGGTCAACAAATGAAGATTATTGCAAGGAATTTGGTGAATTGATGTCGAAGGAGTTCGAGATGTCAATGATTGGTGAGCTCACATTCTTCCTTGGTTTTCAAGTCAAGCAAATGAGAGAAGGGATTTTCATCTCTCAAGAAAAGTATACCAAGGATCTTCTCAAAAGATTCAAGATGGAAGAATGCAAGCCAATCAAGACCCCAATGCCATCAAATGGACATCTCGACCTAGATGAGGGAGGTAAACCGGTCGATCAAACTCTCTACCGTTCTATGATTGGTAGCTTGTTGTACCTTACCGCATCTAGGCCCGATATCATGTTTAGTGTGTGCATGTGTGCTCGCTTTCAAGCGTGCCCTAAAGAACCTCACTTAAGTGCCGTAAAAAGAATCCTAAGATATCTTAAGCACACCCCAAGTATTGGTTTATGGTATCCCAAAGGAGCTAGATTCCAACTAGTTGGCTATTCCGATTCGGATTATGCCGGTTGCAAAATTGATAGAAAAAGCACATCCGGAGGGTGCCATTTGCTTGGGAGATCACTAGTATCTTGGTCATCTAAAAAGCAAAATAGTGTGGCTTTGTCCACCGCCGAGGCGGAATACATTGCCGCGGGGGCTTGTTGTGCACAAATCTTATATATGAAACAAACCCTCCTAGACTATGGAGTTGTTCTTGAAAAGGTGCCACTTTTATGTGACAATGAAAGTGCCGTTAAAATTGCTAATAATCCGGTACAACACTCTCGCACCAAGCACATTGATATCCGCCATCACTTTCTAAGAGATCACGTTGCTAAAAATGACATATCACTAGAAGGTGTACGAAGTGAAAATCAATTAGCGGATATCTTCACTAAACCTTTGGACGAGGCTACCTTTTGTAGGCTAAGAAGTGAACTTAATGTGCTTGATTCAAGTAACTTTAAAAAATGAGCGCGTGTTGTCCCTTGCATTGCATTGTATCATATGTCATGTTTACCTTATCGCAATGCATTTAGGGCTTGGCTAACACGGTTACGATAACCCTCCTTTGGAGGAGTGAAGAAGCCTAACCGTGGATCAAACTTGACAAGCAACCTAGCCTTACTTTCTTGTATTGCATTGCATATGCATGGTTGTTTGTTTGTCGTTTCTTTTCGGTTTAGCTTTGAGCAACCTCTGTGTTCGTCCATGAATAGAGAGAGCATTTGACGCTCCTAAAGGTCCAAAAACTCTATTGCATGGCCATACGTTGCTCCTTGGGTGTTTATTGCCTATTTTCGTAAAAATTATACTAGCCTAAGGCAAACTATTTTGAAAAATTTGAGGGTTTGAGTGAGGTCACTCATATCAGGTTCCAATTGGTGTTTATTTGAGTCTCTTTGAATTGGAACTTGATTGGGAGAAGTCGCGTCGCAGTTCGGAACGAAGAATGGCGAAAAACAGCGACCGGACGCTGCACCGGACGCAGTGTTGCTGCACCACCGCGTCCGGTCCCGGCGTCCACCAGCGCGTCCGGTTTTCCAGAAGACAAAGTCCAGATCTAGGCACCGGACGCTGCACTGGACGCGCCTCTGACCACCACCGCGTCCGGTCCCTGCTACCACCACCGCGTCCGGTGCTCCGCGATGAATTCCCGAGCACTCAGCCTTCGGACTCTGACCGCGTCCGGTCTGTCCACACCGGACGCGCCCGGTGACTCCAGGCGCTTACTGGAGTGTCACCGGACGCTGCACCACCGCGTCCGGTGATTTTCACCACCGCGTCCGGTGCTACCGATCGAGCGGATCTCGCCCTTATAAAACCGTTCCGTCTTGTCCGTTTTTGCTTCTTCCGCCCGACATCCGCCGCCGCCGTGCCCTAGTCGCCGTTCCGCCGCTCCCGCGCTTCTTCCTCGCCGCCAGCGAGCCTCCACGCGCCGCGCCTTCGCTCTCTGGCGAGCCTTGCCGCTCTCTCTCACTGCCGCGCCGCGCCCAGCTCGTTCTCTGCTCGCAAGCCCGCGCCCGCGCCACCACCGTGCGCCGCCAATAACCGCCGCTGTCCACCTCGCCGTCGGTGTGCCAACCAGCTGTGGTCTCCTCCAGCACCACATCTACTCCCTCGTGCGCCCGGGCACCTCGTTCCCATCCTTCGGCCGAGTTTTGAACCTAGGGTTTACCCCTAAACCCTAGCTTAGGGTTTCTTTCAACCCTAGGGCTTGTCGAGGTAACGGCTCGTCTCGATTCCGTTTTCGATTCAAGTCCTTTCAATTCTCTCGTTAGGGCTTGCCGTTGACCATAATCTTTCATTGCTATCTAGTTTGGTCGTTTCAGTGCTCGATCGCCGATCTCGGGAGTTCTCGCGAACTAGATCATCTCGTCCCTTCACCGTCGTCTCGTCGATCCGAGGTAGCTTAGCGTCGTTTCACTTCGTATCTCACGTGCTTGCTATCTAGGGTTTCGTATCTTTAGATATATATATGCTTATTGTATATCTCTCTATTCCATACGTGCAGCGAGTCAGTCGGTGTGCCGGGTCAGATCTGTTTGCTTAATCCGAGGCCAAGCCTGCGGATACGGATTGAGGCCAAGCCTCTCGAGTGTCAGTTCATCATCTCACAGAGGTTCTCAGGCAGTCAGTCAGCATGGTGCGTTGCAAGAACGCCGGAGGAGCTCCTGGTGACGGGGACAACAGTCCTCCCCGTCGTGATGAGATTGCGCGCGGTAAGCGCATCAAGATTGCAGCCAGGAAGAAGAGGAGGACACTTTCAGATGCAGAGGTTGCTCAGGCCGTGGCAGACGCCGCAGAGCAGGCAGAGAGAGGTGGCAGACGCAGTGGGTTACACATAGGCGAGCGTCGCTTTCATCTTGAAGGTCGACAGCTCGGCACTGAGGCCACTGAGGACACCGAGGCTACAGCACCTTCAGAGCAGATGTCAGTGGATCCACCCACAGAGCAGACAGAGGCTACCCAGGCTACTGAGGCTCCACAGGCCACTGAGGATACAGAGGAGCAGGCAGCTCAGTCTCCACCACGTCGTCGCTCCACACGTGCTCGTACTCAGGTGACACCTAGGCCAGAGGGCCCACGTCGTGGTGCTCGACCTCCTCCCAGAGTTAGAGGGTCACCCCCGGTTGTGCACTTAGACCTGAGGGGTGCTTCTTCACGTCAGGTGAAGAGCTTGAGGTTTGTGGAGGTCAGCCGATGGTTTCCACCTGTCAGAGATGCCAGTGCTTCAGAGGGTTTCTATACCCCACTTCAGGAGGACTTCTACAGGGCCCTAGTTGACAGTGGCATTGCTTTCAGACCTCAGAGGGTATGTCGACTAGAGGCATTGGTTGATGTTGTGGGAGAGCAGCTCCGTCCGCACCTGTTCTATCTGCCTGGCTTATCAGATCTTCTTGGACGGACAGGTGCTTACTGCGGCACATGGGTCAGGGAGTTCTATGCTTCTCTTTGGATTGATCCTGCCCATGAGTTCATACACTTTGCTTTCAGAGGCCGCGATCACAGATTGTACAGCTCCAGAGCTCGAGAGATTCTCAGACTACCAGCTTCTGACACAAGGATCCATCAGTTGTGCTATGGTCAGACTCCACCTCCCAGACGCCCTCACGGCGGTTCAGTGCCACCCACCGACCTGGTTCGACCCTGCTTTCGCGAGCCTTTTGACGAAGGGTCACGTCGTACTCCTGCCAGCCTGACGCCACTTGCCAGAGTCTTGGATGCCATTCTCAGACGCACTCTACTTCCTAGACTTGGCTACAGAGAGGGACTGACGAGGATGCAGCTTTGGGTTGTTCACCACCTCATGACACAGCGACAGTTTGATATCTGGGATCTTATCCTGAGTGAGATGGAGGACACCATTGCTGAGGGCTTCAAGGGCAACCGTCAGCTTCCCTATGCCCACTGGATTTGTTTCATCATCAGATCAGCTATCCAGATGCCACCAGAGATCAGGGCAGAGATTGCCAACACCACTACATCATTCCCTGATTATGATATTCGACAGCTTTGGGCTTCTATCACTAGAGAGCAGGCTCCAGCACCAGGACAGCGTGAGCGCCCAGAGGTTCCTGAGACAGCAGCTGAGCAGGACGCTACAGTGGACGAGCTTGCCGAGGCAGAGCTCGCAGACCTTGACACTCAGCCTGCTGGGATACCTGAGGATGTCACTTCAGACAGCACTGATGAAGACTATCAGCCCATCCCCAGGTACCGGTCTCCTCGGTCTCACGACCACGAGGCCGGTGGATCTGGCTCAGCCTCCCGCTCAGACCCAGCCATGGTGGCTATCCTTGAGAGGTTGACCCAGGCTCAGGAGCAGCAGCAGCAGCAGATACAGCGCCAGGCACAGGATACAGCTGCAGCACTAGCACAGATTCAGGCTCGTCAGGACGAGTTTCAGAGACAGCAGCTTGAGATCCAGAGGCAGCAGGTTGAGATGCAGCGACAGAGTCAGCAGCAGTACATGGATCTCCTGCGCCATCTTATCACAGTTGGGGTTCCTCCGCCAGCTTCTGTCATGACTCAGGCTTTGCATTCCAGTGGTCCGTCGAGTCAGGGACAGCCGAGCTTTCAGTTTACATCTCCACAGCAGCAGGTTCCCCAGTCTTTTCAGTCCCCGAGCTTCACTCCTATACATACGGGGTTTACACCGTCAGACCAGCCTCGCCCGCATCTTCTGACAGGCACACCTCTTGGTGATTACAGTGCCACCTACAGCGAGTTGACTGGTCAGCCGACACCCTCGCATACGACTACGTTTCACACTTCGTCAGGGTTGTCAGCTTCCGAGGCAGTCGTTCCACCAGTGACAGGGACCGGGACTACTGAGACCATCCCTTCTTCAGTTGCCTCGACAGATCCCCCAGCTACTGGCGCACTTCAGGCTCAGGTTACTCAGACAGATCCACTTGTTGCTACACAGTCAGTGCCTGTTCCTGCTCAGACCCAGACCGCTCCACAGCCACGTGCTTCTTCAGAGGGTCAGCCAGATAGCTCAGACTCCGAGGATTCGCTTCACTTTGTGATCACTCCGCGCACCTCGGCACCCGACACGACTCCGTCTGTCCCCTCGTCAGATTAGATTAGTTTTTTGGCGCTTGATGCCAAAGGGGGAGAGAGAGTAGTTTCAGGGGGAGTTTGTTAGTGGGTTTTCGTTTTTTCGTGTGCTTCTTCATGCATATCTTGTTTATTTTCAGCATTGCATTCGTGTGACATTGTCGTCGAGTCGTAAACCTTAAATCTTAATGTGTTATTCGTCTCAGTGATTAATATTTGTCACCGTTTTAGCTATAGCTCTAAGGTTGTGCTTCCGTGCCTTACTCCGATTACTTATGAGCTATCCTTATGTGTACTAACGCTTTTTGTCTTATCTTATGAAGTACACTCTTTTGGCTTGGGGCACATAAGCAATTCCTAACCCCTTGTGCTTATTGTATTTTGCTTATGTGAACCAAGCATGCTTGAAAACCTTCACTCTAATCCATTGAAACTTAGTGTTGTCATCAATCACCAAAAAGGGGGAGATTGAAAGCATCTAGGCCCCAAGGTTTGGTTTCGGTAATTAATGACAACACTTTATTACCATGACTAACGTGTGTTTTGCAGAAACATTGGTAAGTTAGGTCATGGAGGTGATAACTGCTTTGAGCACTGTGGCTTCGTGTCCCTTGATGGAAATCGTTTCGGTTTTCAAAAGAGTGACGTCAAGATTAAGGACGGTTAGTTCCGGATGACGAAGTGTTGAGACACATTCGGAATAGTCGTTAGGATCTTCGTTTTTCTCTTTTGGCCGTACTATAAAGGGGGGCATGAATGGGTAGCTTGACCTAGGCAAGTCCTATGTTTAGGTGTGGTGCACACTTGTTAAACTTGGCGCTAGGCAACCCTGAATTGGCTCAAGGTTCAGTTAGAAGCAACTTGGTTGAAGTTGCGACGCGTTTCGGGCTGTTTTCTAGGCACCGGACGCGGTCTTCGGGAACACCGGACGCGTCCGGTGTATACGTTACCGCGACTAGGTTTCGGCCTCGACCACCGGACGCGGTCCTCGCGAGGACCGGACGCGGTGGTCAACGACCGACACGTGTCACCGAGAGAAAACGCCCGTCGGACGCGACCTGGACTTGATCGGCGCGTCCGGTGCGAGTCCAGTAAGGTCCAGAGAGGACCGGACGCGTCCGGTCTTCAGGCATCGGACGCGGCCTCGCGTCCGGTGTAAGTCCAGTAAGCACCCTTGCACGTCGGACGCGTCCGGTGCTACCTGACCGGTGCGTCCGGTGTTTCGATTTCGAAATCGCGTTTTGACCGTTACGGGGGACCGGCGCGTCCGGTGTGTTGCACCGGCGCGTCCGGTGACCCCGTGCCAGAAAGTAACGGTTCGTTTTCTCTGAGGGGTGTATAAATACAACCCCTCCACCTCTTTTAGAGGTCTCTTGCTCATTCAAACATCTGAGAAAAACCCTTTAGAGTGCAAGGGAGTGAAAGAGCTCTAGTGAGGATAGAGATTTGAGAATCGAAGCTTGAGAGCACCTCACTAGCGATTAGAGAGAGTAGCAAGTGTGCATCCACCTTCTCATTTGGGCTCGTAGTGGTCAAGTGAGAGTTCTAGCTTGTTACTCTTGGTGATCGCCATCACCTAGACGGCTTGGTGGTGATTGGGAGTTTGGTGTTCATCCGGCGGAGCTTGTGGATGACCCAACTCATCTTGTGAGCGGTTGTGGGTGATTCACCGCGACGGAGTGTCGAAGAATCAACCCGTAGAGAGCACTTGATCCTTGCGCGGATCAAGGGGGAGCGACACCCTTGCGCGGGTGCTCCAACGAGGACTAGTGGGGAGTGGCGACTCTCCGATACCTCGGAAAAACATCGCCGTGTTCCTTGCCCATTTACATTCAAGCATTTACTTTCTCGTATTTACTTACATTGCTTGTTTACATTCCTAGACTTGCCATGCTAGACTAGGATTGGAAACTAGGGTGCAAAACTTTGTATCGGTAGACTCTCTAGGAACACAAATAGACACTAGGGGTGAATTCCAGCTTGTAGGGTTTATTCCTTGCTTTTATTTTTTTTAGAAAAGCCCAATTCACCCCCCCTCTTGGGCATCTTGATCCTTTCAGTGTATCTTGTACAGAAGAAGCAGCTTGTTCAATTATATCAGTGGGTCGATTGACAGGTGTTAGAGCGGATGAAGGGGCTGGTGTAGATTTCTGTCGCTTTTGTTGAGCTTCAGCATCGGTTAAAGCTTTGCGCTTTGTTTGGTCCTCAACGACAATTGGCTGGGGGCATCGACATGTGTTGATTGGGGAGCTTGCATGCTTGGTGTGCTTGCTGATGTGCCCGTTTGTTGCTGCAAAAACGAGTATAAGATTGGATATTTAACAGAAAAAATGTAAAAATAAGAGAATACCTCTGAAGGAGGAGTAGAGGTCGTGGTGCTTGATATTGGAAGAGTTGCTGATGACGATCCAGCTGCAACTCTCACATCCTGATAGTTATATGTTAATATAGTGTGCATCGACAAAAAACAAAGTAAGCAAGGTTATTACCTTAAAAACCTTGATTAGGCTTGGAGCAGCAGCCATTGAAGTGGCCCTGGATGTTGCTAGTCTTGGTTTGGAGGTGATAGTTTTGGCGCGAGTCCTCTGGAAGGTTAAGGCCTCTAAGGTAGGGGTGTTGTAGCCAATTATTGAGACTGGAGAAATAGGGTGGAGGTTGAAGGGTCTTCCACTTTTGCTTATTGATGAAACTGGATCATCGGCCTGTTTCAGGGAAGATTAGTTACCAATATACATATAAAAGGAAGGAGAGAGACGAAAGTTAAAAGGAACTTACTGTATCGTCAGGAACAGCATAGTCGGGATCGATCATGTGCCGATATGTATGAACGGATGTTGAAAACAACTGTTCTTTCCACTCTTGCCACCATTGCTTATATGACTCTGTGATGAAAGACGCTGGTGACCAGGCGGAGAGATCAACATTTGAAATATCGGCATCAGGAGCAAGTCTTACTACTCTACTGCATTCAGTTCCAGCTGTAATAATTTCTCTAGGCTTAATCACATCGGCAAAGCATAGCTTGATTGGCAGTTGCCCAAAGGCTAATTGGCGAGACACTGCCGATGGATTGTAGAATTCATAAGTGATATGGGAATTCTTTTCGCTACCAAATGTGTTTACTGGGATTGCTCTGGAGGTAATAATAGCCATCATAAGATCATTATCTTGGTTCAGATCACTATCGGCAAAATTGAAAAGAAGAGGGAACTTGTTATCCTCATCGATATAGGGTACCCAAGCTCTGAGATCACGAGGGAGACCATGGTAGAAATTCTGAAAAAACCTGCCAATTTGATCTTCATTGGACTCTGTTCCAGGAAGGACAATTATGGCTTCGCCGAAGTTGAGAGGAGGGCGTGTTGCCGATTCATCATCTCTAAGGATGTAATCTTCGGCGATCTCTCGTGGGAATTCTTGGGCAAAGAAATCCCATTGTAGACGCTTATGCATGTGAGCGTTTAACCACATATTGATGAACCACCATGGGCCTCCCAGATTGCCGATGGGTTCACCAAGTAGAAGCTTCTGAGACGCTTGGTGGAGAAGGTGGTAAGTTGAGCTCAGGAGGTATCGGCCAAGTGGGAATCTGACACCGTTGGCCAAGAGTTCCGCTACTGGGAGGAAGGCATTAGTTGGTCCTACCGATCGACCACAGAAGATAAACTTCTCCAGCCACATGTTCAGGAATATGGTGTGTTCCCTTTGATTGACAGTACCAATTTTTTGGTACTCTTGGATGTATCCTGTCCAGCCACCAATGTTACGTGTATTTACTCTATACTCAGTTTTTCTGCCAAAAATGTGGCCTTCATCGACAGTTGAGATATCCAAGCCGGTGAGCATATATACATCGGCAAGAGTAGGGGCACATGGGCCATGACCGAACATGAAGGTATTTGTGGTATCTGACCAAAAATGAGCAGCAGCTATCATCATGGATTCATTCCTTTGCATATCAGCAATGGATAGCCTGATACATTGATCTATCTTCCGTTCTGCCCAGAACACTTGCATTGATCTATTGACTCTCAAGTACCAGTTTTTCCACCCTTTGGTAGGTTTGGGCCAAGATCGAAATGTATCTTTCCATAGATTCAAAGAGAAATTTTGAGCTTTGAAGGGAATACGATTAGCCTCTGCATTGATCAGGTCGGTTGGATCTGGATCACCCATTGGACCTAGGCAATGGAGGGGAGGTTGTTTGGTTGGAATAACCAGTGTGTTGAGTAGTTCCTGAGTTTGGAAGATCAAGAGAATGGAAGAAGTAGAAAAAATACCAACTGTAAGAATTCGCAAGGGGCCAGAAGGGTCGAAGTAAAAGTAATAAAAAAATGAACCGCAGGGACGTTGAAGTTGACCGCCATTGTTTCGAGAAGGATGAGGGCACGAGCTGGAGATTGGAAAATGACGATGGAAGGAGCTCTGGTGGGTTGAGGATGCGCAGTTAGGGTTGCCGCCAGAGAGAGAATGCCAAAGGTTGCAATTTGAAGGTACAAGATGAGCAGTTCGGAGAAATCTATTTATAGGCCATTTGGGGTAGGGGTATTCTTGACTTATCTCTATGCCGTACGCGGATGGATCGAGGTGGTTCAGATAGATATGGTAATTGTTCGCACGACAATCAAGGGATTGTACAGAAGATTTGATGGCATGGCAAGTAGTCATGACTTGAAGGATATTTTGATACAGGATCTTTCAGTTCTAAAATGGTGATGTTGCTGTGATAAGATCTTGCCGATGGATTGTTATTTTGGTATCTCAACCGTAATTGAGGCAAAAAACAGTTGGAAAATGTGCGATATTTACTGAGATACATGGATTAGATCTAGATTTGATTAAATCTGGTAACAGATCATGTTATGCTTGGAGAATGGGTTGAAAAATAGGTAATAGCAGGTATTATCTGGAGTAAATTTTGGAGCATCAATATCTTATACTCCGAAATTGGGGGGCATGTGTTGACATCATTTTTTAGCACGTGTCAAGATGGTCGGGAAGGGCTAATCAGCAGAGGAAAGATTATTGTGTAGATTGATAGATGACGAAAATGAGTTTGCTTATAAGTGGTAGCGGCGTATGGGTTCAAATTGAAATGTTGCCAATAAGGTTAAGGGTATTATTGCCGATGCCGATGAAAGATGGTTTGAAGACTGCTGCCGATGAAACAGGGGATGTATCGATGGAAGGATCTTGAAGGCTGCTGCCGATGGAACAGGGATTGTGCCGATGGAACAGGGATTGTGCCGATAAAAAGGAGGTCGATGAGAATACCATCGTGACTGAGGCGGACTATGGAATAAGATATGAGTTAATTTCCTTATATACGTTTATTAGAGTCTGAGTTGTATCAAAGTCATGTGTTTCCATAGATTTGGATTTAGTGTCCTAGTCGTATTTGGTTACGTTTCTGTAGATCAGGATATAAATATAGGGTGAAGGGCAATGTAAAAAAAGAGATCAATCAATACATCAAAAACAGCTTTTATTCTTATTTACATCTACTTTCGACGACTTCGTCAATTTGCATATTTTTCTTTTTTACGAGTTCTCATCGATTCGGCGAGTTGCATTGCTCCAGTGCAATCTTCGGCGATCCTCGAGTTCCGCGTGAGTACCTCTTGGCCGTGACTTCCGGGCGTATCGCTGTTGTCAGGACCAAAGTGCTCGTATCTTCATCCTTGTCGATTAACAGGTCAAATCGACTGGCACACTTTGGATATCGATTTCGGGTATTAGCCCTTTGTGTTTGCAGATCTACTTTTGCATCAACACAACCTCTCCCCAACCCTAGCTGCGCCAGGCACACCAACCGAATGCACGACTTCACGACTTCTACTCCTGACCTTGCAATTGGCGACTCCGACACTCGCTCTCTCGGCGCTCGCCACGTCCAGCATCCATGGGTCCCCGTTTGCCCCTTCTCCTTCTCCTCGGCTCCTTGCCAAGCTGCCTCCTGCGGACTGTTTTCACAGAAAAATCACTCTAAGGAGGAGGATCTCTCTGTGCACAATAAAAATAAATGCGCGGGTGTGTCAGTGTACTAAAGTACACAAAATAAAAGAGAAGGGAACACATCTTTATTCATATTTAATGAAAATACAAATAAGCTTCCCTAGTACATGTGCGCTCCATGGGTAGCCTATTGGCCGCGATGTGACTTGGGCGATGTGGTCTTCATAGTTCCTGGGGCCTCGAAAAGCTCTCAGTTAATTACCCCTATGAGTCAAGCTCACAGAGTACCTCCGATTCTGCTGCTGTGGTCGTCGTCTTCGATCTTCGCTTCATGTCTCCATGCATGTGGTGTTGATGTAGAAGGGGGTGGCGTCGGCATGTCCATGGCCTCGTCGGTCCATAAGCCGGTACAACATGGCTAGAATATGAGCCATGCCCGCCTGTGTCGTTCGCCTCATCGGTGTCGAACAACACATGGTGTTGTAGTGGTAGTAGCACTTTGTATGGTTGGTGTAGCTCGAATCGCTTCGGACTTCTTCGGCAACGTCGTCGTGGTTGGCGGGTTGAACTCTTGTAAGACTTGCGCCTGTTGAACCTGTGCAAGTTGAGGAAGGCTTGCACTTGCATGGATCTCCACACGTCCGTACATGCACATGCGTATACGTGCACCGTGCATGCATATCGGCTTCGGGTCGTCACGTACGCGTCCAGGAGCCACGGTGCAGGCCCAGGCTAGCTCCAGTCCGCGCGCACGTACGGCGGCCGCGTTGTCGCTGGTGCAACGTCAGCCCGAGGATGGATCGCCTCCGATCCATCGCCGTGCATCTGCGGCACCGTGCGCACGACGGCAAGTCGACTCGGCTGTGCCGTCGCTTCTTCTTGAGGCGTGACTTGTCTTCGGCCCCATGGAAGGCCAACTGATGCCAGATTGTGTGTGTGCGCTTGTCTATCCCCAGGAATTATCTTCATGTGGTTTGTAGCTGGACTTCTCATCTGCAGGCCCAAAAATTCACCAGGCCGGACTGTGGTCGAAGTACAAGATCGTTCACCTATACGTCGTATAATACGTGCAGGATCACAGACGTACGCCACGTTCTGCGTGGTTGCCTGGTGGGCTCTGATCGCTTGCTAGTTAAAGGCGTTTGAGCTCCGCCATATTTGAGAAGCGTACCATTGCAGCCCTGCTCCAGTGCTCCTTCTGTGTACCTATGCTGCATATCTCCATGAGCTATACTACCTGCTGAGATCCAAATCGGTCTTGTTCTATTTTTTTGGTTTTGAACATTCAATGATCCAATCACTGAATGTCAATGTTTACTTTCATATTGCAAGGCATAAGAGGTTAGAATGGAAAGATATTTTGGTAAAATAAATTTCCCACGCGAGTGCCTAATAAGATGCATGCATGTTGTATTAGTCCATTTCAATACACCATGTTATCTTGCTTTTTGAAGAACTATGACATTTTAAATTGTTTATGTAGAATAGAATTGATGATGACGGTAAAAGTGATGTGAAATTGTGAATATAGATTTCACCGTTTGGTTATCGGGATGCTCTTTCTTTGGTATATTTCTATCATTAATGATGTATTGTTTGTTTGAGCACTTTGAAATTTTAATCGATGTCCTGGAAGGTGGTGAGACTAGTATATGACATAATATCATGATGCAAATTTGATTTTATCCGTCGTGGGATGGCACCGGCCGGGGTTCGACCCTAGCTGCCGCACCTCCCTGCGCCATGGTGGCGTCTTTCTAAAAAAATTGATTTTATTATAATTATATTTGTATTGAAAAACAATCATTTATGACAATACCTTTTATACTAGATAAATAAAATATAATTGGTTTGTTAAATAGCAGTCAAGGGTTCGTGTACTAACGACATGAAATGGGAAGAAAAACATGAGTCGAGCCTCCTTAGTTGATTAAGTTTTCTTTAAAATGGAATCCGTCTATTTTGTGGTCAAGTCTTTAACTTTAAGCGAGTGCTCTTTTTTTGTGATTTAAGAACGTTATTTTTTATGGTAGGTGATGTGTCTGTCTGCCAATAGTGACTGAGCGAGATATGTATCGTGGCTTTGTCAATTTCAAAATTTGCCGGTTTAGTTTTTTTTAACACACTCTCAAGCCTAGAGTATATGTACGCGTGTTCATAAAAGAAAAGAAAAAAGAGGAGTCGGCAGGCGCAACTTGTTTGGCAAATAACATGGGTGCATCAGGTGAGGTGCAGGAGGAATATTCTTCTTCTACCGCTGCCGCATCGTAGATTGGATTATTCATCATCAGGTGTGGGCTGTCAGGCGGAGATGGGATAGTACTAGTAATTTAACCACCTTCACATCGGCTAGGCGACAGGTGGTTTGGGCATGCAAACCATCATCTGAAGCAACGTCCGTGACAAATCAAAAGGTTTTGCTCCGTCTCAAGAATGGGAAATGGTACTAGTACGTAGCACTATACTAGGCTCTTTTTAGTTCCTAAAATTTTGCAAAAAATTTTAAGATTCTCTGTCGTATCGAATTTTTGAACGCATGCATGAAACATTAAATATAAATATAAATAAAACTAATTATACAGTTTAGATGAAATTCACGAGATGAATCTTTTAAACCTAATTAGATCATAATTAGACACTAATTATCAAATAACAACGAAAATGCTATAGTACCATTTTAAAAATTTCACGAGCTAAGACGCAGAAGAACCAGAAGGACAAAAAGGTGACCGTGGGGCTAGCGATTGGGGCAGAGCATGTACCAACTACCAACAACAAACGGACCGGCCGGAAGACCTCGGAGCTGTACTGTACCAGCTCAGCAACTGTTTGGGACACACACAAAATCACATAAGTCTTATAGAGATTTCGCATAAATCAGTTTAATTTTATAAGGAAAAACACATGATTTAAAGAGAAAGATTCTGCGTTTCAGACAGGATATCTCAAGCTAACAAATAGCGAAGAAGTTTTTGAGGTATATAGGAAGAGAAAGCTAGATGGATGGAAGATCTGGGAAGGGTTGAATGACGAGGGCGCATGCACACCGGTGAGCTCAATGGTGTCAAAGAGTGCCTAGAGGTGGAGCAGGAGCCATTGAGGGTTGCCGAGAGGTTGAGCTGGAGACATGGGGTTGTGTGTTTTACTCGTCGGACGGCAGACAACCTAGAAAGAGTAGATAGAGGGAAGCAACACATGGCCTTAGTGCAAGCATGCAGTGTAGCGAGATATGGTGTCAAAACGTCTCAGCAAAACCATCTAGGATTATTTTAACATTATTGGATGCTTTAAAGACTACAATATCGGTTTTTATAGTTAAGAGGGCTATGTAGTCAACTCTTGATACGATGGTGGTTATGTAGGCATGTTCTTACTAATTGATGACTCACTGCCATGTCAGCACCCACGTAATATGCCACGTCGGCGAAATCGCCTTCAAAACTGTCTCAAAGGGTCATTTAGATAGTCCGCAGTTGTTTAAGGGGTAGATTATCTGGTTTTGCAGGTAAGGAGGTAAAGTAGACGAGCGCCAATAGTTAGGGGGGTTAAGTAGACTTTTTCCTAGAAAGAATTATAGATTAGTTCATTGGCCCGTGTCATGTCAACCCAAAAAAAACAAGAGGGGTTAGATACTACGGATCTTGGTATACAAAATAAGTGTATGTTGGGTAAGTGTCTCTTTAAATTAAACAATGAATAAGGAATTTGGCAACAAATATTGAGAAACAAATTTATTAAAGTTAAGACACTATCAAAGGTAGAGAAAAAAGCACGAGCTCATATTTTTGGATGAGACTCGTGAGCACAAAAGACCCTTTTCTAAGTTTGAGTACTTTCGGTTTAAAGAACAATAACCAAATAAGGTTTTGAGAAGTGATTAGAAAACCAATCACTAAAAACCTAATACCCAATGTTGTATAACATTGTCTGAAGGAAGAAGCAAAGGTTGCAGATGTATTAGGTTTGTTTCCTCCTTAATGTGAAGTTAGGCATTAATGGAGAACAAGCTACTATAATGAAATCACCTAATAGCAAGGATGACTAATATTAATCTACAATATGGTAACATTTTTGTATGGAGATTACAAAAACATGTTTGTTCACAGTTAACTTGATGTACAGAAGTTTCATGAATAATTTGGCGACTTAAGACCCCTCTGAAGATTAAAATCTTTCTTCGCTTCTTTAAAAGAAGGCTTATTGAAACAAAGATGAGTCATGTTGCTTTTGCAGCGAACCTGAAACCATCCAACGTCTTTTCTTTCAATGCTCGTACATCATGTTTTTTTGGAGAGCGGTCCATATGGTGCTAGGAATTATGCCACCTCGAAGTGCCAAAAACTTATTTAGGGCTCGTTCGGTTAGCCTTGAATGAGCCTAGGAACCATTCTGGCGGAATATAGATTATACAAATTAATTAGCTAACCATTCCAATTAGGAATCTTTTCAGAGAATTGTTCCCAAAAAACCGAACTAGGCATTAATGATCGGTATTCATAGAAAGATACAATTTTTATGTTTAGAGCGGTCATTTTATGGTTAATATGGATAACAAGGAACAAAGTTGTTATTGTTGATCCAAATCTCTTTTGCAGGTTGTAGTAAGGTGGCACACTAGCTTCAGGATTTAAACCAAATTGCAATGGTATGACGATCTAAGTCCAATTGCAATGGTATGACTTATACGCTTATGGCAGGAGCTTGCTGAATTTCGAAGAATGTGGCATTGAGGGAGTGTTTGGTTGTTCACCACAATACGCCACACCACAGCCGTGGCTTGCCATGCAAAACGAAGGTTGCCGTTTGGTCTGTAACTCACTTAAGGCTGCCATAAAATATCTCAGTGCAAAAGTTCTCACGGAATGTGGCGGCCAAACTTCACGCCACCAATGTGGTGAGCCACACATTGCCGCATCTTTAGCGTGGCCAGCGGTGGCTAGTAACCAAACAGCCTCTCTTTGACTCATTCAAATGGTATTTGATAGTCAGAAATGGGTCTTAAGTTGTTTTGTCATAAAGTATTTTGTTTGCCTTGATCCCTTTTTAGTGGAGATAAACCTGGCGACTTGTTTCATTATTTATCTAATAAAAACTAGTATAGGATTTTTGGAGGTCCAAATAACATCCATTCTCGTGATTGAGTCAACGTTTAAATACACATGGTTGGAATGCACGAATTTTGTCAAGATTTGATTTAGCTAATCCTATACGTTGATCCGCGCCAAAGCAATCCAAAGGTAAAACCGCCAGAATCACAGTCAGCAGCACCGGCTTGCACTGTTGTCTGACTGTACGTCGTACAGCTGTCCTACTACGACTAGGACGAGTAGAGTAGTGTAGGACAGAAGAACAGACTCCGTCCACTTCGCAGGCAGCCACCAAAACCCCGTACGTACGTGCGGCCAGAACAGCCGGCCGCCGCCCCGGATTAAAGCAACTGCTTTGCGTTCCCGACAAAATTCACGGTTTCCTTTGTTTTACTGCTGCCCTTTGTGCAAAGAAATTATACATAGTTTCAAAAAAAAAAAGAAATTATACATCTCATATTTTGATGTGTCAAACTTTATATCTCCAAATATACTTATTCTAAAAATATATTATATTATTAATTTAATGACATGTATTATGCATAATTAATATTAATGTTTTTATATATTTAGTTGAATTTGAAAGTTTGACTATTAAAAAAGCAAGACGTGTATCTTTTGGAGACAAGGAAGTAATATATAAACAACAGCGGTTGTCAACACACAAGAAAGTTACAAGTAAATGCAACTAAAGATCCTGTTTGTAATGACTAAAGCCTCGTTTAATTGACGGGTGAAAAGTTTTTAGGTGTCACATCGGATGTTTCATAGGATGTCGGAAGGGTGTTCGGATACTAATAAAAAACTAATTACATAAATCATCTGAAAACCGCGAGACGAATTTATTAAGCCTAATTAATCTATCATTAGCACATATGGGTTACTGTAGCCATTATGGCTAATCATGGACTAATTAGGTTTAAAAGATTCGTCTCGCGGTTTTCAGGCAAACTGTATAATTAGTTTTTTTTATCTACATTTAATGCTCCATGCATGCGTCCAAACATTCGATGTGACGGGGTGAAAAGTTTTTGGGTGAAAACTAAACAGGGCCTAAAATAAGTTTCTAATATATAAGGGCTAAAAATGCTATAGCTGACTAAAATAGCCTAGATTTTAGTTTAGTTTATAGTTTATTTTTAGCTCTTCAAGTATTTACCTTATAAAAAAACTATTAATGAATTCCCCCTCTAACTAATAGGAAAAAGTCTAGATCACCCCCCAACTGTGGGGTGGTCTACTTAACCCCAAACTATGAAACGGTATAATTTACCCCCTGAACTTTCTAAAACCGTCTACTTTACCTCCTGGGACAGTTTTGGACGGCGGTTTACTACAGTAACCATGTTTTTGCTACAGTAACCGAATCTTTAAAAAACATAGTAAATCACGGAAAAATCATAAAATAAAAAATCTAATTTTATTGGACTCCACATTTGTAGATCTACACAATGAACATATAATATGGTATGCTTTAGTACAAAATTTTTGTTATAAATTTAAATTTATTAGAAAATCCTAATAAATTTAAAGTTACCATAGTTTGGGGTGAAAAGTTCAGGGGGTAAATTAGATCGTTTCATAGTTTGGGGGTTAAGTAGACCACTGCTCATAGTTGGGGGTGATCTAGATTTTTTCCCTAACTAATATATACAACTTATAACTTAGCTGATTTAAACAGAAAATAAGAAGACGGTTATCGCGAGCATGCAAGGAAGGAGGCGCGGAGGCGAGCAGCACAATGCCACTGCCATTGCCTATCGAGGACGAGGAGGACAGCGCGGGAGTGGACAAGCGAGGTCGCCTTAGAAATCTCGCAACCCACACGGCAGGCTGGCTGTGCTACCCAATGGACTAATTAATTACTACCTCGTATATATTAATTTAATTAATTAAACTAATTGCTCTCTGGCATAGCAAACGCCACCGTGAAGAGGTGGGCTGAAGTTGCGCGTTTTCTCGTCGATCAAAGGGATATACCACCACCTACCTCGTGGTACTGCATTCCCATTCGTCCAATCCCATTCCGATTCCCTTTCCTCTGCCCTGCTACTGCTAGCTAGCTCACCTTCTCTCCCGACCCGACCTCCCCACTTCCCCTCTCCCCTCTCCAGCTGAGCTCTCCCCCTTCGCCTTCCGCCGGGTGGGTGAAGTCGGGGGACATGGTTTCTTTCTCCGCTTCCTAAGATTCCTCTTCTTCCCCCAACCCCACCCTACTACACCTTTTGCCGCGCTGCACCTGCGCCGCCGTATCTGAGGTCAGCATCACCAACCGCAGCTCCACCTCCCAATCTAGGAGGAGCCGGAGGAGGACGAGGCCGGTCCAGGATTCTGCCGCCGCCCTCCCTCGGCCGCATCGCATGCTACCACTGCCACTACCACGACCGACCAGCAGCAGCAGGAGGACAGGATGTTCAAGCTTCACCGCCACCGCTCCTCCGACCGCGTCGGCGAGCGCTTCGACTTCAGATTCTCCAACTTCCGCGCCGTCCAGGTTGCTCTCTCTCTCTCTCTTCCTCCTGCTCTCCCTCCCTCGGGGGGCGGCTGTCCTACTCCTCTCCCTCAGTACCAAAATCGTTTCTTTTCCCCACTTCCTTCTTCCAGGGCCAGCCGGCCAGGGGAGGACAGACAGTACCAAAACTTGCTTACCCGATCCTATACAAAACAGAGGCCCTGCGATTAGCACAGTTTCTTCTCTTCTATCTACTGGAGTAATCGCTTTGCTGCTTGCCTTTCTTTCATCTCCTGATTTGCTAACTCGCTCCCGTTAGGCCAAGGCCGCTGCTGATGACAGATACTCGTCATTCAACCTACATTCCTTCACCTTTGGAGTGTTACGTCAATGTAGGATCATACTCGACCTTACTTGTTCCTATCCTACACATTATTATGCCTTCTTGATTCTTGTCACCACCCTTACTCACGTCACGTGTGTGCCTACCTCAGAACCGCTCCTAAAAGGGAAACGGCAATCCCTATTGTTTTTCTGTACCATACCAACCTCATATGCAAATCGCATTGCTTCCCCTCCCAGTCTCCCCCCTGGTGAATCAATGGCTGCCTTTTGCCATTCAGTCAGTCTACTTTCTCAGGGGGTTCAACTTTATTTCACGAGGTGCCTGCCATTCATTCATGTGTGCGTGTACCCCGAAAAAAAAAATGGTCCTTCCTCTTCATTTTAACCACGGCCTATTAAAAGGGGATACCGCATTGCCCTCTTGTATTGCGTGTGCCTTCTCATTCATTTCATATTCCTGCAGTTTATTTTACCCCATCTGCTACATGACATGTATCCCCTCGTTTTTGTGTCTTATCGATTCATTTCTTGTTTTTTTCATAGGTCCCCGCGGTATCAGACAGGCTCTTCCTATCCATAGTTTCAGTCGACAATGGAAAAACAATTGCAAAGTCCAGTAAAGTAGCTTCTCGGAGTGGAATATGTCAGTGGCCCGACACCATCTTGGAACCCATATGGTTCTCCAAGGACGAAGTCTCCAAAGAATTTGAAGAATGCCAGTACAAGATTATTGTCTCCCTGGTATGTAATATGATGCTTGGATATCCAGCTCTTGGAACCTATATGTAATATTTCCCACCTTACCCATTCTTGGATGTCCAATTCATGCTTCAGTCTCGGTGCTTATTACCTTTGTCTATCTACTCTGTCCTATTTCTGTCACTAGGCTTATTATTGGGTCATTAACGACTGCTCTCATGTAATGTTACAGGGATCGACAAAATCTGGCATTCTTGGGGAGATTTTTCTAAATCTGTCTAATTTTCTGAATTTAGTCGATCCAACCGCAATCTCTTTGCCACTGAAGAGATGCAACTCTGGAACAGTTTTACAGGTGCGTTTTGGCTATTCATTGCTCCTCCTCGTTTTCAAGGGTCATCTGGGCATTGCTTACATGATTCGGTAGCCAAAAAAAAATGCTGGTATTACATTCCCATCATAGCTGCCAACTGTTACATAGGTGCCTATTTCATGCTTGTACTTTTGGCAGCGTGCCTGATGGTGTCTGTCCTTAGTACTACTTAGGTTGACATTCGTATTTTTCCCCTCACTTGCAGCTTAAGGTTCAATGTCTTGGCACAAAGTCTAAGCTGAGGTAACTAGACTGAAGCCTGAGTACTTCATTCTTGCCAAGTTCTGTTCAGTCTGTCTTCACTTCACACTCAAATCCTGATAATTCTCCCATTTTCATGTAGTGGTGTCAGATCATTGAGGGACATGGCTCCCCGTCACGATGACCGTAGTCCAACGCCAACCAATGATGAGATGGACAACAGATCAGATTGCTCCGATGGTATGTTCAACAAGGGTGTTCGTTCTTCATCCGAAAATCATCTGGGTGGAACTTATCAAGATGAATCTGGAAACAGGGTATGCTACTGCTTAAAACAATTTGCTGTCCCAAACATTACCCGTTCCATCCCGAGTTGTTGTTGGACTGTTTCTGATGCCTTGAGATATCTATCCCATTTTCACTGAAATTGTTGATTACATGAATAATAGCATGGAACTTAGTTGCCAATGCTATATGTTCAACCTTGTAGGTGAAACACCCCATTTTGATGTTTCAATGTCAGTACCTGGAAGGGAATGAAAAAAAAGAACCTGTCCATGGATCTTTTTCTGCAAAGCTGATGAAATCCTTCACCTTTAGTCATCAAGCAAAAGTGTTGAATTTTTTCAGTTACTGTGGGGTCTACTATCTTGCACAAAAGCTATGATAAGTTCTAATTCCTACTCAATGACCTATTCATAAATCTAAAAATCACATAAAATTCACTAGTGATCAGCAGTCCACAAAAGTCATACTGTAAACCGCACAGGTACAATTATGCGTGGATGATCTCATCGTCCCCAAGGTTCCTCTGTTGCACATGACCTGCATGTATGCATAAATCCACAAGATACTCCAATGTGGAAGCTGGTGAACCTACCGTCATTACCACCACAGAGAAAACCTTTTTATGCCATAAAGATATTTTTTGCATAACTCTTGGAAGCTCCTCGCATTTGGCTATAGTTTTCTATATGGACTGCAATTTCACCATCAGCAAGTGACATATTCTGGTTACATGTCATGCTCAATCAGAGTGTTATGTGTCCATGCTGATTATTTGTCCCGTCTTCTTTTTTGCAGGAAACAAGTTTCTCTGCATCGGGGTCCCATCGGAGTTCTAATTCTGGAGATAGTACTGCAGATAGAACAAACTTCTCTCCTAGAGACAACTCTAATGGAGGACTTTATGCGGGAAGGCAGGATCCTGCTAGTTCCTATGCTAGTTATGTTAGTGCTGGTCGTGGTGATGACGGGCTTAGATCCAACAATTCATCTTTTAGTTCTCGGGCTTCAGGCCCAAGTTTGCTGCAAGGGAATACTCCAAAAACATTTTCAAATGGCCTTACTCAGTTATCTATGGGGGCATCTGACTCATCTAAAGATCTTCTTGAAGCTGCTGAAGAAACAATTGAGGAGCTCCGTGATGAGGCAAAAATGTGGGAACGCCACTCTCGCAAGTTGAAGGCTGATCTAGAGATGCTGAAAAAGGAGTGTTCTGATAAATCAAAGCAACAGGCTGAGCTAGCAGTTGAGCTGTCTGCTGCACAAGCTGAACGGGATTCATATAGGCATGAAATAGAAGAATTGAAGTCATCCTTACAAGATGTAAACACACGACAAATAATTACAGGAACACCTAAACGTTCAGACTGGATAGACCTGCAGAAGGAACTTGAAGGTGAGGTTAAGTTTCTTAAAGAATCGAATACGGACTTAACCATACAACTAAACAGGACTCAAGAGTCAAATATAGAGCTTCTTTCTATTCTTCAGGAACTGGAGGAAACCATTGAAGAACAGAGAGTTGAAATATCTAAGATTTCGAAGGTCAAGCAGACTGCTGATCCTGAGAATGAGCTGTTAGTAAAAGAAGACAAAGAGTGGGCTAAGAAACTGTCAATGAAAGAGGATGAAATCACAATTCTGAGGGAGAAATTGGATCGTGCTCTCAACATTGGAAATGGAGGTGGTGCAGGTTCCAATGCCATTTATCTTGAATTGGAGAAAGAAAATGAAATTTTAAGGGCTAAAATACAAGAGCTTGAGAAGGACTGCTCTGAACTAACAGATGAAAATTTGGAGCTTATATATAAACTGAAAGAAAATGGTCTGACAAAAGGTCAGGTTCCTTGTATTTCAAACAACAATGAGCTGCAATTCGAAGAGCTTACATCCCGGATTCATCAACTGGAGGAGGAACTTAGGAATAAGGAAATGTTAAGAGACGACAGTTTTTCTGAGTCATCAATGTCTAATGCAGATGAGTTACAGAGAAAATGTGCTGACCTTGAGCTGAAGCTGCTAAATTTTAGGTCTCAAACCTATGAGCTTGAAGAAAAGTTCCAAAAAAGCCAAGAGGAGCTGGAACAAAGAAATCTCGAGTTATCTGAGCTGAGAAGAAAGATAAACGGTTTACATTCTACTGAACTGGAAGTTTGTGAATCTGGCGCGACATGGAAGTACCAATCTAGAATAGCAGATCTAGAGGATACTGAACAACCTGAGACAGATATACTGAAGGCTAGGTTTGAATTGCAACTACAGGAAAATGATGACCTTCGGCGTTCCAAGATCGAGATGGAAAATTTTATTTCTGAGATTCAGGCAGAGAAGAGTCAGCTCGAGGAACGCCTGTCCGCGTCGCTTAAAGAAAGCAGCATCACATCTAAATGCTTGGATGAAGTGCGGAAAGATATACTTGTGCTTTCTAGCAGTATAGATTCCCATGTTTCAACCAATAAGTTTCTTGAGAGGAACATAGTTGAGCTAGAGAGCTGCAAAGCTGAACTAGAGCTGCATGTATTGGAGCTGGAACAGGAAAACATAGAGTTGTCAGAACGGATATCTGGACTGGAAGCACAATTGACTTACCTGACAAATGAAAAGGAGTCAAGCGAGCTGCAGATGCATGACTCCAGATCTCTCATCATCAATCTCAAAGATAAAGTAGAGCGTCAGCAATCAGAGATGGAAACTCAAAGGCTCGAGTTTAAGCAGAAACAACAAGAATCTCAAAGAAGATTGTCAGAAGCACAAGATGATTCTGAAGTTCTGAGAAGATCTAATTCTAAACTACAATCTACGGTTGAGAGCCTTATTGAAGAGTGCAGTTCTCTTCAGAATCTAACTGCTGATCTGAAAAAACAGAAGTTGGAATTACACAGTCATCTTACCCAAAAAGAGCAGGAACTGGACGAGTCGAAAAAAAGAAACTTTGAGTTTAGCAAAACAGTGGAGTTCCTTGAGGCAAAGCTTTCGTCACTACAGAAGGACATTTCTTCTAAAGAGCAATCTTTATTGTCAGAATTGGAGAGTATATTCCAGGAGCACATGGAACAAGAAGAAAGAATTAATCGCGCGCATTTCATGCTCAATAAGATCGAGAAAGAAAAGACTCTTGAAGTAGAGAATCTTGAGAGGGAGGTCGTCAGCCTCACTGCACAGGTCTCCTCCACGCACGAGGAGCGAGAAAGTGCCACTCTGGATGCTATTCGAGAGGTATCTGTCCTGCGAGCAGACAATGCTAAACTTGAGGCTAATCTCCAAGACGTCAGTGCACAATTGAGACATTACGAGTCTCAATTGGAAGACCTTCGTAAGGAGTCTAAAAATAAGATTAAAGGATTGGTTGATTCCCTTAATGCCTCCAAACAAAGCGAGGAAATGTTGACATCAGATGCTGAACATATGAAAAAGTTGATGGAAGCTGCTAAATCCAATGAAGATGCGTTAAGGAAGACTTCTAATGAACTAGAACTGAAGCTTAAATCCAGTGATTATGAGAAACAACAGATGATGGAAGAAATATCTAGCCTGAAACTTCAGGTTCAGAAAATAATGAATCTTCAAGATGAGGTTTTCAAACTTCAGAGTTCTCTTGATGAGGCCAAGTTTGAAAAAGGGAAACTGGAGGAGTTTCTGCGCTCGGTGACTGAGGATTGTGAAGAACTAAAAGCACAGAAGGCTATGCTAACAGATAAAGTTTCTGATATGCAGGAGACTTTGAGAAATGGTGAAGAAGAAAAGCGAAACAGAATAGCTATGCAGGCAAAGCTCGTGAGGTTGGAGAGTGATCTATCAGCATCAGAAGCATCACATGTACATGAAGCAGAATTAAAGAACGAACTCAGTAGGATCAAGAGATCAAACAGTGAGTACCAGAGGAAAATACAATCTCTCGAGCAGGAAAATGAGGATCTCACCAGGAGAGTTCAAATTATGGAAAAGGGTTTTGAGCAAATGTCCCACGTTAAAGAGAACCTTGGAAAGCAGGTTAGCCATTTGAAGTAAAGTACTTGCTATGATGATCAAACAATCCCTCCTTATTGATGTTTCTATCTGCTTGTGCCTTGTGCTTGTAGGAGATTGGAGGAGATAACCAGGCAGCCATTCAGTCAAAAATTCAGTTACTGGAGACTAAGCTCGCAGAGGCATTGGAGGAAAATAAGATGTACCGAGCTCAACAGAAGAGGTACCCCTACCATCACAAACCTAAATGTGTCCTGTGAGATGATGAGTGTACATAGAATGATAGGAATGTTGTATGTAGCTATTCTGTTTTGTTTTTAGTATGGCTAATGAGTTTGACATTAACTATTTAGTTTAGAGGACAAGAATCATAAGCAAAGCGTTGGCCAGTACATGTTGAGAAAGTATGCCTTTTCTATACGTAATTTTCATCTAATCTTTAATTGAAAAACTGAAGTTTGGCAATCCTGCAAGGAAATCACACTCTGGGAGATGCTAGTGGTCTCATAGAGCAAATATTTTAATCTCATTAACCATTAGGTTGCCGTAATGGTGTGCCAGTAAAGCGACATCTTTTTTTCTTTTTGCAATCATATTCTAGTGCTTTTATTTGCATTCTGATGTAAGGTTGTGTAATATGTTGTGCATTGGAATCTGTTCATTGTTCTCGCCTTATTTGAACTGCTCCTTTATATATGAACTGGACCTTGTGACTCGACTGCAAATTGTTTATACAATATTGCGAGCAGGAGAAACTTGATTTAGTTTCATGTGTTGAAGTTGGAGCGCGCATTGCTAATTAAAAAAAAATATCGAAGTCAGTTAGTTACCACTATTGGTTTAGGATATTATCTGCAATACTGAACTTGTAGAACAGAATCCACAAGAGTTAGTCCTATGTGATTGTTGGTTTTCCATGATAATATAAAAATTCTTTTTGTTTATGTACAGTCCGATGCCTGATGGGCAATCTGCTGGTGGAGATGGCAAGGAGGGTAATACCGACAGGATTTTGCAGTTGGAAGGAGAACTAAGAGATATGAAGGAACGATTACTGAATATGAGCTTGCAGTATGCAGAGGTAGAGGCTCAGAGGGAACGATTAGTGATGGAGCTTAAAGCTATCAAGAAAGGCAGGTGGTTTTAGCACGATGTGGAATTGTTGCCTGACAAAACACGAGGCTGACAGCACAGGTACTGCATCTTTATCGCCACACTGGCTGCACCCAATTATGAGGTGATAGTTGGACACATCCGCTAGCATTTCTTGTGAAACTGGTTTCGAACTTTATATCAAAAGGATCCCACCATCCGTTTTGGTGCTCAGACACAGACGTCCTTTTGCCCAACCAAATATTAAAACTTAATTTCTGGTTGTACAGATGGGCATCATCAAGCCGTGTTATTTCCATGCTTGTGGCAGTATGAGGTTTATGTCAGATTATCATGTGAGAGCAAGCAGGTGCAAGTGTAGAGTCAAGGCATGATGTACCTGGACCTGCTAACTGGTGCTGGAGGATGTATCTCCAAGACAACACTGAAGGTCCCCGTGATGCGGTGAACTGTGAGCCTGTGACTACCCAGCCCTTGGGGATGCGGCCCCTACACTATGACATGATGATCCCGTTGTTATGTATTTAACCTATTATTAGTATTTATTTTTAATGGCGTGCCTTTTTATCTGGTATATAATATATACGCCAGTTTGTGATGAGTTTGACTGGAGGGTGATGATCAGTTGTTGATATGGTTACTCAGATCGATGACCCTCCGATCCCTCTGTTTTACATGATTGATTACACTGAAAAGAGTCAACCCCTTAATTGTCGATAAATGTAGTTACTCTATTCTTTTTTTTTTGTGTGTGTGTGAGAGCAGTGAAGTGGCTGGGTTAGTAGCGAGCAGTCATTATATTGCACTCTGTACCAGACAATACAATATCGATGTAGTTTGGGTGTAGAACAATATAATAATGTGATGAGCCCCATTTGTTCATGTAAGCCTGTAACTTGTTTTTTTACAGCGAATGCAGATTATGGATAATAATGAATGAAGTTGCCGTTGTGGTACGTGCATCACATTGCTGATGAAGCTTTTAACCCTCAGGAGGGTAAATGCAGTTGCATTTCATCATTTCCCCATGTGCCTGGTTCCTGAAGCTTGCCTGGGGAATGGCCGAGCTGTTTGTTGACACGTAGCCAGCTGAATTAGTGACCTCACGATGTTTTGCGGAGCCAGGATTTGAACAAAGAGGTGGCGGAGCCAGGATTATTTGAACAGAGGGGTCGTTCAAGCCGATAACAATCACACATGACGAAATACATATATAGTCAAAGTATACATAATAACCAAATAAATGTTTTGTGTTATAATGTAAAAGAAAACTAAAAACAAAAAAACACAAAATATTTTAGAAAAAAGGAACAAAATTAATTATCCCATAGGTCTGTAACGTTCATATGACGATCAATTTAATTCTTGTGATAGAAAAAAGAACAGCCAATTCTCTCAATTCCACTCAAAATTATAGGACTTCCCTTGGAGCCATCTAAATTTTTCTTTTCCCTTCACTGCCATCAAATGAAATGTTCGTTTCCCTCCCTGCCATTCCGTCAGTTCCCAGTTATAATTGTGTCACTGACGAATTTTTCTTCTCCCTTTTTCAAATTACGCCTTGACAAAGTTGAGGCAAAGATTCATCAATGTTGAAGAGTAAATTTCGAGGCTTCGTAGTTGAAGGCTGAACTCATGACCCATGCCCATAACTTTTTTTTTGTCTTCATAATATACACGCAACATCCACCTTTATATACACCATGCATGATCGAGTCCATGACAATGTCTAAAAAAAAAAGTTAGCAAATTTGCGATACTACAAGGGCGGTGAAATAGTTGAATAAGAAGAGGACCAAATGAGAAGGGGGATTTTTTTTTGAAAAAAGAAAATGCATGCATGGATGATGGATGATAGCGATATGTGCAGGGTAGATCTAAGAACAATACTATAAACAACAGAAAACAGTCAACCAGAGTCCAGAGGTGACCCATCATCACGTATACGCCAGTTGTATTGGATTGGAGGAGCTAGGATCGATCGGATGAATCAGTGAGTGAGATGAGCATGCATACATGGCCCATTTGCTAGGTGTTGCTCCCTAGGAATCCAGCTATTGGAGGTAGGCAACAAGCAGGCGATGCCTTCTACGGCGCGGAACGAAGAAGTTGTGCTAGCTTGTGCCGCCATGCATGAAGGACAAATAAATCAACAGGGATGCATGCGTGGCGGATCTATCATAGTACGTCGGCAGCACCAGCACGTGTGCAGAGCGGAAATAAAGCTTATGCAGACATGCGTACGTGCACTCTCTTTCGAGTTTCGATAGACATATATGCTGCTGGACCATGGTCGATGGATCTATATGCCCGATGCCGCTTCCCTGGACATTCGCAGTGCGGACAGGTGTGCACAAGCATGCACGGCGATCGGTCGATCGAACAATCGTTCCACGCCCTGCTGCAGCTGGGACGTCAGGCACCCTTGATTAGCTAGCTTACTTGGACGTACTATATCGTCATATCCAAGTGGCCATGCATGCCCATACATGATACGCATCACTAATATATATGCGGCTGCTACGAACCAAGCACATGCACGAACTTGGACCTTTGCACGCATGCATAGATTATATACAATATTATTGTGGCGAGGATGCTTCTCGCAAAGAAACAAACAAGTCGGCGATCGAGTACTACTACAACACAACTGCGAGGCAGGCAAGCAGCTAGTAATAATACATCGGATCATGTGCACAGATACGGAGAAACCAGAGGTCACTGATGTCAATCTTCTACGCCGCTGCATGTCTGCAGGTTACTCCCTCGTTTTTTTTTTTTTTTAAAAAGGCAGCACTAATGGCCAGACGTCCAGACGCCCGCAGCTGCTCGCCCCGTCCGCTCAGATTCGTGTGCCGTCCGTGCTAGCTCCGTTTCCCACGCTCACATCCGAACTGTCCACTTCAGATCCGATGCAAGCTCGAATGACTCGCCCCCGCCACTTCCACACCGGCGTAGCGTCCGTCTCTTCTAGGTCATCCGGAAGACTCGCCCCCGCCTCTTCCATAACAGCACCGCGCAGCCTGTGTGCCTCCTCCTCACACCGCCGGCGGTGGCCTGCGCCCCCTCCACGCGTCGGTGGTCGCGGCTTGGCTCTGCCCGCCCTCATGGACACTGCCAAGGTTTTCATTTTCGAAAATTAAAATTTGTCGGGGGTCATAGATAAAGAGGATAAACAGGATATATCGGGAATATCGGACCAAATTCAAATAAAATTTAATTTTAATTTAAGTAAATTTAAATAAATTTAAACAAAATTTATACGAAAAAGATAGATTATTTCTTATCTACACCTAGGGATAAACAGGATATATCGAAAATATCGAGAGATTTCGGCCAATAAAAAAAACCATGGACACTGCTGACGGATTGCACTTGCAACATGAAACACACGAATGTAACATATATTTAAAACAGATGAAACATTTGGGACATACGCTTGCAACATGTGTGTAAAACACATGCAACATCCAGATAAAACAATTGCAACATGAAAACACTTACTGCAACATAAGACTGAAACAGCTGAAACATTTGGAACATATTGTTGCAACATATATGTGAAAACATATGCAACATCCATATAAAAAACGATTGCAGCATACGTTTGAAAATAGATGAAACATTTTGAACAAATGCTTGCAACATGCTTCTTAAACACTTGCAACATATGCAACATTCTTCCATCTACTTTTGCAACATCCATAAGAAACAACTGCAATATACCTTTGAAACGACTGAAACACCTAAAACATACATTTGCAACATAGGTTAGGGGAAGCCTTGGTCGGTCGATTCCAGTCGTCGGTGTCAAAGCCGGTGGCGAGCGGCAGCGCACGAGCACCACCGCCACCAGCGCCACCGGTACTGGGCTTGGCTTGGCGGCGACTGTAGGGGATGGAGGGCGAGGAGCGCCATGGCCGTCGGGGTGGGGGGAGCTCCATCGCCGGGGTGAGAGAGGGCGCCACCGGGGATAGAGAGGGCACAGCGCTAGGGTGGAGGAGAGTCGCCCACTCTCCTACAACACCGCCGCGCCACCTCCATGGATCTTGCCGGGGTGGTGGAGAGGGCCGTCGGATCTGCGAGCGTTGGGGGTTCCAGTGGGGTAGCACGCGGGGCATTGGTGCGTTGTAGTAGGGGATGAGGAGCGCGGAAGGGGTAAGGGCGAGAGCAGAGCGGAGCGAGACTTGCGGGAGTTGATTTTAGGCGAGCGACACATGCAGTAGTGAGTGGAGCGAGGCGTCCGGCTTTCCGAACGTCTTAATGGTAGCATTACCGAAAAAAAGAATACAATTCTAGGTTTATAGCTAGTCAAACTTTCGCAAATTTAACCTATTTTTAATTTAATGATACTTATTTGATATAAAGAAATGTTACTATTTTTCGCATAGGGGTAGTTATTAAAGTTAAAATTGTTTGATTCCTTGAAAAACAAGAATCACACACTTTTTTGAGAGTACATCTCTCATCTATGTGTTGCTATTCCTCTAAGAAACTCGAAAAGCACACATTCCTTGGCCACCAACTCCTCGTCTTCCTCTGCTCTCCCTGCCAACGACGAACTCTCTTCATATCTCCCATGCCTCTACTTATACCATTCCCTCTCCCTCTCGATCTGACAACGACCATGCCTAGAGCCATGTCGGTGGAACTATTCCTTGGCGCGTGTGCGCTCTGAACGTTCTCGGCGCATGGGCATAGGAAGCAATAGCAGCGCGCGTCTTTCTTCTTTCTTCGTAACAGTGCGGTTTCCACTTTTCACTGTTCACTTTTCGCTTTCTACCGTCCAGTTTTCTCCCGTCTAGATTTTGGAGTCCAGTTTAAGGCCAATTTTGCTTCTGGAGTTCAGTTTTCTCCTGTCTAAATTCTGGGCCAACGGTCCAATTTGGATTTTATGAGCTATTTTTTTCTCTTTCGGGATAGCGGGTTTGTGGGAGATAAAAAGGGCGGGGAGATGGTTTGACATCCATATAGAAGTGGAAGTAGTATTTTTAAAAATTCATATACCTTATGTTCCATAATACTTTATACATGATTGATAATTCAACCGATACAAAAAAATTAAAATTAGTTATCATGAAAAAAACTAGGAAACAAAGTTACATCTTGTTTGTCAACATACAAATAGCTAATATAAAGCACATGTGACTTCTGTTTTCTTCAATACTAAAATAGTCGTCATTCATACCCCGAAAAAAACAATACAAGGTAAACAAAAATAAAAAAATGCATGAAGATTTACAAACTTCGTACTAAGTTCAAATTTTTGTATCGCTAGATTCAAAAATTTAAACTATCATATTATAAAACTTTATATTGTTAGGTTTAAAACTCTACACTCATAATTTATAAAATTTTGAACTTTGATATTGCAAATTTTATACTTCTAGCTATAAAACATTGAACTATGCATTTTAAAATTTGTGCTGCCAGGTTTAAAACTTTACACTAAGAATTTTTAAATTTTCAACTATGACACAACAAACTTTGTACTGCTAGGTTCAAAACTTTACATTTAAAATTCATAAACTTTGAACCATCACATTATAAACTTTGTAATGCTAAATTAAAAACTTTGAACTATCACATTACAAACTTTGTAATGAGATTCAAAAACTTTACGATCATAATTTATAAACTTTGAACTAGCGCATTACAAACTTTATACTGCTAAGTTCAAAACTGTACACTTAAAATTTATAAACTTTGAACTATGACATTACAAACTTTATACTACTAGGTTCAAAATTTTGAACTATCATATTATAAACTTTATACTGCTAAATTCAGAACTTTACATTCAGAGTTTATAAACTTTAAACTCTGACATTACAAACTTTGTAGTGGTAGGTTCAAAACTTTAAACTAACACATTATAAACTTCCGTTCTAATGCAAAGGTTCAAAACTATGTAATTCTAAAATTTATATTTTTAAATTTAGGAACTTTATACTAGCACCTTTAAAAACTTTGTACTTTAAGAATTAAAAATTTATATTTTAAACTTTGTGTAACACTCCGGTATTACGCAAGCATTTGCATGGCAATCATATGCATGGCATTTCATATCATCATAATCATACATGTTAATATTATAATTTGAGTAAAATAAAAGCTTAGAAAGTGGTATTTGAGATGTAATATATTAATGTGCTAATCACATTCCATCAAAATTTTGCAACTACAAATCTTATATCACTTAGAACTATAGTTCAATTTTTGGAAGCAACTAGATGACTCAAAGTTTTGTCAAAAAAAAACTTGTTCAAAAATATTAATTAAAATATTCAAAAATACTCCCTATTTTAGCTTTTATTCTTCAATTCAAAATCTATTGGGAATTTTTAGTTGGCCCCTTAATCAAAGTTGTAGAGAATTAAATTCTAAGCAACTTTTATTTTTGGGTCAATTCCAGAAAATGTCTTCTTCTTGTTCAAAATGGGGTTTGAAATCTGTGTTTGAATTTTATTTGAAATGAAAAATTTGAAAAAGATCAAAACCAGCTTAGCAGGCCGCCGCCTCGGATTCGGCCCGCTGGCCGAATCGGCCCGCGCCACTCCCGCGCGCGCGCCCGCGTCCGCCTCCGCCGCGGCCCGGCCCAGCCAGCCCCCTCTCCCTTCTTCCCGCCCGCGCGCGCGCACGCTGGCGCCCCGGCAGCAAACGCCCGCCGCGTGGCGGCCGCATGCCGGCGACGCCACCGCGTGGCCGCTGTGGACCCCGCGCCCACGCTCCACTTCAAAAACGACCGGGCACCTGGTCTCCCTTCCATTTCCGCCTCGCCTGCTCCCTTTCTTCCTCCCTCCGGTGAAAACCGCAGCGGAACACCGCTCGCCACCGAGCTCCGCCACCGTCATCGCCCTGTTCCGGCACCGGTGGACCACCTCCGTCCAATTGCCCGTGCACGAGGCTCCGCCCCATCCTCCCCTCCTCCAAACGAGTGTCGCTTCTCCTCGTTTGCCCCGGTAGGGCTCAATTTTTCCCTCGCCTCGCCGCGCCACCGCGACGGTGCCGTCGAGCCCGTGCTCCGCCACCGCCTCGCTCGCCCTATCTCTGTCCTCCCGCGTCTCCTTCACGCGTTCGCCACTCTCTTGCGAGCGTTTTGCGCACCTTAGCTGGTCGCGGTTTGGCCGGAGCCGGCCGTTGGCCCTCGGCCACCGCCGCGACGTCGAGGCCACGGAAGCCGGCGACCTCGCTCTGCCCTCCGTTCTCCCCTTTCGGTGGACTGGGCTGCGCCTATGGGCCGCGCCCCGAGCAGGCCGACTCGGTCGTTCCCCCGCGCGCGCAAAGCCGGGCCAAGAACGGCCATGGGCCGGTTTGATTCCATGGGCCGGCCCAGTTTCAATAATAAAAACCGTTTTCTGTTTTCTTTTATTATTCTTGATGAAAATGCTTTGGAAAATATCTTAGCAGTCATTTCAGCTCCAAAAATTGTGAAATAAATTTATCTAGATTCATTGGAACCAGATCTACAATCTAAAAATATTGCATGTCATTTTTGGAATACTTTTCTGTAAAGCTTTAATTAATTCTTAATATTGCTGATATCTTGTAAAATAGCTAGTAAATCCTATATGTATCAGAAAAATATGATTTTAAGTTTGTTAATCTTCATATATCATGTACTTACTAGGAAAAATATGTTTCATGCATGTGCTATGGAAAACTTTGGAAAAGTAGTTCAAGTACCTTTAATGGCTGATTTTTGTTATTTTTGCTAGAGAGCAAACTTTGTATAAAACATGCTTGTGATAATTTTTGTACAGTCATAGTATGCTATGAAGAACCTAGGAAAAATATGAATTCTGTTGTTTGACACTTTTCGTAGTACAAAGTAATTTCATGCTCATTTTTATGCTATAGCTTGTTATTTTTGTATAGGATAGTTTACTTATCCAAATGCCATGAAATTTTTATGGTAGTCTGTTTAGAGTAGTATTATGCTACTGTAATTTTCTTAGAATTTTAGGAGCATCAGAAATATATGTTGCTATTCAAACTTACTATTAATTAGGTTTTAAGCAAGTGTTGCTTTAAGTGTGATTAAGAAATTAGTAAAGCTTTGGTGTATCTTTGAAGCATTTCATAAGATAGGTTAACTTAACATAATAGTAGTAGAAGAGAATCCAGTAGATGACATGTGCTTGTAGTGTATAGTTTCTTGGATGATGTTGACTACCTTGCATTTCAACATATTCATTGCATTCATCTCCTTCGATGCACACTTGCATAATCACTTACGCGCATTGCATCATACAGGATCGCAAACCGAGAACCCAGTCGTCTTACCCGAGGAGCCAGAGGAGCAGATCGAGGTGCAGCAGCAGGAGGTGGCAGAAGCCGAAGAAGAGGTCGGTGAAGATCTCCCGGAGTGCCCCGATCACCGTCCGAGCTCCTTCGAGAGAGGCAAGCCCCGGAGCATTTCTCTCCCGGTTTGCAAATAATTTATTATTAACTTTACTTAATTTGATGCATTATGTTTAGGAGTTGTTTGCAAACGTTGCTGCATTACACCTTGCTTACCTTTGTTATACCATATCCTTGTTACCCTGGTATTCGCAGTCAAGTCAATGCTTAGCTGGCTTAGACCGGTAGAAGTCGGGTGATTTCCTGTCACCTGCGAGCTATTGGTGGTTACCTGGATCTGTTTGGTTGACTATGAAGTCATGGTATAACTAAGTGTGAAATGAATTTGAGACCGGGCGGAAACTTGCAGGGTTTCGGACTGTAGTGTTTTCCGTCTGTGTCGGTTAAGGACCGTCCGTTGTTGTCCCTCGGGTCATGTTGAACGCATGCCTCACATTTAGCTGGCCGGATAAAGTACCTTCCGACCGCGAAACTGGGAGATTATTCGGGCCGAGTGAATTGCCCGCAACGCACTGTACCGGAGCAGTAGTGGCAGGATACGGGGGCGCGATGATAAGGCCAAAGAGCAGTCGGGCGGCCCTCGGGTACAAGTGGTTCCTAGCAAGCTCGCGACTTTACCTGAATGGTTGACTCGGTGACCAACACCTCACTTTAGCGGGTGAGTGAGGTTTGTGTGAGGAATAACTTACCAGCTGGTTAATAATCGATTCGAATCGCCATCGTTCACTGGATAGTGAACACTTGACTTGAGCTACTTCATCGTAGTAATATTGATGGAACACTTGGACAGTTATATGAATTATGACATAATGGAAGTTGTTAATGATCATTGGTTATCATTACCTGTTTAATTACATGTTACTTTAGTACAGGTGCAAATGTAGTTGACAGGTTAATAAAGATTTAACTTGATGCAAAGCCTTTGTAAATGTTTTCTTAAATGCTAAAAATGCCTTTTGCAAATGAGTCAGCTATCCCACCAGAAAGCCTATCATGATTTCTTGATGTCTCTTATTTCTGGTTTATGACGGGTAAGTCTAGCTGAGTACCTTCTCGTACTCAGGGCTTTGTTCCCACTTGTTGCAGATGGACAGATGTACTACGGCTATTGTATCAACTGTCTCTATCCTGCAATGGGCGAAGCATAGGACCATGGGCAATGGTCATTCGTTACTTCTCGTCTGATGCTTTTACTGGAGATGATCACAAGCTGGCACTTTATTTCAAAATGTTGTGTGTGTGCGTGATTTGAACTACCGCTTCCGCTACTTTTATTTAAACCTGGTTTGTAATAACTATGTTTAAACTCCGATGTATTTTATGCCGTGAACTTTTATGTAACTTATGATGGTAACCATTAAACTTAGTACGATCTTGACTGTTATGAGAAATGGTTTGAAATCCGTCGAGATTTCACGGACTACCGGGTTATACGGGCTTAAGTTTGTTGAATTGTCCTTCCGTTGGATGATTTTTCTACTTAATTTCGTATAATTGGGTGGTTCTGTTACAGCTGGCATCGGAGCATGGTTTAGCGTGATTACTGTTCATAAGTGTATTTAAAACCAAATTTTATTTAAAAAAGTGTGATTTTAAAACTAAATGTGTGCCAGTGGTCATATCCTGTATGCCCAGTTAAGGACTCTAGGTGGCTATTTAAGTACTAACTTAGGGTTCTTGCACCATATTTCTCTTTCGTTGCTCATACGGCGTGCTATTGTATGAGTGCCACTTAATTGAGTGGTAATGTATGGATCAGTTACCTCTACGCTTTGGTAAGTGTGAGCTATGAGAGCATGATCGGATACACCGCCGATCTAGGGAGAGTGTTTTATATGATACTAGAATAATTACATGTTGTACACATGTTTTTATGAAAGTATCGCATGTGAGGGTGTTCCGTCCGTTGAGGCGATGCCGTCAATAGGACGATGTGTGTGGGTAGTTACTACCGTTGTACACACATCTGGGGATTCGTGTAGAGCGCGTAGGTAGATTTACTGCTTTCATGCATTCATGGGGAATGGGCTGAAATGAATTTTCTGCAGGTACATAACAGCGTTTATCGTGTAGATCGAATTAGTTACGTATATGAGAGATCATTTGTATGCCACCGAATTCATCGTTAGATGTCTTTATTTTCTAAGTTTGTGAGAACGTAAGACTCGCGCATGCATCATACTGCCTGAGCATTTCATTCATAACTTGCATTCCTCCCCTTATAAAAGGATTATCCCAGTTTGATAAAAGTGACATCAACTTAAAATATGTCTCACCGGGTAATTTAAAACTTGTGCTACAGATGGCCCGCACGAAGAAGACTGCCCGTAAGTCCACTGGTGGAAGAGCACCCCGTCACCAGATGGCCTCGCGGGAACGCCGCAGCACGGACACTTTTCTAAGTGAGTTTCGCATGCCCACCTTGCTTTGGAGAGTGCTCCATGATGTGGGATACCCAGAGGGTCAAGAGCCGGTGTACTCTTGGAATGAGAACCAGCTAGCTGAGGATGGACTTGCAATAGTGGAGATCACCGTCCCTGCCCTTGGTGATGTGCTAGAATGGGATGGTTGGCATTTGGAGTTTGAAGGACGCACTCCAGTTGAGGGTGCAGCCTTTTACGTCATCCGAGACATAATGAGTAGGTTTCCTAATGAGTTGGCAGCAGCTTTGGCAGGTACTTTCCCGAGAGATGATCCTCGTGGTGCCATTTGGGTGCAACCGCAAGGAAGTGCCTTGGTTAGAGGCCCAAGTGAAGGACAGGCTAGCGACAACCACACGATGAGTGCCATGTATGCAACCATCGGAGCATACCAGGGTCTTGAGAATACTTATTGGACCTTGACTGGTCTGAGAGGTAATGATCGGCTTGAAGCAAGGAAGCAGAAGAAGAAGCAAGCACATGCTATAGCTAGCTTGCAGGAGCAGTTGGCCGACATGAGCTTGCAGCGAGATCGGGCTCTCGAGAGAAGTGAGAGTGCTATGCAGCGGGTGCAGACGTTGACTCAGGCCAACAGAAATACAGACCGCATGATGGGACAACTAGTGCAGGAAAAGAATGAAGCCTGGAACGAGAGGGACCTTCTCAGGCAAAGGGTCGAGGAGCTAGAAGGGTATAACGCCAACTTGCATGAAGAGTTCCATGCCCTCTACAACGGGATAGGCCCGTATGCACCTCCGGACGCCGCCCAGATGGACGTCGACGACGACGCCGCTACTGATGGTAGCGATGGTGACGCCTCCAACCTCGACGACGGCCCCAAGGAGTAGGCTAGTTGCCTTGCGTTAGTGATAGGCTTTATCACGATGGCCTTCTTTTGGTTCCCATGTGTCGTGTTGTATCCTCTTTGATCTTGAGACTGGCGATCTTTTGGATCTTGTATGCGATGCTCAAAAGCATAAAAGTCCAGTGTATGTATGCTGGCAACGTGGTTGTATGGAACGCGATGTTGCATTCGAAGTAATTTAATTAGTGATGTTGTTTTAATTGGAATGTGATTATTGTGCCTCTGTTTTATTGCATGACTTGTTCTCTCCAATAAATTCAGTATGACATGATTGTTCATTCGGATACAATTACTACCACTTCGCTCAATTATTACTTGTTGCTGAAATATGCAGATGGCAAACACTCGCCGTGCCACGTATGAGGCCGCTGAAACTGGTGGCAACGGTGCAGGGGCTGGTGGGGGTGGTGCAAACAATGTCAACCACCAGGAGCCACAGCCAGAGCCACAATTGCCCCCTCCTCCACCGCTCACTGCAGAAGTGTTCTTCGCATAGTTCCTTGGAAGCCAGCGCAACGCCGAGCAGTCACAAAGGAATATGGAAGATTTTCTGCGTACCATTGCTGGAAATGTTCAGAGAGGAAATAATCAAGGTGGTGGCCATGGAGTGAACCAGTACAACAATTTCAAGGATTTCATGGATACTAGGCCACCTATTTTTAAGGAAGCAGCTGAGCCACTCGACGCTGAAGAATGGATCAACACTATAGAAGATAAGTTCCGTGTGTTGAGACTGACAGAAGTTCTAAAAACAGAATATGCTGCACATCAGCTACAGGGACCGGCAGGGATGTGGTGGAAGCATCACCGCACCACCTTTCCTCCCAATGCCCAGATTACTTGGAGAGAATTCACTGAAGCGTTTAAGGGAGCTTATATTCCCCCAGGGTTGGTTGAGATGAAGCTCGGAGAGTTCTTTGCCTTAAATCAGGGTACCAAGACTATAACACAGTATTTGCATGCATTTAACAACTTGTGCCGCTATGCTCCAGACATGGTCGACACAGATGCAAAGAGAATTGCTAGTTTCAAGAGAGGGTTAAGTCCGAAGATGATGAAGCATGTGGGTACCAATACCCGCGCCAGGTTCAATGACTTTGTCAGTGATTGTTTGAAACAAGAAAAGAACAACAACGCCTACACTGCATCCAAGAATCGCAAGAGGGTGTTTGAGTCAGGACCATCACAGTCCAGAGTTGTCACTGCAAATTGTCTTTCTTATCGTCCGTCCGCACCTGGTGCAAGGTTCAGGCCTCCACAGCATAAAACTCAGAACTACAAGGGACCACAGAAGCCGTACAAGATGGCCGTGCCGCCAGCAAAGATCACCGCAGCTGCAGAACAAAGCAACTCCAAGGGAGCAATAGGATCTGCTGGTACAGTGAAGGGGCCCTGCTACAATTGTGGTCAGCCAGGCCACTTTTCAAAGTTCTGCCCTTATCCACCTAGAAAGAAGCAACAGACTTACACTGCCCGTGTACACCATACCACCGTTGATGAGATTCCTGAAGGAGAACCTGTAACTGCCGGTAAGTTTCTTGTTAACCATCACCCTGCAGTTGTTCTATTTGATTCTGGATCGTCGCATTCTTTTATGAGTCAAGCATTTGCACGGAAGCATGAACAACTATGCACAGAATTGAATTATGGTTATCGCATAAGTTCAGCAGGGGCTGATGTGCTAACCAATAAGATGGTTAGAGGGGCAACCCTTGAGTTAGATAGTCGGAAGTTTCGAGTGAACCTGATAGTTATGCCGGGACTGGTTTTGGATGTAATAATAGGAATGAACTGGATGAAAGACTGGGGAGCAGTCATAGATACAAGCAGTCGATTGCTTACCCTTAAGGATCCGCAGGCAGAGGGTACTTTTCAGGTACCATTGCCCAAAAGAACAGACCTTGTGAGTGTGACCTGTGCCATGGAAGTTGTTCCTATCCACCAGATCCCGGTAGTGTGTGAGTTCCCGGATGTGTTTCCAGAAGAGTTACCTGGCCTTCCTCCAGATAGAGATGTTGAGTTTGGAATCGAGTTGATCCCTGGAACAGCTCCTATTTCGAGGAGACCCTATCGGATGCCTCCGGATGAGTTAGCTGAGTTGAAAAAGCAACTGGAAGAATTGCTAAAGAAGGGGTTTATCCGACCAAGTAAGTCTGAATGGGGATGTCCTGCCTTGTTCGTGAAGAAAAAGAAAGAGGGTACTCTAAAAATGTGTGTGGATTATCGACCTCTTAATGCTGTAACTATCAAGAATAAATATCCTTTGCCTCATATCGATGTTTTGTTTGATCAGTTGGCTAAAGCTAGAGTGTTCTCCAAAATAGACCTAAGATCAGGGTATCATCAGATAAAGATCAGGCCACAAGATGTCCTGAAAACCGCCTTTTCTACCAGATATGGGTTGTACGAGTATCTTGTTATGTCCTTTGGCTTAACAAATGCTCCTGCATACTTTATGTATCTGATGAATACGGTTTTCATGCCAGAGTTGGACAAATTTGTAGTTGTCTTCATTGATGACATTCTAGTATACTCTATGAATGAGAAAGATCATGAAGAACATCTGAGAATTGTCTTGACCAGATTAAGAGATCATAAGTTGTATGCTAAGTTCAGCAAATGTGAATTTTGGTTGAAGAAAGTTCCTTTCCTTGGTCATATTCTATCGGAGAATGGAGTTTCGGTAGATCCGAGCAAAGTGCAAGAGGTTATGGATTGGAAAACTCCAACCACAGTGCCAGAAGTCAGGAGTTTCCTAGGGTTAGCTGGTTACTATCGCCGCTTTATCCCAGACTTCTCGAAGATTGCTAAGCCAATGACAAGTCTGTTACAGAAAGATCATAAGTTCGTGTGGACAGAGGAGTATGAGACAGCTTTCCACACCTTGCGGAAACTGTTGACCACTACTCCAGTTCTTGCACAGCCAGACATCGAGAAACCTTTTGATGTGTTCTGTGACGCCTCAAAAACAGGATTAGGCTGTGTTCTAATGCAAGAAGGAAGAGTCATTGCTTATGCCTCCCGTCAGTTGAGAAAACATGAAATCAATTATCCAACACATGATCTTGAGCTTGCCGCCGTGGTGCATGCCTTAAAGATTTGGAGACACTATTTACTTGGTAATGTGTGTAATGTTTTCACCGATCACAAGAGTCTCAAGTATATTTTCACCCAACCAGAATTGAACATGAGACAGCGAAGATGGTTAGAACTAATTAAAGATTACAACTTGAATGTACAGTATCACCCTGGGAAAGCCAATGTGGTAGCCGATGCTTTGAGTAGAAAGTCGCATTGTCTGAATATGCAACCCTTACTCGAAGATGGTTTTAATCTAATGCACCCTGTCATGTTACATAGTATTTAGATCAGTTGCACCTTGGAGAGTAAGATAATAGAAGGTCAGAAAGCAGACAAAGGGATATTCCACATCAAAAGGAAAATTAAAGAAGAACCTTCAAAACACTTCAGAGTGGACGAGCAGGACGTGTTGTGGTTCGACAACCGTCTTGTTGTTCTAAAGGATAGAGAGATTAAGAATAAAATTATGGATGAAGCTCATCACTCTAAGTTATCCATTCATCCTGGCAGTAGTAAAATGTATCAAGAACTAAGACCTCGTTTTTGGTGGACAAAGATGAAGAAGGAAATTGCAGCCTATGTGGCCCGATGTGACACATGTTGTCGAGTGAAAGCTATTCACATGAAACCTGCCGGATTGTTGCAACCTTTATTAGTACCTAGTTGGAAGTGGGATGATATAAGTATGGATTTCATCACAGGTTTGCCCACTACTCAGAAAGGCCATGATTCGATTTGGGTAATCGTGGATCGTCTTACCAAGACCGCTCACTTTTTGCCTGTCAAGACAGTTTATAGACCACCTCAATATGCCGAGAAGTATATTACGGAGATTGTGAGATTGCATGGCATACCGAAGACTATAGTGTCTGACAGAGGGTCCCAGTTCACTGCTCACTTTTGGGAGCATTTGTACAAAGGTTTGGGGACTAGTCTGATTCGTAGCACTGCCTATCATCCTCAAACAGATGGTCAGACTGAAAGAGTTAATGCTGTGTTTAGAAGATATGTTGAGAGCTTGTGTGTTGTCTTCCAGAGGTTCATGGGAGTCGTGGTTACCTCTAGCAGAATTCGCATATAATAATAGCTATCAAGAAAGTATCAAAATGGCATCTTTTGAGGCTTTGTATGGACGAAAGTGTAGAACACCTTTAAACTGGATTGAGCCAGGGGAAAGAAGGTATTATGGTATTGACTTCGTGGAAGAAGCCAAAAAGAAAGTTCATATCATTCAGCAAAATATGAGAGCAGCTCCGTCACGTCAGAAAAGTTATGCGGATAAAAGAAGGAGACCACTTGTGTTTGAAGTTGGAGACTATGTTTATCTGAAAGTCACGCCAACGAAGAAGAAGCGGTTTGGATTACGCAAAAAGCTTGCCGCCAGATTTGTAGGACCCTACAAAATCTTAGAAAGAAAGGGTCCAGTGGCTTACAAATTGGAATTACCAGAATCAATGGGTGCTATATTCCCAGTTTTTCACATATCACATCTCAAGAAATGTTTGCGCGTTCCAGAGGAAATAATTGAACCCCGAAGCATAAAACTTAAGTCAGATCTAGTGTATCGTGAGCAGCCAATTCGAGTTTTGGATTCCAAAGAAAGGGCTACTCGGAACAGTGTGGTGAAAACATATAAGATACAATGGAGTCATCATGATGAGGGAGATGCATCGTGGGAAACGGGTGAATACTTACAAAAAGCATACGAAGATTTTTATAATAAATGGTTCGTAACCCAAATCTCGGGACGAGATTTTTATAAGGGGGGAGGGCTGTAACACTCCGGTGTTACGCAAGTATTTGCATGACAATCATATGCATGGCATTTCATATCATCATAATCAACATGTTAATATTATAATTTGAGTGAAATAAAAGCTTAGAAAGTGGTATTTGAGATGTAATATATTAATGTGCTAATCACATTCCATCAAAATTTTGCAACTATAAATCTTATATCACTTAGAACTATAGTTCAATTTTTGGAAGCAACTAGATGACTCAAAGTTTTGTCAAAAAAAAAACTTGTTCAAGAATATTAATTAAAATATTCAAAAATACTCCCTATTTTAGCTTTTATTCTTCAATTCGAAATCTATTGGAAATTTTTAGTTGGCCCCTTAATCAAAGTTGTAGAGAATTAAATTCTAAGCAACTTTTATTTTTGGGTCAATTCCAGAAAATGTCTTCTTCTTGTTCAAAATGGGGTTTGAAATCTGTGTTTGAATTTTATTTGAAATGAAAAATTTGAAAAAGATCAAAACCAGCTTAGCAGGCCGCCGCCTCGGATTCGTCCCGCTGGCCGAATCGGCCCGCGCCACTCCCGCGCGCGCGCCCGCGTCCGCATCCGCCGCGGCCTGGCCCAGCCAGCCCCCTCTCCCTTCTTCCCGCCCGCGCGCGCGCACGCTGGCGCCCCGGCAGCAAACGCCCGCCGCGTGGCGGCCGCATGCCGGCGACGCCACCGCGTGGCCGCTATGGACCCCGCGCCCGCGCTCCACTTCAAAAACGACCGGGCACCTGGTCTCCCTTCTATTTCCGCCTCGCCTGCTCCCTTTCTTCCTCCCTCCGGTGAAAACCGCAGCGGAACACCGCTCGCCACCGAGCTCCGCCACCGTCATCGCCCTGTTCCGGCACCGGTGGACCACCTCCGTCCAATTGCCCATGCACGAGGCTCCACCCCATCCTCCCCTCCTCCGAATGAGTGTCGCCTTCTCCTCGTTTGCTCCGGTAGGGCTCAATTTTTCCCTCGCCTCGCCGCGCCACCGCGACGGTGCCGTCGAGCCCGTGCTCCGCCACCGCCTCGCTCGCCCTATCTCTGCCCTCCCGCGTCTCCTTCACGCGTTCGCCACTCTCTTGCGAGCGTTTTGCGCACCTTAGCTGGTCGCGGTTTGGCCGGAGCCGGCCGTTGGCCCTCGGCCACCGCCGCGACGTCGAGGCCACGGAAGCCGGCGACCTCGCTCTACCCTCCGTTCTCCCCTTTCGGTGGACTGGGCTGCGCCTGTGGGCCGCGCCCCGAGCAGGCCGGCTCGGCCGTTCCCCCGCGCGCGCAAAGCCGGGCCAAGAACGGCCATGGGCCGGTTTGATTCCACGGGCCGGCCCAGTTTCAATAATAAAAACCGTTTTCTGTTTTCTTTTATTATTCTTGATGAAAATGCTTTGGAAAATATCTTAGCAGTCATTTCAGCTCCAAAAATTGTGAAATAAATTTATCTAGATTCATTGGAACCAGATCTACAATCTAAAAATATTGCATGTCATTTTTGGAATACTTTTCTGTAGAGCTTTAATTAATTCTTAATATTGCTGATATCTTGTAAAATAGCTAGTAAATCCTATATGCATCAAAAAAAATATGATTTTAAGTTTGTTAATCTTCATATATCATGTACTTACTAGGAAAAATATGTTTCATGCATGTGCTATGGAAAACTTTGGAAAAATAGTTCAAGTACCTTTAATGGCTGATTTTTGTTATTTTTGCTAGAGAGCAAACTTTGTATAAAACATGCATGTGATAATTTTTGTACAGTCATAGTACGCTATGAAGAACCTAGGAAAAATATTAATTCTGTTGTTTGACACTTTTCATAGTACAAAGTAATTTCATGCTCATTTTTATGCTATAGCTTGTCATTTTTGTATAGGATAGTTTACTTATCCAAATACCATGAAATTTTTATGGTAGTCTGTTTAGAGTAGTATAATGCTACTGTAATTTTCTTAGAATTTTAGGAGCATCAAAAATATATGTTGCTATTCAAACTTACTATTAATTAGGTTTTAAGCAAGTGTTGCTTTAAGTGTGATTAAGAAATTAGTAAAGCTTTGGTGTATCTTTGAAGCATTTCATAAGATAGGTTAACTTAACATAATAGTAGTAGAAGAGAATGCAGTAGATGACATGTGCTTGTAGTGTATAGTTTCTTGGATGATGTTGACTACCTTGTATTTCAACATATTCATTGCATTCATCTCCTTCGATGCACACTTGCATAATCACTTACGCGCATTGCATCATACAGGATCGCAAACCGAGAACCTAGTCGTCTTACCTGAGGAGCCAGAGGAGCAGATCGAGGTGCAGCAGCAGGAGGTGGCAGAAGCCGAAGAAGAGGTCGGTGAAGATCTCCCGGAGTGCCCCGATCACCGTCCGAGCTCCTTCGAGAGAGGCAAGCCCCGGAGCATTTCTCTCCCGGTTTGCAAATAATTTATTATTAACTTTACTTAATTTGATGCATTACGTTTAGGAGTTGTTTGCAAACGTTGCTGCATTATACCTTGCTTACCTTTGTTATACCATATCCTTGTTACCCTGGTATCCGCAGTCAAGTCAATGCTTAGCTGGCTTAGACCGGTAGAAGTCGGGTGATTTTCTGTCACCTGCGAGCTATAGGTGGTTACCTGGATCTGTTTGGTTGACTATGAAGTCATGGTATAACTAAGTGTGAAATGAATTTGAGACCGGGCGGAAACTTGCAGGGTTTCGGACTGTAGTGTTTTCCATCTGTGTCGGTTAAGGACCATCCGTTGTTGTCCCTCGGGTCATGTTGAACGCATGCCTCACATTTAGCTGGCCGGATAAAGTACCTTCCGACCGCGAAACTGGGAGATTATTCGGGCCGAGTGAATTGCCCGCAACGCACTGTACCGGAGCAGTAGTGGCAGGATACGGGGGCGCGATGATAAGGCCAAAGAGCAGTCGGGCGGCCCCCGGGTACAAGTGGTTCCTGGCAAGCTCGCGACTTTACCTGAATGGTTGACTCGGTGACCAACACCTCACTTTAGCGGGTGAGTGAGGTTTGTGTGAGGAATAACTTACCAGCTGGTTAATAATCGATTCGAATCGCCATCGTTCACTGGATAGTGAACACTTGACTTGAGCTACTTCATCGTAGTAATATTGATGGAACACTTGGACAGTTATATGAATTATGACATAATGGAAGTTATTAATGATCATTGGTTATCATTACCTGTTTAATTACATGTTACTTTAGTACAGGTGCAAATGTAGTTGACAGGTTAATAAAGATTTAACTTGATGCAAAGCCTTTGTAAAGGTTTTCCTAAATGCTAAAAATGCCTTTTGCAAATGAGTCAGCTATCCCACCAGAAAGCCTATCATGATTCCTTGGTGTCTCTTATTTCTGGTTTATGACGGGTAAGTCTAGCTGAGTACCTTCTCGTACTCAGGGCTTTGTTCCCACTTGTTGCAGATGGACAGATGTACTACGGCTATTGTATCAACTGTCTCTATCCTGCAATGGGCGAAGCATAGGACCATGGGCAATGGTCATTCGTTACTTCTCGTCTGATGCTTTTGCTGGAGATGATCACAAGCTGGCACTTTATTTCAAAATGTTGTGTGTGTGCGTGATTTGAACTACCGCTTCCGCTACTTTTATTCAAACCTGGTTTGTAATAACTATGTTTAAACTCCGATGTATTTTATGCCGCGAACTTTTATGTAACTTATGATGGTAACCGTTAAACTTAGTACGATCTTGGCTGTATGAGAAATGGTTTGAAATCCGTCGAGATTTCACGGACTACCGGGTTATACGGGCTTAAGTTTGTTGAATTGTCCTTCCGTTGGATGATTTTCCTACTTAATTTCGTATAATTGGACGGTTCTGTTACACTTTGTTTTTAAAATTGAGGAACTTTATACAAACACATTTAAAACTTTGTATTTCAAGCTTAAAAACTCTGTAATTTTAAACTTTATATTAGCATATTTAAAAATTTGTATTTCAAGATTTAAAACTTTATAATTTAAAACTTTATTTTTAAAATTCAAAAACATTATACTAGCATATTTAGAACTTTTTATTTCAAAGTTTAAAACTTTATAGTTTCAAACTTTACATTTTGTATTCAGAACTTTATACCAACACATTTAAAATATTATAAACTCTATACTGATAGGTTTAAAACTTTGGGATTTTAAAACTCTACACCTAAATTCAGGAATTTTATACTGACTCATTTGAAACTTTGTACTGACATGCTATGAACTTTATACACCTAAAATTGAGCTTTGTAATTTAAAACTTTGCACCATTTTTTTGAAAACTTTTTACTATCATATTCGAAACTTTGTACACCTAAGTGCAAAACTTTATGAACACGTAAATTATCTCGAAACATATCCAACATGGGTCTAGTTTTATAGATCTCGTTACAATAAACGTACTTGTGTAAACGGAATTAAAAAAGGATGCTTTACAAACAAAATTATCACATTTTAAAGTTTGTATATCATTTGTAAATCCAAAAGCAGCTCTGACACACAACCCACGTGACCCTCTCCCTTTCACACGCTCGTCGCTGGGTTCTGCTCCCACTTGCGTCACGCGTCCATACATTGTTGTCCACCCTCCACGCTCGTCACTCGGTCTCCGCTTTCCTTGCGCCACGTGTCCGTGCGCTCCTGCATGGTGCAGCGCACGCGCGCCAAATAGTGATTGGGGCCATGTCGGGCATTCCACCCTGCAGCTTCCCGCCAACATGGATAACGATGTCCGCGCCAAGACCTGATATGGTCTTGCGCCAGCGGTAAGACTGCCATCCAGGATCTTGGCGCAGTGGGCTGGTTGTTGATAGTCTCATCTTGATTGGTTTATAGGTTGTTTTTCGAGTAGTTAAAATAGATGGAGTCGATTTCCATATATATCCTGCCTATGCCATGTCTGCCAAGTAGATGAGTCCCCGATTTAAAAAAAAAAGTAGATGAGTCCCTTGTCAGATTTGTCCTAGGCTAGTCGGCTTGGCACACCACCACCTGGGGAGGCGGTTATAGTCTTGGTGAGGGTACTCGGGGCCCATGCAGTCAACACTCAACATGAAAAATGGGTCGATGGGCCCATCTAGGACGAGTACCCTGCCATAAAACTGATGGTATTTGGACATAGGTCTTGGGCGTGGTTGTCACGGAGAAAAATATTGATCGAGAGTAATATCATTGATCAGATAAAGGTATCTAGTTGTCTAGTTGTTATATGCATTATGCATATATGTCAACTCAAGTTTTTAGTTTGCATGATGCTATGACATTTCTGCATTCTAAGGTGCAAAGTACAACGAAGGCTAGTGTGAATGATCACATGGATCACTTATTTCATTACATGGTTACTAGATTAAAAGTCTCTACAAATGCATTAGCATGGAGGATACATGAACAGAATACATGTTCGGATGTTCCCTAAGATACAGCTGTTGTTGCTGCAGTCAAACTCAAAACTCATTAGACAACCTCTTCATTCAGTCAAATTAACGCCCCCTCATCCTCCTCTTCATCTCTATCTAGGCTCCTCCTGTCACATTATGCAGTAAGCCCGGATCACCTCAATTATAGGTGCACGACAAAGTGGGCATTTTCCAACCCCGTGGAGCAACTCACTTGCGCATTTTGAGCAGGTGCACATATGCCCACATCTAAGGGTAAGTAGCAGACAGTGTAGAGGTTATTGTTCAGAAAATATTTCTGAAATAAATAGTACAACTAAAAATGTGTGAGAAATAGCTAACTAACCTATAAAGAAGGGAGTCAATCTGGTTGTCACAACAGATGCAACACGTTCCTTTCCTTGCTAGCTTCCATTGTGATCTATCATCTAACGTTTCTTCATCTGCTTCAAGTTCTAGAAATCATTCTTCAAACACAGTGAATTAATCATGTACCATGCCATGACACTGGAATGAGAGGAAAAGAGTAGTGCACCTTGCATGCTTAGAGATCGGTTAAGAGCAGCAGACACTTCTTGCTTGATGGAGCGTTGTAGCTCTATCTGCATCTCCATGCATGCTTCTAACATCTGTTGCATGCTGGTCATTCCTCTCTGCACTCCAGTCAACTCATCTCGCAAAATGTGGATAGTGTCCCAGTCCTGCAAAGCATTTTTAACAAGATAAATGCTTGGATATTCAAAATTATGTGCACTAAAGGACTCTAGTGACCTCTCATGAACAAACTTTTCCTTCCAAGTTGGTGGGACAGACGACTCACAAATTCAAAATGATGCATGCTTTGTTGACTCCAATTATGATGGGGTGATTCAATATGCCATTGGCGTTGCTGTGGGAAAAGTGTTTGATCTGGCAACATAGTTGATGACTGAGGTGCAGTGTCTCTCTCGGCTCGATTCTGTTCATCTATCCTGATTTCAATAGGATCTTCATTGAGTAAACCAGTGGTTGGCCTCTGCCCCTCGAAATTCCAATCATGAGGACCATGTTCTTGCCTTTGGACATAAGACTGAATGAGCTGGTCTAGACTTTCTCGAAAGCCACTGCTAAGAAGATTTGACACGCTTCGCCTGCAAAATAAAGGAGCTATATGAGCATTTGGCTTAAGGACAACATTTACTTTCCATGGACCTTTGCAAGAAAATACCTGCTTAAGAGCTCTCTGAGTTCAATTCCATAAACATCATCATTTGATGGACGAAGCCTATTAACATTTCTACTTGAAGGGAAACTTCGTCCTAACTGCCAGTTTGGTCCAGGTTCTTGAGAATCAATAATGAGCCATTCTTCGTCTCTATGTACAAAGGTGTTGTCACGTCCATCCTCGGTGCTAGATATATCCCTTGACCATGGCGAATCACTTTGTTGTCCTCCATAAGTTTCAGCTTCCCGTTGCACGCCATTGTTAGATGGAGCAGGAAAGGCATAAGTAGAATGATCATTGTCCTGTTCCGAGGACCCTGAGTCTGAATAATCTTCATATCGATCTATTTGTTCTTGAGCAAAGTCGGTTTGATGAGCATCATTACTGTTAGCTACATTGTTTTCAATATGTGAATCTTCATTTTGCACTGATCGTTGTGTTAGGATTTCATAGTCACGAGTTGCATTCTCGATATGACTGTTATCATCACTTACAACCTGAGGTGTTACACTGTCATACTCATTATCGGTAGACAATGCCACCAAAGTTGATTGATCGTTGGTGATGCTTTCTGTTCCAGAGCGAACTTCTTCCCTAGGCAAGAACAATATATTGTCAGCAATCAAATGTCAATAATATCCTATTCTTGTCAACTGTACCAAAAATGAAAAATGATGCACTGACATGGCAGCAAAAGTTGTGTTCCTTTTGCAGCTTGATCAAGATATCTTTTCCGCCTAATTTTCTAATGTGTGAAGCAAGATCCAATATGCAAAATCCAAGAACAGCAATAGTAGAGGAGATACTATTACTAGGCAAAGAAAGCCATACCTCAGTCTAGAGACAGGATGACTCTGTCTAACATGTCCTAATTCTCTGGCTGCCATAGAAATCGATCCCTCATAATTCATGGGCCTTCCGCTACGAAAGAATCTACCTCGGAGAAAAGACTGAAAAATAATAACGATCAATTCCATGAAATGCTCTAGAGGACAATATCTCAGACATGACTAATTCATTGAAGTACACTAAAACAATGCTTTTCTACTTTAGGTGCTTAGCCAGTTTCTCTCTACAATAATGCAATACTTTTCTTGACACACAACACTTGAGTGCGCATCATGCAACACAAACAGAGGACATGCTACACATTGCTGGTGCATACCCTCTGCCGACTATCATATCACAGGGACAAAGCACAACCGCACAAGGAAATGTGTCACCATACTATTTGCAGCACAGCAACTAGCCAACTAACCCTTCAAAGAAAAAAAATTATCTCTGGTTTATTTTAAGTGGTGACTACTGTAATTAGGATTAGTAGGTGTAAGTGAGAATGAAGTAACAGTGCACATTTCATTGATTTCGTCCACCCGTACATGGACATGGTCACATCGACCATGATCATGCTTATGCTTATCCAAAAAACAACCCCTTTGATTTGCCAATTGGATGGATCAATCTTGTTAGAAGCAAGAAGAAAAATGTTTGGTTTCGGAGATGGACGGAGAAGCAAATGAAAGCGATCGGCCAAATGAAAGGTTTGAGCTTGAGGGGGGATTAGTTTTGGTGTTGACCTGAATGCGGCCGCGGTGAGCGAAGGCGGAGACGGCGCGGTGCTCGGAGAGGCCCTGCAGCTCTCGCTGGCGTTCCACGGCCATGCGCGTGACGACGACGTCGGCGCGGGCCTGCGGCCGGCCGCGCAGCCTGCTGGGCGCCTCCTCCTCCCCGTGGTAGCCCTGGCAGGCCATGCGAACGCGCTCGCGCACGGAGCGCACCCGCTCGCGCTCACTCTCGCCCAGCCACTCCTCGGCGGCTCGGCACCGGGGGGGCGCGGCGACGTCGACGCCGACGCCGCCCACTCCCTGGCGATCCGGCTGACGAGCGCGCGCTCGGGAGACCGCGCGCGCCGCCTGCCGCCGCGTCCGCCGTCCCCGCCGTGGAGGAAGGAGGCGTCGAGCATGGAGACGGCGTGGAGGCGCGCGAGCGCGAGGAGCTCGGACTCGCGGTCGCGGCGGTCGAGGTCCAGCGTGGTGAGCACCATCTGCTCGCACGCCTGCTGGCGGCGCCGCGCGGCCCACTGCTGCGCGATGATCCTGGACGCCGCAGCGGCCGATGAGGTCTCGCCGCCGGCCCAAGATCGGGTCTTGGCGCGGACATTGTCGTCCATGGTGGCAGGAAGCCGGGAAGGTGCTCGATCAGCGCGGGTTTTAGGCAGTGTCGCTGTCAGGGGTGTAGTGGGGAGAGGGAAGAGTATAAGTAGAGGCGCAGGCGGAGGAGGAAGAGAGTGGAGGCGGGAGAGCAGAGGAGACGGTGCTTGGGAGCGAGTGCGCTCGAGACGAGAGGACAAGAGAAGAGATGAGCAAATCCCGAGGTGGTGGAGCGACTGCCACTGTGTAGCGGTCGGCACTGTGCATGCATGCTGGCTCTCAGTCTCAGCTCTCGCTTTCCGCGCGCGCCGTAGAGAAGGCGCCAAATCCGCGAGTGATCTCAAGAGCCACCGCCTGCCTCCAACGGCTTCATCCCTAGGGAGCAACACCTAGGAGATGGGCCATGCATGCATGCTCATCTCTCTTGATCACTGATTGATCCAATCCAATACAATTGGTATGCATGCATGATGGGTCACCTCTGCTTGACTGTTTATTTTTATTAATATTATTAGAAAAAAAGGCTCGATCAGGCACCACTGTCATCTGATCCTTGCATGCATTTTTTTTTAGCTCTTGTGTCCTCTATATATATATATATATATATATATATATATATATATATATATATATATATATATATATATATATATATATATATATATATATATATATATATATATATATTGACTGTTAACCGTGACGTGTTCAGCCAAGACGCGTCACTAGTGTGGAACTCATCAGTGACTCATTCAGCCAAGACGCGTCACTAATAACGATTTACAAAAACAAAAAAAAGGACAAATCTGGGGTCCTATTCTGTTCGGTACCCACTCTTTACACAGCTGCAGCAGCAGCTTTGGCAGCAGATCTATCTCTCAATACACATGCTTCATCCAATTCAACAATCAAATCATTTACAAAGTTTAGATACAACTTATGCTAAAGTATCTTGCACAAGGTGCAGTGGCCTAGATCTCTAACAGTACATGCGTGGCCTGAAGATTTCTAACAGTACATGAGGTAACTACATGTTTTTTTTCTCTTGATGCACAATACTTATTGCATTAGCAACATGTATATATATATCTAAGAATATTGCTAAATGGCTAACATAGTCTTTCACATGAAAATAAGGACTAGCTCAAGTTACTTCTCCAGTTCCAGGTCTTCGCAAACAGCCGGACACTCTAATTGACGGCCAGGCAGGCATTCAACCTGTAAAAATTGTAATCAATTTCCCAGCCTAAGCACACAAAAAAATATTCATTACTTACTGCTTCGCCAAAGAATATAACAGAAGCACTATTACAACAAAAATAAATGCTCAAGCAAAGCTACATAGGAAGATCGCCAGAACTACTTGTTAATTAACCATATAACAGAAGCACTATTGAAACAAAAAGAAATATTCAATCAATGCTATAGAGCAACACTTGAGCTTTTGCTCGACACAAGCTGAAACCTGTTATATCACTGAACTGGACATTGCAAACATAAATACGAACTGAGCTAGAGAGGCACTTACTAATGCTGCTGTCCACCTGCTTTTGCTCAAGAACTGAAGCTGAAAGCTGTCGCTGGAAATTGATAAGAAAGGACATCTCATGCTGCTCTGAACTGCTAAAACCTGCAAGAAAAGAAAAGGTGGGACACAACTCAAATTATGTGTGTAGGTGACTTGAGCACTAGTGCTCACTCAGCTAAACAAAAAGGAAATACAAAGAACAGGTGGGCATAGTTACCTACACATATCAGAAAGTCCATATAAGTGATCAGTAAAAAATAGATGCTATACGTCTCGAGAATGTGTTCACATGAAAGGAATATTCTTAACTCAAGCCATACAGAAAGTCTATACAAGTGATCAGTAAAAAATGTGGGAACAGTCACCTACCCATAACAGATCTTAGTTATCTATTTATTGTTTGCCATACCAAATAATTCCAGGATGGGAGTTGGGCTGCTTACACAGGATTTTGGATACGCTGCCATGCATACTTCAGCAGTGTATATTATTTCAGCAATAAGCATGAGAATCCAATATAAATCTAGTTCAAGATATACTTTCAAAGAAATAGACTTCATTTGAATTGGTCTGCTGGGCGTAAGGAAAACATGAAGTTAAAGAAATATGATATAGCCTACGAAGATGTCCAATCTCATGAACTCGAGTTAAACATGATATTGCCACAAGTAGTAAGTGAAAATAGGGCCTGATCACTAGTAGTCATCAAACAAGAATTATGTAAACAATTTTTATGTCCAGTTAAAGAAAGTTCTGCATAATACATAATTATACTTGAACAAATGTTTCTGTGAATGATTTTAACATGATAATCTGCTCATAAGATGGCAAGTTTTAAGCACACAAAACAGGATGGTCACGTACTTCAAACATTCATGGTGTCCAGAAATACTTTTCATACCCACCATCATAGAAAAAAAAAGTTTTCATAAAAAAAGCATACCCAGTCATAATTTAAAGAAGGGGTTCCAAAGGGCTTCTACGACAACACAAAACTCATCAAATATTCAGATGGAAGCAAACCCAACATGCGAGAAAGTCCTCTTCATTGCATCAACCATTTCAGGAGCAAAATCTTGCAGAACGATACTTAGGTCCAGGAGCTCTATGTCCCGCATCAAGTTCCAGAGCATGCCTACAAGAAAAGTAGCCACTAACTGGTAAAAACTTCTCGTCACTGAATCCCACAATTTCATTCAGAGCAAACAACAAGATAGTTAAATGTATATTCAGCGTTAGAGTGGTCTATAGCAATATAGAATTTCTTTCAAGCAAGATCAAGTCCCTAACAGTAAGTATTTTAATCATTAACCAACACTGAGTTGCAATGGAAATGATAATTAGTTGCCATATACAACTATATAAACAAATAACAATCTACATTTCAAAAGTAATGCTGTTGAAATAACAACCAGATATACATACAAAGAAACTAAAAATAATTGGCTCAGCTCCATCCTCTAACAAGGACTTAACAATGTCAGTTAAGCAATCATCAACTGCCCCCATTAAAATAGTTGGGACCAGATATCTTTAGACTAACAAAAGCAGTCAGTCACAACACAATGCACATGAAAAATAATATTACCAAAACAGGAGTGCGACTTGGAAATACTAATGAACATTTCGGGTCATTACAAATCTGCAAGATACACTAAGAAAATATTTGACAAAACTCCTAAACTCAGTCAAGATATATTTACCTTGCTAAGACCAAAAACACGTTGGTCCTATTCCATTCCCGCATATTTATACATCAGCAGGTTTCGCTTCTCCTACAAAATAATAAGAATAAAAGATAAGTGAATTGATTTCCAAAAAAATTAAAGAATGGAGCGAAAGGACAGATATCAATAACTGATGAGCAGATGCCCACTGTTCCCAGTTTAGACTTAGATCAGAAGGCTCTTTTGACTAGTATAACTTTCACTTCAACAAAATAGCAATCATTGGATAACTCTATCTACTGCAAACATATATATGCATCAGAAAGATAGAGACCACTTTGATCTGCATATTGCATCAGAAAGACAAAGTAGCATGACTTGTCTGCTTAATCATGTTTTAGTGCTACTGCTAATAGGCTGCCTTCAAAACTGCTAGAATAAATTAACCACAGATATAAAAGGCAGTGATGGGATTTGAATTGAGTAGCATGATTTAGCTGTATTGCTTTGTCGTGAGGTGATTAACTGATTATTTTGGAAAATGAACTGAATGATATATAACATAATTAAGTAGACTGCAAGCCTTGTTGAACATTATTAGTCACTCAAGACACTGAGCATGAAAGTAGTCACTCAAAATACCTGAGCATGGATGACAAAATATCGTTGGACTGCATACTTTAAGACCTGTAACAGTTATCAGTGTATTAGCTAGACATGACTAATAACATGTAAATAAAGTTGCATTTTTGAGTGAGACATCTAAATTTCAGTCCATTCACAGACGTCGGAGGGTGTTGATAACCAAATTCAATCACATGGAAAGATGTTATCTACTCAGAATACGCAAAGTACTCTCAAATATAGTTTCTCTTTTTTTGTCTGAATCTATAGAAATTCAGTGCATTGGTTGACATGTACATAAAGTTGCTTTTTCTGAGTGAGACATCTAAATTTCAGTCAGTTCAGACTTCATGGTACCTAAATCCAGTCACTTGGAAAGATGTTATACTGCTCAGAATCTGCAGAGTACTCTCAAATATGGTTTCTCTTTTTTGTGTCTGAATTTGTAGAAATATTTAGACTAGGCGTCAATTTTACAGAAATTGTTGTGATGCCAGAAAAACAAACACGTGAAGCTTCCTGTGAACGTTCTTCTTACAAAGTGCATCTAGCATTTTTTCTATAGTGCTCTGGCAATCGTGAATAGTTGAATATCAATGTTTGTGTACATACTTAATTTCTGATGGGGAGAGAGCTATGGAGGAATCAAGGGCATACCTGCTTCTCACCAGACACAGGAGCAGGCGGAGGTTGAAGTGGTGACATGATCCGCCGCAGCTGCTAGTGATGCCTCCGGGGACGAACGGGCTTCTGGCGACTCCGTCCTTGCCGGTCGCAGCTGTGCATGGGTGAGGGAGAGGTCCTTGTGACTCCACCTCGCGCGCAGCCCCTTGATTTGACCAAGGCCACCATCGATCTGCACCAAGGCAAGGGAGGAGGCGGCTTTGGCTAGATCTGGAGGAGGGAGGTGGTGCTAGCCAGATATATAGGGAGGCCAAACCCTAATGAATCCATGACCGACGCGGAGCTGCAGGTGGGCACGAGTGGCATCGGCGTCACGGAGCCAACCGGTGGTGACCAGGGTGTGGCAATGAAGGTGGAAGGCAGGGGAGACTATTTGCCTGAGGAGATACGGGGGAGAAGAGAGGTGGAGAGAGATGCGCGGGAGAAGATATGCGGAGGAGCACTGAGGACTCGAGACCGTGGGACCGGGGGAGGTGACAGGCTGGATTCCGGACTCAAGTTATCAATCAACTGAAGTCAATACTTTTTTCAGGTCCGTGTGACGCGGCTTGCAGTTACGTGTTACTGTTGTCTTCTCACTGGCGGAGAGAAGTCATGGACCACCTATTACAGACTCATATTCTTCAGGCGCGTCACCCCAAAAACACTCCAGCGACGCGTTGTAACTAGACGAGTCACTGGTCTTATATCAGTGACGCATTTTACTTTCTCGTCACTAAATTACATGTCTCCTTTTTGAGGTTTTGGCATAGGGAGCCACCGCCTGCCTCCAATGGCTTGATCCCTAGGGAGCAACACCTAGGAGATGGGCCATGCATGCATGCTCATCTCTCTTGATCACTGATTGATCCAATCCAATACAATTGGTATGCATGATGGGTCACCAAAACTCTCGAGCACCAGGGTCACCAGTGCACCAGCCCTTTTCATTTATCCGCCACTGGTCACGCCCGTGGCTTTGTGTTCGTGGTCCCCTTTGCACTAATGCATACATGCATGCACTGATTTAATGCCCTGATTTTTCTCCTTGCTTCCACCGGCCACAAGAAGACCTACTTGTTTCGCCGCCCAAGAATCCGGCCACAAGAACACTCTCTTCTTCGCTGCCAGAGACGCTCCATCCACGACGGCTCCTGCTCCACCCGGATGGTGCCCCAGCCACGACGACTCTCATACCGGCGGCGCTAGCAACGAGCCAACGACACCACCAGCGACGGCAACCTGCACCGTCACCTTCCCCGGATCTAGCGGCCCCTGCACCCCGATGGCAGCGGTCGGTCCTCACACCATTGGTCGCGCCTCCTCCAACCTGATGGGACACATGGGATCCTTCCCCGACCGGCGGCGCGCATCATCCCCATGGGATCTGGCGACCGGCGGCAGCCCTGCCACGGTGCCACCCCGCGACGCGACCGGAGGCGGCCCCACTCCCCCGCGACGCGACCAGCGGTGGCCCTGGCCCATCCGCGACGCGATTGGCGGTGGCCTTGCTCCCCCGCACTGCGAGCCTGCGACCATCGACAGCCGCGTTCCTCTGTGAAGACGACGCAAGGCTCGGACGGCCCCTCCCTGTCTTCTCTCGTCATCCCCGTTGGCCTGTGCGCGTCCTCCTCGTCGACTCGGAACTACAACCTCGCCACGATGTGATGCATCAGCTTGGTCGTTGGTGGCTCATCAGCCGGAGTTGAGGCGAATCGTCTTTATCGATGCCCGTCGTAAGCGGATAACAGCCCTGATGCGTGATAGAGAGTCCTCTCCTCCGGTGAGTGTGACATCCCCATGCTGATCCGAATCCTTCTCCTGTTTATTTGTTGATCCAAATCCCTGAGTATTAAACTGTATTTTTTTTCTTATGCCTCCGCTTGATTTATCTCTGCTTTCAAATAGTTTATATGGATTTCTCTAATTATCAAACTGCACTATTGTTCATCTAATTATAGATTCTGATTTTTCCACAATTTTTTTCTGGAAGATGCTATTAGCCTCCTGATCTTGCTAAAAGTTTTATCTTCAATTTTTCGTAAATCCAGGTACATAGATCCTGGCTTCCAGCTTCAGAGGTTTTGGATGGTACTGCATCAAAGATTCATCAATTCAGAAGACCTATTTTCCTGTAACATGGACCTGATTATATGAATGAAACAATATAGTCTGTAATTGTCAAAGCGGCTTGGTACCATTTTGTGATGTTGAGATATATGATTCGCCCCGTACAAGCTGGTGTTATACAGTATGTACCATTTGAAGTATCGTAACTATCTTATGGTAAAATGGTTTCAATATTATAGTAACTAGTTATCACGAACCATTTGAGTCCTCATGTAACTCATGTAATTCTCGTATCAAGAAACTCGAATTCTCATAATTATTTCATGGTAAACCATTGTCCCAGTTACAATATATAGTTCTAGACTTCATGCATTCTCGTAACTGGCCAACTAGTTACTCGGAAAAACCAGAACCTAAACAAAGTAACTCGTCATGTAACTCTCGTATGAAGCCAACTCGAATTCTCGTAATTATATCATGGTTCTCGTAATTCACGTTCAAAGTTCATTCTCGTAAACATAGTTGTCAAATTCACAAGGATAGCAAGACATAGATTATAGTAAATCACAATCAATGGCATATATTTTCTAGTAAATCATTTACTTAATACGATAGGTTTGTATTTGCTTTTAGTATTCTCGTAATACTTGCATGCATGGCACCAGCCGTACTAGTACACCAGCTTTATGTGTATTCTCGTAACACATCTGTACATGCTTGCATGCATGGCACCGTGTGAAGCCGTCATAATTATTCCAAATATCCAGCGTCATTAATTACGGCAATTACCTGCAGCGTTGACCTCGCATGCATGCAGCCGGAAGAGGAAAGCAGTAACGCTTTGGGGCTGGCTGGCTGGATCGGATGGGGCATCACGGTGCGGTCGGTTGGCCTGGCTATAAAATAAGCTATTCTATAGCTCTCTCTCTCTATATATATATATATACAACAACAACAACATAGCCTTTTGTCCCAAGCAAGTTGGGGTAGGCTAGAGATGAAACCCAAAAGAGACGAGAAACAGGGAGACACATAAAGGGACATAAAGGGCACAAGACAAAAGATGTCACGGTTCAGGCACGTTGATTGCTAATCTCCAAGCGCTCCTGTCCATAGCTAAATCATTGGGGATATTCCACTCCTTAAGATCTCTCTTAACGGACTCGTCCCAAGTTAATTTAGGTCGACCTCTACCGCTCTTTACATTATCGGCCCGCTTTAGAACTCCACTACGCACCGGCGCCTCAGGAGGCCTCCGTTGGACATGTCCAAACCATCTCAACCGATGTTGAATCAATTTCTCCTCAATTGGTGCCACCCCAACCCTATCCCGAATATCGTCGTTCCGTACTCTATCCCTCCTTGTGTGCCCACAACACCAACGCAACATACGCATCTCCGCTACACTCAATTGCTGGACATGTCGCCTTTTTGTAGGCCAACACTCAGCATCATATAACATCGCCGGACGAATCGCCGTCCTATAGAACTTACCTTTCAGCTTCTGAGGCACCCTTTTGTCACAGAGAATGCCAGAAGCTTGACGCCATTTCAACCAGCCGGCTGAAATTCTATGCCTAACATCTTCATCAATGTCTCCATCCTTTTGTAGCATCGACCCTAAATACCGAAAAGTATCCTTCTTGGCCACCACTTGCCCATCGAGGCTAACGTCTCCCTCCTCGTGCCTAGTCGCGCTGAAATCGCACCTCATATACTCGGTCTTAGTCCTACTAAGTCTGAACCCTTTCGACTCTAACGTGTGCCTCCATAGTTCTAACTTCCTATTAACTCCCGCCCTACTGTCGTCAACTAGCACCACATCATCAGCAAAGAGCATACACCAAGGGATATCACCTTGTACGTCCCTTGTGACCTCATCCATCACCAAAGCAAATAAATAAGGGCTCAAAGCTGACCCCTGATGCAGTCCTATTTTAATTGGAAAGTCACTGGTGTCGCCATCACATGTTCGGACAAACGTCACCACATCCCTGTACATATCCTTGATGAGGGTAACGTACTTAGTTGGGACTTTGTGCTTTTCCAAGGCCCACCACATGACATTTCTCGGTACTTTGTCATATGCCTTCTCGAGGTCAATAAAGACCATGTGCAAGTCCTTCTTCTGCTCCCTATATCTCTCCATCAATTGTCGTAATAAGAAAATCGCCTCCATGGTCGACCTACCAGGCATGAACCCAAACTGATTTTGGGTCACATGTGTCACTCTCCTTAGGCGATGCTCGATAACCCTCTCCCAGAGCTTCATCGTATGACTCATCAACTTAATCCCACGGTAGTTAGTACAACTTTGAACATCTCCCTTGTTCTTGAAGATAGGTACTAATATACTTCTCCTCCATTCTTGAAGATATATATATATATATTAGTTTCTATCTTGTCCTGTATTATTTTTGTTCAAACCGTACGTGCTTATACAAATTTCTACCTTGTCTTGTCCTATATATGTAGGAGTATTTATGCATGTAACACGTCGGTCAGAAATACTACTAGTATATATAATATAATATAATAGTATTCTGTATATATGAAGTGCGTTGTTGCATTGCTATATATCACTATCAGGAAGCATGAAACATGCATTATCTTCACGCTTCTGTCCTTTGTGATTGTTGTTTCTCTGCGTACCAATTACGCCATTACTGTTTGGTATCCTATGCTATTATATTTGTGATCGCCGCGGCACCAGTTGAGAGCAGACCAGCAGGAGGAAACACTGGGTACGATGGTGTATTCTTTTGGGTGTCTGCACTGCATCTGCATTCACATCGATGGAATGGAAGAAGGAAAAGGGCGTACGTACGTATGAACCAACGCTGCTGTCCCCCCGCCCACCTTACATTCCCTACGATTTCAGGGACGACGACGATTTGAAGACCGAGTTCCGAGAAAATCAATCGAGTACTCCTACATCAGATTAGAGATGATCCATGCACTGCCTCCTTTCAATTATTAAGCCTCTACTAGTACGTTTCAGTTTACATTCAGAGGCCAAAGCCAACAGCCATTTGTTCACTGTCACTCGCTCCAGACACTTCTCCAGAGAGAGATGATTCGATCCATGCATGCAAGTGTTTTGCTTGGCAGAGCGTAAAGTGTAGTGAGTGATCCAAGCGATCGAGGGCAGAGCTCAGCTGCCCTTCTCATTTCTGATTCTCGTCTTCTTCTCTGGACCACTACTGAGTCACACTCACTGCCTTGCTAGGATCACTAACCAAGTAGTACTGTAGTGGGACTACTTTGCCACTTGATTCTTCGCCCGTCTTGGATCTCATTATCATAGTAAAAATCTGGAATCTAGATAGTGATTTTATTTTATTTTTCTATCTCATTATCATTTTTCTTATGCCACTGATCCCAATGTAGAAACTAGCTAGATGGTTTCGATGATAATTTTGTTCAACGTGGCGCCATGTTAGCCACAAGATCGAGAGGTAATTAAGTCGGACAATAATGTTGATGGTTTATACTTTATAAAAAAAAACTTTATTTTTTAAATAAAAATCTCATTTGAAATCTTAAAAAAACCATAGAAAACTAGTTTTTATAGATGGAAAAAATATGAAATTGGTTTTGATTTTTCTTTTCCTTAGAAGAATCGTGCTCTATCTTATGGTGACTAGCTTGGGATAATTTTAATCTTATAATATGGTCCAATGAGCAATTTTGAGTGGATTCAAAAGTCGGAGGAGATGAACAATCCGGTTTTTGTATTGGGCGAGGAAAAATCAAACCTGCAACAAAGTCCTGTGTGTCGAGCAGGCCTAGAGCTCTAGTCCAGGGTCCAAATATGGGTCCACATCAGTTTCGTAGCAGTCCTAATCGGCCCACAGGCCCGTTTGTTAGACACTTGAGCCTGTGTGGCCTCTGCCTCTCCACGGGAAGGAATTGCTCGAGCATGGGCTAGCACGGGGCACTCCCCGACCAGCGGGCGCGCGGCACGTGGAACAGCGCGAACTACGGAAGCGGCGGCCCAGGTATGTTGGTTTCTCTTTTTTCTTTTTCCTTTTATCTTATTATTCTCTTTTCATTTTTCTTTCTTTTTTTCCGTTCATGCTTCATTTTTTAATTTCTTTTTTGTTTGATGTGATATTTTAATATTATTTTTATTTTTTATATTTTATGTTTCTTTTATTTCCACAACGATGCTTATATTTCCTGGGTAAGTTGTTGTTCAGTTTTTTATTTTCTTTTTTTCTTTCTTTTCTTTTTTTTTATTTTTTGTGGTGTTTTTATTGTCTTTAATTTATTTGTATTTTTTATATTTCTTTCATTTTCTTACTTTATTTCTAATTAAATTTTTTGTTTATTTTTGTTTTCCTTCTATTTCTATTTCCTTTTTTTCTTTTTTCTATTTACTTGCTTTTGATTCTTTTTAAATTTTACTTTGTGAACTATTTAAAATTTTATTGTCATTTCTATTTTTTATTTTTTATTTTATATGTTACATAAGATATATGTCATGTTTGTGATGTATACATTTTTTTAATTCTATTTTTTCTTATTTAAATTATTCATTTATTTTATTTATTTTCTATATTTATTATTTGTTAATCATGTTTTTATGTGTATTTTTTCTTTTTTATTTTAATGTAATTAATTATTTTTTATTTTTTAAACTATATGAGATATCTATAATATTCACGCAATATACATGTGATGTTCTATAATCTATTTTGTGATGTTCACGTTCTATACATATAGTGTTCTATGATATTTTTTGTAATATTTACGAAGTATACATGTGATGTTCTATGATGTATTTTGTGATGTTCTATCATGTTTTATGATTTATTTTGTGATGTTCTATGATGTATTCTGTGATGTTCTATGATGTATTTTGTGATGTTTACGAAGTATACATGTGATGTTCTATGATGTTTTTTGTGATGCTCTTATTATGTTTTTATGACGTTCACGTGGTATACATCCGATGTTCCGTGACATACTTTTTGATGTTCACGTAATATACACGTGGTGTTCACGTAGTATACAAACGATATTATATGACATATTCAGTGATGTTCACGTAGTATACATATAATGTTCTATGTGTGTTTTAGGATGTTAATGTAGTGTACGCGATGTTTTATGATGCATTTTTGTTTTATATTTAATTTATCCATTTGTTTAATTCTTCAATTTACTATAATTGATTATTTTAATATGTTATTTTTTTCATTTTCATGTATTTGCTTTCTCATTTCTTGTATTCCATGATATATTTTCATGTTTTTTGTGATGTCTAGGTATTATATATGTGATGTTTTGCTATGTATTTTATGATGTTCATATAATACACATGTGATGTTCATGTAGTATATATACAATATTCTATAATATATTCATCAGTGATGTTCACGTACTATACATATGATGTTTTATGATATATTGTGTGATGTTCACGTAATATATATTTGATGTTCTGTGATGTATTTTATGATGTTCATGTAGCATACATGTGACGTTCTATGATGTTTTGTGATGTTTTATGTAATGTACATGTGATGTTCACGTAGTATACATGTGATATTCTACGAATGTATTTTTATGATGTTCATGTGATGTTATACATTTTTTTTATGTTCACATGATATACATGTCATGTTCTTTGATTTTTTTAGAATGTCCACATTATGTAAATGAGATGTTTCACTATTATCTTCAAATATCTATGAAATGTTCTATGGTATATTTAGGTTGTTTAAGTAGTTTCTATTTCTATATGAATGTTCTTTGGTGTTTTAGTTTTTTTCTTTTCTTATATTTTATCTATTATTACTTTTGATTACTATCTTTTTTTAATTGTTTTATCTCTTACATATATTTTTCTATATTCCATAAGATGTCACATGGTATATTTTTGTCTAAAACAATATTGTTGTTTGACAAGATTTTGTACAAAATATTCAAAATAAATGTGACCATATGTAACATGTTCATGTGCCTGAGCTCGTATCATATATCTATATGCTACTAAAGAAGCATGCATGCATCTTCAATTCTTCATGCGTGCTAATTAATAAATATATAAGAGAAGCAAGCTAACAGTGAACTTGGTTCATCATGCCGGACAGCTTGTATATATGGCGTCCATGTATTTTTCTCTAAAATCACATGCTCGACGATGTATACGTGAGTCGAGTATATAGTTCAAAATCTTCACCCAATGATATAGGTTGCTAATATACGAGGATCATAAGCTAGTTGGTTTATTAGCCGTCGATCATTTGTGCTAGCAAAGAAAAGAAAACAGAAACTATGTACGTGTACACGTACTTGTGAAAATGAAGAAAAGACGCAAGCTAAGCATGTGCATGGGGAGTTCACGTGTGCATGCCTAATTTGACGAACGAATACACGAGCACCACCTAGCCTCGCCATGCATTGCTCGGGAACGTTCAGAAGCCAACCGAGCACGCACGATACGGCCGCGGGAGTCTCCAGTCTCCACAAGTCCAAGTTTCCCCTCAAAAAAACAAAAGTCCAAGTCCAAGCATAAAAGCATTGGTGACTTCTGATTTGGTGGAGATGCTGGAGCACGCATGAATGTTCAGACAATTTCAGCATTTCGCCAGTCCTGGTGGGTTTTTTCCCTCTCTCCCCAAACAAGTTTTAAAGCCTGTCATATAGCGGGTGAATGAATGGATGGATGGATGGATGGATAATAAAGAAAGGGAGGTTGAGTAAAAGAAAAGCCAAAAAGGAACACGTGAGAAAATATACACGGTACTTTTTTTTTGAGCAGATAATATACACAGTACTAGAGATCAGGGAAGGTGCAGTGGCAGTGGTGTTGGGCCGACTTGGCAGGCCCACCTTGGGTGTGACGTCGCCCATGCTCCACGAGGTTGCCGCCACGTCGTGCGACGCATCGCCTCACCCTTTTTTTTATTCCGTTTGTCTTGTTTATTATTTATTTATATTTATTGTAATAATAAGTATAATAAATAATACAGAACATGATATAAAGAAAAAAGATGTTCTCCTAGCCTGGTAACAATAATTTTGCTTTTCTATCTATAGCTAATAAGAAATGACGACTGATAATAATAATAAAATAAATATACTACTCAGGATGTCAGGACATGACGAGGGTGGGAGTGGGACAGGACAGCCAAGGATGAGAAAGACCCCCGCGGATCCGATGCAAGTCACAGTCAGGGCTCGTTTGATGCATGTGAACCAACTTTAGGCCTTGATTAGATGTCTTTAAAATTCTAATTTTTTAATTTTATCGAATCTTAGAATATATGTATATATATATAGAACATTAAATATAGATAAAAAATAATTAATTACATAGTTTGGTTGTAAACACGAAATAAATCTTTTGAGTCAAATTAGTTAATAATTAGACATTAATTACCAAATACAAATGAAAGTGTTACAGTAGCCAAATACCAAAAGTTTTTGTATCTAAATACTCCCTTAATCTACATGTGTTGGATTAAAATAAAATAAAACTTAATTTAATTTCATTTCAAAACATATAAATTGAGATGAATATATACCCACCTCAGGCCTAAGGTGTGCAGCCGGACAAGTCACACGTCTCTATCCAGTACCAGTGGCTTCATGTTCATCGGCTGATCCTTCCGGGCACCGGGATACGCAATGTTTGGCTGCAGTTGCACGTACAATTCCTCGCGAAAAGTGATTATTATTATTATTATTTTATTAAACCCGATGGAGTTAAGGGTTCATACTTACCTGCTTCCTCCGTTCCTTTATATCTATATCATTGTTAATATACGTGCTACAAATTTAACTTAATTTATAAAAAATACATGCAACATTTATATCTCTAAATAAATTTATTAAAAAACTAGATTTAAAGATATTTTTAATGATACTAATTATGTAATATAAATATTAATATTTTTTAATACATATTTAGTTAAAGTTGTTTATCGGAAAATGTAAATGATATATATTTAGGGACAGAGAGAGTATATCTTATATATATTATGGAGTATTAAATTAAATAAATAATGACGGTGGCGCATCAACCACCTTTCTTTGTCGGAGAGGATGAGGCCATCCGCCATCAGGGGATGCATATTGCAATTGCAGTTGCTTCTGGCGGAGTGGCAGCTGAAAGTACTGTTGTTCGGTTTTTTTTTTTTTGAGAAAAATACTGCTGATTGGCTAGTTGATTTGGCTGATAATCTCAAACGAACGTGCTGTTGATCGGTGGACCGCATGCACCTAATTGTCGGCGGCGTCAAGCTTTTCCTTTAGAAAACACACGGACACGGGCTATAATCGCCACAAACTCCTTTGTTTGTTTGTTTGAATTATTGCCCTTTCCCTAAAAAAGCTTCTTTTGAAAAGAAGCGCAAACATAATAAAAGAACAGATAATGCTTCCGGCAGTAGGAGTTGCGTCCAAATCGCATATGCTTGCAAAGGCGTCAATATAGGCGCTGTTTAGTTTTAAAAAAAAATTACAAAATTTTTCAGATTCCCCGTCATATCGAATCTTTGGACACATGCATTAATCATTAAATATAAATAAAAAATAAAACTAATTACACAGTTTATACGAAATGGACGAGACGAATCTTTTAAGCCTAATTAAACCATAATTGGACACCAATTGCCGAATAACAATAAAATTTGCTACAGTGTCATTTTATAAAAAAATTGCAACTAAACAGGCCCATAATATGCTAATCTGTAATTAATTCTATATATTAAGGTGAAATCTACCGGCCGTTCAAACTCAAGTCGTACGGTTGGATAAACTCGTGTTTGCTTCCTCTCTTTTTTTCAATAAAAAACATGCTTAAAACACGTTTGCAAAACAGAAAGAGAGAAAAAAAACAGAGATTTTAAGTGTTTGACTTGGTACGAATCTTTCTGTTTTTCTAGATCTACTTCCTCTAGCATAATATATACAAGCGATTTGATTTGTTGTGATCTTCAAGATCACATTTGAACTGCTGATGATTTCTCTTATATATAATATATAGAGTTTATGATAGAAAAAAAATTGGCAAAATTTGTCACAAGACACTAAAGAAACATGTCTTTGCTAAAAGACATCCTAAATCTAAACTAATACTACCTCCGTCCTGAAAAGAATGCAACTATAAGTTGCGTGCCACGAAAAGTGGTTCACGTTTGACTAAATTTTTAGTGAGTAATATTCTCAATTATGTCTTTAAATTAATTTATTATAAAAATATATTTCATAATTAATCTGATAATATTTATTTGGTATCATAAACATGGATACTTTTTTATTTATAATTGGCTGAAGGTACTAAAACGTAACACCGTGTGTTTGGTCGGAGGATGTATGCCACGAGACAATAAACTTATTATTTTAGTTTATTTCGATAGACAACCACGCGAAATGACAAATATGGCCTTGCCTTTCCTCTTCCTGAATGCCTGTGCGGCCCGATTCTTGCAATCCCGCTGCTCCGCGCGCCGTCGCACAACCGTCATCGAGGGCCGCAGCCGCCGCGGAAGGACGTCGCTGCCGTAGTCTGCGGGCGCCGCCCCCATGGAAGGACGCCACTGCTGCCTTCTGTGGGCGCCGCGCCGCCGCTGGTGAAGGACGCCACTGCCGCCATCTGCGGGCGCCGCCAGCAGGAAGGCAAGCGCCGCCGCTGTCTCACAGCCGTGGGGTCCGCTGCTGCCGTCTGTGGCCGCCGCCGGCAAGGGAGAGGTGCGCCACGCTGCCGCTTTCTTCCATTCTTCGTGCGACGCGAGCATACGAGGCATTTGGGATTTGGGAAGAGAAGGAAAGGGCATGTTGATCAGTTCGCGTGGCGATTATTAAGATCAAGTTGTAAAGTTTAACAAATACCGTAGCCCTTTCGTCTTATTTAACAAAAAATTTCTAATTTTAGACTAATTAGGTTTAATAAATTCGTCTCGTAAAATACTCTTAATCTATACCGACATACATGTAATTAGTCCTCGTAAAATACTCTTAATCTATACCGACATACATGTAATTAGTCTACATTTAGTACTCTATGTATTTACCGTAACATTGATGTGATAAGAATTAAACTTTAACATTCATGAACCAAACGGGGCCTAATATTGAGTTTGGTGTCTTTTGGCATAATAATTCAGATTTAGGATGTCTTTTTGGCAAATGCAGATTTTTTGAATGGTTCATGGCAAAAGCCACATTTTTTCACGGTGTCTGCCGGCAAATTTTGCCAAAAAAAATTGAATACAAGATTTTCTTTTGTAAACATATAACTCACAGTAGACTAATTATTGACAAAAGAATAAAAAAGTGTGAATTCTGAACGTGGGAAAATGTACATCCTTACATGTAAGCAGAATGTGGGTAAAATCAGATGTGATTGTGATAGTGCATGCTTATATATAATACAAACGTCAGGGCCTTTGGTCACATCTTAAACGTGATGGAATGAATCGACCTCCTTTCCAGGCCCAAGCTGGATGGATTATTACAGGATCAGTACTGCTAGTATAGTACATTTTGCTGGCGTTACGTTGCAGGGTGCAAATTGCCCCGCGCACGTACTAGTACTGCCGGCATGAGTTGCTGATGACTTTACTTTGCTCTCGTCGACGTGGTCGTCTTCGGGCCTGTTTAGATCCCTAAAAATTTTACAAAATCCCCAAAATCTAAAATGGGACATCAGCCCACCAAAAAACTACAGGCAACTAGTTGGGTGTTTTGGTGTTTGGATGCCAATTTTTTTGCAAAAACACAGTGCACACCTGAGATTTGGGCCACAACATTGAATGCAAAGTGCATGCACGTGCAAACTCCATGCATGCTGTTCCTCAGCTGATCGGTCAGCATCACCAGGAAAAAGATGTATTGAGCATCATTCATCCACATGTTATCGTGAACCATTGTAAACAAATAATCAATTGGGTCACAATAGTTTAATCACGCTTATTACAATCATCGGTCTCGTAATACAGTTACAACAACATTGCGACTCATCACTCAAAACTGTCAACTACGATCCATCAACGCATTAGCAAGCGAATCACGAATGACATTCATGCATGACCACTCTTCATCCTCCACTAGCTCGGGTTCTGGCTGATTTTCATAAGCTTGTCGCGGCACATAGTTCTCATTACGGTCACACCTACCGAAATGCTTATCGTCTATGCCACTCGTCCTCACAAAATTATGAAGAACCATACATGCACAAATGATCTGGGCTTGCTTCTCAGGTGTATAAGGTGGGATCTTTTGCAAGATCCGCCACTTCATTTTCAATACCCCGAATGACCTCTCAACAACATTCCTAAGAGAAGAGTGGGTGTAATTGAAGAGCTCTTCTTTACCTTCTGGCTCGGGGCCGTCGTGAAACTCCTGGAGATGGTACTTGGTTCCCTTGTAAGGAGCAAGGTAACCCAGCCGGTTTGGATACCCGGAGTCCACTAGATAGTATTTGCCTACATCAGCAAACACAATATGAGCAACTTCTACATAACCAACATGTAACAATTGCACGCATGTGTACGTACTTACCATTTGGTGGATGTGGAAAGATTACGGAGTATGTTGTTGAATCATTGAACACTCTCATGTCATGAACAGATCCGGGCCAGCCAGCATTAACAAATGTAAACCTCATGTCGAAGTCACAACAGGCCATTACATTTTGTGTAGTGATGCTCTTGCGGCACAAGTGCTGAACAAACAAATGGTTTGGCACCACACAAGGGATATGAGTCCCATCTATAGCCCCTATGCAGTTCTTGAAGTACGGATAGAACCTCCTATTTCTTAGTCTAGGATGCAATGTTGTGAACTGTGGATCTACTGGCTTAATAATGTCTGCAGCAAGCCTGACCAGACACTTCAAAACTTTGGAAAACAATGTAGAAATAGTGGCCAATGACCTCTCAAATCTGTCCTCCGCTTGCCTAACAGACTGTGGTGCTCCTACCATCCAAAGAAACAATGCTAAAGCCTCTACAGATGAGGACTTAGGGTTGGACTTGAGCCCATATTTCTCCACTAACAAGCTATGAAGCATATGGAAAGTTGTTGGGGTCATTCTAAACATGTTGTAACAAGACTTAATGTTGTCAAGCTTATCATGAACCCACTGCAGACCAGTCACTCTTGGAGTCCTATACGCAGCCCTATTCAGATACTTGTCAATATACAAAGCGTACTGGTACATACCATGGATAAACTCATCATCCTCCTCATCATTCATCAGCTCTTCCATCAACTCATCATCATCATCCTCAAAAATCATTTGCAGTAACTGTTGTCGTGTTCCATCTTGGTCATCACCAACCTGTCATGAACAAAAACAAGAGCAAATCAGTCAATTGCAAAAAACATGACATGAATCCCATGCAGCACTTCCATGACATTTCACAAGTTCAAAAAGGAAAAGAGCACCTAAACCCATGCATGACTTCCTCACATTCCTGCTCAAAATATAACCATAATTCAAACTGAACCATAGATTACTATATTGCAACAGTTTCCTAGCATACATATAGCCAACTTAGTTCAACCACAAATCCATCATAGTACAGACCAATTTGAAATTGAAACGACACACATGCATATGACAGTAAGAAGCCGACATGGCCACACCATGAACACAGCATGTAACGGACACAACATACATGGACTGCATAGGTTAAGCACAACACCTAACAGAGCATCAAACATGAACAATTGATGAACACAGATCTTATGCGAACTAGGAAGGTACATGGCCTCGCTTACCGGGCACGGTGGAGGGCACCTTCCTTGTTGCTTCTCGGAGAGTGGCGCGTGAGTGAGGTTCTCTTTTAATTTTGTCCTTCACAAACGTTTCAACAAATTTGTACGTACTACCTAGAGATGGCACAATTTAAAGAAAATGAGTCTTCTGATAAATAAAACTTTGAAGCATGTCACAATTTCAGACATTACATGCTCATGGTACATTCTTACAACTGTTAGATAAATTATTATTTTTGTAATTAAAAAAAACCATCATTTACATTCAAAAATTTTATAGCAAACAAAAAGTAGTACATACGTTTCTTCCATCCATTCATTCATTCAACAGATCTCGATTTATACTAAAAATGTGCACACGCTGCCATTTGCATTACACTTTGTCATGTTCATTCACACATTACTCTCTGCCTTTTACAATTTCCCCTCATCTTCTACTACCTTTTTGTAGCCTACTAGAGTCTTGGTAGATGTAAATTGTTGAATTTATTATTTGATCTGGTCTGACTATAAGTACGTTGTTCCTCTGCCCAAACTCAGCCTGTTCGCTTGGGTTGAAAATAAGCGGTTGGCTAATTTGTTGTGAGAGAAAAACACTGCTGGCTGACTGAAAATAAGCGTTGAAAGTAATGTGTGAATGAACATGACAAGTTTGACCAATTATAGATAAAAAAGAATGAAATTCTGGAACAATATCATGCTTTAGTGTACAAAGTTTGACCAATTATAGATAAAAAAAATATAAATATTTATAATATCAAATAAATATAATTAGATTAATTACGAAATATATTTTTATAATAAATTGATTTAGAGTTATAAATATAAATATTATTTACTAGAAACTTGATTAATCGTAAAACACTTTAACTGGCACGCATACCATGGTTTCATCTATTGCCGGACAGAGGTAGTACGTTAAAGCAGAGTACTCACAGTGGCCCTGTTCATCCGGCTTATAATTCGTACTTTTTAGCTTTTTTCAGTCGGAATAGTGTTTTTCTCTCACAATAAATCAGCCAACAACGTTTTTCAGCTGGCTTATTATACAGGATATAGTATATAATAAAGAACAAAATCCATCCTTGGCAAGTGATGAGCAGCAAATCACCGACCAGGGAGCGAGGAGAATCGTGGTCTCCATCGATCCAACCTTGTGCGGCAACCTCGCTTGCACCTCACCGGACCCTGATCGCGATCGGTGGAATCCAGAACCTTCCCATGGTTCCAGCCATGGATCCGGAACTGCCTCAGCGCACATCTTGGAGTGCCTGGATTGGATCCGACGACTTGGCGGGCACTGGGATTCAGGTGGCTGGCTGCACATCTTGGAGTGGGTGGGAGCACGTACAGTATGTGAGCAAGAGGACCGGGATACATACGTCCGCACTCCGCAGGGAAGAAGAAGACAGAGAAGAGAGAGGCGAGCGATTGCTGACGACAGCCCGAAGGAATTGGTAATTTGTAGAGTACTTTCCTACTAATCTCACCTCTCTTCTACTATACTAGCATGTTTTCTTTCTCCTCTCTATCCATTATATTATATTATATTGATTTGGAAATTGGAATCCCCACGTCAATCCAAGGATAGACACCCACACAACCTGCTCGTTTCGCTGGGTTATTATGGCTGAAAGTACTATTCACTGGTTTGTTGTGAGAGAGAAAATACTTTCGGATGACTGCTGATTTCGTCGATATACCCAAACGAACAAGGTGCCAGTCAAACACCACGTCAATCTACACGGACTTCACACGGCTCGCAAGCGCGAAAAGGGAAAAAAGGCGTTGTTTAGTTCTTAATTTCTTCCTAAATTTCTCTATGTAAAAAGGAGATTTTCCATCACATCAAAATGCCGGTAAATGTATGGAGTACTAAATGTAGATGAAATCAAAAATTAATTGCATAGTTTTGTTGTACTTTATGAGATGAATATTTTAAGTCTAATTAATCAATATCTAGATAATTTTTTACACTAAAAACAAACACGGTAGCGCGTAATGCCGAATCGGGGCGTACAACTCGATAACTAAACAAGACCGAAATCTTTGCTGCCTTCAAGGACTGAACGCGCCCTGCTCCTCTCTCTCCCTCTTCCTTCCCTTCCTTGATATACCACCAGTCGGTCTCGGTCCACCTCACTCGCTCGCTCGCTCAGAGCCGACCAATACCACCAGAGAGAGAGTCCACCGCCTCGATCGGTCGCTCAAACCCACCACCATGTCCGCGTCGCCCGAGTTCTTCAAGCCCGCCGGCGCGCCGGCCTTCTCGCCGGCCTGCGCCGCGCAGCCGCCGCTCGTGTTCGCCGGGGACGACGACGACGACTACTGCAAGACGCCGACGGGCAGCAGGATCTCCTACCTGAGGGAGCCCACCACGTGCCCGCCGGCGCCCAGGAAGCCGCCGCCGCCGCCGCCGTGCAGGAAGCGCCTCTTCCAGCCCCAGCCTCAGGCTCAGGGGGATCAGTCTGCTGCTGCCGAGTCCTCCTCCGTCCCTGTCATCAGCCTCCGCCTCGACGAGCTGGAGCGGCTCTTCCGCCCGCACCCGCCACCGCCCACCACCACCGACAAGCGACGCCGCTCCAGCTCCGCCTCCGCCAACAAACACTGCGCAGCTTGAATTAATCCTTGAATCTCAAGCTCAAGCTGAGGCTCGATCTTCACCTTAGCGTAGCTTGCAAGCAGTCACTTTTATTTATTAGTTTCTGCTTTATTTTCCACTGCTTGCTTGTCTTGTTGCAACAAGCAAGCGCATTTACTAGTAGTGTGAGTGCTTCTTTTTATTTATTCATTTACTAGAGTACCTATGTAAATCAAATATTCAAAGTTGCCGCCCTAGCAATACACCGCACCGCTCCGCTCCGCTCTGTAAAAATCAATTTTACAACTCTTACTTTATATATAATAAAGAAATGGAATCAAAGTCTTGCTGCGTATTCATTCATTTATTTATGCTCTCGAGACGAGAGGAAAGGGAGAATGATCCTTGCAGTGTTTTGCTTTGCCGCCAACGCCAGATTGGTTGGCCTGGCAGTCTGGGTGGGTGCGGGTCACCTTCCACCCACCGGTCCACCACCACTCGCTCCCGCCTGTACCTGCACGGCTGATGCGGCCGCCCGACTTTGACTTCCACGGGAAGGAACAGGAACGGCGACTTAATTGACTCTGCCCACAAGTCCACACACATTCATCACGGTTCACCGACGCGTCTCCTCTTTCGGTGGGTGCTGAGTTGCGAGCCAGATTGCATCTCCAGTGAATTTCATTTTTCATGTTGTATGCAATCTCCGACCTGTTCACTTGAGATTATCAACCAGATCCGCCACCCATTCAGTAGTATTTTTCTCTCATAAAAAACCAGCAACATCAGTCAGATCAGAGCAAGCGAACATGCTGAAAGTTGAAAACCATCTCGTCTTCAGCCTCTCAGGTGACCAAACCAACAACTAATAATCACAGGAAAGGAAGGATGACAAAGGATCCAAAAGATTACCTCTTCATTCATTCAAGAACATGCACTAGTAACTTTATTATTGTTACTGTGGTCACTAGTTTTACGCTACTACTTACTATTCCTGCACAGCTGTTCAACAATACGTACAATTTGCTCCTTCAACTACGCGAGCAGAATGTGCCCTTTTCCACGGTTAAGCTACTATGGACAACAGGGGGGAAGGAAGGAAGGAAGGAAGGAAGGAAGGAAGGAAGGAAGGTGCGGTCAGGTCGGCTTGCTTCGGTCCATCGTCTCCGTCTCGTCTCTTCATCAGCCATCATCACCATGGTCTACTGTTCTCCTCCCAGACTGCACCCGAGCCCATTCTTCTGCAGTTTATGTCATACGTACATACTTATTAGTACCCAGTACCACCCAATCCCAAGGAGCTTGCTTGTTTATACACCAGCACATAGGAACGTGAATCGGCTCAACTGGACCTTCCTAGCGCTCCCCGGCATCCGCGTACTGTTCCAAGTACTCTCTGATCATCAGCCTTTCCTCGCCCGTGAGATCAGGGTCCGGACCTGTCAACCGCTCCCTTAGCTCCTTCTCTTCGTCATTGGTACCGTCTCTGAAGACCTGCGCAACCAAGAAAAGCATGCAGCCTCAGCCAGCGGCTAATGACATCTATCTGACTCATTCACAATATCTCACCTGGACATAGTTGTTCACGTGACCGTCAGCGTTCGGTTTCGTTAACATCTCATGCTCGTTGCATAGCCACTTGCCATCCACTATGTATTTGTATTCATACCGTCCTTCCTTCAGGAAACAGATATGCCAAAGGTGTAAGATATAGCCATATGGCGAGTATAAAATTTAACTCCTATGTTTTGTTCAAAGGTATCACAGACAATATTTTGTTAAGAACGCACGGATGGTCTACATATACCATGTATGGTCAAGAGCTGACTACGTTCGACAATGCAATTATGAATATTGATGAACTTTTAGACGGTTCCTAACATATGCATTTTACACTCACAGGCAACTCTTTCTCCAGAAACCAAGCTCCTTTCTCCTCATCATATGTCAAAGGAATTCTCTGAAAGGATAAATAGCAACCAGTTAGAGACTTTTGTATGGGACTATCTAACAAAAACATGTAACAGATAGACGGGCTTGTTCAACCATCATAGCCCCTAAGCAGGTGAGGGAAAATCATATTTGTAATTTTGATTTAGGCATATCTATCTAAAGCAGATTGTGAGACACAAGTTGTGCAAAACGGAGCAGATAGTACTGCATACATATCATTTTCTCCATAACTGATATTAAACAGGAGAATTTGTGAGAGCCTTTTATTGTAGTCTGCAGGTACAAAACGTTAACTGTCGAGTACATACGACAAAACGAATAATATCCAAAACCTAGTTTAAAGTAACCTGCTGCGTTATTGTCAACTTGACAGCTGCATTAAAATTATGCTACTTATAATCAGTGCCAACATTAAGAGTTAAACAGGATAACGGCCTTCCTGTTCGAGGCAATGTTTCTGAGCTAGCATGATGAAACCCAGATGAATGGCCTAGTTTCATCCACAAAGCAACCACATAGGGATATATTGCCAGCTTAATCCACTAAGCCTCATACAGAATATATATGTGCTCCCTCCAGTCCAATATATATGACATCCCGACCGCAGGGGCCAGTTCAGTTAACAAAGACTGCTTTGTCGGAACGTCATATAAATATGGCCAGAGGTAGACAAGTAGTAGCATCTAATTTATTATGCAACTTCAATAAATGACCTAATCCTATTCACATTCAAAAGGGAAATCTTTAAACACACAATTGAAGGAAAAACATACCTGGCCCCAGCCAATGTCGAGCCCAGAAATTTCAACAGAGGAAGAACCATCGTCTTCCCACTTCAAAGTGATTGTGTTTTTGGATAATCCTGTCAGCTAAATAATAAGACAGTCATCACTTAGTAGAAAAATCTTTGACTCGCTATAATCTGTATCCATCTTCTCCATCATAATTACACTGAGAAATTAGTACAATATTCACTTACAATGTCAGCAGTTGCCAACTTAATGGCTTCCAACTTCGGAAAGCAAGCCCGTTTACTCTACAAAATGAAAAATGAATTTAAGAACAGATAAATCAACAGAACTTGTCTACTAGCTGTATGGTAACATCACTAAGGCTACCAACATAAATGGACTAGAGAGAATAGATGCGGGGGACCATCAAAATTCCAACAGGCAGGAAACCATTAGATGTTAGTTTTCCAGTGCACAGATAATCGGCATATTATCTTTTCTTCTAACAAACAGAACTGCTGAAATATTCCAAAAAGGTTGTACCAACTGCAATGAATTACCTGCAGCAGCTGATGTCCTTCGTTGAGACTGTACCCAAGAATCCAGAACATATAAGCCAACTGAAATTTTACAAAAAGTGCTCGGACTTAGAAAGCTATCAAACTACAATGCTCAAGGCTGTGGACAACAACAAATTGCAGCCAATGATGGGTCCCCATAAGGACTATTTTCTAATTAAGTTACATAACTTGGAAGAAATTAGACCCAGTCAAATCTTGAGGTTATTAAAGCGCTACAAAGCTGCAGATTGTAGCATTTGTATTTATGTCAGTATGTTGAGGTTATTAAAGCGCTACAAAGCTGCAGATTGTACCATTTGTATTTATGTCAGTGCGCCATGGGATGCTCTTTTTTTATCTAGGCATAACTTTGTAACTTGGGAGGATTGGTACTTAGTACTCTTTCTAAAGCACATAAGCATGGTTTTCTCCAAAAGGTTTCCTTTCATTCAACCTGGCTATGAGCAATATAAGAAAAATAATGTAAACCTACTGCAGCAAAAGGATCTCTAGAGAAACAAAAGGACTCTGTAAAACAATAGGCTGTCTCAGGAAACAAAAAAAAAGGGCTATGTAAACCTACTGCAACAGCAGGAGCTCTTCCAAGTCCAGCAGTACAATGTATATATGTTACACCACCATTACAGTTGATAAGCTTGTGCAGTTTGCTAACCACAGCAGGAAGCCTCAATCGCAAATCAAAAGCATCAAAATCCCTGTTGTAATTAAACATAGGAACAGTTTAAATATGCAGAATAACGGCAATAAGGGAAAAAAAGAGGGGAACTTAGATCAATGCTAGGAAAACAAACTGGCAAATATGGAAATACAGATCCTCTATTTCCTCAAGAGACTATACAGCTTATAAACTTAACTAATGGGCATTACCCCTTGGTGAAAAGGATTTGCTTAATAATTGCATATAAACAAGACCAGTGATTTTTGCCACAAAGTTCTTGGCCTAAACTTCCAAAAAGAAATAACGACTGTTTGGGTACCTAATTTCAGCACGGCAGTGCATGATATCTTTGAATTGTAGAGAATAATCTTGAATGGCACCGATGTCAACTCCAAAATATCTGAACAAGTTGGTTGGTAAAGGAAGAAAGATATATTCACGGAATGGAAGCATCAGATGGCAGTGGAAACAACAAAAGACCATTTTATTAAAATACAAATAAACTTTTAGAAGATGTTTTGTGCTACATTGACCAACATAGATGCATAAAAGTAGGGCTGAAGTTCATTTTTATTGATATTGATATCCAACAGAGTCAGCATGAAAAGGGACTAACCCAGGTAGTTTCTCAAATCAAATCAGAGATAGCATCTATTAATTCATAACAAAATTACAAAGACTGAGTGAACTGTTTTGTTGTGTTTGTTGCTGAAATGAAGGGATTAACTTTACAACTGCTAAACGAGCTGTCTGGTTTAGCAAATTTGAGCCCTTAAAAGGGCATATGAAATTGATGGTTTCAAATCAAAAGATTGGTAAAGGTAGCTGATTATGCGTTACAAAATATTAGTGGGGATACTCAAGATCTGAATCTTGCTGCAAGCAGAATACAGTTTTTACACCAATCTTCCGAAGCTTATCAACATCAAGTGGGCTCTGCACATGAATGCAGATAATCAGACAGAGGTCGGGACTATGGAGCGATGTTTCTGTATAAAGAAGGATGTGACAAGCACCTGTAAGCAGGATCCTACAATCAAGTCTGGGCGTATGAAATTGTAGTTCATTCCAAGTTCATGTCTATATGTCAACGCTATAATAACAAGGAAAAAAGGAACACATATCAGAGAAGTTAATAGACCAAACTTAGGCCCTGTTTGGTTCGTAGGGGTTTTTTGAAATCCAGATTAAAAAAATCTCAAGATCCCAGAATCTCATCCAAACATACTAGGATTTTACGGGATTTTATCACACATACACAAAATCCAAGAAATATCAGAGATTATTTGTATCTAAAACCTGAATTATAAAATCTTATCCAAACGGGGCCTTACTAAGGCTGTGTTTAGTTCCACCAAAAACGTACTATGCAAAAAAAAGATTCCCCGTCACATCAAACTTGTGATACATGCATGGAGTACTAAATGTAGATGAAATCAAAAACTAATTGTACAACTTGGTTGTACTTTGCGAGACGAACGTTTTGAACCTAATTAGTCAACAGTTGGACACTATTTGCCAAATAAAGCCAAAATATGCTACAGTACTTTTTTTTTCACCCTTTTCAGGGGAACTAAACACACCCTAAAAGAGTAATGCGATCACAGGGGTTAGATGGCAAGCACAATGTTGAAGCATCAAGTGGGAACACAATTGTTGTTGCAAAAAAACTACATGTGAAGCACTATCGCAGGATCAGGTTTTGGCAGACTGGACATGGTAAGTTAAACATTCAGGAACAACTGTTCATAATCGCTAAGGGGGTGTTTGGTTTGAGGAGTTAAAGTTTAGCAAACACTGTAGCACTTTCGTCTTATTTGACAAAAAGTTTCCAATCTTGGACTAATTAGGCTTAATAGATTCGTCTCGTAAATTACTCCTAATCTGTACCGACATGCATGCAATTAGTCTACATTTAGTACTCCATACATTTGAGGGAACATTGATGTGATGGGAGTTAAACTTTAACAAAACGTAACCAAACAGACCCTAAAATGTGTTCGAATCCAGGAAGCAGACGGAAAGGAAATGTCAGACTAGAATGGAGAGTGAGTGAGTGTTTCTCATGTGGTCTGATCACACAGACAGCTCAACACTCTGATTGTGACACACGTAGGAGTCTAGGAAATATTTTATTTCTCGGCTATAAATTCATCAAGTCAGCAATCAATTTGCCCAAAATGTGATAAGACAGTTAGCGTCTAACAAGGCCTAACACTACAAGCAGCACACGCTGAAGCAGACATTCTCTTTACCTGCTCCCATAGCCTGCGTCATGTTAGTGCTGTACACTTCAGACTTCTCGGTGCCCATCTCCACGGCGCTGCTCTCGGCACCGGAAGTGGACGCCCCTGGTGCCTGCAACTGGCAACCCACAACGTTGATTCAACAGCCAAGGGTCGTCAACGAGGTAACGAAACGACAGTCGCAGTGACAGTAACAGTAACCGGCGATTCAGCCATTGCAGGCTGCAGCCTGTATCGAGACACCTTATCCTCAGTGTGAGGATAAGATTTCCGTAGTCGGAATGAAATCGGAAATGACGAGGTGGCATTAAGGCTTACAGTTCTGACGGTGTTTGATCGGCGACTGCCGCCGCGAACCATCGCCTAACCACCCAGAGACAACCAAATCAGATTGAGAAAAAACAAAACAGAATGGCCACACAAACGCAGGGATGGGTCCGAAGCCTCACCAGATTAAGCGGAGAGGGCCGCCTCATCGACCTGGATCCCACGATTGGAGGCTCCCTGCAGGAAAATCCATGAGCGGAGCGGAGCAGGCGAGCGCGTAACCGGAGGACGAACCGAAGCGAATCGAGGAGGGAGGGAGGGAGACAGGGTGGGGAGGGGGCGCTTACTTGAGCAGGTTCTGGAGGCAGTTCATGGCTTCCCCCGGCCGGGCTGGTGCGCGCGGGACGGCGAGGCAACGCGGGTCCCGTCCCGTAGAAATATCTCGCGAAGGGGCGAGACGAGCCGAGCTCGCAGTGGCACGGTGACGGTGGACGACGGAGAGGGGAGGGACGACGGGGACGGGCGGGCGGGGGCCGCAGGAGAGGAGTGGGGGAGCGTCCGCGTTGCGTGGACCTGGTCTATTAAGCCCATGCCGTGCGGCCCCTCGTGGTCTGCGGGTGCGGGGACGGGGAGGGGACAGCGGTCTATGGACCGCGCCCACGCGAGGCTCTGAGCCCGTGACGTGGGCCGCGGTGGCTTTGGCTTTTGGCTAAATCGAGTGGGGCCCACCCTGGTTTATAGCCTTTTGACCCGTTCTTCGGTTCCTCTTCCCGCAGCGTGAGAGCGATCGGACGGCGACGGGTCACGTACGCTCCGCTCCGCTCCCCGGGACCCCCCCGGCGCGCGTCGCATCGGACGGTCCGTGAAGCCGCACGTGTCAGCAGATCGACCGTCCTCGTCTCCTGTGCAGCGTGGATCACGTCTCTTTATCCGCCGCGGTGTGCTGGCGCTCGTGCGCGCGAAAAAAAAAATCTCGTCATATTAAACTTGTGACACATGCACGGAGTACTAAATGTGGATAAAATCAAAAATTAATTGTACAGTTTGGTTGTACTTTGCGAGACGAACGTTTTGAGCCTAATTAGTCAACGGTTGGACAATCACTACTAAATACAAACGAAATGCTACAGTGTTGCTAAAGTAAATTTTGGCACTCCAAATTTAGGAACTAAACACAGCCGTAGTACAATTGGTGACCATTTCACAAAACTACAAAAAGTATATTAACAATTTAAAACCTCTAGTCACAAGAAACTACAACCCTAACAAGGATCCACTTACATCTGTTTATATATTACACCTAAAAAATACGTTGAGGTTTCGTGCAACAAAAAAAAATGGTGCGCACGTCTCCATCAAATTCCGATTCCAAGAATTCATGTGCAGCCTAGAAACCGCGGCCCCTCCCATCCGAGTCCAGTTTGATACACGGACGTGATATCGGAGGAGCACTTGCAATCGCCCGCTCGACTTCCCTGTGTCCTGACATGTGCCGACACGTGAATCCAGCCATTCAACCAGCTGCTCATGCCAGGAAACTAGGCATACCCGAGACCTCGACTGATCTACTCCTCGTGCTGCTCAGGAAACGCCTCGCGTACCATAGCTCCGGCCTGTGAGGAAGTTCCTCTACAAACTCGCTCGACGTCCTTGCTGGCCCTACTCATGGCCCTCCTCGCGCCGCACTGTCGTGTGTCGCCACAACGACCGTCCAAAATCTCCTGACTCGTCGCAGCAACCGCCCCGACCACCCGCTTCCATCTCCGTCGAACGAGGACGACGCGATGCGGCATAGCATGACGCGAGGGCCAGAGGAGAATAATAGGATGTGGTGGTTGGGCGCAAGGAGAAGTATGAAATGCTCTTGGGTCACGAACTCTCGGTGAATGGCGACGGCAGCCACGAGACTGTTTTTTAGCAACATTTCTATAATATATGGTCTAGAAATACATGATTTTTGAAGTGTAGTTTTTTACGAGATCATTTGCTATAACATTTATATAAATTTGATACATCTATATCCCATTGTGACTCTGAACCACATGTTCTCATTCTTGTTTTATTGGTTTTGAATTATTCGGCTGTGGTGCAACGCACGGGCATAAATCTTTAACATAAAAATCACTCCATGCCTATTTTTGATGACAAACGAATCATACCACCACTATGGCTCTATTTTGGATACGTGCTCTGCAACTTGCGGTGCGGTAGTGGAGCCACGGTATGTGAAATCCGACTTTTAGTTTAATCTTATGGTCGGCAAGTGTTGATATTTGTTAACGCACACAGAAAAGGATCTACAAGCGCGCAGATATCGGTGAGCATTTCACCTGGGAGATATTTCCAGAGTATCATATTTATTTATCCCAAAGGAGAAAGCATGTGATAACTAACCTAAATCTATACTCAACCCCTAGGTCGCACTATAAGGTAGAGAAGATATAAGCGATTAGAGAAGACTACGACGATAGTCTGGTTCCAACCTATGGCAAGTTATGAAACTATTGGTCTATAGGGACATATCAATGAAAAAGAGACACCACAGAGGATGCTTGACTAGGGCACTTAATCCTACCAATCCTTCTGACGGGAGGAGGCTCCAAAGGTAACAATGGGACTGCCACTTCCCACGCTATTACACACCGATCCGCCCAGACAAGGGATATCTACGAGTATCTCTAGCCTAAGCACCACGCTTACGCTACAGACGATTACCCTACCCTCTACCACGGAAGAGAATAAAGTAAACTCGTAAACCATAGAATAATAGTAACAATGTACTTACTTAGTATTGGAAGTTGAATTACCGAAGAATCCTAGAACCAAGTCTCGGGTTAGGAGACTTGATCCCGCAGGTATAAGCCAGAGAGGAGACACCAACATACCAGGCTTCCTCCAACTCATTCCTCCACTCTAACTCTCTCAATCTAGAAGAAGAACTCTAATCTCACATGGAGACTACAAAGCTAATCTCTCTTATATGTGCTCTAAGAGAGAGATCCATTCAAGGGACCCCTCCCTGCTGATCCTCACAAGAAATAATAAATTAGGGTTTCAAGGGATGCCTCCTCCAGGGGCCAGGGGCCTTGCTTATATAGCCCTCTAGGAAGCACCATAGCTCTCGGATCAAACCGACCTTCATCTACGATTATTATTGATCCTCAAAGGCGGTGGAGACATGATCCAGGAGGTGAAGCCTGATTAGCCACCTGGGTGGGGCGGCCGCCCCTAGGGCTGGGCGTCCGCCCCTGTCACAGTGATAGGTGGGTCCCACCTCCCAGGGTTTGGCTTCCCGAACCTTCTAGATTATATTTTTTTCATCTGTGGCCCTTTCTCTCTATGTAAACCTGACATGTGGGTCATCCTTGGTTCTTTTCAGCTGACCCCTTGCAGAAACAGACATTCACCAAAACATGTGGAATTATGTCAATAAACCCCCTATATCTAAGTGGTAATTATTATTTAGTCCTTTTTTATGCTATGTTGATGGTTAAAAAATAATACTTATCTACTGTCAACAAACTCCCCCAAGCTTACCCTTTGCTCATCCCTGAGCAAAGATAAACTCAGTGATGGATCAAGAGTTGCTACAATGCTTTCACGCCTCAAAAGTAAACATGCGTTCAAATAAGAACTCTCCTCCAAATTAAAACGAACTATCCTGACTTCAAACTTACCCATATTACCTTTTAGCATGGGACTTGTAGCCGTCACTTGGGTTTTGAGCAGTTGAAAGACAGAACGGTTAAGTTAAGCGCTATGTCTCAAACTCTTTGATCAACCATTATTCCGGAGTTTTACACGGTTTTTAAATAAAACTCAGAGATTCCTGTGTATGACCCTTTCACGTCTCTCCTTTATGGTACTTCTGGATCCTCACCAAGCCATTTATGGTGTATGTCTTTTCTCTTCTCTCAAAATATGTTGTATTTTTTTGCATAAGGCATAGTAACATTATACTTTCTCTTTCTCACCCTACTTCTAATAGGTCTATTTGGAGCTTATAGGTGGGAGACAAGGAATCCATACTTACAAACATTTATTGCATAGTCAGACACATGGATCCAGAGGGACAAGTCCGGCCATACAGTCAAATCAAGATATGCATGTGTGTGATCCTAAATATGGGCTGAGTGGATATGTATATACTGGTAATAATGGTGGATGTAAGTGAAAATGAAGGGGTAGAGGAAAAATAGTGAATATCTATTTCTACTTTTGCTCCTTGAAAGAAATTTATACCTCTCTTAAACTTTGAAGAACTTGCTGAGAACTTGGGTTGCTGAAAAATCTCTCATAATTAGGACCATTGTCCTTTTATTCTCTCTTTATTTTTCTTTCTCACTCTCTTTTCTTTTTTTAAAGGAACTGAATACGATGGAATAATTCTCAAGTATTTTTTTGGAAACATAGATAAGAGATAGCAACAGAAATGTTAGAGCTTATAACAAATGGGGCTAACAATAGATAAAGGGTTCTGTTCACTCCGAGTATAGGAGCAGAACAACTTGTTGGGTTGTGTCTAATGGAAAATATTTAAATGCATACCTCCAGGATAGAAGCAGCATAAGTAGGTGGAGTGTACGTGAATCTTGTTTTTAATCGCATGACTAATCTCCTAGGGTCAACACAGACTGATCACACTCAATGCTTACAAGCAGCTAAGCTAACAAGTGAAAGCCTTTCCTAATCTAGTAAGCATGTATATATGGCTGTGGTAGGAATTAAACTCTCGTCATACAGGAACTCATCATGCAGGATTTTTAATTTTCAAAGATAAATTCTCTAGAACTCTAGTATCTCTAGGAGCATGATAAACAACATCTCAAAACCTTCTCATATCATATCTGCCAACTACCTAGACTTAGATCAAGCATTCGCTACCCACGAGTTTCAGGTTCAGAGCAAATCTTAGATCAAAACAGTTGTGTCTAAAACTCTGGAGAGTTTGAGGTTGAAAACTAGGTACTTGAAAGGAATTACGATAGAGCAACTATTCATCATTTCCATGCAAGAGATTATTCGAGATTCTTCTTTTATTAACAACTTCTTTAAAGAACAAAGACAAGCAAACTAGACACACCCTTTTTATTTTGTTTCTATTATTTTAGAATATTATTATTACTAAATAAAAAAAACTCATAAACAATAAGGCAAAACTAAGAGAAAAAAATACTTAGCTGGGTACATGGGGGTGCTTTCCCCCAAGCTGGATGTTGACGTAGTCGTTCAATCTTATGAAGTAGCAGACTGGCAGCGAGGATGTTCTTCCTCTTCTAGTGGAGCATTAATTGATGTTGATGATTGTTGAGACAATGCTCCACTAGTGGATAGAACATCCACTTGCTTGTTGGCTCTTCTTAGTCTTTAAATCTGTGGAACTCAAATAGACAACAAAACTTGTGAAATATATTAAGCGTTAGTGGTTGGCCACTCAAGCCTTAATTGTCTAGAGTTTTTAAGATTACTCTTGATTCTTTTAAGCAGAGTTTCAACAGGATTTCCCTCAAATACTTTTTATATTTTTATAATGCAGAGAAAGTCTAACAAGATGATGCATATTTATTTTTATTTTATGCCACTACAGTGAATATTCCTATGGGTCCATGCCATAAAATTATTCACATGGGGCTCATAATTTATGATACAGCAAAACAAACATATATTTATTTTATTTTCTAATGCAATGCTAATGCAGAAAAATAAACATGCTAAAAGTAGAATGATTATGCAACTGCTAGAAAATAACTATGTAAAAAAGGAAAACTGATGCAATGCTGAAAAAAGATAAATATGGATAACTACCGATTTTACCTTTCGGTAAGAGTTCAGTGTTTTTAGGTCCACTGAACAAGACCTCTTACCATGTTCATTCTGTAGGTGCACCATCTGGTCCTATAGTAGAGACCTTGATAGCTTGCACCTCTTGAGATGGTGTCACCCATGTTCCTTGCTCTTCTAGCAGTTTAAAGTGAAGTACTAGTTGTGAAAACTGACAGTATCTTACTTATTGTACATGTTCGTAGGTCTAGGATCTTCACTTGTAGGATTCTTGGGGAGCTGACAAGCTCCTCTACTGTTGTGTTCAAAGTGGGTCCTGCTCATAGAGATAAGACAGAGATCAAGTGCATGGGCTCTGTTGGTGGAAAAATACCAATAGAACCAAAAGTTTATTCTTCTCTAACCTTAGGCATATTGAGCAAGATAAAGTTAATGTTTATGTGTTTTGCTTGAACTTGACATGGGTAATAGGATCAAACAATGAGCATGAATGTAGCATTAAATCAATTGGACAGATCAAATTTTTTAACCTTATGGAAGGAAAGTCTATCTATACATATTGTGTAATGATTTCATGATTATGACTATCAACTTCTAAAGAAAAGACATGCAATTATTTCAGATCATTAAGTTAAGATTATAAGATCAAGAAAGTGATGACAGGAATAAAGAGTAGAGAGCTAAGCATGTTGAGTTAATTAGGTTGGGTCGAATGAGATTGTAACTCAAACTTGGTTGGTTCTCTATTTATGTGTATATCAGCATCAAGGAAAGGATTTTAATGTGATGATCACTAACCTTAGAATATTACATTTAATATTGGAGTGTGCTGGCACTATAACACCTTGTGGAAGCTTTCCTTCGTTGGTCGTTCTTGTTATTTTGTTCATGCGCCAATGTCTTCTCTGTTGCACTCCTTCTTTCTTACATTTAGTAATGCCATGCTTCGTTCTCTTTTTAATTTGTGCTTGGACCATTAGCTCTTCTTATTGTTTCATTCCTGCGAATTATTAGTGGACACACATACCTGAAGGAGTATACAAGTAATGATAGGGGTATTGTTGTCACAAAGCTAAGGGTCAATTTCTATGTTATAGAAGAATTTATTTGAACAAACTAACATAGAAACATTCACTGTTACTTCTTTTCTAGATGATTGATTTTATCTTATATTTGATTATCATATATAGGCATTACTCAAACTTATAGAAATAAAGTAATAGTTAATTGAGAGATTACAAACCAGCGTGTAGAGCGATGAGAGCATGATAGGAGGAAGGTCATGGTTGGATCATTTAAAGGAGTTGGCCTCCCTTCCTCATGCATCAGCTTCTCAATCTAGTGAGGGTGCAGAAAGTTGCATGCTCTCCTCTTGTCAATCTTTCTAGATTCTCGATGATTAATAATTGACAAGAGAATCCAACTGCAACTCGAAATCCTCCACGATGGTCTTTGTCTTCAAGTGGCATGACGGAGATTTGTTCACCTGCTTCCATGGAGTGAGTGCTTTGATTGTAGATCATGCTTTGTGTCACTCTTCTTCTTTTTCTTTTGCTATGAATGAGTTGTGTCTCCCTTGTGCAAGATTATTCTGTCTCTCTTCATCTCCAGTATGAGTTCATCTCAGTACTTTCCCATTTTGAATTTTAGAGTTTCTCTACAGGGGTTAGTCTAACAAAATATACCATTGTCTTTACTAGAAGTTTTTAGTTCAATAACTAAACTAGACTCCATGTCTAATCAGATTAAGGAAGGTTGTTTAACCTAAGTACCATGCTTAATTTAAAAAGCTAATAGAAGCATGTACACTACTTTTAAACTAACACTTACTAGGGTAGACAAGGGTAGCATGAAAGCATTATAGAGATTTACTCAAACAGTGATGAAAGAGCATGATTGTTGTTTAGCAAATTGAGCATGTCTTAAAGGTAGGGACAACAACGATAATGTAGCAACATGGCAAGAAATATATTTATGGAAGTCTATCCCTCAAGCTTGAATTTTGTAAAAAACTAAGATTGGATGAATGTAATTCAATGTTGCATAGTGATTGGTTGGACATACCTTGCATTTGTTGTTCCTTCAATCTTTTTGCTCCAACATGGAATGGTTAGTGACAAGAATACCTGAAGGAATATTTTCACAATTATAACTCTATGCTCATTTCACAAGGGCAACACAACAGAAAGGTGAATACTCATGTCATGGTCTAAACAGTGCTTGTTTTAGGACACTAAGCTTGTCTCTGGAGAACCTTCAAGATATGAATTGACAAAGTGGTTTTCCCTCTAGCACTAGTTTATGTGTACTAATCTTAAGATTTAACACAACGAGATATGTAATATTTTATGATAAACATATGTGTCTACAACCACCCTTCAAAATATTTAGGAACAAGGAGCATAAGGGGGTTGAAGATCTCGTGTGGGACAATGTTAGAGAGACTAAGTGAATCAGGAGATTTCTTATACGAGCAAGGACTTGATAGGGTTTTTATAAAGTAGCTTCCTTGTTCAATGAAGTCTCCCTTATTTTCAACTTCTAAGGGTGATTCGACATAAATGTTTAAAATTTATCTTGTATTGCCTCTCGAGTAGGTCTCATATAAGGAATCGCCTACACATTCAATGGAAATAGCACATATGTTTTTAATGCTCTTTTGCCATTGATGTTGCTCTTCTTGATCCTCCTTATGGTATTGATGAATCCTATGCTTTGGATGTCTCGGTGGATTTCTTGGATCGCTCAGGAGAAAGAGCATAAGAAGATTCATAGGGATCAAGGATGGATTTAAAGATGGGTTCAAATTTCACATCTAATGTGGGCATAGAAAGGGAGAAGATAGGAGTGGGTGGATTCTAGATGGCTTTGCTCTCCTTCTATGGCATCATTTGACATGTTATCCTTGAGTCTTTATGAATGTCCTTCAAAGGGATTAGATTTGAAAAGCTTCCAAAGAGATCCCTTCTTAAAAAGATTCAAACTATATATACTAAAAGGTCTCTTATGAAGTGAGAAGTTTATGCTCCTCCCAAAATCATTGGAAAGGATTTCTAAGGGTAGAATTACTTCTTCCCTCAAATGATTTTGGAGTACAACTGGTTTGGGATGGATAGCCAAATCGTGGGATTGAAAAGTTCATAACATGGCTATGAAAACTTCCTCTTCTAGTTTGGGGGATGATTTCTTCTCTTCCTCTAGGAGTTTATCATGAAGGCTAGTGCAAGGAGTCTGTCTACTAATACGGACAAACCTTGCTCCACTAATGGATAAAGAAAGGAAAACTCCTTCAAAGGTGATATTATCAAGAACCGTATAAAAATATTGAAGAAGAACAAGGTCTTGTAAGGTTAGGTCTAAACCTAAATTTATAAGGCGCTTGAAAGATTCCCTTAGTGTAGCCAAAAGTTCATTATCTCCTTGATCAGAGCATAGGACCTTTGGTTCATTACCTTCTTGATTAGAAAATAGGACCTTGAGTTCATTATCTTCTTGATTAGAAGATAGGACCTTGGCTGTAGGAAAGAGTTAGTTTTGACCTATTGCAATCAAACATGGGTGTAGCTCATAGCTAGATATGAGAATCATGAGTTCTAGCGGCTCTAAGCTTTGGTTCATGGGTGCAGGATATTGATAGATAGGCATAGAAATTGGGTTATCCATAAAGATAGAAAAGAAAAGACAAAAGAAAAAGAGAAAAAGATAAAAGTATAATACAATGTTAAGTAAGACTTGAGGTTAACTCAACTGACGTCTTTCTCCCCGGCAACGGCGCCAGAAATGCTTGTTGATATTTGTTAACACACACAGAAAAGGATTCACAAGCGCACGGATATCAGTGAGCATTTCACCCGGGAGATATTTCCAGAGTATCATATTTGTTTATCCGCAAGGAGAAAGCGTGTAATGACTAACCTAAATCTATACTCAACCCCTGAGCCGCACTATAAGGTAGCAAAGATATAAGCGATTAGAGAAGACTACGACGATAGTCTGGTTCTAACCTATGGTAAGCTATGAAACTATTGGTCTATGAGGACATACCGATAGAAAAGAGGCACCACAAAGGATGCTTGACCAGGGCACTTAATCCTACCAATCCTTCTAACGGAAGGAGGCTCCAAAGGTAACAATGCCAGACATGGGATATCTACGAGTATCTCTAGCCTAAGCACCACGCTTACGCTACAGACGATTACTCTACCCTCTACCACGGAAGAGAGTAAAGTAAACTCGTAAACCATAGAACAATAATAACAACATATTTACTTAGTATTGGAAGTTGAATTACCAAAGAATACTAGAACCAAGCCTCGGGTTAGGAGAGTTGATCCCGCAGGTACAAGCCGGAGAGGAGACACCGACATGCCGGGCTTCCTCCAACTCATCCTTCCACTCTAACTCTCTCAATCTAGAAGAACTCTAATCTCACATGGAGACTACAAAGCTAACCTCTCTTATATGTGTCCTAAGAGAGAGATTCATTCAAGGGACCCCTCCCTGCTGATCTTCACAGGAAATAATGAATTAGGGTTTCAAGAGATGCCTCCTCCAGGGGCCAGGGGCTAGGGGCCTTACTTATATAGCCCTCTAGGAAGCACCACAGCTCTCGGATTATACCAACCTTGATCTACGATTATTATTGATCCTCAAAGGCGGTGGAGGCATGATTCAGGAGGTGGAGCCTGATTGGCCACCTGGGTGGGGCGGCTGCCCGCCCCTGTCACAGTGACAGGTGGGTCCCATCTCCCTGGGTTTGGCTTCCCGAACCTTCTAGATTATACTTTTTTTCATCTGTGGTCCTTTCTCTCTATATAAACCTGACATGTGGGCCATCTTTGGTTCTTTTCAGCTGACCTCTTGCAGAAACAGATATTCACCAAAACTCGTGAAATTATATCAGTAAACCCCATATGTCTAAGTGGTAATTATTGTTTAGTCCTTTTTCATGCTATGTTGACGGTTAAAAAATGATACTTATCTACCGTCAACAGCAAGTCACTCGCAGCTATGGAAATTGCAAAAACGCAAGATCTTTTGGCGCGATCATTTGTGATCTTACCGTTGGAGATGCATAATTTGGTTATAAGTGTGTCTAGGCAGGGCCTATGTTCCTCGAGGGCTTTGCTTGCCTCACACATGTGGCTAAAGTTGTTGTACTTTTATGCAATGACAACTAAAGGCCAAGGTTCTTTGGTAAAGCCATAAATAGGTATATTATTGCAAAACTAAGAGCATCTCCCCTAGATATCCTATATCATCTCCTATATCTAAAAAGCGGTGTTTTAGAGGATGCACATGTTGCTCCTATCATATCTTCTACACCTATGATTCTTACGAGATTTTCTAAAAAATCGTCCTTTCTCCTGAATAAATGAGACAACTCGTGCTCCCCTATCCCTAAAGAAATATAGGAGAGAAATTTTAGATAATCCACTAGTCTCTCTTACTTTCTCCATTCCAAATAATAAGACGTTTGACTTTTTTGATCTCAAGTTTGACCACTCGTCTTATTTAAAAAATTTGTGCAAACATAGTCAAATTTAAGTCATTTTTGAAGAACTTTTATTAATAAAACAAGCCACGACAAAAAAAGTGATATTTTGCACAAATTTTTTAATAAGACGAGTGGTCAAACTTGGTGTCAAAAAAGTCAAACATCTTATAATTTGGGATGGAGGAATCCTAAATTGACTTTAAGGTACTCTCCTAAAGTAATTTATAGGAGATGTAATATAAGAGATCAAGTGAAGATGCTCTAACCTGCTTTTTAATCACGTGATGTTTTAAGTTTTGCTTGCTCTTTTTTCTAAAGGATAATTGAACAGAACGTATGTGAGGTTCTGAGCATCTCATGAATATGTTAACCGTTTGTGGAGGATGCATTGTATAATCGATATAAAGAAATGTCACAAATCAGTGTACATGTGTATAAAACATGCTCCAATTGATAGTTCTGTTTGGTCAGAAGAAAAAAAACATTGAAATAGAAATGACTCCAATTGATGTTTGTTCATGTACTTGACAAAATGCAAAATCCAAATAGCCACTTTTTTTGGGAAAAAGGAGAGAGTTATATTGATTACTCAAGGAACATGTTACATTCTTTCGCAATAAGGCACTCCACGCACCGGGGGACTTGCACATGCCACATTGTTGAATGTGATGTATGTTTCGTCAACTGCGCAAGCTCATGAGCGATTTTATTCTGCTCTCAACTCATCTACTGGAATCTCACATCTAGAATGCTCTAGACATGAGTCCCATATCATTTACAATATATAAGAGGGAGAAAACTCCAGAGATAGAAAGCCCTGTACGGAGAACTATAAGTGACTAACTGAAATAGTATACCCATGAATTGCTACTCTCGAAAAAGTCTAGGATGACAAGGAGATTGGAGTTTTTAAACTAATCTTTAGAGTGATTTGCGTACCATACTTGAATTGAAATATACTCCTATATGGTACTATGACACAACCCAATCTAGTGAGTAGCAAGGTTATCAAAGCACACATTCACCTGTAAACAAGGCATGGATAACTAAGAGCATCTCCGAGAGTTTGTTCCAAAATTTACTCTCTAAATCATTATTTGGAGAGTCATTTTAATAAAAACGCATTCTATGTCTTTGTACCCTCTAACAACTGTTATATATCTTATGCGCACTGTAAAGAGCCATTATCGCTCTCCATCTTTGACTAGCGAGAAATCTAAAATATAGAATATCTACATTTGAAAATCTAATTAAAGAGGCTTGCAGGTATGTTTTATTAAAATATTTATTCCTATAAATTAAGAAGGATATACCGAATCTGTTGGAGTTGTTGCTCCATGTATTGTTTTTTTAAGGAGGTTATATTTTAGGTGCTAGGTTTTCAGACTATTGTCTTTGACAACAAACTTTATAATTAAAAAATACTTCATAAGTTATAAATTAGTCAAACAATAATAAAATAAAATTAATATAATCTGAAAGCACACAAAAAAGTAACCACCTGAGATAAAAAGAATACCTTGCTTAATCCCTTCACATCTCGGGATAAGAAAGAGATGAGTAGGAGTAATAGTAATAACGGAAAAACGCTTTGCCCCTTGTTTAGATTGCAAAACTTTTTAACTCCAGCTGCTGTAGCACTTTCGTTTATATTTGACAATTAGTGTCCAATTATGAACTAATTAGGTTCGAAAGATTCGTCTCGTGATTTACAATCAAATTATGCAATCAGTTATTTTTTAACCAACATTTACTATTCCATGTATATGTCCAAAGATTCGATGTGACGAAGAGAGTAAAAAAAAATAGAATCTAAACAAGGCCTTGCCTTGACAAGCAATACACTCCAACTCGGCTACTCCGAAGGGAGGAGAGGAGAGCAAGGAAGGCGAAAGGGTTAGGCCCCGTTTGGTTTGATTCTGTTAAAGTTTAACTCCCATCACATCAATGTTCCCTCGAATGCATGGAGTACTAAATGTAGACTAATTGCATGTATGTCGATACAGATTAGGAGTAATTTACGAGACAAATCTATTAAACCTAATTAGTCCAAGATTAAAATTTTTTTATTAAATAAAACGAAAGTGCTACAGTATTTGTTAAACTTTTAACTTCTCAAACCAAACACCTGTAGATGAGACTTGAGAGACTTTTTGAGAGTCCACGACGGCCCAGCGGCCAGCACAACACGGCAGCCGACGAGCCGAACCAGCAAGCTCTGAAAACAAGTCGTGATGCCCCAAAGCAAGCAAAAGCATAGCAGAGACCAGAGAGGGGCTTCGGCGTGAGCTCCGTCCACCCGCGTCCCCGCCATGAGAGATCCCAAGCCGAGGAGAAGCCCAGCAGCCCCCACCCTCGCCGCCAAGCTGCGGAAGCACTCCACTTGGCTCCTCCTCCTGCTCTGGTTCGCCCTCTCCCTCGCCCTCTTCCTCTCCGCCACGCCGCCCGCCGCCGCGCCGCTCAGCCGCTCCTCCTTCCTCCGCTCCAAGCCCCGCGCCCTCGCCGCCACCACCACCGGCGCAGCCGCGCCCCCCGTCCGGATCTACGTCTACGACCTCCCCGCCCGCTTCAACCGTGACTGGGCGGCCGCCGACGCGCGGTGCGCGCGCCACCTCTTCGCGGCCGAGGTGGCGGTGCACGAGGCGCTGCTCGCCTACGCCGGCCGCGCCGCGCGGCCCGAGGACGCCGACCTCTTCTTCGTCCCCGTCTACGTCTCCTGCAACTTCTCCACGCCCAACGGCTTCCCCTCGCTGTCGCACGCCCGGGGCCTGCTCGCCGAGGCCGTCGACCTCGTCCGGGCCCGGATGCCGTACTGGAACCGCTCCGCCGGGGCCGACCACGTCTTCGTCGCCTCCCACGACTTCGGCGCCTGCTTCCATCCCATGGTGAGCGTGTCCGGCGAAAAGCTCCCGACTTTTTCTGGGCTCAGTTTGTTGCGGTGCTTGGTTGGTTGCGTGCTGCTCGCGCACCTAAATCTCTTGCGTGTAAATAGGAGATTGTAAGTAACAAGTTAGTACTTGCGCTCTGGCTTGGAAATGGCATACAACAGCTAGTCGTGACTGGGATTGAGCACTATGGAATGCAGGCATGCAGCTCACCTAGTTCTGAATCCAAACCAGATACAGTTCATTTATTTCTTGCCAAATTGAGCTTAGGCCATCTAATTTCCCACCCCAGATACTTCGAGTTCATCTTGTGCTGTCAAAATGGAGCTCACAACTCAGTTTAGAATTTAATAACTGATTGAACACACCGTGCCAATCCTGCTTATTTAAGGGAACTTCCTAGTCATGACAAAGTTCCTTCTTTTTAATTAGGAGGATGTAGCCATCGCCGATGGCATACCGGAGTTCCTGAAGAGGTCCATCCTGCTACAGACATTTGGTGTACAAGGCCACCACGTATGTCAGGATGTGGAGCATGTGGTGATCCCACCTCATGTGCTGCCGGAGGTGGCTCATGAACTACCGGAGCCAGAGAAGGCTCAGAGGGACATCTTTGCTTTCTTCCGAGGCAAGATGGAGGTGCACCCCAAGAACATTAGTGGCCGCTTCTACAGCAAGTAAGCATATACTGCAATCCCTTTGCTTCTCATTTAGTCACGGGTCATTCCTAGGCTCGTCTTCATTATCCATAGTACTCCCTCGTTCCAGAAAAGAATGCAACCACGAGTTGCGTGCTAGCATAAGTGGTTCACGTTTGACCAAACCTCTAGTAAATATTATTCACATTTACGGCTCCAAAATAATTTGTTATGAAAATACATTTCATAGTTAATCTAATTATATTTATTTGATATCATAATTATTGATACTTTTTTTTATCTATAATTGATCGAACTTAGGATACTAAACCATGACACTGTGCTAGAATTGCATTCTTTCTTGGATTGAGGGAGTAGTTAATTTTTGTCAATGCTTCTACTTATGAATAACAAGATCCACAACATAAACTAAATATGACTAAAAATAACTTCTCCTTATAACAGGAAGGTGAGGACTGAGCTTCTACAGCATTATGGTCGCAACCGCAAGTTCTACCTTAAGAGAAAGCGGTTTGACAACTACCGATCAGAGATGGCTCGGTCATTGTTCTGTCTCTGTCCGCTAGGATGGGCGCCTTGGAGTCCTCGGCTTGTGGAATCAGTCCTCCTAGGCTGCATTCCTGTTATAATTGCTGATAACATACGTCTGCCGTTCCCTTCAGTCCTCCAGTGGCCGGAGATCTCATTGCAGGTGGCTGAGAAGGACATAGCCAATCTTGAGATGGTGCTTGACCATGTTGTGGCAACCAATTTGACTGTGATACAGAAGAATTTGTGGGACCCAGTGAAGCGGAAGGCTCTGGTTTTCAATCGTCCGATGGAAGTGGGAGATGCTACATGGCAAGTGTTGAGGGAGCTTGAGGTTTTGCTGGACCAGTCTCAAAGGAAGAGATATGTTGGATCCTGGAGGAGGTGAAAACCAGAAAAGGTCAGTTTTGTATAATCTGTTGCAGCTGTGCACCCATGGTCTGCACTCTGCAGTTCACAGCATGCCGGCCTGGCTGACAACATCGACACTGAGTCTGAGTTCCACCTCTGACATGGTTTTTTCTCACCAGAAATTCAGAATGTCGATCTCAAACCAGAGCTCTACTTCTGACATGGATTTTTCTAATCCAGAAACTCAGAATATTGATCTCATGCCAGAGATCCTAACCTTCAGTTAGTCAATGGGAATATGGGATGCTAGCTCAACCTTCATTGGCTTGATGCCTGGTTAGTGACTAATTGGGGTTCCCAATCGGTTGACAAGTTGACCAACTCTGTATGTGTAGAGAAATTGTTTACACATTTATTTATTTTTTTGAGAACTCGGATGGGTTTGCTTTTCTTGCCATAGAAAGACCATAGATCTTACTGTATTACAGGCTGCAGCATTCTTTTTGTATTTCTTTTCTGGTTTTACACTTGTATAGTTGCCGGGCTCTTCTAACTTGGTATGCTACTTCATTTCTTCTGTAAATAGAATGGTGTCAAAGAATGAATTGATTGTAAGATAATGAGAAGCACTCTAGCCTATTAAAAGAACAGCGAAACATGACCAAGATATATTCTGTAACCGTTATCTCAACCATGATATATTTATATCATCTCAACAGCGCAAGTATCGACAGTTCACACTTAACACACCTCCAGAACTATGCAGCAGAAAAATTAGTACTACTACTAGACCAGAGGCCATACCAAAGTTTTCTTGTCTTGGATAGATAAATAAACACTTCATTGTTTGTCAGCTGTCTATACTAGACATGATAAAGCATTAACACAGCGGTGTTGAAGCCAAAGAATGAGCTCATATGTAAGATACTCATTGTTGTTGATTCAGGATTTATGCGAGCAGAATCCATATTTGAGCAAGTCGAACGTGCCTGATAGAACCAATGAAAAATTGTGCCTAAAAATGTAGTGCAAACGAACATGCTGCAGATTTATCCAGGCAAAAGGGATCAATGTGGTAAACTTTTTTCGCCACATTACTTTGGTAACCACAATGAAAAAGTATAAGTATATAATTTTCTTCGTCAATAGCTATCCACAAAGAGTAATAACTGGAAAACAATGTGACAAAGGGTAGAAATATGCATGCTTGTTGTGGAGAATATAGAGTGAACGGCAATAGAGAAGATGTGAATGCACATTGGTTGACGATGGAAACAGAACATTTCCTAGCATTCCAAATGCTGTTTATAGTTTACATGCCGTAAGGTGGCATTAACTTGTTATTCATTGGAACAATTCACGTGGTGTCATTGTTGATCCATCCAATGGACATGGAGACATGTCATTTTATCAATCTAGCCTGTTGATAGGATCAATTTCTCGAAGCATAGAGCAACATCTGCGTTGAGTTCAGATACAGTATCTTAGATACTCAAGAGCATACACCCTTGCATGGAGTGTCCTTGCAGCGGCAAACAGGCCTCCCTGAAAGCTCCCATCCATTAAACCCACGTTCTAGGACCATGATGTTCTTTACCCCTGAATCTTCCTTAGCCTCTGAAAGGTAGTCATGGAACAGCTGTGCACAAGATGGGCCCCGAACCTGCAATGAGGGAACATGTTAAAAAGAACAGTAGCAGTGACTCTTGAGATTGAAGAACACAGGTCATATAACATGTAGAATTCGAACGGAGGGATGGATTCATGGCGTGCATCAATCCTACTTATATACCAAGCAAAAAAAGAAGCCTTATTGGTTCTATGGCGTAGAGTTCGCGGACACTGTTACATGAACTAAGAAATGCTAGGTTGTAGACTTGCTTTAATAATAAGAAAAGAACTCTGGCTCAGGATTATTGATTCAGTCAAAACAAGCAATCAGACAAATGGGTCATAGGCGCTGACGTTGTAAGGAATCAAGGATAGATCAATCATCAATGGTAACTCTGATGTTGTACAAGTAACTGTGAACATGGTTGGAACAATAGATTTGTAGTAGTAGCAAATAAACATGTGAAATAGAAACCAGATGGAAGGTGGTATCTTCATTAGATTTCATCATGAAGTTCCAAAGGTATATATACTCCAGCTTTGAAAATTGCAGTGTTGGGGGTTTTGAATCAGGACAGTACCATAGAAGAGCTAAATCGAATCAGTATCAGCAGCTTGTTCCACTCTACCAAACTCCATCCAGTGAGGACGCGAGGCAATGAATGATTACATGGAGCGCAGGGAAATCCCCTCCCCAGGGCCTAACCTTTTTCAACTTGTTATTACTCCTAGTACAAGTTTGCAAGTGAAGTGACGCTAGCCGCTCGGCTGCTGCATACAGGAACGGAGGGGGAAACAAAGCAGAGCAGGGACGCCGGACGCGGGGAGGATGCCTTCACCTTGCTGAGGGCGCAGTGGAAGACGAGGGTTTCCTTGGCCCCGGTTGCCTGGGCGAGCTCGGGCATCCGCTCCGCGAAGGTGTCGCTGGCGTAGTGGTGGGACCCCGCGATGTGGCCGTCGTAGCCCCTCTCCTCGTCCCTGACGTCGACGATGGCGACGCGGGCGTCGCTGGCCATGGAAACCAGCTGCGTCGCCGACACGTACGACACCCCCCTCCGAGCCATACTCCGGCGGGCGGCGCTGATGAGCAATGCCCCCCGGCCCCCGGAGAGAAGGGTCAAAGGCTGGACGACTGTGGAGAGGTCAGAGATTCCCCCTCGCCTCCTCACAAATCAGCGAGGGCTGGGCCGAACCTGGGCTCTCGCCATTGTTGGGCCTCTCACGTGCTGGGCCATAAAGATAGGGTGCACAGCACAGGGCCGGCCTAATTAATTGGCTTCTCGCCTTTTATTGGAATTGGAATTGGAATTGGAATTGGAATTGGAATTGGAACTGTCTCCGGTTGCCCCGACAAACCCAAAACAAAACAATCCCCCCTTCTGCTGTTCAAATCAAATCAAAACAAAACAAAACAATCAACCGCCTTCGTCCACGCCGCAATCCCCACAATTTCGTGGTCGGCCGCGCGCGCAGAGGAGGACCTGAAGCTGGAGGGCGCCGGCATGGGGATGGGGAACGTGGCCCAGCAGAGCGGCCACGAAGGAGGCGAGGCGGGGCACGGCGGAGCTAGGGTTTCCGCGGCGGCAGCGGCTGAAGGCAGCGACGTGGGTGGGAGGCCCACTTGCTGCGTCTGCATGGAGCCCTGGACCGACAGCGGCGCCCATCGCATCTGGTGAGTTGTGAATTTGTGAGGGGGCACAAATAATCTTTCTGCAGTTTTGCATAGGAGCACATAATCAAGGGAATGTTAGGTGGCTTATTTCCAGTGGCGACTGATTGCCGTTAGATTTGTTATCATGGAGGCAACAGTGGTAGAATTTGGTTTCAGAGTTGTGAATTGCTGCCAATTCAGACTCAGAACGACTATATATACTCGTTTACTCAATTACCCCCAAAAATGAGACCATGCCTGGTCTGCATTACTGTTAGGAATCTTAATATGAGATCAACACAGTCTCTAAACATTTAAGGTTTTGTGGTTTTCTGCTCATTCTTGGGATTTACTAGTTTATTTATTATTCAGATCATGCATGCATGCATGCATGGCTTGTGTGTTCCAGCTTCCAGCGATGTTACTATCGAGAATTTGATTTGGTGCCACTGATCATCATGTGTCTACCCATGCAGTTGCATTCCCTGCGGGCATGTCTAGGGTAGGTCATGCCTGGAGAGTTGGCTTTCTCGTGGCGCAAGCACGAGCGCAAAGGTACCATTATTCATGATTTTGTTTAGGCAAAGTCCTGCACTCATGCTGAAATTCAGACGCTTCGTAGAATTATATCAAACTGTTGTGCTCTTTGCTGCATGCATGGATTTTCTGTAACTTGCTTCTGCACATGTCAATCATTCTTTGCAGTGTCCTCAGTGTGGTAAACGATTTGCACTCGAGCATATTATCAACCTCTATGCACCAGGAAACCTGTGGGATCGTCATACATGCACACACTACTATGTACAGGTTCACTTTGTTCCCTCATCTGTTCTTCTATGCACATATTGGACTTCTAAATTAAGCACACATGCATGGAATTAATCTTTTTGCAGTTGCATGATTTTATATTGCTGAGCTTTAGCTGAATTTAGTTGAACCTAGTCAGAAGCCTGTGTGTTCCTGTGGACGTGTTGCTATGGGGCAGAGGTTTTCATGATGCAAATATAGTTCTTCGTTCATGTCATTCCATCTGGTGCAGGACCTCAGTCACGTTGGCATTTAATGTGCATTACATTTAACAAGCGAATGAAATTACAATTCATAAACCATGAGTAGCAACTAGCAAATCAAAATTACTTCTACAGCCAGACACTGATGACGCTATTAGAAAAGGCACTGCCTTAATACACAAGGCTAGACAATAGCATGTTCCACATTAGATCAAATATGTGTTTGGACAATTCAGTAATTCAATTAGAATAGTGATTGTGTGTTTATCCATCACAAATGAGACTAGAAACAATATAACAACAACATAGCCTTTTGTCCCAAGCAAGTTGGGGTAGGCTAGAGATAAAACCCAAAAGAGACGATAAACAGGGAGACACATAAAGGGACATAAATGGCACAAGACAGAAAGAGGTCACGGTTCAGGCACGTTGATTGCCAGTCTCCAAGCGCTCCTGTCCATATCTAAATCCTTAGAGATATTCCACTCCTTAAGGTCTCTCTTAACGGACTCGTCCCAAGTTAGTTTAGGTCGACCTCTACCGCTCTTTATATTATCGGCCCCCTTTAGAACCCCACTACGCACCGGCGCCTCAGGAGGCCTCCGTTGAACATGTCCAAACCATCTTAACCAATGTTGAATCAATTTCTCCTCAATTGGTGCCACCCCAACCCTATCCCGAATATCGTCGTTCCGGACTCTATCCCTCCTTGTGTGCCCACAACACCAATGCAACATACGCATCTCTGTTACACTCAATTGCTGGACATGTCGCCTTTTTGTAGGCCAACACTACAAGAAACAATATAACATTTAGTAAAATCTTCCTTCAAGAGATCTTTTAATCTGCCCCCAAAATCCTCCTTCGCGGAGCTGGTCGTAGTATTCATCTTTTCTGTATAACAAAACAAAATAATACTAACCATGATCATCTTTTCATGTACTTTTTGACCACCCCACATCTATTCATTGTTGTTGACCAAAAACCCTGTCTTCCTGCATGAGTTTGAATTCCCACATTTAAATATGTTCCTTTTTATGTATAAGATGTACAAGCAACTTGCTCGTGTACTGTTTGTCACAAGATATGGTAATTTATGCTGCCAATCATATACATTCTCATTCCATGCGGAGTTTAGAACTTCCATTTGCCAGCGTATTTTTGGTCTTCTCTATTCTAGGAAGATAATAACTGGATGCTTCGTCTCTTTTAGCCCATTTGGGTATACAATTAGGATACATTATAATGATAGTTCTATTCATCATTTCAAACAAGAACAAACTGGATTGCCCATCAAAATGATGATGTATTAATTACCACTTATATAAGAAAGCTATCAAATAATTTTGCACAGCTTACCAAATCCTATGTGATTATTCACTTCAATATGAGGCCAGCTATTAAATAATGCCGCAAGCTACCAAGTTTCAGCCTTACATGGTAAGTTACATGCTGTCCATAATAATTACAAAAGCTCCTGTAGTGAAAGTAAACTAGAAGAGAATTAAGCAGAATATGTTGTTTGCATGAAAATTCAGGATAAAACTTGAAACATATAGAAAATAGTATGTCCATATAGTGGGTAAAGGGCTCCTTGAAAATGTTGGTTTCATAACATGTGATTGTGGATACCCATTGAAACAATCAATGTCCATCGGCTTATTCACATTTAAGTACTTTCTATAGCTTTTCAAGCTTAAACTTATTGGATAAGGCCTGGAGCTTTGCACTCATTCTTGTTTATGGAAAAAAATGCTCAGTTAGCTATTGAAACACCATCCCAATGAGTGCAAAAGTGAATCATATATATCAAAACAAAATTATCATACCCCAAAGGCATTGTCTATAGACATGATAGGTTTGCAAAGTTTTCATCAACTATATCATCTTCATTCATGCAGTCATGCTGAGAGTAAACATGAAGAAGAAATAGAGTCGACTTGTCTTCTTTTTAACTCATGTCATGCAATCCTTCGGATTTAGTACATCTTCATCACCGCTCATCTCTTCTAATTCCTTTAGTCCTTTTAATCTATATTTAGGGGGTGGCCCAACAAATATGACAGCTAATTTATCTAAAACTAATCACACCGGGCTACAGAAGTAGTACAGTTGGCATCAACTTTTTATGTAAAAACTAACAAATTGAACATTGCATACGCTAGGGACGTTACCTAAATTACATTGTCAGTTAGGCTATCTTTGAAATCCAATTGAGCAAGTTGTACTTCCAGTTATTGCATTGACCATTTAGTCAAAACTTTTGCTGATGAACATGTCTTATTGATTCCTATAGGCATCAGTTACTAGTGGACCAAGTGGATCCGAGACTGATTTGTTATTGAAACAGGTCCTGGATATACTCCATGAACCTGCGAACATGTAAGTTCAACAATTACTTCTTCACTTAACAAATAAATGTTGCTTTGTTTCAATGTGTGGGTTAGTAAATTACTGATCTTGGTTTGCTATTTCTAGTGAGAAAGACCACGGGGTGCATGTTGATGAAATAGTCAAGCAGTCCAGACTGCCTGAGAGGAATATCTGGTAGAACTCTCTCTCTCTCTCTCGTGTTTCACTAACACACACAGGAAAGAGTAGAGACTAATCTTAGTGGCTAATATATTATATGGCTTCATTTGTTATGCAGGGATGCTATCACGCAACATGTGGATATGGGGAATATTTACAATATAATTGATGACTTTCACTTCAAGTCGGCTGTCTTCGAATGGCATCCTTCTGTACAGCAATCTTATTATCAACAGAGAGTGTTAACATTTCAGGTTTTGTGCCTTTATTGTCAACATATAAATGTTCTTCAATTAGAATGGTGACTGTGTGGTTATCCATCACAAATGAGACAAGAAACAATCAACATTTAATAAAATCTCCGCTCAGGAAATCCTTTAATCTTCCCCCAAAATCCTCCTTCACAGATCTGGTCGTAGCATTCATCCTTTTTGTATAACAACATACCAATCAAGAACCACTTCCTAAGCATGCACAAATCATGTATTGGGTATTTTACAGTTTGTTAGTAAAGCCAAATTGATGAGAATATGTCCAAAACAACATACAAAATAATACTATGAGGATCTTTTCATGTAGTATAGTTGGCATCAACTTTTATGTAAACTAACAAATTGAACATTGCACCAAATGTTAGGGAAGTTTACCTAACTTACATTGTCAGTTATGCTATCTTTGAAATCCCATTGAGCAAGTTGTAGTTCCAGCCATTGGATTGACCGTTTAGTCAAAACTTTTGCTGTTAAACATGTCTTATTGATTCATATAGGCACCGGTATCTAGTGGACCAAGTGGATCCGAGAGTGATTTGTGCAAACAGGTCCTGGATATACTCCAGGAACTAGCGAACATGTAAGTTTAACAATTACTTCTTCTCTTAACAACTAAATGTTGCTTTCTTTCAATGCATGGGTTAGTAAATTGCTCATATTTGTTTGTTATTTCTAGTGAGAAAGAGCACGGGGTTCATTTCGATGAAATAGTCAAGCGGTTCAAACTGCCTGAGAGGAAGATCATGTAGAACTCTCTCTCTTATCTTTGGCTAACACACACACAGAGAGGAAAGAGCAGAGAGTAATCTTAGTGGCTAATGTTTTATATGGTTTCATTTGTTATGCAGGGATGCTATCATGTACCATTTGGATGCAGGGCATATTTACACAACTATTGATGATTACCACTTCGTAGCAGCAACTTGGGGATGAAGCTGTAGCAAAATCAAGCATATTTTTCTGCATGGCAGCCTGCTGTACATACAACCAGGGTGTGTAATAATTGTAATCGCATGTTTAAGCTAATATGTCCTTTTAGATCATCATATACTTAAATGTTGGTGCATTGGCATGGTTTAAATTTCATGCCAACTCCATAAATTTGCAGCGATGCTTCAATTTTTACGCTCTCCATTTAATTATGTAATCTGCCCTCTCGACACAATGATGTAGCATTGGGGTGGCTCCAAAGACAATTCTAAGCAGAGAGAGAAAGAGAACGTCCGTCCAAAGCCAACCTGTACTCGTTATTTGGACTCGTGACGGGTGTTGCATATGATCCATTGTTCCATCGAAGCAGCAAAAAGCTGCCTAATAGTAAGAAACAATACAACATAAAGTTTAATTTATATGGTACAAGATGGATAAATTGATACTCCATCAAAGTTCGTATACCTTCCAACAAATTGAAATATACGTACATACAGGAAATTTGCCTGCCTGCGTAAATGAAATATACGTACATATACATACAGGAACTTTGCCTGCCTGCGTGCAAATGTATATAGTGATATACGTATATGCATATCTGCGCACTGGGAAGTCTTAGATTAAAGAATGGCTGTGTACTTATTTAAGTTCTTTACTCTTTAGTTTGAGTTGCATGATCATATAAACTCTTAAACAATCATCAGGCCTTGCACCAGCCTTGCCTCTATAACCTCATATAATATAATCCTAAGAAAAAAAAGTCCCTAAAATCAAAATTCAATCTATTTTTAGTTAGCTTACACCCCGTTGGCTAGTTCAGCATCTTCTTTGCATCCTTTTTGGCTCCGCCACTGCTTGCAGAGAGGCTAATTAGTTAGTAAATTTAAAACAATGCAAATTATTAGAGATGGCTTGACTTCGAGCGGCCATGGTTTGGCCGTGGTCGAGCAGCACGGTAGGCTCAAGCTCACCATCGTCAAGTCACATTTGAACAGCCATGTTTCAACCGGCAGCACAGGACCGATTTGGCCGCTTCCACGATAATGCAAGATGTTGGCGGCGACACCGATCGACACAGGCGTATAACAAGAACAACACTGCCTGGTCGTTTTTTTTTATGCCAACGATGGGCCTTATTTTATTGATTTAAGCTTCTTTGTCATGGGCCGTAGCATATTCCATACGACTACTGCTACTGGCCCTCGTTTTTTTGGAGGCAGCCCTCGACCTCGATCGTGATCACCCATTTCACTTCACCGTAGCATCTCCTCCTATTCCGCTCGCTCCATCGCTTCGTTCCTTCAAACCCCAACAAACCCTCATGTCGTCGCCGCCGCCACCGTCATCACCACCTCCGGCTGCCACGAGGAGGAGGAGGAGACAACGGACGACGACGAGATGGATGACATTCAGTGGGAGGAATCGGAAGACGACGACAACGACGAGGAAGAAGAAGGATCTGTAGATGAGGGCGGCCACAGGGGATCAGCTGGGGTTTCGGCTGCGGTGGTGACCGCCATGGTTGAAGTTGAAGAGCACAACGCCGAGGCTTGGCCTACCCTGCTGCGTCTGCATGGAGCCCTGGACCCCCGACGGCGCGCATCGTATCTGGTGAGTCGATCCATCTACTACCAGCGCTTGCTTTTATTTCCTTCCCATCGTGCTAGGGTTCTTAACAATCCAATAGGATTCACTAACAGATAACTCCAATCAAGTAGCAGGATACAAGATCTCAAGGGAAGGGAGATCGAAGCAGGGATGGAAGGAGGAACTAGTACAGAAAAGTAGACTCGGAAGGGAAGAAGAACAGTAAAGTAAATGTAAAGTAAAGTCTCTGATAATTTCTTCGATGACTTCCTCCTGGTTCACCGCCTCCTCTTGTACTGATCTGAGCAAGCCTCGGTGCGGCTACGGCCCATGGCCCTCCATCGGCCCATATAGCTGACATTCCCCTCTCCTTGAAAGGCGGCTTGCCCCTAATCCGCTGATATTGTAGATGATGATAGGTTCATCAGATCCGTCGACTGTACAACAACCATAGCAGCAGACATTTCATGGACTGAGAGGACTTGAATATGTCCCTCAATCAGAAGGTTACAACGCCAGCCCATAGCCTGGATGGGAGCATGTATGTTGACCATTCTGTGAAGATGCCAACTATCCAGTACCAGTAGGAATGCATGCTGTAATGGAACACACATGGAACTGTAGTGTCGCTCGAGCTTGAACTCAGGTCCTGGATCAAATAACCACCGAGGAAGCTTGAGGAAGATGATGCTTGTCACAACCCCAAACCTATGTCTGGCCACATGGAAAGATGGCCAAGGTGTTGGCCTGAGTGAGACTCTATCGTCCTGGATCACAAGTGTCAGAGGTGGTGGCCATGTTATTGCTCGCAGGTCAACAATATCACCCAACGACATACGACAGTTGAGTTCGTCTCGAATATCCTCAAGCTCAGACCCCTCAAGCAAGGCAATTAGACAAAGACCAAGAGTAGGGTCTCGCTTCACCACTTTATGATGAAAAAGGGGCACTGCCTATTCTCTGATGCACCTACAAGCCTCAGTTGCATCACCATTTCTGATGTATTTCTGTAGTAGATCAGCAATCCTCTTCTTTACCTCTTCTACTGTGATGTGAGATGAACTGCCCTGTCGCTCAATGAACTCTACGTGGTGGGGTGCTGAAAGATAGTTGTTCGCTGCAATTTGTACAACCTGCATACCCTTTGAAGATCCTGAGATACTCACTTTTGCCTTGCTGAGGAAAGGAGGTGGCAGAATGTCATCCACAACTGCACGTGCAATGAAAAGCGCGAGCACATCTACCACATCAGGTATGTCAACAGCCAGGTCATCAACAACCTCTAATAGTAGCACCAAGGCCCATTTGATTTGAGTTGAACTGACCACATTGCCATAAAGATATGATAGAAGCACTGATGCCATCTCTTCCTCCTTGTCATGCCTGTCCATTGCTGTGGAAACAAGCTTCTTGACAAAGTTTTGGTGGAAATCATCATAACTCAGCTCTTTAAGATCAGAAGCATCTAATTTCACATCACCATTGCTGAAATATTCCTCAAATAACAGGATAACAAATTGCTTGTAAACTTCTAGTGGGGTTGAAACAGGGACGTCAACTAACTCACACGGCTCCTCGCCACTGTCATAATTTGGATCTTTTCGGCCAAGGCATGCCTCTAGGTCAGTATCACTTAGTTTGCTCCAAAAACTGATGCCGAACCCAATAGTCAGACAGTTCGAAACAAAATGCCCACCACGCTTCAGCTGGTCAAAGACTGGCACATGTGTCTTCAACTGAGGCAGTAATAAACTGTTTTGTTGACAAATATGTATAGGCCATGGGGGCTTCCAAAGTCGACCACAGTAACTCCTGACAGAGAACCACTCAGCCCTGATGAACGACGGCCATGGTGTAGGCCGTAACTCAGCATCACAACTCGTCAACCTTAGTTCGTCAGGTGGTGGCCATGGTTGGTGATTATTGACTCCCAGTGACAAATGACTTAGCAGCTCCCAGTTAATACAGATGTTGCAGAAGATATCGGCATGTAGTGACAATACCTCAAACACCTGGCGTGCACCCCGGCTGGCATGCTCCTTACTGATGTCGGGCGTCGGTAGTGCGTCGATGAAGAATAGCACAGCCAACGCGATGGCGTCGCGTGCGTCCTACAGGCGGCCTTCACCCGCATCGAGGGAGGCCATGTTGGCCCAAGCCGATGCTGCCTGCTCCGTTGTCGCGAGGCCATCTGAATTCGAGGACACGATTTGTGTGGCGACGCGGCGGCTGATGTCCTTCCCCTCGGTGGGCACCGCGAGGCCAGGCGCGGGCGGTGAAACTGTGCGGCGCTGCCGGTGGCAGAGACGAACCGCATGGCAAAGTTGGGGAAGAGCGTAGCGACTGGATCCGCGAGCACGCCCTCGACGTCGGCGAGGAGGTGCGCGGACTGGGTGGTGTACCACGCCGGGTTGCGGCAGCATCGCGCGGGCTCGAAGTCGAGGACGGTGACTGAGAACCAGGAGCCGTGGAGGCCATTGTCGTCGACGCGGGCCTCGACCGCGGCGCCGAATAGGAGGGGCGTGGGCGGACCCGATGGCGTCCTGCTCGATCAGCACAAGGAAGAATGGTTTCGCCTCGATTTGCACCTTCTCGCGCTTGACGGTGGGATTCCCCTCCTGGGTGGTGAGGCAGAAGAGCTCACCCTTGGGGAACATGGGGACCAGCATCATGGACGGGGCGGCGCAGAGTGCCCTCCAGCGGCGAGAAAGCACCGTTGTGCGTGCGGCTTCCTTGAGGGGAAGACAGGAGACGATGTCGCGGAGGAGGTTATTGGGAAGGAGACTGAGGCGGTCGCAGAGGAGCGGGTTCGGGGGTGTGGCGAGGTCGATGGAGGTGTACTCGGTCGCCATAGCGTTAACAGCGAGCTGCTCCTGTATCGGCACAGGCGAGGCAGAGTCGGAGATGACCGGCTCGTAGTCGCGCTCCTCCGTGACACGGGTAGGCTCCTCGCCCGTGAGGTTGGAGATGCACGGGGTCACGAAGGCGACGTCGGAGTCGAGCATCGGGGTGGCCTTGTGGACGACGTCGGGCAGCGCGACGGAGACGTCGGAGGAGAGGCCGTGCTCGTCGCGGATTTGGGCCGAGCCGAAGACGTCGATGGCGGAGAGGTCAGGGTCGAGCTCCTTCGATTCGTGGGCAGGCTGCTCGAACAGCCCACCCCAGTTGTCGGCGACCACCATGGCATCGAACCCTTCAGCAGGGATCTGCTCAGCAACGTCGGCGTGGGGCTCGATGGCGGCAACCCACTGCGCCCGTGCGGCTCGGGACTCAGCGTCGCGCCGCTCCCATCGAGCCTCGCTCTCGTCGAGCTTCCTGTTGAACTCGACGAACAGCTTGTGGATTTGATCGAGAAGGAGCTGGGTAGAAGGAGAGATCTCAGCAGAAGGATTCATGACGAAGGATCCGAGAATCGACTGGCTCCGATACCAATGGTTAACAATCCAACAGGATTCACTAACAGATAACTCCAATCAAGTAGCTGAAAGGTCTTGATGGCTAGAGGGGGGTGAATAGCCTATTAAAATTTTCTACAAAGACAAGCTAAACAAGTTTATCAATAAAACAAATAGCGAGATGCGAGTTTTGCTTAGCCTACGGGGTGTTTGCAAGCCACCTAACCAATTCACAATTCTAGTAATTGCACTCAACCGCACAAGTCAAACCGAGAAGGAAACTACAACTAGCAAGCTACACAAAGAAGCTACTCTAGCAAAGCTAACTAGCTAGCAAAGATAACTAAGAAAGTAAAGTGGAGTTGAGTTAGGAGGGTATCACCGAGGGGCGAAGTATTGAGCCAACCAATATGATCAACAATGAATACCAAGATAACCGAACACCGGGATCAATCAATCACAATATGAAAGTGATGACACGAAGATTTATCCCGAGGTTCACGTGCTTGCCGGCACGCTAGTCCCCGTTGTGTCCCTCTTCACCACGTGGTTCGGTGGCTAATCGGTCACACGCCGAGCCTCTCAAAAGGCACCACAAGAACCTACCAAATGGCAAAAGGTTGCAATGACACGAGCAATATACTAACGTTTCCTTTGGCGCTTCGCCGAGGTAGGCACAAACCCCTCACAATCACCGGAGGTGGCCAAGAACAATCACCAACTCTTGCCAACGCCTCCAAGCTGCTCCAAGCCGTCTAGGTGGCAGCAACCACCAAGAGAAACAAGAATCCCACAGCAAATCAACCACCAAGTGCCAACTAGATGCAATCTCACAATGCAAATGCACTTGGATCACTCAATCTCACTTCGAATATGCAAAGAAGCAAGAGAGATGAGTGGGAGGGGAGTTGCTTAGCTCAAAGTGCTCACAAGTATGTCAAAAGTTCGAGAGTGAGAGCCTTGAGCCGGCCAACAAGTATTTATAGACGTACCCCTTCGAATATAGCCGTTAGAAACTTAAACAGCCGAAATCGGGCTGACCGGACGCGCTGGTCCAACTGACCGGACGCGCCGGTCGCCCAACGGCTAACTCGTGAAGTACTGACCGGACGCACTGGTCCAAACGACCGGACGCGCTGGTCGCCCAACGGCTAACTGCGAAGCAACGACCGGACGCGCTGGTCCAACTGACCGGACGCGCCGGGAACGATCGGACGCGCTGGTCCCGTGAAGGACCGGACGCGCTGAAGAAAATGACCGGACGCGACAGTGACAGCGTCCGGTTAGAGTCCAGTAAGCTCCCTAAATGACCGGACGCGTTCGATCATCAGTGACCGAACGCGCCTCGCGTCCGATCATCGAACTGAAAAACACGCAGACACTGAACACTGACCGGACGCGTCCGGTCATGCAAGGACCGCGTCCGGTTCAGCGTCCGGTCACCTCTGTGACCTCCGTTCGCCTCCGTTTCTTCTGGCGTAGTGGAAAATAATCGTTTCAACTTCTCGAAAACGCCTGAATCCCGCCTCGCAAGCTCGGCGGGAGGGAGAGAGGAACCTAAACCCTCTCTACCGCTCAAACTCCACCGCCGTCGCAAACGTGCTAACATCACCAAGTGATCTCGTCATGTGTGAGTGTGTTAGCATTTTCACAATCATTTTTTGAGGCGATATTAGTTCTATCCAAATGCATATGATCATGAAATGCACATCTAGAGGCACTTAGGAGTTCAATAGCCGCGTCATTCCCCTCTTTATAGTACGGCTATCTATCCTATAATGTAACCACACCCACTAGGTGTCTTGGTTACTAAAACACAACCCTTAAGCATATACCTTTGCCTTGATCACGTAGGGTTGCGTCCAAATCCAAGTGTGGCCATCATGATCACCATGTCCATCTTGCCACCAACCTTGGAGTGTACTAATCCTCATATGCTACATACAACTTAGGCATAGGATTAGTACATAGGCATTGTCACTAATTACCAACACCAAATATAGGACTTTCAATCTCCCCCTTGTTGGTAATTGGTGACAAACCTTTCACAAAGATGTTATGATAAAATTTTGATTGAACCCATGTCACATTGTCCAAGTATATTATCATGTGTAAGAATTATGGACATGTGATCATGAATTCAAATTGATAGCAATGGCTCCCCCTACATGTATGCTATATGTTTGGATTTTGGAAGCATACATGTTAGATAGGAAAGATTAGGAGCATTGTCTACCAATAGGTGCTAAGTGTTTTAGATTATAGACCTTTGAAGCGTGATACCATCGGAGTAGCGATAAACACCATCTTAGCACCTTGTGTAGTTAGATTCCACTTGGAAAAGCACAAACATAACTAGAAACCTCGTGAGATCAACATTATAAGTAAGGCTCTAGTACCACTTTGAAAAACATGAAGCAAGAAAAATCTAGCTACTTCCTATTCATACTAGTACCTCAATGCATCATTCAAATTATACTAGCAAGACACCACACAAGCAAAGTATCAGAGAAAACAAAATGCATAACTATGCATCATACATATGAAGTGCACATGGAAATGCAACATTCATGCTTAAGAGCTTGCTCCCCCTACTTGTGTGCTCAAAATTTTAGTTGATCCCCTTCTTTTATCAATTCTCCCCTTTTAGGATCTATCTTTGTGAACAACATTTTCTCCCCCACAACATTTTCTTCCCCTTTGAGTTCTATCTTTGAGTTCTATCTTTGTGAACAATATTTTCTCCCCCTTTGGCACCAATTGACCACAAGGAGCAAACTTTAGATAGATTATCATGTTGAAATATGGGGTGAGGATCAAGTTCATGAATCAACCTAGATTGCTTGCATAAATAAAATACTTCGGTTTGATCCAAGGGCAAGCTTCTTCACACCTCACTAGAAGGGTTATCATGCACCATGTTGAAGCAAATATTTAGACAAGTGATCTAGATTAAACACTTAGGATCACAAGCTACTTAAACAAGTTATATGCTACCACTAGATCATACAAGTCATGGAAACAATAGTGGCACCATATAAACTTCAAATTCATTTAATTTTCATGAATGATCCTAGAACATAAGAAATCATGACTAGATGCACTAAACATGTCCTTAGTATAGAATGTATGACATGTCAACCAATTGTACCTTGGGGCTCGAAGGAGAGGCATGTCATATCATGGGAGTGCATCAACTCATGTTGGAGAAATCAAGTATGTTCAACTCATTCTTTAGCTTGTGAAATCTCTTCTCATCAAGTGGCTTGGTGAATAGATCGGCTAATTGATCTTCGGTGCCCACACTCTCAATAGCAATGTCACCCTTTTGTTGATGATCTCTAATAAAGTGATGGCGAACATCAATATGCTTTGTTCTTTGATGTTGAACCGGATTGTTGGTTAGCTTTACGGCACTTTCATTATCACATAGCAATGGCACATTCTTGAAATTGATTCCAAAATCCTTCAATGTTGCCTTCATCCACAAGATTTGTGCACAACAACTACCCGCGGTGATGTATTCGGCCTCGGCGGTAGATAGTGCAATACTATTTTGCTTCTTGGATGACCATGAGACAAGTGATCTTCCCAACAATTGACAAGTCCCTGAGGTGCTCTTTCTCTCAACTTTGTCACCGGCATAGTCGGAATCCGAATAACCAACTAGCTCAAAACTAGCACCCTTGGGATACCACAATCCAACATCTTGTGTATGCTTCAAGTACCTCAATATTCTCTTTGTTGCCTTCAAATGACTTTCTCTTGATGAGGCTTGAAATCTTGCACACATGCATACACTAAACATCACATCGGGCCTTGATGCCGTCACATAGAGTAGGCTACTAATCATTGATCTATATAGCTTTTGATCCACCATGTTGCCACTCTTGTCACTATCCAAACTTCCACTAGTGCTCATTGGAGTTGTAATGCCCTTTGCATCTTTCATGCCAAACTTCTTGAGCATATCTTTGATGTACTTGGTTTGGCTCACAAATGTACCTTCTTTCATTTGTTTGATTTAAAGTCCAAGAAAGAAACTAAGTTCACCAATCATTGACATTTCAAATTCCTTGGCCATCATTTTTCCAAACTCATCACAATAATCTTGATTGGTTGAACCGAATATGATATCATCAACATATATTTGCAATACAAATAAGTCTTTCCCAATCTTCTTGGTGAATAGTGTTGTATCAACTTTGCCCATGACAAATCCTTTGGATAGCAAGAAGTCCCTCAATCTTTTATACCATGCTCTAGGTGCTTGCTTTAATCCATACAAAGCCTTCCTTAACTTGTATACATGATTGGGTTTCTTGTCATCTTCAAAACCGGGAGGTTGCTCCACATACACCTCCTCTTGAATGTACCCATTGAGAAATGCACTCTTTACATCCATTTGATATAGCTTGATATTATGAGCACAAGCATAGGCAAGTAAGATCCTAATTGCTTCCAATCTTGCAACCGGGGCATAAGTTTCACTAAAGTCAAGACCCTCTATTTGTGTGTAACCTTGAGCCACTAGTCTTGCTTTGTTCCTTACTACTATCCCATCTTGATCTTGCTTGTTGCGAAAGACCCATCTTGTTCCAATGATATTGTGATCCTTAGGCCTTTCAACTAGTTCCCATACTTCATTTCTCTTGAAGTTGTTGAGCTCTTCATGCATTGCATTTACCCAATCCGAATCTCTTAATGCTTTATCAATGTCCTTGGGTTCTTCCATTGACACAAAAGATGAGTGAGCACAAAATGATGCCAATCTTGATCTAGTTTGAACTCCTCTTTGTATGTCGCCAATGATGGAATCCAATGGATGGTCTCTTGCAATGTTAGTTGGTTGATGCACTTGGACTTGATTGCTTGTATGTTGATGTTGATCATGAGTTGGAGATGATGAACTAGCCACTTGTTGATCTTGTTGCACTTGAGATGATGTACTAGCTTGATTTTGCATTAGAGAACCACTAGCTTGAGCGATTGGACTTTGGAGCACTTGATCTTTGTTGTCATCTACATTAATAACTTGCTTTGGTCTAATATCACCAATATCCATTTCTTTCATAGCATTACTCAATTGAGTTCCTCTCACATCATCCAAGTTATCTTCTTCATCTTGAGAGCCATTTGTTTCATCAAACTCAACATCATGCACTTCTTCAAGTAAACCACTAGCCAAATTCCAAACTCTATAAGCTTTGCTAGTAGTTGAGTAACCAAGTAGAAATCATTCATCACATTTCTTCTCAAACTTGCTCAATCTAGTGCCCTTCTTCAAGATGTAGCATTTGCAACCAAATACCCGAAAGTATGCAATGTTGGGCTTTCTTCCATTTAAGATCTCATATGGTGTCTTCTCTAGAAACTTGTGGCAATAGAGGCGGTTGCTATAGAAGCAAGCCGTGTTGATTGCTTCGGCCCAAAATGAATGACTTACATTATACTCATTCAACATTGATCTTGCCATATCAATTAAGGTTCTATTTTTTTCTCTCAACTAGGCCATTTGATTGAGGTGTATACTTGGCCGAGAATTGATGTTTGATTCCAAGCTCTTCACATAGCTCATCAACTCTTGTGTTTCTAAACTCACTTCCATTGTCACTTCTTACTTTCTTGATTGTGGTCTCAAACTCATTTTGCACTCTCTTGATGAACTTCTTGAATATGTCAAATACATCACTCTTGTCCACAAGAAAGAATACCCATGTGTATCTAGTGAAATCATCCACAATCACAAAACCATACTTGTTGCCACCAATGCTTGTGTATGTAGTTGGCCCAAATAGATCCATGTGCAACAACTCAAATGCCTTGGAAGTACTCATAATGCTCTTCAATGGATGAGTGTTGCCTACTTGTTTTCCGGCTTGACATGCACTACATAGCTTATCCTTCTCAAATGTGACATCCTTCAAGCCTCTAACTAAGTCATACTTTACTAACTTGTTCAATTGCTTCATGCCAATATGACCAAGTCTTCTATGCCATAACCAACCCATACTTGATTTGGTGAGCAAACATGTTGAAAGTTGAGTGTCACTAGCATTGAAATCAACCAAGTATAGATTCTCATATCTAAAACCTTTGAAGATCAAGTTAGAGCCATCAACACTAATTATCTCCACATCATCAACACCAAATATGCACTTGAAACCGAGATCACACAATTGAGCAACCGAGAGAAGATTGAAGTTCAACTTTTCAACTAAGAGCACATTGGAAATGCTATGATCATTAGAGATTGCAATCCTTCCAAGAGCCTTCACATCACCTTTGCTATTGTCACCAAATGTGATACTATCAATGCCACTATTATTTGATTTGAGAGAGTTGAACATTCTTGAATCACCGGTCATATGTTGAGAGCACCCACTATCAAGCACCTAATGCCTTCCTCCGGCCTTGTAATTAACCTACAAAACAAATTAATGTTTCTTAGGTACCCATACTTGTTTGGGTCCTTGGAGATTAGTCACTAAGCTCTTTGGTACCCAAATAGCCTTCTTCTTTGGGCCCACAATTGGTGTACCAACAAACCTAGCATGCACACCTTTCTCACCCTTGGTAAGTACATAACAAGAATCAAAAGGAATGTAAGGTACATTAGCATTTTTCTTGTTCTTGTTCATTTTATTGCATTTAATCTCTAGATGCCCAACTTGCTTGCATCTATTGCAATAACGACCATTGCCCTTCACAAAGCGAGGCTTTGGAGTAGCAAAGGCCGCCTTGCCCTTCTTGGGAGTATAGCCTAATCCCTCTTTGTTAAGAGAGAACCTTTGGCTACCCAAGCATTTTAGCAAGCGGGCATCCCCACCATAGGCATTGCCTAATGCGCGGGTGAGATCATCCACCTCTCTCTTGAGAGTCTCAACCATAAGTGATGAATCACTAGTAGTAGAGGTAGAGTTGGTTGTGGTGGATGATGATGAGCTACATGAAGCATTAGTAGGACTAACAAATAAAGAATCATCAATAATATCACATGTTAGTCCAATATCACAAGTCACAATCACTTGCTCCTCCTTAGCTTCCTTCATGAACTTTTCCAACTTAAGGTCCTTTTCCTTGATGAGCTCAAGTAGAGTGGAGTGGGCTTCCTTAAGCCTAGTGTGAGCAATTTCAAGATCCTCGTGGTCTTCCTTTAGACACTCACGAGAAGCCTATAGCTCATCAAAGGATTTCCTAAGAGCTTTGAGCTCTTGTTCAATTCCTTTGCACTCCTTACTCTTTTTGAGAGCAACAAGCTCCTCCATCAAGGCATCATTTTCATTGCTCTTGGCAATGAGCTCTTGTTCCAAGATTTTATATTTCTTGGTTGTCCTCTTGTAGCCCTTGCTCATTTGATCTATTATGCCTAATAGATCATCCTTGGAGTAGTCCTCATCCTCCTCATCATCACTCCTATAATCATCACTAGCACAAGAATCATCATCACTATCATCATGTTTTACCTTGGTAGGCTTGGCCATAAGGTATGTTGATGTAGTGTCGAAGATGGATGGCTTGTTGGAGAGGGCGATGTTTGCAGTGGCTCGTCGAGTGATCCTCTCATCATCACTAGAGCTTTCATCATCATCACTATCGGAGTTGTCACTATCCCAAGTGACTACATAACCACCACCCTTCTTCTTCTTGTTGAAAGTGAAGCTCTTCTTTGCTTTCTTCTCATTCTCTTTCTTATCCTTCTTGTTCTTCTTGAGCTTCAAGTCCCCATTATGAAATCTCTTATCTTCATAGGGGCAATCCGCCACTATGTGATCGGGGCTATTGCAATTGTAGCAAAGGGTCTTTGCCTTTATAGTGTCTCTCCTCTTCCTTGCCCCATATCCTTTCTTCTTCATGAACCTTCCCATCTTGTGCACAAGGAGGGCCATGGTCTCATCATCGAATGGATCATCATCATCACTTTCTACCTTGCTCTTGCCCTTAGAGGATGAAGCCTTGAATGCAATGGGCTTCTCTTGCTTGACCTTGGTCTCCTTCTTCTCTTCTACCTCATCTTCATCATCATTGTATTGGGCATCGGTCATTATATCACCAAGCACATTGGTTGGTTTGACCTTGTCCAATCCCTCTCTAAAGATAATTCTTCTCAAGGTGGCAAACTTCTTGGGTAAGCACATCAAGAACTTGTGTGAGAAGTCCTTGTCCTCAACCTTCTCCCCAAGCCCCTTGAGATCATTGACAATGACTTGGAGCCTATAGAACATCTCCGGGATGGATTCATCATCCTTCATCTTGAATGTGGAGAACTTGTCCTTGAGCATATATAGTTTGGCACTTTTTACCGTTGAAGTACCTTCATATGTTTCTTCAAGCCTTATCCAAAGCTCATTTGCCTTTTCAAGATCTTTGATTTGCTCAAATACTTTATCATCAATGGCACGATAGATTGTGTCAAGTGCCGCCGTATTGCATTGTTTGTTGATGCGGTCATTGGGAGTGAGGTTTTCCTCATCAAGAATGACGTATTCTTCTTTGGTCACATCCCAAACCTTCTCATGTATATTGCCTAGATATTGCTTCATCTTCCTTTTCCAATGATCAAAGGAAGAGACGCCATCAAAGAATGGAGGCTTGCCATTAACATGATTGAACATAACTTGAGCCATCTTACACCGAGGTTGTTAAGCCTTACAAACGGTGACCACGGCTCCGATACCACTTGAAAGGTCTTGATGGCTAGAGGGGGGGTGAATAGCCTATTAAAATTTTCTACAAAGACAAGCTAAACAAGTTTATCAATAAAACAAATAGCGAGATGCGAGTTTTGCTTAGCCTACGGGGTGTTTGCAAGCCACCTAACCAATTCACAATTCTAGTAATTGCACTCAACCGCACAAGTCAAACCGAGAAGGAAACTACAACTAGCAAGCTACACAAAGAAGCTACTCTAGCAAAGCTAACTAGCTAGCAAAGATAACTAAGAAAGTAAAGTGGAGTTGAGTTAGGAGGGTATCACCGAGGGGCGAAGTATTGAGCCAACCAATATGATCAACAATGAATACTAAGATAACCGAACACCGGGATCAATCAATCACAATATGAAAGTGATGACACGAAGATTTATCCCGAGGTTCACGTGCTTGCCGGCACGCTAGTCCCCGTTGTGTCCCTCTTCACCACGTGGTTCGGTGGCTAATCGGTCACACACCAAGCCTCTCATAAGGTACCACAAGAACCTACCAAATGGCAAAAGGTTGCAATGACACGAGCAATATACTAACGTTTCCTTTGGCGCTTCGCCGAGGTAGGCACAAACCCCTCACAATCACCGGAGGTGGCCAAGAACAATCACCAACTCTTGCCAACGCCTCCAAGCCGCTCCAAGCCGTCTAGGTGGCGGCAACCACCAAGAGAAACAAGAATCCCGCAGCAAATCAACCACCAAGTGCCAACTAGATGCAATCTCACAATGCAAATGCACTTGGATCACTCAATCTCACTTCGAATATGCAAAGAAGCAAGAGAGATGAGTGAGAGGGGAGTTGCTTAGCTCAAAGTGCTCACAAGTATGTCAAAAGTTCGAGAGTGAGAGCCTTGAGCCGGCCAACGAGTATTTATAGACGTACCCCTTCGAATATAGCCGTTAGAAACTTAAACAGCCGAAATCGGGCTGACCGGACGCGCTGGTCCAACTGACCGGATGCGCCGGTCGCCCAACGGCTAACTCGTGAAGTACTGACCGGACGCGCTGGTCCAAACGACCGGACGCGCTGGTCGCCCAACGGCTAACTACGAAGCAACGACCGGACGCGCTGGTCCAACTGACCGGACGCGCCGGGAACGATCGGACGCGCTGGTCCCGTGAAGGACTGGACGCGCTGAAGAAAATGACCGGACGCGACAGTGACAGCGTCCGGTTAGAGTCCAGTAAGCTCCCTGAATGACCGGACGCGTCCGATCATCAGTGACCGGACGCGCCTCGCGTCCGATCATCGAACTGAAAAACACGCAGACACTGAACACTGACCGGACGCGTCCGGTCATGCAAGGACCGCGTCCGGTTTAGCGTCCGGTCACCTCTGTGGCCTCCGTTCGCCTCCGTTTCTTTTTCGGACTTCCGACGTAGTAGAAAATAATCGTTTCAACTTCTCGAAAATGCCTGAATCCCGCCTCGCAAGCTCGGCGGGAGGGAGAGAGGAACCCAAACCCTCTCTACCGCTCAAACTCCACCACCGTCGCAAACGTGCTAACATCACCAAGTGATCTCGTCATGTGTGAGTGTGTTAGCATTTTCACAATCATTTTTCGAGGCGATATTAGTTCTATCCAAATGCATATGATCATGAAATGCACATCTAGAGGCACTTAGGAGTTCAATAGCCGCGTCATTCCCCTCTTTATAGTACGGCTATCTATCCTATAATATAACCACACCCACTAGGTGTCTTGGTTACTAAAACACAACCCTTAAGCATATACCTTTGCCTTGATCACGTAGGGTTGCGTCCAAATCCAAGTGTGGCCATCATGATCACCATGTCCATCTTGCCACCAACCTTGGAGTGTACTAATCCTCATATGCTACATACAACTTAGGCATAGGATTAGTACATAGGCATTGTCACTAATTACCAACACCAAATATAGGACTTTCAGTAGCAGGATACAAGATCTCAAGGGAAGGGAGATCTGTAACACCCTAAAAATTTGAAAAGAAGAAAAATAGGAAAAATATGATTTTTATATTTATTTTTCTGAAACATGCAAATTTAGAATAAGAATAATTTTTATAAATTTAAAATCAAATATAAGAGTAGAAACATGTTTGTGCACTCATGCTGTTGCATTTAAATTTTTGAGATGAGTGGTTTGATTTAAATTCAAATTTGGATTTGAAAATCTTTTGAAAATTTGCTTTGAAAAATTGGAAAAAGAAAAAGAAAAGAAAGTCGGCTTATTCAGATTTTGGCCCAACACAGCCGCAGCCCGCCATCTCGGCCTGCTCAGCATGCGGCCCGCCTACCTCCCCGCGCCCACATCCTCCTCCTGGGCCGAGCCCAAGTCGCGGCCTGTCGGCCCGTCATCGCGTGCGCGCGGCCGCGTCTCCCGCCCGAGCCGCTGACTTGTGGGTCCCGCCTGTCAGTGACCGTTTCCCCTTTCCTTCTCCTTCCTCCGGCGCTTTCCAAAAACGAACACCGTCGTTTTCCTTCTTCCACCGATCGAATCTGCGGCTCAATCTCCCTATTTCCTCTCTTGAGGCCGCCTTCGGGCTATAAAAACGGGACCCCCGCACTATTCCGCTCCCATCCCATCCTTTTGGAGCAGCCGCAATCGCCTAGCGCCACCACCGTCGAAGCACCGCCTCCACCGTCCGCCACCGCAAGCACGCCGCCGTCTTCGTCCATCCCGTGCCCTAGTTCTTGCCCGGGGTGAGTTCGCCGTGCTTCCAGCTACCTCCCGGTGTCTCCAATTTGTCGAACGGTGGTCGGTAAGGCCGTTTCATCGAGCTCCGGCGAGCTCAGGCCAAGTCCGGCCATGGCGCCGCCGTCGGGCTCCTGTAGCCGCCGGCCGTTCTCTCTCTCCCTCCCCCGATTAAATCTGGACCGTTCGTTTTAGATCTAACGGCTGTAAATAGAAGATACCGGTTCGCTGGTGATTTTGCAAAAGAAACCCTGAAGTTTTTAAGTATGTAACCCGCGGTCCAAAGCGTAATCTGGAAAAATACGTTTTGATTAATTGAAAACGTAATTCGTTTCGTAAAAAGAAAAATACGCTTTCTGATATTTACAGTTTTGCCATTCAGATTGTTTTAGTTGTAGAATTTTCGTTTTAACTCCGATTTGATCCATTCAAATTGCGTTAGATTCATATTTGCGAGTTCTATGTAATTATACAACTGTACAGTAGGTTTGGATTAATTTATTTTCGAGTTTTTATTAAAGTATTTATTTTTCTATAGGAAATCTTTGGAAATTCATAACTTTGTCGTTTTAATTCCGATTTTCGTGATCTTCGCGTCTGTGTGATCCTAGCGAGTTGTAGATTCATTTTAAAGACTTTTTATCTTATTTTCTTACTGTTGGTGTATTGTTCTAATTATAGTCTTGTTTGTCTATGCATGATTGCCTCTGGATGTGTGTTGTTGATATTGGTTGATTGAGTTTAGACGGTGAGAAATTCGTTGGAGATCAAGAGCCTTACTACGAGCAAGATCTTCAGGACCAGTTTGAGCAAGGCAAGTATAGCATGGGATTATCCTTGTTGTCCTATTCACTTTATGCAATTAATATCATTATGCATTTATTCCTTGTTAAGGATGACTTAGCGATTGATCCTTTACCTTGGTACCTATTATATTGCATTGAGTAGTGTGGCTAGTGCTTAAACATGGACTATGATCATGTAAATTGATTAGAGGAATATGCAACAAACATTAAAAGATGATTTTGATTAATGTTTAAAGGGGATTAGAGCATGGGGGTTACTTTTGATGCTCTAATTGCTCTCCATAAGGACTCATCTATAAGCGACAATCCGGGATTTACAGTACAACTATGGGGGCTATATGGCTCTGGCTTTAGTCATATAGAAGGACCTTTTCTAGCTTGTTAGAGGTAACCTTTTTGGCGTAAGAACGGCTTGACGAATCGGGTATAGTGCGGCCTCTGTCCTTATGTGTATAGGCTGCGAGTTATTGTGCCATTTGGAAGGGGGGCTCTACATCTGTTTGCCGAGTGAATCTAATGGCCCTAACTTGTTAGACGAACCTTCGAAAGACTTCATAGTGTTTACCCTGCCTGCTCACCTTGGTAGTGTTTTGGGAGTAATTAACCCGGGCATTTGGGTAACACGACTCACAGTGAAAGTGTACAACCTCTGCAGAGTGTAAAACTGTTATAACAGCCGTGCTCACGGTCATGAGTGGCCTTGGACCCTTATGGAATAGTTGAATAATTGTTTATGATTATGTTTTTGCTATTCGTTAATCATTTCACATGGATCATATGTTTAATGTTTATATTGAGACATTTTGAATGCTATTGTTATGCTAAAATCATGCTAACTAAAAGCTACATGCTGATAAACCAATGAATATGCCTTTTTGAGCCTCATGAACCCCATGTTACACTTGTTGAGTACGAGATGTACTTACGCTTGTTTATTTCTTTTACTTGGATAAAAATCCCGGATGGGTAACAGATGGAGGTAATAGTGACTACTACGCCTACTTCCCTGAAGATTACTAGTCTTGCTGTCAACCAGTCAATGTACCTGTGACTGGAGCTACCACGAGAGATTTTTATTTATACTTCCGCTACGTTTGTGTTAAGACTATGTGTTTAAATATCGTGATGTAATAACATTTGTGATGATACTTCTGTTATAATTTGTGAACTTATGTGTGATTGATCTCTGGGCGCACATAAGGGTATGCATTCCATTTGGTCGATAAATGGGTGTGACAAATTGGTATCAAAGCTCTTGTTGACTGTAGGACGCAAGCCTAGCTAGGAATGGTCGATTTAGTATCATCTTTACACTATTTTTATGCTCACTATCTTGCTCTTGTTATTTGATAAATTTTTATGCTTCTTATGTCACATTCTATTACGAAATTTTGCCTCTATTCTAACTTCATCTAAAAATTCTGTAGATGGCCCGTGACCGTAAGACTGCCCACATTAGCTCTGGAGGATACTACCCACCTCGTGCCCTGCATGTAACTAAAGAGCCACAAGAGCTAGAACCTCAGGAACAGGAGCAGACTCCTGTAGCACCAGTCCAAGCACCAGCACCTCCCCAGGAAGAGCCTGAGCCTGAAGAAGATCCAGAAATCGTCGAGATTGAAGATGATGAAGAAGAAGCTAATGGAGGAGTACAACCACCGCCTCCATCACATGAAGCTCCTGAAGATATGCCACATGTTCCAATGGGGTGGACTGTGAGGATCTACCACAGGAATGGAGGGAATGCTGTCTCTCATCTTCGCCTGGTGGGGATGCTCACTGCTTACTTCGCTGATTGGCATCCAGCTGTGGAGTACGTCTGCTGGGAGTACACTCATCCACTGGAGGACACGTACTGGAAGGCAAGAGCAAGCATCTTTGCCCATAAGCAAGACAAGGGGGCATATCAGCTGGACAGGATGTTCTCTCACGTGGGACATCGAGCTACTATAGAGGATAGCATTGAAGATGCTGCTTTTGAAGCATGTATGGGTCTCCGCTATCTTCGCTTTAACCTTATGAAGCATGACATTCATCGCTTCTTTCCTCGTGCACACCCCGAACTTGGATGGGCTATGACAGATCCAGTGCAGCTAGAGCCACTACCTCGGGTGATGGTGAACTTTGTCTATGATATGATGGATAGGAAGCTGCAGTTAGAAGAGATGGTGAAGTCACAAGGGAAGACTATCAAGAGGTGCCAAGCAACCATTGATGAGCTCCGAGCAAACCAAGGCATGCCCAAGATTTATGAGACATTAGAGCATGAGCCACTTCCTTAGGAAGTAGGAGTCCTTTATGTAATAAGAACGTTCTTAGTAACGTCAGTTGAGTCAGTTGAGTCTGTCGTGTGGTTTGAACCTTGGTGTGCTAGTTGTTTTATTATTATGCTTATGTGTGAGTTGGATCTTTGTTTGAGTGTCGGGACTTGTAGGCATGTCTACAAGTTCCATTCTTAAGAATAATAAGTTTAATAGTCAAGGAATAATAGTTGGGTTTGATATTATCACGTTTCTGTCCTTGCTGTTTTCTGGAGCAGTCTTCAATGTTTCTGCTATAGTTTAAAAATGGTTCGTGCAACATTTATGAAATTTTTATGAGGGAAACTAGACTCAAGCATCTTTTAAATACCACTGGAATCACCTTTTTATCTGATATGGATCGAGAGATATAATTTTTACAAGTTAAAGTTTCTGCACAGTCTGGAATCTGGAACAGTTTCTGTTACGCCTTATTTTTCATAGACTTAACGATAGAATCTGCTCTTGAGGTCTGAATAGAAATTGTGGATAATTTCATAAGCTTTCCAACCATATAAGGCACGCCTCTTTTGGATTTCTGTAACTCGAGATAGGATTGAAATACTGAACTGTCAACATTGCTACTCGTCCAGAAAACTTTCAGATCTCATTCTTAATCTTATAAGTGGTTGAAATCATGGAATTCTTAAAGTTTGCATGTTTATGGGTGGCAGATGGCCGGAAGAGGAAGAGGCAGAGGTCGTGGAAACATTCCCCCAAATCCACCACCACCACCGCCACCAACTATCGAGCAACTGTTGGCGGTACAGACGCAGTTGATGCAGCAACTAGTGCAAAATCAGCAAAATCAGCCAGTTGCTGGGGCTCAACCACGTGATAAGCGTGGTGAGTTTTTGAAGGGTCGTCCCCCAGTGTTCACACATGCTGCTGATCCTTTGGAGGCCGATGATTGGCTTCGTGCTGTGGAGAAACAACTCACTATTGCCCAATGTGATGACCGACAGAAGGTGTTGTTTGCTTCTGGGCAACTTCAGGGAGAAGCTCAGGATTGGTGGGAGTCATATGAGTATGGTCGTCCTGCCAATGCTCCTGCAGTCACCTGGCAGGAGTTTAGGGAGAACTTCAGGGCTTACCATATACCTGAAGGAATGATAGAGTTGAAGGCGGAGGAATTCAGGAACCTTACCCAAGGGTCAATGACTGTAGCTGAGTACCGTGACAAGTTTGCTCAATTGTCACGATATGCTCCACATGAGGTGGCCAATGACAATGATAAGCAGCGCCGCTTCTTGAAGGGATTATATGATGGACTACAGTTGCAGTTGATGTCTAATACCTACCCTAACTTTCAGACGCTTGTAAACCGCGCTATCGTGGTGGATAACAAGCGCAAGGAAATGGATGCAAAGAGGAAGAGGTTACAGGGACAAGCCTCCAATAGCAACACCCGTCCGCGTACTGGCTTTCAGCAGAATACTCAGCAGAGGCCTCCCTCTGGACAGTGGAATCGTGGTCAGGCCCCATTCCGTGGACAGTTCCCGCAACGTCCCCCATTCCAGCCACAGAATAGCAACCAACGTCCACCGCAGCAGAATGGAAATCAAGCGCAGCGTCAGGGTCCTTCCAATAACACTCCTATGAAGACCAGTGCTCCCAATACCCCCAACAAGTGTTTCCGATGTGGAAAAGAAGGTCACTTGTCTTACAATTGCCCGGAGAAGCCCAACCAGCAGACTCCCCAGAGACAGAGCAGCCACCAGAAGCCCGCACCTAACTCAGGAAGGGTGAATCACTTGTCCCAGGAAACTACAGTGGAGGAGCCAGAAGTTATTCTTGGTACATTCGATGTCCATTCTACTCCCGCCACTGTTCTTTTTGATTCTGGAGCATCACATTCTTTCATATCGCAATCATTTGTTAGAATACATAGAATCCATTTGTGTGCCATGAAGAACCCTATCTTAGTAAACTCACCTGGTGGAAGCATGCCAGCATCTTATCGCTGTCTTCCGATTAGTCTCAACTTAAGGGGGGTAGAGTTTACAGTTAGCCCTATAGTATTGAGAACAGCTGGGATTGATCTTATATTGGGAATGGATTGGATGATGCAACAACAAGCAGAGATTCAGTGTAAGGATAAATCAGTTGTACTGACAACACCAAAGGGTGATAGAATCAGGGTTGAAGTAAAAGTGCAAAAACAAGAGACCGCTACAGTGAACCAGCTCCATGATGGTGCCAACCAGGAAGATCCAGTTGTGGAGGAGTTCCCAGATGTGTTTCCAGAGGAATTGCCAGGTATGCCACCAGACCGTGACATTGAATTTATTATTGAATTATTACCTGGAACTGCACCTATAGCTAAGCGTCCATATAGAATGGGAGTAAATGAATTAGAAGAACTTAAGAAACAAATCAAGGAGTTGCAGGATAAGGGTTTTATTCGTCCTAGTTCTTCACCTTGGGGAGCACCAGTGATTTTTGTGGATAAGAAAGATGGAACTCAGAGGATGTGTGTAGATTATCGGTCTCTTAATGAGGTTACTATTAAGAACAAGTACCCATTGCCTAGGATTGATGACCTGTTTGATCAGTTGAGAGGAGCTTGTGTATTTTCCAAGATTGATCTTCGTTCTGGATATCATCAGTTGAAGATTCGTGCTAGTGATGTACCAAAGACAGCTTTTACCACACGGTATGGGTTGTATGAGTATACAGTGATGTCTTTTGGTCTGACTAATGCCCCTGCATACTTCATGTACTTAATGAATAAGGTGTTCATGGAATATCTGGATAAGTTTGTAGTGGTATTCATCGATGATATTCTAGTATTTTCCAAGACTGAGGAAGAACATGCGGAACATTTGAGGTTGGTCTTGCAGAAGCTCAGAGAACACCAACTATATGCAAAGAGGAGTAAATGTGAGTTTTGGTTGAAGGAAGTTTCTTTTCTGGGTCACATTGTCTCTAATGGAGGAATATCAGTAGATCCTGGCAAGGTGAAAGATGTATTGAATTGGAAACCACCCATCAATGTGAGTGAGATCCGTAGCTTCTTGGGATTAGCTGGTTATTATAGAAGATTTATAGAGGGATTTTCAAAGCTTGCAAAACCAATGACTGCATTATTGGAGAAGAATGCCAAGTTTGTGTGGTCCGAGAAGTGTCAGGCTAATTTTGAGGAACTAAAGAAGAGATTGACGACTGCACCCGTCTTAGTTTTGCCAGATCTGAGTAAACCTTTCTCTATCTATTGTGATGCATCTCGATTGGGTTTGGGATGTGTACTGATGCAAGAAGGTAGAGTTGTGGCATATGCATCGAGGCAGTTGAGGAAGCATGAGTTAAATTACCCTACTCATGATTTGGAATTAGCTGCAGTAGTTCATGCATTAAAGATATGGAGACATTATTTGATTGGACACAAGAGTGATATATACACTGATCACAAGAGTTTAAGGTATATCTTCACTCAAACGGATCTGAACTTGAGGCAGCGTAGATGGTTGGAGTTGATAAAAGACTATGATCTAGAGGTGCATTATCATCCAGGAAAGGCCAACGTTGTTGCTGATGCTCTTAGTAGGAAAAGTTATGCAAATGAAATACAAGTAATGCCTATGCCAAAGGAATTGTGTGCCGAGTGCAAGCATCTGAACTTAGGATTTACTACCAATGCAGTGGAATTAGTATTAGAGCCTACTCTAGAGCAAGAGATCCGTAAAGGTCAGCAGAAGGATGAAAAGTTGAGAGAGATAGCTGAAAACATAGCGAAAGGTAAATCTCCAGGATTCCGTAAGGATGATAATGGTACGCTATGGTTTGGAAAAAGGCTGTGTGTGCCCGAAGATAAGGATATCAGAATGGTAATTCTGCGTGAAGCTCATGAGTCAGCTTATTCCATACATCCGGGGAGTACTAAGATGTACTTGGATCTGAGAGAGAAATATTGGTGGTATGGTTTAAAAAGAGATGTTGCTGAGTATGTTGCTTTGTGTGATACTTGTCAAAGGGTGAAAGCGGAACATCAGAGACCTGCAGGATTGTTACAGCCTATGCAGATACCCGAGTGGAAATGGGAAGAGGTTGGTATGGACTTTATAGTTGGGTTGCCACGGACTCAAAGAGGATATGATTCAATTTGGGTGATAGTGGATCGTCTGACTAAGGTTGCTCATTTTCTGCCTGTGAAGACTACATATAGCAGTGCGAAGTTGGCAGAGTTGTATATGGAAAGAATAGTGAGTCTACATAGAGTACCTAAGAAGATTGTGTCTGATCGAGGTACTCAGTTTACATCTCATTATTGGCAAAAGATACATGAATCATTGGGAACCAAATTAAATTTTAGTACAGCTTATCATCCTCAGACAGATGGTCAAACGGAGAGAATTAATCAGATATTGGAAGATATGTTGAGGGCTTGTGCTTTACAATATGGTACTAGTTGGGATAAGAGTTTGCCTTATGCAGAGTTCTCTTATAACAATAGTTATCAGAAGAGTCTTCAAATGGCACCGTTTGAGGCACTGTATGGACGAAAATGTAGGACCCCGTTGTTCTGGAATCAGACAGGGGAGAGTCAAGTGTATGGGCCTGATGTATTAAAGGATGCTGAAAAGAAAGTGAGAATGATTAGAGATAATCTAAAAATAGCACAGTCCAGACAGAAATGCTATACTGATACTCGCAGAAGGGAGTTGACTTTTGAGGTAGGGGATTATGTATACTTGAAAGTGTCACCTATGAGGAGTGTGAAGAGGTTCAACATGAAGGGTAAATTGGCACCAAGATATATTGGACCTTTCAAGATTATAGAGAGACGTGGTGAAGTGGCATATCAGTTGGAATTACCTGAAAGTTTGGCAGGTGTACATGATGTGTTCCATGTGTCTCAATTGAAGAAATGTTTACGAGTACCAGAGGAGCAGATTCCATTAGAGGAACTTACTGTTAAGGAGGATCTTACATATGAAGAGTTTCCAGTTAAAATTTTAGAGACTGTGGACAGAGTCATAAGAAGTAGAACAATCAAAATGTGTAAAGTACAATGGAATCGGTACACAGCAGAAGAGGCTACTTGGGAACGAGAAGAGGATCTGAGAAAAACCTACCCGCAATTGTTTGAGTAAGCATTGGTCGAATCTCGGGACGAGATTCATCTTAAGGGGGTAGAATTGTAACACCCTAAAAATTTGAAAAGAAGAAAAATAGGAAAAATATGATTTTTATATTTATTTTTGTGAAACATGCAAATTTAGAATAAGAATAATTTTTATAAATTTAAAATCAAATATAAGAGTAGAAACATGTTTGTGCACTCATGCTGTTGCATTTAAATTTTTGAGATGAGTGGTTTGATTTAAATTCAAATTTGGATTTGAAAATCTTTTGAAAATTTGCTTTGAAAAATTGGAAAAAGAAAAAGAAAAGAAAGTCGGCTTATTCGGATTTTGGCCCAACACAGCCGCAGCCCGCCGTCTCGGCCTGCTCAGCATGCGGCCCGCCTACCTCCCCGCGCCCGCATCCTCCTCCTGGGCCGAGCCCAAGTCGCGGCCTGTCGGTCCGTCATCGCGTGCGCGCGGCCGCGTCTCCCGCCCGAGCCGCTGACTTGTGGGTCCCGCCTGTCAGTGATCGTTTCCCCTTTCCTTCTCCTTCCTCCGGCGCTTTCCAAAAACGAACACCGTCGTTTTCCTTCTTCCACCGATCGAATCTGCGGCTCAATCTTCCTATTTCCTCTCTTGAGGCCGCCTTCGGGCTATGAAAACGGGACCCCCGCACTATTCCGCTTCCATCCCATCCTTTTGGAGCAGCTGCAATCGCCTAGCGCCGCCACCGTCGAAGCACCGCCTCCACCGTCCGCCACCGCAAGCACGCCGCCGTCTTCGTCCATCCCGTGCCCTAGTTCTTGCCCGGGGTGAGTTCGCCGTGCTTCCAGCTACCTCCCGGTGTCTCCAATTTGTCGAACGGTGGTCGGTAAGGCCGTTTCATCGAGCTCCGGCGAGCTTGGGCCAAGTCCGGCCATGGCGCCGCCGTCGGGCTCCTGTAGCCGCCGGCCGTTCTCTCTCTCCCTCCTCCGATTAAATCTGGACCGTTCGTTTTAGATCTAACGGCTGTAAATAGAAGATACCGGTTCGCTGGTGATTTTGCAAAAGAAACCCTGAAGTTTTTAAGTATGTAACCCGCGGTCCAAAGCGTAATCTGGAAAAATACGTTTTGATTAATTGAAAACGTAATTCGTTTCGTAAAAAGAAAAATACGCTTTCTGATATTTACAGTTTTGCCATTCAGATTGTTTTAGTTGTAGAATTTTCGTTTTAACTCCGATTTGATCCATTCAAATTGCGTTAGATTCATATTTGCGAGTTCTATGTAATTATACAACTGTACAGTAGGTTTGGATTAATTTATTTTCGAGTTTTTATTAAAGTATTTATTTTTCTATAGGAAATCTTTGGAAATTCATAACTTTGTCGTTTTAATTCCGATTTTCGTGATCTTCGCGTCTGTGTGATCCTAGCGAGTTGTAGATTCATTTTAAAGACTTTTTATCTTATTTTCTTACTGTTGGTGTATTGTTCTAATTATAGTCTTGTTTGTCTATGCATGATTGCCTCTGGATGTGTGTTGTTGATATTGGTTGATTGAGTTTAGACGGTGAGAAATTCGTTGGAGATCAAGAGCCTTACTACGAGCAAGATCTTCAGGACCAGTTTGAGCAAGGCAAGTATAGCATGGGATTATCCTTGTTGTCCTATTCACTTTATGCAATTAATATCATTATGCATTTATTCCTTGTTAAGGATGACTTAGCGATTGATCCTTTACCTTGGTACCTATTATATTGCATTGAGTAGTGTGGCTAGTGCTTAAACATGGACTATGATCATGTAAATTGATTAGAGGAATATGCAACAAACATTAAAAGATGATTTTGATTAATGTTTAAAGGGGATTAGAGCATGGGGGTTACTTTTGATGCTCTAATTGCTCTCCATAAGGACTCATCTATAAGCGACAATCCGGGATTTACAGTACAACTGTGGGGGCTATATGGCTCTGGCTTTAGTCATATAGAAGGACCTTTTCTAGCTTGTTAGAGGTAACCTTTTTGGCGTAAGAACGGCTTGACGAATCGGGTATAGTGCGGCCTCTGTCCTTATGTGTATAGGCTGCGAGTTATTGTATCATTTGGAAGGGGGGCTCTACATCTGTTTGCCGAGTGAATCTAATGGCCCTAACTTGTTAGACGAACCTTCGAAAGACTTCATAGTGTTTACCCTGCCTGCTCACCTTGGTAGTGTTTTAGGAGTAATTAACCCGGGCATTTGGGTAACACGACTCACAGTGAAAGTGTACAACCTCTGCAGAGTGTAAAACTGTTATAACAGCCGTGCTCACGGTCACGAGTGGCCTTGGACCCTTATGGAATAGTTGAATAATTGTTTATGATTATGTTTTTGCTATTCGTTAATCATTTCACATGGATCATATGTTTAATGTTTATATTGAGACATTTTGAATGCTATTGTTATGCTAAAATCATGCTAACTAAAAGCTACATGCTGATAAACCAATGAATATGCCTTTTTGAGCCTCATGAACCCCATGTTACACTTGTTGAGTACGAGATTTACTTACGCTTGTTTATTTCTTTTACTTGGATAAAAATCCCGGATGGGTAACAGATGGAGGTAATAGTGACTACTACGCCTACTTCCCTGAAGATTACTAGTCTTGCTGTCAACCAGTCAATGTACCTGTGACTGGAGCTACCACGAGAGATTTTTATTTATACTTCCGCTACGTTTGTGTTAAGACTATGTGTTTAAATATCGTGATGTAATAACATTTGTGATGATACTTCTGTTATAATTTGTGAACTTATGTGTGATTGATCTCTGGGCGCACATAAGGGTATGCATTCCATTTGGTCGATAAATTGGTGTGACAAGATCGAAGCAGGGATGGAAGGAGGAACTAGTACAGAAAAGTAGACTCGGAAGGGAAGAAGAACAGTAAAGTAAATGTAAAGTAAAGTCTCTGATAATTTCTTCGATGACTTCCTCCTAGTTCACTGCCTCCTCTTGTACTGATCTGAGCAAGCCTCGGTGCGGCTACGGCCCATGGCCCTCCATCGGCCCATATAGCTGACATTCTTGTCCCATTGCATTGTCGTGAGATGGATGTGCAGAGAGGTGGTGGTGTACTAGACTGTTTGTCCATGCAAACGGACATGGATCGCGCACTACAATGTGATGTGCCTCACACGATATGTATTAGTTAATAACTATATATATGGAAATGGTACAATTGGATTTCACATTTCAATGTACAATTGGAGTACTATCTTATAGTACTAGCTAGTATGTTTGATATTAAAATGTAGGCAAGAGCCATAAATGAAAGGGTGGCACTTGGTTATTGAGCCAAGTGCACCTTGTTGATTACTTTTTATACCCATAGAAAATTTGATTAGCAGTTATTGTAGCACAAACAGTGGCACACACAGCTTAATTCCGTGTGCCAAGAGAAACTAAAAACAGGCTTAATTGTGCTCAAATTAACGGTACATCATCTCTCATCCAAATAGGAGTAACTTTTTTTTTTGACTTGGACTAGCTATATAATCAGGGCTCTGACGGAATATCCTCACTAGTTCTGGGGCTATGTCAACATTTGCAAAATTTGGCTTTGGGCTTAGCTTATTAGGGATTTTGCCAAGATAGGAGTGCGAGTTTGTAGTTTTTCATATATATTATACATACATGCATGCATGGTTGCTCGTGTTCACACTACCAGTAATGTCTTTTCCCCCCTACTGTTTGCAGTTGCATTCCCTGCGGGCATGTGTATGGAAGATCATGCCTAGAGAAGTGGCTTCATCGTCGCGGTAACACAAGTGCAAAGGTTACATGCTAGCTTGGATAATGTGTTATATATATTCCAAGACCAATTAAACGCATGTACCACTTCTGGGTTATTATTTGTGAGCATGGAATTTAATTCTATGTTCTCCTCGATTGATCAGTGCCCTCAGTGTCGTCAGCGATTCAGACACAAGCATATTACCAACCTCCATGTATCAGGAAATGTGTGGGATGATTTCTGCCGCTTACAGTCACTGTCACAGGTTCCGATCCCTTCCTCCTTCCTGTCCGCCATGCATTGGTACATATAACTGATCGATGTTACATGCATCATATATATATATATATATATATATATATATATATATATATATATATATATATATATATATATATATATATATATATATATATATATATATATATATATATATATATATATAGATGTTAAGCTGAATTATATATGGGTTAATTAACATATACTCAGGAATTGGAGGCGCGGTTGGCCGTGACTGACAAGAAGATAGAACAACTCAGGGTAGATGTCCGATCGAATGAGGAAAATCAGGAACTCAAGGCGCGGTTGGCCGAGGCTAACAACAAGTTAGAACGACTCCTGGTAGAGATCCGGTCCAAGGTCGCCGAAGAACATGCCAAGCTCAGAGTGGAATTGAAGTCGCGTATTGCTGAAGCCGACGCCAATCTCAGAGCACAAGTGGAGTCTCAGTTTGAGAGCATCCAGCAGTCGTGTTGGGAGGAAGCGGCTCAGGACGCAGCGGCAGTGGTCCAAGCCGAGTTCCTCTCCATCAAGGAGCAGATGAGGAAGATGGCTGACGAACAGAACGCTACGCCTGTGGACCTGTTGAGATTCATGGAGCAGAACGGTGCCGAGCTGTGGGGGGCGATTCGTTCCAGACCTCCGGCAGCCACAACACACAATGGAAGACTAGAACTATTCAAAAACAAAAAAAAAGAGGGAAGTCTAGAACAACCATGAACCATCACAAGGTAGGTAGTAGTAGCTAGCTAGACTAGATATATAGTAGCTAGCTCGACCTAGCTTAGCCTTGGGTACGTGCGAAGAATGTGCCTCTCCGCCATATTGCATATCCAATTCCTCACGGCCTCTTCAACAGCCAGAACACACTTAGATTTTAAATTTGAGCTTTGTGATGAATCTAAACTCATACGTATGTTTGGAGGGAATGAGATAATAACTAGGATAGGGAAAGGGAAAAGATTTGCCCATTGCTTCCAATGTCACCGTCTGTCCTCACACATTGTGTATCTCGTATATAACCTGGATTCGTGGTCCGTGCTTATACGAGTTAGAATAATTTGCTATAACAATTTATTAATCCGATTTCAAAAGGTATTGAGTTCCGTGTAATGCACGATGGAGTTTGTTTTTGCCAGAGTTTGATTCGATTCAATGCAATGTCTATACACAGCCAATATGATGATGATTGATATATATAATCCGTTCTCGAAGACACGGCGCTGGTAGTCCTGTCCATCGTATATCATATATCTGCATGCTAGCCTGCTAGAGGTAGATCGAGGGCTGCATAACATACGTACGGCACTACGTGCAGATCCAATCTAATCTAAATCTGTGGTATGGAGCTCCCTCGGAGGCGTATGTACGGGTGCGAGGAGGAGGATGCCATGACCCTCTTCCGCGCCGGCCGCTCCATGTCCATTGCAGCAGGTCAGCAGGCCGACGACGTCCTCAATCTCTACGGGAACGGGACGGCGTTGTCGGCGACGGAGCATCAACACCTCTGTCATGAACATCAACAGGTTCAGGTTTTGCTTTGCTTTTCCGTCTTTGATTTTGTATAGATACTGATAGATATACTCTATATTTCCTCCACAGCTAAGCTACATGTAATACTATATTCGGGAATTTTAATTTAATCACAGGCAAGAAGCAGCCGCCGCAGCTATGTCGACGTTGCAACAGAAGACGACAACGACGAAATTGAAAAGTCGGTGGCCCTGAGACGACGGCGGCAGCAGCGGCAGCAGCAGGTTGTCGCCGACGACGCCGCCGCAACGGATGCAGTCCTCGTAGCTCGGGACAACCAAGAGGTGGCCCGGCAGAACGCCGAGGCAGCTGAACGGATCGAGCGCGGAGGCCGCTCGGGAGCACGCAGAGGTGGCAATGGCATCGGCGGCTCCACGCGTCGCAGACGTCGCCGCACTGCATGACGCGGCGGCTCAACGGGATAACGACGACCCAGCGGCAGCAGCGGAGGCCGCCGCACGGGCGCACGCAGAGATAGCTCAACTCATCGCGGATGGCGTCGCCGAGGTGGCCCGCCTCAGAGCGGTGGTGGCTCGGCGCAGCGACGAGGCCGCGGCTGGGATCATCATGTCGTTTGCTGCCGCGCTCTTCGCTCCCTTCCTCATGGCCGCCTTGCTCTACTACATCTTGCCCCTTACCCTAAAGTAATTGTGATTATTCGATTCAATTCTCAACTGCTGCATGAATGCACCTCTACTCCGTATTTAATTTGTGAAGAAAAAAAATACTGCTGCAGCTGCAGAAGCAGAAGCACAGCTAGTAAACACCGTTGGTGGGCACATATATATCATTGCCACTATTATGTCTTGATTATTAGGGGAATAAATAATATAATGCTCCCTTAATTAATAAGCAACTTAATTGTTTGTTGCCATATTTCGTGCAACGTATCATAGCGTCCAGATGTCCGGCGCGCGAGATGCGTCCGGACGCCGCTCCCCTTTCCAAACCCACCCGCCCCACGCATCGGAATAAAACGGAATGGAAAACGGATCGGAATAGAACGAAATGGAATTGCGTCCACCACGCCCCTGTCCTCCATTCCCCGCCGCGCCCATGTCCCCGTTCCCCAACGCACCCCTTTCCCCCACTACACCCTTGTCCTAAAGAGCATGAAACACTTCAAGTGCAACATCGTAAACACATGAGAAAACTATGTAGTGCAATATCGAGATATAAATACTGCAAGATCGCAAAATTATGTAGGACAACATTGAAAAGCATGTACTGCAACACTGAAAAATATGTGTTGCAACATCAAAAATTATGTACTATAATATCGAAAATTATGTACCGCAACATCGTAAAATTATGTACTGCAACATTACAACATTATGTAGTGCAACATCGAAAAATATGTACTACAACATCAAAAAAGTATGTGCTGCAATATCAAAAATTATGTACTACGACATATCAAACAGTAGTACTGCAACATCGCAAAAATCAACAACGAAACATGGAAATGAAAACATTTGAAAATCATCTGTTGCAACAACCCAAAAATCCTATTGCAACATTCGAAAATCATATGTTGCAGCATCAAAAAAACCCATTACAACACGGAAAAACAGCAAAGACGTACAAAATAGCAAGGGGATGGGTTCGAGGTGCAGGCTGCTCCAGCCCTGGGCCCATCACCTTTGAGCTCGCTGGAGGGGGGAGGGAATAAGATCCCAGAGCTCACCGGAACCCTAGCTACCACCGCGCCCTTAGAATTACAGGAGAAGAAGGAGGACGAGGGCTTAGACGCAGAGGTGGTGATGGAAGGAGGAGGGCTCAGATCCAGAAAAGGACCGACCTACCTCGTCGGAGCCGCCGCCGTCATCCTTGTCTCTGGTGGGGGGAGCGGGAGCTGGGTCGCTAGGGAGCGCGGGGTCGCATGGAGGTCACGGAGGGGGGAGGGACGGTGGGAGGGAGGTAGCATAGGCGGGCGGGCGCAGTGTCCGTTCGGGGGGCGGCCCGGAGAATGGGCGGGCGGAGCGGAAGCGAGTGCGTGCGGGGGAGCGGGGGGAGAGCGGACGGGGGAGCGGGCGTGAGCGAGTGGGCGCGAGGGAGCGGTGGGGTCACCGGATGGATAAGGAGTGGGTGCGCGGGATTGGTGTGTCCGGCCGCCCGGACACCCGATTCATATTATTACCGTTTCTCCATGTGTTGACTCTGGGTTATCTCTGGCCAAGTTAAGTGCCTCGTTGGCAAACTAGAGAGATTAGGGATATGGTATGATTAAATTTGTATATGTATAACAATTAGTTTCACTTTACTATATGTATGTATGATCTATATCACTGATGTTGCATGCGAAAGTTTTACTTGGAACAAAAGGTCTGAACCAATAAACTTGGCATAGGCAACGAGGAGTGTAAACTTTGAAATTTAAATAAGACAAAATTTACGGTGCTTGGGATCAATAAGTAAAGTTCAAATTGAAAGTGAAGTTGGGAATATTGATTGTATTCCATCTCAATGTACGTCGGTACACAAATAGGCCGGGGTGGCTTACCTGCCAACCACACAGGCGTACATGCCACTAATCAAGGATTGACTACTATAATTACATATACTATAATTACAATAGTCTAACACAAATTGCCAAAAAATCACAAAAGAAAACAAAAATAAAATTATTTATTTATTAAAACTCTAATTGAAATTACAGGGCTGGGGATTGAATTAGAAATCCCAAGTCCACATGGTATTTGTGTGTATACATTTGGCCAAGTTAGGATTTCTTTGGCTATAATAATACTCCAATCCACATAATTTTCCATCTCAATCTCTTCAACACATGTGGTTTGAGATGGAAAAGTACTCATGCACAAATTGTTCAAGATTTGCATTCCTTTTGTGCTGTTACAGAAGCCAAAACATGCATGTTAACATAGCTATCCAATATGCTGCCATTCAAGACAACTACAATTACTTTAATTTAGCTTTACAACAACGTGCCTTTCACAATTTGTGCTATATGTTCCCAAACTTATACACTCCAATGGTAGTGTCCACGGCTTTCAAATGTCCCTAGTCTCTAGTATTTGACATTCAAATGCAACGTCAGAAGCGTTGACGAGAGCACGAGGTGAGGCGCTCCGGCGAACAGAGTCATGGGGGTGGACTAGCCAAGATGGGGCAAAGTGGCTGGGGCGTGGGGTGGGATGACACCAACAAAGCATCCGGATGAATGGAGGCGAAGAAACAAACGAAGACCGGACAAAGGAGAAAATAAGGGGGAAATAGAGAGAGGAAATAAATAAATAGAATGAGAAAAAAGAAAAAAAGAAGGTATTATAGACATTTTATTTTTTTATCTATTATGCGATTCAATCAAACATTTATCAAAATCATTTCAGCTCCACTAGTGTTCCTGTTGTAGCTAAAGTGAAAAAAAGAGAACTAGTGTTAAGCCAAAGTGAGACAAAAAGAATTGCTTTAAAACCCAACATTTGAACCACTAGTAATGCAATTGTCTCCCATGGGAGTGGAGAGTGAAGAGTGGAGAGTGACCCTTCTCTTCTTTTTCATTTCACACTCTCGCCCGCTGCTTGAACCGTCCAGTCCAGCGTCCCCCAATCCCCCGACCCAATGCCGCTGCCATCGCCCGCGGAGGAGGGATCAGAAGTGCCCACAACGGAGAACTATGTGCAAGTAGCCAATGAGGCGGCACAATCGTTGGCCCACAAGGTGCTCGGTGGGGAGCTAGGGTTTCGGCGAGCGCGGCGGCGGCATTGGCGGTGGAGACGAGGCCCACGCCCACGCCCACCTGCAGCGTGTGTACGGAGCCCTGGTCCTGCAGCGGCGCGCATCGCATCTGGTGAGTGGGTTTGCCTGCGACTGTACAATTCTCTACTGTGATTGCATTAGACTGTTATTAGCCGTTAGAAAAAGAAGGCCCCAACAAAACCCCAAATCAGTTTTGGTACTTTGGTAGTAGTATGCGTGGCTCCATAACTAATTTTGTTTTTGACTAAAAAAACTGTGTATGTTGGCGACTAAAAAAGATTTACATGCATTGGGGATCTATGCCCACGGTATATATATATATATATATATATATATATATATATATATATATATCATTCACAGCTGCATAGAGGAGACTGTGTGGGCCGCATCACATTGTATAATATGTCGAATAAGTAGTTTCATTAGTACTCCCTGTCCTATTAAAGTATTTTTACTTGTCATAAGTTAAATTGTTATAGTTTTACCAACTTTATAGAAATGAGTATTAATATCTACCCCATTAAAAAGGTAAATTATGAAAATACATTTCATCGTGCATCTTATGAGGCTCATTTGATATTGTAAATATTATGGTTTTTCTACAATTTTTGTCAAATTTAGAAAGGTTTGACTTAGTATGACAATCCATATTATATACCGGGAGAGTATGTGTCATGTCACTGATGTAGCGTGCATGTTGCGGCGGAAAATCACTTGGAGCAAAAGGAAGCAAACCGGCTCAAACAATACAGGGCCTAACTTGGGCACTTGGCGTAGTGTAGGCAGCAAATGTAGAATTTTGAAATTTAAGTACCCTAGGGCGCCCGAAGGCTTGTTGTATCGACTTTTTTCTCTACCTTAATACAAAGACGCGCAAAACTTTTGTGTGATCGAGAAAAAAAACTTATCATAAAAATCACAAAAAAAACAATGTTAGAATAAATTCTCTAATTTCCAAAACCCTGATTGGGATTTAGTCCTCCTTAGCAGTAAGCCATTAACTGATTTTTGAGATCTCCTTCAATGACTTCGTTAGGCATACATAAACACTGTTTTTTGAACAGGATTCAATTTCAGTTAGCACCAGGACTGAGATAGGGATACCACAGTTTTATGGTACTATAATTTATCACCGTGTTCTGTCATGTGAGCTTCTGCTCAAAGTGTTTTTTTGGGCAGTTTTCATTGTCACAGAAGAATGCTATCAACTTAAAAGGACTGAAATCGCCAAAAAAACTCAAAAGGACTGAAAAGATGATATCTACAAGAAAGAAGACAAATGACCAAAAGAACTAATGGGCCAAAGCCCATCATAGAAGTATTTTACACCAACACTGACGCAAACAGCCTAGCCCAAAGGCCACTCGAGCAAAGGCACATATTTCTCTACGCCTCCATTTTGGAAAACTATAGTACTACTGACTATGGTTTTATAAGCCAACGGGACATAAAACTGTAGTTTTTTAAAAGGTTATGAGTAGAGTTTCTAAAACTCCAAAAGACTAGAATTTTGACAAAAAAATCATGGTTTTATATAGTACAAGATGTGTTGTATCCGAATATCTTGTAGCTTTTGAAAACCAAAATATCTCGTAAAACCATAATATTTCTTCAACATTTTAAAAATATTTTACATCCACACATGGCTTTTTAACCTCTTAATAACACACGTACAGTACAGGCTTCAAGAATTGTGACGAAGGTGGTTTTTTTCCCTTAAGGGCACATGCCCTCGTATTGTGGACCACAAGATTCACACTGAGATTCGTGCCCAACAGAAGAGAGACAATATTCTAAGCAGAGCAAGTGCCCTTAGGGGCAAAATTTACTTTACCGAACTGTGAATTGGGTTCCTTTTTATTGTGCATATGGAAATATTGTACAAGAAGTTAGACAACTAGGTAGCATACATATGGCCAATGCTAGTTCTAGGTAATTTGTTTTTTTAAGAAAAGGGCTTGTAGTATGTTAATCCATTATGTGGAGTGCTGGCGTCTAGATATCCCATGGATATACCGATCTATCGGACGGTGCCGCAGGACGCAAGCCCCGCACGTCTATGTGACGGAGGCCCACACTACTCCCCCGTTTCTGTTATGTGCTCATTTTCCCTATGCCGCTCGCACCGCTCGCGCCCCCCAGCTCGCCCCCTCAGCCTGTCCCCACGCCCGCCGCGTCCGCCTTCGCACCGCCCTGCATGCACGACGAGCATGCCCGATCACCCCCATGACCGCAGCACCCCCATCCGCCCGTCCCCAACGCTTGCGTCCCCTATCCCTCTGACGAGCCACGCGCCCCTGGTCGCCTGGCTCGCCCCCCGGCCGAACAACATAGAAAGCTGGAATAAAACACGTGTAACAACACGGAAACAACTACTGCAACATTAGGCTGAAGCAGCTAAAACACCATGAACATATTATTGCAACAATACGGAACAACTGCTGCAACATTAGACTGAAGCAGCTGAAACACCATGAACATATTATTGCAACACCACAGAACAAACTGCTACAACAATAGGTTGAAGGAGTTGAAACATTTAGAACATATTATTGCAACAACACCGAACAAACTGCTACAACAAAATAGGTTGAAGGAGCTAAAACATTTAGAACATATTATTGCAACCCTGGTGTGAAGCATACGAAACAACGCTCGAAATGAACACACTTGCAACAACATGGTACAACTACTGCATCATGAGATTGAAGCAACTAAAACATACTGCAACATCTCAAGCAGTACTACTGCAACATCGCAAAAAACATCTGTTGCAACAACCCAAAAAAAACTCATTGCAACATTCGAAATCATCTATTGCAACATAAAAAAACCATTACAACACGACGAGATCTGACCCCTCGAGAGCTCACCGGAACCCTAGCCACCGCCGCATCCCTTAGATCCAGAGGAGGAGGAGGAGGAGGGCTCAGATCCAGATCCAGAGGAGGGGGAGCAAGGCCTCAGATCCAGATCCCTCCGCGACCTACCTCGTCGGAGCCACCGCCGTCGTCCTCGTCTCCGGTGGGGTGCGAGAGCCAGGTTGCAGGGAGAGTGGGGGGTGCATGGAGGTCGGTGGAGGGCGAGGGACGGAGGGAGGAAGGGAGCACGGGCAGGGGCGCGCATCGAGCTCGTGGGCACGGCGCGCGGTGTCCCCGTCCTGGGGATGTAACGGATCAACGTAATTATACGAGATTAAGTCAGAAAAATCTTCCACCGAGGCGGTTAATTTACCAAACTTAAACCCGTATAACCCGAGATTCCGTGAAATCACGCGGGATTTCAAACCAACCAACATACAACCAAGATCGTACTGATTTAGCAGCCACAGTTCACATGATACATAGAGTTCACAATAAAAGTGGAGTACATCGGAGTTCGGAATAAAAGTTATTACAACATAGTTTAGAATAACATAGCGGAAGCAAGTAGTTTTACACACACACTTAGTTCAAATACAGTGCCAGTAGATCGTCATGGTCCACAAAAGCAGTAGATAAGACGAACAGAGTGACCCTTGCCCAAGGTTCTAGTTGTCGCCCATCGCCGGATACAGACAGTTGGAACAGTACCCATAGTACATCTGACCATCTGCAACAACAATGGGAACAACGCCCTGAGTACGAGAATGTACTCAGCTAGACTTATCCGTAAAAAACCAGAAATAAAGGACACCAAGGATCATGCAAGGCTTTATAGATTGGACTGACTTGACTCATTTGCGAAAAGCATAAGTTGTTATGAAAAACTATACCAGTACTTTTTGTATCACTTTTTAGTATAACCTATTCAAGCTAGGTAAGCATCTATTGCTAGAATAATCACTTGATTCATCATTAACAACCTAGATTACCATATCAGGTTTAGCATTTCCAACATCATTCACTTAACCATCAGTGTTCCTTTAATGTTACTACGATGCCATAGCTCGAGTCAAGTGCTCACTAACCGGGAGCGACGGCGATTCGAATCGAATTCCTATTCAGCTGGAGATTTATTCCTCACACAAACCCTGCTTCCCCCGTCAGGGTCGCGTAGATCACCAATGACACTTTCCAAGAAGCCGCGGGATAACAATCATGGATCGCACTACCCAGGGACCGCCCGACTGCCAGGACGCACCTTGGGCTCACTCTTCGCGTCCCCGTTACATCCACTTCAACACCAGTCTGCCAACCCGAGTTTATCCCGGCTCGAAAAGTGTCACTAGCTTCGCGGTCGAAAGGTACTTTATTCGGCCAGCTAAATGTGAGGCATGCTTTCAACATGACAAGAGGGACGAGCAACGATCGGTCCTTAATCGACACAGACGGAATCACTATAGTCCAAAACCCTATAAAACTCCGCCCGGTCTTCGTTTATCCATCAACACTTGGTTACTTTCCATGATCACAATTACAGCTAACCATAATCAGGTATCCACCTATAGCTCGCAGGTGACAGAAAATCACCCGACTTCTACCGGTCTAAGCATGGCTAAGCAATTAACTCGTTCCTGACCTAACAGGGTAAAAGGTAATCCGGGGGCCAAGGTAATAATGCAACAACGGTTTCACTCAACTTCTATAACTTAATGCAACAATATATATATATATATATATATATATATATATATATATATATATATATATATATATATATATATATATATATATATATATATATAACTATAGTTCATGTAGTAAGGAACAACTTTTATAAAATAGGAGACTTAAAATGCTCCGGGGCTTGCCTTTTTCGAACGAGCTAGGATGGTGGTCAACGCACTCTGACAGTTCCTCGCCTGACTCTTCTTCCTCGGGCACCTCCTGTGCCTGGGGTTCCTGCTGATCCGTCCAAACTTGCTCCTTCGGTACCGCTACCTGCGACTCGTCCTGCGATCCTGTATGATGCAAGTGCATAAGCAAACATGCGAAGAATGCATCGAATTGTGGTGGAGTGCTTTGATGACATGAGATGCAGATGAGCACATGGAATGAGCAGTTCGAATATAATTATTTCTTCTACAAGGTAGTCAACGTCATCCAAGAACATGTACCCTAAAACATGCACCTTATCCTTCTATTAGTTAGCCTATCATCTACACATACAAGTGAACCTAAGCTACCAAAGCTTACCAACCTAACTCATCCATAATATCAGCAAGGCATAATGATGCTTCAAAGATACACCAAACATATTTTATTTCTCTTAATTTCTCATAAAGAATAATATTTTATTTCCTATTTAACTAGGGTTACACACCAACACCTATTTCTGGTGTAGATAAAAATCTACAAAAATTACAGTAGATTACTCTTACCCTAACTAACCTACTACTAAATTTTTATGAGAATTGAATAAGTAACACTATCTGTACAAAATAAACAAGGTATAGCATAATAATGAGCATGAAATTATTTTGTACTAGAAAAAGTATCAAACAACAAATTTCACATTTTTCCTATGTTACTAACAGTAAACTAACATACTACAAAAATTATCACATGTATGTTCTATACAAATTTAGCTCTCTACTAAAAATAACAAAGATTATCAATTAAAAGCATTTGAACTACACTTCAAAAATTTCTCACAGAACATGCTTCACTAATATTTTTCCTAGAAAGTACATCACTAATAAAGATTAAAGCAACAAGAATCACATTTTTCCCTTCATTATTTTATTTACTACATATTTTCTAAGATATCAGCATTTATAGCAATTAAATAAACCTACACAGAAAAGTGTCAACAATTTATCATGAAATATTTTTAAACTGTAGATCTATTCAAGAGTAACATTACAAAATTTGTTTCATCATTTTTGGAGCTATAAATCTTGAGATATGATTTTTTCAAAGCTGTTTCAAAATTCTGAGAAATTATTTTCCTTAATTCTTTTAAAAATTCGCCGGTGAAAACGCTGAATACACCCGGTGCAGTGCACTCACACACGCTGACACGCGGGACCCACGGGTCAACGGACCCCACCGACCAGCCAGAGCAGCGCGGGGGAGGCGCTGACCGGTGGCGTACTCGCCGCCGGTGAGGTCTCCGGCGACGGGGAGGGCACCAACGTGCTCCCCGCACCGGGACGCACCCAGCGCACCAACTCCGAGCGGCGCGGGAGCTCCAGAGGAGGCTCGCCGGTGGAGATGGCGGCACGGCGGCGCGGGAGCTCGTCGGCCGGCCAATGCAAGCCACGGGGGCGACCGAAAATGCGAGCGCGAGCACCGCTAGGCGAAGGGGAAGCGGATGCTCGAGACAAGAGGAGGCATGAAGGGCCAGGGAGCTCCGGCCATGTGCACCGGGCAACGGCGGCCATGGCGGCGGTGGAGGAGGGGGGCGGCCAATTGGCCCTCACCTGAGCTCGAGTGGCGGAGTGGAGGCGCGCACGCGGTGGAGGGAAGCGGGGCGGAGCTGAGGCCGGGAGGAATCGCCCGGAGAAGCAGCCACGAGCGCGAACGGCGGTGGCGGAGCTCCGGGAGCCGGTGATGGCGCGGCGGTGCGCTGCTGCTGCTGGCGGGGCGAGAGGAGGAATGGAGGGCGTGCTGAGGATGGAGGAGCGGGCGCGAGTTCAAGGCGCGTGGCGCGGGGGACGCGGGGGCCACCCGGGGTGCGTGTCGCCGTGGCGCCGCGGCAGAGCTCGGCCACCGACTCTCGCGGTTTCACGGACGCGTGTATCGCAGTTGCGCAGGCATGGTGCGCATGGCTGGTGTGGACCCAGAGTGGTCACACAGCATAGCACATGCGCTGGCACTGGACACACGGACATGGCCAAGAGAGGACGTTCCTGGCTTGGGATTGACCGACGAGGACGTCGGTCTCTTAAGGGGGTGAGGATGTAACATCCCGGGCCAGGGCTTAACAGGATTAATAGGATACTCATACCAATAAGTTGCAACTTCTTTTTCGGAAGCCCATCTCGAAAGAACTCTAAAGTTAAGCGTGCTTGGCCTGCAGCGATGGGTGACCGACCGGGAGTTCTTCCCGGGTGCACACGAGTGAGGACAAAGTGCGCAGAAAAGACTTGTGTTGGTCTATGAGGGCAGTCTATGTCCTAGAAAAGCGGCCATATATAAGCGGGCCCGGCCTCGAGGAGGCGGGACGTTATGTAACATTCCAGCCCAGGGCTTAACAAGATTAATAGGATACTCATACCAACAAGTTGCAACTTATTTTCCGGAAGCCCATCTCGAAAGAACTCCAAAGTTAAACGTGTTTAGCCTGGAGCGATGGGTGACCGACCGGGAAGTTCTTTCCGGGTGCACACGAGTGAGGACAAAGTGCGCAGAAAAGACTTGTGTTGGTCTGTGAGGGCAGTCTATGTCCTAGAAAAGCGGCCAGATATAAGCGGGCCCAGCCTCGAGGAGGCGGGACGTTACAGAATGGTATCAGAGCCGACTCTCGCGGTTTCACGGGCACGTGTATCGCAGTTGCACAGGCATGGTGCGCATGGCTGGTGTGGACTCAGAGTGGTCACACAGCATGGCACATGCGCTAGCACTGGACACACGGACGTGGCCAAGAGAGGACATTCCTGGCTTGGGATTTTGACCGACGAGGACGTCGGTCTCTTAAGGGGGTGAGGATGTAACATCCCAGCCCAGGGCTTAACAGGATTAATAGGATACTCATACCAACAAGTTACAACTTCTTTTCCGGAAGCCCATCTCGAAAGAACTCCAAAGTTAAGCGTGCTTGGCCTGGAGCGATGGGTGACCGACCGGGAAGTTCTTTCCGGGTGCAAACGAGTGAGGACAAAGTGCGCAGAAAAGACTTGTGTTGGTCTGTGAGGGCAGTCTATGTCCTAGAAAAGCGGCCAGATGTAAGCGGGCCCGGCCTCGAGGAGGCGGGACGTTACAGGGGACAACCCGGAGAGCCTGCAGGAAAGCGGGCGGAGGAGTGGCGCAGGAGAGATTGAGTGTGGGGGAGCGGGCGGAGTGAGTGCGGGAGAGAGCGAGTGGAGGCAGCGGGTAGAGCGGGGGAGGTGAAGCGCGAGTGCAGAGGAGTGGTTTGTGAAACGGGACGTGCGGTGGTACATATAGCATTACCGATCCATTATTCGCCACCTGGATATTGTGTTCAAAACGTATGCTAGCTAGTATGCACGCGACGCGAGAGCAGCTTTAGTGGCCCACAGCCCAACCCATCTCTCTCGCTCGCTCATTATTCACTAGCTCTTTCAGTTTCAGCTAGCCTGCCTCGGCCAGTCGGTTATCATTTTCATGTATCTCCAAAGCTGAATCGAGTATTAGATGCTCGAAATCTACAGAAATAATCATGGGAAAATGTGAGTTCAAAAGTCACTCCCTCCGTACCGTTTTAGATGTCGTCCTGGCCGCTCGCCAAGTTTGAGCAAAAGACGTCGTTCTGCACTCGGGGCCCTGTTCTGGACCGGAATACCCCTGGTTCTTCGATCGCCGCACGACGCATTTGATGCAGGCCGCCGCTCCGCGCATCGCCCAAGTCACCTCGATTCCCATCCGCACAGCGTCTGCTCGCCTCTCGCGTCGCGCGTGCGCACGCGCCGCCATCTAAAGCTGCTCGTCGCTCGTCGCTCATTGCTAGTCCGCTCTCGCCGCTCGCGCTCGTCAACTCTCACCGCCGGCCGCTACATGTTCTATAGAAAAGAAAAAAAAACAAACTCATTCATCTATTAGTAGCCACTGCATGTTCTATAGAAAAAAAGGACTTCTATTAATAGGCACGGCATGTTCCATAAAAAATACTAGCTGTGCAAACTGTGCAAAAAAATAACGTGGAAAAAGCATAGTCATAGCACTACTTGTTCACGGCAAGATCTAGGTATGTAGAAGGAAAAAAACAAGCATCATGGATCTTCATGGCCAATAAAAAATAAAGGCCTGCAGGGCGTCGGCAGAGGACTCAAGTCTCGCTGCGCTGGCCGTTTGAGCCTTTGGTTGTTTCTAAAAAAAATGCACCCACCACCGTATTTATTAGGGACAAAGATGGAAAACTAATCCCTGATTAATCACTCCTTGGTAATCACAGTCATGTCCTAAACAACTTCTAAATCCGATATGGAGGGAGTATAAGAGGGAAAAAAGGACAAACCACACTTGGGATAGATTGTATTGCTGGCCCAACCGAAATTGTCTTGGAAGTAATTAGGCCCTGATTTGTTTAGAGAGTCAAAACAAACAGTGTATTATTCAAGGCTGTTTTTTCAAAATTAGATAAATATACATGCAAACTGGATTTGTGCCCTCTATTCTTTTTCCCACAAAACCCTCTACTTGCTGTCACTGAAGACTAGTAGCTAGCCTGAGTGGGCTCCTCTTGGCCACTGTGTTGCAATTGCAAAGCCCTCTTTTTTCCACTCGCTCGGTTGCTTGCTATTGCTCTGCGGTGCTCCCTTCATCGGTGTCGATCTGTGTTTCGCCGTTCCCGTCGCCACTCGCCACCGGTCACCACCAGCACCTGTGGGCCGTGGAGGAGGAGGAGGGCCGGCCGAGCCCAGCCTCTGACGCTGAGATCCATGGAGGAGGAGGAGGAGCGCCGCCAAGAGGCTCCGCGCAGGCGCGATGATGCCGAGGAGGAGCAGGTGGTGGGTGATGAGCAGGAGGCGGGTGCGGATGGCGGCGATCTGCACGGCGTGTCGGAGGACAGGGAGAAGCCGTCCGGCAGCAGCAGCAGCAACAACATCTGCAACGTGTGCCATGAGCCCTGGGCCTCCTCCGGTGCGCATCGCATTTGATTGGTACCAACCATACCCGCCCGATCCACATTGCTGCTACCACTACCACCTCTTGCTTCGTTTGGGGGGGGGGGGGGGGGGGCTTTAGTGTTTTTTGTGTCCTACTATACCACCCTACCTGCTCAACCTGCTTCTTATACCTGGGGTAAAGAACAGTGTACAACAGATTACTACATATATTGTGCTCTGCATGCTGCTCCATCTCTCGATCAATTTGGTTGGTTGCATTTAGTCAGTCAGTGTCTTTTGCTGAAATTAATTAATAGATTGCATTCAAGCAAACCGCTTTTTTCTAAACAAAAAGAAAGAAAGAGAGAGAGATGGAAATCAATCAGCAGTGTTTTGTTTGTTAGGGGCTGTTTAGTTGGCAATTTTTTTGACGAAACGCTACTGTAGCAGTTTCGTTGTTATTTGGCAAATATTGTCCAATCATAGTCTAATTAGGCTTAAAAGATTTGTCTCGTCCATTTCGTCTAAACTGTGTAATTAGTTTTATTTTTTATCTATATTTAATGCTTTATGCATGCGTTCAAAGATTCGATGTGACGGCGAATCTGAAAATTTTGGCAAAATTTTTGGCATCTAAACGGTGCCTTAGTAGTAGTAGGCTAGTAGGAAATTTCAATCGATGTAATCAATCCTTGGCCTGCTGCAGCTGCATCCCGTGTGGGCATGTGTGTGGCAGATCCTGCCTGGAGCTACGGCTGGCCCGATCCCAATCCAGATCCACAACCAGATCATCAGGCACGCCTGCTGCTAAGGTACGTAATTCGCCTTCATTCCCCAATTGAAAAACCACCGAAATTAAGCTGCCTCCGGCGGTCCTTTATCTATCTAGTATCTTTCTATCATCTGTTTCGTGTTTCCTAGATAGAGATGGATTAATTGGAACTGACGACGGCTGTCGATCGATCTTTTTTTTTTTTTTTTTTTGCACTTTGCAGTGCCTGTGGTGCGGACAGGAGTTCAGGCGCGAGGACATGATCAACCTGTACGGGGCAACGGAGAATCTGTTTCTGTTGGAACAACAGCAGGTTTGTTGCTTGATTTCCCTAGCTAGCTTCCTCTTGCATTACATTACATTGCTTGTTGTTAATAATTTTTCCTTCCCTATATACATGAATGGGAATCGGGAACACGTTCGTTCGATCACCGTACAGGTTGCAACGGAGGAGGAGGAGCAACAGCAAGAGGAAGAAGAGGCACGGGCTCATGACGAGGCGGCGGCACGGCAATGGCAGCAGCAGGCGGGTCATGGGCACGACCTGCAGGAGGCTCCAGCGGACGCCATAGCCTGGATGAACGAAGCTGTAGCTCGGAGGAACCCGAACGCCGAAGTAGCAGCAGCAGGCTTTTCGTGGAGAAACAGAGTCGTAGCCGACGTCGCTCCAGAGGATGGGGATGGAGATGGAGCCGTGGTGGTGGCAGCAGGTGATGCTCCGGCGGGTAGCAGCAGCGTGGCCGTGAAGTTGGGCGTCGGAATTCTCGTCTTCATCGTGGCGGCTCTGGTCTGCCTCATCATGTGATGCATTCAGCTTGCTCTACCTGTTGCAAGCACTGTTGTCTACTGCTACTAGCTAGTATACTAATACAGGAGTATGAGTATCATACTGTACCAGACTTGGCACGGTGGTGGTAACTAATAAGTGTGGTTGCACTGGATGAAGCTTAATCAGTATTATTATTATTATTATTATTATTATTATTATTATTATTATTATTATTATTATTATTATTATTATTATTATTATTATTATTATTATTATTATTATTATAAACTACGTATTCTCTCTCTCACTAGCTAAAGGTGCCTTTGATTGAAGGGCAAGGACGCAAGGTTGATGGATATGTGTATCTATGGATTTCTAGACGTGGTTATCCATGTCGCGTGTTTGGTTAGATGGATACGAAAAGTTATTTTTATGTTTGGTTGGATGGATATCACGAGACGAATCATTTTTATGTTTGGTTAGCTGGACGATAGTAGTTATATTGATTATGTCATATGAGACCCACTTGTCATTTATTTAATTTTTGTCACAACATAATTATATGAGATCTTATTTTGTATATTTCATTAAAACGATGTACTCGTGTCACAAATCAGATAAATGGTTTAGGAGATAAAATCATTTGAAGGTTTGTATGCAACCATTAATTGTTGCCGCTGATTGCTGCCACGTGAGCAAGAGCCACAGCATGCAAAGTGGATGAGCTTGCCCGCAAGTTTTCTGGTGGCAGCTTTATCCACCATAATCAATCAATATTACATATGCCTAGTCGTCGCAACCGTATTGTCACCGAGCCAAACATACACAAATTTTGGACCTAGCCGTTCTATGCATGTTGTCATCAAACCAAACACATATAAAATTTTGACCGCCATCTTCCATGCATGGATATCCCGCGAACCAAAGGCACCTTAGGTGGCCAGGACTATATATATATAAGAGTCCTTATTAATTAGGCAAATTAATATATTATAAATTGCTTGGACATCATGCATGCATACTTCAGGTATTTTCATTAGACGGTATTAGAATCTAATGCGTAATGAATTGAAACTCATTTTATCTCTCTCCTTATAATTCCTATGGTACACCACCATCATTTTTCCTGTTGTCCCTCGTTAAATGGTAATGAAACTCTAAGGGCCCATTTAATAGATTGTTGGATTGGTCCTACAGCAGTTGTAGTCTTTCGAACAAGGGCGTGTTTAGATCCTAAGTCGGGTACTCTAGGTGCTACAGTGTTCTTGTCGGAACATTGTAGCAGCTTTTGTTTTATAGTGTAAAAAATTGTTTTAAAATTGATTAATTAGACTCAAAATGTTCGTCTCTTAAAGTAAAACAAAACTGTGCAATTAGTTTTTTATTTCATCTACATTTAGTACTCTATGCATTTGCCGACATTTTAATGTGATAGTGAATCTCCTTTTGCATAGTAAAATTTGGGTGGTGGAATTGGGAACTAAACAAGGGCAAGCGAAACGCCTGCCACTGCTGCACTACTGCCTGCCTATGTACACCTACTACCTAGCAAGCTACAGTAGTGTGCTGTGCGCGTGGCCAGTCATCATGACGACCAAGCATCATATCAAGCATGCAATGGCAAAGGCCATACTAGACGTGACACGGTGCATGCGTCGGTGGCCTGCGCACACCACATGCAATGGCAAAGGCCATACGGTTGTAAGGTGTGTGTAAAGTTCCTGTAACATTTTTTTGTTGTTATTTGATAAAATTTATTCAATCATGGACTAACTAGGCTCAAAAGATTCGTCTCGACATTTACAGATAAACTGTGTAATTAGTTTTTTTTACCTACATTTAATACTCCATGTGTCCAAAGATTCGATTGAGATGAAAACCAATTAAGCACCGGACCGGGGCGCTAGCCTCTGCCTCCCGGCCTAGCTTTATATCTGTCTGGTTTGAGATGGGGATCGATTATTACGGGACTTGGAACTCACGGTCACGGACCATGGCGATGGCTCTGCTCTTATGTAAGTAGTTAGCTAACCTGGACGAGAGAGAAAAGAAATATAACTATTTAACACGGTTAGACCCATATGCTTCTCTCACGTGATCTTGATTACATGAAATAGATAAACTATTTACTCGTAGCTAGTGACTATTCTTTTTTCTACTTTTTGCTTGCCACGTCGTATCTAGCTAACTATTAAATAGTTAGTTGTTGGAATGCTCTGAGGGCGTCCTCGGCGCGCGGCGGCGTGGAGAGCCATCCTAGCATTATTATTTATTGCACATATACATATCCTACTCTCTCATCTCGTCTCAGGAAATCGATGGGTAGCCACGATGGATGGATGGATCCATCAAGATGAATGAATGGAATGATGCATGTGGTGTACGTGGGGCCACATGCCTCTGCATGCCCTCTCGTACTCTCGTCTCGTCTCGTGTGAGGAGTCATGCATGCATGCATACCCATGCGCCATCGATATGCATGATCGCTTTCCAACGATCGATCAATAGTTTCAGTAGAGGTACGGTGCGGTGGGCTAGCTCTAGCTGGCCGGGTGGGTGGATCGCCAGAGCGACAACATGCACCCACTTCCATGATCACAGGTCTATGATCTGAGTGTCTTGGATCGCCGTTGATGACACGGACTAGAGGGAATTTACATCTCTATGCCATGTTAGCAAGGGCTCGATCCAAGCACTCTCTTGTATAGCTCCCCACGCTGTGATGGTTGTAGCGCCACGTGAATGCATCCCCCACGTAGCCCAGATCATGGAGATCACAGTCCTCCAAAACCCTCTTGAAACTCTCCATTGCTGCCTCCGATCTCGGCAGACCATCCTCCTTCTCATGAGCTAAAAGGACCTCATTGAAGTCACCTGCACAGACCCAGGGTAGGGCAAGAGCTCTGTGGTGTTCCATGTCTCCTCCTTCTCCTCGCTCCTGGACTCCCCATAAATCCCTGAGAACCTCCACTCAAAATCCTCCTCCTCCTTTATTACCATGTCTATATGGTACTTAGACATGCTCTTGACCGTAAGGTCAATACCCTTCCTCCAAAAGACAGCAAGCCCACCGCTCGCTCCTACACTATCCTTCGCCACCATGTTCGTCAACCCCAACCTCCACTTGAACCAATCCACCCATTTACCATCATGTTTCGTCTCCGGCAGGAACAAAACATCGAGGGCCTCCTTCTGGAGCTCCAGAAGGCTAAGATTGCCAGGCCGTTCCCCAATCCCCGGCAATTCTAGGCTATGAGCCTCATTCGGCTGGGTAGGACTGATCCACTAGTCCTACCTTTTCTGTACCGCCCAACACTTGCTGCTCCTCAACTAGTGCCCCAGCTGCCTTTTTCTTCTTGCTGTCCAAAAAATCCTCCTCGTGCTCCGACCCTCGACGCCTTTTATTCACAGATTTCACCAGTAGCGCGTCCATCTTTTCACCTGGAACACGCTACAGGTGATGGAACAAACCAGGCTTCGTTCCCCCACCCCAGCCTTCCCTATAGTCCTTCCCCTAGCCTCTAAAGCCACCAGATGTTTCTCTCCCAACCCCTTTAGCTTTTCCCCCTCCACCTCCTGCTCAAACTCCTTTCTTGTTCCCGCCACCCCCAGCAAACCTCCGTCCACGTCCATGCCCTTTTCGTCCTCTAGATTCCCTTCTTCAACTTGCACAACAGCCTCCCCCCACACTAGCTGGTGCCACCGCATGATCAGGGCCTGGCTTCCCACTGTTGCTCGCCACCTGTTCCCCAACAGCCATCACCCGAATTCCTTCCTCAACTAGCGCCTGCCCCTCGCTTATAGCAGCCACTGATTCAGCCCGGTAGCCTCCTCTCCAAAAACTATGCTCTTTGGCTTTTCCACCAGCTCCCCAGAATCTTTCTCCACCCTTTTTGTCAGACTCAAGCCATCATATCTAAGCTCAGGATCGATTTCAGCACTTGCTTTAAGGGAAAGAAGATTGTGGCCTGCCATGGTCCAAGACCAAACTCACCTTTCCACTCTCCCTGCACCTCCCAAACTTACCACTGCCTGAGCTCCCCCCTTCTGACCATCTTTGCTTCTGATCACCCTGCCCCTTCCAGTGGGAAGGGGTCACCCGCATCCACTCCCCAAATTGCCTGCACCCTGCCTCCTCCTCCACACAAAAGTCGCACTCCTCCACGTGGACTAGCCGCCCACAGCTATAGCAGAAATTTGGGATGAACTCATAGTGTAACGGGCACCAGCAGTCCTCCTCTCCCTCTTCTACTTCCACCAAAATACCACGCCTCAGAGATTTGCGGATGTCAATCTTCACCTTTATTCTCAAGAAGCCCACAACAGCTGTACCATCCTGTAAGGTCCTAGATGACTAGAGGGAGGGTGAATAGCTGAAAGGTCTTGATGGCTAGAGGGGGGGTGAATAGCCTATTAAAATTTTCTACAAATACAAACTAAACAAGTTTATCAATAAAACAAATAGCGAGATGCGAGTTTTGCTTAGCCTACGGGGTGTTTGCAAGCCACCTAACCAATTCACAATTCTAGTAATTGCACTCAACCGCACAAGACAAACCGAGAAGGTAACTACACCTACAACTAGCAAGCTACACAAAAGAAGCTACTAAAGCAAAGCAAACTAGCTAGCAAGGATAACTAAGAAAGTAATGCGGAGTTGAGTTAGGAGAGTTTCACCGAGGGGCGAAGTATTGAGCCAACCAATATGATCAACAATGAATACCAAGATAACCAAACATCGGGATCAATCAATCACAATATGAAAGTGATGACACGAAGATTTATCCCGAGGTTCACGTGCTTGCCGGCACGCTAGTCCCCGTTGTGTCCCTTTTCACCACGTGGTTCGGTGGCTAATCGGTCTCACACCGAGCCTCTCAAAAGGCACCATAAGAACCTACCAAATGGCAAAAGGTTGTAATGACACGAGCAATATACTAATGTTGCCTTTGGCGCTTCGCCGAGGTAGGCACAAACCCCTCACAATCACCAGAGGTGGCCAAGAACAATCACCAACTCTTGCCAACGCCTCCAAGCTGCTCCAAGCCATCTAGGTGGCGGCAACCACCAAGAGAAACAAGAATCCCACAGTAAATCAACCACCAAGTGCCAACTAGATGCTATCTCACAATGCAAATGCACTTGGATCACTCAATCTCACTTCGAATATGCAAAGAAGCAAGAGAGATGAGTGGGAGGGGAGTTGCTTAGCTCAAAGTGCTCACAAGTATGTCAAATGTTCGAGAGAGAGAGAGAGCCTTAAGCCGGCCAACGAGTATTTATAGACGTACCCCTTCGAATAGAGCCGTTAGAAACTTAAACAGCCGAAATCGCGGTGACCGGACGCGCTGGTCCAACTGACCGGACACGCTGGTCCAAACGACCGGACGCGCCGGTCACCCAATGGCTAACTGCGAAGCAACGACCGGACGCGCTCATCGCGCAAACCGGACGCGCTGGAAACGACCGGACGCGCTGGTCCCGAGAATGACCGGACGCGCTGGTCGCCTGAGCAGCGCTCAGCGAAACAACGACCGGACGCGCTGAAGGAACATGACCGGACGCGACAGTGCTAGCGTCTGGTTACAGTCCAGTAAGCTCCCTGAATGACCGAACGCGTCCGATCATCAGTGACCGGACGCGCCTCGCGTCCGATCATCGAACTGAAAAACACGCAGACACTGAACACTGACCGGACGCGTCCGGTCATGCAAGGACCGCGTCCGGTTCAGCGTCCGGTTACCTCTGTGACCTCCGTTCGCCTCCGTTTCTTTTCTGGACTTCCGGCGTAGTGGAAAATAGTCGTTTCAACTCCTCAAAAACGCATGAATCCCGCACTCTCAAGCTCGGCGGGAGGGAGAGAGGAACCCAAACCCTCTCTACCGCTCAAACCCCACCGCCATCGCAAATGTGCTAACATCACCAAGTTATCTCGTCATGTGTGAGTATGTTAGCATTTTCACAATCATTTTTCGAGGTGATATTAGTTCTATCTAAATGCATATGATCATGAAATGCACATCTAGAGGCACTTAGGAGTTCAATAGCCGCGTCATTCCCCTCTTTATAGTACGGCTATCTATCCTATAATGTAACCACACCCACTAGGTGTCTTGGTTACTAAAACACAACCCTTAAGCATATACCTTTGCCTTGATCACATAGGGTTGCGTCCAAATCCAAGTGTGGCCATCATGATCACCATGTCCATCTTGCCACCAACCTTGGAATGTACTAATCCTCATATGCTACATACAACTTAGGCATAGGATTAGTACTTAGGCATTATCACTAATTACCAACACCAAACATAGGACTTTCAATCTCCCCCTTGTTGGTAATTGGTGACAAACCTTTCACAAAGATGTTATGATAAAATTTTGATTGAACCCATGTCACATTGTCCAAGTATATTACCATGTGTGAGAGTTATGGACATGTGATCATGAATTCAAATTGATAGCAATGGCTCCCCCTACATGTATGCTATATGTTTGGATTTTAGAAGCATACATGTTAGATAGAAAAGATTAGGAGCATTGACTATCAATAGGTGCTAAGTGTTTAAGATTATTGACCTTTGAAGTGTGATATCATCGGAGTAGCGATAAACACCATCTTAGCACCTTGTGTAGTTAGATTCCACTTGTAAAAGCACAAACATAACTAGAAACCTCGTGAGATCAACATTATAAGCAAGGTTCTAGTACCACTTTGAAAAACATGAAGCAAAAAAAATCTAACTACTTCCTATTTATGCTAGTACCACAATGCATCATTCAAATTATACTAGCAAGTCACCACACAAGCAATGTATCGGAGAAAACGAAATTCATAACTATGCATCATACATATGAGGTGCACATAGAAATGCAACATTCATGTTTAAAAGCTTGCTCCCCCTACTTGTGTGCTTCTTTTATCAATTCTCCCCCTTTAGGATTTAACTTTGTGAACAATATTTTCTCCCCCCACAACATTTTTTGAGTTCTATCTTTGTGAAGAACATTTTCTCCCCCTTTGGCACCAATTGACCACAAGAAGCAAACTTTAGATAGATTATCATTTTGAAATATGGGGTGAGGATCAAGTTTATGATTCAACCTAGATTGCTTGCATAAATAAAATACTTCGGTTTGATCCAAGGGCAAGCTTTTTCACACCTCACTAGAAGGGTTATCATGCACCATATTGAAGCAAATATTTAGACAAGTTTTCTAGATTAAACACTTAGGATCACAAGCTACTTAAACAAGTTATATGCTACCACTAGATCATACAAGTCATGGAAACAATAGTGGCACCATATAGACTTCAAATTCATTTGATTTTCATGAATGAGCCTAGAACATGTAAATTATGACTAGATGCACTAAACAAGTCCTTAGCATAGAATGTATGACATGTCAACCAATTGTACCTTGGGGCTCGAAGGAGAGGCATGTCATATATGGGGTGCATCAACTCATGTTGGAGAAGTCAAGTATGTTCAACTCATTCTTTAGCCTGTGAAATCTCTTCTCATCAAGTGGCTTGGTGAATAGATCGGCTAATTGATCTTCGGTGCCCACACTCTCAATAGCAATGTCACCCTTTTGTTGATGATCTCTAATAAAGTGATGGCAAACATCAATATGCTTTGTTCTTTGATGTTGAACCGGATTGTTGGTTAGCTTCACGGCACTTTCATTGTCACATAGCAATGGCACATTCTTAAAATTGATTCCAAAATCTTTCAATGTTGCCTTCATCCACAAGATTTGTGCACAACAACTACCCGCGGCGATGTATTCGGCCTCGGCGGTAGATAGTGCAATACTATTTTGCTTCTTGGATGACCATGAGACAAGTGATCTTCCCAATAATTGACAAGTCCCGGAAGTGCTCTTTCTCTCCACTTTGTCACCGGCATAGTCGGAATCCGAATATCCAACTAGGTCAAAGCTTGCACCTTTGGGATACCACAATCCAACATCTTGTGTATGCTTTAAATACCTCAAAATTCTCTTTGTTGCCTTCAAATGACTTTCTTTTGGTGAGGCTTGAAATCTTGCACACATGCATACACTAAACATCACATCGGGCCTTGATACCGTCACATAGAGTAGGCTACCAATCATTGATCTATATAGCTTTTGATCCACCATGTTGCCAATCTTGTCACTATCCAAACTTCCACTAGTGCCCATTGGGGTTGTAATGCTCTTTGCATCTTCCATGCCAAACTTCTTGAGCATATCTTTGATGTACTTGGTTTGACTCACAAATGTACCTTCTTTCATTTGTTTGATTTGAAGTCCAAGAAAGAAACTAAGTTCACCAATCATTGACATTTCAAATTCCTTGGCTATTATTTTTCCAAACTCGTCACAATAATCTTGATTGGTTGAACCAAATATGATATCATCAACATATATTTGCAACACAAACAAGTCTTTCCCAATCTTCTTGGTGAATAGAGTAGTATCCACTTTGCCCATGATAAATCCTTTGGATAGCAAGAAGTTCCTTAATCTTTCATACCATGCTCTAGGTGCTTGCTTTAATCCATACAAAGCTTTTCTCAATTTGTAGACATGATTGGGTTTCTTGTCATCTTCAAAACCAGGAGGTTGTTCCACATACACCTCTTCTTGAATGTACCCATTGAGAAATGCACTCTTCACATCTATTTGATATAACTTGATATTGTGAGCACAAGCATAGGCAAGTAAGATCCTAATTGCTTCCAATCTTGCAACCGGGGCATAAGTTTCACCAAAGTCAAGACCCTCTATTTATGTGTAACCTTGAGCCACTAGTCTTGCTTTGTTCCTTACTACTATCCCATCTTGATCTTGCTTGTTGCGAAAGACCCATCTTGTTCCAATAACATTGTGATCCTTAGGCCTTTCAACTAGTTCCCATACTTCATTTCTCTTGAAGTTGTTGAGCTCTTCATGCATTGCATTTACCCAATCCGGATCTCTCAATGTTCTATCAATGTCCTTGGGTTCTTCCATTGACACAAAAGAAGAGTGACCACAAAATGATGTCAATCTTGATCTAGTTTGAACTCCTCTTTGTATGTCACCAATGATGGAATCCAATGGATGGTCTCTTGCAATGTTAGTTGGTTGAAGCACTTGGACTTGATTGCTTGGATGTTGATGTTGATCATGAGTTGGAGATGATGAACTAGCCACTTGTTGATCTTGTTGCACTTGAGATGATGTACTAGCTTGATTTTGCATTAGAGAACCACTAGCTTGAGTGATTGGGCTTTGGAGCACTTGATCTTTGTTGTCATCTACATCAATCACTTGCTTTGGCCTAATATCACCAATATCCATTTCTTTCATAGCATTACTCAATTGAGTTCCTCTCACATCATCTAAGTTATCTTCTTCATCTTGAGAACCATTTGTTTCATCAAATTCAACATCATGCACTTCTTCAAGTAAACCACTAGCCAAATTCCAAACTCTATAAGCTTTGCTAGTAGTTGAGTAACCAAGTAGGAAGCCTTCATCACATTTCTTCTCAAACTTGCTCAATCTAGTGCCCTTCTTCAAGATGTAGCATTTGCAACTAAATACCCGAAAGTATGCAATGTTGGGCTTTCTTCCATTTAAGATCTCATATGGTGTCTTCTCTAGGAACTTGTGGCAATAGAGGCGGTTGCTATAGAAGCATGCCGTGTTGATTGCTTCGGCCCAAAATGAATGACTCACATTATACTCATTCAACATTGATCTTGCCATATCAATTAAGGTTCCATTCTTCCTTTCAACTAGGCCATTTGATTGAGGTGTATACTTGGCCGAGAATTGATGCTTGATTCCAAGCTCATCACATAGCTCATAAATTCTTGTATTTCTAAACTCACTTCCATTGTCACTTCTTACTTTCTTGATTGTGGTCTCAAACTCATTTTGCACTCTCTTGATGAACTTCTTGAATATGTCAAATACATCACTTTTGTCCACAAGAAAGAATACCCATGTGTATCTAGTGAAATCATCCACAATCATAAAACCATACTTGTTGCCACCAATGCTTGTGTATGTAGTTGGTCCAAATAGATCCATGTGCAACAACTCAAATGCCTTGGAAGTACTCATAATGCTCTTCAATGGATGAGTGTTGCCTACTTGCTTTCTGGCTTGACATGCACTACATAGCTTATCCTTCTTAAATGTGACATCCTTCAAGCCTCTAACTAAGTCATGCTTCACTAACTTATTCAATTGCTTCATGCCAACATGACCAAGTCTTCTATGCCATAACCAACCCATACTTGATTTGGTGAGCAAGCATGTTGAAAGTTGAGTGTCACTAGCATTGAAATCAATCAAGTATAGATTCTCATATCTAAAGCCTTTGAAGATCAAGTTAGAGCCATCAACACTAACTATCTCCACATCATCAACACCAAATATGCACTTGAAACCGATATCACATAATTGAGCAACCGAGAGAAGATTGAAGTTTAACTTTTTAACTAAGAGCACATTGAAAATGCTATGATCATTAGAGATTGCAATCCTTCCAAGAGCCTTTACATCACCCTTGCTATTGTCACCAAATATGATGCTATCAATGCCACTATCATTTGATTTGAGAGAGTTGAACTTTCTTGAATCACTGGTCATATGTTGAGAGCACCCACTATCAAGCACCCAATGCCTTTCTCCGGCCTTGTAATTTACCTACAAAACAATTTAATATTTCTTAGGTACCCATACTTGTTTGGGTCCTTGTAGGTTAGTCACTAAGCTCTTTGGTACCTAAATAGCCTTCTTCTTTGGGCCCACAATTGGTGTATCAACAAACCTAGCATGCACACCTTTCTCACCCTTGGTAAGCACATAACAAGAATCAAAAGGAATGTAAGGTACATTAGCATTTTTCTTATTCTTGTTCATTTTGTTGCAATTAATCTCTAGATGCCCAACTTGCTTGCATCTATTGCAATAACGACCATTGCCCTTCACAAAGCAAGGCTTTGGAGTAGCAAAGGCCGCCTTGCCCTTCTTGGGAGTATAGCCCAAACCCTCTTTGTTAAGAGAGAACCTTTGGCTACCCAAGCATTTTAGCAAGCGGGCATCCCCACCATAGGCGTTGCCTAATGCACGGGTGAGATCATCCACCTCTCTCTTGAGAGTCTCAACCACAAGTGATGAATCACTAGTAGTAGAGGTAGAGTTGGTTGTGGTGGATGATGATGAGCTACATGAAGCATTAGTAGGACTAACAAATAAAGAATCATCAATAATATCACATGTTAGTCCAATATCACAAGTGACAATCACTTGCTCTTCCTTAACTTCCTTCATAAGCTTCCCCAACTTGAGGTCCTTTTCTTTGATGAGCTCAAGTAGAGTGGAGTGGGCTTCCTTAAGCCTAGTGTGAGCAATTTCAAGATCCTCGTGGTCTTCCTTTAGACACTCACGAGAGGCCTCTAGCTCATCAAAGGATTTCCTAAGAGCTTTGAGCTCTTGTTCAATTCCTTTGCACTCCTTACTCTTTTTGAGAGCAACAAGCTCTTCCATCAAGGCATCATTTTCATTGCTCTTGGCAATGAGCTCTTGTTCCAAGATTTTGTATTTCTTGGTTGCCCTCTTGTAGCCCTTGCTCATTTGATCTATTATGCCCAATAGATCATCCTTGGAGTAGTCCTCATCCTCCTCATCATCACTCCTACAACCATCACTAGTACAAGAATCATCATCACTATCATTATATTTTATCTTGGTAGGCTTGGCCATAAGGCATGTCGATGTAGTGTCGAAGATGGATGGCTTGTTGGAGAGGACGATGTTTGCAATGGCTCGCCGAGTGGTCTTCTCATCATCACTAGAGCTATCATCATCACTATCAGAGTTATCACTATCCCAAGTGACCACATAGCCACCACCCTTCTTCTTCTTGTTGAATGTGAAGCTCTTCTTTGCTTTCTTCTCCTTCTTGTTCTTCTTCAACTTTAACTCCCCATCATGATATCTTTTGTCTTCATAGGGGCACTTTGCCACTACATGATCGGGGCTATTGTAATTGTAGCAAAGCACCTCCTTTGCCTTCATAAAGTCCCTTCTTTTTCTTGCACCATAGCCTCTCTTCTTCATGAACCGACCCATCTTTTGCACTAGAAGGGCCATGATCTCTTCATCAAATGGATCATCATCATCATCAACCTTGCTCTTGCCCTTGGAAGAAGAAGCCTTGAATGTGGTGGGCTTCTCTTGCTTGACCTTGATCTCCTTCTTCTCATCTTCATCTTCATCATCATCATATTAAGCATCGGTCATGACATCTCCAAGCACTTGGTTTGGAGTCACCTTGTCCAAACCATCTCTTTGGATCATCTTCCTCAAGATAGCAAACTTCTTAGGTAAGTTCATCAATAACTTATGTGAGAAGTCCTTGTCCTTGACATCTTCTCCTAGGCTCTTGAGATCATTGACAATAACTTGTAGCCTATAGAACATCTCCGGTATAGACTCATCATCCTTCATCTTGAAGCTTGCAAACTTATCCTTGAGCATATAGAGCTTGGCACTCTTTACCGTTGAAGTGCCTTCATATGTTTCCTCTAATCTTGTCCACACTTCACTTGCCATCTCAAGATCCTTGATTTGCTCAAAGACCTTTGCATCAATCCCATTGTAGAGAGTATTGAGAGCCATAGTGTTGCATTGGTTGTTGATGCAATAATTGTTGGTGAGGTTGTCGGGATCAATGATAGCATAATCATGGTGTGTCATCTTCCAAACATTCTCATGAATAGAGCCAAGATATTGCTTCATCTTTCTTTTCCAATGATCAAAAGATGTGACACCATCAAAGAATGGAGGCTTGCCCCCGACATGGTTGAACACAACTTGAGCCATCTTACACCGAGGTTGTTAAGCCTTGAAAACGGTGACCACGGCTCTGATACCACTTGAAAGGTCTTGATGGCTAGAGGGGGGGTGAATAGCCTATTAAAATTTTCTACAAATACAAGCTAAACAAGTTTATCAATAAAACAAATAGCGAGATGCGAGTTTTGCTTAGCCTACGGGGTGTTTGCAAGCCACCTAACCAATTCACAATTCTAGTAATTGCACTCAACCGCATAAGACAAACCGAGAAGGTAACTACACCTACAACTAGCAAGCTACACAAAAGAAGCTACTAAAGCAAAGCAAACTAGCTAGCAAGGATAACTAAGAAAGTAATGCGGAGTTGAGTTAGGAGAGTTTCACCGAGGGGCGAAGTATTGAGCCAACCAATATGATCAACAATGAATACCAAGATAACCGAACACCGGGATCAATCAATCACAATATGAAAGTGATGACACAAAGATTTATCCCGAGGTTCATGTAACAGAACCGACCAAATTATAAGAGCACAAGTACAAAAACAAGCACCGAAGCGCTCAAATTTTCGAACTTGAGCCCATATAATCCCGGTAGTCAATCGAAACCACGAAGGATTTCAAACCAACTTGCTTACAACCAAGATCGCATCATTCAATATACAACATCATACGTTACAATTCACAAGTAGTCCAAAATAAGTTTACACACACGGAGTCACAATTATTACAAACCAAGTTTATAAAGTAGCGGAAGCATACACACACCTGTTGTTTAACTACTGCCAGTCTTGTTGATCAACAACCCACAAAAGCATCAGGAAAATACATAAAAGATGATCACGCCCTAGTGATCTAGTCTTCGTCACCCGCAGGGTGGAGACAATTTTTGCAGAAGCCTTGGTAGAGCATATCATCTGCAACAGGAGGGAATAAACCCTGAGTACTGGAATGTACTCAGCTAGACTTACCCGTCAAGAACCAGAAATAAGATGACACCAAGGATTATGCAAGGCTTACACAAGAGGCTAGCTGACATCACATTTTGCATAAAGGCATAAGTAATTGAAACTCTTATAACTCGTACTAGCAGTTCTTTTTAGCATTTACCTGTCATCTATCTTAGCACCTGTACTAAGCATGCACTTGATTATAATCAAACAATTATCATCATTATATCCAGAGCAGGTATAACATTGTGGCAACATTGTATCATTCACTTAACCATCTGTTCATTTAATGAGATCTACGTTGCCGCTGCTCAAGTCAAGTGCTCACTAACCGGGAGCGACGGCGATTCGAATCTAATTCCTATCTAGCTGGAGGGGTATTTCTAACACTCACCGTGCAGACCCCTGTCAGGGTCGCACAGGCCACCTTGTCATATCATTCAGGAATCGCGGGTCCGAATGATGTCGCGACCCCAAGGGCGACACTCTGCCAGGTGATAGGGACTCTAACCCCCCCTTGGTCTCATGCCAATGTCCCCAAGCACATCCTTTCTCTCCTCCAAGAAGCAACCTACCATTCGATTCCCGGCCTGAATCACATTACTCGGCTTCGCGGTCGGAACGACTTATCCGGCCAACTAAGTGTTAGACTGCGTTCAACATGACTCAAGGACGTACAGCGAATCGGTCCTTAAACGACTCAGACGGGCATAGCTCCACACCCAAGACGTGAAGTGTCTTGCGGCTATACTATCGAACTCCCACCCGGTCTCAATTTCATTTTAAAGCATGGTTCCATCCACGATAGCCATAAAGCCACTCGTGACTCTTTCCTACATCTCACGGATGACCGGAAATCACCCGACTTCTACCGTACTAAGCAGGGCTAAGCATTGATACGTGCCTAAACCTAAATTAGGATTTAAGTACGATATCTGGGCAAGGACAGGTATAATGCAACAATTTTTTTTCATACAACTCCTACAACTTAATGCATTAAACAATTAAAAGTACTCAAGATAAATTTATAAAATGATGGGTTCAGCATGCACCGGGGCTTGCCTTTTAGAAAGGTCGAGGACCGGTGGTCAGGACACTCGGGTAGATCTTCGGCAAGAGCTTCGTCACCGGTTGGTTCCTCTAGCTGCTCCGGCTGGTCCTGGACTTTCTCCGGAAACTCTTGCTCGAATTCGAGGAGCGTTACCCCCTCCGGTACACCTATTGCATGAATGCACAATAAATATTATGGATGCATAAAGGTGCAACATGCTCGGAATGAAATGCATTTCAGAAATAAAAAAAAATACTCTAATCAAGTCACTTTATCAGTACGTGCAAATCTCTTCTCCGGTGGAGAAGTACTTACCTAAGCTACTCAACCTAAGATACAGCGGTTCTTCTTCGGTTAAGGCCCTAACACCTAACAACACAAGAGTAATATTACTTAGGTTACCACAGTAAGACATTCTGGACAGCAGCTCAAAGATTCTAACATAATTGAAGATTCCTAACTCAAAAAGATATGATCTAAGACAATCTGAAAAGCTTAAGAAATGCACTACAATTCATTTTCAGACCTCCACCCATAATTCCTAAGTTTTCCATGTCGGATTTCCCAAGTTCAGAATCTATCCTCTCTAAACAGAGAGTAGCCAATTCTGGACTGTCACATTAAACAGCAATAACCCCCAAACTATTAAGCCAAATGCTCCCAAATTTTGACACAAGCTAGTTTATCAACTTTACTACAACTTTGGTATTCACAAGATTTCCAGCAAACACCTTTATCAAAGGTCAAACCCAAAAATACTACCAGCTGTCCAGAAAACCTAGAATTGCAAAGATTAAATATTTATTTATGTGGCAAACCTCCCATAAGACCAAACTAATGTTACCACAAGTTCACATAGGTCACAAAAACAACAGAAAGTAAGGTTTGCCTACCTAAAATATTTATTTATACTCATTTCTTAATTTACTTAAGTAATTAAGTGAAATTTTAAACATATATGTAAACTGCTCCTAAAATTCTACGAAAATTACAGGAGACTCTATGAACCAAAAAGAGACCACTCTAAAAATTTGAACTAAAATTATTTACAGAAACTCACTAAACAAAATTCACAAGCCCAAAAGGCTGATTTTTGTATAATTAACATATCATATTGAAAAGTATCAAACAACAGATTTCATATTTTTCTTAGATACTTTATGGTACCAAGACATTCTCCAAAAATTTCTAAGAACATTGCACATGTAGAAAAATTACAAAATTTCATTCAAGTATTCCCTAAAATGACAAGATAGCATTATAACTTGAAAAGTACTTAAGCACTACTACCCAAAATTTTACCAAAGCTAGAGCAAGTATAAATTAGCCTACCCACCAAATTTCATAATTTTTGGAACACTGAAACTCAAGATATGATTTAAACAAGTTTGCATGCAATCTAAAACATATTTCAAAAAACTATTTAAATCTCCCAAAAACTAAACATCACATAGCAAATTCATATTTTTCTAAAATACTACACACCATGTAGATCCTAACAAAATTTATCTCATAATTTTTGAGCAAGTAAAACCCTAGATCTATATTTACTAAACCTTATCTAAAATATGTGACAAAAATAAAAAGGAAAACAGAAACTAAAATCAAAACCCCACTAAAGGGCCGGCCAGGAAAACCGACGTGGCCCACTTCGCGTGGCGCGGCCCGCTCCCGCGCGTGGCCTACTACGGCTCCTGCCCGTGCACGCGCGACTGACCAGGTGGCCCCACCGGTCAGAGAGAGAGAGGCGGAGGGGAGGGACTGTGGTCGCCGGAGCTCGCCGTCGGTGAGCCGGCCGACGAAATTGGATGGACGAGCATGATCACGTCATCGAACTACATCGATTGGTGGCAAGAACGGGGCGGTGGAGCAACGGAAAGGTACTCACCGTCGGACATGGCAGCACGGTGGAGGTGTGCGGCGGTACACCGGCGACGGTGAGCCCCTACCGCCTCAACCAAGCCCGCTCCAAGTTTCCTGGGGTCACTAGAAAGCTAACTAAGGGAAAAGGGAGGGATGAGAAGGGCCGAGCCGCTCTGACCACGGTGGCCTCATACTCCGGCGAGGTCCCGAACGCGTCCGTGGCGGCGGAAGCGAGCAATGTGGCCTCACCTTCGCTCAAACGCTCTCGGAAAGGGGTGGAGGTGGTAGAGGGAGATGCTGCGGGGTCACTGGCGGGAGGAATTGAGCCGAGACTCAACGACGATGGCGCACGAGCGCGGGGAAGCAGCACGGCGGCAATGGCACCTCGGTGCTCCGCCCTGGCTTGGAGAGGGCGAGAGGGAAGCAGAGGCGCGAGTGAGGGACAGGGTCTGGCTTCGCGGCGTCCTTGAAGGCCCTGTGGTCTGACTGGTGGGACCACGGCCGGCGCATGGCCGCCACCGAGCCCCCACGCATCGCCGCTGTCTTATCTCCGGTCGGCCACGACAGACAAACGAGGCCGGGTTTAACTAAATGAAGGCCGTCATTAGATGATTGACAGCGCGATTTCAACGAAGAATATCTCCTAAACCAGCTTGAGTTAGTCAAAGATGATTACACCAATTTTGTAGAGCTACATGAGGGCTATAACTTTGTCAATTGGCTCCAGGGCTGGTTCGGCTTAGTTATTGAGATATAGCGTCCTAAAGTGAGGCACCCGAAAACTGAAACTGAGTTTCAGTGAGTCACACCGACTGAAACCCATTTTTCCAGGCACCATATCTCCTAAACCATTTAGAACTAGGTGATGGTGATGTTGACAAAGTTGTAGAGCTAAGTGAGTACTACAAAAGTGTCAATATGAGTTGGGGCTGGTTTGGTCTGGTTTGCAAACTACAAGCTTCCAAAGCAGGCCACAGTAAAACTGGAGGGACACTTTTGAGACTTAGAAAAATTCTAAGTGTTGAGACAGCCCCTCTAGCTGACTTGTGGGCCATTTTTGAGCATGTTCTAGCCAGTTTCATGAGATGGTCATATTGAGACTTTTGTTCCCCATAAAATTCCCTACAACTTTGCTTAAGGGTGCTCCTCCATGCAAGGTCTCTAAGCTAGACTTTTTAAATGGTCAAACTAGAGCATCCTAGGGCTAAATGCTGGTCAACTACACCTTGGAGGGCATTTTGGTGATTTTGGTCAACATGAACCTTGCTCCATTAGTGACCCTAAGTATAGCTAAGGTGTTGTGAGATATAATTGGCTACTCTACCCTTTAGTTACACCAACTCCCTAGTGTCACATGATGTGAGCCAAACAAAATTCTAAAAACAACCACATTTGTTGCAACCACATAAAATAACATGAATGATGCATGCTTATGCTTATGCAAATGGAATGCAATTAAGGAGCTAAACACCTGAGGTGTTACAGTTCACGTGCTTGCCAGCACGCTAGTCCCTGTTGTGTCCCTCTTCACCACGTGGTTCGGTGGCTAATCGGTCTCACACCGAGCCTCTCAAAAGGCACCACAAGAACCTACCAAATGGCAAAAGGTTGCAATAACATGAGCAATATACTAATGTTGCCTTTGGCGCTTCGCCGAGGTAGGCACAAACCCCTCACAATCACCAGAGGTGGCCAAGAACAATCACCAACTCTTGCCAACGCCTCCAAGCTGCTCCAAGTCGTCTAGGTGGCGGCAACCACCAAGAGAAACAAGAATCCCACAGCAAATCAACCACCAAGTGCCAACTAGATGCTATCTCACAATGCAAATGCACTTGGATCACTCAATCTCACTTCGAATATGCAAAGAAGCAAGAGAGATGAGTGGGAGGGGAGTTGCTTAGCTCAAAGTGCTCACAAGTATGTCAAATGTTCGAGAGAGAGAGAGCCTTAAGCCGGCCAACGAGTATTTATAGACGTACCCCTTCGAATAGAGCCGTTAGAAACTTAAACAGCCGAAATCACGGTGACCGGACGCGCTGGTCCAACTGACCGGACGCGCCGGTCGCCCAACGGCTAACTCGCGAAGTACTGACCGGACGCGCTGGTCTAAACGACCGGACGCGCCGGTCACCCAACGGCTAACTACGAAGCAACGACCGGACGTGCTCATCGCACAGACCGGACGCGCTGGAAACGACCGGACGCGCTGGTCCCGAGAATGACCGGACGCGCTGGTCGCCTGAGCAGCGCTCAGCGAAACAACGGCCGGACGCGCTGAAGGAACATGACCGGACGCGATAGTGCCAGCGTCCGGTTATAGTCCAGTAAGCTCCCTGAACGACCGGACGCGTCCGATCATCAGTGACCGGACACGCCTCGTGTCCGATCATCGAACTGAAAAACGCGCAGACACTGAACACTGACCGGACGCGTCCGGTCATGCAAGGACCGCGTCCGGTTCAGCGTCCGGTCACCTCTGTGACCTCCGTTCGCCTCCGTTTCTTCTGGCGTAGTGGAAAATAATCGTTTCAACTTCTCGAAAACGCCTGAATCCCGCCTCGCAAGCTCGGCGGGAGGGAGAGAGGAACCCAAACCCTCTCTACCGCTCAAACCCCACCGCCATTGCAAATGTGCTAACACCACCAAGTTATCTCGTCATGTGTGAGTGTGTTAGCATTTTCACAATCATTTTTCGAGGTGATATTAGTTCTATCCAAATGCATATGATCATGAAATGCACATCTAGAGGCACTTAGGAGTTCAATAGCCGCGTCATTCCCCTCTTTATAGTACGGCTATCTATCCTATAATGTAACCACACCCACTAGGTGTCTTGGTTACTAAAACACAACCCTTAAGCATATACCTTTGCCTTGATCACATAGGGTTGCGTCCAAATCCAAGTGTGGCCATCATGATCACCATGTCCATCTTGCCACCAACCTTGGAATGTACTAATCCTCATATGCTACATACAACTTAGGCATAGGATTAGTACTTAGGCATTGTCACTAATTACCAACACCAAACATAGGACTTTCAATAGCCTATAAAAAATCCTACACAAGCCACTAAGCAAACTTGTTAAAATAACAAACGGCGTAAAGCGAGTTTTGCTTAGCCTATTGTGTGATGCAAGCCTCCTATCCACAAGTCTAGTAGATTATGATCTCTAGTTCACACAAAGGCTAAGTCACTAAACTTATACTAGAGAGCAAGCTAACAACTACTAGCAAAGGCTAACACTAGAGCTACACAGGATAACTAGTAAATGTAAATGCGAGAGAGGAATGTGAATCTTATACCGACAGTGAAGTGAAGATGTTGCCAATCACCAAGATGATATACAATCAATCAATATTGACAACACCACAATATGAAGACCAATCACCGAGAGACAAGAAACACAATATTTTTGTTCACCCGGTGTTCACTTGTGCACCGACAAGCTACGTCACCGGTTGTGTCGACCAACACTTAGATGGTTCCTCGGTGTGACCCTCAAGTCACTTGCCCCTCAAGGCACGCCCCGCAAGGCACCGCAAGAGTCCACTCTTAAGTGAGGTAACTCAATGACACGCGCAATCCACTAGAGTTGCTTTTGGCGCTCCGCCGAGGAAAGCATAAGAACCTCTTACAATCAACCGGAGGTGGCCAAGAACAATCTCCTTCTCTTGCCAACGCCTCCAACAATCTCCAAGCCGGCTAGGAGCGATACTCTCCAAGAGTAACAAGAAGTCCACCGGCTATACCACCCACAAGTGCCACTAGATGCCCTCAAGCTATGCAATGCACTTTTGGATCACTCAATCTCACTTTTGATTTGCAATCAATCAAGAGAGATGAGCAGGAGGGAGAAGCTCTAGCTCAAAGGATGCACAAGAGTGTTAGAAATCACGAGAGACCTCCCCAACGGCCGGCCAACAAGTATTTATAAGCATCCCAAATGAATAGAGCCGTTGTACCCCTTCACTGGGTCCTTTTCGGGACGACCGGACGCGCTCAACTGCGTTCGATCCTCCAATAGTCACTGAGCCAACGGTCAAATGCAATGACCGGACGCGCCGCTCAACCGACCGGACACGCCGATCGCACAGTACCGCGAGCCCGCGAAGCATCGACCGGACGCGCTCCAAACAACGACCGAACGCGACAGTGCCAGCGTCCGGTTGGAGTCCAGTAAGCTCCCTCAACGACCGGACGCGTCTGATCGTGTGTGACCGGACGCGCCGCGCGTCCGATCGACCTTGCGAACTGTAGTTCCCTCTGGGCACCTGACTGGACGCGTCGGTCCCGCGAGTGACCGAACACGCCGGTTGCAAACCCAAACAACCGCGCGCCTGACTGCTGCGATGAACTGACTGGACGTGTCCGGTCAACCCAAGACCGTGTCTGGTGCAGCGTCCGGTCACCTCTATGACCTCTGTTCGCCTCCATTTCTTTTCTGACTTTCGGCATAGTGGAAAATAGGTATTTCAAGTCCTCAAAAACGCCTGAGACTTCATCGCCTTCGTAAATGTGCCAACACCAACAAGTGATCACCACCTTGTGCACGTGTGTTAGCATTTTCATAATCATTTTCAAAGGTTTTCCAGTTAGCTCACTAGGCCCTACATGCAATGCACTTCATGAATTCACCTAGTGGCACCCGTGTGTCGAATAACCGATAAGACTTCCCCTCTTAATAGTTCGGCTATCGATCCTAAACCACTCACACCCTCTATGGTGTCTTGAGTGCAAAACAAAATGGCCCTATGGTTATACCTTTGCCTTGAGCCCATTTTGTTTTTCCAAAAGATATGATCCACTTCATATCATCACATGACCGTCTCGATCCATCGACCTTGACTTCACTTGCTCTTCACCGTTGCATCGGTCCGTCGGCGCCAAGTCTTGCTCAAGCTTCACTATCACATGGTCCATCGCTTCGAAGCCTCGACTTGCCCTTCACCTTCACAACCGGTCCATCGAGCCAAGCATCATCTTGGTCTTCATCATCTTGGTCACATGAGTCAATGTCATATCTCATATTCAATGACCACCTTTATCTAAATCATCCCTTAGATACAAAGGTTAGTCCTAGGTTTCATCAATTAGTTAAAACCAAACTAGGGACTTTCAATCTCCCCCTTTTTGGTAATTGATGACAACCCTCACAAAGATGATTTTGATAATAAAAGTTTTGAACTTGTCATACTTGTCCAATCATTTTGCTCATAAGTAAAGTTTGGACAATTATCACAAGCTCGGTTTTGGTAGCATTAGCTCTCCCTATATATGTGCATAGAGTTTGGATTGAAAGCTTTGCACATATGCATTGATAGAAGTGTTGAGAGAGTAATTCTACCAAAATGATGCTAAGGTGTAAAAAATGAACCTTTGAAGCGTGATACGAATCGGAGTTGCCTTTTACATCATCCTTAGCATCATGAAGTAACTAGACATCCATCATAACTCAAGAACCCCGTGAGATCAACATTATATGTAAAGGTTCTTGGACCACTTGTAAAGCTTTAAGCAAGTCTATATACCACATGTAAACTATTCCTATGCATGCTAGTAGATCATTTCATCATTCAAGTTCTATACTAGTATTGCACCACACAAGCATGTATATTGAATTTAAATACATGTGCAATGAGCAAGTCATATGAGAATGCACAAACAAATGCAACAACTTTGTTTATGAGCTTGCTCCCCCTACTTGTGTGCATCAAACTTTTATTTACCCCTTTATCATGTTGAATCATCTTTTTCTCTCCCTCTTTGTCAACAACTTACCTAAAAATAGGATCAAATTGTGGAGAGAAAAATAATGTTTGATGGAGTAGGTTAGAATTTATCAAATTTGGTTCAACCTAGAACACTTGCCAAAGATATTTAATTCGATTTGAACCAAAGACAAGCTTCTTCACACCTCATAATAAGGGTTATCTTGCCTATGTTGAATTAAACACGTATAGCAAATCTTCTAGATTCAACACTAGGTTTCTCAAACATGTCATATGCCACCACTAGATCAAAATAAGCATAGAAGCAATAGTGGTAACATATATCCATCAAATTCATTTGGTTTATCATGAATGCTCATGCGTACCACTTATTATGTCTACATGCTCTAGCAAGTCCTTAGCATAGGATGAATGACATGTCAATCAACTTTACCTTGCAATGTCGAAGGAGAGGCATGTCAATAAGTGGGTGGGGTGCATTCAACTCATGTTTGAGAAATCAAGAATGTTCAATTCATTCCTTAGCTTATAAAACCTCTTTTCATCAAGTGGCTTGGTTAGAATATCGGCAAGTTGATCATCGGTGCCAATACTTTCAATGGCAATATCTCCTTTTTGTTGATGATCTCTAATGAAATGATGCCTTATGTCAATATGCTTTGTTCTTCCATATTGAACCGGGTTTTGTGTCATCTTGATTGCACTTTCATTATCACATAGCAATGGCACATTCTTGAAGTTGAAGCCATAATCCTTCAAAGTTGATTTCATCTATAGCAATTGTGCACAACAACTCCCCGCACTCACATATTCGGCTTCGGCGGTAGAGATTGCCACACTATTTTGTTTCTTTGAGGACCATGACACAAGTGATCTTCCAAGTAATTGACATGTGCCACTTGTGCTCTTTCTATTGATCTTGCAACCCCCATAGTCGGAGTCCGAATATCTAATCAATTCAAACTTTGACCCCTTGGGATACCATAGTCCAACATCTCTTGTTTGCTTTAAGTACCTCAATATTCTCTTTGCGACCATGAGATGACTCTCTCTAGGTGAGGCTTGATATCTAGCACACATACAAACACTAAACATGACATCCAGCCTTGATGCGGTGACATAGAGTAGACTTCCAATCAAAGACCGATATTCCTTTTGATTCACCATTTTGCCATCAAAATCACTATCCAAATTGCCATTTGTACTCATTGGAGTTGAAATTGGTTTTGCATCTTGCATTCCAAACTTCTTCAACATGTTCCTTATGTATTTACCTTGACTCATAAATGTCCCATTCTTCAATTGCTTGACTTGGAGACCAAGGAAGTAGCTAAGTTCACCAATCATAGACATTTCAAACTCTTTGACCATCATAGCACCAAATTCTTCACAATAAGCTTGATCGGTTGATCCAAAGATGATGTCATCAATATATATTTGCACTATGAATAGATCATTCCTAATCTTCTGGGTGAATAGAGTTGTATCAACCTTGCCTATCTTGAATCCCTTAGAGAGAAGGAAATCCCTTAGCCTCTCATACCATGCTCTAGGTGCTTGCTTTAAGCCATATAAAGCCTTCTTCAACTTGTATACATGGTTGAGTTTCTTGTCATCTTCAAATCCGGGAGGTTGCTCAACAAAGACTAACTCATTGATGATTCCATTGAGACATGCACTTTTGACATCCATTTAATATAGTTTGATGTTGTGTGCACAAGCATAAGCCAATAGAATCCTTATTGCCTCTAATCTTACCACGGGAGCATGTCTCATCATAGTCAAAACCTTCTACTTGAGTGTAACCTTGAGCAACTAGTTTTGCTTTGTTTCTCACCACAATGCTATCTTGATCTTGCTTGTTTTTGAACACCCACTTGGTTCCAATCACATTGTAGTCATTTAGCCTTTCTACCAATTCCCAAACATTATTTCTTGTGAAATTGTTAAGTTCTTCTTGCATAGCCATGATCTAATCAGCATCCCTTAAAGCTTCTTCTATTTTCTTTGGTTCTGTGGTTGACACAAATGATGCATACTCACAAAACATGTCCAATCTTGATCTTATTTGCACACCACTTCTAATATCACCAATAACACTATCAATGGGGTGATTTCTTGCAATATGTTGTGGTTAGAGTACTTGCACTTGATTGCTTGAGCTTGGTTGATCACTTGATGTATCTTGATGAGATGAACTAGCACCATGATCTTGCACTTGAGAGTCACTAGCTAGCTTGAATGGAGAATTGAGCACTTGATCTTTATCATCATCTTGAATATCAATTACTTGCTTTACTCTAATGTATCCAATGTCCATGTTCTTCATTGCTTCCACCAATAGAGTTCCACCAACATCATCTAGATTCTCTTCTTCATCTTGTGACCCATTGGTTTCATCAAATTGCACATCATGAACTTCTTCTAGAATGCCACTTGAGTTGTTCCAAACTCTATAAGCTTTGCTTGTAGTTAAATAACCAAGTAGGAACCCCTCATCACATCTCTTGTCAAACTTTCTCAATCTAGTGCCCTTCTTTAAGATATAACATTTGCAACCAAACATCATAAAGTAAGAAATATTAGGCTTTCTTCCATGAAGTAGCTCATATGGGGTCTTCTCTAGCAATGGATAACAATATAGTCTATTGATGTAGTAGCAAGCGGTATTAATTGCTTCATCCCAAAATGATTGACTCACATTGTACTCATGAAGCATTGATCTAGCCATATCAAGTAATGTTCTATTCTTTCTCTCAACTAGGCCATTTGATTGTGGAGTGTACTTGGCCGGGAATTGATATCCAATGCCATAGTGATCACAAAGTTCTTCAATTCTTGTATTCTTGAACTCACTTCCATTGTCACTTCTCACTTTCTTGATTCTAATCTCAAACTTATTGTGAACTCTAGTGAGAAAGGTCTTGAAGATATCAAACACTTCACTTTTGTCACTAAGAAAGAATACCCATGTGAATCTTGTGAAGTCATCCACTATGACAAAACCATATTTATTACTGTAACACCCCAGGTGTTTATCACCAATTAAGTAGTGGGTTTAAGCTCAAACATGATAGATTAATGGAGATGACAATGTCAAAGTCAAACCTATGGAAATAAGCCCTAACCTAAACTTGGATATTGCACCCTCGCTTACATATAGGCTCAATTAAAAGATATATGCTTGGGTGTTGCTATCAAAGTATCTTCACATGTCTCACCTCAATAACTATCTATATTGATCCCTGGAAAAGTTTCTTGAAGTTTGGAATCAAGAAGTCAAATGAAATGATAAGTCATAGTAGAGTTGGAAATTTTGAAGGAATGAGTCATATCTTGCTTGGATTGTTTTGTTTAGAGAATGAGAACATATGTCATCAACCAAGTCTTGCAACCTTGACCAAACAACTCCAATTGAACCCTACAACAACACTTATGAAAGGCTCATGTGGAACAAGTGACAAGAAGATGCCGCAAATCGGTCCCGAACCTCAAAACTAGGGTTTCTTCCGACACGGTGTTGACCGAAGTGAAACTACTATTTTTGTTCAAGATATGAAGTTTGACCTTTAATGAAAATTGGAGTTTAGTTTGTATGCAACAAACTTTATTTTTGGACCGCGTCCCGATCCCACCCCGAAGTGCTGTCAAGCTGATCACAGTGCAATTTTGACTCCTCCTGTGCAACCCTATGGTGGGAATTAATATCTCGCAAACTAGTGGAATTTGACTGAGCTCCTATAAGCAATGTTGTAGTACTCTCATAGTCCTACGCAGCGGTATAATTTGTTGGTCGAATTGTCATCTGGTTTAAGAGATAGAGGTGAGATTAGAAGAGTGGCAGACTCGTAAATACGTCGCTTTTGGATGGCAGTTTTGGAGGCGCTGAAACTTGGTGGCCGACATCGGAAAGGACCGAGCGCCGTGTGGCCTCCGTGCCCGTGCATGAGCGCCACCTCCCCAGGCTGCTCTGTGTCGAGGGGGAGAAAAAGGGGATCGAGCCCGACCCTTCACTCGCTCCCTTCTCCTCTTTTTCTCGGTCTATTTCTCTCTCGCTCTCTCGTGCCCGAAGCCAAGGCCGAGTCGGGCTGGAGCTCGCTGTTGCCGTCGCCCCTCCTTTGCCCCTCCTCTTCCAACACCAGCCACCCCTCTCCTCCTCCCTCCTACTGCTGCTGTTGGCTGCCATCTACTCCTTCGTCGTCCTGGGCCGCTATCTCACCGGAATCAAGCCGGCCTCCTCCGTCCCCTTCTCGGTTTTCCGTCGCTGTGAGGAAGAAGGACCATCTAGCGAGGCAGAAACTCTTTGTTGTGTTCACTTTGCAAAAGTGCTAGAGACAAAGGATTTACATATAGGGGCTTACATGATTTGTGGAAAGTTTTATGTTCACTCTGCATAATGTTTTTTTTTCTTTTTCGGAATTAGTATTGCATTTAAATGGCTGAACTTTGAAAATACATAGTAAATGATAGAAAAATCGTAAAATAGCAAATGAGGACTTTTTGGAATCCTTGTGAAATTTTCTATGCAGTGCATCTATAATATGGCATGTTTTAGTTTAAAGTTTTAGCTGTAAAAATAGATTTATGCAACTAGGTTTTGAATGCTAGTTGGATCTGTTATTTTTAATAACTGTAAATATATAACTCCAAATGAAGTGAAATTTTTGTGACGTGTTACTCTTGTGATGTATGATGTCTAGTAAAAATTTCAAGATTTTAGGCTTGATAGTTTAGGAGCTATAAAAATAACAAATGCTATATGAATCATGCCTTGATGACAATATATGCATTGTTTGGCTTAGTTAAGTTATGAATCATGCCTTGATGACAATAAATGATTTGTAGTAATTTTCTTAAGCTTTTCAAAAAGCTAAAGAGCACAATTTTTGGTTAAGTATATGTTTAACTATAGTAGTCTAAAGTGTTGTAGCTGTTTCTGTCCAAACCCAGACAGGGTTGCCTTGTTTATAATGTGTGACCTAGTTAGTAGCACAATTAGCTCTAGATGTTTATAACAAAATTGTTTGAAACTTGTTAATCTTTCTAAAAAGTCTAGAACCATAATTATTGGATTTGTGAAACTCAAGTTATAACGGTTTAAAGTGGCATATCAGATTCTGTCCATATTTTGGATAGAGATGCAATTATTTAATTAATTGACCATGTTAACTGTAGAATCATCTTAAGATGATTACAAGAAAGTTGTAGGTAACTTTATAAGCTTTCCATAAAGTTGAGAATTATGTTTGTTGGAGGTCTAGAACTCCATTTATGCTTCTCTGAAGTTCTATCAGTTTTCTGTCTATAATTGTACCACTGCTGTTGGGCTGCATGTGTGGTGTTACTCGTGCAACTAGTTTCATGGTGTAAATGATGTTTACTGTGATTTTGGTAAATACAAAAGTTGTAGATAATTATATTATCTTTCTTGTGTTAAATTTTCATGATCCCAGGTCTGATAGTTTAAGAGTTGCATGCTTAATAAGTCTACTGTCAGATTTTAATTACCTTCTGTGCAGACTTTAAAGATTGGCATGTTTGGTCATGATAACTTGGGAATCAGGTTGAGATGATTAAAGATGAAATGTAGATAATTTCATAAGCTTTCCAAAATGTCTTCTTGCAAGTCATTTGGATTTGTGTAACTACAGTTATGCTTCTCTAAAGTTGTAATCAGTTTTATGTCCATGTCTAGATAGGTCTGAAACATCTACATGTTTGACCTGTTTAACTTTGTAATTAGCTTTTTATGTAAACATCAATCTTGTAGACAATTTCTATGTATTTTTATAAAGTCTTAGATCATCCTTGTGGGATGTTTGTAGCTTAAGTTATGTTTGAAACAAGTGACTGTTTGCTGCTGTCCAAATCTACTTGTATCTAGAATTGTTTGCTTCTACTTGCTCTTGTTTGTATGATTGCAAATGGTTATCTTGGACACCTAGAGTTAAGGTAGCATGCCTAAAATGTTTTGCTAAATTGTGAAGTACTTGATCATGTATAGCTAGCTGGTTGTATGACATGCTTATGTGTGTATAGTGTAACATATGCTTGTTTAGTATGCTTGTTGCATTCCTTCATGTGTATTCTTTATGTTCATGCATCTGCATCTATGCATCTCATCCTAGGTACGCTAGGTACAGCACGTGGACGTGGAGCGCATGATGTGGAGACAGATGATGGTGTAACGGTGGGCTGTCCAGAAGATGGAAGAACCCCTGAATGCAAGTGCTAGGACCGGAGATGTCACCATGACGGTGCAAGCTAACTAAACTGACTTGTGTCGGATCTCAGGCAAGCCCCGGAGCATTATAGGAGTTGGTTGGAAACTCTTGCTGCATTATATCATTCCTTGTCCAGATATATGAATCCTTGAATCCTACATAGATTAGGATCGAGTAGATGCTTAGCCCTGCTTTAAGCGGTAGAAGTCAGGTGATTTCCTGTCACCTGCAAGATATAGGGATATTCATATATGGTACGGTTGGCTATATGTGCTATCGTAGAATGGAACCATGTGTTAATAAAATGAAATGAGACCGGGCGGGATGACGATAGTGAAGCAACAAGGCATGGAGGTCTTGGGTGTGAATCTATCCCCGTCTGAGTCGTTTAAGGACCGATTCGCTGTACGTCCTTGAGTCATGTTGAACGCAGTCTAACACTTAGTTGGCCGGATAAGCCGTTCCGACCGCGAATCCGAGTAATACAGTTCAGGCCGGGAATCGATTGGTAGGTTGCTTCTTGGAGGAGAGAAAGGATGTGCTTGGGGACATTGGCGTGAGACCAAGGGGGGTTAGAGTCCCTATCACCTGGCAGAGTGTCACCCTTGGGGTCGCGACATCATTCGGACCCGCGGCTCCTGAACTGTAGCAAAGGTGACCTGAGCAGCCCTCGCCAGGCGTGACTTGGTGAGTGTTAGAAATACCCCTCCAGCTGGATAGGAATTCGATTCGAATCGCCGTCGCTCCCGGTTAGTGAGCACTTGACTTGAGCAGCGGCAACGTAGATTCCATTAAATTGAACGGATGGTTAATTGGATCACGATGGAAAGGTTGCCTCAATTTATACCTGCTATGGTTAATATTGTTTGCTCCTAATAAAGTGAGTGCTCTAGTACAGGTTCTAATATAGATGATAGGTTAATGATAATTAACTTGATGCTTAAGCATTAATGATTGATCATCTATATTAAGCTTTTATGCAAAATGTTGTCAAGCTAGCCCCACTTTATATCATCCTTGCATGATCCTTGGTGTCACCTTATTTCTGGTTTCTGACGGGTAAGTCTAGCTGAGTACTTTGTCGTACTCAGGGTTTTATCCCCACTTGTTGCAGGTTATGATGTATCATGGCGACTGCAAGAGTTGGTTGGCTCCTGCCTTAGAGGCGGAGTGTGATCACGGGCATGATCCTTCTTATTTACCTTATCTCTAATGCTTTTGTTGGAAGTCGACCGTGGTACTAGCATGTATTTGAAATAAGGGTGTTGTTAGTTTCAAATTACTTTGCTTCCGCTACTTTTGAACTTAAGTTGTAATAACTATGTTGAACCCCGATGTATATTTAATTACTTATGAAATGGTTGTAACATGTGACTTGTTATGTTGAATCACTACGATCTTGGCTTGTATGTTGGTTGGTTTGAAATCCCTCATGATTTCATTGGACTACCGGAGTTATATGGGCTCAAGTGTGAGAATTTGATCACTTCGGTGATTGTTTTTATACTTGTGCTCTTATAATTTGGACGGTTCTGTTACAGCTGGCATCAGAGCAAGATTCAACATTAAACTTGTCGTATGTGTATTTAAAACAAAGGTTTTGTTTCTAAAACCAGTTTTATCAACTTATAGCTATATATAGGTTTGTGACATCTGAATTCTAAACCTAAGTATGCCAGTGGTCAATTTCCTTATGCCCATATAAGGATTATTAGGTGGCTTATATAAGTACTAACTTGGGGGTTTTCATTTATGCATCTACGCCCAGGCCAAGGTATGTATGTGTGATGACTCTCTCACACTATGCTACCCGGTGTGCTAGATTGGTGGTAGCCTTCATATATGAAATAGCCATATATGTTGCTAGTTTACTTTTATGCAACGTCGCACCTACGCTCAGGTAAGTGTGAGTTGTGAGAGCATGACCGTACAACCTGCGGTCTAGGGGAGAGCTAGTTTTGGTTACTGGATTATGTACATGTTACACACATGTATATATGAAGGTACTTAATTGTGGGTGATCGAATGATTCGGGTAGTTTTGGTGCTACATGTATATATACGAGGGTATATGTACATGGGAGTACTTAGAATTTTACTTTCCTGCTCTCATTGTGTGCTATATTTAGGGAATTGTTGGGCTGCAATGAAACTTTTCTACAGGTATGCTAACCACGAATGCGTAAGTCGAATGTAGCTGTCGACTAGCTATATATCGAGAGAGTGCGTGTTATGCCACCGACATAGAACGTGATTGCCACCTTAGATTGGCAATCTTGTGAGGACGAATAGGGCAACGCATGCATCATCTTAATTGTTGCTTTATGCATAGCTCTGCTCCTCTCACCCTTATTCTATAGCAAGTTACATGTGATTGATGTGACACTATCTTCCGTGTGTGGAGTCAAACAAGAATGTCTTGTTCCATGTTGCTTGAATAGGAAATGCTTGATAAAAGTGTGTGCTTAGCCTTGCTAGAAATAATTGTGGATTCTCATCAATGAATTATATTAGTGCTGGTCTAAGGTAACAAAATTTAGAGCTACTAGAATAATATGTTGGTGTGCTCTCTTGTCAAGTAGAACAAAGACAAGCTTTGTTTTGCTTATTAAACGTTGGCTGCTAGAACAGTTTCTGTTGTAGTGATGCTTTCGTGATCATAATGGTGTTTTCTGTAGTTATAGAGAATACCAAAGTTGTAGCTAACTTACTTATCTATCTTGTCCTAAAATTTTATGACACTAGGCCTTATGTTTTGGGAGTTATAGATTTTAGAAGTTTGTTGTCAGAATCTGCTCATGTTCAGAACAGATCTGAATGTGCAAATACTTTTGCCTAAAAAATGTGTCATTTGCTACTCTATCCGAAAACAAAATGAATCTAGTATACTCTAGTCTAATAATGTATCTAGTAACACTTCCAGCTGAAAAAGAAAGAAAGTAGTATGATACAGATAGTTTTCTGAGATTTTAGGAGAGCATGTATGTATACAAGAATTTTTATTTAGGCATGGAAAACAGTACATATGTGCGAATATTTATGCATACTTCTAGATAAGGAGTATGTGTACATACCATAGAGAAGTTAAGATCTTTCTAGTGGTACATAGCTTTCCAATACGTATAGAAAATAGTCTTAGAAGAGAGTATATATATGTATGTACACTAGATTTTTTTTATTTTTACATGTAAAACTTACATATATCATACGTACACGTACTTGCAATCAAGGAGTATGTGTACACACCATAAAAATTAAAATAAGATCGACTATTCGACTAGTGCTCTGCAGAATTCTAATCCGAAGAAAAGAGTATCGGCTGATACTATCATCTAAAAAACAAGAAAATAGTATGATTACATTGCTGCTGATCTTTTCCTCGTCCACAGATAATGAATTGTTTTTTCTTTGATTTTGAAAACGAGAGCTTATTCCTGATTAGGAAGAAAATAATCAGAGCATATACGGGTAACTAATATACTGTGTTAATTTGATGCAGATCTGATTTTCACCTGGTTCATGTCAGCGGTGCCAGAGTAGATAGCCCAAGGTAGCAAAAAAGAGAGCAGGTTCGCTGTCTCCGGAGGAGATTGTGGCACCAAGTAGATCACGGCAGCTAGATAATGACGCTATTGACTATCCAGAAAGGCCTCAAGATAAAGGGGGCCTATCAGCAACAAGATCAATTTAATAAACCGTCTCTGGATCTGCAAGCTGCAATCAAATTATATTGGAATAAACATACCTGATTCCACGGCTAGAGTACGGGCTTGAAGCGTGGAAAAGAGACGACGCCAGCCGAAGACAGGCGACACCAGATCTAGAGGCTTCCATCGTCGCTGAGAGTATATGTGCATCCATAGATTAAAATGGAGCCTTATTCTCATGACTCAGGGGCAACAACCTGATGATCAACGTTGGTCAATGATGGGCAATCACTCTTGTCTGAAAAAAGAACAAGGAGATAGCTACAATCTGAAAAGTATCAAATGATACTATAATATGAAAAGTATGACATGGTACTATGATGATCAAAAAATGTATCCAAGCATACTCTTAAAATATTCCCCATTGATCAAATAAATTAATACCTAATCTGCCCCCAAAAAATAGTCATTCATCAAACACCTAAACTACGAGAAACCTAAACTACGAGAATGGGTAGGCTAGTAGCTTAGAGCAACTCATAAGCACTTGTCCACTACAAATCAACGATAAACACAACCTCAATCATCAGCAAATTCCTCATCCCAATCTCATTTTCCATATACTCCCATCCATAATAATCAACACAAATATCAATCTCTGGCACCGCATGGGGGAAAGGATGAGAAAAAGAAATAGAAAATAAGAAAGGGTTTCAGGTGGAAAAGTGCAAGAAAGAAAGAAAAGGTGGGATCGTCTAAATTGAATTTGAGAAACTCAAGGATTCCTGATGTAAACACGCTCTACTTAAATTACCATATCATTATTATGCTCCCATGCAACGCATGGCATTTATCTAGTGACATGTAATATAGAGAGAAACCTGAGAGATTTTTGTGTAGTTGCATAAAATTATGTTTGGCACCGCTTGGAACGCATCAATTCAAGTTCACAAGAAAAACTAACATAAAATTGGAGATGATTTTACAAAATTCCAAACGAAGCCTAGCGGTCTCTAGCTGACTGCTAGCTTCACTCACCACCACACGGCCTGCAGCGACAACACGCCCAGCGCAGAAGCTTTTTGGCACCTACTATAGCCAGGTTCATGAGAAACATTTTGAGCAGCTTGCAGGATTTTCCCCCGAATCATATTACACGGACACAAACACTCATACATGCACACATACTTGCCTCATGGCATGAACGCACACATCCTAGCCCTATGAGCACATTCGAAGGATTGAGACTAGAACGATAGATCTCGAGATTGATAAGTCACCAACCAACAACATTGTTAAATTCTTAGTTAAATTCAGAAAAATATGAACACCCACATCAAGTTGAGGATTGAGAGTAATGTTTTTAGTGTAAAAAGTAGATGAAAAAATGTTTTGGAAGGGGATAAAGACGGTGTGAGTTGTGACCCACTATAACCGCTACTCTTTTTGTCATTGCAATCTACCGCTTGATCCGTGTCATTGCAATCTACTCCTTCGCGGGACTTGAGCAAAAGTCAATATGTGCACAAACACACTTACTGGCAGGGAAGGAGCTTAGATGCCAAAGTGGGCCATGGCCCCCTGCTCACCTTGATCTCCATTAAGTAAGCAGTGATTTTAGCATTGTTCATTGATGTTTAGAGCTCAATTACATAGATTAGCCTCCCCTATATGTTCAACCAAGCTCTACCACTGCAAGCTAGCACGGAAAGGCAAGAATTCTTGGGCACTACGAAACACGTCCTTGCCCAGTAAAGCCACCAGGTGAGTTGCCTAGCAAAGCAAGGGATCCAAGTTAGCCCTTAAATCCATGCGACCAACCATGCCTTGCTTTTCGGTTGTTTTTCTTCCTTTATTCAAGGGGACGTCGGACTGGCGAGGGCGGCGATGCCGGAGCACACTGACGGCGAGGCGGAGTAGGGCACTGTGGCGTTCGCGCTTTGAGGACGGCGCGACGAGGACGAGCTAGGCGAGGGTGGTCGGGTCTCACATGACCATGCGGAATTACATGAATGAATGCATAGTGATACAAATAGTTATGTGCGTAGAAAATTAAAATACCATCTTTTGGCTTTTTACCATAGCGTTAGCATGGACATGCTACTAGAAGAATGTAACTGCAAAGAGTGAGTAGTGACCAAACAACACAAGGAAGAGATGGCATAAGATATATCTCCAGAAAAGTTGCAACGGCCATATCATTCACTAGACTAAAATGAGCGAACGTTCACCATAATGGAATTGGACTTCGCGCTACAAGTTGAAGAGGATGTTTGTTTTTTTAGTTGTATAGATAGAAGATGACACCGGAGCGGCGCCAGGTGATTAACGCGAAGGATGCCGAGTGCGCTAAGCATTTGGGGAGGGAGCAAAGAGCGTCAGGTGGATGATGGCGCTGGGGATTTTTTAGTTGTGTGTGTGTGTGTGTGTGTATATATATATATATATATATACCCTACAGCTGGCTACAAAATAACTTATTTTGTAGCCACTTGGAGTTACGATAATTGCTACGCTAATTTATGAGATTATAGTAACTCCTTACTATGTGATTTACTATAACATTATGGTAAATATCCCCATGTGTTATAGTAATTCAACTATCGTAAATATATACTGACATTGTCGTAAATTAGTATATAAAATTATCGTAAATAGAGGTGGCTACAAAATAATTTATTTTGTAGCTAGCTATAGAGTATATATATATAAAACTTTACTACTGCCTGGGCGTGCAGGAAAACCAACATCCGACTGCACACTAAAATTTGGGAAAGGATTAGTTAATGTTGCCAAAAACGGAAGGAAACGGCGGGCGCGGGAAGAATCCCGCGCGGGCTCCGTGCACCGGACGAGCACGTCTCCAAGTTGGGCCCACCGTTGTAAAAATGCAGATCCCAGCATCTTCTTATACTGCAAGCAACTTTTTCACACCGTAACCAACATCTCACGAGATTGGATCTCAACATAACCACTATAACCAATAAAACACCCAGGAAATCACAGATCCTAGGAAAATGACCCAGGTATTCACAAGATCATGACAAAAATCACATACATCCAAGATTGAAGCATTCATATTGAGGCAAAAGTATCAACAGGAACAGGTATTTAAAGTCAGATTAACATGTTCTACGTTTCTTGCCTTCATATCTCCTCCCAAGGTTCTTCCCTTTTCGATTCTTACTACTTTCCTTCCTTCGTACCTTTTTTTGAGCATTCCTACCTTGTGATGGGTATTTTCTACACATTCAAAAAGTCACAGACTAGTAGTTGTCTACATATCTTCTCAGATTGCTAGGAAGTCACAAATTTGCTAGAAATTCACAGATTGCTAGAAAGTCATGGATTGCTAGATATTCACACATTTGCTAGAAATTCACATATTGCTAGGTACATGTCTTCATATCTTCAGATCTGCTGGTGCCTTCTCAGTGTTGTCCAACACGTAGGAAAAAAGAGCATTAGTGCGTATTAGAACTATGATGGTTAAAATGAACAGGCAATGTGCATATTAGAGCTATGATTGTTAAAGTAATTGACAACCATTCTAAATTCAAATGCTAGTGGGTTAATTTTTACTGAACCAGGTTGGCCCATTTCCATTTAGTCCAAAAGGCAATACATAGCTTTTTTTATACAGGATAAAGAGATTCAGAGACAGTATCTAGTTAGTTAACTGCTCAAAAACACACGGCACCTAACTGAAAACTTTCAGAGCTGATATCTAACTAACCCATGAGTCTATACTTGTTCCAACTATCTTTTGAAAACCGGAACCTAAATCATACTGAATATTCCATTCTTCTGCGGTCAGGTATCAGTATATTTAGTGAAACAGCGGCATGTTTCCAGCATAGGAATTTTCAAGTATTCAAGTAGGAAACAGTAGGAATTTTCCAGTGAAATCCCAAATTTCAGGTTCTCAGGTTTTGAATTTACAAATAGCAGCAGGTGGGTTGCTGCCATAATGGAACTATCGAAGTCAAAACATCAGAAACTCTACTTCTCTAATACTATGGCCCCAGCCTGATACTAGCAGATTCAGCCCTCTGCTCTAGCCCAAACAACGGCATGTTTGAAATGCATTGCCATTTGCCTACTGAGAATCTGACTATGTTTTCATTTGCCTATGAAAGTACTAGTAGTTTTGTTAGTAGTTGCCTAGAAATTTGCAGTAAAATGGTTGGAAAATAACATGTAATTGCTTGTTTGAAGTCTGTAGGAAAAAGGGGGATGGATTTGAATTTGAATGAGCTTCCAGCACAGTATGACATCTCAGAAGATGGCGCTGACACACAGAATCCTAGGTTTTGTACACAGGTGTCTAGTACCTATGAAGCGGTCAATAAACTCTTAGATTTGCCAACAATTTCAGAGTTGCAGTGTTCCCTGGAAGACACACAAATAGAGGAAGCCGGTGCTGAGAATGAACCTGTGGCAGCAGAAGTTGAAGCTGCTATAGAGGATGGGGCTGCTAATGTTGACTTGGAGTTCCTAGCGGTGATTTCTTCGCCCGACAAGCCATACGTTGAAAAGATGTTTGATACAAACGAAGAGGCTAGGCTTTGCTACAATGAATATGCTAGAAAGAAGGACTTCTCTATAAGGAATGGAATGTCTAGGAGGTCAGCCAAAATGAAACAACTTGATAAGGTTTTGTTTGTGTGCAACAAGGAGGGCATAGGTAAAAGGGCAAGGCTGTTGATGAAGAGATCACTGAAGTTGGCGACATTGAGCTCGGTACCTCTCAAAGTAGTGATTCTGATGTGGATGAACCAAAAGGCAAAAAAGCAAAGTGCACAGGCATCAAGAGGAAAAGAGAGAAGATGAAGTATACGAGCTGCAGAGCAAGAATGTTGATCAAGTTCAATGGATACAAGTGGTTTGTGAAGCAATTTGTTGCTGATCACAACCATAGCTTAGTGGACAAACCATCGCTTGCTAAGTTCCTAAGGTCACATGCCAGAATACCAAAAGAGGAAGTGCAGTTCCTAACCCTTTTGCATGATTGCAATTTGGAAACTAGTCGCATGATGCAGCTCATGTCTGAGCTTTATGGATCTGCTCATTCCGTGCCTTATCATGAGAAGCACATGAGCAACTTAAGGGCAGGGATAAGGGCTCATGTAGCGAGGAGTGACATGGTTGAAACTCTTTCTTACTTTGATGAGCTGAGAAAGGAAGACGATGATTTCTTTGTCAAAGTTAAGTTGGATGGTGATGACAAGGTGGAGAACATTTTCTGGGTAGATGGTGCAGCAAGGGTTGCATACAAGACTTATAACGATTGCATCTCATTTGACAGCACGTACCTCACCAATATCTACAAGATGCATTTTGCTCCATTCATAGCAATCAATAGGCATGCACAGTCAATTCAAGTGGAATGTGCTTTCTTGAGAAATGAATCTGTAGATTCCTATGTTTGGCTGTTCCAAGCCTTTCTAGAGGCAATGAATGGGTTGGAGCCTCTCAATTTGATCACAGACCAAGACTTGTCAATGGCAGCAGTAATAAGGGCTGTTTTTGTATCTACCCGGCATCGATGCTGCCGTTGGCACATCATTTCAAAGATTGAGTCAAGGCTTGGTGTGTACTTTTCATCAAAAGAAGGCTTGGAGGAGGACTACAATGAAATTGTGAACCATAGTCTAAGTCCAGAAGAGTTTGAAAGTAGGTGGCAAGGTATGATCAAAAAGCATGGAGCTGCTGAAAATGAAATCCTTTGCAACTTGTATCATATTAGGCATCTGTGGGTTCCAGCCTATTTCATGGACATGTTCTATCCATTCCTACAGTTGACCCAGTGAGGCAAGAGCTTCAATGGTGTCCTCAAGAAGTATGTGAATCCACACAATTCCATACTAGATTTTTGTCCACCAGTACAAGAAAATCCAAGATAAGACTGATGTAGCTGAGGATAAGCAAGACTACAGGACAGACCAAAAGTTGCCTCCCCCATGGTCAAGGTATCCTTTGGAGAAGCATGCTATTCAGGTTTACACAAGGAACATATACTATAGGTTCCGCGCTGAACTTCAGATGATAGCACAGTACGTCTGTCTGCAGATCTATCCAAGCGTGTACTGGTTGAGCCCTATTGAAGACTTTGTTGGAGGATATGGCTCTAGGCCATATGAGGTTACTTACAATGAAGAACATGCTGTAATCAACTGTCAGTGTTGTAAATTCTAGAAGGATGGAATTTTTTGCTGCCATGTTCTAAAAGTGTTGACAGACAAGGGGGTCAAAAAAATCCCAGACCCCTACATTCTTTAGAGGTGGACACCGCAGGAGAATGCAACTTCTGTATCTGCGTTGCAAGTCGGTGGTCAAATAGCTACGATGCCAGAGAAGTCTAAGAGAGCAGTCCGCTTTGCAAACCTTGCACATATATTTGCAAAGATTTCTCAGCAAGGTAGTGTGTCAGATGAGTTTTGTGAGATTGCTATCACTCATGGGCGTGCAATAGAGGCGGAATTTGCTGCTATAAGAAAGGCAAGGAAGAACAAGAAGGCACAAGACGAAGGTACAGCAGCACAGCAGGTGCTGCAGCAAGGCTCTGAACAGGTTCAGCAGTAAGGCTGTGCTATTGAGCAGCAGCAACCAACTCCTGGAGCTTCTACATCTTCTATTATCTCTCCACCTCACGAACTACTCCAATGGCATCTTTCACAACAAACTGGTGAAGCCTCTGTGGTCTCAAACGCAACCGTAAGGGCTGCTCCCTATGAGAACACTATAGTCTTAGATCCAGACATTACAAAGGCTAAAGGGCATATGAGGACAAGGAGGAAGAAGTCCGCACTAGAAGTGCATTAAAAAAGGAAGCCAAACAGATGCAGTGCTTGTGGCTCTACAGAGCACAATGCAGCAACGTGCAGGAAAAAGAGAGGTATTGAAGAGAAGTGATGAAGGGGAGAAGTGACGAAGGGGAGTAAGGATTCCAGGACTTAGTTTTTAAGGAATAATTTTTGTAATTTGCAGAGATAGAGCTTAAGTTAATGTAATATGTTCTGTCATGTTCTTAAGTTAATGAAAAATGGTTGCTAAAATTTTTTTATTTGCAAAATAAGGATAAAGATTAAGTGTGCTCAGTATTGGATTGCATTTTTTGTTTTATTTCATAAGTCTGACACATAGCGTTCTCTAAAAATGGTTATCAGGCTATGTAGTGTATATATTTAGACTTTATTTGTTTGTTACCATAAGACACCCACAATGCACATCATAATTGCTTTCTTTTTCATACATAAATACCTCGTGTATCATACTAAATTGCTAGTTTTTTATTCCCACGTACCTGACCCAGCTTTAACTTCTCCCACCATTTTGTTTGATTCTCGGGGTGTGTCACCCACTTGTGTGTCAATATATTTCGTATATTGGGAATATCTTCCGCCTTGAAGTTGTATATGTTACGGTCATCCCAGTGCTGAGCATGCATGAGCATATGAAATCCACAATTATGGCTGCAATAACACAATGTGCAACACTTATTAGATTTAGCCAATGTATAGAATCTACAGTACAAGAACCAGTTTTAATTTTCAACTTACTTATTCGATTATTTTGGCACACCAATGTCCACAGGCTCGTAGTCCTCTATGTCTTTTTTTGAGTTTGGATAGTGTTTCCTCCATAGAGTTTTAATGCCCTCCATGATGGTGTTGCAGCTTGTTCTTAGCCTTTCGTCTCCCAAACTCCTCATCGAGTCCATTACCTCGATTTTTTTTGCCCTTAGGTTTAGAACCAGCAAGTAGTAGTGTCCCGCTGTGTCTGATCCATTGTTTCCCATGGCCTCAGGCACAGGAAACATTACCTATGTTGTTTTTATTCACATCTCGTTAGTAACATAACAAATCTGAATATTCTGAATTTTAGGAAAGCATTCATATGTGAACACACCATCTGACGGTGGTTGAGGTTGTTATCAGCACGCCTGAATACACGATTGACCTGATTCCTATCAAGCTGGCCCGATTGGAGAAATGTCTGCCAAAAAATAAAGAAATACCAAAAGACAATTACAAAATTGGTAATGGGCAGATGTAAAAATATTTTACTGTGAGTGAAGAAATGCTGAAGAAAAAGGGGAAGTCTACAGCTAGCTAAATTATACTACCTAGGTAGTGGTAAACACAAGGACCACTTGTAACATGTACTATATTAAACAAGAATGTATATAGAATCTGACCGCGACTCGTAATGGAAGCACACGCTTGATGGGCATGCCGTGGGTTTTTGCTCTGTAAATTACTTGAATTGCTACCTCTGCAACAGTGTTATGTAGGTAGCCTCCTGGTTTAACTGATGCAGCAAGGTGTTCCAGATAGACAAAGAACTCCTAGAAATTTACTATCATTGTCCTGCAGCCATAGAACAAAAATGATGTCAGATAAAGTTGGTAGGTTGTAATCAATAAAATGCTTAGCTTGAACTGAATAAATGCTAGGATATAATAAATAAACTGCTTAGCCATAACTAAATAAATGCTAGACTGAAACAAAACTGTGGGAGAGGAGAATATTGCATTCGCAAAGAAAATAGTAGCCAAGCAGAACATAGAGCAGCAGAGTAGAAGGTAGTTCCAAATCTGAATCTAAACTTTATTAGTTGGCAAAGGCAGTGGCAAGCATATATGCTAAATATGCCATTGAACCAAAGAATGAATGGCAAGGCAGTGACAAGCACTAACAACAACATATACGCTAAATAAGTGAACTTCTTAAGCTACTAAACTGCCAAGCTACAATTGAAAAATTGCTAAGGCACAATAAGTAAACTGCTTAAGCATAAACACATACTCTGTAGGTTGGCTTCTAGTAGACCTTGCATGTACACACACTGCATCATAGACACCACAAACATCTTTGCTGCACTTGAAATCTAGCTTTGATGTGTAATCAATATATGGCGATCGCAAAATAGCTGGCCTTTTCAGAGCTCGTTTTGGTGGAGGTTGATATGCAGGTGTAACTGATAATTTTCCACTACTAGGCTCCTCAACTAGTGCTTTCCTCTTTCTTGATTCAATCTCTTTGATGGCATCATCTTCTAACTTCTGAAAGTCTTCTGCTAACTCATCAAGTGAGCATGTAGCACCACCAGAACCTCCTGCAGACTTTGTGGGAGAAATGTCATCTTCATCAAAATGATTGAAGTATGGAGGGGTGAAATCTAGAGGACCCATCTTTGCTGCATTGCTTGTTTCTTGTTTCTTTGCTGCATTGCCTGTTTCTTGTTGGACAATATTTTCTGAACCAGAAACCTTGAAACTGTAGCCTTCTCCAACATTGTACACCGAGGTGGCTGGGGCAACACCATCACCTGCATATAAAATAAACAAGATATAAGCAAAGATGGAAGAAAAAGGAAATAAAATGTTACAGCATGTAGCTTCAACATTACCTGCATCTTTTTGTTCAACTGGATTACTTGGCAGTCGCAGCTGTAACTTCCTGATGTGTGCGGTTCCTCCTTTCTTAAGATTGTCAGGTAGAATAAATGCAAGAGGTTGAGGTTTAGCTGGCCCTTCATCATCTTTTGCTCTCTTAGGGCTAGAGTGTATTGGAGATTGGACATCCGCAGACACAGGTGGACTTGAATGCTTGTCAGAACCTTTATCTTGATTATCAGCTTCAGAACCTTTACGCATCCTCCTTAACCGTGCAATCAAAGGCTCATAATCTTGACTACTGTGCTCATCTTCATTGATGTTGCCAGTAAACATTCCATCAACTGGATCATCAAAATCAGGGGGTGGAGTTCTCCCATCTTCAAGTGGATCTGATTCTTCTTATGTATCCTCTGAAGAATAATACTCTCCTGCAGTTTCTTCTTCATCATCATCACCATCATCTTCTTCATCATCAGTGCCATCATCTTCATCCTCATCTTCTTCATCATCACTGTCATCCTCATCATCATCAGCGCCGTCATCTTCATCTTCATCAGGCAGCTAATCATCCTCAGGTGCTTGTCTTGCTTGCCTGGCTCGGGTCTGCCTTTGTTCTGCACGTGGTGGTTGGCATTCAGATGCAGCACCATCTCCATGAGAACTGGTTCTGGAAGATGGTTCTTTGATTTTGGATACTTTTTCTAAGAAAGTACCCATAAGGTTAGTAAAACCAGCACAAAACTCACTCACAGAAGTAGTCAGTTTCTTCTTTTTCTGCAAGTGAAAACAGTGACATGATCATTAAACAAATGCAAGGAAACAGCAGGAAAGCTTGTAATGAATTTTAAATATGGATACAAAGATTAATGAACAAGAAGAGCATGGGATGAAAGACAATTATAAACAGTAGATTAATGATCACTATACTGCTATGTTATATTTGCCTAGCACAAACAGTGTAATTGCCCAACAAATCATTTAAAAATACTACATCAGATTTATGGACAGACCTGATCAGACATGTTCGATGACACCTTTGAAGACACGAATTTGCGCACATCATCTAACTGGAATAATGAAGATTGTACAACTGTATGGGTAGAACTCTTAAGCTACATAAATTAGAAGACAAAGAATAAGAGTAGATTAGGAACATGGGTTATTTTTTGTGATAAGAAAAAGAGAAAAAAAACACACAACTGTTATAATCCATACCTTGAGCTTTCCAAAGGAGCCGTCACAGTTGGTGTCTAACTTAACTACCCGATCTACCAAGCTCCTTGACCATGCTGCAATCCTAGGTGTCGTCGCTGGGATGTCAACACTTTCAACCAGCAAAGAGTCCACATATAGGATCTGAAAAGAAGCACATGTAAAAAAGAAAATGCTATCAAATATAAATAAGGCACAATAGAACAAGTAGACATTGGTAGAAGAAGAAGAAATGAACTTACAACTAAGAAAAGAACGCAGCCCTTAACAGAACCCCTTTTTCCCATTTTTGAAGCCAATTTCTTCAGCTGGTCAACCACAAACTGACACCAATTGAGGTCTTTGACATGAGAAAGGTCCATGATTGAAGGGTAGCATCTAGGACTAATTCCCAAGCTGGTAGGAGGGCACAAGAATATAGAAACAACAAGCATCAGCCAAGACCTTAGAAAATCATCACTAGCTCTCTTGGTGGACTGCACTCTCTTCACTATTGCCCTAATCTTCGATGCTTTTCCTCGAGCAATTTTATACTTGGACTGAATAAAGTTTATTGCATTGACATCCAGCTCATATTTCACTTCATCACCATTGTTTGGCAAGTCCATGACAGACTGCACAGCTTCAGCTGTAACTTTAATTACACCTCTGCCAGGAAGCACCAGCTCCGAAGACTCCGCATCGAAACAATCCACCATTAGCCAATTTGCTAACCTTGCTGGTAGTGTAGCACATTTTATATTCAGTAGGCCTCCAAACTCGATTGCCTTTATCCTATTTCATTGAGATTCACTCATTTTCTTGTACAGCTCAACAAGCCGAGAAGGGGAAGCACGGTTCCTTATACCCTGAACCTTCCTTGCTGAAAAGTAGTCAAATGTAAAATGCTTAAGCAAATTTAGAAAAATGCTACATGGGATACACAAAAATGCTATACGGGGCACACATATGTGCTAGAAAAGATACAACATATATAATTATTACAAAACAGAAAGTATGGTCATACCCGATTGGAAGAAGATGCATGTTGCTGCTGTCGAAGTCCTCTAGCCATTTTCCTGCATACAATGAAAAAATATGATAATTGAAGACAATGTTGATGGTGGAAGGAAACACAAAGTGGATAAAAAAATAGATTAATGCACATGGAGTATTACAAGTTGTGCACTTGGAACAATAATGAGAATGGGATAATTTTTTTGGCAGACGGTGCAACCAATCGGGCCAGCTTGATAGGAATCAGGTCACTCGCGTATTCAGGCGTGCTGATAATAACCTCGACCACCGTCAAATGGTGTGTTCACATATGAATGCTTTCCTAAAATTCAAAATATTCAGATTTGTTGTGTTACTAACGAGATGTGAACAAAAATAACACAGGTAATGTTCCCTGTGCTTGAGGCCATGGGAAACAATGGATCAGACACAGCGGGACACTACTACTTGCTAGTTCTAAACCTAAGGGCAAAAAGATTCAAGGTAATGGACTCAATGAGGAGTTTAGGAGACGAAAGGCTAAGAACAAGCTGCAACACCATCATAGAGGGCATTAAAACTCTATGGAGGAAACACTACCCAAACTCAAAAAAAGACATAGAGGACTATGAGCCTGTGGACATTGGTGTGCCAAAACAATTGAATAAGTAAGTTGAAAATTAAAACCGGTCCTTGTACTGCAGATTCTATACATTGGCTAAATCTAATAAGTGTTGCACATTGTGTTATTGTAGCCATAATTGTGGATTTCATATGTTCATGCATGCTCAGCACTGGGATGGCCGTACAATATACAACTTCAAGGAGGAAGATATTCCCAATATACGAAAGATATTGACACATAAGTGGGTGACACACCCCGAGAATCAAACAAAATGGTGGGAGAAGTTAAAGCTGGGCCAGGTACGTGAGAATAAAAAACTAGCAATTTAGTATGATACACGAGGCATTTATGTATGAAAAAGAAAGCAATTATGATGTGCATTGCGGGTGTCTTATGGTAACAAACAAATAAAGTCTAAATATATACACTACATAGGCTGAGAACCATTTTTAGAGAACGCTATGTGTCAGACTTATGAAATAAAACAAAAAAGGCAATCCAATAGTGAGCACACTTAATCTTTATCCTTATTTTGCAAATAAAAAAAATTCAGCAACCATTTCAACAAAGGTGTGTTCACTTTAGCTTTTTGTGGCTGCAGTTTCACAATAGCTTTTTAGTGTACAAAAAACATGTACAAGGAAGAGGCACAGTTAGTGTTCAACCTAGCTAACATGGAATGTTAGTGAGCCAGCGGTTGCATGAACTTGTATATTTGCACATTTGGTCAGCACTTGCACGCAATGCAAGGTGCTAAGGAAGCAGCATGGAATTGTTTAGCTAGTGCAGCACGAGTTCCAGGCACTAGATCGGAACCGCATAGATGTTTAGAACGTTCTAACGGCCGGTCATAGAGGAACCAAAAACTACATATTATTCTTGCTATAACTTGCATAGCGTGGCTGGGCAATTCTGGGCTTGGTAGCTTGGGCTGGCAAAAGAACCAAGCAGCCCCAAACCGGCTGCACCAACAGATAACATAATCTGCTGTGTTTGCCATGCCTCCTTCCCTCCCCACCCACAGATTAGAATGGCCAAGCTGACAGCTGACTAGTGCTTTGAACTAATCAAATCAAGTTTAGGTAACAAGGGTAGATTCTAAAAGCAAGAAACAAAGCACATCCAATGCAAGTTGTCCATTGGTATGGCATACATACATTGAATTAACCAGAACTGATGATCGAGCTATATGTACTGCACTTATCATTAGGCATGCCGCCTGCATATGTCAAAAATATGCCAGAACTCATTGGGTTTAAACCATGATTTGATTGAATTTTAGTTGCCGTTTTCCTAATGATCGATTTGGGAATTGACTTGAGACAAACAGACCTTGACAATCACATTCTGAGTATGATTGATTACTTAGGATTGAATTGGAGTGTTAGTGCTGCATGATCTGTCTCATTCCCATTTGTTATAGCTCGTTTGGTCATCAGTCGATCAGTGTGGCTACTACTGTATGTATGTCAAGTCATCATGTGGAGGGATGAAACTGTCCTATTCCTACTGATGTGCAATCACCACAAAATATATAGCGCAAACAGAACCACAGGTACATGGAGTCAAGCCTAACCTTGCTGAAGAGAAGCTGGTCCCCCTTTATGATGATGGTATGAGGAAGAATATTACTTCACCAATCTGGTCCTCATCCAAATGGTAGCTTGCGGTTCCTTTGAATTGCAAAAATACAGAGTAAGCTTCATTAATCAAATGGAAATACAATATAAACCGAAAAACAAGCACAATCCTAAAAATGAGAAAACCGTAGCTAACCTCAGTTTAGGCCACGCTATCTCTGACTTGGATATGTGTATCTGGCGGCATAAACAAACGGAATCGAGTTAGAGGGCACACAGGTTCTAGCAGGAATGGGGCACAATTGAAAAACAAAATGATTTAGTAGGGAACAGAGCTGACAAATAAGACCTCACTCACTGGGGTCGGAGTTGTCGTCGATGTGGCTCCGATCTACACATGCAGTGATGCCAACCAATGGATTCTAGTACACACAGAACCACATCGACCCCAGAGCAGACAGGAGAGTAGATATTGGGATTAGAAGTGTAGACAAATCGAAAAACACCCAAATAGTTAGAGGACTAGCAGGCGGAATGCAAGTACCTCAACAGCTTCCGCGCCGCACTGTTGATGCCTAGGCAACCTCCTGTCTGCGACTAGACGCGTCGATTTGTCCCCAAATCCTGATGGTTGGTTCGATTCGCAGCAGATCCACCACTTCTCAGCTCCTTTGCTCGGGTAAGTGGTACCTCCGGTGGAGCACCTCCCACTTGCGCGACTGTCGCCCAGGAAAGCGTGTGGTCGCCGGGGAGAGCGTGTGCGGTCGCCGGGGAGGCTAGCACGGCCACCGGGGAACGCCTGCACGGTAGCCATGAGGGGGAAGGCATGCGTGACTGAGGATGATCGGTCGCCCAAGCCGTCGGGGAGCGCTGGCGCGGCAACCGGGATTGGGCTGGGCGGTTGCGGAGACCCTGCGCCGACGCCGACGCCGGCAACCGGGGTTGGGTGGGGGGGCTTGTGCGGAGACGGAATGGGGAAAGACGGGATAGAGGAGAGAGGTGACGGGGCGGAAATGACGGGCGCGACTCCCCAAATTCAAACAGTGCCACCTGATTTAGGTGGGTCCCACCGAGCGGTTTCCGCATCTTCCAGTCGCTCGTCTGTGTTGTGAGATCGAACGGCAGAGAGGGGTGCGCAGGCCGCAGCGCTAACGCGCGCACGCGCAGAAAGTAGTATTTAGAATATATATATATATAGAGAGAGAGAGAGGCAGAGAGACGAGAAGAGAACGAAGTTCCAGTATCTATACACCGAAGCTTTTGCTTCTTTATATATACTAGCAAATATACCCGTGCATTGCAACGGGATCGTAATTCATTATATTATAGGCAACAAGAACATTGTTGTACGACAGAGGTGCACGCGAGACACTACGGCTACAGCGAGGTGGCTTGAACTTGCAGCCACGGCACCACATGCGCATTGTGTCACTGACCATGGCAAGGCAGCCTAGCCCATTAGCGTGATGGCCATAGTGCGAAAACTGTGTCGGCACTGCACCGTAGCATAACGCTCATGCGGGAGACCAGAAGTGGCCATGACAATATGCATGTAGTGTCTTCAGGCAGCCTGGGTCAGAACAATCACGAGCGATTCTAACTCGTATGTAAATAAAGAAAGCGGAGCAAACTAAAGAACGTAGCTCTTATCCTTTTTTATTTAATTATTAAGAGTTCTATTTAAAGTACTCGGGATCTGAGGAATCTATTTAGATTAAGATTCCTACTTTATATTGGTCTAGAGTTCTATTTAGAGTACTCAGGAGGAATATATTTAGATTAGGATTCCTACTCCCATATTTATCTAGACGTAAGCGATTCTAACTCGTGTGTAAATAAAGAAAGTGGAGCAAAATAAAGAACATAATTTTTATCTTTTTCTATTTGATTATTAAGAGTTCTATTTAGAGTACTCAAGATCTAAGAAATCTATTTAGATTAGGATTCCTACTCCATATTGGTGTAGACGCGAGCTATTCTAACTCGTACGAGTACAGGTTATATATATATAAGTCCGGACAAAAGAATCTTTCCATTGTCCAGTAGTTAAAGGGAGACAGATCAAATAAATGGATGGACGAAAAAAAAAGCCTGAAATATATACGTGTGTGTCGCTCGCTAGCTACAAAATAAGTAATTTTGTAGGCAGACCCAACATGGCCGTCGCGACCTGACCGGAGGCACCGGATCCACCCGACACATGCACTCCGGCTCCCGCAATTACAGCCCATATTTACAGCCGAGGTCAATTGATAGAGACTCGGCCGAGCAAACATCGGTTACTTTCTTTTTTTCGTGCAGAAGAAACATCGCCCGGACCCGGCCTCCTCATTCTGCTGCGGACGGGCATGCCTCGATTCATGCTACGCAGACATGCTGTGCGGCCGCCATGGCGATCATGCGAGCACCTCCTCTGTGGTGGGATACCGCACCTCCCTGCTGCACATCGTTGGAGAAACCTAGGAGTCCGTCCACCGCTGGCTGCTGGAGGATGCGCGACCGATTTTCCATGCATGTGTGTATCTTATGAGTTCCTTATTCCTAGACGGCTAGACCCATTCTTTCCTTTTGCATGCAGACGATCGGAGATGTGGATTTGGTCTTGCGATTTCTATTTCACGTACGCCGGCCTCGACGTTCGCATCCACTGCCTGCCCGCCGTCGAGCCCCCGACGGACCACGCCGATGGCCAGGCGTGCGCCCTCGATCCAGCCTACTCCTCCACGTGATTGAGCTTGCATGTTTGGGCAGGGCAGGTCCATATGCCGCACGAAACGGAGGATGCGGCCGCCGGCCTCGACGTTCGCATCCACCGCCTCCGAGCCCTGCAGCTGCACGCGCCCCACGTCAGGGCTGGCCGCACTCGTCCTCGATCGACCTGTTCTGCACCCCGCTCGTGGACGTGGCCTGCCAGCGTACGTGTACTTCAACTGCAACGCCGGCGCTCTCCTTCAATTCTTCCTGCGCCTGTGCGATGGAGGAGGTGGCCGGCGAGTTCGGGGAGATGGATGGCGTGGCCGACATCCCCGGGCTGCGCCTAGTGCCGCCGTTCTCGCTCCTCACGCCGATCATAGTTCAAAATTCTCGTAAATTCATAGTATGAGATATTCTTAGTATAAAATTGTCGTAAATATCTTCTCGTAAATATTTACAATATAAAACTCTTGTGCTAATTATAGTAACCAGAACTTGTGCGAATTTATCGTAACAAGATCATTTGCGTGCTTCTGGGACATTTGCGTACTAATTATAGTAACTAGAATATATTTTTTTCTACTATTATACATGCTCTCGTAGTCTAGCATGCGCATGTGGCGTCTCCTAGGCTCCACTGCCCCGCACGATCGCATTGATTGCTCCCGTCATCACCGCGACTGGCATCCCCTGCGAGCAAGGCGAACTCATCCATTCGCCGATTCCGCCGCCCCGCACCCCTGAATCCTGTGGTCTTGTCTTGTGGCTTGTCAGATCAGATCCGCCATGGCGATGCGATAGCAGGGGACGAGGACGATGGCGCAAGGAGAGAGACTCGCCTCCCATCCGATTTAATCAGTATCTAATCCCCTATTTGTGTTGTTGCCTTTTGAATCTGAAGACAACAGAAAATCCTCGATCCGTTCGCCGCCTCAGACTCGAACCAGGTGGGGATTCATCAATCCACCATCGCCAACGAACATCCTTGTTCCGCGGGCGGCCCTTGCCATCCAAAGGTGAGTATGAGTCTTTCTTTCTATTCCCGTAAATGGATATGGTATTTGCTCCCAGTTTCCTACTTTCGGCCTGTTTCATTGGTGAGATCCAACAAATATGTTTTTCACGGCTAATGCGCATTTGTTTATTAGGTTAATTCATATATCTGCTTTGGTTGTCATTCATATTCAGGTAGCAGTTAGTGCAGTCAGTGTTCATGATTTCAGCGATTTTGTTAATAGTGCTACAACCAATATTCTAAATGATACAGTATTTTACATCCGACACAATACATGCTCCTGTGCATGCTACTTAATTATTGTAACTTGTTTGTTGTAAATCAGAGACAAATTTATGATTTTTTTTTGCCTGAATCAGAGTCAGGAATTTATGAAGACCATTGATTTTTTATGGTAATTTTACCAGATAAGTTAGTTAACAGGTTGCCTGAGTCAGAGTATTTTATTTTCTCGGCATGAAAACTCTTCAGTAGCTAACATACTTCAGTTCTATTTAGTGTTTGGCACCTTTTTTTCTCTTAATCAAGCCCCAGGTTGACAACATCACACCTCGGTCAGTTCCCATGGTCGGCTGATGCAAATTGTCTACTACTTTTTTTTATTGACAATAATGGGGTGTTATCGTTGCCATTGTGGGACCCTGTCATTCACCAGATCCAGCCCAGCGCCACCCCTGAGGTGAGCAATCAGAAATTAGCTTCTTGTCGTTCAATGTCGTGTGAGAGAATCTAGGAGTTTGTGTTGTATTGATGTCTTGTCAATGATGCTTTTTACAATCGGTTGCCTTGCTTTTGTTTGATTTGAACCATGTATGCAGATTTCTGATTCCATCAGGTTCTATCATTTTGCTTGATTTTATCTGGATATAAATACTAGTTGATCCTTCAGTTGTTCCCAATGGTTTATATGTTCCTTTTCCTCATTTGTTTGTGGATGAAACTAAAACCTTGTTCGTTAAAAAAAATCTAGATGCTTATTATTTGACTCATTACTACAGGTCTTTGTTGCTGCAGAGTTTTACTATTTTTCACCATTCTTGCGGTCTGAAATTGATTTAGTCTTGCTAATCTATTCTCCAAAAGAGCTTGTGAAACCAAATATGTGAATGATATCATAACTTAGTAAATGACTATTTTCATATTAGTTAACTATTTTTAATTTGATTTTAGTAATCATACATGAAACTGTATGAAAATGCATGGTTACTCATGTAAATTATAATAATTTACTAGTGAAAGTTCATGTTGTAATTTACTATAATGAATATACAGATTATAGTAAAAGCATGGTCTCGAGCCATTTGAATATTGTAATTGTATATTATGGTAAATTGGCCATGTCCTTATAGTGATTGATTGACGCCACATTATGGTAATTCCCATTCTCACTTATCGTCTCAAGACATTTGAATATCATAACTACTTTATAGTAAATTAGCCATGTTCCTATAGTGATTGATGCCAAATTTTGGTAACTCCCACTCTCTGTATCATCTTGCATCATTCTAATATTGTAACTACTTCATGGTAAATTAGCCCTGTTGTTGTAGAGATTGCCGCAAAATTTTGGTAATTTCCATTCTCGTCATCATCTCGAGCCGACAATCTGATTTCCACTGTTTGGTTATTCGATTAGGATTAAAATATTCCTCTTGCCGATATGTATGTACAAATGACATATATATAGGAATTTGAATGCTAGTTATAGGACAAGACACGAATTGTCCATGTGTTCATGGCCATCTTAATTTATCCGTGAGTATTAAACTATATTTTTCATGTGTCTCCGCTTGATTTTGGCAGCTGCAGATCAAACAAGTCTGATGGTGTTGGACACAATTTTCTGCATGTGTACCACGTGGCAAGTGCGGAGAGCACGAACAAAATTGAGACAAGAATTCTCTGCATGTGTGACGTGCTTCTAAAAAGATAGTGGTTGTGTTGCAGTGCCAGAGGAATGTGCAAGTGAAGCAAATATCATTTTTAATATTTTTTCTCTCATATTGGTTGGATTACTTTGCATGGAAGGCATATATATGTAGTACCGAGTAGTGCCATGATATACTGTAGCTACCAAAATGATACTGTCAACTGTAACTGAGCTGATTAGAGAAATGAGATTGTCTCAGTTTTAATATCTTCTCACCCTGATTATCATTTTTAGCCAATCAAAATATTGTAACCATCTTACGATAATTCCGCCAAGGGTAATAGTGACTAGTTATTCGAAAATGTTTGACGTCAAATTGTGGTAATTTCCTATCATAATTGTCAAAATTGGCCGTGACATTATAGTATCTTTCATATTATAGTCAATTACAATTGAGTTATACTACATGTGAATACGCAATGTAGTAAAATGTCTATACATGTACAAAGCTTCAGATGAAATTGTTGTAGCTCGCCATTCTAATTATTGTTGACACATTTAGAATTCTCGTAACTACTTATTGTATATTCGTCTAATCGTTACAGTAACTCAGCTCATGCACTTACGTCAAAACTACTCGATCAGCTCGTGCCAAATTATGGTAACTAGGAAATAAAATCGTATGGCTAATGATATTATATACCATAATTAAATAGTGCATGCATGCTGCAGCGCTGGTCGCCTACATGCACAGCTTAATTTTGGCAACCATTACTAGCAGCGCAGACGATGGGTCCCACTAATTATGGTAACCTTCGGCTGGCTCAGGCTTGCGTTTTTTACGGTAGTCCAGCCGGCTCGTTCGCCTCTGGCTTGCGTGAATTAATTCGGACCGCTACCAGCCTGGCACACACCAGCGCTCGATTAATTATTACATATGCAACCTTAAAGATCGGAAGAACGAGGGGTACATATGCAACCTTAATTAATTAATTATTACTGTAATCGTTGGTGTTGATCACAATACCGACCGCATGCAATGGTCGATTCGAGGGGGCCTCACGACTATGGCTGCGGGCATTGAGGATCGCAACGAGGGCAGTCCGCCTGGCACTTAGCCTGCGTGCTGTGGCACACGTCTGTCTGTAAGCAACAGTAGCAATCAAATTCGCCGTTCTCACCACAGGACTTCTCTAAGCAAAATATCACCGTGAACTTACTCGATCTCATCTCCTAGTGTTGTAGTAGCATTATTACGACTCTTTGTCGTTGCAGTTCTGACCTCGAGCAAGTGATGACGACCCGCTGCAGCATCAGGAAGATCGGTACATCGGCACGTAATAACCTAATAACACGAGTAAAAACAAGAGATGGTCAGATGTAACTTACATAATACTGTCATGTCGTCGACGATGCAGCGAGAAACAAGATGATCATCATGCACCCCAAGGCTCCACGCCTGCTATTCATATTGGACCTTTGAGGTACAGGAGTCAACCTGCAAGGGAGGAGGCACGTACTATCTCGATCTGATGGCCGCAAAGAAATACTAGCTTCTAGGATTTATTTATATACACACGGTACGTGGTGTGCATGAGAGAACAAAACATGCCCGCATGCAATTATGATTTCCTCGCCCCGGAGTTTCCTTTCTTTTGCCACGACACTACTACAATTCTTAATTACTACTAATTACAGCCTGGCCCACCGAGACACGCCACGTTTGATGGGACTTCCGTGCCGTGAGAGCGCGCACGAAAGAAAATGGACGAAAGTTGTCCATATTTTTTATGTGGTAGTAGATTCCATGCATATTTTTTTTTATTTCTTCCACTTTTTTCTTGTATAAGCATAAAATATAAAAATAAATACAATATTATAGCGACTTTGAACTCTTAACTTTTTCCTAATAAACAATATTCCCATCACTAAATTGTATTGTTGATGCAGTTTTGATTAGAAACAAAGTTTATTTATATTACAATCTGAATAAGCCGACTTCAACTCATAATGTAACAATAAATTGAAATGTTATTTTCTTATCCAAATGTATAAGTTGTAGCATATACTAGCAAATCCTCGACAAGGGCTATAATCATCAACTGACAACCAATCATTGACACGACAACTGAGTCCTTACCGATTGTAACTAAGTATATATGAGAATTACATATTTTTGCATGTCCTCAAATAAAATCATGAAAATCAATATTTAACCCTACCAATACATGGATCATATAAAAATTAAAAAAATTAAAGTTGTATTTTAATTCGATACATACTAAATTAAAGTTACTGTCAATATTATGGATGTCATGTTCATCATAAATAAATTATTATAGGTTCTAAATTTTAAATATAAATACATATGTAATGTGCCGTCCTTGTTTTCTATTAACATTTATAGCTTTTTGTTCTCCCGTTGTAACGCACGGGCATTTTTGCTAGTAGTCATAAAATGTGAATATAGAGGCCAAGTTGCTCTTGCTCCGCTTTCCGACGTAGTGATGGTAGTCATGGTACTCCGCTCCTTCATAGAAGGGAATAAACTTGGTTGGGTTGAACGGGAGCTTCAACCTACATGCAACAGGCCAGGCCAACAGTACGCGTTACGCTTTTAGCATGCATGCATGCTAGCATATACACTGTACAAACTACTATACCCACTGTGCCTTTTTTCTCGAATACGCAAAAGGTTTGCGCATCTTTTGTATTAAGATCGAGAAATAGTGAAAGTTACAACGACACGTCATGAATGACGCACTAGAGGAGATACTGTTATACAATCGGTTCAGCCCTCCCTAACAGAAGGAGATCAAGTGCTATTACTCGCTAATCATACTATCTAGTCATCACCGTCGATCAGACGCGGTGGCTTGCACGGCACCTCGACTGCCTCGGTCCCTCTCCCAGTAGTTCCGGGAAGAGCTCTCGCATTGCCTCTTCATGTGAGGGGGTGGGGTGCCTCGCGGAAGACGCTGTTGTAGGCCTCCTTGGCCGCCGTGGAGGGCATCGTCCGTCCATCGATGTACCCCATCTGCTGCATCACCAGCACCTCCCCCTGCTTAGAAACTGGGACACGCGAGAGCGCTTGTGCGGCGATCCTCCTGCTGTGGTGCGGCAACGTTGGCTGTGTTGGCGTCGCCTCCACACATGGCTGGGGCAGCAACGGCGACGGTTCCTTACGCAGAATCTTGTCGGCGAACCACTTCAGCTTCTTGCCGAAGGAGTCAGATGAACGTGGAGAGACAGTTGCATCCACGCCTGTAGGGGTGGCGATGGGAGTCCGCGCAACCGCCTCAACACCCCGAAGGCGGCGGCGTACTTGGGTCCATCTGCACCGGACCAAAGCCTGGTGGATAGCCCACTTCGCCCACCGTGGCCGCATCAACGCCCGAGGAGTCGTCGAACATCAACTGCTTTGGCGTGACCGACTGCCCCAGCTGAGGCGACACCGGGGGCGAGGCGGGGCGCCAGGGTGTTGTCTGCAGCAAGGTGAGCCACCACCCGCTGTGCTTTTCGATGGCTTCCATGGGGCGGACGATGAACCAGAGCCACAAGGTGAGAGCATGTGGCAGGGCACCATGGCTAGGCCGGCGAAAGAGGCGGAGCCTAGGACGAAGACCTCCGCCCAGTGTGCGTATGGTGCAGCATAGCCCATGGGCACGTCGAACTCGTGGTGCACGCGGTGGATCCTGGCGTAGCACCACTCGGTGTGCAGCAGGCGGTGGATCCAGTATCCTAGGTAGTCCTCCACCAACAGGTACACCAGCAGCTGCACCGCCGTCTCCCCTGGCGACGGCAGCGGCAAGCCCGCCCGGATCCCCACCACCACCCTGAAGACGGGGTAAGAGATGAACGGGAGCGGTGTGGTGGAGAGGACGATGGTGCTCAGGGTGTCCTTGAAGCAGCGGAGGAAGGCGACCGGGGACAGCCGGACCCGGGGTTGCAGCTTGTACGGCGTCGTCAGTTTCGCCGGCGCACGGAGCTCCAGCAGCGCGAGGGGTAGCAGCGCCAGCGTGTACACGAGGAGGACGAAGACGACGCTGTGGCAGTAGAGGCAGAAGTCCGGCGTGGTGGCGGAGTACCAGAACCAGGCGGCTTCGGACCACGTCATGGCGCGCCCCAGCGCCGCCTCCGCCTCGGCTACCGTCGCGTATGGGAGCATCTTTGGCGGCCGCTCAGTCACTCGATCACGCACCGTTCTACTATCTCTCGAGCTCGTTCGCTTCGCTGAAAAGTCATGTACTGTTCGCTGAAAAGCCATGAAGGAGCCTACAATTTTTTGTGTGGCATGTACATAGCACGTAGGTATGGGTCCATTTTAATTATACTATTGGGTCTGTCTACGACACCATACTACGTTTAAAACACCCAAACTTTGGGTCATCCGAGATCCACCGTACCCATTTCTTTCAGTCCAATACTGTAGCTGCTTCTTCCTCGTGGTCGTGGTCTAGTCTATTTATTTTTTCTGCTCACCGGTGATGGGCACTGCTGCTCCAAGGCACAGTCAAAGCATCTCCAGCGGTCCCCAGATATAACTCTCCCAATAAATTAATAATGAGGATGACCCAATATCACTTTTTAGATTATTATTAGGGGAGTTGCTGCAGCAGAACACCAATAAACCTCTCAAAAACGTGGGACCTACATGTCAGGTAACAATTTGTTTATTTTTTCTTCCTTTTTCTCTCTTTTCATGCGCCTTCGCCACGCACGCCTGCACCGGCATCTATCTCCTCGACGCCCACCTCGCTGTGAGCTCGGCCTCGCACGGCCCCCCACGCACCCAGCCGTTCCCATCCCTGCCGCAATCCTGACCAGAGGCCTCCGTCCCCAGCTCGCGAGCTCCTCAGCAGAGTAGAGCTAGCACGGCGCGGCGATGGGCGCGCAGCAGCTCCGCATTGACGCCGCATCCGCCCAGTGCCGCCCGCCGCTCTCCACCTCGGAGCTCGTAGGTGACTCGACGTCCTTCGCTTGGGATCTCCGTCGCCCGCCGCTATCCTCCATCGACGTCCTCTGTCCCGGGAGCTCCATCGTCCGCTACTCGCCACACGCGAGATCTCTGTCGACGCGGCAGGTCTCCAGCTCTAGCGCCGATGCAGGCCCTCCGCCGCTCACTAGCCCCGCCGCGCGCCACCCCCTGCCCCCGCTGTCGAACCTCACTGCAGCCATGTCGCACGGCGATCTCCGGTGTGGGTAGTTCGCATAGAGGTGGAAAAGTGACAGTTATTGTGGGCCCATCTTATTGGGGGAGATGCAAACTCCCCCTTCAGAGCATCTCCAGCAGTCCCTCAATACAACTCCCTCCAATAAGATGGTATTGAGGTAGTCCAATATCACTTTTTAGATTTATTGGGGGAGATGCTATAGCAGTACCCCAATATATCTCCCCCGATACCCATATGAAAGGTGGGTTTCACATGAGTGTAAGAGAAAATATGGTTGAAAAGTGGTAGTTGGGATGGTCCCCATGGTATTGGGGGAGTTGTATCTCTCCTTTTCTTTGAGGGGAGATGAGGTAAATATTGGTGACCACCAAAAAAAAGGGGAGAAGTATTGGGGAACTACTAGAGCAAAAAAAACATAGCTATCTCCAGTATGACAGTTTTATGGGGATATATGGAGGTATTGGGGAACTGCTGGAGATGCTCTCAGTTGAGGGGAGATGAGCAAGATGTTGGTGGCCACCAAAAAAAGGGAGAGTTATTGGGACTGCTGGAGAGAAAAAAGTGAGCTATCTCCCTCAATATGGTAGGTTTATGGGGATGAGGGGTGGGATTGGGGAACTACTAGAGATACTCTCACCTCTGTCCATCCTTCCCTTCCAAAATCCATCTCACCAAACTTTTGTTTCCTGTCCATCTCGAAGTCGGACCTCTAGCTATATATGCTATGCCCCGGGGATTCAAGCGAGGCTCGTCGGAGCTTGATGAACCCTAGAAGAAACCCCAAAGACACTGACTCTCTAACCCTAGCCCAACAACTTATTACATTTGCCAAAGTTGGCCAAAGAATGAGAGTAGACAACTTGGATCTCGCTAGGGTAGAGTAGAGATGAGAAAGGGGAAAATCCTGGTGTTGGCAAGATGGGACAAACGTCAAGGCACGCAAGCATTGTATTCCATGTATAAGCATCACTAGTACAGGAATGACATATACTCCCGGTTGGCAACCCCCTTTACTCCCGGTTGCCCAACCGGGAGTACGTTTTCGGGAGTAAAGGTTCACAACCGGGAGTAAAGGGGGACTTTTACTCCCGGTTGGTAATACCAACCGGGAGTAAAGAGTCAGCTAGGCCCGCGGCCTGATAGACACCTTTACTCCCGGTTGGTATTACCAACCGGGAGTAAAAGTCCTCTTTTTTTCCTTTTTCTTTTTCATTTCAATTCATAATTTATTTTGGTTTTAAAATAGGTTTTCGTATACGATTTTTGCCCTACAAATAATATATGCATACACGTGTATATAGTAAAGTTTGGTTTCGAGCAATGTACGCAAGTAACCCAACTAAAAAGAAAGTATATACAAACAATTTGTGCACCATATATAATACAAGCTTGTATTGTATACTTTCATCATCGTGTCCGTCCTTTGGATCCGATAACAAGTTGTCATGACCCATTACATTCAAAATAAAGTTATCATGACCCTAGTTTTTTGGAAGCCATTGTTCATCGGGGTTAAAGTAGAACTCGGTGCCGGGCTTTAAGACCTGTTCATTAAGAAATCCTGCTATCGTCTCTTGCATTGCTTTGAGATTGTGTGTTTGCAGGGTTTTCTCTTTCAAATTTGTAGTCTACAATTTGAGTTAAAGAAATATTATTAGTATATATATCAAGAATAATGATAAATCAAGAAAAAAGTAGTAGTATTTAGATACATACTTTTTCCGTCTCTAGACGAGTTCTTTTTTAGCACAACTTCAGGAACTCACAAATATAGTATCCACAGTGATTGGTCCCATGTGGCTGCCGCAGAATCCACTTTAGAAGAAAACAGATTCAGTATCCGATCCGGTATAGGTAAATTGATACATATAGGAAGCAACATAGAGAAATTGAACTAATATAGCAATATAGTACTTAATTGAAGTTTATTTACACGCAATGGCGCTTTGCGTTGTGTCATATGGTGAAATATTTTTCAAACTTGTCAGCACAACCATTTCCAGATCGTTGCTCTGGATGTTTAGCCATGATGGTTGCATCATATTATTATACCTGTCTACTTGGCCGTCGGTAGACCCTGCTTTAGTTTTCGATTCTGATGATGGTTGCGCAGAAGCAGTTCAGTGCTTACTCTAGCAAAGTGATTATGTATAATACTGCTTTGTTTTCACTATGGCTTTACTATCTTAACAGGACAGTAAATAGCAAAGATGAATTGAATTCACTTCCATCATAATAGTGGAGAATCTGGTGGTATGGTCGAACTCCTTAATTCCTGATGCTTCTGCAAAATACTTTCCGCTTGAGCTAAATTAGGTTGTTCAGAGCTATAAGACAATTTTTCTGAACATACTGTTCAGTGCTAAATAAGTCTCAGGGATCAAGTCACTGTGGCTAAAGATCTGATCAGTGATTAAAAACAAAGCTGGTTTTGACATAGTTTTGCAGTCTAACACCCTTTAAACTTCTGATAATGTGCTTTGACGTGTGTCAAAGCACCTTTTTTCTATTTGGCACACTGTACATGCCCGTGGATATCAAAGTATTCTATACTGAAGATCTATAAAATCGAGGACAATGTTGTCATTCATTCTACTCTAAGATGTTTGTCATGTACAAGTACAACGCATAACTCATGTCTTGCTTGCACAACGATAAAGTTCTTTTGAATAATATTTTATATCTAGGAAGTCAAGGCAACACATGATGCAATATATCTGTTTCCTCTAGGCTATTCTTTCCCAGAGTTTTTGTTATAATATCTAACTTTTAAATTTTTATTGCTCTATTATCTTCTTTTCCCCAAGCAAACTAAGCAGCTCAATTTCATTGACTCAAAAACTAATTGAGAAATATTTTTCACACAGAGCATCCACTCATAATATAGGCTATAGCTACAAATATGATAAACTGTAGCCTCCTAGTTTGAAACTGAAGCTAAAACCAGATCACTTATGACTTAACTTTAAATTTATGAATAGAACTGCACAAAACACCTGAACAGTATAGACTGTGTATTGTGTAGTCAAGAAAGCTCTTGGCAGGTGAGAAACACAAATACCTACATCTTACTTTTTTTATATAAGTGGACTCTAGGAAACTACGGAGTAGCAGGAGCCTAGGACCAATAAAATCTTAGCATCCCAAAACTATACAGTAAATGTGCTATGTCTGTAAAAAGATCAAGGAAACCTACAATAGCTCTCTCCACTGTGACATGCCGGAGCATGCCCCTAAGTGCTGCATCAACATGACCATTCCATTTATAATGTACCTGCACGTCATGAAACTGCTAGAAGTTTAAGTTTCAAATATTCACACATTTAACATAAATTATTTAGTTATTTAACAGGGGAAAAAGAATTTCACCTACCCTTGTACCAAGAATCAAGCTAACAGCATGTCTCCACTCTCCTATAAGCAAAGCAGCACCAACAAAGTGAGTAGGTACAGAACGGCTGGCAAAGCGCTATCAAACACAATGGAAACAAACTATTATAATTAACTGCAGCATTTACAACACTGGCCAATTCTGCAATAACATTACAGGAAGAGAAAAAAGAATCAGGAAACATGAATTATCTGTTCACTCTTTAATTAGAAAAAAATACGATATGAATACTCTCATCTAAAAAAAAATGGAATTGCAGGCGCCATTGCTCCTGTCTCACGCTCGATCTGCTATTGAACTGATGGGTAAAAGTTTGCATCTTCAGATGGAGTATTTACCAACGAAAGCAGCTATCGGCGGTGTCCTGGATCCTGGCGCGGCGGATGGAGAGTTCGGGGGAGCAGCGGCCGGGCTCGCTCGGAGGCGTAGCGCGTCGTGGAGATCCGGCGTCCGGAAGAAATCGGGCATGTGCATCGGGGAGGCAGCTCACGGCGCTGTGTGTTGCGGTGGTGGAGTCCGGTCCGCCGCGCGCGCAGTGCAGCCGATAGCACGGTGGAGTCCGGCGGCCGAAGCTTGGGCAAGTGGAGTCCGGCAGCGGTGCAGTGGCGGCGGTGCCCGATCTGGATCGGAAACGCGTGAAGATGGAGCGGCGGCGGCAGTAACTTCGGGACTGAGAAGAGGGGAGAGAGCAAAGGGAAAGAAGGCCCATTATATACGGAGGACATTTACTCCCGGGTCTTACCCTCAACCGGGACTAAAAATCCTTTACTCCCGGTTGGCAATACAAACCGGGAGTAAAGGTCAGACATTTACTCCCGGGTCTTACCCCCAACCGGGACTAAAACTATTTACTCCCGGTTGGCAATACAAACCGGGAGTAAAGGTCAGATATTTCGGGCCCGCGCAAAATGCAGCCCACCAAAGCTGGGGTGATTTTGGCTTCCCGCCATTTTCAAAGCAGGATTTTGGTTTTTATATTTCTTTTTATTTATAATTGCTAAATTACTATTATTTATGTAGAAATTAATATAGTTGTTATAAATTTTTTGAAAAAATAAATTAGAGTTTCTTTTGCTATACTGCAGACATGGAAAATATGTAACCTAAAATATTTTATTTTTCTTTTAAATATTGAATATAATGTAAATAATAATTATTATTTCATTAATGCAAAAATATAGTCTTCAAGTAATACCATTAAATCTATTGTTTTTACATCTATTTTACGTCCATCATTTCATTGGTGGACTCAGTTCAACGTATAATTACATGGTGAAGTCGCGCGAAAATTCAATTAAACTAGAAAAAGTATCAAACCAATTCAGAAAAATCTCAAACTTGGCGGTTACTTCGCATAGGGCATTTGCATGCCTGAGAAAAAGTTTGAGATCAATACGACACTTGGACCTCAGAATCCCTAAGAACCCAGGTGTATAGACATGGTTCGATGAAAGGTTCCATATACCTTTTGTGAAGCACATATACTCCTACCTTGTCAAAGTGGCTTGAGATTTTTTTTGCACTCATTTACACCCAAAATATGTCCCCACACAAGATCTTAGGTTTTTCTGATCATTATTTTTATTATTACATTTTTCTTCGTGCTGCGTGAGACAAAATATGGTGAATTACATATCGAAAACACTGGAATTCTGCAGCGACCTCCACAAATACTTGTCTCCTAGGGCACAAGAGACCATGTGGCAAAGTTTGGCACAATTCCGGATCTTTTCTGGGTTGGACACAGTTCAACGTGAATTACCCGGTGAAGTCGCGCAGAAATTAAATTAAACTGGAAAAGGTACCAAACCAATTCGAAAAAATCTCAAACTTGGCGGTTGCTTCACATATAGCATTTGCAAGCCTGAGAAAAAGTTTGGAACTAATACGACACTTGGACCTCAGAATTCCTAAGAACCCAGGTGTATAGACATGGTTCGATGAAAGGTTCTACATACCTTTTGTGAAGCACGTGTACTCCTACCTTGTCAAAATGGCTTGATATTTTTTTGGCAGTCATTTACTCCCAAAATATGTCCCCACACAAGATCTTAGGTTTTTCTGATCATTATTTTTATTATTATATTTTTCTTCGTGCTGCGTAAGACAAAATATGGTGAATTACATATCGAAAACACTGGAATTCTGCAGCGACCTCCACAAATACTTGTCTCCTAGGGCACAAGAGACCATGTGGCAAAGTTTGGCACAATTCTGGATCTTTTCTGGGTTGGACACAGTTCAACGTAGAATTACCCGGTGTAGGGTCGAGATGGCGGACTAGAGGGGGGGTGAATAGTCCTTTCTAAAACTTAAGCGTGTTGGCTAACCAAAAACAAATGCGGAATTAAACTTATTGGTCTAGCCAAGACTTCACCCCTCTAACTAAGTTCACAAGCACCTCACAAAGATCCTAATTAAGCAACTAAGGTGCTTTCCTTAGCAAGAGCTCTCCTATTTAATTCTAGAGCAAGGTCACACAAACCTATGCACTAGTACTATGCAAGCAAGAGGGAGCTCCTACACAATTCTAGTAAGCAAAGCGCACAAAGCCTAAGCTCACTAGCAGTGCTCAATAACAAGGCAACTAATGCCAAATTAGAGAGCGCAAAACACTTAGCTACACAAACTAAGCAATGTGACTAACAAGGTTACACAAACCAAATTAGTCACGCAAAGGGGAAACTTCTAGCTACACAAGCAAGAAGACAACTAGCAAGCTACACAAGCAAACTAGTTACGAGAGCAACTACACAAGCACAAGTATATATAAAAGTAAATACAAGCTTGTGTTGCACGAAGGCAAACCACCGAGAAGAGTAGACAATGTTGACACGGTGATTTTCTCCCGAGGTTCACTTGGATGCCACCAAGCTACGTCCCCGTTGTGTCGACCAACACTTAGATGGTTCCTCGGTGTGACCCTCAAGTCACTTGCCCCTCAAGGCACGCCCCGCAAGGCACCGCAGGACACCACTCTCAAGTGAGGTAACTCAATGACACGTTCAACTAGAGTTGCTCTTCGCGATCCCCGCGGGGTGAGCACAATCCCCCTCACAAAGCTTCTCCGGAGCCTCGCACAATCTTCTTGCGAACTTTGCCGGAGCCACAAGCCACCAAGCCGTCTAGGAGGTGGCAACCTCCAAGAGTAACAAGCACTACCGGCTTGCAACACGATCACCTAGTGCCACTCGATGCAACCTCACGATGCAATCGCACTAGAATCGCTCTCTCACTCGATCCGATGAACACTATCAAGCATGAGTGAGTTAGAGGGCTCTCAAGCACTACCACACAAGCCACCAAGGCTAAAGTGTGCTCAGCTCACGGCCACAACCGGCCAAGGCCTCTATTTATAACCCCTCGGTCAAATAGAGCCGTTACCCCTCCACTCACGTTTTTCGCGGGACCACCGGACGCGCCGGTGGTAACTCACCGGACGCGCTCAACCGCGTCCGGTGCCCCTCCGACATCCGCGTGTCCTCCGAATTTCAAATTCGTCCGTTAGATCCTCCAACGGTCACTGCGTGCCAACGGTCAAACGACCCACCGGACGCGCTGCTGCGAACCACCGGACGCGCCGGTGCGCACAGCACCCGCGCCCGCGAAGCAACCACCGGACGCGCTCCTCGCCACCACCGGACGCCACAGTACCCGCGTCCGGTGCGAGTCCAGTAAGCTCCCTCGGACCACCGGACGCGTCCGATGGTGTGTCACCGGACGCGCACCGCGTCCGAAGACTACGTGACTCGCTGTTCGCCAGACCGGACGCGCCGGTCCCGTGGGTCACCGGACGCGCCGGTGCCAAACCCTAGCTCGCGCGCCTGACGCCCGCGCTGCACTGACCGGACGCGCCGGTCCACAGTGACCGCGTCCGGTGCAGCGTCCGGTGCTCCGTCCAGTCACTTCCGTGACCGCGTTCGCCTCCGTTTCTTTTTCGACTTCCGGCGCAATGGAAAATAGGCATTTCACTTCCCCGAAATCGCCTGAATCCCGCGCTCGCACGCTCGGCGGGAGGGAGAGAGGAACCCAAACCTCTCTATACCCGCAAACCACAGCGCGACCAACGCCACCTTTGCAAATGTGCCAACACCATCAAGTGTACATCTCCATGTGCTTGTGTGTTAGCCTTTTCTCAATCATTTTCAAAGGAGTTAGGCACTCAACTTGCCTCGCCACTTGATCCTAACACGTATGCACAGTTAGATCGCTCAAGTGGCACTAGATGACCGATATGCAAACAAGTTTGCCCCTCTTGATAGTACGGCCATCTATCCTAAACCCGGTCATAAACTTCTCTACACACCTATGACCGGTGAAATGGAAATGCCCTAGGTTATACCTTTGCCTTGCGCATTCCACTCCATCTCCTCTGACGTTGATGCAACTCATGCACCAACCAATCACCAAATGATATGATTCACTTCATATCATCACGTGACCGTATTGGTTCATCGATCTTGACCTCACTTGCTCTTCACCGTTGCATTGGTCCGTCGGCGCCAAGTCTTGCCCAAGCTTCACCATCGCATGGTCCTTCGCTTCGAAGCCTCAACTTGCCCTTCTCCTTCACAACCGGTCCTTCGAGCCAAGCCTCATCTTGATCTTCTCCATCTTGGTCACATGACTCCATGTCATGTCTCATATGCAATGAGCTTCTTCATGACACCATCACATGTGGACTAATCTCCTTTGCCTTGAGCCCACTTTGTTTCTCCAAGTGATATGATCCACTTCACATCATCACATGGCCGTCTCGATCCATCGACCTTGACTTCACTTGCTCTTCTCCGTTGCATCGGTCCGTCGGCGCCAAGTCTTGCTCAAGCTTCACCATCGCATGGTCCCTCGCTTCAAAGCCTCGACTTGCCCTTCACCCTCACAACCGGTCCATCGAGCCAAGCATCACTTCGGTCTTCATCATCTTGGTCACATGAGTTAATGTCGTGTCTCATATTCAATGACCACCTTTATCTAAATCATCCACTTAGATACAAAGGTTAGTCCTAGGTTTCATCAATTAGCCAAAACCAAACTAGGGACTTTCAATCTCCCCCTTTTTGGTAATTGATGACAACCCTCACAAAGATGATTTTGATAATAAAAGTTTTGAACTTGTCATACTTGTCCAATCGTTTTGCTCATAAGTAAAGTTTGGACAATTATCACAAGCTCGGTTTTGGTAGCATTAGCTCCCCCTACATATGTGCATAGAGTTTGGATTGAAAGCTTTGCACATATGCATGGATAGAAGTGTTGGGAGAGTAATTCTACCAAAATGATGCTAAGGTGTAAGAAATAGACCTTTGAAGCGTGATACCAATCGGAGTTGCATTTTACACCATCCTTAGCATCATGAAGTAACTAGACACCCATCAAAACTCAAGAACCCCGTGAGATCAACATTATAGTAAAGGTTCTTGAATCACTTGTAAAGATTAAGGCATGTCTAGATACTACATGTAAACTCATGTAAACTATTCCTATGCATGCTAGTAGATCATTTCATCATTCAAGTTCTATACTAGCATTGCACCACACAAGCATGCATATTGAATTTAAGAACTTTATGCATTGCAAGCAAGCACATGAATTATGCACATATCAAATGTAATCAATCAAAGTTCATGAGCTTGCTCCCCCTACTTGTGTGCTTTCTTTGTCCAAGAATATTTGATCCTCTTACATTCTTCAATGTTGCTCCCTTTTTGTCCATGCCCAATCTTTCCAATCTCTCCCCGAAGCACAAAAAAAACTTTCATATCTTTGTCCAATTTCTCCCCCTTTGTCATCAATTTCCATAAAAGGTGTGCTTCTCATTGATGCAAAGGCTAGCATTGGGGTAGATGGTTGAGACGTGAATCTTGCATTTTTGATGGACATTACCACATATGTTGGAATGACAAACTTTATGGTTGCTCTTGAGATACCACATAGGATCTTTGACCTTGATACCAATCGGTGGGGCTCCTCCCCCTATGTCATAGCATGTGTCATTCACTTGAGATATCATTTGAAGATGAGGGTAGCATTGCTTGATTTGATCACTTAAAGTTGAGGATCACTTGTGAAACCATCGTCTTGCATGAATGATACTACGTGAGGATACCATGAGTAGAAATGTGATACCATTTGAAAGAATTTTCTAGTATGGATCCACTTTGAAGGATTTGGCAATAATATTCACTTCTTGAACATTTGCTATCTTCATGAGTACCATTTGTAAGATATTACTTGTAGATTGATGATCTAGACACCACTAGTGAATACCACTTGGAAGATCAAATTGAGTCTAGATACCACTTGAAACAAACTAGATATCTATTTTCATTTTTGTCTTGTGCTTGTACTCTTATCATTGTCATGAGCTTCTTGTATGACTTGAACTAAGTTGATTTGCCTAAGATTCTAAGTCCGGTTTGATCCAATGACAAGCTTCTTCACTCCTCATGCTAAGGGTTATCTTGCCAATGTTGTACTTGTCACTTGTTAGCAATCCAAACTAGATCAAGTACTTGGGTTTACTAGCTCATGAATAAACTCATATACATACCACTAGAACATTTAGACAATCAAGCAATAGTGGTAGGCTATGAATCTAAAATTTTCATTTGTCATGCATGATCCTAATAAGCATGTACTATATGCACTAATCGCATACTAGTAAGGAATGAGATGATCATGCACATTGCAATGATACCTTTGCTATGTTGGAGTAGAGGATAGTCACATAGATTCCAATTCATTACTCCAATAGCAATATGAAGTCCAATTTATAAGCTTGGTGAAGACCAATCATCATAGATAAATCCATTCTTCACCCATATGAAAATGTAAACCACTTATGATCAAGTGCACTATCTCTTAAGTTGTGGTTGGCTTGCTTCATCTTTTTGATCAATGCTTGCATGAGAGAACTACTTAGAATACCACTTGAAATACATGACTAGCTCTCTTTTGGGTGTTGCTTGCTTTTTAGATCAATCCTTTTGATTGCTTCAACTGAGCATCACAAGTTCCTCGGATCACCACTTCCATGTTAGCCTTCCAAGTCCCAAACTTGGTTTCACCTACACACGGCGGCAAGCCCCTCACTAGGGAGAAGTGACCTTTCTCCAAAGAACCACTCTTGATACTTACTTGAAATGATATAGTTTGATTGATCCAAATGATGAACTCAATCTTGATGAATAATTCTTGAATCTACATTTGAGTCCAACTCTTTCTACTTGTTTAAGTCCTTTTCCTTCTACCAAATGATCTCCAATCATCACTAGAACTTAAACTTCACCTTCATCTTAAGTTTGATCTTGATCTTCAAATTGAGTACCAAATAAGTATACCAAGTATATTTCACAATATAAAAGTTTTGTACTCATTGCTTTTCATGCTTCTAGATCAATCCAAAACCAAACTTAGGTACCTCAACCACTTGTAAGCATGTTTCCAACTTGAGGACCTTTCAATTAAAAGTGACTCTAGATTAATCCAATGATTTTCACTTTTCTGGCAGATTATGTACCCTTCAAAGAATAATTCATATCTCCCAATGTACAGATCTAAAAGCCATAAAATTTGGTGGAGATGTGCTTCACTAAGTCATATAGCAATTGTAAAAATTTGAACTTCTTTTGACTTCTAGATTGCTACTAGATTTCAAATCTTCCACCACTGCTACATGCTGAAAACTGCTGTACTATAGCTGACAAGATGCACTCCAAAACCGAAGCATCTCTTATCCACTTCTCATGAAATTTCTACAGCATCTTCTTTCATAAGTGTAGAGCATGTATACCAAATTTCAAGCCAATCCAAATAGATTTGTTCACTCAAACATGGCTAAGATTACTGCTAGCTCAGATTTTTAATATAGGACAGATTTCAAAACATGAGCTATTCTTCATCAAAAGTGAATCAAACTTGAAACTAACTTGTTTGAATACTTTCATAAGACATATATATCCATTCAATCCACTTACTAAAGGTCATCTCATGAACTTATCCAACCCAAATCAATTCAAACTTGATTGCTAAGCATTTAATCCATTCAATCATCTCATAGCAAGCAACATTGCACATTTATCCAATTCAATCAACTCATATGCACCCAAATGAAATAATCAACAAGAGATATACCTTGGTTAGCTCATGATTATTCATAGCAAGCTTTCAACTTGAACATTTGCAAGCCATCAAATAATTCCAAGAAATCAACCACAACTTGATCATGACACTTGTATGTTGTAGTACTTTGGACTTCACTCATTTTGACTTGGCATTGGGATAGAATTGCAATAAGCTTCAATACTTGAGTCAACATATAATAACAAATATGAAATCAATTTGAGTCAAGCCTCCAATGCCATGGTACCTACACACATTCATCCACTTTTTGATGGTACCCAAACAAGTTTGGGTCCTCTCAAGTTAGGAGCAACATACTTAGGTAAAGCCTTAGTATGGTTAGCGGCATGTTTTGCAATTCCAACCAATGAGGTACCATTGCCATCCTTTCTAAGCATATTAGTATTATCAATTGAAATAGGCTTAGAATTGTTACCTAGGGGACATGAATGTGCCATGTGTCCCCTTTCCCGGCATAAGTAGCAACTTCTTTTAGAGTGAGCCTTTTCTTCCTTGCTCATGTGTTGCTTCTCAATGCCTTGCCTCTTATGAGTTGCTTGAGCTTTCTTCTCAAGCTTGGTAGGACACCCCGAGGCGAAGTGTCCCATATCTCCACACTTGAAGCACTTGATGTGAGCATGTACTTTCTTCTCATCTTGATTCTTGCTCATCATCTTGGCATCTTGGATTTGCATTGGATGCCTTGCTCTACCACCCCTTCTTGTTTTCTTCTTCTTTATCATCAAGTCACTAACATCTTCATGATTGATCTTGACTTTAGCTTGGGGCTTTGCTTTTGGCTCAACTTGAGACTTCTTGGTAGGGCAACACTTGGCAATATGTCCCACTTCATGGCATTGGTAGCACATGAGTTGGGATAGCTTATTTGCATCTTGCTTCTTCCCCTTGCTCTTGTTGTAGCCAATACCACTCTTATCACCATATCTTCTTTGATTGGTCATGATATGCTCAATGGCAATTTTAGAGTTATAGCACCTCTCTAACTTGTTGCTCAAATTCTTCACTTCACTTTTGAGCTCATTGTTCTCCTTCAAAAGGTTAGTCTCACAAGACATAGAAGTAGAACAATCATTTAAATGTGAAGAACATGGCATATCTAATAAATCATCACAAGAGGTGGATACATGCTTCTTGCCTACATCACAAGGGTTAGTAATATGTGATTGATCATTTGACCCAAATGATGAGCTCTCACTAGATTTGGTTTCTTCATTAGAAGGCTTCTTAGTGAGTAAAGCATGTTCTTGTGCCAAATTATCATGAGCAACACTAAGTTCCTCATGAGCCAATTTTAGCTCCTCATGTGAACAAGTAGTAACATAAAGTAGATGCTTTTGTTGTTCACATGTGGTCTTTAGAAAAGAGTTATCATTTTCCAATTTGCTTACTCTTTCCATTTTCCTTTTCAAGGCTCTCGAGAGTTTATATAAAAGCTCAAAATTTGGATCATCACAATCCACAACAAAACCACCAACATGTATCTTATTGTTACCATGTGATGATGTCGAAGAGCTTGTTGAAGCATCACTCTCATAGCCATCATCTTCACCATCAAGTGTGCATGAGGTAGAATCAACGCGTGCATCACTTGTGGCATTATCATTCTTCTTGTCAAGTGATCTTGTGATTTGATCATCTTTGTCATCACTTGACCGTGAGGTGGAGCAATCCTCCATAACCACCTTATTGTGGTCATGCTCAACATCCTCATGCGCCTCTTCCTTGGGCTCATCTTCATTGGAGATCACCCCATATTTCTCATTTAGAAACACCCAAATTTCATGGGCGGACTCGAAGTCTATGATCTCATGAAGTATGCTACTATCCATAGATCGATATAAAGTATTAGTAGCTTGGCTATCGAGATGTAGGCATTTACTTTGCGCTTGAGTTGCATTCTTTTTATCAATTGCAAAGGAAAAGCCCACATCTACGATCCACCACATTTGAGGAGAAATAAACTTAAAATTGCATGTCATCCAATTTCTCCACCGTGCAAAGTGTGTGCCATCAAAAATGTGTGGACACTCAACATCTAGCCCATAAGCCGCCATCCTCTCGGGTCGGTGAAGACCACAAATGAGAGACCCGGCTCTGATACCACTTGTAGGGTCGAGATGGCGGACTAGAGGGGGGGTGAATAGTCCTTTCTAAAACTTAAGCGTGTTGGCTAACCAAAAACAAATGCGGAATTAAACTTATTGGTCTAGCCAAGACTTCACCCCTCTAACTAAGTTCACAAGCACCTCACAAAGATCCTAATTAAGCAACTAAGGTGCTTTCCTTAGCAAGAGCTCTCCTATTTAATTCTAGAGCAAGGTCACACAAACCTATGCACTAGTACTATGCAAGCAAGAGGGAGCTCCTACACAATTCTAGTAAGCAAAGCGCACAAAGCCTAAGCTCACTAGCAGTGCTCAATAACAAGGCAACTAATGCCAAATTAGAGAGCGCAAAACACTTAGCTACACAAACTAAGCAATGTGACTAACAAGGTTACACAAACCAAATTAGTCACGCAAAGGGGAAACTTCTAGCTACACAAGCAAGAAGACAACTAGCAAGCTACACAAGCAAACTAGTTACGAGAGCAACTACACAAGCACAAGTATATATAAAAGTAAATACAAGCTTGTGTTGCACGAAGGCAAACCACCGAGAAGAGTAGACAATGTTGACACGGTGATTTTCTCCCGAGGTTCACTTGGATGCCACCAAGCTACGTCCCCGTTGTGTCGACCAACACTTAGATGGTTCCTCGGTGTGACCCTCAAGTCACTTGCCCCTCAAGGCACGCCCCGCAAGGCACCGCAGGACACCACTCTCAAGTGAGGTAACTCAATGACACGTTCAACTAGAGTTGCTCTTCGCGATCCCCGCGGGGTGAGCACAATCCCCCTCACAAAGCTTCTCCGGAGCCTCGCACAATCTTCTTGCGAACTTTGCCGGAGCCACAAGCCACCAAGCCGTCTAGGAGGTGGCAACCTCCAAGAGTAACAAGCACTACCGGCTTGCAACACGATCACCTAGTGCCACTCGATGCAACCTCACGATGCAATCGCACTAGAATCGCTCTCTCACTCGATCCGATGAACACTATCAAGCATGAGTGAGTTAGAGGGCTCTCAAGCACTACCACACAAGCCACCAAGGCTAAAGTGTGCTCAGCTCACGGCCACAACCGGCCAAGGCCTCTATTTATAACCCCTCGGTCAAATAGAGCCGTTACCCCTCCACTCACGTTTTTCGCGGGACCACCGGACGCGCCGGTGGTAACTCACCGGACGCGCTCAACCGCGTCCGGTGCCCCTCCGACATCCGCGTGTCCTCCGAATTTCAAATTCGTCCGTTAGATCCTCCAACGGTCACTGCGTGCCAACGGTCAAACGACCCACCGGACGCGCTGCTGCGAACCACCGGACGCGCCGGTGCGCACAGCACCCGCGCCCGCGAAGCAACCACCGGACGCGCTCCTCGCCACCACCGGACGCCACAGTACCCGCGTCCGGTGCGAGTCCAGTAAGCTCCCTCGGACCACCGGACGCGTCCGATGGTGTGTCACCGGACGCGCACCGCGTCCGAAGACTACGTGACTCGCTGTTCGCCAGACCGGACGCGCCGGTCCCGTGGGTCACCGGACGCGCCGGTGCCAAACCCTAGCTCGCGCGCCTGACGCCCGCGCTGCACTGACCGGACGCGCCGGTCCACAGTGACCGCGTCCGGTGCAGCGTCCGGTGCTCCGTCCAGTCACTTCCGTGACCGCGTTCGCCTCCGTTTCTTTTTCGACTTCCGGCGCAATGGAAAATAGGCATTTCACTTCCCCGAAATCGCCTGAATCCCGCGCTCGCACGCTCGGCGGGAGGGAGAGAGGAACCCAAACCTCTCTATACCCGCAAACCACAGCGCGACCAACGCCACCTTTGCAAATGTGCCAACACCATCAAGTGTACATCTCCATGTGCTTGTGTGTTAGCCTTTTCTCAATCATTTTCAAAGGAGTTAGGCACTCAACTTGCCTCGCCACTTGATCCTAACACGTATGCACAGTTAGATCGCTCAAGTGGCACTAGATGACCGATATGCAAACAAGTTTGCCCCTCTTGATAGTACGGCCATCTATCCTAAACCCGGTCATAAACTTCTCTACACACCTATGACCGGTGAAATGGAAATGCCCTAGGTTATACCTTTGCCTTGCGCATTCCACTCCATCTCCTCTGACGTTGATGCAACTCATGCACCAACCAATCACCAAATGATATGATTCACTTCATATCATCACGTGACCGTATTGGTTCATCGATCTTGACCTCACTTGCTCTTCACCGTTGCATTGGTCCGTCGGCGCCAAGTCTTGCCCAAGCTTCACCATCGCATGGTCCTTCGCTTCGAAGCCTCAACTTGCCCTTCTCCTTCACAACCGGTCCTTCGAGCCAAGCCTCATCTTGATCTTCTCCATCTTGGTCACATGACTCCATGTCATGTCTCATATGCAATGAGCTTCTTCATGACACCATCACATGTGGACTAATCTCCTTTGCCTTGAGCCCACTTTGTTTCTCCAAGTGATATGATCCACTTCACATCATCACATGGCCGTCTCGATCCATCGACCTTGACTTCACTTGCTCTTCTCCGTTGCATCGGTCCGTCGGCGCCAAGTCTTGCTCAAGCTTCACCATCGCATGGTCCCTCGCTTCAAAGCCTCGACTTGCCCTTCACCCTCACAACCGGTCCATCGAGCCAAGCATCACTTCGGTCTTCATCATCTTGGTCACATGAGTTAATGTCGTGTCTCATATTCAATGACCACCTTTATCTAAATCATCCACTTAGATACAAAGGTTAGTCCTAGGTTTCATCAATTAGCCAAAACCAAACTAGGGACTTTCACCCGGTGAAGTCGCGCGGAAATTAAATTAAACTGGAAAAGGTACCAAACTAATTCGAAAAAATCTCAAACTTAGCGGTTGCTTCACATATAGCATTTGCAAGCCTGAGAAAAAGTTTGGGACCAATACGACACTTGGACCTCAGAATTCACCCAGGTGTATAGACATGGTTCGATGAAAGGTTCCATATACCTTTTGTGAAGCACGTGTACTCCTACCTTGTCAAAGTGGCTTGAGATTTTTTTGGCACTCATTTACACCTAAAATATGTTCCCACACAAGATCTTAGGTTTTTCTGATTATTATTTTTATTATTACATTTTTCTTCGTGCTGCGTGAGACAAAATATGGTGAATTACATATCGTAAACACTGGAATTCTGCAACGACCTCCACAAATTCAATTAAACTGGAAAAAGTATCAAACCAATTCGGAAAAATCTCAAACTTGGTGGTTGCTTCACATATGGCATGTGAAATTCTAAGAAAAAGTTTGGGACCAATACGACACTGGAGTGTCCTCATCATTTAGCGCTATGCTTGGATCTTTGTTCACTCTGAAGGGCACAATTATATCTTCCTTTTCGTAATCTACTGACATGTCTGACTTGTCCTCAGTTCCCACAATGTTTGTTTTCCTGCCGCTACCTCCTGTACCTCCTCTTCAGCTTCTCCCATTGGGGTATCATTTAAGACACCAGCATATTCTGTAATAACGTCATCGTCCCATTGTTTTTCTTCACCTTCTTCCATTATAACACCAGCATATTCTGTACATATGTATTAAAATCTTGAGCATATAATTAGTTATATTAATTACACAACATGCAGGCATGCATGATAACTGATTAATTTACGGAAGCCTCAGAACTGTTTACATCTACTCTCTACACTCATTTTTGTAATTAAAATATTGTAAATTCCTCATTTACTAAATAAAAGAAATTAAATGAAAAAAAATAAAATTCTTTTATAAATATCTAAACCATGAAATGTAGGATGAAGATGAGAGGAGAAAGAAGATGACGACCTTTACAACAGAAGAATTGATGGAGGCGTCGAAGAAATCGTTCTTATGATGACTAGCTGGCTTGTTTGAGCAAGAACACAGGAACGATGAGCAACGACGAAGAACAGAGCTCCAAATGGCTCTGGCGCGAGAGGAATGCAGGGCTCAGTATATAGAGAAACATTTACTCCCGGTTATGCTTAAAAACCCAGACTGGAAGTCCATTTTTACTCCCGGTTGGAGCCACCAACCGGGAGTAAAGGTTCACTCCACCTCTACTCCCGGTTGGTGTCTCCAACCGGGAGTAAAAGTCTACCTTTACTCTCGGTTGGTGTCTCCAACCGGGAGTAAAGGTCCTCGCATGATGAACTGGTCGTTGAGTGTGGGACTTTACTCCCGGTTGGTGGCTAAAACCGGGAGTAATTGTCCCTTTACTCCCGGGTGCAATAAATACCGAGAGTAATTCCAAAAGTGATGCCGAGAGTGAAAGTCGGTTCTCTACTAGTGCATATTCATTTTAACTTTGTGTTTGTTTTTCTTTAATAAGTACAGAGTCATTTGAAGATGAGTTAACAACACTAGTGACCTAAATTAAGATTCAAGAGATGATCTGACGGAGGTAAGGTTCATGCATGCAAATGTCAACAGGAAGGGATGGGATGCATACAGCCAATCATTTGTGTGACATATCTCTACGTACGGCACGCCATATTCACCTTTGATTGCTAGATGGATGTATTAATTGGTGTAGGCAATCCATAATTGGCTATGATCATCTAGCAACAATTTTTTTCTCTGCGAAGATCATGTAGCAATAATTGATAGAAGCTTCTATTACCTTGCGATTCATTTGGAACAGCTCAAGATGCATGGATGGTTGGTGCAGTGTGCCTTCAATTCAACAAGAATACACCATATGGGTTGTAGTTCATGCATTATTGGACATATATCATCAGAAGAACACCGAATCCCACTAATATTTCTATTAGATCATGTATGACATGGGAGACTAAAATTCATGAGCAATAGCTAGCTAATAGTTTTCCATGGAATAATAACAAAAACATGGCTGGAACTTCATTCCATTATCTAAAAAGGTAAAAAAAACATGAAATTGCTCTGAGCCCCACCCCACCTACCAAAAAAGGTAATGCTCCTATCAGGACATATGTCCGTCCGAACGGGATGGACCTGCCTCGCGTCATGCGCCCCTGCACCTTGCACCTCGCATGGTCACACCGGACCCGCCTCACGCCGCCTGCGCCTCCCGTCTTGCGTCGTGCACCCCTGCATCTCGCGCCCTGCACGGTCGCACCAGACCCGCCTTGCGCCGTGTGCGCCTCGCACCCCACGCCTCACGCCCCCACTCGTGCCTCGCGCTGCGTTCCCCGCGCCGCATCAATTAGCCTCCATTGGGCAGCAGCAAGTAGATGAGCGCATGTTTCAACCGTATGTTTCATGCGTTTCAGATGTATATATGTTTCATCCGGATGTTGCAGAAGTAGATCTTGTGTTGTTGCAATGGCTATACACGTATGTTGCGTTTTAAATGTTTCAAACGTATGTTGCAACTGTTTTATCTAGATATTGCATATGTTGCAGTGGCTATACATGTATGTTGCAAGTGTATGTCCCAAATGTTTCACCTGTTTTTTAGACCTATGTTGCAAGTGTTTCATCTAGATGTTACATATGTTTTAAACATATGTTGCAAGCGTCTATTCAAAATGTTTCATCTGTTTCATACGTATGTTGCAAATGTGTTTATCTGGATGTTGTAGTTGCTATACATATATGTTGCAAACGTATGTTTGTAAATGTTTCACCTGTTTTAGACGTATGTCGCAACATTAGCAGGCGTAGGAAGTGGGCGCATGCAGATGTTGTCCTTGCGGGCGTAGCAGTCCCCACCTGCATGCGCATCAACAGACACCAGGCGGGCATCAGCAGGCATGAGGCGCACATGCAGGGGGCATGCACAGGCGCACTAGCATGCAGGGGCAAGTGTGCAGACGCAGAGTTGCATGCTGACAGCAGTTGCATGCGGGGCAGCTTTTTTGGAAAAGGCGGGCAGACTTAGCAGCATACGTGGCAGGCGAGACGCACGCAGCAGGGGAGATGCGCGCAGCAAGCGGAGTGGGCGCGAGCGTCTGGACAGGGCTAGCCACACGGAAAAAAAAAACTAGAAAGGCTTTAAAATGTTGGCTATATCTCACGCATTGAGAGATATCATTAGGATATGTAGGCCCACCAGCTTTTCTTACAAAAATGAGTCACATCATAGTCATATATAGGCCAAAAATCACAAGCGGTATAGCTCACGCTTACAACTCTGAGTCACATGAGCCTAGAAAGACTTGGAAGGCCTAAAAACATGACTTATAGTTCATGCTTCGGCCTAGATTTCCTCCATTACACCAAAACTAATCAACATTACCAAAAGATTATAAATGGCATGGGGCTATGGGAGGCTAAAATCAAGAGAGCTATTGCTGATGCTTTTGGCAAAAAAGTTCTCCAAAGACTGAAAATGCCCAAGTCTTCTGACAACATTAGAACATCTAGGAAGGTCTAAAAATATGAGCTATACAACTTATGCACTAGCCGAAATGTCCTCGGGGATACTAGAACCCAACAAGGCAACATTTCTCATGGAATCGAAATTATATGGGAGGCCAAAAATCATGAGGTATAACTCTCTCTTTTAGCAAATATTCCTACAAAATATAAAAATACTATAAGTTTGTTCCATAACTCCTGAAAACTAGGAAGCTATAACAACAAAATGACTAGGCATTTGCTGTAAAAAAATGACTAGGCATGCATACGTAATAGTTCAATCATTGGGGCATATATCCTTTGGTATTAAATTATGGATTTGACAATGGTGGTTAGCTGATTACAATGGTGAAAACGTCATTTATCACAATACAACCACCATCAGGTTACAAACTTAGCATTTCCCGGAAATAACAATAAAATAAGGTGGTTAAACCGCAGTATTTTCAGAAGACTAGGAGCCGCATGCTATTTGAGAAACATGTGGTGACATTTAAACTTAAAAGTAATCATTGCTGAACATCGTACAACCAGAGTCTGAAAGGTATCATTAGTTCCATTTATAACCAACCGTATCTCGAGAGAACAAGAGCCACAGCCCAGAACAACATAAGCTGATGTAGAATTAGACGCCTGCAGTTCTACTTCTCCATCTCCACTGACGAAAATTCCCATCTCACTAAGTTCACATGAAGTGATGAAAAATAATCACCACACCTGCATGGGTACAACAGCTTTACAGTATCAGCAGTGCTCTCAATGATCATATCCCTGACTATGACTTCATATGCAAGATCTTAATGTTCTGTCTGCAAGATTGAAACTGCTTATCATAGTCTGCTCTAGCTGTAGGATGGCGTAGAATTTCCCATGCTTTCTGCACGCTAAAAAATTCTTTTTGCTCACTAGAAGGCACAGATGACTTAAGAGTTGTCTGTGCTTTGTCAGGATGTGTGTTCAGAGCAGCAGACCTATATGCTGCACGAATTTCATCATATGTAGCATCTTCATTCACAGATAAAACCTCATACAATATTTTCTAAACGGAAATATTGCTGCCTAGAACCATAGTGGAAGCTGGACCACTGCATGCAGGGGTAAATGAAAAACAGTAAGTATAAAATATTACATAACAATTCTTGAAGGTAATATATGTCAAGCTAAATAGTTCTTTGTGGCGATAACACTGTGAGTCAACATAAGCAACGTGTATTATCTTATTTTATTGCAGATTTTTAAATGTAAGAAAAACTCTATTTATCAGGTTTGAACCAACAAATGCACCATCTATTTATGTTTGGGCCATCTCTGCTGAGATAGTGAGATCAGTGTTACAAAGAGGCATGCAACTTAGATTTTAGTTCAGGAACAGCACACAAACAAAATCAGCAACACACTCAAATTAATTAGATTAGATACATAGAGAACAACCAGAATCACCATAATTCCCAAAACCACTCGATATGCAACCAGCCACCTGAACACAAAGATTACATACAAGGGTTCTTTCACAAAAATAAAATACAATAAACGAGAATAATCGAGAGAAAAGGAAAAGGAATAAAGACATCAACGATCTATGAGTTCAGATCACCAATCTCTTCTACATATATTGCAAGAGTGGTCGTACAGAAAATGCAACATGAGATGAATATGCTGAAATATATGGCATACTAACTCCAACAAACAGAGAAGGCAGAACTAAAATGCATATTGCATATATAAACCTACATAAGAAACAACCTTTGTGTTGATTCTAAATTAGAGTTCAGCACATATAGAAAAACAACAATAATGCAACTGAGAATGTTGCGACCACGGCAACACTAGTGCTTGAAATGCTCAGGCTAGTATAGTAAGAAGCAAATGATTTTTGCATCACTTAGCAAAGAGTGGAGAATAGTTAATATTACTTGTCTAGATCAAACTATACATTTTTCTACATACCAATCTACAGACACTGCCTTGTAACCTGATGATCAAACTTATGCTCCAAGATTATCTTCATGACTTGAGTAATTTATCTTCATCTTGACAGAAAATGAATAAACATCTTGTTGCCCGATGAGTTGCGATCTGAATATTTAGAGAACCCTCTATGGGAAGTGTTTATACATACTTCTTCCATCCCAAATTATAAGACGTTTGACTTTTTTGACACCAAGTTTGACCACTCGTCTTATTCAAAAATTTGTGCAAAATAGCATTTCTTTTGTCGTGGCTTGCTTTATTGTCACATCTCAAAAATTTTAATTTTGGGTTGTGCATAGGAAACACTAAATAAAATAAATGTTTTAATATTTGGATAAAATTTTCCAAGTTTAGTTTATGATAGCATCAATTAGTTATAAAAAATGAAAAAAATGAGAATCTTTAAAAAAAAATTTAAACTAATTTGACGGGCTATTGTTTAATGTGATGTTTGCTTGTTAATTCTTGTATGTTGAGAGCGAGCAAAGTCTTTAAAAATACGTTTAGTAGGTCGATCTTCCTTCTCCGACACGCCTTTATCTTTTTCTGCAATCAATGTTCTTTGTTTCTCATCTTAAGTTCTCGTTGGAAGTTTTCTAAAATCTTTTCTTTATAACGCAAATTATTCCTTTTAGTTCCTCGTGTGTCAATCAATCTCAATGAACTCTTCGGGAATTGTTCTGGCTTTTTCTAGAGCTAGTTCACGCTTTTCCTGTGAGCGTTATCTAATTTTTAGATACTTCAAAATATCTTTTCATGTGTTCCAAATACTTTATCTGGGTTCCTCATGTTCCATAATATCTCTGAGAATTTTCTCTAAATTTTTAGAGCTTTCAGAGTATTTTTCATGACTTAAATAATAATTTTAGACTTTTCTGAAATTATTTTATCCATGAAATTAATTAATTCCGAAAATAAATGAATATCTCATTTTTCCCAACGCTCAAAGCCTATGTGCAATAATCATAAAGTCCTATGTCTTTATTAACTAATGGGTCTTAATGTCTATTTAGGCCTATTAGTGGAGGTAGACGGTGCAACATCAATTAGTATCATATTGCTAGTTGATGTGAAGGTGAAGAGTTTTCCTCCCTATAAGTATGTACCTACTCATTCGGTAAAGCACACCATAACTACCATAAGAGGAGCCCCTAGTTTGAGAAATCTCTCGTGTAGTCAATTAGATATTTCTCCTCCTTCTTGTGTCGCCCCAGGCCGAGGCCCTTCGGATGGATGGAGGTAGAAGATGAAGTATTTGCGGTTCTGTCACTGGTTCGTAATATCTTTGTTGTTTCTTCGTTTTAATTTCGTTTTGCTCCGTTTCAGTTGCGTTAGTTTCACATAGTTGCGCTCTACGTAGTAGTGCTGATGTATATCGTGTCACCTAATTATGAATTCATTGATTTACATGCGATTTGATTAATATTTATTTAACAGCTTTCTAACTAAAAGCAACATAGGGGTATATTTTTGTTCTTGTTGCTTCGTGACTATGCTGACGTAAGAGACGCATTAGCAACGTTGTTTACCATGTCACGTTATGTGTTTACAAATTAAATTATGTTTATTTGATTAATGTTTATGTCATGCTTTTTTAAATTAGAAGCGACTTAGGTTCATACATAGAACATTCTTAAATAAATGTTAACTTGATTAATATTAACTTAAATGTTTCTTAATTATAATTTATTTAGTTAAACATGAAGCTTGTAGTTAATTTAACTAATATTTGTCTAATGTCTTTTCAAATTAAAAGTAGCTTTAGTTTATAATTTGTCTTTTATAAATAATCAACTGCTATCATGATTAATAAGATTTAAGTGTTTTCTTAAATAGAATTTGTTTAGTTTATGCAAGAAACATATAATGATCCGATTAGTTGTTATCACTTTCTTTATGCTTTCTAATTTATAAATATTTAAATGATTTCTAATTTATAAATGTTTAAATGACTTAAATACTATAAAATATATATAAATAAAATATAACTAAGGTTTAACTTTGGTTTTTATAATTTGATTAATTCAACTTCAGCATACTTCTTTAAAAAGTATATCGCCTTACTTTATTAAGAAAATTAAAATCATGCTTATAGTATGTATTCTTCGTTTTGTTGCAAACCTCTTAATAGTCGCGAGTCCTCTTTGATGGTAGCTCTGTTCTTCGTCGTTCTTGCGTTTTCGCGATTGTAGCATCGTACCGTATCATTTAGTGCGCTCTCTTTCGAAGTGTCTCTTTTGTTTGGTGTGTTTTTCTTAGTTGTCCCTATTTGTTTGCTTGTATACTTGTTAGTGTGCTGGGTTGCTATGATCTACGAGTAGAACGAGAACCATTTGTGAGCGCTGAAGATCCAAAGGTGAAGACCAGAAGCTGAGTGCCAGAAGTTACGAATGGAAGATAAAGTTGAGGCTTTTCTAAACAAATTGCTTTGGGTGTAAAGCAAGTAAAAGGCAAGTATAGCTTGGGTTTTGTTTTTGTGACCATGATCTTATGACTTGATTAATGTTTAAGCAACAAACGATAAAAATGGCTTTTTAGCAACTTAAGGATTTATCTGTAAGAGAATCTCCGGGATTGACAGTACAACTGTAAGGGCTATATGGCTCTAGCTTTATGTCACACCCAAAATTTCCTATTTTAGGTTGTGCATGAAAAACACTAAATAAAATAAATTATTTCAAAATTTGAATAAATTTATTAGATAAGTTAAGTTGCTGCTAATTTAAATATAGAAAATTGTGGTTTTAAACTTTTCCATATTGATTTGATAATGTGGTGTTTATGTGATGCTTGTCTTTGGTATTGGTGAGTGCTATTATTTTTTTTAAATACCATAGGACGACATTTACTTCTCATCGGAAAACTTTTTGGTATTTTCTGGATTTAAAATTTCAATTTCCGTGAGCTTAATCTTTTTCCTTGATCTCTTCATCAATCTTTTCAAGAGCTCAAACCTATTTAGTTGAGTTCCTTATCTCCCCAAGAGTCTCCAGGATTTTTCCCGTGATTTTTCTGAGCTCCGGGCTATTTTTCGCGGTTTAAAAGGTAATTCTAGATTTTCAGGAATTATTTTTATTCGCGGAATTAAAATAATCCCGAAATTAAGAAAATCCGAAAAGTTTCCAAACCCTACAACTATATATATGCCGGCGTAGCCCTCGACGCCCTGGTTTCAGAAGTACAATCCTAATCGTGAGCCACCGCTCGTAGCTCCCTCCACCCCTCGCCGAAGTTCTCCATCTACAGCTTGCGTTCCGGCGAACTCTCCGACGAGCTTTTTCGGCCAAATCGTCGCGTCCCGACACCAGCCACCACCACCAAGAGGCAGCCCTCGTCGTTCTCTACACCGTGGTATATCCGTTTGCGCGAATCTATTGCCGTTTCATCGAGTTCTCATCTCATCTTGCTTCTCTTCGGCGAGGTTCTACGATGGCTGACCGGAGCTCCTTTAAGCCCAAGGTAGAAGATGATATATTTACAGTTTTGCCAAACATCGTTTTTCCTCCGCCGTTTATTCGTTTTAACTCCGATTTGACCCGTTCAAGTTGCGTTAGATTCGTATTTACGAGCTCTACATGTTAGTGTTATTATACAGTAGGTTTGGAAATTTTAATTTTTGAGTTTATATTAAAGTAATTATTTATCTATAGGAAATCTTAGAAAATTTATAACTTTCACGTTTTAAATCCGAATTTCGTGATCTTTATGTCTGTGTGATCGTAGTAACGTGTAGAAGAGTTTTACAAACTTTTTATACTGTTTTGCTACTGTTGGTGTACTGTTTTAATTATGTCTCCTTATTTGCTTCGTGTATGATTGCTCGGATGATTGTGTGTTGATGCTTGATGATCGAGTATAGACGGTGAGCAGTTTCTTGATGATCAGGAGTATTATTTTGAGCCAGATCAGCAGTATTATCAGAAAAGCTTTGATCAAGACAAGTATAACATGGGACCATCTTTGTTACCTATTCACTGAAATTATCATACATATGCATGTGTCTTCCTTGATAACCATAGAGATTATAACTTAGCTATTGATATCTTGTTTCCTTATCACCTATGGGTTGCGTATTTGGGTAGCTATTACTAGTGCTTAATTATGAACAATGATCTTGTAATTTGATTAATGGATTAAGCGACCAACCATGAAGATGATTTTATTACTGTTGAAAGGGGGCTAGAGCAAGGGGTTATATTGTTGCTCTAGTTACTCTCCGTAAGGACTTACCTGTAAGTGATAACCGGGACATACAGTACAGCTGTGAGGGCTATATGGCTCTAGCTCTAGTTGTTCAAGAGACATTTTCTAGCTTGTTAGTGGTTACCTTAAATGGCGTAAGAATGGCTTGCCATGTTGGGTGTAGGACAACCTCTAGTCTATGAGTATAGCCGAGAAGGAATTGTGCCATTTGAAAAAGGGGTTCCTACATCTGCCTGCCGAGTGAATCTAATGGCCCTAACTTGTTAGACGAACTTTTGAATGGCTTTATATGGTTTTCAGTGTTTTGGGAGTAATTAACCCATGCATTTGGAAATCATGACTCACAGTGAAAGTGTACACCTCTGCGCAGAGTTTAATAAACTGGTATACTAGTCGTGCTTACGGACATGAGCGGCCTTAGGGATTCTTACAGAATAGTTGATCACCAATGTTATACCATATTTAATTATTGTTGTTACTATTATGCTCATATTAATGCTATTCATTATCCTTATTACAAATGATCATTGGTTCGTTAATAGGAATTGGAATACTTTGATGCTACTCAATTGCTAATTATATGATGATTAAAAGCTAAATGCAGTCAAACAGTGTTTAGCCTTTTTGTGCCTCATGAACCCTGTGTTATACTTGTTGAGTTCGACATGGACTCACTCTTGCTATTTCCCCATAGTCCAGTGTGTAGTAAGCTGTTGCTCAGAAGAAGGATAAAGATGTAGTAGAGTTTCTAGAAGTCTTTCAGAAGTGTTTGGCATACGGAGCCACCAGTCAGCCATCCCTGAGAAGAATGGAGCCTGAAGTTTAGTCACTGTTCCGTGATACTCTGATGTAAGTGTTAATATAGCTATGTATATGTTATATAATAACATTGTTTCTAATATTTTTCATTCTGACATATGTGTGGACTTCCTGGGCGCACATATGATTAGCCTGGTTTTATTCTTTAGAAAACCGGGTGTGACACTTTAGCTTAGTATGAGGATCTTTTCTAGCTTGTTAGAGGTTATCCTTGTGGCGCAAATGGGGAAAAGTAGACTGTGGATCCCTGGGACTGGTTGTATCACACAGACTGACTTTGGAAACCTAGCGGCCCTAACTTGTTAGACGAACCTTTGAAAGGCTTCATAGTGAACCCTGTCTGCTCACCTTGAGAGTGTTTTGGGGATTGACCGTCCCGGGCATATGGGTAATCATGACTCACAGTGAAAGTGTACACCTCTGCGCAGAGTTTATTAAACTAGTATACTAGCCTTGCTCAAGAACACGAGCGGTCTTTGAATCTTTACATTTAAGATGATGACTTTTGATTGCTAACATGCTCATTGTTTACCGTTTTATGCTCTACATTATTTATGTTACATTGATCATGAGTTTATGGGATCTATACTACCTTGTTGCTATACTTGTGGAGTTCGACATGGACTTACTCTTGCTATTCCCCACACTCCAGACTTTAGTAAAGTTGCCTCAAAGATCGATGGTGTTATGGTGGAGTTCCTAGAAGACTGATAGAAGTGCTAGGCATATGTTACCCCCCAGTCAGTCGTCCCTGAGAAGAATAGAGCCTAAAGTTTAGTCACCGTTCCGCGATACTCTGATGTAAGTGTTTAATATATCTATGTCTACGTTATATAATAACATTGTTTCTGATACTTTTCATTCTGTCATATGTGTGGACTTCCTGGGCACACATATGATAAGCCTGGTTTTGTTCTTTAGAAAACCGGGTGTGACATTTATTAATAAAAGTTCTTCAAGAATGACTTAAATTTGAATATGTTTGCACAATTTTTTTTTTGAATAAGACGAGTGGTTAAACTTGGGGTAAAAAAGTCAAACGTCTTATAATTTGGGATGGAAGAAGTACATCTACAAAGCTACACCTAATAACACAAGTACATCTTATTCTCTAAACTTCAATGATTATGGTTAACCTGAGATACTATGGGATAAAACAAAACAACCAATGGGCACGCAGCCATATAGATTAACAGTTAGATTTAGGAAGGTGCCAGTATCAAACAGGAGAATTTAGTAATTAGTAAAAATGTAATTTCAGTTTCATTTGAGAAGACTAGCTCTAAATATAGTTTGTTCCACAACAGGAGGGACGATAGTTGATAGAGAATGAACATTATTCACGTAATAATGTATGGCTGCTCATATTGGATTAATATAAAATGTTTTTCCTAATCAGCTCAATCTGTACTAAAATCTTAGGATGGACATTACAAAAGATGATGCTCTGAATTGGAGTACACGAAAACAATAGGCGATGCTAGTGGATCTAGTACTGCATACCTAGTGCAGATGAATTGACCAACAGGAAGCAAGCCTGGGTTTGATGCAGCAGCGCCTCAGGTTGCCTCGTCGGGGGCAGTGTCGTAGCCGTAGCTCGGTGGACTCGTTTGGGGTCGATGCAGCAGAACCCCAGGTCCTGCTTGTAGGGGGTAGAGCCACTGCAACAGCTCTTGGCAAGCCTCGTCGATGGCCGGCTCAACGGTAGCCCAGCGAGGGGGGTGGTGGGGGGCAGGGAGCTCAGTGGTGGTCGGCTGAGTGCAGGGGATTGGGGGCGCAAGTGACCAGCAAAATGGGAGGGAGAAGGAACGTCCGTGTGAAGGGCACGGTGGAGATTTGCGGCGGAGGCAGCGTTTTCGCAGGCGGAGGAGAAGAAGAAGCGAGCGTGAGGCAACAACAACGGAGGGGGATTTCAAAGGAGCGCGCGGCGGTGCCATTGCAGCGGAGGGGATTTAGGAGCAAGGCACAGCGAGCGACGGTGGGGAAATGGATGAAGCAACCAAGTTTGGGTGTTTCTGTAGTTGGGCCATGATAATTGACTTCAATGTGGCACGAAGTCCATGGGCATATTTGTCGACGGACGTTGATTGCATATTAACGACTTATTTACCAATCTATTTTCAAAAAAAAACTTATTTATCAATCTGGCCATCTGACTATGAATGGGTAGAACATGTATCGATGGACGGCAAGTTAGAAAACCTATAATTATCAATTGATCATTTGTTGCAACCTTTTTACAAACCGATAGTACTGCATTGGTTATTAAGGAGTTTTAGCGACTAGCAACTGCTGACGGTGTTTTAGGATTGTGGTGTAGTGTCGGCGCATGGTCTAGCCTATATGGCTCTCTACGCCAACCATCAGGTGCCTAAGCCATCAGCACCAACCATAGGGGACAGGAATTGAAGCCCCTAGGAGACAACAGGGCACTCCTACCGACATGAGTCTTGGGGATGAGGCCGTGTGGCGAGCGCTGTTGTGGAGGCTAGATGGCTAAGGCTAAGCACAGCGAGGGGTGGGCATCACCTAGCAGAGCGCTAGGATGAAACAACAAGAGTGAATGGCACCGCTAGAGGCCATGTGGCGGATCGAATTCAATGAGAGACATGGAGATAGGGGCGAGGTTGAGGGAGAGCGATCGAGCGTGGCTAGGCATTAGAGCGTCTGGGCGAGTGAGGTTGGGCCTATGTGGTTGCATGTACCCTTCATTTAATTAAGTTTTGGAAACTATTGAATCTAATTATATTTGAATGCAATGAACTATGGAGCGTAGTGCGACAGGAAATTATAAATGGTAGCATACGGATCATGATGTTTGTACACTTTGAAAGTTTATCTTGGCCGGGCAGAGGAACAGCCCACTATGATCCTAACGAACCTCCACTTGCGCTTCTACGTAGTCTGCACAATCAATGTTAACTAATTATAGTAGATAACGAGAGCTTATACTAGCAAATAAGCGCTAAAATAAGTCCAACAAGATTAAGACAATTTCAAGCTAGGCATCATAAGATATAGCATGATTTTAGAAGAAAACTAAACTAGTTTCATTGGTTTTCCAAGCTAAAACAAAATTTCTATGAATTCTATTAGAGTAAACCAAAGTTTAGGTTTTTTATTATATTTGATTTAATATTTGGATATTTTTAGATTTTTTTATGATTTTTGAAAATTTTTAAAGTATTTATCTTATAATTTATACTCCACGTCCAAGTTAGTTCGATTTAACACGTGGCACCAAGGCAACAAAACCAACATCAAAATCATTTAGGTCGTATAAAACCGGTTTTAAAAGGTTAGGGTAAAAGAAAAACCGAGATGAATAAAGTAAATTGACCGTAAAGGTTGAGAGGGTCGAAAACACTTTTTCCCCAAAAAAAAAACTCAATAACGGCCAGCGAGGCCTTCTCTCCTGGGCCATTAGAGGCCCAATTTGTTAAAAGGGCTAGCCCAACCAGTGTTCCAGGCTTTCCTGTTCCTCAAAGAAAAAAAAAATCCGTCGCAGCTCGTCCCGTTCCCCTGTCCCGTCCTGTCCTTGCTGCGTTTGGCTTGCAGCAGAATCGCAGCCACCGCGTCGGCCCCACGCGGTGCTGCCGCTGCCCAAGCGCCCAGGCAGGCAGGGAGAGCGAGATCGGAGTGGGGAAGATGGAGACGGTGAAGAGCCTTCTGAAGCCGAAGCCGACGCCGCAGCAGCAGCTGCGCGAGTGGCAGCGCCGCCTCCGCAACGAGGGCCGCAACATCGACCGGCAGATCCGAGGCGAGCGAGCCCGCTTTCCCATTCTGCGGACCCAGACTCATCCTCGCCGACTTTGAACTAACGACGGCGAGGCTGTCGCTCTCGATCTCGATGTGCTGCAGATGTGCAGAGGGAGGAGAAGAAGGCGGAGAAGGCCATCAGGGAGGCCGCCAAGCGCAACGACATGGGATCCGCCAAGGTAAGGTACCCGTCTCGAATCAATTGATTGATTGAATTGAGGCGGTCGTGAGAGTGAATCGGTTTCACTTTCACTGACCAATTGCTTGTCTGATTCCTCCAAGGCGCTGGCCAAGGAGGTGGTGCGGTCGAGGAAGGCGGTTACGAGAACAAGGCCCAGCTCAACTCCATCTCCATGCACCTTGGCGAAATCGTTGGTAATAGCTAACTATCCCGTTCATACTATTATCTCATAATCATTATTTGAATCTTCCCTCGATATTTGGTAGGTAGTTATGACTGAATCGACCTTCCCTCTAGTATGTTATTCCCAACCAGTAAAGAATGCATGATCAACAGTTTAGTAGAATATTCTGAAGCATTGCTGATGAGAACTACAACCTTGTTTGCGATCCTCGTTACCTATTTTAGACTAGGCGACTAGCTTCCCGTGGTTCCTTTCTTTGAACCACTGACATAAATCATGTGGATCCACTCTTTCTTTTGTCCTGATCCCTAAACATGATAATAACACTCATAAGTGCAATATAGTAATTGCAGTATGCTTGTTTGAAACTTAGGGTACAGACTTGTACTGACAATAAGTTGGAATGCTATAATCTTTCAGCTACTGCTAGGACAGTAGGCCACTTGTCCAAGAGCACCGAAGTGATGAAATTTGTCAACAACCTCATGAAAGCCCCGGAGGTTGCAGCCACAATGCAGGAATTCAGCAAAGAGATGACAAAGGTACAATGAATGTCAGATTGCATTGTGATCACTCATACCCTTCAAAGGATTATCTTTCTTGCATTCATACCTGTGATAATTTTTGCCTCATGATTTCTGTGGTGTAGGCTGGTGTAATGGAAGAAATAGTTAACGATGCTTTAGATTCGACGCTGGACAATGAGGACATTGAGGAGGAAATCGAAGAGGAGGTTGACAAGGTCCTCACCGCAATCGCTGGGGAGACTGCCTCTGAGCTCCCAGATGCTGTCAGGAAGGAAAAGGAGAAGATGAAGCAGCCTTCAACAAGTGTACCTGCGGAGGTAATATTAATTCCCATGCATCCTTCTGCATTTTGTAATCTTATAAGTGTCGGTTTATATTTTGACTTCTAAAACACAAGCTTGCACCATTGACCATTGTGCAGAGAACTGCTATAGCAGAGGCTGTTGATGATGATGAGCTAGACAAGATAAGGGAAAGGCTTGCCAAAGTGAGGTCATAGAAGAGAGCTGAACAAGGTCAAATCATTGAGGTGTTATGGCACATGACATTTACCTTGATTATGTATATACACGTATCACACACAATCACAGAAGGCACCTTTATTGTGATTAACAAACTGATTTCCCCACATTCAGCAACGTGATGTTGTCCAGGCCCTGTTGTAACATGTATGGGCCATCATTTCTAATGTATCATGTATTATATGTTTTGATGCACTCTTTAATACTCTGAATAATCCACAAAATGCACAGCAAGCTAACTATGCAGCGCTACGTATTATTGCACTGCAACAAAGTTGAAAGAGAAGAAAAGCGCATGGTTGAACACTGAATGTGAATCCACTCTATTAGCCTATTTACCTCCTTGTGGGTGTGTTCACTTCGCGAAAAGTAGCTGAAAAGTTACTGTAACATTTTTCGTTGTTATTTGGTAAAATTTGTCTAATCATGGACTAACTAGGCTCAAAAGATTCGTCCCGACATTTACAGACAAACTATGCAATTAGTTATCTTTTTTTACCTACATTTAATACTTCATACATACGTCGAAAGATTCGATGTGATGGATGGAAGAGGAAATATTTTGGGTTTGCATGGCAACTAAACAGGGCCTGTGTATATCAATCCGTAGAGTATTCATCTATTGTTTACGAGCTTATTTCTGCATATCTGAGAAGATAAGAATGTGATGGATGCATCTTTTGGATTCATTTACTGTATAGACTGCAACTCTGCATTTTCGAATGGCTTCATGCACAGTTGAACTTTATCAGACATCATTTACTTTGCTTCAGGCATTTTCAAATTTCAAGTTCGGTGATACGTAATTTTGATGTATCTCATTTATTACTACATAGTTATTCGAGGTCCACTGATGATCTATATGCAATTACAGCAACCATCCGTGCATATAGGCCTGCAGCTCATAATTACACGGTCGGCCTTAACTAGTGTTACTTGGTTCTCAACCAGATTCATCTCGTCGTTTATGCTCGTTAGGTCTGTTTTCTCTAATAAAATAAAAGTTCTTGCTTGCGAGTTCATTGCAAAACCGTCCAGGCCGTCCCCAATCTTCAGTAAAAGTAGCCCAGGAGCCCATGAAGATTCAATCCAGAAGAAAGGAGAGGCCTACTAACGAAACGGAGTAGGAATATCTTTATTATCGGATAGGAATACGAGGCGGCAGCGACAGCCGACAGCAAGCGAGCACCCATCAAGCACCAGGCCAGGCAGGAGGAAGGAGAGGATGGAGGTGGCGGGGGCTCAAGCCCGCGCGGTTCCCCTCTTGCTCCGCCACCCCGCCTCCCTGCGGACCTCCGTCTCCGTCTCCGTCTCCTGCACGGGCTCCCGCCGGAGCTGGGCAGCGGCGGAGGGGGACGAGACCCGCGGCTTCGACAAGGTGTCCATGGACACCCCCGGCGCGTACCGCCTGGTGGACCGGACCACCGGCCGCAGCGTCATCGTGTGGGGCGGCACCGACGACGGCGACGAGGCCGCCATTCCGTCCCCGGCGGTGCTCTCCAGGACCACCGACCGCCGCCGCAGCCAAGGTTACATTCACATTCACACCACACCTCTCTCACCGAGACCCCATCCTCTGCTTAATTCCACGGCTCGTGCTTGGATTGGAGCAAATAGCTGGACGTACGTTTGGGATTTGCAAATCACGCTCTCTGTTTCTTCATTCATATACAAGAGAAAATTTGGAAGGATTTTCAGCTTCAGCAATTATTTGACAATTGACATCAATACATCATCAGTCGGTCAGTCCTAGTTAAAATGTCAGCCTTGCGGCAAGGCAACCTGGTTCTTTTTCTTCTCGGCGCAGTAACCTGAAGATTTCACTTCTGCTAAGGCTCAACCTATGTTTTACACTACAGATGTTGGGGGAGGTACAGGCATCGGGAATTTCGGCAGATTAAAGGCACAGAAAATAAAATCCTTGGTGACGAGGTCCGCTCACCGCAAGAGGGAGAGTTCTAATCGCTCAAGCACTAACCGGTCCGATGAATCTTCTTTCGATGGCTCTCATGATGAAGAGGAAAGCTATTTTGAGAGAAGAAAGCCAGAACGCCGCACGAAGCTGAGCAGTGACGGAAGGACTCGAAGCGCACATTCTCTGACTTCTGTTTTGGGCCAATACAGAGGCGATGATGATACAGGCCTCCCTGCTTCAGAGGCTACTTCTGGTTCCAAAGGATGGGGGAACGTTGCTCATGTTACTTATGGACGGCAGAATCAGAAGCAAAGGGAGCCTCTGAATTTCCCTCAAAGAAAAGGGCCTTTGGACAGTGGGTTTTTCAGTCGCACGACTTTTAAGGAGATTGGCTGCAGCGATGAAATTCTAGGTGCGTTGAGAAATTTTGATTTCCCTCGTCCCTCTCATATCCAGGTAACTATATTTGCGCTTTATTCTTTATGCAAACCATCAGCTCCTAGGGGCATTAATATATAGAATGCTGAATTATCGCACCCATGCCTTCATTAACTGCCCAAAAACTATTTTTAGGCTATGGCATGTGGCCCTATCTTGGAGGGGAGGAGTTGTGTTATTGCTGATCAAAGTGGGTCTGGCAAGACACTGGCATATCTTTGCCCTATAATACAAAACTTAAGGAGTGAAGAAGTTCAAGGGCTCCATAAATCATCCCCTAGGAACCCCAGGGTGATAGTATTGACCCCTACTGCTGAACTTGCTTCTCAGGTATGCTACTTGTTTAATAATGCTTCTCATGTTTTTTTTATACCTAAAGATGTGGAATTGCTGGTTGAGCATTTTTTTTTAATCTCAGGTCCTTAACAATTGCCGGTTGATATCAAAATCTGGGGTTCCATTTAGGTCTATGGTTGCAACAGGAGGATTTAGACAGAAGACACAGTTAGAAAGCCTCGACCAAGAGCTTGATGTAATTATAGCAACACCTGGCCGATTCTTGTATCTGCTTCAGGAAGGCTTTGTGCAATTAGCTAACCTCAGATGGTATGGATCTTCGTTATCCTTTTCCATCATTTCGTAGTTTGAGTTTTGCATCTCTAAAGGATACATTTGAACCAAAAGATCAAATTTACTTATCAGCATAAAAATCAAAGCTCTCTCTGTTTGCAGTGTTGTGTTGGATGAAGTGGACATTTTATTTGGCGAAGAAGGTTTTGAGCAAGTGCTTCGTCAGTTGATTACTGTTGCACCAGTGACAACACAATATCTTTTTGTGACTGCCACTCTTCCTCTTGATATCTACAACAAGGTTGTTGAAACCTTTCCTGACTGTGAGGTTATCATGGGACCCAGCGTCCACCGGACAAGCTCTCGTCTTGAAGAGGTTGGTCATTTCTCACTTCCTTCACTATTCTTTAACTTCCATTCTGTTATACATGCTTTCTGAAGCCTCTCTAGGGATGTCAGTGGATTGTTTGATATGTCTGATATATAGGATTGCATAGTGCATTCAAACTCAATACTGTGGACCATGGCATTTGGTATCATGCATCTTTGTTTTCCCAGAATGATTCTACATCTTTATTGGCTCGACTGCAGATTCTTGTGGACTGCAGTGGAGATGACAATGAAGAAAAGAATCCAGAAACTGCATTTTCGAACAAGAAATCAGCACTTTTAAAGATTATTGAGGAATCTCCTGTCCGCAAAACAATTATTTTCTGCAACAAGGTAGTCCCTTCCCTAATATCCCTATGCACTGATCACAGGCAGACATACAAATCACAGTAATATTATATCATGATCGTGCTTTCTGATGCTAGATTGAGACATGTAGAAAGGTTGAGAATGCGCTGAGGCGGGTTGACAGGAAAGCTTCGCAGATCAAAGTTCTCCCCTTCCATGCTGCGTTGGATCAGGCCCAGCGCATCACAAACATCAAGGAGTTCCTGAACAAGCAAACTGCTGACTCCATGTTCCTCGTGTGCACAGATAGGTCAGCGTCGGCTAGACCGCATCCCCGCCATATAGAGCTTCTCCTTTCCTGCCACTGTTTTTTCAGTGCTGATGCTACCATTTGACGGTCGGCGCAGGGCATCGCGGGGCATCGACTTTGCGAACGTGAACCATGTGGTGCTCTTCGACTACCCCCGCGACCCGAGCGAGTACATGCGGCGCGTTGGTCGGACGGCCCGCGGCGCGTCCGGCAACGGCAAGGCGTTCGTGTTCGCGGTGGGCAAGCAGGTGTCCCTGGCCAGGAGGGTGATGGAGAGGAACATGAAGGGGCACCCGCTGCACGACGTGCCGTGCGTCTAGGACTCCAGAGCCTGGAGGCTGGAGGTTCCTGAACAGGAATCACTTCCTGAATCGTCCTTGCAGCTGAAGATGTTGTGCTTGTGGCCCCTAGCCTAGAAACTGGAGTACAATGGTTGTGTGGTGTAGCATATTTTAGCACTTTGAACAGACATCTAGATCAATTCATGTAGAACAAGTTTTGATGCATGCAATTGCTGCCTAAACAAGAACATTTGAACAGAATTCAGATATGCAGGTAACTCATTGTTTGCCTGATCCATACGCATACACCATTATCATTCTAGACACAGATAGGTAACGCTGATTTGCAGGCAAGTTGTTCAGAGACGTGGTAGAGTGGAGGCAGTGAGTAAGTTGCTGCTACTGGGAGTGGAATGGCATGAATCGAAACCTACACGCAGCTCAGGCGGAAGCGATGGAGACCTCTGGATCGATTGGGCGATCGGCTAGTCGCGGACGGTGTGGAGGAGGTGCAGCTGGGCGTTGTGGAGGAGGGCACGGGCCTGCTCGTTGGCGGCGTCGCTGGCGCGCAGCTCCTGGATCTCCTCCTCCCACCGCTCCACCTTCTCCTTGTGGATCCTGCAGACGGCACGAGATCAGCGAGCGATGAAGGGGGAGCAGCTAGCAGCGAAGAGAATGGCGGCCGGTGAGGTTTCCTAGTTACGACTTACGAGCAGAGGCGGTCCTCGAAGTCGACGGCGAGGTCCTTGAACAGCGCGCGCCCGGCATCCAGCATGTCCGACACCTGCACGCACACGCACGGACGCACGCGTGAGCTGCTCGACCGCGTTCTCCACGCCGTTCATGTCGATCGCGTCGGCGTTGCAAGAGGGTGCCGGGGGCGCGCACCTGGCGGGTGTAGTTGTCGATGGCGAGGAGGATGCGCTGGATGTGCTCCTCCGTCTCCGCCGACACCACCTGCTCCTGCTCCTCCGTCTCCGCCGCCACCACCACGGCCATCTCGTCCCCCTCCGTTTCCGCAGCGGCCGCGGTCACGGCACCGGCTGACGCCGCGGCGTCACCTCCTGCGCTCCCCTGGCTCGTCGTGTCATCCTCGTTGCTCTGCATGGCAGACCAAATCGCACACGGATTGCGGATTACAATGAATCAAGCTGGTTCGCGAATTCGAAATTAAGGCCGGATAAAAACCCCACGACAAAATTCAAAAAACCCACGCTGAACATTTGGAATCGGGAGTCCAAATCCCGCCTAAATTGCTCGTTGCTCCAAATCGAAGTAGCAACAGGGTTCCGAATTCAACGATTCGAAGATGTGATCGCGCATCCACGAACTGCCAGATTTCAGATTCCGAATAAAACACACGCGCGCGCGCGCGAACGAAACCCCTAGTACCGACCAACCCAGGAAGCGATCAAGGAACTCCCGACCCCAAATTGCGAGGCGTGCACGCCAGAGAAGCAATCGATGAACTCCAAACGCTTCCGAACTAGACGCGAGCTCCCAACAAAAATCAGCATACGCGCTGCGAAGCACCACCTCCCCAAACTCAGAAAGCAAAACAACAGCAGCCACCAAAACTAAACGCGGATCGGAGAAACCCCAGCGGGCAGCAGACAATTCGCAACGGATCGCGACGAAACCAAGCAATAGGCATGGAGAAAGGAGGGGGAGATTCGCGGAGGAGGAGGAGGTGGTGGTGGTGGTAGCCTACCATGGCGGCGCGCGAGCGCTTCGCCTTGGAGATCTCCCTCCGCGCTTCCATCCGTGCACCTCGCTCGCTGGCCGGTCGGGACGGGAGCAGCAGCGTAGTGGAAGAGGGGTGGATCGGATTTGCCAAGGATGGGCTCGCGGCCCGGTGGGTGGGTGTTCCTTTTTATAGCCACAAGGCAACCTGCTGCGAAATGGACTGTTGAGTTGGGCCGGGCGGACTACTTGGTTGCCGGCCTTATACGAGCTAGGGATATGGGCCGTAGTGGACCAGCATCGTTAACTAGCACTGGTGCACTACTTGCTTGCTTGCTTCGGTTCAGCGGGTTGCTCCTTGTCAGAGAAATACCTGCACCTTTTTCTCTCTTTTTCTCCTCGTGATCTGGAGAGTCTATTTTTTTTCGAAAGGCACCAGCAAGAAATTTGCTGTGCATGTATTAATAAAGTAGAAGCAAAGTACAACAAAACCTTTTAAAAAAACAAAACAAAAACACTAGCAATTTTGTGTTGCTCTATGACCTTATTTATCTATATCTCTTATAAAGATAAACTCCATTATCTTGCCATGCAAAGTATCCACAACAGCATCAATTAGAACATCTCACTAGCACAACTATCTCGCCATACAGAGCGTCCACGTCAGCATCCACTAACACATCTAACTGACATATGACATTATGCCTTCATTCAAACTATTCACGTTAGCAAACCACATCATTTACTAACATATATTTAGTTGTCCACATCAGAATGCTAAAAATCATCCACTAACATGTATTATGATATTTATTCAATCGTATTAGTTAATATAAGTAGTATAATTTCACTAGCTGCGATTCCCACATCAACGCACGGGGACATTCTTCTGGTTTTATCCGTGCACACCACCATATACGAGTACATCCTTGCAAACCTATAGAATTACCCAAAAATATACTTTTCCTTGAGTGAAAAAATATTTTTAAACATAAAACAAACACAAGGATCAATAATGGAAATGATGAAGGAAAACTAGAAAGGATGCATAATAAAGGGTTATTTTTATCTATGCAAGGATGCATAAATAAAGGGTTGTTTTTATCTATGCACACTACATTATACTCATAGTACATAGATGCATAAATAAAGGGAGTCACTTTCTCCAAACAAAAAGAACACAAGGAATAAATTCTTTTGGAGAATGCATAAATAAAGAGAGTCACTTTCTCCAAAAAAAAAAGAACACAAGGAATAAATAAAAGGAAACAAACTTTGTCAAAAAAACACAAGAAAAGGGAGTCACTTTCTCCAAAAAAACACACAAGGAATAAATAAAGGAAACAAACATTATTCAAAAAACACATGAAAAAGAACTGCAATAAAGGAAAAAAAAACTTCAAACACTAGAAGGAGGTTCTGCAATAAAAAGGGGGGCAGACCCAGTACCAGAGCCTCCCACACGAATGTGGTCTGGGGAAGGGAATAACCGAAGCAAAGTCTTACCCCTGCAGAAATTCTGCAGAGAGACGGTTTCAAACCCAAGGCCTGGTGACTCGACGAGCTAGCACTCACCAACTGCACCAGGCCTGAGGTTCTGCAATAAAGAAAAAAAAACTACAAACGCTAGGAGGAGGTTCTGCAATATAGGAAAAAAAACTACAAACGCTAGAAGGAGGGCTTGAACCTCCGACCTTGTGGTTAACAGCCACACGCTCTAACCAACTGAGCTATTCCAGCTTGTTGGTATAAATTTAATGGCACTTTTTAAATAGTTTACTGGACCACGTGGGTACATTAATGTACCTCAGATCAGGTGGTTAGGTTGCAGTCTGCTAAGTTTATTGTCATCCGGATCCTGTGTCTAGCGCTGATTTTTTTCTTCAAGACGTAACCAAGTTTTGTCAGAAATGCACCTAGAGGGGGGGGGGGCGATTCTCTCGTTGGTGTGGAGTACTCGGCATAAAGAAAGTAAGATTTTAGGGGGTGTTTGATACTGGACTTTATTCTTGTCACATCGGATGTTTAGATGTTAATTAGGAGTATCAAATATAGACTAATTAAAAAATAAATTATACAGATGGAGGCTAATTTGCGAGACGAATCTATGAAGCCTAATTAGTCCATATTTGACAATGCGGTGCTACAATAAACATGTGCTAATCATAGATTAGTTAGGTTTAATAGATTCGTCTCGCTAATTAGTCTACTCTTGTGTAATTAATTTTATAATTAACTCATGTTTAGTCCTCCTAGTTAGCATCCGAGTGTCCGATGTGACACGATCTAAACTTTAGCCTCTGGATCCAAATATCCCCTAAAACCGGCCGATAGAAAGAAAAGACCGAATCGGTCTTGTTTTTATCATGTTTTTTTAGATTTAATTTGTTTGTCATGATTTCACAGTTGTTAGATTAGAATTGGATTGATGGCAACCTTATGATATCTAAATAAATAAATAAATAAATAAATAAATAAATAAATAAATAGATAGATAGATACGACTAACATATCAAAACATCAACACATAAACAGCTTACTATGTTCACGGAATGATCCATTTGGGTTTCAACCGATCCGGTGCAACACTTTTGAACAATCTTATAGAGTATTTTACAAACTTTTTAACATACACGAGATAATAAAAAACAGACCTTAGAGCTATGGCCTATGAGAGAAACCAAATTACTCCGAAGTCAATATGCTGAGGGCAATATGATCCGGTAGAGAATCTGAGACGGATGATCCGATGAAGTATATGACCTTCCGGTGTGCTATTTTAGAGTGATTTTTCATACTCTTATAGAGCACTTCATAAGTTTTTCATAAAAGCAAAAATCATTAAGATTAGACTTTGAAGTTTGTCCACTTTTTCATATGATTGATTGATCCGAGGAGCACGTGCAGGACCTGTTTGTTCTCACGCCCGCAAGAAGTTGAAGCACATAAACTTATCACCACTGACGTCACCACTTGCACATACACTTGAAACATAAAATATCCAAATAGTTTCCAAAAGACTAAATCAAACTAGATTTTGATTCACCATTGTTTTTGTTTAATATTTTTCTTAAAAAAGATGAGTAAGTTATCAAAAAAAGACGAGTATGTTTGGATTATATTTTTTCATGAACATTTTCTAATCAAACTGGAACATTTATTCTTTTATTGAGCGGGACAATGCTCGAGGTCCATGAGAATAAGGCTATTCGCACTCGTCCACCTCTATTTCCAACTCTAAAAAGGAATGTTTTATCCTAGTCATCGAGATTCTCTACTCTATACATATTTCTCCCGCACCCGTGTTATCTCTATCACATACTCTATACCTACTATTCCATATTTTATTCCCCTCCCTCCCTCTTTCTCTCTCACACCAACTCTCTCTCTCCTTCGCTACGGTGTTTAGCGTAGATCAACCAAAACACCGCAGGTAGCGATGCGCTGTGCGGCCGGTAAGCTGCAGGTGCATTTACAGGCGCGTGGTGCTGCCGTTCCGCTTGCAGGCGTGCGGTGCGGATAGCCTAATACCTCTATATTTAGGACAACATATGATCCAGGTTTTCGAGAAAATTGTTCCATACTAAAAATATGTTTTATATTGAGAAAGATGTTCTAACTTCACATTGCAAAAATGGTTTAAAGTAGGTCACAGTAAAAGTTTCATATGAGTTTCGTCTGCATTTAATAGGGCTGCCACGTACATAATTTTGATGACATGACAATGCTCTTTAAAAGAGAGAGAAGCAAGTCCATATGAGTCATGAAATTAAATGGCCATGATATAATAGAATGAAACTATTTATTGAGACTCATGTTTCATAATTGTTTCATTTTACTTTATATGATGTGGCAGTCGTAAGAATAACGTCCTGATACTTGTTTCATACTTTAAATGGCCACATGATACATGTTGGAACTGTTCCCACAAAAAACAGTAAAAAAAGAAAAAAAAAATGAGAAAGAATCTGCAAAAGAATTTTGCAAAAGGAACGGCCCAGGGAAAAAACGGCCCAGGAGAAGCTCAGTGCGGGTGCGCTCCCAATCGGCCGAACAGCTCCGGACTGGTATACCGCCGCCGCCGTTCACGCCGCGAGCTCTCTTTCTCGCTCACTCTCTCGCGGCGACGACTGGGCTACCGCCGCCTCCGCCCTACGCCTGGTGCCCTTCGCCGGCGACGAGCGCACAACAGGTTTGTCCGCCCCTTCTCTTCCCTTCCTGCCGTGGGAAACCGAGCAAAAAAACCCTAGCTTAAGCTATTTTGCTACTTGTATTCGGATCTGATCGAATTGCGTTGTGCCTAGTAACTTCGATTTTATTGCAAAAATTACGTAAGAACATCCATGTCCTTTACTGTGTCCGCCCCTGCAAGTTCACGGAGGAGCAGAATCCCATCCGTTCGTCCATGTCACTGGTTCAGTTCAGTTTGGCTCTTCCTAGTGTTGTTGGACGCGAGATCAATTGAAGAATTGCATGAAAAAGTGCTGGTGCGGTTCATTTTCCCAAAATTTCGGGGTTCCATTCGACTGAACCCCCACGCCCAACATTCTAACAAGCCTATTGTGGATTGTCGTGACACGTGAGTTGCAGTGGCCAATTAGTCAAACTAGGTGCTGCGAGTTAGAAATGCAGTTTTATGTAGGATGCTTATACATGTTGCCTTGCACGGTCTAGTTATAGGCTTACCAGATTCTGATCTTTGGTTACTTGTCAGGGTACAGTGTGTATTGCTTGCGATTTGTGTAACCCCGGAGCAAGCTGCATACAACACGAGATAGAAGATGGGTATCCTTGAGAGGATCAAGGAGATTGAGGCCGAGATGGCCCGGACTCAGAAAAATAAAGCAACAGGTTTTGCTGTCTTCACTGCCTGTGTCTTTCAGCTATGCAATTCATGTTCATCATCTTGTCTTTCCTTTTGAATGAAACTGTGCTGCGATGTTTCCAGAGGAGCACATAACTAATCATGAATTGCCTTTCAGCAGATTTTGTATCTAGAACGTCTGATCGTATTCCTGTTCAGTGATATAGATGTTTATGATGATGACCTCAAACTGTATCATTTGACCATCTGCTAGTAGATTCATAACAAATTTTAAGATGTAGACATAATTTGGACTAGTGATTTAAACAACATCCCTTTTTCTTTTGTAACATAAATATTTTACTCAAATCAGTGAAGTATTGATGAACAGCCAGTCAGATACTATCCTCTATATGCAAACAGGTGTGGCATTCTCTGCCCTGACAAGGCCATGGATCATAATCAAACAATTGTTTTTTTTTTTGAAAAAGGAAACTCGTCATAAATGCATGTACTTGACCTACGAGTACCTTTTGGTTGCTTCATTTCCCCCTAATTTTGCAGTATGTTATATCTGATAATATTTTTCCATTGGCTGTCATTCAGAATATCATCTTGGACAATTGAAGGCAAAGCTAGCAAAGTTGAGGACACAACTATTAGAGCCTCCAAAGGTATCAATGGGGTTCTGAAACCACGTTGGATATTCGAACCTTGAAATTCGTTTACTAACTTTTCCGTGGTAATTTGGGTGGCAAATTAGACCATGAAGTGAAGCTAGCATTTTGTTGTGTCTTCATTCCTTTAAAGTTTCTTAAGTAGTAACAACAACAACAACAACAACAACAACCAAGCCTGTCAGTCCCAAGCAAGTTGGGGTAGGCTAGAGTTGAGACCCAACAAACACCGTCAGTTACGGTTCAGGAACGTCAATAGCCGTTTTCCAAGCACTCCTATTCAGACATAGGTCTCTAGGTATATCCCATTCTTTCAAATCTCTTTTTATTGTCTCTTCCCAAGTCAACTTTGGCCTTCCTCTGCCTCTCCTCACCTTATTATCTTGACTTAGAACTCCATAATGCACTGGTGTCTCTGGAGGTCTCCTTTGTAAATGGCCAAACCACCTCAACCGATGTTGGACAAGCTTCTCTTCAATAGGTGCTACCCCTAGACGATCACGAATATCATCATTTCTTAAGTAGTAACATAGTCTAAAAAATCCCGGGCCTGTATGGATCCACTAGTGCTAATAGTTAGCAGCTAAAATTACTACTAGTGGATCCAAATGAACCTGCTATTAGACCAACTAACTATTAGCTAGGGGGCTGTTAACTATTAGTTCCACTAGCAGGTTTGGGGCTGCTAATAGGTGCCAACTGCCAACCACCTATTAGTAACTTATTAGTAGGTGGATCCAACCCCCCCCCCCCGCTAATAATTAGGTAGCTAATAGTTAGTAGCAATTAGCTAGCTAACTATTAGTACTAGTGGATCCAAACAGGCCCTAGGTAGCAGCCTTAACGTGGGACTTGCATTTGTTTCATCTCACCTGACATTTGATTTTGGTCATACAGGGATCCAGTGGAGGTGGAGATGGTTTTGAAGTCACAAAGTTTGGGCATGGTCGTGTTGCACTTATTGGATTTCCCAGGTCTCCTCCCACTCGTGCCTACAACTTGACTACCAGAAAGTCAAGTGTTTCATAGCTTTCAATTTCAGTTTATACGAGTCGATTTGTGATTCTTGGAGTCTGTTATAATCAAGTAAACAGCCTTATATTACTAGATTCATTGTAAAAAATATTTTTATACTAGATAACTCTTCTATTTAAAATAGTATATTGTCATAGATATTTATATTCCTAGTCCAGGTGTCATATTGGAGGCCGCTATGATGTTCCAAGGGACTTGTGTTTGGATTTACAGCATAAAATTGACGTAACTAAACTAGTTGTAAAAAAATAATTTTATACTATATACTCTTCTATTTAAAATAGTATGATCATAGATATTCATATTCATAGGTCATATTGTAGGCTGCAGTGATGTCCTAATGGACTTGCGTTAAGGGTCAGAGAGAGTACAATATGTCTCATGTGTTGTGACTTTATATCTCATGTGACTTTATATCTTGAAGGGCAGGCCTGGTGCAGTTGGTGAGTGCTAGCTCGCCGAGTCACCAGGTCCTGGGTTCGAAGCCGTCTCTCTGCAGAATTTCTACGGGGGTAAGACTTTGCTTCGGTTATTCCCTTCCCCAGACCCCACTCGTGTGGGAGCCTCTGGCACTGGGTCTGCCCTTTTTTTAGTGTTGGAAAGTCAACTCTTTTAACGATGTTGACTGGGACACATTCTGAAGCCGCATCATATGAATTCACAACGCTTACTTGCATTCCTGGAATTATTCATTACAATGATACCAAAATCCAGCTTCTTGATCTTCCTGGTATCATTGAAGGAGCCTCTGAAGGCAAGGGACGTGGTAGGCAGGTAAATACTGCTAATCATTGATTGTTTTTAGGTATGCTTGATTTCTTTTACCCACATACCATTTCGTGAATTGTTTTTTTAATGATAATATGCCGGTGATGTTTTCAGGTTATTGCTGTTGCAAAGTCATCAGATCTTGTGCTGATGGTTCTGGATGCCTCAAAGGTTAATATTTGATTGAAGAACCTTTGCTTCACTTCTGTTGTTATCTTTATTCTACCCTTAGAAGTTAGAACAGCTAAGTTTTCGAAGCATATTAAGATTTTATATTAGGTGAGAGGATAGGGTCAGATGTCAAGTTTATGGGTACTGTGTGCCTCTCATAGACATAATATTTCGGTCTTCATAATTTAATCTAATTCCTGCCAAGAGCAGAAATACCACGTTTTCCTTACCAGAATAATTTGACTATTGAAGCTCTTAGATAACTACTTTCACAATCAAGTTTCTTGACTAGCTTCCTTTGCAAATTTATATTGCATCACAAAATTATCTTATCAGAGTTGTATGCGACAAAACGGACAGTTACAAAAAAGACGTTAAGTGGAAGAAACTATAAGAAAAGTCCCTAAAAGGATAGACAATTAGGAGAGCGAATGCAAGAAAGATAGAGGCGCTAGGAAAATCCGTGGTGGTTTGGTACTGTGCTAATTGGCTAGACAAGGGTGTGGTGGCAAGAATTGGCACAGAAAAATAAAGTTTCAGCTTATGGATGAAAGAGCAAAAGTAAAGCAGATCGGGTGAAATGCTAGGTCTTGGTTCTGGAATAGGAGGAAATCTCTTTATTTCAAATTGCATGCTAATTGTTTCATTTGTTCTACAATATTTTCAGCTTTTTAGTTGTAACTAAAATCCTTTTATGTTACTCAGTAAATCGTTGTTGAGCCTCAAATCTACATCACTAAAGGTGTATCTGCTGAGTTGTGTTAAGTTCTTGCAGATACATCTAGGCACCACCTTTTATAAGCAATATGATTACTTGGAAGTCTGTACTTCAATATTTTTCGTGGAACCTTTAAAAGTAATATAGTTGCTTGAAAGTTCTTGCATAATTGTAGTGGACGGTGTAGATCAAGGGTAGATGGTGTGCACATCAGGTGCGATATGATGGAGTGTCTTTGTCATGTGCGGGCGCACATACAGCCGGCGCAGAAGAGCCCGCGACGTCCGTAGGGACGCTGAGCGCACGGCCATGAGCCAGGAGGGGCAGGCGCGCGCGACCAGGAGCCAGGAGGGGCAGGCGAGTGGCTAGGAGGAAAGCTAGGTGGCTGTTGCCTTGTGTGGCTGGTGGTTGTTTCCTTGTTAGGCTGATCCTAGAATTAAGGAGACCTTTCTCCATTTGATTAGGCCAAGGGCCATATATGCTGTACGTGAGAACCATTTTGGATGAAGCAGAAAAGTTATCCCTAACCTCCCTATCTCTCTACAAGCCGACGGCTGAGGGGCATAACCTCGCCGGCGTGACGGACGGCGGCTACGAACTGCGTAGCCGAGGTCCGGCCAGTCAGGGGTTCGAGGCCCTTGACAACCTGGTATCACGGTCTCGTCGATCCTCACCCAAGCGCGCCGATCCCTCGCCCACCACAGCCCCACCCACGCCGCCATCGCAAAGCTCCACCACAGCCATGGCCGAACCCACCCTCGCCGACTTGCTCGCTGAACTAAAGTCCCTCCGCACCGAGGTGACCTCCCTGAAGTCCGACATGGCGGCCATGAAGGACAAGTCCGCGTCGACCTCGGACAACGACGGCGGCCGTCGCCCGGACGGTTTGCGAGATCAAGATCCGTTCTTCAAGCACAAAAAGTGGGATTTTCCCCGCTTTGATGGCACGGTCGATCCCATGCTCTTCATCAACAAATGCGAGTCGTATTTCCGCCACCATCGCACCATGGGGGAGGAACGCGTTCGGACGGCCTCGTACCATCTGGACGACGTCGCCCAGCTGTGGTACAACCAGCTCGAGGAGGATGACGGTGCACCATCTTGGGGTCGGTTCAAGGACCTCCTCAACGAACGTTTCGGGCCGCCCCTCCGGTCCGCCCCGATGTTCGAGCTCTCTGAGTGCCGCCGCACCGGGACCGTCGAGGAGTACGCCAATCGCTTCCAAGCCCTCCTGCCACGCGCCGGGCGGCTGGATGAGGCCTAACGGGTCCGGCTCTTCACCGGTGGTCTTCTGCCACCCCTGAGTCATGCGGTGCGCATCCATAACCCCGACACGCTCTCCGCCGCGATGAGTCTGGCGCGTCAGGTGGAGCTCATGGAGCTCGACAGGGCTCCTCCGGCCCCGGCCCAGCTAGGCGCCCGTGGTCTGTTGCCACCGCCACCTCCTCGTCCGGTCCTTCCTGCGCCGCCACAGCAGCTCGCCCTGCCCGCCCCCCGGCGGGTGCCGATCCGGGTCATCGCGAGGGCAACCAGCGGCGTCTCTCCACGGCGGAGCAGGCGGAACGTCGTCGCCTTGGCTTATGTTTTAATTGTGATGAGAAATATTCCCGTGGTCATAACAGGTTTTGCAAACGACTCTTCGTCGACGGTGTCGAGATCCATGATGCAGACGACCCTGCTGCACCGGGGGACACGGAGGCGCCCTGTTTCTCGCTGCAGGCTGTGGCGGGCGTGTCCGTGGCGGACACCATGCAGCTGGCCATGCAGCTGGGGGCCGCATCGCTCGTCGCGCTCCTGGACTCGGGCAGCACCCACAGCTTCATCTCCGAGGAGGCCGCGCGGCGCTCGGGTCTGCCTCTCCGCCACCGTCCCCGTCTCACGGCCATGGTGGCCAACGGCGAGAAGATCACCTGTGCGGGAGTCATCCGCGACGCGCCCCTGCTCATCGCCGGCGCCAGCTTCCCGGCGGAGCTCTTTGTCATGCCCTTGGCCGGGTACGACATCGTCCTGGGCACCAAGTGGTTGGGTGCCCTGGGACCAATCGTATGGGACCTGGCCAACCGGCGCATGTCCTTCCAGTGCGGGGGCTGCACCGTCTCCTGGACGGGCGTGGCTGCGGCGGCCGGCTCGGCTGTACGCGCCCTGGTGGCCGGCGAGACGCTACTGGAGGCCCTCCTCGCCTCGTTCGCAGACGTGTTCGCCACTCCAGCCGGCCTTCCGCCCAAGCGCGCCCACGACCACCGCATCTTGCTGAAGCCCGACGCGCAGCCGGTGGCCGTACGTCCCTATCGGTACCCGGCTGCCCATAAGGACGAGCTGGAGCGGCAGTGTGTGGCCATGATGGAGCAGGGGATCGTCCGCCGCAGCGACTCGCCATTCTCGTCGCCCGTCCTCCTTGTGAAGAAGCCCGACGGCTCATGGCGTTTCTGCGTCGACTACCGAGCCCTGAACGCCATGACCGTCAAGGACGCCTTCCCGATCCCGGTTGTCGACGAGCTGTTGGATGAGCTCACCGGCGCCAAGTTCTTCACCAAGCTCGACTTGAGGCCTGGTTACCACCAGGTCCGCATGCGGCCCGAAGACATCCACAAGACGGCCTTCCGTACACATGAAGGCTTATACGAGTTCCTGGTCATGGCGTTCGGCTTGTGCAACGCGCCGGCCACCTTCCAAGCTCTGATGAATGACACCCTCCGGCCGTTTCTCCGCCGTTTCGTCCTGGTATTTTTTTGATGATATTTTGGTTTACAGCAGTACGTGGGCTGATCACCTACGGCACCTGCGCGCGGTCCTCGACGAGCTTCGCCGCCACCAGCTCTTCGTCAAGCGCACCAAATGCTCCTTCGGTGCCACCGCCGTCGCGTACCTCGGCCACGTCATCTCCGAGGCGGGGGTTGCCATGGATCCGGCCAAGGTGCAGGCCATCCACGACTGCCCGACCCCGCGCTCCGCCCGTGCTGTTCGCGGGTTCCTCAGACTAGCGGGATACTACCACAAGTTCGTGCATAACTTCGGCACGGTGGCCGCGCCCCTCACGGCGCTCCTCAGGAAGGATGGCTTCGCTTGGGACGAAGCCGCGGCCAAGGCGTTCTCAGCGCTCAAGGCAGCGGTCACGTCGGCACCCGTCCTCGCCATGCCCGACTTCGCCAAGATGTTCATCGTCGAGTGCGACGCGTCGACGGCGGGCTTCGGCGCCGTTCTGGTCCAGGAGGGCCACCCGCTGGCCTACTTCAGCCAGCCAGTGGCGCCTCGCCACCGCGCCCTAGCAGCGTATGAACGCGAGCTTATTGGCCTGGTTCAGGCCGTCCGGCATTGGAGGCCCTACCTCTGGGGGCGCCGCTTCCTCGTCAAGACGGATCACTACAGTTTGAAGTATCTTCTCGACCAGCGCCTCGCTACGATTCCGCAGCACCACTGGGTCGGCAAGCTCTTGGGCTTCGACTTCGCAGTGGAGTACCGCTCCGGCGCCACGAACACGGTCGCCGACGCTCTCTCCCGCCGCGACGTCGAGGATGGCGAGCTGCTGGCCATCTCCGCGCCCCGTTTCGACTTCATCGAGCGACTTCGCCACGCCCAAGCGACGGACCCCGCGCTGGTCGCTATCCACGACGAGCTCCGCGCAGGCACCCGCGCGGCGCCGTGGGCCATCACCGACGGCTTGGTTGCCCTCGCGGGCCGCCTCTACATCCCCCCGGCGTCGCCGCTTCTACAGGAGATCCTGGCCGCGGTCCACGAGGACGGCCACGAGGGCATCCACCGCACCCTGCACCGCCTCCGGCGTGATTTCCATTTTCCCAACATGAAACGTTTGGTGCAGGAGTTTGTGAAGGCATGTGCCACCTGCCAGAAGTACAAGTCGGACCATCTGCGCCCGACCGGTCTGCTACAGCCGCTGCCCATTCCTTCCAGCGTGTGGGCGGATGTCGGCATTGATTTCATCGAGGCGCTGCCCAAGGTGCAGGGCAAGACGGTCATCCTCTCCGTCGTCGACCGCTTCAGCAAATACTGCCACTTTCTACCGCTGGCCCACCCGTACACCGCCGAGTCCGTCGCCCAAGCCTTCTTCGGCGACATCGTCCACCTTCATGGCGTACCGCAGTCCATCGTCTCGGACCGCGACCCGGTGTTCACATCGGCGTTCTGGACTGAGCTCATGCGGCTCACCGGGACCAAACTCTTCATGTCGTCCGCGTTCCACCCGCAGACAGACGGGCAGACGGAGGCAGCCAACAGGGTGATCGTCATGTACCTCCGCTGCTTTGTCGGTGACCGTCCTCGCCAGTGGCTCCGTTGGCTCCCGTGGGCGGAGTACATCTACAACACGGCCTTCCAGTCGTCGCTGCTGGAGACGCCGTTCCGCGTGGTCTACGGCCGCGACCCGCCGACCATCCGCTCGTATGAGCCCGGCGGGACGCGCGTGGCTGCGGTGGCCCAGGAGATGGAGGAACGTGCAGCCTTCCTGGACGACGTCCGTTACCGTCTCGAGCAGGCCCAGGCGGTCCAGAAGCGTGTTTACGACCAGCATCACCGGCAGGTGGAGTACCAAGTCGATGATTGGGCTCTCCTTCGGCTTCGGCAGCGTCAAGCGGCATCCCTGCCACGTACCACCTCCGGCAAGCTCAAGCCCCGGTTCGTCGGGCCGTACCGCGTGGTTGAGATCATCAACGCCGCGGCTGTTCGGCTCGAGCTGCCTCCGGGGGCACGTCTCCATGATGTGTTTCATGTCGGGGTGCTCAAGAAGTTCGTCGGCACGCCGCCCTCTTCGCCCCCGGCGCTGCCGGTCACCCACAACGGCGCTGTGCTGCCGGTGCCTGACAAGATCGCTGCTGCTCGGCTGGCGCGCGGTGTGCGTCAGGTGCTGGTCCAATGGAAGGATGAACCAGCGGCGTCCGCAAGCTGGGAGGACTTTCCGTCTTCGGTTTCCTGATTTTCAGCTCGAGGACGAGCTGGTCTTCGACGATGGGAGAGATGTCATGTGCGGGCGCACATACAGCCGGCGCAGAAGAGCCCGCGACGTCCGTAGGGACGCTGAGCGCGCGGCCATGAGCCAGGAGGGGCAGGCGCGCGCGGCCAGGAGCCAGGAGGGGCAGGCGAGTGGCTAGGAGGAAAGCTAGGTGGCTGTTGCCTTGTGTGGCTGGTGGTTGTTTCCTTGTTAGGCTGATCCTAGAATTAAGGAGACTTTTCTCCATTTGATTAGGCCAAGGGCCATATATGCTGTACGTGAGAACCATTTTGGATGAAGCAGAAAAGTTATCCCTAACCTCCCTATCTCTCTACAAGCCGACGGCTGAGGGGCATAACCTCGCCGGCGTGACGGACGGCGGCTACGAACTGCGTAGCCGAGGTCCGGCCAGTCAGGGGTTCGAGGCCCTTGACAGTCTTAGTGTGTAAGAAGATTAACTTCGGACGAGCTTCCCATTCTTTATATGTTATTACACATGTTTTAAGCCTTACCTCATTTCTATTTGTTTATTACATCACTGTTCTAAAATTCATTTCAGAGTGAAGGACATCGTCAAATATTAACTAGAGAACTGGAAGCTGTCGGACTTCGTCTTAACAAAAGGCCTCCCCAGGTATGTATATGCATGCATAGTTGAGAGCGTGACAAATATAAATGAATGTAGAAATTGACACAGGTATACTTATGGAACACTTAAATTGTTGGACCTTCGGGGTGCTCAGATAAGTCATTCTTTAAATGTGGTTCGAAGAATGGAACATTCTTAATATGCTGGGCACGACTCTAGTCCATAGATCATGTACATATGTCAGGCCTACAGTGAAAGGCAGTGTCTGAATGATGACTAGCCTGACGTCACCAATCAATGAATGCCACTTCCCATGGCACCTCTAGTGCAGGGTACCCCCGGAATCTGTATTGGATGACATGTATTGCATGAGCTTCTAAACCTATCATTCCATGGAGGTCTGACTGTCTGACTAGTGCATAATTCATCCGGACCATAACTGCAACTAATTGTTTTTTTCTGTGCTAGTATTGTATTCTTAACTATCATAAAGCAGTCAAAAGTTTGTTCAACTAATCGATCTCACAGACCTACACTCCTGCTCCATAGTCTTTACTCAGCAGGAACATACATTAATTTCGCATGTAGTAACATCAAGTGATCAAACACAGGCATAGCCGTTTAGGTAGGCTTGGGTCCCACGCCATAATCATGCAAGTGTGCAATGTCAATGGCATAAAATGAGTCTTGTATCTACACAAAACACTATTTCAAATTTGTTGCTTGTTGAAGTTGTCATATCTAATGACAAGATGCAACATTTGGGTACTATATGATGTGAATGTTGGATATGGATATCATGGGATGGAGGGTGTAAGTTAAGGTTCAACTTACCATGGGCAGTTAGCAAGCTCCAAATCACTTTTTCACTTCTCACTGAACATTTTTACCTACTACATGAATTTTGAATTGTTATCCTTATTGGCAAGTGCTGACCTAATAATTATGTAACTTGACCAATGAACTATATGACCATATATCTCTTGGAGGAGGCCTAAATATGTACTTATGTAGTTCTGTGTCACCAACTATACTCTGTTGCTTCTGACTTATGGGGTGTGCACTTATACCTTCTATGTTCCTTCTTGTCACCCTTTTGTACAAATAGATATACTTCAAAAGGAAGAAGACTGGCGGGATTTCTTTCAATACCACTGCGCCTTTGACTCATATTGATGAGAAGCTCTGTTATCAGATTCTGCATGAGTACAAAATTCACAATGCTGAGGTGCGTGGACATGCTTTTGGGTATGCATGTGCATGTCTTTGCTGTCAACTCAACTATTTTGTTTATTTTAGGTGTTATTCCGTGAAGATGCTACTGTGGATGATCTCATTGACGTTATCGAAGGAAATCGAAAGTACATAAAGTGTGTTTACGTATATAACAAGATTGATGTTGTTGGTATTGATGACGTGGATAAGCTTGCTCGGCAACCAAATTCACTAGTGATCAGCTGCAATTTGAAGGCATGTTTCATGCGTCACCTGCATATCCATCACATTTTGTAATGATCCTTGTTTTGTTTGTCATCCCCGAAAGTTATATTGCTTTATTGGCATCTTTAAATGACGGTGCAGTTTGAGTTCTCCACAGTTGATTCTGTTTAATATCTCTTTATTTTTTCATTGTGACTGAAACTATTTGTTCTTTGCAGCTGAACTTGGACAGGCTACTGGCAAGAATGTGGGATGAGATGGGCCTAGTGAGGGTGTATACAAAGCCACAGGGCCAGCAGCCTGATTTCACAGATCCAGTTGTTCTTTCTACTGTACGTTCTCTTCCCTTCCCTCGGTTGCTTTTCACTCTTGCTTTTCCAAGGAACCGGGGGAACAGGCTGGCTGACACCCGTGTTGTGTACCATCAGGATAGAGGTGGTTGCACAGTCGAGGACTTCTGCAATCATATCCATAGAAGTTTGCTCAAGGATGTGAAGTATGTGCTTGTATGGGGAACCAGCGCGAGGCACTATCCGCAGCATTGTGGCCTCAGCCATGGTCTTCAAGACGAGGATGTCGTCCAGATAGTAAAGAAGAAGGTTATGATCTGCCCTTGTCTTATTTGGTCACATCCCGAAGCAATATATAAAGACATGGATTATTACTACCTGTTTTCCCCTGCTCTAACGGTTGTGCCAATAGGCAATAGCTGCAAAGGCAATGAAACCTGTTAACTGAAACTTTCAGGAAAAGGAGGAGGGTGGGCGAGGCCGGTTCAAGTCGCACACGAACGCGCCTGATCGGATATCTGATAGGGTGAAGAAAGCTCCACTGAAGACATAACTGATTCCCTCCCTCAGCGCGTCGTGACCAGATGGACAACCTTGATCGAGATGATATATTCCAGAACTAGCTGAGCCGTGGCGTGCTACTTTTTTTGCAGCCTTGTTTTGTACTTTACCAGAACAGAAGAGACATATTTGGAGTACTCCATAGATAGCCTTCCGTATCTCGTCAAAGTAGCAATACAGATGCGGCACCACCATGACTGGTGCTTCGTCTTTGCTCAGATGATGTGGGCTTATCACAGTGTGTTACCTGCTATATCTGCCAAATACTTGCCAACTCACCGAGTTGTGCATAGATGATTGCAGTTGTGGGACGAACATCACCAGTCCTGCATAGATCATAAGAGAATGGGCAGTTTGTGGGAACATTTGCATATCATCAGCAGCCTAGACGTTGTTGTGGGAACATTTGCATATCATCAGCAGGGCCAGTTTATGGGTAACACAGGACATGCGAGCCCATCGATCGCACTTGGAATAAGTGATGAACATAGATTATGAGGGGCTTACCTCAACTTGCTTGGGACTGGGACTAAAAGGCTTTGTTGTTGTCGTCATCAATGGAATCGAAGTAATAATAAAACTCAGTAACTTGTCCCGTGACGTAATTACTAGTTATTGCATCCAGGGTTGGCGGCTGCGATCGAGCGTGAGCGTTTGACGTGTGCTACTGCTACTGGTACGCTTCCTGTCTCCTGGGCTGCGTGCTCAGCTCTTGAGGGAGCGAGGCAGAGCAGAGCTGAGATCGGAGACTGAGAGCAGGCTCGCCGTGTCGATTGATGGAGAGTTGGATTCCCAGGCGGCGGCTGGCACTGGCAGCAGCGATCGATCCAAGTTCCACTTGATTACCACGTGAAGGTGCAGCGCGAAGCATGTACGGAGTATATGGCTGGCAGTGGCAGTGGCAGCATGCATGGCATGCTACTGTATATGGCAAGGTACACAAAAACAAAGATGGAGCTCCCCGGCATTCCACCGCCCGGCAGGGCTGCTGTCCGGCTTTCCTTCTGACAATGGCTCATTGGCTCGCTACCTGCAGCTACTGCATGCTTATGAATTTATTAAATTTGATAAGATTCATTAAGGTGGCGTTTGGATACTGGGATATGGGAGGTGAGATAGGGATAGGAAAATGAATGAATGGCTATGATTAAATGATATGTCAGAACGGATTGCTAGGATTGAATATCTCCCGTCTCTATCCTCATCCCCATCCCCATCCAAACACCGTCTAAGCTTATAGAAAATATTGATAATATTTATGAAGATAGAGGTAGACGACGATCGACGAAATGTCTTTTTTGGGCCGTATCTCGGCCTTTTTTGGGCCGCACACTATCGCGCACGGGTTTGGGTCACCGCGAGCAGGTAACTGGGCTCTCGCTGTCCTTTTCCGTTCCTAGGTCCTTGCCGTCCTCCGCTCCGGCAATCAATTGCCTCTCCGCGCCTCTCGCCCTCTCCTTCGCCGGAACCCCTGAATACAGACAGTGCCGAGAGAGACGGCCCCAAAACCCTAAACTGAGCCCCCATCGCTTGAATCCCCGGCCGCCGCTTCTCCAATCCGCACAAAATGCCACCGGTGACGGCGGCGCACACGACCCTCATCCTGGACCACGTCCTGGGCGACCCCTCCGTCCCCGCCGTAGCCGCTGAAGCGCTCCTCGCCGCGCGGTCCTCCTCTGCCAGCTCACCGCCGACCCGGTCTCCGCATCCTCTCTCAAAATCATCCACCTCCTGGCCTTGCTCCCCGCCTCCCCCTCCACCGCCGCCTCCCCCATCGCCGCCGCCCACATCGCCGTCGCGGCATTCCTCGCGGCCTCCGCACCCGACTTCGATGCCACCGCCAGGGAGCTCTTCGCGCGCCCCAACGGCCGCGCGGTCCACGAGGGAGGTCCCCCCACGCTCACCTCCGATGTTGTCGTCGCCACAGTGGACCAGTTCGAGGCCACCGTTGGGAACTCCTCCTCCCAGACCATCCTCAGGGGCCTGTGGGGCAACCGGGCCGCCGCGGAGGAGCGGGTCAGTGAGCTCCTTGCCGCCGAATGGGCCGCGATTGGGCCGTCCAAGCTCGTGACAGCGGCTGAGCGGATCGTCGGGGATGGGGCCGTCGAGACATGGCGTGCCGCGGATGAGGCCACTCATGCCAAGTTCCGCATCTTGGGTAAGGACTTTTTTTTGTGTGTGTGTGTGGCAGTGCAGGGCATTGTGTGGTTTGTTGAGTAAAATTTGTTGGTAGCCTCTGAATTGGATGCGGTTCGATGCTACAATTTTGCTCATGCCATTTCTCTCTATCCCGGATCCAGATAGAGCAGATAAAATAACTTGCTCCGTAGCGTAGAATAAACGCAGATGCAACTCAAGTTTATACACAAGCAATGTAAACCGTCATACATTGTATTTTGCAGCAGCATTCGTGATTTGAGTAGATTGCTTTATCCGTGGTGCAAGTGCAATTCAAGGAACTAGTGTGCAGTGGGGCTTTTCTGTATTTTTTGTGATATAATAAAAAATGGGAACATTGAGTCAGAATTTAGAGGTCATACTCATCTTGGTCTAGAAATCTGTTTGCCCTATAGTGTGCTCTCTGAAACAACCATGAGTTGAAGCTATCCCAAATAGACTTTGTAATTGGAGTGTACTCTGTCCTTGCTAACTTTGCTGCTTCTAGTTTTTTGTTTATCATAGATCTTGTGAATAATTTTGATGGTGCCACAACAATATTTTAATGGCTTTATAACACTCGCACCAGTTATTTTAGTATCTTTTTGTTTGTCTGCATCTATGTTTCTTATTGATTTTGCAATTCTATGCACTCCATGTAGAGCAGTTTGGGTTTCATCTCTTTGGGCCAGCTCTAGGTCTTTATGTGCATTGATAGATGCTAGATGTTTTGTTTTTCTAATTTGCTATGGATTCTGGTGTTCACAAGTTCATGGACTTCATAGCCTATAATTGATTATATGAAATGAAACTTACAGCTGGGGAAGAAAAAACACGTGAGATTCTCGGCAAAATTGAAGAATCTACCTCCAGCGCAAATCCAATTTCAACACCGGCTGTTGAGAAGGTGATTGACGCGCTCAAAACAAGCTGTGCTGACCTCTACAGTGTTGTGGAGGATCTGCTTCTAGCTGCAAAGGCAGTTGCAGATGAAGTATTGGCTGCAAGGATGGATAAAAGAGTTAGCTTGAATGCTGAAGAAGTAGGAGGTCAGCCAACAACTTGTGGTGTTGCAGGCTCGAGTACTCTTAATGATAAAGACCATGGTCCAAGTAGAGGCAAACCTCATAACCTTATGGATCGGAACCCAACAGCACGGACCTCTCAGGTTTGCATTTCTTTTTAAAATATTTTTCTTTGCTTTTGAACATTGTCCAAGCTGAACTTGCTTTGGTTGTTAAATTGAATTTGTTGATTGTAATAGCTAGCTTTTGTCTCTATTGCGATTGAAAATGATATCATCACCCTATGTCATGCCAATATTTTGCATTAAACATTGGTGTGTACTTTTTGTATTGTTTTGTTGATTGAGTTTTCAGTGTGAATTGTTCTCTACATTGCCAAGTTTATGCTCCTGCCCACATTCCATGTGCTCTCTTCAAAATCGGGATGATATGTCTTCGGAAATATTTTGAGGACATATGTGCTCTTGGTAGGATGCTTTGACCATGACAAGAAATAATCAAATTTGGTCACAAAACCTAATAGTTGTAGGATTTTGTTTCACTTTAGTAAGGTAGCTACTGAAATTAGGACTTTGGATTATGAATGCTCTAGTACAGTCCCTCTTTGCGTGACACTTAAAAGTAAACTTACTGTAGTCTAATTTGAGCTCAATCAAGATACTTCATACCATTTTAGGTAGCTTATAGGATAGCTCAGTATCATAACTGCAAAATTTTCGATTTTGGTCATGTTTCTAAAAAAATAAAACACTTGTTTGCAGTGGGAGGATTCGCTTGATGTTGAGGGGTCAGAATCATCATTACGCAGACCGCGCTTGCCTAGCCCAAGGAGAATACCACCTCCTTTGCCACCGCCAGAAAACAAAAGTAAGCGTAGAAAGGCAAGGAAGTGGAGCTTCTTAGAAGAAGAAACACTGAGAAAGGGTGTTCAACAGTATGTTATTTTGTCTTGATGTTCAGATATTATTGTTTGACATCTCAGTTTTCTTGTTTTAAAACGCTGGTGTTTAAATTGTTGTTGTTGTATGTTCCTCATCATAATGTTGTGCTTGTTTCATGTGTAGGTATGGTATAGGCAATTGGAGGGATATTTTAAACAACAATCTTGACGTTTTTATCGGCAGAACAACGGTGAGCATTTGGTTATTACAGTGAAGTTGTTGTGGGTTTTTTTAGCATTTGAAGTTGCTGTGGTTGCAAATCAATGTAGTGACGGGTTGTATGTATTGTAGGTGGACTTGAAGGATAAGTGGAGGAATATGACTGGATAAGGTTGTATGTATTGTACGAACCTATTCGTTTTGCCCCCAAACCATGGGGATTGGGGAGGATTGGAGGGGATTTAGGAAGATTTTGACTTGCAGGGGATTTTATCCGCCCTCCCCTGTCCCTTTGGACAGGTCTAACTTCACGCTCCAAAGCACCTTGTAATGGTACTAGGGTGAAGTAGCTAGCATGTAATATAGGCTAAACTTTTGTGACAAAATGCTTACCGAGTGGTTGGTTCGCCGGACTGATGTATTATGAACACTACTTTATATTTTTATTATGTATGTTTCCCTCATGCCCTGCATGCTTGCATTGTACTAGCTTTACTCGCATATTATGGCCTCCTTTGGAATAAAAGAGGATTCATGAAGGAATTTTGCGTAGGATTCTAAATCTACTAGCATATGCCCGTGCGTTGCTACGGGTATAATTTTTTTGAAATTTTAATGTAATTCAACACAATAAAAATAAGAAAAAAAAAGTTAGGAGCCTCAAATTTTTCAACGCAATAAGAGTATCAACGAAGACAATTAAATTTTAACTTGGCTTAGCAACATAATGTTTCGAGCCACATTCGAATAAATAAGCGTCAAGTTTAGTACAAAATGTCAAAATAAGTGCATGATAGATAAGTCTTCCACAACTATCTCTCTTCATTGTCTTATGCCCGTGATGCCGCTAAGATATTCTCGTACGGATAGAGGAATCATGCACCGCCGTGAATTCCCATCATACGTCAATAGGTTGATCACAAATTCCTTCCGCGGTCTTTGGCCATCATGTGCACAAGACAAACATAAATAATAAGTTGAATATATATATATATATATATATATATATATATATATATATATATATATATATATATATATATATGACCACAAACATAAAAAGTATTATGCTCACGGTAGAGATTGACATGAGTTTTCCATTGTTCCATGCAGACATGAATTGCAGAAGGATGAAGGCATTTAAATCCCTATAGCACAATAAATATTCAACTTAACAATCCATTTCTCTATATAAAGCATAATAAAAGATGGTTCAAATGAAATTACCTATCTTCTGTGACTGGAATGCTACTTGGGAGTATATGTTTCCACTAAAAGACATCCACTCCCATTGCACGTCTATAACTATTGGAAACATTGATAATTCTATGCACATAGCGCTTGTATGGCATATCTTTACACCAATTAGGAATAGGAGTAGGATCAAGCACAGTGAGAGTTTTTTCCTCACGGTCGAACACAAAAAAGGTTAAGGCCGTGGGTTGCTACGGGAGTCTCAAAATTTTCTATTGCAATAAGAGTGAAAAAAAAATTATGGGTCAAAACCAATAGATAAATAAAGTGTTCGACCTATATTGCAACAACAGAAATAATGGAACAAAATATGCATAAAAGATGAATTTACAAGTCATATTTAAAGAAAGTCTAAATTAGACTGGTCAAGTGTAAATAAAGAGAGACTAACTTCTTGAGGCTCTGATATGCGATGCCCAGAATTCAAGCATGCAACTTCTTGCAACGCAAGGAACTCAAGATCGTGCTCCTACTTCTTGAGCAACGTGCTCCTGAATTCAAGCTTACTACTTCTTGAGCAACGTGCTCCTAAATTCAAGCTTACAACTTCTTGAGCCTTTGATATGTTCCTTTCCTGAGTCCACAGATATTACAACTCCTTCAGGCTAGCAACAAATGCCATCGTCACTCCTCTATTCTATCTGAGAAAGTCATCCCCGATAGGTAGCTTGTTTCTTCAGATATTCAGCTGGTGTAGTTGTTAAATTTCTTTACATGAAAATGGTCTGCAGGTTTCATATTGAAACTCCATCAATCTAGGAAATATTCTGCACAGTCTAGAAAACTAACAGGCAATAAGCTGATTCTTTTAAACAAAATATGCAACAATGGCGTCAGTAGGAAACTGCACATTGACAAAGCTGTATGGACTATTTGCAGAACATAAAAAGAAAAAAAGAAAACTATTTGCTGCTAGCTAAAAGTTATATAGATACAAAACAGAAGTGTAACTGGCATTGTTGCATGATGACTTGATTTTTTCAGAATCATACTAAATATGCACAATGATCTATCAGCTTATAAGTCTGTTTACTGTAGAGTGTAGAACCCTATCATGAATCATAGAATCATACATTGGCCTATCAATGAAAAATTTCATCCATTTTTCTGCATGAGTGGTGAATCTGAATTTTCAAAGTGCAGGACATCATAGGGATAGGGCTTAACTTGCTTATGCAATACCTGTTTCGCAAGCAAGGTAATTTGTTGGACAAAAGTATATGGAATGGTCACAGCTACTGATTGTGTACAGATTGTTATAGGGAATAGTCATGTTTGTGGCAGAATCTCCTAATCTAATGCCCTCCCAAGAGTACTTATCTTCCATTAGACACTAAGTACCCAAGGGAGAACACTAAACTAAGTAACTCCGTCGAGCACACCGCAAGGGAGAACTCGAAGATCCACATTTTTACATTAGGATCACAAATGAGGGAGTAAAGGTTACAACATCCTTACCATTTCTTATATCCCTTTTAGTACAACATCAGAGTAATTTACTATGTAGATATAACAGCGGAATATAAAACATTATCAGAGTTCAGCAGAAATGAAACCATTTAATGACAAGTTAAACATTAACATGAAGGACGTTTAAATGTATGAAATGGTAACAGATTAATAGGATTTTCCTTGTAAAACTTTTGGTGAGAGTTTCAATAAATAAACTCTACTCCGCATCGCAAAGGAAATCCTCGCTGAGCCCACCAGGAGGTTTCCACACATAAGTGTCAGCTTATCAGCACCTGTCACCTGCAACAGTATAAAACAAACCCTGAGTACTAAATTGTACTCCGCAAGACTTACCCGTCAGGAGGAAGTAAAAAGACTCCAAGGATTATACAAGGCTTTCTGGCTTATGGGTTCTTGTTTGCGAGAAGCAGCGCTAAGAGTGTGTTCTTAATTTTTTACTTTTAAAAGCCGTATTTCGTTTCTTATCCATCCTTCTATGTAAGCACCTAGGCTATAATCAAGCAAGGGTTGAGCAAAAGAAACCATTTCTTCGTCTTTCAACTGCCAGTTCTTACTACGATGCCAGAGCGTAGTCAAGCCGTACCGTCACGTAGAAATGGTGATTCGCGAATCAATGTGCCTAGCTGGGTACCCCAAAAAATACACGCCTCGCTTGTACCCCAGGCACAAGCAAGACCAACCCGTTCCCCTCCTGTCACGGGTTTCCAGGTCCCCGTCCAAACTTAGACTCCTAGCTCCTGTACTTGAGGCCCAGTCTCAATACGGTGCTAAGACCTCCATCTATCCCCGCCTCCAATCAGTCGGTCCGAAAAGAGCCAAAGCCCATGATAAGAGAGTAACAAGTCTTCCTAGCCCCCATCCGCTAGTATATGCTCGGGATAAGAAGATCTGTGACTTGACCAGGGTCCAATGCAACGAACGGTCCTTAATTGACACAGGCGGAACAAATGCAACTAGAGCCCTGCTCTGTTGCCCAACCAGGTCCAAGTCCATCCAACCCGTTCCGCCCGGTCTCTAATTATCCATATACATTTATATTCCATGAGATGGCAACATGATAATAGTAACACTAAGATATTCCTATCTCTCGTGAGCGATAGGAAATCACTCGACTTCTACCGGAATCCTGTAGCATAGTAATCTACACGATCCTGTGATACTAGTAAGACTCATGGGATCAGGATATATATATGCAAGTAAGTTTCATTCAACTCCTTTAAACTTAATGCACAAGCATAAAATAAAGTGTAGAATAATAGGGGTTATGCACCGGGGCTTGCCTGGGTAGAATATAACCAAGGTTAGCATTTCAACGCGATGATACGATCATCAAGACACCACCTTTCTGTCTCCCTAGCCGACTCCACGATCCATCGTCACCCCTATAATGATATATGCAGATGCAACGTAGAGACGTGAATAATTGACGGAAATCGCAACGATTAAAGTACAAAGCGGTCCTCTCAAGCTAACGAGCTAGCCCTAATGGCTAACGTACTAGCCTGGCAACCCCGTCGACGAGTATAGCGTCATATCCCGACACTTGTTTTAGTTACTCGAACCCAATACATTACTTTAACCATTTTATCGATTCAATAGATATCTAAACTAGGACTCATTAGCTACCCTAGCAGACTAATTATTTTGGAGCTATAAAATTTACAGCGAGCAGATAATGATATTAGGAGTTTACTGTAAAATTTTTAGAGTCAACGCTTTTATCATTTTCTTACAAAAATTCTCACAAGTTTATTCTTAGCAATATTAAGCATTTTAGAACAATTAGCGAACTCCAACAAAAAAAATTATACAACTATGTGGACAAAAGCATACTAACAGTTAGAGCATGATTTTAGGAACCTACCAAAATTGGTTTCATAATTTTTGGATTACTACACATTTAGATCTTGAATTTACAAGTTTAGTTTAGAAACTAAATGAAGAAATTGCTTTAGAAAATAAAACGGCCTGTCGGCGGCGATCTAGCCCAGCAGCACCCCACGGCCCGTGCGGGCAAAGCCGCGCGCCCAGCAGGCTGGCCCAACAGCGGAGAGCCCGCGCTAGCGCCCGCTCTTATGCAGAAGAGTACCCGGTTCATTAAGTTATTACACCGCACCCATGCTTACTGTTCCAACAGAGGATGACTTTGCACCGAGCACCCCCAACTAACCCGTCTTCACAACGGTCGGGTCCCCGACGTGCCGGTGCGCGACGGCGCGGCTCTGGCCGGCGCTCGGCTGCTACGCCGATCATCAGGGATCCACGCTAGCCTAGCTAAGGGGCCGACCACCGTCTACGAGCCAGACGACGGTGAATGGAAGCGGTGGAGCACGGGGAGACGCCCTAGGGTTAACTACCGCGGCAGGCGGTGGTATACGGTGATGGCGCGGCCGTTCCGGTGGACCTACACGCTCCCGGAAGGTGAGAGGTGGCGAGATAGCATCGGGGACTCACCGCGGTTCTTGCTACAGAGACGGTTGGAGCGAGGGACGGTCGAGGCGGTCCGGCCACGTGCGAGCGAGCGGTGCGGCGACGCTCCATGGCTGGCACCGACGCGTCATCTCGCCACCGGCTGCGTCCTAGGCGACGCTAAGGTGAGCACCGCAAAGACGAAGACAAGATGAGCTCGAGGTCAAAATCTATCGAACCAAACTCAAGCGTAGAGACCTACCCCAAAAATTTGCTCTGCTACGGTGACAAGGTGACCGGCGGCCCAAAACTCCCGAAATTGGCCACCCATGGACACAGGCTGCGCCTGACGCAAACGGGGCGTCCAGATAACTTCCTAGTCTACCCACGGGCAAGAGCAAAAGGACTAAGTAACTCCGAGCTGGCGAACGAAGGGCGGAAGGTGCGGTGGTCAAGCGCCTAGCGAGCCGAGCGAGTTCAAAAGGGGGGCTCCGGTCGGTGGACACGCGAGCACATGGCGCAAAGGACGAGTCAGAGAAATTGAGGTGCGTCGCACACGACAGCCGCTGCCCAGATCGTCCGGTGCCCACTAGCGGGGACAGACGAGGCAGAAGACGTCTCCATCGACTGTGGCCGAGTCAAAGCGGTAGAGGCGGCAACAGGATGATACGACGAGGCGGGCAGCTGCGGCGTCAGCACGCCCCACGGTCGGTTTGGCCTTAAGTGCAGCACGGCGTCCCCAGAACTGTCGTGACCAGAGCCGGTACCAGCAGCGTACGTGTGCACGCGGTGACCGTGCCCACTGGGCCACGCACCCGAAACAGAGGCATGCACGAATCTTAAAGCGAGTCAAACCGCCACTACGATCCTGATTGAGGGCCACTAGAACTCACTTACCTGGAACGATAATCCAGCTGCCTAGCAAGGTCACCCACATGGCCAGAGGTCTACTAGGGAAGAAGATACAAGAACGCCAACGCAAGCTCGCCACCGGAATGTCAGTTCACGCACCGAGCCAGGAACGCAGTACACAGCGCGTTCTAAGAAGGTTGGGCAATTTTTTAGAGTGGCGAAGCCATGACAACCTGACCTACGAACTACACTGTGCCAAAGTACTCGCAAAGGTGCAATTAACGGTGCAAACACCCAAATCTAGTGTTTATAAATTTATTCACAAATTAAATGCCAAAACCGCATCGGCAAACGCTTTTTCGGACTTGATCGCTTTCATTCAAGAAGCCGGAAACAACTTCCAGCTTCAGTCCTTGAGCTACCCATATGCTATTGAATAACATTTGCTTACCAAAACAAAAGTCGCATTTTCATCCACTAGACTTGCACTACAAATTTTCATTATGTGCTACATACAAGTGGTATTTTATTTTTGGTTACAAAATTTGTGTTTCGTGTCCGAACAAGTAAAACTACTTACCTTTTTTGGTTTGTTAGAATTTCAATCAAGCGTTTTTAAGCACCGAGGTAGGAGGACTTGCTTATTTATTTGATTCCTTTTAATCAAAAAAATGAGGCATATACGTTCTGCTTTGTTATCTCATGTGCAGTTCAAGTCTGAAAACCCCAAAACTTGTTACAATTATTTCTTAGATCCTAAACCGGAGCTAAGCGAGTTCGCAACACCAGGGGTGTTACAACCAACCCCCTTAAAAAGAATCTAGTCCCGAGATTCGGAGCAAGAATCAGAAAAGGGGAAAACACGATTCACTTCTTAGCAGAGATTACAATAGGAGATTACACGACTTCGAAACTAAAACATTCAGGGATCTAGAGGCATCACGGCTAAGTACAAACTGATACACTCACTACCCCTCTAGAAATCGACGAAGGCGGGGGCAGTGGAAGAGTAACAGGAAAACGATTATCCAGAACATGACGTAGGCCCAGCAGATCCAGAAACAAGAGACTGAGAACTTGAACATCACGAACCCTAAAACCTAACTAACTCGAGATGAACTTGAGCTCCTTTGATGAAACCCGGATCCCTTCTGCTGAGCTACACCAACACCTCAGGCGGGCGACCCTAGATCCGCAAGCAACGGCTGAAACTCGAAGCTCGGCCTCCAACTACTTCAGATCTGGAGGTGGAATGGAGGAGAGGCAAACAAGGTGGCATTTTATAGCCTGGTAGGCAGAGGTAGTGGTGCAATGCGCCGGAAGTGGAGGCGGCATGGAGGAATCACCAGTGGGTCACAAGGTGGGGAACATCGTCGCCATGGTGCGCTCCCTGTGCGAGCTTGAGTGGGGAAAAAGGAGGGGATAGGGTTCACTCGGCAAGGAGGCGTGCGAACGACGTGCTTACAAGGGAAGAAAAGAGAGGGGGGTCCGGTACGGGAACGAGAGCAAGAATCGAGAGCCGGCAAGGGTGCCGAGGAAAGAGGGGCGTACTGTGCAAGGGGGCGAGACGAGTGGGCGCCATGCCGCGGCCACACGAGCACGGCACACGTGGGCCCCGCCACCAACGGCATCCGCAGAACACGCAGTGACAGCGACCCGGCAAGTGTAGAGCGGTCACCGGGCACAGGGGCAACGTCCCATTGTTGTTCCAATTACTCCAGACCACCAGTGGCTAACTTCTCCCTATCGCTCTTCTCTTTCTTCTTTTTCCGTTGGAATCCAACTTGCACTAGCCTTTCGTAAAGACTGAGATCAGGACATACGTGCTCCTTCCAAAAACCCCGTTATCTCAGTCGCAATTATGAGAGCACTACTCCATCAACCCATCGTGGATTTCTCGTTAGAACACTAGGATATTTTACCAAGGAGAATGTGGTAGCAAGAGCGGTACTGCAGGGTAACTTAGCAAAAGTGCTCGGTCAACAACCTCGATACCAGCGCGCGCCGAGCGGCACAACCATGTGGTCGCGATCCACAAGTGGCCCTCGGTTCCATCGTAGCACCATAAGCTATTAACTAGGCAACTATTACCAACTTACTCGCAGTAAAGGCAGTGGGGTCATAGACCACAGAATTAGAAAAGAATTGCAAAGTAATTCCAAGCAACAAGGGTTCCTTTTCAAAACAAGGAACAAGTAAAATAAATCCCAAGGCAGATTTAATTCAACGGGATTCAAGTGTTCTACTGGGACATCCACAATTAGTTGATACAATGTCCTTGGTCATTCAAACGCGACTGATCTGCTGTATCTGAAACTATTCCTCGCGCAACCTGCTTGCGGTCATCTTAAGAACCCTAAGCACATCTACCACGGCCGAAAGGCAACTTGACGTAATCAACACGACAGATAAGCAAACACTCATTCCAACGGTCGTACAAGGTGCAACATACAGGCACTCACTCTCTCATACTCGACACATCACTTGCATCCTACGACTAGATGGCCCTAACAGCTGTGGACCAAAGACAACAAAAAGATTACAACACTGGAGGATAGTGATGAAAAACACTACCCCCTACGGTTACATCTCCCCTAGGACGACTAATCCACTTCGTCAGGGTGAACGACTATATTCCCGAGCTCTTGAGGCTCTTCTGCTGCACTGGGCTGTGGATCCGCTTCTTCTCTTGGTAGTGGCTGGATGAGGGGAAGGAAAGGCTCTATCTCTGAGGCTTCCGTGGGTGGAGGTGCTGGCGGTACCGCAACACCAGTCCTCCTTCTCTCTAGCGGTTGGACAGGGATTCCCTCCAAAATTAAGGGTTCCTGCCTCTCCATGGCGAGCATCCTACGCTTGGCCCTTGTGGCAAGATAGGCGTCCTCCAGCTCCTGGGCATGTCGATCTTGGTCCACCTTGACGGCTTCCGCCATGGCAGCCTCTCGACTCTCAGCGGCTGCTAGGTTGGCATGGGCTTCAGCAAGCTGCACTTCGAGCATCCAGGAGAAAATCTTGGCTTCCTCAGCATGGCGGAGACTAGGGATGAAAACGGAACAGAAATATTCTGAATTGACCGTTTTCGTTTTCTATATTATAAACTGTTTTTTAATATGAAAAATTGTCAGTTTCAATTAGTTTCACAACCATTTTTAACCATTTTTTGTACTCTTTAATTGCTAAATGTAGAAATATCCCGAACCGACCGTTTTCGTTTTTCTATATCGTAAGTCCGTTTTCGACCGTTTCCGACCGTTTTCATCCTTAGCGGAGACACTCTCTCAGCTCCAAGGCTTGCCGGTCGTACTGCTCATCTAGGGCAAGCAAGTATGAGGTCAGGTGCACCACGGTCGGGTTGTCCTCTTGCACGTCTGGACCTTGCAAAGCCTCCATGCGAGCCCTCCATACCCACCGATTCTTGTCCCAAGGGGGAAAGAACTGCATGGGAGTACGAGCAATGGGCCCTTCATAGATCTGGCAGAGATGCCACAGGGCTTTGCGGGCCGCAACTTGGTAGGTGTCGCCGAAGCGAAACCCGGTTGCGGTCACATTCCAGGCTTCAGTGACATCGGGAAACTCCTCACTCTTGCCAATGTAGACGGTGACCTTACATCGCTCCGTGTCATGCTTCATGTACTCACAACCCTCATACTCGGGACGCTCCCGAACGCCGAGCTTTTGCAGGGTGACATACAGGATTTTGGAAAAACCCTCGGTGTTCAGGCAGTAGCTGCTAACCCAGACTCCTGCCATCCTTGGTGGGTGATGAGTGGTGGTTGCAAGGAAGGCTTGAGCGAGAACTTACTCAAGAGAAAGGGCTAAATGAGCTAGGATGCACCGAATGATGGTTCCCAATGGCTAGGCTTGCCCTTAAATAAGACAGAGCGACCAGTGGTTCTGTCAGAGTCCACCGGCGAGCCATGCACGGGGCCAGTAAACGTGAACAGCAAGATCTTCACATGCGCACGACGAGCGGTGACCGAGGTCATAAAGAGTTAGTACGACTGTAAGACAGAGGTTTGACAAGAGCGCAGAAAGGGTACGACAATGTATGGGCCAGACAGGCGTGAACCAACAGGCGTGCGCGACGCACGAGACTACAGTACCATCATGGCTTCACGAACAAAGGCTGATCGACCTCAACAACTATTGCACGACAGGGTAAGCATGAATGCACGTCCTATCTGTCCTCACACTGTTACCGACATATAGGGCAACCGCTCTCAGAGTTTTGGCACATCATGCTCTCCCTGAAGCTAGTCGATGCTAGCGAACTAGTCTAGGGGTCAGGGTACCTGTAGAAAACTGGATTAAGCCTAACTAGGTCAGTAGGGTGCCATCTATCCTAGATACATAACCATAGTAATGGGCTACTTATTTAACTTCGCATGCAGTCATCCTAACTTTTTAAAAATAATTTATTATCAAATTTTAATTTAGAAAGGGTTTCGAAGCTTTATTGTCTCATTTATGCTCTGATACCACCTGTGGCAGAATCTCCTAATCTAATGCCCTCCCAAGAGTACTTGTCTTCCATTATACACTAAGTACCCAAGGGAGAACACTAAACTAAGTAACTCCGTCGAGCACACCGCAAGGGAGAACTCGAAACACTAAACTAAGCGAAACCCGGTTGCGGTCACATTCTAGGCTTCAGTGACATCGGGAAACTCCTCACTCTTGCCAATGTAGACGGTGACCTTACATCGCTCCATGTCATGCTTCATGTACTCACGACCCTCATACTCGAGACGCTCCCGAACACCGAGCTTTTGCAGGGTGGCATACAGGATTTTGGGAAAACCCTCGGTGTTCAGGCAGTAGCTGCTAACCCAGACTCCTGCCATCCTTGGTGGGTGATGAGTGGTGGTTGAAAGGAAGGCTTGAGCGAGAACTTACTCAAGAGAAAAGGCTAAATGAGCTAGGATGCACCGAATGATGGTTCCCAATGGCTAGGCTTGCCCTTAAATAAGACAGAGCGACCAGTGGTTCTGTCAGAGTCCACCCGCGAGCCATGCATGAGGCCAGTAAACGTGAACAGCAAGATCTTCACATGCGCACGACGAGCGGTGACCGAGGTTATAAAAAGTTAGTACGACTGTAAGACAGAGGTTTGACAAGAGCGCAGAAAGGGTACGGCAATGTATGGGCCAGACAGGCGTGAACCAACAGGCGTGCGCGACGCACGAGACTACAGTACCATCGTGGCTTCACGAACAAAGGCTGATCGACCTCAACAACTATTGCACGACAGGGTAAGCATGAATGCACGTCCTATCCGTCCTCACACTGTTACCGACATATAGGGCAACCGCTCTCAGAGTTTTGGCACATCGTGCTCTCCCTGAAGCTAGTCGATGCTAGCGAACTAGTCTCGGGGTTAGGGTACCTGCAGAAAACTGGATTAAGCCTAACTAGGTCAGTAGGGTGCCATCTATCCTAGATACATAACCATAGTAATGGGCTACTTATTTAACTTCGCATGCAGTCGTCCTAACTTTTTAAAAAGAATTTGTTGTCAAATTTTAATTTAGAAAGGGTTTCGAAGCTTTATTGTCTCATTTATGCTCTGATACCACCTGTGGTAGAATCTCCTAATCTAATGCCCTCCCAAGAGTACTTGTCTTCCATTAGACACTAAGTACCCAAGGGAGAACACTAAACTAAGTAACTCCGTTGAGCACACCGCAAGAGAGAACTCGAAGATCCATATTTTTACATTAGGATCACAAATGAGAGAGTAAAGCTTACAACATCCTTACCATTTCTTATATCCCTTTTAGTACAACATTAGAGTAATTTACTATGTAGATATAATAGCGAAATATAAAACATTATCAGAGTTCAGCAGAAATGAAACCATTTAATGACAAGTTAAACATTAACATGAAGGACGTTTAAATGCGTGAAATGGTAACATATTAATAGGATTTTCCTTGTAAAACTTTTGGTGAGAGTTTCAATAAATAAACTCTACTCCGCATCGCAAAGGAAATCCTCGCTGAGCCCACCACGGGGTTTCCACACATAAGTGTCAGCTTATCAGCACCTGTCACCTGCAACAGGGTAGAACAAACCCTCAGTACTCAATTGTACTCCGCAAAACTTACCCGTCAGGAGAAAGTAAAAAGACTCCAAGGATTATACAAGGCTTTCTGGCTTGTGGGTTCTTGTTTGCGAGAAGCAGCGCTAAGAGTGTGTCCTTAATTTTTTACTTTTAAAAGCCGTATTTTGTTTCTTATCCATCCTTCTATATAAGCACCTAGGCTATAATCAAGCAAGGGTTGAGCAAAAGGAACCATTTCTTCGTCTTTCAACTGCCAGTTCTTACTACGATGCCAGAGCGTAGTCAAGCCGTACCGTCACGCAGAAACGGCGATTCGCGAATCAATGTGCCCAGCTGGGTACCCCGAAAAACACATGCCTCGCTTGTACCCCAGGCACAAGCAAGACCAACCCGTTCCCCTCCTGTCACGGGTTTCCAGGTCCCCGTCCAAACTTGGACTCCTAGCTCCCGTACTTGAGGCCCAGCCTCAATACGGTGCTAAGACCTCCACCTATCCCTGCCTCTAATCAGTCGGTCCGGAAAGAGCCAGAGCCCATGACAAGAGAGTAACAAGTCTTCCTAACCCCCATCCGCTAGTATATGCTCGGGATAAGAAGATCTGTGACTTGACCAGGGTCCAATGCAACGAACGGTCCTTAATTGACATAGGCGAAACAAATGCAACCAGAGCCCCGCTCTGTTGCCCAACCAGGTCCAAGTCCATCCAACCTGTTCCTCCCGGTTTCCAATTATCCATATACATTTATATTCCATGAGATGGCAACATGATAATAGTAACAATAAGATATTCCTATCTCTCGTGAGCGACAGGAAATCACTCGACTTCTACCGGAATCCTGTAGCATAGCAATCTACACGATCCTGTCATACTAGTAAGACTCATGGGATCAGGATATATATATATGCAAGTGAGTTTCATTCAACTCCTTTAAACTTAATGCACAAGCATAAAATAAAGTGCAGAATAATAGGGGTTATGCACCGGGGCTTGCCTGGGAAGAATATAACCAAGGTTAGCATTTCAACGCGATGATACGATCATCAAGACACCACCTTTCTGTCTCCCCAGCTGACTCCACGATCCATCGTCACCCCTATAATGATATATGCAGATGCAACGTAGAGACGTGAATAATTGATGGAAATCGCAACGCTTAAAGTACAAAGCGGTCCTCTCAAGCTAACGAGCTAGCCCTAATGGCTAACGTACTAGCCTGGCAACCCCGTCGACGAGTATAGCGTCATATCCCGACACTTGTTTTAGTTACTCGAACCCAATACATTACTTTAACCATTTTATCGATTCAATAGATATCTAAACTAGGACTCATTAGCTACCCTAGCAGACTAATTATTTTGGAGCTATAAAATTTACAGCGAGCAGATAATGATATTAGGAGTTTACTGTAAAATTTTTAGAGTCAACACTTTTATCATTTTCTTACAAAAATTCTCACAAGTTTATTCTTAGCAATATTAAGCATTTTAGAACAATTAGCGAACTCCAACAAAAAATTATACAACTATGTGGACAAAAGCATACTAACAGTTAGAGCATGATTTTAGGAACCTACCAAAATTGGTTTCATAATTTTTGGATTACTACACATTTAGATCTTGAATTTACAAGTTTAGTTTAGAAACTAAATGAAGAAATTGCTTTAGAAAATGAAACGGGCTGTGGGCGGCGATCTAGCCCAGCAGCACCCCACGGCCCGTGCGGGCAAAGCCGCGCGCCCAGCAGGCCGGCCCAACAGCGGAGAGCCCACGCTAGCGCCCGCTCTTATGCAGAAGAGTACCCGGTTCATTAAGTTATTACACCGCACCCATGCTTACTGTTCCAACAGAGGATGACTTTGCACCGAGCACCCCCAACTAACCCGTCTTCACAACGGTCGGGTCCCCGACGTGCCGGTGCGCGACGGCGCGGCTCCGGCCGGCGCTCGGCTGCTACGCCGATCACCAGGGATCCATGCTGGCCTAGCTAAGGGGCCGACCACCGTCTACGAGCCAGACGACGGCGAATGGAAGCGGTGGAGCACAGGGAGACGCCCTAGGGTTAACTACCGCGGCAGGCGGTGGTATACGGTGATGGCGCGGCCGTTCCGGTGGACCTACACACTCCCGGAAGGTGAGAGGTGGCGAGATAGCATCGGGGACTCACCGCGGTTCTTGCTACAGAGACGGTTGGAGCGAGGGACGGTCGAGGCGGTCCGGCCATGTGCGAGCGAGCGGTGCGGCGACGCTCCATGGCTGGCACCGACGCGTCATCTCGCCCCGGCTGCGTCCTAGGCAACGCTAAGGTGAGCACCACAAAGACGAAGTCAAGATGAGCTCGAGGTCAAAATCAATCGAACCAAACTCAAGCGTAGAGACCTACCCCAAAAATTTGCTCTGCTACGGCGACAAGGTGACCGGCGGCCCAAAACTCCCGAAATTGGCCACCCATGGACACAGGCTGCGCCTGACGCAAACGGGGCGTCCAGATAACTTCCTAGTCTACCCACTGGCAAGAGTAAAAGGACTAAGTAACTCTGAGCTGGCGAACGAAGGGCGGAAGGTGCGGTGGTCAAGCGCCTGGCGAGCCGAGCGAGTTCAAAGGGGGGCTCCGGTCGGTGGACACACGAGCACAAGGTGCAAAGGACGAGTCAGAGAAATTGAGGCGTGTCGCACACGACAGCCGCTGCCCAGATCGTCCGGTGCCCACTAGCGGGGACAGACAAGGCAGAAGACGTCTCCATCGACTGTGGCCGAGTCAAAGCGGCAGAGGCGGCAACAGGACGATACGACGAGGCGGGCAGTTGCGGCGTCAGCACGCCCCGTGGTCGGTTTGGCCTTAAGCGCAGCACGACGTCCCCAGAGCTGTCGTGACCAGAGCCGGTACCAGCAGCGTACGCGTGCACACGGTGACCGCGCCCACTGGGCCACGCGCCCGAAACAGAGGCATGCACGAATCTTAAAGCGAGTCAAACTACCACTACGATCCTGATTGAGGGCCACTAGAACTCACTTACCTGGAACGATAATCCAGCTGCCTAGCAAGGTCACCCACATGGCCAGAGGTCTACTAGGGAAGAAGATACAAGAACGCCAACGCAAGCTCGCCACCGGAATGTCAGTTCACGCACCGAGCCAGGAACGCGGTACACAGCGCGTTCTAAGAAGGTTGGGCAATTTTTTAGAGTGGCGAAGCCATGACAACCCGACCTACGAACTACACTGGGCCAAAGTACTCGCAAAGGTGCAATTAACGGTGCAAACACCCAAATCTAGTGTTTAGAAATTTATTCACAAATTAAATGCCAAAACCGCATCGGCAAACGCTTTTTCGGACTTGATCGCTTTCATTCAAGAAGCCGGAAACAACTTCCAGCTTCAGTCCTTGAGCTACCCATATGCTATTGAATAACATTTGCTTACCGAAACAAAAGTCGCATTTTCATCCACTAGACTTGCACTACAAATTTTCATTATGTGCTACATACAAGTGGTATTTTATTTTTGGTTACAAAATTTGTGTTTCGTGTCCGAACAAGTAAAACTACTTACCTTTTTTGGTTTGTTAGAATTTCAATCAAGCGTTTTTAAGCACCGAGGTAGGAGGACTTGCTTATTTATTTGATTCCTTTTAATAAAAAAATGAGGCATATACGTTCTGCTTTGTTATCTCATGTGCAGTTCAAGTCTAAAAACCCCAAAACTTGTTACAATTATTTCTTAGATCCTAAACCGGTGCTAAGCGAGTTCGCAACGCCAGAGGTGTTACAATGTTAACTGACCAGCTCTTACTGTGAGGAGTTATGGAGTTTCACAGGTTTGGAGATGCAGTTGGCTACATGATGGCAGAGGCTGCATCTCATTGGCCAGCTGAAATTCGGAGATGGTAATAGTACAAAGGATGTGTCTGCCAAATGGTCAGTAGGAGGCCAACTCAAATGTCTGTTGTGCTGAATTTTACTTTGATACAATAGCACATAACTACAATTCATAAAAAACTGTAATATGAAGTAAAATACTGAGGTCGTGCTGAATGGAACTGAGGTCCCGCACACTGGTTGGTCTGTTGTGCTGTTTACCTAAAAAATGGAACCAAGCTACAGCTGCAGAAAAGTGATAGTAGGTGAAATGAAAATTCAGATCAAAGGCACAGCTGTAGAAGATGACACTAAACAGCAAGAGCAAACAACAGTGATGGGCTGGGCATGACATTATTGTTGGAATACTACTCCAATCTTCAAAGATAAGTGAGGCCATGGAATATGCTCCATGTGATCGGTGTGGACAAATGAGTAATGATATAACAATTATCAGACTATATATCAAAGCTAGAAGGGAATACAAAAATAAAAAAAAGTGAGAAGGGATTGATTTGCCTATGACCTGAACACACAAAAGTTAATTAAACTTCACCCCAGTGGTTGTAGTCAGTGTTCCCACGGCAACCTTTCCCTGCAGCACAACCACCAAACAAATCTGTCCTTTTATTTTGTATAAAGAAAAATCAGTAGGTAACATGTTTTTCGTTCTTGCATAAAGAGTACCTTATGAGAAAGACACAACTTGCTGCTAGTTAACTCCTAAGAAAAACAGTGAAAGTTAGCAGCTGCAAGGTTAACACATTTCCGTTAAGTTCAAATAGGAGCCCTGTGTCGAGTGGCAGTGCAAAGAAACATATGCAATAACTGAATCACTCAATTTAGCAAGCATATGAGAAGAAAAGGGCTACTGGAACTATATAACAGGGCCAAAATTATATAATAGCTAAAAGATCATTGTTTTAAATGGTTGCACATTGTTGTCGGCATTAGCACACTGCTTTAGATGGTTTCAAATGCCTTACCAAGCAGAGCAAGCAAGTTGCATTAACATGACATTACTTTTGTCTAGTTGGACACTGAGTTCACCATCAAACTCGCCAAATCAGCTTATTTCTGAATTTTATTTGAATGACCTCTAATCTGAATTTTCTTTAAGCAAGGCAACAATTACGAAATTATTGATGTTAGTGATTAATTTATGCAGATTTGTATGGTCAATACATGAAGAATATGACTTCTTAGATCAATGCAGGCTGCCAAAAGAAGATGGTAAATACTGAACAATAAATGAATAAGCATTCACAGTGGACACTGAGCAAATTTGATTACTTGTTAGCAAGAGCAAATTTCATTCTCAAATTTTCAGGTCTGAGGACAAAGTAGGTTGGAGTCGACTTGCGTCATGCACAGCAGCCAGACTGCAGGAGTCAAGTCGCTTCTGGCCACTCATCCGGCGTCGAGCAGCGGAGGTGAGTTGCGACTTGGGGTGAGCAGCAGTACGCCAAGGGAGTCGCGGTGGGGCAGCTGAGGGAGGGAGCCTGGTCCCACCTGTCGGCGCGGGGTGAATGTGGACCAAATTGACTCGCGAGGTTGAGGGAGTGGAGTTGGGGGAGGCGTGGGAGTCGGAGGCACGTTGATTTGACTGTCCACTTTCATCTTTTTACGAGTAGAGATAGAAACGTATCGTCAGTGCTTGAGAAGGTCATAGGGCATTACGAACGAAATAAGAACATGTTTGCTAGCAAGGCGGCCTTTTGTTTGGCAGTTTTTTTTACCCTGTTTAATTAATCGTCTGATGGAGCTGGATCAAATATGCTACTTTTGAACTCGGATTCATGCATTTAATTAACCGCAGGTTTTTAACTGTTACGTTACATAGGGTGTGTTCACTTCGCGAAAAGTAGGTGAAAAGTTACTGTAGCATCTTTCGTTGTTATTTGGCAAAATTTGTCCAATCATGGACTAACTAGGCTTAAAAGATTCGTCCCGACATTTACAGACAAACTATGCAATTAGTTATTTTTTTTACCTACATTTAATGCTCCATGCATGCGTCGAAAGATTTGATGTGATGGGTGGAAGAGGAAATATTTTGGGTTGGGATGGGGAAGTGAACAAGGCCATAGACAATCTAGTATTTCTCGCTCACGGTCCACACATTGTACGAGCTTAGCTGTTTTTTTAGAATGCCTCCTCGATTGCTCTAGCTACTAGACATGTGTGGCCAATATATCTATACCTAATAATAAAGAGGCAAAATTTCTCATTTTTTTTGGTCCGTCCATTTTCTTGGTCTGTCTCCCTCTAACTAACGAACAATTGAGAGTTTTTTCCGTTCAGACTTATATATATAACCCGTGATACAGAGTCCGATTCCAAAACATACTGAGCCATGTATATGAAAAAAGGCCGAAAAGTCCTTATCGATGTTTAAGTTTTGGTCTTTTTAAATTCCTTTTTCCTATTTTACTCAAGAAAGAACGTTAGATCCTGTGCGTCTAGAAAAAAGGTCGATGAGTCCTGTTGGGATTTCCTTTCGTGTTTAGATGTTTGTTCATGTTTTCTTTTATTTTTCTTTTCTTTTTCTCCATTACGTTCAGTTACATTTTTTCCATTATGTATTCTTTATTTTCACATTCAACTAAATGTGTTTTCACTCCAATATTTTTATTTTTTCCATTCATGTTCGACTAAATATGAATGTGAAAATGGAAACAAGTATATAAATAGTAACAATAAAAATAAAGAATAAAAACAACATAATACATAGGCTTTGAACTCCTAAGCATTCACTAAGAAAGATATATTTCTACCACCAAATTATTAATGTTATTTTGGTTAAAAGAAAGACTTGTATATTATTATATCCTGATTCAGTTGAGTCTAACTAATCAAACTGTAAGTAATATTAAAGTGATGATATAAAATTAGCTTATGTTAAGAATGTCATATTTATCATAAAATTAATAAATTATAGTTTTAAAATTTTATAAAAAGAGTGAAACATAAATAGATATGTATCATTTCAGTTCTCAATTTCCTTGAATATTTGATAGGTTTTTTCTCCCGTTGCAACGCACGAGCATGTTTGCTAGTCATATCATATAGTCCAATGCATGCACAGTACGGCTCTTATAGTACAATAATAGTAGTTGGACGTGCTATATACTTGCATTGGAGTCATCATACGGCTAGTCGGCTAGCAAAGAACGCACATGCACCACACGATAAGGTTAATTATATCGTGGTCGGTTTACGTTGGTAGTAGCTAGTTGACGTTGGTCGCCCCAATGCTACACTTTGTATCAATGCGTATTATCTAACTGATCTATCTAGCTATCCGGCAGCCTGCGCATAGATATTTCGCGCGCGGAAAGGACTGGTCCTGTTCGTTTCGCTGAAAAGTTAGGTTGAAAAGTATTGTTCATTGATTTATTGTGAAAGAAAAACATTATATCATGATTGATAAGTTCAAGCAAACAGAACCAATGTATACTAGGGCCAATCTAGGAGATATATATATATATATATATATATATATATATATATATATATATATATATATATATATATATATATATATATATATATATATATATATATATATATATATATATATGGTTTATTGCCTGGGGTCAGTTCTCTAAACATAGTGTTATAGTAATACCAAATTAGAAGAAGAATTTGTTGATATTAAAAATAAAGACAAACTACATTGGAGTCTGCAAAGGTTATCGGAGTTGGCTGACGACGGAAAGCACCTAGCTCCCCGCTAATGCATATTTGCATTGTTCAATTGATTGTTGCACACGTACTATATGATGAATATGATCTCCTGGCACAGAGATCACACGTGGTAAGGGATTTGTTTGAATTGTGCCCTGGCAGGCAGCTCGTTGTCCAGGCAAGAATCTCAAGCGAATTGAGGCCTTGTTTAGGGTGTGTCTAGATGTGTAAATTTTTTGGAAGCACAGTAACTCTTTCGTTTTTTATTTGGCAATTAGTGTCTAATTATGGGCTAATTAGGTTCGAAAGATTCGTCTCGTGATTTACAACCAAACTGTGTAATTAGTTTTTTTTACATATATTTAATGCTTCATGCATGCGTCTAAAGATTCGATGTGACGGGAAATCTTGTAAAATTTTTAAAATTTTGAAGCATCTAAACAGGGCCTTACTTCCTTTCCAAATTCTAATTTTTTACACTCTCTCTCCATCACATCAATCTTTAGACACATGCATGGAGCATTTAATGTAGGTAAAAGAAATAACTAATTACACAATTTGGTTGTAAATCACGAGACGAATCTTTTAAGTCTATTTAGTCCATAATTATACACTAATTGACAAATATAAACAAAGATACTACAATAGCAAAATTCCAAAAAAAATTTGCATCTAAACACCCCTGAATGAAATCGAGCGCCTGATAATCGAGGCCACTGGCCAGGCGGCCTTGCCTGGGGTCTGGGGACACAGCCTAATAAGTCCTGGCTTCTTTTCGGATGGTATGGTAAAGGCAAGACGTCCGGTTTTAGAAATGACATCCGGTCTGGCCAGACAATTCTTGTCAGACTTCTATTTAAACAAGTCTTAAGACTACCCGCAGTGGGTACTCTAAAACGATGCTATAAAGCTTTAGAGTATGAATATAGGGTAAAAACTGCTGCACTGGGTACTATAAAACGATACTCTATCATTTCTCTCACTCTATGTTTAGAGTAGTACAATGCTTACTCTATAGTGTGCAGTGACAGGCCCACTAGTTAAACAAAGGAAAAAATGTTATAACTCACAAACCAAAAATCCAAATTAAATTTCGATTGCACCATTAAATCCGTCTCAATAAATCCTTCAAAACTAGATCACACATGAATATATTTAGATAAAGTGACAAGTGGGTCCCACAGTGGATAGAGTGGATAGAGGATGATATAGAGGATGGATGGGTGCGGAAGAATTGCGTATATAGGAGAGAATCTTGCTGACTAGGACGTATAGAGGATGAATATAGAGGTTCATGAGTGCGGGTAGTCTAACACTACCCGCAGCGGGTACTCTAGAACGATACTCTAAAACTTTAGAGTATGAATATAGAGTAAAAATTGCTGCACTGAATACTCTAAAACGATACTCTATTCTTTCTCTCACTCTATATTTAGAGTGGTACTGTGCTTACTCTATACTCTATAGTTGCGGGCCCCATTAGCTAAACAAAGAAAAAAAAGCTATAACTCCCAAACCAAAAATCCAAATTAAATTTCGATTTCACCATTAAATTCGTCTCAATAAATCCTTCAAAACTAGATCACACATGGATATACTTAGATAAAGTGATAAGTGGGTCCCACAGTGGATATAGTGGATAGAGGATGATATAGAGGATGGATGGGTGCGGGAGAATTAAGTATAGAGAAGAGAATCTTGCTGACTAGGACGTATAGAGGATGAATATAGAGGTCCATGAATGCGGGTAGTTAACTACCTGTATACTAGTTGCACCCGTGGTGGTGGTATAACTGCACTATCCATGCTTTAGATTTTTTTTTATCTTGCCTGTGCATATGCAGGTCTATTACCTACTCCCTCTGTCCCTAATTTAATTTAAGGACATCCTCGTAATCGTCACGGAGACTAGCGTGTTCTAAAAAAAGACTCTGGCACCCTAGGGAATCTTGTACATGCATCTTAGGAGCAGCGCTCGGTTAGGTCACACACCGTTTGTTCTTTTCATTTGTTTACTGGTATAGTGGACGGCAAGAGTTGATGGAATGACAGGTGCTGTATTTTGGTATAGCTCGAAGCTAAAACGTCTTGCTTTGTGAATTTTTTTTTGAATGCTCCAACGACTACGTCGCATTGGGGCATTGCTCCTAGTATAGTAGTAGCATGGTACGTACTACGTAGAGTGGTGGGAGTGGAGTGGTAGCTAGTGATAGTGAGTGGGCGAGCACGAGCAGGCTGGGCGTGCGCCACCACCGCCGCCGTGGGCCCGAAAATTTACTCTGGTGGGTGGGAGGGGAGCCGCCGGCCTGGCCCGCGTCCACGTTGCTCAGCCGTGCGCAGCAATCAAAGGCAGGCAGCCTCTGCCTCTCCGTCGTCGTCGTCGTCGTCTGTGAGTCTGTCCCTAAACAATTATTATTGCAGCAAGCATTCCGATACTTGGTCGTCCTCCCCCTAACACTTTTTGTCAAATTTGTTAGTACGCTCTCACATTCCCTTGTCATTGGGATCGATCAATAAGACAATAACCAAGAGAAGGGGAATGAAGGGGGTCCGAGTCCGAGGGGGAGGGCCGGGCATGGATTGGGCAACATGCATGCATATTTGACAAATTATTATTGCAGCACTCCGATCCTTCGTCCTCCTCCCCCCTAACACTCGTTGCCACATATAATGCTCATGTTAGTTAGTACGCTCTCACATTATATTCTAGACTGCTGTAGCGTGTAGCCAAAAGAAAGAAAGATATATTATATAGATATCATAGATCGAGTAAAACAAAACAGAGAGTCATTGGGATCGATCAATAACCAAGAGAAGGGCAAAAGGTCGGGCATGGGCAACATACATGCAAGTGTGTCACCATCCATCATCAGGTAGAGCCGTAGAGGAGGAATGTCTGTCGTGCTGTGCTGTGTTAGTACAAGTTCCAAAGGGAAGCGTCAAACCAAAGCACAGTGCACGCACGCAGGCCGGACACACATGATCCACATCCACCACCCGGCGGTGGCCCCCCTAGCTGTTACTGTTGCTATACATACATGATACATGTCCCGCAAACACTAACCACCGTACTTTAGTATTACTCGCATGTTCATTCTAGGACTAGCTACAGTGGCAGAGCTAGTCGATTTTCATGCCTAGGGCCACTCCAAAAGCACATATACCGTTCGCACCGGGTGAAAATACCGCTCATGCCGGATCAAGATACCGATAGATAACAAAACTAGCTTATAAGCTCATATGTTTAGATGATATCTCAATTCCATACTTAAATCCACAAAATATTTGATAAAAAACATAAGTTTGAGATAATGGAGGCAACCTTTTTAACCAAAACTTCAGTTAAATATCTTCATCTTTTCTACTCCATCTGTTTGAGAATGGGAGTGGGGAATTAGAAGGTGTGCGTGCAATTGGCAAGGAATCAATACAGAGCTGCCTGCTTAGTAGCCTGTAAGGATGGCAGCGGATCGGTTTCGGGTCGGATACCCGCGGGTTTCGGGTTTGGGGATGGTTTGTCACCCACGTTATTCGGGTTCGGTTTCGGATTTGGTATCGGGTTCGGTTTCGGGTTTGGTTTTTCACCCGTGGATATCCAATGGATATCCGAAATAAATTATTTGGAATTAAAACTCATGTTTTATAATATGCTAATAATATCTTGTTTACTTAGATTATTAAATCTATTCAAAATTGACTCATGAAAATATTTATTATTTATTGTTTCTTATTTATACAAGTGAATATGTGTATATTTATCCACGGGTTTCGGGTATCCGTTCGGGTTTCGGGTATCCGCGGGTTTGGTTTTGGTGATGGATTTCCACCCGAATCAGTTTTCGGTTCGGGTTCGGATTTCGATTTCGGTTTTGGGTGCACGGAGACTCCACCCGATCCGAACCCGACCCGTTGCCATCCTTAGTAGCCTGCCTGCGGCGTGAGCATGCGGCTTGCAAGGCGCAGCCTGCTGCCTGCCCACACGGCCATCGGGCCACGTACACCGAGATGCTGGGCTGCTGCTGCCTATCGTCTGCCGCTGCTGGCACGGCCACACCGGGTCGCCGTCGTGCAGTGTGGAGATACAGCCTGCGGTTGCGGCCAGGCCCAGGTGGGGTGGAGCCATGGATGTCGTCCAGCGGGAGGACCGCGGAGGCCGGCGGCTAGTGTTGGGACTACAGAGTCACTTATCTCACAGATGAGAAGTAGGTCACGAATCAGCTCTCTCCTCTCTATAATGGGCCGGTAGGATAAAATATTTGACCAGAATCAGGCCAGAAAACAAGATATACTATAGGGATTCTTTGGGCCATGCCTAGGGCCGTGGCCCTAGTGGCCCTAGGCCCAAATCCGCCCCTGACTAGCTAGGAGTATTAGTTGTTACTGTTAACTAAAGGCAACCGCCAGTGATGTTTCTGGTACATATACCTCCTCCTCCCCGAGCAGAACTGTTCATCGTAGCCACCTTTCATTAGAGGGTATTTTGGAGGTCCAGATCTCTCAAAATATAAGAGGAGAGGTTTTGATCCTGATTTTTTGTAAGGAGATTGATAAGAAAGGTTAGTTTATGTCCCTGTACCATTATTTTGTTCGTTCTTGCTTAATTTGAGCTACTTTTTGTATTTAGGGTTTCACCATGAGTTAGAGAGAAGAAAATCTAGCTTCTTGTCTTTATTTCTTCTAATGAGGTTGCTAAAGATGGTTACATAATGTCTCTCCTCTCTCCCTTTTCATGTTTGCTTCTCAATTTAGCTAGTTTATGCAAGATATATATTCCATCAATGGTGTGTTCTTGTGTATTTATGTAGAGAGAGAAATGTAGGTTTTTTTTGTTATTTTTTAATTATGCTCATTAGGTTTTTTACTTTAATCTCTCTCTTTATTTCTCAATTTATTTTATCCACATGTATCTATTTTAATTATGCTACTTAGGTTTTTTAATTATGCTACTTATTAGGTTTTTTACTTTAATCCCTAGCTACCCTACCTAAACCATAGCTAAAACCTCACATAAATCTTAAACCATAGCTATACCCTACCTCACATCAAAATATGCTAATATATATATATATATATATATATATATATATATATATATATATATATATATATATATATATATATATATATAGTTACTTGTTTTACATTGATTACAATACCTAAGGTCCACAGTGTCATGATTTTACAGGTAATGATGGAGAGGTCCTTTTGGATGTATAAGTTATCAAGACTAGATCCATCATACATACCCGAGGTCCATAGGTTTATTGATGCCGCTAAGAACCATGCAAGGAGAACAAAGAAGATGCACATACATTGTCCATGCATGGACTACAGAAATATTGTTGTATTTGATGACACTCAACAAATCCTTTCTTATCTGGTCCGCCGAGGATTTATGAAGGATTACTTGATTTGGACAAAGTATGAAGAGGATAGCTCTGCGCCTTATACAACTGGAAACCCTGCGAACATCGACGTCGATGGTCTAGATATGCTTGTTGGCGGGTTTCAGTTCGTACATGAGACACAACAACCTGACGTCGATGGTCCAGACGCCGAACATGTTGTACCAAATGTTCCTGATCATGGTTTCGTTGGAGGAAATGAAGGTGTCAGAACTAATGTCCTGCCAAATAATATGGCTGCGGAAGATGCAGAATTCCTAGAGGCAATGTTGCGTCGTCATGCGCATGAAAGGTATGGAGGCCTTGATGAAGGCAGCAGAAGAGCCTTTTTTCGATGAGTCTAAGGGTTGCACCAAAGAGTTCACGACGCTGCGGTCTGTGCTAAAGTTGTTGGTGTGCAAAGCTAGGTATGATCTTTCTGATGCTGGCTTCGATGCGTTCTTGAGTATTATCGTAGACATGCTTCCAAAGGAGAACAAAGTGTCTGCTAACACGTACTATGCAAAGAAGCTAATCAATCCACTAACGATGGGTGTTGAGAAGATCCATGCGTGTAGAAATCATTGTATCATATATCGAGGTGCTGATTATAAGGACTTGAATAGTTGTCCAAATTGTGGTGCAAGTAGGTACAAGACGAATAAAGACTACAGAGAGAAAGAGTGTGTTGCCTCCTTGTGTAAAGGAAATAAGCAAAAGAGGACCCAACAGAAGACCTAGAAGAGTATTTTAAAACCCACCAGCAAAGAAAAATAAGAAGTAGACTATTATGTGCAGAAAAAGATTTATGCTTTGGTGATGTGGTACCTGCCTGTGGTCGATCGATTGAGGTGTTTGTTCGCTAACCCAGAGGATGCCAAACTTATGAGCCGGCATGCTTCTGATGAGCACAAAGACGATGGAAAGCTTCGGCACCCAGTCGATGGCCAGCAGTGGAAAGATTTCAATGAAAACCACAAGGACTTTACGAAGGAACCAAAAAATGTTAGGTTCGCACTGAGTACTGACGAAATGAATCCATTTGCTGAGAGGAGCAGCAAGCATAGCACATGACCGGTGATCCTCACCATCTACAATCTTCCTCTATGGTTGATGCAGAAGCGAAAGTATCTTTTGCTAACCATCCTTATCTCTAGGCCTACACAGCCTGGAGTTGACATGGATGTTTTCTTGGATCCCTTAATGGAGGACATGAAAATATTGTGAGAAATAGGTGTTCAAATATTGGACAAGTACCGCAAAGAATCATTCACGCTGAGAGCAATTATCTTTGTTACAATCAATAATTACCCTGTTCTTTTTACTTTATCAGGGCAGTTCAAGGAAAAGGTTAGTTATGTGGTATGCATAGATGGAACCGCTTACATGTCCCTTACTGCATCTAAGAAGATAGTGTACATGAGGCACAAATGCTTCTTATCGAAAGGACACCGGTACCGCTAGAAAAAGATGGATAAGTACTTCGATAATAACGTTGAACTACAGTCTACTGCTCCATTGGGTAACAGTAAAGGTAAAAGAGTTTTCAACATAGTCAACAAACTCAAATTTGTTTTCGTGAAGAAGACAAAAGATGAAAAACCAAGAAAGGATGTTAAACCAACTCCAGGGGCTACATCAAGAAGAAGTTTATTTTCTTCGAGTATTTATCATACTGGCCAGAGATAGACGTCCGCCACGCGATCGATGGTATGCACGTTCAGAAGAACGTGTTTGAAAGCCTAATTGGAACCTTGCTAAACATGAAGGGCAAGACAAAGGAAAGACTAAATTCATACATTGACATGGTACAATTAGACATAAAAAAGAACTTCACCCTGTTCTTCAAGAAAATAGGAAGTACCACCTTCCGGCAGCAAGCTACAACCTCAACAATGATGAGAAACATGTGATGTGTGTGTGGTTGAAGAATTTGAAAGTCTCATCTGGATTCTGCTCTAGCATACAGAGTATTGTGTCAATGAAAGACCTTACACTCACCAACTACAACTCACATGATTGTCATGTCATGCTGACTACTTTCCTCTCTATTGCCATTAGAGCTATAAATCCAGTGTGGATAAAGGTTGCAGTCACACGGCTGTGCTATGTCTTCAACAGGATCTCATAGAAGGTGATTGATCGTGATGAGTTGGCGTCTCTTGAGGAATTTGCAGTGGAGACATTGTCACAGTTTGAGATGTGTTTTCTCCTAGCATTCTTCGATATTCTGGTTCACCTTGTGGTGCACTTGGTTCCATAAATAGAGGCATTGGGTCCCATGTACTTGCATGAGATGTGGATGTATGAGCGTTTCATGTCAATACTAAATGGCTATGTATCAACTCGTGCTCGTCCTAAGGCGTCCATGGTAGAGGGGTATTTAACCAAAGAGGCAATTGAGTTCGGAGGTCCATTCTGCAACAGGGTCCTAAAAGACCAGGTTGCAATAGGTTTGCCTCCGTCACGACACGAGGGTAAGCTAAATAGAAGAGGAAGGATAGGAAAAAATCATTCGTCCCATAAGATTACAATACAGTCCTCGAGGCACATCACAGCATCCTACATCAGCTCTCGATAATGGAGCCTTTGATCGAGGAACACATTGATAAGCTTCGCAAACATAATCATGGACACACGGATGAATGGTTAATGAAGGAACACAAGAATTGGTTCACCTCATGGCTAAGGGAGCATGACATTCCAGATGGGGAAACAATTGAGGAACACACTATCAAGACGTTGACTTCTGGACCATCACGCCAGGTCACGACATGGCAAACCTATGACATTAGTGGCTTCACATACTGTACCAAGTCCAAGGACAAAAAGAGCATGTCACATAATAGTGAAATTCGATGTGACGCCTTACACTCTGAAACTGGTGAGGAAACTACATACTTTGGCTTCGTTGAGGACATATGGGAACTAGACTATGGTACATTTCAAATCCCTGTGTTTCGATGTTAATGGGTTGAAGACAAACATGTCACAGTAGACAACTATGGGGTCAGAGTTCTTGATCTAAGTAAGGTAGGCTACAAAGATGATCCGTGGATAATAGCTAACCACACTGCACAGGTCTTCTATGCTGAACAGATCCTTTCTCCTAATGAGAAGAAAAGTACTAACAAGCCAAAGCATGTAGTTTTTCCTGGAAAGCAACAAGGTATAGAAGTTGATGGTGTATCTGACCTGAATGAATTTAATGAGTTCAGCGACATGTCTCTCTTTGTAGATGACCATCCAGTAAAGATAAGGAATGTTAAGCGAAGCATCTCACAAAATTTGCTTCCCTGGGTGCGCCACGATGGACAAGGAAGAACAGTAGCTGCCTAGATTATATTTATCATTTGTCATGTAATCCATTTATGTTACAATGTGTACCTTATGCTACGTACCCTTCTCTGTTTCTACATATGAGACCCTATGCTCATTTCACCTTCATGCAATCTATTTCTATAATCTAGCTTGTACCATCTTCATATGTAATCCCTAATCTACCCTTAGCTAAACTCTAGCCTAATTAACCCTAAACGCTAGCTAAAACCTAACACAAATAAAAAAGAATACATATATTTTCCTCTATGAATTTCATAAGAAATCAACATTTAATTAGAAAAAACACAAATCCATTTTTCTAAGTAACAAGAGCACCAAGTAATATATTTTTCACACCATCTACACAGTACAATAAAGCTAACAAAATTGGATTCACATTTTTCTAGTATCCCTAGAATTATTTATGTATTAAACAAGATATGAGACATATATTTAATTTAAATTATTTTAAATAAAGCTACATATAAAAGTTTCTCAAACATGACATTTCATATTTTTAACATGAAGATCATTTCAAGAGAAACACCACAAATTTTTTTCACTAATTTTGGACCAATATTTCTCAAGATATGAATTTTTGAAGCTTTTAAACAATTTCTGCAAATTCATTTAAAAAACAGAAACAAATTTGGAAATACATTACTACAGACGGTGGTCAATGCCACCCGCCTGTAGAAATGCGCACCCTATATAAGAAAGTGCAAGAGCCCTGAAATTTCCTAAGCATCTTGGTGGGCCAGTTTTTCGAATCGACGCCGTCAGGCTGCCGAAATCACCCCCGCCACCGCCTCCGTCGCGTCGCGCCGCCTCACCATCGTCGTCGCGTCAGTGAGTTCTCTGCGCCTCCTCTCTCCTCCTCCCCTCCTCTCTCTCTACGCATTGGGTTGGTGGCGGTGGATGCGGTCAGTGCCAGTGGCGGAGCTGGCGGCGGCCGGTGGCGGTGGCGGAGGGGAGGCAGGTGGCAGAGGTGGACGGTGGGGATGGCTGGTGGAGGAGGTGGACGGTGGCGGAGCCGGCGACGGCGGGCGATGGCGTGGCGGAGGGGAGGCAGGTGGTGGAAGTGGACGGTGGGGGTGGCTGGTGGAGGAGGTGGACGGTGGCGGTGGCGGAGGTGACGGAGGTGGCGGGGCGACGAAGGTGTGGTGGAGGTGGCGGGGCAGACCGAGCAGTTGTGCCGGCCTGCGAGCTAGTGGGCCGGCCCAATTACTTGGCGGCCTTTTTTATCTTGCTTTGTTTGATAAATATGTATGATGTAATTATTATTTCTTTATAAATATATATGTTTGATGTAATTATTATTTCTCTATAAATATGTATGTATGATGTAATTATTATTTCTTTATAAATTAATTTTTGCCTAAGTATTATTTTTTATGTATGTAATGATGTAATTATTTTTTCATGTAATGATGTAGTTATTATTACAAACTCTACTAAGTAGGGTTTATGGTCCTTATGATATCATTATATATTTATATGTTAGATTTTCACGATGAGTTCTCCGCGCAAGGACCAAGCACAAGGGTCCGAACATATGGAACAATATGATCAGCAGGAGATGCGTTACGGTCTGAATTCTAATTCTAATGCCAGTCAAAGGGTTGGGTATTTGAACCCAATAAAAATATATGAGGAGCAACATACATTTAGAATCGGGGATCTTCACGAAGATTTACAGTGTTTACAAGGTGAAGAACGGGAGAAGAAAATAATGGACCGTACGAAGGAGTTTGAAGCCAGATACATCTTCTACCTAGGACACACAATGCTTCAGTTTCAACACTGGGAATCCATAGTGGCCCCCTACAACTTTAGGTTAGTGTAAGTTTGCATATATCAAATTAATTATTCTAGTACACACATGCATCGCAAATTTAATTTGTGCAGGGACCACTGGATCCGCTTCATGATTTTTCCTAGGTCTAGAAAGGTGTTGGTATGTGACTCTGCAGATTACCTGACTACAAGCTATGGAACATCGTGATGCACTTAGAGCTGTAAGTCGATATTTTGTATGCATACTTTAATCGATGAGATGTTGAGAATAACAAGGTGATTATATTCGAGATTATAAGGCATATAGGTATTACAAGATTAAAGGTGGAAGATACGAGTCATCAACACAAGGGCAGCCATTGAAAATATATCATAACTGGCCGGTACGTATGGAAATTTATGAATACATATCATACATGTACAATACATAGGACGATGTTGCAAGTAAATAACAACTTTCCCGTTTTATAGTGCCAATAGCAACCACCCGGATCGGTCCACTGTGGATTCTACGTGTGTGAGTTTATGAGAGAGAACGGACGATACATCAAGAACCCTTCGAAGGTAATATAAGTAATAGTCATGTATGTATTTTTGACATTAAATTTGTAAATGTATTGTCAAGTGTAAATATATTATGTTTATAAACCTTCTTTCCAGAAATTTGATGTAAAAAAGGCTAAGCACATGACCTAACATGCTTTATACAACATAGTTGAGGACCTGTGCTCATTCATCTTAAAAGAAGTCATTCCATGCGATGGGAAATATCACGATGCTACCAGCGTCTTAGCACGCCCAGAGTATAGAATGCTCACAGAGATTAGTAGACTTCAACTTAGTCGAGACAATTATTAGATAACGGGTGAAAACTTTGATGTATATAATGTGTGATGTATAGATACTCTTGTAACTTTATGTTTGTGAGCACGAAACTTTGATGTATATAAATGTATGTATGAAATATTTAAATTGCATGTTGCTATATTTGAACACCATCCAATAAAGTTTAGTAGTTCCAATATCAATGTATATGTATATATTTAATAATATAAAAATATCCAATATCACAGGCGGTTGCTTTTGAACCGCCTGTGGAAATCCATTTTCACAGGCGGCTCACTCAATGAACCGCCTGTGTAAATGGGATTACACAGGCGGTTCACTGAGTGAGCCGCCTGTGGAAATGGATTTTCACAGGTGGTTCAAAAACAACCGTCTGTGTTGTGGTCCCATTTCTACTGGCCTCCAGCGCAGGTGGTGCTGGAAAACGCTAGTGAAAATGAGTATAGACCCGCATGTATAGTATGTCTATGTACTAGTGATATTTACAGCATCCCATGCATGCATGCATGTTCATTCTAGGACTAGCTAGGAGTATTTATATTCCATGGTCCATACCGAACCTGGAAGAAGAGAAGCAAGCATCCCATGAATTATATTCATGAATCCTTGGAGCTAACTACTACAGTCAGAAGCTTTGCTCCTAAACCAGAAGAAGAGAAGCTTCAGTGCAGGGCGGCGGCAATGTGGGGCAGTTCGCGTTGAAGCCATGTGCGTGCATGTTGCTGCCCCCTCCCGTCCTCCCCTGCTTCTTTCTTTTCTCGCGTGCATGCGTCCGCCATAAGATACTATTTCACGCATCCGCTCATGCATGCATGGATCAACGTAACCACCCACGTTATTTATTTCATTTGAGGGGTGCCTAATTAAGAAATAATCCATTCATTCATTCTTGTAGGATATATATAATAGTACTAGTAGCTGTGCATGCTGATGGCACATAGCCTTATCGACTGCCCGCAGTGGCATACTCTAAACGATACTCTAAAATTTTAGAGTATGAATATAGAGTAAAAACTGCTGCACTGAGTACTCTAAAACGATACTCTATCCTTTCTCTCACTCTATATTTAGAGTAGTACTGTGCTTACTCTATACTCTATAGTGGCGGACCCCACTAGCTAAACAAAGGAAAAAATGCTAAACTCACAAACCAAAAATCCAAATTAAATTTCGATTTCACCATTAAATTCGTCTCAATAAATCCTTCAAAACTAGATCACACATGGATATATTTAGATAAAGTGATAAGTGGGTCCCACAGTGGATAGAGGATGGATGAGTGCGGAAGAATTGAGTATAGAGGAGAGAATCTTGCTGACTAGGACGTATAGAGGATGAATATAGAGGTCGATGAGTACGGATAGCCTTATGCATGCACCCATGCGTGCGTGCGCGCGCTAGCTGCTGGACAAACGACAAGCGTGCGAGAGTCGTTGTTCTCTACCTAGCTGCTTGTTGGCTTTGCAAGTCATTCTTCATTTCCTGACATAGTAAGGTTGCCATTAGTAGGGAAGGGGGAGGAGGGCACCGGATTGATCGTTGACATCTCTCCTTGTTAGGGTCTCTTTCTCTTTGGAACTTTAGGGGGGGGGGGGGGGACGCCCGATTGAAGTTGCATTCAATTTACAATTCTATAGGAATTCAAAATGCAGAATTTTTTTTAATTTATCACATTTGGACACAACACAGGGAAAATATATGAATTCCATGGGGTGGACGCAAAGAAAAATTCGCACCAAAGAGCCACGTCGAAATGACTATATTTTCATAAATCTCGGGAAGAATTGCTTCTGTTATCCTGCAAAGCAGGCAGGTAACTGCAAGATCATCTCATTCGATGTCTTTCTATTATCATCTAGTCGGTACCGACTTGTTTGTATTTATTCTATGAGGTGTAACACTAATGATTTTATAGCCAAACAAATACTAATGTGGAGAAAAGAAGAAACGAGAGAGGAAGGAGAGATTGACTCTCATGCAAACAAGCTGGGCACGAGAGCCTATGCAGCGGTGAGTGTAGGCATAAGTGAGTGTGAGGACTAAGAGAGAAAAGGTAGGACACATATAAAAGTAATAATAAGAAGGTTTTTTTATAGATAAATAAGTAACAAATATTGTATAACTTGACTTTTTATAACTTTGATGGAAAAAACCACAAGTAAATCAAATTGTCCTCCAACTTATTCAAAACATAACTCAATTGAAGAGATCATATACAACTCCAGCTTATGCTCTAAATTATTAGGTTGGTAATTCTATTATCTTAGCCCAACGGCCTCTCTGCTCTGAGCAAGAAGCAAAGAAAGAATGTTAATCTCTTCTTCTATGGATACATAATAACTCATTCATCGGTATAGCGGAGAAAGAAAATGCTACTATATCGTGACCTATTTAAAATTATCTTATTGCTATCACAGACACAACACACCGGGCGGGCTCCGGCCTCCGGAGTAAACATGTGTCTGTACCTCGCAGTTGTTTCCTTTGCTTCTCATTTACTAAGGGGGTGTTTAGATAAAAAAATTTAGAATTTTGCTACTGTAGTACTTTCGTTTGTATTTAGTAATTAATATCCAACCATGGACTAATTAGGTTTAAAAGTTTCGTCTTGTGATTTACAACCAAACTGTGTAATTAGTTATTTCTTTTATCTACATTAAATGATCCATGCATGCGTCTAAAAATTGATGTGACGGAGAGAGTGTAAAAATTTGAAATTTGGAAGGGAAGTAAACAAGGCCTAATGGTCACTAATGCTGGTCATCAAGTGGCAGGGGGCGCGGGGACAGTTCTGTGGCCCACATTGCAGTCCCCCCACCACAAAGCTTAGACTACTCGTACTCATGGACCTCTATATTCATCCTCTATATGTCCTAGTCAGCAAGATTCTCTCCTCTATACTCAATTCTCCCGCACCCATCCATCTTCTATATCATCCTCTATCCACGGTGAGACTCACTTATCACTTTATCTAAATATATCCATGTGTGATCTAGTTTTGAAGGGTTTATTGAGATGAATTTAATGGTGAAATCGAAATTTAATTTGGATTTTTTGATTTGTGAGGTATAGCATTTTTTCCCTTTGTTTAGCTAGTGGGGCCTGCCACTATAGAGTAAAGAGTAAGCACAGTACCACTCTAAATATAGAGTGAGAAAAATAATAGAGTACTCCCTCCGTCCATAAAAACATGCAATTCTCGCTTTTCGAGAAGTCAAACAGTTTGAACTTTGACTAAATTTATATAAAAAAATACTAATATTTATAATACAAAATAAGTATCATTAGATTAGTTATAGAATATATTTTTTTAATAAATATATTTGGAGACATAAATGTTAATACTATTTACTATAAACTTGGTCAAACTTGAGTCAGTTTGACTGGCACGCTTCCCATAATTGCTTGTTTTGTTGGACGGAGGGAGTATCGTTTTAGAGTACCAAGTACATCAGTTTTTACTCTATATTCATACTCTAGAGAGAGATTTAGAGTATCGTTTAGTCTTACATTGGTCATTGACTCGGGCCCTCTGTGAAGATTTGCTGCCCTTAAAATTAAGTTTTTAATCTAGACAGGACAACACAGTCCTACTCTGCCTGCGTACCGTCACGCCTTTGCTTGACGAGAAATCACGATACAAGGTACCGTAACCTTTCCCGTTACAGAGCCGCCGGCGTGACGCCTTTGCAGAGCGACACTGTAGTCCAGTTCAGACTGTAGCAGGCGCCTGCACGCTGCCGTGAACGGGGAAAAAGGCAGCTGCAGTAAAAGGCGCCGTTTGGGAGCAAGCGGACCAACAGACAGGCAGGCGAGTAGCGACGCCAGGCGGGCAGGGCTAGGCTTTCCCTTTTTTTTACTGCCATACAGCTTGAGTGACAGGTCACTGGCCAGAGGCTGACAAGCCCGCAGCGCGCGTGCCGGCTCCGCACTCCGTGCGGGCCCCACAGGCGCCGCTGGCCGCAACGGAACGGGGGACCGTACGGGTACGGCCGCGCCCGCGCCGTCGTCGTGCACCGGGTCCAGGCCCACACCAAAGAACGGCGAGCAGGGGCAGCCCCGTCATTCCGCCGCTGATTTGAGCGCGGCCCCCACGCCCGCCCCACGTATAGACCGGGGCCTCTGGGGTACGCCCTGGCGGACCCCCTCGTGTTCCCGTCCCCGCGACGTGGGCCCCCGCGCGGTTCAATCAGCCGGGAAAGCGTAGCGCAAGCGCAAGCGCAATCACGGCTGTGTTCAGTTCAAAAAAAAAAATACTATGCGAAAAAAAGATTCCCGTCACATCAAACTTATGATACATGCATTGAGTACGAAATGTAGATGAAATTAAAAACTAATTGTACAGCTTGGTTGTACTTTACGAGACGAACGTTTTAAACCTAATTAGTCAACGGTTGGACACTATTTACTAAATAAAGCCAAAACGTGCTACAGTACTTTTTTTACCCTTTTCAGGAATACACATCCCACGTTGCGCGGCCAGGCCAGCAAGCCAACTCATCCGGCGTCTCTCCTCCTGTCCGACTCCGACCGCTGGTAGGCCGTCTGCTTCGGCAGCACAGTACTTGGCAGGCCACTGCTGCGAGCGAGCCTGTCGTCACCTCCGTTGCGAGCTGCGACTGTGCACGCTGCCGCTGTTCCACGTCTGTCTCCGCTTTAAGGCTGTCACCTTTCCCCCCCATCCCCTACGCCCTCCTGCCCTCCCCTCCCCCGCACCCGCCAACCCTAGCTACCACCGCGCGCCGGAGACCGGAGTACTAGGTGCAGGTGCCTGCTTGCTCTCTCTCCGTCGTCGCCTCATCCGATCCACCCAACCGTCAAGCGATCCATGCGCATGCGAAGCGCCGCGGGAGGCTGCTCGGGCTCGGGCTCGAGCAGGCTGTGAGGCTGTCCCCTCCCCTCGCTGCGCCGTCCGCGCCGCGCCGTTCCTCGCCGCGCGTTTGCTTCCCACATCCCACCCACGCAGGTCAGAGCTCCGCGCCCCAGGATCTAGCTACCTACCTACCTCCCTCGAGTTCCCGCTAGGTTTTGCACACAAGGCTCTTGTCTCGCCTTTGCCTCTGCTGTCTGGATCTGTCCCGCTTTCGGTGTTTGCGCGTGTCCACTGACGCTGCCGATTTGATCGCTTCAGGTGTCTGCCATTTCGGCCTTGTTTAGTTGCTAAATTCAACTCCCAAATTTCACTATGCAAAAAGAAGATTCCCATCACATCAAAATGGCGGCACATGCATGAAGTACTAAATATAGATGAAATTAAAAACTAATTGCACAGTTTTGTTGTACTTTGCGAGACGAACCTTTTGAGCCTAATTAATCAAAATTTGAATAATTTTTATCAAATACAAACAAATTGCTACAGTGCGCATTTAATGCGCACTGTAGCAATTCGGGTGAACCAATTCCGGAACTGAACACGGGCTTCCTTTCCGGAATCGTTTTCCAGTGTACCTCGAGTTCCACTGACGCTGCCGATTTGTTCGTTTTGGCCAAAGTCCAGTTCTAGCTTTACTACTCCATTTCGCCTTCCCGGAAGTCGTTTCCACGATTTTATCAGCTCAACCTGCACAATTTTGTTGTGTGCATCTCGAGTCTCGACCCCCAGCATTTGTACCTTTGCAGTCAAGTTTTGATGCCCACGGCTGTCCAAGCAAAATTCGGTGCCGTAGCTCATTGCAGTCCTCCATTTCCTTTGCCTCCCAGGGATCTCCGCGTGCTGGAAGTTCAAGTGCGAGCGGGGCCGAGCTAAGAGCAGCAGCAGTTGAAGGCGGAGAGAGAGAATAAGGGAACAATGGCTGCAGCGGTGGCGATGCCAGGGGGAAGCAGCGACAGCGGAGGATTTGATAAGGTTCCCGGGATGGACTCGGGGAAATATGTGCGCTACACCCCGGAGCAAGTTGAGGTACTCGAGCGGCTCTACATCGATTGCCCCAAGCCAACCTCCTCACGGCGGCAGCAACTGCTGCGCGAGTGTCCTATACTCTCCAACATTGAGCCAAAGCAGATCAAAGTCTGGTTCCAGAACCGAAGGTAACCAAATCCGACAAGTCAAAGTCGAGCCACACGACAGCCCACTAGTTCTAATGGAGAATGTGTTCTGCGTTTGGATTAATGTGCCTGTCCCTTCTGTAGGTGCCGTGATAAGCAGCGGAAGGAGTCCTCGCGGCTTCAGGCTGTGAACAGAAAGCTGACGGCAATGAACAAGCTTCTTATGGAAGAGAATGAGCGTCTTCAGAAGCAAGTCTCTCAGTTGGTTCATGAAAATGCGCACATGCGGCAGCAACTGCAGAATGTAAGTCTTAGATCAATGTGCTGGCCTTGTTGCTTACAAATCATGCTATTGCTAAAAGTCAGTTTGCTGATGCCGTATTTGTACCATGTCTGTGAAGTGGAGTCCAGTTTCCTGCATTATTTTGTACCTTATTAGTGTTGTACTGTACTAGCATTGGATGACTTTCAAAAGTTTAAAGTGCCAGCAAATTTATGTCAATGAGATGTTAAGTCCACATCATATGCTGTTGTTTGGGGCTGGTGCATGCATTACCCACTGAAACCTGTTTTGTCCATGTGATGGTGGTGTTGAATCTATTTAATATTGAACCCTGGGATAATATAATGCCTACCGGAGTATTCTATCGCTGCAATGTCCTGATATCATCTATTGATTGGGCACAGACTTCATTGGCCAATGATACAAGCTGTGAATCAAATGTCACTACCCCTCCAAACCCTATAAGGGATGCAAGTAACCCTTCTGGGTAAGTGAATCGTTCTGGCCATCTGGAGAAGGATTCTTGTTGCATAACCTTGCCATTTCAAGACTGTCCTAATCATAGTGTCATTTCGATTCTTGTTTCAGACTCCTTGCGATTGCAGAGGAGACCTTCACAGAGTTCCTCTCAAAGGCTACTGGGACAGCTATTGATTGGGTCCAGATGCCTGGGATGAAGGTTATATGTCAACTCTCAACTCTCGTTCTTTGGCTTAAGTTACATTTTTTCTTTCACATAAGTGCTAGGTGCTAACTACATTTTGTTTTCTGATTAGCCTGGTCCGGATTCGGTTGGTATCGTGGCCATTTCGCATGGTTGCCGTGGTGTTGCTGCCCGCGCCTGTGGTTTGGTGAATCTAGAACCAACAAAAGTAAGTATTTAAATTGTTTGGGACCTTGTGCAACCTTTACGAATGTTCCCCTTGTTTTCTTTGTTCTAGTTTGTAAATTTGCAAGTGATTTGTGTAACTTCTGCATATGATTAGACTCTTTTATGTGTCTAATTATTTATGACATACCTCCTTACATCTGAGCAATCTCGAACAAACTCATGGATCATTTATATGATCTTACAAAGGCCCTTGGACATTTTCATATTTTGCCTATCAATCATTGATACAAATCGTAGCATTTACTTTCAAGAAGTTATTTGATCCTGATATAGCTGTGTTATGCAGGTCATAGAGATCTTGAAAGATCGTCCCTCTTGGTTCCGTGATTGTCGAAGTCTTGAAGTGTTTACAATGTTTCCAGCTGGAAATGGGGGAACAGTTGAACTTATCTACATGCAGGTGGGCAATTTTATTTTGCTTCATTGGTGATGTTTCTTTAGCATTTCTGGCGAACTGCATGACTCATTATGTCGATGGTAATATTTTTATGTTCCTGCAGATGTATGCCCCAACAACTTTAGTCCCTGCACGTGATTTTTGGACGTTACGATACACGACAACAATGGAAGATGGTAGCCTTGTGGTATGTGGTCTGAACTGCAGTTTTATTGCTTTTATCTTGATAACGGAGGAACCAGGACACTAATATTTGCTAATCTTCCTCCATCTCCAAGGTCTGTGAGAGATCCTTGAGTGGTTCTGGACGCGGTCCAAATGCAGCCTCTGCACAGCAATTTGTTAGGGCTGAAATGCTTCCAAGTGGGTATTTAGTTCGCCCATGCGAAGGTGGAGGTTCGATTGTGCATATAGTGGACCATCTAGATCTCGAGGTCTGGTTCCCACCTTTTATTACTATTTTAATCTTTTGATGCTGTTAGTCTGTATGTTATCCATTAATGATTGTAGTGGGTTTCATCTTTCAGGCATGGAGTGTTCCTGAAGTGCTTCGACCGCTGTATGAGTCTTCCAGAGTAGTTGCTCAGAAAATGACTACGGTGGTACGTGCTTTTTTTTTGGCCCTATGGTCTTTTTAGTTTACAACTTTTGATTTTTTTAATAAGGTCACCAATAATCGGTTTCTATTTATTCATGAATGAAAAGGTCTGTTTTATATGTTCTATATAAGTAATGACTGGCTGTATACTTGGTTGCATTTAGTTCTGCGGACGTGTTTGAATAGTTCATTCTTAGCACTGTACTTCATGCTAGCTGCTCTATGTATCCAGGCACTGCGCCACCTTAGACAAATTGCTCAAGAAACAAGTGGAGAAGTAGTGTACGCCTTGGGAAGGCAACCTGCAGTACTACGGACCTTTAGTCAAAGACTAAGCAGGTGATTTTTATTAAACTTTAACCCCAACTCTCATGTACATCTTGTTGTCCAGTTTAAAACATAAAAATTTATTGTTCTTCCATTAGGGGTTTTAATGATGCCATTAGTGGTTTCAATGATGATGGCTGGTCTGTAATGGGGGGAGATGGCATTGAAGACGTTGTTGTTGCTTGCACCTCAACCAAGAAAATTAGGAATAACAGCAATGCTGGGATTACATTTGGAGCCCCTGGAGGCATTATTTGTGCGAAGGCATCCATGTTACTGCAGGTAAGGGTGATCAATATTTGTAGTGCAGTCTTCATATTTTATATTTAGAAATAAAGGGGGAAAAGCACGAACCATTATATATTGCGTTGTGCACAAGTAAACAAATGAATAGCAGAGTTTTGTTACATTACATTGTACCTCCTAATAAAAAACATTATATCATCCTTGTTTGATCTGCACTTTATTGAATACATTTCTGGCTGTGCACGTTATTTCTGGTACCATCAATGCATTGAGAGCTAACAGTTCTTGTACCACAATTAGTGTTAAGCAGAAAGAGGCACAATAGATGTCTTTCTGATTGTGCATAAACATTGTACACTAGAGATTTAGGAATTCTGCTCAAATGCAGTCGTGCGTGCACATTTGACACTAGAAATTTGAGTTTCACCCCTGTAAGGTGATTGGAAGAGCTACAGCCCATTTGAAAATAAAAAAAAGTAGGCTACTGGTATAAACACTTTTAACATGAACATGTTTCTTTATTGGTATTTTCTAGAGTGTCCCACCGGCAGTACTGGTCCGATTTCTGAGGGAGCATAGATCTGAATGGGCTGATTACAATATTGATGCGTATTTGGCTTCATCACTGAAGACCAGTGCATGCTCACTTCCGGGGTTGCGACCTATGAGATTTTCTGGGGGGCAGATGATCATGCCACTTGCTCACACAGTGGAGAATGAGGAGGTATGTTTGCAGTTATTTTGTGGAAAGCCTGTGTCTTTGTGAAGCTAATTGATTTCGTTTCCATCATTCGCTCTCTCATTGTTACCTTAGTTATATTAGATGTACCATGTGACTTATAATTACTGTCATTGACTGCTGAATAACAGATTCTTGAAGTTGTCCGCCTTGAAGGACAACCTCTTATTCATGATGAAGCTCTTCTTTCAAGAGACATCCACCTTCTCCAGGTAAATATTTGAGTTCCATATATTCTTTTGTTTTGAAGTCCTGCATTGCCTCACTGAACCAAAAGGTAGCAAGATCAATGTCTTTTAACTAACAGGATGATTATTCTATAACTCTTATGACGTAGTCGCTTCTCAAAGTTACGCTTATAGGCTCTTTGACATTTAAATTGTCCTGTAAGCTCAGAAATGAGCCTTGTTGATATTTGGTTTAACAACAGGCACATGTCTGTTTAACAATACTAATTGGGTTCTTGAATAAAGAAATAGATCAAGGTTCTAAAAGGGAGTATCTTGAGCAATTCGTTTTAAGACCATGCATTGCTAATCATTCCTTTGTTTCAATTTTCAGCTTTGCACTGGAATAGATGAGAAATCTGTGGGTTCCTCCTTCCAGCTTGTGTTTGCACCAATTGATGAGCACTTTCCAGATGATGCTCCATTGATTTCTTCTGGCTTTCGTGTCATACCACTTGATATGAAAACAGTTAAGCATCGCCAACAACATTACCTTTTCCTTTTTTTCCCCTTCTTTGGGCAGTTGCTTCATTTCCTTGTCTACTATGTTTATAATTACCCTTAACTTGTCACTTGATTTGGATCGAGAGTATAAGTGTTCATCTGACAGTTTACATTGTGTTAGAATGATAGTTTGTTAGCCACATTATCATACATTCAGGACTTTTGTTTGTTTCTTTTTCCAGCACATCTTATTTTTCCCTTTTGAAACAACACTCACATTTCCGCCATGGCCTACTGTATGTAGGATTGTGACATTTTTAACAAACAGATTGCGTTCTGTTCTATCTAGCTATAATTTGTTACCTAGTCATTTGGCTATCTGCTGCTAAAATATGTATTCTCGAATGCAGTTTTTGACCATCTAGTCATTTGGCTCTCATGCAGGATGGTGTATCCTCTGGCAGGACGCTAGATTTGACATCTAGTCTTGATGTGGGTTCTGCTGCACCCCAAGCCTCAGGGGATGCATCTCCAGATGACTGTAATTTGAGATCTGTGCTGACAATCGCCTTTCAATTCCCTTACGAGATGCACCTTCAGGACAGTGTTGCAACTATGGCTCGTCAATATGTTCGTAGTGTTGTTTCTGCTGTGCAAAGAGTGTCGATGGCTATATCTCCCTCCCAATCTGGTCTAAATGCTCAGAGGACACTTTCTGGCTTCCCTGAAGCTGCCACACTTGCTAGATGGGTTTGCCAGAGTTATCAGTAAGTGAACTTGTAATTTTCTTCCTGTGCTGTTTCTGATATCTCACCTAAATGGTTTGATTCTTTTTTATTGTAATTTCACGGCTATTCTTTTGGGCCCCGATACAGCTACCATCTAGGCGTGGAATTACTTAATCAATCAGATGAAGCTGGCGAAGCATTGTTGAAAATGCTCTGGCATCATCCAGACGCTGTTCTGTGCTGCTCTTTTAAGGTATCAGAAGAGTTTTGCTCAAGTCTGCAATATTCTGATCTGTTTAACGTACTTCTAAAGTAGAGGCAGATCCTTTTGCAGTAAAATTTTCGTGCTGCCTTTTGTGCCTAATAATAAATTATATATGGATTATTCATGAGAGCATGAGCCTGCACCCTACTTGCTGAATGATGCAGTTTAGTATACCTTTTTCTGTATTTCTTAAGCTCATGCTGCACCTTCTATGAATGCTTTGAAATTACTTTTTGCTATCATGTGAGAATCATCTATACTACTAGTGATTTTATTAGGTGTATAGTTTTTTATAATCATGCTGGGGTCTGCTTTATTGTTTCAGGAGAAACCTATGTTTACGTTTGCAAACAAGGCAGGGCTTGACATGTTAGAAACATCTCTTATTGCCCTGCAAGACCTGACACTAGACAAGATTTTCGACGAGTCAGGAAGGAAAGCAATATTCTCAGATATCTCAAAACTAATGGAACAGGTTAGAAGTCAACACAACCATCCTTGAGACTGAATCTGAGATGTGCGTACATGCCCAACAGCTAACATTCTTCTTCGTTGTTTTAGGGCTACGCATACCTGCCGTCAGGTGTGTGCATGTCAGGAATGGGTCGCCATGTTTCTTTCGACCAAGCTGTGGCGTGGAAGGTGCTCGGTGAGGACAGCAACGTGCACTGCCTGGCTTTCTGCTTCGTCAACTGGTCCTTCGTGTAACGCCAACCCATCGGATGGGGTGGCGAGCTGGTCGGTCTGTGTGATGAGCAGGCCCATTTTTGTATGATGATCCTGATAAGGAAAATCATGAGCCGTGGCAAAATGCTTATGTTGCATGCACTAGTTGTAGGTCTTGAATCCAGTGTATTTATGAAGAAACTGGAGATTATGCCAAGTCTTGTCCCACTTCCGTTTGACCACCCGACCAAAGGCTGTTTGTCAATTTCGTTTGGCAAGGCAGCCGATGCTGGCAGTTTTGGTTCGTCATTCCATTCAGACGTTACTTGCTGATGTTTCTGGTGTCGCTGATGTCAAGGTCTGGTTCAAGCCAGATAGCAACAAAGCATGCTGTTCCCAAATAGCGCAATGGCACACAATGGAGCAACAGCGATGCACGCTACAAATTCGTAATGGCTCAGCATTACCCAAACAACCGCGCCCCAGTTTCTATTCAATCAGAGAACTACAGTGTAAAGACATGCCCAGTTTTTTCCGACACCAGTTATTGGCCTGCGTTGATAATCTTTAGCCTGCGTTGAAAATCTTTATCTTTTCGCTTTTGCAAAATTTGGTCTGTATAAGGAACTACTGCTAGAAACCGAGAAAACAAACATTCGCTGAAACTCACTCTGGCTCGAGGAAAATATATGCCGGCCTGGTCTACAGTCTTCAGAAAACATAATTATACTGCAGTAATGCTTTTGGAACCAGAATCACACTCCAGATAAGAAACTGAAAACTGGAGCACATGTAAACGAATGAGGCATGTCAGAGTTCATAGATGAGCAGGTCTCTCGCATAGCTAACGGAAACACTTAAACCAACGACCCTTCACAACAATGGAGGATATGAGACACACAGCAAAATTACGATTCTTTCTTCTCTTCCGGTTCTGGTTCAGGCACCTTCTCTTCTGCAGCCTCCTCAAATGTCTCTCCTGGGACAAGCTCAGGGACATCGTCATCATCCTGTGCAGCTGCACCGGCGCTAGCTTCAGCACCAGGTACCTGCTTCTGGAAATGCTCAGCAAGCCTCTTAAGGTTGTCCAGGTTATCAGGGCCTGAAGACGAAGCTAAGGTTAGGCAAGCAATAACAATTGTTGTTTCTCAGGAAGCAAATAATCAGAGTGCAACCGACAAAACAATGTGAAAAGTGCCATACCCAGTTGGTTGATAATTGATGGCAGAAGGTCTTGCAGACCTGTTCAAATAAGAAAGCCAATGAGAAACCAGTTTCTTATCTTATATAAAAAAGAGAGAAAGCAGTTACATCATGTTGAGGAATTATAATGGAGTAACAAAATCATCTATGCCTCAGGTTGCATTAAACATTAAACATTAAGAAAGGTTGCTTTAGAAAAAGGGTTTTATACAACATAATTTAATTTAATTTAATTTAATGTTGTGAGGATCATGGAGAATATATAAAAGGAACTAACACTGTTGCATTTAGAGAACAGAAGCAATTCAGATTCACGCCATTAATTAGTTGCAACCCTTACATTTACAGCATGTCAAGAATAATTAAAGTACGAAGGTAAGCATAGTCCAGCATTTAACCATTGGATATCGACAAATACTATTAGCCTATGAGGCTACGGGTGAATAACAGACATAAGAACCAAGACTGCATGATAGAAAAACAGCAAACCGTGTATCAAGCATCAGCTAAGTATCTGTGCTACTGCTTAAACAAAAAGGGTACTTGAGCAATGATCAGGCATGCACAGGTTGAAAAGTAAATGATCCACTCACTCTTTGTCTGGGGTACTCCACTGACTACCCATGTATTTGCAGGAATGGATGCTTGCACTGCAGGTAATAGAGAAAGATTGACAGTGTTAGACAAAGTCAATAATCTGTGGAGGTAACGTATTCGCATGGTGAGATTTCACCTTTAGGGTTCTGAAACTGGATAACAACATCATCCTTGAAGATGTTGACCTCCTCAATACCAGGAATAGTGTTCACTCCGATTCTTTTCAACGTGCTCTGAAGCCGCTTGTCATCGGTGGTTGTGGTCTTGTGAACTGCCTTCTTCTTCCTGTCAGCATTTTTTCCTCATAAATTGTTAGCATGGGACTATGGGTCCAGAAGCAACTCTATGAACAGAACGTATCACAAACACAAAAGGCTTAAGTGCTTAGATATCCGCAATTGGTATGTAAACAACTACGACAGGATGTGTTGGCACACAACTTGCCACAAAAAGACAGCATCTCTGTCTTTGGCAGAATGGCATACATGTGGATGGCAAAGATGCTAGTTAGCGTAAATTAAAGCTCCATACAGTCTACCTGCAATTTTGCACAATAGCACGTGCAAAACGTTTTTGCAAAAGGGTATACATGCGGATGGCAAAGATGCTAGTTAGCAAAAATTAAAGCTCAACACAACCTACCTGCCGTTTTGCACAATAGCAATGCACAAAACGACAATCACAGTTTCATATTACCTTTTTCCAATCATCTGTTAACAAAAACACACAGTTTAATATTACCTTTTCTATCGTACTTTACCAAAAACTATGTGAACTGTAACAACACCAAGATACTTGTGATGATGAATATAGCGGAGCCATTCCCATGTGACGAATCTAAAAGCTTTTATTGATGCATAGGCTTGGATCAAGTAATGTACAAAAACTACATGGAAGGTAGAAGCACTAACAAGTGCCACCACCGCAGCACATGTGGAAGGCAAGACAAGGATGCACCTGCGCATGCTGCCCTTTCCTCCGGTGCGCACAGCGCCCGCCATCTTCTTGAGCTTCTCCACATTCATCTGTGTGAGGACAAAAAAAAAGTCACGAACCGTGAGCAGGTGAGTCGAAGGAGCCACACACACATGCAGTAAGCCGCTGGCGAGAACACAACCATGCGAATCCAGACGGCACGAGTCCAGAAACCGAGTGGAGCGTTCTCCAAATCGCACACCTGAGTACACCGAAACGGCAGGGACAGGGCAGGGCGGGCTGCTAAACCGAATCTCACAAGCAAGCCGCCCCTCGGTGCTTGCGGGAGGGATGAATCTAGTCTAGCCTAGGCCACGAAACAACGGGAGAAAGCGCAACCCAGATTGAACGCGCAGCCAACACAACGGCGAATGGCGGTACCGGTACCAAGCAATCGAGCAATGCATCTGAACCGACGGAACCTCGCTCGCATCAACAGCGGGCCAACCCTACCCTAGCCTAGTAAACGGAGGAAAACAAACCAAGGACCTCGCGAGGCAGCCAGCCCAGGGTACGCGGGGAGGAGAGAGGCGAGGCAGGGGCGGGCTCACCTTGGACAAGCGCGGCGACCGGCGGCGGCGGGTGGAATGGGGGACGGGAGGGGATTTCCTGAGCTCAGCAGGAAGCAGATAGAGATAGGGGGGGAGTCGGGTTCGGGTCGGGAGGCCAACAACCCCAGTGAGCACCACGTTGTTACACTACCCGCACTGATGGACCTCTATATTCATCCTCTATACGTCCCAGTCAGTAAGATTCTCTCCTCTATACTCAATTCTCCCGCACCCATCCATCATCTATATCATACTCTATCCACTATGTGACTCACTTGTCACTTTATCTAAATATATCCATGTGTGATCTAGTTTTAAAGGATTTATCGAGACGAATTTAATGGTGCAATCGAAATTCAATTTGGATTTTTGGATTGTGAGTTATAGCATTTTTTCCTTTGTTTAGCTAGTGGGCCCCGCCACTATAGAGTATAGAGTAAGCACCGTACCACTCTAAATATAGACAAGAGAAAGAATAGAGTATCGTTTTAGAGTATCCAGTGCAGCAGTTTTTACTCTATATTCATACTCTAAAGCTTTAGAGTATCGTTTTAGAGTACCCACTGCGGGTAGTCTTAGACTGGGTACTCTAAAACTTCAGAGTATAAATATAGAATAAAAACTGCTATACTGGGTATATCTTTTCTCTCACTATGTACTTAGAGTGGTACAGTGCTTACTCTATAGTGAATAGTAGCGGACCCCACTGGCTACACAAAGGAGAGAAAAAATGCTATAACTCACAAACCAAAAATCCAAATTAAATTTCGATTGCACCATTAAATTCGTCTCAATAAATCCTTCAAAACTAGATCACACATGGATATATTTAGATAAAGTGATAAGTAGGTCCCACAGTGGATAGAGTGGATAGAGGATGATATAGAGGATGAATGAGTGCGGGAGAATTGAGTATAGAGGAGAGAATCTTGCTGACTGAGACGTATAGAGGATGAATATAGAGGTCCATAAGTGCGGGTAGTCTTATACTAAAAACTGCTACACTGGTACTCTAAAACGATACTTTATCATTTCTCTCACTTTATATTTAGAGTGGTACAATGTTTACTCTATACTCTATCTATAGTGGCAGACCCCACTAACTAAACAAAGAAAAAAATACTATAACTCACAAACCAAAAATCCAAATTAAATTTCAATTGCACCATTAAATTCGTCTCAATAAATCCTTCAAAACTAGATCACACATGGATATATTTAGATAAAGTGACAAGTAGGTCCCACAGTGGATAGAGGATGATATAGAGGATGGATGGGTGCGGGAGAATTGAGTATAGAGGAGAGAATCTTGCTGACTAGGACGTATAGAGGATGAATATAGAGGTCCATGAGTGCGGGTAGTCTTATGGTTTTAACTACCGTGCAATCCAATCCTAGCCGTCCGATGCCGTCGCTACTCGCTCGGATGCGGTTCGAGCGTGTAACACCCGTGTTTTTGCATCATCTTAAAAATCACTAAAAATTTGAACTTTTTAAAACTTTACACCAACTTAGAACTTGATTAGTTTATCTTCCGCAAAACCACTTTAAATAAAATGTTTTTCAAAACTCTGCATCAAAATTCACCATATGCATAGAACTTTGAATTGTTTGCTTGCGTGATTGATTGAATGCTTGTTTGATTGGGATGCTTGATTGCTTGTGTGCTTAATTGTTTGGTTTCTGGAATTTACTTTGCGGCACCAAAATAACCCACCCCTAACTAACACCTGCATACTTACATAATCGTAGTAGTAGTAGATAGTAGTTTGCATATAGTTAATTTCTATGCATTAGTAGATCATAGTTTAATTCGCGTCTTTCATTTTCCCTAGTAGTAATGCATATAGATTCCTTGCCCTTAACTTTCATGCCATGCATCGTAGTAGTGCGGTAGCCATGCATTAGTAATCATCATACTTTGGTTGCATAGTACTTAGTTAGTCGTTGCATTCATGATTAGTAGCATTAGTGTCGGTACCAACAGTACGGGAATACCCACATCCATCGCTAATAAAAAACTAAAATGACTGAAACCGCAATAAAAGGCAGCCCGCCTCGACCGCGTATCCAGTCCGCCTCGTACGAGGCCCGCTCGACGGGGCGCCTCGACCGCGCTCCGGCTCCGACTCGTACGAGGCCCGCTCGACGGGTCACCTCGACCGCGCTCCGGCTCTGACTCATACGAGGCACGCTCAACGAGGCGCCTCGACCGCGCCCCATCCCGTACGGCAAGATACCTCGACGGCGCTCCGACCCGCGCGAGGCCCGTCCGCCCACTAGGAAAAACTCTGACTCGCGTGAGCCCGGGTCGAGCACCTCGACTCCTTCTCTTTACCTACCCCTGGACAAAAGCCATGGCATTTAATGCGGTTACCTACTGCCACCTACCGGCATGGCTATAACCAGGATCGACGTGGAAACAATGCCCGTGTCAGATCACACTGTTTTACCGCCCATCCCATGATGGGAGGTGAAACCCGTCACTATACCCACCTTACCGCGCACTGTTCACCATCGATCACCCTCGAGGGAGGATAAGACAAGGTCTGTTCTCCGCAATCTCGGGGATTCAGCCTTATCCATCCGGCCTCGACCCGGCCTCGACCCAACCCCGACGCTCGACACGGTTCAACGGCAAGGGAGGGACGGTATGGCATGACGCTCCGGGTCATTTCGCTGTCTCGTCTCCCACGACGCCATGGTGTCCAGGGATGGCCGGCCATTCCCAGGGCACGTCGCTATGGTCAGCTCAATAGGAATCGACAAAACGTCACCTCAAGACTCCCCATCGTCTTGGCCTCCTCTCGCCCTATAAAAGGGCAAGCCAGGGTTCTACAAAAGGGACGAAGAAACAACGAACGAAGAAAAACACGAAGCAATCACCCTTGTCCTCTTTTTCCTCTCTTTGAGACTTGGGCTCGACGCCCTCTCTCGCATGCTTGTAACCCCTACACGAGCACTTCGGTGCAAGGAAATACAAACTTCTCCCCCCCCCGCTGGACGTAGGGCCTTCTTTTGCCCGAACCAGGATAAACCCCCGTGTGTTCTCCTTGCATCACCATCCAGGAAAGAGACACGCAGAATTTACTCATTGGTTTAGGACCCCCTCGGGTCCGGACACCGACAGTTGGCGCGCCAGGTAGGGGATCGCTGCGTGCCAACGTCGCTATCTCGCCTTTTTCCTGGATGGCTGACCCCGAACGCCCTATTCCGTTGGCCACGGTGATCTGGTTCGGGAGTTTGGAGTTCATGTCGCTTGGCTACAGCTACGATATGGTCCTACTTCCACCCAGGCATCCATCCGACGAGGACTACGAGCTCTCCCAGCCCGGGGGAGCAATCTGCCGGTACCGTTGCTCTAGGCGGACGCGGGCCGCCCGACGACGACGAGCCCGGCACAACCACCATCTTCACCTCGCGGAGGGCGATGGGGTCCCCCGGTCCGGCACCCCCCAGCCAGGCGCCAGCCTAGACCTCCTTGTGGAAGGTTTGGGTAGGACGAGCTTGACTGAGGATAACATGCCAACGGAGAATCCTGTCGCTCCCCCGTCCGGTGAGACACCACTGTCCGGAGTATTGAAGGGTTGAGATGGCGGACTAGAGGGGGGTGAATAGTCCTTTCTAAAACTTAAACGCGTAGGCTAACCAAAACAAATGCGGAATTAAACTTATCGGTCTAGCCAAGACTACACCCCTCTATCTAAGTTCACAAGCACCTCACAAAGATCCTAATTAAGCAACTAAGGTGCTTTCCTTAGCAAGAGCTCTCCTATTTGATTCTAGAGCAAGGTCACACAAACCTATGCACTAGTACTTTGCAAGCAAGAGGGAGCTACTACACAATTCTAGTAAGCAAAGCGCACAAAGCCTAAGCTCACTAGCAAAGCTCAATAACAAGGCAACTAATGCCAAATTAGAGAGTGCAAATCACTTAGCTACAAAAACTAAGCAATGTGACTAACAAGGTTACACAAACCAAATTAGCCACGCAAAGGGGATACTTCTAGCTACACAAGCAAGAAGATATCTAGCTAGCTACACAAGCACAACTAGAACAAGAGCAACTACACAAGCACAAGTATTATGAAAGTAAATATAAGCTTGTGTTGCACGAAAGCAAACCACCGAGAAGAGTAGACAATGTTGACACGGTGATTTTCTCCCGAGGTTCACTTGATTGCCACCAAGCTACGTCCCCGTTGTGTCGACCAACACTTCGTGGTTCGGCGGCTAATCGGTCACACACCGAGCCTCTCAAAAGGCACCGCAAGAACCCACCATAAAGTGTGGTAGCTCAATGACACGCTCAACTAGAGTTGCTCTTCGCGATCCCCGCGGGGTGAGCACAATCCCCCTCACAAAGCTTCTCCGGAGCCTCGCACAATCTTCTTGCGAGCTTCGACGGAGCCACAAGCCACCAAGCCGTCTAGGAGGTGGCAACCTCCAAGAGTAACAAGCACCACCGGCTTGCAACACGATCACCTAGTGCCACACGATGCAATCTGTCAAAGCAACGCACTAGAATCGCTCTCTCACTCGATCCGATGAACACTATCAAGTATGAGTGAGTTAGAGGGCTCCCAAGCACTACCACACAAGTCACAAAGACTATAGTGTGCTCAGCTGCCGGCCACGGCCGGCCAAGGCATCTATTTATAGCTCCACAACGAAATAGAGCCATTACCCCTTCACTGGGTCCTTTTCGAGATGACCGGACGCGGTGGTCAAAACTGACCGGACGCGGTGGTCAGTAGCGTGCTCCAACGGCTAGTTTTCGCGCGTACAAACTTGTATTGACCGGACGCGGTGGTCACTAATGGGACCGGACGCGGTGGTCGCAGCGAAACAGCGAACAGAGAGGTTCCAGCAAGCTCCCGAAGTGACCGGACGCGTCCGGTCATCACTGACCGGACTCGCTGCAGCGTCCGGTCATTTTCGCCCACGAAAAACACTGACCGGACGCGGTGGTCGCAGCTGACCGGACGCGGTGGTCGAAACTGACCGGACGCGGTGGTCACGCGTCCGGTCACAGACCACCCTTCGGTAAAACGGCGATATCTCTTAGCTCCGAACTCCGATTTCGATGATCTTGGACATTTTGGAAAGCTTACTCAGAGGGCTACACAACCCACTAAAGCACTTGATCCAATTCACAATGGATCAAAGCAGTATTCCACTCTAAGATCCATCCTAGTGTCCGATGAACACCAAAAAACATTTCTCTCTTCTCTAAGTTGATCAACACCAACTCCAACACCTTCTCCTTTGCAAATATGCCAACACCACCATGTGTATACCACCATGTGCATATGTGTTAGCTTTTTATAAACATTTTCAAAGGGTTAGACACTCAACTTGCCTCGCCACTCGATCCTAACACGTATGCAAAGTTAGATCGCTCAAGTGGCACTAGATGACCGATATGCAAACAAGTTTGCCCCTCTTGATAGTACGGCCATCTATCCTAAACCCGGTCATAAACTTCTCTACACACCTATGACCGGTGAAATGGAAATGTCCTAGGTTATACCTTTGCCTTGCGCATTCCACTCTATCTCCTCCGACGTTGATGCAACATATGCACCAACCATATCACAAATGATATGATCCACTTCATATCATCACGTGACCGTATTGGTTCATCGATCTTGACCTCACTTGTTCTTCACCGTTGCCTCGGTCCTTCGGCGCCAAGCCATCACACAACTTGCCCTTCACCCTAGCAACTGGTCCATCAAGCCAAGCCTCATCTTGATCTTCTCCACCTTGGTCACATGACTCCATGTCATGTCTCATATGCAATGAGCTCCTTTATGACACCATCACCTATGGACTAATCTCCTGTGTATCTCACATAACCACATATTAGTCCACCTAAGTTGTCACTCAATTACCAAAACCAAACAAGGACCTTTCAATCTCCCCCTTTTTGGTAATTGATGACAACTCTACAAAGATATGGAAATTAAGTTCCTTTGGACTTTATGCCACTTATCCAACATTTAAGCTCTATGTTAGAATTTGGATAAGCACCATAAAATCCAACTTGGTAGTGATAACTCCCCCTACATATGTGCTCAAATGGTTTGGTTTCAAGCTTGCACATATGCATAAATATGAAATTTGTGGGAGGGTTAGCACTACTAAGTGATGCTAAGGTGTATAGAATAAACCTTTGTAGCTTGATACCAATTAGTAGCTTGATACCATTTAAAAATCACAAGTTTCCCATCATCCTTAGCATCACGAGTAGCTAGACATCAAAAACACTAGAAACCCCGTGAGATCTCATTATAAGCATGGTTCTAGTTTTTGCATGATAATCATGAGTCTAGCTAACATCCTATGCATGCTAGTTATCAAATCATCATTCAAGTTCTATAACTAGCATACACCACACAAGCATGCATATTGAATTTAAGAAATTTATGCAATGCAAGCAAGCACATGAATTATGCATATATCAAATGTAATCAATCAAAGTTCATGAGCTTGCTCCCCCTACTTGTGTGCTTTCTTTGTCCAAGAATGTTTGATCCCCTTACATTCTTCAATGTTACTCCCTCTTTGTCCATGTCCATGTCCAATCTTTCCAATCTCTCCCCAAAGCTCAAAAAGCTTTCATATATTTGTCCAATCTCTCCCCCTTTGTCATCAATTTCCATAAAAGGTGTTCTTCTCAATTGATACAAAGGCTTGCATTGGGGTAGATGGTTGAGACTTGAATATTGAATTTTTGATGGACATTACCACATATGTTGGAATGACAAACTTTATGGTTGCTCTTGAGATTCCACATAGGATCTTTGACGTTGATACCAATCGGTGGGGCTCCTCCCCCTATGTCATAGCATGTGTCATTCACTTGAGATACCACTTGAAGATGAGGGTAGCATTTCTTGATTTGATCACTTAAGGTTGAGGATCACTTGTGAAACCATCGTCTTGCATGAATGATACCACGTGAAGCTACCATGAGTAGAAATGTGATACCTTTTGAAAGAATTTTCTTGTATGGATTCACTTTGAAGGATTTGACAATAATATTCACTTCTTGAACATTTGCTATCTTCATGAGTACTACTTGTAAGATATCACTTGTAGATTATTATCTAGACACCACTTGTGAATACCACTTGGAAGATCAATTTGAGTCTAGATACTACTTGAAACAAACTAGATATCCATTTTTATTGTTGTCTTGTGCTTGTACTCTTATCATTGTCATGAGCTTCTTGTATGACTTGAACTATGTTGATTTGCCTAAGATTCCAAGTCCGGTTTTGATCCAATGACAAGCTTCTTCACACCTTATGCTAAGGGTTATCTTGCCAATGTTGTACTTGTCATTTGTTAGCAATCCAAACTAGATCAAGTACTTGGGTTCACTAGCTCATGAACAAATTCATACTCATACCACTAGATCATTTAGACAATCAAGCAATAGTGGTAGGCTATGAATCTAAAATTTTTGTTTGTCATGCATGATCCTAATAAGCATGTACTATATGCACTAGCCGCATACTAGTAAGGAATGAAATGATCATGCACATTACAATGACACCTTTGCTATGTTGGAGTAGAGGATAGTCACATAGATTCCAATTCATTACTCCAATAGCAATGTGAAGTCCAATTTATAAGCTTGGTGAAGACCAATCATCATAGATAAATCCATTCTTCACCCCATATGAAATAAAAACCACTTATGATCAAGTGCACTATCTCTTGAGTTGTGGTTGTCTTGCTTCATCTTTTTGATCAATGCTTGCATGAGAGAACTACTTAGAATACCACTTGAAATATATTACTAGCTCTCTTTTGGGTGTTGCTTGCTTTTCTTGATCAACCCTTTTGATTGCTTCAACTAAGCATCACAAGTTCCTCGGATCACCACTTCCATGTTAGCCTTCCAAGTCCCAAACTTGGTTTCACCTACACACGGCGGCAAGCCCCTCACTAGGGAGAAGTGACCTTTCTCCAAAGAACCACTCTTGATACTCACTTAAAATGATATAGTTTGATTGATCCAAATGATGAACTCAATCTTTGATGAAAGATCCTTGAATCTGCATTTTAGTCCAACTTTTTCTACTTGTTTAAGTCCTTTTCTTTCTACCAAATGATCTCTAATCATCACTAGAACTTAAACTTCATCTTTATCTTAAGTTTGATCTTGATCTTCAAATTTGAGTACTAAACATGTATACCAAGTACATTCCACAATCAAATGTTCTTATACTCATTGCTCTTCATAATTCTAGATCAATCCAAAACCAAACTTAGGTACCTCAACCACTTGTAAACATGTTTCCAACTTGAGGACCTTTCAATTAAAGTGACTCTAGATTAATCCAATGATTGTCACTTTTCTGGCAGATTCTGTACCCTTCAAAGAATAATTCATATCTCACAATATATGGATCTAAATGTCATGAAATTTGGTGGAGATGTGCTTCACTAAGTCATATAGCAACTGTAAAAATTTGAGATTCATTTGACATCTAGATTGCTACCATATTTCAAATCTTCCACCACTGCTACATGCTGAAAACTGCTGCACTATAGCTGACAAGATGTACTCCAAAGCTGAAACATCTCTTATCCAATTCTCATGAAATTTATACAGAATCTTATAACATAAGTCTAGAGCATGCATACCAAAATTCATGTCAATCCAAGTAGATTTGATCATCCAAACTCAGACTTGATCACTGCTAGCTCAGATTTTCAACTTTGGACAGATTTCAATGCATTGAGCAATACTTCATCAAATATGAATCAAACTTGAAACTAACTTGTTTGAATACTTTCACAAGACATATATCCATCCAATCCACTTACTAAATGTCATCTCATGAATTTATCCAACACAAATCAATTCAAACTTGATTACTTAATCATTTAATCCATTCAAACATCTCATAGCAAGCAACATTGCATATATATCCAATTCAATCAACTCATATGCACCCAAGTGAAATGATCAACAAGAGATATACCTTGGTTAGCTCATGATCATCCAATAGCAAGCTTTCAACTTGAATATTTGCAAGCCATCAAATATATCCAATAAATCACCACAATCTTTAATATTGCACTTGTATGTTGTAGCACTTGGACTTTACTTATTTTGACTTGGCATTGGGATTGGATATGCATTGAGCTTCATAACTTGACTCAATATATGATGAACAAAATGAAACCAATTGAATCAAGCCTCCAATGCGGTACCTACACACATCCATCCACTTTTTGATGGTACCCAAACAAGTTTGGGTCCTCTCAAATTAGGTGCAACATACTTAGGTATAGCCTTAGTATGAGTAGCGGGATGTTTTGCAATTTCAACCAATAAGGTACCATTGCCATCCTTTCTAAGCATATTAGTATCATTAATTGAACTAGGCTTAGAATTCTCACCTAGGGGACATGAATGTGCCATGTGTCCCCTTTTCCGGCATAAGTAGCACATTCTCTTTGCTTGAGCCTTTTCTTCCTTGCTCATATTGTGCTTCCCATTGCCTAGCCTCTCATGAGTTGCTTGAGCCTTCTTCTCAAGCTTGGTAGGACACCCCGAGGCAAAGTGTCCCATATCTTCATATTTGAAGTACTTGATGTGAGCATGTACTTTCTTCTCGATTTGATTCTTACTCATCATCTTGACATCTTGAATTTGCATTGGATGTCTTGCTCTTCCACCCCTTCTTGTTTTCTTCTTCTTTATCATCAAGTCACTAACATCTTCATGATTGATCTTGACTTTAGCTTGGGGCTTTGCTTTTGGCTCAACTTGAGACTTCTTGGTAGGGCAACACTTGGCAATATGTCCCACTTCATGGCATTGGTAGCACATGAGTTGGGATAACTTCTTTGCATCTTGCTTCTTCATAATCTTGCCCTTGCTCTTATTGTAGCCAATACCACTCTTATCACCATATCTTCTTTGATTGGTCATGATATGCTCAATGGCGATTTTAGAGTTGTAGCACCTCTCCAACTTGTTGCTCAAATCCTTCACTTCACTTTTAAGCTCATTGTTCTCCTTCAAAAGGTTAGTCTCACACGACATAGAAGTAGAACAAGCATTTAATTGTGAAGAGCATGGCATATCTAATAAATCATCACAAGAGGTGGATACATGCTTCTTGCCTACATCACAAGGGTTAGTAATATGTGATTGATCATTTGACCCAAATAATGAGCTCTCACTAGATTTGGTTTCTTCATTAGAAGGCTTCTTAGTGAGTAAAGCATGTTCTTGTGCCAAATTATCATGAGCAACACTAAGTTCCTCATGAGCCAATTTTAGCTCCTCATGTGAACAAGTAGTAACATAAAGTAGATGCTTTTGTTGTTCACATGTGGTTTTTAGAAAAGAGTTATCATTTTCCAATTTACTTACTCTTTTCATTTCCCTTTTCAAGGCTCTTGAGAGTTTATATAAAAGCTCTAAATTTGGATCATCACAATCCACAACAAAACCACCAACACGTATCTTAGTGTTACCATGTGATGATGTTGAAGAGCTTGTTGAAGCATCACTCTCATAGCCATCATCTTCACCATCAAGTGTGCATGAAGTAGAATCATTGCTTGCATCACTTGTGGCATGATCATCATTCTTGTCAAGTGATCTTGTGGAATGATCATCATCATCATCACTTGACATTGAGGTGGAGTAATCCTCCACAACCACCTCATTGTGGTCATGCTCAACATCCTCATGTACCTCCATCACTATGTGATCATCCTTCTTGAATTTTCCATCATCCCAAATTGAGGAGTCACAATAGTGATGCTTGAGCGCCGTCCACATGCTATGTGCACTTGAGAGACCCCTCACCTTGTCAAAAATCTCATCATTTAAAGCTTTGATTAGATAAAACTTAGCTTGTGCATTAAGTGTTCGGCAATCCTTTTGAGCTTGGGTACGGTTACCACACCCATCCAAGTCATGAGAAAAGCCAACAACTACGATCCACCAAAACTTAGGGCCAAGAGCACGAAAATGATCAAGCATGTGATTTTTCCACCGTGCATAGTGAGTGCCATCAAAAATGTGTTCCATACAATCATCTAGCCCATAAGCCGCCATCCTCTCGGGTCGGTGAAGACCACAAATGAGAGACCCGGCTCCGATGCCACTTGAAGGGTTGAGATGGCGGACTAGAGGGGGGTAAATAGTCCTTTCTAAAACTTAAACGCGTAGGCTAACCAAAACAAATGCGGAATTAAACTTATCGGTCTAGCCAAGACTACACCCCTCTATCTAAGTTCACAAGCACCTCACAAAGATCCTAATTAAGCAACTAAGGTGCTTTCCTTAGCAAGAGCTCTCCTATTTGATTCTAGAGCAAGGTCACACAAACCTATGCACTAGTACTTTGCAAGCAAGAGGGAGCTACTACACAATTCTAGTAAGCAAAGCGCACAAAGCCTAAGCTCACTAGCAAAGCTCAATAACAAGGCAACTAATGCCAAATTAGAGAGCGCAAATCACTTAGCTACAAAAACTAAGCAATGTGACTAACAAGGTTACACAAACCAAATTAGCCACGCAAAGGGGATACTTCTAGCTACACAAGCAAGAAGATATCTAGCTAGCTACACAAGCACAACTAGAACAAGAGCAACTACACAAGCACAAGTATTATGAAAGTAAATACAAGCTTGTGTTGCACGAAAGCAAACCACCGAGAAGAGTAGACAATGTTGACACGGTGATTTTCTCCCGAGGTTCACTTGATTGCCACCAAGCTACGTCCCCGTTGTGTCGACCAACACTTCGTGGTTCGGCGGCTAATCGGTCACACACCGAGCCTCTCAAAAGGCACCGCAAGAACCCACCATAAAGTGTGGTAGCTCAATGACACGCTCAACTAGAGTTGCTCTTCGCGATCCCCGCGGGGTGAGCACAATCCCCCTCACAAAGCTTCTCCGGAGCCTCGCACAATCTTCTTGTGAGCTTCGACGGAGCCACAAGCCACCAAGCCGTCTAGGAGGTGGCAACCTCCAAGAGTAACAAGCACCACCGGCTTGCAACACGATCACCTAGTGCCACACGATGCAATCTGTCAAAGCAACGCACTAGAATCGCTCTCTCACTCGATCCGATGAACACTATCAAGCATGAGTGAGTTAGAGGGCTCCCAAGCACTACCACACAAGTCACAAAGACTATAGTGTGCTCAGCTGCCGGCCACGGCCGGCCAAGGCATCTATTTATAGCTCCACAACGAAATAGAGCCGTTACCCCTTCACTGGGTCCTTTTCGAGATGACCGGGCGCGGCGGTCAAAACTGACCGGACGCGGTGGTCAGTAGCGTGCTCCAACGGCTAGTTTTCGCGCGTACAAACTTGTATTGACCGGACGCGGTGGTCACTAATGGGACCGGACGCGGTGGTCGCAGCGAAACAGCGAACAGAGAGGTTCCAGCAAGCTCCCGAAGTGACCGGACGCGTCCGGTCATCACTGACCGAACTCGCTGCAGCGTCCGGTCATTTTCGCCCACGAAAAACACTGACCGGACGCGGTGGTCGCAGCTGACCGGACGCGGTGGTCGAAACTGACCGGACGCGGTGGTCACGCGTCCGGTCACAGACCACCCTTCGGTAAAACGGCGATATCTCTTAGCTCCGAACTCCGATTTCGATGATCTTGGACATTTTGGAAAGCTTACTCAGAGGGCTACACAACCCACTAAAGCACTTGATCCAATTCACAATGGATCAAAGCAGTATTCCACTCTAAGAGCCATCCTAGTGTCCGAAGAACACCAAAAAACATTTCTCTCTTCTCTAAGTTGATTAACACCAACTCCAACACCTTCTCCTTTGCAAATATGCCAACACCACCATATGTACACCACCATGTGCATATGTGTTAGCTTTTTATAAACATTTTCAAAGGGTTAGACACTCAACTTGCCTCGCCACTCGATCCTAACACGTATGCAAAGTTAGATCGCTCAAGTGGCACTAGATGACCGATATGCAAACAAGTTTGCCCCTCTTGATAGTACGGCCATCTATCCTAAACCCGGTCATAAACTTCTCTACACACCTATGACCGGTGAAATAGAAATGCCCTAGGTTATACCTTTGCCTTGCGCATTCCACTCCATCTCCTCCGACGTTGATGCAACATATGCACCAACCATATCACAAATGATATGATCCACTTCATATCATCACGTGACCGTATTGGTTCATCGATCTTGACCTCACTTGTTCTTCACCGTTGCCTCGGTCCTTCGGCGCCAAGCCATCACACAACTTGCCCTTCACCCTAGCAACCGGTCCATCAAGCCAAGCCTCATCTTGATCTTCTCCACCTTGGTCACATGACTCCATGTCATGTCTCATATGCAATGAGCTCCTTCATGACACCATCACCTGTGGACTAATCTCCTGTGTATCTCATATAACCACATATTAGTCCACCTAAGTTGTCACTCAATTACCAAAACCAAACAAGGACCTTTCAAGTATCCATTTCGGCACGGGCAGCGACATCTCCATCAACATTCCCGTTTGGGCTAGACTCGGCTGCCTGGGTGTACGCATCTTCCGTGAGCACTCGCATGAGTGCTTACGAGGAACTCCCCGGGCACCATCTACGCTCCACTCTGGACCTCGTTGCATCCACACCGGCTTCTGATTATCGGGACTCTACGGAGACACCAGAAATAGAGCCCCATGTGACCGCTTCTCAACGTCGCAACCTCAGTGACGATTGTCAACGGCCACACATTCCCCCGTCATACTACTACTTTGGCGCTCCTGACTCCGACTCGGCTGACGACAGCTATGATCCGACCCGCGAATGCTTCAACATCGACGTTGAAAGCACTTCGGAATCAGAGGAGGACGAAGAGCCAGTCGAAGGAAGGTACATGCCACCTCACGTCGAGCTTCCTGCTGAGCGAGACGATCCTCAATTCCTTGCGAATCAAGGAGCACAACTCGAGCAGATTCGCGAGTTGCAGGACAGACTTGACGAGGAACGGGAAAACCTGGATCTACTCCAACAAACCCTCGAGCGTGAGCGTGCGGAGCACGTGCTTGGCGGGAGTGCTCGCGAGAGAGCTCGCGACGTCAACCGTCGCATCGACGAGGACCGGGTGGTCGATACCCCAGTTTTCACTCGAGCCAGCCAGAACATCGTCGCCGCCGCCATGCTCCTCCGCAACATGCCCGAGCCGTCAAACCCCAACGCCCGTTGGGCTCGAGATGAAATCCAAGAACTCCTCAAGACCGCCGCCATGCAGCAGGCCGAGAGCTCTGCCTCGAGGCGACGCGAGGCAGCCTCAGAGCGGATCATTGAGCCCTCCTGACAGGAGAGAGAAGCCTCGGTTCACCCCGAGCTTGCCTAGAGAAACCGGGTAGCTCCGGCCCCTGAGCACACCACCAACGATCATGAGCCTCGAGACACCCGTGGCAACATCATCGAGCGCCGCACGCGCAAGCACGGTGACGGCGTGCCTCGAGGCTACCACATCCACAGGGGCGGACGCTACGATAGTTCGGAAGATCGTAGCCCTTCACCCGAGCCTCCGGGTCCTCGGGTCTTCAGTAAGGCTATCCGAGAGACGGTGCTCCTGGCTCGGTTTTGCCCCCCCACGACTCTCACCAAGTACAACGGCGAAACCAAACCCGAACTTTGGCTCGCCGATTTCCGCTTGGCGTGTCAGCTGGGTGGGGCCACCGACGACCGGGTCATCATTCGACAACTCCCCCTGTTCCTCTCTGACACCGCCCGAGCCTGGCTCGAGGATCTCCCGCCTCGATAGATCCACGACTGGGATGATCTCGTGAGGGTGTTTGAGGGAAATTTCAAGGGGACCTACATGCGCCCCGGCAACTCGTGGGACCTCCGGAGCTGCAAGCAGAAACCAGGTGAATCCCTCTAGGATTACATCCGGCGCTTCTCCCGGCAGTGTACCGAGCTCCCCAACGTCACCGACTCTGACGTAATTATGGCCTTCCTCTCTGGCACCACCTGTAAAGAGTTGGTCCGAGAATTGGGCCGTAACACCCCGCTCACTGCCAACGGGTTAATGGACAATGTCACCAACTTCGCCGCCGGCGAGGAGGCGGTTGGTGCTGTAACACCCCAGGTGTTTATCACCAATTAAGTAGTGGGTTTGAGCTCAAACATGGTAGATTACATGGAGATGACGATGTCAAGGTCAACCTTTGGAGATAAGCCCTAACCTAAACTTGGATATTGCACCCTTGCTTACATATAGGCTCAATTAAAAGATATATGCTTGGGTGTTGCTATCAAAGTATCTTCACATGTCTCACCTCAATAACTATCTATATTGATCCCTGGAAAAGTTTCATGAAGTTTGGAATCAAAAAGTCACATGAAATGATAAGTTCCATTCCTGTTGGAATTTGCCCCTTTAAGTTAATGGAACTATAGAACATCAACCAAACCTTGCAAACTAGCCAAATGACTCTAGATGAACTCTACAACACCTTAACTACACTTAGGGCACTTAATGGAACAATGTTCATGTTGATCATTTTGCCTAAATGTGCTTCTAAGTGATGGTTGACCATGTATGGATCTCGGGACACTTTTGTTTGACCATTTCAAAAGTGTGACCTAGAAGCTTCTCATGACTGTGCACCCTTTGACAAAGTTGTGGAGAATTTTATAAGGAACAAACTTTGTTTAAGATTCAAGTCATGAAAATGTGTGGAACATGCTCAAAAAGGGCCCACAAGTCAGAAATAGAGCTGAATTCAGCACTTAGAAAATTAAAGCCCTGATTTCAGTATCATCGACATTGGCATTGGCATTCCGCGTTCTCCAAAATTTGTTAAGCAACTTGAGTTGGTCCAAAAATACAAGTTGAAGGTTATATTATGGAGAAGAGCATGCAAAAAGTTGCACTGAGTTTGACCGATTTTGACCTCCGAAAGTGAATTTCCGTGACCTTTTCAACACGTTGACATTGCCATGTTGGGGACTAATTACCCGCTGCTCTATTGCTCTAATGGCCATGCAACCTTAATAGAAGTTGTAGGGTATCGAGTGGGCTCCAACTTTGCTTCTTAGCTCATGTCCAAATTCGGACCCAAGCAGGCCCAAAAACGGTCTCCGAGTCAGGCACAGAGACGTGTGACACGTGTTCGGGGAAATGCCCGAACGACGACGCGTGCTGTGAACGTGGCCGCCATGCGCCTCCACCGCTGCCGCGCGTCCCACCTTTGGCCACGCGCCGTGTGCCCTACTGCCGATGAGGAGGGGCACCAGCACGCCCTCTCCTTTCCCCTCTCCATTCCCTCCACTCCTCTCTGCCCTCCCTCGCTCGCTCTGGCTGTTGTTCGCCCTACAGCGACGCCGAGCTCCGCCATTGCCGAGCCAATCAAGGTCCGCGTCACTGCGTCTCTATCCTTCCCCATGCTCGAAAGCTCGCTCCCTCGCCTTCGCCTCCTCCTCCTCCACGCTCTACGTGTCTCGGCTGGACCCGAAAACCACCGGAGCCGTTCGGCCATGGGAGCCCCTCCGGCGCCGCCGCTGACAACCGCGGCTGGACCACCTCGGGCTGCCCTGGGGTGGGCCGAGCAGCACCCCGAGCGCGTGCGAGCCTACTGGAGCTTCCCCACCCTTTCCCGGTCTCTCTTCGCCACTGTAGAGCGCGGCCACCGGTGCCATGGTCGCCGAGGACACCATGCGTGCGGTCAGGCTGACCTGGCCCACCTCCGGCTGAGCTGGGCAGCTCCACGTGAGCGCGCGGGCCCCCTGGTGCTCGTGCCGCCCTTGGTCGCCGCCGCCGGTGACCCCCTTCGCCGGAGCCGCGAAGTCCGGTCCCCATCCTCTGCCGCCGTCGCGAGGTAGAAGAAGACCCATTCCCTCTGTGCCTCTCTGTCTGACGTGCGGGACCGGCTGGAAGATGGGCCCCGCGTGTCAGGTTAAGTAATAGCAGGCTTGGGTGCGTTATCGGGTAGACCGAGCGAATTCAGTAGGGTAAGGAGAATTTCGTTTTTGAATTTCAGAAAATTTGTGAATCTTATAAAAATCATATCTCCTGCTAGGAGACTCCAAAAATAGTAAAAGTGGACTTTTTGGAAACCTTGAGAAGAGAGCTATGTAATAGAGTCATAAAATGTTACATGTTTGTAGATGTTTTCTGATGTTTTTATTTAAGTGTTAAAAATGCTCTTAAATACCTTTAAACTTGACCAGAGCAAGATCTGAAGTTTTAGAACTCCAAAAATGATGATTCTTGTTTTGTTAATTTTGGGATGACATGTACTTGCTAGGAAAAATATTAAACACACTAATTGTTCACTATTTTCTTAGGGTTTTGATTTGACCTTGTTAAATAAGGAAAATTACATTTATTACTTGTCATTTTATATCTTGAGTTGTGATGCTCCAAATAATGTGAAATTTTTATGGTAGGTTTGTTATGATAGGGATGTACTGTGGTATAAATTTCATGGTCATTTCTTACTTTATACTCAAGTTATTGATTTAACTTGTTTATAGCTTGATAAATAGCTTATAAATAATATATAAATGATAAAATAGAAAATATTGTTCCATTACCTGAGTATGATGTTTCTCTATCATATTGATTCATAATATGGCCTTGGGTTCACAGAAAATATTGAGTTTTAGGTTTAATTTGCTTTTACATGATTTATTGCAATAACTATTTGTCTTTTTCATAGAGGTTGTTATACATGTCCAAATGGTTTCAAATTTGGATAGTAGACTTTTGGGAGCATGTGTAGGCCTCTGTAATTTTGGTAGAATTTATTGTGTACTTTTGATAGGTGTTCACAATTCCACCTAATTATCTAAATAAATTAAGAAAATGTATTAAAAGAATTTATTTAGTAATTGACACTATGTTTTCTGATGTTCATTAGTCATGTGTGACATGTTGGTAAAGTTGGTTTGGTCTAATTATATGTTTGCAACATAAGTTAATAATTATTTCTTGCAAATGAAGTTTCTGGACAGATCTGGAAACTTGGCAAAGTTCTTAATGATAATGTCCTTTGTTGTGAAACTTGTTTATACAAAAGTTGTAGATAATTTATATATCTAGCTGCTGTTAAGATTTGGTGGTATTTGGCCATGTGGTTTAGGAATTATAGCTGTTTAAAGTTGAGTTACAGAATTGCTTGCTCTCTGTCTTGTTAGACCAGTTTCTGTGTTTGTATAAATTCGACATGTTAGACTTTGGAATCATGCTATGATGATTATGAATGAAATGTAGAGAATTCCATAAGCTTTCTATGATGTCTTCTTGCAAGTCATTTGGGTTTGTAGAACTTTAGATATGATTGATTTACTCAGCTACTGCATGTATGTCCAGAATTGTTGAAAATACATGATTGCTTGGTTACTTTGTTTGGGTATTGCTAAGTGTGATTCATGTCTTTGGTGATTAAGCTATTACACCTGAGACTTTGTAAATCTTATGTCATGCTTGGTATTGCTTTCTTTGCTATTTAAGCATGTTTGTTTGTGTAAGGTTACTTAAGTAATGTGATGTGCTTACGTGTCTTTACTATAACCTTATACTTGCCTTGATTAACGTGTGATGCATCATCTATTGCATTTCCTTATATTCATGCACTTGCATCTTGCATTTCATTTAGGTATGCTAGATGCACCACGTGAAGGACGTGTGGTGGAGCTAAACCCGAAGATAGAGTTGGTGGGTCTATCCCGAAGATAGAAGGACCGGACAAGTGATAGATTGGAAGATGCTCGCCAAGCGAACTCATCTGACATACTCTAACTTGAGTCGGATCCCAGGCAAGCCCCGGAGCATTATAAGCCTCCTATCTTCAAAGCAATTAATTATATATATATATATATGTTATAAGTATTGTTGCATTAAGTGGTAGGAGTTGGTTGAAAACCTTGCTGCATTATATCATTCCTTGTCCAGATATCTGAATCCCTGAATCCTACATAGACTAGGATCGAGTAGATGCTTAGCCCTGCTTTAAGCGGTAGAAGTCAGGTGATTTCCTGTCACCTGCGAGATGTAGGGATATTCATATATGGCACGGTTGGCTATATTTGCTATCGTGGAATGGAACCATGTGTTAATAAAATGAAATGAGACCGGGCGGGATGATGATAGTGAAGCGACAAGGCATGGAGGTCTTGGGTGTAGATCTATCCCCGTCTGAGTCGTTTAAGGACCGATTCGCTGTACGTCCTTGAGTCATGTTGAACGCAGTCTAACACTTAGTTGGCCGGATAAGCCGTTCCGACCGCGAAGCCGAGTAATGTGGTTCAGGCCGGGAATTGAATGGTAGGTTGCTTCTTGGAGAAGAGAAAGGATGTGCTTGGGGACATTGGCGTGAGACCAAGGGGGGGGTTAGAGTCCCTATCACCTGGCAGAGTGTCGCCCTTGGGGTCGCGACATCATTCGGACCCGTGATTCCTGAATCATATGAAAAGGTGGCTTGTGCGACCCTGGCAGGGGTCTGCACGGTGAGTGTTAGAAATACCCCTCCAGCTGGATAGGAATTCGATTCGAATCGCCGTCGCTCCTGGTTAGTGAGCACTTGACTTGAGCAGCGGCAACGTAGATTCCATTAAATTGAACGGATGGTTAATTGGATCACGATGGAAAGGTTGCCTCAAATTTATACCTGCTATGGTTAATATTGTTTGCTACTAATAAAGTGAGTGCTCTAGTACAGGTTCTAATATAGATGATAGGTTAATGATAATTAACTTGATGCTTAAGCATTAATGATTGATCATCTATATTAAGCTTTTATGCAAAAAGGTTGTCAAGCTAGCCCCACTTTATATCAACCTTGCATGATCCTTGGTGTCACCTTATTTCTGGTTTCTGACGGGTAAGTCTAGCTGAGTACTTTGTTGTACTCAGGGTTTTATCCCCACTTGTTGCAGGTTATGATGTATCTTGGCGACTGCAAGAGTTGGTTGGCTCCTGCCTTGTGGCAGAGTGTGATCATGGGCATGATCCTTCTTATTTACCTTATCTCTAATGCTTTTATTGGAAGTCAACCACGGTACTGGCATGTATTTGAAATAAGAATAATGTTAGTTTCAAATTACTTTGCTTCCGCTACTTTTGAACTTAAGTTGTAATAACTATGTTGAACTCCGATGTATATTAAACTACTTATGAAATGGATGTAACATGTGACTTGTTATGTTGAATCACTACGATCTTGGCTTGTATGTTGGTTGGTTTGAAATCCCTTGTGATTTCACTGGACTACCGGAGTTATATGGGCTCAAGTGCGAGAATTTGATCATTTCGGTGATTGTTTTTGTACTTGTGCTCTTATAATTTGGACGGTTCCGTTACAGCTGGTATCGGAGCAAGATTCAACATTAAACTTGTCGTATGTGTATTTAAAATAAAGGATTTGTTTTATAAAATCAGTTTTATCAACTTATAGCTATATATAGGTTTGTGAAAACTGAATTCTAAATCTAAGTATGCCAGTGGTCAATTTCCTTATGCCCATATAAGGATTTTTAGGAGGCTTATAGAAGTACTAACTTGGGGGTTTTCATTTATGCATCTACGCCCAGGCCAAGGTATGTACGTGTGATGACTCTCCCACACTATGCTACCCAGTGTGTAAGATTTGAGGTAGCCTTCATATATGAAATAGCCATATATGTTGCTAGTTTACTTTTATGCAACGTCGCGCCTACGCTCAGGTAAGTGTGAGTTGTGAGAGCATGACCGTACAACCTGCGGTCTAGGGGAGAGCTAGTTTTGGTTACTGGATTATTTACATGTTACACACATGTATATATGAAGGTACTTAATTGTGGGTGATCAAATGATTCGGGTAGTTTTGGTGCTACATGTATATATACAGGGGTATATGTATATGGGAGTACTTAGAATTTTACTTTCCTGTTTTCCTTGTGTGCTATATTTGGGGAAATGTTGGGCTGCAATGAAACTTTTCTGCAGGTACGCTAACCACGAATGCGTAAGTCGAATGTAGCTGACGACTAGCTATATATCGAGAGAGTGCGTGTTATGCCACCGACATAGAACGTGATTGCCACCTTAGGTTGGCAATCTTGTGAGGACGAATATGACGAAGCATGCATCTTCATGATTGTTGCGTTATACATGGCTATGCTCCTCTCACCCTTGTTCAAATGATAAGTAACTTGTGATCAATGTAGTACACTATCTGTCTTGTGTGAAGCTAAACAAGAATGTCTTACTCTATGTTGCCCACCCAAGCGTTTGCCAATGCTTTAGACCTCACTTAAGTAATTATGGATTCTCAGGAATAAATTAAATTCGTGTTGGTCTAAGGTAACAAAAGTTAGAACTGCTAGGATAACATGTTTGTGTGCTCTCTTGTTAAGTAGAACAAAGGCAAGCTTTGTTTTACTTATTGAACGTTGGCTGCTAGAACGGTTACTGATGTATTGATGCTTTCGTGGTCATAACTGTGTTTTCTGTAGTTATAGAGAATACCAAAGTTGTAGCAAACTTACTTCTCTAGCTTGTCCTAAAATTTTATGACCCTAGGTCTTATGGTTTGAGAGTTATAAATTTTAGAAGTTTGTTGTCAAAATCTGCTCATGTTCAGAACAGATCTGAATATTTGGTTTGTTTGACCTATGTGCATAAGGAATCATATCTTGGAGATAATAGAAGAAGTGTAGTACTTTTTCTAAGCTTTCCAAAATATCCTATAGCACTAATTTTGGTGGTATAAATCTCTAGTTATAAGCTTATAAAGTGGAATGACAGGATCTGTACAAATCTAGGCAGAGATGTCTTCTTTGTCTTGTTTGGTATTGTTAGATATAGAATCATCTTAATATGATAATAAGAAAGTTATAGACAAATTAATAAGCTTTACATAAAGTTAAGGTTCAGCCTTGTTGTGTCCCTAGAACTCCAGTTATGCATTTTTGAAGTTCTTGTCAGTTTTCTGTTCATATTGGTACAGAACTGAAACATCAGCATGTTTGACCATGTTAATCTATGAGTTAGCTATTGGTATGAATAACTAAAGTGTAGTCATCTTCCTATGTTTTCTAGAAAGTCTAGGATCACCTTTGTGGGATGTCTACAACCTCAGTTATGGTTGAAATAAGTAACTACTGTGCTACTGTCTAAATTCTGTGCACATACTAAGTTGACTACCTTAGCTAGCGTTTGTCTTAGGCTAAACTCGTAGTTAGTTCTTGCTTTAGATAAATGTTTGTTATGGGTGAGCCTGGTGCTTAGTAATGGTTGCTTAAGCTAATTGGATTGGATCTTTCCAATGCTTGACTGTGATGTTTATATGTATGAGTGTTATCTAGGTAGGGCCATAGTTGTCACCTCGTTTGTCCTCGGTAAGCATGCGAGTGTCAAATAGCTTTATCTTAGAGCAACACTCGAGTTACGTAAAATAATCTTGGTTGTTGTCTTCCCTTAGGTTCTCTATCTTAGGAGCCTGAGCCTGTAGACTTGGTGGTTAGCCCTTGAATGTTTGTATCCATGCCTTTGCTTGACCGAAAGGCCAAAGTTTAGTTCTCCTATTTGTTTGCATGAGCCGTGGATGTTTTGCAACCCTTTCTGTGTGAAGACCCTTGTCGTCTGACCAACCAAGTTAACTTCTATCAACGCTAGCCTTTGACCATGGTTCGCACATTATCAGTTGTGAAGACCGTACCCAAATCCATGTTGGACCTTCTGGTTACCTCTCTCAAAGGTTAGCCAGTGTGACGCAACGTCTCTCTATTATGGCCTCTAAATCGTATGCTTGCAAATTCATGCATCTACCTTATCAACCCAATCTATGCCATTTGAAATTCCTCATCGGGTGCATGTTCAGTAATGGTGTTATGAGTAGCAACTAATGGTGCCGCGACGAAACCGAGAGCCTCCTGTGGGTGCACACACAAGGTTGTGCTGCTCGGCACGCGCTGGTATCATGGTTTCTAATCGTAATCCATTGTAGAACAACACTGATGTGATTTTCACGTGACCTTCTTCCTTGATTGTTTTCCCATATCTTATCAAAAGACCCTTATGTAGGACTAAATATAGTAGAGTTTCCTTCTGAAGTTGCTAAGAAGATAACCTTTGAAGGACAGGTCACCGACATAAACATTAACAGACTGCAATAGGTGGTAGACAAGTGACTCTACTTAGTTATCCCAGTATTGACGAACGTCATCTAGTGAGCAAAGTATCTCATCTCGGTTTGATAAAAAGGACACACAACACTTACTATTGGACAAGTTATTCGTTGGATAAGAATCAATCGTCACATTATGCAAATCTTAACCTTTGTATGCATAATGACCACACCATCAAAATCAACCATCTCTGGTGTGACTCCTTATTTACTAACTTCGATGGCAACCATCTGTTCTGCATCAACCACAGTTGTTGTGGTCAAGAGTGATGATTTGGAACTTTTTAGTGTTGAAAGACAACTGATTAGTTACTGATAGGAAGGTTAATCTCCAGCTAGGTAACGACTCCTTGGTAGCTACGAAGGCTATGTCTTACAGAGCAATAACCAACAAAAAGTTAATCAACCAGCCAACAACTTGAGTGATATTCTATCTTCTAGAGCCTTTGTGATCAAGTCAATTCCGTCTTGGACAATCACACAGATAGTGTAAGATGTTCAATCAGCTGTGATAAAGAATTAGAGAAAGCATGCCCTAGTTTCCAGTAGCATCCTTGTGTCCTTAGGTGCTACAAACAGTTTGTTCATAACTCTATTGGATGAAGTATTGAGGACTATTCAGAAGCAGTTCCTTATCCTTGTAGAAATGTTCTCCAGGCAGAGTATGTGTTTTGCCTTGCAAAAGTAACCCGCAAGTTCAAAGCGTGTGCATCCTCGAATTGATATGTAATTTAATAGTCGAGATCTGTTGTTGGATGGCCCTTTTGAGGTCTCACAGATATTAGTTTACACTCTTTCATTTGCTTTTGCTTTCTTGTATCCCTAATGTACGAGTAGCCTTGGTTTCTGCAAATCAATTTATACCATCACGAATCAAAAGCAATTTGAAAAGTGTCAAACAACAGATTTCCATCTTAGAGTTGCTGTTTGATCCTAAAAAGAAAGCCTCAAGGTGAAAGTTGGCCTGACAAAGTTGTTATGCTGCAAGTCAACTCAACTTACAGTATAACTAAGTCACTAAGGAAAATTTTTACTCAATCGCTTGGTGGTAGACTACTCCCCACGGTTAAGTGAATAATTACAACTTTTGTTGTCTTTAAGGCCTTGTTACATCTTTCTTTGGGAATTATTTTCCAATGATGACATACTTTGGTACCTTATAAATGTTTTTACCCAAGAGGATGCATCTGATTCAAACCAGATAACTGTTGTCTCTGGATAAAAGAATCATTTAGATAGCTGTTGGCAGAAATAGAAAGCCGACAGAGTCAGCTATCACATTCACTAAACCCTCAACAGACTTAGATAATACAGTGTTGTCCTCAGAGAAAGAGAACTGCACACATGGAATAGTAAGTAGTTTTCCATTAGTTGGTGTCTAAATGAATGAACATTTCCGACCAACATAGACCTTGTCTATTGGTTAGTCAGTATCCTATAGCCTCAGAGTATGTTTGTCGTCTATGATCTCACCATTTTGGAAGGTTGTACTCAAGCCGTTTTGGTAGAGAACTGCTTTTCCAAAACCGTGTGAACATAGAGTCATTTCAACGAGCATACTTCTGAATATTTTGGTCTAGTGTCAAGTTCATACGAACTATGTTGTGTTCACTAAAGAATCAGGTGCTTGTTAGTGGTTAGCTCCTGGACCAAATGACCTCTATACACCGAGAACGAAGTACTGCGTTGTCTTGGATTCCTCCCAAAGTAACAATGCTTCATGGAAGTCAATGAAGGAAATTCTTCAGACGAATTTTTCCATAAAGAGTAAGTATCAGAAAGTGCCTTTGACCAAATTGTTCGCCGATATTGGAGCTTTATAGCTGAGTGCTATAGCAGATGTTGGGAACTAGATAACGTGTCTCTCTTCCTTAAAAGATCTTCCATTCCGAATCTCGGGACGCGATTCTTTTAAGGGGGGAGGGCTGTAACACTCCAGGTGTTTATCACCAATTAAGTAGTGGGTTTGAGCTCAAACATGGTAGATTACATGGAGATGACGATGTCAAGGTCAACCTTTGGAGATAAGCCCTAACCTAAACTTGGATATCACACCCTTGCTTACATATAGGCTCAATTAAAAGATATATGCTTGGGTGTTGCTATCAAAGTATCTTCACATGTCTCACCTCAATAACTATCTATATTGATCCCTGGAAAAGTTTCATGAAGTTTGGAATCAAAAAGTCACATGAAATGATAAGTTCCATTCCTGTTGGAATTTGCCCCTTTAAGTTAATGGAACTATAGAACATCAACCAAACCTTGCAAACTAGCCAAATGACTCTAGATGAACTCTACAACACCTTAACTACACTTAGGGCACTTAATGGAACAATGTTCATGTTGATCATTTTGCCTAAATGTGCTTCTAAGTGATGGTTGACCATGTATGGATCTCGGGACACTTTTGTTTGACCATTTCAAAAGTGTGACCTAGAAGCTTCTCATGACTGTGCACCCTTTGACAAAGTTGTGGAGAATTTTATAAGGAACAAACTTTGTTTAAGATTCAAGTCATGAAAATGTGTGGAACATGCTCAAAAAGGGCCCACAAGTCAGAAATAGAGCTGAATTCAGCACTTAGAAAATTAAAGCCCTGATTTCAGTATCATCGACATTGGCATTGGCATTCCGCGTTCTCCGAAATTTGTTAAGCAACTTGAGTTGGTCCAAAAATACAAGTTGAAGGTTATATTATGGAGAAGAGCATGCAAAAAGTTGCACTGAGTTTGACCGAGTTTTGACCTCCGAAAGTGAATTTCCGTGACCTTTTCAACACGTTGACATTGCCATGTTGGGGACTAATTACCCGCTGCTCTATTGCTCTAATGGCCATGCAACCTTAATAGAAGTTGTAGGGTATCGAGTGGGCTCCAACTTTGCTTCTTAGCTCATGTCCAAATTCGAACCCAAGCAGGCCCAAAAACGGTCTCCGAGTCAGGCACAGAGACGCGTGACACGTGTTCGGGGAAATGCCCGAACGACGACGCGTGCTGTGAACGTGGCCGCCATGCGCCTCCACCGCTGCCACGCGTCCCACCTTTGGCCACGCGCCCTGTGCCCTGCTGCCGATGAGGAGGGGCACCAGCACGCCCTCTCCTTTCCCCTCTCCATTCCCTCCACTCCTCTCTGCCCTCCCTCGCTCGCTCTGGCTGTTGTTCGCCCTACAGCGACGCTGAGCTCCGCCATTGCCGAGCCAATCAAGGTCCGCGTCACCGCGTCTCTGTCCTTCCCCATGCTCGAAAGCTCGCTCCCTCGCCTTCGCCTCCTCCTCCTCCACGCTCTGCGTGTCTCGGCTGGACCCGAAAACCACCGGAGCCGTTCGGCCATGGGAGCCCCTCCGGCGCCGCCGCTGACAACCGCGGCTGGACCACCTCGGGCTGCCCTGGGGTGGGCCGAGCAGCACCCCGAGCGCGTGCGAGCCTACTGGAGCTTCCCCACCCTTTCCCGGTCTCTCTTCGCCACTGTAGAGCGCGACCACCGGTGCCATGGTCGCCGAGGACACCATGCGTGCGGTCAGGCCGACCTGGCCCACCTCCGGCTGAGCTGGGCAGCTCCACGTGAGCGCGCGGGCCCCCTGGTGCTCGTGCCGCCCTTGGTCGCCGCCGCCGGTGACCCCCTTCGCCGGAGCCGCGAAGTCCGGTCCCCATCCTCTGCCGCCGTCGCGAGGTAGAAGAAGACCCATTCCCTCTGTGCCTCTCTGTCTGACGTGCGGGACCGGCTGGAAGATGGGCCCCGCGTGTCAGGTTAAGTAATAGCAGGCTTGGGTGCGTTATCGGGTAGACCGAGCGAATTCAGTAGGGTAAGGAGAATTTCGTTTTTGAATTTCAGAAAATTTGTGAATCTTATAAAAATCATATCTCCTGCTAGGAGACTCCAAAAATAGTAAAAGTGGACTTTTTGGAAACCTTGAGAAGAGAGCTATGTAATAGAGTCATAAAATGTTACATGTTTGTAGATGTTTTCTGATGTTTTTATTTAAGTGTTAAAAATGCTCTTAAATACCTTTAAACTTGACCAGAGCAAGATCTGAAGTTTTAGAACTCCAAAAATGATGATTCTTGTTTTGTTAATTTTGGGATGACATGTACTTGCTAGGAAAAATATTAAACACACTAATTATTCACTATTTTCTTAGGGTTTTGATTTGACCTTGTTAAATAAGGAAAATTACATTTATTACTTGTCATTTTATATCTTGAGTTGTGATGCTCCAAATGATGTGAAATTTTTATGGTAGGTTTGTTATGATAGGGATGTACTGTGGTATAAATTTCATGGTCATTGCTTACTTTATACTCAAGTTATTGATTTAACTTGTTTATAGCTTGATAAATAGCTTATAAATAATATATAAATGATAAAATAGAAAATATTGTTCCATTACCTGAGTATGATGTTTCTCTATCATATTGATTCATAATATGGCCTTGGGTTCACAGAAAATATTGAGTTTTAGGTTTAATTTGCTTTTACATGATTTATTGCAATAACTATTTGTCTTTTTCATAGAGGTTGTTATACATGTCTAAATGGTTTCAAATTTGGATAGTAGACTTTTGGGAGCATGTGTAGGCCTCTGTAATTTTGGTAGAATTTATTGTGCACTTTTGGTAGGTGTTCACAATTCCACCTAATTATCTAAATAAATTAAGAAAATGTATTAAAAGAATTTATTTAGAAATTGTCACTATGTTTTCTGATGTTCATTAGTCATGTGTGACATGTTGGTAAAGTTGGTTTGGTCTAATTATATGTTTGCAACATAAGTTAATAATTATTTCTTGCAAATGAAGTTTCTGGACAGATCTGGAAACTTGGCAAAGTTCTTAATGATAATGTCCTTTGTTGTGAAACTTGTTTATACAAAAGTTGTAGATAATTTATATATCTAGCTGCTGTTAAGATTTGGTGGTATTTGGCCATGTGGTTTAGGAATTATAACTGTTTAAAGTTGAGTTACAGAATTGCTTGCTCTCTGTCTTGTTAGACCAGTTTCTGTGTTTGTATAAATTCGACATGTTAGACTTTGGAATCATGCTATGATGATTATGAATGAAATGTAGAGAATTCCATAAGCTTTCTATGATGTCTTCTTGCAAGTCATTTGGGTTTGTAGAACTTTAGATATATTGATTTACTCAGCTACTGCATGTATGTCCAGAATTGTTGAAAATACATGATTGCTTGGTTACTTTGTTTGGGTATTGCTAAGTGTGATTCATGTCTTTGGTGATTAAGCTATTACACCTGAGACTTTGTAAATCTTATGTCATGCTTGGTATTGCTTTCTTTGCTATTTAAGCATGTTTGTTTGTGTAAGGTTACTTAAGTAATGTGATGTGCTTACGTGTCTTTACTATAACCTTATACTTGCCTTGATTAACGTGTGATGCATCATCTATTGCATTTCCTTATATTCATGCACTTGCATCTTACATTTCATTTAGGTACGCTAGATGCACCACGTGAAGGACGTGTGGTGGAGCTAAACCCGAAGATAGAGTTGGTGGGTCTATCCCGAAGATAGAAGGACCGGACAAGTGATAGATTGGAAGATGCTCGCCAAGCGAACTCATCTGACATACTCTAACTTGAGTCGGATCCCAGGCAAGCCCCGGAGCATTATAAGCCTCCTATCTTCAAAGCAATTAATTATATATATATATATATGTTATAAGTATTGTTGCATTAAGTGGTAGGAGTTGGTTGAAAACCTTGCTGCATTATATCATTCCTTGTCCAGATATCTGAATCCCTGAATCCTACATAGACTAGGATCGAGTAGATGCTTAGCCCTGCTTTAAGCGGTAGAAGTCAGGTGATTTCCTGTCACCTGCGAGATGTAGGGATATTCATATATGGCACGGTTGGCTATATTTGCTATCGTGGAATGGAACCATGTGTTAATAAAATGAAATGAGACCGGGCGGGATGATGATAGTGAAGCGACAAGGCATGGAGGTCTTGGGTGTGGATCTATCCCCGTCTGAGTCGTTTAAGGACCGATTCGCTGTACGTCCTTGAGTCATGTTGAACGCAGTCTAACACTTAGTTGGCCGGATAAGCCGTTCCGACCGCGAAGCCGAGTAATGTGGTTCAGGCCGGGAATTGAATGGTAGGTTGCTTCTTGGAGGAGAGAAAGGATGTGCTTGGGGACATTGGCGTGAGACCAAGGGGGGGGGTTAGAGTCCCTATCACCTGGCAGAGTGTCGCCCTTGGGGTCGCGACATCATTCGGACCCGTGATTCCTGAATCATATGAAAAGGTGGCCTGTGCGACCCTGGCAGGGGTCTGCACGGTGAGTGTTAGAAATACCCCTCCAGCTGGATAGGAATTCGATTCGAATCGCCGTCGCTCCCGGTTAGTGAGCACTTGACTTGAGCAGCGGCAACGTAGATTCCATTAAATTGAACGGATGGTTAATTGGATCACGATGGAAAGGTTGCCTCAAATTTATACCTGCTATGGTTAATATTGTTTGCTACTAATAAAGTGAGTGCTCTAGTACAGGTTCTAATATAGATGATAGGTTAATGATAATTAACTTGATGCTTAAGCATTAATGATTGATCATCTATATTAAGCTTTTATGCAAAAAGGTTGTCAAGCTAGCCCCACTTTATATCAACCTTGCATGATCCTTGGTGTCACCTTATTTCTGGTTTCTGACGGGTAAGTCTAGCTGAGTACTTTGTTGTACTCAGGGTTTTATCCCCACTTGTTGCAGGTTATGATGTATCTTGGCGACTGCAAGAGTTGGTTGGCTCCTGCCTTGTGGCAGAGTGTGATCATGGGCATGATCCTTCTTATTTACCTTATCTCTAATGCTTTTATTAGAAGTCAACCACGGTACTGGCATGTATTTGAAATAAGAATAATGTTAGTTTCAAATTACTTTGCTTCCGCTACTTTTGAACTTAAGTTGTAATAACTATGTTGAACTCCGATGTATATTAAACTACTTATGAAATGGATGTAACATGTGACTTGTTATGTTGAATCACTACGATCTTGGCTTGTATGTTGGTTGGTTTGAAATCCCTTGTGATTTCACTGGACTACCGGAGTTATATGGGCTCAAGTGCGAGAATTTGATCATTTCGGTGATTGTTTTTGTACTTGTGCTCTTATAATTTGGACGGTTCCGTTACAGGTGCAATCTTTGGTGGCGACCCGGAGAGGGGGGAGCAGAAGGTCGACGATCCCGCGAGCTCCACCCGGGGCCCCAAGAGAAACAACCACAAGAAGAAGAAAGGCTCTCTGCTGTCGGGGGCATCACTGGTATCCTCCAACGATGCATCACAAATGAGCAAGGCAGGAACCTGCTCAGCGATCTGCACTCGGGGGCTTGCGGTCACCACGCAGCACCACGAACCCTCGTCGGAAATGCCTTTTGACAAGGATTCTATTGGCCGACCGCGGTCTCTGATGCTGTCAAGCTAGTACGCTCCTGCAAGGGCTGTCAGTACTATGCGAGACAAACCCATCTTCCGGCACATGCCCTGCAAACTATCCCCATCACATGGCCGTTTGCCGTTTGGGGGCTCGACCTTGTCGGACCATTGAAAAGGACAACTGGCGGCTTCACCCACTTGCTCGTCGCAATCGATAAGTTCTCCAAGTGGATCGAGGCCCGCCCTATCACCAGCATCAGGTCCGAGCAACCTGTGCTCTTCTCCACCGACATTATTCATCGCTTTGGGGTCCCCAACTGTATCATCACAGACAATGGCACCCAGTTCACTGGCAAAAAGTTTTTGGATTTCTGCGACAACCACCACATCTGAGTGCTCTGGTCAGCCGTGGCTCATCCAAAAACAAACGGTCAGGTGGAACGTGCCAATGGCATGGTCCTACAAGGCCTGAAGCCTAGAATCTTTGACAAACTAAATAAACATGGCAAAAGATGGGCTGCCGAGCTACCCTCGGTCCTGTGGAGCCTAAGAACAACACCGAGTCGAGCCACGGGTTTCACTCCGTTCTTCTTAGTCTACGGGTCCGAGGCTATGCTCCCAACCGATATAGAGTACGGATCCCCAAGGTTGAAGGCCTACAACGAAAGAAATAACGACGCCACAAGACAGGACGCCCTCGATCAGCTCGAGGAAGCCCGAGATGTGGCTCTGTTGCATTCTGCCAGGTACCAGCAGGGTCTCCGACGCTACCATGACAGACACGTCCGCAAGCGTGACCTCAACGTCGGCGACTTGGTGCTACGGCGGAACCAGAACACCAAGGGACGGCACAAGCTCACGCCACCATGGGAAGGACCGTACATCATCGCAGAAGTACTAAAGTCGGGCACATACAAGCTATCCAACGAGAAGGGCGAAATCCTCACCAATGCTTGGAACATTGAACAGCTACGTCGCTTCTTTCCTTAAAAAGCCTCGAGGCTCTGTATTTTCTTTTTCGTCAATAAAGAATACAGCGATGTTCAAACTTTCGTTTCACAATGAGAAGGATCGACTCTGCACTCCCAGAATCGACCCTCCCTCGGGGGCTACAAAGGGGGGGAACCCCCCAGTCCCCAAAAAAACTTATGCTCTTTTTTAAAAGTTAAGAACCGCTTCTTAGATCGACTTCGCTGCAAGAGCACCCTAAGGTTCGAAAGGGCTCTCGAGTCAGGAGTATCACCTACGCCTCCGAGGCTACGGTACCTCCACTCACCCCTCACACCTTCTAGAGGTGCGACTTCATGCTAGGGAGATCTAAATAATGGTTCCTAACTTTGAAAAAGAACATACCCCCTGTCGCTTAGATCAGGCTCTCACACGACTTACAAGGCCGCAACATCACCCTGAAGCTCGAGGGCAGTTGAGCCATGAGATCACTTACGCCCCCGAGGCTACGGTACCTCCACTCGCTCCCTTACGCCAAAGGATGCAACTGCGTGCTAAGTAAATCACGCGAGAATACGATCCAAGCGATAAAGGGAAGAAAGGCTCGAATAAAACTAAATTAACCACGAACAGGTTTATGTTTCGAGTTTTTAGGGCCTTCGAGGCCACCACGACCAAAATTTGAAATACTAACTTATTACATGGGCCTTCATGCCCAGATTTGGCTCACAGGCCCTCATCGTCAACAGGCGGAACTACCTCGGCCTCAAAAAGCGAGGCCAGACGGCTTCCAGGCTCTTCGGCGGCTTCAATCAGCTCCAGGCAGGCATCCTTGTTCTCCTCATCTGTCCGATCTGGGTCTGTGATGAAGCCCTCAGCAACGAGCTTCATGTCGAACACAAACCCTGAACGGACGACGGCCAGCGCCCTCTTCACGCCGTGATGGAGGCCGTCCCGTATCTTCTCCCGGGAAAGGCGGCCCAGCGCCACCATTCGACGGACGAAGGAGTTCCTCGGAACATCTTCCCCGGTGTCAGCATCGGGCTCGACCCCCAGGCCATCACACACGGTGGTGATCGCGCCCTGGAGCAGCTGGGTCCTCCGGATCTCGGCCTCAAGGAGGCTCTGGAAGGAGTTGGCAGAGGATTGGGCCTCTCGGTTCTCCCTCTCCAGCTCTGAAACACGACAAACAGATTAATACCCAACACAAGGCCCTCAACGTCGTGGCCGTAACGATCACACTTACCCTCGATATGGGTCTGCAGGCCCACGACCTCGTCACAAAGCCCCCCGCAAAGTCCGCTCGAGCCCGAGGAGGGCGCTGTCCTTGTCACCAATGGTCACCTTTAGCGCCTCGATCTCTTGCCGAGCAGACTCGAGAGCCGCATCCTTCTCTTGCACGGCTCCCTTCAGCGTCGTGACCTCGTCCTTCAGAGCATCAGAATGAGCGGTGGCCTGCTCGACCTCGACGTTGAGGGTGTCACGCTGACGGCTAACCTGGGAGACATTCTCCTCGAGCTCCTTCACCCGTCTCGACAGGGGCTCGAGATCCCTGCGGGCCTGGGCAGCCTCCTCCTGAGCCTTGTCCATGCCAGTGCGCATCACGGCCTCGGCCGCCCACGCCTGCATCGCCTCCTCCTTCACCACCGTGTACGCGACGCGCAGCTCAGCCATTTCGGCGTTCCGATCGGAAAGCCATTTTTGGGCCTCCTTGACCAGGACCCGTTGCTGAGACAGCGCGGCCCACACGCCACTCTCATCCCGGATGAAGAGTGACTTGCGGCGGGAGTACTCCTTCAGCTCCTGAACGCAATCCGAAAAAAACCGAAAGGGTCAAAAAGCCGAGGGAAAAAGACACCAAGAAAACCACGGAGAAAGACAATGGGTCGATCATACCTCGGTGGCATCCCGCGTACTCCGCACGGCCTCGGACGCCACTCCGAGCAACCGATCAAGGTGCCGGTGGACGCCCTCGAGGTATTCCCATCGGTGCACCTCATCTTTGTCATTCTGGACAAAGATGGGCTCGGCGTCGGGGTTCGTGGCGTCCCTAAACTGGAGAGACGGCCCCCCACCTCGGTATCTCCGCCTCTGCCTGCGCTATCACCAGCGCGGCGATGTTGGGCCATGACGACGACGACCCGGCCGGGGCGTCTCCCGGTCCCGCGGAAGGACCGGCCTCGCCCGCAGTTTCCACCTCTCCAACGGTCATCGAGGCACCGACCTGATCCGTGACCTCGCCCCCCTCGACCCCCATCACTTGTTTCCCTTTTTCCAGGGGGGTGTCGTTGGGGGTAAGGTCCACGGTCATGGGTGCCCGCCCTCCTAAGGGAGCTGGCCCCTCAACCGCCGGCACCTCCAGAGCCGGCGCCTCGACCGATGACGGCTCCGGTACCCGCGCCTCGACCGTTGGCACCCCCGGAGCCGGCGCCTCTTCTTCCGGTGCTCCGGTCAAGGGCTCGACCGCCCCGCCCCCACCGTACCCGTTGGCTTGACCAATAGGTCTTGTTGCGGCCACGACCCCCTCGCCAGGGCCGTCTCCTGCCCTAACACCAATGCGACCTCCTCCATGGTCACGTCAGCACCCGCCCGCTCCGCACCGTGGACGGGTGCCTCGCCCGTCGCGACCTCAACGGCAGCCTCGGCCGTCGCCGATGACCTGGGCCCCGCCTCGACCGCACCGGGCGCCGCTATCTCTGCCGGTTCGGATCCCTCAACGGCAGGATCCGGGCCAGCAACCACCGTGGCATCCGCTGGTCCCTGCCGTGGTCGCAGGCGCCTCTTCGCGGCCTCGACCTGCCGGACCCAGGCCGCATCCTGCTCCACCGTCCGGTTGAGGACAACGGCACTGGCCCGCAGCGACTTTATGGGAGTAAGCCCCATTGACTCCGCCTTCCGCTTTAATCTACAAAGTGAAGAAATATCAGCCAACGGACCCAGAGAAAGGCAGAACAATCGAGCAGAGACGCTTACCCGGAAATCGGCACCAAGGGCCTCGACCCCGTGCGACCCGAGCCTCCCAGGACGGCCGATGGTGGCCTCGCAGCGGCCTCACCAGCAGGCCGAGCACTCCTAGGGGCCCTGACCGACGCACCGTCCTGTGCCTTCTGTGCCTCCGAGGCCAGCTGGCCTCGGGTTCTCACGCCTGCCGACGCCGCTGCCGATGACGACGCCGGTACTGCCGTCCTAGCCCCTGCCCGAGCTTGCAGGGCCTGGGCGGGTACGGACGTCATCGTTGACCCCTCTTGCTGGGTCCGGGGTAAAGCGGCCCCTCCCGTCGAGGGGCCCGTCTCCTTCTCCGTCTTCTCCTCCTCCTCGGACTCCTCAACCACGACGACCGAGGAGGACGCCCCCCTAATGGGTTCCACCAGGGGGCGAACGTCGGGAAGGTCCCCCAGTCCCGTCGCGGTCTCATACCGCGACAGGGCATCGTCGTCTTCGCCGCTGCTGTCATCGTCCTCCCCCGAGATCGTCTCAGAAGGCGACGTCGCCAAGGGGACCCCGTCGATGGTCTACCGGCGCCAGAGCTTCTTCAACGCCTCCGCCTCTTTGGCCTTGCGGATTACCCGCTTCTTGGCCGTCTCCTTGGTTTGCTTCTTCTTGGAAGCATGCTGGCGTCGAGCCTCCTGGGCGGGCCGGTCCTCTGGGACTGGCAGACGCGTCTCCCGCAGCGCCGACAAATCCTATGCGCCGGCCTCAACCAAATCAGCGAAATCCAAAAATAAACGAAATTAGCAAACATACTAGCCCTAAGATATGTACCACGGGCTCGAACCCTTCGGTGGGTCTCATGGGGACCCGGTTAGCCTCCTCCACCTTGAAGTTCCCGACCATCCGGCGCGCTCGCCGAAGGACCTCCTCGAGGGCAAGGGATTCGTGGGACATCCGGGTCCCCTCCAGGGATGCCTCCGGAGTCATCTGGTCGAGGCGGAGACGACGCCGGCACAGCGGCATCACTCTGCGGCGATGGAAGGCCGCGGCCACCGCCGCAGCCGTCAAGCCCCAAAGACGAAGCTGCTGTAGCGCCGCCAGCAGCGGGTCTAGGCGTGGCTTCTTGGCTTTTGGCACTCCGTACGTCCAGCGAGCCTCTCGAGCGGTCAACACGCGGCCGGTGTACCTCGGCAACTGATTTTCATCGTTGCGGAGGTAGAACCAACCCTCATGCCACCCGCTGTTCGAAGAGATGAGGCGAGCTGGGATGTACAGATCCGCCCGGCTCGACCTCACCTGCAGGACGCCTTTCTCCCCCGCCTTCTTGGCGAAGAGCTCGGCCTTGAAAAGATGAAGCCACAGGTTCCACTGCGGCTCTACCCCCAGGTAGCCCTCGCAGACCGCCGCGAAGATGGTGGCCTACGCGACGGCGTTGGGGGCAAGGTGGTGAAGCTCCACCTGGTAGTAGTGGAGGAGCACGCGCATGAAGACAGACGCCGGCACGCCAAACCCCCGCTTGTGGAAGTAGACGAAGCTCACCACATACCCTTCAGGGGGCGCCGGCTCCTGGTGGGCAGGGGGCGGCGCGATCCACTCTGGCTGCAACTGGCTCGTCCTCGGCCGCAGCAGCCCGTCCTCGACCAACTCTTCCAACCTCCTCTCCGTCACTGAGGAGGCGGTCCAGTCGTCGGCGGGGAGGATCTGGCTCTTTCCTGCCATCGGTGCTGTCGGAAGGGGGGTGGACGAAGAGGATGCGGTGACGACAGCGATGCAGGCGGAGAGCACAATAAGGCAAGGGTTGTCTGAGGCAGAAGAATGCAGGAGCGCAAGGGAACGGTGGGGAACGCAGACCCCCAGGCCTTGATTTTATATCCCTAGGCGGAAGCCCAACGGCCGCACGAAAAGGTAGGAACAGTTTCCCACATTAAATGCGCCCACCTAACCGTTTCCTTACATCTCGCAGGTGTTGGGCACATGGCCGTCCCCACGTCATAACCGTACGCCACGTTGCCTACTACCGCGCCGATCTCGCCTCCCCTCTTAAAAAGACGCACTCGGCTAACCGGCGGGGGAGGGATCCACGGACGGATATTCCCAGATACCTAGGAAACGGGCCCCGAGCCCAGTATAAGCCTCGAGGGAGCGGAAGCTGGCCCTCGACCAGGGTTCGACAGCTGCCCTCGAGCAACAGAGTTAGGGACGACTAAGGGTGCGCCCGTACATGGCCAGGGCTCGAGCCACGCTCTCGAGGCACCCCAGGACGTATTCGAGGCCGAAGGAGGAGGTCCACGTAGGAATCCCCCCGGGGGAGGCATCGAGCCCTCGAATCCTGTCGCAGGGAATCGAGATCCACACGACCACTTCTTGGCATCTTTGGGAGCACCTCCGGGCCACTAGCCGACCCCTAACGACTGGGGCACGGGCTCTCACTCGAATTCCCCCGCTAGCAGCTCACCGGAGATCGTCGGAACTCGCCCAAATGAGGGTAGTACGGCGTTCTCCACCCCTCCTCCTTTTTTTCGGAAGAGGAGCGTGAGGGTCGCACAGCAAAAGACGGCCAGGACTCTGATCGACCTCGTGCGCACGAGGCTCGGGGTCTCGACCGCAGAAACGTGCCTCAAGCCCGGTATAAGCCTCGAGGGAGCGGAAGCTGGCCCTCGACCAGGGTTTGACAGCTGCCCTCGAGCAACAGAGTTAGGGACGACCAAGGGTGCGCCCGTACATGGCTAGGGCTCGAGCCACGCTCTCGAGGCACCCCAGGACATATTCGAGGCCAAAGGAGGAGGTCCACGTAGGAATCTCCCCGGGGGAGGCATCGAGCCCTCGAATCCTATCGCAGGGAATCGAGATCCATACGACCACTTTTTGGCATCTTTGGGAGCGCCTCCGGGCCACTAGCCGACCCCTAACGACTGGGGCACGGGCTCTCACTCGAATTCCCCCGCTAGCAGCTCACCGGAGATCGTCAGAACTCGCCCAAACGAGGGTAGTACGGCGTTCTCCACCCCTCCTCCTTTTTTCAGAAGAGGAGCGTGAGGGTCGCACAACAAAAGACGACCGGGACTCTGATCGACCTCGTGCGCGTGAGGCTCGGGGTCTCGACCGTAGAAACGGGCCCCGAGCCCGGTATAAGCCTCGAGGGAGCGGAAGCTGGCCGTCGACCAGGGTTCGACAGCTGCCCTCGAGCAACAGAGTTAGGGACGACCAAGGGTGCGCCCGTACATGGCTAGGGCTCGAGCCATGCTCTCGAGGCACCCCAGGACGTATTCGAGGCCAAAGGAGGAGGTCCACGTAGGAATCCCCTGGGGGAGGCATCGAGCCCTCGAATCCTGTCGCAGGGAATTGAGATCCACATGACCACTTCTTGGCATCTTTGGGAGCGCCTCCGGGCCACTAGCCGACCCCTAACGACTGGGGCACGGGCTCTCACTCGAATTCCCCCGCTAGCAGCTCACCGGAGATCGTCAGAACTCGCCCAAACAGGGGTAGTACGGCGTTCCCCACCCCTCCTCCTCCTTCCTAAAGGAGGAGCATGAGGGTCGCACAGCAAAAGACGGCCGGGACCCTGATCGACCTCGTGCGCGCGAGGCTCGGGGGCTTCACCGCAACGAATCATTCCCCAATAAAATGAATACAAGACCTCAGAGGAGTCTCAACACTCCACCGAGGCCTCGGGGGCTACACCCGGCGGGTGCGCTCGCGCGCCCCCACCGGAAAAAATCACGACGCTACGACTCCAGTTCAAACAAACCTCTGGGAGAGTGATCACACACTCACCCAAAGGCTCGGGGGCTACTGTCGGTACCAACAGTACAGGGGTATCTACATCCATCGCTAATAAAAAACTAAAACGACTGAAACCGCAATAAAAGGCAGCCCGCCTCGACCGCGTATCCAGTCCGCCTCGTACGAGGCCCGCTCGACGGGGCGCCTCGACCGCGCTCCGGCTCCGACTCGTACGAGGCCCGCTCGACGGGGCGCCTTGACCGCGCTTCGGCTCCGACTCGTACGAGGCACGCTCAAAGGGGCGCCTCGACCGCGCCCCATCCCATACGGTAAGATACCTCGACGGTGCTCTGACCCGCGCGAGGCCCGTCCGCCCACTGGGAAAAACTCCGACTCGCGTGAGCCCGGGTCGAGCACCTCGACTCCTCTTTACCTACCCCTGGACAAAAGCCATGGCATTTAATGCGGTTACCTACTACCACCTACCGGCATGGCTGCAATCAGGATCGACGTGGGAACAATGCCCGTGTCAGATCACACTGTTTTACCGCCCATCCCGTGATGGGAGGTGAAACCCGTCACTATACCCACCTTACCGCGCACTGTTCACCATCGATCACCCTCGAGGGAGGATAAGACAAGGTCCGTTCTCCGCAATCTCGGCGATTTGGCCTTATCCATCCGGCCTCGACCCGGCCTCGACCCAACCCCGATGCTCGACACGGTTCAACGGCAAGGGAGGGACGGTATGGCACGACGCTCCGGGTCATTTCGCCGTCTCGTCTCCCACGATGCCATGGTGTCCAGGGATGGCCGGCCATTCCCAGGGCACGTCGCTATGGTCAGCTCAACAGGAATCGACAAAACATCACCTCAAGACTCCCCGTCGTCTTGTCCTCCTCTCGCCCTATAAAAGGGCATGCCAGGGTTCTACAAAAGGGACGAAGAAACAATGAACGAAGAAAAACACGAAGCAATCACCCTTGTCTTCTTTTTCCTCTCTTTGAGACTTGGGCTCGACGCCCTCTCTCGCATGCTTGTAACCCCTACACGAGCACTTCGGTGCAAGGAAATACAAACTTCTCCCCCCCGCTGGACGTAGGGCCTTCTTTTGCCCGAACCAGGATAAACTCCCCGTGTGTTTTCCTTGCATCACCATCCAGGAAAGAGACACGCAGTATTTACTCGTTGGTTTAGGACCCCCTCGGGTCCGGACACCGACAATTAGTTAGCATCATTACCTTTAATATGACATTAGTAATTAGAATTTGCATCATAGTTAACTTACCTACATTAGCATTGCATTCTTAAGTTAGAGGCTGTTTAGTTGGCAAAATTTTTAGCGAAACGCCACTGTAGCAGTTTCGTTGTTATTTGGCAAATATTGTCCAATCATAGTCTAATTAGGCTTAAAAGATTTGTCTCGTCCATTTCGTCTAAATTGTGTAATTAGTTTTATTTTTTTATCTATATTTAATGCTTCATGCATGCGTTCAAAGATTCGATGTGACGGAGAATCTAAAATTTTTGGTAAAATTTTTGGCATCTAAACGGTGTCTTAGTAGTACCTTGCATCATAGTTATAATAGAAGAGATATATATACACCCGCACACTGGTCCATGCTTAGTATACATAGTCACAAACACACGTACACCATATATACACGTATATATATACCCTGCTAAACCGAGTAACTAGCTAGGGTCGTCCATACGTATGTAGGTATATATACATATATGGTCGCATTTTCTTGGAATACGTCATAATTGCATTACGTTCTCTAACTTTTTTTAATTAGCAATACATCATAATAAATATAGGCATACAAATATACATTTTCTGAAAATATATTACCTATTTATTATATATTATTTACAAAATAGAAAAAGGAACATCTACTGTGTACTCCCTCCTTCCCGTGCAAAACTCAGCCAGCATCAGGCTTGGCCCAGGCGGCGCCGCACCTCGTCGTCTGCGTATGCTGCGGACGCCGTCTTCCAGCTCGAGCATGTGAAACAGGACGTTGAGGATATTTTCCGGCAGGCGCTGATGTGCGCCTATCGCCTCACTATTCCTCGCTGACCTGCTGGGCCATCGCTCAGCAGCCGGACTCATCCATCCCGTCGACAGTCTCCGCTCTGCTGGCCGTCGCGAGGATGTGAGCTGGCTCACCGGAGATATTTCGCACGAATCGTCTTTCTCCCTTGTCGCTTCTCACGTCGCTCGTATCCACTCTGCAAAGCTCCGAGCACAGGCGGATGAGACTGCTGGCAACGGACGCCGAGTTAAAGCACGGTGCCAGGTCACCACGGCCACTGCTGCTCGCTGACATACTGTGTCGAACCGACCTCCGCCACGTTGTGTCCTGTCGGACAGCTGCAGCTCATTCATGTCATGCCGGCAAATATCGGCCGGTGCACACCGCCTTACTGCAGCACGTACTCGGCTATAAAATGCTAGCTATGGCTGTCGTCGAGACTCGCCGAGAGAACTCGGAGCTCGGCGCTCAAGACCGTCGCCTGACGTCGCCCCTGCCAGCCGGGATGCCGCCGAGGTTGCCGCGCCGGAGCCCCGAACCGCAGGGCTACTCCAGCCGCGGGGACCGAGCCTCTGCTCCATGACGCCGTAGTCGAGCACCGCCGCAATCGCTGCCGCACGACGCTCGCGCCTCGCGTTTGCCACAGCCGAGGTCATCAGCCGCGCTTGCCGCGAGCAGCCACCGTCCGCTGTTCTGTTTCTCTTCTCTGCCGGAAGCAGAGCACCGCCGCACTCGCTAGCCGCCGGAGCACCGCGCCACTGCCGACTGCCGCCGTGCTCCCTCCCCTTCGTCTCCGACGCTACCGCCCGAGCCCAGGAGCTCGCCGTGACCACTGCCATCCTGCATCCCTCACCCTCCGCCCCGTCTCTCCTGGCCCTCCTCTGTCTCTCTCCCTCGCTTTCTCTTTCTCCTCTGTGCTTCAAGTGGTTCGGCGGGGATTGGAGAAGGAGACCGATGCCCGCACCTGGCCTAAGCCACGATGCAGCAACCAATCAGGGTGCACGGCCACATCACCTGATCCAATTGGAGCACGCCATGTCACCAGGAGGGACCCATATGGCAGCCGCACAGCCTCTACCTCCTCCTTTCCTTCTCTGGGTGCACTTGGCTCACGTAGACTAAAGGCAGAAGGAGAAGGCCCACAACACAACACTGAGTGGGTCTACTGAATAGAGCAGCAGGCCGAGCCCACCAGCCTGGCCCACGCGTCAGCCTCTATGCTGGGAGGAAAACGGTACGCACACCCAGGAGTTGTACACAGTAGAGTAAAATGTAAGCATTTTAATTACAGAAAAATTGCTTCAAAATTTTTAAATATACTAGAGCCACTCTAGATCGTACTTATATTTTTTCCACTCATTTTCATTAGATAAAATGATAGAAATAATTTCCATGCTCATTTCATTCGTGACTAGTCGGTAAACTTCGGTAATTTATATCTTCATCATTTTAATTTCGAATTCCATAAATTCTTGCACTATAAATTTTCTAAAATAAAACCCCACATATTAAAATGCCTTTCCTAATTTTTGGTGCCCATTTAAATTCTAGGTATGTTTGCTTTTTCTTTTCTTAAATATTAATTCGTAGTTGCATTAATTAATTAATAACCCGTAGTATTAAATCGTCGCCTTAGTAGTAACCAACCACCCACTCTAACCTAGCCCGTAGGAGCCACTTTGATTGGATGAAATACCTCTATCCAAATCTTACTTCAAATTGACATAATAATGATATGCTAGTTAACGACCCATCACCCTGCTAGGACCAACCCGTCTAGGATCGATTGATTGCCTATGTGTGTCTTACATGCCTTGATTGTTATTTTCCTTATTTGTGCTTCTTGTTTGTCAACGCAAGACCGCATAGGGTAGAGGACATGGAGACGACCCGATAGATCCTAGGAGCACGGCTACACCAGGACAGGAGCAAGGAGCACGCATGATCGAAAGCCTTGGATATACTCGTCAGCGAATGAAGGCAAGTCCCAATCCTCACCTATCTCCTATATTTTCATTCCTTTGTTTACTCTCCTTCTACAACCTCTACATTTTGCTAGCCTCCACCATAACCCACCATACCCAACCCTACCAACTACTAATATTTACATATACTACTTATTAAATCCCCATTCATGGATTAATATTGTTTTATGATGAATTATGAGATTATTTATGATAATATGATTTATGAGAAGGTATTGGTTACCTTGATGAGATATGAGAAATATGAATTTGAGGATAATAACTATGCAACTTAATTTGGTAAAATTGGACTAACCTTGACATGGGGTGAGTGAGGGGTATTTCACGTGGTGTGGATTACCCTTTTGACAGGTTCGCCTGGTAAGGGTTCCTGTTGGGAGATACTCGCCTCGGTCACATAAGGACCGGTTCATTTGCCATCTCGTCTAGCTAGAATTTCGTACAGCCACATGTCTATATGGGTAGACTTGATCTCACACCCCGTTAGATAGAAGTATAATTTTCACTAGGAGGCCGGAGTGGAAACAGACTAACAGGAGAGGACACGGCTGCTATGTGATCTACCGTGGTCTGATCGGCATGGTTGCTTTGTGGTCTTCCATGTAAAATTTATTGTTGTGCCGTGTGCGAGCACCCTTTTATTATTTAACCTGGATGCTATGTGATCATCCACCGGATGCTGTGTGATCATCCTACCACTCAATATTTTAGGATGCCGTGTGATCATCCTAATGCTTGTGGGTTCCGGTCCCTGAGTAGTCCGTGGTGGAATTATATGAAAATCTAAGGTAGCACCATCCGGGTACGAGGTCTCGTTAGGCCAGTTGCAGCCAGTCGCGATGGTGTTGGACTGTGCCTATCATGTGGGGAAATTTGTATAACCTCTGCAGAGTTTCCTGAATCTATTCGAATAGCCACGTCCTTCGAATGGGCAACCGCTGGGATGAGGTCCCAAATGATTAGACTTCAACAACTGTGATACTCTGGTAAGATGTATTTATGAATTTGGTAATCTATACTCAACTCGGGAACTGGTGAGGAGGATAATACCCTGCCAGGGCCCAACCTATATTTATAACTACTTCACTGTACCATCTTTACCACTAACCACCTCTCTCTTTATATATATATATATATATATAACTACTTCACTGTACCATCTTTACCACTAACCACCTCTCTTTTATATATATATATATATATATATATATATATATATATATATATATATATATATATATATCCTTCTCCACCTCTCCACCCAAAGTTAGGGCTTGCTGAGTACGTATGTACTCACCCCTCCTCCACTCTATGTTTTTAGGAATGAAGCTGCAGGAGTATATCCGATGATGAAGCTACCAAGGACTACACAAGGATAGGACGCCTGGAGCACATTCGAAGACGGAGCCGTACGACTACACAAAGGAGTTACACTGGGACTACAACGACCGGGTTATAGGAATACGCTTAATGAATAAGTTTAGGGTTACGTCCGCACTCCAAGTTGCCTATAGGAATGGAGTCACGTTGTTATAGGACCGCTGTCTTAGATCTCTGATATACAATGTAAGGCCAGTGGCCCAAGCTATGCAACCCGAACCATGTAATATATTTCTCTATTAGTAATAAAAGTATGGTTTTTGATATCAATCTTGTTCGAATTGTGCGTATCAGCTACTGATCCAGGGACTGATACATGATGCAGGCGGCACGCCTGTGCACCAAAGCATCGGCAGTTCACTAGAGAATGGATCAAATCACATTGTCGTCGCCAATCTCAAGCCAAAGCGATTGATGCAGAGTACATGCATTGCACCCAGTTTTGTCGTAATCGTTGGGCGGCCGTTTTGTCCATAATGTGTGGCGCGCCGCGGGAGCCAAATGCCGCAGCCGTAATTTGGCGTAATTTTGGCGCGCCGCGGACGGTAATGCAAATCGCACGCCGCGCAGCACACCAAAAGTCGTTGGGCGGCCATTTTGTCCGTGATGTGCGGCACGCCGTGGGAGCCAAATGTCGTCGCCGCAGTTTGGCGCAGTTTTGGCGCGAGCCGCATCACGCCAGTAATTGTTGGACAGCCATTTTGTCCATAATGCGCGGCGCACCGCGGGAGCCAAATGCCGCTGCAGTTTGGCGTAGTTTTGGCGCGAGCCGCATCACGCCAGTAATTGTTGGACGGCCGTTTTGTCCATAATGTGGGGCGCATAGCAGGAGTCAAATGCCGCCGCCATAGTTTGGCGCATGCCGCAACTGCTAGTGCAAATCGCGCGCCGCAGCACGCCAATAATCGTTGGGCGGCCGTTTTGCCCGTCGCGCTTGCGGCACGGTAACAGCTGTGACGGCAGCCAAACACGCCCTTCCCTCTGTCAATGATTCTAGCAAACCAAAGTAGAGCCTGTCTGGTTGGTTGCGTGGGAGACTTGACTCGAGCAAAACCAAAAAATTCTTGGAAACAAAGAAGCTCTTGGCCGATGCACGCTTTTGTGAAAGATTGAGAGTATAGAATGTGGATTCTTACATATGTTAGGAAGTTTAGAGCTCTAATGTATCTCCTAACACTGGTACAATTTATCGTCACTAGGGGTTTGTCATGCTCTTCTCTCTATTCAGTGTAATTAGCACTTTCTCAAATTGGTTCGTAAAACAAAACTAACATATTCATCAAGCTTAAACTTGTTCGCATCAGAGGAGGTGAACCAAGTGCTAACAATAATACGAGAGACAACAATTCAATACAAAGCATCATTTATCGTCTTTTGGAATAGACACAAACACAGTCGTGGCCTTTTCTTCTTTTGTCACACCATGTCACCACCAGGCACATCATCGTCAATTTGACACTCAACCTCTTCGTTGGCCTTTTTTTTTTGCCATGGCATAAATAGGACAACATTTAGGACAAAAAGAAAAAAAAATAGACACGGCCATATATATCTATACTATAAAAGACCTGTTACTCGGCAATTCCTACCTACCCTATGTTTTAGCCCTTAGATCATAGATCCAATGCATCTAATCTCCCGTTCTAACCTGACAAACGGACCCGGCCGGAAAACTTTTAATTCTTTACGCGTGTTTATGCTGTGTTTCCTCATATCGCTATTTTTTTCACACCAAAAAGAATACCCAGCCCACCTATACGTTACGAACAATATCGATTTATTAGTGTCATATGCACACACGTATAACCTCGTGGTGCGAGACGGGAGCGGCGGCGACATCCCATGGCAGTCGTTCGACCACCCGACGAACACGCTGGTACCGGGCGTGAAGATCGGCCGCAACCTGTGGACGGATACGGAGTGGTACCTCCAGTCCTGGAAGGCGGCTAACGACCCGTCGTCGGGGACCTTACGGTACATAGTTGTCACGAGGGGCGAGCCGCCGGAGATCGTGATGGTGGACTCAAGCGGCGCCACCAGGTTCCGCATGGTAGTGTGGAATGGGCTATGGTTCAACGGCATCCCGGAGATGGCGTCCTATGCCGACGAGTTCGCGCACCTCACCCAAAAACTACTTGCAACACATCACATTTTCATATCCCTTACCGACTAACTATCCAAATGTCATCTGAATTATCAAAAAATATTAGATAAAAAATATAAAAATAAAAGGACAATAAAATAATAACAATTTAAACTAAAAATAAAAAATTAACACGATATCTTCTACGCACGTGCGTGCCGCACGTGCATGTTGACTAGTAACAATAAATAGACGCAACAAAATGAAGTACCAATGAATCGTGATGAGTACAATATCGCTATCGGGTTTTCTCTAGGTCTTATTCGTCTATCGGAGGCATGGGAACGAAAGATGTCAGACCAATGCAGGGAGAGAGTGTTATTGCTTTCAAAAAGGGAAACTATATATAGGGAGGCTAATCCATGAAGAAAATGGAAAGTTTGCAACTAATGTTAACCCCCAACCCCACATAAATAATGAACCTTATGGTACTATGCACATGCACATGATAAAATTGTTGGACACAAGTTCGGAAGGCTCTAAAACTAATGCATTGCTTTACAAATCATACGTTTCTTGGTTTTAGGTTATCTTCTGCTTCATCTATCCTAAGTTATAAGACGTTTTAATTTTTCTAGATATATTATATTTACTATATATCTAGATATAGTGTATATTTAAGTACATAACAAAACTATACGTATTTGGGGCCTAGCCTTCAAGATACCCGAGAAAACAATAACGACTGGATCTGAACAACTGCCTCGGGCCCGTCCGCTCCCTCCCTAGGGGCGACTCTGCCGCCGCCGCCTCCTTCGGCCCCCATTCCCCTCGCCTCTAGCCTCCCCGTCGGTGGTGATGAGGAGCGGGGTCCGTCCTTTTAGTAGATTTATTGTTTTCTTAGTTTTTTCTCCTTTTATTTTTCTTTCCTCCACAATATTTTGGGCTAGGTTTTGGTTGGCTGTTTCGATAGTTTCGATCCAGCTTTCTGCTTCATACCTGATCGCTAGTGGATGTGTCATTGTCTTCGGTGATGGCATATTCTTCCTAGAGAGATCGAGGTATGTTGGCATAGTCTTTCTCGAGGAGGGATTGGATCTATTTTTTCCTTTCTATGGGATCGTCTTTCCAGGCGCCGGTGATGCTACTGGCAGTAGCGGATCTGCCCTTTTCTGGTTGCTGATGGTGATGCTAGCAACGTCGGATCTTTATGTTTGGTTCAACCTTCAGAAGATATGGCCAATGTGCTCTCGACACCCTTTACTCCCCATAGTGGTTGAGCATACCGCGCCTCTTTTGCGGTCTCCATGTTTGTGAAGTCTTCTGTTGGTAGGGACTGTGGTTCTCGGGTCCAGATCTGGTGTACTTCCATGGTAGCGATGGAGCTTCCTGAAGGGGTGTACGCCTGAAAGGTCTTGATGGCTAGAGGGGGTGAATAGCCTTTTAAAAATTTCTACAAAGACAAGCTAAACAAGTTTATCAATATAACAAATAGCGAGATGCGAGTTTTGCTTAGCCTACGGGGTGTTTGCAAGCCACCTAACCAATTCACAATTCTAGTAAATTTCACTCAACCGCACAAGTCAAACCGCAAGAGAAAAACTAGAAGGCTACTCTACTCAAGGTACTAAGCACTAGAGAAACACAACTAAGTACTTGAAATGTAATACAAGAGTAGGGTAAGAGATATTTCACCGAGGGGCGACGAATTGAGCCAATCAATCAATAGTTCCAAGAGATGATAACCAAGATAACCAATCAACCGAGATAAACCAATCACAATCAAAGAACTAAAGACACGATGATTTATCCCGAGGTTCACGTGCTTACCAGCACGCTTGTCCCCGTTGTGTCCCTCTTCACCACGTGGTTCGGTGGCTAATCGGTCTCACACCGAGCCTCTCAAAAGACGCCACAAGAACCTACCAAATGGCAAAAGGTTGTAAATGACACGAGCAATCCACTAACGTTGCCTTTGGCGCTTTGCCGAGGTAGGCACAAACCCCTCACAATCACCGGAGGTAGCCAAGGACAATCACCAACTCTTGCCAACGCCTCCAAGCTGCTCCAAGCCGTCTAGGTGGCGGAACCACTAAGAGAAACAAGAATCCCGTAGCAAATCAACCACCAAGTGCCAACTAGATGCAATCTCACAATGCAAATGCACTTGGATCACTCAATCTCACTTCAAATATGCAAAGAAGCAAAAGAGATGAGTAGGAGGGAAGTTGCTTAGCTCAAAGTGCTCACAAGTAGAGAGAGCTTTGAGCCGGCCAACGAGTATTTATAGAAGCCCCCGAAAGAATAGAGTTGTTGGCTCATGAAATAGCCAAACACGGGGTGATCGGACGCGCTGGTCCAGTCTGACCGGACACGCACAACATCCAGCCGCTCCACCGCGACCTCCCCGATGAACGCCACGTGTCTCACTTTGAATTTGGTTCGTTCGATCGTAACGGTCACTTAAAAGTACTCGTTCACGCACTAGAGTGACCGGACGCGCAGCAAGACTTGACCGGACGCGCGAAGCTCGACCGGACACGTTGGTCAAGCCGAGCAGCGCTCCAGCGAGTCAGCGACCGGACGTGCTGTTAGATGAACCGGACGCCACAGAGACAGCGTCCAGTCAGAGTCCAGTAAGCACCCAGAACGATCGGACGCATCCGGTCGACCGTGACCGGATACGCCACCGCGTCCAATCAAAAAACCGAGACACGTGCAAATGCTGAGCACTGACCGGACACGTCCGGTCAAACAAAGACCGCGTCCGGTCACCTCTGTGACCATCGTTCGCCTCCGTTTGATTCACCCTTTCACATATGAGCTAGACTAAGTATGTGTGTCACTTTAGCACATGTTTTAGCTCGTGAAACAACATGTGACAACGCCTCCAAATCTCGACATTGGCGTAAAGGAAAATAGGCGTTTTAATTCCTCGAAAACGCCTGAATCCCGCAGAGAGGACCCCAAACCCTCTCTACCGCTCAAACTCCAACGCCATCGTAAATGTGCTAACACCACCAAGTGATCACGTCAAGTGTGAGTGTGTTAGCATTTTCACAATCATTTTTCGAGACGTTATTAGTTCTATCCAAATGCATATGATTATGAAATGCACACCTAGAGGCACTTAGGAGTTCAATAGCCGCGTCATTCTCCTCTTTATAGTACGGACCCCAAACCCTCTCTACCGCTCAACTCTAACGCCATCGCAAATGTGCTAACACCACTAAGTGATCACGTCAAGCGTGAGTGTGTTAGTATTTTCACAATTATTTTTCGAGGCGTTATTAGTTCTATCCAAATGCATATGATTATGAAATGCACATCTAGAGGCACTTAGGAGTTCAATAGCCGCGTCATTCCCCTCTTTATAGTACGGCTATCTATCCTATAATGTAACCACACCCACTAGGTGTATTGGTTACTAAAACACAACCCTTAAGCATATACCTTTACCTTGATCACGTAGGATTGTGTCCAAATCCAAGTGTGGCCATCATTATCACCATGTCTATCTTGCCACCAACCATGGAATGTACTAATCCTCATATGCTATATACAACTTAGGCATAGGATAGGCATTGTCACTAATTACCAATACCAAACATAGAGCTTTCAACGCCGCCGGCCGCGAGGAAGATGAAATATAGGGACTTAGTGGTGTGCTTCAATGTAGTTTTATTTTATGTTAAGATCTCATTTGTAAAAGGGGTTTTAATTTATTAAAATCCAGTCCCTTTCTAAAAAAATAAAAACTATACGTATTTAAAAAAACAAAATATCTTTATAAATTTAGAATAGGGCAGTATCTATTACATGAAAACATAATTATCCTGAAGAAACTCCTAATTCTTCTGGAATCTATGAGCTTGGTAAAATTAACATAATGCCAAAGAAAAAGATGAATAAATTAGTTGTGGACTATGCACTCGTGCAAGTTTGCTCGAGCTCAAACACACTCGGAGCAAAGTTGGTCGTACAAATCAGTCTCGGCTTATTGCGTTTTCTCAATAAGCTGAGCCAGTGTTTCATCCAGCTCGAGCTGGATCGCGAGCTTAACAAGCTAAGTGCAATCATGACCAAAGTGTAATTAGTGTCGCGACATCGGCGAACCAAGTGGCGGGGGTTTTCCTTGGGTTTTGCGAATTAGGCTCCGCAGCGAAGCGAGGGTGGAGAGGACGAGCAGTTTCCTGACATATCGGGCCCACTTTACAGGGACTCCTTTGAAGGTTGGTTGACGAGGACCGCTGCGGTGGTTTGTTTGGCCGCCGTATTTCAACGAGGCTGATAATATCAATAGATTTTAAACTAAATTGGAGGAAGATCGTATATATAAGTATATATAATATAAAAAATCTAGAAATGTAGGCTACACTAATTTGGATCCTAGAATCAAACCCTGTAAAGATGTAAAATACTCTGTTCATTTCGAATTATAAGATATTTTGGTTTTTTTTAGATAAATAGACTTTCACTTTTTTGTGTTTTAGAGATATAGTTTTTGTTATGCATTTAGATATACGCTATTTCTGATCAATGATAAAATCCACTTATATAGAAAAGCAAAAACGTATTATAAATTGAAACGGGGGAGTAGATTCTAACAACTATGTTTTAGGATCAATTGAAGGGGAGACACGAGCGACAACCCCCCACCCACCGCTGCCACCCTCCTCACTCCTTCCCCTCCCCTCGCCACTACTGGATATGCCCGCTGGAGGCTTGACATCCGCAAGGATGGTGGTGGCAAGGCCTTCCCTCGACAAACTCCGGCGCAAGGCGGCTAGAGTTGGCGACGGTCTGTCATAAAGCGCCCGGGACTATCCAATGGGAGGCCCTCTCCGTCGATGTCGGCCAAGATGGCGTACGAAGAAATATTCAATGGTGACCCCGCTCATATGCTGGCGCTGCATGAGTTGTTCCCAGCGGATGGCAAGATAGGCGCGCACAAGCAGCGCCGCCGCTCGGCAGCACGGGCATAGGCCTCCTTGCCAAACACCACAATTTGGGTTGATCTCTGTCCAATGTAATAGCTTAGCTTACATTACACTGGGAGGGTCTGAGCATGCATATAAAACTTTATTGATACCCTAGGATGTCGTTAAAACGTATTGTATCAAACATTTTTCCTTACCTTAATACAAATATGTGCAAACATTTTGCGTGTTCGAGAGAAGAAAAAAAGATAGATTAGCTGTCTATCCATATTTTGGTTGGAATTTTTTTAGAACACTTGTAAGGTTGCATTTTGTGTGTGTGGGGGGGTGGAGGGGGGGGCGCACTTCATCCGATCCACTAGCAGCACATGCTCTCGAACATATAAATCCACTAGAAGCACATGCTCTCGCGGGCCTAATTCTAAGGAAGCAACTCTTCGGTAAAGACCCAAAAATCAAATCAAATAATCAATTTCTGGATAAAGCCTTCTAGTAAAAAGCATAGCCATGCGATTAAGATTTTTAGCCTTCCAAAGAGTGTATGTCTAGTAAAATTTATAGCCTTCTATAATTTAGCCCCTCCTAACCCATTTCCGGATCCGCCATTGGACGGTCGCTAGGGGTGCGAGGCACGTACGACGTGCACGGTCATCGGTGCACGACCATTGGGAGGCCAGGGTCGCACAGAGGGCCGCCGGGCTCCAGGCAAGAGCGCTCGCACGAACCAACAAGGAAGACAGAATGAGCGGATAAAGTCAAGGGTATTACAATTGTTTGATATAAGCAGTTGTTTTACCAAACAGGGTACAATAAGGCTCTAGGTCCATCCGAAGAGACGTTGGTGGAGCTGAAGCCAAAAAATAGCTTTACTAGTGAAGTGAAGTGAAGCCATGTCAAATGTGGCCTTTGTAAGTTCCAAATGGCTAGAGGGGGGTGAATAGCCTATTTAAAAATCTACAAACTTCACTAATCAATAATTGTTAGTATAAAAGATGGCGATGCTAATTCTAGCACTAGCTCAACTATACTAAGCAAGCCACCTATACAAATCTAGTGAACAAGACTATGATCTCTAATTCACACTAACAAAGCTAAGTCACTAAGCTACTTACTCCTATGTGATATAAACTACGCTAAGCACACTAGACAAGATAAAGTGCAAGAGTGAAAAGGGAAGTGAATTGATTCTTATACCAACGGTGTAGAGATAAGATGTATCCAAAGAATTAATCACACATAATCATAAGAAAATCCTCGGCAAGAGATGACACAAGATTTTTTACCGAGGTTCACTTGCTTCGCGGCAAGCTACTCCTTGTTGTGGCGATGCACCCACTTGATGGATCGCAAGCTAATCAACTATCAAGAGTTGAACCCTCAGCGGGTGCCGCACATCCACTCACAAGATGGGGATCCTCCAAGCCACGAGCCTCACTAGAGTAGCCAATTCATGAACTCCCATGGGAAAGGCTCAAGAATCCCTCACAATCGCTTGGTGAGGCTCGAAACAATCTCCAATCACGAGCTCAACACCACCGCTGCTCCAGAGCCATCTAGGGTGTTGGGGAACACCCAAAAGTAACAAGCAATCCACAGCAAACTCAAGAATCAAGTGCCACTAGATGCAACTCTTAATGCAATGTACTTGAATCTCACTCAATCTCATTAGAGTATGCAACCAAGCAAGGAGATAAGTGGAGGGGAAGTTCTCTAGCTCAAAGTATGTCTCAAGTGTTCAAAGAGTCAAGAGTTAGCCCCCCAAATCCAGCCACCATCTATATATAGCGAAGTGGTAAGCAACTAGCCGTTACAAGACAACGCGGTGAAAATCGTGATGACCGGACGCACCGGTCAGGGTGACCGAACGCGTTCGGTCACTACAGGACAAACAGCAGCAGTGCGCATCAGAGAGAGCCGTTGCCGTGACCGGACGCACTACACCGTTTAACTGGACGCGCTGCACCCAGCGTCCGATCGGAGTCTAGAGAGCTCCTCACACGATCGGACGCGTCTGGTCGCACGTGACCGGACGCGCTGCACCCGACGTCCGATCAGAGTCCAGTAAGGGTCCACTCGCGACCGGACGCGTCTGGTCGAACGTGACCGGACGCGCCACCGCGTTCGATTGACCACACGAACTACAGACCCTCTGAGCACCTGATCAGACACGCCAGTCCCATGAGTGATCGGACGCGCCGATGCAAAACCCTAGCCCGCGCGCCTCTGCAATAGCTGCTACTGACTGGACGCGTCCGGTTAAACTGAGACTGCGTCCGGTTGGAGTTTTTCAGAGATAAACACTATGGACTTTCGCCACCTTTTCTTGCCTCCGACTCAATGGAAAATAGGCATTTCATTTCCTCAAAAACGCCTGAATCCCGCGCTCGCAAGCTCGGCGGGAGGAAGAGAGGACCCCAAACCCCTCTCTACTGCTCAAACTTCACCACCTTCGCAAATGTGCTAACAATACCAAGTGTACACCATCATGTGCATGTGTGTTACCATTTTCACAATCATTTTCAAGGCGTTATGTTAGCCCTCTACTAGATCATAATGCATATGCTCAAGATGATGACCTAGTAGCACTTGATTCATGAGCTAACCGTGATTGCCCCTTTTGATAGTCGGCTATCAATCCTAAACCCGGTCAATCACTTCTCTACTCATCTTAGACCAGCAAAAGCAAACCCTATGATTATACCTTTGCCTTGATAACTTTGTTCCATGTCCATCTCCACATGCTTGATCACCTTGATCATCATTTTATGTGCATCTCCACCTCTTGTGATCTTGTGGCCATCACTTCATGCCACATGCTCCTTCATCACGTGTGTTGCTTATGCCTAACTTAAACCACTTAACATATAGCATTAGCAACTTGGTATCATTAATTACTAAAACTAAACTTGAACTTTCAGCCTTAGAAAAGATGGTTCATTTGTTAGCGGCCTATATAGACCCCATCATCGGTTCGAGGTCCCACTAAGGCCCTGTTTGGATCCACTAGCTGAACTTTAATTAGTAGTTGGTATGGTTCCAAACAGGCTAGCTAAACCCTAGCTTCGTCGAGAAATCCCCAGCTCGATTATCGTGCAGGAGGGCCCTGCCCCTTCGCCTACCACCGCAAGCCGCCATGGCATGGGCTCCCTGCTGCTTCGCCCACCCGCCACACGAGTCGCCTTGCCGGGGAGCCCCTACTGCTTCACCCGCTTGCCGCAATCTGATGCGCATGGGGCCCAACTGCTCTTCCTGCCCACCACGGTAGGGACCCCTGCTACTCTACTGCCCACCGCGATTAGTCATGGTGGGGCCCCTACTGCTCCACCCGCCCACCACGATCCACCACGTCGAGCCCCTGTTGCTTCGCCCACCCGTCGTGATCCGTCGTGTCGGGGGCTCTACTGCTCTGGCCGCACACCGTGATCTTTCGTGACCGAGGGGGGTGGCTGTGGCTCTAGTTGGCCGTGAGCCACCGCGCTGGAGGTCTCCTGCCATGACACTTGCTCGCCTGCCCTAGTGAAAGATCTTGATGGCTAGAGGGAGGTGAATAGCCTTTTAAAATTTTCTACAAAGACAAGCTAAACAAGTTTATCAATATAATAAATAGCGAGATGCGAGTTTTGCTTAGCCTACGGGGTGTTTGCAAGCCACCTAACAAATTCACAATTCTAGTATTTGCACTCAACCGCACAAGTCAAACCGAGAAGGTAACTACAACTACAACTAGCAAGCTACACAAAGGAGCTACTATAGCAAAGCTAACTAGCTAGCAAAGATAACTAAGAAAGTAATGCGGAGTTGAGTTGGGAGAGTTTCACCGAGGGGTGAAGTATTGAGCCAACCAATATGATCAACAATAAATACCAAGACAACCGAACACCGGGATCAATCAATCACAATATGAAAGTGATAACACGAAGATTTATCCCGAGGTTCACGTGCTTGCCAGCACGCTAGTCCCCGTTGTGTCCCTCTTCACCACGTGGTTTGGTGGCTAATCGGTCACACACCGAGCCTCTCAAAAGGTGCCACAAGAACCTACCAAATGGCAAAAGGTTGCAAATGACACGAGCAATTCACTAACGTTGCCTTTGGCGCTTCGCCGAGGTAGGCACAAACCCCTCACAATCACCGGAGGTGGCCAAGAACAATCACCAACTCTTGCCAACGCCTCCAAGCTGCTCCAAGCCGTCTAGGTGACGGCAATCACCAAGAGAAACAAGAATCCCGCAGCAAATCAACCACCAAGTGCCAACTAGATGCAATCTCACAATGCAAATGCACTTGGATCACTCAATCTCACTTCGAATATGCAAAGAAGCAAGAGAGATGAGTGGGAGGGGAGTTGCTTAGCGTAAAGTACTCACAAGTATGTCAAAGAGTGCAAGAGCTAGAGCCTTGAGCCGGCCAATGAGTATTTATAGATGTACCCTTCGAATATAGCCGTTAGTCACTTGAAAACGCTGCAGTCGCGCTGACCGGACGCGCTGGTCACACTAACCGGACGCGTCGATCGCACAATGGCTATGCTGCGAAGCACCGACCGGACGCGCTCGTTGCGTGGACCGAACGCGCTGGGATCGACCGGACGCGCTGGTCCCGTAACGGACCGGACGCGCTGGTCAAGCAGAGGCCGCGTTCCAACGAAATAGTGACCGGACACGCTGCAGAACTGACCGGACGCCACAGTGCCAACGTCCGGTTGGAGTCCAGTAAGCTCCCTCACCGACCGGACACGTCCGGTCGACAGTGCCGGACGCGCCACCGCGTCTGATCAAAAATAGAAACACGCACAGACACTGAACACTGACCGGACGCGTCCGGTCAAACAGAGACCGCGTTCAGTCCAGCGTCCGGTCATCTCTGTGACCTCCGTTTCTTTTCCGACTTCCGGCGTAGTGGAAAAAAGTCATTTCAACTCCTCGAAAACGCTTGAATCCCGTCTCGCAAGCTCGGCGGGAGGGAGAGAGGACCCCAAACCCTCTCTACCGCTCAAACTCCACCGCCTTTGCAAACGTGCTAACACCACCAAGTGATCTCGTCAAGTGTGAGTGTGTTAGCATTTTCACAATCATTTTTTGAGGCGATATTAGTTCTATCCAAATGCATATGATTATGAAATGCACACCTAGAGGCACTTAGGAGTTCAATAGCCGCGTCATTCCCCTCTTTATAGTACGACTATCTATCATATAATGTAACCACACCCGCTAGGTGTCTTGGTTACTAAAACACAACTCTTAAGCATATATCTTTGCCTTGATCACGTAGGGTTGCGTCCAAATCCAAGTGTGGCCATCATGATCACCATGTCTATCTTGCCACCAACCTTGGAATGTACTAATCCTCATATGCTACATACAACTTAGACATAGGATTAGTACTTAGGCATTGTCACTAATTACCAACACCAAACATAGGACTTTCAATCTCCCCATTGTTGGTAATTGGTGACAAACCTTTCACAAAGATATTATGATAAAATTTTGATTGAACCCATGTCACATTGTCCAAGTATATTACCATGTGTAAGAATTATGGACATGTGATAATGAATTCAAATTGATAGCAATGGCTCTCCCTACATGTATGCTATATGTTTGGATTTTGGAAGCATACATGTTAGATAGGAAAGATTAGGAGCATTGACTACCAATAGGTGCTAACTGTTTAAGATTATAGACCTTTGAAGCGTGATACCATCGGAGTAGCGATAAACACCATCTTAGCACCTTGTGTAGTTAGATACCACTTGGAAAAGCACAAACATAACTAGAAACCTCGTGAGATCAACATTATAAGCAAGGCTCTAGTACCACTTTGAAAAACATGAAGCAAGAAAAATCTAACTACTTCCTATTCATGCTAGTACCTCAATATACCATTCAAGTTATACTAACAAGTCACCACACAAGCAATATATTGGGGAAAAAGAAATGCAAAACTATGCATCATACATATGAAGTGCACATGGAAATGCAACAATCATGCTTAAGATCTTGCTCCCCCTACTTGTGTGCTCAAAATTTTAGTTGATCCCTTTCTTTTATCAATTCTCCCCCTTTAGGATTTTCTCCCCCTTTAGAATCTATCTTTGTGAACAACATTTTCTCCCCCTTTGGCACCAATGACCACAAGGAACCAATTTTAGATAGATTATCATGTTGAATTATGGGGTGAGGATCAAGTTTGTGATTCAACCTAGATTGCTTGTATAAATAAAATGCTTTGGTTTGATCCAAGGGCAAGCTTCTTCACACCTCACTAGAAGGGTTATCATGCACCATGTTGAAGCAAATATTTAGACAAGTTTTATAGATTAAACACTTAGGATCACAAGCTACTTAAACAAGTTATATGCTACCACTAGATCATACAAGTCATGAAAACAATAGTGGCACCATATAAACTTCAAATTCATTTGATTTTCATGAATGAGCCTAGAACATGTAAATTATGACTAGATGCACTAAACAAGTCCTTAGCATAGAATGTATGACATGTCAACCAATTGTACCTTGGGGCTCGAAGGAGAGACATGTCATATATGGGGTGCATCAACTCATGTTGGAGAAGTCAAGTATGTTCAACTCATTCTTTAGCTTGTGAAATCTCTTCTCATCAAGTGGCTTGGTGAATAGATCGGCTAATTGATCTTCGGTGCCCACATTCTCAATTACAATGTCACCCGTTTGTTGATGATCTCTAATGAAATGATGACGAACATCAATATGCTTTGTTCTTTGATGTTGAACCGGATTGTTGGTTAGCTTCACGGCACTTTCATTGTCATATAGCAATGGCACATTCTTGAAATTGATTCTAAAATCCTTCAATGTTGTCTTCATCCACAAGATTTGTGCACAACAACTACCCGCGGTGATGTATTCGGCTTCGGCGATAGATAGTGCAATACTATTTTGCTTCTTGGATGACCATGAGAGAAGTGATCTTCCCAACAATTGACAAGTCCCGGAAGTGCTCTTTCTCTCCACTTTGTCATCGGCATAGTCAGAATCTGAATATCCAACTAGCTCAAAGCTTGCACCTTTAGGATATCATAATCCAACATCTTGTGTATGCTTTAAGTACCTCAATATTCTCTTTGTTGCCTTAAAATGACTTTATCTTAGTGAGGCTTGAAATCTTGCACACATGCATACACTAAACATCACATCGGGCCTTGATGCTGTCACATAGAGTAGGCTACCAATCATCGATCTATATAGCTTTTGATCCACCATGTTGTCATTCTTGTCACTATTCAAGTTTCCACTAGTGCTCATTGGAGTAGTGATTCATTTTGCATCTTTCATACCAAACTTCTTTAGCATATCCTTTATGTATTTGGTTTGGCTTACAAATGTTCCTTCCTTCATTTGTTTAATTTGAAGTTCAAGAAAGAAACTAAGTTCACCAATCATTGATATTTTAAATTCATTTGCCATCATTTTCTCAAACTCATCACAATAATCTTGATTGGTTGAACCGAATATGATATCATCAACATATATTTGCAACACAAACAAGTCTTTTCCAATCTTTTTGGTGAATAGTGTTATATCAACTTTGTCCATAACAAATTCTTAAGATAACAAGCAACCATTTCAGACGAAATAAACTGATACACCAGCGAATCCAATTAACATCACCACGAGGACACGCTGACCGAGAAAACTAGATGCAGAGTGCATGTATGCACTTTATTGAATGCTAGGATAGTTACTCCGTAGAGTATGGTATAGCGCCCACGTCCTGCTTGCAGCCTTTTATTATGCTTGCTCATCAACGTCATGGGATCTGAGTTTTTCGTCATATTCCTCCTCTTGTATGGGAAGCATGAGCGACTTGATCCCAGCACACCTAGCCCTAAGCGCGTCGTCAACGACGATGTTCGAGCAGAGCCTCAGGTCGAGATGCGCGGCAGCCATCGAGAATGGCCACGAGCTCGTCGTTGGTGACATCGCTGTTGCAAAGGGTGAGGCGTCGCAGCTCGTGCATCGTCGCGACGCCGATGGCTTCCCCAGTCCCCACTTGACTCCCTGGTGACGAAGAAGGAGGGCCGCCTTGCGCAGGGCGAAGCGCTTGAGCTGCGCGCATGCCATGCCGGTAGACTCGTACACGTCACGGCCACCGACGTGTTGACATGGCGATCAGTTGGGTGAATCCTTCGTTGGAGACGCCGTCGCATGATGTGAGGCTTACGACCTTCAGAGCTGGCGATCTGGAGAAGAAAATTAAGATGAATGCATGGCTCAACTTTTATGAACACAGTTGAAAAACAAGTTTATGAACGTTGGGTACCTGTCCCCGATATACTTTTAAGAGTTCATCAGTAACAAACAGCTTCCCCACGAACTGCTCTTCTTTTCTGAGTTCTCGGACAGCTCGGATTTCAAAATCTACAGCCTCGGACCAAAACTGCATTCAATTCAATTCCATCTTTACATTCCACATCCGAACATTAAGCTCGGGGCTGTCTTCTCTCGGTGTCTCCTCAACCTTGGATCCCCAATTCGTCTTCTTTCTTCTTCTTCAATGATTCCCACAGCCGGCCTTGGTTTCCCAGCAGATCGAAATCCTCCGGTGCTCAATCGCGCAGATCCAAATCCGACCGCGCTACAAGCTCAGACGAGCTACACCGTCGGCGATCATTACGGCGGCGGCGGCAGCCATGCTCGGAACGGCGTCCGGCGCCAGCTACACCGTCGGCGAGCCAGGCGGCTCGTGGGACCTGCACCCCAACCTCACCCGCCTGGGCGTCCACCATCGACTTCCACCCGGGCGACCAGCTCGTGTTCAAGTACGACGCGTCGGCGCACGACGTCGTGGAGGCGTCGCAACGCTGTCTACTTCCGAGGATCACTATATGTTCATTGCGAATACGATTTCGTTATGAGGTATGGCATGCCTTCCTTCTTACGCACGTATAATTTATTAATTATATTAATTAATTGATTCTTCTTTTTACTACTTATTATTAACGCTATGCTTCTTTTTTTTTAAAAAAAAACAGAATATCATTGTCAACTAATAAGTACCATATGATCAAGCCACCACCGACAATTATCTGCAAGTTTCGAGAGCTTCATCTAGGAAAGTCTGAGAATGGAATTTACTTTGCCTTGCTTGGTGATGAAGCTCAACTTTGGGTTTGGATCCTTGCCGAAACGAATGGCCAGGCGGAGTGGATACTCAGGCATGCTACTGGTGCTGGTCTTTTGCTGCCAAGTCTAAATTGCATTAAAAGATTTCATGCACCATGGATTTTACATCATATCACCGGTGGTAAAGATGACCAGAATGTGCTAGCGGAACATAATGAATATCAGTGGAATTCTGATAACGATGAGGAGGAGATTATTCTTCACAATGAAGATAACGGACAAACCCACTGCGGCGAATATCTCCAGATCCTTGCATTCCACCCTTACAAAGAGATTCTCTTCTTGCATAGATCAATGAGAAGAGGACTGGCGTATCATTTGAATTCATCAAAACTAGAGGACTTGGGTGACCTGTCCCCAAAGAGGAAGAATGGGAACATGTTTTCCATATATATACGCCTTGTTGGATATGAGAATTCACTGAAAGTTTGGACTTAACTAGAAGAATAGAATAGATAATAGTAGTTTCAAGTTTTGAGTCGTCACTGCTTTATGTATATTTTGAGTCACTGTTTTTTCCTGAGTTGGGGATCAGGATAATACTTATATCTATTTATGTTACTTATATCTATTTATGTTTATCCTCTCGATATATTTTTAAAGCTATAGTTTATTTTATGATGATTATAACGTCCATACTATATAATCTAAGTGTTGGTAATAATAAGGCAATGTCTTATTAAGTATGTATATCAAATTTAAAATATAATCTTGATAAAATTTTTCTCCTACTAGATATATGCCTGTGTGTTGCACCGGGATCTGAAACTTCGCCCACACTTATAACAGTTTTGATCACTTTCGGAAAATAATAAAAAGCTGATAAACAAAAGCCCTTTTTTATTTTTTTTGTTTGTGTATTTTTTTCTCAGTTCGTACGCGCGTTTATTATACCCTACCTCATAGATCAGATGTCCAGCACAACAGAGAAAATTTCAGATATGTTAATAAACAAAGTAATCTACAAATTTACAGAGACCATGACATTTGAAAATGACAGTTAGGGCATTTGCAACAATGAGAAACCGTGATGAAACTGGGAAGGGAGCGGTTACGTAGAAGAGACATACTCCTATGTAAATATATATTTATTAATTATTAAATTTTAAAAAGGAAGCAACAGTCAGGAGTCAGGTTGCCATCGTCGCCGACGTACGACGGGCATGCAGGTGACGTGCATCTTCTGGTGGTCCGAGTGGAAGGCGTTGGTGACCCTGAACCAGATGGTCGTGGTGAGCTGCAGGCGCAGCGGCAGTGCGGCACGCGGCTGAGGAAGGACATCGAGGAGTCCGCCTTGGCCGCCCTTAAGCGACGAGCGCAGTGTTGCACAAGTGGATAGACTCAGAGAGTGCGCGCACCAAGATGCATTTTTAGGTGTAACAGATATGACCTCTTCTTTATATAGACACAATTTTGTGTCATTTTATTAGCGTATAAAACCACAACTTGATCCTACTATAGTAGCCTTGCTCAGCTTGTGTAGCTAAGGCTGTGTTTAGTTCCTCAAAAATACACTATGCAAAAAAAAGATTTCCCGTCACATCAAACTTGCGATACATGTATAGAGTACTAAATGTAGATGAAATAAAAAACTAATTGCACAGTTTAGTTATACTTTGCGAGACAAACGTTTTGAGCCTAATTAGTCAACGGTTGAACAATTATTACCAAATACAAACGAAATGCTACAGTGTTGCTACAGTGACTTTGTCACCCCAAAATTCGGTGAACTAAACACAGCCTAAAAGTTTGGTTGGGCTATGACTTTTAGAAAAGGTGCTATTAGCTCGCTTTGAAAAAGCCATTTTGAAAAGTGGGCTTTGAGAAAGTCGAAAGCCGTTTGGTTGAGCAACTGTGGCTTTCCGAAAAACTGTTGTTAGCATCACTCACTTGTAAGCGAACCTCGCTTGTTAGTCTCATAAGTGCATCTTCCTCCTCTCGCTAGTGCGTACCCGTGCGTCTTCTTCTTCTCACGGTCTGCATCTCTCATCGGGGCTGGTCACGCTGCCCGTCGGTCTATCCACGCCTCGTTGGAGCCGCTTGGGGTGGGTGCCTCATTGGGGCCGCCCTTGTCCGCAGTCGATGAAGGGATGTGTGGAGGTCGCCGCAGAGGAGTGGCTGGCCCGGCCGCACAACCGTTGACTGGTGGGAGGAGCTAGAGCCGCTGATGCCTTGGATTCCTCCTGCCGGTGCACGCAACTGTTCTCGCGGACGGGAGAGAGGAACATGGGAAAGAAAATGAGCCGGTATGCAATATAGGGGGAGCTACTTTGAGCTTTGTACTAGAGCAAAAGCAGCTTTTGTCCCACAGTAGTTGTGGCTTTTGACCCCTTTGGTTGGCTTATGACTTCTGCAAAACAAAAACAGGTTGAAAAGCCCAACCAAGATAGCCTCGTCGACTACGATTATCTTCAAAACAATGACACTGATTAAAGCATGGTGCCCGCTGCTTAAACCGAAACTGAAGACCAAGGTGGATAAAGCCATCAGCTTACTAACAGCGCGCGTGGTCTAGAAGATAAAGATTGATGCAGGTTGGATTTTGAACCATGCTGTGTTGGATGTAGAACGTTTCATACTAGTTTTATGTCTTTATTGATACTTTAGCTCTCTTTTATATCGTTGTAGTTTAGTTCTGAGAGAAGGGGTACTTTGTTCTTAGTAAGTTTAGTTGAGCTCAGCTAAGGAGTTGTCTAAGATGTTCACAGATGTACTGTGCACGTGCTTCTAAAACTGGTAGCCTCAATATCGGATTTTTGGCTTTCGTTAAGCTTTCAATAAAGCCAAGAAATGCCATTGATCTAAAAATTCTCAATCATATGCTAGTATATACCCTGTACTTATTTAGCACCACCTCAAGTTCTACCACGGCTAGGTGCTTAACCGCGTTGTTCCCCTAATCTTCTAGATTTAGTTAAAATCATTTTGGGTTTGACTAAGTTCACGTAACAAATATTATTTTTATTTTTATGGTATAAAATAAGAGCTGTTGGATTTATAATAAATATTATTTTTTATTGTAATACCTATTTTGGGTTATAGCTATTGATACATTTTTAGGTGCTATCATTTTTTTAAACATAGGTGCCATCAATTATGACTGTTGTGTCGTCTTGCATATATTTATTGTTAGACCAGTTTAAGTAGAGGGTTTCATGCATGGTATAGTTACTAAGACTGACACGTCAACTCTTGTGACGAGTTTCATCCTCTAACAAACTCTCTCAATCTAGCTCACTCTTTATAATTAGCCTGCCAACTCAGCAAATTTTCCGAGGTATATCAGTATTAAATGAGAATGAAAATCCCTTCAAACTCCACTGAGACTCGTCGTTTACGGTTTTTGAAAGGACTAAAATTTACTGCTGTGAAGTTGAGGTATGTTTTAATTAATGCGGCATCGATTTGCATGCAGGCAAGTTAATTTTTGTACATGCTTAAGTAATTTTACTACCGTAGGACTGCTTTTTCTCGCCGGACATGGGCACACTCCGGTGATGCGTTGAGTGTTATTCAACATGTAGAGAGTAGAATGTGAGTATATATAGGGAGCGACTATTTTGTAAGCGATACACACATCCCCTGCCCTTGCCTCCCTTCAACGCCCCCTGTGTTTTCCACCAAACTTAAAGCAAATGTAATTACAACTTCATTTGTAACGAAGTTACAACTAGCACTTATTTTATTATTTTTGAAATACTACAGTACATAAACTCACCTGACACCTCTCTGATAGTGAATGCACAAAATCTTTTCATTATTCAAAATTGCAAAATGCAATATCTCACAAACCGTAAGTTTGGTTGATGAAGCGTCCGAAGATTATTGTTGAAGAAAATATGCTAAATAAAATGTGATCTATGAAGCTGTGTCTTGAAGAAGTTTTAATTTTTTTTAAAAAAAAAATAGAAAAGCAAAAAAAGGTTTTTGAACGTACCTACAACTAAACAAAGAACACAATCATAATATAAATTATGTACAGTTGCAAATTGATTTTTTAATAGATTACATTGAATAAACTTGGTGTACGTAATTTGCAGTTCATTGAATTGAATAAAAATATTCGTGACGGACGAAACGTACGTAGTTCGTTTTTACAGCTGAGCCGAGCTGGCTCGGCATCCAATCCACCCGGTCACGCCGCGGCCGCGCAGATCCGTCCGCCCGCGCCCGTGGGCACGCCTGGTTAAACTCCGGGCGAGCAAGGACGCAGCCGGGATTGGACCCCATCGACGGGGGCAGCCCGCAGCCCATCGGTTTCGCTGACCGGCGCCTCGTTCGTATCGACTCCACTTGGACCCCCTCCGACGCACGCTATAAACAAGACTGACTCGTGGATGCGCCACCGCCGCGCGATGCCGCTCCCGCCGCCGCCATCCCCGTCTCCTGCTCCCCGGACGCCGGGGGTTGCCGGCGGACGCCTCTTCGCTTCGCTCCCGCCGCCGCCGCTCCGGTCTCGGAGGTACCTGACCGCCCACACTCTTCCATCCGTCCGTAGCTTCTCTCATCCTGTGATTGTTTGGCACAGCAACGGTTTCGATGTTCAGGGGTAGGCATGGGAATGGAGAAATAGTCTCGTGGGGTTGTTGGGGTCTGGATTCAGGCAGACAGGCACTATACTTTCGTAGAGGCTGCAACAGGTGCTGTTGTGATCCACGGAGTAGGGGAATTCCTCCTTGGTCCGAAATGGGCCATAAGTTCCACCCCTATCCATTTTGGTCTGATTTTGAGATGAACTATTCGATGGTTCAGTGTTTCCACTGGTGGATTCTGAGTTTGTTTCCAGCTCCCAGAATCCGCCTTGGTTTGCTGAGCTATCGCCCTTGCCTTTTGCCGGTGCAAGCCGTCTGGCTTCTGTAGTTTGCTGCCAGGATGAATGTGAATATTTTGCTTCCTAGCTTTCACATTTGGAAGCCGGTATACAATTGGCATTGTTACAAAAGGGGAATTCGATGAGGCCAAATGTCTAAAGCTGAGTCTTCAGAACTCTTTCTAGTCTTTCCCTTCGAAACAGCTTTCAGACTAACGGACTAGAACCTTATGCCACGATAGCTGGAGTATACATCAATAGTCTTATTATGTCTCGCAGGATGAAAAAAAGAACTGGAACTGAGATAATTCAAAATAATCAAGTATGCTGTGGCTAATGACTAACAACACATCATATATGACAAGGGACTAAGGGTCCTGTAACTTAGAACCTTCTGCATCTTGAATTATGCACATTTCTCCATCAAGTTATGGTGCTAACTAGTGCTTCTAAGATAAACAATGCGCCTGCCTTTTCAAGGTCACATGATACCGAGACTACACATTTGTTGGCACAAACAAATAAACACAAGGAATTAATTAGAGATGGTATCGGTTGAAGTTTTTCTCCGAGTTGGGCTAAATGATGGAATTTACAAAAATATAATTCATGCGCTATGCACTTAAAAACAGTTAATTATCCTTTTCTTGTAATTGTGATGTGGCGCATCAAGGCATTGAGTATACTAACTATGACTTAATTTGTCGCAGAGAGGTGCATGTTTGGTATCTTTTGCCTGATGAGTTGAATGATGCCTCCCAACTGAAGATGTACACGGAGCTCCTTTCCCCTTCTGAGAGGAAGACTGCTTTATCTATGAATGGGGAAAAGTTGCAGAAAGGTGCTGTGCTGTCCCGTGCACTGGTGCGCACCACCCTCTCGAGATGTACGAAACAATCTACCACTTATTGAATTTAATATTGCATCTCATTTTAAATTTCCATGTCTGATATTACCATTTAGTATTTGCTATATAGTTTTGTTATCATGGTTTCTTAAAGTATTAAACAAACTACTAGATTTACTGTATAACAGTTATGATAAAAGGATATACAAGTTTGCCCATGGTGGTGGCACCAGTGTTCAGTAAATCTTGGGCTAAGCTGTTGTGAACTTGTTATTCGTAATGACATGGAAAACTATCTGTCTTTTGGGTGTGTGTGTGTGTGTGTGTGTTCGATGTACTATCATATTCCCATTCTCTTGATACATATTCCTGAAAGGAAAAAGTCCAAATTACTCCCTCCGCACAGGAAAGTTGTCCAGATAATTCCCTAAAGTAATTTTTGTGTTCAACTTACCCATCTGGGTACTTCAGTTGGTTCAACCCACCCCTTAATAAGATCTGTTTGTCTTGTTTCTTCATGTACAAGTTGACTTTTAAGTTCAACTTTTGTAGAGTGATACAGAACATAGTAACTTATTTAGAAAATTTTAAATTTAAAATCTAAACTTAAACTTATGATGTTCTCTGTCACCCTACAAAATTTAAAATTAAAACTCAACTTATACATGGAGAATGAGAAACAAAAAAGACAAATCTTATTGAGGGGTGGGTTTGACCAACTGAAATATCTGGAGGGTCACTTGAACACAAATTTAGCTTAGGGGGTTATCTGGACAGTGTTCCTGTGTGTGGGGAGAAATGCAAATTTCATTGGTTCTCTAATTCATATACCAACATTCCATAATAATACAAAGAAGGCAGTGCTTCAAATTAGCAGCCATAAAAATAGTGGATTGAGCAACTACCATTCTGCCATTAAACCTGCCTCATGGAAGTTTAAATGCACTCAGTGTTTGAGCTCGGGGCTTTATCTTATTAGTAGTATGGTCTTGCCAGTTGTTACTATTGTTCTGTATAGTGTTGTATATCACTATAGGATTACTGATATGATTGCTGCTGATTTGTTTTGACTAGACTAGATACAGATTGCAAAGTTGATCCAAGATCATTTGAGTTTAAGAAAAACAAGTTTGGCAAACCTGAGGTAAGAGGTTAGAAGCTAAGCTTTACAGTACACTTTTTCTGCAGTTTTAAGCTCAAATTGCTTTTGTTTGTTGCCATGCTTAAACAGATACTGTGGCGATCTGATGACAGCAGGATGGAACGGCCTTTGCATTTCAATATTTCACACACATCTTCTTTGATTGCCTGTGGCATAACCATGGGTACTCCTGTATGTTCCTTTTTATTATTGGATTCTAAATTAGAGAACCAGAAATGTCCATACTTCTGTTGCTGTGGAACTTATGCAATCTTTTTTTTTTGGTCTATCTCAGATTGGCATTGACATTGAAGACAAGAAACGAAAGACAGCCAAGAATATTTTATCTCTTGCTCGCCGTTATTTCACCCCATCTGAAATTGATTATTTAGCTAAAATTCCAGATCCTGATGGTCAGCAAAAGGAGTTCATAAAACTATGGACTCTTAAAGTTAGTGAACTTTCTTAAGCAACTGATTTGTGTTTTTTGTATTACCATTATTTAGAACACTGATCAGTAGTACTTTTCTTATGCAAAGTTTAAGATTCTTTATTGAACTTGTAACCTACCACTTAGCATACTAGGACCAAGGACACATGAGGGTAGCACGGAAGGGCATTTCCTGAGTTATTTATGAAGGATCACACCTTATCATACACCTTTGATCTAATTCATTTAAATCCTCATCGGATTTCTTAGTCAACATTTCCTTCCTAAATCAGAGACTTACAAGTTGCAATAACAATTTTACTTACATGTATCATTGGTGCCTTTAATTTTGTAGGAAGCATATGTAAAAGCTCTTGGAAGGGGGTTTTCAGGCGCTCCTTTCAACAAATTCTCGATCATATTGGCAGCAAATAACAGAATCAAAATTTCTGTGGTATGCTGTTTTCCCTCTTTGCACTCATGCTTGTCATCTTTGATGTGTGCCACATGCAAGGGGACTCTCCAAAACTATATTTGCTATGCATTTGAACATAATTTTATCACAGTCAAAAATAGCCAGACAACAATATTTCTTGTGGGCCTTCGGGAAGAGTGCTGCCATGTCAGCATGGGGATTTAAGACAAGGGAAAAGAATGTTATGAGCAATCAACCTCCAAATGGGTACAATGTCATGTGTTTGTGAAGAGGAGGTGGGGTTTAGGTGGGTGGGTGTGGGGGGGCGGGGTTCTCAAGGTTTTAAGGGTTTGCTAAGATAGGCTATATATTTTCCAACATGTGAGGTAGGTAGGGACTAGAAATTTAGTATAAACCAATATTGTTTACCTTTGGCCTGAAGGGGATTCTTATACTACTTGCATGTATGGAATTGATCAGTATAATTTTCGGTGGACTGGTCCCCAAGTACTAACAAACTTCTATGGATTCCTTTTTACTCTTGGTAACACACTGAAAAACCTCTTCTCTGGATCCTTTGTGTGTGCTTGTCTTTTTCCTGACTGTTGGTGTTGTACAATTTTCGATGCAAAAGTATCATGTTCTTATGTAGCCACACTTACAAGCTCAACTGCTCCAAAAACGCAACTTAATTAAGTCTTGTTTTTTTTGACCGAAAAAGACTGTGGGGGAGATCCCCACAGTGACGACCTTTTATATTATAACTTAATTAAGTCTTGTTGCCTAAGAAAGCAAGAAAAAGTCTGATTTGTCTTCAATCCTTTGGAGTTTCCAGGCACCAAAAGTATCCAACGATTCTGATTCTAGTTGTGACTGTCTGTCCGAGAATTGGCAATTTGCAGTTGCTGAACTAAATAGTTCTCATTACATGGCAATCTGTATAGAGGATGACTCGATAAGTTCAGGTTTGTAATTGGAATATTTCATTTTGCAGACAGATTGCTCTGTTATCCTGTTGTTTCAGTCACACATTGTTTACAATGTTGCAGATTCTGGGAACGGTAGACTGCCACTAGGATTGAAAGTATGGAAGACCATTCCATTCGTTGAAGATATACTTGTTTCGGGAACAGAAGTTGTAAAACTTGTCAGTTGAGTATGTGAGTATGCAGGGAGACTGAACACTCTTCGAGCATTGATCAACTGACCACTGACATTATGCTGTACTTAAGATTTAGGGAAATGCGCAACGACATATACACTTCGGAGCTCTGATATTATTCATGTAAACTTATCACGACACTGTTTCGATGTGTGTGTGTGTGTGTGTGGCAATTTTAGACGTATTTTCAACTTTCTACTGATTGCTCCGTGATGTCGGCGTCATCTGACGGATCATTGGAAGAAACATTCATGCATGTGTTATGTGTATGCTTCTGTCGGTGGCATTGGAATTAGCTATGTATCGTTTGGCCCTGTTCGCTTGGCTCATGAGCCGTACTTTTTCAGGCAACTAACAGTGTTTTTCTCTAACAACAAATCAGCAACAGTATTTTCAGCCATGACTTTTCATCCAAGCGAACAGAGCTTGATGTTGTGTTTCAATGCGATTCAAAGCTGCAGATGTTTGCCATAATGGTCAGAATATGCTGTGCGGAATAGGAATATAATTAAGATAATAGTAATATTTTTATGTTTCTCTAAACCACGGAATAATAAAAGATCGTTACTGAGAGAATATGCTGTGCGTTGGATACGTACAGTATTCTGAAACAACGATCGATCGAACTATCTCAAAATGAAAAACCAAACGCTATGATCCTTGCTATTCCTCACATAGCAAAGCAAATTCAACACAGGCAGCTAATCGTCAGTTCAGATCTCAAAAGCGAAAGAAAATCTCAATCATACAAGAAGGCCACTGGAACTCTGGAAGAAAGGAAAAAAAATTGTCACGACATACTAGCACAAACCATGAACAGTAACAGGGAAGGAAAACAAACAGTAACAGGGTAGTCGTCCCTGTCCTGCGTCGTGTCACCTGCAACCTGCTGGCGCACAAGCACGGACGCAGGCTGCAGCGGCGCGAGTATACTCCATAGTCCTGCCAACGTGCTTGGCCATCAACACAGACAATCGTCAGCGCGGCTCCGTCTCATTTCGCACAAAACCATCCGATTTCTTATTTTATACATGTAGATAAACAAAACCATGTAAACATGAGAGATTTTTGCCTGATGTTTGGTTCCGAGTCATGGAACCTTTGTTTTTTTGCGTTGTCCCCACCATTCCTTTTATTGCAACACAAAGCCTATCTTAGTTATTAAATTAAAACTTACTTTGTCGAAAGATAAAGATTCAGACTGAATCAATTTACAATCGAACTTTAGGACTTAAATGAAGCTTAAAACTTGCATATATTTCAGGTTTCTCAACCCTGCAACCCAGTATGCCTCCTTTTCTGATGCCTCCAACATGTCAATACGTTTCAGTTCTAACAGCTCTGGACATCCTGAAACAATAACCTGACAGATTACAACCACCCTAGGCCTCCAACATGCAAATGGATTTCTAAGGCAAAAATGCTTGCCAATGATAAATGTCAGACCAAGAGCCTGAAGTTTCCTGTAGGGTATATCGTGCAGAATCATCGTGTTCACACGGAGAATATCGCTAACCAGCTAACATACAATCTTTCACAAGACATGGTTTTAGAATAAGGACTGGCACAGGTTACTTCTCTAATTCCCAGTCTTCCCGAACAGCCAGAGACTCTGATTGATGGCCAGGCAGCCATTCTAGGCAAGGCCTTTCAGACGAAGAGATCCTTCAGATTTGAACACTTAATATGCCAAGCCAATGTACCCATTGACTACCTGCAAATTGTAATTAGTTTCCCAGCCTAAGCACAAAAAGAATATGAAATTATCCAGTCAGGGTAGTTTATGGTTTTTGGCGTTGGGACAGTTAGATGTTCATTCTTAAGAGTGATGGGAACAATTTATGTATCCATCATCTCAAGCAAGAATCCAAGAAAAACAAACCTGAATACACCAGAAAAAAAGTGTTTCGTAATATTTTACACTGTCATCCGAGAAAAAAATAATTCACACTGCACTTTGCCAAAAGAATGAACCTGGCAATGACATCCCTATTGTTCAAGGACTAAATTTCTTCTTTTATTTTCCCTGAACAACAAAATAGTGAATAGATTCTCCGCTACTTACAGTTCAAACTCTGAAAATAAAGCAAGTAGGAATCCAGAGCCCAATACATACCTGGAAGGCGACAATTTTCCAAGCAATTTCCCAATTAAGGAAACTAAAAAAAAAATCTCTAATGGCGCTTTATTTCATCCAGAACATTGCCCACACTGGGTGATAATCTTGGAAGATATTTGTATACCTGCAACATAGTAAAATAAACTAAGTATCTTGATCTTATTCAGATTACAATGTGAACTTCTAAACACACATAAACTAATAATACCAGGAACACCGAGCAATGTTCTACATCCATAAAAGCTGTAGCTAATAAAATCAAGCAGTCAATAGAAAATTGGATTTTGTTTACAACAAAAAAGAAAGTTGCAACTTATTCCTCTAAAAAAGGTGACTAAAATGGTAGTACTGAGATAGGACCGTAGGACAGAAAATTTCTTACAAAATTAAGAGGTTCCTTAAAAAGCTATGCTACTTAACTTTTAAAAATTATTTTTTATCCCTGTTAATAAGACGAAAAAGGCATACCCAAAACTTTATGTACACATCCAAAGCAACTGGAAACAGACAAACAAAAAATGTGACCGCCGCTTCATCGGCTTCAAGCCCGTAATGCTCGAGAATAACTTCTACCAATGTATGCCAACCTGACTCTGAATGGTACCTGCAAAAATGCAGCTAGTACATTTTATAAAGTGGATAAAATCATTGTCTATAAACTGTAGTTAACAACAAAAGAAGATGCACAAATAAAACGTTGTCTTAAATAAAAAGGCAATCAAACAGAAAACATCAGGGCTATTTCTTAGTTGCTTGAATGAGCAATGTGTTTCTCAAAAGAAGAACAGAAGACTGAGAGACATTTAAGTTGTATTATTATATGGATGTTCAGTTTTTGTACAGAGCAACATAACTGACCCCCCCCCCCCCACCCCACCCCAAGCACCCAAAAAAAATAGCGATTAGCTTCTGATGAAAGGGAAAACAATGTACCACTAGAATCAGTATGAACAATGATCTCAAGTACAAGTGTAGCACATTAACACTATACTTAATTTGCCCTAGTAGTCATAACCTAAATACTTCCCTGTTTTTGAACTGCTTGCACATGTGCATGTCACATTATATGCAAGGAATGTGTATATACTGTGCCAGTCAGGTGCAGAGCTTAGTTGAGACTAAGGTGGGCCATGGCCCCCCTTGTCCAACGTAGTCTCCACTGACTAAACACTAAATTTGGTACTGTTTATGAGTGTTTAGAGCTCAATTACATAGACTACCCCCTCCCATTTGTTTAGTCAAGCTCCAGCTCTAGTGCAAGGAGTACTGATGATAAAATGTCATGAATAGCACTTTACAACAGCATGCTGGATAAATGAATGCAGGCCTCAAAACCATATAGGCATACATAGATCTTCTAGTTAAGAGAATGACAATTCATATAACATTACCCTAGAAGGATGTCTGATACTATAATAATAAGAAAAGCTTTCCCACTGTCTGAAATGTTATTTAGCAACTTATATCCTGTGAACTTCAGCATCGCAACCTGAATGTGAGGAGGGAATAAAAGTAAGATGTATGATAACAACATAACTCTATATATTCATTTGGAGAAACTAAAGGCCATGTAATCAATCAGACAAATTTACATTGCCAAGACATTTTTATTACAGAAAGATGTCTGCCAGTTACGCTAACTGGATGACACAGCTTTGGTCCAAAGCAGGTGCTATCCTACAAGCCTTCGGTCAACTTTTCAAAATTTTAACCACCAATATAGAGTTAGATTTGTCACATGGGAATGATATGACATTAGCACTACCTTAGAATTGTAGGGTACACCAAGCACAGAAGAAAAATGAAGTGAAATTGTGGTCAGTACTTTTTTGCAGATATTGGAAGATAAAAGTATAAAGTAACTAGCACTCCTTTGACATTAGTAGGGTCCAGTAGCACAGGAATCTGTCTAATAATTTAAACTCTATTTTGAATAAGGAGAAAACTATGTGTCCACATGCATAGCAAGAGTGCTACATCGATTATGATTATGCAATTGAAAATGAAAATGAAACCGTCTTCTGATAGATACTTACTTTGCTCTGGTTGAAGCACATAAGAAGGAATAGAACAATCCCATAAACCATATCGGACCATATATTTGCAAAAGCTGCTCGATTTTCTAGCCTCCAATCATCCCTCAACTCTATCCTGATTTTGAAGAGAAGAAAATCCTTAAGAACAAACAGACTGTACTTACTGGACAACGCATAATGTTCATACTCGCAGAGAACAAATAGGATTCTGATGGATGTGCATTTATAAAAGTAATGACTTGGAAAGAAAGCATGGTATTCAGCATTTTCTCACGCTTTTTCCCGCAGCTCATCCCAGACCTCCTCATCAGAAAGTGGAGGAGATTTGCCAATCTCTACTTCAAGACGGTATCTTGCCTTTTCAATGTTTAGGGCTTTAACCATCTGCAGCTTCTGGCTGCGCCTTACATCAAGTAACTCAGCTGCAAGTGGCACCTTCTGGACATACCTGTTATTAGGTAATGTTCCATGTAATACATTCTGCATTTAGCATGCATGGTTGCACATAACGACAGAGCAAAAAGAGATACTCCTATGACTTATCAGAGGTCAGTACTTCACTGACAAGAAAGGATGATACAGAATGGGTGAGATGAATTACCTCTCTAAGAAGGGCATCATAACATAGTCATGGACTAGAAAATCTATCACCCACGGAACCACAATCAACAATGCTAGAAATTTGGCCTGTACAGTACAGTCTTTTTGTCAGCTCAAACAAAAACTTGATGTAAGGCGCGGGCGCGCAGCCAAGCTCATAACAACAACAACAACATAGCCTTTTGTCCCAAGCAAGTTGGGGTAGGCTAGAGATGAAACCCAAAAGAGACGAGAAATAGAGAGACACATAAAGGGACATAAAAGGCACAAGACAGAAAGAGGTCACGGTCCAGGCACGTTGATTGCCAGTCTCCAAGCGCTCATGTCCATAGCTAAATCCTTAGAGATATTCCACTCCTTCAGGTCTCTCTTAACGGACTCGTTCCAAGTTAGTTTAGGTCGACCTCTACCGCTCTTTACATTATCGGCCCGCTTTAGAACCCCACTACGCACCGGCGCCTCAGGAGGCCTCCGTTGGACATGTCCAAACCATCTCAATCGATGTTGAATCAATTTCTCCTCAATTGGTGCCACCCCAACCCTATCCCGAATATCGTCGTTCCGGACTCTATCCCTCCTTGTGTGCCCACAACACCAACGCAACATACGCATCTCTGCTACACTCAATTGTTGGACATGTCGCCTTTTTGTAGGCCAACACTCAGCACCGTATAACATCGTCGGGCGAATCGCCGTCCTATAGAACTTACCTTTCAGCTTCTGAGGCACCCTTTTGTCACAGAGGACGCTAGAAGCTTGACGCCATTTCAACCAGCCGACTGAAATTCTATGCCTAACATCTTCATCAATGTCTCCATCCTTTTGTAGCATCGACCCTAAATACCGAAAAGTATCCTTCTTGGCCACCACTTGCCCATCGAGGCTAACGTCTCCCTCCTCATGCCTAGTCGCGCTGAAATCGCACCTCATGTACTCGGTCTTAGTCCTACTAAGTCTGAACCCTTTCAACTCAAACGTGTGCCTCCATAGTTCTAACTTCCTATTAACCCCTATCCTGCCCTATTATCATCAACTAGCACCACATCATCAGCAAAGAGCATACACCAAGGGATATCACCTTGTATGTCCCTTGTGACATAGTCTTTTTTATCAGAGCAGTAGTAACTAGTGGCAGGCCATGGTTATATATTTTTTTTCTCGAATACGCAAAAGATTTGCACATCATTGTAACTAAGGTAGAAGAGTTTAACCATCCAGGCAACGCGCTTCTGGCGAGCGCCCTAGGAGATCATGATTATATTATCATATCAGTGGGCAGTAGTACATTATGCTACATGGTAACACAAACAAGGTAGTAAAAAAGAACGCACCGAGTTTGTCGAGGCATACATAAAAACTCGATCTTCGAACAGCATGTCCTCATAATCCTCATCGACGGTATTTCTCAAAACCTCAATAACGCCCTTATCCCACACAATCTCCGCAGGATCATCAGTTATCTGTTCAACCAAGCTGGCCTCCCCACCCCAGTCCCCACCTCCACTCCCCGAAACGCCGCCGCCGCCACCACCACTGATCCAATCCTGCCACGACCGCTGCTCGGCGTTCATCGCATCCTGCTGGGCCTCGCGCAGCTCAACAATCGCCTCGGCCTTCCTCCTCCACGTCTCGAACTTTTCATTCTCCGACAGCTCCTGGTCGGCCGCAATCTCCTCCAGCAGCTCGTCGTCCTCCCTGAACCCGGCCAGGCTCTCCTCGTCGTCGTTCCAGTCCGAGAAGAAGGTTTTCCACCACGGCCGCTGCCACTTGGTGAGCCGCCACCGCCGCCTCCTGTTAGCGAAGACCGCCGCGTGCCTGCGCGGCCTCGGCCTCGGCCTCCTACTCCTGTGGGAACCGAGAGCGAGCACCCCGCGCGCGCAGACACCGCCCTCGATGGGGAAGCGCAGCGCAATGCCGTTGGAAGCTAGATACCATCGCAACATACTCGCCGCCGTAGCAATCTGCACATCGGAAGCAGGGAGGAGCGGGGACCCTATATAGGTAATTGTTGCAAACAAATTAAAAGCGCGCAGTCAGTCAGTCGGTACGGAGCATCATCACGCATGTACGCATACACACTTGTAGGTTGCAATTGGGCGAGAGCCGAATGGAGATAGCTTGGATTATTAGGGTTCGACGAGGCCGGGCATACCTTACTGTTGGGTGCAAAGACCTGGAGAAAGGCCGGAGCGGCGGCACTCGCCCACAGTCGTCGGTGTACGTCCTGGCGGCGACGAGGGCTCGCCGGTGACTCACGATGCTTCTGATTCTGGGTGGGAGAGGAGAGGAGGAAGAAGAAGGGAGAGGAAGAGGAGAATTCAGTTGAGCTAGCTGCTAGCTTCGGCTAGAGTGGAGATCGGTCGCCGCGGCACAGCATCAGCAGCCCAGCCTTCTTCTATTATGGGCTGGCAGTGGGCTTTTGCCGGGATTCAGGCCGACTAAAAGGCCCAGGTTGTTGTAAAAAAGAAAAGGAAGAAAAAGAAGGCCCAGCTAGATGCGCAAGCAAGCTGATCCTGATCCGACGGCTGGCGCGCCAGATTCTCTCACCACCACACACGGCCTCTCTTCTTCCTCTCGCCGCTCGCAATCGCAATCGCAGTCGCAGTCGGTCTCTCCTCACTCACCTTGCGACAAACCGAGGAGGAGGAAGACAGACAGGTATGTCTCGTTGTAAACTGCTGCTCCCCCTTCCCATGTTTGCTGTCTCTGTCACCGCATTCCTTCTCGTCTTCGATCTGGACGCCCCGCAGCGGCCTTCTTGTATTTGGAAAGTGTTCGATTTTACCCACACAAATCATAACCAGAGACTTTGAAATATGAGTTCAGTGCCTGTAAACAAGTTGCCTGATGTTTGATTACGAGTCATGGAACCTTTCTTTTGCGTCCCCCCGCCCCCCGTTCCTTTGCAACACAAAGCCTACCTTTGTTAAATTAAAACTTAACTTTGTTGAAAGATAAAGATCCAAACTGAAACACTTTACAATTGATCTTTAGGATTTAGTGAAGCTTAAAACTTGCATATATTTCGGTTTCTGAACCCTGCACCTCATTGTGGCTCCTTTTCTGACGCCTTCAAGATGTCCATACGTTTCAGTCAAGGTTGCAGCTCTGCACATCCTGAAACGATAACCTGACAGATTTCAACCTCCCTAGACCTCCAACATGCAAAAGAATTTCTCAGGCAAAAACTCTTGTCAATGATAAATGACAGACCAAAAGCCTCAAGTTTCCTGTATGGTATCTATCGTGTTCACCCGGAGAATATTGCTAACCGGTTAACATAGTCTTTCACATGACATTGTTTTAGAATATAAGGACTAGCTCAGGTTACTTCTCCAATTCCCAGTCTTCCCGTACAGCCGGACACTCTGATTGATGGCCAGGCAGGCATTCTAGGCAAGGCCTTTCAGACGAAGACGTCCTTCAGATTTGAAAACTTAATATGCCAAGCCAATATACCCATTGACTACCTGCAAACCGTAATAAGTTTCCCAGCCTAAGCACAAGGAAAAAAAAATATCGAATTATCAAGTCAGGATAGTTTATCTGTTTATGGTTTTTGGTGGTTCCATGTTCATTCTTAAGAGTGACAGGAACAATTTATGTATTCATCATCTCAAGCAAGAATTCAAGAAAAACAAAAGTTGAATATACCAGAAAATGGTGTTTTGTAATATTTTACACTGTCATTCAAGAAAAAAAAATATTCACACTGCACTCTTCCAATTAGCATTGTTGTTTTTTCTTGCCAAAGGAATGAACCTGGCAATAACCTAACATACAGAAATGTGCATCCCTATTGTTCAAGGACTAAATTTCTTCTTTTTGTTCTCCCTGAACAACAAAATAGTGAATAGATTCTCCCCTACTGGCTGTTCAAACTCTGAAAATAAAGCAAGTAGGAATCCAGAGCCCAATACATACCTGGAAGGCGACAATTTTCCAAGCAATTTCCCAATTAAGGAAACTAAAAAAAATTCTTAATGTCGCTTTATTTCATCCAGAACGTTGCCCACACTGGGTGATAATCTTGGAAGGTATTTGTATACCTGCAACACAGAAAAATAAACTAAGTATCTTGATCTTATTCAGATTACAATGTGAACTTCTAAACTCATATACACTAATAATACCAGGAACACCGAACAATGTTTTACATCCATAAAAGCTTGAGCTAATAAAATCAAGCAGTCAATAGAAAATTGAATTTTGTTTCCAACAAAAAAGAAAGTTGCAACTTACTCCTCTATAAAAAGGTGACTAAAATGGTTGTACTGGGGTTGCTAAAATGTGTATTGAGAACATATGAAATGGTGAGGTAGGACCGTAGGACAGAAAATTTCTTGCAAAATTAAGAGGCTCCTTAAAAAAGCTATGCTACTTTACTATTTTTTATCCCTGTTAATTAGACGAAAAAAGGCATACCCAAAACTTTATGTACACATCCAAAGCAACTGGAACCAGACAAACAAAAAATGTGACCGCCGCTTCATCAGATTCAAGCCCATAATGCTCGAGAACAACTTCTACCATTGTATGCCAACCTGACTCTGAATGGTACCTGCAAAAATGCAGCTAGTGGATTTTATAAAGTGGATAAAATAATTGTTTATAAACTATAGGTAAAAAAAACATAGTGCTTAGCTTTGGATGAAAGGGAAAACAATCTAGCACTAGAATCAGTATGGACGATGATATCTCAAGCACAAGTATAGCACATTAACGCTGCCACTTCTTCCCACAAGCTGGACCCCCGCTCCACTTTCTGTGTCTTCCTCGGGTACTCTCCGGATCAAAGGGGTACCAGTGCTTTGACCTTACCTCCCGACGGGTCCTCATCTCTCGCCATGTGGTGTTCGATGAGTCCGTCTTTCCCTTCTCCAGCACACCCACCACCACTCCTGCTCCTGATCCCCCCTCCCTCTTTCCCGCTGACACGGTGGTCCAGCCACCTTTCCCGTGGTCTCCTGCAGGTACTGCTTCACCGCGCTCCTTGCCGGGCACCTGTACCAGCTCCCCGGCGAGTCCGGGCCTGTCGTCCCCTAGCGCGGCACCGACCTCTCCGGATGGCGCAGACTTGGGGACCTCGTTTCCCGATACTGCCCCAGGGGGACCGTGCCGGTCGCCGTGCTCCGGTGCTGCCCCGGCACCGTCACCTGCCCCGGCACCTCCTTCGCGGTTTGCTGCGCCGGTACGTGTGTACCAGCGCAGGGCGCGGCCGCCACCACTCGCGGTCCCTTCTCCGCCGGGGACACCGACACCACCGCCGCAGTCCCTGCCGGCCCGTGTCGCACCGCCGGTCTACCACCCGCCGCTTCTTTACCGACACCCGCGGCATGTTCACCCGATGGTGACACGACACGCGGCTGGCACTCTGCCACCCCGGGCTCTTGCAGCTTCGACCGGCGACGCGCCGGTTTCCCCTGTACCCTCTTCCGTCCGTGACGCCTTGTTAGACCCCCACTGGCGCCGCGCGATGGAAGAGGAGTACGCCGCGCTCCTCGCCAACCAGACGTGGGAGTTGGTGCCTCGGCCGCCGGGCTCCAACGTCGTCACCGGCAAGTGGATCTGGACCCACAAGCGTCAGGCTGATGGCACTCTCGAGCGCTACAAGGCTCGCTGGGTTCTCCGGGGTTTCACTCAGCGCCCTGGGGTCGACTATGATGAGACCTTCAGTCCGGTGGTGAAGCCGGCCACCGTCCGCACAGTGCTCTCGCTGGCCCTTGCAAGGTCATGGCCCGTACATCAGCTGGACGTCAAGAATGCTTTTCTGCACGGTCTTCTCACTAAGACAGTGTACTGCAGTCAGCCGGCGGGGTTCGTTGATTCCTCCCGTCCTGACATGATCTGCCGGCTCAACAGGTCTCTCTACGGCCTCAAGCAAGCACCTCGGGAGTGCAACCATCGGTTTGCTGCTTTTCTGCTGATACTGGGGTTTGTGGAGGCCAAGTCTGATACATCTCTGTTTATCTATCACCATGGAGCTGACACTGCGTACCTGCTGCTCTATGTTGATGATATTGTCCTCACCGCCTCCAGTGAGCCACTTCTCCGCCGCATCATTACCGCTCTTCAGCAGGAGTTTGCGATGAAGGATCTGGATGTGCTCCACCATTTCCTCGGGGTCACTGTTGAGCCTCATTCTGCCGGGTTACTTCTTCACCAGCGGCAGTATACTCGAGATATCCTGGAGCGGGCTGGGATGACTGACTGCAACCCCTGCTCCACTCCGGTTGATACTCAGGGCAAGTTGTCAGAGGTTGAGGGACCCCCAGTGTCAGATCCTACTGCATACCGGAGTCTTGCTGGTGCCCTTCAGTACCTCACCTTCACCCAGCCGGACATCACCAATGCAGTTCAGCAGATCTGTCTTCACATGCATGATCCCCGGGAGCCTCACCTCACTGCTCTCAAGCGCCTCCTCCGCTACCTCCGCGGCACGATCGACTACGGCCTCCTCCTTCACCGGTCCTCCTCGGCCGAGCTCGTCGTCCATAGTTCGGCTAGGCGGCGAGTAGGCGGCGAGTAGTCGCGACTAGGCGCTGGGCGAAGCCCGTCGCCTCGACTAGGTGGGTAGTCGCCCATCTCGGCGATAGGCGGAACTACGGGCACGGAAGCGGCGCGAGGCTGGGCGCGGAAGCGGACGCGCGAGCCTGCGAAAATTTGCCGCAGCGGGCCAGGGCGCGAAGCTTTCCGCGCGGAGGCGGACGCCGCGGGCACGCGCGCGCAGATGGAATCAGGCGCGAGGTCTTCCCCGCCGGCGCACCCCTCCCCGTCCCATGGTCAGTCCCCTTCCCCTCCTCCGCCGGCAGCTGCTCTCCCCTGCTCCTCTCCCCTCCCATGTTCTTCACCCCTCCCTCTCAGGCTGCTCCCCTGCTCCCGTGTCCCCTCCCCTGCTCCCCGCCTCCTCTCTAATTCCGCCTAGGAAAACGCCTAGGAGCGCCTAGGCGCGAGTACTCCCGACTAGGCGCTAGGCAATAGGTCAGCGCCTAGATTCCGCCTAGCGCCTAGCTTAACCTTGTCGTCGTCTACACTGACGCCGACTGGGCAGGGTGTCCGGACACCCGACACTCCACCTCCGGCTACGCGGTCTTCTTGAGCGGCAACCTGGTTTCCTGGTCGTCGAAGCGCCAGCCGGTGGTCTCCCGGTCCAGTGCTGAGGCGGAGTACCGCGCTGTTGCTAACGGCGTGGCTGAGGCCTCCTGGCTCCGGCAGCTCCTCGTCGAGCTCCACACTCCGCCCTCCCGGAGCACGCTGATCTACTGCGACAATGTCAGTGCGGTCTACCTCTCCACCAACCCCATCCAACACCAGCGGACGAAGCACGTGGAGATCGACCTACACTTTGTCCGGGATCGGGTCGCCCTCGGCGAGGTGCGGGTCCTCCATGTTCCGACCACCTCCCAGTTCGCGGATATCTTCACCAAAGGCCTCCCATCCACGACCTTCACTAAGTTTCGCTCCAGCCTCAACATCACCAGTGGCTAGTTGCGTCTGTGGGGGGGGCTTGTGTATGTTCTTTCTTCTTTCTTGTCCAGTCTGGAACTCCGTTGCGCCGGCAGTTCAGACTGCGGGGGGTGTTGAATTATCAGTATATTAGGCCCATGAGGCCCATGTATGGCTACCTATATAGCTACCCTTCTAGGGTTAGCCTAAAATCAATAGAATCACTTTCCCTAACAGTCCCAGATCCGAAATGGGAGCTATAAATGTGCAGTTGCAAAAGCCCTTCTATATTGTTCTCTGTCGTCCTTGGTGCGCTCAGCCACTTGAGTGGTTGTAGAGTACTTGTTGTCAAAGGTTCTGCGATTGCGTTCTTTCCACAAGTTCTACATGGTATAGATTGCCATTCCATCGAAGTCGCGCCTCTTTTCTTTTGGGATTGAGAGCGAGGCCGACTACTTCCCTGTTGTTGAACTACTTGCACATGTGACATGTCACATTATATGCAAGGAATGTGTATATACTGTGCCAGTCAGGGGCAGAGCTTAGTTGAGACTAAGGTGGGCCATGGCCCCCTTGTCCAACATAGTCTCCATTGACTAAACACTAAATTTTGGTACTGTTTATGAGTGTTTAGAGCTCAATTACATAGACTAGCCCCTACCGTTTGTTTGGTCAAGCTCCAACTAGCCAGGAGTACTGATGATAAAATGTCATGAATAATGCTTTACAAGAGCATGCTGGATAAATGAATGCAGGCCTCAACTATAGGCATACATGGATCTTCTATTTAAGAGAGTGACAATTCATATAACATACCCTAGAAGGATGTCTGATATTAGAATAATAAGAAAGGCCTTCCCAGTGTCTGAAATGTTATTTAGCAACTTATATCCTGTGAACTTCAGCATCGCTACCTGAATGTGAGGAGGGAGTAAAAGTAAGATGTATCATAACAACATAACTCTATATATACATTTGGAGAAACAAAAGGCCATGATAATCAATCAGACAAATTTACATTGCCAAGACATTTTTATTACTGAAAGATGTCTGCCAGTTATGCTAACTGGATGACACATCTTTGGTCCAAAGTAGGTGCTATCCTACAAGCCTTTGGTCAACTTTTCAAGATTTTGAACACCAATATAGAGTTAGATTTCTCACATGGAATGATATGTCATTAGCACTACCTTAGAATTGTGGGGTACACCAAGTACAGAAGAAAAATGAGGCCAGTGAAATTGTGGTTAGTACATTTTTTGCAGTTATTTGAAGGTAAAAGTGTAAAGTAACTAGCACTCCTTTGACACTAGTAGGGTCTAATAGCACAGGAATCTGTCTAATCATTTAAACTCTATTTTGAATAAGGAGAAAACCATGTGTCCACATGCATAGTAACAGTGCTACATAGATTGTGATATGCAATTGAAAATGAAATGAAACCGTCTTCTGATAGATACTTACTTTGCTCTGGTTGAAGCAGAGAAGAAGGAATAGAACAATCCCATAAACCATATCGGACCATATATTTGCAAAAGCTTCTCGATTTTCTAGCCTCCAATCATCCCTCAACTCTATCCTGATAAAGAAGAGAAGAAAGTTGTTCATACTGGCAGAGAACAAATAGGGTTCTGATGGATGGTGCATTTATAAAAGTAATGACTTGGCAAGAAAGCATGGTATTCTGGATTTTCTCACGCTTTTTCCCGCAGCTCAAACCAGACCTCCTCATCAGAAAGTGGAGGAGATTTGCCAATCTCTACTTCCATACGGTATCTTGCCTTTTCCATGTTTAGGTCTTTAACCATGTGCAGCTTCTGGCTGCGCCTTACATCAAGTAACTCAGCGGCAAGGGGAACCTTCTCGACATACCTGTTATTATGTAATGTTCCATGTAATACATTCTGCATTTAGCATACATGGTAGGGTGTAACGACAGGAGCAAAAGGAGATACTCGTATGACTTATCAGAGCTCGGTACTTCACTGACGAGAAGGGATCATACGGAATGGGTGAGATGAGTTACCTGTCTAAGAAGGGCATCATAACATAGTGATGGACTGCAAAATCTACCACCCACGGAACCACAATCAACAATGCTAGGAATTTGGCCTGTACAGTACAAAGTCTTTTTTGTCAGCTCAAAGTTCCAGAGTTCTTGGTATATATAGTAATATGACAGCATGCTTAATAAATATACAACATTTCTTTTTAATTTCATCCAAATGGATCCTCAAAGAAGATTATTGGTTAAAATGAGACCCACTTTTTTCTGTCTAATGCCTTAATGATGTATGTAGGAGAAAACCTCCTCTAGTTTAGTTAAGTTTTTTTTTTGCGAGGAAAAAAACCTCCTCTAGTATGCCTTAACGATGAGCAGTATTAAACTAGTGGCATGTCATGAATACATTATCAGTGGGCATGCAGTAGTATATTATGCTAGTACATGATGATAACTCAAACAAGGTAGTAGTAAAAAAGAAGGCAACGCACCGAGTTTGTGGAGGCATACATAAACACTCGATCTTCGAAGAGCATGTCCTCATAATCATCATCGACGGTATCTCTGAAAGCCTCAATAACGCCCTTATCCCACACCATCTCCGCAGGATCATCAGTTATCTCGTCCAACAAGCTGGCCTCCCCGCCCCAGTCCCCGCCTCCATTCGCCGACGCGCCACCGGCGCCGCCACCACTGGTCCAATCCTCCCACGACCGCGCCTCGGCGTTCATGGCATCCTGCTGGGCCTCGCGCAGCTCAACAATCGCCTCGGCCTTCCGCCTCCACTCGTCGAACTTCTCGTTCTCCGACAGCTCCTGGTCGGCCCCAATCGCCTCCAGCAGCTCGTCGTCCTCCCTGAACCCGGCCAGGCTCTCCTCGTCCTCGTTCCAGTCAGCAAAGAAGGTCCTCCACCACGGCCGCTGCCACTCGCTAGGCCGCCGCCGCCGCCGCCGCCTCGTCTTAGCGAAGACCGCCGCGTGCCTGCGCCTCGCCCTCCTACTACTCCTGTGGGAACCGAGAGCGAGCACCCCGCGCGCGCAGGCGCAGATGAGGAAGCGCGGCGCAATGCCGTTGGAGACGGCCGCGGAACAGCTCATGAAGGTCATGAATTGGGGAACATATGCTCCCTAGCCCCAGCGGTATGTGTACTTGGAATTGGAACACGAGGAGCAGCTTGAGTGGCGACGGGGCTCATGTCATCGGCATTCCGCTGGTGTGGACGCTAGATACTCGTTGTCGTAGCAATCTGCGCTCGCAAGCAGGGAGAGGCGAAGGAGCCTATGCAGATAATTTTTGCAAACAAAAGCACGCGGTCAGTTGGTACGGAGATAGCTTGGATTAAGGTTTGACGATGGCGCTCGGTGGGCGGGCATACCTGGCTGGTGGGTGCGATTGCAAAGGGCGGCCGGCAAAAAGACGACGACGAGAGCTCGCCGGTGACTCGGGATGGTTCTGATTCTGGGTAGGAGAGGAGGAGTTCCCAATTCAGGCAGGCAGCTTGAGCTGAAGAGAAGAGAAGTAGAGAGACGAAGTGGTCGGCGTCATATCCACGACGCTGCACACCGTCCAGCCACCCTCATGGATAGGGCCCTACTCTAACGGTTTCTTCTGCTTCTGGGGCTTCACTGGGCCTTTGCCGGATAAAGCCAGGTAGAGATGCGGACATGGCGACGAAAGCTGATCCTGATCCGACGGCTGCCGCGCCAGCTTCTCTCCCCACCACACTCTCCTGACTCCTCTCCTCTCCCCGCTCGCAATCGCTCTCTCCAGTCTCGCCTCTCTCCTAGCCCTGCGAGGAACCGAGGAGGAGAAGGAATACAGGTATGTCTTGCTGCTCCCCTTCCCGTGTTTGCTGTCTCGATCTGTCACCGCATTCCTGCTGTTCTTCAATCTGGACGCCCAGCGGCCTTCCTGGATTCGGAACAGGTGCTCAATTTTACTCACACGAATCGTAACTAGAAACTTGCAATAAACCATGGCAAAGCTGACAATCTGGAGTGCCGAGGCCTGTTTAGTTTTGAAATATGAGCTCCTCATTCCTTACTCTACTCACTCGCATTGCGCAGCATGCTGTTTATGCTCTGCATGTAGCTGGTCCCAAACCCGGGTAAGGAGGAGGATTATGATAGCTTGGCGAGCCAAAGATCTGAACTTTATGTTGTCCAAGCTTTTAGAGTCCATTTCTGTCCTGACTGCCAAAAGTGACTCCAACAAACAATATAACTGACGGCAGATGCCTTTGCCCACTTCTGTCATTCTCTGCATAGAGTGTATCGATACTCGATAGACAAATTCTAGTTTTTTTATATGTATAAATTTACAAAATTCTGTGAAGCACAAACTTTGTCATTGTCGTGTTCATACATGATAACTTTCATGGCAAACTTTGGATGATAAATGATGCTTAAATCTGATATACTAGGTGCAAAGGCATGGTGGGGAATGTGCAAATCGAATCTCTTCAAAGAATACCATAGTCTCCAGATGCTATAGGGTAGTTAATGTGATGAACTGCCCCATCCTACACCTCTCCACCTTATTTTTCTAAATGGCAGATTCCACGCTTCCATTTGAAGAAGTTGAAGTTGCAGAATTTTAATGTTCAGATTTCAGAATCATGCATAGTGACAGTAACTTGTAGAATTCTAGTTCAGGAAATTTTACATCTCATTCACTTCGGTTGCATTTGCAGGAAAGGTATTGGTATTAGCACAACTCCAATCAGATTGTGTGCCATAATTTTGTTGCAAGGACAAAAACTGAAGAGTTCGCTTTCATCAATATGGCTTTGCCTTCATCAAGCATGAGAGCTGCATCCTCCACGGTTTACCCTGTCTACCTTAGTCCCCACCACCACCCCAACAGCCACCATACTTGTTTTCGTCCCTCGAGAGCAAACCATGACAATACCCATAAATGCACCAAGTCACCCAAAATTCTTAGACGGTCTCTCTTCTCCCTACCTGCCTCATTTCTCCTCCTCCACACATCCTCCTCCCTTGCTGTAGATGACACAAACACACCATCCACCTCAACAATCGACACCACGATCACAGATCGCATCTTCATGGACTTCAGTGTCTGTCCAAGCTACTTTCGCTCAGACAGACCTCTGGGAGCCGAGCTTTCCTCATGCCCTGATTCTGAGCCTCTTGGTCGTGTTGTCTTTGGTCTCTATGGTCGGCTTCTCCCTGTTACTACTGCCAATTTCAAAGCTACGTGTACTGCATCTGCATATAGGGGTACTCTTGTCCACAAGCTCCTTCAAGGACAGTTTTTTGCTGCTGGCCGACAAGGTTCTCGGCGTGACAAGGGTGAGGTCGAGCCTCCCTCGGGCCTTGTTAGGAATTCTGAGACTGTTAACCCTAAAGCATTCGAATTAAGGCATGCAAGGCCTGGCACACTTTCCTTATGCCTTGGACAGAATGATGATGATGACGACATCAAGCTCAACCCTAATTATCACAATGTTGAATTCTTGGTTACTACAGGGCCAGGACCCTGTCCCGAGCTTGATGGCCAGAATATTGTCTTTGGGACTGTATTGGAAGGTGAGTTACTTTCTTCTTCAGAACATTGTTTTCACATCACATTATATTTTGAATCATCGGTCTTTCAAGAACTTTAGTATTCTCCCCTTGAATATTTTCCAAACACATTACAATGTTGAGGAAACTTGTAGAATGACCAGGGCTGGACAAAAAGCTCGTTAAGCTGGCTCGGTGGCTCGGTACAAAAGTGTTCCGATTGGACTCATTTATCTTTTAAAATGAAAATGACTTGATTTGGAACGACTTTCAACTTCGGCTCGGCTCGTTAGGCTCGTCGTGAAGTTAGGTCTTAAACAATGCAGGAAATAATGATGAATAAGATTATACCAATTTCTAAAAAAGCTCGAAAAAAACTACGGTTGGCTCGATATCCAGCCCTAAGAATGACTAACGTATGAGTGAAAGTGTTGGTAAGACAGCAAAATTTAGGGTCACATCCAAAGACCGGTTATTTTTGTGGTCCAACAGAACAAAACATAAACAACATGGAAGCTAGTTCATTTTTCATGAATTGGAATTATATTTGATGTCCTTTGTTATTTCTTTAATATCACAGGCTTGCTAAGCTCTGACACATAATGTTGAAGTAAGCTATATGACTACATCATAGTATAGAAGGTGCAAATTTGATTTGCAGCTTTACATGAGCATAGCGAAGTAGATTTGTCCTTGTGCCATGCAAATTTCACACCTGACGGAAAACTTAAACAATCTTATATTATTACAACAACAACAACAACATAGTCTTTTGTCCCAAGCAAGTTGGGGTAGGCTAGAGATGAAACCCAAAAGAGACGAGAAACAGGGAGGCACATAAAGGGACATAAATGGCACAAGACAAAAGATGTCACGGTTCAGGCACGTTGATTGCCAATCTCCAAGCGCTCCTGTCCATAGCTAAATCCTTGGAGATATTCCACTCCTTAAGATCTCTCTTAAAGGACTCGTCCCAAGTTAGTTTAGGTCGACCTCTACCGCTCTTTACATTATCGGGCCGCTTTAGAACTCCACTACGCACCGGCGCCTCAGGAGGCCTCCGTTGGACATGTCCAAACCATCTCAACCGATGTTGAATCAATTTCTCCTCAATTGGTGCCACCCCAACCCTATCCCGAATATCGTCGTTCCGGACTCTATCCCTCCTTGTGTGCCCACAACACCAACGCAACATACGCATCTCTGCTACACTCAATTGCTGGACATGTCGCCTTTTTATAGGCCAACACTCAGCACCGTATAACATCGCCGGACGAATCGCCGTCCTATAGAACTTACCTTTCAGCTTCTGAGGCACCCTTTTGTCACAGAGAACGCCAGAAGCTTGACGCCATTTCAGCCAGCCGGCTGAAATTCTATGCCTAACATCTTCATCAATGTCTCCATCCTTTTGTAGCATCGACCCTAAATACCGAAAAGTATCCTTCTTGGCCACCACTTGCCCATCGAGGCTAACGTCTTCCTCCTCGTGCCTAGTCGCGCTGAAATCGCACCTCATGTACTCGGTCTTAGCCCTACTAAGTCTGAACCCTTTCGACTCTAACGTGTGCCTCCATAGTTCTAACTTCCTATTAACCCCCGCCCTACTGTCGTCAACTAGCACCACATCATCAGCAAAGAGCATACACCAAGGGATATCACCTTGTATGTCCCTTGCGACCTTATCCATCACCAAAGCAAATATCTTATTTCATTCATGGTTACTTTTGTGGTCCAAAAAGAAGAAAACATAAACATTGAAGCTGAGTTCATTTTTCATCAAATAATATTTTGTTGAAACTATATGACTACATCAGTGTATAGATTTTGCAGTTTTATATGCCTCATGCTAGTTCTTGAAATTTTTAGAATAAAGGGTTTCCTTTCTCTCATGAAGAAATCATTGTTCTTGATGATTAGCAATTTATGTGGCCACAAATATATTTTATCCATGAATAACAAACTAAAAATATGGATATTTTTGTGCATTCATTGACCTCATTTGGCAAGTGCAAATGACACTTGATAGAACAAAAAAAATGTCAACCCATATGTTGTGAAAGGTAAAATTCCAAATAGGGCTTTTGTTCACACTGAGACCATGGATTCTTGGGTCTTATTTCCATATTCTGCTGATATTTGGTTGGGAAAGTTAGGGATGAAAACGATCGGAAACGATCGATAGGAGGCCAAATCACTTTTGTTTTCATATTTTTTTCTCGAAAATAAAATCGATACGATATTGTCGGAAACGAATACGACGCCGATATTCTGGTAATTTCGAAAACGATAGTAGTCGATCGGAAAATACATCGATAACGATCGGAATCCATGAGAACGGTATCTAAAAAACGATAAACACGTCAAACTGTAGAACATGAGAAGATCCATATAACTCGACCTATCTCACATGACAACAGTAAATAAATCCATAATTGACAAGATCATAAGCTGAAACAACACAATTCACACAATCTTAGGTCTTAAATAGTGGCAAACCACGCAACAGTATGACAATTCTTGATAAAGATGCAAATAAACGATCATGGTCTAAGTTGACTCGACATAAATAGTGATCAAAACATGAATTATTAGAGTTCCTTTTTCAGTGGAGGCTGTAGCCTGTAGGTTTCTTAAAGATGAACGCCAGGCATGTCATCGTCGTCCCCGGCCACATCTTCCCAACCATATTCTGAGTATTCATCCTACATAGTTTGTGATGGATGCATACATATGTTAATTCTCATATAAGGCAACTGTAGATGAGTTTGTAACGAGCATCATATTAATGTACAGAGATATGTAAGACTCGTAGCAATAGATGTATTAGCGCAATAGTGCTAATAAGAAATAAAAAATCTGAGAAACACATAGCTAATAAGAAGCAAACACAATATATGTATGTGTCGCAGGTAGCAGCCAACACATCATATACAAGGTAAAGGCTAAAAAAAAAGAACCTTGAGTGTTGATTGCCTTCTTGTTATACACGTGAAATACTTCCGTTAGATAGTTCCTTTCCAGAAATTATTTGCCTTGTGTGCAGATGTGATCCTTTCAAAAAAAATTGTCTTGTGTGCTTGCAGCTTGCGTGTACAGATGTGATCCTTTCCAAAAAAAATGCTTTGTGTACTTGCGTGTGTAATGCATTGTATATCTATAAATAAATAAGGATTCATTAATTAAAGGCCTTTGAATCGGTAATTACCGACGGTAAATTACCAGTTAAATATGGAAATCTTCGAAAACGATCGGAAGATGGCAAAATTATTTTCGCTTTCGTTTCCGATTATTTTTACCGTTATCATTTTCGTTTTTTCGGTTACCGCTATCATTTTCGTTTAGGCATAAAAATCGGAAAAAAAAACTCGAAAACGATTTTGGAAAATCGGAGATTATCATTTTCGTTTTCATCCCTAGGGAAAGTAATGATGTGGATGCACATTAGAAAAACCGATATTTTGATGCCTGTGCAGCTGTACTTCTTTTCAAGCGGCAGATTTGTCACACAAGGACAATAGAGTAGGTTCATCTATATAAGAGAAAAAACTGGGAAAAGCTGGCAGCGACGTGCTATTCATTATTAAACTTACTAATGGATATGGTTAAAGATATTAATACATCTTGATCCACTACCTTAAAAGATCTTAAATACCTTTTTTGGCATACTAATCCTAGTGGAAATTAAGTTCTTGCATGGGTTTTATATGTGTCAGTTTCTCTAGTAAATTTTAGCTTCAGTACTCGGAAGAAACTGAGTCTGAGGTGCTGTCTTTTCTCATGCTGATAGGTTACACCGGATATTTTACCACAATATATAGAATCACAATATCTTGATTTGCTTTGTTGAAACTGCAATATTTACGAATTTGTGTACCTCTTGAAATGTATTTAGCTCATTGACTTTTGTGTTGTGATGCTTTGTGCCATTTATTATCCAGGAATGGATGTTATCACCAGCATCGCAACCATACCTACCTACAAACCAGCTGAAAGGATCCGCCTCTTCAATGACTTCGCACAGTTGATTGGCGATGAAAGGGCTCAAACTGCTCGGGCTATGTGGGATCGCCCACTTAAGACCGTATATATCAGCGACTGTGGGGAGCTGAAAGTGACCAAACAATCTCTTTCCCCTCCAAGCTTGCCATGAGCCCATGACTGCCAGTGGCATGACATTACCCACATAGCCAATTTTGTGTCTCTATTGCTCGGGTCCTCTCTCTGTACTCTATGAGGTGTATATATTACTTCTGTTATCAAACTTATGCATGTTCCATGAGCTGTATATATAGCTTCTGTTATTAACTTATACATGTTCCCTTGCTGACAAAATGACTGTATTAGCATACTTTCTCGATTCTTTCTGTATATCAGCCGCAGCTTGTAGAACCTTGAAACTCCGATGAGTCATGGCCAAGTGTACAAAATTTCCATGTGGAAGACACTGTTGTCGCTGATACATTTCTGGTTTTAACATTGTTTCTCTAATATGCAGGAGAATTGAGCGTCATTGCACTAATTAAGGAGAAAATAGTAAAGAATTTGTATTAGAACCACCTAATAAAGATGTGCTGCCTCTCTAGCATTGGAGCACCCTTTGGATGCTGGGTGACGCTCCATAGGAGACACAATCATACTGATGCTTTCATAGCATCCAAGCCGCAAGAACAATCAGCAAATTCAAGAGTCTGGGCTTGAAATCTTGGAGACCAGCTTGTTAGAACATACAGGTTTAGATAAAACACAGGTGGTATCATGGCGAGAATGAGTTGCATACTCTCCTCTTCCTGATCAGAGAGAAGGCATTTTTCCCAGATGCGGTAGTCGTCTCCGAGCTACACAGATCGCATCCAGCATCTGACGTGGATAGTTAGGAGCATAATTTTCCAAACCAATTCCATGGTTCAAGGGAAACTATGAAGAATCTCTCATGTGCCAATCAATATTCATCATGACATTCCAGGTGGAGGATCAGCTCAGATAGAAAGTCTCAAATATCTAAGTATTCAAACTCGTATATCCTGAATCAAAGCAAATCTGCCATCGATCAAGAAGATAAAAATGCGCTCAAGGCACATTAATCCTGAATAAGCATGAAAATTTAAATGGCAAAAGTACATTCAGAGCTATACAGGCAGGAAATTATGGTGCTGATTACTAACTGATTGGGGGGAAAAAAGACTGCTGTAATGTAGGCATTGGGTCTTCTTCTCTTATATAAGAATAAATAGCAGAGCACAAAAGAACCAAAATTTCTTGAATAACATTGTAGACCATAGGGAATCTAACATCTATTCCCTGTAGGCAATGAAATTTGCAATGTCATGAAGCCCAGCTTCTCTGTAACACTCAGCAATCCGATCCACAACCTCATCCCAGTTACCATCCACAGACGCTAAATCCATTAAGAATGCCGCCTCGTCAAGAACCACCTGCAGTGCACCAGTGCAGCAAAGGCAATGGAGTCAGCCAAGAAATAGTTGAACGCTATCATGTGACAAATTAAAGAGACTCTCGTAGCCACCTGTTGTGGAGCCTTTCCTTTCTTCAGATCCTCACGCTTACCCTCCTCAGTTACCTTCTCTCTTATAAACTCGAGCTGCTCATCCTCCCACCCAGCTAGTTCAGCGGCCTCCTGTTTCATGAAGAAAGTGTATGTGTCTTTGGTTTCAACTTTGAAGAAGAGAAGACTAAAAGAAAATAGGGAAATATCTGTTGGCTGCTAGGCATACAAGCAGAACATGAAAAGGCCGCACAAATCATACTTCGTAACTGCAGCCAAGTGTCCACCATGGTGATTTCAGAGCCACTCGAGCTGAATCTTTGGCTTCAGATGTACGTCCAACTCTAACAGCAAACCAACAAGAAAATAAGGAACATAGATGAACATGAAATTCTGTTCCGGCCTTTGTGCATGGAAAATACGTCCAGTTAAATCATATGACGTTGAAGTGGCCACGGACAAGTGTATTGCCATCTTTTGAGGCCAGACAGTACAGAATTGTTTAGGTATATAAATTCTGCATGTGACCAATATTGTGTTTGCCTCACATTTTGCAATTAAATCAGGAAATCATACCTCATGTTCATGCAACATGTAATGTAACCATGTAATGATATATGTTCACACTGACACCAAATGCAAACATCCACCTAATAGGTCCCCTGATCTTGCATGGCATAATTTGTAATTACACTGATCATGTCACAACAATACCTTTTAAAAATCTCTGCATTGAACACAAAGGGTCTTCCAAATCCAGGAAATTGATCTCTACTATAGAATTCTCCAGTAATGAGAGCCGAGACCTGAAGAGAAAAAAACAGTGCATATTAAAAATCATTATGTAAACAAGATCAATGCATCTCTGGAAAGATCTAAGAGTTTTACATTATCTCCTTTTTCAAGATGGCGCAATGTTTTCCTCTCTATAACATCCGGGAAAAGTCCAACCTACAAAAAAGCATCAGTACACAAGCTGCCTTGTAACTCAGTAATTAGGAACTGACATGTATCTCTCAACCTTCTTCAACAAATAGACATCAAGGTCTGGCAGCTGCGACTCTTTGAAGTCACCTTTAGCATAAAGGTTACCAGCTTCGCCCACGGCAGCCCATAAATCATCACCAGTATCAGCATTGATGTCAGCCTCAACAAGTATTTTGTGGATATACTGTTTCACCTGATAAACATGAGTAAAATTACGAAGATTGTATGTGATTTTCACTTACATCAAGACAAGAAAGTTGTAATAAGATGCAACACAAACTTACATTCTTAGCCAAAAGCCACAACCCATGTTTACGAACTTCCACAGCAGGCATTTCCATCCTGAAGGACAGGTAAATACATATGGATATTTGGATAGATGCCTTTTGAAACATACCATGGATATGGAAATAGCAGCATATTTAGTGTACCCAGTTGGAGCGGTTGGCCATCTAAGGAGGGATGTCAAATTGCCTGCATTTTGACTGATAATGTCAGGTAGAACCAGAGACTTATCAAACCTAGATCGTAGATGCTTCTAATCAAAAGAATCATTCGATCTCTAACATATCACTACCTGCTGGACTTTCTGACAAGGGAACAACACATGGAATCAACCCTCTTTTTGCTCCAGGAGAAACAATCTTTTCACCTGTCAAATGTAGTTTCTAGATGAAGGAATAGTTTTTATCCTGGCCTCTGCATGAGGCATGCACCGGACATTTGTTATTGCAAACTTCAGCTATAAGATGAGAATGAAAACAGAAGGTAGCAAATAGCAACAGAGTTCATACATCCAAAACAATTCGAAACAAAGTTAAATCCTATTGGTAAACATCCACCAATGCTTGGCAATGGCGAAGATCTCCATGATTGTTGTCAAATGTATTTGTGGGATCAAGGTCAAGAGGGTCCTAAGTCACAACAACTAGATTTAAACAGCATGGTTTCTATTGTGAAATTGTAAACAGGCAGAGGCACTATAAGAAGCAAAACTCGAATTTGCAATTGGTACCAAGATAAATAACTAATCAGATAGGATTGCTGCTGAATCCCAACACTCAACGAATGCCTGAAACTGTCAATTTGGCACTGTGCCAGCAGAAAAATGAGAAAAAGAACAGTAAAAGGACTGCAATTCAGGTATGCACAAGTGGAGGTAGTCAACAGGGAAGCAACCACAAAAGAAATCCTTGTGAGGTATTTGAAGTCATACCTCGTGCTTGAAGCACGTTCAGGAGAGAGTTGAGATGATCCGGAGGATCGGTTGCAGCGATTTCCTTGACAAACGATGCATGATCTGGAATAAATTTGGGAAATGGTAAGAAACGTGGTTGCCATAAAAGGGGAACATGATTTGTTTATGTAAACTCCATTAGCGTGATTCTAGTTTATTAATTACATGGATCATACAGACAAAGGGCATAACAAGAGCACACATGAGTACGAGACACACAGGAAAATAAACCAGTGAGGAAAACGCCACTGGCACATGACATGTCCGGAGACGATGACACCGGCTTGGTTGACCTCGATCAGCCGTCAATGGCCAATGCAAGTGCTACTAGTAGTAATAAGCAGGAGCAGGGCACGCACAGCACAGAGCAAACGGAGTGCTGTGTCGTGTTGAACTGCTAACAACTTGAATTGGATTCCTGCAGGCTGACTAAATGTGAGGCGGAGGCGACAGGCGAGCCTTCCGATCCACATGCACAAAAGAGTCGCGTATGGCTGTGGCCTCACCGTAGGCAGCGACGGCAGCGGCGGCGGCTGCGACAGGGGAGGAGGAGGCGCAGCGGGCGGCGACCAGAGACGCCCCGAGCGCGCGCGGCCCCATCAGCACGGACGCGAAGGCGGCCCTGCTCACCGGCGGCCTCATCCTATCCGCGCGGGCGCGAAGTCTCGATCCGGTGGTGGTGGTGGTGGCAGCGGCGGACCTCACAGGCCACCGCAGCGTTACCACCACGCTGTGTTCTTCTGGGCCGCAGTGGGCCCTTGAGGCCCAGGTAGATCCGGACATGGGCCGGAGCCCGCTGATCCGACGGCTGGCATTTGAGCACCAATCCACGCACGCGCTGCTGCAGCTCGGAAGCGCGATCTTCTCTCCCCACCACATTCCCCCTCCTCGTCTCTTCTTCTCGACGCACACCCCAATCCGGCCGGAGAGGTCTCGCCTCCCTGCCATCCTGCGAGGAACACAGAGGGCCATCCAGGTATGTATGCGTCGTCACCGCATTCCTTCTGTTTCTAGATCCGGATGCTCGGTTTTAATTAAGGGTTGCTCAACGGCATCATCCTTGGCTGCTGTCCTGCATACCTGATACGTCTCTGTTTGATGCATTGGCCGTCAGACACTTCCTCTGCATCATACACCTATGCTGCGGGATGGAGGAAGCTAACGTCCACGGGACCAGCGGCCAGCCCTCCACCGCTCCTGATGCGTCTCCGGAATCGGGCTCTCAATCCTGTCAGCCCCAGCGCCAGCGACAGGTCCACCAGCTGGATGAAACGCAGGAGCCAGACAGCAGCTACAAAGCGTCAGAGATCGCCAGCCGCTTCAACGATGCCGTCGAATCACATCCTCTGTTCAGATCAGACGCTAGTTTCTTAGCATTCCTTCTTCTTCTTCTTCTTCTTCTTCTTCTTCTTCTTCTTCTTCTTCTTCTTCTTCTTCTTCTTCTTCTTCTTCTTCTTCTACGTGGCGCAGAAACGCAAGCAAGTCCAGGATGAGCTCGACCAGGTGCAGGAAGAGGTCACGGAGTACCAGAAGAGAGCACACGAGGCGGAGGCCGGCAGAGCGCAAGCTCTGCGGGAGCTGGGAACCGCCGTGAACGCTGCCGACGAGCTGAGGCTGGGCCTGGAGATGGCGCGGGCCGAGCAGACCCAGGCGCGGGAGCAGACGGGCACCGCGGCGAAGGCGAAGGCGGAGCTCGACGCCGTCAGGGAACGCCGCGCGGCTGTGCTCGCAGACCTGCGGGCGTCGCGAACGGAGGCCGAGTCACTGGAGAAGGTGCGCGCGCGCGCCGCGGCCGAGGCGGGCGCTGCGGTGGCGCGGGCGCGGGATGCCGCCGCAGCGTCGCGGGAGGCTGGGAAGGCCGTCGAGGACCTCGCCGCCGAGCTCGTCGCGCTGAAAGGGGAGCTGGAGTCCTCGCGCGCCGCTCATGTCGAGGCGGAGGAGAAGAGGATGGGCCTGGCGGTCGCGTGGGAGGAAGACAAGTCGCGGTGGCAGATCGAGCTGGAGGAAGCCGAGCTGGAGTCCAAGAGGCTGCGAGAGGAGCTCGTGGCGGCCTGCGACGTCGAGATGAAGGCGGAGGCCGCTTCCCAACTGTTGGCGAGCCTAAAAGCCGAGCTGTTCGCTTGGGCCGCGGAAGGAACACTGGACCAGGAGGAGAAGCCGGCGACGATCAGCACCCAATCGGTGCTGGAGAAGACCAAGAAGGAGCTCGACGACGTGAAGGCGAGCGTCGAGAGGGCCAAGGACGAGGCCAAGTGCCTGCGCGTCGCCGCCGCCTCGATGCGGGATGAGCTGGAGAAGGAGAAAGTGGAGCTCACCGCGCTGCGGCGGAAGGAAAGGGAAAGGGAACAAGGGCTCTCGTCAGCGTCCATCCCTTACCTCGAAGAGGAGCTGAGGTGGGTGACCGCCGAGCTCGCCGAGGCGGAGGCACGAGCGAAGGCGGACGACGACGAGAGCAAGATAGCTGAGCGGGTAGGCGAGGCACGGCGCGAAGCGGAGGAAGCGAAGGCGAAGGCCCGGTCGGCTCGAGAGCAGGTCGCCAGGGCCAAGGAAGACGCGAGCGTGGCCAAGGCGGCCATGGAGGCGCGGCTGGAGGCGGTGGCGCGGGAGATACTCGCCGCGAACACGTCGGAGGAGATCGCCACGGCCTCGGCCGGCGCGCTGCTGCAAGAAAGCAAGCCGTCCACAAATGCACAGAGCAATAAGGCCGTGGAAGGGAGCGAGAGCGTGACGCTGACGATGGAGGAGTACGACGAGCTGAGCCGGAGAGCGCAGGAGACAGAGGAGGCCGCCGGCATGCGGGTGGTCGAGGCGGTGAAGCTGATCAAGGAGGCCAAGGACGCGGAGGTGAGGAGGCTGGAGAAGGTCGCCCGGCTGGACAAGCAGACCGAGCTGAGGCGGCAGGCGCTGGAGGCCGCGACGCTGGAGGCCGAGGAGGCGGAGTTCGAGAAGCTGTCGGCGGAGCGGGAGCTCAGGCAGTGGCGCGCCGAGCACGAGCAGCGGCGCGCGCCCGGTGACACCGGCTCGCCCCGGCCGGGCCTCGCCGAGATCTCCGTGCTCGACGACCCGGGCGCCGGCGACGGGCGCGGGAACCTGCACATAGTCAGCCCGAGAGGAGGGTACATGCCGCGGACGGAGCTGTGGTCGGCGGCGGACGCAGATGCGGACGCGAGGCAGAGGAAGACCTTCTTCCCGCGGATTGTCATGTTCTTGGCGCGAAAGAGAGCTCAGACTTGGAAGTGATCAACAACCGGCTTCTTTTCGAAATTTTGGCTTATGTCTTTTGGGACTTGCTTTTTGTGCATGGCTTGCTCGGAGCAGATGAAATATGATACAAGTGTAAAATGTGTACTGATCACACAGGCAGACGATCATAACTTTTTTTTAACTCGGAGTTGTGATCTTGCTTGGGAATATGGACCGGCTCGATAACCCTTTTCACTCACTCTGTCAAAGGTATCACACATTTACACATACTCACCTCTAAGGCTATAAGAAAGCATAAATGTTCCCAAATCAGAACATTTGCTCTAAGAAAACATAAAACATAAATGTTCCCAAATCAGAAATGTGAATGTCCCGAAATGAAGAATATTACCATGTTTCATGTGTTCCCGCTGCTAAGATCCCAGAAAGTGTGACATGATGCTGTAAGGAAGCACAAGTACATTTGCTAACTATCCATTCCATCGTATAACCTATTTTCAATGATGCAAAGATTAAGTCAAACAATCTATAACACGCTACGTCACCCAAATTTCAGATATACATTATGCATGCTTGTTTCAATATTCTTTATTGGTGGATGTTCTCTCCCTACTTTCCTCGTTTTCTTTAACGAAATAGGAGTTTTACAAAAGACTAAGAAATGAACATATGAGTCGTCGCAAAAGAAAAGAAACGAAATGAACATATGAGTAAGTTCATTGATACTCTCTATTAAAGATGAAAACACTATAGAGGCACGAATCAAAGGTTAAATGTGCCAAATTATGAACCGTTTTATTTGTCTTCCTAGTAATCTTATTAATCTTTAGATAACTTAAATGTCCCTTCTTCTTTAAAGCTTCAAAATCAATGATATCATGTAAATTAAAGACCGAATGACTTGAGAAGAGGGATTGAATTGGGCTTTTGAAAATTAAAACAACAACAGTAGTGTATTGATTTCATACTAACCATCAGTAGGATGGTGGCACGACTAAACAGAGCACGCTAGTGAGTTTTCAAGGCAATTAAGATAAACAAGTTATCGTGACTAACCCCAAAACATTAGACACACTGTAAGATTCAAGTTTTGGACATAAATGCATCTAAATCGATGAAAGAATAGAGCTAGTTGAATCACCAGGTAGAACACATCCTACAGGTTCAATACCTCCAACCTTGAGCTATCAAGTTAAACACCTGATTTACTCTCCACAACCATTGACGATGAGGTCAACGACCCGAAGCTAACATCCTAAGGGGAAGTGTCCATAATCACCTTTGCCCTTGCAGATAGCAACAATGACATTATTATGACTATCGTCCAAGTCACTGGCTGTAGGTAACAAAATACTTGTCAAAACATTAGTGATGATGTTGCTGATAGATTTATTTAAACTAAACTTATACAATCTAAACCTAAAGAATCGGTTAACTACTAGCATGAGACGGAGCTCTCTGATTCTGGTCCTCGAAGACGTCATTGAAGAGGAAAGAGTGCCCCTTAGATAACATCAGCTTTTTCAGGTGACATATACGAGGGACATAAAACATAAACTAACGTCACTCAGGGTCAACTTTTTCATGCCTACGTCTTGAGCCTCTAAATATGGACCCGTATGGTTGTCTATCTATATATATATATATATATATATCATAAGAAGAGTATTTGCCCTCTCTTAAACGAGTCACATTGGCCAAAACCCAATAAGCCAAAATTGACGCCGAGGACCAAATCCTCTCCGACCGACCGTTGACTACGTGATCACACCCTACACGATTATATAACCAGATAGTATAAGGACCAAAGCATAAAAATGCCGTCGTCCGGTCCCACGCGAAGACGAGGACCTCATCTCGTGCTGGCACGGCAGTTGCCCCACCCCCACCGAGTCAAACGTCCCCAGCCTCCTAAAATTTCCCCTTTCCCCAACTAACACGACACCCCCTTCCGGCGTTCCCCTTTCCTCCGATTGCCCCCAAATCCGACGCGCCATGGCCGCCGCGGGCAAGCTCCTCCTCCTGGCCGCCGCCGTCCTGGCGGCATCCCTCGTCGCCGACGCGCGCCCGTGCGGCCACGCGCAGACGCTGCTCGTCTCCTTCTCCTCCGTCTCCAGGCCCAACCCGGACCCCACCAACCCCACGCCGCTCACCACCACCGTCGTCACCGTCCTCCGCGTCCGCCGCCTCGGCCCGCACCAGATCCGCCGCCCCGTGGCCCTCCCCGCCGCCGAGCCGGAGGTCGCCGCCTCGTCCGTCCAGGACCGCGCCAAGGACATCCTCGTCGTCGTCTCCGGCCTCCTCTTCGGCTTCGGCTGCGGCGCCCTCACCGCCGCCTCCATGTACCTCGTCTGGTCGCTCCTCGCCTCCACCTGCGCCTCCGGCTACGACGACGACGTCTACAGCGACGACGAGGACCAGCTGGCTGACTCCGAGAGCCCCAAGAAGGCCGGCTACGTCATCATCCACGACGCCGACGAGTACGGCGCAGGTAAGAATTAGGGCTGGGGATCCGTCTTCGGTCTCAACGGGGGCAGCCAAAGGATTCGTAATAACATTGCATGATTGCTTGGAATTGTGCAGTATACACTGTAACTGTATGCACCTTTTTATGTGTGTCGCGTCTGTCTGATTCTCTCTATGTATGTCGTTTGGGGAAAGGAAAATTAAGTTGTGAATGAATACGCTCTTAATGTGTTCTTGCTACCGTCAAACTGAAATGATGCTTGCCTTGTTACTACAAAGCATGGATCTTGTTGACTGCCGTGGTTTACAAAATTATGGTGTAGTGTTCCTCCTACAAATCGAGGTGCAATATGTGGTTGCCTGTACATAGAAATGTGTAGAATTTTCTCCCCTAGAATTATATCTGGTAGTCTAGTCTAGTCTGGTGCGGAGTGCATTGCTCTAAATCAATCCAATTGTATCCACACAGTGACATTACTAATGTCTCGATCATTTCCTATTGGAACTTGCATGGATGTGGCCATGCAACCTCTGCAGTTTTCCTCTGAGCATTTTTCGCTTTACCTTTCTTTTTAGTGGTCATGAAACATGTAAAATTGTTGTTTGTTGACTACACAGATTTTTTTTGGGTTTTTTACTAGTGATGTATAAATCTTCTCTGGTGTGGTTGTGGACCACTGAATATTTGCGCTGAACTTTCCCCAGCTGATGGGAGTTATTTGTTTGGTAGCCTATCCATTTTTTTGGGCTTAGGGATACGATGTAGAATGGTCTGCGTAGTGAGATACTAATGTTTCTAGCATTACTTGTTGGAATTTGTTCATGAATGTGGCTGCTACTTTGTCTGCAATCTCTGAGATTCGATTTAGACAAGGCCACAAGGCTGGGTACAGTCTGAAGACATTGCAGTGTTGATTTCATCAAACAACAACTAGTATATCTGCATGCTTCACTTCTATGCCTATCTTCATTTTGTTTCATGGAGCCTCTTATAGGCCCCATTTGGTGGAGTTCCTGCGGGCTCGGCTCCAGCTCCTCCGTGCACTAGCAAGGAGCCATTTTGTCTTTCTTCTGAAAATGAACCAGGAGCCAGTAAATTCCTTTTTTTTTTGCTTCACCCGCTTTATCTCCTCCACGCACCTTAGCAAGGAGCCGGAGTCGTGCTAAATCCTGCTCCATGGCAACACCGTTCTAGTTGTGTTTATATATTTTGAAGACTGCTAAATTAACAATACAACATTACTGTTTGGTTAACAAAGCTGACTCCAGTTACTTAACCTTGGATTATTTACTTGCTTTCTTCTCTATATGTCATGGAGCCTACCATTGGGACAACATCAATGGCTCCTGGGGTCTAGTGGTGTTAGCATATATTTATCAGAATGTTCTGGGATTGAGTTCAATTGTGAACTCTTGTATATAAACGAATTTTCCAATGAAACATTCTTCTTTGTTTAGGGCTGACCTTGTTGATAAGTTGGTAATCATGTAATAGATGGTTGTGCCTCTACCTTATCTGGTCTGAATTAATAAGTTTCCTATTTTCAATTTTGTGGTTTTCCCTATCTTCTATGACTTGAAACAATTTCTTCTGGAGCTTCGTGTGTTGGTAATCAAATGACCTTCCTGTGTGTATTTTTGCTGATTATCTTTGTACTTGTTATTGATCTATCATGTAAAGTCCCAGTTCGCTTGGTTGAAAAGCCATGGCTGAAAGTACTGTTCGCTGATTTGTTGTGAGAGAAAAATATTTTTCGTTGGCTGAAAAAGTACAGCTTAATAAGCTTATTGTCAATGATGTGTAAACCTGGACAGTTGCTCAGCAATTACTCTGAGTCATCGCCAGGCTTGAGCAGTGAAGGGTATCAATACAGACACTGTTGTGTATTCATCACTTCTCCTGTTAGCATAGCTGTATGTTTGTATTTTTGGTATAATTGGAGCTCATCATCCTTGCTCTTGATGTTTCTGCTTATTTGGTGTTGATACTGCACATGGCAATGGTGTAAGAAGTTAAGAACTATGCCCTTCACATACAGAATTCCTAGAAATATCAGACTCTGCTTCTCTGGAATGTGACCTAATGTTTTACTATATCTTCAAAAGATTACCGATTTACCATTGCTTTTCCGGCCTTTGTGTGATCCTCTCTGTTACGCAGTGACATAATCACACAAGCCATGTCGTTGTTTGAAATTGGCAAAAATTTCTACCTGCAAGAACTCAAAACACTTTCCCTGTTTTTTCGTGACATCTTTGTGGAATTTTGATTGAAAAAAAAACTGCCCAACGGGAAAGGTGGACTGGACCGTGTCCTTACGTGATGGACTCACACTTGACATCCGTTATGGGCCGCAACCCAGGTGCGCGGTCCATCTGCCTTGTGCTTCTCCTTCCTCAGCTCCTCGGCCAGTCTGCCGCGCGCGGCGCATCTGTTCCTTCTGCTCTGCGACTGCTAACCTCCCTCCTCTCCCCCCCCCCCCCCCCCCCCCCCCCCCCCCCGTGCTCGTATCGTAGTCTGTTCGTCGCCGCCGCGGCCGCCCGGTGCTCACCGCCGCTCTTATCTTGTTCCGGCACCGCGTCAAAGGGACGTTCCTCTCTAGGCGCCTGGTAGATCTCCCCAACTCAACCGGGCACCCACTTCACCATGGCGGAGCCCTCGCCGCCGCCGGCGTCGAACGCTGGCCTCCGTATCCTCCTGTCGAAGGACCGGCCGACTCCCTCCCCTCCACCCACCGCCGCCGTCTCCAGCCACGCCGACCGCGACCGCATCATCGTGAGCTCCCACTCCCTCCCTCTCATCCTGTTCATGAACCCTAGCTGCAGTCATAGTAGAAAATTCATACATCGCGTTTCTTTCTGTTTCGATCGTAAATCACCATTGACTTCCATCGAGGCGTTGAAAAAACTGTTAGTAGTGGCGTAGCTAGTGGTTGTGTGAGAGGATGGAGAAGGAAAGCTGAAAATTTTGTGAAATTGTTTCTGCATGCTACCACACGTGTACGCTTGGTTAAATGTGATTTCTTTGCTCTTTTCAGGCAGTTTTCCGGAGCGCGCTGTCTAGGAATGAACCCCCAGAAACATTTTCCCTTCAGACAGTTCAGGAAGCAATTAAACCTCAGGTATCTACATTCAATCTGGCATGCTTGTGAATCTTGATTTGATGATGAACCATTAGTGATTCATGTTATCATTTTCCTCTATTTTATTTGCTTGTGTTTTAGGTAACCTACCTATCTGATTTGACTTGTCGTTTGGTTCAGTTAATCATCTGATTTGACACGCATATCTCATTTCACAGAAGGAAACCGTGTTGGTTCTAGAGGAGAACCAATCCTTGGAAAATGCTCTTCGAACATTGCTGCAGGAGCTTGTGGTAACTTTCTATGTGGCTACACTGTCCTTTGATCTCACTTGATGATAAATTGGTTAGGGAGTGTTGTTGGCACGTGCATTCTTCTGGGACATTGCAACGTTAGGAATACTATGTTTCTGAGTAGTAGGGTTTTAATGATTATTTCTAAAAGAAAACGGAAGGTGTGGCTGCATTTTTTATTTGCAATCCTAGAAAATTACATTGATTGCTGATTCTGTTTTATATGTAGAGTGTATGTCCATATTTCATTTGTAATCTTAAAAACCAACATTGATTGCTGATTCTGTTTTTATTATATCTGTATTCTTAGTCATCTGCAGTCCAATCGGGTAAAAAGATCATGCAATATGGGAATTCCTTGGATAGCGGAGAAAGTAACTGCCTGATAACTCGCCTTCTTGGTCAGTTGCAGTTCTTCCAACATTCTTTGTTCGAATCCATACCTATCTGAGGACCTTATGGCATCACCTTCTCTTTTTTTCTTGAACACTATTTGGTGCCTGTGTAGCATTAGTTTCTGTTCTGAGAAACCAATGTTCTTCCATGATAGATATTGTGCTTTATCTTTGCGAAAGAGGGCATGTTGAGGGTGGTATGGTATTCCAGCTGTTAGAAGACCTAACTGAAATGTCAACAATCAAAGACTGCAAAGATATCTTTGGGTATATTGAGAGCCAACAAGATGTACTGGGGAAGGTAATTGTGATCCTTATTCCCTTTGGTTAGTTATGGTTAAGTACAGAAGATACATGTCTGTAACTTTGCTGACCGATTATCGTTATGGGTTGTTTGTAGCAAGAACTTTTTGGACGTGGAAAACTAGTTATGCTAAGGACTTGCAACCAACTTCTTCGCAGACTATCGAAGGTTAGATTCAGTTGTTTTGTTGTGTCTACTCTTTGAAGTTTAGATTTGCTGTTGTTCCCACATTTCATCTTGGTTAAGTGGCCATTTTGTTAGCCAGCTGATTACCTTAGTTATCCTGTATGTAAAAAAAATACCGCCCCCCCCCAAAAAAAAAAACAAACTAAGAGGAACTATGTGGCCTTGCCAAGTAAAAAAGAACCTAGTGACCTGGTCTGTTAAACTGATTAATCAAAACTGAACTGCGAAGTGTGTTAAGTTAGAGATTTGCTAGTAAGCTTTGCTCTAAACTAAATGATTGATTGTACGATATCACCAAAATCTTGAACTTCGTGAACCAACTCTTTGTATGAATTGGAGTTTTCCCAACACTTTTTTTTGGCTGAAGAGTAAATTGTACCACCTAAACTTGTTAGTTGTGCCACTTAAGGTCCAAATCTCCCTAATTAGCGTAAAACTTGCCTATGTCACTTGCTAGCATGGCACCTAACATGCAGGGGGCATGACAGTGGTGAGATATCTTTTATTGTAAGAATTTAGGGACCCAAATGCCATCATCGTGCATTTCATGCCTGTTGAACCAGCGTTGATGTTCCCTTCATTCTTAAATATCTCAGGCAAATGATGTGGTGTTCTGTGGGCGCATTATTATGTTTCTAGCACATTTTTTCCCATTATCGGAGCGTTCAGGTTTGCATATTGTATATCCCTTTCACCATTCTCACGTAGTTGGTCTCTTATGGGTAAACTACGTATAAGTGTCTATGTACACCATTCATTTTGTTTGTCTACTTTAACAGCTCTCAACATTAAAGGAGTTTTCAACACGTCAAATGTAACCAAGTATGAAAAGGATGCTATGGATGGTGAGTATGACTCATCTATGTTAATACTGTAGTGTTTTATTTCGTTTATTACACCTTACCTCTGCAGATGATTTTTTTTCTGTTCACTTCTGTAATCTGTCTCCCTAAATGCTGTGTCCTCATGTATACTTTCGTTTCTCAGGAATCTCTGTTGATTTCAACTTCTACAAGACCCTCTGGAGTCTACAGGTTGATATTTGGCACTTCTGGTTATTCTATGGAGTTGGAAATTGTCACTAGATATCATACATTCTTCTTAATCATCAATATTTTTTATTTAATGATCATTTTTTGAATATTTATGTACCAGGAACATTTCAGTAACCCAGCTTTGACTTCTACAAATCCAGCAAAATGGCAAAAGTTCTCTTCTAATTTGGCGGTACATCCTTTCATACAATTTTCTTCCAGTGACATGATTTATGGTCACTTTGCAATACTGTGGCCTGTGGCCTCATTCTGAATATCTGATACTAAGTTAAGAATTAACTGCATTCCAGGTTGTGTTGAGCACATTTGAAGCTCAACCTCTTAGCGATGATGATGGAAAACTTAACAATCTCAATGAGGAGGAAGACGCCGCTTTCAATATTAAGTACCTGACTAGCAGTAAATTAATGGGTTTGGAGGTAAAAACTTTTGAGCAGGTGGCTCTACTTTCCTTTTATTGTTCACAGTTGTGATATAATCATTCCATTCTTTCAGTTGAAGGACCCAAGTTTTCGACGCCACATCCTTGTTCAGTGCCTTATATTTTTTGACTATCTCAAGGTACATAAACTTCGGAAGTTGGGATGATGCAATGACGGCATGTATTAGGCAATCATACAAGGCAAAATTCTAATTAATAAAAATGCTTAAGCTAATCTTCTATGTTGTACACCTACGCGCACTTGTGTGAGCACATGTACTATAATATACCTTTTTTTCTGTTACAATACCATTTTACTGCTATTCATTTCATTTGACTACACTACAGTCACTGAAGTGCAGACTGCTGACAAAGTTATATTGTTCCTCAGGCGCCTGGAAAAAATGACAAAGAAGGTCCAACAGGGAGCATGGTCAGGCACTGAGACTTTGACATTTCCCCCCTTATGCAGTTATATACTTGACATGAACATTTCTACATATTCATTGTTCGATATTGCCACTGTCAGTTCTCATGAAATCCTTTGTTTCTTCTTAAGCATCTTGTGCCTGTATCACTAGACTGCAGAGAAGGGTTCTGTAAAATACCAAATATACACATATTTTTATAGTCCACAGCTTGATACCGTCCCTCCAACCTTTACATGAAAGCTAAACCCTAAATAACAAATAATCAAGTGCCTTTGTCCAAAAACATGTGAAGTGTTGGATGACTATCTGATGGTTTAGGTTCTTCCATTTAAAAATGTCAAGATGCACTCAAAAGAATCTAGAATAGTGGTCATGTGCACTCTTCGGTTGACTAATAAAGTCACTGTTTTTTCTCCCAAAACAATGCCCCACATACATCTTTCGTCTCCCATATCTCCGGCCCAGCTGAACTCATATTCTTCCTGCTCCCCAAGTGAAGACAGGATTATATCCATCTCATCCATATGCATGGAAAATTTGCTCTCCCTCCCTAGTCTCCTAGTTTCATACATTACAGTTACAGATGTTCTATCCCTGAAGCTTTGTGTGGGTTTAACACTAGTTTTTAGTAGTTGCTGATTTCATGGCTTACACTTACACCAAAGAAATTCAAATATTTACTTGTTATATGGATAAAAAAGGTGGCTCCATAGAGTAAGTTGGTGGTTTGCATGGAGTGTATTCAGGAACAATATGATATTCGAATAGTTTGAACTGACTAAGCTATTTCTTTCATTATCGATGACTCTCTAACCATGGTTCAACTGTGAATAATTTGTCCCGTATATTTTCCCTTCAATCAGAAAGAGGAAATCAAATCTTGTGAAGAGCATGTTAAGAAGCTTCTGGAAATTATTCCCCCAAAAGGAAAGGAATTTCTGAAAAGCATTGAACATATTCTTGAGCGAGAGAAAAATTGGGTATGCTTTTTACTGCACATGGTTCAAGTTTTTTTTACCTTTATTGTTGGAACTTACACAACTAATGATTCTCATCCTTTATATCTTGAAAAGGTTTGGTGGAAGCGAGATGGGTGTCTTGCATTTGAAAAACCACCCTTTGAGAAGAAACCAGGTCAGGCTGGAGGTAGAAAACGGTATGCTACTTGCTTAAGGCACTGGGCTCACTGTCAGTCAATTGTTTCCTATGATAATCTTGTCAAAATTTGCCTAGATCTGTCTAGGAAAGGTTAACAAGAGAGAAATTATAATAACAGAATTGTATACATTATTAAATTGTCAATCTTAAACTTATATCTAAGAAAGACCGTGTCCAATCATATAGTTTATGTTATGACTCTGCTAAGGTAAAAGAAAACATGGGGATATTTTGCACAAAATCTAAATCTTTAATGTTGCCATTTTGAAAGCTGATTGGTGTTCATTATTTCCACTTCCTTTTTATACTTTGCTTCCATGACCAGAAGTAAAGGTGATATTGCATGCTTTCTTGCATTGTAGGAAGCCAAGGTGGAGACTGGGAAGCAAAGAGCTCAGCCAACTTTGGAAATGGGCAGAACAAAACCCTGTATGTTCACATACATCTTCCCACTATAGTGCGAGTTATGAATAAAGTCGCACAAATTTATCAGTTTTGGGGCCTTGATATTAAAAAAAAACATTCTTATGTTCCAAGAATCATTGCGCCACTGTCCATTTCTGCCTTTATATATATATATACTTGTATAGAAATAACTTCAAGTCTTGGTGCCAGTCTCTTTTCATTCTGTTAGTTCCCCTCTTTAAATTTGAACTTGTTAACTAGTCTAAAAATATCTAACTAGTTTGGCATCCCTAAGTGATTAACGCTATAAAGTAGTGCTTGTCCCTTGAATTAAGGTTTAGACTTTCTTTGCATTGTTTGAAAAAATGTTAAGTTATATATAGGGCCCTTCTCCCTTAGTTATGAGCATTGCTACTTCTTTTCTTCTGTATTATTTTACTGGTTATTTTCGTCGTACAATTTTCTTTCATTTAATCTAACCGCTCACATCTTTATTGGAGTTGTAGAATGTTTTGACTGATCCTGACCGCGTCCGCATGCCATCAATTACGGAATATTGGAAACCACTTGCAGAAGATGTAAGCACTTTGGCTTTCTTGCATCTTTTTTTTAATAGAAAGTTACATGGCACCGACTTTGGTGGTTATTTTTGCACTTTGACCATTCATCCTCTTGCTGTAAACGAAGTTTTAAACAGTCTTGTAATTACAGTTGTACCTATCTTAACATGCAGATGGATCCATCTGCTGGAATTGAAGAGGAGTACCACCACAAAAGTAATCGGGTAAGTTTGATTTCATCTATGCTATTTACTCGATTGCTGATTTTTTTTTTAATTAGTTACTTGATGGGAAGTATTTCTCGAGCTTTCTATTGAGTTGATCAGGTGGACCCTGCTATTCTCCATGAAGAGCCTTAGCTTGGACTGCTGTTATAATTAAGTGCTATTGAAAATATTGATGTCTTGTTAGGCACAGCTGCTGGAACTTATCGTCTTATCGACACTTAGTTTTTTATTAACTTTCCGTGGAGTATACTCCCATAAAAGCAGTATTGTGCTCGCATGTTTGGATAAATGTTGAAATAGGAACATTTGCCTTCAACTAATACAATATTGGCACTCGTCATTTCAAAACAACCTCCTGATGGCCTGACCCTAGCACATACTGCCATTGGTCACATGTCCATGGAAACTGTGATGGCTCCAGGCACATTGAAAAGAGTTTAGAAGAGGCCAAATTTTTTTTTTTCATGGGCACTGGATTTTGGGGAAGTAGCATTACATGTTTGATTTGCATATAGCTAGTAGATTGCTCTAAGAGCAGCTTTTGTGTGACAGGTGTACTGCTGGAAAGGACTACGGTTTTCAGCCAGGCAGGACTTGGATGGATTTGCCCGGGTATGTGAAGCTTTACAATGTAATTGTTTCATTCTTGAGTGCTAGTAGGGTGTAAGATTGAATGGATATTGATCACCATTTCCATTTCAGTTTTCAGACTATGGGATCGAAGGAGTTGTACCTTCAGAACTTCTGCCACCTGAAGTAAATGCCAGGTTTTCTTATAAGCCTACCGAAAAGGTTAAGCGGACGAGAAGGGAAGATTCAAAAGGCGTGTCAGCGCAACCCAAAGAGCAGCAGGTACCTCGACCATCTTCTTGACCATAACTTGTCGTCTTAATAACCTCGATATGAATACCAACAATGTCATGTCTACATTGTTGCTATGGAGTCCTCTGTGCAGGTTGGCGCGACACCAGAAACCGACGGCGGTGGCGATCCAGAAGAAGGGGCGGCGCCAATGGAGGATAGTCAGAAGCGGAGCCCAGGGGAGGTCTCTGGCCCTGAAAGCGGGCAGTGCGAGGCTGAGGCGGATGCCGATGATAACGTGAAGACTGAAACCACCAGTAGGTATGCTCGTGCCGGAGAGAAACAGTAGATATAGAGTGGGCGATGCTGAACCATTCTGCCCAGATTTTCGACTGGCATTGGGCATTTCTATAGGCACCGCGAGACTCGATTTGAGACGTTAGTTAGCTTAATATCCCGCAGTGGCTGCCACAGTAGTAGATCTGGAAATGAAATTAGATTATTATATTTATTTATTCTCCATAATAAATTTGAGATCCCGGCGAGCCTTTGAAATGGTATGCGAGTTTGCCATGTCGCGTCATTAAACAATCGGAACAGGTGAATCTGGTTGGTTTGTTAGGTTGTGTATTAATTAATTAATTGATGTATACATATGTGCTTGAAGTTTTAAACCGCTGGAGCTGTGGAGCAGCAGCACATGTCCTCCAGTTCCGTTGCAGATGAACGTTCACAGCGAGTGGCGAGTCACGAGCGCAGCATGCTGGGGGGTGCAGTGTGTTCCGTAGCATAGCCGGCTAGCCGCCCGCTGATGCTGGATATGTAGCGGGATGGCCCTTCTTTTCGTCTCGTCTTTACCAGTAGTAGAGTACTAGTCCTACACTACAGGCAGCTGCAGAGGAGGGAGGCCGGCCTTGTCAGCTTGTTCACGCTCCACAGTCCCAGCTGCTGCTGCTGCTGCTTTCCTCGCGAGGAGAAAGCATGGAGTCCTCTCCTCTTCCTCCATAGCTGGCCTCTGCCTCCTCCTCCTCCTCCATTGTAGAAAAGAATACAGTACTGCGGAGGGAGCCGTAAGTCCATCTCCATTCTACTTGTGTTTACTCCCTTTGCTCTTTACCATCTCTCTTGTTCTTGCTTCGCCGCTCCATCGCCAATCCTTCCTTGTTTGAAATCTAGTTGCATTGCATTGCGTTTCGATCTTGAGTTTCTTTTTCTTCTTCTAGTTCTTGGATCATCTGTTTCTAGTATGTTCTTGTTCTTGGTGTGTGGGCAGCAGTAGCAGGTTTTACCTCTGAGCTGAGCTGAGCTCATGTGCCTCGCAAGCCATCTATTACTATTACTATTACTATTACCAGGCAGTGTAAACAGTGCTGTAGTTGGTTTTGCATGCAGATTGGTAGGAGGATCACTTTTTTTTCATTTTCCACGGACGGGGGTTATTACTAGGAGTATTCTTTACATGGGGGGCTGGGGTGCAGGGAGCAAAAAGGCAGCTAGATAATTACTAGAGCAGTAAAAACTGTGTGTAGGAGTAGGAGAGGTATAGAGGACAATAACATACGGTTTCGGTGTTAAAAGTTTAATAAATACGGTAGCACTTTCGTCTTATTTGATAAAAAGTTTTTAATTTTAGATTAATTAGATTTAATAGATTCATCTCGTAAATTACTTCTAATCTGTGTCGACATGCATACAATTAGTCTATATTTAGTACTTCATGTATTTGCCGTAACATTGATACGATGGGAGTTAAACTTTAACATGGTGGAACCAAACGCGACCAGTACGAAGGCTGTTTTTAGTTTCACGAGTAAAATTTTTGTTTGAAGCATAATCACTCTTTCGTTTGTATTTGTAACTTTTTCATTTATATTTGGCAATTAATGTCTAATTATGGGCTAATTAGGTTCGAAGGATTTGTCTCGTGATTTATAACCAAACTATGTAATTAGTTATTTTTTTTACCTATATTTAATGCTCTATATATATGCGTCTATAGATTCGATGTGATAGAGAATCTTGAATTTTTTTTGGAACTTTTAAGAAATTAAGGGGCGTTTGGTTTGAGAAATTAAAGTTTAACAAATACTGTAGCATTTTCGTCTTATTTGATAAAAAAATTTTAATCTTGGACTAATTAAAATTAATAGATTCGTCTCGTAAATTACTCCTAATATGTGTCGATATGCATGTAATTAGTTTACATTTAGTTTTCTATGTATTTGAGGAAATATTGATGTGATGGGAGTTAAATTTTAACCGGTTCAAACAAACATGCCCTAAACAGGTGCGAAAATTGCAGTGCTCTGCAGTAGTAGTACTTTACATGCTGGAAGCCGCTGCCCCCTCAGCCCTCAAATCACTTCCGCGTGCAGAGCCAGCCGTTAGCTACTCCCCGGGGATCCGATGATATTCTCTCCCGGATCGCAACATGTTTTTGACAGTACACACAGTATCTTCCTCAGCCACAGTAATAAATAAAGGGCGCGTTCAGATCTCAATTTTTTTTTGTTAAAATTCCTGTAGCACTTTATTGTTATTTGGCCAGTCTTAAAAGATTCGTCTTGACATTTACAGATAAACTGTGTAATTAGTTGTTTTTTTACCTAAGTTTAATGCTTCATACATACGTCTAAAGATTTACTGTGATAGATGCTATGCAAAAAAAAATTTAAAATCTTTTTAGATCTAAACATAGCCAAAGTAAAAGTAGTAGTATCTTTTTTTATTGGGGTTAATTGGGTTACGGTGAACCTACTCCTACCAAAGTAGCAAGCCATCCATTTGAAATGCTCCCCGCCAAGCAAAGCACACGCATTTGTTTTTTCACCGCAGGAAACACGCGCACACTGACTCCAACACGCAGGCCAGGCCCCCACTCACACAATGTGTACTTAGGCCGTATTTACTTTCCTTCCGAATTCTAAATTTTTTAAGCTCTATCCGTCACATCAAAGATGCATACATGAATCACTTAATATAGATAAAAGAAATAACCGATTATACAGTTTGATTGTAGACATTAATTATTAAATACAAACGAAAATACTACGGTACCAAAATTCTAAAATTTTTTATATCTAAACACCCCTTATATTATACTAGAATAGAGGTAGGAGTAGGGTAGAGGCGGTAGGGCAAGGTATGGCCGTATCCGTACGTATGGGAGGTTTTTACGCGGGGAGGCCGGGACCGGATCGGCACGGCAAGGGCGAGTCAGATGAGCAGCAGGCCGTCCGGTCACGTCGGCATTGTATCGTATCCTCGTGTTCTCTGCAAGGGCACGTCCATGTCCATGTCCATCGCACGGGTGACGCAGCGCTTGCCGTGACGTGCTGGTACCGTGTCTACTCTTTGGTCTGAGGCCGAGACTACTGTTTCAACGTTGTACGTACAGGACGAATGTTTTTTTCTCTCTCTCATCACTGGTATTTTATACAGTACTCCTACGTGTTAATATAGTACAGCGTGGGTGTGTTTTCACGATGCTAGTAGTAGCTGTGACTGAGATTGCTTGCTTACCTATCCTAGGCTGTGGCTTGTGTCAGGTGGCATCGTCACGAGCTTGGCAGCGAGGAAGGGAAGGGGGAGGGCCACGCCACCTGCTGAGCTGTGATGAGCTGCCGCTCGCCCACGTGCCCGCCTTGGCTCCAGGCGGCCATTGCAGGTCCGTCCCTCGCTCTGCCCTCTGCTTTCGCGCCTGCACCTGCACCTGTACGTATCAGTGTGCTGCTACTGTCTGCAGTTGTGCTTGTGCATTGCAACAACATTTGCACTGCTTACTATGTCGTGGTAGATTTTGCTTGCACTGCTTACTATGTCGTGGTAGCAGTAGTTGTCATCCACTCCTTAAATATGGAGGCTGTTTAGCTGGCAAAATTTTTGGCAAATATTGTCCAATCATAGTCTAATTAGGCTTAAAAGATTTGTCTCGTCCATTTCGTCTAAACTGTGTAATTAGTTTTATTTTTTTTATCTATATTTAATGCTTCACGCATGCGTTCAAAGATTCGATGATTCGATGTGACGGAGAATCTGAAAATTTTGGCAAAATTTTTGGCATATAAACGGTGCCCATGGTCGTTTTGAGCACTGGAGAGCAGGAAAGCAGGTCACGGGCGTCCTTTGAATTTTGATGATGCGCATTCATGACGCACACGATTCCATACATAGCTACCAACAAATACTCCAATTCCAATTCCGTGGCCTCACGCACCACTTCGGTACTGTACCTGGCATGGCATTGCATTGCGTAGGCTTTTCGCTGTGACTTCTCTTTTCTGGGGCAGGGTCACTTTTCCTTTTTATCAACCGTTTTTATCTCCTCTCTCGAAATATAAACTCGATCAGTAGAGCTTGTTTTGAAAACAGAAACTAAATTAGAGTGTGAATGAAGCTAAATCATATTTATATATGGGTTTTCCAGCTCGGAATCGTCGTCCGCACAAAGTAAGAAAGGCTACGGGGGCTCGCTCGTTGCCTTGCTTTGCTTCACTAGCTTCCTCGTGGAATCTCTCCCTCCCCTCCTCTCTTTGGATTCCATACTATTCTCCTCCATAGCTTTCGCCTCAACCATCTTGCCTGCTGCAGCGCTTCAAAATTTGAAATTTTTCAAAGTTTGAATTGAGCCGCGTGGCTACTGGTCTAGTACGCCTGCCTGTAAAAACAATCCCCTGAATTGAAGTAGTACAACATCTCGTCGTGTCAATGCTGGGCCAAAGGTTGGCAGGACAAAGATATCGCACTGTCACTGTCACACGCCCTCACATGTTGTACAGCCATTCACGCACCCCTCTTTGTTAATTAATTCCAAGTGCTTCAATTCAAACACAGTATTAGGCTATCCGCACTCATGGTCCTCTTTATTCATCCTCTATATGTTCTAATCAGCCAGATTTTCTCCTCTACTCAATTCTCCCGTACCCATCCATCCTCTATATCGTCCTCTATCCACTGTAGGACTCACTTATTACTTTATCTAAATATATTCATGTGTGATCTAGTTTTAAAGGATTTATTGAGACGAATTTAATAGTGCAATCGAAATTTAATTTGGATTTTTGGTTTGTGAGTTATAGTATTTTTTTTCTTTGTTTAGCTAGTGGGGCCGCCACTGCCCACTCTGACCGTGAATATAGAGTAAGCACAGTACTACTCTATATATAGAGTGGGAGAAATGATAGAGTATCGTTTTAAAGTACCGAATGCAGCAGTTTTTACTCTATATTCATACTCTAAAACTTTAGAATATGCTTTAGAGTACCCATTACGGACAGCCTTACGTTCAAAAAAAAATTCAAATACGGAGTATACGTACTAGTAGTTACAACCAACTGTTCTGATCATTTTTTCCAAAAAAGAAAGTTGAACTATTCTGATCATTAAAACATTGAAATGCATTCGTTTTGCTGTGCCCATTTCTGTTTAACTGGTCTGATCATTAACATGTGGTGGCAGCGATGTTGGTTTACTCCATCATTGACAGTACTAGTAACATTTGATATTTTAAAATTGTCTTAACCAGTCCATGGGTCGTAGTGTAACATTTAATTTTTTCCTACTCAAACTGATGAATGGTTCCTTTGCCTTGTGAATTTGATTTGAAAAAAATTGGTTGCAGACATCGAGCAGCGGGTGCGCGCGCTGGCCGTGGACGAGGCGCCGCCCACGGAGCACTCGTTCGCCGAGCGCGCCGAGAACTACTACAACAAGCGGCCGCAGCTGCTGTCCCTGCTCAGCGACCTCCACCGCCGCTACCTCTGCCTGGCCGACCGCTACTCCCAGTCGCTGTCCACCCTCCACCACAAGCACGCCTCCTCGTCCGACGTGGACGACCGCTGCTCCGATGCCGACAGCTCGCTCTCCTACCAGCACCCGCCGGGTGCCGGGGCCAGCAGCAGCACCACAACCGAGGCCGAGCTGGTGGTGGCAGAGCTGGTGGCGGCGTGGGTGGAGCGCGACGTGCTGGCGGACGAGGCGTCGCGGCGCGCGGCGGAGTCGGCGCGCAAGATCGAGCTGCAGGGGAGCCTGGTGGAGGTGCTGGAGTCGGAGCGTCTCGTGCTGCTGGGCGAGAACGCGCGCCTGGGCTTCCGCGCGTCGGCGGCCGAGGACGAGGCCGCGGCCGCCGTCGCCGAGCTGGGCTACGCGCGCCGCCGCGCCGCGGAGATGGCCCGCCTCGTGGTCAAGCTCCGCGAGGACCACCGCGTGTGCATGCTGGGACGGAAGATCGAGGCGCTGCAGGCGCAGGTGTACGCGTTGGAGCTCCGCAACCGCGAGTGCTACGAGGCCATGGCGGCGTGGGAGGCCGAGCGCAGGGTGGCGGGCGCTGAGATCCAGAGGCTCCGCGCCGAGAACCGCCGCCTGGCCGACGAGGCCGCCGCGGCGGTGGTGATGGCGAGGAGGAAGCGCAAGGGTGGCGGCGGGTGGTGGGCCAGGGTCAGGATGGCAGCCGAGTGGACGCCGTGCGCGCCCGCCACGACGGTCACAGTCAGGAAGGTCGGCGAGCAGGTGAAGGGGAAGGACGACGGCAAGTACTACTACGGCGGTGGATGCTTCTGCGTCTAGAGACGAGACGGCGGCGCCGGCGTTGGACCCTTTTTGGCGCGGCGTCGATCTAGAGCAGCTCCTTTTGTTATTAGTAGTAATTATATAATTACGACGAGTAATTCAGGACTTGGCAAGTGAAGGTGAATGCTGGTGGTTGTTAAAATATACATTACTCGTATTATTATAACTACCTCCGTCGTTATTTGAAATATCAAATAGGTAATTCTATATATTACTCGTAAAACAACAACTACTGTAGTATTTGGCTGAATTTTGGGCAAAATATAATCTGAGGGGCACAGGAGGTTAAAAATTTTTTTGGAGAAAATTGCCAGGAACCCATCCAGGCCGGTGGTGATTTGGTGAACAATGCGTCCGGCCGACGTAGGGAAACCTGGAGAAGCCAATCCTCTTCGCTTGGCGTCGACCTCAAAACCAATCGTTGCCGCCCCTCGCCAGGGTTCGCCCACAGCCCACAGACAATGATGTTTGGGCCTCCTACGTTGGTGGTGTCAGCCATCTCGCTTCTCAAAACGTCAAATTTCTTAAATTTTAACCAAACATATATATAAATGTATTAATATTTATGAGTTATACTAAGTATCGTTAGATTGAACATAGAATATATTTTCATAATGTATTTATTTGGAGATACTATTTGTGGTCAAACTAAAAAGAAGTTTGACTCCTCGTGAAGTGAGATGTGCATTTATTTTGGGACGGAGGAAGTAAATCACTTTCTTTTTAAAAAAGTGCCTTGGTTATTATTAAAAGAAAAATTAAATCTTGAGTACTATCTTTTGAAAGTTCAACGTTCCATACAACAGTATCAAAGAAAGAATGAGCTGAGGCAGTGCAAGTGGTAACGTTTACTCTCTTTCGACGTTGTTTTACGGAAGTTCAACTTTCCAATCAATGGTATTTTCCAGATATGACAACCTTTCGTTGCCATATAGATCCAATTCTTCCTTTGAAAATATACATTGGCCATTCAACTTTAATTTGCATTTCAGTATGTATACAGATGTTCTATTTTTAAATTGACCTAGTCATGTTTTCTAAAATGGTACGTATGTTTACACCTAACAAAGAGTAAGGTGATGTTTGCTTTGAGCAGTGCAAATGGGAACACTGATGCAATCAGTTGCCAGCACTGTCTGTGTTGGTCTATTTGGATGGTACGCAATCATGTTATCTTCAAGGGCATTCCACACTCAGTTAATCGCTGCAAATCGATCTTGGAGAAGGAGTTTGCTCTTGTTATTCTAAGAGCAAAGGTGGCACTACATCCTAGAATTGACTTATGGCTAGAAGCTTTTGTATAACCCTTTTAATTTTCTTCCAAACTTTCTTTGTTTCGTGACGCCCTGTTGTAAACTCATTGTTTTATTTTCAATAAAGTTTTCCGGTAGGGGTGCAAACCCCTCCTATTTTATAAAAAAACTGTTTTCTTCTTGAACGAAGAGGATGCCTTTTTCTTCTTGGCTGGTGTGAGGGCCTGGGTGGGCTTGGTCTCTGAGGCTACGACAAGCATCTTGGCGCGGGCGCGGGGGCTGCGGCCTCTAGTGCCTCAACGGTAGGAGTTGGTGTGGGGCCTTGGCCGCTGTCACCTCACCGAAGAGACAGGATTGTCCTGACAATGGGAGTCACCACGGCGGTGGCAAGTGGTGTGGGCTATGACAGAGGACGCCGGAAAGGCCGGGACGAAGCAAGTAAGTGCGAGGAGATGAGCGGTGGCGTTGATTTTTGTGGCTCCGCGAGGAGATCTGGGATGGGGTAATGGAGTTTGAATTGGGTTGCATCTTTTCACGCTGCAATTTGTTACCACTCGGTCTACCCAACACACAAAGCAACATAACCCATTTACACCGTGAATCAATGACGAGCAGAAAACGTGAAACCAATCAACCTATATCTAAGATGTGTAAGTTGTATTACATGTTTTGCATGCCATGCAACCACGTAAGCCGCCTACAATGAGGGTTTTGAGATAAAGATAAATGTTAGGCTCTTGTATTTGTAATGTAGTGGATTCATGTTTTTTTAGCCGTAGTGAATTCATGTTGATTCTTTAGTACCTGTTCATGTTTGATAGAATACTCATTTTGGTCCTTCAACTATCACAAGAGGATCAATTTGGCCCCTAAATTTTAAAAGTGGCCATTCGGGTTTTCAACTCTTCTTTTGGGCTCAGTTTCATCCCAGAACTATCAAATTGACTATTTTAGTCCTTAAACTTTGTATTCTAGACACAATTTCAACCATGAATTATCAAAATGCATTTTCATCATTAAACTTTTCTCTTTTTTTTACTCAACTTCATCCGTTGTCCTACATAGAACACTGAGTGACGTGCCTTGTCAGTAGCTTCAACACTATTCACAATTTAAACTGGACAATCATTGTTTGGTACCATTGTCCATAACAACATCCCAACTATCAAATTGGATAACACACTTTTAACATTTGTGTCTATATTCAGTGGCAGAACCAAAATTTGTTTATGACTAGGGCCTCTACCTAACAGTGAGAGTGATTATACATTTTAATTTTTTGTACATAGAAATAAAAAAAGTTTTTTTTGGGGAGGGGGTGGGGGGTTAATACATGTGTTTTCTTTCTTTTCTATCGTTCCGGTTACTGTTGGTCTGTTGGAGAACCTTGATTGCCAGTCTCAGGGCACAGAAAATAAATAAGATTAAAATTATTTTGAGATAAATAAATAAATAATAAGCTTAAATACCCCCACCGAATCCTGAAAGCATGCCCTAGCTTGCTGGGCCTTCGTTTATAGGCTATATAATCATCAGAGCTAGAACTGGATAGAACGATGAAAGAACAAGCATGGTCATGCATGCATATGGCCCATCGAGGCGGGCAGGCGCATAAATAACATCTGATACAATTCCCAGGCAGGCAGGCAGACAGTCAAGCCAATGCATGCATGGAATAGCTAGCTAAACTAGCTACGAAATCATGCCGCGCCAACACAGAAAGGCTAAAACTATACTCCTACATCGTATAACCGTATAAGTTGGCCAACAACTAGGGCCTCGGCCCTAGAGGCCTGGGTCTTAGATCCGCCAATGCTCTTTGGTTGGGCATCCCAGTCGTCGAGGAAGATGACGTTGCCTAAGATAAACTCGTAGGCGACCTCATGCTTGGGCTGGAGAACATACCGAACATAACCGTACATCCTGCCGAAATAGTCGCATCTATTCTCCATAGGTGCGAGCGAGGGGTGGTACAGCACCAGCGGCAGGAGGTCGGCGGCGTCGGTCATCATCACAACATCACCGCGAACAATAAGACATCTTCTTTATCTTCATCCATAAAAACAATAAGAAATCTTCTTTCTCAATATTAAGCTTGTTTTTCTAGGAGCAATCTTCCTAAGTCCTTCAATGTGTTCATAGAGTTTGAGAAAGACGGCATCACAAGTGGTTGCTGGTAATAGTGACGGACCAAATTTTATGCGGTGGAAAACATTCTGCATCGTTAGTGTATGTCTTAAAGTCCATAGTGTCACTAACCCTAGGTATCCTAATAACAATGATGGATGATATTTTGATGATGTACTTTGCTTCAGTGCTTTTTCAGCACAAAGTATGGAAGATATACACTAGTACAGAAATCATAAAGGAGGCGGTCACTTTTGATTTTTAGAGGCGGGCAAGGGCAACCGCCTCCAATTAAAGGTCACCGTTAATGGTGGCATAATGGAGGCGGTTATCCTGCCCGCCTCGGTTAATAGATTAATGGAAGTGGGGGCCTACCGTCAATGGTTTTAAAAAACTAAAAAACCCTAGTGAGCCCAATTGAGCTCGCCGCTAGGCCCAATCAAGCCCGCTAGTGTCGAGTTCGTTGGATCTGGGCGCGCCTCCTCGTCGTTGTGAGCTGACCGGAGTCCGCCGTCGCTGGATCTCGATCCGTGTGCGTCACCGCCGCCGAGCTGATCTGCGAGGGAGGGTGAGGGACGGATCCACCCTAGATCTGAGAGAGGAGAGAGGACGAGGGGCATACCTCCTCCTTGCGCTGTCGGCCGCCCCGCTGCTCTACCGACCGGGGCCTCCCGCGTCCGCACCGTCGGTGCCGCCTTCGTCCGCACCGAGGCCTCCAGCGTCCGCACCACTCAGGCCCGACATGGATCTGCGCTGCCTCCGCATTTAGGGGCTGGATCCACGCCGTGGATGGTGAGAGGGAGGCGTAGCAGGCTGATCTCGACCAGATCCGGCCAACCGGCGCCTAGATCCAGCCGACCAGCGCCTAGATCCGGCCGACCGGCGCCTCCACCTCCTAGCTGCCGCTTTTGCTGCCTGGCCTCCACCGCCTCCTCCCTACCGCAAACACCGCCGCCGGCTAGGAGCGCGTGGCCCACCACCGTGGAGGAAGGAGGAGGAGAGGGAGTTGTGCGCCTAGAGGAGAAGGAGAGGGAGATGTGCGCCGTGGTGGTGAGGAAGGACAATGCAGGAGCGGGGGGGAGGAGACCACCGGAGGGAGTATGGGAGGAGAGCGCTGCTGAGGAGTGAGGAGTGCTCGTGCACGCGGAGAGGAGCGAGAGGAGGACAGTGTGCGGCTGAGGAAGGGAGTGAGCTGAGGGCGAAACCCTAAGTGGCTTCTATATATACGCATCCTTAGAATTAGGCCTCTTGGGCTTTGCCTGGGCTCAGGATTGGGCCAGTATTTTCGGAGACGGGCCTTATAGTGTTCCCGCCTCCAAAAATAGGCTATTAACGGAGGCGGTTATTTTAAAATGACCTGAAAGGATCTAATAGGCCTAGAGGGGGGTGAATAGGCGAATCTAAAAACCTAAAACTCAAAAACTCAAAAGCAGAAGTCAAATACCTACCGGTACTACCGGTTGGTTTGGACCGGTACTACCGACGCAAACCACCGGTACTACCGGTACCCTACTGAAGCTACGAAATCAGAGATCTGCGAGTTGTGATTTCAGATCTGAGTTTTACCCCACTACCGAAGATGATGTTGGTGAAGATGATGAACTCCCTTTTGCTTATTCCTTCACCAAATCGTAGATCGGGCACCCACAACCTATGAGAGAGATGAGGATAGAGGAAGAACATGAAGAACAAGTAATATCTCAAGTAATCACAAGCAACAACAATAAGCACGCGGGACACACGATTTATCCCGAGGTTCAGCAACCCCACAAAGGAGTTCCTACGTCCTCATTGTTGAGGTGACCACTAAGGTCGGAGTCTCTTCCACCTCCTTGCCTCCCTCAAGCAACCACAAAGGTTAGCCCGAGATTTCCACTAAGAATACAAGGGTGATACAAACACTTCGGGTGCCCTCACAAGTAGAACAACATGGGCAACCACGAAGAACGCCTAGCCGGCTAGGGTTCCAAGAACCCAAGAGTAACAAACACAAACCAAGCCAACTAGGAGGGGAACCAAATGCTCAAGATGTAACACCCCAGTGTTACGCATGCATTTAGCACCTGCAAAACATGAGCATAAGCATTGTTATGCATCCATTATCATCGCATGAATTAATGAGTGAAACATTTCTATGAAACATGAATGTTGCATACACTTGTTTAGTTTATTTTTTCCCTAATTATGCTAGCTAGATCAATGGAATATGTTAGGTTTTAAATGCAAATCACTTAGAAATAATTATCATGCAACGTGGAGCAAACTTTGTATTCAAACTTTTGGCAAAATATGCTTTTGAAAATATTATTGAAAATGGTCAAAAACCCTGCCTATTTAGCTTTTACATCACAATTCAAAATCTATGCGGAATTTTTAGTTGGTCCCTAAAGCAAAGTTGTAGAGGATTAAATTCTAAGCAACTTTCATTTTTGGGCTCTTTTTTGAAAAGGTCATTTTCTTGCACAAAATGGGATTTGAAAACTGATATTTGAAATTTATTTTAAAAAGAAATTTGGAAAATCAATTTCGCACCTAACGGGCCACCGCCTCCCTTTCGGCCCGCTGGCCAAAGCCGGCCCAGCCTCCTCTCTGCGCGCCCATGCCTCCCCCTCGGCCCAGCTCGCTCCTCGCGGCCCAGGCCCACGCTCGCGCGTCGTCTTCTCCCCCGCGCGCGGACGCATCCGACCGTGTCAGGCATGCCGCGCCGCGTGGCGAGCGCATGCCGGCGACGCCGGCCGGGTGACGTCCATCGCCCCCGCGAGCACGTGCCTCGTCCGTTTTCAAGCCCCAGTAGCTCCACTTCTCCTAGCCTTCCCCATTTTTCCTCTCCTGCGCTGCATCTCTCCCTCATCCCGCACCGAGCTCTGCTCGCGCTGCCCTCGCCACCGCAGCTCCGCCGGTGAAATTGGTCGCCGGTGGTCCACCGTCACCCACAATCACACGCACATCACTCCGCCTCGCTCTCTGACACCCGGTGCTCTCTGACACATGGAGCCGCCGCACTTGACCTCGCCGTGGAAAGGGCTTTCCCGTTCCTTCTCTATCCCCTTGAGTCACCTTCTCGTGTTCGCCATCTTCTCACGGACCCCGTGCGCGCTCCGTCGTGCCCAGTCGTGGCCGGCAACGGCCGTCGGCCCGCTAACAGCTGTCGCGCTGCCGTGGCGCCTGGAACGCCGGCGTGGCGTGGCCGTCTCCCCTTGGCCCTTTGCTGGGCCAGGTCGGCCTTGGGCCGGAGCCCCGAGCCGGGCCGTCGCTCCTTTCCCTCCGCTCGGTTGCTCAGGCCGAAAGCAGCCGTGGGCCAGTTCGTTCCCGTGGGCCGGCCCAGTAGTAATAGGAAAAATGTTTTCGATTTTTCTTTTATTATTTGGGAAGTGAAATGCTTTGGAAAATATTTGTGTACTCATTTTTGCTCCAAAAATGGTGAAATAAATTTTATTGTGATCCTCATGACCAGATCTAGGGTTTAAAAATATTGCATGTCAGTTTGGTGACACTTTTCTGTGGAGTTTTATTTAATCATTAAAATTGTTGTTTTCTTGAGAAATGCATAGTAAATTATAGAAAGCTCAAAAAAATGATTCTAAGTTTGTTACTCTTCTTGTGTAATGTACTTACAAGGAAAAATATATGTCATGCTTGTTCTGTAGAAAAATTATGATGTGTCGTTAAAGTGCCTTTAATGGCTAAATTTTGTTATTTTTTTGCTAGAGAGCAAAATTTGTATAAAACATGCATGTGATAATTTTTTTACAATGATTATTTACTGTGGAGAACCTTGGAAAATGCTAAATCTATTGTTTGATACTTTTCATAATACAAAGTATTTTTATGCTCTTATTTTGGCCATAACTTGTCATTTTTGTGTGGGCTATTCCGCTTATCCAAATGCCATAAAAATTTTATGGTAGTCTACTTAGAGTAGTACTATGCTATGGTAATTTTCTAAGATTTTTCTATGTTACCAAAATAGATGTTGCTACTCAAACCTAGTGTTAATTAGGATTTAATTAAATCTTGCTTTATGCATGATTAAGGAATTAGTGAAGCTTTGGTGTATCTTTAAAGCATTTCAATGAGATGTGTTGACTTAGCATGTTAGTAGTAGAAGAGAATGCAGTAGATGATATGTACTTGTAGTACATGTTCTTGGATGATGTTGACTACCTTGTATGAGAATTGTAATGTACTCTACCCATTAAAGCAAATCATGCTCATCTACCTTGTATGCAAGCATATTCATTGTGTGCATTTCATCCGATGCACCTTTTTTATAAGCACTTATACACCTGCATCATACAGGATCACAAACCGAGAGTCCAGTCGTCGTACCCGAGGAGCTCGAGAGGCAGCTCGAGGTGCAGCCTCAGGAGGTGCTCAAAGTAGACGAGGAGGATGTTGAGGAACTTTCGGAGTGCCCCGATCACCGCCCGAGCTCCTTAGAGAGAGGTAAGCCCCGGAGCATTTTCTTCCCCAGTTTACAATTATTAATTAATGCTTTACTTTACTTGATGCATTACGTTTAGGAGTTGTCTGCAACCGTTGCTGCATTATACCTTGTTTACCTTCATTATACTATATCCTTGTTACCCTGATATCCACAGTCAAGTCAATACTTAGCTGGCTTAGACCGGTAGAAGTCAGGTGATTTCCTGTCACCTGCGAGCTATAGGTGGTTACCTGGATCTGCTCGTATAACGATGTCGTCATGGTATAACTAAGTGTTAATTGAAAGTTGAAACCGGACGGAGACTTACAGGGTTTCAGACTGTAGTGCTTTACGTCTGTGTCGATTAAGGACCGACCGTTGTTGGGCCTCGGGTCATGTTGAACGCATGCCTTACATTTAGCTGGCCGAATAACGTACCTTTCGACCACGAAGCTAGGAGATTATTCGGGCCGAGTGGATTGCCCGCAGCGCACTGTACCGGAGCAAGTGTGGTAGGACACGGGGTGCGGGAGGCTCAAGAGGACGAGGGTGGTGAGCGCATCTGGGCTGGTGGATGTGGCCTCCGCGGCGTCGATCCGGCTATGATTGCGTCGATCTGACAGCCTTCAGGTTGATCCAGTCGGAGGAGACGAAGGGCGCAACCTCTGATTTGGGAGGAGGTGCGGCTACCGGTGGAGCCCCTCCCCGAATCATGGAAGAGAACGCAGCATGGCGGGGGCAAGCGACGGCAAGCGGCCTGGCGGGGGCGAGCGGCGGCGGCCATGTGGTGTGGTGTGCTGGCGGAGAACGTGTTAGGGTTGGAGGAGCAGCCGACCGTGTCTACGTTTGTTTGCTAGAGTAGCACGATGAGCCGTTCAATCAAAATGGACGGTCCAGATCTGAGGGGTATTTTTTTGTTTCGCTTTGCCGAGTGTCCTAGATCTGCCAGTCGGCAAAGTTTTAAAAAAAATTTACCAGGAAAAACATTAATAAATTGTCTATTTCAAACTTTGCCGAGTTCCCAGATCTGACACTCGGCAAAGTTTTGGATTTTTTTTAAAAAAATATTTAGTTACACTTTGCCAAGTGTTAACTAAAAACAGTCGGCAAAGTGTACTGTTTGCTGAGTGTCTCTCTGGGTCACTCGGCAAAATAATTTTTTTTTGCTTTTGGCTTCTAATTTTTTACGATAGGCTTCCTACGTTACCTTGACCAACATGTTGGAATTTGACACAATTTTAAGACATTTTGCTATATTTCTTTAGTTTATTTCTTTTCATTGATTTTTTTTTGGAAAATACAAGTTTGAACTGCAAGTGCATCGAATAATGACATTTCATTAATGCGAAAATGATATTCATGTAACTGACTGTTGTTTGAGGCCGTATCTAGGAGGAGACTCGAAATTTCGCACATCTTCTTCTCGAAACTAGACCACGAACTTGTGGATGAATAGTTTTAAAATTGTATAAAATCCAAACGGAGTCCGAAATTTATGAAACTTGTCTACAAGTCATGGTATCACATGTGGATGCGGTGATAAAAATTCGAGAAGATTTCGAGCACGTCGTCACGTATACTACTTACAAACCCTAACATGTCAGATTTGCTCCCACGATATCACACGCGGAGATGTGAGGTTGTTGGTCCTTCAATCCGTGGGAGATCAATTTGATGACCCTCGGAAACCAGTCATTCATCCAACACGTAAAAGTGGCCAAAAGTGTGTTTTCTTGCATGTGGAGAAGACTGAGGTTGTTTGGCCTCCAGGGGGATTTGGGCGACCAGGGGGTTCACCCCCAAACCCCACCACCATTGGCCCTTGGGCCCTCCATTTTCACGTAGCACCTGGTCCACTGCCCACGGACACGGCAACAGGTTGTCTCGTTGCATTTGCTCATTTTTAGTTAGGGAGTGGGTTCATTGATCCATGTGATGTGCATCATGAGCCATTGTCATGGGTTCGTAACCACGAAATGATTACTGATCAGGTAGTTTGTCTTTTGTGTCTCTTATCAAACTCTTTACGAGGACTATATATACGTGAGAGCTCTATGTTGTCATAGTGCTAGCTCGTTTGGCAGACACGCTCCAGTGTGGGCGGTGCCACCCGGGTTCGATCCCGGCACCCACCGTATTTCCGTGCAACGCATGAGAATGGGGCACTGTGCCTCAGTTCAAAAGAAAAAAAAAGAATAGTTCCCTCTATCTTGTATCTATATGTTCTATTTTTATCTACTTTGTGAATTATGAGAGACGGAGACGAACAAGTCCTAACATCTAGCAACGTGAATACGTTATCATACAACAAGCTCTACGTGCTGGTTTCGTCAGCGTGCTGGTTTGTGGATGATGTTAACCATCCGGCAAGAAAATAATATGTTATCAAAATGTGTTTGAAAGAAATTGCACATGCTGATTATTACAAGTTCCCTCTATTTGTTTCAGTTCGGCAATCTATTTGTGGATAAACATTAGTCTACTAGTGCATTAAAATCTGTTTTAGATTAATGCATTTTATAAATTGATGTATGAAAGAGCGTGGAGTTCATATTTTGCCCAATGTTAAGTGATAGAGAACATTTCAGTGCATGTGGCATCGTATTGATGATTAAAAAAACAACCCCCACGGTTATTTAAACATGCTAAACGACTACTTGTCTAGCAATAGTGTGCTGTGACAAAAGAACGACCACCGTAATACATGTTATTGTTTAAATACATTATGACTTGTACATAATTGTGTTGCCTCGTTGCAATACACAGATACTTGTTTGACCATTTCCACATCTTTGGCTAAAGTAATCTAATCTTTACATTGAAATTAAATATACATTGCCCAACTACCCCAACTCTGCAGTGTGTTCTTGTAACACCCCAGGTGTTTATCACCAATTAAGTAGTGGGTTTGAGCTCAAACATGATAGATTAGTGGAGATGACGATGCCTAAGTCAAACCTATGGAAATAAACCCTAACCTAAACTTGGATATTGCACCCTTGCTTACATATAGGCTCAATTAAAAGATATATGCTTGGGTGTTACTATCAAAGTATCTTCACATGTCTCACCTCAATAACTATCTATATTAAGCCCTGGAAAAGTTTCATGGAGTTTGGAATCAAAGAGTCACATGAAATGATAAGTTCCATTCCTATTGGAACTTGCATCATTAAGTGAATGGAATTGTAGATCATCAGCCAAACCATGCAAACTTGCCCAAATGACTCTAGATGAACTCTACAACAAAAGTCATGAAGGGATCATGTTGAGCAAATGTCAAGAAATTGCCCCGATTGGCCTAAAACCCTAGTTTCGGCTTTATTGAGTTGATACTTTGACCAAAGTGAAAGTTTGACTTCTGTACAAGTTATGAGGTTTGACCTTAAACGAAAGTTGTAGTTCATCTTGTGTAGAACAAACTTTGTTTAATGGTCAAGAGCTAGTTTGGCCTCTAACCTAGTCAAATAGAGATCACAATGTGGAATCAGCTGCTGTTTTCAGCACTTAGAAAAATATTCTAAGTCCTCGAGTGGACAGCAGAAAGTTGACAAGTTGGCAACATTTTATCATCCAATTTCATATAGTGGCTCAATTAGGTTCCTTAATATGAGTTGGAGTGCTGTTCATGGGGGACACAATGAATCAAGTGTCATTACATTTGGAGTATATTTGGATCTCCAAAATCAATTGCTAAAACAGCATGTTTGCAACTTTATCGCTCAAAGGACCCTGAGATTGGCATGTCGCGTTCTCCAAAATTTGTTAAGTAACTTGGGTAGGTCCAAATGTAAAAGTTGGAGATCACATGAGGGGGAAGGTCATACAAGAAGATGGCATAAGTAGCATTTCATTTTGACCATGAATTCTTGTAGTTGTTAATCACTGTCAACTCACTGACGCTGCCAACTTGGAGGTTAATTATCTGCTAATCTATTGCCCTAATGACCATGACCATTAAATAGGAAATTTAGAGCATGGTACGGGCTACAACTTTGCTTTTAGGTCCAAGACCTAGATCGGCCCAGATCAGGCCCAAATTGGAGCTCCAAATGGTCCACTTCGTTGCCCGCCACCTGTTCGCGTTTTTGCTCCAAAGACGACACATGGACAAGGGCGTGGCGGCCATGCATCGCGCGCCTCCACCATGGATGCCACACATCCTCCTCTCTGCCGTGTGTCCGTGCCTCCCTCGGTGTGGTGGAGCACCAGAGTGACCAGCCCGAGCTCCTTCCTTCTCCTCACTCGCCTCGCCTCCCCGCTCCTCCTACAGGCAGCCACGACGAGCGCCATGGCCGGGCCAGCTGAGGTCCCTGCCTCCGCGTGGTTGCGTTGCTCCAATGCTTCTCCGTCCGAGCCAACCACTCCACCGTATCCGCCCCATCTCACCGCCCCTCCTACGCCCCTTCTCTGGCCCCCAGCATGCCGCAACACCGCCATCATGCCGCCGTCGCCGACATTGTCGCGGCCGTACATGGCCAGTGCACCACGAGCCATTGCTGGCTGAGCTAGGGCCGCCATTGAGGTCGTATGGGCCACCTAGTGCTTCCACGCCTTTTCCCCGCCGCTGCGGTCCACCGGAGGACCTTGCCGCCGGTGCCGTTCGGGCCATCGTCGGCTGTTGCCACGGCCAGCTCAGTACAGGCCACGCTAGGCCGCGCCAAGGGCACCAGCAGGTGCGTGGAGACCCCTTGGTGCTCCCCCACTGCACCACCACCGCCGACGAGCTTTCCCGCCGCCGCAGTCTGCCTTCGCCGGAGCACCAGTCACCGGTTCCGCCCGTTTCCATGGCCAGCCGGCCTTGGGTCACCTCGCGCGGAGCCGAGCGGTTCCTCAAAGGCGCCTGGACCCACTGGTGCTCGTGCCGTCCTTGGCCACCACCGCCGGCGACCCTCTCACCGGAGCTACGAGCCACCGGGCGTCTCCCCTGCTCGGCCGAATTGAGGAAGAGGACCGGCGCCTCTCCTCTCTCAGTCTCTCTGTGTGTGAGCATGACAGGTGGGCCCAACCAGGCAGCAGGTCCCACATGTCAGCGTTATGAGAGGCACAGTTGGGGTACACGTCCGGGTGCACATAGCATTAAGTAGGGTTTGAGTGATTTTGTTTTCGAATTACATATTTCTTGTAAATCTTCTAAAATCCATATCTCCTACTAGGAAAGTCCAAAAATGGTAAATGTGGACTTTTTGGAAACCTTGTGAAGAGATCTATGCAGTGGAGTCATAATATGTTAGATGTTTGTAAAAGTTTTCTGATGTCTTTATTTAAGCTTTAAAAATGCTCCAAAAATGCTTATAAACTTGACTAGAGCCTTATCTTGAGTTTTATAACTCCAAAAATAGTGATTCTTATTTTGTTAATTTTGTGATGACATGTACTTGCTAGGAAAAATATTAAACACACTATTTGTTCACTGTTTTCTTAGGGTTTTGATTGGACCTTGATAAATAAGGAATTTACATTATATTGCTTGTTATTTTTATATCTTGAGTTGTGCTGCTCCAATTGATGTGAAATTTTTATGGTAGGCTTGACATGCTATGGATGTCCTGTGGTATAAATTTCATGGTCATTGCTTACTGTATGCTCAAGTTATTGATTTAACTTGTTTATAGCTTGATAAATAGCTTATAAATAATATATAAATGATAAAATAGAAAATGTTGTTCCATTACCTTAGTATGATGTTTCTCTATCATATTGAGTCATAATATGGCCTTGTGTTCACAGAAAATATTGAGTGTTAAGTTTAACTTGCTCTCACATGATTTATTGCTATAGCCATTTGTCTTTTTCCTAGAGGTTGTTATACATGTCCAAATGGTTTCAAATTTGGATAGTGGACTTTTGGGAGCATGTGTAGGCCTCTGTAATTTTGCTAGAATTTATTATGCACTTTTGATATGTGTTCATAATTCCACCAAATTATCTAAATAAATTAAGAAAATGCATTAAAAGAAATTATTTAGGAATGGACACTATGTTTTGTGATGTTCATTAGTCATGTATGAAATGTTGGTAAAGTTGGTTTTGCCCAATTATATGTTTGCAACGGAAGTTAATAATTATTTCTTGCAATGAGGTTTCTGGACAGATCTAGGAACTTAGCAAAGTTCTTCATGATAATGTGCTTTGTTGTGAAACTTATTTATACAAACGTTGTAGATAATTTATGTATCTAGCTGCTATTAAAATTTGGTGGCATTTGGCCATGTGGTTTAGGAGTTATAGCTGTTTAAAGTTGGAGTACAGAATTACTTGCTCTCTGTCTTGTTAGATCAGTTGCTGTGTTTATGTAAATTCGACATGTTAAACTTTGGAATCATGCTGTGATAATTATAAATGAAATATAGATAATTTCATAAGGTTTCTAGAATGTCTTGTTACAAGTCAATTGGAGTTACAGAACTCCAGTTATGTTTGATTTAACCAGCTTCTGTTCTGATCTTCGAAAAATGGCAGATTCTAACTTAAGTTGTTGCTTCACCTTGCTTTGCTATGTTGATTTCTAAGAGTGATATACACCTTGTTAGTGTTAAGTGTGCTTGAGATCTTGTGTGACTTGTGTCATGATCGATATGCTGGTCATCTTCTAAGGATATGCTTAAGTGATAGTTAAGTTGATTTACTCTAGTGCCCATGTGAACTTGGTGTGCTGGTACGATTGTTGTGTTATTGCATTTCTATGTATTCATACATATGCATTGTTGCACCTCATTTAGGTACGCTAGCTGAAAAACGTGAAGGACGTGATGTGGATCCAACCCGAAGATGGAGTTGGTGGATCCATTCCGAAGATAGAAGGATCGGACAAGTGGTAGATTGGAGGTTGCTCGCCAAGTGACTTCATCTGACATACTCTAACTTGAGTCAGACCCCAGGCAAGCCCCGGAGCATTATAAGCCTTCTATCTTCAAAGCAATATATATATATATATATATATATATATATATATATATATATATATATATATATATATATATATATATGTTATAAGTATTGATGCAGTAAGTGGTAGGAGTTGGTTGGAAACCCTTGCTGCATTATATCATTCCTTGTCCAGATATGTGAATCCTTGAATCCTACATAGACTAGGATCGAGTAGATGCTTAGCCCTGCTTTAAGCGGTAGAAGTCAGGTGATTTCCTGTCACCTGCGAGATATAGGGATATTCATATATGGCACGGTTGGCTATATTTGCTATCGTGGAATGGAACCATGTGTTAATAAAATGAAGTGAGACCGGGCGGGATGACGATAGTGAAGCAACAAGGTATGGAGGTCTTGGGTGTGGATCTATCCCCGTCTGAGTCGTTTAAGGACCGATTCGATGTACGTCCTTGAGTCATGTTGAACGCAGTCTAACACTTAGTTGGCCGGATAAGCCGTTCCGACCGCGAAGCCGAGTAATATGGTTCAGGCCGGGAATCGAATGGTAGGTTGCTTCTTGGAGGAGAGAAAGGATGTGCTTGGGGACATTAGCATGAGACCAAGGGGGGTTAGAGTCCCTATCACCTGGCAGAGTGTCGCCCTTGGGGTCGCGACATCATTCGGACCCGCGATTCCTGAATCATATGAAAAGGTGGCCTGTGCGACCCTGGCAGGGGTCTGCACGGTGAGTGTTAGAAATACCCCTCCAGCTGGATAGGAATTCGATTCGAATCGCCGTCGCTCCCGGTTAGTGAGCACTTGACTTGAGCAGCGGCAACGTAGATTCAATTAAATTGAACGGATAGTTAATTGGATCACGATGGAAAGATTGCCTCAATTTATACCTACTATGGTTAATATTGTTTGCCCCTAATAAAGTGAGTGCTCTAGTACAGGTCCTAATATAGATGATAGGTTAATGATAATTAACTTGATGCTTAAGCATTAATGATTGATCATCTATATTAAGCTTTTATGCAAAATGTTGTCAAGCTAGCCCCACTTCATATCAGCCTTGCATGATCCTTGGTGTCACCTTATTTCTGGTTTTTGACGGGTAAGTCTAGCTGAGTACTTTGTCATACTCAGGGTTTTATCCCCACTTGTTGCAGGTTGTGATGTATCACGGCGACTGCAAGAGTTGGTTGGCTCCTGCCTTGTGGCAGAGTGTGATCATGGGCATGATCTTTCTTATTTACCTTATCTCTAATGCTTTTGTTGGAAGTCGACCGTGGTACTGGCATGTATTTGAAATAAGATTAATGTTAGTTTCAAATTACTTTGCTTCCGCTACTTTTCAATGTAAGTTGTAATAACTATGTTGAACTTCGATGTATATTGATTTACTTGTGAAATGAATGTAAAATGTGACTTGTTATGTTGAATCACTATGATCTTGGCTTGTATGTTGGTTGGTTTGAAATCCCTCGTGATTTTATTGGACTACCGGAGTTATATGGGCTCAAGTGCGAGAATTTGATCACTTCGGTGATTGTTTTTGTACTTGTGCTCTTATAATTTGGACGGTTCCATTACAGCTGGTATCAGAGCAAGATTCAACATTAAACATGTCATATGTGTATTTAAAACAAAGGTTTTGTTTTATAAAATCAATTTTATCAACTTATAGCTATATATAGGTTTGTGAAAACTGAATTCTAAATCTAAGTATGCCAGTGGTCAATTTCCTTATGCCCATATAAGGATTATTAGGTGGCTTATATAAGTACTAACTTGGGGGTTTTCATTTATGCATCTACGCCCAGGCCAAGGTATGTATGTGTGATGACTCTCCCACACTATGCTACCCGGTGTGTCAGATTAGAGGTAGCCTTCATATATGAAATAGCCATATATGTTGTTAGTTTACTTTTATGCAATGTCGCACCTACGCTCAGGTAAGTGTGTGTTGTGAGAGCATGACCGTACAACCTGCGGTCTAGGGGAGAGCTAGTTTTGGTTACTGGAATATTTACATGTTATACACATGTATATATGAAGGTACTTAATTGTGGGAGATTGATGATTCGGGTAGTTTTGGTACTACATGTATGTAGACAGGGGTATATGTATATGGGAGTGCTTAGAATTTCACCTTCCTGTTTTCTTTGTGTGCTATTTTTGGGGAAATGTTGGGCTGCAATGAAACTTTTCTGCAGGTACGCTAACCATGAATGCGTAAGTCGAATGTAACTGACGACTAGCTATATATCGAGAGAGTGCGTGTAATGCCACCGACATAGAACGTGATCGCCACCTTAGGTTGGCAATCTTGTGAGGACGAATAGGACGAAGCATGCATCTTCATGATTGTTGCTTTATGCATAGCTATGCTCCTCTCACCCTTGTTCAAATGATAAGTAACTTGTGATCAATGTGGTACACTATCTTACTTGTGTGGAGTAAAACAAGAATTCCTTGTTCCATGTTGCGTAAATAGAAAGTGCTTGAGAAAAATATGTGTTTAGCTTTGCTAGAAATAATTGTAGGTACATGCTTGAACCTATAGATGCCCTCTAGTTTAGCCAAGTGGTGGATATGTTGATCATACCAGCATTGCAAAGGCTTTAGAACTTGCTTTAGTAATTGTGGATTCTCATGAATGAATTAAATTCGTGTTGGTCTAAAGTAACAAAAATTTAGAGCTACTAGAATAACATGTTTGTGTGCTCTTTTGTTAAGTAGAACAAAGGCAAGCTTTGTTTTGCTTGTTGGACGTTGGCTGCTAGAACGATTTCTGTTGTAGTGATGTTTTTGTGGTCATAATGGTGTTTTCTATAGTTATGGAGAATACCAAAGTTGTAGCTAACTTACTTATCTAGCTTGTCCTAAAATTTCATGACCCTAGGTCTTATGGTTTGAGAGTTATGAATTTTAAAAGTTTACTGTCAGGTTTTGCTTATGCTCTGAATAGATCTGAATGTTGGTTTGTTTGAACTGTGTGCATATGGAATCATGTCTTGGAGATAATAGAAGAAGTGTAGTACTTTTTCTAAGCTTTCCAAAATATCCTATAGCACCAATTGTGGTGTTCTAAATCTCTAGTTATGATCTTGTAAAGTGGAATGACAGAATCTGTCTAAATCTGGGCAGAGATGTCTTCTTTGTCTTGTTTGGCCTTGTTAGCTATAGAATCATCTTAATATGATAATAATAAAGTTATAGAAAACGTAATAAGCTTTATATCAAGTTAAGGATCAGCCTTGTTGGGTCCTTAGAACTCCAGTTACGTATTTTTGAAGTTCATGTTAGTTTTCTGTCCATGTTTGTACAGACCTGAAACATTAGCATGTTTGGCCATGTTAACCTATGAATTAGCTGTTGGTATGAATAACTAAAGTGTAGTCATCTTCCTAAGCTTTCTAGAAAGTCTAGGATCACCTTTATGGGATGTCTACAACCTCAGTTATGGTTGAAACAAGTAACTACTGTGTTGCTGTCTAGATTCTATGCACATGCTAAGTTGGCTCCCTTAGCTAGCGTTTGTTTTGAGCTAAACTTGTAGTTAGTTCTTGCTTTAGATAAAGCTTGTTAGGGGTGAGCCTAGTGATTAGTAATGATTGTTGTGTGCGAGTTTTTGCTTGGTAATAGTTGCTTGAGTTCATTTGTGTAAGCTCCTTCATGTGTTGCTTGAAGTTATGATGCGTGCATGTATGCTTGTTATCTAGGTAGTGCTCTAGTTGTCACCTCGTTTATCCTCGGTGAGCATACGAGGGTCACATAGATTTATCCTTGAACAACATTCACATACGTAATTGTATGGTTGTTGTCTTCCATTAGGTTCTCTATCTTAGGAGCCTGAGCCTGTAGACTTGGTGGTTAGCCCTTGAATGTTTGTATACATGCCTTTGCTTGACCGAAAGCCCACAGTTTAGTTCTCCTATTTGTTTGCATGAGCCGTGGATGTTTTGCAACCCTTTCTGTGTGAAGACCCTTGTCGTCTGACCAACCAAGTTAACTCTCATCAACGCTAGCCTTTGACCATGGTTCGTACATTGCCAGTTGTGGAGACCGTACCCAAATCCATGTTGGACCTTCCGGTTACCTTTCCCAAAGGTTAGCTAGTGTGCCACAATGTCTCTCTGCTATGGCCTCTAAATCATGTGCTTGCAAATTCGTGCATCTACCTTATCAACCCAATCTGTGTCATTGAAATTCCTCATCGGGTGCATGTTCAGTAATGGTGTTATGAGTAGCAACTAATGGTGCCACGACGAAACCAAGAGCCTCCTGTGGGTGCACACACAAGGTTGTGCTGCCCGGCACGCGCTGGTATCATGATTTCTAGTCATAATCCATTGCAGAACAACACTGATGTGATTTTCACGTGACCGTCTTCCTTGGTTGTCTTCCCATATCTTGTCAAAGGACCCTTATATTAGACCAGAAGTAGTAGAGCTTCCTCCTGAAGTTGCTAAGAGGATAACCTTTGAAGAACATGTCACCGACATAAACATTAACAGACTGCAATAGGTGGTAGACAAGTGACTCTACTTAGTTGTCCCAGTATTAACAAACGTCATCTAGTGAGTAAAGTATCTCATCTTTGTTGGATAAAAAGGACACACAACACTTACTACTGGACAAGTCATCCGTTGGATAAGACTCGATCATCACATTAAGCAAGTTTTAACCTTTGTATGCATAATGACCATAACATTGAGATCAACCATCTCTGGTGAGACTCCGTATCTGCTGACTTCGATGGCAACCATCTACTTTGTATCAACCATAATTATTGTGATCAAGAATGAAGATTTAGAACTTTTTAGTGTTGAGAGACAACTAATTAGTTACCATTAGGAAGATTAATCTCCAACTAGGTAACGACTCCTTGGTAGCTACGAAGGCTATGTATTACAGAGCAATAGCCAACAAGAGGTTGCATCTGCTTCAACCCAGATAACTGTTGCCTTTGGATAAAATAATCTTTTAGCTAGCTGTTGGCAAAAATACGAAGCCGACAGAGTCAGCTATCACATTCACTAACCCCTCGATAGACTCAGATAATACAGTGTTGTCATCAGAGAAAGAGAACTGCACACATGGAACCTTAAGTAGTTTTCCATTAGTTGATATCGGAAGGATTGAACATTTACGACCAACATAGACCCTATCTATTGGTTAGTCAGTATCCTATAACCTCAGAGAATGTTTGTCATCTATGATCTCACCACATTTGGAAGGTTGCGCTCAAGCCATTCTGGTAGGGGGCTACTTTTCAAACTTTGTGGACATAGAGTCATTTCAACGAGTATACTTCTGAAGATTTTGGTCTAGTGTAAAGTTCATATGGCCTATGCTATGATTCACTAAAGAATTAAATACTTGTGTGTGGGTAGCTTATGGGCCAAATGATCTCTGTAGACTAAAATGAAGTACTGCGTTGTTTTGGATTCCTCCCAAAGTAACAATACTTCATGGAAGTCAATGAAGGAAATTCTTCAGACAAAGTTGACCATGAAGAACAAGTATCAGAAAGTGCCTTTGACCAAATTGTTCACCGATGTTGAAGATTTGTAGCTGAATGCTATAGCAAATGTTGGGAACTAGATAACGTACCTCTCTTCCTTAAAAGGTCTTCCATTCCGAATCTCGGGACGTGATTCTTTTAAGGGGGGAGGGTGTAACACCCTAGGTGTTTATCACCAATTAAGTAGTGGGTTTGAGCTCAAACATGATAGATTAGTGGAGATGACGATGCCAAAGTCAAACCTATGGAAATAAACCCTAACCTAAACTTGGATATTGCACCCTTGCTTACATATAGGCTCAATTAAAAGATATATGCTTGGGTGTTGCTATCAAAGTATCTTCACATGTCTCACCTCAATAACTATCTATATTAAGCCCTGGAAAAGTTTCATGGAGTTTGGAATCAAAGAGTCACATGAAATGATAAGTTCCATTCCTATTGGAACTTGCATCGTTAAGTGAATGGAATTGTAGATCATCAGCCAAACCATGCAAACTTGCCCAAATGACTCTAGATGAACTCTACAACAAAAGTCATGAAGGGATCATGTTGAGCAAATGTCAAGAAATTGCCCCGATTGGCCTAAAACCCTAGTTTTGGTTTTATCGAGTTGATACTTTGACCAAAGTGAAAGTTTGACTTCTGTACCAGTTATGAGGTTTGACCTTAAACAAAAGTTGTAGTTCATCTTGTGTAGAACAAAATTTGTTTAATGGTCAAGAGCTAGGTTGGCCTCTAACCTAGTCAAATAGAGATCACAATGTGGAATCAGCTGCTGTTTTCAGCACTTAGAAAAATATTCTAAGTCCTCGAGTGAACAGCAGAAAGTTGACAAGTTGGCAACATTTTATCCTCCAATTTCATATAGTGGCTCAATTAGGTTCCTTAATATGAGTTGGAGTGCTGTTCATGGGGGACACAATGAATCAAGTGTCATTACATTTGGAGTATATTTGGATCTCCAAAATCAATTGCTAAAACAGCATGTTTGCAACTTTGTCGCTCAAAGGACCCTGAGATTGGCATGTCGCGTTCTCCAAAATTTGTTAAGTAACTTGGGTAGGTCCAAATGTAAAAGTTGGAGATCACATGAGGGGGAAGGTCATACAAGAAGATGGCATAAGTAGCATTTCATTTTGACCATGAATTCTTGTAGTTGTTAATCACTGTCAACTCACTGACGCTGCCAACTTGGAGGTTAATTATCTGCTAATCTATTGCCCTAATGACCATGACCATTAAATAGGAAATGTAGAGCATGGTACGGGCTACAACTTTGCTTTTAGGTCCAAGACCTAGATCGGCCCAGATCAGGCCCAAATTGGAGCTCCAAATGGTCCACTTCGCTGCCCGCCACCTGTTCGCGTTTTTGCTCCAAAGACGACACGTGGACAAGGGCGTGGCGGCCATGCATCGCGCGCCTCCACCATGGATGCCACACGTCCTCCTCTCTGCCGTGTGTCCGTGCCTCCCTCGGTGTGGTGGAGCACCAGAGTGACCAGCCCGAGCTCCTTCCTTCTCCTCACTCGCCTCGCCTCCCCGCTCCTCCTACAGGCAGCCACGACGAGCGCCATGGCTGGGCCAGCTGAGGTCCCTGCCTCCGCATGGTTGCATTGCTCCAATGCTTCTCCGTCCGAGCTAACCACTCCACCGTATCCGCCCCATCTCACCGCCCCTCCTACGCCCCTTCTCTGGCCCCCCAGCACGCCGCAACACCGCCATCATGCCGCCGTCGCCGACATTGTCGCGGTCGTACGTGGCCAGTGCACCACGAGCCATTGCTGGCTGAGCTAGGGCCGCCATTGAGGTCGTATGGGCCACCTAGTGCTTCCACGCCTTTTCCCTGCCGCTGCGGTCCACCGGAGGACCTTGCCGCCGGTGCTGTTCGGGCCATTGTCGGTTGTTGCCACGGCCAGCTCAGTATGGGCCACGCTGGGCCATGCCAAGGGCACCAGCAGGTGCGTGGAGACCCCTTGGTGCTCCCCCACTGCACCACCACCGCCGACGAGCTTTCCCGCCGCCGCAGTCCGTCTCCGCCGGAGCACCAGTCACCGGTTCCGCCCGTTTCCATGGCCAGCCAGCCTTGGGTCACCTCGTGCGGAGCCGAGCCGTTCCTCGGAGGCGCCTGGACCCACTAGTGCTCGTGCCGCCCTTGGCCACCGCCGTCGGCGACCCTGTCGCCGGAGCCGCGAGCCACCGGGCGTCTCCCCTGCTCGGCCGATTTGAGGAAGAGGACCGGCGCCTCTCCTCTCTCTGTCTCTCTGTGTGTGAGCATGACAGGTGGCCCAACCAGGCAGCAGGTCCCACATGTCAGCGTTATGAGAGGCACAGTTGGGGTACACGTCCGGGTGCACATAGCATTAAGTAGGGTTTGAGTGATTTTGTTTTTGAATTACAGATTTCTTGTAAATCTTCTAAAATCCATATCTCCTACTAGGAAAGTCCAAAAATGGTAAATGTGGACTTTTTGGAAACCTTGTGAAGAGATCTATGCAGTGGAGTCATAATATGTTAGATGTTTGTAGAAGTTTTCTGATGTCTTTATTTAAGCTTTAAAAATGCTCCAAAAATACTTATAAACTTGACTAGAGCCTTATCTTGAGTTTTAGAACTCCAAAAATAGTGATTCTTGTTTTGTTAATTTTGTGATGACATGTACTTGCTAGGAAAAATATTAAACACACTATTTGTTCACTATTTTCTTAGGGTTTTGATTGGACCTTGATAAATAAGGAATTTACATTATATTGCTTGTTATTTTTATATCTTGAGTTGTGCTGCTCCAATTGATGTGAAATTTTTATGGTAGGATTGTCATACTATGGATGTACTGTGGTATAAATTTTATGGTCATTGCTTACTGTATGCTCAAGTTATTGATTTAACTTGTTTATGCTTGATAAATAGCTTATAAATAATATATAAATGATAAAATAGAAAATGTTGTTACATTACCTTAGTATGATGTTTCTCTATCATATTGAGTCATAATATGGCCTTGTGTTTACAGAAAATATTGAGTGTTAAGTTTAACTTGCTCTCACATGATTTATTGCTATAGCCATTTGTCTTTTTCATAGAGGTTGTTATACATGTCCAAATGGTTTCAAATTTGTATAGTGGACTTTTGGGAGCATGTTTAGGCCTCTGTAATTTTGGTAGAATTTATTATGCACTTTTGATATGTGTTCATAATTCCACCAAATTATCTAAATAAATTAAGAAAATGCATTAAAAGAAATTATTTAGGAATGGACACTATGTTTTCTGATGTTCATTAGTCATGTATGAAATGTTGGTAAAGTTGGTTTTGCCCAATTATATGTTTGCAACGGAAGTTAATAATTATTTCTTGCAATGAGGTTTCTGGACAGATCTAGGAACTTAGCAAAGTTCTTCATGATAATGTGCTTTTTTGTGAAACTTATTTATACAAAAGTTGTAGATAATTTATGTATCTAGCTGCTGTTAAAATTTGGTGGCATTTGGCCATGAGGTTTAGGAGTTATAGCTGTTTAAAGTTGAAGTACAGAATTACTTGCTCTCTGTCTTGTTAGATCAGTTGCTGTGTTTATGTAAATTCGACATGTTAAACTTTAGAATCATGCTGTGATAATTATAAATGAAATATAGATAATTTCATAAGCTTTCCATAATATCTTGTTACAAGTCAATTGGAGTTACAGAACTCCAGTTATGTTTGATTTAACCAGCTGCTGTTCTGATCTTCGAAAAATGACAGATTCTAACTTAAGTTGTTGCTTCACCTTGCTTTGCTATGTTCATTTCTAAGAGTGATATACACCTTGTTAGTGTTAAGTGTGCTTGAGATCTTATGTGACTTGTGTCATGATCGATATGCTGGTCATCTTCTAAGGATATGCTTAAGTGATAGTTAAGTTGATTTACTCTAGTGCCCATGTGAACTTGGTGTGCTGGTATGAATGTTGTGTTATTGCATTTCTATGTATTCATACATATGCATTGTTGCACCTCATTTAGGTACGCTAGCTGAAAAACGTGAAGGACGTGATGTGGATCCAACCCGAAGATGGAGTTGGTGGATCCATTCCGAAGATAGAAGGATCGGACAAGTGGTAGATTGGAGGTTGCTCGCCAAGTGACTTCATCTGACATACTCTAACTTGAGTCAGACCCCAGGCAAGCCCTAGAGCATTATAAGCCTCCTATCTTCAAAGCATTAAGTGGTAGGAGTTGGTTGGAAACCCTTGCTGCATTATATCATTCCTTGTCCAGATATATGAATCCTTGAATTCTACATAGACTAGGATCGAGTAGATGCTTAGCCCTGCTTTAAGCGGTAGAAGTCAGGTGATTTCCTGTCACCTGCGAGATATAGTGATATTTATATATGGCACGGTTGGCTATATTTGCTATCGTGGAATGGAACCATGTGTTAATAAAATAAAATAAGAACGGGCGGGATGACGATAGTGAAGCAACAAGGCATGGAGGTCTTGGGTGTGGATCTATCTCTGTCTGAGTCGTTTAAGGACCGAATCGCTGTACGTCCTTGAGTCATGTTGAACGCATTCTAACACTTAGTTGGCCGGATAAGCCGTTCCGACCGCGAAGCCGAGTAATATGGTTCAGGCCGGGAATCGAATGGTAGGTTGCTTCTTGGAGGAGAGAAAGGATGTGCTTGGGGACATTGGCGTGAGACCAAGGGGGGGTTAGAGTCCCTATCACCTGGCAGAGTGTCGCCCTTGGGGTCGCGACATCATTCGGACCCGCGATTCCTGAATCATATGAAAAGGTGGCCTGTGTGACCCTGGCAGGGGTCTACACGGTGAGTGTTAGAAATACCCCTCCAGTTGTATAGGAATTCGATTCGAATCGCCGTCGCTCCCGGTTAGTGAGCACTTGACTTGAGCAGCGGTAACGTAGATTCAATTAAATTGAACAGATGGTTAATTGGATCACGATGGAAAGATTGCCTCAATTTATACCTGCTATGGTTAATATTGTTTGCCCCTAATAAAGTGAGTGCTCTAGTACAGGTTCTAATATAGATGATAGGTTAATGATAATTAACTTGATGCTTAAGCATTAATGATTGATCATCTATATTAAGCTTTTATGCAAAATATTGTCAAGCTAGCCCCACTTCATATCAGCCTTGCATGATCCTTGGTGTCACCTTATTTCTGGTTTTTGACGGGTAAGTCTAGCTGAGTACTTTGTCGTACTCAGGGTTTTATCCCCACTTGTTGCAGGTTGTGATGTATCACGACGACTGCAAGAGTTGGTTGGCTCCTGCCTTGTGGCAGAGTGTGATCATGGGCATGATCCTTCTTATTTACCTTATCTCTAATGCTTTTGTTGGAAGTCGACCGTGATACTGACATGTATTTGAAATAAGATTAATGTTAGTTTCAAATTACTTTGCTTCCGCTACTTTTCAATGTAAGTTGTAATAACTATGTTGAACTCCGATGTATATTGATTTACTTGTGAAATGATTGTAACATGTGACTTGTTATGTTGAATCACTACGATCTTGACTTATATGTTGGTTGGTTTGAAATCCCTCGTGATTTTATTGGACTACCGGAGTTATATGGGCTCAAGTGCGAGAATTTGATCACTTCGGTGATTATTTTTGTACTTGTGCACTTATAATTTGGATGGTTCTGTTACAGTTCTCGTCTTCTGCCTGTTCGCTTGGCTGAAAAACCATTGTTGAAAGTATTGTTCGTTGATTTGTTGTGAGAGAAAAATACTGTTCGTTGGTTGAAAAAGTACGGCTTATAAGACAGGCGAAAACGACTAATAGTTAGTCACTTGCTATTTAGCCATTATTTGGACTAAATTAACCTGTAAACGGGTAGAATGAATGTTTAAATGGTAGGAACAACTAATTAAACAGAAACGTGCATCATTGTGTAGCGTTTAAATAGTGTGCAAACAGACTAATTAGCCATTTAGGCAAACAATGGCCGTGTAAAGAGAGACAGGAGTACAAGGCTACAGGAGAGACGTTGCAAGTGAGCAAGAGAAATAATAAACAATGTTATTTTTTCTCATGGACCGACCATAACCATATGGATGGCTCGTAGTATGGCCTATGGGCTACCTTCACCATGACAAGGTAGTCTATATATACATATACCTATGGACTGCCTTTTTTTCCCCATTGTAGACGGCCAGCTCACACATTGCGCGGATTGTTTTAGCAAAGGCCGACTGCGCTTAGCGCACTTATATGGTCAAGTTTGAGCTTCCTAGTTGTGGCACAGCAACCAACGCTTGGTTGCGTCTGCAGGACAAGTCAAAATAACCAGCCCATGCCGAAGCCCATGGTCGTGAGCATGTACCTTGGAGACTTGTGTTTCCTCATCCGGAGCACCCCTCCTCCATCAAGGTCCATCACAAATCCAGTTAAGATGACGAAGTTCTCATGCTGCGAGAGGACAAAGCCATCGCAAATCTAGAGGCTATGATCGGAAAGTTAACGTTAGGATGATGCCGGCGCGTCGTTCAGTTTATGTTGGCATGCATGATGGCGAGGCGGCGTCGATCGGAAAGTTTATATACGTTGGGGGCATGTGATGGACGACGCGACCGGCTCTAGAGGCTACGATCGGCAAGTTTACGTTCCTCTAATAAAGAGATGATCCCGCTCGCTATATCATTTGTGAACACCAAACATGTAGTCTAGTCTCGCTCGCTCCACCACACGGCACACGCGACAACAACCCCACGGTATCAGCGGATGGATGGCACAACTAGGCGATTACGACTCTGCATGCCACTTTTTCTCCGCGGAAAGTAAAAGGCCGCCGGCTAATCCCTCCGCGGTTGATGCAGCAAAACCAGCCGGCTGTTTGTTTGTTTCAGGTGAGGTCCCCAGCAGCAGCAGGCCATCATCTAGTCTCGTCTCTTTACCGTTTCAGCGCCCAGCTGATCGTATCATGCATGTTTTCCTTCCTCTTTGGTTTTGCATTGGTTCCCAGCTGGTCAAATAATTGTTTGTTAAACTTGCGACTTGGGACGCCAGACTTGTCCTTCAGGACACATGGCGACGCCTTTCTTTTGGGTCCCAACCCAATTGACTGCAATGGCCACAGCCCACAAGTGTTGTCTGCTGGCCCTGGGCTATTCTGTCCAATTCCGAATACCACAGTTTTCGTCTCTTAAACTTAATGGAGCTTTATTGATAGGGACACCGATAAAGTTACAATCTCTCTCCGCAACAAGCCAATACAAATATCATGTAAAAGGAACAGGAAAAAAAAAGGAAAGAATGGAACTCAGCGCGCTCTAAGTACTGACATGGCTGTACACAGCACAACTAATACGATGCTACTATCACTAGATCATAACGAGAAAGGATCCTTCTCTTTATTAGAAAAGAAAAAAAAGAAAAGAAAAAGCTGTTTTCATTTGCCGTCCGGGAATTACCTAGGATTCCATGGACCGCTTGGGAGCAAGAGAAAGAGATGGCTACCTAACCAAACGAAAATGCTGGGTTTGGCAACACGGATCGTTGTTAGGCCCTCTGTGGTACAGAGTTTGGGTTCCTTTGAAAACGGTGAAGCTGAAAAAAAAACATGTTCTGGTGACTTCGGCTTTATGATTTTTGGTTTAATTTTGACTTCAGAAGCCATTGTCATGTGTACTCGTTTAGTGAGGCTTTCGGTTAAGATAGGGCTGGTTTAGTTTCTGAAATATTTTGCGAAATGCTAATGTAGCACTTTTCGTTGTTATTTGGTAATGAGTGTCCAATTATGGTTTAATTAGGCTTAAAAGATTCGTCTTGTCCATTTCGTCTAAACTGTGTAATTAGTTTTATTTTTTATCTATATTTAATACTTCATGCATGTGTCAAAGATTCGATATAACGGAAAATCTACTGTTTTTTCAAATATTTTGGAACTAAATAAGGGACATAATAGAGAAGCCAGTAAAAATCCTGCCAAAGAGAATTTAGTACTCCGTCCAGTCCATGACGCATCAGCATGTCAACGTATTTGTACCGTCGCTGGTTTTTTTTTTGCATCGCCTTTCTTGCGCCACAATGATAGGCATCACATGTACGACACATTCAGCATATAAAAAAGAAAAAAGCAAAGTCACATCGTCCGGATGGCATCACATGTACGACACATTCAGCATATAAAAAAGAAAAAAGCAAAGTCACATCGTCCGGATGCTGCACCATCCAGCTGAGCAACACGTACGTGAGTGTGCAGCTGGAAGACGCTAAAATGAATAGTTTATTCGTTGGCACAAGTTTTCTGGCACTCGTCGGTTCGTTTGAGTTTTTAACCGCTTATTTTTAGTCAGGAGTAGTATTTTTCTCTCACATCAGTTAGGTACTTTTAGCCGTTTATTTTCAGCGAAGCTAACGAGTAAACCTTCCCTCTCTGTATGAAGCTGCACATTAGCCTAACATTGTGGAGGGCCTTCAGAGCCGGACTAGCGTGTCACATTGTCCAACGCACTTCCCAACTGGTTCAACAGAAATCTACTGCGTACTCCTACCCACTTGCTAAGACTACCCGCAGTAGATACTCTAAAACGATACTCTAAAGCTTTAGAGTATGAATATAGAGTAAAAACTGCTGCACTGGGTACTCTAAAACGATATTCTATCCTTTCTCTCACTCTATATTTAGAGTAGTAATGTGCTTACTCTATACTTTATAGTGGCGGACCCCACTAGTTAAACAAAGGAAAAAATGTTATAACTCACAAACCAAAAATCTAAATTAAATTTCGATTTCACCATTAAATTCGTCTCAATAAATCCTTCAAAACTAGATCACACATGGATATATTTAAATAAAGTAACAAGTGGGGTCCTACAATGGATAGAGTGGATAGAGGATGATATAGAGGATGGATGGGTGCGGGAGAATTGAGTATAGAGGAGAGAATCTTGCTTACTAGGACGTATAGAGGATAAATATAGAGGTCTATGAGTACGGGTAGTCTAATTCGTCTATACAGTAATACAATGTTTACTTCAGAAAAAGCATGTACGGTACGGCATGAGCTGGAGTGCTGTGCTGGACAGCCTGTGCTACTTAAGAAAAAGGACGAGGTAATGTACTATACTCCCTCCGTCGCGTAAAAATTGCAATCCTGCGTTTTGAAAATTTTCTCACAAAAGATTGCTCGCATTGCTAACTGACGTAGGGTACCAGGCCTGTAGGACCCACTTGTGCCACAGCCATAAACACATATTCCATCGTCTCTAAAAAAAAGATGACGCACGGACGCGTGGACACCGTCTCCTCCGCACGTTTTTGGCTCCCACACCAAGCACCTCCCCGTTTCCATGGAAGAATCTAGATCCCTCCGAGGCTCCGAGCCTGTGACGCCCGGCAAGACGCACGGCGCCCCTTCCTTGGGCTCCTTAGGTGTCTAGGATCACGGCAGCGGCGCGTGAAGGCATCGGTAGTGCGGTGGACCAGGGCGGGGAAGGAGGCCCCGATGACGCGGCCTGGAGCCGATTGGCCACCGGATCCCACGCCCGACGCCACTTCTTGGGCTCCTCGTGGCGAGTTCGGTGGGGAAGGGCGATTGCGCAGGGGAGGACGACCCGATCGGGCCGCGAGACGACGGCGATGATGCGGGGGAGAGCGGTGGGATAGAAGAAGATTGGGACCGGCGGCGCCGCGGACGCGCCAGTCTTCCAGGAACCACTCTTGGACTAGCCGACTTGAAGTGGCGCAGCAGGACGGCCGCGGATCCCACGCTCGACGCCCCTTGTTGGGTGCAGGAGGAGAGTGCGGCGAGGAACTAGCGACCGAGACGAAGCCGAGAGAAGGCCGAAGAAATCGGTGGAGCGGTGGGACAGAGAAGGCAGAAGGACTGAGCTAGATTTTTACGGGGGTATTTTCATAATTTACTGCCTACCTTGGTTTCTGTGCCTGATGCTAGTGTTGCAATTTTTACCGGGCCGTGTTTAGATCGGCTGATTTGGGTGGGGCTGATTTTGTATGGTGTAAGATTCTGCACTGTAGCATTTCGTTTGTATTTGTAAATTTTTGTCCAAACATTGATTAATTAGGCTTAAAATGTTCGTCTCGTAAAGTACAACAAAACTGTGCAATTAGTTTTTTTATTTTATCTATATTTAGTACTTCATGCATGTGCCGGTATTTTGATGTGATGGGGAATCTTCTTTTTGCATAGTTAAATTTGGGGTGAAATTTGGTATCTAAACAGGCCCAGGACGGAGAGAGTATCAATTATTTCCTTTACAAAATGTTATGGTAATGAATTTTACGGCCTAATAACTGATAATAGTTCCTAGCTAGCATCCATTCCTTCAATTTCTTCTATGATTCTTCAACTTCACCTTCCATGAAGTTTTTTTAAGTGTATATTTAATATACTTTTGTAAGCTCGAACTAGCAAGCGTTTATAAGAACACATTTATTTCTGATTGTTATTAGGAAATAACGTCGCTCATCTAGTTAGAAGGAATGTGTAGACGTGGGCGTGGCCACGAAGTCACGAACGAACCTAACCACGTTGGTTACAGTCCTCCACGACTCAATTTTGGGTGCATAATTAATTTCTTCTTCTTCTTCTAATAATAATAATAATAATAATAATAATAATAATATTAAAAACTGGTAAGTTTCTAGTTGTTCTCGTTTTTTTATTTCTCATATATTAGTTGAAGTCAAAAGGCTCAATTTATCATGGAGAGACACTAACCCTAGTGACTCGATCTACTATAGAAGTTTTATCTCCTCCTTCTCCTCTCCAGCGACGGTGAAGGGGAAGGATGGAATCGTCTTCTCCATGATGACTCCGTTGAAGATGAGGGCGACAACTTCAGCGTCAGTATCTTCATCGACATGACGACATGAAGACTTTTATTTCCGGACGGTGGCATCAAGGCGGAGATGATGTCGCCGCAATGGAATAATTTTCTCCGGTCTCTTCTTCGTTTTGTTGTGGTTAGATCTGACCACGATGAAAGACTAGGGAGAATAATTTTCAGATCAATCTTCCTCACTCTTCGGTGGCAGAAACCAGAAGAAGGAACACGCCAGAAAGAAGAAGTTACTCAATTTCGCCTACAGCAATATTGGCCATCATTCGTTGGGCATTTGTTCTCAGGCCATTTACCGAGTGTTTGCTTGTGTGGTCATCCATACTGCAAAGCATCTAATAGGTTAGGTTTCGAGTTGTGATATTCACAGTGTGAGTACTATTTTGTAATCCAGAGTGCTTGTGACATGTTAATGTACACAACTATCATATAATATAATTTTTCTTTCATCGCAAAAAAGGCTCAATTTATGAAGCAGGGTTATATTTACAAAATATGAGCAAGACTAGCCAAGAATTACCGTATATTAAAGATTTGCGTCCAAGTCGTGTTGCTTCCCGTTTGTGAATGCTTAATGCAGATATGCGTCGTTTTCTTGAAGGGAATTGCTAACACCTAGACGTTCGATGAGATATGATTCCATCGGACGGTACCGAATGATCCAGCAGAAACGCGGTGCACCCCCACTATATCGCTGCAGTCCTTCCCCATCTGCCTCGTCCCGCCACGCATGACTACCCCGCCTCCGTCCATCTCACCCACCCTGCGCCTGCCACTCTTTTCCCCTGACCCCTCCTCTCTCTCTCTCCATGCGGGCGGGACCCGAGAGTCGGGATGAGGACGAGCACACCCCATCCGCCGGACCCCAGGCGCACCGCTCACCCCTTCCCGCTGTGCATAGGCCGTGCCCCCATGACTCTCTGAATATACCTCTGAAACTCGAAACACTTGCAACATAAAACACTTGAATGCAACAAACGTCTGAAGCAAGTGAAATATTTAGAACATACACTTGTAACATGTATGTGAAACATATGCAACATCTAGATAAAACATTTGCAACTTGCAACATGAAAACACTTATTACAACATAAGACTGAAACAACTGAAACATTTGAACATACTTTTGCAACATATGTGTGAAACATCTGCAACATCCGATAAGCACACTTGCAACATACGTCTAAAAAAGTAGATGAAACATTTGAACGGACGCTTGAACATACGTGTACAACATCATGATCTATTTTTGCAATATCCATATGAAACATTTGCAACATACTTCTAAAACATCCTAAACAATTGAAACATACTTGTCGGTGTTCGAACCCGGGAGGGCCCTGGACCAACGAGTGAATTTGTGCTGCATGCTCCCTAATCCGGATGGTGATGCAAAAAGAATACACGGGGGTTTATCCTGGTTTAGGCAAAGAAGGCCCTACGTCTAGCGGGGGGGGGGGGAGAGTATTGTATTTCGTTGCACCTAAGTGCTTGCGTAGGGGTTACAAGCTGTGAGAGAGGGAACCGGTCCCAAGTCTCAAAAAGAAAGTAAGACGAAGTGTTGCTAGAGATGTTGATCTCAGAAGTGGAGAAAAGTGTCTATTTTTTTCTTTGTCCCCTAGAGAACCCTCTATCCTCCCTTTTATAGGGTCAAGTGAAGGCTCAGGGGCTCCTAAAACCCTAAGGCGGTTCCTTAGAGGTGAATGTTCGATGGGCGCTGTAGAGGTTGCTGTAGCGGCGTGCTCTGGTGATGGCCGGCCATCCCCGGGGTGTCATGGCGATGTTGATGACGAGACGGTGAATGATCCTAGGCCCTGTGTCGAGCGTGCGATCCCCTGTAGCCGATGTGCAGGCGCCATTCCTTTGTTGACCGGCGGCGGTCAAGGCCGGGTCGGAACATAACTGAGGGGTCAACGAGGAATGGATAAGGCCAGGCCCCAGGAAACCCGAGCGCGGTGGTTGTCTTCTTGTGAGTTGAGGGAGTATTGACGGTGGAACAGTGCTTGACGTGGCATGAATAGTGGTAACTTTTTTCACTGCCCATCCTGGGGTGGGTAGTAAAAAGTGGGATTAGACACGGATGCCGCTCCCATGCTGGTGCGCTGTAGCCACGTTAGTGGAAGTGGTTACATTAAATGCTTTTGTTAGTAAGTAGGTGGATGAGGAGGGGTCGAACGACTCGACCCTGGGTCGTGCGAGTCGGAAGTTTTCTGGGGTCGAGGCTTCCCGTTGAGCGGGCCTCGTACGAGTCAGAACTTAGTCGAGGGTCCCATGTTTTCACACATCTGCGGTCTTGGATCAGCGTATCCATGTAGATGGAGTTTTGATTTGGTATTTTAGGGGGTCCTCAAGGGTGTGGATTTCTCGGGGGTTTGCTCTTTTAATAGCGTGTTTGGGTACCCCTAATTTAGGTACCCGATAGTAGCCCCCGAGCCTTTGTGTGAGTATGGATATTCTCGCAGAGGCTCAGCGAGCTATGAACTGGAGTCGTAGCGTCATCGCTCTTTCAGTGGGTGCGTGCGAGCGCACCCACCGGGTGTAGCCGCTGAGGCCTCGGAGGAGTGGGTGACTCCTTCAAGGGCTTTTAGTATGTTATGTTGAGAGGCGCCCCCATGCTCGAGCCTTTGTGGCATGCTTAGTCCTCTTTCACCGTGGCTAGCCTATTATGGGCAAGCCCCCGAGCCTCATGTGCGCGAGGTCAATCAGGGCCCTGCCCATTTTTAATCATAAGACCCTTATGCATCCTTCATGTAAGGAGGGGCGTGGACATCGTACTACCCCTGATGGGTGAGCTCTGATGATCCATGGTGAGCTGCTAGCAGGAAATTTGAGTAGGAGCTCGTGCCCCGTCCGGTAGGGGTCGACTGGTGGCCGCGGAGGCGCTCTCCAAAAGTGCCAAAGAGTTATCACGTGGATCTTGGCTCTGTTTGATGGGATTCGAGGGCTCAATGCCTCCCTTCGAGGGGATTCCACCGCCGACCCCTCCTTTATCCTCGAATATGTCTGAGGGCATCTCGAGAAAGCGGCTCGAGCCCTGGCCTTGTATGGGCCCACTCTCAAACATCCCTAACTTGGGTTACTCGAGGGCAGCTGTCAAACCTCAGTCGAGGGCCAGCTTTCGAACCCTCGAGATTTGAAGTGGGCTCGTAGCCCGTGGTTCCTTTGCCTAGAAGTGTCTGTCTGTAAGCCTTCCTTTCCGCCTGTTGGGGTGCATCTTTTTAGGGAGGAAGCGGAAACTGATGAGGACATCGCCACGTTAGACACACTAACGTTATGGTCTTTCCTAAGTTGCAATTCATCCCCAACTCAGCTGCCACGTCACCCTCGGATTCAGCAGACACGTCGTCACTGTTTCGGTCATAACTCTCTCATACGATATCAAAACGGGGCGTTCTTGGATGCGTTGAAAAGGGGACAACGACACCATCATTTTGGATCTGGTCCTAGCTCCAGAAGGTCCGTGGATCATTTTGTGTGACCACGGCAAGGTGTTGCATCACCTATTTGGGCCAACTTGGCCATGTATCGTGTCGGGCCTTAAGCCCAAGTTATGGGCACCCAACCCCTGGCCGTTCCCAACCCTAGGTTGAGTCTTAGACTATAAACATAGCCGCTACCACTGTTAGACAATTAGGTTTTGTTTAGAGTTTAGTTTTCCATCGAGAAACTGAATCGTTCATTGTAACTGTGGTGACAAATCGTTTTACAGTGATCCAGGGCCCCTGTTCTTAATCTCCTCCACTATGTCAATTAGTCCTTTGGAACCGAGTTCTTGAACCCTCTATTGATATTCACATCATTCATATTTGTAATTTCAGATTGCGTGCTTTTACCTTCTTGCTTGTGCTCTTCGATTCGCTTGCAGGAAAAGCCTTCTTGGCGAGGTCAATCAAGTTGTGCTTGGTTGATAACCAACAGAGCAGTGGTGTAACGGTTGCAGGGTTCGAATCATGTCTGATTTGAAGCCGGATCACCAACGTCGAGATCTCCACAAATCGAACTTACCGGTTACCTCTTGGAAGATCCGACCTATACTCATTAGAAACGGCATGGTAGTGGGCGGCGTGGCAGGCGGTTAGCGAGCGAATGGCTGACACGCACCTGTGCACGTGGGTTTCGAGGGAGCAGTTAGGTAAGGGCATTAAATGCAAAAACTGCACTTGCCTTTTCGTCAGATCCGTCCATTGGTCTTTCGTCGGGGTATAAATACGGAGCCCAAGGTTTCAGTTTTTCCTTCCTAGCCCTTTGCAACTGCGTTCCCCTTCCTTTGCCTCCATCAGCCTTTCTCTGTCGCCGCCGTCATCCCTTCCTAGCCACCGCCGTAGTCAAAACCTTGTGCTAATGGAGGGAAAGAGTCAGGTCCTTCCTGCGGAACCGTGGGTTCATTCCTCGGTGACAGAGAAAAAACTTTAGGAGCTTGTCCGCGACGGTCTTCTGTGTCCAAGGACTAGCCAGGACCTACCGGAGTGGAGGGTGCCGCCGTCCAGCCACTGGGAGCTAGCGCCACCAAAAGGATACGTGGTCAGCTTTGTCGCTTTCCATGAGAGGGGGCTCGGGGCACCGCTGAGCCATTTTATGCGGGCCATCCCGCATTATTACGGGGTAGAACTCCATCATCTCGCCCCCAACTCTATCTCATAGGCTACCATTTTTGTGGATGTCTGTGAGGGATACCTGGGGGTCGAGCCCCACTGGAAGCTGTGGCTTCACCTCTTCAAGGCGGAGCATTTCACCAAGAAGGCGTGCGAGAGAGGAGTGCGGAGGGTGGTGCATGCTAGGAGCTGCACAATCTAGGTGTCGGCGGGTCGACGGGATCTGTACATCCCGGCCCAACTGATTTCGTCGAACAACGGGTGGCACAACGGGTGGTTCTACCTGCGCAATGACGACGGCTACCTTCCACACTTCTCTGGCTAGGTCCTGATGTCACAGAAGGAGAACTGGTCATACGACATCATCGAGGAAGATAAGCCAAAACTACAGCCGCTCCTCGATGCATTAATAAGGCTTCGCCTGCGTGGGCTAACCGTGGGCATGGTGGCCGTGACTTTCCATCGTCGGTGAGTCCTCCTGCTGATGCAGCGTCGACTCCGGTTGGACGAGATGAAGCCGGGCGTCTCGCTGGAGGGAAGCTGGATGTCCCACGAGACCCTCCCCCTCGACGAGGTGGTGCGGCGCGCTCGATGGGTAATGGGTAGTTTCAAGCAGGAGGACATCGACAAAGTCCCGATGCGGCCCAACTAGGGATTCGAGCCCCTGGTAAGTGTTGTCTTTTCGGTATTGATCTCCTTTTTTCTCCTAGGTCTCGTAGATTTAACCCGTCGAGTTTTCTGTGCAGGAACTGTCGGCGGTCACGCGCCGCTCGACAGGTGAGACGCCTCTCCGCGGCCCAGAAGAAGAAGGAAAAAGACGCCACAAAGACGTGGCGCAATAGGAAGATCCGCGAGCGCGAGGCGTTGCTAAAACGCCATCGCCTGCAACAGCTCGAGGGTCTCCCTGAAGAGGAGTCCCCCTCTGAGACGGCCTCATAGGAGGGGGATGGGGACAACAATGAGGACGATGCTGGGTCGCGGTATGACACTGCGACTTTCCTCGCGCACCTCCCTGACGTACGGTCCCTGTAGGGGCCCATCGGCGGGGGTCGACCTCCCAGGCGTCGAGGGCAGCCTCGGCGCCCGTCGAGGGGGAGGAGGAGCGAGCGGAAGGGAGGGCCCTTGAGGGGCCTTCAGAAAGGAGATCCGCCGAGCCTAGGGTTCCTCCAACGTCGGCAGCACCGCGCACACGTGCTCGGTCACCACGCACCTCATCGGCGGGTGGAGCAGCGACGTCGACGCCTGAGGCCGGGGTGCTGTCATCGGGCGTGAGGACCCAAGGTCAGACATCCTCGACAGTGAAGAGGACCTCTGAGGCGTCATTGGCCTGGGCCCCAAGGAGCTTCGGGCCGACCAGAGGTCCAGCGCTCAGGCGGAGGTGGAGGCTAGTGGGAGACCACCACCGCCCCAAGGGCCGACGGTGGTCGTGATCAACCTCACGTCTGATGATCCCCCGTCTGGCAAGGGGAAACTGAAGGCGGATGTCGAGATGGTCGACGCCACGAATCGGCCCGGAACCTCCATAGCGCTAGGCGATGACACGGCGGAGGCGTCCGCTAGGTGGCCTGACATCACGGAGCTAGCGCTCGTGCGGGCGGAGGAGGAGCTCCCACGTTGGGGTCGCTCGCCCCTCGAGTTTAGGGATGTGGCCAATCCTGACACCGAGCCTTTCTTCACCCTCGATGACAAGGACGAGGTGAAGTTCTGGGAGTACGCCGAGGGGCTCCGCAAGCACTCTGCACAGTCCTTGCAGATGGTCACGCAGACCTTGGTCCAGCACATGTCGGGGGCCTTCGAGGTAGGCTTTGTTTATTTTGGTGCTTTATTTAGCTCGACCCCCTCCCTTTTTCCCCTTGGTTCTGACTTTAGTCTCGATTGTGACCAGGATCTTAAGGAGCGGTCGCGCCGCAAATCACAATTCATCCGCCATGAGAGCGGCGTGTGGGCGGCGCTTCCTCGTCAACGAGCTCTGGTTGAGGAGGCCAACAAGCGGCTGTCCAAGAAGAGCGCCGAGGCGGACGAACTCCGTGTCGTCACCACAACGCTCAAGGAGGATGTAACACCCTAGGTGTTAAGCATTGCAATAGCATTCCAAATCATGATCATGAGCATCAATGGCATTCATAATCACATGTAAAGTAAGTGCACAGTGAAAGTGAAACATGTGAAACATCATTTTGAAACTTGCATGTTGCGTATGTTTGTTAGTTTTACTTTTACCTTAATTATGCTTGCTAGGCTAGTAAAACATGTTTGGCTATAATTTTAAATCATCTAGAATTGTTTAGCATCATTTTTAGAGCAACTTTTGTATTCAAAATTTCTCCAAATTTTGCTTTTAAAAATATTCTAGAAAAATGGGTTTTTATTTGAAAAATGGACTTTGAATCCTTAATTCGAAATCTGTTTGGAATTTTAAAATGTGCCCTAAAGCAATGTTGTAGAGAATTAAATTTTGAACAACTTTTGTTTTGGGTCAACTTTTGAAAATGCCTTTTCCCAGCTCAAAATTTTGAATTTGTGACTGTTAGAAAAATTGAAAATTAAAAATAGAAATGAAAAGGTAGTTTTGGTTTAGTGGGCCGCGCGCCCCGTTTCTCGGCCCACGGCCGAAGCCGGCCCGCTCCAACCGCGCGTTCGCCCGCGCGCCCGCGCGCGCCGCGCACCGGCGCTCGACCGCACTCAGGCCGCGGTCACCCAGTGGCGACCGTACGCCGGCGTTGGCCGCCGGGTGGTGCTCAGTGGACCCCGCCGCACCCGTGCCCCGCTCGCCAAAGCGTCCCGCACCGCGCTCAGCCTCCGAGCTCGCCCATTTCCTCCTCCTTCGCCGTCCTTCGCTCACTACAGCAGCAGCTCCGCCGCGCGCCATTGCCACAGTCGCCGAGCTCGCAGCGCTGCTCTGCCCTGCCTTTTCCCGATTCCTTTCGCGCTCCGCTCCGTTGAGCCTTGCACGGCACCGTGCTCCACCTAACCACTCCGTTCTCGTCGAGGTGAGCCCCCTGTGCCGCGCTATCTCCTTCCTTGGCGACGGCCATGGCACCGCCACCATGGGCGCACCTCCCCACTGCCTCACTTGACCCGCAATAGCGTGCACAGCCCTCACCGCGGAGCCATGAAGCTCCCGCTCCCTTGCTCCGGCCGCTGCGGCCGTCGGAGATGGCCGGACCGCGACGCGCCGCGCCACCACGCCATGGCGGGCGACGGCGAGCCAGCTCCAGCTCGTCGCCGGCCAAACCAACGCCACCACTGCACTCGCCACGTCAAGGCGAGCACAACAGGGTATACGCTACCGCCGGTGACCTCGCCGTCGGCGAGAACGCCGCGGTCCGCGCCACCCTCTGCCGTGAGTGATTGACGGGTGGGCCCGTTTGACTACAGGGGCCCACGTGTCGGTCACTGGGGAATAGATCTAGTGCAGATCTAAGCAACCCGTAGCAGTTTGGAGCTGGCTGGATTTTCGGGTTTTAAGAAAATGATTTCCAAAAATTATGAAAAAGCTTCAAAAATTTGTATCTCGAGAAATATAGCTCCAAAAATTGTGAAACAAATTTTGTAGTGATCCTCATGAGTAGATCTACAGTATAAAAATATTGCATGATGTTTTTGTGGTACTTTTCTGTGGAGATTTATTTAATCCTTGTATTTGCTGATATCTTAGAAAATGTGTAATAAATCAAAGAAAACTCAGAAAAATATTATTCCAAGTTTGTTACTCTTCTTGTGTACTTACTTTCTAAGAAAAATATGTGTCATGCATGTTCTGTGAGAAATTATTGATGTCTAGTTCAAGTGCTAAATAGGGTTAATTTTTATTATTTTTGATAGAGAGCAAAAATTGTATAAAACATGTATATGATAATTTTTGTACAGTGATTGTTTGCTGCGTAGAACATAGAAAAATGTTAAATCTGTTGTTTGATACTTTTCATAGTACAAAGTATTTTCATGCCCATTTTATGCTAGAGCTTGTCATTTTTGTGTAGGATGTATTAATTATCCAAATCCCATGAAATTTTTATGGTAGGCTATTTGGAGTAGGAATATGCTACTGTAATTTTTGTAGATTTTTCTAGGCACCAGAAATGCTTGTTGCTGTTGTAACCCTAGTTTAAATAGAAATAAAGTAATCTTCTTTATGTATAATTAGTTGGATAATAAAGTTTTGGTGTATCTTTGAAGCACCTAAATCACTTGCTGGTGCTGCTTGATAAGTTAATGTGGTTGTGTTGATAAAGCGTAATAGCACTCTTGTTAGGGTTGTATGCTAGCTAGTGTAAAAATAAATGAGAATTATTAGCAGATGTGAATGTAGTAGATGATATGTTTCGTAGTACATGTTCTTGAATGATGTTGACTACCTTATAGAAAAGTTCATCTTTCGTCTCTACTATAAGTTTCAATGTGTTGATCTTCCTATCATGCCATCATGATCATCATACCACATCATCCGATGCACGATTTACATGTTTACCTATGCAATTGCATCATATAGGATCGCAGGAGGAGTTGCCAATAGCAGTTCAGGAGGAGCAGACCGGGTCCGATCTACAAGAAGCTCAGGCACAGGAGGTGTCTGAGGTAGACAAGCAAGAAGAGGATCTACCTGAGTGTGTGGACCACCAACCCAGTTCCTTCGAACGAGGCAAGCCCCGGAGCATTCTAAGTCTCCTACTTTATAAAAGCAATTTCTTAGTTATTCTTATGGGTTTATAAATTGTGCATTAAGTATAGGAGTTGTGTGAAACCGTTGTTGCATATATTACTATCCTTTTCACATTATTACCTACGAAAGTTGGGTCGAATACTGCTTAGCCCTGCTTAGACTGGTAGCGATCGGTGATTTCCGGTCACCTAAAATGACAGGTGGTTACTAGAATGTTTTAGCTATAAATGGTTGATATCTGGGAAAATAACCATGTATTGATGGTGTAACGGATTAACGTAATTATACGAGATTAAGTAAGAAAATCTTCCACCGAGGCGGTTAATTTATCAAACTTAAACCCGTATAACCCGAGATTCCGTGAAATCACGAGGGATTTCAAACTAAACAACATACAACCAAGATCGTACTGATTTAGCAGCCACAGTTCACATGATACATAGAGTTCATAATAAAAGTGGAGTACTTCGGAGTTCGGAATAAAAGTGATTACAACACAGTTCAAAATAACGTAGCGGAAGCAAGTAGTTTTACACACACTCTTAGTTCAAATACAGTGCCAGAAGATAGTCATGGTCTACAAAAGCATTAGATAAGATGAACAGAGTGACCCTTGCCCAAGGTCCTAGTTGTCGCCCATCGCCGGATATAAACAGTTGGAGCAGTACCCATAGTACATCTGACCATCTGCAACAACAATGGGAACAACGCCCTGAGTACGAGAATGTACTCAGCTAGACTTACCCGTCATAAACCAAAAATAAAGGACACCAAGGATCATGCAAGGCTTTATAGATTAGACTGGCTTGACTCATTTGCGAAAAGCATAAGTTGTTATGAAAAACTATACCAGTACTTTTTGCATCACTTTTAGTATAACCTATTCAAGCTAGGTAAGCATCTATTGCTAGAACAATCACTTAATTCATCATTAACAATCTAGATTACCATATCAGGTTTAGCATTTCCAACATCATTCATTTAACCATCAGTGTTCCATTAATGTTACTACGATGCCATAGCTCGAGTCAAGTGCTCACTAACCAGGAGCGACGGCGATTCGAATCAAATTCCTATTCAGCTGGAGATTTATTCCTCACACAAACCCTGCTTCCCCCGTCAGGGTCGCGTAGATCACCAATGACACTTTCCAAGAAGCCATGGGATAACAATCATGGATCACACTACCCAGGGACTGCCCGACTGTCAGGACGCACCTTGGGCTCACTCTTCGTGTCCCCGTTATACCTACTTCAACACCAGTCTGCCAACCCGAGTTTATCCCGGCTCGAAAAGTGTCACTAGCTTCGTGGTCGAAAGGTACTTTATTCGGCCAGCAAAATGTGAGGCATGCGTTCAACATGATAAGAGAGACGAGCAACGATCGGTCCTTAATCGACATAGACGGAATCACTATAGTCCAAAACCCTATAAGACTCCGCTCGGTCTTCATTTATCCATCAACACTTGGTTACTTTTTATGATCACAATTACAGCTAACCATAACCCGGTATCTGTAACACCCCTAGGTGTTAAGCATGCATTAGCATCCAAGGCACTAGTCATAATCATCTCATACATGGTTATCATTGCATGCAATATAGACCATTTTTAAATTTAAAGTTAAAGAAAAAAAACAATTACTTAAAACCCCAAATTCTGCATTTAAGTGCTAAAGAGTGGTGAAATTTTGTGTAGCTACAATTTTAGATAATCTAGAATAAATGAACATGATTTTTGGAGCAACTCTTGAATTCAAATTCCTTCAAATTTTGCTTTTAAAAATATTCTAGAAAAATGAATTTTTACTTAAAAATTTAGCTTTAAATCCCAAATTCAAAATCTATTTAGAATTTTGGAAAGTGCCCTACATGAAAGTTGTAGAGAATTAAATTTTGAACAACTTTTATTTTGGGCAAAAGTTCTGAAAACCTCCTTTTCATCTTCAAATTCAAATTTGAAACAAATATAGAAATATGAAAATTTATTTAGAAAAAGAAAAATGCTTTTCCTTCTTTAGTGGGCCGCAGCCACCCTTTCGGCCCAGCAGCGCTGGCAGCCCAGCCCGCGCCCCGCGCCGGCTTCCTCCCCGCGCGCGCGCGCCCGCGCGCAGCGCCGTGGCGCCGCGGCAGGACTCGGCCGCCGCGTGGCCGAGCGACGGCGACGCCGCGCGACACGCGCCCCGGGTGGCCCCAGCGTCCCCCGCGCCACGCGCCTTGAACCCGCGCCCGCTCCTTCCTCGGCTGCACGCCCTCCATTCCTCCTCTCGCCCCGCCAACAGCAGCAGCGCACCGCCGCGCCATCACCGGCTCCCGGAGCTCCGCCACCGCCGTTCGCGCTCGTGGCTGCTTCTCCGGCTGATTCCTCCCGGCCTCAGCTCCGCCCCGCTTCCCTCCACCGCGTGCGCACCTCCACTCCGCCGCTCGAGCTCAGGTGAGGGCCAATTGGCCGCCCCCCTCCTCCACTGCCGCCATGGCCGCCGTTGGCCGACGCGCATGGCTGGAGCTCCCTGGCCCTTCATGCCTCCTCCGGTCTCGAGCATCCGCTTCCCCTTCGCCTAGCGGTGCTCGCGCTCGCATTCTCGGCCGCCCCCGTGGCCTGCATTGGCCGGCCGACGAGGTCCCGCGCCGCCGTGCCGCCATCTCCGCCGACGAGCCTCCTCCGGAGCTCCCGCACCGCTCGAAGTGGTGCGCTGGGTGCGTCCCGGTGCGGGGAGCACGTTGGTGCCCTCCCCGTCGCCGGAGACCTCACCGGCGGCGAGTACGCCACCGGTCAGCGCCTCCCCCGCGCTGCTCTGGCTGGTCGGTGGGGTCCGTTGACCCGTGGGTCCCGCGTGTCAGCGTGTGTGGGTGCACTGCACCGGGTGTATTCAGCGTTTTCACTGGCGAATTTTTAAAAGAATTAAGGAAAATAATTTCTCAGAATTTTGAAACAGCTTTGAAAAATCATATCTCAAGATTTATAGCTCCAAACATGATGAAACAAATTTTGAAATGTTCCTCTTGAATAGATCTACAGTTTAAAAATATTTCATGATAAAATTGTGACACTTTTCTGTGTAGCTTTATTTAATTGTTATAAATGTTGATATCTTAGAAAATGTGTAGTAAATAAAATAATGAAGGGAAAAATGTGATTCTTGTTGCTTTAATCTTTATTAGTGATTTACTTTCTAGGAAAAATATTAGTGAAGCATGTTCTGTGAGAAATTTTTGAAGTGTAGTTCAAATGCTTTTAATTGATAATCTTTGTTATTTTTAGTAGAGAGCTAAATTTGTATAGAACATATATGTGATAATTTTTGTAGTATGTTAGTTTACTGTTAGTAACATAGGAAAAATATGAAATCTATTGTTTGATACTTTTTCTAGTACAAAATAATTTCATGCTCATATTTAGGCTATAACTTGTTTATTTTGTACAGGCAGTTTTACATATGCAATTCTCATGAAAATTTAGTAGTAGGTTAGTTAGGGTAAGAGTAATCTACTGTAATTTTTGTAGATTTTTATCCATACCAGAAATAGGTGTTGGTGTGTAACCCTAGTTAAAAAGGAAATAAAATAATATTCTTTATGAGAAATTAAGAGAAATAAAATATGTTTGGTGTATCTTTGAAGCATCATTATGCCTTGCTGATATTATGGATGAGTTAGGTTGGTAAGATTTGGTAGCTTAGGTTCACTTGTATGTGTAGATGATAGGCTAACTAATAGAAGGATAAGGTACATGTTTTAGGGTACATGTTCTTGGATGACGTTGACTACCTTGTAGAAGAAATAATTATATTCGAACTGCTCATTCCATGTGCTCATCTGCATCTCATGTCATCAAAGCACTCCACCACAATTCGATGCATTCTTCGCATGTTTGCTTATGCACTTGCATCATACAGGATCGCAGGAGGAGTCGCAGGTAGCAGTACCGGAGGAGCAAGTTTGGACGGATCAGCAGGAACCCCAGGCACAGGAGGTGCCCGAGGAAGAAGAGTCAGGTGAGGAACTGCCAGAGTGCGTTGACCACCATCCTAGCTCGTTCGAAAAAGGCAAGCCCCGGAGCATTTTAAGTCTCCTATTTTATAAAAGTTGTTCCTTACTACATGAACTATAGTTTTATATATATTGTTGCATTAAGTTATAGGAGTTGAGTGAAACCGTTATTGCATTATTACCTTGGCCCTCGGATTACCTTTTACCCTGTTAGGTCAGGAACGAGTTAATTGCTTAGCCATGCTTAGACCGGTAGAAGTCGGGTGATTTTCTGTCACCTGCAAGCTATAGGTGGATACCTGATTATGGTTAGCTATAATTGTGATCATAGAAAGTAACCAAGTGTTGATGGATAAACGAAGACCGGGCGGAGTTTTATAGGGTTTTGGACTATAGTGATTCCGTCTGTGTCGATTAAGGACCGATCGTTTGCGCGTCCCTCTTGTCATGTTGAACGCATGCCTCACATTTAGCTGGCCGGATAAAGTACCTTTCGACCGCGAAGCTAGTGACACTTTTTGAGCTGGGATAAACTCGGGTTGGTAGACTGGTGTTGAAGTGGATGTAATGGGGACGCGAAGAGTGAGCCCAAGGTGCGTCCTGGCAGTCGGGCGGTCCCTGGGTAGTGCGATCCATGATTGTTATCCCGCGGCTTTTTAGAAAGTGTCATTGGTGATCTACGTGACCCTGACGGGGGAAGCAGGGTTTGTGTGAGGAATAAATCTCCAGCTGGATAGGAATTCGATTCGAATCGCCGTCGCTCCCGGTTAGTGAGCACTTGACTCGAGCTATGGCATCATAGTAACATTAAAGAAACACTGATGGTTAAGTGAATAATGTTGGAAATGCTAAACCTGATATGGTAATCTAGATTGTTAATGATGAATCAAGTGATTGTTTTTAGTAATAGATGCTTACCTAGCTAGAATAGGTTGTACTAAAAGTGATGCAAAAAGTACTGGTATAGTTTTTCATAACAACTCATGCTTTTCGCAAATGAGTCAAGCCAGTCCAATCTATAAAGCCTTGCATGATCCTTGGTGTCCTTTATTTCTGGTTTTTGACGGGTAAGTCTAGCTGAGTACATTCTCGTACTCAGGGCGTTGTTCCCATTGTTGTTGCAGATGGTCAGATGTACTTTGGGTACTGCTCCAACTGTCTGTATCCGGCGATGGGCGACAACTAGGACCTTGGGCAAGGGTCACTCTGTTCGTCTTATCTACTGCTTTTGTGGACCATGACTATCTACTGACACTGTATTTGAACTAAGTGTGTGTAAAACTACTTGCTTCCGCTATGTTATTCTGAACTATGTTGTAATAACTTTTATTCAGAACTCCAATGTACTCCACTTTTATTGTGAACTCTATGTATCATGTGAACTGGGGCTGCTAAATCAGTACGATCTTGGTTGTACGTTGGTTGGTTTGAATCCCGCGTGATTTCACGGAATCTCGGGTTATACGGGTTTAAGTCTGGTAAATTAACCGCCTCGGTGGAAGATTTTTCTGACTTAATCTCGTATAATTACGTTGATCCGTTACAGCTGGCATCGGAGCATGGTTTAGCATGTTCCTGTTCACATGGGTATTTAAAAACAAAACTATGTTTTCAACTAGGCTTTTAAATTTAAGAGTGTGCCAGTGGTCATATCCTTTATGCCCAATAAGGACTCTAGGTGGCTTAACTAAGTACTAACTTGGGGGTTTGTATCATATTTGAAATTTCGTCGCTCATACGGCGTGCTATTGTATGAGTGTTATTCAATTGAGTGGTAATGAATGGATCAATTCCCTCTATGCCTTGGTAAGTGAGAGTTGTGAGAGCATGGTCGGATACACTGCCGATCTAGGGGAGTGCTTATGTGATACTGAAATACTTACGTGCCATGCGCATGTTCGTATAAGGGTATTCAATTGGTGGGGACTTCCGTCATGCGGTGACGATGCCGTCAATAGGATGATGATTCGGGTAGTTGTTACCGTTATACTCGTATTTGGGGATGCGTGTAGAGCGAGTAACTTACTTTACTGTTTTCTTGCATATTTTCATACTGTGAGGTTTAGGCTAAAGTGACTTTCTACAGGTACATAACAACGCTTTCGAGTAGTACGTATTAGTTACATAACAACGCTTTCGAGTGTTTATTCCGTTAGTAGTTATTATTTTTTCTAAGTTTGTGAGGACGTATGGAACGTGCATGTATCATGTGCATTTCATTCATGGCATTGTTCCTCCCCTTATAAGTTGATTATCTCATTTCGATAAAAATGCCAACTTAAAAATCTGTTCTCACCGCGGTAATAAAATTTTGCTACAGATGGCACGTACCAAGCAGACTGCTCGCAAGTCCACCGGCAGAGCTTCCCGTCATCAGCTAGCTCCACGCACTCGTCAGCGCCACACTTTTCTTGGAGAGTTTGGGATGCCTACGCTCTTGTGGAGAGTACTCAGCGATGTAGGCTATCCTGATGGAATGGAGCCCCACTACTTTTGGTCGAATGAGCGGTTGGGGGAAGGACTTTTGGTGACTGTGGAAGCAGTAGTTCGTCCTCGAGGTGATGGTTCTGAGTGGACCGGTTGGCATTTTGAGTCAACTGGCAGGACCCCTGAAGAAGCCGCTGAGAGGGCAACCTTTGGGATCCTGAGGGATATCATGGATCGCTTTCCTCAGGAGTTGGCAACAGCTTTAGTTGGAGTCTTTCCGAGGGGCAACCCCTCCACTGACTCATGACAGCAGGCAAGAGGAAGATCTCTAGAGATTAGCGCCGCAGAAGCATAGAACAGTGACAACCCCGCTATGAGTGCCATGTTCGTAGTGATGAGGGCCTTTGATGGAGTGGAAGGTAGCCTGAGACGTGTGTCTAGTGCTCTTGGTCAGTCTCGTGATGACCGCCGTCAGCTTCAGAGAGATCACGACGCCGAGATTGAGAGGCTCAACACAGAGATGGCTCAGTTGACTCGCTAGAGAGATCAGGCTACCCAGAGGACTGTGGCTTTCGAAGGAGATGTGCGTGCCCTGAGAGAGCAGGTTGAGCAACTGACCACCGCCAATAGGAACGCTGAGCGCATGTTGACTCATGTGCTCCATCAGAGGAATGAGGCCTGGTCCGCAGAGAATGTGTTGAGGGCTAGACAGTTTGAGCTAGAGCAACAGCTGGCAAATGCAGAGGAATATAATGACAATCTGCATGAGGAGGTTCATCGGCTGAACAATCAACTCAACCCCTATGTTCCTCCTGGTGCGGCAGAGATGGATTTGAATGAAGACGAAGATCCTGAAGAGCCCGAAGCACCAGTTGGGGAGCACCATGACGCTGCTAATGGCGACGACGCCAACGTCTCGGACTTAGACAGCGACCACGATGAGTAGGCTAGTAGTTGTTATGCTAGCTACTAGGTTCCATCTACATGATCTTTTGCGTTGTTGGCACGTTGGGCATGTAATAATGAGTAGAAAGACTAAGGCTTTGATGTAATGTTGGAAAGCTTGGATGTGTTTGTGGCGGTATCCGAACGTCAAAAAGTTCAGTGTATGTATGCTGGCAACTTGGTTGTAATGGACGCAATGTGTGCGCTTTAAGTAATCTAATTAATGATGTTGTGTTAATTGGAATGACTTATTGTGCCCCTGTTTTATTGTATGAATTTATTCTCTCCAGTTAATTCAGTCAGCATGATTTTTCATTCGGTCGCAATTCCTACAACATCACCTAATAGTTACTGTTGCTAAAACATGCAGATGCCGAACACTCGTCGTACCATGTATGGTGCCGCTGAGGCTGGTGGCAGTGCAGCTGCTAGTGATGACCGTGATCCACCACCGCCTCCTCCACCCTACACTGCAGAACAGTTTTTCGCACAATTTCTTGGAAGCCAACGTAATATGGAGAGCATGCAACAGAATATGGAAGCTGCATTGCGCAGTATCGCAGACAACACCCGTCGGGGAATAAACCCGGGTGGTCACGAAGCAAATCAGTACAGCAGTTTCAAGGACTTCATGGATACTCGTCCACCGATCTTTAAGGAAGCCGCAGAACCCTTGGATGCAGAAGAGTGGATTAATACTATGGAAGACAAGTTCCGTGTATTGAGAATGACTGAAGTGTTGAAGACTGAGTATGCAGCTCATCAACTTCAACGTCCGGCAGGAATGTGGTGGAAACACCACCGCACCACTTTTCCTCCCCACACTCACATCACTTGGAATGAGTTCACCGAAGCTTTCCGTGGAACGTACATTCCACCTGGTCTGACTGAGATAAAGCTTGGGGAATTCCTAGCACTGAATCAAGGCACAAAGACTGTAACTCAATATCTACATGCATTCAATAACCTGAGCCGTTATGCCCCTGATATGGTGAATACGGAGGCCAAGAAGATCGCTAGCTTCAAGAGAGGCCTAAATCCCAGGATGATGAAACATGTGGGTACAAATATGAGGACTGGTTTTAATGATTTCGTTAGCGACTGTCTGAAGCAAGAGAAGAACAACAATGTTTATGCTGCTTCCAAGATCCGTAAGAGAGCTTTCGAGTCGGGTTCGTCCCAGTCCCGAGCCCCAGTGGCCAACCATCCAGCTTATCGATCGCCTGCCCCAGGTGCAAGGTTTAGGCCACCGCAAAGAAAGAATCAGAATGCTCAGCAACCCCAGAGGAATCAGAAACCATTCAAGATGGCATTGCCTCAGGCGAAGACAGGACAAGGCAGTTCATCTGGAACTGTGGCTCAAGTGAAGGGACCATGCTTCAACTGCAACCAACCCAGACACTTTGCGAAGTTTTGTCCCTACCCTAAGAAACAGCAGACGCAGTATCAAGCTCGTGTGCATCACACCACCGTGGATGACATCCCTGAAGGAGAACCGGTAACAGCTGGTATGTTTTCTATCAATAATCATCCTGCAGTAGTCTTGTTTGATTCCGGGTCATCTCATTCCTTTGTAAGTCAAGCTTTTGTTAAGATGCATGAGCAAAAGATAATTGAACTGGAATGTGCATATAAAATCAGTTCAGCTGGGGCTGATCTGTTGACTAATCAGATAGTTCATGGAGTGACCCTAAACATATCAAACCGGCAATATAAGCTTAATCTGATCGTCATGCCAGGGTTAGTTTTGGATGTGATCATGGGTATGAACTGGATGAATAAGATGGGGGTAGTAATCGATGTTGGAGGAAGGAGTATCTCTCTTAAGGAACCAAGTGGAGAAGGCACTTTTCGGGTGGTCCTACCTCGGAAGGTAGACCTAGCTAGCACGACTTGTGTGGTCCAAACTACTTTGCTAGCCCAGATTCCAGTGGTCTGTGAATTTCCAGATGTGTTTCCGGATGAGTTACCTAGACTTCCACCAGACCGAGATGTTGAGTTTGCCATTGAGTTAATTCCAGGAACAGCACCGATCTCGAGAAGGCCCTATCGGATGCCTCCCAATGAGTTAGCCGAATTAAAGAAGCAACTCCAGGACTTACTAAAGAGAGGTTTGATTCGTCCCAGCTCGTCTGAATGGGGATGCCCCGCTCTATTTGTGAAAAAGAAGAAGGATAACTCCTTACGCATGTGTGTGGATTATCGACCACTGAATGCAGTGACAATTAAAAACAAGTATCCTCTTTCTCGAATTGATATCTTGTTTGACCAATTGTCTAAAGCCAAAGTGTTCTCTAAGATAGATTTGAGATCAGGATACCACCAGATTAAGATTAGGCCGCAAGATGTGCCTAAGACTGCGTTCTCTACCAGATATGGCTTGTACGAGTACCTTGTCATGTCCTTCGGATTGACAAACGCTCCTGCATACTTTATGTATCTGATGAATTCTGTTTTCATGCCAGAGTTGGACAAGTTTGTGATTGTGTTCATTGATGACATTCTAATATATTCAGAGAATGAAAAAGATCACGTAGAGCACCTCAGGATTGTCTTGACTAGACTCAGGGAACATCAACTATATGCGAAGTTCAGCAAGTGTGAGTTCTGGCTTAAGACAGTGCCTTTTCTCGGCCACGTGCTGTCCGAAAATGGCATTTCCGTAGATCCTAGTAAGGTACAAGAGGTTATGGACTGGAAGTCACCAATCTCGGTGCATGAAGTTCGCAGTTTTCTTGGTTTAGTCGGTTACTATCGTCGCTTCATACCGGATTTCATGAAGATTGCCAAACCAATGACAAGCCTGTTACAGAAGGATCATAAGTTTGTATGGACAGAGGAGTGCGAGGCAGCTTTCTGCACCCTGTGAAAGTTGTTGACCACTGCTCCTGTTCTGGCCCAACCGGATATAGAAAAGTCTTTTGATGTGTTCTGTGACGCATCTAAGAATGGGTTAGGATGTGTACTAATGCAAAATGGAAGGGTCATTGCCTATGCCTCACGTCAATTGAGGAAGCATGAAGTTAACTATCCTACACATGATTTGGAGCTTGCAGCAGTAGTGCATGCTCTAAAGATTTGGAGACACTACCTAATGGGTAATGTGTGTAACCTCTTTACAGATCATAAGAGTCTCAATTACATTTTTACCCAATCTGAGTTGAACATGCGACAGAGACGATGGTTAGAGTTGATAAAGGACTATAATCTAAATGTACATTATCATCCCGGGAAGGCTAATGTAGTAGCTAATGCACTGAGCAGAAAATCACATGCTATTGGTGTGCAACCGTTGTTTGAAGAAGGGTTCAAATTGTTGCATCCTGCTATGTTGCATAATATTCAGATCAGTTGTACTCTGGAAAACCAGATCATTGAAAGTCAGAGGACAGATAAGGGAATCTTTCATATCAAGGAGAAGATGAAGAGAGAACCCACCAAACACTTTCGATTGGATGACCAAGGAGTGTTATGGTTTAAGGATCGCCTAGTGGTACCTAAGGATAGAGAGCTTAAGAACAAGTTGATGAATGAGACCCATCATTCCAAGTTATCTATTCACCCCGGAAGTAGTAAGATGTACCAAGATTTGCGACCCCGTTATTGGTGGACTAAGATGAAAAAGGAAATTGCAGCATACGTTGCTCGTTGCGACATGTGTTGTAGAGTTAAAGCTCTTCACATGAGACCCGCAGGACTTCTGCAACCCTTGTCTGTACCCGATTGGAAATGGGATGATATAAGTATGGATTTCATCACTGGTCTTCCCACCACACAGAAGGGACACGATTCTATTTGGGTAATAGTAGATCGTCTCACCAAGACAGCTCACTTTCTGCCAGTTAAGACAACATTCCGACCACCTCAATATGCAGAAAAGTATATTGCTGAGATTGTCCGATTACATGGTATACCAAAAACGATCGTGTCTGATCGTGGTTCATAGTTTACCTCTCATTTTTGGGAACATCTTCATAAAGGTTTGGGTACTAGTTTGATTCGTAGTACGGCTTACCATCCGCAGACAGATGGGCAGACAGAACGAGTTAATGCTATACTTGAAGATATGCTTAGAGCTTGTGTACTGTCATCCAGAGGCTCATGGGAATCCTGGTTACCATTGGCAGAATTCGCTTACAACAACAGTTACCAAGAGAGTATCAAGATGGCACCTTTTGAAGCTTTATATGGCAGGAAGTGCAGAACACCGTTAAATTGGGTAGAGCCTGGAGAAAGAAGGTTTTATGAAATTGATTTTGTAAATGAGGCAGAGAAGAAGGTCCGTATTATCCGGCAAAACATGCAAGCTGCACAGTCCCGTCAGAAGAGTTATGCAGACAAGAGAAGGAGACAATTGGATTTCCAAGTGGGTGACTATGTCTATTTGAAAGTTACCCCCATGAAGAAGAAACGGTTTGGAATCAAGCAGAAACTGTCTGCTAGATATATCAGACCATACCAGATCATAGAGAAAAAGGGTCCCGTGGCGTACAAGTTGCAGTTGCCAGAAGTGATGAGTTCGATCTTTTCTGTCTTTCACGTATCCTAGTTGAAGAAATGTATAAGTGTTCCGGAAGAGAGAATAGAACCGCAGGGTATTCGGATCAAGGCGGACTTAGAATATCGTGAACAACTGGTTCGAGTTCTGGATACAAAGGACCGAGTCACCCGGAATAAAGTGGTAACAACCTACAAGGTTCAGTGGAGCCATCATGATGAGAGTGATGCTTCATGGGAAACGGGAGAATATCTTCAAACCGCGTATAAAGATTTTTACGATAAATGGTTCGTAACTCAAAATCTCAGGACGAGATTCTTATAAGGGGGGAGGGCTGTAACACCCCTGGGTGTTAAGCATGCATTAGCATCCAAGGCACTAGTCATAATCATCTCATACATGGTTATCATTGCATGCAATATAGACCCTTTTTAAATTTAAAGTTGAAGAAAAAACAATTACTTAAAACCCCAAATTCTGCATTTAAGTGCTAAAGAGTGGTGAAATTTTGTGTAGCTACAATTTTAGATAATCTAGAATAAATAAACATGATTTTTGGAGCAACTCTTGAATTCAAATTCCTTCAAATTTTGCTTTTAAAAATATTCTAGAAAAATGAATTTTTACTTAAAAATTTAGCTTTAAATCCCAAATTCAAAATCCATTTAGAATTTTGAAAAGTGCCCTACATGAAAGTTGTGGAGAATTAAATTTTGAATAACTTTTATTTTGGGCAAAAGTTCTGAAAACCTCTTTTTCATCTTCAAATTCAAATTTGAAACAAATATAGAAATCTGAAAATTTATTTAGAAAAAGAAAAATGCTTTTCCTTCTTTAGTGGGCCGCAGCCACCCTTTCGGCCCAACAGCGCTGGTAGCCCGGCCCGCGCCCCGCGCCGGCTTCCTCCCCGCACGCGCGCGCGCCCGCGCGCAGCGCCGTGGCACCGCGGTAGGACTCGGCCGCCGCATGGCCGAGCGACGGCGACGCCGCGCGACACGCGCCCCGGGTGGCCCCCGCGTCCCCCGCACCACGCGCCTCGAACCCGCGCCCGCTCCTCCCTCGGCTGCACGCCCTCCATTCCTCCTCTCGCCCCGCCAGCAGCAGCGCACTGCCGCGCCATCACCAGCTCCCGGAGCTCCGCCACCGCTGTTCGCGCTCGTGGCTGCTTCTCCGGCCGATTCCTCCCGGCCTCAGCTCCGCCCCGCTTCCCTCTTCCGCATGCGCACCTCCACTCCGCCGCTCGAGCTCAGGTGAGGGCCAATTGGCCGCCCCCCTCCTCCACTGCCGCCATGGCCGCCGTTGGCCGGCGCGCATGGCCGGAGCTCCCTGGCCCTTCATGCCTCCTCCGGTCTCGAGCATCCGCTTCCCCTTCGCCTAGCGGTGCTCGTGCTCGCATTCTCGGCCGCCCCCGTGGCCTGCATTGGCCGGCCGATGAGCTCCCGCGCCGCTGTGCCGCCATCTCCACCGGCGAGCCTCCTCCAGAGCTCCCGCGCTGCTCGGAGTTGGTGCGCTGGGTGCGTTCCGGTGCGGGGAGCACGTTGGTGCCCTCCCCGTCGCCGGAGACCTCACCGGCGGCGAGTACGCCACCGGTCAGTGCCTCCCCCGCGCTGCTCTGGCTGGTCGGTGGGGTCCGTTGACCCGTGGGTCCCGCATGTCAGCGTGTGTGGGTGCACTGCACCGGGTGTATTCAGCGTTTTCACCGGCGAATTTTTAAAAGAATTAAGGAAAATAATTTCTCAGAATTTTAAACAGCTTTGAAAAATCATATCTCAAGATTTATAGCTCCAAACATGATGAAACAAATTTTGAAATGTTCCTCTTGAATAGATCTACAGTTTAAAAATATTTCATGATAAAATTGTGACACTTTTCTGTGTAGCTTTATTTAATTGTTATAAATGCTGATATCTTAGAAAATGTGTAGTAAATAAAATATTGAAGGGAAAAATGTGATTCTTGTTGCTTTAATCTTTATTAGTGATGTACTTTCTAGGAAAAATATTAGTGAAGCATGTTCTGTGAGAAATTTTTGAAGTGTAGTTCAAATGCTTTTAATTGATAATCTTTGTTATTTTTAGTAGAGAGCTAAATTTGTATAGAACATATATGTGATAATTTTTGTAGTATGTTAGTTTACTGTTATTAACATAGGAAAAATATGAAATCTATTGTTTGATACTTTTTCTAGTACAAAATAATTTCATGCTCATATTTAGGCTATAACTTGTTTATTTTGTACAGGCAGTTTTACATATGCAATTCTCATGAAAATTTAGTAGTAGGTTAGTTAGGATAAGAGTAATCTACTGTAATTTTTGTAGATTTTTATCCATACCAGAAATAGGTGTTGGTGTGTAACCCTAGTTAAATAGGAAATAAAATATAATTCTTTATGAGAAATTAAGAGAAAAAAATATGTTTGGTGTATCTTTGAAGCATCATTATGCCTTGCTGATATTATGGATGAGTTAGGTTGGTAAGCTTTGGTAGCTTAGGTTCACTTGTATGTGTAGATGATAGGCTAACTAATAGAAGGATAAGGTGCATGTTTTAGGGTACATGTTCTTGGATGACGTTGACTACCTTGTAGAAGAAATAATTATATTCAACTGCTCATTCCATGTGCTCATCTGCATCTCATGTCATCAAAGCACTCCACCACAATTCGATGCATTCTTCGCATGTTTGCTTATGCACTTGCATCATACAGGATCGCAGGAGGAGTCGCAGGTAGCAGTACCGAAGGAGCAAGTTTGGATGGATCAGCAGGAACCCCAGGCACAGGAGGTGCCCAAGGAAGAAGAGTCAGGCGAGGAACTGCCAGAGTGCGTTGACCACCATCCTAGCTCGTTCGAAAAAGGCAAGCCCCGGAGCATTTTAAGTCTCCTATCTTATAAAAGTTATTCCTTACTACATGAACTATAGTTATATATATATTGTTGCATTAAGTTATAGGAGTTGAGTGAAACCGTTGTTGCATTATTACCTTGGCCCCCGGATTACCTTTTACCCTGTTAGGTCAGGAACAAGTTAATTGCTTAGCCATGCTTAGACCGGTAGAAGTCGGGTGATTTCCTGTCACTTGCAAGCTATAGGTGGATACCTGATTATGGTTAGTTGTAATTGTGATCATGGAAAGTAACCAAGTGTTGATGGATAAACGAAGACCGGGCGGAGTTTTATAGGGTTTTGGACTATAGTGATTCCGTCTGTGTCGATTAAGGACCGATCGTTGCTCGTTCCTCTTGTCATGTTGAACGCATGCCTCATATTTAGCTGGCCGGATAAAGTACCTTTCGACCGCGAAGCTAGTGACACTTTTCGAGCCAGGATAAACTCGGGTTGGCAGACTGGTGTTGAAGTGGATGTAACGGGGACGCAAAGAGTGAGCCCAAGGTGCGTCCTAGCAGTTGGGCGGTCCCTGGGTAGTGCGATCCATGATTGTTATCCCGCGGCTTCTTGGAAAGTGTCATTGGTGATCTACGCGACCCTAACGGGGGAAGCAAGGTTTGTGTGAGGAATAAATCTCCAGCTGGATAGGAATTCGATTCGAATTGTCGTCGCTCCCGGTTAGTGAGCACTTGACTCGAGCTATGGCATCGTAGTAACATTAAAGAAACACTGATGGTTAAGTGAATGATGTTGGAAATGCTAAACCTAATATGGTAATCTAGATTGTTAATGATGAATCAAGTGATTGTTTTTAGTAATAGATGCTTACCTAGCTGGAATAGGTTGTACTAAAAGTGATGCAAAAAGTACTGGTATAGTTTTTCATAACAACTCATGCTTTTCGCAAATGAGTTAAGCCAGTCCAATCTATAAAGCCTTGCATGATCCTTGGTGTCCTTTATTTCTGGTTTTTGACGGGTAAGTCTAGCTGAGTACATTCTCGTACTTAGGGCGTTGTTCCCATTGTTGTTGCAGATGGTCAGATGTACTTTGGGTACTGCTCCAACTGTCTGTATCCGGCGATGGGCGATAACTAGGACCTTGGGCAAGGGTCACTCTGTTCGTCTTATCTACTGCTTTTGTGGACCATGACTATCTACTGGCACTGTATTTGAACTAAGTGTGTGTGTAAAACTACTTGCTTCCGCTATGTTATTCTGAACTATGTTGTAATAACTTTTATTTAGAACTCCGATGTACTCCACTTTTATTGTGAACTCTATGTATCATGTGAACTGGGGCTGCTAAATCAGTACGATCTTGGTTGTACGTTGGTTGGTTTGAAATCCCGCGTGATTTCACGGAATCTCGGGTTATACGGGTTTAAGTCTGGTAAATTAACTGCCTCGGTGGAAGATTTTTCTGACTTAATCTCGTATAATTACATTGATCCGTTACAGTATCCACCTATAACTCGCAGGTGACAGGAAATCACCCGACTTCTACTGGTCTAAGCATGGCTAAGCAATTCACTCGATCCTGACCTAACAGGGTGAAAGATAATCTGGTGGCCAAGGTAATAATGGAACAACGGTTTCACTCAACTCCTATAACTTAATGCAACTATATATATAACTATAGTTCATATAGTAAGGAACAACTTTTATAAAATAGGAGACTTAAAATGCTCCGGGGCTTGCCTTTTTCGAACGAGCTAGGATGGTGGTCGACGCACTCTGGCAGCTCCTCGCCTGACTCTTCCTCCTCGGGCACCTCCTGTGCCTGGGGTTCCTGCTGATCCGTCCAAACTTGCTCCTCCTGTACTGCTACCTGCGACTCTTCCTGCGATCCTGTATGATGCAAGTGCATAAGTAATCATGCGAATGATGCATCGGATTGTGGTGGAGTGCTTTGATGACATGAGATGCAGATGGGCACATAGAATGAGCATTTTGAATATAACTATTTCTTCTACAAGGTAGTCAACGTCATCCAAGAACATATACCCTAAAACATGCACCTTATTCTTCTATTAGCTAGCCTATTATTTACACATACAAGTGAACCTAAGCTACCAAAGCTTACCAACCTAACTCATCCACAACATCAGCAAGGCATAATGATGCTTTAAAGATACACCAAACATATTTTATTTCTCTTAATTTCTCATAAAGAATAATCTTTTATTCCCTATTTAACTAGGGTTACACAGCAACACCTATTTCTGGTGTATATAAAAATCTACAAAAATTACAGTAGATTACTCTTACCCTAACTAACCTACTGCTAAATTTTCATGAGAAATGCATATGTAAAACTGCCTGTACAAAATAAACAAGTTATAGCCTAAATATGAGCATGAAATTATTTTGTACTAGAAAAAGTATCAAACAACAGATTTCACATTTTTCCTATGTTACTAACAGTAAACTAACATACTACAAAAATTATCACATGTATGTTCTATACAAATTTAGCTCTCTACTAAAAATAACAAAGATTATCAATTAAAAGTTTTTAAACTACACTTCAAAAATTTCTCACAGAACATGCTTCACCAATATTTTTCCTAGAAATTACATCACTAATAAAGATTTAATCAACAAAAATCACATTTTTCCCTTCATTATTTTATTTACTACATATTTTCTAAGATATCAGCATTTATAGCAATTAAATAAATTTTCACAGCAAAGTGTCACAAAATTAACATGAGCTATTTTTAAACTGTAGATCTATTCAAGAGAAACATTTTAAAATTTGTTTCATCATTTTTGGAGCTATAAATCTTGAGATATAATTTTTCAAAGCTTTTTCATAATTCTGAGAAATCATTTTCCTTAATTCTTTTGAAAATTCGCCGGTGAAAACGCTGAATACACCCGGTGCAGTGCACCCACACGCGCTGACACGCGGGACCCATGGGTCAACAGACCCACCGGCCAGCCAGAGCAGCGCGGGGGAGGCGCTGACCGGTGGCGAACTCGCCGCCGGTGAGGTCTCCGGCGACGGGGAGGGCACCAACGTGCTCCCCGCACCGAGACGCACCCAGCGCACCAACTCCGAGCGGCGCGGGAGCTCTGGAGGAAGCTCGCCGGTGGAGATGGCGGCACGGCGGCGCTGGAGCTCGTCGGCCGACCAATGCAGGCCACGGGGGCGGCCGAGAAGGCGAGCGCGAGCACCGCTAGACGATGGGGAAGCGGATGCTCGAGACCAGGGGAGGCATAAAGGTCCAGGGAGCTCCGGCCATGCGCGCCGGCCAACGGCGGCCATGGCGGCAGTGAAGGAGGGGGGCGGCCAATTGGCCCTTACCTGAGCTCGAGCGGCGGAGTGGAGGCACGCACGCGGTGGAGGGAAGCGGGGCGGAGCTGAGGCCGGGAGGAATCGGCCGGAGAAGCAGCCACGAGCACGGACGGCGGTGGCGGAGCTCCGGGAGCCGGTGATGGCGCGGCGGTGCGCTGCTGCTGCTGCTGGCGGGGTGAGAGGAGGGAATGGAGGGAGCAGCCGAGGCGGACGAGCGCGCGGAGGGGGGTAAGCGAGCGCGGTGCTGCAGGGGCCACAGGGGCGCGTGTCGCGCGGCGTCGTCGGCATCCGGCCACGCGGCGGCCGAGCTCTGCCACGGCGCCACGGCGTCGCGAGCGGGCGCGCGCGCGGGAGGAAGCCGGCGCGGGGCGCGGGCCGGGCTGCCAGCGCTGCTGGGCCGAAAGGGAGGCCGCGGCCCACTAAAGTGAAAAACCGATTTTTCTTTTATAAATAAAATTTTCAGATTTCTATATTTGTTTCAAATTTGAATTTAAAGATGAAAAAGAGGTTTTCAGAACTTTTGCCCAAAATAAAAGTTGTTCAAAATTTAATTCTCTACAACTTTCATGTAGGGCACTTTTCAAAATTCTCAATAGATTTTGAATTTAGGATTTAAAGCTAAATTTTTATGTAAAAATTCATTTTTCTAGAATATTTTTAAAAGCAAAAATTTGAAGGAATTTAAATTCAAGAGTTGCTCCAAAAATCATGTTTATTTATTCTAGATTATCTAAAATTATAGCTACACAAAGTTTCACCACTCTTTAGCACTTAAATGCAGAATTTGGGTTTTAAGTAATTGTTTTTCAACTTTAAATTTAAAAGGGTCCATATTGCATGCAATGATAACCATGTATGAGATGATTATGACTAATGCTTTGGATGCTAATGCATGCTTAACACCCAGGGGTGTTACAGCCCTCTCCCCTTATAAGAATCTCGTCCCGAGATTTTGAGTTACGAACCATTTATCGTAAAAATCTTTATACGCAGTTTGAAGATATTCCCCCGTTTCCCATGAAGCATCACTCTCATCATGATGGCTCCACTGAATCTTGTAGGTTGTTACCACTCTATTCTGAGTGACTCGGTCCTTAGTATCTAGAACTCGAACTGGTTGTTCACGATATTCCAAGTCCGCCTTGATCCGAATACCCTGCGGTTCTATTCTCTCTTCCGGAACACGCAGACATTTCTTCAACTGGGATACGTGAAAGACGGGAAAGATTGAACTCATCCCTTCTGGCAATCGCAACTTGTACACCACGGGACCCTTTTTCTCTATGATCTGGTATGGTCCGATATATCTAGCAGACAGTTTCTGCTTGATTCCAAACTATTTCTTCTTCATGGGGGTAACCTTCAAATAGGCATAGTCACCCACTTGTAAATCCAATGGTCTCCTTCTCTTGTCTGCATAACTCTTCTGACGGGACTGTGCAACTTGCATGTTTTGCCGGATAATACGGACCTTCTTCTCTGCCTCATTTACAAAATCAATTCCATAAAACCTTCTTTCTCCAGGCTCTACCCAATTTAACGGTGTTTTGCACTTCCTGCCATATAAAGCTTCAAAAGGTGCCATCTTGATACTCTCTTGTTAACTGTTGTTGTAAGCGAATTCTGCCAATGGTAACCAGGATTCCCATGAGCCTCTGGATGATAGTACACAAGCTCTAAGCATATCTTCAAGTATAGCATTAACTCGTTCTGTCTGCCCATCTGTCTGCGGATGGTAAGCCGTACTACGAATCAAACTAGTACCCAAACCTTTATGAAGATGTTCCCAAAAATGAGAGGTAAACTGTGAACCACGATCAGACACGATCGTTTTTGGTATACCATGTAATCGGACAATCTCAGCAATATACTTTTCTGCATATTGAGGTGGTCGGAATGTTGTCTTAACTGGCAGAAAGTGAGCTGTCTTGGTGAGATGATCTACTATTACCCAAATAGAATCGTGTCCCTTCTATGTGGTGGGAAGACCAGTGATGAAATCCATACTTATATCATCTCATTTCCAATCGGGTACAGACAAGGGTTGCAGAAGTCCTGCGGGTCTCATGTGAAGAGCTTTAACTCTACAACACATGTCGCAACGAGCAACGTATGCTGCAATTTCCTTTTTCATCTTAGTCCACCAATAACAGGGTCGTAAATCTTGGTACATCTTACTACTTCCGGGGTGAATAGATAGCTTGGAATGATGGGTCTCATTCATCAACTTGTTCTTAAGCTCCCTATCCTTAGGCACCACCAGGCGATCCTTAAACCATAACACTCCTTAGTCATCCAATCGAAAGTGTTTGGTGGGTTCCCTCTTCATCTTCTCTTTGATATGAAAGATTCCCTTATCTGTCTTCTGACCTTCAATGATCTGGTTTTCTAGAGTACAACTGATCTGAATATTATGCAACACAGCAGGATGTAACAATTTGAACCCTTCTTCAAACAACGGTTGCGCATCAATAGCATGTGATTTTCTGCTCAGTGCATCTGCTACTACATTAGCCTTCTCGGGATGATAATGCACGTTTAGATTATAGTCCTTTATCAGCTCTAACCATCTTCTCTGTCGCATGTTTAACTCAGATTGGGTAAAAATGTATTTGAGACTCTTATGATCTGTAAAGAGATTACACACATTACCCAGCAGGTAGTGTCTCCAAATCTTTAGAGCATGCACTACTGCTTCAAGCTCCAAATCATGTGTAGGATAGTTAACTTCATGCTTCCTCAATTGACGTGAGGCATAGGCAATGACCCTTCCATTTTGCATTAGTACACATCCTAAACCATTCTTAGATGCGTCACAGAACACATCAAAAGATTTTTCTATATCCGATTGGGCCAGAATAGGAGCAGTGGTCAACAACTTTCGCAAGGTGCAAAAAGCTGCCTCACACTCCTCTGTCCATACAAACTTATGATCCTTCTGTAACAGGCTTGTCATTGGTTTGGCAATCTTCGAGAAATCCGGTATGAAGCGACGATAGTAACCGGCTAAACCAAGAAAACTGCGAACTTCATGCACTGAGGTTGGTGACTTCCAGTCCATAACCTCTTGCACCTTACCAGGGTCTACGGAAATGCCTTTTTCAGACAACACGTGGCCGAGAAAAGGAACTGTCTTAAGCCAGAACTCACACTTGCTAAACTTCGCATACAGTTGATGTCCTCTGAGTCTAGTCAAGACAATCCTGAGGTGCTCTGCGTGATCTTCTTCATTCTCTGAATATATTAGAATGTCATCAATGAACACAATCACAAACTTGTCCAACTCAGGCATAAAAATAGAATTCATCAGATACATAAAGTATGCAGGAGCGTTTTTCAATCCGAAGGACATGACAAGATACTCGTACAAGCCATATCTGGTAGAGAACGCAGTCTTAGGCACATCTTGCGGCCTAATCTTAATCTGGTGGTATCCTGATCTCAAATCTATCTTAGAGAACACTTTGGCTTTAGACAATTGGTCAAACAAGATATCAATCAAAGGAAGAGGATACTTGTTTTTAATTGTCACTGCATTCAGTGGTCGATAATCCACGCACATGCGTAAGGAGTTATCCTTCTTCTTTTTCACAAATAGAGCGGGGCATCCCCATTCAGACGAGCTAGGACGAATCAAACCTTTCTTTAGTAAGTCCTAAAGTTGCTTCTTCAATTCGGCTAACTCATTGGGAGGCATCCGATAGGGCCTTCTCGAGATCGGTGCTGTTCCCAGAATTAACTCAATGGCAAACTCAACATCTCGGTCTAGTGGAAGTCCAGGTAACTCATCCGAAAACACATCTGGAAACTCACAGACCACTGGAACCTGGGCTAGCAGAGTAGTTTGGACCGCACAAGTCGTGCTAGCTAGGTCTACTTTCCGAGGTAGGACCACCCAAAAAGTGCCTTCTCTACTTGGTTCCTTTAGAGAGATACTCCTTCCTCCAATATCGATTACTACCCCCATCTTATTCATCCAGTTCATACCCATGATCACATCCAAAACTAACCCTGGCATGACTATCAGATTAAGCTTATATTGCCAGTTTGATATGTTTAGGGTTACTCCCTAAACTATCTGATTAGTCAACAGATCAGCCCCAGCTGAACTGATTTTATACGCACATTCCAATTCAACTATCTTTTGCTCATGCCTCTTAACAAATGCTTGACTTACAAAGGAATGAGATGATCCGGAATCAAACAAGACCACTGCAGGATGATTGTTGATAGAAAACATACCAGCTGTTACCGGTTCTCCTTCAGGGATGTCATCCACGGTGGTGTGATGCACACGAGCTTGATACTGCGTCTGTTGTTTCTTAGGGTAGGGGCAAAACTTCGCAAAGTGTTCGGGTTGGTTGCAGTTGAAGCACGGTCCCTTCACTTGAGCCACGGTTCTAGATGAACTGTCTTGTCCTATCTTCGCCTGAGGTAATGCCATCTTGAATAGTTTCTGGTTCCTCTGGGGTTGCTGAGTATTCTGATTCTTCCTTTGCGGTGGCCTAAACCTTGCACCTGGGGCAGGCGATCGATAAGCTGGACGGTTAGCCACTAGGGCTCTGGACTGGGACGAACCCGACTCGAAAGCTCTCTTACGGATCTTGGAAGCAGCATAAACATTGTTGTTCTTCTCTTGCTTCAGACAGTCACTAACGAAATCATTGAAACCAGTCCTCATATTTGTACCCACATGTTTCATCATCTTGGGATTCAGGCCTCTCTTGAAGCTAGCGATCTTCTTGGCCTCGGTATTCACCATATCAGGAGCATAATGGCTCAGGTTATTGAATGCATGTAGATATTGAGTTACAGTCTTCGTGCCTTGATTCAGTGCTAGGAATTCCCCAAGCTTCATCTCGGTCAGACTAGGTGGAATGTACGTTCCATGGAATGCTTCGGTGAACTCCCTCCAAGTGATGTGAGCGTGGGGAGGAAAAGTGGTGCGGTTATGTTTCCACCACATTCCTGCCAGACCTTGAAGCTGATGAGCTGCATACTCAGTCTTCAACACTTCAGTCATTCTCAAGACACGGAACTTGTCTTCCATAGTATTAATCCACTGTTCTGCATCCAAGGGTTCTGCGGTTTCCTTGAAGATCGGTGGATGAGTATCCATGAAGTCCTTGAAACTACTGTACTGATTTGCTTCGTGCCCACCCGGGTTTATTCCCCGACGGGTGTTGTCTGCGATACTGCGCAACGCAGCTTCCATATTCTGTTGCATGCCCTCCATATTACGTTGGCTTCCAAGAAATTGTGTGAAAAACTGTTCCGCAGTGTAGGGTGGAGAAGGCGGTGGTGGATCACGGTCATCACTAGCAGCTGCACTGCCACCAGCCTCAGCGGCACCATACATGGTACGACGAGTGTTCGGCATCTGCATGTTTCAGCAACAATAATTATTAGGTGATGTTGTAGGAATTGTGACCAAATGAAAATCATGCTGACTGAATTTACTGGAGAGAATAAATTCATACAATAAAACAGGGGCACAATAAGTCATTCCAATTAACACAACATCACTAATTAGATTACTTAAAGCGCACACATCGCGTCCATTACAACCAAGTTGCCAGCATACATACACTGGACTTTTTGACGTTCGGATACCGCCACAAACACATCCAAGCTTTCCAACATTACATCAAAGCCTTAGTCTTTCTACTCATTATTACATGCCCAACGTGCCAACAAAGCAAAAGATCATGTAGATGGAACCTAGTAGCTAGCGTAACAACTACTAGCCTACTCATCGTGGTCGCTGTCTAAGTCCGAGACGTTGGCGTTGTCGCCATTAGCAACGTCATGGTGCTCCCCAACTGGTGCTTCGGGTTCTTCAGGATCTTCGTCTTCATCCAAATCCATCTCTGCAGCACCAGGAGGAACATAGGGGTTGAGTTGATTGTTCAGCCGATGAACCTCCTCATGCAGATTGTCATTATATTCCTCTGCATATGCCAGCTGTTGCTCTAGCTCAAACTATCTAGCCCTCAACACATTCTCTGCGGACCAGGCTTCATTCCTCTGATGGAGCACATGAGTCAACATGCGCTCAGCGTTCCTGTTGGCGGTGGTCAGTCGCCCAACCTGCTCTCTCAGGGCACGCACATCTCCTTCGAAAGCCACAGTCCTCTGGGTAGCCTGATCTCTCTGGCGAGTCAACTGAGCCATCTCTGTGTTGAGCCTCTCAATCTCGGCGTCGTGATCTCTCTGAAGCTGATGGCGGTCATCACGAGCCTGACCAAGAGCACTAGACACATGTCTCAGACTACCTTCCACTCCATCAAAGGCCCTCATCACTGCGAACATGGCACTCATAGCGGGGTTGTCACTGTTTTGTGCTTCTGCGGTGCTAATCTCCAGAGATCTTCCTCTTACCTGCTGCCACGATTCAGTGGAGGGGTTGCCCCTCGGAAAGACTCCAACTATAGCTGCTGCCAACTCCTGAGGAAAGCGATCCATGATATCCCTCAGGATCCCAAAGGATGCCCTCTCAGCGGCTTCTTCAGGGGTCCTGCCAGTTGACTCCAAATGCCAACCGGTCCACTCAGAACCATCACCTCGGGGACGAACTACTGCTGCCACAGTCACCAAAAGTCCTTCCCCCAACCGCTCATTCGACCAAAAGTAGCAGGGCTCCATCCCATCAGGATAGCCTACATAGCTGAGTACTCTCCACAAGAGCGTAGGCATCCCAAACTCTCCAAGAAAAGTGTGGCGCTGACGAGTGCATGGAGCAAGCTGATGACGGGGAGCTCTGCCGGTGCACTTGCGGGCTGTCTGCTTGGTACGTGCCATCTGTAGCAAAATTTTATTACCGTGGTGAGAACAGATTTTTAAGTTGGCATTTTTATCGAAATGAGATAATCAACTTATAAGGGGAGGAACAATGCCATGAATGAAATGCACCACATGATACATGCACATTCCGTACGTCCTCACAAACTTAGAAAACTAATAACTACTAACGAAATAAACGGTGGCATACAACGATCTCTTGTAACGTAACTAATACGTACTACTCGAAAGCATTGTTATGTACCTGCAGAAAGTCACTTCAGCCCAACCCTCACAGTATGAAAATATGCAAGAAAGCAGTAAAGTAAGTTACTCGCTCTACACGCATCCCCAGATACGAGTATAACGGTAACAACTACCCGAATCATCGTTCTATTGGCGGCATCGTCATCGCATGACGGAAGTCCCCACCATTTGAATACCCTCATACGAACATGCGCATGGCACGTAAGTATTTCGGTATCACATAAGCACTCCCCTAGATCGGCAGTGTATCCGACCATGCTCTCACAACTCTCACTTACCAGGGCGTAGAGGAAATTGATCCATACATTACCACTCAATTGAATGACACTCATACAATAGCACGCCGTATGAGCGATAAAATTTCAAATATGATGCAAACCCCTAAGTTAGTACTTAATTAAGCCACCTAGAGTCCTTATTGGGCATAAAGGATATGACCACTGGCACACTCTTAAATTTGAAAGCTTAGTTGAAAACATAGTTTTATTTTTAAATACCCATGTGAACAGTAACATGCTAAACCATGCTCTGATACCAGCAGTAACGGATCAACGTAATTATACGAGATTAAGTAAGAAAATCTTCCACCGAGGCGGTTAATTTATCAAACTTAAACCCGTATAACCCGAGATTCCGTGAAATCATGAGGGATTTCAAACCAAACAACATACAACCAAGATCGTACTGATTTAGCAGCCACAGTTCACATGATACATAGAGTTCATAATAAAAGTGGAGTACTTCGGAGTTCAGAATAAAAGTTATTACAACACAGTTCAAAATAACGTAGCGGAAGCAAGTAGTTTTACACACACCCTTAGTTCAAATACAGTGCCAGTAGATAGTCATGGTCCACAAAAGCATTAGATAAGACGAACAGAGTGACCCTTGCCCAAGGTCCTAGTTGTCGCCCATCGCCGGATACAGACAGTTGGAGCAGTACCCATAGTACATCTGACCATCTGCAACAACAATGGGAACAACGCCCTGAGTACGAGAATGTACTCAGCTAGACTTACCCGTCATAAACCAGAAATAAAGGACACCAAGGATCATACAAGGCTTTATAGATTGGACTGGCTTGACTCATTTGCGAAAAGCATAAGTTGTTATGAAAAACTATACCAGTACTTTTTGCATCCCTTTTAGTATAACCTATTCAAGCTAGGTAAGCATCTATTGCTAGAACAATCACTTGATTCATCATTAACAATCTAGATTACCATATCAGGTTTAGCATTTCCAACATCATTCATTTAACCATTAGTGTTCCATTAATGTTACTACGATGCCATAGCTCGAGTCAAGTGCTCACTAACCGGGAGCGATGGCGATTCGAATCGAATTCCTATCTAGCTAGAGATTTATTCCTCACACAAACCCTGCTTCCCCCGTCAGGGTCGCGTAGATCACCAATGACACTTTCCAAGAAGCCACGGGATAACAATCATGGATCGCACTACCCAGGGACCGCCCGACTGCCAGGACGCACCTTGGGCTCACTCTTCGCGTCCCTGTTACACCTACTTCAACACTAGTCTGCCAACCCGAGTTTATCCCGGCTCGAAAAGTGTCACTAGCTTCGCGGTCGAAAGGTACTTTATTCGGCCAGCTAAATATGAGGCATGCGTTCAACATGACAAGAGGGACGAGCAACGATCGGTCCTTAATCGACACAGACGGAATCACTATAGTCCAAAACCCTATAAGACTCCGCTCAGTCTTCATTTATCCATCAACACTTGGTTACTTTTTATGATCACAATTACAGCTAACCATAACCCGGTATCCACCTATAACTCGCAGGTGACAGGAAATCACCCGACTTCTACCAGTCTAAGCATGACTAAGCAATTCACTCGATCCTGACCTAACAGGGTGAAAGATAATCCGGTGGCCAAGGTAATAATGCAACAACGGTTTTACTCAACTCTTATAACTTAATGCAACTATATATATATAACTATAGTTCATGTAGTAAGGAACAACTTTTATAAAATAGGAGACTTAAAATGCTCTGGGGCTTGCCTTTTTCGAACGAGCTAGGATGGTGGTCGACGCACTCTGGCAGCTCCTCGCCTGACTCTTCCTCCTCGGGCACCTCCTGTGCCTGGGGTTCCTGCTGATCCGTCCAAACTTGCTCCTCCTGTACTGCTACCTGCGACTCTTCCTGCGATCCTGTATGATGCAAGTGCATAAGTAATCATGCGAATGATGCATCAGATTGTGGTGGAGTGCTTTGATGACATGAGATACAGATGGGCACATGGAATGAGCAGTTTGAATATAACTATTTCTTCTACAAGGTAGTCAACGTCATCCAAGAACATATACCCTAAAACATGCACCTTATTCTTCTATTAGCTAGCCTATTATTTATACATACAAGTGAACCTAAGCTACCAAAGCTTACCAACCTAACTCATCCATAACATCAGCAAGGCATAATGATGCTTCAAAGATACACCAAACATATTTTATTTCTCTTAATTTCTCATAAAGAATAATCTTTTATTCCCTATTTAACTAGGGTTACACAGCGACACCTATTTCTGCTGTAGATAAAAATCTATAAAAATTACAGTAGATTACTCTTACCCTAACTAACCTACTGCTAAATTTTCATGAGAAATGCATATGTAAAACTGCCTGTACAAAATAAACAAGTTATAGCCTAAATATGAGCATGAAATTATTTTGTACTAGAAAAAGTATCAAACAACAGATTTCACATTTTTCCTATGTTACTAACAGTAAACTAACATACTACAAAAATTATCACATGTATGTTCTATACAAATTTAGCTCTCTACTAAAAATAACAAAGATTATCAATTAAAAGTATTTGAACTACACTTCAAAAATTTCTCATAGAACATGCTTCACTAATATTTTTCCTAGAAAGTACATCACTAATAAAGATTTAAGCAACAAGAATCATATTTTTCCCTTCATTATTTTATTTACTACATATTTTCTAAGATATCAGCATTTATAGCAATTAAATAAATTTGCACAGCAAAGTGTCACAAAATTAACATGAGCTATTTTTAAACTGTAGATCTATTCAAGAGAAACATTTCAAAATTTGTTTCATCATTTTTGGAGCTATAAATCTTGAGATATGATTTTTCAAAGCTTTTTCATAATTCTGAGAAATCATTTTCCTTAATTCTTTTGAAAATTCGCCGGTGAAAACGCTCGTCGGCCGGCCAATGCAGGCCACGGGGGCGGTCGAGAAGGCGAGCGCGAGCACCTCTAGACGAAGGGGAAGCGGATGCTAGAGACCGAAGGAGGCATGAAGGGCCAGGGAGCTCCGGCCATGCGCGCCGGCCAACGGCGGCCATGGTGACAGTGAAGGAGGGGGCGGCCAATTGGCCCTCACCTGAGCTCGAGCGGCGGAGTGGAGGCGCGCACGCGGTGGAGGGAAGCGGGGCGGAGCTGAGGCCGGGAGGAATCGGCCGAAGAAGCAGCCACAAGCGCGGACGGCGGTGGCGGAGCTCCGGGAGCCGGTGATGGTGTGGCGATGCGCTGCTGCTGCTGCTACTGGCGGGGCGAGAGGAGGGAATGGAGGGAGCAGCCGAGGCGGACGAGCGCGCGGAGGGGGGGTAAGCGAGCGCGGTGCTGCGGCGGCCACAGGGGCACGTGTCGCGCGGCGTCGTCGACGTCCGGCCACGCGGTGGACGCGAAGAGTAAACCCAAGGTGCGTCCTGGCAGTCGGGCGGTCCTTGGGTAGTGCGGTCCATGATTGTTACCCCACGACGTTTACCTAGAAAGTGTTATTGGTGATCTGTAGCTCACTTGATCGGTGAGTGTGGTTTGTGTGAGGAATAAATCACCAGCTGGTTAGGAATCGATTCGAATCGCCATCGCTCCTGGATATTGAGCACTTGACTTGAGTTACGGCATCGTAGTAATGATGATGGAGCACTTATGGTTATATGGATGATGTCGGAAAATGCTAACTTCAAGTGGTAACTGGATGTTTTGGTTAATCAAGTGATTGCTATAGTGTAGGTGCTTACCTAGATGGATAAGTTATAATAAACTGAGACAAATTACTTAAAATGGTTTAGTCAGGATAGCTCACGCTTTTCACAAATGAGTCAGCTAGTCCACTAAAAGAAAGCTTTGCATAATCCTTGGTGTCACTTTATTTTGGTTTAAGACGGATAAGTCTAGCTGAGTACCTTCTCGTACTCAGGGTGTTGTTCCCATTGTTGTTGCAGATGGTCAGATGTACTACGACTATTGCATCAACTATCTGTATTCGACGATGGGTGACAACTAGGACCAAGGGCAATGGTCATTCCGTATGTCTTATCTCCTGCTTTTGTGGAAAGTGACTATCTTCTGGTACTGTATTTGAATTAAGAGTGTGTGTGTGTTTGATGAAACTATTTGCTTCCGCTACTTTATTTTGAACTTAGTTTGTAATAACTTTCTGTTCTAAACTCCGATGTAATCAACTATCGTTGCGAACTTTATATAATATGTGACTATGGCTGCTAAACTTGTACGATCTTGGTTTGTATGTTGGTTGGTTTGAAATCCTTCGTTGTTTCACGGACTACCGGGTTATATGGGCTTAAGTTTGTTAAATTATCTGCCTCAGCGGGTGATTTTCTTACTTAATTTCGTATAATTGGTTGGTTCTGTTACAGCTGGCATCGGAGCAAGGTTTAGCAGATTACTATTCACATGTGTATTTAAAAAAACAGTGTTTAAACTTGAGTTTTAAAACTTAATAGTGTGCCAGTGGTCATATCCTTTATGCCTAGTTAAGGACTTTAGGTGGCTTATTTTAGTACTGACTTGGGGGTTTTGCATCATATTTCTAATTCGTTGCTCATACGACGTGCTATTGTATGAGTGCCATTCACTTGAGTGGTAATATTTGGATCAATTGCCTCTATGCCTCAGTAAGTGGGAGTTGTGAGAGCATGATCGGATACACTGCCGATCTAGGGAAGTGCTTATGTGATGCCAAATTATTTACATGTATACGCATGTTATATGAAGGTATCCTTGTTGTGGGGAATTTCGTCATGTGGTGACGATGTCGTCAATAGGACGATGGTTCGGGTAGTTGCTACCATTATACTCGTATCTGGGGATGCGTGTAGAGCGAGTAGCTTACTTTACTGCTTTCGTGCATATTATTCATACTATTAGGGTTTGGGCTGAAGTGATTTTCTGCAGGTACATAACAGCGCTATCGTGTAGTACGTATTAGTTACGTGTATGAGAGATCGTGGTATGCAACCGTCTATACCGCTAGCGATTGTTATTTTCTAAGTTTGTGAGGACGTATGAAATGTGCATGCATCATGTTATTGTGCATCTCATTCATGGCATTGTTCCTCCCCTTATAAGTTGATTATTCCATTTTGATAAAAATGAAAACTTAATATATGTTTTCACCGGGGTAATAAAATTTTGCTACAGATGACATGCACCAAGCATACAGCTCACAAGTCCACTGGGGGTAGAGCTCCCTACCATCAGCTTGCTCCACTAACCCGTCAGCGACACACCTTTCTTGGAGAGTTTGGGATGCCTACGCTCTTATGGAGGGTGCTCAGTCACGTAGGCTATCCTGATGGAATGGAGCCCCGTTATTTCTAGAGCAATGAGCAGCTAGGTGATGGACTATTGGTCACTGTGGAGGCCGTTATTGGTCCCCGTGGTGACGGTTCTGAGTGGACCGGTTGGTGTTTTGAGTCAACTGGTAGGACCACCGAGGAGACTGCTGACAGGGCAGTGTTTGGGATCCTAAGGGACATCATGGATTGTTTTCCTCAGGAGTTGGCAGCCGCTATGGTTGGAGTCTTTCCGAGGGGCAACCCCTCCACTAACTCATGGTAGCAGGCTAGAGGAAGACCTCTAGAGATCAGTGCAACAGAAGCACATAGTAGTGATAACCCAGCTATGAGTGCCATGTTTGTAGTGATGAAGACTTCCCATGGAGTAGAAGGTAGCCTAAGACATGTGTCTGGTGCTCTTGGCCAGGCCCATGATGATCAACGTCAGCTTCAGAGGGATCACGATGCCGAAATTGAGAGGTTCAATGCAGAAATGGCTCAGTTGACCCATCAGAGGGATCAGGTGACCCAGAGGACGGGAGTCTTTGTGGGAGACGTCCGTGCACTGAGAGAGCAGATAGATCATCTGACCACCGCCAACAGGAATGCTGAGCGCATGTTGATCCATGTGCTCCACCAGAGGAATGAAGCCTGGTCTGCAGAAGATGTTCTGAGAGCTAGACAGGTTGAGCTAGAGCAGCACTTGGCCGATGTGGAAGAATACAACGACAACCTGCACGAGGAGGTTCATCAGCTGCTGAAAGGTCTTGATGGCTAGAGGGGGGTGAATAGCCTTTTTTAAAACTTTCTACAAAGACAAGCTAAACAAGTTTATCAATATAACAACTAGCGAGATGCGAGTTTTGCTTAGCCTACGGGGTGTTTGCAAGCCACCTATCCAATTCACAATTCTAGTATTTGCACTTCAACCGCACAAGTTAAACCGAGAAGGTAACTACAACTAGAGCTAGCTAGCTACACAAGCTAAGAGTAACACTAACAAACTAGCAAGATAACTAAGAAAATAATACAAGAGAGAGTTAGGAGGGTATCACCGAGGGGCGAAGTATTGAGCCAACCAATCAATATGATCAAGAGATGAATACCAAGATAACCGAACACTGGGATCAATCAATCACAATATGAAAGTGATGACACGAAGATTTATCCCGAGGTTCACGTGCTTGCCGGCACGCTAGTCCCCGTTGTGTCCCTCTTCACCACGTGGTTCGGTGGCTAATCGGTCACACACCGAGCCTGTCAAAAGGCGCCACAAGAACCTACCAAATGGCAAGAGGTTGCAATGACACGAGCAATTCACTAGCGTTGCCTTTGGCTCTTCGCCGAGGTAGGCACAAACCCCTTACAATCACCGGAGGTGGCCAAGATACAATCACCAACTCTTGCCAATACCTCCAAGCTGCTCAAAGCCGTCTAGGTGGCGGCAACCACCAAGAGAAACAAGAATCCCGCAGCAAATCAACCACCAAGTGCCAACTAGATGCTATCTCACAATGCAAATGCACTTGGATCACTCAATCTCACTTCGAATATGCAAAGAAGCAAGAGAGATGAGTGGAAGGGGAGTTGGTTAGCTCAAAGTGCTCACAAGTATGTCAAATGATCGAGAAATATCCGAGCCATGGAGCCTTGAGCCGGCCAACGAGTATTTATAGACATACCCCTTCGAATATAGCCGTTAGAATCTTAAACAGCCGAAATCGGGCAGACCGGACGCGGTGGTCCAACTGACCGGACGCGCCGGTCGCCCAACGGCTAACTCTGAAGTACTGACCGGATGCGCTGGTCCAAAGGACCGGACGCGCTGGTCGCTCAACGGCTATCTGCGAAACAAAGACCGGACGCGCTGGTCCAAACGACCGGACGCGCCGGGAACGACCGGACGCGCTGGTCCCGTGAAGGACCGGACGCGCTGGTCGCCTGAGCAGCGCTCAACGAAACAAGGACCGGACGCGCTGAAGAACAAGACCGGACGCGACAGTGACAGCGTCCGGTGTGAGTCCAGTAAGCTCCCTGAACCACCGGACGCGTCCGATGATCAGTGACCGGACGCGCCTCGCGTCCGATCATCGAACTGAAAACCGCGCAGAGACTAAACACTCACCGGACGCGTCCGGTCATTCCATGACCGCGTCCGGTGCAGCGTCCGGTGCAGCGTCTGGTCACCTCTGTGACCTCCGTTCGCCTCCGTTTCTTTTCCGAACTTCCGGCGTAGTGTAAAATAGTCGTTTCAACTTCTCGAAAACGCCTGAATCCCGCCTCGCAAGCTCGGCGGGAGGGAGAGAGGAACCCAAACCCTCTCTACCACTTAAACTCCACCGCCATCGCAAATGTGCTAACACCACCAAGTGATCTTATCATGTGTGAGTGTGTTAGCCTTTTCAACAAACATTTTTCGTGGCGATGTTAGTTCTATCCAAATGCATATGATCATGAAATGCACATCTAGAGGCACTTAGGAGTTCAATAGCCGCGTCATTCCCCTCTTTATAGTACGGCTATCTATCCTATAATGTAACCACACCCACTAGGTGTCTTGGTTACTAAAACACAACCCTTAAGCATATACCTTTGCCTTGATCACATAGGGTTGCATCCAAATCCAAGTGTGGCCATCATGATCACCATGTCCATCTTGCCACCAACCTTGGAATGTACTAATCCTCATATGCTACATACAACTTAGGCATAGGATTAGTACTTAGGTATTGTCACTAATTACCAACACCAAACATAGGACTTTCAATCTCCCCCTTGTTGGTAATTGGTGACAACCCTTTCACAAAGATGTTATGATAAAATTTTTGATTGAACCCATGTCACATTGTCCAAGTATATTACCATGTGTAAGCATTATGGACATATGATCATGAATTCAAATTGATAGCAATGGCTCCCCCTACATGTATGCTATATGTTTGGATATTGGAAGCATACATGTTTAGATAGGAAAATATAGGAGCATTGACTACCAATAGGTGCTAAGTGTTTGAGATTATAGACCTTTGAAGCGTGATACCATCGGAGTAGCGATAAACACCATCTTAGCACCTTGTGTAGTTAGATTCCACTTGGAAAAACACAAACATAACTAGAAACCTCGTGAGATCAACATTATAAGCAAGGTTCTAGTACTACTATGAAAAACATGGAGCAAGAGAAATCTAACTACTTCCAATTCATGCTAGTACTTCAATTCATCATTCAAATTATACTAGCAAGTCACCACACAAGCAAAGTATCGGAGAAAAAAGGAATGCATAACTATGCATCATACATATGAATTGCACATGGAAATGCATCATTCATGCTTAAGAGCTTGCTCCCCCTACTTGTGTGCTCAAAATTATCTTTGTGACCAACATTTGTCTCCCCCACAACATTTTTCTTCCCCTTTGAGTTCTATCTTTGTGAACTACATTTTCTCCCCCTTTGGCACCAATAACCACAAGGGACCAATTTTAGATAGATTATCATATTAAATTATGGGGTGAGGATCAAGTTTATGTTTCAATCTAGATTGCCTGCATAAATAAAATACTTCGGTTGGATCCAAGGGCAAGCTTTTTCACACCTCACTAAAAGGGTTATCATGCACCATGTTGAAGCAAATATTTAGACAAGTTTTCTAGATTAAATACTTAGGATCACAAGCTACTTAAATAAGTTATATGCAACCACTAGATCATACAAGTCATGGAAACAATAGTGGCACCATATAAACTTCAAATTCATTTGATTTTCATGAATGAGCCTAGAACATAAGAAATCATGACTAGATGCACTAAAACAAGTCCTTAGCATAGAATGTATGACATGACAACCAATTATACCTTGGGGCTCGAAGGAGAGGCATGTCATATATGGGGTGCATCAACTCATGTTGGAGAAGTCAAGTATGTTCAACTCATTCTTTAGCTTGTGAAATCTCTTTTCATCAAGTGGCTTGGTGAATAGATCGGCTAATTGATCTTCGGTGCCCACACTCTCAATAGCAATGTCACCCTTTTGTTGATGATCTCTAATAAAGTGATGGCGAACATCAATATGCTTTGTTCTTTGATGTTGAACCGGATTGTTGGTTAGCTTCACGGCACTTTCATTGTCACATAGCAATGGCACATTTTTGAAATTGATTCCAAAGTCCTTCAATGTTGCCTTCATCCACAAGATTTGTGCACAACAACTACCCGCGGCGATGTATTCGGCCTCGGCGGTAGATAGTGCAATACTATTTTGTTTCTTGGATGACCATGAGACAAGTGATCTTCCCAACAATTGACAAGTCCCGGAAGTGCTCTTTCTCTCCACTTTGTCACCGGCATAGTCGGAATCCGAATATCCAACTAGCTCAAAACTTGCACCTTTGGGATACCACAATCCAACATCTTGTGTATGCTTTAAGTACCTCAATATTCTCTTTGTTGCCTTCAAATGACTTTCCCTTGGTGAGGCTTGAAATCTTGCACACATGCATACACTAAACATCACATCGGGCCTTGATGCCGTCACATAGAGTAGGCTACCAATCATTGATCTATAAAGCTTTTGATCCACCATGTTGCCATTCTTGTCACTATCCAAACTTCCACTAGTGCCCATTGGGGTTGTAATGCCCTTTGTATCTTCCATGCCAAACTTCTTGAGCATATCTTTGATGTACTTGGTTTGGCTCACAAATGTTCCTTCCTTCATTTGTTTGATTTGAAGTCCAAGAAAGAAACTAAGTTCACCAATCATTGACATTTCAAATTCCTTTGCCATCATTTTCCCAAACTCATCACAATAATCTTGATTGGTTGAACCGAATATGATATCATCAACATATATTTGCAACACAAATAAGTCTTTTCCAATCTTCTTGGTAAATAGTGTTGTATCAACTTTGCCCATGACAAATCCTTTGGATAGCAAAAAGTCCCTCAATCTTTCATACCATGCTCTAGGTGCTTGCTTCAATCCATACAAAGCTTTTCTCAACTTATATACATGATTGGGTTTCTTGTCATCTTCAAAACCGGGAGGTTGCTCCACATACACCTCTTCTTGAATGTACCCATTGAGAAATGCACTCTTCACATCCATTTGATATAGCTTGATATTATGAGCACAAGCATAGGCAAGTAAGATCCTAATTGCTTCCAATCTTGCAACCGGGGCATAAGTTTCACCAAAGTCAAGACCCTCTATTTGTGTGTAACCTTGAGCCACTAGTCTTGCTTTGTTCCTTACTACTATCCCATCTTGATCTTGCTTGTTGCGAAAGACCCATCTTGTTCCAATGATATTGTGATCCTTAGGCCTCTCAACTAATTCCCATACTTCATTTCTCTTGAAATTGTTGAGCTCTTCATGCATTGCATTTACCCAATCCGGATCTCTCAATGCTTTATCAATGTCCTTGGGTTCTTCCATTGACACAAAAGAAGAGTGAGCACAAAATGATGCCAATCTTGATCTAGTTTGAACTCCTCTTTGTATGTCACCAATGATAGAATCCAATGGATGGTCTCTTGCAATGTTAGTTGGTTGAAGTACTTGGACTTGATTGCTTGGATGTTGATGTTGATCATGAGTTGGAGATGATGAACTAGCCACTTGTTGATCTTGTTGCACTTGAGATGATGTACTAGCTTGATTTTGCATTAGAGAACCACTAGCTTGTGTAATTGGACTTTGGAGCACTTGATCTTTGTTGTCATCTACATCAATCACTTGCTTTGGCCTAATATCACCAATGTCCATCTCTTTCATAGCATAACTCAATTGAGTTCCTCTCACATCATCCAAGTTATCTTCTTCATCTTGAGAGCCATTTGTTTCATCAAACTCAACATCATGTACTTCTTCAAGTTGACCACTAGCTAGGTTCCATACTCTATAAGCTTTGCTAGTAGTGGAATAACCAAGTAAGAATCCTTCATCACATTTCTTCTCAAATTTGCTCAATCTAGTGCCTTTCTTCAAAATATAGCATTTGCAACCAAATACCCGAAAGTATGCAATATTGGGCTTTCTTCCATTTAGGATCTCATATGGTGTCTTCTCTAGAAACTTGTGGCAATAGAGGCGGTTGCTATAGAAGCAAGCCGTGTTGATTGCTTCGGCCCAAAATGAATGACTCACATTATACTCATTCAACATTGATCTTGCCATATCAATCAAGGTTCTATTCTTCCTCTCAACTAGGCCATTTGATTGAGGTGTATACTTGGCCGAGAATTGATGTTTGATTCCAAGCTCATCACATAGCTCATCAACTCTTGTGTTTCTAAACTCACTTCCATTGTCACTTCTTACTTTCTTGATTGTGGTCTCAAACTCATTTTGTACTCTCTTGATGAACTTCTTGAATATGTCAAATACATCACTTTTGTCCCCAAGAAAGAATACCCATGTGTATCTAGTGAAATCATCCACAATCACAAAGCCATACTTGTTGCCACCAATGCTTGTATATGTAGTTGGCCCAAATAGATCCATGTGCAACAACTCAAATGCCTTGGAAGTACTCATGATGCTTTTCAATGGATGAGTGTTGCCTACTTGCTTTCCGGCTTGACATGCACTACATAGCTTATCTTTCTCAAATGTGACATCCTTCAAGCCTCTAACTAAGTCATGCTTCACTAATTTGTTCAATTGCTTCATGCCAACATGACCAAGTCTTCTATGCCATAACCAACCCATACTTGATTTGGTGAGCAAACATGTTGAAAGTTGAGTGTCACTAGCATTAAAATCAACTAAGTATAGATTCTCAAATCTAAAGCCTTTGAAGATCAAGTTAGAGCCATCAACACTAACTATCTCCACATCATCAACACCAAATATGCACTTGAAACCGAGATCACACAATTGAGCAACCGACAACAAGTTGAAATTGAGCTTTTCAACTAGTAGCACATTGGAAATGCTATGATCATTTGATATTGCAATTCTTCCAAGAGCCTTCACATTACCCTTGCTATTGTCACCAAATGTGATGCTATCAATGCCACTATCATTTGATTTGAGAGAGTTGAACATTCTTAAATCACCGGTCATATGTTGAGAGCACCCACTATCAAGCACCCAATGCCTTCCTCCGGCCTTGTAATTAACCTACAAAACAATTTAATGTTTCTTAGGTACCCATACTTGTTTGGGTCCTTGGAGGTTAGTCACTAAGCTCTTTGGTACCCAAATGGCCTTCTTCTTTGGGCCCACAATTGGTGTACCAACAAACCTAGCATGCACACCTTTCTCACCCTTGGTAAGTACATAACAAGAATCAAAAGGAATGTAAGGTACATTAGCATTTTTCTTGTTCTTGTTCATTTTATTGCAATTAATCTCTAGATGCCCAACTTGCTTGCATCTATTGCAATAACGACCATTGCCCTTCACAAAGCGAGGCTTTGGAGTAGCAAAGGCCGCCTTGCCCTTCTTGGGAGTATAGCCCAATCCCTCTTTGTTAAGAGAGAACCTTTGGCTACCCAAGCATTTTAGCAAGCGGGCATCCCCACCATAGGCGTTGCCTAATGCGCGGGTGAGATCATCCACCTCTCTCTTGAGAGTCTCAACCACAAGTGATGAATCACTAGTAGTAGAGGTAGAGTTGGTTGTGGTGGATGATGATGAGCTACATGAAGCATTAGTAGGACCAACAAATAAAGAATCATCAATAATATCACAAGTTAGTCCAATATCACAAGTGACAATCACTTGCTCCTCCTTAGCTTCCTTCATGAGCTTCTCCAACTTGAGATCCTTTTCCTTGATGAGCTCAAGTAGAGTGGAGTGGGCTTCCTTAAGCCTAGTGTGAGCAATTTCAAGATCCTCGTGGTCTTCCTTTAGACACTCACGAGAAGCCTCTAGCTCATCAAAGGATTTCCTAAGAGCTTTGAGCTCTTGTTCAATTCCTTTGCACTCCTTACTCTTTTTGAGAGCAACAAGCTCCTCCATCAAGGCATCATTTTCATTGCTCTTGGCAATGAGCTCTTGTTCCAAGATTTTGTATTTCTTGGTTGTCCTCTTGTAGCCCTTGCTCATTTGATCTATTATGCCTAATAGATCATCCTTGGAGTAGTCCTCATCCTCCTCATCATCACTCCTACAATCATCACTAGCACAAGAATCATCATCACTATCATCATGTTTTACCTTGGTAGGCTTGGCCATAAGGCATGTTGATGTAGTGTCGAAGATGGATGGCTTGTTGGAGAGGGCGATGTTTGCAATGGCTCGCCGAGTGGTCCTTTCATCATCACTAGAGCTTGCATCATCATCACTATCGGAGTTGTCACTATCCCAAGTGACTACATAACCACCACCCTTCTTCTTCTTGTTGAATGTGAAGCTCTTCTTTGCTTTCTTCTCCTTCTTGTTCTTTTTTAACTTCAACTCCCCATCATGATATCTTTTGTCTTCATAGGGGCACTTTGCCACTACATGATCGGGGCTATTGCAATTGTAGCAAAGCACCTCCTTTGCCTTCATGAAGTCCCTTCTCTTTCTTGCACCATAGCCTCTCTTCTTCATGAACCGACCCATCTTTTGCACTAGAAGGGCCATGATCTCATCATCAAATGGATCATCATCATCATCAACCTTGCTCTTGCCCTTAGAGGATGAAGCCTTGAATGCAATGGGCTTCTCTTGCTTGACCTTGGTTTCCTTTTTCTCTTCTACCTCATCTTCATCATCATTGTATTGGGCATCGGTCATTATATCTCCAAGCACATTGGTTGGTTTGACCTTGTCCAATCCCTCTCTAAAGATCATTCTTCTCAAGGTGGCAAACTTCTTGGGTAAGCACATCAAGAACTTGTGTGAGAAGTCCTTGTCCTCAACCTTCTCCCCAAGCCCCTTGAGATCATTGACAATGACTTGGAGCCTATAGAACATCTCTGGGATGGATTCATCATCCTTCATCTTGAATGTGGAGAACTTGTCCTTGAGCATATATAGTTTGGCACTTTTTACCGTTGAAGTGCCTTCATATGTTTCTTCAAGCCTTATCCAAAGCTCATTTGCCTTTTCAAGATCTTTGATTTGCTCAAATACTTTATCATCAATGGCACGATAGACTGTGTCAAGTGCCGCCGTATTGCATTGTTTGTTGATGCGGTCATTGGGAGTGAGGTTTTCCTCATCAAGAATGACGTATCCTTCTTTGGTCACATCCCAAACCTTCTCATGTATATTGCCTAGATACTGCTTCATCTTCCTTTTCCAATGATCAAAGGAAGAGACGCCATCAAAGAATGGAGGCTTGCCATTAACATGATTGAACATAACTTGAGCCATCTTACACCGAGGTTGTTAAGCCTTACAAACGGTGACCACGGCTCTGATACCACTTGAAAGGTCTTGATGGCTAGAGGGGGGTGAATAGCCTTTTTTAAAACTTTCTACAAAGACAAGCTAAACAAGTTTATCAATATAACAACTAGCGAGATGCGAGTTTTGCTTAGCCTACGGGGTGTTTGCAAGCCACCTATCCAATTCACAATTCTAGTATTTGCACTTCAACCGCACAAGTTAAACCGAGAAGGTAACTACAACTAGAGCTAGCTAGCTACACAAGCTAAGAGTAACACTAACAAACTAGCAAGATAACTAAGAAAATAATACAAGAGAGAGTTAGGAGGGTATCACCGAGGGGCGAAGTATTGAGCCAACCAATCAATATGATCAAGAGATGAATACCAAGATAACCGAACACTGGGATCAATCAATCACAATATGAAAGTGATGACACGAAGATTTATCCCGAGGTTCACGTGCTTGCCGGCACGCTAGTCCCCGTTGTGTCCCTCTTCACCACGTGGTTCGGTGGCTAATCGGTCACACACCGAGCCTGTCAAAAGGCGCCACAAGAACCTACCAAATGGCAAGAGGTTGCAATGACACGAGCAATTCACTAGCGTTGCCTTTGGCTCTTCGCCGAGGTAGGCACAAACCCCTTACAATCACCGGAGGTGGCCAAGATACAATCACCAACTCTTGCCAATACCTCCAAGCTGCTCAAAGCCGTCTAGGTGGCGGCAACCACCAAGAGAAACAAGAATCCCGCAGCAAATCAACCACCAAGTGCCAACTAGATGCTATCTCACAATGCAAATGCACTTGGATCACTCAATCTCACTTCGAATATGCAAAGAAGCAAGAGAGATGAGTGGAAGGGGAGTTGGTTAGCTCAAAGTGCTCACAAGTATGTCAAATGATCGAGAAATATCCGAGCCATGGAGCCTTGAGCCGGCCAACGAGTATTTATAGACATACCCCTTCGAATATAGCCGTTAGAATCTTAAACAGCCGAAATCGGGCAGACCGGACGCGGTGGTCCAACTGACCGGACGCGCCGGTCGCCCAACGGCTAACTCTGAAGTACTGACCGGACGCGCTGGTCCAAAGGACCGGACGCGCTGGTCGCTCAACGGCTATCTGCGAAACAAAGACCGGACGCGCTGGTCCAAACGACCGGACGCGCCGGGAACGACCGGACGCGCTGGTCCCGTGAAGGACCGGACGCGCTGGTCGCCTGAGCAACGCTCAACGAAACAAGGACCGGACGCGCTGAAGAACAAGACCGGACGCGACAGTGACAGCGTCCGGTGTGAGTCCAGTAAGCTCCCTGAACCACCGGACGCGTCCGATGATCAGTGACCGGACGCGCCTCGCGTCCGATCATCGAACTGAAAACCGCGCAGAGACTAAACACTCACCGGACGCGTCTGGTCATTCCATGACCGCGTCCGGTGCAGCGTCCGGTGCAGCGTCTGGTCACCTCTGTGACCTCCGTTCGCCTCCGTTTCTTTTCCGAACTTCCGGCGTAGTGTAAAATAGTCGTTTCAACTTCTCGAAAACGCCTGAATCCCGCCTCGCAAGCTCGGCGGGAGGGAGAGAGGAACCCAAACCCTCTCTACCACTTAAACTCCACCGCCATCGCAAATGTGCTAACACCACCAAGTGATCTTATCATGTGTGAGTGTGTTAGCCTTTTCAACAAACATTTTTCGTGGCGATATTAGTTCTATCCAAATGCATATGATCATGAAATGCACATCTAGAGGCACTTAGGAGTTCAATAGCCGCGTCATTCCCCTCTTTATAGTACGGCTATCTATCCTATAATGTAACCACACCCACTAGGTGTCTTGGTTACTAAAACACAACCCTTAAGCATATACCTTTGCCTTGATCACATAGGGTTGCATCCAAATCCAAGTGTGGCCATCATGATCACCATGTCCATCTTGCCACCAACCTTGGAATGTACTAATCCTCATATGCTACATACAACTTAGGCATAGGATTAGTACTTAGGTATTGTCACTAATTACCAACACCAAACATAGGACTTTCAGCTGCACAACCAGCTCCACCCCTATGTTCCTCTTGGAGCAGCCGAGATGGATCTGGACAAGGACGAGGATCCCGAGGAGCTCGAAGCACCAGCGAATGATGATGAGGACGACGGTGACCATGGCGACGTCTCGGACTTGGACAACGACCACGATGAGTAGGCTAGTAGTTGTTACGCTAGCTACTAGGGTTTCTTTTGCGATGACCTTTTGCATGGTTGCCATGGCTGGCATATAATAATGAGTAGGACGACTAAGACCTTGATGTAATGTTGGAAAACTTGGATGTGTTTGTGACGATATCTGAACGTCAAAAGTCCAGTGTATGTATGTTGGCGCTTCAGTTGTGATGGACGCTATGTGTTGCGCTTAAGTAATATAATTAGTGATGTTGTGTTAATTTGGATGACTTATTGTGCCTCTGTTTTATTGTATGAATTTATTCTCTCCAGTGAACTCAGTATAGCATAATTTTTCATTCACTCGCAATTTCTACAATATCGCCTAATAATTAATGTTGCTGAAATATGCAGATGCCAAACACTCGTCGTACGGTGTATGACGCCACTAAGGCAGGTGGCAGTGCCACTGGAAATGAGACCCGTGATCCACCACCGCCACCTCCTCCACCGTACACCGCGGAACAATTCTTCGCACAGTTCCTCATAAGTCAACGCAACATGGAGAACATGCAGCAGAATATGGAGGCTACCTTGCGCAATATTGTAGACAACACCCACCATGGATTAAACCAGGGCAAACATGAGGCCAATCAGTATAACAGTTTCAAAGATTTTGTGGACACCAGGCCACCAATCTTCAAAGAAGCGGCAGAGCCCTTAGATGCCGAAGAGTGGATCAACACTATGGAAGATAAATTCCGGGTGCCCAGAACGACGGAAGTGTTGAAGACGGAGTATGCAACTCATCAACTGCAAGGCCCTGCAGGAATATGGTGGAAGCACCATCGTACCACGTTTCCCCCCTAATATCCATATTACTTGGAGGGAATTTACTGAGGCCTTTCGAGGAGTTTACATTCCACCCGGTTTGATGAAAATGAAGCTTGGAGAATTTTTATCCCTGAACCAAGGCACCAAAACTATGACGCAGTACTTACATGCCTTCAACAATCTGAGCCGCTATGCCTCCGACAAGGTGAATACCGACGCCAAGAAGATCACGAGTTTCAAGAGGGGCCTGAATCTCAAGATGATGAAGCACGTGGGTACCAACACGAGAACTGGTTTCAATGACTTCGTTAATGACTGCTTGAAGCAGGAAAAGAACAACAATGTTTATGCTGCATCCAAGACTCGCAAGAGGGCATTTGAGTCAAGTCTGTCCTAGCCCAAAGCCTAGATGACCAATCGTTCTGCTTATCATCTACCAGCTCTGGGTGCAAGGTTCCGACCACCACAGAGGAAGAATCAGAATGCCCAACAACCTCAGAGGAACCAGAAGCCCTTCAAGATGGTGATACCACAAGCCAAGGCAGGACAAGGTAGTTCATTTAGAGCTGTTACTTTAGTGAGGGGACCGTGTTTCAACTGCAATCAGTCGGGTCACTTTGCGAAGTTTTGTCCTTTTCCCAAGAAGCAGCAAAATCAATACCAAGCTCGTGTGCACCACACCACCATTGATGACATCCCAGAAGGAGAACCTATGACAGCCGGTATGTTTTCTATCAACAACCACCCTACAGTAGTTTTGTTTGATTTCAGATCATCTCAGTCATTTATAAGTCAAGCATTTGCAAAAAGATATGAGCAAAAGATAGTTGAATTGGAATGTGCTTATCGGATCAGTTCAGCTAGGGCTGATCTGTTAACTAATCAGATAATTCAGGGGGCAGCCCTGAATATAGCAGGCATGCAGTATAAGCTTAACTTAATAGTAATGTCAGGGCTAGTTCTGCATGTAATTATGAGAATGAATTGGATGAATAAGATGGGAGTAGTAATCGATGTTGGAGGAAAAAGTATTTCTCTCAAGGAACCTATTAGAGAAGGCAAGTTTCAAATAGTCTTACCTCGGAGAATAGATCTGGCCAGTACGACTTGTGCTGTACAAACCACTCTTTTAGTCAAGATTCCAGTAGTGTGTGAGTTTTTGGATGTGTTCTCGGACGAGTTGCCCGGTCTACCACCAGACAGAGATGTTGAGTTTGCTATTGAGTTGATCCTAGGGACACCACCGATCTCAAGAAGGCCTTACAGGATGCCCCCAAATGAATTAGCCGAGTTGAAGAAGCAACTACAAGATCTGTTAACCAAGGGTCTGATTCGTCCCAGTTCATCTGACTGGGGATGTCCCACACTGTTCGTAAAGAAGAAGAAGGATAACTCGTTACGGATGTGCGTGGACTACCGGCCACTGAATGCAGTGATGATTAAAAACAAGTATCCTCTACTCCAGATTGATATCTTGTTTGATCAATTGTCTAAAGCCAAGGTGTTCTCTAAGATAGATTTGAGATCAGGGTACCACCAGATCAAGATTAGACCACAAGATATACCCAAGACCGTGTTTTCCACCAGATATGGTTTGTACGAGTATCTTGTCATGTCCTTCGGTTTGACAAATGCTCCTGCATACTTTATGTATCTGATGAATTCAGTCTTTATGTCAGAGTTGGATAAGTTCGTAATTGTGTTCATTGATAACATTCTAGTATACTCAGAGAACGAAGAAGATCATGCAGAGCATCTTAGAATTGTCTTAACCAAACTCCGAGATCATCAGTTATATGCTAAGTTCAGTAAGTGTGAGTTTTGGCTAAAAACATTTCCTTTTCTCGGTCACGTGTTATCCGAGAATGGAATATCAGTGGATCCTAGCAAAGTGCAAGAGGTTATGGATTGGAAGGCACCAACCACGGTACATGAGGTTCGAAGTTTTCTTGGTTTAGCATGTTATTATCGTCGCTTCATACCAGATTTCTCGAAGATTGCCAAACCAATGACGAGTCTACTCCAGAAAGACCATCAATTCGCCTGGACAGAGGAGTGCAAAACAGCTTTCCGTACCTTGCGGGAATTGCTAACCACTGCCCCTATTCTGGCACAGCCGAACATAGAGAAGCCATTTGATGTGTTTTGCGATGCATCTAAAAATGGTTTAGGATGTTTTCTGATGCAAGATGGAAGGGTCATTGCTTATGCCTCATGTCAAATGAGGAAGCATGAGGTTAACTATCCTACGCATGACCTAGAGCTCGCTGCTATTGTGCATGCTTTAAAGATCTAGAGACATTACTTGCTTGGGAATGTGTGCAACATTTTCACCGATCACAAGAGTTTCAAATACATATTTACCCAGTCCGAGTTGAATATGCGACAAAGAAGATGGTTAGAGTTGATTAAGGACTATAACCTGAATGTACACTATCATCCAGGGAAGGCTAATGTAGTAGCAGATGCCCTAAGTAGGAAGTCACATTCTCTTACACTGCAGCCTTTGTTTGAAGATAGGTTCAATCTGTTGCATCCTGCTGTATTGCACAACATTCAGATTAATTGTACTTTGGAAAGTAAGATCATTGAAGGTCATAAAACAGACAAGGGAATCTTCCATATCAAGGAGAAGATGAAGAAAGAGTCAACTAAGCACTTTAGAGTGGATGAACAAGGAGTGTTATGGTTCAAGGATCGCCTGATTATACCCAAAGATCAAGAGCTCAAGAACCAATTGATGGATGAAGCTCATCTTTCTAAGCTATCTATCCACCCTAAAAGTAGCAAAATGTATCAAGAACTGAGACCTCATTATTGGTGGATGAAGATGAAGAAGAAGATTGCGGCGTATGTTGCTCGATGTGACACCTGTTGTAGAGTGAAAGCTCTTCATATGAGACCCGCAGGTTTGTTGCAACCTTTGGCTGTACCAGATTGGAAATGGGATGATATAAGTATGGATTTTATCACCGGTCTTCCCACCACCCCGAAGGGAAATGACTCGATTTGGGTGATTATAGACCGTCTTACCAAATCGGCTCTCTTCTTGCCAGTCAGGACGACATTTCGACCACGTCAGTATGCCGAGAAGTATATTGCAGAAATTGTTAGATTGCATGGTACATTGAAGACAATAGTATCTGATCGAGGGTCATAGTTTACCGCTTACTTTTGGGAGCATCTTCATAAAGGTTTAGGTACTAGTTTGGTTCGCAGTACAGCTTACCACCCACAAACGAATGGGCAAACAGAACAAGTTAATGCTATTCTAGAAGATATGCTTAGAGCTTGTCTGTTATCATCTAGAGGTCCATGGGAATCATGGGTACCTTTGGCCGAGTTTGCTTACAACAACAGTTATCAAGAGAGTATCAAGATGGCTCCATTTGAAGCCTTGTATGGCAGGAAATGTAGGACACCGTTAAATTGGGTTAAGCCTAGAGAAAGAAGGTTTTATGGAATCGATTTTGTTGACGAGGCTGAGAAAAAGGTCCATATTATCCAACAAAACATGAAAGCTGCACAATCACATCAGAAGAGTTATGCAGACAAAAGAAGGAGACCGCTAGAGTTCCAAGTTGGTGACTATGTCTATTTGAAAGTGACTCCAATGAAGAACAAACAGTTTGGGATTAAGAAGAAGCTTGCCGCTAGATTTGTAGGGTCGTATCGAATAATAGAGAAGAAGGGTCCCGTGGCTTACAAGTTGTAGCTACCAGAAGCAATGGGTTCGATCTTTCCAGTCTTCCATGTATCGCAGTTGAAGAAGTGCTTGCGTGTTCTAGAAGAGGGGATAGAACCTCAGGGCATTCAGATCAAATCAGATTTGGAATACCGTGAGCAACCCTTTTGGGTTTTAGATACTAAGGATCGAGTCACTCAGAATAAAGTGGTGAGAACATATAAGATACAGTGGAGTCATTATGATGATGGTGATGCGACATGGGAAACGAGAGAATATCTGCAAAATGCTTATAAAGACTTTTATAACAAATGGTTTGTAACTCAAAATCTCGAGACGAGATTCTTATAAGGGGGAGGGTTGTAACACCCTAGGTGTTAAGCATTGCATTAGCATCCCAAATCATGATCATGAGCATCAATGGCATTCATAATCACATGTAAAGTAGGTGCAAAGTGAAAGTGAAACATGTGAAACATCATTTTGAAACATGCAAGTTGCGTATGCTTGTTAGTTTTACTTTTGCCTTAATTATGCTTGCTAGGTTAGTAAAACATGTTTGGCTATAATTTTAAATCATCTAGAATTGTTTAGCATCATTTTTGGAGCAACTTTTGTATTCAAAATTTCCCCAAATTTTACTTTTAAAAATATTCTAGAAAAATGGGTTTTTATTTGAAAAATGGACTTTGAATCCTTAATTCAAAATCTATTTGGAATTTCAAAATGTGCCCTAAAGCAATGTTGTAGAGAATTAAATTTTGAACAACTTTTGTTTTGGGGTCAACTTTTGAAAATGCCTTTTTCCAGCTCAAAATTATGAATTTGTGACTGTTAGAAAAATTGGAAATTAAAAATAGAAATGAAAAAGCAGTTTTGGTTTAGTGGGCCGCGCGCCCCGTTTCTCGGCCCACGGCCGAAGCCGGCCCGCTCCAACCGCGTGTTCGCCCACGCGCCCGCGTGCGCCTCGCACCGGTGCCCGACCGCGCTCAGGCCACGGCCGCCCCGTGGTGACTGTACACCGGCGTCGGCCGCCGGTTGGCGCTCAGTGGACCCCGCCGCACCCGTGCCCCGCTCGCCAAAGCGTCTCGCACCGCGCTCAGCCTCCTCACTCGCCCATTTCCTCCTCCTAATTGTTACCCCACGACGTTTACCTAGAAAGTGTTATCGATGATCTGTAGCTCACTTGATCGGTGAGTGTGGTTTGTGTGAGGAATAAATCACTAGCTGGTTAGGAATCGATTCGAATCGCCATCGCTCCTGGATAGTGAGCACTTGACTTGAGTTATGACATCGTAGTAATGATGATGGAGCACTTATGGTTATATGGATGATGTTGGAAAATGCTAACTTCAAGTGGTAACTGGATGTTTTGGTTAATCAAGTGATTGCTATAGTGTAGGTGCTTACCTAGATGGATAAGTTATAATAAACTGAGACAAATTACTTAAAATGGTTTAGTCAGGATAGCTCATGCTTTTCACAAATGAGTCAGCTAGTCCACTAAAAGAAAGCCTCGCATAATCCTTGGTGTCACTTTATTTTGGTTTAAGACGGGTAAGTCTAGCTGAGTACCTTCTCGTACTCAGGGCGTTGTTCTCATTGTTGTTGCAGATGGTCAGATATACTATGGCTATTGCGTCAACTATCTGTATCCGGCGATGGGTGACAACTAGGACCAAGGGCAATGGTCATTCCGTATGTCTTATCTCCTGCTTTTGTGGAAAGTGACTATCTTTTGGCACTGTATTTGAATTAAGAGTGGGTGTGTTTGATGAAACTATTTGCTTCCGCTACTTTATTTTGAACTTGATTTGTAATAACTTTATGTTCTAAACTTCAATGTAATCAACTATCACTTGAACTTTATGTAATATGTGACTGTGGCTACTAAACTTGTATGATCTTAGTTTGTATGTTGGTTGGTTTGAAATCCTTCGTGGTTTCACGGACTACCGGGTTATACGGGCTTAAGTTTGTTAAATTGTCTGCCTCGGTGGGTGATTTTCTTACTTAATTTTGTATAATTGGTCGGTTCTATTACAGAGGAGGCGGCACAGGCTCGGGATGCTGCGGCCGAGGCGTGCAAGGATGTGGCCAAGGCTCGAGCAGAGGCGGTCAAAGCCCATGAGGACCTTGCACCATTATTGGCATGAGTAAAAGAGCTCGAGGAGGACGTCGCTCTCGTCAGCGGGCAGCGTGACACCCTCAACGTATAGATCGGGCTGGCCTCCGCCCACGTCGGGACCTTGACCGAGGAGGTCGAGACGCTGAAGGGGATCGTCCGAGAGAGGGACGAGGCTCTCTTGGGCATCGGTCGGGAGATAGAGACATTGAGGGTGGTTGTTAGTGACAAGGGCGAGGCTCTCTGGGTGGCCGAAAAGGCATGTGGCGAGCTACGTGATGAGATTGTGGGCTGATAGACCCATGCTGAGGGTAAGCTTTTGCCATGTTCTGACCTCGACTCTACACTCCCGTGTTCTTGCTAACTTAATCTCATGTTTCAGAGCTGGAGAAGCAGTAGCGCGAGGCTCAGGCAAACGCCACCTCGTTTCAAGTCCTCCTCGAGGCCGAGGTCGGGCGAAACCAGATGCTCCAAGGCACCATCACTATGGTGTGTGACGGCTTGGGGTCGAGCCTGACATCAACACCGAGGAGGATGCGCCAAGGAACTCGTTCGTGCGCTGGATGACGGCGCTAGTTGGCCTCGTACGCGAGAAGGTGCGGAGCACACTGCACCGTGGCGTGAAGAGGGCCATGGTGGTCGTCCGCTCCGGCTTTGAGTATGACATGAGCCTCATCGCTGATGGCTTCACCTCCGACCCGAGCAAGACTGAGGAGGAGAACGAGGCGGCATGCCTGGGGCTGATCGAGGCTACTGAAGAACCTAGGGGTCGACTTGCAAGGCTTTTCGAGGACGAGGTGCTCCTGCCTGCTGACGACGAGGGCCTATGAGCCAAATCTGGGCATAAAGGCCCATGTAATAAGTTAGTTATTGCTTGTGGCTCGTGTTTTCGTGGCCCTAGGGCCCTTAAAACATTTAGGTGTGAAAATGTCTTAAATGACTTTTTTCGTTTGAGCCCTTCATTCCCTTTTCGTTCGAATTATGTTCTTGCACGGTCTTCTTAGCACGTGGTTACACCCCTTGGTGTGGGGTACGAGTAGAGACACCGTATCCCGAAGGCATAGGCCGTCTTCACAGCTTGACAGCCCTTCATCCTTAGGATGGCCTTGCGGCCTCGTCGACTATGTAAGAACTCGCATCGGAACGTATAGGAACACTAGGCGATGATTTCTTGAAATCATGAGCTTTTACTAGGTCTTCTTAGCACACGGTTGCACCCTTTAGCATGGGGAGTGAGTGGAGGTATCGTTAGCATGGACGCATAGGTGATCTCCCGGCTCGACAACCCTTGAGCCTTAGGGTGCTCTCGCGGCTTCGTTGACTATGTAAGAGTTCTTGAAAAATGCAAGTTTTTTAGGGACACAGGGGGTTCTCCCCTTTCCAGCCCTCGAGGGAGGTTTGACTCTATGAAAACAGGGTCAAGCCTACCTGCTTTTATGAAAGAACGCTTTGCACATGGATGTACTCTTTATTCATTTATGTAACTGAAAAAGGGTACAAAGCCTCGAGGCTTTAGGGGTAAAAGCGACGTAGCTGTTCAATGTTCCATGTATTGGTGAAGATCTCACCCTTTTCGTTTGAAAGCTTGTAGGTGCTAGGCTTCAACACCTCTGCGATGATATAGGGTCCTTCCCACGGTGGGGTGAGCTTATGTCGTTCCTTGTTGCTCTGGCTTCGCCGAAGCACCAGGTCACCAACATGGAGGTCTCGTCTGCGCACGGCTTGTCGTGGTAGCGTCGGAGGTTCTTCTAATATCTTGCGAAGTGTAGTAGAGCTATATCTCGAGCCTTCTCGAGCTGGTCGAGGGCGTTCTCTCTTGCGGCATCATTGTTTTGTTCGTTGTAGGCTTTCAGCCTTAGGGATCCGTATTCTAAGTTGGTTGGAAGTACAACCTCGGACCCGTAGACCAAGAAAAATGGAGTGAACCCCATGGCTCGACTCGGCGTTGTTCTTAGGCTCCATAGGACCGAGGGGAGCTCGGTGGCCCATTTCTTGCCATGTTTGTTTAGTTTGTTGAAGATTCTCGGCTTCATGCCTTGTAAGACCATGCCATTGGCATGTTCTACTTGGCCATTTATCTTTAGGTGAGGCACGGCTGACCAGAGCACATGGATGTGATGGTCGTCATAGAATTCCAAGAACCTTTTGCCGATGAACTGGGTGTCATTATCCGTGATGATGCAGTTGGGAACCCCGAAGCGATGGATGATGTCGGTGAAGAACAGCGCGGCTAGCTCTGACCTGATGTTGGTGATGGGATGGGCCTCGATCCACTTGGAAAACTTGTCGATGGCGATGATCAAGTGGGTGAAGCCCCCGATCATTCTCTTCAGGGGTCTGACCAAGTTGAGCCCCCAAACGGCGAACGGCCATGTGATGGGGATGGTTTGCAGGGCATGAGCCGAGAGATGGGTCTGCCTTGCAAAGTACTGGCATCCTTTGCAGGAGCGCACCAACTTGATGGCGTCGGAGACCGTGGTCGGCCAATAGAAGCCTTGTCGGAACGCGTTTTCGATAAGGGTTCGAGGTGCCACATGATGATCGCAAGCCCCCGAGTGTAGATCTCTGAGTAGATTCTTGCCTTCCTCTTCTATGATACAGCGCTGTAAGATGCCTGTGGGACTACGTCGATAAAGCTCCTCGTCATCGCCATATATCACAAAGGTTTTGACCTAGTGAGCGATCTGTCGAGCCTCAATCTTATCCGGTGGGAGCTCCCCTCAAATGAGACAGTCGAGGTACGAAACACGCTAGTTGGGGTCAAGGTCGGCTGGTGGTGTTGAGCCTTCTGTCTGCATAACGTTAGCCTAGTCGAGGGGGCCTTAGCCTTAGGTGGGAGGTCGAGTGACAGATGGTCGACTCCCCCTGTCGCTCTGAGGTCAACGAAAGGTTCATGAAGATCTCTCGAGAAAACGTCAGGCGGAACCGTGGTTCGACTAGACGCGATTTTCGCGAGTTCATCGGCAACCTCATTGTATCTACGCGCGATGTGGTTGAGCTCAAGGCCATGGAACTTATCCTCAAGGCACCGTACCTCCTTGCAGTAGGCTTCCATATTAGGCTCATGGCAGCTTGAGTCCTTCATAACCTGGTCGATCATGAGCTGGGAATCACCATGAACGTCGAGGTGTTGAACTCCGAGCTTGATGGCGATGCGCAAGCCGTTAATGAGGGCCTCATACTCAGCTACATTGTTGGAGGCAGTGAAATAGAGTTGGATCACGTAGCACATGTGAATTCCAAGGGGCGAGATGAAGAGCAGGCCCGTGCCTGCCCCTATTTTCATCAACGACCCATCGAAGTACATAGTCCATAGCTCGGCCCGAATCTGAGCGAGAGGTAGTTGGGTATCAGTCCGTTCCGCTAGAAAATCTGCCAGCACTTGGGATTTGATTGCCTTGCGTGGCGCATAAGAGAGGGTCTCACCCATGAGCTCGACCGCCCACTTGGCTATCCTTCCCGAGGCCTCCCGGTTCTAGACTATCTCCCCTAGAGGGAAAGAAGAGACCATGGTCACCGGGTGGCCCTCGAAGTAGTGTCGGAGCTTGCGCCGTGTCAATACAATGACATATAGCAGTTTCTAAATTTGTGGATAGTGAACCTTGGTTTATGAGAGCACTTCACTGATGAAGTAAACCAGCCTCTGAACGGGTAAGGCGTGTCCTTCCTCCGCCCTCTCTACGACTGCGGCCGTGCTGACTACTTGCGTTGTTGCGGCAACATAGAGCAACAGGGGTTCCCCCATGGCCGGAGGGACGAGGATCGGAGGGTTGGACAGCGTCACCTTGAGTTTGGAAAGAGCTTCTTTAGCCTCGAGTGTCCACGAGAAGTGTTCAAATTTCTTCAGGAGACAATACAGAGGGAGCGCTTTCTCGCCGAGGCGCGAGATGAAGCGGCTGAGGGCCGTGAGGTAGCCCGTGACCTTTTGTACGCCCTTCAGATCTCGAATGGGGCTCATTTTGATGATCATGGAGATTTTTTCTAGGTTGGCCTCAATGCCACGCTCGGAAACAATGAACCCTGAGAGCATGCCTCGAGGAACACCAAAGACACATTTCTCGGGATTGAGCCTGATGTTTTCTCCTTGAGGCACTTAAATGCTATGTCGAGGTCATCAACTAGGTTGTTGACCTTCTTGGATTTGACCACGATGTCATCAACACAGGCCTCGACGGTTGGCCCGATGTGTTTTCCAAAAATGTGTTGCATGCATCGCTGGTACGTAGCCCCTGCATTCCGGAGACCGAAGGGCATAGTAACGTAGCAATACATGCCAAACGGGGTGACGAATGAAGTCGCGAGCTGATCGGACTCCTTCATTTTAATCTGGTGGTAACCGGAATATGCATCTAGAAACGATAGAGTTTCACATCCCGTAGTAGAATCGATAATTTGGTCAATGTGTGGCAAAGGAAAGGGAACCTTTGGACATGCTTTATTTAAACTAGTATAGTCTACACACATTCTCTATTTCCCACTCTTTTTCTTAACTAGTACAGGATTAGCTAGCCACTCGGGATGGTGAACCTCCTTGATGAATCTGGCCTCCAAAAGCTTGTGAATCTCCTCACCGATGACCTTGTGTTTCTCCTCATCAAAGCGGCGCAGGCGTTGCTTCACCGGTTTAGAGCTGGCCCAGATCTCCAAGGCATGCTCGGTGACTTCCCTGGGTATGCCCGGCATATCCGAGAGACTCCACGCGAATATGTCGGCATTCGTGCGGAGAAAGTCGACAAGCACTGCTTCCTATTTGGGATCGATGGTGGCACTGACTTTCAATGCCCTCCTATCCGAGCTGGTGGGGTCGAGGGGTACGAGCTTGACGTCTTCCGCGGGCTCAAAATTATCGGCATGGTTTTTGGGGTCGGGGATCTCCTTGACCAAATCATCGAGGTCTGCAGCCAAGGTTGTCGACTCCAAGACAGCTTCTCCGTGCTCGATGCACTCCACGTCGCACTCGTAGGCGTGCTCATAGGAGGGCCCGACGGTGATGACAACCCTAGGGCCTGACATCTTGAGCTTAAGGTAGGTGTAGTTCGGAACCACCATGAATTTGGCGTAGCAAGGACGCCCGAGGATGGCGTGGTAGGTCCCATGGAACCCAACCACCTCGAAAGTGAGGGTCTCCTTCCTAAAGTTGGAGGGGGTGCCGAAGCAGATGGGCAACTCGATCCACCTGACGGGCTCAGCTCGTCTCCCTGGCACAACTCCATGGGAGCCCCTGACGCTGGGTCAGAGCTGCGTCCTCTTGATCCCTAGGAGGTTGAGGGTCTAGATGTAGATAATGGTGAGGCTGCTGCCTTCCTCCATGAGCACCTTGGTGAGGCGCGTGTTGGCGATGATGGGATCGACGATGAGCAGATACACCCTAGGATTGGGGACGTAGTCCGGATGGTCATCATGGTCAAAAGTGATGGCCGTTTCGAACCAGTTGAGGAAGATAGGAGTCGTGAGTTGTATGGAGAAGATCTCCCGACGCTCTCGCTTGCGCTGGCGCGTGGAGAGACACATCAAGGGCCCCCCGTAGATTATGAAGCAGTCATGGATCTTGGGAAACCCCTTGTCCTTGTCATCATCCTTCTCCTTGGGGTCCTCCTTCTTGTCGTCTTTCTTGATGCCCAGGCTTTCAAAGTACTTCCACAGCATGTGGCAGTCCTTGAGGTTATGTTTTGTGGGCCCCTTGTGGTAGGGACATGGTTCTTTGAGAATTTTGTCAAAAATGCCCCCACCGGGGGGCCTCGAGGCTTCTTGCGTTCAGCAGCAGCGACAAGGTCATAAGCCGTGGCTTCACACTTGCCCTGCTGGTTCTTCTTCTTCTTCCTGTTGCTCCTCTTGGCACCTTGGTTGGAGCCCTCGTGTTCTTCGTCCTTGCGCTTCCCCTTATCCTGGTCGCCACCAAAGATGGCACCAACCACCTCCTCGCCGGCGGCATAGTTGCTGACGATGTCCATCAGTTCGTTGGCAGTGATGGGGGTGTTACGGCCCAACTCTCGAACCAACTCTTTGCAGGTGGTGCCAGAGAGAAAAGCCATGATGACGCCGAAGTCGGTGATATTGGGAAGCTCGGTGCGTTGTTTGGAGAAACGTCAAATATAGTCACGGAGGGACTCGCTCGACTTCTGTTTACAACTCCTAAGGTCCCAAGAGTTACTAGGGTGCATGTAGGTCCCCTTGAAGTTCCCTTCGAACACTCTCACCAAGTCATTCTAGTTGTGGATCTGTCTAGGTGGGAGGTCCTCAAGCCACGCTCGAGCGGTGATCAATAGGAATAGGGGAAGCTATCGGATGATGACTCGGCCGTCGATGGCCCCGCCCAACTGACAAGCCAAGCAGAAATCAGCGAGCCAAAGTTCAGGTTTGGTCTCACCGTTATACTTGGTGAGAGTCATTGAGGAGCAAAACCGGATTGGAAGCTGGGTCCTGCGAATGGTCTTGCTGAAGACTCGAGGGCCCAACGGCTCGGGAGATGGACTACGATCCTCTGAGCTATCATAACGCCTGCCCCTGTGCACGTGGTACCCTCGAGATGCGCCGTCATCGCTTCTACGCTTGCGGCGTTCGTTGATGTCGTCACGGGTGTCTCGGGGCTCGTGATTATCGATGATGCGTTCACAGACAGAGGTCGCCTTGTTCCCTTGTGGTGCGGGCTCGGGATGAACCGAGGCCTCTTTATCCTATCGGGAGGGCTCTGCAGGCTGCTCTAAGGCAAGCCCACGGTGCCTCAAGGTGGAACTCTCGGCTTGTTGCATGGCCGCCATTTCAAGGAGACCTCGAATTTCATCGCGGGCCCGACGGGCCTCGAGGGTAACGAACGGCTTCCGAGTCCGACACGATAGCCCCATCGATGTGGAAGCATTCGCGAGTCGGATCGTAGCTATCATCGGTAGAGTCAGAGTCGGGGGCACCAAAATAGTAATACGACAGATGCATGTGAGGTCGTCGATCTCTGGGGTCGTAGCAGCTGGAAGCAATCGCATGGTGCTCCATATCAGGGGTCTCCGTAGAGTCTTGGTACTTGGAAACTAGTGTGGATGCTACGAGGTCGAGAGCATAACGTAGATGGTGCCTAGGGAGCTCCTTGTAAGCGCCCATGTTGGTGCTTACGGAGGAAGCATACCACTAGGCAGCCGTGTTCAGCCCATACATGAATGTTCGCGGTGGTATTGACCCTGCCGTCGGGGAAGTTGATCTCATCCGGCTGGAGGCGCCACGCCAGATGGTGGAATGATGGGATGCCCCACCGGCATTTCACCTACAGCCAAGCTCATCCTCTGCAGGTCCTCAACGAGAGATGCTGTGTGGGCGTCTGGCCGAGGGGCATCGGAACGGAGCATACTGTCATTCTGCTCGAGATGATGATGGTGGCTACGCTAGACATGTCGTCGCCTGGCTGGACGAGCCTGGAAGGAGCGGTGATACCGGCGTAGCGCTCCCCCAAGCTGGGAGAGCTCGTAGTTGTGGTCGATTGGGTGTCTGGGCGGGAGGAGGACCATGTCGTAGCCATAGCCGAGAGACATAAACTCCAAACTCCCAAACCAGATCACCATGGCCAACGGAAGTGGATGTTCGGGGTTAGCCATCTAGAGGAAAGGTAGGAAAGCGATGTTGACACGCAGCGCCCCCTACCTGGCACGCCAACTGTCGGTGTTCAGACCCGGGAGGGCCCTGGACCAACAAGTGAATTTGTGCTGCGTGCTCCCTAATCCGGATGGTGATGCAAAGAGAATACACGGGGGTTTATCCTGGTTCGAGCAAAGAAGGCCCTACGTCTAGTGGGGCGGGGGGAGAGTATTGTATTTCCTTGCACCTAAGTGCTTACGTAGGGGTTACAAGCTGTGAGAGAGGGAACCGGTCCCAAGTCTCAAAAAGAAAGTAAGACGGAGTGTTGCTGGAGATGTTGATCTCAGAAGTGGAGAAAAGTGTCTATCTTTTTTTCTCTGTCCCCTGGAGAACCCTCTGCCCTCCCTTTTATAGGGTCGAGTGAAGGCTCAGGGGCTCCTAAAACCCTAAGGTGGTGCCTTAGAGGTGAAGGTTCGATGGGCGCTATAGAGGTTGCTGTAGCGACGTGCTCTGGTGATGGTCGGCCATCCCCGGGGTGTCGTGGCGATATTGATGACGGGACAGTGAATGATCCTGGGCCCTGTGTCGAGCGTGCGATCCCCTGTAGCCGACATGCAGGCGCCATTCCTTTGTTGACTGGTGGCGGTCGAGGCTAGGTCAGGACGTAACTGAGGGGGTCGACGAGGAACGGATAAGGCCAGGCCCTAGGAAACCCGGGCACAGTGGTTGTCTTCTTGTGAGTTGAGGGAGTATTGACGGTGGAACAGTGCTTGACATGGCATGAATAGTGGCAACTTTTTTCACCGCCCATCCTGGGGCGGGTAGTAAAAAGTGGGATTAGACACGGATGTCGCTCCCATGCTGGTGCGCTGTAGCCACGTTAGTGAAAGTGGTTACATTAAATGCTTTTGTCAGTAAGTAGGTGGATGAGGAGGGGTCGACCGACTCGACCCCGGGTCGTGTGAGTCAGAAGTTTTCCGGGGTCGACGCTTCCCGTCGAGCGGGCCTCGTACGAGTCGAAACTTAGTCGAGGGTGCCCTGTTTTCACACATCTGCGGTCTTGGATCAGCGTATCCATGTAGATGGAGTTTTGATTTGGTTTTTTAGGGGGTCCTCAAGGGCGTGGATTTCTTGGGGGTTTGCTCTTTTAATCGTGGGTTTCAGGTACCCCTAATTTAGGTACCCGACAATACTCTTCCAACGTGCGCTTTTAACGCAACATCTCCTTGATGCTCATCAGAATGGAGGCTCGTCGGTCTGTGGTGTTCACCAGAGCCGGCGATAGTGCTTGCACATCGCAGAAGGGAGGCATCGGCCGCATGAGCGGCAGAGAGGTCGCGGCCGCGCGACTTGGAAAGGGCAGTAGTGCGCCGCGCCTAGCAGGGCTGACAGTTGAGCACTGTGACTCAAAGGCGGCCATGTGTCGTGCCTGGCACGGCCAGCGGCTGAGCGGTGCGCCTTAGAGGCGGCCGCGCGCTTCACCTCGGAGGGCTAGCGGTCGTGCGCTCAAAGGTGGCAGGCAAGCGGATAAGAGCGATAGGAAGAGGAATGAGTGGATAGGAATAAGTGGATGGGCAGTTTTTATGAAATGAAGGAGCGTGGGTTGTTGGGCTGGCGTCGTGGCCTAGCAATGGAGCGTCCGGGCGGACGGATGCTCGGTTCAGAGCATTATAGTTTTTCGAAGGGAAGGGAGATTGTATCAAAACTCGGCACAGTACATCCCCAAATTACACATGAAAAAATCTAAAATAAAAAATATATAATATTCTATTCAAATTCTTCCATCATCTTCTTTTCTAATGGCTTCCCTCGAACGGCGGAGCCAAAGTGTAGATCTTATGCCGAATCTAACGACCAACCTCAAAACATTGGACATGCCACAAGATATAACACTTCGAAACCAATTCAAAACACATCTAAATCGATGAAAGAATATCGGTAGTTGCATCATCTTGTACAACATAGGATGCATATTCATCACCTCGAGACCTTGATTTCCTCTTCGTGACCATCGACAATGAGATCGATGACCTAGAGTCACTGTCCTTGTAGGGGACGCCTAGAAGCACCCCTCCCCTTGTAGATAAAGGCAATAAATTGACCGCTTACCGATGAAATTGATGCCCGCAATGACAATCTCATCGTGGCAATCACCGAAGTCATCGCAGGACACACGATCCCGACCAAAATCATATGATTTCGCCAAAAAATTTTGAACTTAACCCTAAGATACTAGAAAAACTACGGGAAAAGGATGGGTTTCCTCCCCTTCTCGTCTCTGGCAGATGCACCGGAGAGGAAGAAGAAGAGGGGACCCTCGGTGCGACAGCGGCCTCGGCGGAAATCGAGGAGCAGTCGTTTTCTAGGTAGTGACGGCTCTACCCTAGGTATGCAGCGGCTGCTCTACCCAAATACTATCACTATCAGGGCTTACTACTTACAAGTTGATTGCTTTGTGCTTGATGTTGTGTGAAAAATGATAAAGAATCTGACAGTAAACCCAGGATTTTGTAAGAAAGTATTTAAGTTTGTACTTTAACATTTGGCTAGCAAAAGCAAAACGGCCCTTACATTTCAAAATAATGCATTTCTAGTTTTGTTCTAAGTCAAATAATTTTTACTTTAGCTAAATTTGTTAAAAAAAAAGTATTGTCAAAAAAGGTATTAATGTTTATGATACTAGATTAGTACTTTTAGGTGCATTACTAAATATATTTTCATTGTCAGACTATATATTTGATGCAATAAATGTTGGTACTCTTGTCTATAAACTTGGTCAAAAATCAAAATTGTTTAACATAAAACAAAGTTAAAGATGCAATTGTCTTAGTATGTCTGTACGTATTCTCTCATCCTGTAATATAGTGTATTCTAGATATTTTAGGACAAATTAAAAAGAGAATACAAAAGATACACATATCCTTACATATTTCCTTAATCAAACACTATCACAAACGTGACTAATGGAGATTGGTTAATAAATGATAATTAACGATATAATAACTACCAATTTGTGCTACTATTTAATGCAAAACTATCTCTTGTCCTCTAAAATCCCTTAGGTCCACATATTATTTTTGAATGCTTGAATGTACTATAATATATTATAGTAATATAGTAATATATTATAGGCAGTGGCGGAGCCCCCCTACAAATTTGAGGAGGAAGAAGGAAAGGAGGGGCGGGAGGAAGAAGAAGAGGAAGCAACCCCCTGCCATCAATCCTGCCTCTGCCGCCGCTGATTATAGGATGGATAGAGTATTATTTAATCACTTTTGTACTGATATTTTGGCAAGCAAAAGGCAAATGCTTGCTCACAAGGGCATAGGAAAAAAAATCAAATGCCTTATTTCTGTAACCTTCCACCTTCCAAATTCGCATGGCTACAAAAGTTCACAAACAGAAAGGCATACGGATGGTAAAACAATAGTTTCCCCCCTCCCATAAAATCCTACCATCTACTTGGCCAAGGGAAAACGTAGTTTTAGCAGGAATTCTGCCATTTATAGCTACTAACTCATCCATGTATTCAAAAAGGGGCTAGAAATAAAATTTAGCCAGCAAACAATCAGTTGTACCTATTAGACAACTAATACTCCGTATATAAATCAGTTTTAACTCATCCAAACAAATCTTATGTCTATAATATATAGGCAGTGTGCAAGTAGTTGCACTACTATGAGTATGACAGGCCTATGCTGCCACTCGCATAGCCCACATTGGTGCACAAATATGTGTGCATCGAGACCTAGTCATCTAGGCAGCCAATTATAGTATAGGGGCAACATCAATAAGCAAAGAGATCATGGAGGATAACAGGTGGTGTTGGCCCTCAAGGCCTCAAAGCCCATGCCACGATGATAGTGAGGCAATAGCTTAGACACTAGCTAGGGGATGCAGATGTTTGGTTGGTACATTGAGAAGTTGCTTGAGCCAGACAACCACTCTCCGACGTTTGATCTCATCAATTTGGAGTTGAGATCAATGGCTGGCTATTTTTAGCAACAAACCATCCTTAGAACATCTCCAACAGACTACTTATCTCTAATACTAAGTACTTTAAATACATCTCTCTCCTTCAAATGTAGGTGATCTACTCCCTCTCCTCTGTCCACTTTAAAGATATCAGTAATATGTTGGGAGAGAAGAAGAAAAGGCTATTGTATTAACAATGAGATCAACTACATAGGCCGTGTTCAGTTCCCGATTTGGGTGCCCGTGTCGGGGCACTGTAGCAACTTTTGTTTTTTAGTGCAAAAAAAATTGTCTAAAAATTGATTAATTAGACTCAAAATGTTCGTCTCGCAAAGTACAATAAAATTATGCAATTAGTTTTTCATTTCATCTACATTTAGTACTCCATGTATTTGCCGACATTTTGATGTGATGGGGAATCTCCTTTTTGCATAGTAAAATTTTGGGGTGGAATTGGGAACTAAACAAGGGCATAGCTAGATTTTTAGGGGCTTGAAGACGAGGGGCGCGTTTGGTTGGCTGCCATGGCCAGCCACGCCACGATGAATTCTGCCACACCTGCAAGGCAGTGTTTGGTTGAGTTGAACAAGCCATACTTTTGTATAGAATTAGTGCTATTTTTAGTCACATGCTTTCTGCTCGCCACCGCTTGTCACACAAAATATGGCGCCCCCACAGACTCTGGCACATTGCATGGCTGGCTGGCGGAACCAAACAGGCCTGAGGTATTTTCTCTTGTTTCAAGCCAGGCAGGAGGCCTGCTCCCCATTTTCCACAGCACACGCTGGAATGGATCCACCCTCCATTTCCCGCAACATGGGCAAGTACGGGGATGTCGAAGGAGGGACATCGGACACGCGGTGTGTGGACCTGAGGCGTTGAGGATTTGCCCATGTTGCTCGAGGAGGAAGCGGCGAAGTGGCCAGCGGCGAAGCCCATGTTCCCCATTTCCGTTACACTGCTATCATAGCTTTTTGTATTTTTTTTTTGTTATTTTTGTACGTAAACAAAGGGGAGAAAAGAGTATGGCCACGAAGACGTTACACGACACTATTGTTTGACGAAACACAAGAAATCCGATGACCAAACTGCGTTGCAAAGTGGCTTCGGGTCGGGGCCGCAGGCAGCAAAAACAAAAGGGGACTTGGCTTGCACTTGCCACGGCGACGGCGTCACCGACCCCACCCGGCGCATGCAACCTGACTGACCCAGTCTCAGTCACCCGCGCCGTGCACCGGCAGAAAAAACGCGCACTTGCCCCGGGTCCCGCCTCCCGTGATTGATCACTACTCACTCCTCCGCGTCCGCGTCCTCTTTTTTGGCCGGGCACCGACGCCCGCCCGCACGCACGCCGGGACCAGACCGCACAGGAGAGGAGAGGAGAGGAGGGGAGCCCGGCCCGCCAAAAATAGCAGGGGCAGGGGCCGCAGGCGCCGCGACCGATGGGCGTCAAGCAGGTCCTCGTCCGCCCCCGCTGCGACGACCAGTCGCCGTCGCCGCCGCCCATGTCGTCCTGCGGACGCTACCTCCTCCACCGCGTCTGCAGGTTCGACACACTCGCCGGCGTCGCCATCAAGTACGGCGTCGAGGTCGGTAACGGACGCCATTCCGTTCTCTCGCCCTCTTCCTCTCTCGTCCATCGATCTGTCACTCGACCGGTCCTAGACTCTTGATTTCTGGGTGGCCACGAGGCCGCCATGGCGCCCCACCTGATCTGACTCGTCTCCTCCACCGCCGACCGCCCGCCGTGTTGGTGGCGTGCCTGTGCCTGCTACTCCTCCAGGTGGCGGACGTGAGGCGCGCCAACGGCCTCACCACCGACCTGCAGATGTTCGCGCACAAGACGCTGCGGGTCCCGCTCCACGGGAGGCACGCGCCGTCTCCTCCCTCCTCTTCCCCGAGCCACGCCGATCGCGCCGCCAGGTTCATTTCATCCCCTCTCTCTCTCTCTCTCTCTCTCTCTTCCACGCACAACCATCATAACAGAACACCGCGTGCTTAATTTCCTCTTCCATCTATTTACCGGATTGCATTTACACGCCAACCAATCACACCTTTCGTCACCTGTGTGACGTGTGCTATGCAATACAAAATACTACCATTTTGCCTGATTCGTTAAAAATCGTTTATTTCTTCTCTTCTCTGATAAAGCGGTAATTGATAAGCACCGCATTCCATTGCATGGCATGGCATTGCATTGCCAGGGCATCTCTTGATCCTTGCATAGTTACATGCGTTCTATCCACTCGACTTCGTCAACAAGTCGGGCCAATTCTGGCTGAATTTTGACTTTGTGCTCACTCACCATTCTTGTTTCCTGGATGCGTAATTGGCTAATTGCGTATACAAGTAGAGTACATGATTTGGTTTGGCAATAATGGTCCATTTCCACAATCTTTACAAGTCAAATCGCTAGCCTCGAGGTTGGCAGGTTTGGCCACACACCGTTGAGAACCGGTGAGGTAGGCAGTGTTCCACCGGTGACTGCCCCCCTCCACGGTTCACACTCACAGACGCACTTGCCCTTGAGTGGGTTGAGCACTGACCTGACGCCTAGTGGCAGCTAGGCTGTGGTTTTTCCTCCTACACTTCCAAAGGGGTCTCTGCCACCTGTGTACACAACATCCAAAGAGAAACCATGAGGAGGAAGAATGATACACTCCTGCCTGGCAACAGATGTGCAGCGGCCTCCACATGCTTTGCACTATCTAGTCTCTACATTTCCACACACTTTATTCTTGACAGATGCACCTCTAGAACCTTGAACTGTTACAGAAACATTATAGAACAGTCCATACACAAAATACGCAAGTGCTTTTCTTTTTGTTTTATTCTGGAGGGATTTTGATGTAGAAGGACAGCATACTTATTATTTAATGGATGCTCCACTATTTAGATTCTTAGTACCTCCGCCTCTAGATGTCACTGCATATGCTGCTGCCTTTAATAGTTTAATGGCGCTACCATGTGACGCCTTTTCACAATGCTGACTAAATAGTCTTCAATGTCGGTGCTCCTCTTGGCTAGGTACGCTTCATGCTTTATTATCCACAGTAACAGTATTGGTTTCTTTCAGAGAATGGACTGCACGCCGCCCTCCCAAAATTGCTGCTTCCTTGGACCCATTTCTTAAACCACCACGGAGCACAGTTTCGCCATCAATGAGCCTTCTGCAGGGATACTATGGCCTTACACCGACTCCAAAGGGGAACCTAACCAATGAAGGCACTGAAATGGCGACGTACGCTAAAGGTAAATCCTCTTGATATCATCTGCTTGGGTTACGATTCCTGCTCTATTGCCTATTGGTCCACTGAATTTCTGAACTTCGCACCCTGGATGACCACCTCCAGGTCATCATAGGAAAGCTAGAAGCTTATCAAGCAACTTCTCTCTTGAAAATGGAGATGGCGCTAGGGAGATGGACGATGCTGAGAAGCCCATAAGGCGGCGCCAGAAAACCGATGGTGAGTTGACAGCTAGGGAGGACAATGGCGGTAGCCTGTTGGCGAGGTCCGGGCAAGGCTTGGCCCTGAGGCCAAAATGTGGCAGTCGACCGGATATGAACGGCAGCCAGCAAGATCTCCTGGCTACGTGGGTGCCCTCCTATGGGGATGGGTTGCACACTGTGAAGAAATCATCGAGCACTCCAGAGTTCCAGGATTCAGACAGCATCAGCATTGCTTCTGTATGGCTGAAGAGCAAGTGGAACTTGAAACCGGATGCTTTCACCCTCACGCTTCCTCTCCCGCTGTTGGACGGCATCTCCAAGCCTCTCTTCGACAGCATCCCGAAGCCTCTCCTCGACAACATTCCGAACTCGATCGCTGCTTGGAGAAACAAGGCGGCCAAAGATTAGCAAGGTTCATAGCTTCGTTTTTACAGCCTTACACTTATTGCTTGTTCTTGGGTAATTTAGTGCAGTTGCCGGAACAAGGGCCTGGAGAAGTTGGCTTGCACTTTACTTCCCCCAGTCCCCCCAGCCAAAAAGAAGGCACGAATGGTTGGACACCGTAAACACAGACATCATAGTGCTGAAATGGCATGATGGATACAGTGACACATTACTTACTGTTACACATACATACTGTACTTAATCTGCTGTGCCAAAGCAGCAGCAGATGATTTCAAGTTGGGAGCTGGGACATGAGCCCGGGGCTTTATTTCAGCCTTTGTGGGGTATTCTTTTCATTTTTGTATGTACACATATAGTAATGAAGGCAAACGCCAAGCACGTGTGCTGTTCCCATGTGCTAATAAAGAAATGGCTTGTTCATCCCTCCCTACTAGCAGTTGTAATTTCAGCCTTTTTTATTTATATTCTTATATATATATATATATAGGTAGCCATGACATTGACATGTATGCTAATGAAGCATAGTGCACAGGGCATTTTTATTTGGGAACAGTCAAACTACAGTATGAATTACTGGAAATACATAATACAGTCATACTACGGTATGAATTACTGGAAATACAATGGTGTCCATCTCGAGAGTTTTCGTGTACCACTGTCGTTCCTTGGATAAATGAAGCAGACACCGTTCAGACAGGACGCACAGAACATACAGAATGATTGCGGCATCGTGGGTCTGCCTGCTCACTACACGTTTATAGTTGAGTATTGCTGAAATCTTGAAACAAAAACACATAGAAAAGTAACTGTAGCTGGGATTTAAATAACCCGAGTTACAACATTCATATTGGCTCTTGAGTGCTGGCAAAGAGTTAGATCCGGGACATAACAAGAGGGTCTCATCTCATTCTACAGCAGGGAGAAAAGGATTCAGCATATGAATCTACCATTTATGATAAATATTTTAGCTGACTCAGTTCTTACGTTACCCTTACATCACCTAAAACTAACTAGTCATTGACAACAATAAATGCCACTTGAAAAGAGTCTTAGCCGCTGTTGTACACAAGGAACCCTTTGGCAACAAAGGTTCGCAAAGCATATTATTGGTGTACATTTCCCCTGCTTCAAGGGCACTTCCTTTGAATATAGGAAACACCATGCTCTTCATACCTGGCGCGAGATACATGGCACGGCTTATCAGGTGTCCAGGGCAAGTATAGAAAACTGAGGGCCTATAAAATATCAAGCTTACTCTGCTTTGGAGAACCACATTTGCTGGAACGACCCAAGGGATGCAAGAATGCTCCCTCCAATCCAAACGCTGCATATGAATTCCAACAAATCAGCCATGTCATTTGTAAGTAGCAGTAGGTTATTCGCCAATAACCTACTCCCTCCATTCCAAATTATAAGGCGTTTTGGCTTTTTCTAGATACATTGCTTTTACTCATATCTATATAGGCATAGTATATATCTAAATACATAGCAAAAGCTATGTATCTACAAAAGCCAAAACGTCTTATAATTTGGAATGCATGGAGTAACAAGTAATATAGTAGTCTAACCTGAATCGTCTCTCTACTGAGTTTCCGCTTGCCATGACCTTAACACGAGCAGCTTGAGGAGACTCCTGTAATAATTCAATGTAGAAATAATAACCAGCACCAAAAATGAGTAAAAGAGTTTGTTCACCATTTCTAACCAACATGAACAAAGAGAATTGTTTCATAATTATCAACTAAGGTCACAAAATAGGGTAAATATGTGAACTAATATGATACTCCCACCATATCCAATTGTAGGTACCAAGCCACCGATAGTCTCCAATATACTCCATTAACCATTACTTTGTAGTAGTTCCATAGTTGGAATTATTAAATTATACTGAAATGAAAATTTTAAAGCACCTCATATAGTTTCAGTTTAATACAAACCTAGATATTACAAGTATGTACTTGTGGTTGAAGAGCTAAAAAAAGTTTGTACCTCTAATACTTCTTTCTCTAGGCGCTCCTTTAACTGCAGAATTGATGATGAGCCACCAGAAAGCTATACAGAATAAACGTTCGCAGATGTTAGAATAGCATAGCAAAAGGATGTTGTTGAAGACTTGAAGGGACTAATGTCACATGCACATGCTGCCATGCATGATACATATAAAGTAGTAAAATGCTCTGGAATTCATGTCTTTACCAAGATATTGCTAAACAGCTCCTTTCGTATGTCAACGTCACACTTATTTATGCTGTCAACGACCTGGGTAGAAACAATGTATCAGCAACTTTAGATATATATGAAGAACTGCCATGCTGCCTGCAATGCAGAACAGTATGGGCTTCATTCAACTCACCATTCGGTGAAGGCCACGGACTGGTGTTGAATCTGCAAATCCATCAATCCCAGGAATAGTCTGTTGGTCAGAAAATTTGTGAGAATGAAGGCCAGGATATAAGGTGAGATAAAGCAAGTCTGCTGAGTTCAAACAGTTATCTAAACCATTGCTAACATACACTAAACAAGAAAGCAATGCACTAGGGTTTTTTCTGCACAATAACATGGATCCATTACAAAAACCAGTGGAGTAAAAAAAACAGCACTAGAACAAGTTAGGTGATTACAACCTACAAATCATTCAAACCAGTAAGTACTACAGACCCCTTTCCTCGCTACTCACCTGGGATAGAGATGGATTAAATAGAATATCAGGAACCTTGAATCTATCAGCACCAACTTCAATAGTTCTGCTCAAATATCAGATAGTTAAGAATCACATAAACAGAACATGCCAAAGAAAAAAGAAACAGAACATTAAATACAAGAGCAGCGGAAAAGATGGGATATACACTGCATCCATCCTCTCAGTGCATCTGTAAATCCCACCTCAAAAACCATGTAACTTGTCATAAAAAATCCAACTTCAGTAAACAGTAACTTGTCATATTGATCCTCAGTCTCGAACCCCAATTCATCAGATGTTGAGTTAAATTTGTTTTGTAGCATGATAAAGTAGGTTTTTACCAAAATTATCAGTCAGAGTTCCTCATGATCCATTTTTATGCCAGATAGATGGGTGCACAGATGCACCGAATAAGCCCACAAGGTAAAGTAACACATTCTTGACATGGATGGATTAAATAACAAGAAAATAGGTACTCATAGCTAAAGTCCAACTTACTGTCCATCAGGAAGCTCATATGAAGTCGTAGGAACATTTGCATATGCCACTTCTGCATGAAAAATAGAGCTGGGAAATTAATTGCCATAACATAACAGGAAATGTAAAGAAAGAAAAATGTTTAAAACCTATAAGTCAATGAAACAAATATATTGCATTCAAGGTACACATAAAAGAAGCCAAAGGAATAATGAATTTACAATAGAAACAACACCAAAGATAACTGCTACATAAGTACTACAGTTACAACAATAGTATACCATCAAAAGCAGTATCTGGAACTCTGCAAACAGACTCCTTGATGTCACTAGCAATAGCTCTCTGTAATACAACAGATCATCATTGAAACCATAAAAAAAAAGTTTCAACCGCATACAGCAAAAAACTAAAATAACATACCATGCAGTACAACCTGTAACTCTCAGTTGTGTTTGGAAGATCAAGATCTACAATCTGAAACAAGGACAAAAATAAACTCACATAAAAAGTACATGTTGTTTGGCTGTAATCTCAAAAGCATTACAGGACAGCGCTCGGTATTGCAAAGAGGCATAGTGCAAACATTTCTGTAGTATAGGGGTAAAGATAAGCAAATACAGCAGTCAAATGAACAAGACATTATACATAATCACGAATAACATATTAACAGATTAAGACCCTCAGAATGGGACAACGAGTAGTAAGAAAATGACCACATAATTTGTAATTGCCCCCAATTGCAAAGAACAGAAACCAAAATAATCACACAAAACTCCAATGCAACTTAAGCGATGCACAAGAGAGAAGAAAAAGGGTCTGTACCCAGAACTTCGAACCATTGCTTTTACTTGGATTTGCTGACATAGTGGTTAATGGCTACCAGGTATGAAACAAGTTCCTGGTTGAATGAATCCGAAACTGATATTTCTGAATCATATAATTGGAATGACACCAATTGAGCTGCTAATGAAGTCAGAAAAATAGAAAGCCTGTGTTTGTTTCCGGCTATCTCATTTTTGCATTGGTTGTATCTCTAACTATGAAAACAAGCCCATAAAGTCTTCCTTTTTTTCTTGAACCAGCAGGAGACCTGCCCATCATTATATTAAGAACAAAATACAATACAAACACAGCAGGGCCTTAACACACACTAGAAAAAACAAACACAGTATTTCAAGAATGTTGGCAGATCAGTTTGCATGTGACATAGTAATATATTATGTATTAATAAAGGGGTACAATTCAGTGGTATGATGAGTTTTCCCTTGGTTGAAAGAAAGCAGACAGAAATGATTTAAATATCAAACATAATTTTACAAAGAAATAGCACCTTATATTCTCCGGGACTGGTTTCCTTCTTCTTAAATGAATATCTGGGCCTAATCTGGATAGTGAACAAACAGGAGTGAACAGGGCAGCAAAAATTAGTATTAAATGAGAGGCAAGATTGCAAGAGAGAAGCTTACAACGATGCCCTTGCTCTCCAAGCTTTTCATCATACAGTCAGTTAAAAATTCACCGCCAACTGGAGAAGTAGCCACAGACTGCAATCACAAATCATGCTTGTGTATGTATCAGATAAGAATTTAAGATTGAAGCATTGGTTGTTCACATTTTCAAATGACTGAACAAAAAGCAAAAGAAATAATAACTAGACACATAAAGTATTGCATCATACATTTTTCTCTTACAGATAGTTATCAGCCTGTCACATATGAAAAGTACATACCTTTTGCAAAACAAAACCATCATGCACAGCAGAAACCACAGTAGACCCACCACCACTGCACCAAAAATGGCCACATTATCATATTCCACCTATGTTTCTCATGAAGAAGTCCCAAAAGCCATCGGGAATAAGACAAACTGAACCAATGGTAATATTGTTACACCAGCAGAGTCCCAAACAATGCTCAACCAAAAACGTTAAATAGTTGGCCACCTCTCATTTAGATGGCTAAAGACTGCTAATTAACAAGCATGGCTGGCCAACGTGTAGCATTTAAACGGGTTAAGTGGCTGCTAAGGCGAAAAGTGGTCCCAAAGCACATGGCAGACTTAAAAAAAATTGAGACAGTCCAAAATTATAAAATTATCATGGTAAGGTCATAGAACGGTATAGAATCTGTTGTTACAAAACAAGAGCAAGAGCATCAACTTTCAGTTTCTCAAATTATTTTATTTCCATGGAGTAGATGGTGGACTAATCATGCCTGTGCAACTGCGCCTAACTAATAATGCAAAAATATAGTTTGTACGTTCTATATTAAATAAAGAGGAAGAACCAATGGAAGCAGACAGCAAAGGAAGATGCATTCATTCATGAATTCACCAATCTAACATGAGCAAAGGGAGCTATTGTTTGATACGAGAAAAAGTATCTGCTTAGTGGAATGAAATGAAGAAAATGCTCACCTGTCAACCACCAAAGATGTAGCTCGTCCAGACGCAAAAGATGTGAGCACCTGATAGCACAATCGACAATCAAAAAATAATAAAATAATTGCAACAGGCATTGATCATGACAGAGGCATACTGCATTTTTGGCTAGGAACAGTGCTGGCACTTTGTAGTTCTCAAACATAAGTTCCGCTGCTCTATGAAAACATGCAAAACAACAGTCAGACATGAATGTATTAAGCCTTTCTGGAGTCCTAAGGAAAGATTGTATAGCAATTCATTACAAACATAGTTTTGGATATACTATAATAAATCCATATTCCACAAATTCATTAACAAATCATATCCAGGAGAAAATTAGGTTGTTGAAACCCTTCTGCCTTGATATAGCATGACATTACAACTAGTAGAGTAAGCGAATGACAGATATACCAACAGGACTATTCAAAAAAAAACCTTAAGTCCCAAGCAATTTGGGGTAGGCTAGAGATGAAACCCAAAAATGAGACATCACAAGAAGGAAAAACTCATATTAAATACAAAACATATAAATATAAAATGGCATAATGATTGTTAGCGCTTAAGGATCATAGATTGTAGCGGTGCGCGAGAGGAGGTCGAGGCTTGAAGGCACGGCGGCGTACGGGAGGCGCCGTGCTTCGGCGCTGGACCAGGACGATGGAAGCGAGAGGAAATTAGGGCAATACGTAGCTATCTTGCCAGGAGCAAGAGGGAGATATAATCTCAACCCTGGCTAATCCCTTCAATTCACAAGTGTCCAATACTTATACAACCAACTCAATCTATCCTAACCGAATAACAAACTAAGAGATAACTCTCCCTGACTCTAAGACTCCTGATAACAAACTATAGGACTCTAGATAACTTGATCATAACGACAATTCTGATAACTTGATCACAACGACAATTCTGCCCATGGTGACCACGTCCTGACGCCGAGGTCCACCTCTCAGCCACGCTGCCGGCGCTTGTACACCTTGCCGGTCATAACAATGATAGTAATATTTGCAGTCAAATTCATAATAGCAAATAGAAAATCAGGTCCTGGTTAATAAAACTGTCTGTCATGACTGTAAACAAATAGGAAACCAGTAGCACTGCTCTATGACTCAAAGTTTAGGTAACAGACATATTAAATACAAAGCATGCACATACTTCTCTCTTTGCTGTGCAGTGTTTGTAGATGGTTCAGCTATGAGCATGGGATGCTCTTCAGGATTGATCAACAACCTCCGTCTGAAATGTGGAACAAGTCAGGTGGACAGTAAAAGGCAAAGAAATAAGTGTCTTATACATATTACAGAACCAACAACAACAACAACAACAACAACATAGCCTTTTGTCCCAAGCAAGTTGGGGTAGGCTAGAGATGAAACCCAAAAGAGACGAGAAACAGGGAGACACATAAAGGGACATAAAGGGCACAAGACAAAAAGAGGTCACGGTTCAGGCACGTTGATTGCCAATCTCCAAGCGCTCCTGTCCATAGCTAAATCCTTGGAGATATTCCACTCCTTAAGATCTCTCTTCACGGACTCGTCCCAAGTTAGTTTAGGTCGACCTCTACCGCTCTTTACATTATCGGCCCGCTTTAGAACTCCACTACGCACCGGCGCCTCAGGAGGCCTCCGTTGGACATGTCCAAACCATCTCAACCGATGTTGAATCAATTTCTCCTCAATTGGTGCCACCCCAACCCTATCCCGAATACATATTACAGAACCACGTCAGAAATTGAAAATCCTAATTTAACTAGCATTGGCTTATGGAGAAATAAATAAGGCCATCCCCATCAATTAAATCAAGCCAACCAGCACACTGAGCCAGGTTAACAGAAAGTAGCAAGAGTAAAGAATTAACAATGTTCAGATTCAAATGATACCCTAGAATACGACCCAAATAGCCAATTCATCACAATTTAATTTAAAGAGCAGAAACTTCTCAGAAACACATGAAATAGATAACAAAATTCACCTGAAAGCATGATTCCATATATTATCAACAATATCCCAATCAGTTACCGTTCCATCTTTCATAGGTGAAATCACCTGCATGGGTAGTAGGTGAAAGACTATCAGTAATACATAGTTAACAAAGTTATGGTATCAAAGTTAATTCTGAGTATGTGAAGATACTAACCTCCATGTGATCCCTCCTGAACTCTAACTCTTGGCCAACATAAAGTTTGCGCTTTGTCTTGGCTTTGTCCACATCCATTGGCTTGGCCCCATTCTTAGAATCTGATGCAGAGTCAGCTTCCTTATCTGGCTTGGGGTCATCGGTGTCTTCAGTTTGTTCAATTGAACCAACGACCTAAACATGTCGAAAGGCATGGTAAGAATTTGTTATACGTAGCTCACAACACCACAGAATTTATAAACCATGGCAAATGTGCTGAATTAGATATTAGATAGTCAACTCCAAAACCTTCTTTACTGATGCTAGTAAGACATAATTCCTTGTACAACATGGTAAACCCTTAACTTTTGTGAGTTATATGCGCTGTCTTCCTGTTCTTCTCAACAGAGTAGTGAAGCTAACAACCTACCCCCAGAATGCAGTACCAACTATTTAGTCCATTGGCTATAATGGATATCCTCACAACATAGACGTGGTCAAAACTAAGATAAGAGGAGAATAATTCCCTATTTAAGAACTGGTACAGAAGATGCGCTTTAGACTATCAGTCACTTCCATGGGATCTAGAGTTAGCTCCCAGCATATGCAAGCCTTAGATTTCATTATATTACTTTACTGAAGATACCTGCACTATACCCGACAGAGAGCCAATAGCCCAATACTGACAACTGGTCACCATTTAGGCTACACCACAGGGCTTGCGGCAAACATAAAGAAGTATGCATACATTAAGTCAGAAGATTCTATGTGCACGTTAATGTTTGTCACCAAATTCACGAACTGGGCTGAACCCACCTAAAATTGTAAGAAAACACAGGATACACTTGTATCAACCCGAGGGAAGTGGTAGTCAGTCATGTTTGAACCAAGCATTTGGTGCCAGCAGCCATTTTTTTTAGAGTGAGCAACCTAAAATGTTTCAGGCAATCAAAACTAGAGTGCCAACTCGCCAGTGCAATACAAGCTTCCCAGAAGCGCATTTCGCCCCTAACAGCTTACAGACACCGCAAAAGTGTCCAGACACCCCAGAGCAAAGTTCGGAAACGACGCCAGAACAGAGCGGGTTTGGAAGCAGCAGATGAGCATTTGTCTCACCGACGGGAAGACGGCCTTGGGGGTGTCGTCGCCGGCGTAGCCCGCCTTGCAGCTGTAGGAGCCCACATCTATGACGATTGCCGAAACCTCGTCTGCGGAGGCAGAAGCGTGAGATCTCCCGGGGTTTAGGGTTTAGCGGGAGCGGGAGGGGGCTGGGGGAGGGTGAGAGAGCTTACCTCCGCCGTACATGGCTGGAGATCCAGGGAGGGCGGGAGCCGTGGGTGGGGTGGCGAGGCGGGGGACGCAAACCCTAGCTCGCCGGAGACGGACGGGGCGAGGGAGAGAGGAGAGGGGAGTGGGGCGAAGCGAGAGGGGTTTTGCTTCTCACGTGTTTGGGCTCGACTTGGCGGCCGTGCACCTTACCCGATCTATGGTTGTGGCCCGCCTGTCAGCGAGTGATGCCGAAGAGCGGGAGATTCGATCTGCAGGGCCAGAAGCTCCTCTCCTGCTCCAGAGACGGTGACGGGTACCCGAAACTCGAGTACTCGATGTGTATTACCCGATAAAGAGGTGGGTATGAGATGAATTTTTTACTCGTGGGTACATTATTAGGCAAAATACTATACACATCGGGTATGGCGTGTATGGGTGCGGGTGTATACTACCCATACCTGCATACCCGCGGGTAAGACATACCCGCAAAAATAACTAGCTAACCTCAGTTATTTTAGCGCATATAAGTCATGAATTTGGCCCATTGAGACATCCACTATATTTCTAGTAGATTATCTTTGTTGTAATGATGCTAATAATGTTTGTTAGCATGTTTATAACTTGTTGGAAGTTTAGAATGATTTATTTTTGCAGGTGACTATTTGATATTTTTAGGTAATTTTCGGGTACGCTATCGGGTACGCGTTATCCCGTCGGGTGAGAATTACCTGGTGGGTACGAGTAATCCGACGGGTAAAATTTTGCAGGTGCAGGTACGTGTACGTGTGGGCACTACCCGTCGGGTACGTACTCGTTGCCATCTCTATCCTCCGCTATGAAATTCTACCGTTTCAGTCATCATCATCAGAGAGAGAGAAAACATGGCTAAAGTTCATGTCACATCGAATGTTCGGATGCTAACTAAGAGGATTAAATATAAGTTAATTATAAAATTAATTGCACAGGAGTAGATTAATTAGCGAGACGAATCTATTAAGCATAATTAATCAATGATTAGCATATGTTTACCGTAGCACCACATTGTCAAATTATAGATTAATTAGGTTTAATAGATTCGTCTTGCAAGTCTCAATCTATACAGTTAGTTTTGTAATTAGTCTATATTTAATACTTCAAATTAATATCAAACGTCCAATGTGACAGGGGGTTATTTTTTAGTCCTAGAAAACAAACACCCAGTAAGAGCAACTCGATCCTCTTTCCTCTTTCTCTTAATAATACTCAGTGATTGAGAATTCTAGATTGTAGGAGACAGAGATGGATTACAACAAAGGAGAAAATCCATCCTTTTTATTTCAGTAAAACTAGCGGCCAGATGTTCGGACGCCCGCGCCTACTGCCCGCCTGTTTTCATCATGGATGTAGGTCACTCAATAATGGAATCAGGTCACTCAATAATGATACCTTAAGTGCACCTATGGATACAACTTCGTGCTCTGCTTTCGCCTCGTGCTCCGCGGCTGCTGCCTGTCCATGGATGTAGCTTCGTACTCCGCGCCTGCTGCCCATCCATGGATGCAACTTCGTGCTCCGCGACTACTTCCACGCCCATGGATACAACTTTGTGCTCCGCGCCTGCTGCCGCGAACATGGGGATCGTTGTGCCCGAGGGCACCACCTTCTCCTAGGTCCCTTGCCGCGCCTATTCATAAAACACTTGCATCATAAAAGCATTTGCCGCAACATACATTCGAAAACAGATGAAACATTTACAACATATGTTTACAACATATGTGTATGGCCACTGCAACATATGCAACATCTAGATAAAACAGTTGCAACATACGTTTAAAACAGTTGAAACATACACTTGCAACATACGCGTGTAGCCAGTGCAACATATGCAACATCTAGATAAAACACTTGCAACATACGTTTGAAGATAACTGAAATATTTAAAACATACACTTGCAACATACGTGTAAGGTCATTGCAACATATGTAACATCTAGATTAAACATATGCAATATACATCTGAAACACATAAAATATATGGTTGTAGTATGTGCTCATCTACTTATTGCCCCCAATGGACGCTCGTTGACACGGATCTTGACGCTGCCATGGAACTCGATGCCATGGCGCGAAGGTCAGACCTAGGCTATGTGCAGCGTGAGTCCGAGCGGGTGAGGGGGGGCGCGAGGTGCAGCACAGCGCAGTGTGAGGCGCAGGCGACGCGATGCGAGAGCAGTCGTGCACGCGAGGTGTAACATCCAGTCCCGGCATACACGGCCTAGACCCACTCTGCCGAGGAGTGATCTCACCTGCGTAGCAACCCGTTTGAACTTTCGTCCTCGCTTCGCTCAAAACGGTTAACCGAAGTTTACTACGCGTCCCTGGCTCAGGTATTTAAGTCGGTTGAACTCCCTCAGGATTCACAGGAGGTACTAAACACCGGTTGCACAGTGTTTCATGAGCTACAGTAACTTGCATGAACAGTGTCTGAGCTGCCGTAACATGAATTTGCCTATCCCTAGCTCGCTGCTACAGTAATCAAGAGTGAACAGTATCCACGCAATAGCACCACGCTACCCTACCGTCGGAGTCCGGATGTACAGTAACATGCGTCTACAGTGCTCGCAGCACTGCCGCTGCTACAGCTCGGCCCATATCTGAATTGGGCCCACTTGGTCCCTAGGCTGTTACGCGAGGCATGAGACACGGGTGGCGCGCGAGGTGCAAGGCACGGGGGCAGGCGAGTCCGTCCTGTCCGGCCGGCCAGACGCCCGGTAGAGAGCACTGGCATATTTTATTTTCATGAGGTCCACGTGTTAGTCCATCACTCTTATTTTTTCTTCCTCTTCTCTCTTTCTTCTCTATCTTCTCTACGGTGCTCATCTGGTGGCCATGGCTTGAAGTTGCCCACCCAGCGCACACGGCTGTAGCGGCTAGGCGTTGCGACCGGCCTGAGCTATCAACACGGCGTAGTGGCGCCCGCTCGCTGGCCCGTCACGTCGGTGGCACTTGCTCCATGGTTCGGTGGACTTAATGACAGGAGAGGGGGCCAAAGGGAATTGAGAAAAACTAGTGTTGGATCTGTTTTTTTGAGGGAGGGGAGATTTTTGAGAGATGGAGAAAAAATAGAAAAATAAGATTAGAAAGGGGATTTATTGGAGCATGTTTCTTTGGCTTCATTCTTCTTTATTGTTTGATATAGGAAAAAGGGATTGGGTTTACTCAGCCTGGTGCAGTTGCTCTAAGTCATGGCTTTATTTGCGCAAGTAAAAATGACTTTAACTCTTTGATACTTCATTATTGGAACCGTTCTCGCGTAGCCATTCGGTGTTCTTCGGTTTTGCAGAGATTGGAATAAGGTTGCCCACTAACTGATGGTTGTTGGGTGTAGTTGTGTTGAAGGAACTAAGACTGCTATTAGCTCACTTCCGGAACACATTGATGTAAATGTTGCTGAAGAGTCTTCAGCCCATGAGTAATGCAAAGTCACTCAAATTAAAAAAAAACTAATAAAGTTGGAGCTGCTCAAAAGTTATGCCAAATTAAGGAGATACGAAACGTGGCGTGCAGATTACAAACGTTTTTAGGGTAATGATTATTTTCAACACTTAGTTTTCCAAACAAAACATGAATGAGTGTGACTTGTTACTATGGCCACGTTTATACCATTGACTAGCTGGCCAAACTCGGGCGAGCAAAACACGGACGACTAGGAATCAACTACTTGAGGGCCAGAAAATGAAATGCGTGTCAAATATTGGTTAGGATGCAAACACCGTCATTGTCCACAAGTGAGAAGCCCAAACTTTGGCTGGGCTGCCGCGGGCATCAATCCAAATGCACCTGATATTTACAACATATAGAGAATTTTATCAGATCTATACGAATAACTGCAAAAGTTTGGTGTGTTTAGCTAATTATTATTATTTCAATTATATAGATATCTATCTATATACTCTTATAAATTAAAGCTAAATTTCACTAGATGATTTTTCTCTTCATGCAAGGTGTCCATATCATTCCCCACTAAGGGAAAAAATGTCCATGTCATCCCTATCATGTGCAATACTTTTAATCTATACTCTTATAAAGTTAAATCCCACTAAATGATTTTTCTCTTCATGCAAGATGTTCACATCATTTCTCACTAAGTGATCCCACTAGATATTCTATCTCTTCATATAATGTGTCCATATCATCCCCCACTAAATCCCCATGTCATCCCTTATTAATTACAAAAAATGTCCACATCATCTCTATCATGTACAATACTTTTAACCATTAATATATTATTACATGCAAGTCATCTGCATACGTTTTTTTTGTTTCATCACCTATTCCTCTGTAATGTAATAAAAAATTTTATGTGTTTTCCTTCTATTAGCTTACCGATTTTTTACCGGATCTGATACAATAAAATACATGCTAGTCAAATACATACATATACACACTATACGCAATACTAGAGTAATGCTATGTATATAACATATTTATTTTAAGAAAATCTCACGGCGACGCACGGGGTATGCTTCTAGTGTATATAACGTCTCAACCATAGAGGGCTTTGACGAAAGAGTGAAAACGGGCCAACAACATTTGTTCATTATCACATAGGTGGGTGTCTGAACGAAGAGCGTTAAGTGAAGATGAAAACTGTCTGTGAAAAAAGCGTCACAGTAAATATATGAGAAATATATGAATACGAAAATTTATATGAACACAAGCACATTATTGCACCAAGCTTGGCGATGTACCTTTGCAGTGACATTTTGCATGTAAATGCCTAAATCTAAATAAATGGCATAAATTTTTTGACCAAGAGATAAGCAACACAATAATATGAAAATTTATTTATATGAACATCGGTAGATTGTTGCACCAAGTTTGACAACATATCTGTGCAGTGGCATTTTGTGTGTAAAAGCAGTGACATAATAATAAAAACAAAGCAACGTATCTGGTGCAAACCAACTTCTCCCCTTGGATCAACATCATGTGGTCCAGATTATAAGTTTACATAGTTGCACAGAGATGTTGGTTTGCACCAGATACGTTGCCTTAAAAACAAAACCGGTTTAAGGGGAGAAATACACTTTTAAAAGGATGAGGCAAAATAAAGTGCCCCCACGCAGGATCGAACTACGGACCTTCAGTTTACAAGACTGACGCTCTACCACTGAGCTATAGGGGCTTTTTTGAACGGGCGTCCAGAAAAGTCTTAAATCAGGGAACTAGTGGAGATGGGCCCCATTAACAGATTCAATTCCTCCTCGATTCGTGCTCCGGCAGCTGCAGCATACAAATACGTACGCCCATTCAAGTTCAAACTCGCACATCATCTTCATCAAAGTTCCTTAACGGTCGTTAGGATCCTTTTATTTTGGATGAATTAGAATTTACTTAATGGATTAGGTTATTTGGCTTAGAATTTGATATTTCATAACTTTTCCAAGTTCACATGAAAGTCTATCTCAAATTCACAGGGTGGAAGATGGAAATTGATTGTATAGATCTACATACTATATTTCTACTCTACAACTTATAGCTCACTCTTCAACTCGCTTCTCTATACTAGAAATGCAATATATAAGCATCTCCCTTTTATGACCAACAATAGTATAGAAATATATTCCATATACAGTGACATTAGCTTCATTAATCTGTGTTTAAATTATAATTATCAGAATGAATTCAAACGGGCCTTAGGGATTAAGGCAGGCATACGAGATGATCGAATTTGATAGTATTTTGGGAGACGTTTGGTTTAACAAGAGGCAGAAATCATCAGTTGTCTACCCATCATCCATCAAATCACCGGTCAAGCTGAGGATCGGAGATCGCGAGACGCTAGTCCTCTTTGTTTGGTGGTGAATTATCTTTAATCTCGATGAATGATGAGTTTCTGTCACTTGTGCACATGCTACCCACTGATCAGATCGATTGTTCAAAATTGTTTACCCTTCCCTTATTATGCCAGAAAGACAAAGTGAGCCGAGCTACTTCGAACTTCTTCAAGCCGGAGCACAAGCGGCTTGCAATACAATGCCTGGAAGGAATATAAAAAATGCCGGAGACGACGCCATTGCACCGAGGTCCGAGTCCGACTGGCCGAGGGTACGCCAGGCGCCGCTGGGAGGGAGCGGATACGGCGAGGGAACGACGACGCGGCGCTGACTGCTGAGCGGGCAAGCTTTGATGGCAACCGTCGCCGCGTTGGTGACGGATGCTTCCGACGACGGCGATCTGGAAGCGGCGCAGGCAGCTATGCGCAGGGAAAATCGCCTACCCTCCCTCATCAACACCGCCGGGCATGTGTGCTTGCTGGTTAGTCGCCTATCTGCTGCGCTGGATCTTCTACAAGGTGGACGAATGGCTTATCTACCTCCGCTGGAGGTGGAGGACGAAGGTCGACTACTACGAGTCCATAGACCATCATCTCTTCAAGCAACTCGTTAGGTAATTAGTAGCTTCGATCTGTTTTTCCCTTAAGATGGCTAGTTTTTGCTAGTTTTCTTATTAGCAAGCGATCTACAAAGGGAATAGTAGTGCTCTGCTCTGACGGGATCTTAGTTACCCCAACTGACTAGAAATTGCTAAAAATCAAGTACCAAATTGTTACTAAGAATCATATGCTGTTGGATTGAATTTGCTAAGATCAGAGAGATTATTAATAAGTTGCACGAGCTAGGGACGAGGTGGATTATTTGAGATTTTCTTAGCCAATTTGGTTTATCGAAAGGTCTAGTTTATCTGCCCTCCGCTGACTATGACCATTCAGTCAAGCACAGACCATTAGTCCTCTTTGTTTGAATAATTGTTTTATCTTGACAAATGAGAGCAGTTTGTCACCTCTACTGTTCTACATGCCACCTATATACTCTATAGGTACCATGTAGCACCTCCTGCTTGTCTGTCAGCTGATTGCTCAAATTTGTTTACCATCATCCCTTGTACCACCATGTATCGCTTCCCGCATGTCTGTCTGATTCCTCAAATTTGTTTACCCTTATTACCAGAGAAAGTGACACGAAGTTCTTGGAAATTCAAGGACAGCAAATGTAGGCTGCAATACAATGCTTGAAATACTACAATGCTAGGCATCCGGTGATGTTTCTAACTCATGTTCTATCAGAATTGATCAAATAAATGCTTTGGCACTCTCAACAGCATATTCATCAATGGTGTGTTTAGTTGGTGAAAAGTGGGTGAAAAGTTACTGTATCACCTTTCGTTTTTATTTGACAAATATTATCCAACCATAAAGTAACTAGGCTCAAAAGATTCGTCTCGCAAAAACCAGACAAACTTAACAATTAGTTATTTTTTACCTATATTTAATACTACATACATGCGTCTAAATATTTGATGTGATAGGTGGAAGAGGAAATATTTTGGGTTTGCATGGGAAGTGAACGGGATCGGATTGCTTCTCTTGATCTGACTATGTTCAGGGCTTGGCCCTTGCTTACTTCACCTCCAAATTCCAAATTTTTATGCTCTCTCTCCATCACATCAATCTTTAGACGTATGTATAAAGCACTTAATGTAGGTAAAAGAAATAACTAATTACACAATTTGGTTGTAAATCACGAGACGAATCTTTTGAGCCTAATTAGTCCATGATTGGACACTAGTTGACAAATACAAACGAAAGTGCTACAGTAGCAAAATTCTAAAACTTTTTTACATCTAAACACCCCCTTGGAATACGTACTTGCTTCTGAAAAGGTGATGGAAAATTCAGGAACAAACATGGCAGGAGTAGCCTGGACTCATGGCAACTTTGTGGCTCGTCAGAGGAAAGCGTGGTGCTTCTCATTCCTATATGGGCCACGGACCCTCTTATTTTTTGAGATGAATGGTTCTGCTTATCATGGTGGAATTGTAACATGTGCACCCTTAGGTATGTACTATGAATTTGTGCCCATACTTTTGTTTAAGAAAAATCATGCCTTGTCTATATTCAATCGCCTCTAAAAATAGTATATTTTCGGAGGCGGTCGCCTTATAATAACCGTCTCCTAAAATCGATTTACGGAGATGGACAGCTATAAGGCCCGCCTCTATTATTCGTCGTCGAGCCCAACTAGCCCATCTAGGCCCAGTAACGATTCCAAGTATATATACCGTGAACACCAGTAAACCCTAACTCTCATCCTCTACTCCCTCTCCCTCAGCTGCACAGGGCGCCTCCCTTTGCTTCTCAGACACACGAGCGACACACAACGTCTCCCTCACCCACCGAGCGCCTCTCTCCCTCATCCTCCCTCTCCCTCACCTCGTCCCTCTCCGACACACACGACGCATGACGCCTCCCTCCGCTTCTCTCTCGCACGCGCGTAGCACGGTGGCCAGTGGCGCGACACCTCCCTCTCCCTCTCTCGCGCGGAGCACGGCAGTCGGTGGTGCGCCTCCTCTGCTTCTATCTCGCGGGCTCTCTCTCTCGCGCGGAGCACGGCGGTAGGTGGCACGGCGCCTCCCTCTCCCTCTCCCGACGGCGACAGCGGGGAGGCTAAGTCGACCAGATCCAGGCTGGATCCAGGTCGTGGTCGGCCTGCTATGCCTCCCTCTCTCTACCATGGCGCCACAAGGAGGATGAGGAGGTATGCCCCTCGACTTTCTCTGCTCGTCGTGGATCCATCCCTCACCCTTCCTCCCTCCCTCGCAGATCCAGTGGAGGGATGCGGCGTCAACTCGATCTGCGGCAGATCCGGCCAAGAGGTGCACGGATTTAGCGATTTGGAGCCATACGGCGTCGGATCCGGCTGCGTGGCGTCGGCGAGGCTTCGATCTGCGCTCGCTGGCGGCGGATCCGACGATGCGACGGCGTGGTGCAGATCGACGACGCGGCGGCGTGCTGCTGCTGGAAGTGACCCAGATCTAGGCCTAGACCCGGTTTCTAGCTGGGTTTGGGCTTTTTTTGTTTTTCTATTTTCATTAATGGAGGCGGGCATCTTAACCCGCTCACCTATGTTAATCGATTTACCGAGACGGGAAGGGCAACAGCCTCCATAAAGTCACAATTAACTATGACCTTTGATTTGAGGTGGTTACGATGCCCGCCTCTGTTAAGATTTTTTTTATAGCAGTGATTCGACGGGCCGAGGCGGCCTGGGAGTGGAGCAGGGCGACGGATAGTAGCAGGAGAGCTCGAGTGAAGATCTGAGGTACCGCGCTGCCGGTAGGGCGAGGGGGAGTAGGAAGGAGAGCACGAACGGAGGTTTGAGGTACCGCGCCGCCGGCGGGGCGACGGGGCCGGCGGAGGCCGCCTGCGAGTGGCAAAGGTAGAGCACGTACGGACCAAGGCGTATCATTGGGTGGAGTCTGGCTGCACTCGCCCGATGCTGCAGACCCTACTTGATCTGGTGACGCGTGTCGGTCCAAGAAATCACACGGCTCCTCCGCATCTTGTTTTATTTTAATTTATCCCAGACAGACACATACACATCGGCCCGCTCGCTCCTTTGGCTCCCTCGAGTACACAGCCGGTGCTGGACCTGGAATGCTCTACTTTGTCAATTCATCAGGACCGTGCATGGGAGCACTCTGCCGTGTACAATGCTGGAAGGCTGCCACGGTGGTACAATGCAGCGTGTGAAGACCTCCTCCAGTACTGATGGAGTAACTGAAGAAACAATCTAGATACAGCTACAAGTCACAACTGTACAGATTGAACTAGTTCAGCATATATAGAGAGGTTTAGCAGTGTGTCCAATCCATACAGATACAGGTGCAGTTGTTTGTTCAGTGAAACACATATGGAATGACAGATAATTCTTAAACCAAAACTCTAGTATCTGTCAAATGGTGTCATCATCATTCAGACACAGGCTAGACAATGTACAAGAGCATGCCATGAATATGTGTGTGTGTGTGTGTGTTTAAAAAAAGACCATGCTGATGGCGGCAGACGATCAAGGATCACGCACGCTTCCAGCACATTACTTTTAAATTTCCCGTCTACGCGACGGAGGTAGAGACGCGAGCCCAGCTCCAGCTGGAGAGAGCCGAAGAAGCAAGCCTGGGATTTAAAAGAGCTGCCAAGGAGCCGCTTTCGGGCTGCCGTGTGATTTCTTCGGTTGACACGCGTCGCCAGATCAAGCGGTGAGCTTGCTGGTGCCCCTGGACACTGGTGCACGAGTCCGCGCTCGCCGCGTCGTCCAACAGCGTCGGGTCTCCTCGTCCCATGCGTATGACGGTGTCCGCGAGGCCGGTGGTCTGGTCCACGAAGCAGGAGGCCGACGTACTCCCAAGCCACCGCGCCGTCGCCGTCGGAGCCCGCCCTGGTAGTAGCGGATGGCCCAGTCGAGGCACAGCCCGTCGTCGGCACGGAGGCGCGCGCGCACAGCCGCCCGACGAACAGTGCCCCGCCTCGCTGCAGCCCAGCCTGCTGATGGCCACCCATCGGTTCGACGCGAGGCCCGCGCGGAACACCGTGAGCTGCCGCCGCACCACCATGAGCAGCGAGGTAGCGGACCTTGGCGAACCCCCAGGAGGAGTCGCCGCCGCGCGCAGAAGGCAAGGTCGTCGTACCACCGCCACGGCCCACCGGTCGTGCACGCTGACCGACCACGAGGAGGTCTCAAGCGAGCAGAGCGCCACCTTGCCCAAGTGCTCGACCAGCTCCCGCACGGCCATCGCTTCGTAGTCGAGTCGTCGGAGCAGGCTCGTTGACGATCTTGACCGGCGCGTCGTGGGCACGTACGTCCACCAAGCTTGGGAGCAGCCTCGTCTTCCTTGTGAAGGGGCTAGCTGGACAAGCGGAAGACGCCGTCGTCGTCCTTGAAAAGCAATCAACCCCACGCGGCGCCGAGGTATTCGGAGCTGTTGGCGAAGTGGCGGGAGCTCCGGGTACGTGAAGACTTTCCCATTCGAGGTACGCCACGACTGGCGGCGCCACGGCGGCCATGGCTGGAGCCGCCGCAGCCCGCGACGGTTGGCGGCTTTGGCGCCAAGGCAAGTGTTGCCATGCACAGACACGCCGATTGTCTCTGAGATGGACGTGGTCTTTGCAGACCGTACAGGTCCGACGTCGATGATCCGCACCTGGTGCCCGTGCGGACGCCCAGCCAAACGACGACACGTGGTGACCACCCCCACCCAAAAAATAACACATGGTTACAATTACACGACAAGGCGTAGAAAAGTAAGACTGTCCTGTCTATATTTATCATCTAAAAAGAATATTCTATCCCGGTCAGTGAGATTCTTTCATCTATACATATTTCTTCCGCACTCATCATCCTCTATATCTTATACTCTATACCAACTACCAACAGCGGTTCCACTTGTCATCATCTATAAATTTTATCTAAATATATCCATGTGAGATCTTGTTTTGAAGGATTTATTGAAACGAATTCAATGGTGTAATTGAAATTTAATTTGGTTTTTGGTTTGTGAGTTATAATATTTTTTAGTTACTTAAAACAGTGGGGCCCGCCGCTGCATACTCTCACCTCTCTCCTCTCTCTCCCGCGCGCGTGGCGGGGCCAGAGCATCCGGTAAAGGACGTCCGGTACCGCGCCAAATATGGCGGACCGAGAGGGCCTCCTCTATTTTAGCGTTGCATATAGAGTACCGGCTACAGCTGCTTCATCCTCTGTATGTTACTGCAGTACGGTATAGCGTACCCCAGTGCAAACAGTCTAAGCTGAATTCAAGTCAAATACAACGTGTACTAGCTATGTGTGTGTGGCTTGCTTGATCAGTTGATTCTTACCAAGGCCCGTTCACTTCCCAAAATATTTCCTCTGTCACCCGTCACATCAAATCTTTGGACGCATGCATGAAGTATTAAATGTAGGTAAAAAAACTAATTGTACAGTTTGTCTGTAAAGGTCGAGATTAATCTTTTGAGCCTAATTAATTCATGGTTGAATAAATTTTGCCAAATAACAACGAAAGTGCTACAGGAATATTTCCCCCAAATGTTTCGGATCTGAACACAGCCCAAGGGAAGAGCCATGTCGCCGGCGTGTCCCCGGCGCCATTGCAAATTAAGCTCCTTCAACGGAGGCACGTCATGTCGTAGGAGCCAAACTGGCGACGGAAGCCGTTGCAGAACACGTCGTCGTCTAAGAAGTGGACCCGGCCGGTTCCCTGGCAGCCCGTACCAGGACACGCGCCGGGAGAGGGAGGTGCACCGGCCGGCCGATGAAGAGCGCAGTGTCGTCGCCGACGCTCTTCACCTCCGACCACCGCGACGAGACGAGGTCGGTCTTGAACACGGTGAACTTGGCCGTGGCGTCGCTCGTTCGTGACCACTCTGTGGACCATCAGCAACCTGTCGCTGGACATGAACAGGTACCGCATTGCCGGCGGTGCCAGGCGAAGTCTCGCCGGAGCGTTGCCGCCAGCGGCCTTGATGGCGATCTTGGCCCAGGCCACCTTTGGCTCTCCGGTGCGGCTGTCCACGTCGACGGGCATGGCAAAGAGGTCAACGCGGACTTGGTAGGCAGCTGCGTATGCGTATGTACGCACCTCAACGGATGATGGGCCGTGGGGCTTCTGGTGGGCGCCAAACGTCCTGGGAAGTGGCCTGTGGCGCGCGCTCGACGGCGCCGTGATGAACCCGGCGTAGCAGGCTAGACGTCGTTCCCCGCGCTCCTCTGACCCCTTGTTTAGTTCCCCCAATTCTCCCCAAATTCCACTATGCAAAAAGAAGATTCCCCGTCACATCAAAATGTCAGCAAATGCATGGAGTACTAAATGTTGATGAAATCAAAAACTAATTGCACAGTTTTGTTGCACTTTGCGAGACGAACATTTTAAGCCTAGTTTGTCAAAATTTGGATAATTTTTACCAAATACAAACGAAATGCTACAGGAATTCTGATACAGTGTTTGTCTGCATGAAAAAGGCAGCTGTGAATGGCGAACCTGCCGTCTGTCGTGTCGTGTGTCCTGTCGTCGATCAGTAGCTAGAATGTTCCATGCATGCACTCTTGTGTGGGAGTGATTCTGTGTATGCCATGCCATGCACTCATGCCATCATGTACCTTGGTTGGACTTGAGCATGTCGTTGCTTCAATAATCTCGCTTCTGTGTTGGGCGTTCGTTCGATCGATCAATACTTTAAGAATTTTTTTACTAGAAAAGCACGGAGCATACACCTTGTTATGCGGTTACATAAACAATTTGTGGCTCGAAGGTTTATATGATAGAATCGGATTCTATGTCGTTACGGCTCGAAGATATATGCAATATATGTTCGCGTCATCTGCTCCTATATGCATTGGAATTGGACTTTGTATCGTCATTGGACGCACCAACATGTGTGGTTCTAACTTCTAAGTTTTAACTCAGATAAGTACGAGTCATGAGTTTGAATCACAAACAAAATAGGGATCATAGAGGTGTGAGGGCATTTTGCGGCGTAAAACAAAAGACGATGGACAAACCCCTTAGATCTTTATTACTACTAACAAATGTGCCCATCCGTTGCAATAGAATATAAAACTTGTTACGTAGTTAACTAAATAACTTGTGTGGCTCGGAGATTTATTATAGCATTGTGTCGTGCATTCCTATTTGCCTCTGTATCGTGATTGGACACATGTTGTTTTAACTTGTATGGATATTGAAGGCTTGGAGGTTTATCCAATACTACGTGTTTCAATTTATTTTGGATGGGAACTCCGCGCCGTCCATGTAGGATACACATGCAAGTCCATGTACTTGTGACTCATGAGAGACGTCACCACACACATTCGTGTGTTAATATAGAGTGTGAGTACAGTGGTCTAGTCTTGGTTCACCATCAGCTAGCGACGATATGATGACATATTGATGCTGGAACCTTCAGCTAATAGACTCAACTAACACTACTACAGAGTTGGCCTTTTGTCCCGGGCCTAAACAGCCTTTCGTCCTGACTCCGGAGCCGGGACTAAAGGTTCGAGACTAAATGCCCCACCTTTATTTCCGGCTCCGCGGCCCGGGACTAAAGGGCCACCTTTAGTCCCGGTTGGTATTACCAACCGGGACTAAAAGGCTCGCCAGTCTGGGCCACGGCGCAGACCTTTCAGTCCCGGTTAGTATTACCAACCAGGACTAAAGGTTATTTTTTTTGTTTTTTATTTCCAATTCAAATCATTATTGATTTTGGTTTTTCAATTACAATAGGTTTTCAAATGTATTCTTCGCTGCCAATATACTTATACGCTAGACCTATAATTTAGTTTCGAGCGTTATTACACATAAATATACTACGAAACTATATATATTATAGAGCTATACTTATGTATAATATATGTACATGCACATAAAATTTACAACATTATACATTTAAGTGTTCGTCCGCCACTTAAAGGTCATACATGCATGTTTTGCCGCCACTTAACTAATGTCATACAAGCTTTCGTCCTGGTTTGGTCTCTATGGCGACGCAGGGTTGTAGAACTCGGCGCCTTTCGGGGGGACGTGGTCGTTGATGAATCCAGCGATTGTCTCTTGGATTCCTTTGAGCAGGACCATCTCCAACACCTAATTCTTCACATAATTCTCCTTTAATTTGCATTAATTAAAGGAAAAGGTATTAATATATATAAGATTTATTTAGTAGCAACAAATAAACAAGATATGGATTTATTATATATACATGCATGTTACTTATTTTCTCCGTTTCTTTACGAGTTCTTTTGAGGTACACCCTCATGTACTCGTAAACATAGTATCCACATAAATTGGTACCTTTTGGCTGCACGGCCACCCACTGTAAGATATAAAACGATTAGTCTTGTCTCATGCTACGTGTGAGCTGAATCATGATAAGTTAAAGATGCGGGGAGCTTAGTACAACTTACCCTCAGTAAATAGGATCAGGAAGTGGCGCTTTCCGATTCGGACGATGTTTTTCGACCAACCAAGCCCAAGCCCTATCTAATAATTGGATCATTAATTAGCTATTGCAGAGTAAAAGAGCAGGCATCAATATTTAAAAGATCAAATTGAAGTATTTACCTCTGGGTCATGTCTATCATATCTTGGTAATCTGTTTGTGGTTTTCTCAACAAGTCCCAGACATATAGATGTTGACTATCAAGTTTAATGACAATTAATATCCAGTGACCCCTGCATTTGTTTATAGATCAGTCAATATATATATCTTTATGCTGGATTGACTAAGTAAAATAAAATGTGCACACGATAACAACACTTTACCCCATGTTATAGGGGAAGAGTATTGATCCTCTGTCCCTTTGATTATATAAGAACCGCCGGAGGTTCCTTTCCATTTCAGCCGGCCTCTGATGGTTAGGATCAGGGGTCACTGTGTCCTTGTATACGACATACGGATCAATAAAACCAATCCGCTTGTCGTTTCTGTCTCTGAGGTCTCGCATCATGATTCTGCATATGTATAGACACGCTAGCTAGTGTGAGCATAATTATTACTTATACATATACATATGCTAGAGTGAGATTATTAAAAGAAAGAATCACTTACAGACAGTAGCAGCTCAAGAGAGATTTGTCTAGACTGTCCATGTGGCATAGCTGGTGTAACTCATTAAACTGGATCCACATGACGTCACTGCCACGGAAGTAGTGATGGTTTCTTACTTTGACGCCAATCCAGTCATGTTCTCCTCCAGCACACGCGCCCCTATATCACTCGTGTAACTTGTATATTTGCGTACCAAGTTCATATAGCTTTGCAGGGTTGTATAAACTCTTGCCATATTTATATTCCTTCTTCCACTCATCAACTTCCTCTAAAGATGACACATTTCTGATACCGAGCACTTCATCCCAGGATAGACCGCTCTCATGAATGAATGTTTCGAACTGATCTATTTGCACATCGTCGGGTATTTGATCTAGCATGCTCATGTTTGAACCATATTGATTCCCAACTAGCAGTGGTGGCACTGATTATTGTGCTTGTTCCCCGTGCTGTGCAACGCCCATCCGTGCCATCTTCTCTTTCTTCTTCTCTGCCTGAATTGATTTAGAGATCGTACGGTCATAGTCTGATAGTGGCGAATGCTTCTTACGATCAGCACGTTGCTTTGTCTGGTGAGCGTCTACCGTCCGCCTTAGCTTCTCTGGAGGGATGCATAAGTATGGCTTCTCCGGGTTTCGCTTCACTCGACTTGTAGCCTGGCAATGAGAGAAGAATTTGTCCACATCTATTTTCATAGAAGCATCTAGTTCCTCCGCAGTCTTCTCATATGAAAGCTTCGTTATCTGCGAGATAGCTGGTGTCCTCGCAGAGCCTTTCTTCTTCGGCAGAGGTGGGGCCGACCCCTTTGTTTGTGGGGGCGGTCCTCTTCTTTTCCGGTGGGCCGGCTGGTGCCGATGAGGCGGCCAGTGTCGGCGTTGGAGGCTGCGGTGGTGGCGCTGGAGCCGATTGTGGAGGAGACTTGGCCGGTGGCAGTGTTGGAGGCTGCGGTGGCGGCGCTGGAGCCGATTGTGGAGGAGATTGAGCCGGTGGGGATGCAGCCGTGTCTTCCACTGCATTGTCATCGTTCGTAGCACCGTGACCAAGTGGTGAATTGATAATTGGACTTAGGTTGGGGGAGGTCCTGCTATGAAAACAATTATCGAGGTATATATGAGTAAACTGTAATTTAATCCAATACATAATTAGTGAAAAAAATTTCATTCACTTTCATCCGCACCTAGGGTTCGGTTGTTGTTGAGGGGGAGGAGTTGACGCCCCAGGAATAATGATGTAGCGCTTGCGCCAACATATGAATGCCTTCTCCGCTTCTCCTAAGGTCTTCTCTCCATCACCACCTTCAATGTCGAGAGGCACATTGCTATAGCCTTTGACAACTCTATCCACCGAGACGCTAGCATATCCAAGTGGTATTACTGTCGTGTGGATTCTTGGTGTCTTCGTAGGGTCAATAGGAGATCCAACACCGATAGCCACCATGACTGTGGCATTCCCCTCCCGAATATGTAGCTCACATGTCGTGAAAGGAGCGGTGATGTCATCCACCGGGAAGCGCAGCCCTGTGTCATCTTGAGGTACTGGCACCTCCGTGGAAGCACAACTGCTTTTCAACTGACCAGGGGGGCTGATGTTGACTGCGGCCGGCTCTGATAACGACCTTTGGAGGGAACTTACTGCTATCTGCACTTGCCTTTTGATTTCCTCATTCATTCTGGCTTCAAGTGCTTTTTCTCGCTCTTTTGCCTGACGAACCTCTTCACGTTGCTGAAGAACTTGCTCCTCCAGACTACGCAGCCACTCTGCCTCCTCTTCCTTCTTTCTCTATCGGCTTCTATAGGTGTCTCTGTCTAGAGGGAAGGCATGCTCCCATGACAACTCCCCATAGCCTCTCGTTCGCCCATCGTGTTCAGGATTCTCCAGGGCGAATGTTAGCTCATCCTTATCTCTCTTCGGCTGCCATTGTCCACTTTGGGCAGTGGATCGAGCGTAAGCAAATCTTTCTGCTGCTCTTTGGAGTTTTTGCCCAAACACTACCTTTCCGGTCTCTGGGTCCAGGGTGCCCCCATGACCGAAAAACCAATACTTGGCGTGCTCAGGCCAGTCGATTGATTCTGGTTCCATCCCCTTGTCGACTATCTCCTGTTCCAATCTTTCCCACTTAGGAATGGCACTAGGGTAGCCACCTGATCTCAAGCGATGGTGATATTTCTTGTGTCGAGCTTTCTCTTGGTTCCTTCTCACTCGTTCCTCACCCTCTTTTGATGTCTTAAACTATACAAACTCACCCCAAAACGGCCGCAACTTGACGTAGGCCTGAGTGCTGAAATCTGGAGTGAGGTTCTTCTTGATAAACTTGTTATATAGATTCTTCTTCTAGCACTGAAATTGTGTGGTCATCTTCTTCATAGACCAGTCCCGAACTCTCTTCTTCAACTCTTCATCATTTGTGTCGAGTCCGAAATGCAGCAACACATCACGCCAGACTAGGTCCTTATCATGATCGGAGACAAAACTAATATGAGGAGCCCCTTTCTTTTCCTTCCATTCACGAGCATTGATCGGGATCCTGTCTCTTACAAGGTACCCTAAGTGGGCCACAAACTTCCTTGCATGTGGTCCAAGTGGCTTGCCTGTATTCTCCTCGAAATCCGAGATAAGGAACCGACCCTCCAACGTCTTCTTCGGGCTTCGTACATTTCTGCTCTTCCCCATGGTTGTCGTCGAGCCAGAGGGCTACATATGTACAAACACAAATATTTAAATAAATCTACTTATACAAAAAAGAAAATCATTTTGAATTCCATGTATATATACATAAGAGATTGTATATATACATCGCCAGCATTGTCTTGCACGATATTTTCTTCCTCTTCATACAAGTCAGGGTTAAGATACTAACTACATCATCAATGCCGTTAGGGTTCTCATCAGCTCCGTCATATTGTACTTCATTGCCATCGTTGATTATGTCCATCATGACATCATCCATGTTGTCATCTCTCGGGTCGGCCATTTCTGCAAATATATGTGTAGGACGTTAGAACTAATTATTTTAGGATAATTATTTTAACCTATAAGAATCATGGAAGGTCCATTTATTAATTTAAAGATGTAATTTTTAGACCTAGCAAAAGTACTGATTTTGGCAAACTCATATTTTCCATGATTAAGAATAAGATAACAAGCTTACACAAAATTTTTTATAATTTTATCAGCCTTAATTATTTAGTTATGAATTAATCAAGATTCAACATTATTTAGCATTTTCAGAAAAACGAAAAGGGTTAAACCCTTTCCTCACCCGACTCCTCTCTACCCTCTCTCACCGACAGCGTCATGCTCGCGCTGACCACGGCGCGCATGGCCGTCCATCGATGGGAGCTCGTCGGCATGGTGACACTCTGGCCAAAATTGGCCCTAATCAATACTGGGTATATCCTTACCCTTCTGCGATGCTCGGAGATGCACGGCAAAATCAGTAATGGAGCGCAGCAGCAGCGGAGATGATGCACGGCAGCTTCTGGAGCACGGCGGAGATGGTGGCGCCCGGGCTGTCGGCAAATGTGGGCTCGATGGCGGAGGAGGCCGATGGCGTCGGGGCGTGGGGAGCCGACCGTGAGCCGGCGGGGTGACGGCGCGCGCGCGGTCACCGACGGCGTCGATCGGGGTGGCGCGGAGATGGCGGCCGCGGCGTGCTCGAGGGCATGGAGTGAGAGAGATCAGAGGAGAAAGAAGACTAAAGGGTAGCAGTTATATGCCGGGCCACCTTTAGTCCCGGGTGGCTCTACGACCCGAGACTAAAGGTCCTTTAGTCCCTTAGTCCCGGTGCTCAATACCAACCGGGACTAAAGGTCGAATCGGGACTAAAGGCCGTAGAGCCACCCGGGACTAAAGGTGGCCCGATCACATCATGTTTTTGGCGGGCCGCGAAAATGCAGCCCACCTTTAGTCCCGGTGCTAGCCACAGACCGGGACTAAATGGTGGGCTGCAGTTTCACTTCCCGCGTGTTTGCCCCACCTTTTTTTTTGTTGAATCTTTTTTTTTGTTTTATTTTTATAAAAATGCTGAGTCTTGTTAAATTCACAGTAAATTGAATATTTGTGATAATGTTTTTTTGAAAAAATATGGCTTTTCTTTTTGCTTTATCGTACACATGGAAAATATGTAACCTAAATTATTTTGTTTTTTCTTTGTAAATATTGAACGTAATGTAATTAATAATCAATATTTCATTAATGCAAAAATATAGTGTTCAATTAATTTCACTAAAACTATTGGTTTTCGATAGGAAATTTGTTTTCACATCATTTTAACGTAAATCTTTTGGTGATCCGTCAGTCATTTGTCCAAATACGCGACAAAGAAATCCACCATCAAATAGAAATTTAATTTGAACTTAAAAAATATGAAAACAACAAATATTATGTAGATAATTGTACATCTTGATGAGCTCTAGCACATTTGTATTCAAAAGTTTTTCATCTAAGGTCATTTAGTGTCTCATTTGACAAAGTTTGACCAAGTCAAATTTTGATTTTTTTTAAAATGACATCTTCACACTAGTTTTTGGAACTCTAAATGGTTTCAAATAGAAAAGTCATGAATACCAAGTTTGTTAAACTCATCAAGAAAGTTTGAATGATTCAAATTTTGGATTTTTAAATTTTGACAGCTCCAAACCAGTTTTCGAAACCCTAGATGGTCTCAACTAGAAAAGTCATGAATGCCAAGTTTGATCAACTCATCAAGATCTATATTTGTTATATAGGTCATTTTTGCATTGGAGGACTAGACATGCTTCACAGAGGTACGATAAAAACAAGAACATGACAGAAACATCTGAAGTTACAATTATATTACATAAAATGTCTAATACATCACTAGTTATATCAAGCGGGCACAGTGGTGAACTTCTTCTTGACGTATGCCCCTTGGTTATGATCATGCCGTAACCATGGAGTGTCCTCAGCATTGAGCAGGATGCTTGGGTCTGTGGTCACACTGAAGGGTGGGATTCGTTCATCTTTTTCATAATCTTCTGACATATCTGACTTGTCCTCAATTCCCACGATGTTTCTTTTTCCTATAAGAACTATGTGGCGCTTTGGCTCGTTGGTTGATTTGTCATCGTTTTTCCCTCTCTTGGGTTTTGTAGACATGTCTTTCACGTAGAACACCTGATTCACCTCAGCAGCAAGGACGAATGGATCGTCTTTGTACCCAGTATTGTTGAGGTCCACTGTTGTCATTCCATACTCCTTGTCGACTTTTACCCCGCCTCCAGTCCCCTTCACCCACTGGCACTGGAACAAAGGGACTTTAAAATTAGGGTATGTGGCATAGTCTAGTTCCCATATCTCCTCTATGCAGCCATAATATGTATGCTTATTCCCATTAGGGTCTGTGGCATCTAAGCTGACACTACTGTTTTGGTTGGTGCTCCTTTTATCTTGGGCTACGGTGTAAAATGTATTTCCATTTATCTCGTACCCTTTGTACGTGAGGATGTGCCACGATGGTTGCCTAGCCAACAAATACAATTGTTCATCAATATTTTGGTCACGCTGGCATTCTTTTTGCAACCAACTACCAAATGTTTCCATGTGCTGACGTGTAATCCAAGCCTCATTCTTCCCTGGATTCTGGGATCATAGGAACTCCTTGTGTACCTCGATATATAGCTCCACCATGGAGGAAGAAGAAAGAACTATGTAGTGCGCTTTATTGAAAGAATCATCCCTCGTGCCGATATATGTTTTCTTCTCTAGTGTTCCCTTTCCACCAAGTCTCCCCTCGTGCCATGATTCGGGAACACCAATTGGGTCAAGGTCAGGAATGAAGTCAACACAGAACTCAATGACCTCCTATGTCCCGTATCCCTTGGTGATGCTTCCTTCTGGCCGAGCACGCTGGTGAACATATTTCTTTAGGACTCCCATGAACCTCTCAAAGGGGAACATGCTGTATAGGAATACAGGACCGAGAATATTAATCTCCTTGACCAGGTGAACTAGGAGGTGTGTCATGATATCAAAGAAGGATGGAGGGAACACCAACTCAAAGCTGACAAGACATTGAACCACATCATTCTATAGAGTAGCTATATCGAAAGGATTGATTGCCTTTTGAGAAATTGCATTGAGGAATGCGCATAGCTTCACGGTGGCCAAACGTACATGTGGAGGTAGAATTCCTCTTAAGGCAACTGGAAGCAGTTGCGTCATAATCATGTGGCAGTCATGCGACTTTAAGTTTATGAATTTCTTCTCTGGCACATTTATTATACCCTTTATATTGGAGGAGAATCCAGATGGGACCTTAATGCTGCTTAGGCATTCAAACATGGTTTCCTTCTCCTCATTGCTAAGAGTGTAGCTAGCAGATCTTAAATAATGGTGTCCATCATCTGTCTTCTCTAGATGTAGGTTGTCTCGTTCTTTCATGCGCTGCAAGTCCTGTCGTGCCTCAAGTGAATCCTTAGGCTTCTCATACACACCCATGAATCCTAGGAGGTTGACACAAAGATTCTTTGTCAGGTGCATCACGTCGATCGAGTTGCGGACCTTTAGGTCTTTCCAATAGGGTAGCTCCCAAAATATTGACTTCTTCTTCCACATTGGTGCATGGCCCGAAGCGTCTTTTGGAACTGGTTCACTGCCCTGTCCCTTTTCAAAGACGACTTTCACATCCTTGACCATCTCAAATACATCCTCCCCAGTTCGGTTGTCAGGCTTAGATCGGTGTTCTGCCTGACCTTTAAAATGCTTGCCTTTCTTTCTTACCTGGTGATTCCTAGGAAGAAATCGGCGATAGCCAAGGTACATGACCTTTTGATATTTTTTCAAATAGACACCCTCAAGATCACCAAAATAGTGCATGCATGCATTATATCCCTTATTTGTCTGTCCTGAAAGATTACTTAGAGCAGGCCAATCATTGATTGTTACGAACAACAATGCTCGCAGGTTGAAGTATTCCTGTTTGTACTCATCCCACACACGCACACCTGGTTTGCTCCATAGAAGCAGGAGTTCCTCAACTAGTAGCCTCAGGTAGACATCGATGTCGTTGCCAGGTTGCCTCGGGCCTGGGATGAGCACCGACATCATAATAAACTTCCGCTTCATGCATAACCATGGAGGAAGGTTGTAGATACATAGAGTAACAGGCCAAGTGCTATGACTAGTGCTCTAGTCTCCAAAATGATTCATACCATCCGTACTTAAAGTGAACCTTAGGTTTCTTGCGTCTTTTGCAAAGTTCGGGAATTCTCTGTCTATTGCTCTCCACTGGGACCCATTAGCAGGGTGTCTCAACATGTTGTCTACCTTACGGTCTTCTTTGTGCCATCGCAACAACTTTGCATGGTCCCTATTTCTAAACAGACATTTCAGACGTGATATTATAGGAGCATACCACATAATCTTGGTAGGGATTTTCTTCCTAGGACGTTCTTCGCCCTCAACATTGCCAGGGTCATCTCACCTGATCTTATATCGCGACGCTTTACATACGGGGCATGCATCTAAATTCTCGTAGTCCTTGCTATGATACAGGATGCAGTCATTATGACATGCATGTATCTTCTAGATTTCTAATCCCAAAGGGCAGACGACCTGTTTTACTTCGTACGTAGTGGCGGGCAATTTATTTTCCCTCGAAAGCATCTTTTTATTTATCTTCAGTAATTGCCCAATTGCCTTGTCAGATATATCATTCCGTGTCTTCTACTGTAGCAACTCCAGTGTTGTACCTAACTTTTTCTGCCCATCTTTGGCGGACGGGTACAGTAATTTCTTGTGATCCTCTAGCATGCGGTCAAACTTAGCCTTCTCCTTGTTACTTTCGCAATCTCTTTGTGTATCACGAATGACATCACCAAGAGCATCATCATCTTCAGCGAGTGCGTGTTTTGCACCTGCCTCTTCTTCAGCTTCCCCCATTGCAGTATCAGGGAAGTCACAGTATTGAGCAAGAATATCGTCAGGGTCCAATTGTTCTTCTTCTTCGTCTTCTTCCATTATAACACCGCTTTCTCCGTACTTGATCCAATAAATATAGTTTGACATGAAACCTGACCTATACAGGTGTGAGTGAATAATCCTTGAGCTAGCATATTCCCTCGAATTCTTACATTCAGCACATGGACAACGCATGAAACCGTCCCGCTTGTTCGTCTCGGCCACACTAAGGAAATAATACACGCCATCAATGAACTCTTGGGAACAGCGATCGGTGTTGTACATCCAATGTCATTTCATCTGTATTACAAGACATACCATATATATATGAAAATCTTGAACTTATTTAGTTAACTACACAAGTACAACTCGCATGACACCACTACTCAACCGATTAATTTAAGGAAACCTCATTAGAATGTAGAGAGTCCCAACTAGCACCAAAAAAAGTAACACTAAAATGCACTTCAGCAGCACAACGACTTCACGACCAATCCCAACTAAAACAGACATATCATTCGTGATGTGTCCAGCATCGACGGGCTTCGGCTCCCTCACTGCCTCATCTGCCGCCGCTGCCACCTTTGTAAGAGATATTTGCATGTGTTTCTCATACTCTTCCTCCCAGTACCAACCTTTACATCCAGTGCCATCCCACTGAAATTAGAACAAAAAAAGATAGAACTTTAATTACAAAAAATTGGTGTAAACTAACCATAGCCATCAAATATATGCGATAAAATAACTCACATTGCGATCCGGACACTTGAAGAAGATACGCCTCTTGTTGGGACACTCCTTCTTCACTTGGTACTCCTACACAATCTTCCCACACTCGCCGCACCCAATGAGAGGGAGGTCTGGCCTATGTCGCTTTGGAGCCCGATGAGAGGCCGAGGACCCAGAAACAGTTGCCATCTACTCTCTAAATATATACTCATTTTTGCAAACTACTGTAAATTAATCTTTTTCTAGAAAAAAATGAAACAAAAAAAACTAAAATTCTATATATTTATAAACCACGAAATGTGGTAGGCATACTAGGAATGAAAGGTATATATACTAATTTTAATGAACTAATTGACCCGACCACACAATTTTGTAAATTGAAGTATTACAAATTTATAATTTTCATAAGTAAATTGAAAGAAGTTAATAAAATACCCTAAATTCTCTATTTCTCTAACTAAACCATGAAATGTGGTAGACATACTAGCAATGAAAGGTGTATACTAGTTTTCATTCACTAATTTTAGCTTCCTTCATCAAAATATTCAAACTATCCAGAGATTAGATCTTAAATTGGCCTAGAAATCATAAAATAAAAAACCACATATATATACACACCACGAAATGACAAGTGCTCTTGCTAAAACATGAAAGGATGAAGCTAATTACCTTTAAAGAAGTTGCCGACGGAGTAAAAGCCTTGAGATAGATCAATGGCCGGAGATGAAAGCAAGAACAAGCAAGAACACAATCAAGAAGAAGTAGAGAAGTGAGCTCTCGAGGTTGGGCTGGGAGGAATAAGAGTTGAAATTAAGTGGGAGACACTTTTAGTCCCGATTCCTATAACAGCCGGGGACTAAAGGCCAACCTTTAGTCCCGGTTTGTGCCACGGCCCGGGACAAAACATTTAGTCCCGGGTGGTAACACCAACCGGGACTAAAGGTTAGCCTTTAGTCCCGGTTTGTAACACCACCCGGGACTAAAAGTCTCCCCTGTATGGCCTGGCGCCAGAGCCGTTGGGCGGGGGACTTTTAGTCCCGGTTGGTGTTACCAACCTGGACTAAAGTTGTTTTTGGTCCCGGATACAAATTTTGTCGGGACTAATGCCCATTTTAGATATCGACGAAAGGTCTATTCTCTAGTAGTGTAAACTTTAGCTGGGTTTAGCTGCTAAAATTTAGTTTGTCTTTTTAGCTAGTTGTTTGGATCCCTAGCAGCTAAATTTAGCCTGTTAAGTTTAGTTGGTGATCCAAACATGCCATTAGCCTTTCTTTTCCAACACATTTTGCTTGAAAGTGGACGAAAAAAGAGGTCTGTGTAGCCTATTTCTACGTTCACGGAGTTAGTTAGAAGGTCTATACAAAAAAAAAAGATAATTTTTGGCTCTTTTAAGAAATTTTGGCTCTTTGATATTATACTAGCACGATATACGCGTTCTGCCGCGTGCGCAACTTCTCTAGGCACCCATGCCAATGTGGGCCATTACCCCATCAGCTTTACCGTCATAGAATAAATGGAAACTACCACAGGATGTTCTCGGGTACAAAATCAGTTAATGATGGGTTCAAAGAATTCCAAGATAGCATGGTTTATAGGTAATTAATTTACACATGAAAGAGTATATTTTCAATGGTCAGGTGAACAGAGTCATGCAGCGAGACTTGAAAGGAACAAAACTCTGAATCTCTAGTTTGTTTTCCAAAATATGGACACATGTTTGTTTTCATGGGAAATGCTAGATGTATGGCTTAAGGCTTCAAAAGGCTGCAATTGGTTTGTTTTCATGGGAAATGCGACGTAGTATGGCTTAAGGCTTCAAAAGGCTGCAACTGTACCAAAACATGAGGCTAATACATCAAACCAATAAAGGGGTTCAACAATCTTATTGCCTCGTAGTTAAGATTTGTCTCCTATGCTTGTTACATTTACGTGTTTCGAAACTGCAAATCCATAGAGAGAATAGATTTGTCTCCTATGGATGTGTTTTGGTTGGGTATGTAACTTCTGGTCTGGTTCTTTGGAGCTAAGATGGGCGCCACGCTAGCTCTCGCTCGGTACGTATACCTACTACTACGTATAAACGTTTGCTGTGTGCCTGCCGTGCCCGTGCGTCGTCACTCGTACGTCGTAACTAACCTCACGTGTGTGCCGGTGCGGCGCGCGCTCAGGGAGGATGCACGGCCATGACAAGGGCGCCGTGGGTACGTTTTGTAAATATGAACAATATAAAATAAATAAATGGTTAAATGTAAGATCATATCATGTTAAACTAAGTCTTGTAAAAGAGAATGCAGAGAGTAAGTTATAAAATTGCATGAAGTACAATACAAATATAACTCGCGCTCAGGTGATATTGATGTTCATCAATCTCGCTAGTGCGTGGACGGTGAACACTAGGTAAGTTTTTTTTAAGAAAGAATCAAAGCTTATTCATGCAAGTGCAATATGCAAACAATAAACCTCTTCGTGATATCCACAACGTGGACGCCATGCCCCCAGCGTGAGGCACGACAGGCTACTACTAGTACTGAGTACTCGACGAGTCAACTTCTTCCACAATACGGCCATACGGGAGTAGTACTAGTTTGTGGGTACGCCCCTGCATGCGGTGTGTTTCTTCTATCGAGGCAGGTGAATCTAACACGTGCGGGCGACAGCAGTTCCATGCGAGAGATACGCGGATGAGTTTCCCTTTTACATAGCACTAGCGAAATATGCCCGTGCGGTGCTACGGCCCGTGCGTTACAACAGGAGAAACAAAGCTAAAACTTTAAATCTAATTTATTTTATGTTGACTATGACATTCATAATATATGTTAATGTTGGTTTAGCAATGTTCTATTAAGACTGTATTGAATCAGAATAAAATTATAATAGATTTTTTTCTTTAGTTGCGAAGCACATAAATATTTAGACACAAATGTATCATAACTTTAATTTTCATATAGTGCTGCACTTAAATATCGAATCTAGCTCTATAAATTTCTTTGAAGGCCCATAAAAATATTTATAAATTCTCATATTTGATTAAAGTCTGCAAGGAGTAGCGGAAGATCCGGTAAAAAATCAGACCTAAAAACTATGAGCAACATGAAAAAATGTTGCAAACAGAAAACCAGCAGAAACAAAAATAAATTAGAAAATAGAAATCGATCCAATCATCCCCGATTGGAATGGAAAGGGGAAAAGAGAAATGCAAATACCAGCCAACCATCCAAACAAAAAAAATGGAAGAAATCGAAAAAAGAAAGGGGAACGAGACACAATCACCGGTGCTTCGTCCGTGCTTCAGGGCCTCGTCGTGCCTGCGCATCTTTTCGCCAGCGCGGGGGCAAACGCGGATGGGATGCCGACGTTATGGAGCTGGTCCCAGCGGACTACGGTGCCTCCGTCCCGACGACGGTTCTGCGAGTCCGCGCTGTGACGCCCCACGACCCCACGCCACGACGACGCTTCTCCGTTCCAGAGTTGCGATCCTCTCGCCCCACGCCTCGACGGACGACACTGCTTTGTGCCTCCGTCCTGACGGCAGTTCCGTGATTCTGTGCCGCGACGGCCGGCGGCCCCGTGACCTCACGCTTCGACGGCGCTGCTCTGCTCAGAAGTCGCGATCCCCTCACCCCTGCCTTTTTTTTTTGTGGTGCCTCACGTATTTTATGGTGGTCGTTTCTCAATTTCTATTATGTTTCTATTTGGATTCGACTCCGATCGAACTCAGTCTGATCTGAACTCTTGTTTTTGATCTCGATCTTGTGCAGCGTGGCCTCAATTTATTACTGTCTTACCGCACCTTGCAATCTCGTATTACCGATTTGGAAAACTCCTTCCCCGGTGTCGGTCTCCAACTCTACGATGACGCTTGGGAATCTAGAAGTGAAATCACCTGTGTCGGTCTTGGTCTTCCAACTCTACGACTGTAACATCCTAGATGTCATGAAGCATCATCAAGCATAAACATTAAGTGACATGCCATAAATGCATTCATGTTGTGCATGTTACTTTAGTCATGTTGCATATGTTTCAAATACCCTGTTATGTTGCAAGGAAATGCTTCGAGTATAGCTTAAGAATGTTTCATGTTTCATATACATATTTCACATGTTTCAATACAATAGTAATTTGATGTGTCGTTTTTATTAGTATGCTTAATATGTTAATAATGCCATGTTGCTTATCAAATGAAATACAGTTTTTTAGGGATAAATAATTAATCATATTTTAGTTAAAATGAATGATCAATTGTTTCCCAAAAACCCTGATTTCTGGAAAATCCCGTTTTACCCCTTTTTGAATAATTCAAAATCTAGGAAAAATTTGGGAAAAAGTTTAAAACCAAGTTTGTAGATCTTTTTATGGGCTACAAGTTTGGTGTTTTGAGTTTTCAAAGTTTCAGTGTAAAATTTGGAGTAATTTTGAAAAGATTCAAATCTCAAATTTGATCCCTTTTTATCTCCCCAATACAATTTCAAAATGGAGGCATAATTTGAAAATATTTTGGATAGCAAAGTTGTAGGGCTTACCTAGATGTACAACTTTGGTATTTTGGGTTTTTAAAGTTTCAATATAAAATTCAAAGTAATTTTGAATTTACAGATTTCCAGAAAATGTCCCCTTTTAAATTCAAATTCAAATTTCAAAATCTAGACCGAATTTGAAAATGTTTATATTGATAAAGTTGTAGAACTCAGAAAATGGAGCAACTTTTGTTTTTACAGATTTTCAGCTTCTTTAGAAAATTTGAGAGTAATTTATAAAATTTCACCAGTGGCATTTCGGTAAATATTTCAAAATCGTCACCAACCGCATGCCGCCAACTCCCGCCGTCACCGGCGACCTTCCAACCGCTTCCAGGCACGTCCGCGACCGCCAGCTGTTGCCTCGCATGGTCAGTTCGCCCCGCGTGTTGCCATCGCGTTGCTCAACCATCCCTATAAAGCCCAGAGGGCCGGTCGCCGTGTTTTCTTTATCTTCCTCTGCTCCACCGCCGCCCCTACATTCTCGCTCTGTAGCTCGCTGCCGTTGCCTTTGAGCCGTCTCTGGCCAAGCTACGAGTACTACCGCATTCTCCTCGTGCCCACGCACTTGCTCAGCCAGCTCGCGCCGCCCAATTTCGCCTGGAGCACCCGTACCGCCACCTCCTCCTCTGTCTCCGGTGACCGAACACCGCCGCAACCACCCTACCGTCGGTCGCCGTGCTCCGCCCTATCCACACCTCAATCAAGGTGAGCCACATCACCGCGCTAAGCTTCTGTGGCTGACCATGCCTTCTAGTAGCCTCGCTTGGCTCCTTGTCGCTGGCGTGGTCTCGCCGCCCCGCCATGGCCGCCATGGTCCGCGGTGAGTTCCTCCCACAACCCTAGCTGGCCCGTCTACCCACCTAATTGAGGCGCGGTGCCGAGTAGACCATATAGGTGCCGGTCGCGCCTCTAGGGACCTCATCGTCGGCAAGTTCCGCGCCGGTCAACGCCGCCGGCGTCGGGTCAACGTGGACTGACCAGCTGGTCCCGCCTGTCAGCGTGTGTGTGTGAGAGAGAGAGGTACGCGCGTGCGCGCGCGCGTGGCCGGGCCACTTGCTGGGCCGAGCTGGGCCGGTTCGGGTGAAATTCAGAAAAGAAAATGTTTTCTTTTTCCTTTTTTGAATTAAAAGTAAATTTCTTTGGATTTTTGTAAAGCACTGTTTAAGGCTCCAAAAATGGTAAAATTTTTTGTGAAGCCTCTCTGTGATGTGTAATATTTAGGAAAAAATATTAAATGTCAAATTTGTTTATTTTTGTAAGTTATTTAATTAGCTCAATTAATTAATAAATGGCTTCTCCATAATTTTCCTAGGCTTAATTAATTATTCAAAAATCTTGAAACTTTGTGAGTATGCTTTGAATGGTAAGATATACCTTCACAAAAATATTGGTACTGTTTTGATAACTTTTAATTATATACTTTATTTCATGCCTTTTATTTATTATTTAATAAATGCTTAAATGATTAGAATAAATCATAATTTAGGGTTGGTGTGATTTTGGGATTGAGTGATGACCTTGGGTCATTAACATGTAAAGACCCTTGGCATTTTAATTAATTATTTGAGTTCATGATTAACTTGTTAATTAAAGAATTATTGATATGTGATTAAAATAATAAACATAGGTCATTAGTAGTTAATGATTTGTTTATGTTAATGTTTAATGGCTTTATGAAAATATCACTCGTTATTAGATGCAACCACTTGGATAAAAAGTAAAGTTAATTAGTTTTCTTAACAACATCTTAATGTGATTGAAGTTATTTAATAGTTCTATTGGATTACAGCTGTACCGCAAAGGAAAGTTATACTCAAGTAGACAACTAATGTTTATCCTTTCTAGATGTCTCTAGTATGCTATGCCTTGTTCATCATCATGCATCATGGCATGCATTTTATCATGTTAAGCAGAGCATTATTTATTACGTATAGTGTACGAGAGTGAGAAGATGCGTGTCAATCAAGCTTCGGAGACGGTGTCGTCCACCTGTGGTGTTAGTGTCAAACTTGACTTCTACTAGAACTAACCACCGCTGCAACGCAGGCAAGCCCCGGTGCATCTAAACCCTTCCTTGAGTTTTACAAATCTTTATCACTAGTACTATGGTTTATTGCATTAAGTAATTAGAAATTAAGTGATAACCCAATTGTTGCATTATCATCCTTGATTATTGCGATATCACCCTTGGTACCTGTTTTATTGAAAATGCATAGTTATGCTTCGCTATTGCTTATTAAGTTAGACTTTTAAAATGAGATGTTTTAAATGGCACTCTGATGGCATAACTTGATGGATATTGAAATATAAGAATGAACTTGAGATCGGGCGGATGGTTTGGCCACTGCTAACTTGCATTGGGAAAGAAGTCTCAATGTAGTATTTTCGCCTTATTAGTTAAGGACCATCCGTTGTTGGACCTCGTGTCAAAGAGTTTTTAATAGTACTAGCCATGTACCCATATTAGGTAAGGCTTACTCGACTATTCCATCATGAGAACGTCTAACCTCGCACTGGGAGTGGAGAGATGGCGAGAGTAGCGTGTACCCTCGGAGCTAGAATCGTGTCGGGTTCGAGGAGTACTGTGCTCTTGGGTGGCAATGAACACGTTCTGGTTTTGGGCGACCCAAGTAAGAGTTGGTATATGCAAGATTGGTTCTACATATGTCATGTGGTTAGGAAGCCCTAGCTGGGTAAATTAAGCGGTTTGAATCGTCATTACTCCATGAGAAAGGAGTCTTGACCTTGCACCAACATCGTAGTGAAAGAAATGGAATATGTTGAAAGAATAAGAAAGAATTTCATGAGAATTACTTAGATCTAGATTAGGATCACTGAGAATTGGTTAACGAACCATCAATGATAAAAAATAAAATATTGAAAGCAAGAACTTACTTTAGTAAGCTTTTTTGTAAAATAATTTTGATTCTTGAATATCCGTACCTTGATTCTCTAAAGCTAGCATGCCCTTAGAATCTTTTCTTTAGTCAGGTAAGTCTTGTTGAGTACCCTCAATAAACCACGAAGTCCTTCTGGATGTCCGGCAAGGCAAGAACAGGAGTGGTGGTAAGCTTCTGCTTTAGGGTCTGGAAGCTAAGTTCGCACTCGGGCGTCCACTCAAACTCATTGGTCTTCTTCAGGAGGTTGGTCATGGGCTTGGCTATCTTAGAGAAGTTCTCGATGAATCTCTAATAGTACCCAGCTAACCTAAGGAAACTGCGGATGTCTGTCAGATTACGGGGTTGCTCCTACTCTTTCACGGCCTCAATCTTAGTGGAATCAATAGCAACACCCTCGGCAGTGAGAACATGACCGAGAAAAGTGACTTCTTCGAGCTAGAACTCGCACTTGCTGAACTTGGCATAGGCTGGTTCTTCCTCAATTTCTCCAGAACTACTCTCAAGTGCTGCTCATGCTCTTCGGCGGTGGATAAATATACAAGAATGTCATTAATAAACACCACCAAGAACTTATCCAGTTCATCCATGAACACCTTGTTCATCATGTTCATAAAATAGGCCGATGCATTAGTGAGGCCGAAGGACACAATGGTGAACTCATACTGCCCGTACCTAGTGACAAAAGCGGTCTTAGGAATATCCTCGGTCCTGATCTTCATCTGATGGTACCTAGATCTGAGATTGATTTTGGAAAAAGAACTTGGCATTCTTTAGCTGATCCAAGAGATCATCGATCCTAGGAAGTGGATACTTGTTCTTAACTGTCATGGCATTTAGATTCCTATAGTCGATGCACATCCTCATAGAGCCATCCTTCTTTTTCACAAACAAGATAGGGGAGCCCCAAGGTGAAGCACTGGGTCTGATGTACCCCTTGTCAGACAACTCCTTGAGCTATTTCTTGAGCTCTTCCAACTCATTGACTGACATGTGGTAAGGCCTCTTAGCAATGGGCCCGGTACCAGGCAGTAAGTCAATCATGAACTCCACATCCCGATCAGGTGGCATACCCGGTAACTCCTCGGGGAACGCATCCGGATACTCACATATGACAGGCACCTCCTCAACTGATTTGGCCTCCAAGGCACTCATCAAGGAGTCCGTCTTCTTGTGGTGAGGCTCACATCTGATTACTTGGCCACTCGGATGTGAAATCTCCACATATCTAGGCGAGCAAGATATCACTCCCTTGTGCAGAGTCAACCAATCCATACCCAAAATAACATCGAGGCCATATGTCAGAAGTAAGGTGAGGTCAGCTAGAAAGGTGCTACCTTCTATAGTGATTCTCACTCCCTTACAAATTTTGGTGGATCTGGTGGTACCTAAGGGGGATATGGTGTCTATGGGTACACTCCGTGGTGTGACAGGTATGCTATACTCTCATGCGAACTTAGATGTTATATAAGAACATGTAGCTCTAGAGTAAAAAAGAACTGAAGCCATAACTCCCTGTACCAAAAACATATCATACACAGTGTCAGGGGCATCTTGAGCGTCCTCCGTGGTCAAGTGAGTGAGACGGCCACGGGTGGCTCCCACGGCTGGCTTGTGCGGTGCTCCCTAGGCTGGTGCCTACCTTGCAGGGGTCTGCACGGGTGCGGCCCTCTACGGACAAACCACCGACTTGTGACCTGGCTGGCCACAAGTGAAGCACGTGAAGGGCACACTACCTATGGTGGTGGACGCAGGTGCCTACCATGCACTCTGGCTCGGGCTCTGAGCAGGGCAGCCCTGAGTGGGGTGGTGGCTGTTGGTAGAGTAGGAACCACCACCACGGCTCAGAGCAGCTCCCTGGGCAAAGCGAGAGCGAGACTGCGGCAGGGCAGACCCACGCTGCCTCTGGGTCGGGGTGCGAGAGGAACACTCGCCCCAATGCCTCTTCTCCTTCCTCTCTCTCTAAGCATCAGCCTCTAGGTGATCCCTCTCCATCTCCAGCACCTTGTTGATCATCTGCCGGAGGGTATGGCACTCATGGCCCGAGAGAGCGATCTTGAGGCGCGAGTTTAGCCCCTTCTTGTAGTGGTACATCTTCTTCTTGTCAGAGCTGGTTTCCTCAGGAGTGTACCACATCATACGGATGAAGCGGGTGGTGTACTCCTGTACCTTCAAAGTCTCCTGGGTGAAGTTGCAGAACTCCTCTACCTTGGCATCCATGACGCCCTCGGGCACATGGTGCTCGCGAAAGGCCTCAGTGAACTCTTCCCACGAGATGCTCAAGGGTCATCGTGGGCATCACAGTATCCATCCCACCAAGCACGCACAACGCTAGTGAGCTAGTGAGCGGTGACTCCCACACACTCCTCATCAGTGCAGGTGGTAAGGTCTAGCTTCTTATCGATCTCCTATAGCCAGTCCTCGGTGGTGATGGGGTCACCGTCGGCATAGTCGAAGGTAGGGGGCCTTAGCTTGAGGAAGCCCTCCAACTTTCTCTAGAAGTCATTCGACTGACCCCTGTGGTGGTGAAGGATTTCCTCGGCCAATGTCTCTAGAAGGCGGGTCTGGCGGTCCATCACCTCCGCAGCTGTGGTGGTGGTGGCGGTGGTGCGTCTCCACCAGGTGCGACATTCTCACCCACAGTCTAGGCGGCTTCAGCCCCTCCTCTAGGCTGAGCAGCACTAGCCTCTCTAGCGGGCTCCTTGTGGGCAGGCTCCTCCATGGCAGCAAAAATGGCGAAAGGAGCTCCACGGCCTCCCCTACGACCATGACCACGACCACGGACCACGGGCACGTGGGAGAGCGAGCGGTTGTTCAGACGAGCAGAACGGCGGCAAGACATCTCACTGTAGGGTTAGGTCAAGATTGATGGATTATTAAGTGATTACACAATTTTGATCTCAATTTCAAAATATTGCTATCCAACACCCAATACAAAAAGGCGATAATAACCATAATATGCAATAAGATCAAGCATCTAATACATGGTTTCATTACAAAGTGACATCTCCAGTAGCTACACTTGGCAGACTTGCGAGAATTGTGCTACGCGTAGGCAGCTCAAAAGTGGACAATCTACTCTACTCCAAGGGATGAGTCATGTCACATGGCCTCGCAGGGCTCATCAAGGTTACTACTACATTATTACCTGATCATGAGAGGGTAACTACTCCTGTCCGAAAGTGGTAGGTGGTGTAGATGGGCCATGGTGGAAGCCTCGGAAGTGCGGTTCATGGCACGAAGCTCGTCATCAGTGTGGTGGATCCTCTCAACGTGGGCAAGAGCGTGCTCTAGCATCTCGGTCCATGGAATCTGAGGGTAGTCCATGGACGAACATGCTACCAGGTTGAGCTTGGTGGGCTCAACATGGAAAGTTTGCCTACGTGGCTTCCTGTGCACCCTAGGTAGGCGGGGGTCCTATACCATCTTGATCTCCTAGACGCGCTTAGCATCAGCGATGACCCAGGCCTGATAGAGACGGTTCACCTTGTCCTGGAGAAATTCGGTGCACTTGATGTAGTGGGTGAGGTGGTGCGCGTTGTAGGTGGAAACTATGGTAGCTCTCTTAGCCTCATCCTCTAGGGCATTGCAGTTATCCTGCAAGCCACACCTGGTGAAGGCACTCTTCTTCTCCTTCTCCTAGAGCTCCTTTAGGATACGCCTCTGGAGCTCGATGCAATCCTCATACTCCAACAACTAGGAGGATAGGTAGCCGTTGCAGAGCTCTTGCTCCAACACCTTGTCCTTGAGCTCGACAATCTTCGCCTTGAGTGCCTTCTCACGGGACTTGTGGAAGACCTCCATCTTGCAGGAGTTCTCACGCTCCTTCACGAGATCACGAATCACCAACTCGTGCTTCCACTCCTCCTAGGCTAGGGCGTCATCTAGAACTAGAAGTCTCGAAGGCTGTGGTTCTGCGACTCTACCTCCATGATGTAGCGATCCTGGGCGAGGATGTACTGCGTGGAGGCACTTAGACAGGGGTCGACCTCGACACATGCAGCATGGTTGGCAGCAGCGTCCTGCGGCACCATGACCTAGTTGAGGTCGAGGGCATGGGGCAGCAGACAGTAGGGCCTAGTCTAGAGATAGTCGTGCACGTCATGCATCATGCTATGAAGAGTTGTGCGCGAAATGGACTGCACATAAGCAGCAACGGAAGTCTCCACAGCCACCTCCTCGAAGGCGTAAAGCACGGGCACGTATGTGCTAGCGAGGACCCAGAGGTGGACAATGACGTGACCCTAAAGAAGTCCATCCAGTCCAGCCTCACCCTGGCACACGCACGTGATCCTTTTAGTGGGGACGCCCAGTGAGTCCAGCAACCTATACAGGATCGTGGTGAACCCACGGTAGTCTTGAGCGTCAACCGTAACCTCAACAAGTGGAGCCATCTGCAAAACAACCGTAAAAATGGAGTTAGCAGGTTATTCCTTATAAGGTAACCAGGTAGAACAGAGTAAGTCTGAGACAAAACATGATAGGATAAGGCGAATCAGGGTAAGATAGGGGTAACACATAGGAAATCCACTATGTGATACAAGGTATCTTAGGGAGAAGTAGAGAAAAGTAGCCTGAAGTGGGGTGAAATCGAGCGATAGAGAGCGATGATAGGTGAGAAAGCAAGCAGTTTTTGAGGTAAGATGTGTGAAATGAGGTAAGCCATGCAAAAAAATGCAGCATGGTCGGTAATATAACCGAAGGTGCACAGATTCGTGCCTGTTTCTATCGACCAATCCTAAGGGTTCGTCTTGTGGTCAAGCATGGCTCTTGTACCTACTGAAATGATCCTGCATTCCATGAAGGAAATGCCACAGATACAAAGTGTAATAGATGAACGAGTTCATACCATTACCCAAATCTCAGTCGAATAACAGAGTCATACATGAATATCAAAGTATAAATAGAAGGTTTACATTAATTATTATCATCGCCACGCAGGGCGGAACACACTCACATACAACAACTAGAACAACATCCTGAAGACAGCAGCAGAAACTAGGACTCCTCGCACCAAGCTTGAGCGCAGGGCGAACCCCTACTCCTTCCAGTCGTCCTCCTCGTCGAACTCTGGCTCCAAGCCTGCCAAAAATCTATCAGTAAACTTGGCACTGGCCACACATCTCCCACCCTATGATGCATTTGCTTTGTGGAACTAGATGCAATAGGGGATAGGAAAAGAACCTATTTGACTGTGGATTCCTATGCGAGTAACCGATATTTTAATAATAAAAGTTTTGTCAAATTTTAACCCATCTCATTCACACACATTTTCCCCATCCCAACACATATCTCATCACCATTTCACATCTCATCTTATCTCACTCTCTCATTGGCATGGACAACTCCCGCTCATCCATGCCTCAATGGCCTCATCTGAAAGACCACTCTAAAACCTAGGGAAGGTAGAAGGACTCTTCTTAGCTAGTCAAGTGAAGCTGTACTCAGGAAAGGTCCATAGTCGACAAGTCGGTATATGTATCGATCGATCAACCAGAACTCTGCAGAGGTTTACACTACCCACAAGATCACCATTATCGACGATGTGCCTCGTCTAGGCTGATTCTAGGCCGCCTTCCAACTAGATATGGCACCACCCTTGTAACAGAACCGTCCAAATTATAAGAGCATAAGTATAAAAACAATCACCGAAGTGATCAAATTCTCACACTTGAGCCCATATAACTCTGGTAGTCCAATGAAATCACAAGGGATTTCAAACCAACCAACATACAAGCCAAGATCGTAGTGATTCAACATAACAAGTCATATGTTACATCCATTTCATAAGTAGTTCAATATACATCGGAGTTCAACATAGTTATTACAACTTACATTGAAAAGTAGCGGAAGCAAAGTAATTTGAAACTAACATTAATCTTATTTCAAATACATGCCAGTACCTTAGTCGACTTCCAACAAAAGCATTAGAGATAAGGTAAATAAGAAGGATCATGCCCATGATCACACTCTGCCACTAAGGCAGGAGCCAACCAACTCTTGCAGCCGCCATGATACATCACAACCTTCAACAAGTGGGGATAAAACCCGGAGTATGAGAAGGTACTCAGCTAGACTTACCCGTCAGAAATCAGAAATAAGGTGACACCAAGGATCATGCAAGGCTGATATAAAGTGGGGCTAGTTTGACAACATTTTGCATAAAAGCTTAATATAGATGATCAATCATTAATGCTTAAGCATCAAGTTAATTATCATTAACCTATCATCTATATTAGAACTTGTACTAGAGCACTCACTTTATTAGGAGCAAACAATATTAACCATAGCAGGTATAAATTGAGGCAACCTTTCCATCGTGGTCCAATTAACCATCCATTCAATTTAATGGAATCTACGTTGCTGCTGCTTAAGTCAAGTGCTCACTAACCGGGAGCGACGGCGATTCGAATCGAATTCCTATCCAGCTGGAGGGGTATTTCTAACACTCACCGCGCATGCCTCTGCCAGGGTCGCACAAGCCACCTTTCATATGATTCAGGAGTCGCGGGTTCGAATGATGCCGCATCCCCAAGGGCGACACTCTTCTAGGTGCTAGGGACTCTAACCCCCCTTGGTCTCACGCCAATGTCCCCAAGCACAATGTTTCTCTCCTCCAAGATGCGACCTACCATTCGACTCCCAGCCTGAACCGAATTACTCGGCTTCGCAGTCGGAACGACTTATCCGGCCAACTAAGTGTTAGACTGCGTTCAACATGACTCAAGGACGTACAACGAATCGGTCCTTAAATGACTTAGATGGGGATAGATTCACACCTAAGACCTCCATGCCTTGTCGCTTCACTATCATCATCCCGCCCGGTCTCATTTCATTTTATTAACACATGGTTCCTTTCCACGATAGCAAATATAGCCAACCGTGCCATATATGAATATCCCTATATCTCGCAGGTGACATGAAATCACCTGACTTCTACCGCTTAAAGCAGGGCTAAGCATCTACTCGATCCTAATCTATGTAGGATTCAAGGATTCATATATCTGGACAAGGAATGATATAATGCAGCAAGGGTTTCCAACCAACTCCTACCACTTAATGCAACAATACTTATAACATATATAGAATTAATTGCTTTGAAGGTAGGAGGCTTATAATGCTCCGGGGCTTGCCTGGGATCCGACTCAAGTTAGAGTTTGTCAGGTGAAATCCGCTTGGCGAGCATCTCTCAATCTGGCACTTGTCCGATCCTTCCATCTTCAGGATGGATTCACCAAACACCATCTTCAGGTTAGCTCCACCTCAAGTTCTTCATGCGTTTCAGCTAGCGTACCTAAATGAGGTGCAACAATGCATATGTATGAATATATAGAAATGTAATGGATGATGCATCATACACTAAGCAATGCAAGTACAAGGTTATACTAAAGACACTTAAGCACATCACTTTGCTTAAATAAACATCACCCAACCTAATATAAAAGATGACAAGTATATTAGGCATGGCACACAAGGTTTCACAAGATCCCATGTGTATTAACTTAACTACCCTCAAAGGCATAAGTCACACTTAACAATATACAAGCAAACACTATAATTGGAATTTATCCATTTCTGGACAAACAAACAGTAGCTTCCTAATTCAATCATATCTGGAGTTTTATAAATCCAAATGACTTGAAAGAAGACATTATGGAAAGCTTATGAAACTCTCTACATTTCATTTATAATCATCCCAGCATGATTCCAAAGTTTAATATGTCAAATTTATACAAACACAGAAACTGGTCTAACAAGACAGAGAACAAGCAATTATGTAACCCAACTTTCAACAGCTATAACTCCTAAACCACATGGCCAAATGCCACCAAATTTTAACATCAGCTAGATACATAAATTATCTACAACTTTTGTATAAACAAGTTTTACAACAAAGCACAACATCATGAAGAACTTTGCTAAGTTTCCAGATCTGTCTAGAAACCTCATTTGCAAGAAATAATTATTAACTTATGTTGCAACATATACTTGGACAAAACAAACTTTACCAAAATATCACACATGACTAATGAACACCATAAAACATAATGTCCATTACTAAATAAATTCTTTTAATATATTTTCTTACTCTATTTAGATAATTAGGTGGAATTATGAACACCTATCAAAAGTGCACAATAAATTCTACCAAAATTACAGTGGCTCTCATATACCCCCAATAGTCTACTGTCCAAATTTTAAGCCATTTGGACAAGTATAACAACCTCTATGAAAAAGACAATAGCTTTTGCAATAAATCATGTGAGAGCAAGTTAAACCTAAAACTCAATATTTTCTATAAACACAGGGCCATAGTATGAATCAACATGATAGATCAACATCATACTAAGGTAATGGAGCAATATTTTCCATTTTATCATTTATATATTATTTATAAGCTAGTTTTCAAGCCATAAACAAGTTAAATCAATAACTTGATCATACAGTAAGCAATGACCATGAAATTTATACCACAATACATCCATAGCATGGAAAGACTACCATAAAAATTTCACATTATTTAGAGCAACACAACTCAAGATATAAAAATGACAAGCAATATAATGTAGATTTCCTTATTTATCCAGGTCAAATCAAAACCTTAAGAAAACAGTGAACAACTAGTGTGTTTGATATTTTTCCTAGTAATTACATGTCATCATAAAATTAACAAAACAAGAACCACCATTTTTGGAGTTCTAAAACTCAAGATATGGCTCTGGTCAAGTTTATAAGTATTTTTAGAGTATTTTTAAAGCTTAAATAAAAACATCAGAAAACATCTACAAACACCTAACACTTTATGACTCCACTGCAAAGATCTCTTCTCAAGGTTTCCAAAAAGTCTACATTTGCTATTTTTGGAATTACCTAGCATGAACTATGGAATTTAGAAGATTTACACAAAATCTAATATTCAAAATCAGCATTTCCTAACCCTGACTGAATTTGCTAGGCGCACCCAAACATACACCCAAACTCTGTCACCACTTAACCGACATGAGGGACCCGCTGCCTAGATGGCCCCACCTGTCATCCCCAGAGAAAGAATAAAGAGAGGGAGTCGATCCTCTTCTTCCTCCGGCCGACGAGGAAAACAGAGGAGGCGACGGTGGCTTGCCTGTCGGCCGACCTCCGGCTAGCCAGGCGGCGCTCCAGGGGCGAGCGGTGGCGGTAGAGCATGCTTGGGCCAACGCGAACTCAAGGGCGGCAGTGGCTTCGTCGGAGATGGCACACCCTGGCCTGGCCACGCGCGCGGCCGCAACAGGGAAGGCGGCGCACGGCGGCGGAGGCGACCCGACGGCCCGCTGGTGACGAGAGGCGACGCCGGAGAAGGACGGCACCTGGCTACACCTGCAGACGCTCGCAATTTCGCCAGTGGAGGCCTGTGGCCTGCTGGCCACGGCAGTACCCGGCGCGGCGGTGTTCGGCTGCAGGCTGACTCCGACGATGACGGCAACCAGAGAGAGACGTCACGGCTTGCCCGATGTTGGGCACTCCCGCAGGAGGCTTCTGCCAGGCCAGTGGTGGCCTGAGGTGCCCAGTCCACGAGCACCGACATCCCAATAGCACTGGCGGCGAACGCGGTAGCGGCGGTGGACGGCAACGAGCGCGGAGCTGGGCATGGGGAGGCCGAGGAGGAGGCGGTGGTGCAGCCGGCGGTTGAGAGAGGAAAAGGGAGCAGGACGCGACCATGCTATGCCAGCGGCCATGGAGCTTTGCTCGACCGGCAATGGTGGCCACGGCCACGGTGGCATGCATGCGCGCGAACAGGATGGCGAGGCAGAGGGAGGGCGGTGAGGGTGAGTGGAAAGCTCGGAATGGAGCTCGGCGAGTGCCCTGGTGCTCCCCCATCGAGTGAAGCGCAAGGTCACGCGTTAGAGAAGAGGACGCGCGGCACCCATGGTGGAGGCTCTCGGTGCATGGCCGCCACGCCCTCCCCTAAGGGGGCAGCTGTCGAGCAGGTGGCAGGCAACAACGAAGCCAGGTGGATACGCCATGTTGGGCCCAATACAGGCCGATTTTTGAATTGGGTCAAATAGCAAAGTTGTTCATCTCAGTATGCTCTATATTTTCTATTTAGGGGTCATAGTCATTATTGTTGTAGATTAGGAGATAATTAGCCCCCAAATTACCAGTGTCAACATGTTAAGCTAGGGCTCGGTTTTGGGATTTTGCAATGCCAAACTTGGTCAAACTCAGTGCAACTTTTTGCATGCTCTTCCCCATAATATAACCTTCAACTTTTATTTTTGGACCAACTCAAGTTGCTTAACGAATTTCGGAGAACGCAGAATGCCAATGTCGAAGACACTGAAATCCGGGTTTTAAAATTGCTAAGTGTTGGAAACAGTCCAAATTCTGACTTGTGGGCCCTTTTTGAGCACGTTCCACATATTTTCATGACTTGACTCTTAAACAAAGTTTGTTCCTTATAAAATTCTCTACAACTTTGTAAAAGGGTGCACAGTCATGCAAAGCTTCTAGGTCACACTTCTGAAATGGTCAAACAAAAGGGTTCTAGGGTCCATACATGGTCAACCATCACTTAGAAGCACATTTAGGCAAAATGATCAACATGAACATTGTTCCATTAAGTGTCCTAAGTGTAGTTAAGGTGTTGTAGAGGCCAAACATACCCACCATGCATGGGTTGCACAAAAGTGTATACCTCGCGTGCACTGAAACATAGAAGTCACTATAATTGTAGTGCTTGTTTCAAGGCCATGTTACAAGTGTTTACTGTGTTTGCTTCAAGGTACATGCTACACATGCTTCCCTAGGTTGTTCCACATGTTGCAAAGGTTTGTTGCACATGTTGCACTTGTATGTTGCATAAGCACTAGTTCCCATGGGATATAAGGCAGGTTTTTGTTATAATCCAAACAAGCATATAACTTATCATTTCATGTGACTTTTTGATTCCCAACCTCATGAAACTTTTCTAGGGATCAATATAGATAGGTACTAAGGTGAGACACATGAATATATTGCCATAACACCACTCAAGCATATAATTTGAAAAGGGGCCTATATGTAAAGCAATGATGCAACATCCAACTTTAGGTTAGGCTCCTCTCCATAGGTTGACCTTGACATTGCCATCTCCACTTAATCTATCGTGTTTGAGCTCAAACCCACTGCTTAATGAGTGACAAACACCTAGGGTGTTACAACCCTATCACTCAGAACTAGGGTCGTGTCGGAGTACCACCGACACGCTAAGACTGTGAGACGTAGTACCGGGCCCCGGTGGTCACTACACTGTTTTAGGAGGGTGTGGGTCCTTATGCCCGTACCTCCCTACACTATCCGCTAACCTCCTAATAGTAGTGGCACCACAATAGCAAGTCACACGTCCATCCCGTTTCCATGGTAGGGGCGAGTGGGGAGTAAGGATTTCCTAAGACTCGGTCCACAGAACATATCAGTCCTTAGGGTGACTAAGCAAGATATCTTCTCAAAGGGGCCAACCGGTGGTCTGCTCGATGGGACACCCGGTACCCTATGTCATCACAACACCTCCCATCCCGGAGCTTCATCCCATGAAGACACTCCACCCTGGGACCTCTCCCTGTCACGTGTACTCGGATCCTGCTTAATCGACTCGACCCTCACCAGTCACCCAAGACTCACGCTAAGATCTCCCCATGTTCATTATCAGGTTATTATCATGTTATCGTCACCTGGTGCCTTATCTCAGTTCGTCTCTCACTCACCAGCATCACATCATAGATATAATGCGAGTAAGAGTAAAGTAGTAGTAACAATCAACATCTAGCCTAACAGTAGGGTGAGCAGGAGTAAGGTTGCAACAAGGTAAATGGCTCAAAAGTAGTAACTACCATGCAACCTATTATCATCAACATTGCAGTAATAATAAAGCACTAGCAATTCTAATTATTTGCAATGCATAGTAGGATCTACAAATGGGTGGGGCATGGCACCTGGTAGGTCATCACCCAAGTCGTCGGTGTAGTCGGGGTCAAACTCCTCAGTCAGTGGCTCCTCTGGGTCTACCAAACGTAACATATAGCCACATTAGCGGCTCCTATAGGGGTGTACAAAGAAGCAACTGAAAATCAAAAGATCCAAATGCACTCAAACATAGGCCTATGACGTAGAGCTCATTTTTAGAAAAAAAAATTTGGACTCGGGTTTGGCATTTTTCTGAGCTATGATTAATTAGTTATGAATTTTTGAAGTTTAAATGATTTTTAGAAAAAGAAAAAGAGTTGAATTACTCAGGGCTTGACACGTGGTGGCTTCCGATTGGCTAGATACTGTGCAGTCGGTGACAGGTAGGGTCAGTCAACGGTCAACATTGACCGGTCAATTGTCAATGGTGACTGGGCCGAGACTGGGCTTGGATGGGCCTGGGTCAGGGTTGGTCCTAGGCCGGGTTGGGTCGGCCTGGCCTAGACACGTGTCGCAAGGTGGCGGTGTCCACGTGGTTAGGTTGGGCTCCCATAGGGCCTAGTCCACCCGAGACGGGTTCACCGTGGACGTGCGGTTGCAGGCATATGGACCCAAGGCTGGGGCTATCATGGACCGAGTCCACCTCCTCCTTTCTCCCTCTTTGGCCCACGTAGACCAGGCACACCCAACACGGTGCGGCTTTCCCCTTCCTCCTCTGTTTTCACCGGACCGTGTCCGCCGGCGGCGTCCTTGCCCGGTGGTGCTCTACGGCGGCTCGACTCGACCACTAAAGACTCCTACGGGTTCGTAGCCATGAGAGGAGCACAAGGGTGAGGTCAAAGCCGTGGGTTAGGGGCTCTAGCAGGACCTCCCACGGTGGTGGTGGCTTGGCGGTGCCGACGTGCCGGTGCGCGGCGATAAGGTGCTAGGCTAGGCCCTAGAGCTACCCGAGACCATGGCGCAGCTTAGGTGATCGTGGCGGGCGCTGCGGAGCTCCTTTATGGCACGCAAAGAGGTCGGTTGAGGTGGGGACACACGCATCGTGGTGGCGCCCCGGTGCACAGTTGCACTGGCATGGTGTTCTCCAATCGTTTGTTCCTGAGGCGCCCTCTCCCTTCTAGCGTGCGCATGGTTCATGCCTTGGCAAGGTGAAATAGGTAGTGCCTCTATCTCTACCTCTACTACTGTGTGGGTGGTGGAACCGCCTCACCATGGCCATGCTCTGGCCATGGTGAGCACGCTCCGCGTTCGTGCGTGACGGCGCTCTAGCGTGGTTGTGGCTTGGCAGGGCCGCGCTTGGTGCATTGATGTGTGCGCGTGTCCTGATCACGTCGTGTGCTCCAACAAGGCCTGGCCTTTGGCCGTCCCTGGTGCAGGAACACCTAGGTGGCCGGTGCATGCTCAATGACGGCCAATCAACGGCGTGTGCGGGGAAAATGCCTGGGGGCTCACCGTGGGTAGCGTTGAGGAGGGGCTAGCGGCGCAGTGAAGAGGCGATGCCGAGATGGGTCGGTGCAGTGCCATGCCGAGCAGCTCTGGGATGGCCTCCTCCTCCAGCGAGCTCTAGCTCCGGTGACTAGGGCGGCTCTGGTGGCAAGCTCCTCCTTCTCTTCTCTTCCCCTTCCTTCTTCTCAGGTGTGGTGATGTTGGTGATGCCACGAAGTGGCGGCGCGGGTCAGGAAGGGCGGCTAGGGCACCCAAGGTACCCTTTGATAGGTGGGCGGTGGCCATTGATGGCTTGGAGCTTGGCCAACGGTGAGGGATGAATAGAGGGCATGTGTAGGGCCGATAGGGCCCTTGGCCAAGGGTTTTAGGGGTGCAGGGTGGTTGTGGCTCGACTGGCGCCCCTGATTTCGACTCACGCCGGTCAAAAGTGATCATGGCGTCACCTTGATGGGCCACCGTGATGGCGTCACTCCGGCAGGAGTTTGATTCAGCGTGAGGGAAAGGTGTGGCATGGATTGCTCCTGTGGCGTCCATCTAGGTGCCCTCCTGCTTTGTGCCATGGAGTCAGATGACTCGATCGTTCTCGGTGGCCTCAGATCCTCTCCCTGCTCTCTAGCGCGGCTGCTCTGCGTCGGAGCAGAGGAGGCAAATCGGAAAAGGGTGGGGGATGAGGGATGACAGGCGGGGTCTAGGAGTCAGCGATGGCACGTGGGGGTGACACCGTGTGGGCAGGCGCGCGGGAGTGGGCCGCGTGAGCGCGTGGCTAGCTTGGGCCACGGTGCTGGGTCAGTGGCTGCTAGGCCGAAGGTGGGTGCGAGCGCTTGCTAGGCCTGTTTGGCTCAGCAGGCCAAGCCAGGCTGCGGTGGTTGGTTGGGCCTGATGGCCTTTTCCTTTTCCTAGGTAAACCTAAATGTTTTTCCATTAATTCCTTCCATTTTCTAGCTACACCTTGTGCTCCTATGTGTACATACATGAGTGCCAATCATGTATACACCCTTAGGGGTAGTCTACTAGGGGCCTAGGGTGGTGGGGTCCACATCCAAGGGTTGGCACACACACACAAGAGTTTGGTTAATTAATTAATTAGCCATAGGTTGTTGATTTTATTATCATCACATAAAATCATAAAGAGTCAAATCACCTGTAGATTAATTTAATGCAAATGCTGACCAACTAAATAGGGGCTACTTGTGCAACTATTGGTTGTTTTCCCTACATGCCACTCACCAATCAGGGGTTTGTTTTCAAAAAAAATGTCGGTTGAGATTTTTGGTTTCCAGAAAAACTAGGTTGTTACAGTACCACAACTGCCTTCATGGACTTCTCTAATGGCTACTCTTGCCTGATTAGAATCCAAGCACTTTAATAGCAAGTCCTCGGCGGTTCTTCGATATAGCTCATCATTATGCAACACATATTTGAAAGCACTCCGCCGAGAACACAGCATAATCAATCCGAATAGCAAAGCTTCATATTTGGTCTGATTATTAGTGCAATGAAAACTCAATCAGCTTGATATTTCAAATTCAGCTCCACTAGGGGAAATAAGCACAATACCAACACCTTGACCATCTTTGCAAACTGATCCATCAAAGTATAATTTCTAGGGAGGAAAAGTAAAGTAATTGATCTCATCATCTAAATCAATACCATGCTCAACGATAAAATCAGCAAGAACTTGACCTTTTAAAGTTTTTAATGGTTCATAAGTTAGGTCATATTCAATTAGTGTGTATGCCCATTTGCCTATTCTTCCATGAAGAATTAGCCGATATAACATGTGTTTTATCACATCGGCCTAGCAAGCAACAACACATGTACTAGACAAAAGATAATGTCTCATCTTGGAACAAGCATAGTACAATGATAAACATAGTTTTTCTATATGGGCATACCTTGTCTCGGGATCAAGAAGACGGTGACCCAGATAAGCAATTACATATTCTTTACCTTTATCTTCTTGAGTCAAAACAGCCCCAATTATCTTTTCTTTGGTAGCAATATATAATTTGAAAGGAACTCCTCTCTTTGGTGCATGAAGAACCGGTGGTGTTGACAGATATTCCTTTATCTTCTCAAATGCTTCTTGTTGTTCTGCCCCCAAGTGAATTCAGATTCATCCTTCAACTTCAATATGGGGGTGAAATGAATAATCTTCCCGGACAAGTTGGCAATAAATCTTCTTAAGTAATTCACTTTACCCAAGAACTTTTGCAAGTCCTTACATGTAGGTGCCTGAACTCCCTAGATCTTTTCTATTATTTTGGGATCAATCTCTATGCCTTTATCATGGATTATGAAGCCTAAGAACTTTCTAGCCGATACTCTAAAAGCACATTTGAATGAGTTCATCTTCAATCCATAGCGGCGCATCCTCTCAAAAGCAAGACGCAAATTGGCCAAATAAGATTTATAGGCAACTGATTTAATCACAATATCATCAATGTAAACTTCCATAATCACCCCTTAAATCATGAAAAATCAAATTCATAGCTCTTTGATAAGTAGCACCTGCATTCTTCAGCCCAAATGTCATCACAATCCACTCAAAGAGACCAACGAACCCAGAACATATGAAGGCCATCTTAGACATATCTTCCTTAGCCATAAAAATCTGATTATAACCGGTATTACCATCAAGAAAGCTAATAACCCGGTGTCCTGAAGCATCATTGATAAGCATATCGGCTATAGGCATAGGATATTCATCTTTCGGAGTAGCTCTATTTAGATCTCTAAGATCAATGCAAACTCTAATCTTCTCAGAATCTTTCTTCTTGATAGGCACAATATTAGAGACCAATTCGCATATCTGCATGGCTAAATAAACCCCGCTTTCAAGAGCAGATTAATTTCTTCTTTAACTCGATCATAAATTATAGAATTGAATCGGCGGGGTTATTGCTTATATGGCTTGAATCCATCCTTGATGGGGAGCCGATGCTCAACAAGCTCTCGTCTTAGCCCAGGCATCTCTATATAATTCCATGCAAAACAATCAACATATTCCTTGAGAAGCACGATTAGCTCAACTTTGTAATCGGCTTCCAAGTTTTGGTTTATAAGCATCGGCCAGGGCACAGAGCCATCCCTAATATCAACCTGCTCCAAAGGGTCGACCGACGTGAAACCTTGGCCCAACTTATCAAGCTCATCAAAATCATCAATAGCCTCACAGGCATCAGTCTTATTAGCCTGATACTATTCAACATGATGTTTTAACCATTCAATATTTGTATCCATTAAATAAAAATGATTACATGATGATATTAAGCCAATTTCAATTGGATTCAAAGATACAAGAACAAAACCTTGCCTGGTAACACAAATGAATTCAAAGCCAGAAAGATCTCTACCAGACAAGCAACCAATAGCATCATGCCCCCAAGCATAGGGGCATCGGCTGCAATGACATCAGCCGATGAATCTAAATACACAATCTCGACGACATCTCCCACCCATTGGATAAGAAATTGATGCAAACTAGATGGCACACAACAATTGGCATGGATCCAATCGCGCCCAAGTATCAAGTTTTAGCTACCTTGCACATCTGCAACGAAGAATGCCGTGGCCAAAGTCTTGCTTCCAATAGTGAGCTCCATGTTGGCAATTTCTCTAGCTAGGATGGGAGCACCTCCTCTGACACCAGTGATCGTCATGTTGGTCTTGACCAGTTCCTCATCAGTGCCACCAAGTTTCTTGTAAAGTGGATATGGCATCACATTCATAATTGCCCCACTGTCCACCAACATGTTACGAACCAAAGTACCATTAATATGGCCCTTCACATGCGAAGGCTTGAGATGACTGATAGGATGTTCTGGTTTCTTGAATGTGGCATCTTGTATCGGGAAATTGAACATAGCTGCGGCTGAATCGTCCTCAACAATGTAGTAATCAGCAGACAAAACAACCACATTGACTTCCCCTCTTTTTAGGGTGGCTTCATAGTCAACCATCTCCTCATCAGGAACCTTAGGAACCTCCATGCCAACCATAGCAGCAATGGTGGAAGCGAAATCATCGGAAGACATCTCGAGGGCCCCTGGGATAGTAGGAGTTGGCTTAGCTGACTCTGGGGCTTCTAGAGCAGCAGAGGCAGTAGCAGTTGGCTTAGCCAACTCTTGCTCTCCCAGAGCAGCAGCAGGCAAGGCAGTCGGCTTAGCTAGCTTGACAGTAGGGGAAGTCAGCTTAGCTGACTCCTGAATCGACTTAGCCGACTGGCCAGCACCAGCAACAGCGTTTTGATCTTCTAGAGAATTTTCAACATGTTCAAGATTCAGAACTTCACCCTCCATCTTAGCATCATCTCCCGCTTCTGTTGCTTATGTCGAGCGCGCTGCAATTTATGTCGTTAGGTCTTATTCAACCCAAGAGGACACCATACGGGTTGACGGTACTTGGAATCAACTTCGACGTGCTCCTTCTTCTCATCTCCAGTAACTTCTTTAGGAGCTTCATCTTGCTTAGATGCTAAAGTTTCTCCAATTACAATCGGCCCATCATGGTTAGTGACAGGAGCTTCCATAGAGCCAATTGTGATTATCGATCAAGGCCTAGCTCTCGGTGGGGAAGCAATGGGAGCGTCAACTTTCTTAGGAACATCCACTTGCTGTGATGCCTTGCCTGAGCCTTGTGAAGCTAGAATCCTAAAACAGTCAATTTCAATTTCAAAATTTTCAAGGCCGATGTTAACATGACAACACCTATTTTTAAGTTGGGCATGGTTTTTGCAGATGTTGAGGAGTTGAGGAAGGCAATTGATGCATACAGCATTAGGGAAAGGAGACAACTTTGGAAAAAGAGAAATGAGAAAGGCAGGCTAGAAGTGTACTGCAAAGGTAACTGCCCATGGAAGCTTAAAGTTGTTGTTGACAGTAGGAGCAAGAGCATGCTCGTCAAGGAGTATGTTGACACCCACACTTGCAACAAAGATTGGAAAATCGAGGCTTTAACAGCTTCTTTTTTTTTGTCAAGAAAGTATATCGATATGTTCAGGGATGAAGAGAATATGAGCCTAAAGGCTTTTGCAGCTAAGGTGCAGAGGGAGTACAACATGATCCCATCTAGGCACAAGTTAGGGACGACAAGGAGGGAAGCTTTGCGAATAATTTGTGGTGTTGAAGAAAAGCAATATAATCAGCTTTGGGACTATGGTCAAGAGTTAAGAAAAACAAATCATGGTAGTCCATTCTTCCTCACGTTGAAGGCGCTACAACATCCTAAAACTGGAATGGTCATGGAGCATTTCAATACACTATACTACTCACTAGATGCATGTAAGAGAGGTTTTCTCAAAGGATGCAGGCCCATTATTTGCGTTGATGGATGTCATATTAAAACAAAGCATGGCGGACAACTATTAACTGTAGTGGGGATTGATCCAAATGAATGTATATATCCTATTACAATGGGTGTAGTTGAGGTGGAATCAACAAGCACCTAGAAATGGTTCTTAGCAACTCCGAAGAATGACTTAAATATCATCAATACAGGTCCTTATACCATTATGAGCGACAAACAAAAGGTACATCACAAAACATTCTCATGATTACACCATTTTTTATTTGATGATTGTCTCATTTTCTTTTTTATATGTATCAATAGTGTCACACCCAGTTTTCTAAAGAACAAAATCAGGCTTGTCATATGTGTGCCCAGGAAGTCCATACATATGTCAGAATGAAAAGGTATCAGAAACAATGTTATTATATAATGTAGACATAGCTATATTAAACACTTACATCAGAGTATCATGGAATGATGACTAAACTTCAGACTCCATTCTTCTCAAGGACGACTGACTGGGGGTAACATTTGCCTAGCACTTCTATTAGTCTTCTAGGAACTTCACCATAACACCATCGATCTTTGAGGCAACTTTACTAAAGTCTAGAGTGTGGGGAATATCAAGAGTGAGTCCATGTTGAACTCCGCAAGTATAGCAACAAGGTAGTATAGATCCCATAAACTCATGATCAATGTAACATAAATAATGTAGAGCATAAAACGGTAAACAATGAGCATGTTAGCAATCAAAAGTCATCATCTTAAATGTAAGGATTCCAAGGCCGCTCGTGTCCTTGAGCAAGGCTAGTATACTAGTTTAATAAACTCTGCACAGAGGTGTGCATTTTCACTGTGAGTCGTGATTACCCATATGCCCGAGGCGGCCAATCCCCAAAACACTCGCAAGGTGAGCAGACAGGATTCACTATGAAGCCTTTCAAAGGTTCATCTAACAAGTTAGGGCCGCTAGGTTTCCAAAGTCAGTCTGTGTGATATAACCAGTCCCAAGGATCCACAGTCTACTTTTCCCCATTTGCGCCACAAGGATAACCTCTAACAAGCTAGAAAAAAGGTCCTCATACTGAGCTAAAGCCAGAGCCATATAGCCCTCACATTTGTACTGTCAATCCCGGAGATTCTCTTACAGATAAATCCTCAAGTTGCTAAAAAGTCATTTTTATCATTTGTTGCTTAAACATTAATCAAGTCACAAGATCATGGTCACAAAAACAAAACCCAAGCTATATTTGCCTTTTACTTGCTTTATGCCCAAAGCAATTTGCTCAGAAAAGCATCTCTTAATCTTCCATTTGCAACTTTTGGCACTCAGCTTCTGGTCTTCACCTTCTGATTTTCGACGCTCACGGATAGTCTTTATTCTACTCGTAGATCATAGCAACCCAGCACACTAATAGGCATACAAGTAAACAAATAGGGACAACTAAGAACAATACACCGCATAAGAGAAAACAACGTACTAGAAGAGAGCTAGCTGCTACGGTAACGGGGACGCAAGAGACACCGAAAACGGAGCTATAGTTAAAAAAGACACGACTATCAATAGGTTGTACAACATAACGAAGAATAGACTACAGGTTTCATTCATTTTAGTTAATGAGGTGATGAACATTTTATAGAAATATCCCAAAGTTCAACTAGCCAAATGAATTACAAAAGCCAGGGTTAACCTTAGTTACATTTTATTTATAAGTAAAAGAGTATATATATATATATCATTTAGGTCATTTAAACATTTACTATTTAGAAAACCTAGACCATGGGACAAAAGCTCAACAAATGCATTTATGATTCATGATTGAACAAAGCAAGTCATAATTGAAAAGTCGTTTATGTTGGTATTAATCATATTAATATTTACTTTTAGAAAACATAAAATATGTAAAAGCGCCTAATTGAATCATTGTATGTTTCATGTCTCAACTAACCAAGCTATAATCATTAGTAAAGAGATATTCAAGTTGATATTAATTAAGTTAGCATTTATTTATAAAAGACTTTATAAACATAAGTTGTTTTAAATCTGAAAGAGTATGGCATAAACATTAAACATTTATAATTTAGATAACACCGTACATGAGACAGCAACTAACCTGATTAAATTAATCAAGTTATAATTAACAACGAAACATTTACGTTGTTATTTATCAAGTTAGCATTTTATTTACAAAAGGTCCAGATATAAACCTAAGTCTCTTTTAAGTCAAAAAGACATAGGCCTTTATGATTATTGCACATAGGCTTTGAGCGTTGAGAAAAATAAGATATTTATTTATTTTCGGAATTAATTAATTTCATGGATAAAATAATTCCAGAAAAGTCTAAAATTATTATTTAAGCCACGAAAAATACTCCGAAAGCTCCAAAAATTTAGAAAAAATTCTCAGAGACATTATGGAACATAAGAAACAAAAATAAAGTATTTAGAGCTCATGAAAAGATATTTTGGAGCATCTAAAAATTAGATAACGCTCGTTGAAAAGCGTGAACTAGCTCCAGAAAAAGCCAGAACAATTTCCGAAGACTTCACTGAGATTGATTGAAACATGAGGAACTGAAAGGAATAATTTACGTTATAAAAAAAAGATTTTAGGAAACTCCCAACGAGAACTTAAGATGAGAAACAATGAATATTGATTGCAGAAAAAGATAAAGACGTGCTAGAGAAGAAAAATCGATCCACTAAATGCATTTTGAAAGACTTTGTTCGCTCTTAACACATAAGAGTTAACGAGCAAACATCACATCAAACAATAGCCTGTAAAATTAGTTTAGAAAAATTTAAAGATTCTTATTATATTTTTTCATTTTTTTATAACTAATTGATGCTATCCTAAACTAAACTTAGGAAATTTTATCTGAATATTAAAACATTTATTTTATTTAGTGTTTCCTATGCACAACCTAAAATTAGAAATTTTGGAGTGTGACAAATAGGGTCTGATAAATGTCGTGATCTCAATCTTCCCAGACGCTGAACATAGGTTTTGTGTGGGGCAATTGTATCAAAATTTTTATTCGGTTCATAAGGGGGGAAACATTGAAGAATGATCTGTGGGCAATAGCTAGATCTAGCAATGTCCCTCAGTGGGAGAAGAACACGAAACAAATGTAGAAAGATAGCCTAGAAGCCTTTGCTTAGGTTGAACTAGCACCCAATACATGGGTGAGGGCCTTCTTCAGTGATTTCCTAAAATGTGACTTGTTACTGAACAACAATTGCGAGGTCTTTAATAAGTAAGTTGCCTTATAATGTCATATTTTTATTAAGTTACCTAATAATTGTACTGAATTTTTTTCATACTCCATCAGGTATATATTGGATGCTAGGGAAATTCCTATACTCTCAATGCTTGAGAAAATCAGGTGCCAAACCATGATTCAGATCTATACAAAGCAGCAGGAAGCTGCAAATAGTGGATTGGCACTATATGTCCAAAGGTGAAGAAGAAGCTTGATAGGCATACCGAAGTTGCATCATCTTGCATGGTGTATCCTGCTAGAGGAGGGATTTTTTTGGTGAGTGACAAATATGGGTCGAACATAGTGGACATAAATGTGAGGTCATGTGACTGCAAGAGGTGGTAGTTAACAGGGATACCATGCTGCCATGCCATTGCATGTTTCAGGCATGATGAGATCAGTCCAGAAACAATGTCACATGAGTGCTATTTGATTGCAACATACATGCAAGCGTATGGTTATAACATATGGCCTATGAGAGACAAAATACACTGGGAAAAAATGAATGGGGTTGATGTTCAGCCACCTATTTATGTCAAGAAGGTAGGGAGGCCTGCAAGGAATAGAAAGAAAAATCCAATAGAATTAGAAGGTGGATCAAACTTAGCAAACATGGAGTGACAATGCACTGCAGTGCTTGTGGATCAGCTACCCACAACAAGAGAAGTTACCACAAGTATGCAGATAAGAGAAATATGCTTAATCCAAAAGAAGAATTGGAAGAATATGATGACCCAAGCATCATACAGGTACATAGTGTTTAATATGTTTACATTTCAACAGATAGTTTATTTTGTATGGCAACTGGAATACTAATGCCTTAATTCTTTTAGGACATTATGCTAGCTAGAGAAATCATGCAGCAGATCCAAGTAAAATTGTTGGTACCATGGTGTTTAATCAACTTCGTTAGGTATACAAGTATTTTAATGCCATTACTTAATTGAAAGATATACTCACATTTTTTCTAAATATGTAGGATAATCAAGCACAATCAACAATGCAGCCACGAGGTCCGTTACCAGATGAAAATGAGTTTGTAGCTCTGCAAAGAGATAGCCTACCTCCACCAAGAGTTACTACAACAATGAACATAGGTAGAGGTAGAGCTATAGGTACAAGGTCAAGGAAAAAAGGCAAAAGTTACAAAAGATGGGCTCATGCTGCAGAATGCAGTGGTACAACAACGGGAAGAGGAAGGGGAGCAGGTCGTGCTAGCAGAACAAGAGGCAGGGGAGGAAGAAGAGGAGGAAGAAGGGGGCATGACAATGGTGATAATATGGAGGTGCCAAACCAACGTCAAGGCAATGCAAGAGGTTTTAACTTCCTGTTCTTTGGAAATGGAGGACAATCTCACGTTGCACCTGAAGAAATGAACAATAGTCAGTCTGCTCCAAGAGAGAACTTGAGTCAAGAGGCCCCAACTCATGAAGACTTAAATCTGCACCTAGGTGATGTTTAAGTGATGAATTTGTAATGTCTTTTATCAAAATCTAAACATTTTCCGATAATATTTCACCTCTAGATTTTTTTTTCAAATGAATCAGACTCTTAGATCCTAGCAATACAAAATACCTATCTATATATTATCGTCGTTAGAGATTATGATTCCTTTGGTGCAGATTCCATAGATTGGTTTGTTGACAGCCATATCTGGTTACATGGATAAACATTTTCTTCTTATTGTCTACCTCCTTCGACTGAAGCCATGACACCCTGTCCTTCGACCAACCTTCAGATGCTAGAAGAACTAAACCAAATAGCACAGCACGTGGCAACCTTCAGTAAGCAGGGGTAGTAGCATCTGTTGTTTACATATGAGAAGGCAGCACCGATGTAGGAGACGGCTTGCCGACGCCTAGAACCCTACGACCAAGCTGATTGGGCTAAGCACGGAAGACTGCAACCAAGCTAGCCGGCGCAAAGGCTAGAGCCGAGCTCTAGTTCAAATGAGCCATCCGAACGACCCAAGTCAATCTCAACGTCTAACGAGGGCCAAAATATGTCAACCTGACAGTACATGCTTGTGTTAGCCTAGTTCTTCTACCAAAAACATAATTTACAAATTGATGGACTAGTTTGCACCCACCTCCATAGTTAGTGTACCTATGGTGTAATTTACTCTTTATTAATATCAGGTACCTTCTATCCATCAGGTGCTTTCATAAAATCAAAGTGTGAAGGTACGGCTCGTGGTAAGTAGTCCTACTAGGCTTGATTTGTACACCTAAACCTTTCTCAAATGATTTAGACAATTCTTCCCTAAACCAATTCAAAGTGTCATTGAAATCGGTAAAGGGAGCAGCAGGTGTATCATCAAGTATGGTGACTCGACTTGGTAACTTCAGCGGGTTAGGGAGAATGTTTTGCCCCGCCAAAGCTCGACTTGTTGTTGGTCTTTGATCAGTTCGAGTGTTTCAAGCCAAATTTTGACCATAGACAACCACTTGATTAGATGGAGTATTGTCGCCTAAACCGGTCTTATCGATTTCAATTGCCGAAGAGACCGATTTGCCTTTATTTGCTGCTGCATATAAACCTTGATTGTCATAAAAATTCAAAGCATGCCAAATTCAGGTTGTTTAGAGGAAGAATCAACACCCGATGCATTGCCATCAGTTGTTTTCCCTCTAGTTTATTAAAACGAGCCATGACCACACTTACAACAGTCAAAAGATTATTATCTATTACTTTTTTATGATCATCCATCATACTAGCATAATTGGCATGTGTAGAATAAGAATCAACAATATCATCGTACTTAGGTTCAGAAGTCCTTACCTCAGGTGCAACGAGTGCAAAAGATGTAGAAGGGATCAACTTGCTGAAATCCGGCTCCCTAAATTCAGTAACCTTTTCCCGCCGATCTTTAGTGCAGCTTTGAAGAAAAGCCTGCAGAACAACATTGAACTTGGCCTCCACTTGTTGCTTCAATTCCTCAGGGAGCTCATCGATGTTCATAGGATGGTTGATGTTGCCCTCATGAGGGACCTGGGTCCTATCCCCAGCATCTTTACCGTTGCTTCCCATGTTGCTGGAGGAAAAACTTGATCTTTCGCCTAACGTTCCCCAGCGGAGTCGTCAAAAAGTATGTTGACGTTGAAGATCACTCCAAGCCAACACACCAGCGAGGGCCTTGACGCCCAAAGAGGTTGCACACAACCTGCAACGCAGCAAGAACGCAACATAATTGACCGAACCGATCTAGAGACCGATAGGGCCCACTGCCACTTCCGGAAGGATCCATCAAGGAGAAGCACATGGAGGATCTCCTAGAATCAGTAAGGCCGACTAGGATGCCAACAAATCTCGTGGAGAAACTTGTTGGACAGCAGGAGGAGTTGAGGAGAAGAAATTAGGGTAAAGAGATAGATGGTTTTGTGTTGTATTTGTCGATTAGATAGATGGGAACTCAATCGGTCGTGATCCTCTCATACATACAACGGGAGTGGTCTTATCCTAGTAGGAAACATCTCCAAGAAGCGTTCTCCAAGTTTTTCACGTCGAAAACATACCAAAAATCAATCTAGAAACCAATGCGACTCAGAATCCAGGACTAGTCGACTTAGCCGATAGGGGGAGTCGGCTAAGCTGACTTTTGCGGGCTTGCGCAGCCTAGTGGCTGGCTGGAAGTGGCAGTGGGCTTAGCCAACTCTGGGTGTCAGCTAAGCCGACTAAGGGGGCAAACCAGCCAAGCTGACTGGCTTGGCTCGCCGGTGGCTCGCCGTCTTCTCCGCGTGTTTCGTTCGTTATTTCGTCGCGCTGTTTGACCTCAAGCATGTCCATGATATTTGTAACTTGTCCATGGTGCCCCAAACCATACAACATGGACGGAGCCAGTGGGTGGCACGGGTATGGTGCGGCATACCCTAGGCTGATCAGATAGAAAAAATTATAAATTATGAGGCAAATTTTGTTGTTGTATATCGAATTGCTAAATAGGTCTTTGCCAAATTGGATATGAGAATTTTGGTGCGGCATACCCTATGCCAAAATCCTAGCTCCGTCACTGCCATACAGGGACATTTTTGAGTGTCAACATGACCATATTGTTATAAAAATTATATCAATATTTATATTGACGTAATTAGCTAGATTGAACCTGAATATTTTTCTCCAAGAACGAAGCTTCAAAAAGATAATCGAAATCTCTGTCGAACAACTGCTCCTCACCTCCATGTTCATTTAGCATCAGCATTAGTAGTAGATATTTAATAGATGGACTAGATATAGGTAAAATCAAGACACCCTTGATTTCAGGAAAAGAAAAGTGACAGCATTTAGATTTTCCATGTCATAATATGTTTCAAGCATGACCCTTGAACAGATATGAAGCTGGGCAGGGCACTCCACAAGCTCATTCTTCAATCTGCACGCAGACCACATGAAACAGACTGAGATGATCACACTTCATTTGCAGGGAATCGAATTGAAGCTACCTCATTGCTCCAGCAGATGCACATAGCTAGAGAGCGTTCCAAATTCCATACAAGCAAAGCAAGATGCTTGTGGTTAAGTTCTACTCCGTACTAGCTTGCAACTCCATAGGAATCGATTATCACATTAATTATTCATGCATGCACATGCACATGCACATATATATAGGCCATTATTCCAACCAACAAGCTAAAGCATCATCTACCAAATTTACAGAAGCTGAAGTAGCACCAGCGGTAAAAGTATTGGCGATAGCCATACTCGATTTCTCCGGGGAATGGATGCAGCACTGCACCGCAGAGCGACCATGGCACATCTCGCATACCCTCTCTGCCTTGCTGTGCCCGCATGCAAGTGCTTCGTGTGCAGAATCAAAGCGACGGTAGCAGGTCCTGCAAATGCAGTCCGCTGAAAAACAAACTATGACATAAAGAACACAATGTGTGAGAGCGAGGGAAAATCTCGGAATGAGAGATCAGTTGTTAGTTAGAGAACCACTAGTTAAAGATTTGAAGAATAAGCAGCGCGGTGGTTATATATATATATATATATATATATATATATATATATATATATATATATATATATATATATATATATATATATATATATATATATAACATAAGATAGGCATAACATGTTGGAGAAGTGCTCCGGTAATCCTCTTTTTAAAATTTGCATGCATCTCAAAGCAATTCTCAACTTAATTATTAATTATTATTTATCTGGACCTTTTTTTTATCAGGATCTACCCAAGTCCAGCCCGTACCCAGCAAATTCACAATCGATATGACCACGCTCGACGACAAGGCTCTGCATAGCAGCCGCGCTCGTCCAGTTGCATATATATATATATATATATATATATATATATATATATATATATATATATATATATATATATATATATATATATATATATATATATATATATATATATATATATATATATATATATATATATATATATATATATATATATATATATATATATCCGTCACCGGCTCTTGTTCATCGAGGAACTCTACATATACCATTGTGACAGCTGCGTAAACTTGTCAACACAGATTCAGTACACTAGGAACAGGCCAGCAGCGTGCAGGATTTGGACGCGGCCGGCGGCGTGTGCACGACGATGCGAAATTGCAATCGGCGAGACCGCGGACATCGTACTAGTGGCGGCTGCGGAAAATATGTGCACATGGCCGCCGCCCGCCGCTTAAGAGGTGGATCGACACGGCCAATGTTTTCTCAGTGCCGCCGCTCTTCACGAAGGACTTCAGGAAGGAGAAAGGTTTGGTAATAGCTTTATTGTTACCCTGGTTTGAAACAAAACTTGCCAGGCATCTCTTTGCTGACCCAGCATAACTTGTCCCATCCTCAAGCATGAATCTTATACTATATATATCTATAATGCACATCAACGAACCTGTCTTGCCTGCCGAGAGCCCACGTGGCCTAGCAGGAGGCCGTTGCTTATTCCCACCCCCCACCTCTCTCGAACGAAAGGGTAGACGACGTGAGGTGAGCACCCTCCCTCGATCGCAGAGACAGAGCCACCGCCACCGCCACCGGCCCCGCGCCCACCACTGCCGGAATTCGAGCGATCCGGCGGTGGAAGTACGGATCGCCGCCGTGACCCTCATGCGGGCAGCCGCAGGCCTCCTTCCCTCGTCCCGCAAAGCCAGCAGGATCAGCAAAATAGACCCGCAAGGCTCCTGCAGACAAATCAAGTTTTGCATGCAGGTGATGGGGCTCTCCTCTGATTGGGGGTTATGTGCTGTTGCTTTTGAAATGCGGAGGTTTCTTTGCATGCGACGGACGTCAAAAGAAAGGAAACGTGGTCCAGGAGAGCATTAAATGGTTGGCGGTTGCATTAAATGCTTTGACTTTTGTCTAAGAGTTGGTGAGCGAGGCGGGTCGACCGGCTCGACCCAGGGTCATACGAGTCGAAGATTTCCCTATGGCCGAGGCGTCCCGTCGAGCAAGCCTCGTGCGAGTCGGAACGTGGTCGAGGCGTTCCGTGCGTGGTTTGGCTTGTTCTGCCTTCGTGGGCGGAGCCTTTGGCGTGGTTTTCTCAGGGGTTTATCCTTCCTAATCGTTTGAATGTGGGCACCCCTGGTTTAGGTACCCGATAGTAACCCTCGAGCCTTTGTGTGAGTGTGGTCACTCTTGCAGAGGATCAGTGAGTCACGAACTAGAGTCGTAGTGTCGTATATCTTTCGGTGGGTGCGTGCGAGCGCACCCGCTGGGTGTAGCCCCCGAGGCCTCGGTGGAGTGTTTTGACTCCTCCGAGGTTTTTAGTGCGTTATACCGAGGAGTGCTCCCGCATTTGAGCCCCCGTGGCATGTTTGGTCCTCTTTCGTTCGGGTTTTAGCTTTTTGCGGTCGAGCCCCCGAGCCTCGTGCGCACGAGGTCGATCAGAGTCTTGGTCGTCTTTATCGTACGACTCTCACGCTCCTTTTAGGAAAGGAGGAGGGGTGGGGAACATCGGACTATTCTCGACGGGCGAGTTCCGATGATCTCCGGTGAGCTGTTAGCGGAGAATTCGAGTGGGAGCCCATGCCCCATTCGGTAGGGGTCGGCTAGCGGCCAAGGAGGCGCTCTCCAAAGATGCCAAAGAGTAGTCGTGTGGAGTTCGGTTCCATGCGATAGGATCCGAGGGCTCGATGCCTCCCTCCGAGGGGATTCCACCGTCGACCTCTCTTCTAGCCTGGAATACGTCTGGGGGCGTCTCGAGAGAGTGGCTCAAGCCCTGGCCTTGTGTGGACACGTCCCCAGTTATCCCTGACTCTGTTACTCGAGGGCAGCTGTCAAACCCTGGTCAAGGGCCAGCTTTCGATCCCTCGAGGTTTATAGTGGGCTCGGAGCCCGTTATCCATTCGTCTTGAAATATTCGTCTGTGGATCCCCTTCCGGCCCGTTGGGGCGCGTCTTTTTAGGAGGAGAAGCGAGAACGACGTGGTAGTGGGTGGCGTGGCGTGACAGTTGCGGAGTGAACGACAGACACGTGCCCTTGCCCGTGGGTTTCGAGGGAGCGGTTAGGTAAGGACATTAAATGTGGGAACTGTTCCTACCTTTTCGCTGGATCCGCCCGTTGGTCTTCCGTCGGGGTATAAGTATGGAGTTCAGGGTTCCGCATGCCTCCCATAGGCCTTTTGCGATTGCCCTTTTCTTCTTGTGCGCTCTTCAGCCGTTCTTCACCGTCGTCGTCATCTCTTCCCTCGTCGCCACCGCACGCTGTTCTCGGCACCTATGGCGGGAAAGAGCCAGATCCTTCCTGCGGACGCGTGGGTCCGTTCTTCGGTGATGGAGAGGAAGCTGGAGGAGTTGGTTTACGACGGTCTTCTGCGACCGTGGGCCAGCTGGAGCCAGCCAGAGTGGAGGGTGCTGCCGTCCAACCACCGGGAGCCGGCACCCCCGGAGGGGTATGTGGTGAGCTTCGTCGCTTTCCACGAGAGGGGGCTCAAGATGCTGCCGAGCTGGTTCATGCGAGCGCTTCTCCACTACTACAAGGTGGAGCTTCATCATCTCGCCTCCAACTCCATCTCGCAGACCGCCATCTTTGTGGTGGTCTGCGAGGGGTATTTGGGGATGGAGCCGCACTGGAACCTATGTCTCCATCTTTTCAAGGCGGAGCATTTTGCCAAGAAGACGGGTGAGAGAGGAGTACGGCGTGTGGTGCATGCTGGGAGCTGCGCCCTTCAAGTCCGAGCGGGTCGAGGCGAGCTCTACATCCCGACGCAACTCATCTCGTCGAACAGCGGGTGGCACGATGGGTGGTTCTACCTGCGCAATGACGATGACCGCCTACCGAAGTTCTCCGGCTGGGTCCTGATGTCGTGCGAGGACAATCGGACATATGGTGTTGTCGAGGAAGAGAAGCCGAAGCTATAGCCGCTCCTCGATGCGCTAAGGAGGCTTCCGCAATGAGGATTGACCGTGGGGATGGTGGCCGCTGCGTTCCACCGTCGGAGAGTGCTGCCGCTGATGCAGCGCCGACTCCGGATCGACGAGATGACACCGAAGGTCTCGTTGGAGGGGAGTCGGATGTCGCACGAGACCCTCCCCCTCGACGAGGTTGCCTAGCACGCACGGTGGATGGTGGGCAGCTTCAAGCAGGAGGACATCGATAGGATCCCGATGCGACCCAACTAGGGTTTCGAGCCTCTGGTAAGCGTTGTTCCGCTACCCTCGAGTCCTTTTGCTTCCTAGTTCTCTTGATTTAGTCCATCGAGGCTTCCATGCAGGATTTGTCAGCGGTCAAGGACTCGTGGCCGCCGGTTTCGGAGGATCGCGCTGCTCGATAGGCGAGATGCATCTTGACGGCTCAGAAGAAGGGGGAGAAGGACGTCGTGAAGAAGCGTCAGGTCAGAAAGGCCCTCGAGCATGAGGCGTTGAATAAGTGTCGCCGCCAACAGAGTCTTGAGGGTCTCCCCATTGAGGAATCCCCCTCTAAGACAGTCTCGGGGGAGGATGAGGATGAGGATAGCGACGACGATGACACCGGGTCACGATACAACACCATGACTTTTCTAGCACACCTCCCCGACGTGCGGCCCCTGCTAGAACCTATCAGCGAAGGGTCGACCTCCCAGGTGTCGAGAGCAGTCTCGACGCCCATCGAGGAGGTAGGAGAGCTAGCGGAAGGAAGAGCCCGAGAGGGACCTTCAGAGAGGGGATCTGCCTTGCCTGGGGTCCCTTAGGGGAGGTCGGTGGCGCCACGCCAACGAGTCCGATCGCCCCAGACTTCATCGACGGGCAAAACAGCAACGTCGACGTCTGAGGCTAGGGTGCCATCGTCGGGTGTGAGGACTCGAGGCCAGATAGCCTCATCGGTGCAAAGGACCTCAGGCGCCTGATAGCCTAGGCTCCAAGGAGCACCAGACCGGCCGGAGGCTCGATGGAGGGGCCCTCGCAGAAGCCGTCGAGTGGCTCGGGGAAACCAGAGTCGAGGCCCTTGATTCCCTTGTCTGGGTAAGTGCCTCACCTTGCCTTTCTGACGAAGTTATCTTGCTTTTTGTTCTAACATGGTCGTTCACTACTCAGCCATAAGCGCAAGGTGGAGCTTGCAGCTATGAATCCCGTCAAGGCGCTCATGTCCGATGCTACCCTGATAATGCGGACGCTCGCTGATGACGCTGCCTGGGTCATGAAGTACTAGGCTGCCATGGAGCGGCTCAAGTCGAAGGAGGTCACCGCCAAGGCGGGTGCGAGTGCTCAGGAGGTCGCCAGAGTCGGTGACGCCGTGCGGGAGCTAGAGCCGGTCTAGGTAGCCCCGGGCGATGACGGGGTCGACGTGCCTGGTTTTGGTGGGCCAGAGTCTGGGTCGACCACGAGGACCCAAGCGACCATCGAGGCTGGTGAGGCCGAAACATCCATCCGCGATGCGGGGCGGGCGGATGTTGAAGAGTCAAGAGAGGTGGTGGAGGCCCCGCCGGATGCGAGGAAAGAGGCGGAGCAGCCGGAGCTACAACCAGAGCGAGAGGAGCCACGGTCGCAGCCGCAGCAGGAACAACCAGAGGAGTAGGCGGCCGAGGCGAAACGGGGGGTGGTCGTGCCACCGCCCAACGTGCAGGCGGTGGCACTAACAGACGAGAGGCCAGCCCCGTCCTAAGGGTCGACTCCAGCTATGATTGATCTCACCATCGATGACCCTCCTTTCGACAAGGGGAAGAAGAAGGTGGATGTCGAGATGGTCGATGCCCTGGATCGGCCCGGGACTTCCGTAACATCGGGGGACGACGTGGCTGAGGCGTCTGCCAGGTGGCCCGATTTCACGGGGCTGGTGCTTGCACAGGTGAAGGAGGAGCTCCCACGCTAGGGTCGGTCGACCCTCGAGTTCAGGGATGCGTCTAACCCTAACGCCGAGCCCTTCTTCGCCCTTGACGACAAGGATGAAGTGTAGCACTAGGAGTACGTCGAGGGACTCGGTAAGCACTCCGTGCAGTCCCTGCGGATGGTTGCGGACACCTTGGTACGGTGTATGTCAGAGGACTTTGAGGTGAGCCATGTTCATTTATTTTTTCTGGTGTATATCCCCCTTTTCTCCTTAGTTCTGATCTTAAGCTTAACTGTGGTCAGAAACTCAAGGAGCGATCTTACCGCAAGTCGCTCTTCATTCATCATGAAAGAGGCGTATGGGCGGCTCTTACTCGTCAACGGGCTCTAGCCGAGGAAGTCAATAAGCGGCTATCCAAGAAGAGCGCCGAAGTGGACGAGCTTCGCATCATCCATGCAGCGGTTAGGGAGGAGGCGACGCAGGCTCGGGAGGCCGAGGCCAAGGCACGTGAAGATGCGGCCAAGGCTCAGGAGGAGACGGCCAAGGCCCGTGAGGACCTCGCGCCACTATAAGCGCGCGTGAAGAAGCTTGAGGAGGACATCGCTCTAGTCAGCGGCCAGCGCGACGCCCTTAACGTCTAGATCAGGATGGCATCCGCTCACGTCGGGGCCCTAGAGAATGAGGTCACGACGTTGAAGGGGACGGTCCGAGAGAGGGACAAGGCTCTCTCGGACATCGGTCGGGAGATCGAGACGTTGAGGGCGACGATCCGCAACAAGGACGAGGCTCTTCAGGCGACGGAGAAAGTGCGCGAGGGGTTGCGTGATGAGGTCGTGGGTTAGCAGAACCACGCTGAGGGTAAACCTTTTGTCATGTTTTGACCTTGGCCTCGGGGTCCCCCATAGTTATACTTGCTGAGCATGGTGAGCTAACGCTTGTCGTTGTCACCAATAAAAATCCCGGATGAGTACCAGATGGTGGATCAAGTGAAGAGTTTCTTGCGGAGTCCATGAGTACAAGGCGAGTGCTTTCCCCTAGTCAACCGTCCCTGTGGAGTATGAAGCCCCGAAGAGAAGATCAAGAATAGTTTCCGCTATGCTTTTGTAATAGTTATAAAGTCCTGTTGTAACTATGTTCGATATATAATAAAGCATTGCTCTTGATATTCTCCATATTTGTCACTATATGTGTTGTGTGGACATCCTGGGCACACGTATAGTTAGCGCTTAGTATTCTTTGGGAACTAGGTGCGACAAAGTGGTATCAGAGCAATGTTGACTGTAGGACGCTCGACCTAGTTAGAAATGGTCGTTTTATAAACTTATTTTAATAAAACTAATCTTAGCTTCCTCCCCCTTATGCTTTGTGAAATATAAAAATGCTCTTTACCGGAAATCCTTTGTTTCTCTAAGATCTATGAGGATGCATGTGAAGTTGAAGATTCTACATCAACAAGAAGAATCGCCACACCAAAGAAGACTGAAGATTTCAAGATCATTTTGTCCTATGCCCTATATAAGCAGGTTTTAATCCGAGTGCTTTTACGTTAGCAACGATGCTAAGGTAAGTGCTAGTATGTTCCCGATCAAGGACAACATCATGTTAGTGTGCTCTTACACGGTTGAATGTTTTGTTATGATGTCCATGTATGATTCGGCTCTTTGTAATGAGTGTCTCTTCAGTGAATCTCGGGACGAGATTCCTGTAAGGGGTAGTTTGTCACACCCCAAAATTTTTATTTTGGGATGTGAATAGGAAACACTAAATAAAATAAAAGGTTTCATGAATTTTCTAAAATTTTTCAAGATTTAATTATGTTGTTTATAATTTAAACAATGAAAAATGTGATTTTCTCAAACTTTTGTAATTTAATATGTTTGATGCATTCATGCTGAGAGCATTAATTTATTGTGTGAAAAAAATGGTTTATTAAAAATCCTGGTTAAGCTATGAAAATGTTTTATTCTATTTCCAAAATAAAATATAAGTTTTGTTTGAATTAAAAAAAGGTCCTTAAACCTTGTTTTCTAGCAAATATTCTTTATATCTCAATGCAAATATACCCTTATTCTAATCTTTATCCATCTCATCACGTTGGCACCTTTGGACTTACCTTTCCATTAATAATTCCAACCACAATATCCTTTCTTCCTTTCCTTCTTGCCATTTTCTTTTGCACGTGTTCATTCTCAAGCATTCAACATCACTCATGAATCATCAGGCCACTAGCATTCATCACGTAACTAGCCTAACACTGCCATTGTGGCATATGGCCCCTTTTCCCACAGACATCTGTCCTGAACCTTGCCGCATTCTCAATTCAAGCATGCATGCTGGCTCTAGTACGTAATGTGGTGCATTAACATCAATTGCCCTGCAAAACTGGCCTTCCACTCCAGTGTATTTTAATTTCCACCATCAACACGATCGTCAACTGCAGTGGCCATAATTCTAAATTCCACTAGCAGCATCTCACTGCGCCTGACCTCTCAGCTCCCTTGCCGTTGCGGCACCTATAAATCAAGTGCCCTGTTGCCTCTCAATCTCACGCTACTGCTCCCAAGAGCCCTCCATCGCACTTCTAACTTCTATCAATTGGCAAGTGCATCATCATGTTTGAGTTCCAGTGAAGACTTTCGCCGTTGTTCATCTGACATCTGAGTTCTGTCGAGCTGCCGTTCACTTGACTGCTTGCAAGTAATAAGGTGAGGCCAGGTTTCCTCTAATGTTCGTATCATATTCGATCACAGAAAATTGGTTATCTTTTCCCTTTTGATCATATTTTTTATCCCTACTACCATTCCCTAGTGTTAACAAAAGATCGACGCATTGCAGCAGTGTTCTTCCCTTGAGGCTACTTATATCGATTCACTGCAAATTCAAGACTCAAGGTGAGAAGCTTATCTGCTTCGCAGCCTTTTCGTTTTGTATCCTGTTTCACATCCTGCTGTGTGCACCACCTCTGTTGGCATGACCATTTTCCTTGCTAGCTTCTTTCTTCTCAGCCTAGTTCATGGATTCTGATACAACAACACATGTGCATGCATATGAAATCCTGTACGCACATGGACATGATCTGTACAGTACCTTGATGATTACAGTACAACATGCTAATGTCATATATGCCTTGTACGATCTTTTATCTTCAAAAGGAATTCCAATCTAGTTATTCCATCAATCTTATTTTCATAATTTATGAACCATCGCTGTTCAAAAGTTCATGTTCTGCTACACAAATCTACGCCTATACATGATATACGTACCTGATTCTACATGGCTCATGTAGGCATTACATCATGATGATGTCTCGGATACATATCTTTTTTTTCCTTCACAAAAACGTTGATCAAATAATTCCATAAAAGTCTTTATAGCAGTCCATCCCTTGACCTTTCTGAAATTATCTCACTGTTCATCGGTCCATATCAGAAGTCTAATTTTGTTTCTAAAATGACAATTTTGCTTTTTAGCCTTCAAACTTCAAAAGCTCATAAAATTTTAATCATAGCTCTGTTTCAACCGAGTTTTGCGTTCACGCAACAGTAGTAGCGAGACCTAGGTGTTAGTAACACTTATAGTTTCTTTATATAATGTATGGTGTATTGCTTTTAGGTTTAATCATTATGCTTGTGCCAGATGTTGCGCTCTATAGAGTGAAGCTACTCAGAGACGATCTAGAAGCAAAAGTCGAAAAAGTTTGAGCAGATAATTGGAGGCAAGTATAGCCTATGGTTTCCTTGTTACCTAGCAACTTTAATCACTTTTACACATATGCATGCGTCTAACCTGATATACCCTAAGGATATGCCTAGATATACTTGATCTACATTCCTTGTTACCTATGGGAGGTTTTGCATAATAGAAGGATAAGTTGCTACGCTCAACAATGCTTAATTGTAATCTTGACTAATGGTTATATGAAACAATGGATAAAGGATGTTTTTTACAATCAAAAGGGGGCTGGAGTATGGGTTCTTGATGCTCTAGTTGCTCTTCATAAGGACTATCACTTAAAGCGACAATCCAGGACACCCGTACATCCTTGAGAATCAAAGTGGGTACGGTCTTAGTCGTATAGTTAGTTTTCTCTAGCTTGTTAGTAGTTACCGAAAGACGCAAGAGGGGGGACTAGGTTGCAGAATGTCTGTCAAGGTGAGTATTGGGCTGCGGTCATGGTGTGCCACTCTTGAAGGGGGGCTCCATTCGCCTAGACGATGAAACCTCGCGGCTACTAACTTGTTAGGGTGGCTAGTGAAAGGCTTCGTAGTGATCCCTGCCCACTCACCTTGGAAGTGTTAGGGGGTCGACGGTCCCCGGGCAAATGGGAATCACGACTCAAGGTGAAAGTGTACACACTCTGCAGAGTTTCACCAAACTGATATATCAGCCGTGCTCACGGACACGAGCAGCCTGGACCCTTTATGTATAGGCAGATATGTGGGTGGATGGGTGATATCTTTAATATTGATGATTATAATAACTTCTCACTTGGGAATGGGTTTTCTTCACTAAGTTAGCTACTTAGGTGTTAATAAAATATGACCAACTAAAATGCTGACCGCTTAACCTGTGTCAAGCCTTTGAGCCTTGCATCCCCCATAGTTATACTTCCTGAGCATGGTGAGCTGACGCTTGTCGTTGTCACCAATAAAAATCCCGGATGAGTACCAGATGGTGGATCAAGTGAAGAGTTTCTTGCGGAGTCCATAAGTACTAGGCGAGTGCTTTCCCCAGTCAACCGTCCCTGTGGAGTATGAAGCCCCGAAGAGAAGATCAAGAATAGTTTCCGCTATGCTTTTGTAATAGTTATAAAGTCCTGTTGTAACTATGTTCGATATATAATAAAGCATTGCTTTTGATATTCTCCATATTTGTCACTATATGTGTTGTGTGGATATCCTGGGCACACATATAGTTAGCGTTTGGTATTCTTCGGGAAACCAGGTGCGATAGTAACAAAGGGATATTTGGAGTTTTATTGGATAACAAAAGGGCTAACAATGATTGAAGGGAAATTTTTGATGCTCACTCCCAGTGTAGGAGTAGAACAATTATAGGATGTGTCTAAATGAAAAGTATGTGGATACATACTTCTAGGGTAGAAGCAGCATATATGGGTGGAGTGTACGTGATCTTGATTTTAACCGCATGACTAATCCCCTAGGGTCAACATAGACTGACCACACTCAATGTTTACAAGCAGCTAAGCTAACAAGTGAAAGTCTTTCCTAATCTAATAAGCATGTATATATGGCTGTGGTAGGAATTAAGCTCTCGTCATACAGAAACTCATCGTGCAGGATTTTTAATTTTCAAAGATAAATTCTCCAGAACTCTAGTATCTTTAGGAGCATGATAAACAACAGCTCAAAACCTTCCCATATCATATCCGCCAACTACCTAGACTTAGATCAAACATTCGCTACCCATAAGTTTCAGGTTTAGAGCAAATCTTAAATCAAAACAGTTATGTCTAAAACTCAGGAGAGTTCGAGGTTGAAAACTAGGTACTTGAAAGGAATTACGATAGAGCAACTATTCATCATTTCCATACAAGAGATTATTCGAGATTCTTCTTTTATTAACAACTTTTTTAAGAACAAAGACAAGCAAACTAGACACACCCTTTTTATTTTGTTTCTATTATTTTAGAACCTTATTGTTACTAAATAAGAAAACTCATAAAGAACAAAGTAAAACTTGAGAGAAGAAAATACTTAGGTGGATACATGGGGGTGCTTTCCCCCAAGCTGGATGTTGACGTAGTCGTTCAATCTTATGAAGTAGCAGACTGGCAGCGGGGATGTTTCTTCCTCCTCTAGTGGAGCATTAATGGATGTTGATGATTGTTGAGACAGTGCTCTACCAGTGGATAGAATATCCACTTACTTGTTGGCTCTTCTTGGTCCTTCAAATCCTGTGGAACTCAAATAGACAACAAAACTTGAAATAGATTAAGTGTTAGTGGTTGGCCACTCAAGTCTTAATTGTCTAGAGTTTTAAAGATTGTTCTTGATTCTTTTAAGCAGAGTTTCAACAGGATTTCTCTCAAATAATTTTTTATATTTTTATAATGCAGAGAAAGTCTAACAAGATGAATGCATATTTATTTTTATTTTATGCCACCACAGTGAATATTCCTATGGGTCCATGCCACAAAATTATTCACATGGGGCTTATAATTTATGATGCAGCAAAGTAAACATATATTTATTTTATTTTCTAATACAATGCTAAAGCAGAAAAGTAAACATGCTAAAAGAAGAATGATTATGCAACTGCTGAAAAGTAACTATGTGAAAAGGAAAACTGATGCAATGCTGAAAAAGGATAAATATGGATAACTACCGATTTTACCTTTCGGCAAGGGTTCAGTGTTTTTAGGTCCCCTGAACAGGACCTCTTTCCATGTTCATTCTGTAGGTGAACCATCTGATCCCGTAGTAGAGACCTTACACCTCTTGAGATGGTGTCACATATGTTCCTTACTCTTCCAGCAGTTTGAAGTGAAGTACTAGTTGTGAAATCTGGCAGCATCTTTGTACATGTTCGTAGGTCCAGGATCTTCACTTGTAGAATTCTTGGGGAGTTGACAAGCTCTTCTACTATTGTGTTCAAGTGGGTCATACTCATAGAGACAAGGCAAAGATCAAGTGCATGGGCTCTGTTGGTGAAAAAACACCAACAGAACCAAAAGTTTATTCTTCTCTAACCTTAGGCATATTGAGCAAGATAAAGTTGATATTTATGTGTTTTGCTTGAACTTAACATGGGTGATAAGATCAATAAATAATTGTAGATGTAGTATTTAAAACATTTGGCAGATCTGATTTTTTAACCTTATGAAAGGATAGTCTATCTATGTATATTGTGTAATGATGATTATGACTATCAACTTCCAAAGAAAAGACATGCAATCATTTCAGATCATTGAGTTAAGATTATAAGATCAAGAAGTGGTGACAGGAACAAAGATTAGAGAACTAAGTATATTGAGTTAATTAGGTTGGGTCAAATGAGCTTGTAATTCGAACATTGTTGGTTCTCTATTTATGTGTATACCAACATCAAGGAAAGAATTTTAATGTAATGATCACTAACCTTAGGATGTTACCTTTAATATTGGAGTGTGCTGGCACTATAACACCTTATGGAAGCTTTCCTTCGTTGGTTGTTCTTATTCTTTTGTTCATGCGCCAATGTCTTCTCTGTTGCACTCCTTCTTTCTTACATTTAGTAATGCCATGTTTCGTTCTCTCTTTAATTTGTGCTTAGACCGTTAGCTCTTCTTATTGTTTCATTCCTGTGAATCATTAGTGGATACACATACCCGAAGGAGTATACAAGTAATGATAGGGGCATTGTTGTCACAAAGCTAAGGGTCAGTTTTTATGCTATAGAGGAATTTATTTGAACATACTAGCACAGAAACATTTACTATTACTTCTTTTCTAGAGGATTAATTTTATCTTATATTTGATTATCATATATAAGCATTACTCAAACTTATAGAAATAAAGAAATATTTAATTGAGAGATTGCAAACCAACGTGTAGGGCGATGAGAGCATGATAGGAGGAAGGTCATGGTTGGATCATCTAAAGGAGTTTGCCTTCCTTCCTCATGCATCAGCTTCTCAATCTATTGAGGGTGTAGAAAGTTGCACGCTCTCCTCTTGTCAATCTTTCTTGATTCCCGATGATTAATAATTGACAAGAGAATGCAATTGCAACTCGAAATCCTCCACAATGGTCTTTGTCTTCAAGTAGCATGACGGAGATTTGTTCACCTGCTTCCATAGAGTGAGTGCTTTGATTATGGATCATGCTTTGTGGCACTCTTCTTCTTTCTCTTTGGCTATGAATGAGTTGGGTCTCCCTTGTGCAAGATTATTTTGTCTCTCTTCATCTCCAATATGAGTTCATCTCAGGACTTTTTCAATTTGAATTTGGGAGTTTCTCTGCAGGGGTTAGTCTAACAAAATATCCAACATCTACTATAGCATACTGTCGGCTCAAAAATCAACCTAGACACCACGTCTAATTTGATTTAGGAAGGCATTCTAACCACGCACAATTAAAAGCCTTTGAAAGTAAGATCACTACCTCCTAAATTAAACACCATGCCTTATTTAAGAGATGAATGAAACTACTCCAAACCTAAACATATACAATAGTAAATGGAGGCAGCATTAAAGCATAATAGAGATTTATTCAAACAGTGATGAAAGAGCATGATTGTTATTGAGCATGTCTTAAAGGTAGGGACAACCACGATAATATAGCAACATGGCAAGAAATGTATTTATGGAAGTCTATCCCCCAAGCATGAATTTTGTAAAAAAAATTAAGATTAGATGAATGTAATTCAATGTTGCATAATGATTGGTTGGACATACCTTGCATTTGTTGTTCCTTCAATCTTTTTGCTCCAACCTGGAATGGTTAGTGACAAGAATAACTGAAGGAATATTTTTACAATTATAACTCTATGCTCATTTCACAAGGGCAACGTAGCAGAAAGGTGAATACTCATGTTATGGTCTGAATAATGCTTGTTTTAGGACACTAAGCTTGTCCTTGGGAAACCTTCAAGATATGAATTAGCAAAGTGATTTCCCCTCTAGCACTGGTTTATGTGTACTAATCTCAAGATTCAACACAACGAGATCTGCAATGTTTATGATAAACATATGTGTCTTCAATCACCCTTTCAAAATCTTTAGGAATAGGGAGCATAAGGGGGTTGAAGATCTCGTGTGGGGCAATGTTAGAGAGACTAAGTGAATCAGGAGATTTCTTATACGAGTAAGGACTTGATAGGGTTTTTATAAAGTAGCTTCCTTGTTCATTGAAGTCTCCATCATTTTCAATTTCTAAGGGTGATTTGGCATAAATGTCCAAAATTTCCCTTGTATTGTCTCTCGAGTAGGTCTGATATAAGGACTCGCCTACACATTCAATGGAAATAGCACATAGGTTTTTTAATGCTCTTTTGCCATTGATGTTGTTCTTCTCGATCCTCCTTATGGTCTTGATGAATCCTATGCTTTAGATTTCTCGGTGGATTTCTAGGATCGCTCAGGAGAAAGAGCATAACAAGATTCATAGGGATCAAGGATGAGTTTAAAGATGGGTTCGAATTTCATATCTAATATGGGCATAGAAAGGGAGAAGATAGGAGTGGATTCTAGATGGTTTTGCTCTCCTTCTATGGCATCACTTGACATGCCATCCTTGAGTCTTTCTAAATGTCCTTTAAAGGGATTGGATTTGAAAAGCTTTCAAAGAGATCCCTTCTTGGAAAGATTCAAACTATATGTACTAAAAGGTCTCTTATGAAGCGGAAAGTTTATGCTCCTCCCAAAATCATTGGAAAGGATTTCCAAGGGTAGAATTACTTCTTCTCTCAAATGATTTTGGAGTACAACTGGTTTGGGATGGATAGCCAAATCGTGGGATTGGAAAGTTCATAATATGGCTATGAAAACTTCCTCTTCTAGTTTAGGGGATGATTCCTTCTCTTCCTCTAGAAGTTCATGATGAAGGCTAGTGCAAGGAGTGTGTCTACTAATAAGGACAAACCTTGCTCCACTAATGGATAAAGAAAAGAAAACTCCTCCAAAGGCGATATTATCAAGACCCGTATAAAAATATTGAAGAAGAACAGGGTCTTGTAAGACTAGGTCTAAACTTAAATTTATAAGATGCTTAAAAGATTCCCTTAGTGTAGTCAAAAGTTTATTATCTCCTTGATCAGAACATAGGACCTTTGGTTCATTACCTTCTTGATTAAAAGATAGGACCTTGGGTTCATTATCTTCTTGATTAGAAGATAGGACCTTAGATGTAGGAAAGGGTTGGTTTTGACCTATTTCAACCAAACATGGGTGTAGCTCATAGCTAGATGTGAGAATCATGGGTTCTGGTGGCTCTAAGTTTTGATTCATGGGTGCAGGATATTGATAGATAGGTGTGGAATTTGGGTTATCCACAAGGATAGAAAAGAAAAGGCAAAAGAAAAAAAGAAAAAGATAAAAAGATAAAAGTATAATACAAGGTTAAGCAAGATTTGAGGTTAACTCAGCTGATGACTTTCTTCCCGGCAACGGCGCTAGAAATGCTTATTGATATTTGTTAACGCACACAGAAAAGGATCCGCAAGCACACGGATATCGGTGAGCATTTCACCCGAGAGATATTTTCAGAGTATCGTATTTTTTTATCCACAAGGAGAAAGCGTGTGATGACTAACCTAAATCTATACTTAACCCCTGAGCCGCACTACAAGGTAGCGAAGATATAAGCGATTAGAGAAGACTACAACGATAGTCTGGTTCCAACTTATGGTAAGCTATGAAACTATTGGTCTATGGGAACATACCAATGGAAAAGAGACACCACAGAGGATGCTTAACCAGGGTACTTAAATCCTACCAAACCTTCTAACGGGACGTGGGGTACAAAGGAAGCAACGGGATTGTCACGTCCCGCGCTACTACCACGGATCCGGCCAGATAGGGGATATCCACGAGTATCTCTAGCCTAAGCACCATGCTTACGCTACAGATGATTACCCTACCCTCTAACATGGAAGAGAATAAAGTAAACTCACAAACCATAGAACAATAATAACAACGTACTTACTTAGTATTGGAAGTTGAATTACCGAAGAATCCTAGAACCAAGCCTCGGGTTAGGAGATTTGATTCCGCAGGTACAAGCCGGAGAGGAGACACTGACATGCCGGGCTTCCTCCAACTTATCCCTCCACTCTAACTCTCTCAATCTAGAAGAACTCTAATATCACATGGAGACTATAAAGCTAATCTCTCTTATATGTGCCCTAAGAGACAGATCCATTCAAGGGACCCCTCTCAGTTGATCCCAACTAGAAATAATGAATTAGGGTTTCATGGGATTGCTCCTCCAGGGGCCAAGGCCGTTGCTTATATAGCCCTCTAGGAAGCACCACATCCCTCGAATCAAACCGACCTTGATCTACGATTATTATTGATCCTCAAAGGCGGTAGAGGCATGATCCAGGAGGTGGAGCCTGATTGGCTGAGCAGGTGGGGCAGGCGCCCAAGGAGGGGGCGGGCGCCCCACTTCTAGGCCTGTTTCGCCTCCCGTTTGTTTCCAGAGTCTTCTCGTACCTTCTAGATTACAGAAAAGTTATGTGTAGCCCTGTTGTCTCTATATAAACCTGATATGTGGGCCATCCTTGGTTCTTTTCAGCTGACACCCTGCAGAAACAGACATTCACCAAAACTTATGGAATTATGTTAGTAAACCCCCTATATCTAAGTGGTAATTATGTTTAGGTCCTTTTTCATGTTTCGTTGACGGTTAAAATTGACACTTATCTACCGTCAATAGCAACCACCCCACATCAGTCCCCCCAAGCAGAAGCCGCCGCCAAAGCAGGCCTTGCCCCTTAGGAGCAGGTGGATTGCTGCTTAGTAGATGGGCCACATCTCGGCGTCCAAACGCGGCGAAGTACTGCTCGTGGAGAAGATGTGATTCTTGGAACCTTCAGCACCGCCTTCCTCTGCGGCCAAGCGTTCATACGTATCCTACTTCAAGGGCGACCTATCGTCTGCAGACGTTGAGGCCCTCGATGACCTGTTCCCAGCTTGCAGGGGATGCCCGGTGTAGCAGCTCGCCGGCCTTCGGCCTTGGAGCCATAGGATGCGCGCATAGTTTAGGTTGATCCCAATGGATCCCAGGGTTGTCATTTTTCAAAATGTAGCCCCATCAAGATTTCGGTCGGGCCAGAAACGGTCACTCTTGTATTTTATTAAAACTTCTATCTTCTTAATATAATGATACGCAATGCTCTTGCGTATTCGAGAAAAAAAATAACTTATAAACCTTGTCAAGCACTTATCGTGCCTTTGTGGGCATATTCGTTGATTTTTGGCAAATTATTAGCTTTTTATTATTTAATTTATTTATGAGAGGGATAGTTTACTTTGTTACTTGTCTGCTGCATCTTCCCACTTTTTATTTTTTATATAATAAACAGTCCCTTTTTTGTCCTAGATTTGAATACATTACATTTGAGGGATGTCCGTAGTTTTTGTTAAAGACTTGAGAGAGTTTATTGTGTAAATTTGATACTGGAATATGTTTCGCACCAAAAAAAAAAAGGATACTGCAAAAGAAGTTATGTTACCGTAACCTTCTACATTGTTGTTTGAAGCCTTCCTACCAAAAAGAAAGATTTTTTTTTGAACTATTAATGATTATCAATGAGCTTAATGAAATCATTTTTGCAGCTGTCTAGCATTCGTTTGTGTTGTTCACATTTTATTTCTTCATAAGAACCACACCCTTAGAAAGGTACAATTCCAAACTTTGTATACCCTATATTCCAGGGCTTGAATTTTGACTGTATCTTTTTATCAGAAACAGTTGATCAATATGTGCCTTACTGATTTACTTTTTGTCATGCTCCTAAGCTAAGCTAAGATGATGTAGGGCTCGATCGATGACTTCTCAGAAAGACCAACACCACCTTCATTTTCCTTGAGATTAATGCCAGTAAATTTCTGGCACTTTTGAGATACACTAGAAAATGAAGCGCGCTTCACGGCGCCCTACCAGGCAAACTTACCTCGCATTCCTTCACACATCATATGACTCTCAATCAGAGCAGAAACATTACAGACAAATAGAATGACTCACTCGGCTAAAGTTTGTAGTCACAAATGAGTTCTTCAGGCTTTAGGCAACGAAGGTCCTTGCCATAGCAAGCACAACAGCACATGTTACTTGAATGAAACTTAATATCTACAGCTGCTGCAAATTTGAGTTCGATAGAGTTTGTGTAGCATTGACAGAGAGGTCTCTAGCTCATTACATTAGAGAAGTATGTTAAGCTCCGATCCCATTTACTCCGTATCCAAACTGATGGTGGTGTCTTAGTGCGGCAACAGTTAAAAGAAATAGATCTGTAGTTACATGACATACGTATTGAACTTCATTATCTGATATCATAGAGTTACCAAGTTTTTATTCAACCAAGGGCATTACAGAGTTATCAGAATGTGCATGCCTCTTCGATGATCTAAGGGTCTTGCTGATTGAGATAAATGTGCGTTGAAGTTGATGCTTTGTTGGCTTGTTGCAGATCCATGACCACAACAGCAACAGTCCCCCATTCCAGCTGCAGGCCTTTGATGGCAACATGTTCTGTTAGTAATAGTGTATTCACGCCTAATCAAAGGTTTTAAAAATTATTACGCATGTTAATTTAAAATGGAATTTCTTACCCAAAAAGCAGAAAGAGGGCAAGCAGAGGGAAGCGGGGCAAACTTGGGCTCAAAGCCGATGCCGGACACATCTCCTGCAGGCTGCTGGCTGCAGCTCTGGCATGAGGACGATCTGGCAACCCAGGCGCGCAAGAGGATGCCTCACAACGCAAAACTCTGATCATGTGCTCGGCGTTACAGGCTGCCTTGCTAGTGGTTGCGTCCTAGTAGCCCACATTAGCATGGTTGAAGGCCTGAAATGGGTGCACCAGTGAGATCCACTTGAGGGCAGTAGCAGCAGAACTTGGAAGAAGCTTGAGGAGCCTGCCGGACAGCTCCGAACTCGGTTGTGTAATAGAATTGTACAACTGGATACCTTGTATTGATCAACAGTGGTGTACATATATAGGCCTTTGGCCATGGCTATACATGCGAGCTGTACAGGCGCGAGCGGAGCGAGCGACTATGCGTACAAAGTGGGAGCGCGGGCGTCGTGGTGACCGGGCGCGTACGCGTGCGGCAGCGCGTGCTCTACGGAGCTCTAGCTGTTGAGGGCGTTGGCGAGTGCATGGCCATGCGCACGAGGCCATTGGAGACTTGGCGTGCTGAAGACTCGGGCGGAGCTCTAGCCGTTGGCATGGCTCCGCTGACACCTCCCCCCCCCCCCGCAGTATCGACGTCGGCAGTCATGACGGAGAGGCTGTCCCTAAAGTAGAAGAAGAGCGCCGAAGGCAGACCTTTGGTGAACACATCCGCTAGTTGTCGCGCGCTGGGTACATGCGTGACGCGGAGCTCGCCAATGGCTACCTTTTCCCTGATGAAGTGGATGTCCAGTTCAATATGCTTGGTACGTCAATGGTGGACGGGGTTCTTTGACATGTACACCGAGGAGATGTTGTCGCAGAACGCCATTGTTGCCGTGGGCACCTTGCACAGAAGCTCGCCGAGGAGTTGCCGTAGCCATGAACACTCGGACACAGCATTGGCTATGGCGCGATATTCAGCCTCGGCACTCGACCTCGATACCGTGGTTTATCGCTTAGACGACCACAAGATGAGGGATGAGCCGAGGAAGACGCAGAAGCCCGACGTAGATAGCCTCGTGTCCGGGCAGCCCACCTAGTCCGCATCCGAGTAAGCGGTGATCGACGGCGAGGAGATGGCGTGCAGTTGAATGCCGAGATGCGTTGTGCCCTTGACGTACCGAAGAATGCGCTTGAGCATGGTGAGATGAACATCCCGCGGCGCATGCATGTGGAGCAAACTTGTTGCACGGCATTTGCGATGTCGGGGTGGGTGATCGTCAAGTATTGTAGGGCACCGGCGAGGCTTCGATAGGAGGTGGCGTCGTCGATGAGAGTGCCGTCAGATGCTGATGCCTTGCCCTTCGTGTCTGCCGGAGTGGCAACGGACTTGCAGTTTGCCATGCCTGCGCGTTCCAGCAGGTCCTCGGCGTACTACGTCTGGTAGAGGAAGAAGCCGTTGCTGGTGCGTCGAACACCAATGCCGAGGAAGTGGTGGACGGGTCCTATGTCCTTGACCTTGAATGCGTCCTGTAGCTGCTTGATGAAGTGCCGGAGCAGTGCAGTAGACGAGGCAGAGAGGATCATGTCGTCGACGTACAGCAGCAGATAAGCCTAGGTGCCGGCGCTGTTGTACACGAAGAGAGACGTATCGGCTCTCGACTGTACAAAGCCGAGCGAGGTCACGTGGCCGACGAAGCGATCAAACCATGCACGGGGAGCTTGTCGAAGACCGTAGAGAGACCGCGACAGGAGGCAGACGTGATCCGGCCACACGGGATTGGCGAAACCTGTGGGCTGCTGACAGAAAACTTGTTCCTATAGGTTGCCGTGCAAGAAGGCATTGGAGACGTTGAGTTGATGAGCCGGCCACTTGTGTGACGCCACTAGCGTGAGTATGGTGCGGATGGTCGCCGACTTGATCACTGGTGAGAAGGTTTCGCTGAAGTCGATGCCGGGCCATTGATTGAAGCCACGGACGACCCATCGAGCTTTGTAACGCTCAAGGGTGCCGTCGGGTTTCATCTTGTGCTTGAACACCCACTTGCCGGTGATGATGCGTGCGCCGGGCGGCCTAGGAATGAGAGTCCAGGTCTGGTTGGCCTGCAGTGTGTCGTACTCGGCTTTCATGGCCGCGTACCAGTTTTCGTCCTTGAGAGCCGATTGGACGGAACGAGGTACCGGAGAAAGTGTCCCCGAGGCCACCAAGGCATACTTGGGGTTGGGCTTCTAGATCCCGTCACGCGCTCGAGTGATCATCGAATGACCTGTGGTTGCTGGTGGACGCGATGGCGTGACCGGAGGCGACGGCGGGGACGACGTCGTGGGCGACGCCGGGGGCGATGACGTGGGTGACGCCGCGGGCGACGTCGCGGGCGGTGGCGTGGGCGATGCCGATGGAGCCGGAGCAGGTGCCGTAGTCGAAACCGTGGACTGTTCGGGGGCCCCTCCTGAACGCACAGTTCGTGCGCGCGTCGGACGGTGCGGCAGGTCGTTGAAGAGGCGTGGCGGCGCGTCGTCGTTAGTTGGAACCGGTGCAGGGCCGGATGCAGGCGTGCTGAAGTCGAGATCACGGAAGGGGAAGGCTGCTTCATCGAAGACGACATGCCGTGATGTGATGACGCGGCCGGTGTTGATGTTGTAGCATCTGTAGCCGCGATGATCGGCCGGGTACCTGATGAATACGCACGTAGTTGACCACGGGGCGAGCTTGTGCGCAGACGTGGAGATCATGTTGGGGTAGCAGCGACACCCGAACACCCGGAGCTCGTCGTAGGTGGGTGGTACGCCGAAGAGGAGCGAGTACGGCGTCGCATCGGCTGTGGCGTGGCACGGGCGCCGATTGATCAGGTATGTGGCCGTGGCGAGCGCCTCAGCCCAGAACGCCAGGGGAGCTGCACTGTGAATCAACAAAGTTCTCACATAGTCATTAGTGGTGCGCAAGATCCGTTCCGCCTTGCTGTTCTGTTGCGATGTGTAAGGGCACGAGAGACGCAACTGAATGCCGAGAGAAGACAGAAGAAGGCGCATGGCATAGGAATCATACTCACGACCATTGTCTGTCTGAAAGGAGAGAATGGGAAGGCGAAATTGGGTCTGAACATATTTGATGAATGCGTGAATGGTTGGGAACACGTCAGACTTATTGCTCAGGGGTACTGTCCAGAGATAGTGTGTATAATCATCGAGAAAGACAACATAGTATTTGTATCCGGAATGACTGTAAACGGGAGCAGTCCAAACATCTGAATGCACTATTTGAAAAGGGAAAAATGTTTGTGATACTGAATTATGGAAATGTAAACGAGTATGCTTGCCCAAACGGCAAGAAGAGCAAGAGTGATCATCAACCTTATTACATTGAAAAGAAAAAGTTTGTAAAACTTGAGATGTAACTGGTTGGCCAGGATGTCTGAGCCGCTGATGCCACAGAGACGCCATCGAGGATGCAGTGAGGGCTTGATGAGGTGGAAGAAGGAGGGGGTAGAGATCACTGCTGCTATCACATCGGAGCATCTCCTCCCGAGAAGGAAGATCCTTTATGGAGAAATCAGATGGGTCAAATTCAATGGAAACATTGTTATCACGAGTTAATCGACGAACGGAGATTAAATTCTTGATGAGCGAAGGAGAAACAAGAACATCATTCAAATGTAAAGGAGAGGTGGCAGTGGGAATGACAGAGTGTGCTTGGTGAGTGACAGGCAACCGAGCACCATTGCCCACTGTGATGGAAGATGATGAAGGACGAAGAGTATGTGAGGGGAGATTACCGGGGTTGGAGGACATGTGCGACGTGGCACTGGTGTTGAAGTAACAATCCGACGTGCTCTGCGGTTGATGTGGAACGCCGGCAGACTGCAGAGCAACGTAGAGGCCCCCAGTGTCGAAGGAGTTGGTGGAGGCGTGGGGCGACGGCGACTGAAGATGGGAGGCCATCATCGCCTGCTGGGGTTGGAACGGCGGCCGCGGACCCAGGACCCCCGCGCCGGGAGCGCGGAAGGGCATCGACCATGACTGCACCATGCCTTGCCACGGGTTGAATCCCGCGGTCCAGAGCATGGTCTGTGTGATTGAGTTGTTGGAGCACGTGTTCCCGCCGCCGTTGCCTTATTTGCGACGCCGATCGGAGCGGTTGTTGGAGCGGTTGCCACCACCGCCGTTATTGGCGCGGTTGTTGCGCGGCGCGGAGGAGCCAGAGGTGCCGTCGGTGGAGCCATTCCCGCCGTCGTGCCTGGAGGAGTTGGAGTATCGGTCACCGTGTGTGACGGTGAGAGCCTGCCCAGCCTCGGCGTTGGCGTCGTGCTGGAAGCTGAGCTCCTCGAGGATGAGGAAGGAGCGGGCGCTCTGGAAGGTGTGCGGCGGAAACTTGGAGGTGATCACCGGCTTGACGTAGCGGTACCGGGGATTGAGGCCGTGGAGGAGGTTGAGCACCTGGCTTGGCTCGAAGATGGGGTGGCCGATGTCGCGCAGTTGGTCAGCGATGCGCTTCAACTTGGTGCAGTAGTCATTCATCGACATGTCACCTTGTTGGAGAGAGCGCAGCTCGGTCTCGAGGAAGACGGCACGCTGCAGCTCGTTGTCACGGAAGAGGCCCTCGACGGTGTGCCAGAGGGAGAAGGCGTCGTGGTTGTCATGGGGCACGACGTCGTAGACGCCCTTGGAGACTGTCGCGAGGATCCAGTTGACGACGCAGGAATCGATCCGGCGCCACTCGCAGTCGCGGACGTCGTCCGGCGCAGTGCTGGTGATGTGATCCTCGAGCCCAAACTTGCCGAGGGCGGACTCGAAGAAGTGGCACCACTGGCCGAAGTTGCCTTCTTCTAGCTCAAGAATGACGGGGACATGGTGGCGGATGGAGATCCCTTGGATCTAGGAGGAGGTGGCAGGGGCGACGGAACCGTCGTCGGAAGAGGAGTCAAAGGCGCGAGAAGAGGGAGCCATGGGAGCGGAAGCTGAATATGCCGGAGAGAAGTTAGGATCGGAGGGAAGCCGATACCATGTAGAATAGAATTGTACAACTGGATACCTTGTATTGATCAACAGTGGTGTACATATATAGGCCTTTGGCCATGGCTATACATGCGAGCTGTACAGGCGCGAGCGGAGCGAGCGACTATGTGTACAAAGCGGGAGCACGGGCGCCGTGGTGACCGGGCGCGTACACGTGCGGCAACGCGTGCTCTACGGAGCTCTAGCTGTTGAGGGCGTTGGCGAGTGCATGGCCATGCGCACGAGGCCGTTGGAGACTTGGCGTGCTGAAGACTCGGGCGGAGCTCTAGCCGTTGGCATGGCTCCGCTGACAGGTTGCACGGTTGCGGCTGGGTTGGACTCCGGCTGAGCCCCTCTGCCAGCCTTCCGGCAGCGTGTGGCGAAGTTACCCTCCATGGATTGGATGCATCGAACTCCACCATGGATCCACCGTTGCCGCTGAGGGGATGTGGAGATGCCGCTGGATCCGTCGCGGGCTTGGGGCATGGCGGCCACAGATCTGGCATGGTGCAATGGTCCCCAAGCGACCGGTGGAGTAGGGGGGCCATCGTCGAGGGGGATGGGATGCGCTGCCGCATGGTCACCCCGAAGAAGTGGGGCGGCCACCGCTAGTGGGATCGAGATGGGGAGGTACCCGCTGCCGCTACCAAGGAGTAGGGGGGTCACCGCTGTTGGTGGTGTGGATGCGGCCACCGCCGTCGGTGGTGTTGGGGATTGTTTCTCGAACCATGGGCAGGAGCAGAGGTGGTATGGCGTAACACATTTGGAGACGAAGGCCAGAAACATTGGCATTTTGCGGCGAGACGCGAGGGGCGGCAGCGGCGGTGGCGGGGAGAAGAGAGCGAAATGAGAGAAAGGATGAGGGTAGCCAGCGTTGGGGCTGGGACGAGGGGTCCTGTGCAAAGTGGCTTGCGGGGTTTTTTCGTAAAAACAGTAAGGATCTCGAATTTTTGCTTCTTCATGTTGAAATAAACTTTACATCAAGGAGTTACATGTAAAATTTTTGCGGTGGGTTTTAAGGAACCTGATAGGGGATTAGATGAGCAATGAGTATTTTTATTTTTAATTTCTGTGCTGCTAATAAGGTGCACTTTGGAGTGTCTTAATGGCACAACAGACAATTAGGTGGTAAGGTATGAGGCAACAGATAATTAGGTGGGCCAAGTATAGAAGTTTTGGTGCTTCCCAGTGGCATACTTGATGAGTTTGTGTTTCATTTTTTTTCTTTTCAAATGATGGTCTTGGGTTTGCTATTGTATTGTAGGATTTCAGTCAACCTGATATATATCTTGGTTTATGCCATGTATTTTCAGATGAACCAGTTAATGAAGCAGACAGGTTTCTAGGCGTTCCTCTTTGGTGGGCTAAACGTCGGAGTGGAAAATGTATATCTCTTTGTTTCTTTTTTTCACAGGATGTATCTCGGCTTCGTGATAAAATATTGACTTATGTTCACACCTTGCAGTAGCTATTCCTTGCCTTAGTAGTCCTATGTTTTTGCAGATGACTGTGTTTGCCTGATTTGTGGCTCGCGTCATTCTGTCCAAGGTCCTTGCCCAATTGAAAAATTCTCATGCGGGCATAGGAGGACGAGTCGTCTTTGCAAGATGTGCTACCGTCGATCTGAAGTCCTGCACCCTAGTCCAGGGGAATTTAAGCATGGGCATCAAATTGACGCCGAGTTTAGCTACTTCTGTGTAATTGCATGAATTGTCTCCGGTCCTAGAGGAAGCAAGGGTGAACTCCAGTTTGTGCATTCCAATCGGGGGTACTTGTGTTGTGTCTATTGATCTCTTTGGTGCTCTCCGAGCTGGAATCTTAATTCAAACGTGGTGCTGTTGATATAGTTTTCTCTGTAATGCATGTTACATATGCATCTTAATCAATGTTGATTAGGGCGCACTGAAGATCGTAGTTGTTGCACTGTTTCACATGCTTGGTCCTATAGCCTCCTAGGGTGGACATAATGGAGGGAAAACCGATCGAAGACCAACTTTGTGGCTCCTAAGAAGAAAACATGGTGCTTCTCATTCCTATATGTGCAACGACTCAAATCTTAATTTATATGTTAAGCATGTGCATCGATCACAAGCATCTCCAAAGAATTGGAGCATGATTTGAATGCTTTTGAATTTAGTTTCATATTTAAAACCTTGCTTTTATATGTGCTTTTGTGAATTGGATTTTATGTGCTATTAAATTACATGATAAATATTACTTTTCAAATTAAAAATTTACAATTTTTTCCTCGATTTTTTTTTTGGAAAAATGTTTTGGGGCTAAACAACTTAGCCAAAGGGCGCACTGAAGTTCTTAATTTGTACACGACGGCCCTAACACAATATATACTTGTGATTACACAATATAATTTCTGCCCCAAAACTGTTCATTAAAAAAGTAGAAGCACCCAAAGACTGCTCTCTTAAAAAAGTAGCAGCGCCAGTAGCTAGATAAACGTCCGACGTGGTGGTACAGACGCTTTTCAACCGGCCGTGTCCACGCACGCGTACAGGTTCGCTAGAAAATAAAGACCATCTATAAAAATGCTGAAGATTTAAAAAGCACAAAAAAAACAAAGCAAACCATTGAGGGGATGTTTGGTTTGAGGAGTTAAAGTTTAATCAACATTGTAGCACTTTCGTCTTATTTGATAAAAAGTTTCTAATTTTAGACTAATTAGGCTTAATAGATTCGTCTCGTAAATTACTTCTAATCTGTACCGACATGCATGCAATTAGTCTACATTTAGTACTTCATGCATTTGAGAGAACATTGATGTGATAGGAGTTAAATTTTAACCCATTGAAACCAAACAGGACCCGAGTATATCATCATCAAAGACAGCTAGCCACGCCAGGTTAAGGCAGCACGTACACAGAGTGCTGTATAGTGCAGGCGGCGCGCCGAATATAAAACCGCTCCGATCCGATCAAATCAAATCGATCAAAGACTCAAACCCGAGAGCAGGGACGAGACGAGACGAGGAGGAAATAAAGCCACTTTGGCCAACTGATGATTTCCTGGCCAAAACGACACACAAAGCCTGCAGGCCTTCTTCCACAAGGAACTGCCTGATGCCGAAGCGCATGCAGATGCATCGACGGACGACGGCCGTGCTTTGCTTGCTTTATTCCTCTCGGACGGCGTGTGTGACTGACGAGGCACCACGCACGCCTGCATACGGCACATCGCTGCACGCTCCAAACGTGACGCTCCGTCGTCTCTTCCGATCATCCCCCGCGTTATAAGCACCCTCGCCGCCTGCCCTCATCGTTATCCAAGCAAGAGCGCGGCGGCGGCCTAGCTCGCCGGCAGTAACCAGGTCGGATAAACCGATCCATCCGTAACCTAGCTAGATATAGCTAGCCTGACAGACTAGATTGATAGACCAGCCGGCAGCCATGAATATGATCAGGTCGGTACGGCGCCGCTTCACCGTCGGCCACCTGGCCACGGCCACAGACCCCGCCACGCTGCGCCGCGCGGCCGCCGAGCTCCTCGCCACCGCCATCTTCGTCTTCGCCGCCGAGGGCGCCGCGCTCACCCTCGGTACGCACCTACTACTACGTATAAAAGTTGCTGTGTGCGTGTTGTTGTCCGTCTCGTCACTCGTACGTCGTAACTGATCTCGCGTGTGTGCCGGTGCGGAGCGCGCGCAGGGAGGATGCACGGCCATGACAAGGGCGTCGTGGGCGGTCTGGTGGCGGTGGCGCTCGCGCACGCCCTCGCGCTCGCGGCCGCCGTGGCGTGCGCCGCCAACACCTCCGCCGGCCACGTCAACCCGGACGTCACCTTCGGCGCGCTGCTCGCCGGCCGGATCTGCCTCGTCCGCTCCCTCGTCTACTGGGTCGCGCAGCTGCTCGGCGCCGTCGCCGCCGCGCTCGTGCTTAGGCTCGCCACCGGAGGCATGGTACGTGCTCGATGCGTCGACAAACTGAAACAGCTACCTATAACGTATTGTTGGCTTGTGCGAGCTAGACTAACGCGACAGACACATGTTTCGGTTGGTGCACGCGCGCGTTCACGCAGCATCTGCCAGAGTACGCGCTGGCGAGGGGCGTGAGCGGGTGGCAAGCGGCGGTGCTGGAGGCGGCGATGGCGTTCGGGCTTATGCACGCCTACTTCGCGACGGTGATGGACCACCACCCGCGGAGGGTCCGCGGCGGCGCTGGAGCCGGGCCGGTGGTGGCGGCGCCGCTCGCCGTGGGGCTGCTGGCGGGCGCCAACGTGCTGGCCTGCGGCGCGCGCGTTCGGGCCCGCGGTCGTGGGCTCCCGTCGCTGGGGAAACCACTGGGTCTACTGGGTGGGGCCCATGGTCGGCGCCGGCCTCTCCGGCGTCTTGTACGAGCACCTCGTCGCCGGCCCGGCCGGCAGGGAGGAGTAGGAGCCCGTGCCCAGCTGCGGCGGCCGCCGTCGTGCGTAGAAGACTTCATGCAGGACGTCGTGCGCGTGCCCCGCTCGGCCGCTCCTCTGAATCTTCTGAATAAAAAAGCAGCTTGCATGCGTGCTCAATTGTATCTGTCGTGATCAGTAGAATGTTCCATGTACTCTTACCGTCTTGTACTTATGTGTTGCCTTGCTACAATAATGTCGCTTCTGCGTTCAGTGTTCGATCGATCGTTAGTTAAGCAATTTCTGTATTAATTTTATCTCAAACTATTTATTCAAGGAACTAGATTAAATCTCTTTTATGTATGTTTTTAGCCATTTTTTGTTCCTATAACAGCCGTTTAGTCATGATAATTTATATTTAACCTACATCTACGGACTGAGTTAAGATAGTTTGATGTTGATGCTTTAAGAATGAAGATGTCATTTACTCATTTTTGTTCCTACAATAGACCATCGTCCTGTTCGCTTGGCTGATAAGCCATGGTTAAAAGTGTTGTTGGCTGATTTGTTATGAGAGAAAAAACACTGTACCATGACTGATAAGCCAGGCTGATAAGTTCAAGTAAACTGGACGCATTTAGGCTTCCAGGAATTAGTCTTTGTGCTTATTTTCGGTCCATAATTTTTATACCATTCAATGCTCTTTTTTGGTGATGATACTTCAGTCATACAGAAGGGTTAGCAGATATATTCTTCTATATATATCATCTATCTTGCTGCTCTCTCTGTCCCAAAAAGAGTGACATTTTTTAATTTCAGACATCGTGTTTGACCGTTCGTTTTATTAAAAAATTTTGTGTAAATTGTAAAATAAATAAATCATTATTAAAGTATCTCTAATGATAAATGAGTCATAAGAAAATATATGATATTTATACAAAAAATTTAAATAAGACAGATGATCAAACAAGCTGTCCGAAAGTAAAAAACGACACTCTTTTTTAGGGCGGAGGGAGTACGTTAGAGCCGTCAAATTCCTGTGTTTTCATATATATTATTTTGCTTTCATGCTAGCCAGGTCTTTTTTTTACCATCCTATTATAGTCTTGACAATTTTATATAGTCATGTCTTTGTCATGCTTGACACATAGGGGGTGTTTGGTTTCACCTTCTAAACTTTAGTCGTTGTTTCATCGGATATTTGATACATGCAGGGAGTATTAAATATAGATTATTTACGAAACTAAATGCACAGATTGAGACTATTTCGCGAGACAAATTTTTTAAGCCTAATTAGTCCATGATTTGACAATGTGGTGCTATAGTAAATATGTGCTAATGACGAATTAATTAGACTTAATAAATTCGTCTCGCGAATTACTGACGAATTCTGTAATTTATTATTTTTTTTAGTATCCGAACACCTCATGTAATACTTCCGCGTGACACCTCGTAAATGACCAGATCCAAATACCCCTTACTTAAGCATGGTGCAGTCCTAGGCAGTGCATATGTACTCAGACCTTGTTTAGTTCCCAAAAATTTTAAAGATTTCTCGTCACATCGAATGTTTAGACACATGCATGGAGCATTAAATGTAGACAAAAAAAACTAATTACATAATTTGATAGAAAACCATGAGACGAATCTTTTGAGTCTAATTAGTCTATGATTGAATATTAATTGATAAATACAAATGAAAGTGCTACAATAACAAAAAAAAACCCAAAAAAATTTCACAAACTAAACACACCCTCATTTCAGCTCGGGTCATATCATGTCTGGCGCATCTGCAATTGGAGAAGAGAGCATGAATGTGAGTGCACCTGACCTGAGTGTGGTCAGTTAGCCTTCGCAACTTCGAAAACTGCATCAGGGGATTTGGCGCCATCGACCTGCGTAGAGTACAGAGGGATATGTAAAAAATGCCTGGAGTTTTAATTAAGTGAGATTAGGTTCATATTTTAGCACAAAATTACAAATACAGTACACGTTTCATATAAAAACCAGATCACTCCCCCAAGCTTCCCCCTTTTCTCATAGAGTAGTACTGAACAACAGATAGAGTTGATTCCTGGAAGTGGAAAACTTGGAACCGCTTCCTAATAGTCATTGGCGGATCCAGGATGGCATCGAGGGGGGCTAATCCATAAAGATGTTGATTGATAATGAAGATTTCATGGTAATTTGGAGCTGTTTGCTACAGTAATTCAATGGAGAATTGAGGCTCAAGTGGGGGGCTGCAGCCCCCCTGGATCCGCCAATGCTAATAGTGTCGATGTTGTCGTCATCTCTTTCCTATCGACGACCAGAAAAACAAAACAATGAATATAATCAAGCAACCGAAACAAAAGTTAGAATCTTGTGCTGAGAAATGACGAGCAAATAAAACCTGATTTCGGTTCAAAATGCGCCGCTCCAACTCTTCCTTTGGGCAGTCGATAAATAGAACGAACTCAGGAAAAAATCATAGCGCTATTTCTACCATAACAAAACCACACATACATATGGCTAATGTGCATTTGCGCCCTTTTTTAAACCAAAATAAATATATGCCGATAGATCAGAAGAGTCGGACATGAGAACCAAAAAGCAGGTTAGGTTTGTTGTGGTGGAACCTATCGACATAGCTTGGTTCGATTCTTTACTCAACACGCATGCTCCTTTTTCAAAGTTATTCCTTTAGTGGTACATGAGACAACAATGTGCTTACCATGACTTCATCTCTCGAAGGTCTTCGTAGAGGTAGGGTGAGTGTACATACCTGGAGACTATTTGCGTTTATACTATGTTTTTAAAAAATTGCCTTGCTCCCTACCTCATCTCAACTATCTATCTACTATAGCACTATTATTAAACATTGGAATGTGCGTGTATATTAGTATATGTGATAAGTGATATTAATGTTAGATGTTAGAATTGTCTAGTTTACAATAATAAGAGATTAAAAAATTATAATTTTATTTAGACGTTATTACCCTTTGTTTGGTATCAGATTTAAGATAGCTACTAGTTTGTTTATCATATACATTACGTAAATCATAAACGAACTGAGTAGATACCCTTTGTCCAAATTAATATGTAGAATGCTTTTTTTACTTGTCCCCAAATAATGTTGCGGCCTCAAGCTATATATCTTTATCTTGTTGCATTTGTGTTGTCGTCAGTTAGGATAAACAGTCAGATACCGAACTTGACACCACCATATGTTGTGGTATCATAAGTGTCAATACATTTTGACTTCACATTGAGTAACCCCTTTCTTCTATTGCAAGGGGAACGAAGCCTTCACTAGGTAGATAGTCATCCCTTATTTATTTTTTACTGGCTTCATCGTGTTTTTTGTAATAATGGTGTGTGAGTGGGTAATAGTGGAATAGGTATAAAGGTATTTTGGAATAATTTTTTTTGCATAATGATAGTGGTGGGTAATTTCCCTCAATTAATGTGGTAAGTTGGAAGCCTTAAGAAGTAAAGTGAAGATTCCTTTTGGGGGGGGGGGGGGGGGCTGGATCAATGGAAATATGGGGAGGGTGAGGGAGAAGAAGAAAACTGGAGAGAAAGAAGAAGAAACCAGCCCCCCTGAGCTCCTCATGAAAGTTCGGCCATTGGACCTTAGGAAGGAGGCGTTGACACTGGACAGAGGTTGAAGATGAAGATCGAGTCAGCCGTAAAGTTCAGTCCCCCCTATGATTTTGTCCTGGATCCACCACTGGACCAGCATCTATATATCTCCTCAGGTCATCGTCGATTCTTGCTTTCTCGATCACCTCGACACGATGGAGATCATCATCCTCTTTCATTTCGTTTCGTTTCTTGCTTCCTACTGCTGACGACATCACGACATCCGTCCTATCGCCATCGCAGCATCAGTTGATCTCCGGCGATCCAATTCCACGGCAAGCAACGAAGGGCCGGCGCCTCCGAGTCGCGGGCCGCAGCCGCAGGTGAGTCCATCATCGTACGTGGTCGCTTCCTTCCGGCCGGCCGTGCATGTGATGATCCGTGATTCCGTCCCATCCCTTTGAAACTGTCCGGTAGTCGATCCGTGTCTGGTTGCAGGTGAACAACAACAAGGTCTACGTACGTGGCCATGGCCGACAACAAGCAGCCTGCAGCAGCAGCAGCAGCTGCTTCCCTGCCGCCGGTGGCTGTCATGCCGGCGGCGAACACTCCTCCGCCTGTCGCAGCTCACCGTATCCTGCTCACGGTCTGCCTGTGGGCCCTCGCATTCATCGCAAACCGCACCCCCTGCACCAAGGTACTTACATTCATCATCGTCGACCATCATTCGTCACGCATAAATAAATTTGTGTATATAGCTATATAAACAAACGTGCATGCAAATTAAACTGCACCGGCCGTGGAATGCATGCATGCAGTTGACATGGGTGTTCCGGTGCTTGGCGCTGAGCGACACGGCAGCCGCGGAGCTGAGCGCCCTGCTTGACGGAGGGCTGTGGTGCAGCGCGGCCGCGTCGCTGGCGGCGTTGCTGCACATGCTGCTGACGGAGGTGAGGAGCATGACGGCGGGCGTCCACTGCACGGAATGAAGTCGATCGCCTCGGGCAGCATCGGCCTCGCCGCCCACCCCGTGGACAACACGTACTTGTACGTCGACGTCGTGCTCGCCGCCGTGTGCCTGCCCGTGGATCTGCTCGCCGGCCTCATCCTCTGGTGCTCCCTCGTCCCTCGTCCTCGCCAGCTGGGCGAGCAAGGGGTCTAGTCCGGCCGGCCGTCGTCGTTCTCTTGGGAGGATCTGCAGATCAGGACTAATAAGCGTGTGATCGACGTGCGGCGATGCGTACATCATAGCTAGACTAGAGGAGTACTCGTACTCCTATATGGACTTAGCTACCGTAGACTATACAAGTATATAAAGCTGGGATTTGACCGTGCCATTTGAGGGAATTAGGCCGTGCCTAGAGGGCATTATTGAAGTACGTATATAGATTGTAAAAAGCACTAGCCGGGTCGATCTGCGCATCTGCATGGGATGAGAGATCGATATTTACAGTACGTATGTACCTACCTACCTACCATTAATCTGCCTGGAGTTACTGGTGTGTGTGTGCGTGTGTGTGTGGACTAAATTTCACGACCGTCGTCGTTTATGCATGCTTGCTGCAGCTGACTGACAACAGCAAAGCTAGCACGGCCGGTCATCAGTTGCATGCGTTGGCGCCGCGCGCGCGATAGCACTCCTAGCAACAATGCCTGCATCGATCGATCAGATTGCGTGCAGTACTGATGAGTGCTCTACTGCTCTCGATCGACGTCTCCCACGCACAATCCATCACATCGATCCACACATGCATGTGCATGCCCTACATACTCATGTTCATGCATGACTGAATTGGCTTGCTACTAGCTTTGTTGCTCTCCCCGTCCATCGGTTTCAATCAAGCAATTTATAATTTCCAGCGATCGCACGTACGTAAGTCGTGCAGTAAAAAAGTAAACGAGAAGATGGTACATTAATTCGGATACGAGAAGATTAAAAATGTGTGTCAACAGAACAGGGGAATTAAACACTTGGGCTAATTTGGAACTTAAATACCCTAGTGATCGCTGACTTTTTCCAGTGAATGGAAATTCATGGAGAAATAATTTGAATAACCATTTAGTTCTCCACGGAGAGGGTTTTTCATCTCTTGGTGTGCCTTCCCTTTGCTTCCGGATTAGCCCTTAGCGCACACAAAAAAAATTTTTTTGGCGAATTCAGTGCACAAAACTACCGTGATCCATGGGCACGAGCGAGTGGCACTTAGTGGCAAGGGTGTTTGGGCCCGGCCGGCCTCTTCCCAGCAACTCCACTCACTGCTGATTTCATCACGTCTCAACGTGACTGCATGTGCATGATGTTTTGATCGGTGCACTGATGATTCAGCGGCACTTGCCACGCGAGCAGCAAACTGCCTCTGTACTGTACCTTTGATTTATACACGGAACGATGAATCATCGAGAGCGCAGCATGGGCGGGTCATCTATCAGTTCGAGCCAGACGCACCCTGGCCTGGTGAGACCAAGGGCCTCGCGTTCTCATCGCCACGGCCCTTCCCGTGCTCAGGCGCACCGACCGCGACATGAACTCGCCATGACAGGCCGGCGGCGAGGAAGCGCAGAGTCGACAGGCGGTAGCACGGCTCCGACCGGCGAGTGCGTAGCGCACGAGCCTCACAAGATCCGACCAGAGACGGAGAGGAGAACAGAGTGAGGGAGGGAGAGACGAAAGAAGAAAATGGCAATTTGGTCCATACAAAAATGCAAAGTTGTACGTATGTCTACAGTAGCCGTACAAAATGGCATATTTTAAGTTTTAGAGAAATGATAATACCCACGTCGAATTTATAATCAATAATGATATGCCACGGGTGCCGTCTTTTTTGTTTTTTGGCCCTTTTTTTGAAAGATTCTCTCAAATAGGCCCCTGACGGAAAGATTTCAAAAAATGGACCCTCAGCTTGGCGCCATGGTCCATGGCGCCAAGCTACAACGTCATGGCGCCATGTATCCTGGCGCCAAGAGGCATCCGACGTGGCTACACGGGGATCTACGTGGCGCGTAGGCTTGGCGCCATGCATCTTGGCGCCAAGCCTTGGCGCCACGGATCTTGGCGCCAAGCACCTTAATAACTGTCGGCCCTTCCTTTTCTTCTTCCTTCTCTTTCCTTTCTTCCTCATTTGTTCTTCCTCTTCCTCGCGCCCGACCCCGCCGCCACTCGCCGTCGCCGCCGCCGGTCGTCGCTCCGCCCGCCGCCGCCCGTACCACGCCGGCCGCCGCGCCCTCCGCCGGCTCCCAGTGTCATATATTCATTAGTTAGTTATTTAGTTAGCTATTTATTTTTTTAGTGTTAGTTAGTTTTTTTTTAGTTATTATTTTATTTCGATTTAGTTATTTAGTAAGTAAGTAGTAGTATACTAAATTCGTCATTTTTAGTTATAGTATGTAATTTTTAGTAGTTAGTAGTAGTTAATATCTTTTTTTAGTTAATTAATTAGTTAGTTACTAAAATGTTAAATTAATTGACTAAACATGATTTTGTGCACCAGAGATTGGCACGTCGGCTACGCCGTACCGCGGCGCGTTGTGGTTGCAGGACAGGCACGACGGAGGATGTGTACGTGCCTTCTGCACCCAGAGGTGGCGTAGGCTCGTCTAGCCACCCACCTACAGGGTCGCGAGACCACGGCACCGAGGAGGACGACGACGAGGACGACGATGACGACGACGAGGACGAGGACGAGGACCAGGGCCACGAGGAGATTGGACCGTCTCAGCTAGACGATGCTCCCTGGACTCAGCCTACGCAGCCGGTCGGTACCAGGCGACGTCGACCACCTGACCCTTATACTCCAGGCACCCACGCTCTTGGACACAAGGGCAAGGGTAAGTCTAGGAGACAGTGAGGGACTGTAGGCTAATTTGGGACTGTATGGACTATTATTATGGACTTTTATATCCTATTCTTATGTACTGAATGAGCTTCAGATGGAGTTTATGACATATGCACTTTAAACGTGGGTGCTGATGATGATCATATATTTGTTTAAGGTGAATGTCATAAATAATGGTTGAGTGGCAGGTAGGCCATGGCAATTACCAGCTCAAGAGGGAGGTCCCCTAGGCGGATTGGTGATTCACCCCTTTCCATTATCCTCATGAAGTTAACAAAGTGCTGTTGTGCAGATTCGAATCCCGCAGAAAAAGCTGCCTCACTCCAGTGCTCATTCATGAAAGACCTAAGCTTTGCATCCACAGCTTCATCGGTACATCTTGCAATACTGTCTGCCACGGCATATGTGGCAGCTGGGTCATTGAGGAAGTCCGAGCAGAGAAGAAAATTGACACCATGCAGGGAACCTGTACTCCTCTCACCAGCAGCCTTGATAATCTCAATGCTGAGGGGCGCAAGAACATGTTGCGGGACAAGAGGAAGAAGATAAGCAGCAATTGCAATCTGGCTACTAGAGGTGGCAGCAGTAAGGGCTAGACAAAGCTCCATTTCTCGACACCCATGGTTGACAAACCATTTCACAACTTGGAGACATCCACGCTCAGCAGCACGCATCAAAGGGCCAAGAAAGCCAACAGCATTACCTTCTTCAACCAAGCACCCCATGGTTTCAATCTTCCCATAGTGAGCGGCAAAGCCAAGGGCTAGATCCACATCAATGTCCAAGCTGTTTCTTTGAGCAATCTGAACAGAAGTACAAATAATGAAATGTATTCAAATGCTTTCAACTGCCTTTTGTGGAAGGGGGCAGGCTATATTATGGGTGCTTGGCGCCATGCAGCATGGCTCCAAAGCTTGGCGCCATGGATCTTGGCGCCAAGGCTTGGCGCCATGCTCCATGGCGCCAAGCCTACGCGCCACGTAGATCCCCGTGTAGCCACGTCGGATGCCTCTTGGCGCCAGGATACATGGCGCCATGACGTTGTAGCTTGGCGCCATGGACCATGGCGCCAAGCTGAGGGTCCATTTTTTGAAATCTTTCCGTCAGGGGCCTATTTGAGAGAATCTTTCAAAAAAAGGGCCAAAAAACAAAAAAGACGGCCACGGGTGTCCGTCTATGACTCCAGTCTGAACGTGGCTCATCCTCATCCATTCATCCATGTACCTCGCGGGACGGACTCCACCGGCGCCCCCACCCGCGCCTCGTGCCTCTCCCGTCTGGACTCGCGCTTCCTGTCGTGGCCGTGCTCCATCCGCCTACTGCGGCCACTGTCGAGGTTCGTTCCGCCAACGAGCTCCGCACCGGTGACCTCCACGTAATCTGTGGCATCGAGCTCCACAGCGATGAGCTCCATTCGTCCAAGCAACGTGACATTGCGCTAAAAGCGCATGTTGCAAACGTATGTTTCAAGTGTTTCAGTTGTTTTAGAGGTATGTTGTAAGGGTTTTATATGGATGTTGCAAAAGTAGATCATGATGTTGCAATTGTTGTACACTTATGTTGCAAACGTATATTCTCAATGTTTCATATGTTTTTTCGGACGTATGTTGTAAATGAGTTTATCTAGATATTGCATATGTTTCACACATATGTTGCAAGTGTTTTATTTAGATGTTGCGTATGTGTTGCAATTGTTTTTTAAGTCTTTCATGTGTGTGTTTTGTAAGTGTTCCAGACGCATGTTTCAAACGTTTCTTCTGTCTTAAGACATATGTTGCAAGTGTTGTATTTGCATGTTTCAGAAGTAGATCAGGTGTTGTATTTCTCTCCTCACCTTTTTCTGCTGCCTTACATCTTTCTCAGATGGGGGAGGGGCGTGTCGGGGCCGGCAGAGGGGGCGTGCCATGGGATGGCGGCACGGACGTGAGCGTACACACTCCACTTCCGTTACGCGGGCAGGTAGCACTTCGGTTCACTTTTTCTGTTACGCGGGGATGCTTAGATGGGATGCTCCCGTTGGTGGGCCTGAGCCTGGGAGCTAGCCACGGTTTGATTGGCTGGAACTGGGAGTTGCGTCCGAACGCAATGCTGGCGCCGGATGTCCGGATGCTAGTGCATTCGGTATAGCTGTAGTTAATCTTTGTTTTTATATATATGGGCCCATGTGGTCTTTTCTTCACCTACTATCACAGCCCGTGAATGCCCAAGAATCTTTTTCTCAAGGGCCCACGAATGCTCAAGAATAGGAAAGAAAATAAAAACATATAATAATAATAATAAATCTATAGACCAAATAGAAAACTAAATATCGTATAGTTTGGCTTTTATAAATTAACTTATATCAAGCACTTGTCTCTATTATATTGATCATGCTCTTAGGATTGTTGTACTCACATCTCACTACCGATTGAACATTTGCTCCTTGCGTAAGAGCTAGAGCGTGTTGATCTGGTTTCGAATTCCTGCAAGAATCAACAATTCAGCATTAATCTTGCTAGCAACGGTGCCTCGATAATTCGCAGGCACGTCCTTTTTTTGAGACAATTTCGTAGGAACGTCCTGTGCCTGCTGTGCTCTTAATTAGAGTGGTTCGAATGCTAATTTACCTTTCAACAAACTTCAATTTTCACCGGAACTAACTAGTCATGTGTGCTTATAACCACAACAACATAGCCTTTTGTCTCAAGCAAGTTGGGGTAGGCTAGAGATTAAAACCCAAAAAAGACGAGAAACAGAGAGACACATAAAGGGACATAAAGGGCACAAGACAAAAAGAGGTCACGGTTCAGGCACGATGATTGTCAATCTCCAAGCGCTCCTGTCCATAGCACAATAAATACTCAAAAGAGATTTGATTATAACTAACATAAAACAATAAATACTTACGAACGGAGGGAGTATTATTAAATCATTAATCTTTCATGGGAAAATGAATCACATGAATGATTGATTAACAACAACGAAGTTGATTAGACACATATCAAAACATCAACTTTATGAATAGAAAAAACAAACAATATATCTCCTACTCCCTCTATCTCAAATGGAATATAATTATCACTTTTCGAGGAGTCAAATAATTTTAGGTATACCAAACTTATAAAAATTACAAACATTACCGAATAATAATCATTAGACTGATTATGAAATATAACTTTATATAAATCTAATTGAAAACATAAACACGGTAATAATTTTTTAAAACTTAGCTAAACTTAGAAAGTTTGACTTATACAAAGCGTAGAATTGCATACTTTCTGTCCCTAAAAAACCGCAATCTTAGAGTTCAAAATTTATCAAAAAAACTGCACTTGTTTAGGGTACGTGAGACCCACTCATAAAAAAAGAGTTCCTTCCTGAGCCATTTCTCCACGCGTGCATACACAGAGCACTCCAGGAACCACAGGTGACCGCCCGCAACGTATAATTAAAAGAACCAGGAACTTCTCGTCCACTCGTTCAAGGTGTATTTCCGTAATTTCACATCTGTCCTGGTTTGCATGCTACTGGAGTCTTTTTTTTTTGGAATAGAGAGAGTAGACAAAAGCATGTGAGTGTGGTCAAAGGCTGGCAGTCTGGCACGCATAATGCGTGACAGCTGCCATGCTACGTGGTTGGATCTACCTCCACCACATAAATGCGATAAGGGTATTTGGATCTAGGGATTAAAGTTTTCAGATACTAATTAGGAGGATTAAATATGAGCTAATTATAAACCTAAATGCACAAATAGAGATTAATTTATAAGACAAATTTATTAAACCTAATTATTCATCTTTAGCACATGTTTGCTGTAGCATCACATTATCAAATTATAAATTAATTGTGTTTAATAGATTCGCCTCGTAAATTAGTCTCTATTTATATAATTAGTTTTCTAAATTAGTTTTCTAAATTAGTATTCAAACATCTAATGTGATGCGGACTTAAAAAATAGTCCCGGTACCCAACACCCCCACAGTAGTAGTATTCTTATCCATTCAGAAAAAAAAATACAATTCTAGAGCAGCTTTTCCGGAGCTAAAGAAGGTGCTACTGTTTGATACAGAAGACTGCTTACAATCGGTGCCGTGAAATTCGGGGCATGTTTAGTTGACCAAATTTGCCCCTAAATTTCACTGTGAAAAAGAAGATTCTCTGTCACATCAAAATATCGGTACATGCATAGAGTACTAAATGTAGATGAAATAAAAAACTAATTACACAGTTTTGTTGTACTTTGCGAGACAAATATTTTAAGCCTAATTAATTAATATTTAGACAATTATTACCAAATAAAAATAAATACAACAGTAGAAACAGTGTCACTACAGTGATTCGGGGAGCCCTAATTCCGATAACTAAACAAGGCCTCGAATGGCCTACCTATTAACTTGTCTGTGTCAGATGTTTCGCTGAAAAGTCATGGCTGAGAGTATTATTTACTAATTTATTGTTAGAGAAAAATACTATTTTAATTAAAAATAAACTGAAAACTACGGATTATAACACAAACGAACGAGGATATATCCGTGGTAGATTTCACTACGGAACGGAAGTCTTTGTACTCTTGTTCTGGTTTCGCACTAGCTCATACCCGTGGCTCTGCAACCATGAACATATAGCTGGCAGCCTATCATGCACACCGTGTGGCCGATTCTAAGGGGTGTTTAGATGAAAAAAATTTGGAATTTTGATATTGCAGCACTTTCGTTTGTATTTGGTAATTAGTGTCTAATCATAGACTAATTAGGCTCAAAAAATTCGTCTCGTAATTTACAACCAAACTATGTAATTAGTTATTTTTTTATCAAATTAAATGCTCCATGTATACGTCTAAAGATTGATGTGACAGAGAGAATGTAAAAATTTGGAATTTGGAGGGAAGTAAACACCCCCTAAACTTTCGAATCACTGAGATACTTTTCTTTTCAAAAAAACTTAAATATTTGAATTAGCCATGCCGTTTTCATAAAACAGTTTAGGATTCTTAAAAGAGATTAGCATCGGATAGATATTCGTAGACGGAAGGAGTATTAGTAAATCATTAATGAAAATAAATTACATGGAAGATAACACAAAATTAATTATACATGTATCAAAACGTCACTTATTTATGATTGGTATAATAAATAATTTGATAGCACCTCTAATATAAAAATCGTGTAAAAAGGGTTAAAGCTGGCACGCATTAGTGTGTAACAGCTATAATAATAAATGAATTGATTTATATACAAGATAACACAATAAAATTAATCATATGTCTATTAGTATAATAAATATTTTATCATTACTTTTATATAAAATTATATAAGAATAATCTAGGCTATCACGTCATATAGGACATGACAGCTATGGTAATAAATGCATGATCCCTCTCCATGCTATCACCGCACTGCAACCGAGACAGCTTTTCTCTCTCCTCCCACTTGCATCGAAGACAGTTTTTCTCTCTCTTCTCACTTTTTTTTTTTGCTTCCTCTGAAAGCTCTGCCCTCCCACTTGCATTGCATTGAGACGTCGCTGCGAGTCTGCGACTACAACTCTGTGCTCCCTCGTGTGCCTTCCCAAGTTCCTATATTCGAAAGGGAAATCCGGAACCCTACTGACTTCTAGTGTTAGCATAGGAAAACGCTCCCTTAATAACAAATCATTAATATCTTTCGCGTGAGAATAAATCACATGAATGGTCGACAACGATAAAGTTGATTACACATAGTATACAGTAACGTAATACGGAGTGCATGAAGCCCGTACTAAAAGTGATCAGAGGCTGTCAATCTCCAGCACACGAATATATAGCTACTGTTTTGCGGCTTGAAATTCGAATGGCCTCCGTGAACTTGTCTGTTACATACGTATTTCGCTACGGAAACTCTTAGGCTGAGTCGCTGAGAGTAGCTTGTTCTGGTTTCGGACTAGCTCATGTAAAAACAAGAATCAGCACTTGTCGTGGCTGCAACCACGAACATATAGTTCGCAGCCACTCATGCACACCTATCGTGTGGCCGATTCTAACTTTCGAATCACTGAAATACCTTTTCTTTTAAAAACATTCTAAATATTTGAATTAGCCATGACATTTTAAAAAACAATCTTAAAAGGGATTAGCATCGGATAGATATTTGTGCACCGAGGGAGTATCGATAAATCACTAATATCTTTCATATGCAACTAGATTTCATGAAAGATAACGCAAATCTATCTATTTTAATTATACACGTAGCAAAATCTCGCTCGCCGGGTGACGCTCGCTACCTGGGACGCGACAGACGGTGCATGCGCTCACCGGGACACGGTGGAGTGATGCCCGCTCACTGGGACGCGAGGGTAGAGGCAAGTCGTGCTTGACGTGTCTGGTGGCGCGGCGGGGCACACGAGGCCGACAGAGCTTTGCAATGGCGTCACAGTAGTGTGGGCAACCAGGTAATTGATCTCGGCACCGAAGACGTCGCCTGCTCAATGTGCTTGTCCATCACCACCGTTTTGATCTTGGCCCTGTTTGGGGTCACTTCTCTCCTTTTCAGTCATGCTTATGGTTTCGCTGATGCTGATTTGGTCTGAAAGAAAAGCACTACTGAATGGTTGGCTGCTCAAGCGAACAGGGGGCCTAGATCAACGTATTTTCTCGCGATTCTCTCCCCGCCTCGTTTCAACTTGACCGCTAGATCGGCTGTTAGTGAGCAATGGAGAAAATCCCACTGATTCTCTCCCTCTCGACGCTGCCTCCACCTGCTCAAGCTTCGCCCCCCCCTCTCCTTTGCTTGAGCCCAACCTCTTCCACCTCTGCCTCACTCGAGCACCGGAGCCATAGCAGGACCTGAGTGTGATGGACTCGCTGACAGACTCGCCTCCTCGCTTAGGAACCGCGGCCGGAGCAGGAGCGACGATATGGACATGCAGTCAGTGGCGGACGTAGGCACCACCTGTGGGGCCACCCGGCCCCACAGGTTTTGACGAATCTAGTGCAATTTTACTGTAGCATATATGGTTTGGTCCCATAGCTTCTGCTGGCTGGCCCCACAGGTTTTGATTCCTGGATCCGCCACTGCATGCAGTGCTTTGCAAAGGCGGGATGCCTCCTTCTCCGATGACGGAGCCAGGGCTGGTGGCTCCTGAAAGACGAGGTGCCCACCACTGCATCAAAAAAGGAGTCAGTCTCGCGCGGGGTAGTTGCCGAAGGGGTATGAACCTGCGAGTCATGACTTTGGACTAGATTTTAATTTTGAGTGTTTTGGACCTAAATGTTCAGGAACTATAAGTTTAAGAATTAACACTGCATTTAACTCTGTTTGTTATATAAAAATATATAACCTAAAGGTAATTACACATATACCAAAGCACTACTTATTTGATATAATAAATAATTTAATAATATATTTTATATAAAAATTATATAGAAACAGTCAAAGATGGTCACGATATCTATGATGCCTTAAAAGCTGTCACACTGTAACATGTGTGACAGCTATCATCCTTTAAATAATTTAATAATATCTAGGCTGTTACGATAAGTGCGTGACAGCTGTGGTGCCTTAAAGGATGTGTGGTGGATGGCAGGCGAATGGGCTAGTTCCTCCTGTCACCACCACATAAAAACAGTTTTTCTCTCTTTTCTCGTTGTCTCGTGATTTGCGCTGCGCCGTGACTCTGCATCCGGCCGTGTGCCTCACCATATTCGAAATGGAACCGCGAACCTAGACCCCGCCGGCTTCTGTTATCATCGGGAAATGCTCCCCACACGGTGACCACTGACCAGCCGCCGCACGGGATCTTTCACCGCTTACACGTACCGGCCTACTGGTGACTGACACTGCCGCACTCTCTCGCTGACAGGCCTGGTCGCATGAGGCGGTCCCCACATGCCAGTGGTGTAGGAGTACGACCATCGGTGTGCCCATTGCTCGTGCTGTTTGGCGGGCGCGGCGCGTGAGTTTCTCGTCGAGACTTGCTTGGAGATTCGCCGTCTCCCCCCCTCGTCTAAAGCGGGCAAAGCAGAGACGGTGGAGGCAGGCAGAGCCGCCCTGTCGCCGGCGCGGCCTCCTGCTCCTCCTCCTCCTCTACCACCGCCTCCCAAGTCCCAGCGCCCCCACGGGAAGGGAGATGCGGCAGAGGTAGTACGAGGGGAGGCCGTGGAGCGGTCAGCGGAGGGCGGAGAGACGGTGCGCCGGGCCACGGCGTCCGGGGTCTTCGGGTCCGTCGCCGCAGCTCCCGGCCGTTCTGGGCCCGAGCAAAACGCGAGGGATCGAGGGAAAGGTATCCTCCGGAGCCCCTTGGAGAAGGTTCCGGAATGGCGGTAAGACTTTCCTTTCTGTCCCCTGCTTTCCTCTGCTCTGTCCCCTTCCATGTATTGTGAAGGGATGATCTCCCGCGCTATGAATTCTTGATACTAATAGTCTGGTCCGCTGCCACGGTGATTCCGCGCGTTAGATTGGGTTCTCTGATGTCTCGAGGTTGGGTTTTGTTCCTTTCTGCTGCGCAACGCTGGGGTTTTCTTAACACTGGATCGAGTTAGAGCTTGCGTTTTGGATGCTATTTCGGGATTGATGGCGGTTTGGTCCTATTGTTGGTCGATGTGCCTGATGTTTAGTTCTTAATTCGTGTCACAGCACTGGGTTAGCGACAGTGATGGCGGTGACAGCTTCGAATGGGATAGTGATGGCAATGGGGAGGAGGCAGCGAGCTTCAACGCTGCTGGCGCTGGTCCGTCAGTTCTGTCAGCAGCGAACACTGATGCTCCTGGCCCATCGAGACGGGTAAGCTAGCTAACTGATCCATACATATTATGCAACAATGTGTGAACTCAGCAGCTAGTTGTTCTTCAGTTCATGTTACTCAGGGGTGTTCAAACCACTTGTGCCGAACTGGCCAGGGTGGGTGTGGGTATAGTAATCATGAACAGAATTAGGATCATGATTTGTGTATAGCGACACGAACACCCTCAATGTTACTGTTACCTTGTTTCTAGTGGCTACGATTGTAATATTTCTGTTTGTTTTTGGGGCTGATTTTAAGGTTGCTAATGGCAATGGGAAGGCTGGGCCATCTGCCTCTCTGGTTCAGAAGTATATGGACATGGGTTTCACAGAAGAGATTGTTCTGAAGGCAATGAAGGACAATGGTACTTAGCTAATAACCCATTTATTCTCATTTACTTAGATTCTAGGTGATTTTATATACTCTATCTGACAACTGCTTTTTCTTTCAGGGGATGATGGAGCAGATGCATTAGTTGAGCTTCTTCTTACTTACCAGGTATTCATTTGTGTTCATGCTTCTATTAGTTATTCTTTGATGATGTTGTTGCATGGTGTCAAAGAGGATTTGTATTTACGAAGTCATGCCAAATGCAGGAACTAGGCAATGACCTCAAAGTGGATAACGGCTTTGCTTCTGGTTGTGTCCCCCAAACTGTTGACGATAGTGATGATGATGACATTTTAGACAACTGGGATGATGAGGATGTTGGGGAGAGAAGCACCAGGGTTGCTAACTCTGTTGATGATTCTGGAGACGAGGTATTTTGATGCGCCCCCTTGGTGACTGTATGCTGTTTATTTTATTCTTTTGAGAAACCTGCTATGTATTTAGTTTGCTTCAGTCATATATACTTCTGCATGAAACTTGTTTAATGTTAATCCAGCATGTAGACTGATCAAAAAACCATACTCCCTCCATGTTCCTAAAGAAAGTCGTTTTGAGGTTATCTTAAGTCAAATATTTTAAACTTTGACTACAAATAAATTCTTTTGGGTTGAGTTTGAAAATATAAAAGTGATGTAAGTAGATTCATCTTGAAATGTAGTTTTATAAAAGTATAAATTCACTATATTTTGTAAATATTTTATACCAAAAAGTAGTGGTCAAAGCTGTTTTTGGAGACCGTGTCGATGTCCAAAACAACTTTCTTTAGGGACATGGAGGGAGTAAGGTTCCTTACTTGCACCTGTTCCTTTGGTTTTCAAACAGCTGTTAGCTACATAGATGTACTAGAAAGCCAATCTACTTTGTTTTTTCCCTTATATTTTGGCACAACTGGGTTCTTTTAGGCAAAACAGCATGTTCCCATGAAACCAAAATCCTTAATTTTGTAAGAAAATCGTATCGGTAAGACGGTATGCAAGATAGTTGTGTCAATCATAAACTTGGAACTATTGCATTTCATCTTATGCGTATGATTAAAACTCTCGTGTTAGTGAACAAGACACCACCATGGACTAACAAATGAAATTTCAAAATTGTGGGTGGGTCGTGAATGATGAATTTCTTATTTTTCATCTGACATTCATTTCTTTGTACTTAAGTTTGCTGTACTCCCTCCTCCCTGTAATAGCACTCTCTAGTTTTAATTCACGAAAAAAAAACTTTAGTTATGGGTTATAATCAGTGCCGGAGCGTGACCACAAACCCGCGGGGGGAGGGGGGGGGGGGGGGTTGCGGCGCAATTACCCAAGCCTTTTGTTTACTACTTCCATGTTCAGTTTAGCTACTATTACCCATGCTTAGCATAAATCATTCTTAAGAAGAAAAGAAAAGACAAAAAAGAGAGAAGCTGCAGTAATGTATGCTAACAGAGGAGAGTTAACCACACAGACTAAAAAATGTTCCCAGTATGGCCTTAACGTGTCTCCGCCACTGGTTATAATCTATTTTCTTTTTGATACTTGTGCAAATCGATCACTGATCCTGAAAATTGGAGGCTCTGTAGTGCAACAACATTCCTGTTCAACTCTAAGATTGAACTTGCATTGTACTTTCTGGTGTTTGGCATGTGACTTCATGTAGCTGAGAGTTGATTGAATTGGACTACAGCTGGACTTCCATTTTTTTACACATTACATTTGTTTTTCTCAGTAAAAAAGCTAATTGTTTTCTTAACTTGTCCATAGTTATGATACTTCCCATTTTTTAACACATTACAAGAATTGTTGTTTTTGTCCTTTGGAAGGTAATTGCAATGCTAGTTTATGTAGCTTGTCAACTGTATTCTCAGTGCTTTCCTGTGCTTTCTTCACAGGATTTCTTACATGAGATGTCACATAAGGATGACAAAATTGATTCCTTAGTTAAAATGGGGTTTCCTGAAGACGAGGCTGCACTGGCTATTACTAGATGCGGTGTGCTCTCTGAACCTTTGTTACATGCTCCTCTGTTTGCCTTTAGATTCCTGAGCAAAATATACATCGATTTCCAACCTTGAAAGTAGGATATGCTCTTGTATAGAATAAATCAGTTGAACAATAACATTGCCATTTTTAATTTTATGTCAAACTTTCTATTGGTTTATCTCTGGATTTTGAGAATTTTCCTCAAATGCTGTATGTTGGAACTCGTAAATTGGCTGCAATCTTGAACTGAGATAACTTGGAATGGTTGATTCTTGTCAAATAAAACTGTTTTTGCATGTTTCATGAACTTGTACCACTCAGATTCTGTCCTTGTCCCTGTTTTATTTAACTTATCTCCAGAGTTTTATTATTCGAACTTGTCAAAGTATGCTCCAAATGCCCCTGTTCACTGATCATGCACTGTCGTCTGTGGTTTAAAATTACTCAGGGCTGGATGCATCTATTTCTGTTCTGGTGGATTCAATATATGCTTCACAGACCGCAGGAGATGGTTACTGTGGCAATTTGTCTGACTATGAGGTTCGTCTTAGGTGAAATGGCCATACAAGTCTGCAATAAGATTTAGTTCTAATTTAATGGTCTGATAATGGAACTGTGTTTACAATACTGCAGGATAATTCCTATGGAGGGATAAACAAGGGAAGGTTCATGGATGGGAACAAAAAAAAGAGAAAGAGATATGGAGGTCAAGCACAGGGAAGTAGAGGCCCATTAGATGGTAGCGCAGATGAACCCATGCCGCTCCCAAATCCAATGGTTGGATTAAGCTTGCCAGATCAGTGGCCAAGACCAGTGAACAGAGATCTACCTTCACAAGCTATGGGTCCACCATACTTCTACTACGAGAATGTTGCTCTTGCTCCAAAAGGTGTCTGGACTATCATATCAAGATTCTTGTATGATATTCAGCCGGAGTTTGTGGACTCGAAGTACTTCTGCGCAGCTGCCAGGAAAAGAGGTTATATACACAATTTGCCACTTGAGAACAGGTCACCTCTCCTCCCTAAACCTCCAAGGACAATATCCGCAGCATTTCCTCGTACCAAGAGGTGGTGGCCATCATGGGACCCAAGACAACAGTTCAATTGCCTCCAGACTTGTGTGTCTAGTGCAAAACTGTTAGAGAAGATTCGTGTAACCCTTACAAACAGTTCAGATCCACCTCCTCCAAGAGTTCAGAAGTTGGTGTTGGAGGAGTGTAGGAAATGGAATCTCGCTTGGGTTGGCTTAAACAAGGTTGCTCCTCTAGAGCCTGATGAGATGGAGTTTCTACTCGGCTTTCCGAAGGATCACACCAGAGGTATCAGCAGGACAGAGAGGTATCGATCTCTAGGAAATTCATTTCAAGTTGATACTGTTGCTTACCATCTCTCAGTCCTCAAGGATATGTACCCACAAGGCATGAATGTACTGTCTTTATTCTCTGGTATTGGAGGAGCAGAGGTGGCTCTCCATAGGCTTGGTATACACATGAAGACAGTTATTTCAGTAGAGAAGTCTGAGGTCAATAGGACGATTCTGAGGAGTTGGTGGGATCAGACACAGACCGGTACTTTGATTGAGATCAATGATGTGCAGACACTGACATCTGAGAGGATCGAGACATATATTAGAAGAATTGGCGGCTTTGATCTTGTGATTGGTGGAAGTCCCTGTAACAATCTTGCTGGGAGCAACCGTCACCACAGAAATGGTTTGGAGGGCGAACATTCTTCATTGTTCTTTCAGTATGTTAGGATCTTAGAGTCCGTCAAGTCCATCCAGCGTATGTAGTTTTTAGAATCTTTATTGTTTTGGTTCTAGAACTGTAGTATCTTTCGTTGTGATCAAACTTGTGAATAATTTGAAGGTCGACTGGTGTAATTCGCATGTCACTCTAATTTAGGCTACTTTTAATTTAACCTCCTTTGGTGATCATGCAAATTAATGTTGGTGCAATTCTGTGGCACTGTTTGGTGATCGAAGTGTTGGTGCAGTTCTGTGGCACTGGCAGTTCTGATACTAGTTTGTATTTCTCAATGAGAGATCTAGTATTTGTGTGTGTGTGTATATATATATATATATATATATATATATATATATATATATATATATATATATACACCAATAACTATTGGAAGCCCCAGCCAGTCACTCCACCGGCCCTCCAACCAGCTGACACGCATGCAACTGGCCTGACCACGCGTAGGTGGGGACCTATAGACCCAGCCAACAAGATGTATAAAATTTCATGTCTGACTGCGCAGAAACATTTTTGTCACGACGATCCATAAAAACCAGTGGTTGAGTGAATTAAAACCAATTCGTTGCCGTATAAAAACCTTTCCGCGAGCAGGCTTGCCACCTGACATAGGCTGACATGCATACGTCCACTTTAATTTCTTCTGTTTTTTTCGCGATAATTCCTCAATGAAGCATCCGATTCAAAAACGATTTTCACCATTAAACTCCTGACATTTTTGTGCACGATTCAAGACCCATTGTGAATATATTTTTAAACTTTTTTAAAATTCATAAATTTAAAATTTGAATCGTGCCACATGATGGCCGATTTGATGCATATAGTCACTGGTCAAGATGCATACAAAAAGTTTGAGAAATATTGCATATAGTCACTCGTCATGCATACAAAGGTTTAAAATTGATAAATTTAAAATTTGAATCGTGCCACGTGATGCCCGATTGGATGCATATAGTCATTTGAATCGTGCCACGTGATGGACGATTGGATGCATAGTCACCGGTCAAGATGCATATAAAAGATTTTAAAAAAATTGCATAGTCACTAGTCAAAGATGCATACAAAGATTTAAAATTTATAAACCTATCCAGTCCAACCAGCTGCTGACGCACGCAGGCCAGGTGCTGACGCGCGCAGACCTCTCCAGACACAACAGATCGACACATAAATTCCCAGGTCAGACTGCGTACAAACGTTTTTGTCACGACGATGCATACAAACCAATGGTTGAGTGAATCAAAACTAGTTCGTTACCGCATAAAAACCTCTCCGCGAGCTGGTTGTTCCACCTGACACAGACTCTGACACATGCTGACATGCACGCGTCCACTCTAATTTCGTCTGTTTTTTCACAATACTTACTCAACGAAGCATCCGATTCAAAAATGGTTTTCACCATTGAACTCCTGATATTTTTGTGCACGATTCAAGATTCATTGTGACTATGTTTTTGAAAATTTTTAAAATTCATAATTTGAAATTTGAATCATGCCATGTGATGGCCAATTCGATGCATATAGTCACTGGTCAAGATGCGTATAAAGGTTTTTTTAGCACTAACATTGCATAAACATTATTGGTTTGAATGAATAAAAAAATTTCTTACTGCATAAGAACCTCTCCATGAGATGACCATTTCATCTGACACCGTCACTATTGCCTCCACCATCTCAGTCCAGCCATGCATAAAACATTATCACGAGTAAAGGACTGATTTTTGCTAGAAAAATTTGAACTTTGAATCCTGGCTCGTGATGGCCGATTGGATGCATAAAATCAAAGTCAAGATACAACAGAAATGTTTTGCCACCGACATTGTAAAGAAATTGATGATTGAATGAATATAAGTTAATTTTGCTACCGCATAAAAACCTCCCCACAATACATCTTTCCAATAAGAGGATGTATAATTAACATGGGACAATGCATTCCACATTGGAGACCAAAAAGCATAAAACATGGAGACGATCTCATCTTCTTCGAAATTTGAAATTTTGAAAAACTAGCACATGATGGACAATCACATTCATAGAATCAATGATCAAATATACAACAATGTATGTCGAAGAGTAAATATAGTTGTTACAATATTGTATATCGAAGTGTTACAATAATGCATAAAACAGTGCTCCAACCATATATAATTGTATCAAAGTGCGCAGACAATTGCTCCAATGATGTATACAGATTTTTTTAATAATATCAGCTACATCAACTTTTACTTTAACCCATTGACTACATCAAGATCTCAAATACACGGCCGCCCCAAGCGCCAAGCAAATCATGGAAGTCGTGGACGTCACATGTGTTAACCACCATTGACCTCTCACACCAAATGGGGAGGAATCCTTCCAACCACCCTACATCACAAAGGCAAATAAACGTGTTTTATCAGACACAGAAACCTTACAACGACAAAGAAAAAGGCATAGAAACATATTTTAGCACGCGCAAAAACATTACAGTGGGATGAAAAAGGCATGTAAATATGTTTGTGGGCACAACAATGTATAGAATCGTGTACAACAATGTATAGAACTGTGTAGAAATGTACAGATAACTATTCCAACAATATATATCAGTGTTTTAACAATGCATAAAAGTGTGTGCTAGAAATGATTAAGCCAAACAATATGTAAATAACTGTGAATTGTAGGTCTACAATACATAACAAATAGTGGCTAACATCCCTGCAAATAATCTAATTCACAATTTGTATTCAAATCATAGACACATGGTTGCAAGGAAGCATAAAAAATTTAACACACAAGGTCTTGCGCGGTGCCATGTGTTCGACCTAACAGGTTTTGTGCGGTGGCCAAATGGCAATTGTGCATAGAAAAATAATATGAGAGATCACCTACGTCGGTAGATCCAGATGCGCACATGGCCACGATGCAGCTGGTCCTTTGGCAATAAACGCACACCGACACCATGATGTTGCATAACCTGCAGCGGGCAATCGAAAGAAATTCAACTAGAGAAAGGAATCAAATGGAATGTAACATTTCCCAAGTATAAGACCCATAAATCAGAGCATAGGAATTTTATCTAGTTTTTTATAAAGTTGCATTGACCATGCATAGAAGCTTGTGTATGCAAGCCTAGAAACAACTTGTCTCTAAATATGCTCTGATAATGTATATAAACGTGCTCTGATAATGCATAGAAATTTACTCCAACAATGTATAAAAAGAAAGCATGAATAAACAATATGCAGTGAAAAAAAGAGAAACTTCTAGTTGGACAAGCTCCGATAATGCATCAAAAGTGCACCTGCAATGATAATGCATAAAAAGAGCACCTGCAAAGATATGCAGCAACGATAATGCATAGAAGAATACTGTAACCATGTATAAATTTGTGTGGTAGTGCACTAGTCTCCGACAATATATACAAATTTGATGTAACGATGTATAGAATGCATATCAAGTAAAAGTTTAGCCCTTGAAAGGTCTTGATGGCTAGAGAGGGGTGAATAGCCTTTTAAAAAATTCTACAAAGACAAGCTAAACAAGTTTATCAATATAACAAATGGCGAGATGCGAGTTTTGCTTAGCCTATGGGGTGTTTACAAGCCACCTATCCAATTCATAATTCTAGTATATTTGCACTCAACCGCACAAGTCAAACCGAGAAGGTAACTACAACTACAACTAGCAAGCTACACAAAGGAGCTACTATAGCAAAGCTAACTAGCTAGCAAAGATAACTAAGAAGGTAAAGCGGAGTTGAGTTAGGAGAGTTTTACCGAGAGGCGAAGTATTGAGCCAACCAATATGATCAACAATGAATACCAAGACAACCGAACACCGGGATCAATCAATCACAATATGAAAGTGATGACACGAAGATTTATCCCGAGGTTCACGTACTTGCCGGCACGCTAGTCCCCGTTGTGTCCCTCTTCACCGTGTGGTTCGGTGGCTAATCGGTCTCACACCGAGCCTCTCAAAAGGCGCCACAAAAACCTACCAAATGACAAAAGGTTGTAATGACACGAGCAATTCACTAACGTTGCCTTTGGCGGTTCCCGAGGTAGGCACAAACCCCTCACAATCACCGGAGGTGGCCAAGAACAATCACCAACTCTTGCCAACGCCTCCAAACTGCTCTAAGCCGTCTAGGTGGCGGCAACCACCAAGAGAAATAAGAATCCCACAGCAAATCAACCACCAAGTGCCAACAAGATGCAATCTTATAATGCAAATGCACTTAGATCACTCAATCTCACTTCGAATATGCAAAGAAGCAAGAGAGATGAGTGGGAGGGGAGTTGCTTAGTTCAAAGTGCTCACAAGTATGTCAAATATTCAAGAGAGAGAGCCTTGAGCCGGCCAACGAGTATTTATAGACGTACCCCTTCGAATATAGCCGTTAGGAACTTGAAACAGCCGTAGTCACGCTGACCGGACGCGCTGGTCAAACTGACCGGACGCGCCGATCGCATGGTGTCTACGCTCGCGAAGTACCGACCGGACGCGCTGGTCGCGCGGACCAGAAAGGACACGCTGGTCAAGCAGAGGCTGCGTTCCAACGAAACAGTGACCGAACGCGCAGCAGAATTGACCGGACGCCACAGTGCCAGCATCCAGTTGGAGTCCAGTAAGCTCTCTCACCGACCGGACGCGTCCGGTCGACAGTGACCAGACGCGCCACCGCGTCCGATCAAAAACAGAAATACGCGCAGACGCTGAACACTGACCGGACGCGTCCGGTCAAACAGAGACTGCGTCCGGTCTAGCGTCCGGTCACCTCTATGACCTCTGTTCGCCTCCGTTTCTTTTTCGACTTCCGGCGTAGTGAAAAAAGTCATTTCAACTCCTCGAAAACGCCTGAATCAGAGAGAGGACCCCAAACCCTCTCTACCGCTCAAACTCCACCGCCTTTGCAAACGTGCTAACACCACCAAGTGATCTCGTCAAGTGTGAATGTGTTAGCATTTTCACAATCATTTTTTGAGGCGATATTAGTTCTATCCAAATGCATATGATTATGAAATACATACCTAGAGGCACTTAGGAGTTCAATAGCCGCGTCATTCCCCTCTTTATAGTACGGCTATCTATCCTATAATGTAACCACACCCACTAGGTGTCTTGGTTACTAAAACACAACCCTTAAGCATATACCTTTGCCTTGATCACGTAGGGTTGCGTCCAAATTCAAGTGTGGCCATCATGATCACCATGTCCATCTTGCCACCAACCTTAAAATGTACTAATCCTCATATGCTATATACAACTTAGGCATAGGATTAGTACTTAGGCATTATCACTAATTACCAACACCAAACATAGGACTTTCAATCTCCCCCTTGTTGGTAATTGGTGACAAACCTTTCACAAAGATATTAAGATAAAATTTTGATTGAACCCATGTCACATTGTCCAAGTATATTACCATGTGTAAGAATTATGGACATGTGATTATGAATTCAAATTGATAGCAATGGTTCCCCCTACATGTATGCTATATGTTTAGATTTTGGAAGCATACATGTTAGATAGGAAAGATTAAGAGCATTGACTACCAATAGGTGCTAAGTGTTTAAGATTATAGACCTTTGAAGCGTGATACCATCGGAGTATCGATAAACATCATCTTTGTAACACCTCAGGTGTTTAGCTCCATAATTGCATTGCATTTGCATAAGCATAAGCCTGCATCATTCATGTTATTTTATGTGGTTGCAACAAATGTGATTGTTTTTTTAGAATTTTGTTTGGCTCACATCATGTGACACTAGGTAGTTGGTGTAACAAAAGGGGAGAGTAGCTAATTATGTCTCACAACACCTTAGTTATACTTAGGGTCACTAATGGAGCAAGGTTCATGTTGACCAAAATCACCAAAATGCCCTCCTAGGTGTAGTTGACCACCATTTAGCCCTAAGATGCTCTAGTTTGACCAATTAAAAAGTCTAGCTTAAAGACCTTGCATGGAGGAGCACCCTTAAGCAAAGTTGTAGGGAATTTTATGGGGAACAAAAGTCTCAATATGACCATCTTATGAAACTAGCCAGAACATGCTCAAAAATGGCCCACAAGTCAGCTAGAGGGGTTGTCTCAACACTTAGAATTTTTCTAAGTCTCACAAGTGTCCCTCCAGTTTTACTGTGACCTACTTTGGAAGCTTGTAGTTTGCAAACCAGACCAAACCAGCTCCAACTCATGTTGACACTTTTGTTGTACTCATGTAGCTCTACAACATTGCCAACATCACCATCACCTAGTTCTAAATGGTTTAGGAGATATAGTGTCTAGAAAATCGGGTTTCAGTCGGCTTAATGACTGAAACTACATTTCAGTTTCGAAGTGCACCACTTTGGAGCTCTGTGGTTTCAAATCCAGGCTGAACCAGTCCAAACTCCAATTGACAAACTTGTAGCCCTCATGTAGCTCTACAACATTGCCAACATCAACCACGCCTGGTTCTCACTGGTTTGGGAGTTAATCATCGACGAAGTTGCTCTGTCAGTCGAACGATGACGACCTCCATTCAGTCAGCAGCATCGCCATTCAGTCGGACAGCCAACTCGTGTCGTGGCGCTCGGGCAGAGCCCGGTGGCCGCGTGGCGTGCGCGTCCTGCCGTCGCCTCCACGTCGTGAGCTCAGGCGCGGGGTTGAACACCGAGCGGACACCTCCACCCCTCACTCGCGCTCACTCTCTTCTCCCTCCCTCTCGCTCTGACCGGGGTCACCGAGGCAGAAATCGGAGACGTCATTGTCGCCGCAGCCTTCTCCGTGCTCGCGCGAGCTCACCGTCTCACCACCATCCTCCAAATCCCGTTCACTACTCCGCCAACATCCGCTCCACCTCCTTCGCCCGCTGCTTGACCGGATTGTGCAGAGGTGAGGGTGAATTTTGGTTTCCGCCACCGCGAGTCCTCGCCGGCGTACCGTCCGCGCAGCGGCTCACCGTGGCCAGCTCCCTACGGTCACCCTCCAGTCTCCCCGCTACGCGTTCTGGGTTCCGGGGTGGGTAGAGCAGCCTAGGTAATGACGCTACCGGATGGGATGGCCGGTACACGACGGAACTCCGTCGCGCGCTGCCGCGCCATGGCCGCCGGTGCGGTGCTCACGCGGCCAGCGGCACTCGCTCCACCTCCGTCCTCTTCCTGGGCATAGAGAGGTCCGCCATGTCCTCAGGAAGCCGTAGCACACCTCACTTAGGTCCCTGGCCCCGGAGCTCGCCGGACCGCCGCCGGGTGCCGCCTCCGAGCCACGGTCGCCATGGCCGTCGTAGCTAGGTTGGGTTAGGGTCAGCCAAGCTAGGTTCGGTCGATGCGGAAAGTCACGGGGAATCCGTTGGTGCTCTTCCCGTCGCCGGAGGCGCCGTCGTCGACGAGCTAGAGCTCGCCGGAGTCGCGGCCGTCTTCCCCCTCCGCTCTTCTCTCTATGGCCTGCGGGCCCGCGCTGTCAGCCCCACGCGCGCGCGCGGCGGGACGGCCTGAGCAGGCCGCGCGCGAAGTTGGGCCGCGTCCGCGTAGAGGCCGGCCCAGTAGCGAGTAGGGTTCGGTTTTGCTTTTCTTTTCATATTTGTCACAGATTTTAGTTGATGTTTGGAAAATGTAGATCTAGGGTTTTACTTGCCCAAAAATTATGAGATAAATTTTGTTAGGATCTGAATGATGTGTAGTATTTTAGAAAAATATGAATTGGTTATGTGATGTTTGGTTTCTGGGAGATTTAAATAGGTTTTTGAAATGTGTTTTAGATTGCATGCAAACTTGTTTAAATCATATCTCGAGTTTCAGTGTTCCAAAAATTATAAAATTTGGTGGGTAGACTAATTTATACTTTCTATAGCTTTGGTAAAAATTTGGGCAGTAGTGCTTAAGTACTTTTCAAGTTATAATGCTATTTTGTTATTTTAGGAAATACTTAAATGAATTTTAGTAATTTTTCTACATGTGCAATGTTCTTGTAACTTTTTGGAGAATGTCTTGGTACCCTAAAGTGTCCAAGAAAATTAGGAAATCTGTTGTTTGACACTTTTTAATATGAATTGTTAATTATACAAAAATCAGCCTTTTGGGCTTGTGAATTTTTTTTTGGGAGTTTCTGTAAGTAATTTTAGTTTAAATTTTTACAGTGGTCTCTTTTTGGTTCCTAGAGTCTCCTGTAATTTTTGTAGAATTTTGGGAGCAGTTTACATATATGTTTAAAATTTCACTTAATTATTTAAGTAAATGAATAAATGGGTTTAAATAAAAATTTTAGGTGGGCCAACCTTACTTTCTGGTGTTTTTGTGACCTATGTGAACTTTTGGTAATATTAGTTTGGTCGTATGGGATGTTTGCCACATAAATAAATATTTAATCTTTGTAATTCTAGGTTTTCTGGACAGCTGATAGTATCTTTGGGTTTGACCCTTAATAAAAGTGTTTGTGGGAAAACTTATGAATACCAAAGTTGTAGTAAACTTGATAAAGTAGCTTGTATCAAAATTTGGGAGCATTTGGCTTAGTAGTTTAGGGGTTATTGCTGTTTTAAGTGACAGTCCAGAATTGACTGCTCTCTGTTTGGGGAGGACAGATTCTGGAACTTTGGAATTCGACTAGGTAAACTTTGGAATTAAGTGTTGTAGTCTGAAAATATTTTGTGGCGCATTTCATAAGCTTTCCAGATTGTATTAGATCATATCTTTTGGAGTTGGAAATCTCCAGTTATGTTAGAAACAAGTAGCTGCTGTCCAGAATGTCTTACTGTGATATTTTGGGTTGGATGTGGTAACCTAAATAATGTCACTCTTGTGTTTGTTAGGTGTTAGGGCCTTAACCGAAGATGAACAGCTATACCTTAGGTTGAGTAGGTTAGGTAAGTACTTCTCCACCGGAGAAGAGATTTGCACGTAATGGTGAAGTGACTTGAATAGAGTACTTTTACTGCTGAAATGCATTTCATTCCGAGCATGTTGCACCCATTATGCATCTATGATATTTATTGTGCACTCATGCAATAGGTGTTCCGGAGGGGGTAATACTCCTCGAGTTCGAGCCAGCGATACCGGAGGAGGCCCAGGACCAGCCGGAACAGCCAGAGGAACCAACCGGCGACGAAGCTCCTGCCGAAGATCTGCCCGAGTGTCCTGACCACCGGCCCTCGACCTTTCTAAAAGGTAAGCCCCGGTGCATGCTGAACCCATCATTTTATAAATCTATCTTGAGTACTTTTAATTATTTAATGCATTAAGTTATAGGAGTTGTATGAAAACAATTGTTACATTATACCTGTCCTTGTCCAGATATCGTACTTAAACCCTAATTTAGGTTTAGGCACGTATCAATGCTTAGCCCTGCGTAGTACGGTAGAAGTCGGGTGATTTCCGGTCTTCCGCGAGATGTAGGAAGGAGTCACGAGTGGCTTTATGGCTATCGTGGATGGAACCATGCTTTAAAATGAAATTGAGACCGGGCGGGAGTTCGATAGTACAGCCGCAAGACACTTCACGTCTTGGGTGAGGAGCTATGCCCGTCTGAGTCGTTTAAGGACCGATTCGCTGTACGTCCTTGAGTCATGTTGAACGCAGTCTAACACTTAGTTGGCCGAATAAGTCGTTCCGACCGCGAAGCCGAGTAATGTGATTCAGGCCGGGAATCGAATGGTAGGTTGCTTCTTGGAGGAGAGAAAGGATGTGCTTGGGGACATTGGCGTGAGACCAAGGGGGGTTAGAGTCCCTATCACCTGGCAGAGTGTCGCCCTTGGGGTCGCGACATTATTTGGACCCGCGATTCCTGAATCATATGAAACGGTGGCCTGTGCGACCCTGGCAGGGGTCTGCATGGTGAGTGTTAGAAATACCCCTCCAGCCGGATAGGAATTCGATTCGAATCGCCGTCGCTCCCGGTTAGTGAGCACTTGACTTGAGCAGCGGCAACGTAGATCTCATTAAATGAACCGGTGGTTAAGGGAATGATACAATGTTGCCACAATTCATACCTGCTCTGGATATAACAATGATAATTGTTTGATTATAATCAAGTGCATGCTTAGTACAGGTGCTAAGATAGATGACAGGTAAAGGCTAAAAATAAATGCTAGTACAGGTTAAAAGAGTTTAAATTACTTATGCTTTTCCGCAAAAGATAATGTCAGTGAAAGTCCCTAGTTTGGTTTTGGCTAATTGATGAAACCTAGGACTAACCTTTGTATCTAAGTGGATGATTTAGATAAAGGTGGTCATTGAATATGAGACACGACATTAACTCATGTGACCAAGATGATGAAGACCGAAGTGATGCTTGGCTCGATGGACCGGTTGTGAGGGTGAAGGGCAAGTCGAGGCTTCGAAGTGAGGGACCATGCGATGGTGAAGCTTGAGCAAGACTTGGCGCCGACGGACCGATGCAACGGTGAAGAGCAAGTAAAGTCAAGGTCGATGGATCAAGACGGTCATGTGATGATATGAAGTGGATCATATCATTTGGAGAAACAAAATGGGCTCAAGGCAAAGGTATAACCATAGGGCCATTTTGTTTTGCACTCAAGACACCATAGAGGGTGTGAGTGGTTTAGGATCGATAGCCGAACTATTAAGAGGGGAAGTCTTATCGGTTATTCGATGCATGGGTGCCACTAGGTGAATTCATGAAGTGCATTGCATGTAGGGCCTAGTGAGCTAACTGGAAAACCTTCGAAAATGATTGTGAAAATGTTAACACACGTACACAAGGTGGTGATCACTTGTTGGTGTTAGCACATTTACGAAGGTGTTGGAGTTTGGGTGGTAGAGAGGGTTTGGGACTCTCTCTCCCTCCCGCCGAGCTTGCGAGCGCGGGATTCAGGCGATTTCGGGGAAATGAAATGCCTATTTTCCACGACGCCGGAAGTCGGAAAAGAAACGGAGGCGAACGTGGTCACAGAGGTGACCGGACGCTGCACCGGACGCGGTCATGGAATGACCGGACGCGTCCGGTCAGCTGTCAGGCGCGCGGGCTAGGGTTTGCAACCGGCGCGTCCGGTCACTCGCGGGACCGGAGCGTCCGGTCATGCGCCCAGAAGGAACTGAGGTTCGCAGAGGACGATCGGACGCGAGGCGCGTCCGGTCACACACGATCGGACGCGTCCGATCGTTAAAGGAGCTTACTGGACTCACACCGGACGCGGGCACTGTCGCGTCCGGTCGTCGCAAGGGGCGCGTCCGGTCGTTGTTTCGCGGGCGCGGGTGCTGTGCGGATCAGCGCGTCCGGTCGTCACGAGGGGCGCGTCCGGTCGTTGTTTCGCGGGCGCGGGTGCTGTGCGGATCGGCACGTCCGGTCGTTCGAAGTAGCGCGTCCGGTCGTTTGACAGGCGCGTCCGGTCGTTGCCTAGGGCGCGTCCGGTCGTTGGTTTGACCGTTGAGGGTCAGTGATCGTTGGAGGATCGGACGCGGTTGAGTGCGTCCGGTCATTTTGAGAGGCGCGTCCGGTCATGGGGTTTGACCGTTGGCGCAGTGACCGTTGGAGGATCGGACGCGGTTGAGCGCGTCCGGTCAGTTATGACCGGAGCGTCCGGTCATCCCGACAGAACCAAGTGAAGGGGTATAACGGCTCTATTTGGATGGGATGCTTATAAATACTCGTTGGCCGGCCCTTGGGGAGGAAACTTGGCATTTCTAACACTCTTGTGCATCCTTTGAGCTAGAACATCTTCTCCCACTCATCTCTCTTGAGTGATTGCAAATCATAAGTGAGATTGAGTGATCCCAAAGTGCATTGCATAGCTTGAGGGCATCTAGTGGCACTTGTGGGTGGTTTAGCCGGTGGATTTCTTGTTACTCTTGGAGAGTACCGCTCCTAGACGGCTTGGAGATTGTTGGAGGCGTTGGCAAGAGAAGGTGATTGTTCTTGGCCACCTCCGGTTGATTGTAAGAGGTTCGTGTGCTTTCCTCGGCGGGACGCCAAAAGCAACTCTAGTAAATTGCGCGTGTCATTGAGTTACCTCACTTGAGAGTGGTGTCTTGCGGTGCCTTGCGGGGCGTGCCTTGAGGGGCAAGTGACTTGAGGGTCGCACCGATGAACCATCTAAGTGTTGGTCGACACAACCGGTGACGTAGCTTGTCGGTGCACAAGTGAACACCGGGTGAACAAAATATTGTGTCTCTTGTCTCCCGGTGATTGGTCTTCATATTATGTTGTTGTCAATATTGATTGATTGTATATCATCTTGGTGATTGGCAACATCTTCACTCCACCGTCGGTATAAGATTCACAATCCTATCTCTCGCATTTACTTTTACTAGATTATCTTGTGTAACTCTAGTAGTAGACTTTTCTAGTAGTTGTTAGCTTGCTCACTAGTGTAAGTTAGTGACTTAGCACTTGTGTGAACTAGAGATCATAATCTACTAGACTTGTGGATAGGAGGCTTGCATCACAACCTTTGGCTAAGCAAAACTCGCTTTACGCCGTTTGTTATTCTAACAAAGTTGCTTAGTGGTGCTTGTAGAATTTTTATATAGGCTATTCACCCCCCCCTCTAGCCATCTAGGACCTTACAAGTGGTATCAGAGCCGTGGTCACCGTTTTAATCAAGGCTTAACATCCTTCGGTGTGAAAAATGGCTCAAATTGTGTTCAATCATGTTGGGGGCAAGCCACCGTTCTTTGATGGTGTTAGTTCTTTTGCTCATTGGAAGAGAAAGATGACAATGTACCTTGGTTCTATTCATGAGAGAGTATTGCAAGTCACCGAGAATGATTTTGCTATCATTGATCCCAATCATCTCACCGATGAAGATAGAGCAAATAGAACATGCAATAGAATGGCTCTCAATACACTCTACAATGGTATTGACACAAAAGTGTTTGAGGGCATCAAAGATTTGGAATTGGCTAGTGAAGTATGGACAAGGTTGAGTGAGACATATGAAGGCACTAAGGTTGTGAAGAGTGCCAAGCTATATGGGCTCAAAAGTGAGTTTGAGAACTTCAAGAAAAAGGATGATGAAACAATCATTGAAATGTTTCATAGATTGCAAGTGATAGTCAATGATCTCAAGAGCTTAGGGCACAAGACTCAAGATCAAGATTTTTGTCACAAGTTCTTATTGAGCTTACCTAGAAGATTCAAGATGTTGATCATGATGTTACAAAGAGATGGGCTTGAAACAATGAAGCCTAATGATTTGCTTGGTGAAGTATTGACCTATGACAAATATGATCAAGATGTTGATGACAAGGAGAAGGTGGAAGATGAGAATAAGAAGAAGACCGTGGCATTCAAGGCCACCTCCTCCAAGGGCAAAGCTACCATCATTGAAGAAGAAGAAGACAATGATGAAGATGAAGATTATGAAATTGATGATGAGGCATTTGCTTTTGTAGTCAAGAAAATGGGTCACATGTTCATTAAGAGAAGAGGCTTCAAAAAGAGAAATGACAATTTCAAGAGCAATGAGCAACAAAGGAAGTGCTTCAATTGTGATAGCACCGAACATCTTCAAGCCGATTGTCCCTATGACAAGAAGAAGAACAACAAGAGGGGCAAGTTTGAGAAGAAAAAGAAAGAAGCCAAGATAACATTCAAGAAAGGCAAGAATGGAGTCTATGTGGCCACTTGGGAAAGTGATGATGATGATGAAGAAGAAGAATCATCCAACAAGGCTTTTGCTTCCATTGCTATCAACAAGAAGCCATCACTATTTGATTCATCCTCTTCGTGCTTCATGGCCAAAGAAGCTAAGGTACTATATGATGAGAGTGATGATGAAAGTGAAATGGAATATGTTCATAATAGTGATAATGATAATAATGATAATGAAAATGATGATGATGATGATGAACCAACTAAAGAACAACTATATGACTTGTTGCAACAAACTAGAGACATAGCTATTGCCAAGAACAAGGAGTGCAAGAAGCTTTCAATAAAAGTAGCAATACTTGAGAAAGTTCTTGGTGAGCTTAAGACCACTCATGAGAGTCTAGTGGAAGACCATGAGGATCTTGATAAAGCTCATTCCAAGCTTGAAAAAGCTCACTCATTGCTACTTGAGCAACAAGAAAAGAAGGAGGTTGTTGTATCATGTGATATAGGTGTTACATGTGATATAATTGATGAATCTTTTTATAAACCTATCATCATGTCAAATGCTAACCCTTCTTGTAGCTCTTCATCCACCACCACCAACTCTACCTCTACTACTAGTGATGGTTTCACTTGTGATGCCTCACTAATGGTTGAGAATGAGACTCTCAAGAGAGAGGTGGATGAGCTCACTTACGCCCTAGGCAAGGCCTATGGTGGTGAGGCCCGCTTGCTTAAGTGCTTGGGTAGCCAAAGGTTCTCTCTTAACAAAGAGGGATTGGGCTACACCTCCAAGAAAGGCAAGTCGGCCTTTACAACTCCAAAGCCTAGCTTTGTGAAGAGCAATGGTCGGTTTTGCAATAGATGCAAGCAAGTTGGGCACCTAGAGCAAAATTGCAATAAAAAGAACCAAAGCAAGAAATTCGTTAATGCTATACCTTTTGATTCTTGCTATGTGCTTACCAAAGGTGTGAAGGGTGTGCAAGCTAAGTTTATTGGTACACCCATTGTTGGCCCAAAGAAGAAGGCTATTTAGGTACCAAAGAGCTTAGTTACTAACCTACAAGGACCCAAGCAAAAATGGGTACCTAAGCTTCATTGATTTGCTTGTAGGTCAATTACAAAGCCGGAGGAAGGCATTGGATTATTGATAGTGGGTGCACTCAACACATGACCGGTACATCAAGAATGTTTGATTCATTCAATGACAATGATAGTGGTGTTGATTCTATCACATTTGGCAATAACAAGAAAGGCAAGGTTATTGGCTTGAGCAAGATTGCAATATCAAATGATATGAGTATCTCAAATGTGTTGCTAGTTGAAAGTTTGGATTTCAATCTTCTATCCGTGGCACAAATATGTGATCTAGGCTACAAATGCATCTTTGGGGTTGATGATGTGGAAGTTATTAGTGTGGATGGTTCAAATGTGGCATTCAAGGGATTTAGATATGAGAATCTCTATCTAGTTGACTTCAATGCTAGAGAAACTTCTTTGACAACTTGCTTAGTCTCCAAATCAAGCATGGGTTGGCTTTGGCATAGAAGGCTTGGTCATGTTGGCATGAAACAATTGAAGAAGCTTACAACTCACAATCTTGTCAATGGTTTGAAAGATGTTGAATTTGAGAAGAATAAGCTTTGTAGTGCATGTCAAGCCGGGAAGCAAGTTGGAAGCTCACATCCAAAGAAGAGTACAATGAGCACATGCAAAGCATTTGAGTTGATGCACATGGATCTATTTGGACCAACAACATATATAAGCATAGGCGGCAACAAGTATGGTTTTGTCATAGTGGATGACTTCACAAGATTCACATGGGTATTCTTTCTTAGTGACAAAAGTGAAGTGTTTGACACCTTCAAGACATTTCTCACTAGAGTTCACAATGAGTTTGAGATTAGAATCAAGAAAGTGAGAAGTGACAATGGAAGTGAGTTCAAGAATACAAGAATTGAAGAACTTTGTGATCATTATGGTATTGGACATCAATTCTCGGCCAAGTACACTCCACAATCAAATGGCCTAGTTGAGAGGAAGAATAGAACATTGCTTGATATGGCTAGATCAATGCTTCATGAGTACAATGTGAGTCAATCATTTTGGGATGAAGCAATCAATACCGCTTGCTACTACATCAATAGACTATATTGTCATCCATTGCTAGAGAAGACTCCATATGAGTTACTTCATGGAAGAAAGCCCAATATTTCTTACTTTAGGGTGTTTGGTTGCAAATGCTATATCTTGAAGAAGGGCACTAGATTGGGAAAGTTTGACAAAAGATGTGATGAGGGGTTCCTACTTGGTTATTCAACTACAAGCAAAGCTTATAGAGTTTGGAACAACTCAAGTGGCATTCTAGAAGAAGTCCATGATGTGCAATTTGATGAAACCAATGGGTCACAAGATGAAGAAGAGAATCTAGATGATGTTAGTGGAACTCTATTGGTGGAAGCAATGAAGAACTTGGACATTGGGGACATTAGAGCAAAGCAAGTAATTGATATTCAAGATGATGATAAAGATCAAGTGCTCAATTCTCCATTCAAGCTAGCTAGTGACTCTCAAGTGCAAAATTATGGTGCTAGTTCTTCTCATCAAGATACATCAAGTGATCAACCAAGCTCAAGCAATCAAGTGCAAGTACTCCAACCACAACATGTTGCAAGAGATCACCCCATTGATAGTGTTATTGGTGATATTAGAAGTGGTGTGCAAACAAGATCAAGATTGGCTATGTTTTGTGAGCATGCATCATTTGTGTCAACCATAGAACCAAAGAAGATAGAAGAAGCTTTGAGGGATGCCGATTGGATCATGGCTATGCAAGAAGAACTAAACAATTTCACAAGAAATGAGGTTTGGGAATTGGTAGAAAGGCCAAATGACTACAATGTGATTGGAACCAAATGGGTGTTTAAAAACAAGCAAGATCAAGATGGCATTGTAGTGAGAAACAAAGCAAGACTAGTTGCTCAAGGTTACACTCAAGTTGAAGGTCTTGACTATGATGAGACATATGCTCCCGTGGCAAGATTGGAGGCAATAAGGATTCTATTGGCTTATGCTTGTGCACACAATATCAAACTATATCAAATGGATGTCAAAAGTGCATTTCTCAATGGGATCATCAATGAGTTAGTATTTGTTGAGCAACCGCCCGGATTTGAAGATGACAAGAAACCCAACCATGTCTACAAGTTGAAGAAGGCTTTATATGGCTTAAAGCAAGCACCTAGAGCATGGTATGAGAGGCTAAGGGATTTCCTTCTCTCTAAGGGATTCAAAATGGGCAAGGTTGATACTACTCTATTCACCAAGAAGATTGGAAATGATCTATTCATAGTGCAAATATATGTTGATGACATCATCTTTGGATCAACCGATCAAGCTTATTGTGAAGAATTTGGTGCTATGATGGCCAAAGAGTTTGAAATGTCTATGATTGGTGAACTTAGCTACTTCCTTGGTCTCCAAGTCAAGCAATTGAAGAATGGAACATTTGTGAGTCAAGGGAAATACATAAGGGACATGTTGAAGAAGTTTGGAATGCAAGATGCAAAGCCAATTTCAACTCCAATGGGCACAAATGGCAATCTGGATAGTGATCTTGATGGCAAAATGGTGAATCAAAAGGAATATCGGTCTTTGATTGGAAGTCTACTCTATGTCACCGCATCAAGGCCGGATGTCATGTTTAGTGTTTGCATGTGTGCTAGATATCAAGCCTCACCTAGAGAGAGTCATCTCACGGCCGCAAAGAGAATATTGAGGTACTTGAAGCAAACAAGAGATGTTGGACTATGGTATCCCAAAGGGTCAAAGTTTGAATTAATTGGATATTCGGACTCCGACTATGGGGGTTGCAAGATCAATAGAAAGAGCACAAGTGGCACATGTCAATTACTTGGAAGATCACTTGTGTCATGGTCCTCAAAGAAACAAAATAGTGTGGCAATCTCTACCGCCGAAGCCGAATATGTGAGTGCGGGGAGTTGTTGTGCACAATTGCTATGGATGAAATCAACCTTGAAGGATTATGGCCTCAACTTCAAGAATGTGCCATTGCTATGTGATAATGAGAGTGCAATCAAGATGATACAAAACCCAGTTCAACATGGAAGAACAAAGCATATTGACATAAGACATCATTTCATTAGAGATCATCAACAAAAGGGAGATATTGCCATTGAAAGTGTTGGCACCGATGATCAACTTGCCGATATTCTCACTAAGCCACTTGATGAAAAGAGGTTTTGCAAGCTAAGGAATGAATTGAACATTCTTGATTTCTCAAACATGAGTTGAATGCACCCCACTCACTTATTGACATGCCTCTCCTTCGACATTGCAAGGTAAAATTGATTGACATGTCTCTCATCCTATGCTAAGGACTTGATAGAGCATGTAGACATAATAAGTGGTACACATAAGCATTCATGATAAATCAAATGAATTTGATGGATATATGTTACCACTATTGCTTCTATGCTTATTTTGATCTAGTGGTGGCATATGACATGTTTGTGAGCTTGTAAACCTAGTGTTGAATCTAGAAGATTTGCTATAAGTGTTTAATTCAACTTAGGCAAGATAACCCTTATTTTGAGGAGTGAAGAAGCTTGTCTTTGGTTCAAATCGAATTAAATATCTTTGGCAAGTATTCTAGGTTAAACCAAATTTGATAAATTCTTTAACCTTACATGTGGTATCAAGTTAATTTCAATCTACTCCATCAAACACTTTTCCTTCTCTCCACAATTTGATCCCTTTTTTGGGTAAGTTGTTGACAAAGGGGGAGAGAAAAAGATGATTCAACTTGATAAAGGGGTAAATAAAATTTATGATGAGAAAAAGATGATTCAACTTGTTAAAGGGGTAAATAAAATTTGTTGATGCACACAAGTAGGGGGAGCAAGCTCATAAACAGAGTTGTTGCATTTGTTTGTGCATTCTCATATGACTTGCTCATTGCACATGTATTTAAATTCAATATACATGCTTGTGTGGTGCAATGCTAGTATAGAAATTGGATGATGAAATGATCTACTAGCATGCATAGGAATAGTTCACATGTGGTATCTAGACTTGCCTAAAGCTTTACAAGTGGTTAGCTTTACAAGTGGTCCAAGAACCTTTACATATAATGTTGATCTCACGGGGTTCTTAAGTTTTGATGGATGTCTAGTTACTTCATGATGCTAAGGATGGTGTAAAAGGCAACTCCGATTGGTATCACGCTTCAAAGGTCCATTTCTTACACCATAGCATCATTTTGGTAGAATTACTCTCCCAACATTTCTATCCATGCATATGTGCAAAGCTTTCAATCTAAACTCTATGCACATATGTAGGGGGAGCTAATGCTACCAAAACCGAGCTTGTGATAATTGTCCAAATTTTATTTATGAGCATAATGATTGGACAAGTATGACAAGTTCAAAACTTTTATTATCAAAATCATCTTTGTGAGGGTTGTCATCAATTACCAAAAAGGGGGAGATTGAAAGTCCCTAGTTTGGTTTTGGCTAATTGATGAAACCTAGGACTAACCTTTGTATCTAAGTGGATGATTTAGATAAAGGTGGTCATTGAATATGAGACACGACATTAACTCATGTGACCAAGATGATGAAGACCGAAGTGATGCTTGGCTCGATGGACCGGTTGTGAGGGTGAAGGGCAAGTCGAGGCTTCGAAGTGAGGGACCATGCGATGGTGAAGCTTGAGCAAGACTTGGCGCTGACGGACCGATGCAACGGTGAAGAGCAAGTAAAGTCAAGGTCGATGGATCAAGACGGTCATGTGATGATATGAAGTGGATCATATCATTTGGAGAAACAAAATGGGCTCAAGGCAAAGGTATAACCATAGGGCCATTTTGTTTTGCACTCAAGACACCATAGAGGGTGTGAGTGGTTTAGGATCGATAGCCGAACTATTAAGAGGGGAAGTCTTATCGGTTATTCGATGCATGGGTGCCACTAGGTGAATTCATGAAGTGCATTGCATGTAGGGCCTAGTGAGCTAACTAGAAAACCTTCGAAAATGATTGTGAAAATGTTAACACACGTACACAAGGTGGTGATCACTTGTTGGTGTTAGCACATTTACGAAGGTGTTGGAGTTTGGGTGGTAGAGAGGGTTTGGGACTCTCTCTCCCTCCCGCCGAGCTTGCGAGCGCGGGATTCAGGCGATTTCGGGGAAATGAAATGCCTATTTTCCACTACGCCGGAAGTCGGAAAAGAAACGGAGGCGAACGTGGTCACAGAGGTGACCGGACGCTGCACCGGACGCGGTCATGGAATGACCGGACGCGTCCGGTCAGCTGTCAGGCGCGCGGGCTAGGGTTTGCAACCGGCGCGTCCGGTCACTCGTGGGACCGGAGCGTCCGGTCATGCGCCCAGAAGGAACTGAGGTTCGCAGAGGACGATTGGACGCGAGGCGCGTCCGGTCACACACGATCGGACGCGTCCGATCGTTAAAGGAGCTTACTGGACTCACACCGGACGCGGGCACTGTCGCGTCCGGTCGTCGCAAGGGGCGCGTCCGGTCGTTGTTTCGCGGGCGCGGGTGCTGTGCGGATCAGCGCGTCCGGTCGTCGCGAGGGGCGCGTCCGGTCGTTGTTTCGCGGGCGCGGGTGCTGTGCGGATCGGCACGTCCGGTCGTTCGAAGCAGCGCGTCCGGTCGTTTGACAGGCGCGTCCGGTCGTTGCCTAGGGCGCGTCCGGTCGTTGGTTTGACCGTTGAGGGTCAGTGACCGTTGGAGGATCGGACGCGGTTGAGCGCGTCCGGTCGTTTTGAGAGGCGCGTCCGGTCATGGGGTTTGACCGTTGGCGCAGTGACCGTTGGAGGATCGGACGCGGTTGAGCGCGTCCGGTCAGTTATGACCGGAGCGTCCGGTCATCCCGACAGAACCCAGTGAAGGGGTATAACGGCTCTATTTGGATGGGATGCTTATAAATACTCGTTGGCCGGCCCTTGGGGAGGAAACTTGGCATTTCTAACACTCTTGTGCATCCTTTGAGCTAGAACATCTCCTCCCACTCATCTCTCTTGAGTGATTGCAAATCATAAGTGAGATTAAGTGATCCCAAAGTGCATTGCATAGCTTGAGGGCATCTAGTGGCACTTGTGGGTGGTTTAGCCGGTGGATTTCTTGTTACTCTTGGAGAGTACTGCTCCTAGACGGCTTGGAGATTGTTGGAGGCGTTGGCAAGAGAAGGTGATTGTTCTTGGCCACCTCCGGTTGATTGTAAGAGGTTCGTGTGCTTTCCTCGGCGGGACGCCAAAAGCAACTCTAGTAAATTGCGCGTGTCATTGAGTTACCTCACTTGAGAGTGGTGTCTTGCGGTGCCTTGCGGGGCGTGCCTTGAGGGGCAAGTGACTTGAGGGTCGCACCGAGGAACCATCTAAGTGTTGGTCGACACAACCGGTGACGTAGCTTGTCGGTGCACAAGTGAACACCGGGTGAACAAAATATTGTGTCTCTTGTCTCCCGGTGATTGGTCTTCATATTATGTTGTTGTCAATATTGATTGATTGTATATCATCTTGGTGATTGGCAACATCTTCACTCCACCGTCGGTATAAGATTCACAATCCTATCTCTCGCATTTACTTTTACTAGATTATCTTATGTAACTCTAGTAGTAGACTTTTCTAGTAGTTGTTAGCTTGCTCACTAGTGTAAGTTAGTGACTTAGCACTTGTGTGAACTAGAGATCATAATCTACTAGACTTGTGGATAGGAGGCTTGCATCACAACCTTTGGCTAAGCAAAACTCGCTTTACGCCGTTTGTTATTCTAACAAAGTTGCTTAGTGGTGCTTGTAGAATTTTTATATAGGCTATTCACCCCCCCTCTAGCCATCTAGGACCTTACAGTCAGCCAGCTCCAATTATAAAAGCCTTGCATAATCCTTGGTGTTATCTTATTTCTGGTTTTTGACGGGTAAGTCTAGCTGAATACATTCCAGTACTTAGGGTTTATTCCCTCCTGTTGCAGGTGATATGCTCTATCAAGGCTTTTGCAAAACGTGTCTCCACCCTACGGGTGACGAAGACTAGATCACTAGGGCGTGATCATCTTTTATGTACTTTCCTGATGCTTTTGCGGGTTGTTGATCAATAAGACTGGCAGTAATTAAACAACTGGTGTGTGTGTATGCTTCCGCTACTTTATAAACTTGGTTTGTAATATTTGCGACTCCGCGTGTGTAAACTTACTTCGGAACTACTTGTGTAATGTAACGTATGATGTTGTATGTTGAATGATGCGATCTTGGTTGTAAGCAAGTTGGTTTGAAATCCTTCGTGGTTTCGATTTACTACCGGGATTATATGGGCTCAAGTTCGAAAATTTGAGCGCTTCGGTGCTTGTTTTTGTACTTGTGCTCTTATAATTTGGTCGGTTCTGTTACAATCTTAGCACCTTGTGTAGTTAGATACCACTTGGAAAAGCACAAACATAACTAGAAACCTCGTGAGATCAATATTATAAGCAAGGCTCTAGTACCACTTTGAAAAACATGAAGCAAGAAAAATCTAACTACTTCCTATTCATGCTAGTACCTCAATACATCATTCAAATTATACTAGCAATTCACCACACAAGCAATGTATCAATAAAAAAAATACATAACTATGCATCATACATATGAAGTGCACATGTAAATGCAACATTCATGTTTAAGAGCTTGTTCCCCTACTTGTGTGCTCAAATTTTTAGTTGATCCCCTTCTTTTATCAAATCTCCCCTTTAAGTTTTCTCCCCCTTTAGAATCTATCTTTGTGAACAACATTTTCTCTCCCTTTGGCACCAATGACCACAAGGAACCAATTTTAAATAGATTATCATGTTGAATTATAGGGTGAGGATCAAGTTTGTGATTCAACCTAGATTGCTTGCATAAATAAAATACTTCGGTTTGATCTAAGGGCAAGCTTCTTCACACCTCACTAGAAGGGTTATCATGCACCATGTTGAAGCAAATATTTAAATAAGTTTTTTAGATTAAACACTTAGGATCACAAGCTAATTAAACAAGTTATATGCTATCACTAGATCATACATAGCAAAGAAATAATAGTGGCACCATATAACCTTCAAATTCATTTGATTTTCATGAATGAGCCTAGAATATAAGAAATCATGACTAGATGCACTAAACATGTCCTTAGTATAGAATGTATGACATGTCAACCAATTGTACCTTGAGGCTCGAAGGAGAGGCATGTCATATCATGGAGGTGCATCTACTCATGTTAGAGAAGTCAAGTATGTTCAACTCATTCTTTAGCTTGTGAAATTTTTTCTCATCAAGTGGCTTGGTGAATAGATCGGCTAATTGATCTTCGGTGCCCACACTCTCAATAGCAATGTCACCTTTTTGTTGATGATCTCTAATGAAATAATGACGAACATCAATATGCTTTGTTCTTTGATGTTGAACCGGATTGTTGGTTAGCTTCACGGTACTTTCATTATCACATAGCAATGGCACATTCATGAAATTGATTCCAAAATCCTTCAATGTTGCCTTCATCCACAAGATTTGTGCACAACAACTACCCATGACGATGTATTCGGCTTCGGTGGTAGATAGTGCAATACTATTTTGCTTCTTGGATGACCATGAGACAAGTGATCTTCCCAACAATTGACAAGTCCCGGAGGTGCTCTTTCTCTCAACTTTGTCACCGGCATAGTCGGAATCCGAATATCCAACTAGCTCAAAGCTCGCACCTTTAGGATACCATAATCCAACATCTTGTGTATGCTTTAAGTATCTCAATATTCTCTTTGTTGCCTTCAAATGACTTTCTCTTGGTGAGGCTTGAAATCTTGCACACATGCATACACTAAACATCACATCGGGCCTTGATGCTGTCACATAGAGTAGGCTACCAATCATTGATCTATATAGCTTATGATCCACCATGTTGCCATTCTTATCACTATCCAAGCTTCCACTAGTGCTCATTGGAGTAGTGATTCCTTTTGCATCTTCCATACCAAACTTCTTTAGCATATCCTTTATATATTTGGTTTGGCTTACAAATGTTCCTTCCTTCATTTGTTTAATTTAAAGTCCAAGAAAGAAACTAAGTTCACCAATCATTGATATTTTAAATTCCTTTGCCATCATTTTCCTAAACTCATCACAACAATCTTGATTGGTTGAACCGAATATGATATCATCAACATATATTTGCAACACAAACAAGTCTTTCCCAATCTTCTTGGTGAAGAGAGTAGTATCCACTTTGCCCATAACAAATCCTTTGGATAGCAAGAAATCTCTTAATCTTTCATACCATGCTCTAGGTGCTTGCTTCAATCCATACAAAGCCTTTCTTAACTTGTATACATGATTGGGTTTCTTGTCATCTTCAAAACCGGGAGGTTGCTCCACATACACCTCCTCTTAGATGTACCCATTGAGAAATGCACTCTTCACATCCATTTAATATAGCTTGATATTGTGAGCACAAGCATAGGCAAGTAAGATCATAATTGCTTCCAATCTTGCAACCGGGGCATAAGTTTCACCAAAGTCAAGACCCTCTATTTGTGTGTAACCTTGAGCCACTAGTCTTGCTTTGTTCCTTACTACTATCCCATCTTGATCTTGCTTGTTGCGAAAGACCCATCTTGTTCCAATGATATTGTGATCCTTAGGCCTCTCAACTAATTCCCATACTTCATTTCTCTTGAAGTTGTTGAGCACTTCATGCATTGCATTTACCCAATCTGGATCTCTCAATGCTTTATCAATGTCCTTGGGTTCTTTCATTGATACAAAAGAAGAGTGATCACAAAATGATGTCAATCTTGATCTAGTTTGAACTCCCCTTTGTATGTCACCAATGATGGAATCTAATGGATGGTCTCTAGCAATGTTGGTTGGTTAAAGCACTTGCACTTGATTACTTGGATGTTGATGTTGATCATGAGTTGGAGATGACGAACTAGCCACTTGTTGATCTTGTTACACTTGAGATGATGTACTAGCTTGATTTTGCATTAGAGAACCACTAGCTTGTGTAATTGGACTTTGGAGCACTTGATCTTTGTTGTCATCCACATCAATCACTTGTTTTGGTCTAATATCACCAATATCCATTCATTTTATAGCATTGGTCAATTGAGTTCCTCTCACATCATCCAAGTTATCTTCTTTATTTTGAGAACCATTAGTTTCATCAAACTCAACATCATGCACTTCTTCAAGTTGACCACTAGCCAAATTCCAAACTCTATAAGCTTTGCTAGTAGTTGAGTAACCAAGTAAGAATCATTCATCACATTTCTTCTCAAACTTGCTCAATCTAGTGCCCTTCTTCAAGATGTAGCATTTGCAACCAAATACCCAAAAGTATACAATGTTAGGCTTTCTTCCATTTAAGATCTCATATGGTGTCTTCTCTGGGAACTTGTGGCAATAGAGGCGGTTGCTATAGAAGCAAGTCGTGTTGATTGCTTCGGCCCAAAATGAATGACTCACATTATACTCATTCAACATTGATCTTGTCATATCAATTAAGGTTCTATTCTTTCTCTCAACCAGTCCATTTGATTGAGGTGTATACTTGGCCGAGAATTAATGTTTGATTCCAAGCTCATCACATAGCTCATCAACTCTTGTGTTTCTAAACTCACTTCCATTGTCACTTCTCACTTTTTTGATTGTAGTCTCAAACTCATTTTGCACTCTCTTGATGAACTTCTTGAATATGTCAAACACATCACTCTTGTCCATAAGAAAGAATACACATGTATATCTAGTGAAATCATTCACAATCACAAAGTCATACTTGTTGCCACCAATGCTTGTGTATATAGTTGGCCCAAATAGATCCATGTGCAATAATTCAAATGCCTTGAAAGTACTCATAATGCTTTTCAATGGATGAGTGTTGCCTACTTGCTTTCTGGCTTGACATGCACTACATAGCTTATCTTTCTCAAATGTGACATCCTTCAAGCCTCTAACTAAGTCATGCTTCACTAACTTGTTCAATTGCTTCATGCCAATATGACCAAGTCTTCTATGCCATAACTAACCCATATTTGATTTGGTGAGCAAGCATGTTGAAAGTTGAGTGTCACTAGCATTAAAATCGACTAAGTATAGATTCTCATATCTAAAGCCTTTGAAGATCAAGTTAGAGCCATCAACACTAACTATCTCCACATCATCAACACCAAATATGCACTTGAAACCAAGATCACACAATTGAGCAACCGAGAGAAGATTAAAGTTCAACTTTTCAACTAAGAGCACATTGAAAATGCTATGATCATTTGAGATTGCAATCCTTCCAAGAGCCTTCACATCATCCTTGCTATTGTCACCAAATATGATACTATCAATGCCACTATCATTTGATTTGAGAGAGTTGAATATTTTTGAATCACCGGTCATATGTTGAGAGCATCCACTATCAAGCACCCAATGCCTTCCTCCGGCCTTGTAATTGACCTATAAAACAAATTAATATTTCTTAGGTACTCATACTTGTTTGAGTCCTTAGAGGTTAGTCACTAAGCTCTTTGGTATCCAAATGGTCTTCTTCTTTGGACCCACAATTGGTGTACCAACAAACTTAGCTTGCACACCCTTCTCTCCCTTAGTAAGCACATAACAAGAATCAAAAGAAATGTAATCCATTTTAGCATGAAACTTATTGTTGTTCTTATTCATTTTATTACAATTAATCTCTAGATGCCCAACTTACTTGCATCTATTGCAATAACGACCATTGCTCTTCACAAAGCGAGGCTTTAGAGTAGCAAAGACCGCCTTGCCCTTCTTAGGAGTATAGCCCAAACCCTCTTTATTAAGAGAGAACATTTGGCTACCCAAGCATTTGAGCAAGCGGGTATCCCCACCATAGGTATTGCCTAATGCGCGGGTGAGATCATTCACCTCTCTCTTGACAGTCGCATTCTCAACCACAAGTGATGAATCACTAGTAGTGGAGATAGAGTTGGTTATGGTGGATGATGATGAGCTACATAAAGCATTAGTAGGACCAATAAATAAAGAATCATCAATAATATCACATGTTAGTCCAATATCACAAGTGACAATCACTTGCTCTTCCTTAGCTTCCTTCATGAACTTCTCCAACTTGAGGTCCTTTTCCTTGATGAGCTCAAGTAGAGTGGAGTGGGCTTCCTTAAGCCTAGTGTGAGCAATTTCAAGATCCTCGTGGTCTTCCTTTAGACACTCACGAGAGGCCTCTAGCTCATCAAAGGATTTTCTAAGAGCTTTGAGCTCTTGTTCAATTTCTTTGCACTCCTTACTCTTTTTTAGAGTAATAAGCTCCTCCATCAAGGAATCATTTTCATTGCTCTTGGCAATGAGCTCTTGTTCTAAGATTTTGTATTTCTTGGTGGTCCTCTTGTAGCCTTTGCTCATTTGATCTATTATGCCCAATAGATCATCCTTGGAGTAGTCCTTATCCTCCTCATCATCACTCCTACAACCATTACTAGCACAAAAATCATCATCACTATCATCATATTTTACCTTGGTAGGCTTGGCCATAAGACATGTCGATGTAGTGTCGAAGTTGGATGGCTTGTTGGAGAGGGCGATGCTTACAATGGCTCACCGAGTGGTCCTTTCATCATCACTAGAGCTTGCATCATCATCACTATCAGAGTTGTCACTATCCCAAATGACTACATAACCACCACCCTTCTTCTTGTTGTTGTTGAATGTGAAGCTCTTCTTTGCTTTCTTCTCCTTCTCTTTCTTATCCTTCTTGTTCTTCTTGAGCTTCAAGTCCCCATTATGAAATCTCTTATCTTCATAGGGGCAATCCACCACTATATGATCGGGGCTATTGCAATTGTAGCAAAGGGTCTTTGCCTTTATAGTGTCTCCTCTTCCTTGCCCCATATCCTTTCTTCTTCATGAACCATCCCATCTTATGCACAAGGAGGGTCGTGGTCTCATCATCGAATGGATCATCATCATCACTATCCACCTTGCTCTTACCCTTAGAAGATGAAGCCTTGAATGCAATGGGCTTCTCTTGCTTGATCTTGGTCTCCTTCTTCTATTCTACCTCATCTTCATCATCATTGTATTGGGCATCGGGCATGATATCTCCAAGCACATCGGTTAGTTTGACTTTGTCCAATCCCTCTCTAAAGATCATTCTTCTTAAGGTGGCAAACTTCTTGGGTAAGCACATCAAGAACTTGTGTGAGAAGTCCTTGTCCTCAACCTTCTCCCCAAGCCCCTTGAGATCATTGACAATGACTTGGAGCCTATAGAACATCTCCGGAATGGATTCATCATCCTTCATCTTAAAAGTGGAGAAATTGTCCTTGAGCGTATATAGTTTGGCATTTTTTACCATTGAAGTGCCTTCATATGTTTCTTCAAGCCTTATCTAAATCTCATTTGTCTTTTTAAGATCTTTGATTTGCTCAAATACTTTGTCATCAATGGCACGGTAGATTGTGTCAAGTGCCGCGGTGTTGCATTGTTTGTTGATGTGGTCATTGGAAGTGAGATTTTCCTCATCAAGAATGATGTATCCTTCTTTGGTCACATCCCAAACCTTATCATGTATATTGCCTAGGTATTGCTTCATCTTCCTTTTCCAATGATCAAAGGAAGAGACGCCATCAAAGAATGGAGGCTTACCATTAACATGATTGAACATAACTTGAGACATCTTACACCGAGGTTGTTAAGGCTTACAAATGGTGACCACGACTCCGATACCACTTGAAAGGTCTTGATGGCTAGAGGGGGTGAATAGCCTTTTAAAAAATTCTACAAAGACAAGCTAAACAAGTTTATCAATATAACAAATGGTGAGATGCGAGTTTTGCTTAGCCTATGGGGTGTTTGCAAGCCACCTATCCAATTTACAATTCTAGTATATTTGCACTCAACCGCACAAGTCAAACCGAGAAGGTAACTACAACTACAACTAGCAAGCTACACAAAGGAGCTACTCTAGCAAAGCTAACTAGCTAGCAAAGATAACTAAGAAGGTAAAACGAAGTTAAGTTAGGAGAGTTTCACCGAGGGGTGAAGTATTGAGCCAACCAATATGATCAACAATAAATACTAAGACAACTGAACACCGGGATCAATCAATCACAATATGAAAGTGATGACACGAAGATTTATTCCGAGGTTCACGTGCTTGCTGGCACGCTAGTCCCCGTTGTGTCCCTCTTCACCACGTGGTTCGGTGGCTAACCGGTCTCACACCGAGCCTCTCAAAAGGTGTCATAAGAACCTACCAAATGGCAAAAGGTTACAATGACACGAGCAATTCACTAACGTTGCCTTTGGCACTTCGCCGAGTTAGGCACAAACCCCTCACAATCACCGGAGGTGGCCAAGAACAATCACCAACTCTTGCCAACGCCTCCAAGCTGCTCCAAGCCGTCTAGGTGGCGGCAACCACCAAGAGAAACAAGAATCCCGCAGCAAATTAACCACCAAGTGCCAACAAGATGCAATCTCACAATACAAATGCACTTAGATCACTCAATCTCACTTCGAATATGCAAAGAAGCAAGAGAAATGAGTGGGAGGGGAGCTGCTTAGCTCAAAGTGCTCACAAGTATGTCGAATATTCAAGAGAGAGAGCCTTGAGCCGGCCAACGAGTATTTATAGACGTACCCCTTCGAATATAGCCGTTAGGAACTTGAAACAGCCGAAGTCGCGCTGACCGAACGCGCTGGTCAAACTGACCGGACGCGCCGATCGCACGGTGTCTACGCTCACGAAGCACCGACCGGACGCGCTGGTCGCGCGGACCGGACGCGCGAAGTACGACCGGGCGCGCTGGTCCCGTAACGGACCGAACACGCTGGTCAAGCAGAGGCCGCGTTCCAACGAAACAGTGACCGGACGCGCTGCAGAACTGACCGGATGCCACAGTGCCAGCGTCCGGTTGGAGTCCAGTAAGCTCCCTCACCGACCGGACGCGTCCGGTCGACAGTGACCGGACGCGTCACCGTGTCCGATCAAAAACAAAAACACGCACAGACGCTGAACACTGACCGGACGTGTCCGGTCAAACAGAGACTGCGTCCGGTCCAGCGTCCGATCACCTTTATGACCTCCGTTCGCCTCCGTTTCTTTTTCGACTTTCGGCGTAGTGAAAAAAGTCATTTCAACTCCTCGAAAACGCCTGAATCGGAGAGAGGACCCCAAACCCTCTCTACCGCTCAAACTCCACCGCCTTTACAAACGTGTTAACACCACTAAGTGATCTCATCAAGTGTGAGTGTGTTAATATTTTCACAATCATTTTTCGAGACGATATTAGTTATATCCAAATGCATATGATTATGAAATGCACACCTAGAGGCACTTAGGGGTTCAATAGCCGCGTTATTCCCCTCTTTATAGTACGGCTATCTATCCTATAATGTAATCACACCCACTAGGTGTCTTGGTTACTAAAACATAACCCTTAAGCATATACATTTGCCTTGATCACGTAGGGTTACGTCCAAATCCAAGTGTGACCATCATGATCACCATGTCCATCTTGCCACCAACCTTGGAATATAATAATCCTCATATGCTATATACAACTTGGGCATAGAATTAGTACTTAGACATTGTCACTAATTACCAACACCAAACATAGGACTTAGGCATTGCCACGCCACTGTCGTTGTCCTTGACTGCGCCACACCACTGTCGTTGTCCACGCCACCAGCCGCCACCGTCGATTCGCACCACGCATCGCCGCCGTGGACCGCGTCATGCACTGGGCCGCCACCGCTCACCTATATACAAACCATTGTCTTTGAAGCAAAAACCAATTGCTCGCTTGCTTACATAGTTGGCTCAAGAAAGCATAGAAATAAAAAATCAATTGCACAAAAAACTATTCATTGCACATAATAACAAGAAAATGCATAAAAATCAAAATCAAGCGCATAGAAATCCTGCTTACCTGCGTTGGTAGCCCTTCATTTCATGCACACCACCTATTCATCCAAGGCTGCAACAAAAAATCAGATAGAAACGTCATGGAAAAACAAGAAAGGAATAAAAACGTGTTTTAGCAGGCGTAGAAACCTTACAGCTACAAGAAAGGCATAGAAACAAGTTTTAGCATGCGCAGAAACCTATTTGTGAAATTAATGTCAGCTAGGTTAATACAAAAATCCTACAACAAGCGGTCGGATACAGGAATCATACAGCAAGCGCTGCTCAATTGACCCATCAACTACATTAAGATAAGATCATACTATGCCACCGCTGCAAGCCAAGGAAGTCGTGGACGTCACGAGCCAATGTCCTATGTCCGAGCCACCATTGACATCTCACATCAAATGGAGAGGAATCCTTCCAACCATCCTATATCACAACAAAGGCAAGAAACATGTTTTAGAAACTTTACAGTGGCAAAGAAAGACATAGAAACATGTTTTAATGCGTGGGAAAACCTTACAACGACAAAAAAAGGCGTGTAGACATGTTTTTGCAAGCACAAAAATCTATTATGATCCCAACCAAATCTTGCATCCCACTTGGACGGATGTATAATTAATAGAGAAACAATGGATAGAACCCAATACAACCCTCCCCAGTTATCCAAAACCGTGGCAGCCCCATCCCAAACCATTATTCTCACTTTGTGGACGTATAATTAATAGAGGGACAGTGCATAGAACCCAAAATACCCTCCCGTCCAGGGGATTATTGTACCGAAATCGTGACGGCCCCAACCCAAACAATGCATAGAACAATGTATAAAATTGTGTACCAACAATGTATAAAATTGTGTAGAAGTGTACAGATAATTGTTCCAACAATTTATGCCGAAGTGTTCTAACAATGCATAGAAGTATGCTCCAACAATGTATAATTGTGTAGAAGTGCACAGATAACTGCTCCAACAATATATAGAAATATACTCCAATAATGTATAGAAATTTGGTCCAACAATGTATAGAATACATATCCCCATGACCAAAAATTAAGACTTCAATTTCATTGCACATCATATCAAAGTAAAGCTTAAAAATAGTAATGATAAATCACATAAAGTTTTGAGTATATGCATCGAAACGCTTTGCCTATACATGAGGTCAGATCCGCAGGGGAGATGCCGTCGTTAGCCGATTGTCCACTGCCGATTCGCACCAGCGTCGCCGCCGTGGACTGCGTCATGCAAAGAAAAAGACAGAAACATATTTTAGCATGCGCAAAAACCTATACATGAAATTAATGTAAGCTACATGAATAGAAATGTCATCCAACAATGTATAAAAGTATTCAACAATGCATGGATACATGTTGCTACAATATATATAAATATGCTCCAAAGATGTATAGAATTGTGTTCAAGCAATATACATAGTGAGTAAAAATGTACAGACAACTCCACCAACGTATAGAATTATGGCTTAAGAAGCATAAAAAACCAGAGACTCAATGGGAATTAGCAAGTAACAAGTATGAATAGGGTTCTTGAGATCCGAGATGCAAAGCTCTGCCTATTCCACACCAAAAAGAAATTGCTAAATAACGTAGACCTGCAGAAGAACCATGGCACATTTAATCAAATGGTGTGGAAACCTATACATCTAAGCATACAAATCACCGAGCCACCTTCGAAATCACATTTCCACCATGCATAATCATAGTTCCACCATGTATAGAAACTAATGCAACTAAGCATACAAATCACCCCACTGCCGGATCTTGCTGCTTCTCCACACTTGAAGCTCTGGTCTGGCAATTGGGAACACATTGACGGGGCAGGTGGTGTTCGCCATGAATAGGATCTACAGGTACGATGGGAACAAGAAACTGAACTAAAATTATGATTTTTCATAAAAAATTGATACAAGACACATATACGAACGACAAACATCAATCAAAGGGCAGAGGCTGTACCACCTCGCTAATCAGCACAATTATATAAGAAAGTGATCTAAACAGCACATTATATTAGGGATAAAAGAAGTACTTGATCTCAGCATTAGTATCTCCTCATAATTCAAATACTTCAATCTGAGATGATAGTATGATAGTGTGGTGCGGCAGACCACCTCGCTAATCAGCGCTGACCCGGAGGATGTAGTGGGCATAAAAACATGGTGAAAAAAAGCATTAAAAGAATATGAAACCTTACCCCCATGTGCTACTGTGCTAGCCAGCTAGGAGATGCCTGCGCATGTATCCACCCATCCTCGTCACCTCCAGCACAAAACAGTCGGGTTCACCATCCAGTGTAGCTCTAGATCCTTGTCAGCCATCTGGAGTAGATGCAACGAGGACAACACACATTGCATAAAATCCTTTAGTGGCTTGAGTAGATTAAAAAAATCAAGAAATCCTATAGATGCAAGGAGTAGCTGCTCCCCACCACCGTCGTTGCACGCCGCCCTAAGGCACATTCGTCAAAGCTTCCTCACCGGTGGGGAGCGGGAGACGCCGAGTGGAAGGCAGGGGCAGTGGCGGTCGCTACAGATGTGGCCGAGGGGGACAGTATGCGCAGGGATGAAGACGACGCCATCGAGCCCCACGGCGGCGGGGATGTCCTCCTGGGAGCGTCGCCATGCCATGGTGAGCTAGGAAATTCATAGAGTCGTGGCTGGCAAAGACATGGGAGGGGGCTCCGCAAGAGGTCTGCCGCTACCAGCATAAAGTCACCGCCGGTCACTAGATCCACAGATAAAAATTATTTAAACATGGCATAGAAAATTCAAAAATCAAAGTGAATGAAAACAAACTTCAAGAATCATTATTTATCTAGTTTTTTTAGAAACCTACACTGGCCATTATAAATAAATATCTTATTTAGTCAGATTGCCAAATCATAATTGCTATGCATATAAACTTATATATGCAAGCACAGAAATAATTTGTCTCTAAATGGACGCATCAAATATTGCATAGAAAACCATGCTTACTTGCATTGCAAGCTCTTTATTTGCCACAACCCCATGTTCCTGCAAAGGCTGCGACCAAATCGAGGGACTTGCCACCGGTCATACAAAGTATGCGAGCAATAATAATGTATAAAATATGCTCCGATAATGTATAGAATTGTACCCCGATAATGCATACAAATTTGTTCCTACAATATATAAAAAGAAGCTTGAATAACAGGATCCAAAATGCCACTGTGCCACATAAGCACCAACATCCAACAAAATCACTATGCATCGATCTAGTAATTGTAGGGAAAAAGTAATTTTATGCAGCAAAAACATAATCTGTGTGCATCAGAAATCCACTTATTCCTCTGTAAAGCCGCTGCTCCCAGCCTTTCACCAGTAGTATTTTGGGATCCGTTTGCTAGTGCCTCTGCGGATCCTCCTTTCCAGCGATTTTGCTGCAATAGAAGAATTTTATCACTCAACAGTAATCAATGCGTACAATGAGGAGGCCGTGTGCAAAAGACCTGCATACCGACGACCGCCGTGCAGCAGTCGCCTCGTGCTAGGCCACTGCGACGGAGTGGTCCAGCCAGCCGCGAGCAGGCTACTGCTGCGAAGGGGCTGGCTTGCCGCATCGCCCTTGGATCAGCAAATAAAGCCGGTCGACAGGAAGGAACGTCGGTCACCAAATAAAGCCGCCGCCTGGGAAGGAGAAAGGCTTGCCGCCGCCAGGAAGGAACGCCGGTCGAGGCCGCAGCTGCGCTTCGTGGGTGCCGTGACCCGGAGCGCCGACTCGTCGTGCCTCCTGCAGCCCTCTGCTCAGCCCCACGCTGCAGCTTGGCGGACCCCACACTCGCCCCGCGCACCCCTCCGCTTGGGGACGGGAACACGCAGCCTCTCTGCCGTGTGGCATCCAGTGCCGCCGCCGGCTGCAACTCCCTGAGCGAGCCCCGTTGGACGCACGGCCGAGGAGGTCCGCGCCGCGAGATCCACCGTGCTCGAGCCTGCCGTGCTCGTTGCGAGATCCAGAGGGTTCTGAGGTCGCGTGCCACCGCACGCGTCAGAAGAGGGGGCGGCGTCGGTGGGGGATGGAGCCACCGAGGGTAGGCGATGTGCCGCCGGGTGGGGATGGAGACGCCGAGTGGGTGTGGGATCCTCCGGGTGGGTGCGATTTCAAAATGAACGCATCGAGAGAGAGAGAGAGAGAGAGGAGGAAGGCTGGTTTGGTTCGGCAACCAGCTCGGGATGGGGTTGGGCAGGTCCATGGATACTGGTCTGGTGGAACCGGGTATCACCCTAAATTCTGCTATGCAAAAAGAAGATTCCTCGTCATATCAAAATGTTGGCATATATATGGAGTACTAAATGTAGATGAAATCAAAAACTAATTGCACAGTTTTATTATACTTTGTGAGACGAACATTTTAAGCCTAATTAATCAATGTTTGGACAATTATTACCAAATAAAAAAAAATTGCTACAGTGTGCCACGATGTTTACTATACCAACTTTGGATACCGAATTTGGTACCCAAACAAGGGGTTAGTACTCGAGCCCTGACGCGCCCGACCTTATGACCACAGTCGGCGGCACCCCCGATCCCACCTCCCACCGGTTTTTGACAGTCCGTACATCTCTCTTGACAGTTTTTTTTCATTTTTTTGCAACCAGGATTTGCATCGTCGACCGTTTCTTTGTTTTTTTTCATTCCGTTTTTTTCAGTCTTTCTGTCGCTCATTTCTTTTCTCATTCCGTTTTTTAAGTTTTTCCGTCGCTCTTTTTGTCTATTTCACGTGAACAGAATATGCAACTGGTCTTTTTTGTTTTTTCACGCGATCAGGTTTTGCAAATATCCTAAGTCTTGTTTTGTGATTAAGATTATTTTTCTCTCCTCTGTGTGTTTTTTGTTTAGACGACAGTGCAAATTACAAGCAATGAATATGAACCAGTGATATCTGTGATTACAAACGGATAACATCAAATTGGGAAAAAAATACATGTACTGATGGATCATGATGCAATGTCCAGGAAAGGACGATAGTTGAAAAATAAAAAGAATGGGGGAGAGCAAGACTCCAATGCAGGCTCTGTTGCGCAGTTGTCGCTGTTACAGTTCTTATTAGTACTTGTAGTTGTCGATGCGATTGGTACCAACGATTTTGGAATGGTGCCGATTCCGAATGGTGCATTTGCCCCAGGTTAACTGTAGCAGAACATGATCAGAAAACAGGGAAAAGCTATATCTATTTTATCTCCAAAAAAAACATAAACCATGACAAAAGAACTACTGGATCTGCACATACTTGTATTTTACTGCCTGAAGACATTGCGGAGTGTAACAAAATTTTATGCCTGGTGGAGACAGCGATCAGTCCAGACAAGTGCAGAGCAATCCAGCATACCTTGTTCATGCTAGCGGCACACTAGTGTTGCTGATTGAGTGCTGATGAGGCCAACATCACCTACTGGTGGAAGAAGGTTAACTAATAAAATTAGAAAAAATATATAACTGGTGAGAGCTCACATCAGTAGGCAAAGTTAAATAAAAATTCATGCATGGTGGTAAGCTTAGAACCTCAAGGCTCTCAATTTTTTTCTCTGTCCCAATCCAAAGACAGAATATAATATTTTTACGGTGGTAGGGATGGTACGTATTGGAAATATTTGGAATAAACATAGCACCACCACTGTATTATTTTATCAAGCTATAAGTAAGAGTTATAAACATATATAACTACGGAAAAGAAATTTACAGAAAAAGGACGAGAGCATATGAAAAAACTTTTAGAACATGTCTGCCTTCTAAAACTCCATGTAATTTAAATCTTAATATTTTCTATACTACCTCATAGAGAATCTACGATTCTCTCGACCACTATATTTCAAAGCATTAGCAATGTGACAGTAGGCTAGTGCAAATATACATGTCAACATGGGTCCAGGGATCAAAATATTTAAGGGATCAAAAACAGGTAAAGTTGCAGCTATTTAGCAATGGCAGGGTTTTATTTAGATTCTGATACTCTGACAAAAGGGTATTGCAACAGCATTTACGATGATGCATGCAAGAGTTCAAATGGAAGGCTAGATCACATGATAATGTAGTAAAAAGGCACAATACTTTTTGTCCTACTAACTTGAAATAGCAACATAATGGTCAATTCCAATGCAGTGTTGTTTCAACTATAGTTTGAGATTCGGACATAGTTACCTAGTTTACTTCTGCAACAGTCAGGTGGTGAATAGAAGACAGATTATTTATCCACCAATCGACAGAAATAGCCAATATTCCACAAGGCTAAAACAAACAACAATGAGCAAAAGCTTCCAGCACTCTCAAACAAGAAGAGCAAAAGTTTCCAACAAACTTGACAATAGGAATCTGAATCTCTCATTGGACAGTATATTTGGTTCAACGAATTTCAAAGGTAGTAAAAGGAAAGCAAACATGAATGCATTTGTGGCCATTTTGAGGAATAACAATAGTTTAAAAGCTTCAACCGAAACTGCTCATTTGATAGTCCAACCAAATTTGCGAGCATATTTCATTTCGGCTAAATTAAGATGGCTACGAACTCACAACCAAGAGCATTGAGACGAGAGGTTGGCCACCGTCCATCGCACACCCCATCGAGACAGCTCCACAGTATCTAGAAAATGTAGCTTCCTTTGCCATGGGTAGGATGAATAGAAAAGACAACGGAACGGTCAACATACCAGGTCTTACATGACTCAAGTGTTAATTGAAAGGACAATCAGATTGACCAATTAGAAGAGTACACAGATATGGCTCCAAAAAACGGTGCTTAGTTATTGACTTATTAGAGAGGAATTTAGTAAGAGTAGACATGCAATAGCAGAGCCACAACATTGCTTCCACCCTTGGTGTCAAGCCTAAAAGGTCAGGTGACGTCTGGCAGGCAAATTAAGCTCTTATAGGATCTATTATTAAGTTTATTTGTCACCTCAATGTATTGTATGCGTTCAGTGAAAAAAAAGTGGTGAAATAAGCTCATATAGGCGAGTAAGATTTTTATTACCTGAAAATTAACAAAATGTTCCTTTATCAAAAAAAATATAGGATCTATATTTATATAAGAAAAAGATGGCATGAGTTCATTGCTGCAGCATAACCTCTATGCCATTAAATTACAGAAGTCAAACGAAATGTCCATGCAGAGACATTGGCACTTGTTAGGATAAGGAAATATACGAAGAAGGCCTAACAGGCTGCATAAATCACAAGTGGCATTGCAATTGTTTGGAAAATAAGGCCAATGTGTGAGTTGACTAAAAACAATATGAACAACGACCATTCATAACTAAAAGTGACCAAAGGAAATACAAATAATACATTGTACACAAATTATTTGGCTCATCTCCCATACGGCCAAGACTCAAGTTTCAAATTTGGAAGTGCATTAGGATGTCACCACATAGAAATGACTGATAGATCATAAAAAAAACAACAAATAAAGCATATACCTATCCTTGTGGCTGCTGGGTTTATCAGGTGCATCCGATTAGCTTGACAAATAAGGAGAAAAATACCACAGGTTCACCATTGAAACAGCACGACAAAAGAAATCCATGGATAAGGAAGTTGGCATCCTTGCTGCCATGTTGCTACCACTTTGGATGAACTCCTATGAAACATATTGATTATCAATTAGTCATTGCACCAGGTCTATAAGTTTTGGTACTCAACATCAGAAGAAGTATTCTTGTTACTTTATTTCCCTACAGGCATTCAAGGAACTGTTGTTGTAAATGAGACTATATGGAATAGTGAGTTTTAACTGTATTTAACAATTGAGCATTAGCAAGCCATCCAGTGCATGGACATAGTTATTTAATGTTCAGACTATCTAATGTTCAGAAACTTTTACCAAGCAAATAATCCAGTTATGTAATCAAAACCATAAAAATACTGATTGGAAGGGAAGAATGCAACAATCCTACTCTTATCCATGTGGCATACACATTGGTTCTACGTTATAGTACAAATAAATGTTGAAGGGCAGAATGTTCTAGAGTTACCAAAAATGGGACACACTTTTTTAATTGATCTATATGTTACACTGTAGCGACTTGAAAACTTCTCTCTTCACCTTTTTTCCTCGAGACCTCAAGGTTCTTGTTGCTAGGGAAATATGGAGCTGGGGAACTAAATCTGCAGATGTAAGACAGCACAAAAATCAGTGTGCTGGTTTGAACAAATCTGCCCCAAAGAAAATTGAAACACCCAGCAAATCACCCCCCCCAACCAAGAATATATTGCATATAAATTGTAATCAACTAGTAGCATAGTTGCATGCTTTCAAGGGAACAATCACATACAATGAATCATCAAGATCAGCAAACCTAATCCAGAGACTGGCGCATAGCACATCCAGCTAGCCATATCTTAATTAACAGACAATTCCAGTACAAGCGAATGGCAAATAAACAAGAATTGAGGGATGGCCGCTTGATTACTTACACGAGTACATACAGGCAGCCTGATCTAGAAAGTACCTGGTGAATATATTGTGTTATGTTAGTATCCATGCATGTTTAGCATAGTCCTTTCTGATAAGAAACATAAATTATGTGACATTGTTTTCTGAGTTCGGTCCACAAATACTTATACCTAAATTTATTCATACCATAAAAATTCATTTGTCAAACCACAAGGAGTACTATGTTGAGTAAATAAAAGGTCATGCATCGTAAAAAAGCAAAAACAGATCGACTACTCAAGAAAATTATATTTGACCAAAAAACATTAATTTGTATCATACAACTACATGCAAGGAGTATTTTATTTTCCTATGTAAATTGAAAGAAGTGAACAGGAAAGGAGGAAATATTTTCTATCTCATGGAGAGCAGATAATTGGAGATGCTTACTTAGCTAAGAAAGTTTAGTGAACTGGATCATAGAATAAGACTGTTGTGTCTACAGCTGTTTATTCTGAAGGCACAAAAAAATAAAATAGAGAACAGAATATGAGATCAGGACCGAGTGTTCCTACTGAAACATATTTCATATTTGTACTGAAGCATTTTCAAGTGAGCAATAGCTAGAAGATAAAACAACAATATGAGTAGCAGTTCATTAGATTAAACAAGAAAAAAATAGAGAAACAGGACAGGAGATCAGGTCTCGCAAATGTTGACTGAATATAAAATAAAATAAAAACAGGTAATAAGATGCACAACTAAACTAAAAATCCAGACTTGAAAAAAGGTCCGGCTCCTCATCAATCCTCACTATACAACCTGTAGTAATCTGTGAATGATAAATACAAATAAGGTATATCTAAGTAAGCTAAACAATCTGCAGGCTCATTTCACGCAACAAGGAAAAATCAAGAGAACAGGAGTACCCAAGGAAGCAGAGCACAAATCTGATTTTGATGGCAGATGAGATCATGCCATCAGTGGCAAGCCTGAGCACATTAATGTTGCTGCTGCAGCGGTGCTATTTTGTAACAGCCGCGCCCTTCACCTCCTGCACAGTTGCTCCATTCAGGTGCTGCCAAATCCAGCGTGCACATGTGGTCAAGCCAACACTAGATTTGCACAATACAATGTGCTGGTGGTGGTGAAGATATACAAATTTTGGGACCAAGAAATTGAAAATAGATGAGGAAAACAACATCCATTGTTGGACAAATGCACAACTATGGTTAGGGAGAAATTATTTATAAGGATTTTGGAAATGGACAAATGAAATGCAACTGTGTTTTGATATATGAAATATTAATTCATTGTTCAATATATTAGTTACTAACTGAAGTTGTAAAGTGGGTTTTTATAAGTGTAGGTGCATGTTTAATATGCTGTAACTCACAAAACTAAATAATTGTACAAATGAAAATTCAATATGGTGAAACTGGTACAAATGCTCACATTAGGAGAAGTCCTAATAACTTATTTCTAAAACATAGGCAGGTAGAAAATCCATTCAATATATAAACAAAAAAATGGCGTATGATTCCCGTACCTGTAGACACATGTGAATAAAATTGTACATTATTCATTCACTGTGAAAAGGAAAAACCTTTTTTTCAAAGAACAAGCATGCCCAATAGGAAAGAAATGAGCTGTAGTCCAAACCCTGAAGCAAGAAAAAACAGGATAAATCGAAATTGGAGAGATTCAAAATGAAACGCAACGCTGAATTATTAAAGGCTAATTATTATATTTGCATGACAAAGGTAAGTTCAGATTTGTTTATAGCATTTCCTATTGTTGCAGTGCTGCTCACAATTTTTAGAAGCCTGACAAAGCAATGATTCCATTTTGACATCAGATACAAGGACCAAAATTACAGATTTAACATTTAGGCTTTCTGCAGGGCATGAACCTTCCAAATAACATTTAGACCTGCTAAACTTGAACTCTAAAGACTCAATGATCAGCTTACAAATAGAATTTCTAGCAACATATGACCAAATAAACAGAACATGATAAAGGTTTACAGGATGACTCTTCTAAATGTCAACACAGAAATCCACCAATCATGAACTGAACTTGATGAAAACTATTTCATAAGCAAATGCATCATCTTAACCCATTCTACCAAGAAATAAATGTGACCTAGTGTATAGGCTACTTAAACCCTGACAAATTCACAAGTTCCTCTGTTCCTGCTAATTGATTGAGTTCCTGAATGTTATAATGTCATGTTACCATAGGAGCAACATTGAAAGGTGACAGTGAAATGTTTCAATTTAAATAAATGTGGTTTCAAATGACCTTTTACATAGTTGTCTGGTGTCCATTGTTATTCAATCTGCTAACTGAAGCTGAGCTGCACGAAAACCATTGCATGGTTCAGTTGGCTATGGGGTTTTAGCAGAAAATGGATCAAATACTGAAATGAAAGAAGTGTGTGATCTAAATAAAGAACATGAAACCTAGGCATATTATAAATGCAAGATTTATTTAGATTTAGGCAGTGCCACAAGCAAGAACCCTGAATTCTATTTAAGGGACAGGGTCTAACCCCACCATATAGTCTAATTGCAAATAATATCCCGTGAACACAAATAATTAGTTACTACTAAATTGTTGTAATAACTCCAATACTAATCCACAACAATAGCCTCATCTGAACCATATTAAATCTGAATAACTCATCCTAATCGTTACAACATTCTATAACGAGATCATACAACAGGGTCAGTATGTGTAGAACCAGAGTAGGAGTGATAGGTACATAGAATAACAAGTCTCCATTCCCCAAAGCACAAGTACAGAGAAAAAAAATAGTTGCTAGTTATAATAATAACTAATCCAAATGGCAGTTGTTGTCTACAAGAAATTTGCCAGTCTAGCATATAGAATAAACAAAATATTTGACCTTTCTTTTGCCCAGTCACATAAGGTAGCGACATACCTAGTGACTTCATGATACAGAAATAAGGTAGGTGTACTATTTAATCAGCACCGCTCTTGATTTTTCTTCTAGATTCTAAACGCAAACATTTTTTTGTGAATACTCGTATTTAATATTCTTGAGAACACTAATGAGGATAGTGCATCCACAATTCGCATTCACAGTTGATATTGGTCACAGTTACAGCACCAAATTCTTCGCCACGAGTAACTGAAAGCTGCATTGAACCAGCATTGACAGCCGAGACAAACTCACCTTCCTGCAATTGAAGAGGAGCTCCTGGCCGCGACCTGCACCGAAATCGAACACTTGCAGAGAACACATCCTACACTCAAATCGTCAAATCGAATCAAGAAGGGGAAGGGGGAGATGGTGCAAATGCTGAGCTGGGGAAGGGGATCTGGAGGAGGGGCACCTGGATCTACCAGCAGTGTTGGAGGAGCGCACACAGGAGAGGCGGTGGCGGTGGGCTGACGGCGGCAACAGCATCCCAAGGCGAGTTGCCAGTCCTTTCTCCCGGGTTCGCGGCGGGAGCTGACGATGAGTCACGGGCGAGGACGGGAGGCTGATGATGATGGCAAGGTGCGGGTAGGACGGCCGCCCCAGGTGTGGCGAGCTCGCCAGCGCCAAACCCGACAGCAACCGTCGGTGCCGACCCTCATCTAGGGCTTCAAGACCACGGTCGTGGCCAGTAGCGACGGCGAGCTGAGAGGGTGAGGGATGGGGAGGGAGACGGCGCTAGGAGGGCCCTCGGCGGCGGCGAAGCTGGGCTCGTGCGGGGAGGTGGCGGCGAGCTGGGCTCCTGCGGCGGAGGGGGCGGCGAGCTGGGTGAAACCGGCGTTTCCTCGACTCATCCCCACGATCTCGAAATTATAGAACGAAAAAAACGCGATATGATAAGGATGAGGCGGACGTGGGGGGATCCGGCGCGGGGGGAGCGCCCGTGGTTGGCTCGGGTCCGGTGATTTGGCTACTTCGGACTCGGGTACTGATTATTATTCAGTACCCAGGGTAATACATAGAATATATATATATATATATATATATTAATATATATATATATATATACAAAATAAGTGTAGCCATCTCTATTTACGATAATTTTATATACTAATGTACGACAATGTCAGTATGATAAATATTCTTATGTGCTATAGTAATTTACGACAATGTCAGTACGATAATTTTATATACTAATTTACGATAATTTTATATAACTCAAAGTAGTTATACTTTGAGTTACGATAATTGCTATGCTAATTTACAAGATTATAGTAACTCCTTACTATGTGATTTACTGTAACATTATGGTAAATATCCTTATATGCTATAGTAATTCAACTATCGTAAATATATACTGACATTGTCGTAAATTAGTATATAAAATTATCGTAAATAGAGGTGGCTAGAAAATAACTTATTTTGTAGCTAGCTATAGAGTATACTCTCCATATATATATATATATATATATATATATATATATATAGAGATAGATAGAGAGAGGGGGGGGTTCGCTGCCGTATATATATATATGAAATTGTGGAGCTGTGAAAAGGACAGTGCTATTAGCTCCAGCCACCCACTGATGGTGAGGAACAGAGGATGTCCTGCCGCACTATGTGCACCCAACCCAAAAGATCCTGCTTTTGCTCACGGTTACCACCATACCACAACTCCACCCAAAACCATAAGAACCTGTGTGGCAACAATGAAAGCTAAAGCTTCCAGGCTCTGAATCATCAGGATGTCTGTGCCAGCATCAGCCCAGGTGCCTCACACCATACGACCTGTTGGGAGCTGCTTTAGGTTGCATCAATTATCTGCGCAGAATTTGGATCGATGTGAGATCTCGATCTCAGCTTTGGCCTTCTTTTTGAAGTATATGCATGTTGAATATAGATTCTGAAGTCCCTTGAGTTTGTGTAGGTCGCAGATGGTGGGGGACTGGAAAGAAGATGATTCTTTCCACTCGTTGTGTGCTTGAATCCAGCAATGGTGCACATTCTGGTGGCCTTATGAAGAAAAGGTGAGTGGTCTCTAAGTGCTGCATTACCAAATCACTTCAAAACTGTAAAATTGTTGCGCAGAAATTGACACTGAAAGTATCATATTTACAATGAGTGTTCTAAATTCTGCATACTGTCACCTCATGCCCTGGACTATGCAGAGCTGTAGTATACAGCTAAGGCTGGCTAACGAGCCAGCTCGGCTCGGCTTGGCTCGGCTCGTTCTGGCTCGTTAGGATAACGAGCCAGCTCGGCTCGGCTCGTTATCTTAACGAGTCAGAAAGCCAGCTCGGCTCGGCTCGTTACGAGCTCGAGCTGGCTCGTTAGTCTCGCGAGCCAGATAAAAAAAATATACAAAATATAATATTTGTATTTATCTAAAGCATAAAAATATTAATAATATAAAAATGATATATTCAATAGCCTTAAATCGAACAAAATATTCATATGAGCTAACATATCATCTATCTGTGAAGTGCAAAACATGAAGTAATACAAAATTAATATAAGTTATGATGACTTTTTCTCTAAAATTACGGCTCGTTTGGCTCGCGAGCGGCTCACGAGCCAGCTCGAGTTGGCTCGTTATAGCTAACGAGCTAAAATCCTGGCTCGGCTCGGCTCGTTATCATAACGAGCCGAGCCGAGCTGAGCCGAGCCAGCCACGAGCCGAGCGAGCTAACGAGCTTCGAGTTTTTCGTCCAGCCTTATATACAGCTGATCTAGTACACTTTGCAGAAAGATTGTGGAGCACATTATTCTGCTTAGAGCCAAGCCAAACATCTCAGATGCCGAAGAAAAAGATATGCTGGACTACCTATATACATCACAATACCAGATGAGAGGGATACTCGCAGTCTCATTAGGTTAGGCTTATATACACTTCAACTGCAGAATCAGTTAATAAGTATAAACTTCAATTTGGTATTTGTGATATATTGGATGCAGGCCGCATAGAGGACCCCAACAGCGAGAATTTCACACATGCTGTCTTCATGCGTTTTCAGCAGAAAGAAGACATTGCAAAGTTCCAGAGCAGTGCATACTATTCGAAAGTTCTTGATGAGCACGTAAAACCTGTTTCCTATGTACGCCTCAGCATGTAATCTTCTTTCCGGTTCTTACACCATACTGATTCTCTATGCTCATAGCACCGTGATAGTCACTGTTTGGATAACTTACAGGGCTCGGTTTCTGTAGATTTCGAGTCCGAGGTGGAAGATGACATTATACCTCTCTTTCGTAGGGGAGAGGTAACTCAAGCTACCTTATCCTGGCATAAATTGATACCATTCTTTAGCTATGTAAAAAAAATGTGCCACTGTCCATTTTTGCACTAAACTGAAAAGTTGGTTGCTGTGGCAGGATTTTAACTACGGTGTCGAGTTTATGCTGCTGATATCTTTCTTTAAGACTGCATCTAGAGAGGCAACGGAGGATGCATTAGCTTCTCTTCAGAAGTTGATCAGCCAATGCAGCTCTTTTATTGTGCAGGCAACCTGTGGTAAGACAACATGATATCCTTCTGGTTCTTCTGTCACATTGCCACTGCGATTGTGAATTTGCTGTACACGTTGCTATGGCTGAAGACATATAACCTGTTTATCTTGTTTCACATAGATTGTTATTAACATTTGCATTTTCTCTTACCAATGCTTTTTTTCAAAATCTCAAGTAACTGCTTCTAATGTTATAATTCTATTTTGTATAGGCTGCTGTTTGGATCATCCAGATAACGAATACAATCATGCTGCAGTAATCCGTTTCCCATCATGTTAGTGGGCTATAAGTTTTCTCTCATGCAATGCATAAGTCAGAATCTGTGTGTATAAGTTAGCAGCATGTTAAAGCTATGGTTGCTAACTCAATTTATCGTATCATGCAGTTGACGACTTCAAGCTGTTCAGGGAGAGCATGGAGTACAAGGATGTAAGAACTCTGCTCAAATGGATTTCATACCTTGAGTTTCCTACATACAGAATGATGGTGCACACACATGCAGGGTTGGATTCCAAGTTTCCAACTCTGAACTGAAGTAGGATAGCAAACCACAGCCATTGCCTGAATCCACACTCTTCCATAGGACTACTATTAGTCTTTGCCGTCTCCATAATAAGTATAACTTGTGTGTTTGGCCTGTGAGTTGCAGATGTGGGCATCGAAGTTCCACCCGATCGTGGAGAAATCTCTGCACCTGCATTTCACCGTTGACCCCGTGGGGAACCAGCTGATGTAGACCGAGTGATGACTGGCATTCTGCTCTGACCACTCTGAGTTTGCTACGTGGTCGGTTGTCTACTTTTCTCTGAGCTGTTGCAAGCCTGCAGTGGAAATGTGGAATGTTCAGGCTGGGCAAGAAAGACCGGTGCCTCTCCAGATGAACACAGCTGATCTTGCTGGGAGTTCCATCTCAGATTACCATTTGCTGTCCTGCACTCTGTACCGAACTACCACTGCGTGTGCACGCAAGTTCTGCCCCCCACATCGAGAAACCGTGGGTGCTGGTTGACAGACAGATACTGTACATTTCCTTGTTCCTGTGAATGCACGAGTGTTAAAAGCCAAGTGCTTAACTGAGAAGTTGTGTGAATCAACTGCATCTCTTACTTTGTCACCTACTGTAGAACAGATGTCATCAGGCATGTAAAGTGTAAACCCAATTCGTGCACCTCCTCTTGGGTTTTCTCGTGTGTTTGCAGTCTGACTGGTGCTAACTACAGTAGTAGCAGAGCATCATGACACGGCAAACAAAGCAAAGCCGACAAGTGAGCGCACCGACGCCGCCTGGCCAAGTCGCCGGCTGCCAACCACTGGGCTGGGCGCTGGCGTGACCGTGCGGTCAGGGGATCGGTGGTCGTCGTCAACGTCATCCTCCAAGAGACCGGCCGGAGAGCTGGACGATGCGGCGCCGGAGAACGATCGACGCACACCGGGCGGCCGAAACGAACCAACGAAAGTGCCGCTGACTGACAGGGACCAAATCGATGGCGCCGTCTCAACAACAACAATCCTTGTGGCCACCGGTCAGGACACACAGCGCGCGCGGCGAGCAGTGAGGAGCTGCCGAATGCTGTGGGTGGCCTCGGCTCCGGCGCCGGGGCGTCCGTCCCGTCCTTTCGCCGTCGGTGTTCAGGAAACACTTGTTTGGCGGCGAACCGACTTGGTTCACCGGGACGACTGATCAGGAGTAGCTTAGGAGGAGTGGAGAAGCAGAAGCGTTACGGTTAGCAGTGGATTGACATGGATGGTGTCATAGCACGTGAGCTCACTCCCGCGGCCACGCCGCTCCGCCGGCCGGACGCCTCGCCGCTGCAGGTCGGGCGCCCGGGAGTGTGGACCACGCTCCCCACGATCGGAGGACGGAGGCGGCCGGCCAGCGGCCAGCCACCGTGGCTGGCGTTCCAGGTCTCCATCCACCACCTCCCGGCTCGCTACAGAGGAGACGAGCGGACGACATGGATGGGATCATGGGACCACAACCACCTGCTCTGACTCACCGTCGATCATGCACGCTTGTTGGCAGAGCAACGAACACTTAGAAAGAACATTAAGTGCCAGTGACAGGTAACAATCACGCTATTGTATTGCTTCTAGTTTTACACACTCATGGTCGGTGTACAGTACATGTATCATGTATGCCAGCCAATTCTACTCTTCTACTGTACTTACGAAAATGCTTCTCTTGTTGCTCAGCTCAGAATCTGAGGTCCCTCTTCAGAGTTGAGAGCCCAGGCTTCAGTTGTGCAGCGGGTTGGGCCCCTGCGGCACAGTTCTCTTGGACTCGGACAGATCCTGCACACGCCTCCAGCGAGGTTTCTTCCGGCAGTGCTCGCTGGAGGACGACGACGACGAGTGGTGGCCTTGAGCTTCCCTCGGCGGCGGCGACTCGACGTCGTCGTACGCCATGATGGCCACCTCGGAGCCCGGAATCCTCCGGCCGTGGCAGAAGAGGCCTCTCAGCTCTGCTCCCAGGAGCGAGACTGTGAGTACTACTACCATGAACCTGATGAAGCTTTGTCGTGGCAATCCCATGGTTTCAGCAAGGTCGAGGAAGACTTGGAAATGACAATAGAGTCTTTTGGACTCTGAACAGAGGTGTGTTGGTTTCTCAGTCGCTGTACTATATAGCGTGCAAGTGCAATGCATCAAGGGATTAGGGATGGTGGTGTCCTAGCTTAGCTTAGCTAGCCCAAAGTCAAAACCATGACTTGACGGGATTTCTATGATACTGTAGCTCGTACTAGTAGTTTATTAATTGTAGCTTCTATACGTTAGTATGGTTTATAATACACATTTGGATGATGTCATGGTCACACACAGGCAACGGAATAAGAGTTTAGGCCCCGTTTGGTTTTGGTGTGTTAAAGTTTAACTCTCATCACATTAATGTTCCCTCAAATGCATGGAGTACTAAATGTAGACTAATTGCATGCATGTCGGCACGGATTAGGAGTAATTTACGAGACGAATTTATTAAGCCTAATTAGTCCAAGATTAAAAACTTTTTGTCAAATAAGACGAAAGTGTTACAGTGTTTGTTAAACTTTAACACACAAACCCAACGGGCCTTGTATACGCGGACGCAGACAAGAAGAGCGGCACAGAAAGTAATCCAGCTCTGCCATCTGGAGACCCATGGGGCAGCTGCTGTTGAATTGCTGAGGCGATACGAGACACCGGGGCAGGCGTGCGCTTGCCTCACCAGTTTGGCTTGGTGCGGACACCGGATAGCAATCGAAATCGAAGGGGATCAGAGGTCGCCCTTGACACTGACCCGCGAAACCCAGTGTCATGCCATGCCTAACAGAATTGTGGCTGGACTTGGAAAGATGGTTTTGCACGGATGCGGTACAGGGAAAACACTGTTGGGCCATATCATTGCGATGTCAACAAGCAGTCCTGCATATGGTCAGGTCAGGTCAACCGTTTTAAGGTCTGAACACGGAGGTGACCGCTAACACTGTTGGACCATCAGTTTTTTCGTCAGGGAGAAAGAACAGGGATCGTACATCATCACAACATGAATTTCTTTTTTTACTCTGGAGAAGAATGATTGGTTTCTTTACAGAGAGTCTGTATTTGGACAAGAAAACCCATGCGCTCTTATTTTGTGAGTCTACAGATTGACCCAGTCTCATATCGAATTCTCAGTTATGTTCTATGATGGCATGTGATCATCCTATTTCACGCCTTTACAAGAATGGGCACAACGGTTTCCTGGCTGAAAGGCGACAGTAGCCAGAAAACACAAGAGGCTCGCAGCTTGGTTAGCATCATAAGCAAGCCGTTGAAATTTCTGCCCTTGCTAATCCTGTTAGCCTTGGGGGAGAGAGATCATAGTCTGCTTCCCGTTTGAACTTCAAGCGGCGTATCACTTCTTGATTATTCTCAAGACATCGCCGATGAGGTGCAGGGAGCCAGTAACCAACACCTAGTTCAGTCCCATCACCAGATCAAAATGTGTCAGCATCGAGTGTGAACGCAGTTAGATAAAAAAAAATTGGCTAAACAAAAAGAAAAAATGAGATAGAGTTTCCTGAATTATGTTTTAAAGGAAATTGAGCAAATAAACAAGAGCCTGAGGGGGGATAAAAGATCAACGGTTACACAATAACATTAGCAAGCTTGACTTGCTATACACACACGTTAGTTATGAATGCATGGAGCGACAAACATTAGGATTAATATCGATGTGCAGATTTCCATGAGTGAAAGGTTTTACCTGAAAAGATGTAGATTGGTTTTCTTGGGCATTTCTCCTTAGCCACTCGATTGCGAGTGGAAGCGATTCAAAAACTTGACTACTATCACTAGATTTTGTAGTATTTATACCTGCACCATTTACTTGCAAGTGTTACATTATATTCAGACCAGATAATGTTTGTTTCATGGAGAGAGAAAAAAAACATACAGGATACTAAGAAAAGCAGCATAAATGGCTAAAGAAATCAGGTTCAGATATCAGAAGAACCTTTATCCTGAAGTAACTTCTCCCACACTGTTTGGAGCGACAACTGCCATGATAAATCGATTTGCTCAGGCTCCGCAGGTGCTGAAGTATTAGAACCAAGCTTGTTGTATTGTGATTGGTTCGGCACAAATAGGGCTAGATCAAAGTGTACTCCTGACAAAATTAGACCAAAATGAATGCACCCATTTAACCTAGAACTGGAAAAAGTTGCACATGAAAGTGAAATCAACAGTAAATAAACCAGTAACTTCATACAGAACTCAAGTGGGAAGTAAATTCATTTGGTTCCCGTTAAACAAATTGAGCTAATAAATTAAACAACATATGAATTAATGGTGAATGATTGCAAGGGATATTTTTCAGGAGATACAACAACAACATAGCCTTTTGTCCCAAGCAAGTTGGGGTAGGCTAGAGATGAAACCCAAAAGAGACGAGAAACAGGGAGACACATAAAGGGACATAAAGGGCACAACACAAAAGATGTCACGGTTCAGGCACGTTGATTGCTAATCTCCAAGCGCTCCTGTCCATAGCTAAATCCTTGGGGATATTCCACTCCTTAAGATCTCTCTTAACGGACTCGTCCCAAGTTAGTTTAGGTCGACCTCTACCGCTCTTTACATTATCGGCCCGCTTTAGAACTCCACTACGCACCGGCGCCTCAGGAGGCCTCCGTTGGACATGTCCAAACCATCTCAACCGATGTTGAATCAATTTCTCCTCAAATGGTGCCACCCCAACCCTATCCCGAATATCGTCGTTCCGTACTCTATCCCTCCTTGTGTGCCCACAACACCAACGCAACATACGCATCTCCGCTACACTCAATTGCTGGACATGTCGCCTTTTTGTAGGCCAACACTCAGCACCATATTTTTCAGGAGATGATGAAAAATTTTAAGGTACCATTTTGAGTTGATGTATCCAGGAGATGAGGAAGCAGTCTCATTGGATCTCTCACAGACATGCAATTGAACAGAAGGATCTGCAAAATAGGTTCCAAAATAATATTTTCATATAAGGGAGGAACCTACTGTAAGATGTAACGCACACAAAAGCAGGTTGAAGCATGAAAAAAAAGCAGATATGCCGTGAGACAATACCTTTTGAGACCTAGATGTCTGAGACTGCTCCACGGAAGATGTTAGCCTTCTATCGTCTTTTGTGGCATGGGAAAACCACTTGGCACATATTTCCATACTTTCAGGACTGTGCGCTCCATCCAAATAGAAAACAAGCGAACAATCTTTGTCCTTCTCTTCTGAATTCGCTTGTGAATCTGGAACAATCTGTGCTCGGCCTTGCAAAGAAGCGCTTGATAGTCCTCTAATAAAATGATCTGGCAAAGGGTCCTGAATTCCATCATAGCAGGACAAATTGTTATACCATCTTTCTTTTTAGAAAAGCAACATAATTGAGAGGACTTACAGTACGGTTGAGTGGTATCCTGTCCTTATGTCCCTGCTTCTCAAGCCATGAACTAGCCAAAGCAACTGCAAGGCCAGCATTTATATATTGATGTTCGCCATGGAGTCCAAGATGTTGATCTTTTAAGTGATGGGGCTCCAGAGGATCAGCGACTTGGAGAGAGATCTTCAGAAACCAATGTTGCATTAAGTGTCATGGCTAGAATAGAGGCAACCAAAAAAGAAAGAATGGAATCGATGATAGGACATACACCCAACTCCGAAGCTCTTTGTTTGAGAGCAGTCATTGCCTCTTCCGGTTGTGGAGCAGTATAGGCCGGAACTCCTTTCTGACACAAGAGAACCAGAAAAGTAAGACAATTGGCTATATAATTTGAATAGCTTTATAGGAAAGTAACTAAAAAAAACCTTGAAAATCCCAGCCTTCTCTCCTGCGATTTCTCCAAGCGTATTCCCTGCTCACAGGCAACAAAGTAAAGATGAGACTGAAAGCATGAACCTAATGATAGAGGTACTTCAACTGTCAGTTACATGACTAACCAAGAATTTCCATATGATCATATCCAAGGGAAGATATTCCACAAACTACAGGTTCTTTAACCTGCAGACACCCAAATTTAGAGACCAGTCAAGATCTTTGATTTTTGATAGTTCAAGATAATAGTGGTAATATAAATGCTGTCAGAAAACCCAGAAGAAACTCAAGGTAAATTTAAACACAGAACCATTTTGAAAGTCAAGTTGACACTGAATCTTAGACAAGAAGCAAGCATACAAATTGACCTAGTCCATCCTTTTGCATATAATACAAGGATGCTCACATAAATAAGCATGCAATATTTTTCAGGACTAAAACGGCACAGTTCAAGTTTACTCTGGGTTTTGACTACTCAAGATGAGTTTTATACACAACCTTCCGTTATATATTACTGCAATAGAACATCACATACCACATTAGTTGCGTCAAACTTCCCTCCTAGGCCAACCTCGAGAACAGCAACGTCTACCTGTTATAGTCAGAAAAAGGCAGGGGAAATGATTGGGCAGATTCCAGCGAAGCTCAGAAGGTATGAAGAATCAGTAAGTTCCTAGTGTCAGAAGAGCATATATGTGATAGATGTGTGAATGTGTCTACCTCAAAATCACATATTAACACGGCGCCATGCATGTAAAATGACTTTAGCATCTTGAATATCATCCAAAGAAGGCAGAAAGAGTAGGAAATGCTTGTATTTGCTTTACCTGCTCAGCAGAAAATATCTTGAATGCGAGCAATGCGAGGAACCTGAAATAGGCTGGCATGGGAATATCATCATCAGTCTTCTCCTGGAAGTAAGCCCATTTACCTCATCATCCACCGGTTTATATAGAATAGGAGCAATATGATGAGAACAGACAGGTTACAGAACAAATGCAAAAAGTTCCTGATGGAATCAATTCAGTGGTTTCTGCTTTGTCAGTTCAAGGCACTAGGCATCCAGCACAGACCGACTTTATATGAAACGAGTAATCAAGACACTTACCTTCAACTTGTTCCAGCACCACCAAAAGTACTTCAAAAATTTCTCTTCAGAAATATTAACCCTGATGCCATCAGAAAGGAGGAGCTAGGGTCAGTGCGGTCATAAATTCATAACACCTACTTACAGGGACAATATAAGAAAGATGACACAGCACATCGGCATACAAAAAAATCATTTGGAAGTTCATAGGATCTACTGTTGTCAACACCACAACCAGATGCAGGTATATAAGACAAAAGAACAGTAGGAAAAAGAATTACCCATCCAGCCGAAATCGCTCCCTAATATCCATCAAATGTGGTGAGGTGAACAGCCCAGTATGGAATCCACATGATCGCAGGATTGACTCGGTGAATGTGCATGTGGAACCCTGTAGATAGATACAATCAATGCCTTGTTCAATTGACGCCAAGTCAGGGCCCTAAAAGAATTCAGCATTTCTCATTTCTTATTACTACTGTACAAAGTCGCAGTTCAATGCTAGCCATTACAGATACGGAAATGGTTGTATCACATCCTGATACCAATCACGAATAGCATTAAACTGCGACTTTTGTAAAGCTCACCACTTCATATTGTTTACATTTGCATTCCAACCTAGCCGTGATTGCCTAGCTGTTGTTTTACAGTACAGATATTAAATTTGAACTTTCTGATCAAACTAAAAGTGACACAGCATCTAACTCGAGGATGCCACTAGTTAGTTTACCTTCCCCTTGGTCCCCGCGACGTGAATCACTTTCATCCGCGCGATCGGCTCCTCTAGCTCCAGAATCTACCCACCATTTCATACCAACCAGATCGAACAATCAAACAAGCATCCTATTACGATTCAGGAGAACTCTGGCAGTAGGAGGAGGAGATCTCAAATTCTCAACGCATGGAGCCACGGACCTTAACGTAGTGCGCCATGAGGTCCCACTGGTTTCCGCGGTTGCCGCTGTGCGCGCGCACTCGCTGCGTGATGAGCGAGGAGAGCCGCCTCAGCACCTCCTCGTACTCCGCGGGCGCCGGCGGCACGCCACCTGAGAAGAAAGCCCAACCAAAGCACACACCGCCGCCGTCAGTTCATCGCCTCACCAAACGTCAGCCGAAGCCCGCAGCCACTGGGCGTGCGTGTTGTAAGCAAGGAAGCTCGGTCCCAGGCGCCGTTCACCTGGCTGCGCCTGCGCGGCGGCGGTGGTGGAGGCCATGGCGCGGCGGATGATGACGAGGTGGGCGGAGGGCGAGAGGAGGAGCACGCGCCGGAGGTGGGCGGCGAGAGGGGGAGGCGAGCGCATAAGCGTCGTGGAGCAAGCGCGGGTGCCCGTGAGAGGGCGGAGGTGGGGGTTGGTGGCGCTGCCGGCGGCGCCGTGGTGGGCCCCACGGGCGCCGCAGTGGCGCATACAGAGAGATTCCAACTAGTGCGGATGCCAACTGACTGGTGGGCCTGTTTATTTTTCTTACTGGCGGGCGGCGGCATGTCAGCATGCTACCGGCGGTAGGTAGGTAGTACTCGTACGCATCTTGCGAGTGCTGAACTGTCCAACTGCAGATGATCTTTTTTTTAGGCCTTGCATAGATGGATTCTAAAATCTAAATTTTTATATTTTTTTTCATCACATTAAATCTTTGAATATATGCATGGAGTATTAAATATAGATAAAAAATAATTAATTGTACAGTTTGGTGGTAAATCACGAGACGAATCTTTTGAACCAAATTAGTTCATGATTGGACACTAATCGTGAAATACAAACGAAAATGCTACAGTAGACCAATTCCCAATTTTTTTTTTGCATCTAACCGCCCCTTTATTAAAAAAAACAACTGCAGAAGAAGGAATGCGTCAAATTATCGGGAGTAACAAATTTTTCTATCCGCTTTGATGGTATTGTGATTTGGTCCGCCATCCGTGTTTCTGCAAGTTCTTATCTGAAGGCTAGCTGGTGATGCTCAGTGAGCACACCTACTTATGTTTCAGCAAGTTCTTCTCTGAATGCTTTTGTTGTTGTTTTACTTGAGTTCTCCTTTGTACAGTGCTTTTAACCCCTCTTATATGATAATATCAAGTTCGGTAGATCTGCTGGCGACCGTTTCAAAGAAAAAAAAACCCCTCTTCTATGAATGTTTCCGTAGTGCAGTTGAAGATTAGGACCAAGAAACAGGACGACTGATGAAAATATAGGTTCCTAATTCATAGAATTAGTGCATCAAGTCTTCAGAGAGGACACTGGCATTCCTGTGGTGTCTTTCCATCCAACAAAGAAAATGCAGTAGACGACTAGTACATCTGCCTTCTCAACTGACAAAACTTCCATCATGAGAATTGAGAGGAAAGAACAAATAAAAGGTATTCATCTCCACTGCACTCCTCCTAATGCTTAATTATACACAATTCCTTTATAGACTGCACCACCAGATGCCAAGCAAGCCTTCCAATACAACAGAAACAACAAGACACACCAAGGGCATTTCAGATACATACACATGCACGCACACACCACCACGAACACGCATTGCACCACATCTACAAGCAACAGTTGTTCCCCGCGTACATATCACATTGTCATTTCTTCAGGCTTTCAAGAGGCCGAAGAGCTTAGTGGGTGCCTCGCCCTTGCGCGGTACTTGGCGGCCATCTCCTCCGCCAGGATGATATCCTGCCCGCGCTTCACCTCCGTCTGCGCCTGCCGTCTTGTGCAGCATCGCCAGCTTGTTCTTCAGCTTCTCGTACGCCACCTTCTTCTCCAGTTAGCTCCTGCCAATTGCCATGCACCTGCATCCCGCGCCGCCCGACTGTACGTGGGGAGTCCCCACTCGCGCTCCCTCCGTTTCTCACGCGCATGCACGTGGCCAGCGGCTGCAGCAGTTGGCTACGCCTGTATCCAGAAGAGGGGGAGGGATTGGCGGATGCCCAGCCAGCGCCAGAAGAAGGAGACACCGGGGCGAAGGTGAGGCAGCAGAAAAGCGAAGACAGAGATATAACACCCGGTCTACTTTTGAAACATCTGGATGCAACACTTGCAACATATGTTCGAAAGTAGATGAAACACATGAAATATGCATCTGAAACACTAGTTGTAACACCAGATCTACTTTTGAAACATCTAGATGAAACACTTGCAACATACATACGAAACAGCTGAAACACTCGAAGCATGTATATGAAATACTTGCAAAAAAACACTTAAAACATTTCATATGTGTGAAAACACTTGCAAACATACATCTAGAAAACGAGATGAAACATTTGAAACATACACTTGAAACATACTTGTATAGCCACTGCAACATGTGCAACATTCCGATCTACTTTTACAACATCAAGATGAAACAAATGCAACATCCAAATGAAACATCTAAAATACTGGAAACATACTCTTGCAACATGGGCTTTACTTAGACGAATTGAGGCACACCGGCGCGGAGGTCGACGGTGGCGCATGGATTAGTCAGGCCGCCAGGAGTACTAAATTTTCTATATACTTTGCTGCAATTGATGATTGTCCGCCATCCGTGTTTTCTCACTGTTTCTCTGCAGGCTAGCTGGTGATGCTCAGCTCAGTGAGCACGCCTACAGTATACTTCCTCTTCCTACGAGGGTACGAGGGCACGTTTGTTTCAGGGAGCTAAAGTTTAGTCCGTGTCCCATTAGATATTAATTTAAAAAACAAATTACATATTCGGTGGATAATCCGCGAGACAAATTTATTAAGCCTAATTAATGCATCATTAGCATATTTTGTTACTGTAGCAATTAGTGCTAATCATGGACTAGTTAGGCTTAAAAAATCGTCTCGCAAATTATCCTCACCCTATATTTTTAGTTTCGTAAATAGTCTATATTTAGTACTCTATGCATATGTCCAAACATTCGATGTGATGGAGACTAAAATTTAGTCCAGCGAACCAAACATGCACTAAATAGTTGTCACTATTTGTGCTGGTCAAACTTAGGGCCTGTTTGGTTTCAGTTTGGTAAAGTTTAACTCCCATCACATCAATGTTCCTTCAAATGCATGGAGTACTAAATATAGACTAATTGCATGCATGTCGGCACAGATTAGGAGTAATTTATGAGACGAATCTATTAAGCCTAATTAGTCCAAGATTGAAAACTTTTTGTCAAATAAGACGAAAGTGCTACAGTGTTTGTTAAACTTTAACTCCTCAAACCAAACACCCCCTTACAACCTATTCGCTTGAACTCATCAGCCTGGCTTATTAGTTATAGTATAATTTTTCTCTCACAATAAATCAGCTTCAGCAGGCTTATCAGCTACAGAAACCATCAGCCGAACAGGACGTTAAGTTTAACTCGATTTATAAAAAATATTAATAATATTTTTTTATCTCCAAACAAGTTTATTATAAAAATAAATTCATCGATCTATGTAATGATATTAATTATGTACTACAAATATTAATATTTTATTATATATATTTAGTCAAAATTGAAAGAGTTTGACTTCTCCAGAAACAAGTACAACAGTTGTTTAGGGACAGGGCAAGTTCTTCTCTAAATGCTTTTTATTGTTGTTTTTCTCTTTTTACTCGAGTCCTCCTTTCTACAGTGCCTTTTAAATCCCTCGTTACACCAATGCAAGTTCGGTAGATCCGCTGGCGACCGTTTCAAAAGGGGGAAAAAAAAAGAAAGAGTTCTCTGAATGTTTCCGTAGTGTAGTTGAAGACTAGTAGGACTAAGAAACAGGACGGCTGACGAAAATATAGGTTCCTAATTCGCAGCATTAGTGCATGAAATCTTCAGAGAGGACATTGACATTCCTGTGGTGCCTTTCCATCCTCTGCCGGATGCGAAACGCATAACCAGTTTCTCATACTGACAAAACTTTCGAATTGAGAAGAAAGAAGAAAAGGTATCCATCTCCAGTTCTCCACTGTACTGCACTCCTCCTATGCTTAATTATACACCCCACTGCATTGCACTCCTGCTATGCTTAATTATACACAATTCCTTTACAGACTGGATGTCAAGCAAAGCCTTCCAAGACAACGGAAACAACAACACACACACCAAGGGCATTTCAGATGCATGCACACACCGCCACGAACACGCATTCCACCACATCTACAGGCAACAGTTGTTCCCAGCACACGTATAACACATCGTCATTTCTTCAGGCTTTCAAGAGGCCGAAGAGCTTGGTGGGGGCCTCGCCCTTGGCGCGGTACTTGGCGGCCATCTCCTCCGCCAGGATGATCTCCTCGCCGCGCTTGGCCTCCGTCTGCGCCCGCCTCTCCTCCGCCGTCTTGTGCAGCATCGCCAGCTTGTTCTTCAGCTTCTCCTCGTACGCCGCCTTCTTCTTCTCCAGTTGCTCCTGCCAATTGCATGCCATGCACGTCATCGTCACTTACTAACAACTCTGCTTTCCTCTGTAATTAATACTAGCTAGCCTAATACTAGGTGACTTGTCATCGTCCACCTCTCTCTTTTCAGCTCACCTCGATCTTTTTCAGCTCGGCCTCCATCTCTGCTTTCTTCGCGTTCTCCCACGACGTGATGAAGGCGAGCTTCTTGGCGGCCCTGTTGTCAAGGACCATTGCATTGCAGGCAAAAGCAGCGAGTTAGTTGCAGACACACAGTACGACCTGCTGTTGGTGTGGTTGAGAGGTCAGTTGCATCGATCCTGCCTGCATGCGGGGGAGACGATCGAAAGGTGTGCTTTCCTTTCGTCATGCTTTGAGTGCGTCGTAAGATATAGTGTGATGGTATCTCTCACCCATCGAAACGAAACGGAGTGATGTGCCCGTTCGAGTAGCACGCATATCAGTGGTGATTTAATCCATTGTTATTATTACTTTTTAAGCAACTCCCATTTAAATGTGTATATATAGCTCGATTTTATGCGTTTACTTTTAAGCAACTCCCAATTAAATATAGCTCAGAGAGACCTTTTACCTATTCTCGGCTCTCGCTTTCTCGCTCTCCTCCCAGGCGGTGATCAGAGTCAGTCTCTTCTCGGATACAATCTTCGCGAGATAAGCATCTGAAGAAACGAATGGAGTGAGATGAGTGCAATGAGTTTGAACGGGCTAGAATTCTTGTTTTTGTTCGCTAAACTGAGAATTTTGATGAGCAGCTTTTTTTTTTTTGTTGGTTACCTCTTTCAGTTGAACCTCCGATAGCTGCAGGTTTCTCAGCAGCGTCTGGCAAGAAGAGTAGACATATCAGATTTTTCAGAACATAAAAGGTTTGGTTGTCAGTATTCAGTTGTCAGTGCTTCAGTGTTCGGTTGCTGTTTCTTCTTCTATCTCCGATCCTCTAGCTCTAGGCATCACATTTGATTATCTTGTTTTTCAGTTTGTGAAGAAAACTAATCCATGTTGCCAGAGAAATTAAAATATATTAGGAGCATGCAGCAACAGTTTGTTTCTTATTTGGTTTGTCTCATTTTTTCTTCAAAAGAAAGTAGTACAGTGGAAATAAAGGGAATTATTGTCCCCAAATTAATCAATCTGCTTTTCTGAAATTCCCGGCCCCTCTCTAGAACCTAGACGGCTAGACGAAAAATTGCTCCCTGCATGATCTTTGTAAAGTTTGGTTTGGGGAGATTTCCAATATAAACTGTAACGTAATTCCAACCATGCATACCGAGGGTCTCATCTGTATAAGTTAGTACTAATAATAGACAAAGCTCCTACCCTTGTTTTGTTTTTTTGTTGTAGAAAAAGAAATTCTACTAGCTAGAAAGGGAACAAGGATGATGGTAGCTAGTTACGTACCCTTGACAACAGCGACGATGGCTTTGGAGTCGTCGTCGGCCAGCTTGGCGGCGGCCGTGGGCGGGGACGGCAGCGGCACGACGGCCTTCTCCTCGGCGATGTCCTTGGTGGCCTCCACCTCCACCTTCTTGGCCTCCTCCTCCGCCATCTATCTCTGATAGCTGGTGCTGAATTCAGTCAGATTCAGATGGGTCTCCTCCTCTCAATCAGCAGCAGGTGAGCCTGCAAACTACTAAGACACGACGCTAGCTAGCTTAGATAGCTGGAGAGGAAAGAATGGTGTGGTGGCTGGGCAGTCTGGCACGAGGAGGGGAGGGCTCAAACAGTTAGCTGCTGCTAGGTGGTCGTCCTGGTCGATATATAGAGGAAGTCAAGCAAATAAAGGTGGCTTTCTAGCCAGCTCAGAGTATATCGTATATGTAAAGAGAGCAACAAAGTATACTTGGTTTTCTAAGCAAGAACAACAAAGCATATCTCTTATTATATCATTACCAACTAAGCAGTAGTGTTTGTTTAACTAACTATCTAGCAAGGTGGTTTAATAAACAAGGGAAGTAGTGATATACGTATGAATGGATTGATGGCCTGTTCCAGGCAGGCGATCGATCGATGTGAGTGAGATAGGTGGTGGGTCCGGTTTGCATCTGCATATGGATCATCGAGATGCTTGGATCCATTCAAGGTGCACTCTGTGGTAGGGCCCTGTTCATCTGGCTTATAATCCGTCTTATTCAGCTTGTTTTTTCAGCCGGAACAGTATTTTTCTCTCACAAAAAATCAGTCAACAGTGTTTTCAGCCGGCTTATAATTACAGCCGAACGGCTCCTAGGTCTGCTAGGAGCAGACGAGCAACAGTACTAGTACGTTGCGGTGACTTTTAGCTGCAGAAGAGTCAATATTACAGATCGCCCGTTATGAAATGTTCTTATGAAATTAAATGTTAACATATATGTAATCCGACGAGTCCTTTAGATTTCACACGAATTTGCATTGGTGTATTTCGTCGATCGTACGAAATGTTCTCTGATGACTTGTTTGGTGTTGGATGCACGTCATGCGGCCATGGCAACTCAACTCAACCGCTGCCAACCTTGCATGGGGGCCAGATAAATAAAGGACATGCAGGACAGCCGCCACCTCGGTGTTCCAGGTTGCTGCCTTGCTATGCCATCCATCCATCGTCCCCAACAGCTCACAGCTACAAGATTCTTTATAGACCACGCATAGAATAGGACGAACGAGCTGGGCCTGTCGCTGCGTGCAGTTAGGCTTCGTTCAACTGATATACCTATATATCTTTCTTGCTTGCAGGAGCAGGACCAAATTGCACTGCACGGCCGGGGAAATAATCATCATTATATATACTCCGTATCTGTATGACAGACATACAGAGCTGAGAGATTCCAAGCATGAGCTTTCGGCTGTCAACCAGCTAGTTCATGAATCATGATATGTGTGTACCTGCTAGAGAATCTGGGGTACTCTGGATTCTGAAGAGCAAAGTCATGCGCAACTACACGTACACTAGCTAATCCGTGGGGATGGAATAATGGCGAGGGCCGGCCCGGCCGGGGTTGCCTTTTCTTGTGAGAATCATCAATCATATCATTAACTTAGGATGATAAAGATAAACCATATATGCAAGGCCGGTACCACCACCTGTGACACTGATCGATCGCCACCTTTTTCCACCACGGTACTGCACCGCACCTCGCTCGCCTTTTCTCCTCTACCTGAAGCAAGAAAAGTTTCATTCAGTAAGGCCTCCCTTTCATTATATGAGCTGTCGTTACATTCTCTTCTTTGCAAAAAAAAAGGAGGATGTGCGGATTATATTATACTCTGTTCCAAATTATAGTTCGTTTGACTTTTTTAACTTTAAGTCTGACCACTCATCTTATATTCAAAAAAATTGTGCAAACATAGTCAAATTTAAGTCATTCTTAGAGAACTTGTGTTAATAAAGCAAGCCACAGCAAAAGAAGTGATATTTTACACAACTTTTTGAATAAGACGAGTGGTCAAACTTGGGGTCAAAAGAGTTATACGACTATAGATTGAAACGGATTTAGTACTAGCTTATTAGATTGCTGTCTAGCCCAGCTCAACTTGTATGTCTAATTAATAGATTAAATAAACCTAGCAGAAGTAGTCCACCAGCTGGATATCAATAGCGCTAGCTCAACTCGATCAGCCGCATACTATATACCACGCCTGAACAAGCTGTATATGTGTACCTGCTGGAAATGAGAGATCGATCATCACTGGAATTCGATGGACGACCGAAACAGTTAGTTATAATCTAAAGCCTAGTTGCCTAAACCCCTCATTCTTTCAGTATTATATTTTAGTAATAGTAATAAAAAAGATGGATGGTTACATATATATAATAAAACATTAGATACTACTAGTAGTAATCAAATGTAGTTGCGAGATGTGTTGGTGCGTGACAGTGCATGCATGTGTGTATATATTAGTAGGATGGTCTAATGAATCCCACCTAAATCATATCTATATATATATCATGGTTGTGTGTTCTTCTTTCCAAGCTGAATTAGGAACGAAGCAATGATGGATCGAGCTGCAGGAGGGCTGCTAGCTAATCGGATCGGAGCGTCGTGCGTGCATGGCTAGCTAGTGACAGGGACACTCTGCCGCCGACAGCAAATCAGAGCTGTTGTTGAGAGAGGACTGCATATTATGCGATGACACCAGCCGTGCTTTTTATGGTGCGGTGCCGTGGATGCCAATTATTAATGGATATATATCCATATTAATTTATTAGAAACAGTAACTAGATGTTAATTCCTGCATTCCAAATTATAAGTCATTTTGACTTTTTTTATTCATCCATTTTACTATGTATCTATACATAGCAAAATAGATGTCAAAAAAATCAAAGCGACTTATAATTTGGAACGAAAAGAGTACATGCCTTAGGAGTTCTTATACAATTTGACCAAAATTAAATACTCCTCCTCACCCAAAATAAGTGTCGTTATGGTATTCATGTTAGTCAAACTTTAAGTTTGACTGGGATTGTAAAAAAAATTAGTAGCAATATTTGTATCTTCAAATAAGTTTATTACGAAAATAGATTTAATGATTTATTTAATGATACTAATTGTGTACTATAAATATTAGTATTTTATTGCATATATTTAGTCAAAATTAAAAATGTTTGACTCCTCGAGAAATGAGAAAGACACTTACTTTGAAACGGTGGAGTATTTTTTTTAAAAAAAAGTGGCAAGAGATTTGTCGCGATTTTTATTAGACCATGAAAGAAAAAAAAATCAAGTGCAAACAGTATATACAACAAAAAAAGAAAGAAACAACTTCAGCTGGGATATAAGAACTAGCTACTAGAAAAAAAAAAAGAACAACTTGGGGGCATAAGAGGAAGACGGGCCAGAAAAATACTACCTCAGAAACAACTCTACAAAGTCTAAGCCAACTAAACTGTAGTAAGTTGGGGTCGTATCTTTAAGTTGTATTGTGTAATATCATCTTTTGCATAAACTTGTGACTTGTCTTGGTAGCTTTTCTAATTGCTGGAAGATTCTTCTGTTACGTGCTTTCCAAAAATGTGCCACCAAAAATAGATCATAATACTATCAAAGTTCTTCTTCTTAGTCTTTTTTGGAAATGTGGCACGACATCGATGCTAGCAGTTATAAATGAAGCTGTTTTGGTGTAAGGATTGGAGGTGAGAGAAACCACAACAAGACTCAAATTCTCCACACTTGTTTTGTAAATGTGCATTCCTTGCAGAGATGTTGGGGGTGCTTCGGGCTCTAGTTTGCAAAGTTTACATATTGGATCATTTGTCCAATTCCGTTTGATGAGATTGTTTGCTGTTAGAATTTTGCAGTGTAAAAGTGTCCATGCGAAAAAATGGCATTTTGGCTCTGCACGGGCTTTCCAAATTGGGTTTATTTTAGTTTAATAAAGGTTCCTTCAAGCTGAATTTGATCCTACGAGTCGTGTAGTCATCATATGTTGTCTATCTCCATCAGATGCTATCTTCTAATTCTGTGTCTCTCCTCTCTCAGTACTTCTTGGATAGCTTTCATAAAGCAACATATTCTGTAAGCTCAATATGTCTAGGCTGATTGGTAGAATATGCAATCCACTTGATCCGTAGGGCCTTGTCAACCATTATCTTTTTTTTTGTGCTCTTATATATCAACAAAGAGGTGTAGCGTGATGTTCTTTTTGACGTATTTTCGTTAATCTAGCTACAGGTCCAGAACAAGGCTAATTCGCCATTCCCTACCGTTAATTGTGGAAGCAATGAATAAGTCTAATCATGATTGTCGCAAGGTATACCAAGCATATTCCAAGCTCTATTCTTCTACTTCCACTTGAACCAAAGCCATCTTAGCCTTAGTGCTCGCTCAAAGCGTTCTAAGTCCGGTATACCTAGACCTTCTTTTGTTTAATTTGGTAGGCACATTGTTGGCCGATTAACGAGAGAGTGCCCTCCCTTAACATTGTCTGGAGTCTCACCATGTCTTAAGAAACTTTTTCTAATTCCATCAATCTTTTTTTTAGAATGACACAGTACAACATGACGCCTATAATATGGACACTCACCCCTACGAACACACGTATGCAAATCCTACCTCTATGAGCATCTCTGAAGGACTGAGTCGGCAGATCCTATAAGCTATTTTTGCGCTGGAAAAACTGTGAGATGGTAGATTGGCTCGAGTGTTGGCCATCATGATGTGCCTGCCTTTCCAATCTGAGAGTCATGCTCCAATATTAAATAGTAAGAGATATATCTTATGTTAATTTTAGACATGAACCATAATTATGGAACCTTTTTTAGTCATGCTCCAAGTATACTATTACCGGAGTGGCTAGCATCCGGACGTCCACACACTAGCCCCCGTCCAGACGCCCGCGCCTGCCCCGCCTGCTGCGCCCGTCTCACCTGCCACTCATGCTACTAATCCTGCCCCGCCTTTTCAAAAAAAAAGCCTGCCCTGCATGCAACTCTGCGCCAGCACGTCCTGCATGCAACTGATGCGCTTGCACATCCACCCCTGCATGCTATTGTGATTACGCATGCAGTTGTGCGCCTCATACCTACTGATGCGCATGCAGGTGGGAACCGCTATGCCCACAGGGACCGCATCTACATGCGTCCACTTTCTACGCTTGCTAATGTTGCAATCAAGGTAATAAATAGTGGTGGTAGCGGCTACAATTATGGCCACAATAGCGGTAGCGTCCCATTGCCGCTACCGCTACGAGGTAGCGCTTTGAACTTTGCAGCCTGGAACTTTGCGGCCGCAATTCTGAATAGCAGGCGATATTGCGGGCCACAATTACACGTAGTAGGCTGCAGTAGTGTGGAAGCAAATAATATGTTTCTTTGCAAACTCTTAATGTGATGATTTAATATGTGGAACACCAGGTTTGATTTCTTAATTTAAATATGTGATACATCAGTTCTTTGAGTGCAATTAAATGTCTATTTATAATCATTATTTATGATATATGTACTTAAAATTATGTGAGATTATCAAGTGCCGCTATTGGAACTTACCATCCGCAATATTGTCCGCTATCCGCAATCCGCTACCAAGCCGTTATACGCTATTTATTACCTTGGTTACAATATGAAAGCACTTATGCAGCATACGTCTAAAACAGGTGAAACATTTACAAACATACGATTGCAACATATGTATATAGCAACTACAACATGCAGATAAACACATTTGCAACATATGTCTGAAACAGATTAAACATTTTGAATAGACGCTTACAACATATGTCTGAAACATATGCAACATTGCAACATATGGAATATCTAGATGAAACGCTTGCAACATAGGTCTGAAACAAGTGAAACATTTGGAACATACACTTGCGCCAAACATGTATAGCCACTGCAACATATGCAATATCCAGATAAAACACTTGCAACATACATTCGAAACAGCTGAAACATTTGAAACATACACTTGCAATATACGTTTGAAACGGCTGAAACATTTGAAACATACACATGTAACATACATGTATAGCTATTACAATATATGCAACACCAAATCTACTTTTGTGCTCATCTACTTGCTACCGCCCAAAGGAGGCTAGTTGATGCGGCACAGTGAGCATAGCACGAGGCGTGACGGCGCGCGACGCCAGGCACCGGCAGGGTGCACGACATGAGGCATAGGGGCGCGACACGCGAGGCACATGCGACGCGAGGCGGGTCCGATGTGACCGTGCAAGGGGCAAGGTTTTTTTTTTGAGGAAAGTGGTAAGCGAGAAAAGCATGGCACGAGCCAGGTCTGTCCCGTCCGGAGAGACGGACGTCCTGATAGGAGCGTTACCATACTATTACTGGTAATGACTTAATTAGCTAGCATGAACCGTACTTGTGGAACTTTTTTAGGGTAGGGTGTTGTTGGGTACCAAAATAAGGGGTACCCACAATCAACGATCAAGAAAAACAAACTCCTGAGAAAACCACGCCAAAAGCTCAACCCACAAAGACGGGACGAGCCGAAACGACGAACGAAACGCCTCAACCACGTTCCGACTCGCACGAGACTCGCTCGACAGGATGCCTCGACCACGCTCCGATTCGCATGAGGCTTGCTCCACAAAACACCTCGACCACTGAGAAATCTCTGACTCGCACGACCCTGGGTCGAGCCGGTCGACCCACCTCACTCACCAACTCTGAGACAAAAGTTAGAGCATTTAATGCAACCACCAACCACTTCCTACCCCCATGGCTACAGCAACAACCGGCATGGAAGCAGTACCAGTGTCAAATCTCACTTTTTACTGCCCATCCTGGGATGTGCGGTGAAAACCTATCACTGTACGCGCCATACCGAGCACTATTCCACCACTGATCACCCTCGAGGGTGAATACGACAAGTATCGTACCCCGAGATTCCCGGGACTCGGACTTATCCATTCACCATCGACCCCACCTCGACCCGTCCTCGACCCGGCCTCGACCAATCGATGGTCAAACAAGAAAGCAAGGCTCGCATGCCACAGGATCTGGAGTCTTTTCACCGTCTCATCCTCTACGTCACCGTGGTGTCCAGGGATGGCTGGCCATTCTCGGGGCACGTCGCTACAGCGGCCTCTACAGCGCTTGACAAAACTGCACTCCTAAGGCACCTCGGCATTCCTGTCTCCTCTTGGCCCTATAAAAGGGCAGGCAGGGGACACTACGAGGGGGAGGACGATGGACAACAAAAAGCTAGTCACCATCCCACCGTAGAAGATCAATATCTCAAGCAATCTCCTTTGTACTCTCACTTTTTTCTCTCTGATACCTAGGATCGGCTCCCTCTCTCATAGCTTGTAACCCCTATGCAAGCACTTAGGTGCAAGGAAATACAATACTCCCCCCCTCCGCGCTGGACGTAGGGCCTTCTTTTGCCTAAACCAGGATAAACCTCCGTGTACTCTCCTTGCATCACCATCTAGATTAGGGGCACGCAACACTGATTCACTAGTTGGCTTAGGACCCTCGCAGGACCAGACACCGACAGTTGGCGTGCTAGGTAGGGGCCGCTGCGTGCCAACATCATTTTCCCACCATTTTTTGGATGGCTGACCCCGAACGTTCACTCCCGTTGGCCACGGTGATCTGGTTTGGGAGCTTGGAGTTCATGTCTCTTGGCCACGGCTACGACATAGTCCTCCTCTCGCCCAGGCACCCGACCGACGGTGACCACGAGCTCTCCCAACCTGGGGGAGCGATGCACCGATATCGTCGTTCTCGTCAGGCACGCGCCGCCAGGCGACGGCAAGCCTAGCGCAACCGTCATCATTGCCTCGCGGAGGGCGGTGGTATTCCCCGATTCGGCACCTCTCAGCCAGACATCGACACGGATTTCCTCACTGAGGATCTGTGTACGATGAGCTTGGCCGAGGGTAAGATGCCGACAGGGAGTCCCGTCGCTCCACTGCTCGGTGCGGCGCCGCCACCAGCCAGTTTGACTACTCTGGAACCAGGAACTACGCCTTCATCAGCATTCCCGTTTAGACTAGACTTGGTTGCCCGGGCGTATGCTTCTTCTGTAAGCACCAGCATGAGTGCTTACGAGGAAATCCCCAGACACCATCTACGTTCCGCCCTCGACCTCGTCGCGTCCACACCAGCTTCCGAGTATCTAGACTCCACGGAGACCCCGGATACGGAGCTTCGTGTGACTGCCTTTTGACATCACGACCCTCGAGACGCATGACCTCACATGCACCCGTTGTACTACTATTTCGGCGCTCTAGACTCCGACTCTGCCGATGACACCTACAACCCGACTCGTGAGTGCTTCAATATCGATGGAGCTATCGTGTCGGATTCGGAGGATGAGGCAGCCGTTGGTGGAAGGAACACGCCGTCTCAAGTCGAGCTCCCTGCTGCACGGGATGAGGCTCAATTCCTTACGGACCAAGGAATGCAACTCGAGCAAATCCACGAATTACAGGACAGGCTCGATGAGGAATGAGAAAATCTGCGCCTACTTCAACAAACCCTCGAGCATGAGCGTGCGGCACGCGCACACGGTAGAGGAGCTCGAGATTGAGCTCACGACGTAAATCGTCGCATCGTCGAGGATTAGGCAGGCGAGCCCCCGGTTTTTGGCTGAGCCAGCCAGAATATTGTCGCAGCCATCATGCTCCATCGTAACATGCCCGAGCCATCGAACCTCGAGGCCCGTCAGGCCCGTGATGAAATCTGAGGACTCCTCGAGACCGTTGCCATGCAGCAGGCCGAGAGTTCCGCCTCGAGGCGACGCGGGCTTGTCTCGGAGCAGCCTGCGGAACCCTCCCGATAGGAAAGAGAGGCCTCGGTTCATCCCGAGCATGCCCCCCAGCGGAACAAGGCATCATTTGTCCGTGAACGCATCGTCGACAACCGTGAACCTCGAGACGCCCATGAGAACATCACCGAGTGCCAGAGGCGCAAGTGTGGTGACGGTGCAGCTTGAGGCTACCATGAGCACAGAGGCAGGCGCTACGATAGCTCGGATGATTGAAGCCCTTCACCCGAGCCACCAGGCCCTCGGGTCTTTAGCAAAGCCATCCGCGAAACATTACTTCCAACTCGGTTCCCCCCCCACGACTCTTACCAAGTATAACGGTGAAACCAAACCCAAACTTTGGCTCGCTGACTTCTGTTTGGCTTGTCAGTTGGGTGGGGCCACCGATGACTAGGTCACCATTCGATAACTTTCCCTGTTCCTGTCGAACACCGCTCGAGCCTGGCTCGAGGACCTCCCACCTCAACAAATCCATGACTGGAATGACCTAGTGAGAGTGTTCAAGGGGAACTTCAAAGGGACCTACATGCGCCCCAGCAACTCATGGGATCTCCGAAGCTGCAAACAGAAGCTGGGCGAGTCCCTCCGGGACTACATCCGGCGTTTCTCCAAACAGCGCACCGAGCTTCCCAACATCACTGATTCCGATGTCATCATGGCCTTCCTCTCTGGTACCACCTGTAAAGAGTTGGTCCGAGAGCTGGGCCGTAGCACTCCCATCATTGCCAACGGTTTGATGAATATTATCACCAACTTCGCCGCCGACGAGGAGGCGGTTGGTGCCATCTTTGGTAGCGACCAGGACAAAGGGAAGCGCAAGGAAGAGGATCCCGTGGGCTCCAGTCGGGGCTCGAAAAGGAACAACAACAAGAAGAAAAACTAGCAGGGCAAACAAGAGGTCTCGACCGACGACCTTGTTGCCGCTGCTGATCGTAAGAAACCTCGAGGACCCCCCGGCGGGGGTATTTTTGACAAAATGCTCAAAGAACCGTGTCCCTACCACAAAGGGCCCACGAACCACAACCTCGAGGACTGCCACATGCTCCAGAGATACTTTGAAAGCCTAGGCATCAAGAAAGATGACAAAAAGGAGGATCCCAAGGGAGACAACAAGGACGAGGGGTTTCTCGAGATTCATGACTGTTTCATGATATACGGAGGACCCTCGACACGCCTCTCAACACAGCAGCGCAAACGGAAACACCGAGAGGTCTTCTCCATGCAACGTGCAATCCCCCTCTTCCTTGACTGGTCCGAGGTGGCCATCACTTTCGACCGTGATGACCACCTAGACTATGTCCCCAATCCTGGGGTCTACCCACTTGTCGTCGATCCCATCATCGCCAACACACACCTCACCAAGGTGCTCATGGATAGGGGTAGTAGTCTTAACATCATCTATGCCTAGACCCTCGACCTTCTAGGAATCACAAGGATGCACCTCCGACCCAGCATCAGGGGCTTCCATGGAGTCATGCCAGGGAAGCGAGCAGAGCCCGTTGGGCGGGTCGACCTGCCTGTCTGTTTCGGCACTCCCGCCAACTTCAGGAAGGAAACTCTCACTTTTGAGGTGGTTGGATTCCATGGGACCGTGATCCAAAGATGGAAGCATACTACGGGGAAGTACGGTGCCTTGAGGACAAGTTTCATGGCCTCGAGCTCAACCATGTTGCACGCAGATATAATGAAGCCGCCGATGAACTCACGAAAATCGCTTCTAGTCGAACCACAATTCCACCTAACGTTTTCGCGAGAGATCTCCATCAACCGTCCGTCAACATCAGGGCAGACGGAGGGGCCGACGGACCATCACTTGATCCCCCACCTGAGGCGGAAGGCTCGACCCCACCAGCTAACCTCGAGCCTGACTGGCGTGTTCCATACCTCGACTATCTCACTCGAGGGGACCTCCTCTCGGATAAGACTGAGGCTCGATGGACCACTCACCGGGCCAAGTCCTTTATGATATTTGGTGACAACAAAGAGCTGTATCGCTGCAACCCTACGGGCATCCTCCAACGTTGTATCACAAATGAGGAAGGCAGGAATCTGCTAAAAGATCTACACTCGGGGGCTTATGGTCATCACGCGGCACCTCGAACCCTCGTTGGAAACACATTCCGACAAGGTTTCTATTGGCCAACCATAGTCTCTGACGCTGTCAAGCTAGTGTGCTCCTGCAAATGATACTGGTACTACGCAAGACAAACCCACCTCCCGGCTCACGCCCTGCAAACTATTCCCATCACATGGTCGTTCGCTGTTTGGGGCTCGACTTGGTCGGATCCCTGAAGAGGACAACTAGTGGATTCACCCACTTGCTCGTCGTCATTGACAAATTTTCCAAGTGGATCGAGGCCCATCCTATCACTAGCATCAGGTCTGAGCAAGCCATGCTATTCTTCACCGACATCGTCCACCGTTTTGGGGTTCCTAATTGCATCATCACGGACAACGACACCCAATTTACCGGCAAGAAGTTTCTGGATTTCTACGACAACCATCAGATCCGTGTGCCTTGGTCAACCGTAGCTCATCCAAAAACAAATGGCCAAGTAGAACGTGCCAACAGCATTGTTCTACAAGGCCTAAAGCCGAGAATTTTTGACAAGTTAAACAAACATGGCAAAAAATGGGCCGCCGAGCTCCCCTCGGTCCTGTGGAGCCTAAGAACGACACCGAGTCGAGCCATAGGGTTCACTCCATTCTTCTTAGTCTACGGATCCGAGGCTATGCTCCCAACCGATGTAGAATATGGATCCTCGAGGCTGAAAGCCTACAACGAGCAAAACAATCATGCCACAAGAGAGGACGCCCTCGACTAGCTTGAGGAAGCTCGCGATGTGGCTCTGTTACACTCCGCAAGGTATCAGCAAAGTCTCCGATGCTACCACGACAAACACGTCCGCAGACGGGACCTCAATGTCGGTGACCTAGTGCTACGGCGAAGCTAGAACAACAAGGGACGACACAAGCTTACTCCGCCATGCGAAGGGTCATACATCGTCGTGGAAGTATTGAAGCCCGGCACCTACAAACTATCGAATGAGAAAGGCAAAATCTTCACCAACGCATGGAACATTGAACAGCTACGTCACTTTTTTCCTTAAAGTCTTGAGGCTCTGTAAATTTTTTCGCAATCCCATGATAGAATAAAGAATACGTCGGTGTTCAAAGCTTTCTTTCATAAAAACCAGGGAGGATCGACCCTATTTTCTCAGAGTCGACCCTCCCTTGGGGGCTGCAAGGGGGGAACCCCCTACGTATCCAAAAAACTCACATTTTTTCAAAAAAAACAAGAGAACTGTTACATAAGTCGACGAGGCCGCAAGCGCACCCTAAGGCTCGAGGGATGCCGAGCCACGAGATCACTTACGCCTCTAAGCTATGGTACCTCCACTCGCTCCCCCATGCCAAGGGGTGCAACCGCGCGCTAAGTAGACCTAATAATAGTTCACGATTTTGAAAAAGCTCATGTCTAACATTCCTGTTCGCTTGAATCAAGTTCTTAGACGATCCACGAGGCCACAAACGCACCCTAAGGCTCAAGGGCAGTCGAGCCATGAGATCACTTACGCCTCTGAGGCTACGGTACCTCCACTCGTTCCCTCATGCCAAGGGGTGCAACCGCGCGCTAAGAAAATCATGCAAGAATACGATTCAAGCGAGAAAGGGAAGAAAAAACTCGAACGAAAATGGACATTTAGCACAAATTTACATCTAAATGTTTCAAGGCCCCTGAGGCCATCACGATGCAAGTTACGAATATTAACTTATTTACATGGGCCTTCATGCCCAGGTTTGGCTCATAGGCCCTCATCGTCGGCAGGCGGGACCACCTCGACCTCAAAAAGCTTTGCAAGGCGACTCCCAGGCTCCTCAGCGGCCTCGATCAGGTTTAGGCATGCTACTTCATTCTCCTCATCAGTCCGGTCCGGATCTGTGATGAAGCCATCAGCAATGAGGCCCATGTCATACTCAAACCCAGACCGAACGACCTCCATGGCTCTCTTCACGCCATGATGCAGCCCGCCTCGTATCTTCTCGCGAACGAGGCGACCCAGCGCCGCCATCCGGTGAACAAACGAGTTCCTCGGCACATCCTCCTCGGTATCGACGTTGGGCTCGACCCCTAGACCATCGCACACCGAGGCGATCGCACCCTAGAGTAGTTGAGTCCGCCCGGCCTCGGCCTCGAAGAGGTTTTAGAACGAGGTAGCCGTCGCCTGGGCCACGTGTTGCTGCTTCTCCAGTTCTGAAACACAAACACCAAGTTAGCATAAGCCTGGGACCTCGAGGCCAAGGTCGAAACACGATAAAAGGTTTACCCTCAGTGTGGGTCTGCCAACCCACGACCTCATCGCGTAACTCCTCGCGCGCCTTCTCCGACACCTGAAGAGCCTCATCCTTGTCATGGACCGCTGCCCTCAATGTCTCAATCTCCTAACCAGTGCTTGAGAAAGCATCGTCCCTCTCTTGGACCATCCCCTTCAACGTCGCAACCTCATCCTCCAAGGTTCTGACACGAGCGGACGCCATCCCGATCTGGATGTTGAGGGCATCACGCTGACCGCTGACTAAGGCAACATTCTCCTCGAACTCCTTCACACACGCCAGCAGCGCGCGCGAGGTCCTCACGAGCCTTGGCCGCCTCCTCCCGGGCCCTTGCCGCATCTTCACGCGCCTTGGCCTCGGCTTCCCGAGCCTACGCCATCTCCTCCCTGACCGCTGCGTGGACGACGTGGAGCTCGTCCACCTCGGCGCTCTTCTGGGATAGCCGCTTATTGGCTTCCTCAACTAGAGATAGCAAGCACCGCCCATACGCCACTCTCATGACGAATGAAGAGTGACTTGCGGCGAGAACGCTCCTTGAGCTCCTGACCACAGTTAAAACCTAAAGATCAGAACCAAGGAGAAAGGAAGGAGAAAACGCAAGAAAAGACAAATGAGCCCGGCTTACCTCGAAAGCCTCTGACATACCCCACACCAAGGTATCTGCGACCATGTGCAGAGACTGCACGGAGTGCTTACAGAGTCCCTCGACGAACTCCTAGTGCTGCACTTCATCCTTGTCGTCGAGGGCAAAGAAGGGCTCAGCGCTGGGGTTAGACGTGTCCCTGAACTCGAGGTTCGATCGACCCTAGCGCGGGAGCTCCTCCTCCGCCCGTACAAGCGCCAGCCCTATGTAGTCGGGCCACCTGGCAGACGCCTCAGCCAGGCCATCCCCTAACGTCGCAGAAGTACCGGGCCGATCCGGGGCATCGACCATCTCGACGTCCGTCTTCTGCTTCCCCTTGTCAGAAGGAGGGTCATCGACAGTAAGGTCGATTATAGCCGGAATCGACCCTTGGGGCGGGGCTGACATCTCGACTGTTGGCGCCACCACCTGCACGTTGGACGGTGGCACGACCACCCCCTGTTCCGCCTCGATCGCCTGCTCTATTGGCTGGTCCTACTGCGGCTGCGGCTCCTCCCGCGCCGGTTGTGACTCTAGCTGCGCCGCCTCTTTCCCCGCCTCTAGCGGGGCCTCCACCACCTCTCTTGACTATTTGACATCCGCCCGCCCCGCGTCGTGGACGGATGTTTTGGCCTCAGCGGCCTCGACGGTCGCCTAGGTCGTCGCGGTCGACCTAGGCTCTAACCCACCAACGCTGGGCACCTCGAGCCTGGCACCACCTGGGACTGCCTCGACTGGCTCTGGCTCCTGCGTGGCGTCACCAGGACTGGCGACCTCCTGGGTGCTTACTCTAGCCTTGGCGGCGGCCTCCCTTGTCCTGAGCCGCTCCGTGGCAGCCTGGTACCTCGTGACCTAGGCGGTGTCATCAGCAGGCGTCCGCATCATCAAGGCGGCGCCCAACTTGAGCGCCTTGACGGGAGTCGGAGCCGCGAGCTCCGCCTTGCGCTTGTGGCTGAGCAACAAATAGACGCGTCAGAATAAGGAGCGAGATTACCGTTGACGGAAAGACAAGGTGAGGTACTTACCCGGATATGGGAATCAGGGGCCTAGACTCTAGCCTCCCCGAGCCACCCGACGGCATCTACGAGGGCCCCTCCGTTGAGCCTCCTGTTAGCCGGGTGCTCCTTGGAGCCTGGGCTGACAGGGCGCCTGAGGACCTCTGCGCCGATGAGGCAATCTGGCCTCAGGTCCTTACGCCCGTCGATGGCACCCTGGCCTCAGACGGCGACGTCGTTGCTCCGCCTGTCGACAGAGCCCGAGGCGATCGGACTCACGGGTGCGGCGCCACCGATCTCCCCTGTGGGACCCCAAGCGAGGTAGATCCCCTCTCTGAAGGCCCTGCTCGGGCCCTTTCTTCTGCTGGCTCTCCTTCCCCCTCAATGGGTGCCGAGACTTCCCTCGACGCCTGGGAGGTCGACCCCCCAATGGGCTCTAGCAGGGGCCGCACGTCGGGGAGGTGCGCTAGAAAAGTTGCGGTATCATACTGTGACGTGATGTCATCATCGCCGTTGTCTTCATCCTCCCCCGAGACCGTCTCGGAGGGGGATTCCTCGATCAGGAGACCCTCGAGGCTCTGCTGGCGGCGGCGCTTTTTCAATGCCTCACGCTCGAGGGCCTTCTTGACCTGACACTTCTTCACAGCGTCCTTCTCTTCCTTCTTCTGGGCCATCGAGAGGCGTCTCGCCTCCCGTGCAGCCTGATCCTCCGGAACCGGTGGCCGTGACTCCTTGACCGCCGACAGATCTTGCACGGAGGCCTCGACCAACTTAGTTGAGGGAACTGGGAAGCAAAAGGACCCAAGGCTGTCAAGAATGACACTTACCAGAGGCTCAAAGCCTTGAGTGGGGCGCATCGGGACCCTGTCGATGTCCTCCTGCTTGAAGCTCCCCACCATCCACCGTGCACGCCGGGTGACTTCATCGAGGGGAAGGGACTCGTGCGACATCCGACTCCCCTCCAGCGAAGCCTCTAGCGTCATCCCATCGATCCAGAGTCGGCGCTGCATCAGCGGCAGCACCCTCCGGTGGTGGAACGCGGCGGCCACCATTCCCGTCGTCAACCCACGCTGCCGAAGCCTCCTCAACGCATCGAGGAGCGGCTGCAGTTTCGACTTGTCCTCCTCGACGACGCCGTACGTCCAGTTGTCCTCACGTGACATTAGGACTCAGCCGGAGAACCTCGGCAGTCGGTTGTCGTCGTTGCATAGGTAGAACCACCTATCATGTCAGCCGCTGTTCAACGAGATGAGCTGCGTCGGGATGTACGGCTCACCTCGACCCACCCGGACTTGGAGAGTGCAGCTCCTTGCATGCACCGCGCGCCGCACTCCTCGCTCGTCCGCCTTCTTGGCAAAATGCTTCGCCTTGAAGAGGTGGAACCATAGATTCCAGTGTGGCTCCATCCCTAGGTACCCCTCACAGACCGCCGCAAAAATGGCAGCCTGCGAGATGGAGTTGGGGGCGAGATGATGCAGCTCCACCTTGTAGTAGTGGAGGAGCGCTCGCATGAAGCGGCTTGGTGGCATCCCGAGCCCCCTCTCATGGAAAGCCACGAAGCTTACCACGTATCCCTCCGGAGGCGTCGGCTCCCAGTGGTCGGATGGCAGCACCCTCCATTCTGGCTGGGTCTGGCTCGCCCTTGGTCACAGAAGACCATCACAGACCAACTCCTCTAGCTTCCTCTCCGTCACCGAGGAACGAGCCCACGCGTCCGCGGGAAGGATCTGGCTCTTTCCCGCCATGGTCGTCGGAAACAGCGTGCGGCGGCAGCAGAGGAAGAAGTGACGACGACGGTGGAGGGCGACTGAAGGGTGCACAAGGAGAAAGAGGGCAGAAACGCAAATGGCCTGTAGGGGCACATAGGACCCCGGACCTCACACTTATACCTCGATGGAAGGCCAACGGGCGGGCGAAAAGGTAGGAACAATTTCCGCATTCAATGACCTTACCTAACCGCTCCCTCAAAACCCGCAGGTAAGGGCACGTGTCCGCCGTTCACTCCGTAACCGTCGCACCACGTCGCCCACTACCGCGCTGTTCTCGCTTCCCCTCCTAAAAAGATGCATCTCAAACAGGCTGGAAGGGGATCCGCATATGGATATTCCCAGATGAATGGGTAACGGGCTCCGAGCCTAATATAAACCTCGAGGGATCGTAAGCTGGCCCTCGACCAGGGTTCGACAGCTGCCCTCAAGTAACGGAGTCAGGGACAACTAGGGACGCACCCATACAAGGCCAGGGCTCGAGCCACTCTCTCGAGGCACCCCCAGACGTATTCGAGGCTAGAAGAGAGGTCGACAGAGGAATCCCCTCGGAGGGAGGCATCGAGCCCTTGGATCCTATCGCAGGGAACCGAGATCCACATGACTGCTCTTTGGCATTTTTTAGAGCGCCTCCGTGGCCGCTAGCCGACTCCTACCGAATGGAGCACGGGCTCCCACTCGAATTCCCCGCTAACAACTCACCGGAGACCATCGAAACTCGCTCGACGAGGGTAGTACAACGTTCCCCACCCCTCCTCCTTTTTTCTAAGAAGGAGCGTGAGGGTCGAACGATAAAAGACGGCCAAGACTCTGATCGACCTCGTGCGCGCGAGGCTAGGGGGCTCGACCGCAAAAGGCTAAACCTCAAACAAAAGAGAACAAAACACATCACGATGACTCGGATGCAAGAGCATTCCTCGATATAACGCACTAAAGACCTCGAAGGAGTCAAAACACTCCACCGAGGCCTCGGGGGCTACACCCGGCGGGTGCGCTCGCGCGCACCCACCGGAAAAAGCTACGACGCTACGACTCCAGTTCATGACTCGCTGAGCCTCAGCGAGAGTGGCCACACTCACCCAAAAGGCTCGGGGGCTACTGTCGGGTACCAAAATAAGGGGTACCCACAATCAACGATCAAGAAAAACAAACTCATGAGAAAACCACGCCAAAAGCTCTGCCCACAAAGACGGGACGAGCCAAAACGACGAACGAAATGCCTCGACCATGTTCCGACTCGCACGAGGCTCGCTCGATGGGATGCCTCGACCACGCTCCGATTCGCACGAGGCTTGCTCCACAAAACACCTCGACCACCGAGAAATCTCTGACTCGCACGACCCTGGGTCGAGCCGGTCGACCCACCTCACTCACCAACTCTAAGACAAAAGTCAGAGCATTTAATACAACCGCCAACCACTTTCTACCCCCATGGCTACAGCAACAACCGGCATGGAAGCAGTACCAGTGTCAAATCTCACTTTTTACTGTCCATCCCAGGATGGGCGGTGAAAACCTGTCACTGTACGCGCCATACCGAGCACTATTCCACCACTGATCACCCTCGAGGGTGAATACGACAAGTATCTTACCCCGAGATTCCCGGGACTCGGCCTTATCAATTCACCGTTGACCCACCTCGACCTGTCCTCGACCCGGCCTCGACCAACCGCCGGTCAAACAAGAAAGCAAGGCTCGCATGCCACAGGATCCGGAGTCTTTTCACCGTCTCATCCTCTACGTCACCGTGGTGTCCGGGGATGGCCGGTCATTCTCGGGGCACGTTGCTACAGCGGCCTCTACAGCGCTCGATAAAACTTCACTCCTAAGGCACCCCCGGCATCTCTGCCTCCTCTTGACCCTATAAAAGGGCAGGCAGGGGACACTACAAGGGGGAGGACGATGGACAACAAAAAGCCAGTCACCATCCCACCGTAGAAGATCAACATCTCAAGCAATCTCCTTTGTACTCTCACTTTTTCTCTTTGAGACCTAGGATCGGCTCCCTCTCTCACAGCTTGTAACCCCTACGCAAGCACTTAGGTGCAAGGAAATATAATACTCCCCCCTCCCCGCTGAATGTAGGGCCTTTTTTTGCCCGAACCAGGATAAATCTCCGTGTACTCTCCTTACATCGCCATCCAGATTAGGGACACGCAGCAATGATTCACTCGTTGGCTTAGGACCATCGCAGGCAGTGGCGGATCCAGAAACGGGGTAGGGGGGGCTAAATAACAGAGGGCAAAAAAATTTTGCTCGCTGTATACAGTACACTAATAGATATAGCAAAGATTGATATCAATTCATATCAAGCTCAATGCGGGGTCTTTTTTTCTCAACCCGACTCTCATTAGTTGCAATCTTCGAAGTTGAAGCATCATTCTTAGCACAATATCTCTCCATTCTAGTCTACTACAGTACTACTGATTATACCCTACAAGGTATGAAAGTAAAACTATCATAATCGGATCACTGAATATTCAAAAGAAAATATTAGAATAGGGTTCAGTGGGGAATTTTGGACTGGGCTGCACTGGGCTCTGAAGAGCTGTTCTCTGCTATTTTGGCCCACGGGGGGGCTGCAGCCCCCCAGCCCCCTGGATCCGCCAATGATCGCAGGACCAGATGCCGACAGGTGTGCTTGGCAATGAATCCTGTAGATCTCTCTGGTTCTTCTGGTCGTGAAGAGAGCTGATCATCACTTAGAAGTACATCGATCCCTTCTCAGAGCCTAAGCTAGCTGCAAAGAACTTGTTGCGTGCGCACAACCTATACCATACGTACCATACCGATGGAGGCAACCGTGACCATGCATGCACGGTACAGTTTGCTGCAGCTAGCACGTACCAACCTGGGAGGTCAGCAACGACGATGGGCTGCGAGCGGGCTCACCGATGGGCTCAAATAATGCTCGCTGGTGGGCTATTTTAAATTTTTTTGGAATTATTTTCGCAGGACATTTTGGCCGCCTCTGTTAATAATAGATGTTGTGGCCAAGGTGAACGCGTGATGTCCGCCTAGAAAAATCGTTTTTGGCCGCCTGTACAACTATTCATGTGCTAGTGATTACTCCCAATGAAGCTTTTATCCTCAAAACACAATACAATCAAGTAAAATGTCACTACTATCGTATCATTGTTTTAGGATAATAATTAACCATAAGTGTAAAAACGTATCTTAAGTTAGGGAATCCAACCAGAACAAGCAAGTTTTACAGTAAGGGAAATCTATAGCTCGGTTCTCCCCGGTTAAAAAAAACGGTTAGCTTGTTGCGCTAACTTACTGCAAGGCAAACCCAATCGCTAATCTGATCGTGGAAGTAGTACTCACTACAATCTGTTTTCCCATAGAGGCTTTTGTTGATTTTTTTTAAAAGGAAGCGCTGCACCTACACAAACAGCGTAAACTTTAGGTGCTGTTTCCTTTTCCTACCAGGAAAGAAGTCTGCAAGGCTTGGAAATGCAGCAACAAATAAAAGAACATCATGCCCATGCTCCTAGACGGCTTGATCCGTCAAACAAAGCCCAACTCTGAGGCCCACCAGATACTCCCTCGGTTTCTAAATAAGCAGATCAACTTTTCATCCCTATGCAAATTAACTAGAGTTGTTATAAGTTAATCTTTTATAAACTTAATTAAAACAATCGCTAATCTCAACTTGTTCTGGTGGGTCATGCGTTGGATTCTTGAAGAGCATGTTATAAGGGATCTACGTGTAGACTCGTTTCGCCAAACGATTAATCAAAACTGTTTTAATTAGCTTCAACGGCAAAGCTACCTGCTTGTGAAGTAGAGGAGAAAAAAAAAACTACTTCACCCGTGAAGCTAAGTTATGACAAAATAGGCCTACGTATAATAATAACTAGGCAGAACCCCCGCGCAAAAGCGCGGGTAGATCCTGAGAGTGATAGTTGTGTGTGGATTATTTGTGTTTGATTGTATGCACACAAAAGCATATAAGTTTGGTATTCAACCATCAGCAACGGCTATAAAGTGTAAAGGACGGTGAATCATGTATGAGCACATATTGTAACAAAAGTATGGGTTTTGACACATCGGGACAGCCCTGCAAATAGTAGGAATTGTTGGTTCTGTCAAGGGGAAACACAGATGACAGGCGAAATATTGGTGTTACATGTTATAGTTGACCAAAAGATGCATGGATCTGTCCTGTGCTCAATTTTGCAGGCATTTATGCACGTACTTATACTAAAACCAAAACAACACGGCTAATCCTATCACCTTGGCACCACATATGGGCAGGACATACAGATCCATCATCAGCCCACTATTCTCCCTGACTCGTAATGAAATGTGTGATGCCGACTGGTGCAGCTGTATTGTTGATTGTGTGAAACCTGAAGTAGAAAGAGTTGCATTTCAGAATGAATAATTAGATTATTAACCAAACAGGATATGATGAAGGATGAGATTGGCCAAAGTAATTTCTTAGTTTCTAAAATTGGCAGGTGAACAGGTTGGAAATAGAACACCCGTGAAGCAGCACAGAGCAAGAAGCAATGGATAAATTACTCAAATGGTTGAGATTTGTTTCATGATATCAATTTATAAAAGCGGCATCATGTTCGTTTATGGGCTCAATGTAGACTTGTATAGCATTTTTATTAAAATATGGTGGCACATACAGCAGAAGCTTGACATTAGTCTGTAAGCTAAAAAGAAGTATAGGTGAATTATAGTGGTAAGCAGATTCACCATGTTGAGTAACTGGAAATAGAAGAACCACGATTCTAAGAAGCATCCTAAACCCTTGCAACGCATGCTAATATTCACAGGTATTATTGTGGTGGGAATTGTCTAGGAAAAAAAATGAACACCTGTTGTAGTTCAGGTCAGCCAATCAACAATTGTCAGCCTGGCCATGACCATTGGGAAAGTCGTCAATGTAAGTGGATAATGACCTGCAAAATAATAACAAATGTAATGGTCGCGGCGATTGTTTTGTGATATGTTCTAGACACCCCGATAGAAAGTGCTAAATAGGAAACAAAGCATATAAGGGGGTGTTTGGATCACACGCGCACTAAACTTAAGTCCATGTCACACCAAATGTTTGATATCAATTAGAAGTATTAAACATAGGCTAATTACAAAACTAATTGTATAAATAGAGACTAATTTGCAAGATGAATCCATTAAGCTTAATTTGTCCATGTGGTGCTACAGTAATATATGCTAATCATAGATTAATTAGGCTTAATAAATTTGTCTCGCAAATTAGCCACCACATATGCAATTAGTTTTTATAATTAGCTCATGTTTAGTCCTCCTAGTTGGATTCCAAATAAGGACTAAAGTTTAGGCCTAAAGATCCAAACACGCACTAAACGAACATTATGATCTCACTGTCAATATTTACAATCATCCTATATTCTTTAGTATTAGATTTAGTATCGCAAAATATTCGGTGCAAACCACCCATTTGGTGCAACCGTGAAAACCCTCATGAAATACATTACTATAAGTTTTAACTTTTTTTCCCCCAAATGACGCATGTTCGATTGCCCATCTAAATACATAACTATATTATTGCAAAAGTTGAGGTGCAAACTCAATGTACAAAACTTCTATGAAAAATAACAAAATTCGGGTGTATATGCATTGGAAGGCAAAAGTTATGTGATTACATATGCACCTGAATTTTATCATTTTCATATGAATTTTCAGAAATTGATTATACATCTACATATGCATTATGGATGTGCATCATTTTGTTTTTTTTTTAAAGTCTATGCGTGAGGGGTTTTCATGACTGCACTAAATATTTTTATCATTTAGTATAGTACACAAAATCATGGGTCTTCAAAGATCAACAAGGGGCTTGTGAAAGATAAACAAACCATTGTACTCTCGTGGTGTTGTGCTTAACAATTTTAGTCGTCACCTCTGTCATAATGATACTACGCCACTATTAGTCTACGTCTAGTTCTCTATGTGATTTAAGGGCCTATTTCGATCCTAGCTGCTAAAAATGAGCACTATGTTTGGATATTAATTAGAAGTACTAAACATAAACTAATTTTAAAACTAATTACATAAGCGGTAACTAATTGGCGAGACGAATCTATTAATCCAATTTAGGCCTTGATTAGTCTATGTTTACTGTAGCAACCTATAAGCTAATCCTGACCTTATTAGGATCAATAGATTCATCTTGCTAATTTTAGTCACTGCTTATGCAATTAGTTTTAAAATTAGTTCATGTATACTTCTAATTAGTATCTAAACATAGTGGTAATTTAGTGCTAAAGATCCAAACAGGCCCTTATCATTTATCTACCTTAACATAGAGTCTTCCAATAATATGCATGTGTCATTGTGCGCTCTCTAGTATTATATATGCTGCTCGTCTTTATACTAAACCTTGGAGATTTCATTGACCATGCATCTATCCGGACAATAAGACCAATCTAGCATCCCTGTCAGGAAAATCGATCAAACTCAAATGTAGCAATAATGAAACTACATAAATTTAAAATAGGCTTAGTAGATAAAGTTAATACATTCTGAAAAGAATTCTTTTAATAGGCAAATTACAAACAAATTGCATACCGTCATATTATTGTAAGTGGAAAAATATGTTCATATCTGGAAGCTGCATCGCGTGCACACAAGTTAATTAACACGTGTACGCCCAGATGCAGTTCTACATTTCTTTAGAAGCACACATATTTTTTCCAGTAAATTTGTTAAATACCCATAAACATCGTCATATGTTAAGATATTTAATTTACATTTGTGCAACAAAAGTTCATATGTGCACAATAAAAAAACACAAGGGATATTAAGCATGCATATATCCTTTCATTACGGAATATGCACTAGGAAATATGTGTAACACCCCGGGTGTTATAGTGCTAATTAATCTGTCATGTCATCATAATGCATTGCAAGGCATCTCTATTAGGTTAACATTGTTATGCATCAACTAAAACAAGTTTACTTATCTAGGTTGAATGTGTTTCTCAGTGGTGTACTCCGAACCCGAAAACCCTAATTTCGAATGCCACCGCAAATACTTAGTCCATGCCCTGCGTAATTTGAGGTGTGCGACTGTGTTGCACACTAGTGTCAAGTGTAGGGTATGAGCTCAAGTACAACATCTAAAATGAAGCTCCAAATTTGAGTTTGAATTGGAGTCCCAAAACTTGTCACGAGTTTTCCGATTCAAATTTAAATTCAAATCTGGGAAGAAATGTAAAAGAATTTTTAAAGCTAATTGGTCAACCAAGAGTGGCATTTGGTCAACCATGTCATGTTGGTCCAAATGATGCCCTTGGGTGAGGTTTTGATCACTAAGTAATCACAAATCAAAGTAGCAACAAATTCCAATTTAAAATCCCTCCGAAAACCCTAAATTTCAAAACCCTGTTTTACCCCTTTTGAAATAATTCAAAATCTAAGAACAATTTGGAAAAAAAGTTCAAAACCAAGTTTGTAGAACTTTTCAAGGGATACAACTTTGGTGTTTTGAGTTTTCAAAGTTTTAGTGAAAAATGTGGAGCAATTTTGAAAATAAACAAATTTCAAATTTAATTCATTTTTGTCCCCAAACTAAGATTTCAAAATGGAGGCTGAATTTTAAAAAGTTTTGAACAGCAAAGTTGTAGGTCTGGTCAAGATATACAACTTTGATGTTTGGATATTTTGAAGTTTCAATATAAAATCAAAAGTAATTTCTAAATTACCAAATCTGAAAAATGTGTCCCTTTTTGAATTTAAACTCAAATTTCAAAATCCAGTTAGAATTTGAAAAAAACGTTCAATACAAAACTTGTAGAGCTTGAAAATCTGAAGATGTCATACATTGGAAGATTTTCAAGTTGCTATACAAATTTGAAAGTAATTTGAAAAACCAGTTTGAATTTCAAAAGTTGGGGGGAACAGCTACAGTGCCGCGACCAATCGCCGCCGGGCATCGCGCGGCATGGGCGCCGGCGAGCCGCCGGGCGACGTCCAGGAGCTTCTCGCGCGCGCTAGGACCGCCAGCGCGACGTCTCGCGCCTTCCAGTGACCTTCAGTATAACCGTCGCCCTATATATAACCGAGTTCACCGTGAGCCGTTTTTCTCTGTTTTTACCGCCGCCGCCACCGCAGCTCCGCCGCTCGCTGCTGCCGCCGTTGAGCCGCCACTAGCCACGCAAATCGCACCAGCAAGTTCACCTCGCCCTCGCGCACCTCATGGTCCAACGGGTTTAGCCGTTTTCTCGCCCGAACCACCGCACCACCACTTCCCGTACCCAACTCCGGTCGGAGCACCGCCACCACCGCCCCCACGTGGCCAGGCCACTCCAGCTCGTCGCCGTCGTCACCAAGAGCACCACCATAACCGCTGTGAGCCCCTGAATGTTTTCCTCGCGTTAATTTAGCCGCTACTCCGTTGGGGACGCGTTTTCACGGCTCACCGTCGACTGTGGTCCGCCATCGTCGTCGGTAAGGGGTCGCCGGAGCTCGAGCTTAGCTGTAGAAGGGCGTAGTAGAGTCGTAGGGTGGTGTAGATCGTTTTGGTCATGGTGGTTGAGTCGTTAGCGGTGTGATCACCGGCCGCCCGCCGTGCGGGCATGGCCGAGCGCGCAGGAGAGAACGAGAGAGCGGAGGTAGGCGATGACGGGTGGGGCAGAGCTGTCAGCGAGAGAGAGAGGAAGAGCGCGCGCGTGCGGGCAGGCCGCGCGAGTGGGCCGCTTGCTGGGCCACGCAAGCGCGAGCAAACGCGGGCGCGGGCGCGCGCGAGCGGGCCGCTCGGCTGGGCCGGACCGGAGGGAAGGAGGAGAAGCAGCCCGGTTCGGATTTCGTTTTTGTTTTTCTTTTTCAAATATATGAATAGTGTTATTATTTGTTTATTTCATTAAAAATGGTGTAGAGTTCCAAAAATTCATGAAAATTTTTGTGTAAGCTTTTCAATGTATAAACTATCTAGGAAAAATGTTAAATCATGAATTTGAATACTTTGAGCAGTAGAATTAATTAGTTTCATTAAAGATTAAATGCAACTTCCAGTAATTTTAATAATTAATTTATTTATCCAAAAATTATGAAATTTATTATAGCACTGTTATAAGTCATTCTTAACCCATAGAAAAGGTTTGAGCTTGATTAGGTAAAATTTGATCAACTTCTAATTATGCCCTAATTATTAAATAGAAAATAAATATTAATTTGAGAACTTTAAGTGTTGTGTGCCTTTTAATTGAGTGATGTCCTTAGGTCACTACCTTTTTGTGATCTCTGGCACCTTAATTTCATGATTGAGCTCGTTAGTAACTTGTTAGGTTAAAAGCTGGTATCGCGGGAAAACGTCGCTACTAGTTAGTAGGTTTTCTGTTTACGTTTGTACCGTGAAGAAAAGTTGTACTCAAATCGTAACCGTGGCATGTTATCATCAAGCATCATGTTTATCATCGAGCATCATGTTAAAGCATGTTATGTATTCGTGTAGTCTCCGCTTTCGAGGAAGCCGAAGTCGTCGATCAAGCTTCCGGAGAAGAGCGATCGTCGGTGGGTTCCAGACCAGGGGGTGAAGTCCTCGAGTCTGAGTCGGTCGTCGTGTTTGAGCAAGGCAAGCCCCGATGCATTTAAACCCTACCTTGAGTTTTACAAATGTTTTATTATTTATATTATGGTTGACTGCATTAAGTAATTAGGAGTTGAGTGATAACCTAATTGCTGCATTATCATCCTTGATTATTGTGATATCAACCTTGATACCTGCTTTACAGAAAATGCATAGTATGCTTCGCTATGCTTAGAAGTTAAGCTTTTAAATGAATGTTTACATAGCCATGACGGCATATCGAATGAATATTGAAATATGTGAATGAACTTGTAAGATCGGGCGGGTGGTTTGGCCACTGCTAACATGCATTAGGAAAGGAGTCCCACTGTATTGTTTCCGCCTTATCAGTTAAGGACCGTACGTTGTTGGCCCTCGCGTCATGGAGTTTTTATTAGTACTAGCCATGTGCCCATGTCGGGTAAGCCTTACTTTGGTTAGTCCATTACGAGAACGTCTAACCTCGCACTGGGAGTGGAGAGATGGCGAGAGTAACGTGTACCCTCGGGGCTAGAATTGGGCCGGGTTCGAGGAGTACTGTGCTCTCGGGTGGCGATGGACACGTTCTGGTTTTGGGTTATTCGGGTAAGAGTTGATATATGCAAGATTCAGTTCTACATATGTCGTGTGGTTAGGAATCCCCAGCTGGGTAAATGAAGCGGTTCGAATCGTCGTTACTCCACGAGAAAGGAGTCTTGGCCTTGCACCAACATCGTAGTTAAGAACTGGAATAAAAGAAAGAATGAGAAAGGATTTGATGATAATTACTTTGATCTAGATTAGGATCACCTAGAATTGGTTAATGAACCATCAATGGTAAAAGTAAAATATTGAAGGTAAGGACTTACTTTAGTAAGCTTTTCTGCAAAAGAAAATTTGATTCTTGAATACCCGTACCTTGATTCCCTAAAGCTAGCATGCCCTTGGAGTCTTTGTCTTAGTCGGGTAAGTCTTGCTGAGTACTCTCGTACTCAGGGTTTGTTAACCCCTTGTTGCAGGTGCGGTTCATGAACAAGTCTGCTTCGAGCCTTGTTGCATGACCGTCGTGGTTGAAGACAGTGACGACGAGTAGATTGTGTGGCCTTTGGGCAAGGCATCTCGCTTGTGTGTTGTAATAAAGTTACTACCGATACTTCTCTACTACTGGTTTATAATAATGTTACATAAGGTTTTAAGTTTGAAAACTGGTTTGTAACCTAAGTTATTGTAAGACTTCCGCTACTTTACTCTGTTGAATATTTTGAATAAACTGTTGTAATATTGCAATACTCCTGTGATTGGATCTTGTTCGGAGGAAAGCAGGCCTTTTAAGTTATGGTGAACATAAGTACGACTGTCATAGGTCATTATGGCAATGACGTGTGCTTGTGGGCCATCATAATTAGGAGGTTCTGTGACAGCTGGTACCAGAGCATAATCACTTGAGTTATTGTAGTATTACTTTGTAAAACTTCAAAATGATTTGGGTCAAACAAATTTAATACTGATATTTTGGGTCCAAATTGCTTTTGCTTCTCTTAATCTATTCTATAGTTTCCTTAGCTCATATTTGAAAGCTTCGTAGTGAAGTATCATGTATAGTGCCCTATGTTATAAAGATTGCATGTGTTACTTAAATCTTTCTGTTAGATCGTAAGTACGATGCATGCATCATGTTTAATTAACCTGCTTAAGTTACCTTCCCTTTTAAAGTGGTTTGGGTTAAGTAAGGTTCAATCCTAGTCATGCTAACTTTCAGATCCCCCTATCTGTTCTCATCGTCCTAATTCTATCTTGCTTTAGGATGGCACATGTGAAGACGACTCCTCGCAAGAAAACGGGTCCGCAAGGAGTGCCGCGTCATCAGTTGGCCGCCAGAGTTGATGGAGCAAGCAGTAGCCGTAATCCGAACCCGGATTCGGAGTCAGAGGTTGCAAGGCTTACATCAGAAGTAGAGCGACTGAAGCGCAACGTGCGTTTTTGGAAACAGTTCCAGAATGAGTCGCTGGAAAAGGAGACAGAAGCCAGGGCTCGTGTTCGTGAGTTGGAGCTTTATGTGACACACCTGGAGCAGTACAACACAGTTCTACATGAGGAAGTTCATAGGCTAAATGATCTGATGAATCCCAATCATCAGCCCTAGGCAGTAGAAGATGATGTCGGTGCTGTGGTTGTTCCTGATGGAGAGGACAATGAAGAAGATTCGGAAGAAGATGAACCCATGATGGAAAGTGGGGATGATGCAAGTCATGTCACTGGTGCAAGTGCTCCAGAGAATGAGGATGAAGTAATCGTGATCAGCGATGATGATGAGGAGTGAAGTGTTGACATGAATGGTTGTGTAATATAGTAGTTTTTCCTGCTTTCTAAGAACCTTAGTGGGTAGTTTCTTGCTTGCAAGCCAGTTTGTAATGAAATATGTAAGATGAGTTTGTATGTGTATACAAGTTCTGTGCTAACTACTTTTTAATTCAATAAAGCAATGAAAATAAACATGGTTTATGTACAACAGATGGACGGTACTGGAACTTCCCAGGGAGGGGACAATACTCCGAATCCCCCACCGTTTCCACCCACCTTGGCAGAAGCTATTGCCGCACTGGTTAATGCCACTGCCCTGTTGGCTCAGAATCAGAATCAGAATCAGAATCAGAATGGAAATCAGGGTCGTCGAGGCCATAACAATGGAGGGGAAACCACTTATGTGGATTTCACTTATACCCGTCCACCAGTGTTCTCAAAGGCAGATGAGCCGCTAGAGGCGGATGACTGGCTCTGTACCATGGAGCAGAAGTTTGAACTGTTACAGTGCACGGAGCACCAGAAGCCCGTGTTTGCAGCGCAGCAGCTTAGAGGTGCCGCAGGGGCGTGGTGGGCGAATTTGGTCGCCGCACAGCCTGCTGGCCACCGTGTCACTTGGCAAGAGTTTCGTGAAGCCTTTAGAGCACATTACATCCCAGATGGTGTCATGGCCATGAAGCTAGAGGAGTTTCTCTCGCTGAAGCAAGGGAACCAGACAGTTCTGCAGTATGTGGGCAAATTCAATTATCTGTCCCAGTATGCAGCGGAATATGTGAACACCGATGCGAAGAAGAAAAGTTGGTTCATGAGAGGTTTGAGTACCAGAATCCAGGAAGCATTAGTTACCTGCTATAATGCCACTTACCATGAGATAGTCAATGTGGCTATTGCGTCAGAAGAGAAGTCCCGACTGCACAAAGAGTTGAAGAAAAAGAAGCCAGTGTTTTCAAGTCCGTCTGGCGGCATTAAGAAGCGCCATAAGTTTGTTTATCACCCTCAGAACCATTTCCGCCCAACTTATCGTCCACCGCAATACCAAGCTCAGCCGCAGACGTTTTTCCGTCCTGCCGCAACCCCGCAATTTTTACAACAGCCGAATGCCCCTGGTATTCGAAACCAGACTCCGGTAACCCATAACTTTCCCTGCTACAACTGTGGAAAGCCAGGTCACTTTTCCAAGGACTGCCCATATCCAAGGCAGTACAATCCCAATTATCCCAGAGCTCCCGTACCACAACAGCAACAACTTCAGAGCAAGAATAATAATCTGAATGTTCAGAAGGGTAAGGGTGAGAAGAGGAAGACCGGACGTGTATTCTATACTCAAGCAAGTGCAATCCCAGAGGGAGAACCTGTTATGATGGGTATGTTCCCTGTTGCTAATCATCCAGCAGTACTGTTATTTGATTCAGGTGCATCGCATACATTCATAAATCGCACCTTTGTTGTTAAGCATGACATTCCAATTGTGGGAACACAAGAAGATTTCTTTATCCAGTCGCCCGGGGGGACGACTGTGTACTAAGGAGATGGTACGTGACGTACCTATAGAGTTAGGTGGGCATATATTCCCTACCTCAATGATAATATTACAGAAACAGGATATAGATGTAATCCTGGGTATGAATTGGATGTACCAAAGAGGAGCCCTTATAGATGCACTGCACAGAACTATAAGGTTGAACCTGTCAAATAATAAATCTCATCTTCTTATCCAACTTCCTATCCCAAAGAGAACAGTTGAAAGGGTATGTGCAACTTCAGTACAGGAGATTTGTGATATACCGGTAGTCTGTGAATTTCCAGATGTGTTTCCAGATGATCTACCAGGTCTGCCACCAGACAGAGATGTAGAGTTTGTGATTGAGTTAAAACCGGGTACTGCCCCAATATCCCGGAGAGCTTACAGAATGCCACCCAATGAATTAGCAGAACTTAAGGATCAATTGCAAGAGTTACGTGACAAAGGTTTTATCAGACCCAGTTCCTCACCATGGGGATGTCCAGCTCTTTTTGTCAAGAAGAAAGATCAGACTTTAAGGATGTGTGTTGACTATCGACCGCTGAATGAAGTAACCATTAAGAATAAATATCCGTTGCCTCGCAATGATCTGCTCTTTGATCAGCTTGCGGGGGCAAAGGTATTTTCAAAGATCGATCTTCGATCAGGATACCATCAAATTAAGATTCGACCTGAAGATATTCCAAAGACTGTATTCACCACCAGATATGGACTGTATGAGTACCTAGTTATGTCTTTTGGTCTCACTAATGCACCGGCACATTTCATGTATCTGATGAATTCAGTTTTCATGCCAGAACTTGACAAGTTTGTGGTTATTTTTATTGATGATATTCTGGTATACTCCAAAAGTGAAGAAGAGCATGTTGAGCATCTCAGAGTTGTTCTGACTCGTCTGAGAGATCATCAATTGTATGCCAAGTTCAGTAAATGTGAGTTTTGGTTAAGAGAAGTGCAATTCTTAGGACATGTGTTGTCAGCCGAAGGAGTAGCAGTAGATCCTGGCAAGGTGAAAGATATTCTGAATTGGAAGCCACCAATCTCAGTTCATGAAGTCCGAAGTTTTCTGGGAATGGCGGGTTATTACCGTCGATTCATACCTGACTTTTCAAAGGTAGCCAAGCCAATCACAGAGTTGTTGAAGAATCAAACTAAGTTCATATGGTCTACAGAATGTGAGAAAGCTTTTAGAATTTTAAAGAAGTCATTGACAACTGCTCCAGTTTTGGCACAGCCAGATATAGAAAAGTCATTTGATGTTTACTGTGATGCCTCGGGTATTGGCCTTGGTTGCGTATTGATGCAGGAAGGCAGAGTCATTGCTTATGCCTCAAGACAGTTGAAGCGCCATGAAGAACATTATCCGACACATGATCTTGAATTAGCAGCTGTGGTTCATGCATTAAAAATATGGCGTCATTACTTGTTAGGTAATACTTGCCACATGTATACAGATCACAAGAGTTTAAAGTATATCTTTACTCAGTCAGAATTGAATATGAGGCAAAGAAGGTGGCTTGAGTTGATAAAGGATTATGATTTAGAAGTACACTATCACCCTGGAAAAGCGAATGTAGTTGCTGATGCACTCAGTAGAAAGAATCATTGCAATTGTACGACTGTGAAGCCAATGGATTACAGTTTGTGTTATGAATTGGAAAAGTTGAATATTGAAATAATTCAACAAGGTCAGCTGACTAGTGTCACAGTAGAATCAACACTCAAAGATCAGATTGTATCTGCTCAGAGAACAAATTCCGGAATCACTCACATCAAAGAAAAAGTTAGAACTGGTCAACAGACAGATTTCAGTATTGATGAGGCAGATGTGTTATGGTTTAAGAACCGGCTAGTGGTCCCAAAGGTTCCAGAGTTACGTCGGCTCATTCTTGATGAAGCACATAGTACAAGGTTTTCTATTCATCCAGGGAGTAATAAGATGTATCAAGATTTGAAACAGAGATTCTGGTAGACCAAAATGAAAATTGAGATTGCTAAGTATGTTGCTAGATGTGATACTTGTTGTAAAGTGAAGGCAGTACACCTGAAGTCGGCAGGAATGTTACAACCCTTGCCCATTCCATCCTGGAAGTGGGAAGATATCAGTATGGATTTCATTACTGGGTTACCCAAGACCTCAAGAGGCTTTGATTCAATTTGGGTCATTGTGGACCGTTTGACTAAGTCAGCTCACTTTGTACCTGTGAAGGTTGACTATAGAGCATCTCGATATGCAGAAATATATGTTGCTCGGATTATGAGTTTACATGGAATACCCAAAACAATTGTTACTGACAGGGGTACTCAGTTTGTTTCGCAATTTTGGAGACAGTTTCAAAAGTCATTAGGTACTAAACTTCTTTACAGCACAGCCTATCATCCACAAACTGGGGGACAGACTGAAAGAGTAAATCAAATTTTGGAAGATATGTTAAGATCTTGTGCTCTCACCTATCAAGATCAATGGGATGAATGTTTACCGTTAGCAGAATTCTCATACAATAACAGTTACCAAGAGAGTATCAAAATGGCACCGTTTGAAGCATTGTATGGCCGCAGGTGCAGAACTCCGTTGAACTGGTCAGAACCAGGAGAAAGATGGTTTTATGGAGTTGATCTGGTGAAGAAAACGGAAGAAAAGGTTAGGCAGATACAAAAGAATTTAAAAGTTGCTCAGTCTCGACAGAAGAGTTATGCAGATAAAAGATGTAGAACCTTGATGTTTAAAGTGGGAGATTATGTTTATCTGAAAGTGTCACCCATGAAAGGAGTTAATAGATTTGGAGTCAAAGGCAAACTCGCACCACGTTATATTGGTCCTTTTCAAATCATTGAAAAATGTGGGAAGGTGGCATATAGATTAAAGCTGCCTGAACAACTGTCAGCCGTGCACAATGTATTTCATGTATCACAAATGAAGAAGTGTCTGCAAGTACCTGATCAAGTGGTTGATGTTGAGGGAGTTGAACTTGAACCTGATTTGACATATTCTGAATATCTTGTCCGAGTTTTGGATCGAAAAGATCGTGTTACCCGGAGTAGAACAATTAAATGGTACAAGATACAATGGGATCAACATTCCGAAGAGGAAGCCACCTGGGAATCGGAAGGTTATCTGTTGGAGAATTTCCCGGAGTTCTTTGCTTCTATCTAGGTTGTAATTTCTTCTTTAAACTGTAACCTATCCTTTTAAAAAATCTTTATAATGCAGAAAACCCCTACCCGTTTTGTAGACAAGTCTTGGACGTGTTTGCTTGACACGTTTCCTTTTCCATTACTTAACTCAAGGCTTTAAATCTCGGGACGAGATTTCTTTAAGGGGGAAGGGCTGTAACACCCCGGGTGTTATAGTGCTAATTAATCTGCCATGTCATCATAATGCATTGCAAGGCATCTCTATTAGGTTAACATTGTTATGCATCAACTAAAACAAGTTTACTTATCTAGGTTGAATGTGTTTCTCAGTGGTGTGCTCCGAACCCGAAAACCCTAATTTCGAATGCCACCGCAAATACTTAGTCCATGCCCTGCGTAATTTGAGGTGTGCGACTGTGTTGCACACTAGTGTCAAGTGTAGGGTATGAGCTCAAGTACAACATCTAAAATGAAGCTCCAAATTTGAGTTTGAATTGGAGTCCCAAAACTTGTCACGAGTTTTCCGATTCAAATTTAAATTCAAATCTGGGAAGAAATGTAAAAGAATTTTTAAAGCTAATTGGTCAACCAAGAGTGGCATTTGGTCAACCATGTCATGTTGGTCCAAATGATGCCCTTGGGTGAGGTTTTGATCACTAAGTAATCACAAATCAAAGTAGCAACAAATTCCAATTTAAAATCCCTCCGAAAACCCTAAATTTCAAAACCCTGTTTTACCCCTTTTGAAATAATTCAAAATCTAAGCAAAATTTGGAAAAACGTTCAAAACCAAGTTTGTAGAACTTTTCAAGGGCTACAACTTTGGTGTTTTGAGTTTTCAAAGTTTTAGTGAAAAATGTGGAGCAATTTTGAAAATAAACAAATTTCAAATTTAATTCATTTTTGTCCCCAAACTAAGATTTCAAAATGGAGGCTGAATTTTAAAAAGTTTTGAACAGCAAAGTTGTAGGTCTGGTCAAGATATACAACTTTGATGTTTGGAGATTTTAAAGTTTTAATATAAAATCAAAAGTAATTCCTAAATTACCAAATCTGAAAAATGTGTCCCTTTTTGAATTTAAACTCAAATTTCAAAATCCAGTTAGAATTTGAAAAAACGTTCAATACAAAACTTGTAGAGCTTGAAAATTTGAAGATGTCATACATTGGAAGATTTTCAAGTTGCTATACAAATTTGAAAGTAATTTGAAAAACCAGTTTGAATTTCAAAAGTTGGGGGGAACAGCTACAGTGCCGCGACCAATCGCCGCCGGGCACCGCGCGGCATGGGCGCCGGCGAGCCGCCGGGCGACGTCCAGGAGCTTCTCGCGCGCGCTAGGACTGCCAGCGCGACGTCTCGCGCCTTCCAGTGACCTTCAGTATGACTGTCGCCCTATATATAACCGAGTTCACCGTGAGCCGTTTTTCTCTGTTTTTACCGCCGCCGCCACCGCAGCTCCGCCGCTCGCTACTGCCGCCGTTGAGCCGCCACTAGCCACGCAAATCGCACCAGCAAGTTCGCCTCGCCCTCGCGCACCTCATGGTCCAACGGGTTTAGCCGTTTTCTCGCCCGAACCACCGCACCACCACTTCCCGTACCCAACTCCGGTCGGAGCACCGCCACCACCGCCCCCACGTGGCCAGGCCACTCCAGCTCGTCGCCGTCGTCACCAAGAGCACCACCATAACCGCTGTGAGCCCCTGAATGTTTTCCTCGCGTTAATTTAGCCGCTACTCCGTTGAGGACGCGTTTTCGTGGCTCACCGTCGACCGTGGTCCGCCATCGTCGTCGGTAAGGGGTCGCCGGAGCTCGAGCTTAGCTGTAGAAGGGCGTAGTGGAGTCGTAGGGTGGTGTAGATCGTTTTGGTCATGGTGGTTGAGTCGTTAGCGGTGTGATCACCGGCCGGCCGCCGTGCGGGCATGGCCGAGCGCGCGGGAGAGAACGAGAGAGCGGAGGTAGGCGATGACGGGTGGGGCAGAGCTGTCAGCGAGAGAGAGGAAGAGCGCGCGCGTGCGGGCAGGCCGCGCGAGTGGGCCGCTTGCTGGGCCACGCAAGCGCGAGCAAACGCGGGCGCGGGCGCGCGCGAGCGGGCCGCTCGGCTGGGCCGGACCGGAGGGAAGGAGGAGAAGCAGCCCGGTTCGGATTTCATTTTTGTTTTTCTTTTTCAAATATATAAATAGTGTTATTATTTGTTTATTTCATTAAAAATGGTGTAGAGTTCCAAAAATTCATGAAAATTTTTGTGTAAGCTTTTCAATGTATAAACTATCTAGAAAAAATGTTAAATCATGAATTTGAATACTTTGAGCAGTAGAATTAATTAGTTTCATTAAAGATTAAATGCAACTTCCAGTAATTTTAATAATTAATTTATTTATCCAAAAATTATGAAATTTATTATAGCACTGTTATAAGTCATTCTTAACCCATAGAAAAGGTTTGAGCTTGATTAGGTAAAATTTGATCAACTTCTAATTATGCCCTAATTATTAAATAGAAAATAAATATTAATTTGAGAACTTTAAGTGTTGTGTGCCTTTTAATTGAGTGATGTCCTTAGGTCACTACCTTTTTGTGATCTCTGGCACCTTAATTTCATGATTGAGCTCGTTAGTAACTTGTTAGGTTAAAAGTTGGTATCGCGGGAAAACGTCGCTACTAGTTAGTAGGTTTTCTGTTTACGTTTGTACCGTGAAGAAAAGTTGTACTCAAATCGTAACCGTGGCATGTTATCATCAAGCATCATGTTTATCATCGAGCATCATGTTAAAGCATGTTATGTATTCGTGTAGTCTCCGCTTTCGAGGAAGCCGAAGTCGTCGATCAAGCTTCCGGAGAAGAGCGATCGTCGGTGGGTTCCGGACCAGGGGGTGAAGTCCTCGAGTCTGAGTCGGTCGTCGTGTTTGAGCAAGGCAAGCCCCGATGCATTTAAACCCTACCTTGAGTTTTACAAATGTTTTATTATTTATATTATGGTTGACTGCATTAAGTAATTAGGAGTTGAGTGATAACCTAATTGCTGCATTATCATCCTTGATTATTGTGATATCAACCTTGATACCTGCTTTACAGAAAATGCGTAGTATGCTTCGCTATGCTTAGAAGTTAAGCTTTTAAATGAATGTTTACATAGCCATGACGGCATATCGAATGAATATTGAAATATGTGAATGAACTTGTAAGATCGGGCGGGTGGTTTGGCCACTGCTAACATGCATTGGGAAAGGAGTCCCACTGTATTGTTTCCGCCTTATCAGTTAAGGACCGTACGTTGTTGGCCCTCGCGTCATGGAGTTTTTATTAGTACTAGCCATGTGCCCATGTCGGGTAAGCCTTACTTTGGTTAGTTCATTACGAGAACGTCTAACCTCGCACTGGGAGTGGAGAGATGGCGAGAGTAACGTGTACCCTCGGGGCTAGAATTGGGCCGGGTTCGAGGAGTACTGTGCTCTCGGGTGGCGATGGACACGTTCTGGTTTTGGGTTATTCGGGTAAGAGTTGATATATGCAAGATTCAGTTCTACATATGTCGTGTGGTTAGGAATCCCCAGCTGGGTAAATGAAGCGGTTCGAATCGTCGTTACTCCACGAGAAAGGAGTCTTGGCCTTGCACCAACATCGTAGTTAAGAACTGGAATAAAAGAAAAAATGAGAAAGGATTTGATGATAATTACTTTGATCTAGATTAGGATCACCTAGAATTGGTTAATGAACCATCAATGGTAAAAGTAAAATATTGAAGGTAAGGACTTACTTTAGTAAGCTTTTCTGCAAAAGAAAATTTGATTCTTGAATACCCGTACCTTGATTCCCTAAAGCTAGCATGCCCTTGGAGTCTTTGTCTTAGTCGGGTAAGTCTTGCTGAGTACTCTCGTACTCAGGGTTTGTTAACCCCTTGTTGCAGGTGCGGTTCATGAACAAGTCTGCTTCGAGCCTTGTTGCATGACCGTCGTGGTTGAAGACAGTGACGACGAGTAGATTGTGTGGCCTTTGGGCAAGGCATCTCGCTTGTGTGTTGTAATAAAGTTACTACCGATACTTCTCTACTACTGGTTTATAATAATGTTATATAAGGTTTTAAGTTTGAAAACTGGTTTGTAACCTAAGTTATTGTAAGACTTCCGCTACTTTACTCTGTTGAATATTTTGAATAAACTGTTGTAATATTGCAATACTCCTGTGATTGGATCCTGTTCGGAGGAAAGCAGGCCTTTTAAGTTATGGTGAACATAAGTACGACTGTCAGAGGTCATTATGGCAATGACGTGTGCTTGTGGGCCATCATAATTAGGAGGTTCTGTGACAATATGTTTGTGGCAGGTATGTATACTTCAACATGATGTTCAATGATTTTTTAAAACCTTTTGAGATGCACAAAACATACTTTGATGTTGATACACACACCTGAGTGTTTAAATCAGCATGCCCCCCTTATGTTAACATCAAGGTAGCTACATTTGTTGACAAAAGTAAGATGCCAATGCACCATCTCACTTTAACCTGATTATGATGTCTCTATATGGACTTATGGCTTTTGTCGGCCATGCAAGTAATGGCTATTATTACTTGAACAGCATGAATTATTCAACTGGCCAGATTTGATCTAATGGACGACATTTGATGTGCCACAGAAACCCTAGCACTCCCTCCATCCCAAACCCAAAAATAAATCAGCTCCATACTTAAGTAGTCGTCAGCAAAACTATAAGTTTTACTGATTTTGTATTGAAAATCATCAACGATGACACTAGGCACACTATGAATATAGTCAATGTTTATACAATGATGCTAGTTTAGTGCCATATATATATTTGTGTTCTTTTTATAAATTTGGCCAAACTTAAAATAGCTTGGCATAGGACAACTATATAAATTGATTTATTTTGAGATGGAGGGGGTAATAAATAACAGTAGCTTTCAACATATACTCTATGATACTAAAGATTTAATTAATTAAGGAGAGTCGGATAGTAAGTACTCCATCCGTCCCAGAATATCTGTCGCTTTTGGTTTTCGTGCCGCAAGTTTGACTCGATTTGTAGAAAATACGTGCAATATTTGTATCTCCAAATAGATTTAATTAAAAAAACTAGATTCAAAGATTTTTCAAACGATACCAATTATGTATCATAAACATTAATATTTTTTAATATATATTTTGTTAAAGTTGTTTCTCAAAAAGCGAAAATGGCAGCCGGAGGGAATATGCATAAATCATGATGTCCAATCAAATAATCATGCATGATCTTTGGAATGTGTGGAGGTACCAATAGAGTTTAAAAATATCTACTCTACTTATGAAAAATGTAATCAGAAAACAACCAGAATATAGTTTTTTTAGCCAGGATTATTATTACATACATATATATATATAGAAGCAATCAGATTTGCAGCTCATCAAGAAATTAGTGTAAATAGAAGCAATTAGATGAATCATTAATAACACGAAGTTCTAACTCAACTAATAAATGATCGGCTTGTTTGGTCCATGATTGGTGTAATTATTTCTATGAGCATCCCATGAACTATAAGACTATAAAGCCATTAGGTGCAGATTTTAACCTGCATACAAACGGCATCATGGAAGAAGAAATTGAGCTGGGGGTATTTTACCTAGCAAAAACCTCTCTTTCAGCATGCTATAGCTTCAGCCTACAGCAATTTTGTTTCATTCTTTTATCGAACAACTGAACTGTGTGGTACTTGCTTTGTATCCATCACCAGATACTATTTGATCTCGTTCATCAGAGAGATTCAGTTTGGAAATTAGAGAATCAACACGGATTAGTTTTATCAATGAATCAACACAGTGCATGCTAGCTATAATACATCATGCGATGACCAAACGAAGTTCATCGTCACACAGCCAATTACGAAGTCTAGAAAGAAAAACACGCATAGATTAACACGACAAATTATTGAGAGGCTCATGAAGGGAAAACGATAGAGTAAGTTGAAAGAGTAGTTCTAGTTACCTTTATGGGTGTATACCAAAAACGTCCCTCCTGCGTCCGCGTCGCCTTCTTTTCCTCACCGTTTGATTCGCAAGCCACGCCCACCGCATCGCCACCTGCAGCGAAGCTTTCAGGACCGTGAGCCACCTCGCCTTCTTACCGTGTACAGATTTTTTCACGATCCCTCTCCCACCGTTCTCTCCTTCCTTTTTGGCGGCCGGCAGCGGAGGACAGCCTCGCCTCCAGCCATCGCAGCTGCCGGCGGCGCCTCCGATTCCCGGCGCGCGTCAGCCCCCCGCGTGGCCAAACCCTAGCGACACTACGCCGCCGCCACCACCGCTGCCGCCGGCGCCTCCGATTCCCCCTGCGCGTCAGGCCCCGCGCGGCCAAACCCTAGCAGCCGCGTGAGCAAGCCCCGGCGGTGCGCCGCACGCGCCGACGGCCGCCGCCCGGCTACCACGCCGAACGCCGTCCGCGCGATGCCCCTGGCCACGCCGACATCGGGAGGAAGCCGCCGCACCTACATCAGGTCCCCTCCCCTTCGTCGTTTGTACGCTATTTGTTTCCTCCATCGGTAATGTTTTCTCGCATCCTCTACCAAGCGCTATGTAGCTGTTCCTTTTCCTTCCCTGTTTCCCATGATGTGCCTATGCAGACGTACAGCAAGAACATCCCAAGGCTACGGCACTGTGCATCCAGTGATTTATAGTTGTACATCTTCATGTCTGAGGTCCAGTTCCATTGCTTTTTCATGACTATGTTTCCGGTTATTTTCTATACCTTTCGATTTACTGTGTCCAACTTGATTTCTCCTGTGCTACGGCTTTTTCCCCCAACGTATGGTCCTATTTTGTAGTACGGGCTAAAAGGAATTTATGTACCAATAGCTTGGAACTACAAGATCCACAGTATTTGTTTTTATCTGATAACTGCGTTCACGTACCCACTTATGTATACTGTTGCCTGAAACGGGATACATACAGGATGTGAATCTTGATGGCCTCTCTGAACTATCTGCATCCCTCCAGGTTGCATCCACACAGGCTGAAGAGGGGAGCTGAACTGGTGAAATTCTGCACTTATACCTCATGCATCGTACCTTTCAGCACACCCCTTTCCTTGAGTTGTGGTAACAGTTGGTCATCCACGGCATATGTGCAGCCAGATCATACATATCCTGAGTAAATACAAATAACAGAAATGTGAAATACGTCATTTTAATTTAAGTGCTATGATCCAGGGACAACCTGGAATATCACCCTCATTACTGAGTATCTCATATCTTCAAGCAAAATTTTGCCAGCATATGATTCTATTTTGTAATATGGCCTATAAGAAACTTACACAGACTTACATTTTCTTCATGAGTAATCTCATCTATGCTTTTGGTTTCGTTTTGTACCAGTAGTCAACAATAGCGCATTTACACGTTGTGTCATGCTGTTATATGAATGCTTTGCCAAACAATGATTCACTGTGTCCCTCGGAGTCTTTTATGTTATTCATAACAGTCAACTGTACATCAGCCTATTACTTTTGTAAACTATCCTAATGAACTACTTTTGCCATCACGTGCTGCTCTGTTTATGTTTATGAAAACCATGTCCAGATTTCCTTGATATTACCAATGTTTCAGTGCCTAATAGTAAACAGCAGAGCAGGTTTGCCAATTTGGTTTTGCCAGACAACCTGCTCACCAACCTCAAGCGTCTCCATGTACCATGATATTTGGTCTTTCCTAGATCTGCTCAATTTTCATGTGCATGACCAGACGTATCCCATTATTTCCATAGCGGTTGCCCAATCTGATGCATAAAATAGAATAAGAAAGGATAGCTAAACTCAGATTTATGGGCTTATTCAGGTTTCCTTACAGTGAAACATTCCTTTCAGTTCTTTATGTACACAAACAGGCATCAATGGATTAAGCACAGGATCCTTTAAACGTCTCAATGATATTATGGACTATCACAAATGCAGATTTCATGGTTGAAGCCAACGTTACTTACCACTTACCGTTTAATGGAACAGACGGGTTCATAAAATTATTATTCCTGTGGCAGAATAAAATCATGTATTTTATTGCTTTTCGCTTTGGTTGTGCCCCAGCGATGGTCGCGGCGATTGTTTTGTGTTACCAAACTAAATATTCCCTCCACATATGAAAGTGCTGCAGTTTCACAAATTAAAAAAAAATGGATGCGTGTGCCTAAGGGGAAGCCGACCTATTGTCTTTATGTCGTAGTCCTTCATTGGCCACCTCTCGTCCTCTCCGCTACCATAACAAGGAACTGCAGTTGACGTGTCACCGCGACGGGCCCTAGCAGTAATAGTAACTGTGTGCACGTAAATTGTACATCGATAAAACCCACCCACGCAATGAAACATATCAAAGGTCACATGTTGTACTGCAAGGCTTAGGACAACAGTGTGTGCACATGTATCTAGTCTTGTCATTCTGAAGTAGTGGTACTTTGTTTTATAATAAAAAAATTAAAAACGACCAAAGCAATTGTATCTATGCAACAGGCATACGTACGTACCACACATCAGGATCAATACGTACATTGAGCAGCACACTCTACCACAAGAGCGTGAAACCAGCTGCGCCTGCACGCCCCACCTAGAATGCAGGATAGCTCGGACCACCGATGCAAACAACTCTATATACCTACTAGTGGATGGCACGCGCCCTCGCACGAGAGTAAACAATCCTAGATTGCTTCATGGTGGTGGGAATAACATGTAATATTAGTTGTAATGGTGGCAAGCACGATTCTTGATAGATTCAAGTACAAAGCAGGAAGCATAGTTATATATACAAAATATTACATGTCATACCGATGGTTACCAGGTTTGCTACATGCCAAGTTTTAGTGTCGATATAAAAGCATTACAGAGTGCTAGGTAGCAATATTATACAAGATTAATAGGAAGTGAAGTCTAGGCTCTGTATGATGCAGTGTACCGAAGCATCTAAGAGTGTTGAGCCGAAATGTTATACAAGGTCAGGACCCAGTGGGCTTCGGCCTCTGTTGGGCTTCAACATAGGTGTAAGGATGATCACAACTTCATGCTGCAGTCGGATTCTCAGCCATATTCATCATCGTTGGAGATGTCCAGCGACGAATCTGTACCAATATCTGGGGAGACATGAACTTGTATAAATTTGGGTGTACGGATGGTGTGTTTGTATCACTGTATGGAAGCAGGAAGAAGAAGTGCATGTATATACCAAGTGCTGAGTATATCTCGAATACTGGAATACGATATTGACGAAGTGTTTATATATATATAAAAGAGAAAGAATAAAGTTTTTATAAAAAAGGGAAGAAGGATATATGAATGCTAGGTTAGCATTAGTTGTAAGCGTACACTGGGTTTGTTTTTGGGTATGATAAGCTGAATATTGAAACGGACTGTATATATGGCATACCTCGTGGTCGGGAGGTTGCCTCCTCGTCGTAACTTGGTAAGTGAAAGAACTATGTTAGTCTGTACTATAGTGCTGTTTGTACATGTGTTTCTTTGAGATTGTGTTTCCTTACCTGCGTAAGCGTAGTACTGCTCGTGGATCTCCTGTCGGTGTGCGGTGTCAAGCTCTGAGGATCCTGTTAACGTGGGGGCGGCAATTGTCAGAAATAGAGGCGCCTTTTTCTTTTTTCTTTCAAGTGCCGCTGTGGCTTTAAAAGTGCTTACTTCGGCGCAGAGATGTTCTGTCTCTGTAGGTTGGTGGGGACATTTTGCCAAGCATCTCTTCTGTGTATGTCTCGTACCATAGTGGCCAAATGTTGAGAAGATCACCATGCTGAGTTGTTTTTTTGACTCCTATATGTGTTACACTGGGCACAAGCAGATGTGGGTCCGTGGACAGAGACCAAGTAGGTCAGTGTTGTAGGTGTAAATGTTATGTCATGGATGGTGAAAATATGTCTCAGAAGACAGTGGATTAATTCACAGCATAGATGTGGTGGTATCCCAGAGATCTCAATGGTCAGGCATTCACTGGGAGGCAGCGTGCCTGATTTGTTAAGCGTGTGGTTGTTGCATGGATATGTCACTTTTTTTTTTTCGTGATTCCTAAGACTGAAAGGATCAATGGTCCAAAAATTGAGCTGCCATTCAATGGATTGGCAAGCAGTGGGAGGGAGTAGGAGTATGGAGTTTTGCTGGATCTCACCTGCTGCTGTTGTGGCTGGGCTGGTGGCTGTGCTATTAATTGAGTGGACTGTGAGTGAGAAGAAAAATTAATAGGCAAAGTTTAAAAGAAGGGTAACAAAACGGAAAAAAGTGGGAAAACATGGGTAAAAATTAACGAACTCATATTTAGTTAAAAGCAGTATGATGGTCTGCTGACTTTAATGTAGCTGTCTCACCTGGTTCCATGATCCTTGCGATTGTATAGGTGTCAGAGGCCGAGTAGCGCAATTTTGCTGTTGCCTATATCTGGATGAGTGGGTTGATTAGTAGGCATTGGGTATAAAAAGAATCTGTTAGCTTAAATAATTGCTAAACAACACCTGTTGATTAAGAGGAACAGTGATCAGGCAGGTAATGGATAAATGGAGTTGTGTTAGTCTAGAGGGATTAGCTCTTACTACAGATTAAAGATAGAAATTAATCATCAACATAGTATTAGTAGGTTTAGTGACTTTATTTGCGCAAAAGGTATCCTACCGAAGATAGGAATCGATCTCTGACGAGAAAGCGAAAATTCATGAAAAGCACAAATAGTGAGTGGCTGAATTCATTGACCAATATGCGACCATTTTTCTTTTGGTTAGGGTGGAACCTAAGGATTTAGGATGATTGTGGAGCCATTAACAATATAGATGCTGAAATGCACAGGAACAGTTGTTGAGACAATTGGAAACTACATTGTTGTAATTTTTTTGTTCCTAATATAATTCATTCAATGCTATTGAGGTTTAACCTGTACTTTGAAAGTAGGCTGGAATCCGATACTGCAAAACTTCATTTAGAAGGAGTGAACTAAAAATGTTAATTTAACATGTACCACCTATGTGTACTGTAATAACCAAAAAACAAAAATCAATGGCTACAAATGAGAGCTACTTTGGTCCATCGGTGTGGATGCGAATTCTGAACCTGCCTGATTCTCTGTTTTCAGAGAACAAAGAAATAGCATTATTAAGTATTCGTACATGTACAATAGCAAACTAAGGAACTCATCTACATTTTGAAGTTACGACCATGAAAGGAAGTACCTCTGAGATGAAATTTTGTGACAACAGCTGGCACCTTCCAACTTTCACATAGCTTCTTTTGAGTTTCTGCACAAAACTGGAACTATTCTTATGTTAGCATTGGAGAAATAATCATATCAAGCTTTGGTAATTTTAAGCAGATAAAAAATGTAGTCATGGAGACACTGGCATTACATAATCCTACAAACTATATTAGGCTGTAAAATAGACTGTAGAATCAGCTAAGATAGATATTTTCATTCTTTTGATTTTTATCATGTAAGGTAGTGTTCCGAGTTTTTTTTCCCTACGTCATACAATAATGAATTTTCTCTGCTGTCATAGTGATCGAAGCTGCACAGTGTTATGGCTATTATCTAAACAAAACAACAAACAGTTGACTTGACTATCATTAGTTGAACTACGTATCAACTACCAAATTTTAAACCAATAACTACATGAGAATTGATTTGGAGAAGGCTTATGACAAGATACCAAGGAATGTTATGTGGTGGGCTTTGGACAAGCATAAAGTCCCAGCAAAGTATGTTACCCTCATTAAGGACATGTATAACGATGCTGTGACTAGTGTTCGAACAAATGGTGGTAACACAGACTACTTCCCGATTAAGATTGGGCTTCATCAAGGGTCAGCCTTGAGCCCATATCTCTTTGCCTTAGTAATGGATGTGGTTACAAGGGACATCCAAGGAGATATCCCTTGGTGTATGCTGTTCGCCGATGATGTAGTGTTAGTTGATGAAAGCCGAGCGGGGGTAAATAGGAAACTAGAATTGTGGCGGCAGACCCTTGAGTCTAAAGGTTTTAGAGTAAGCAGAACTAAAACCGAATACATGAGATGCGACTTTGGCACTGCTGCACAGGAGGAGGGAGACGTGAGTCTGGAAGGTCAAGTAGTGCCTAGGAAAGATACCTTTCGGTATCTGGGATCGATGCTACAAAGGGATGGAGATATTGATGCGGACGTTAGCCATAGAATCCAAGCAGGGTGGATGAAGTGGCGCCAAGCTTCTGGCATTCTCTGTGACAAGAGGATACCACAAAAGCTAAAAGGCAAGTTTTATAGAACAGCGATTAGACCCGCTATGTTGTACGGAGCAGAATGCTGGCCCACAAAGAGAAGACATGTCCAACAACTGAGTGTTGCAGAAATGCGTATGTTGCGTTGGATTTGTGGTCACACAAGGATGGACCGAGTGCGAAATGATGATATTCGTGATCGTCTAGGGGTAGCACCTATTGAAGAGAAGCTTGTCCAACATCGGTTGAGGTGGTTTGGCCATTTACAAAGGAGACCTCCAGAGACACCAGTGCATTATGGAGTTCTAAGTCAAGATAATAAGGTGAGGAGAGGCAGAGGAAGGCCAAAGTTGACTTGGGAAGAGACAATAAAAAGAGATTTGAAAGAATGGGATATACCTAGAGACCTATGTCTGAATAGGAGTGCTTGGAAAACGGCTATTGACGTTCCTGAACCGTAACTGACGGTGTTTGTTGGGTCTCAACTCTAGCCTACCCCAACTTGCTTGGGACTGACAGGCTTGGTTGTTGTTGTTGTAACTACATGAGAATTGAGAAGCAAAAACAGTAATTACTACAGGCAGTGGTGCGCACGAAGATGTGCTTCAATTTCTATTAGCACCAAGTCCATCGTTGATGACTGAAACGTACCTGAGTTTGTCAAACTTGGTGGCCCTTTCAGTGAACTTCGCTACCTAAGGTTCCCGAGGTACTTATCCATTACTGCATACACAACAGTAATAAAAAGTGAACCCATGAGCATTGGTCCTCCAATGTTCAAACTATGAGATGAACAATTGATGTGATCATGCAAAGTAAATACTACTGTAGGTCTAAAACTATCAGAATTGCTTGATGAGGCCTCTGGTGCTATAAAAAAGTTTCCTTTGTGGATGGTTAAATAATATGTGAATTGCCGATGCACCCACACAGTCTTCTTTTCTTTAGAGGAGGTCCAGTATTGGTGCATATTCAAAATGGTTTATCAACCTGTCCCATATACATTGTTTTGTTACCTGAAAAGGCTTCACAACCAGGTTCATTCAGTAATATCAAAGTATCAGAAACCAATCACTGAGCCAGTTTTCTCAAAATAACTGCTATATTCAAAACCCTTTGCCTTTGGTAGCTAGATGTTGCTAAATTAGAAAAAGGTATCACATCCCAAATGGTACAACTACTGAAATGGAGTTTTTTACAATGTATGTAGAATGACAAATATTACGATTCTAACATATCTGATGTTTCTTTTGCTAGGTCTGTCACCCCTGAATTCAGGCATGCATGCACTATGGTTTGAAATTTAGTACAACGTTAAATTTAAGAAATCCTAAGATTTTGCAGTCAGATATATGCCTGCATTTTAAAAAAATACAGCGCCTCTGATTTTACGCAGCAACAAACAGTTTGTAAAGAACATTCAAATAAAAGGTCAAACAAGGCCATCCCGTGGCTCACTACACATTAAGTCAGCTGTTAATAAATATAGTCCGGCACTCATGCTCAGTCCATGATGCAGGCGTACATCTATATGCACCAGCAATGTAGAATGTATTATTTCATCAAGCTAAAAGAACTTTAAACATGTATGACTATGAAAAAGAAATTTTTAGAAGAAGGTTATGGTAGAGCGAACCCAAAAAAACATCGGCTTTATCTAGCATTGTAGGTCATTTAGATCTTGACCCTTTTTATGATAATGCTCTGTCCTCCAAACACTATTCTATAGACGGTTGCTATCCTAAAATTATCTCATGTTAGAATACGCTATATACTATGCAGATTGCTGCCGAGTTGCTGAAAAACGACCCATGTAATGTAAGAAAGGGCTTATTCAAATACAGCAGCAAAAAATTTGAAGCCACAATGAAATGGAAGGACTAAGCGAAAAAGGTTGCTTCTGCATACTTCAAGTGTTTGACCATATACAGGAGCCTTTTGACCATGAAGCAATATTTGAAGCGGTACTATACCAATTTTGACAGCTGCTGGGATTGAAAAACCCCTGAGGCAGTACCTCTGGATCTCCAGCTTGAACAACAAAGACATCAGCTGCATAAGAACCAACACAGTTCAGCAAAGGTTCACTGACCCGTAAGCACAATAGGCCATCTAAAATAGTGAGCATTGCAATGGTTAGATGGAGTGTAATGCCTAAGAAGGGGTGTAAATCAAATTGGCGACGCTTGGAATGGAATGGCAGATCCTTTCAGTAATCAAATGTAGCGTACATCATCTGATAAACTCTGCATCATGACTTACTCTTTCGACTTAATCGATGGCTCCAATACCAGCAACCTCGAGGCTGTCAGCGATATCCTCCGGCGACTTCTGAGCTTCATGAATAGCTTGATTATGTATTGGTAAATCACCCAGATTAGTAGGTTCCAACACCAGCATCCTCCGGAGGCTGTCAGAGACATCTGAAAGAACAGGTCCAACAGAAGAATCATGGGCCAGTTAACCAAATGTTGGGGAAGCAGTGATTAATCCAACTATCAATGCAATGGAAAGTGCACACTCTTTCCAGGTAAAGGAGTTTCTTTTCTGCAAGGTAGTAAGCAAAACTTGAGAGATGTGACAGATTAATGCATTCTACATAATCAAAAAATGGCATTGCCAAATTAGCAGCCGTTTTAGGACTGTCTCTTTCTAGAGGATTGGGTAAATAATTATGGAGCAGCAATTTATTTGAGTCCAAAAATTGAGTGGAAAGCATCAAACTGAATAAATCAAATTTAAACAATCGGTTTGACCATTTGAGGAGGTTTGATGAACTAAGTATGGATAACAATTCCTTGTGTAAGAAGCAAAGTATTGCAGTGTCTAGACTCCAACATATATGTACGACAACATTTTAGGAAATAGCACTTGACATGCGTGGATTAAAAAAAATCTTGGCCCCTAATTTTAGTAGGCTAATCTGCTCACTGGTAAGCAAATCCGCAGTACCAACGGCAGAAGACTAACATAGATCTGAAAACAAAGAGGAGATGAGTAAGGCAGCACCTGCGTCGGTACTGGCTGGATTTGAAGCTGGGCCGGAAGCTAGTGGCCGGGAGCAGGCCGCGCGGAGGGGCACTCGCATCAGCGGCCACCGGCAGGGCCCAGTCGCGCCGCCGCGCCATAGACTGCAGGCAGCATCCCGGACACTGGCACTGGCCACTGCGCGTCCGCGAGGGAGAGGGAATCTAGGGGAGGAGCCATGAGATGAAGAGAGCGACGTACCGACAGATGTGGCCGCCGAGCAGAGCCACCGGCACAGCCGGCGAGCAAGAGCCAGCTAGGGTTTCGTGGAGGCCGCGCGGATCGATGGCAGGAGGTAGCGCCTAGGATCCGGGGGTCAACGGCGCCCACAGACAGTGGCGGGGCTCTCCCGCGCCGAGCCGTGCCGGAAGGCAGCCACTGCCGGAGGCCGTCCGGACAGCCGCGCGCGCAAACCGGGGGCGCCGCCGGCCCGGCCGCGTGCAGGGCGTGGAGGCGGCCACGTTCGAGCCTAGCCAGTGCGCCGGCACGTTGAGAGAGAGGGAGAGCAAGGGGAGGCGCGAGCGGGGGTTGGGGCGAGCGGCGGCACGGGCGGTGGCGCGCTGCGGGAGGAGCCGGGGAGGACGACGAAGATATACGTTGGGGGCAAGTTTTTTTTTGGCTAGAGGGCTAGGCGTGGAGAATCAGAAGCCCGCGCATATATTTGCTGGGCTGACTCCGTAGCAGAAGCCGGATAGCAGCGAGAGAAGCAGAGAGGAAGCCGGTGGAAGGTAAGAAGGAGCGGCGGAAGCTGCTTACAGCGAAAGCCGCTCGGAGCTTTCTGGGCCACAGGATGGAAGATCTGACCGACACAAGAAATTGGAGTGACGTGGACGCAGGTTCTTTGGAGGAGCGCGTTCGCATTTGTAAGAGTTAACTAGCCAGTACCCCGCGCGTTGCCGCGGGTCAAGCAAAGGGAGGTTGAGCACAGGATTTTGTTGTAGATATTTGGTGCTTGTGACACTATAACAATATATATGAAGACTTGAGGCATAAATACCGGCACCCGTGAGATTCGATCACATTGTCTAATTTTCTCATGATAACACCTTTCTTGTCTAATTTTCTCATGATAACACCTTTCTCATGTGGTATCATTCAATTGTAATTTTGGCAAGTTTCATAGAAGGAAAATAGATCTCCCTGGGAAGTGTTGTCATTTTAAGGGATGGCAAACGTTTAGAGATAAGCATATAGCAAACATGTATTAAGCACATCTTAGGCAGAGATGGATAGACTGGCATGCTACTGCCTATACAAAGACGTTCACTCTGAGTATTCAGTGTCGTAGCCACTGAGACATCCACTTCGAGTCTTCCAAAAGGTTCACAGACTAAGGTACTTCCATTTGCTAAAATAGCAGCACGTACAGTCTAAAATCTAAATAGCGCAGTACCTGAGTAGATCGAGTCTATAAGTGATCCAGATTCAAGATTCAGGAGTAAGTAATCTGGAAATGGTATGAGGAGGTAAGCAACGTAGGCGGAGGAGACATAGGCATGAACTGGGACTCACCAGTCCTGCCCATTTAGAAGAATATGGCAGCATTAATGAATAGAAACATGTATTTAGAGGAAATTTTATTCTTCAAAAGAGACATATGGAAACATGTATATATAATAACAATAACAAATCTTAGAATTCTAAATTATGCATTATTTCAACTAAGGCCCCAAGAGTCTTTCCGGCGCCATTGCGATAATTATACAACCGAGACAGACCTATTGGCATGAAATCTGAAATTCAGAAGTAGGACACATGCATAGCCATGGTTCGCATGTAGGTCGGCAGGTGTATTTTTTCCCAATTTCATGAGTAGCATAACAGTGGGTATTCTATGTGTTTACATTGCTTCAGAAACGAACAAAATGGCATGATGTACAACATGCAATTGGTAAACACGATCCTCTGAAAATAAATTTGAAGCTGACAACACATAGAGAAAACAATAGATGTAGAGACGATGAGAGGGGTGTACTCAGCTGAATAGGTTGGGTGGGGAGGGGATGGCAAGTAACTTCGGTTGGACTGCCTGTACTGGCCAGCAGGGAGAGACAGGCAGCAAAATGTTCATGCCAACATTGGAGGTTCTGTATGATAAAATTGCAGTCTTCAGCTGGCCAAAAAAAAAACATGCCATTAAGAAATCAGGAAGGATACCTTGAAATATGATCGGTGTGTCATATTGTATAGGAGATGTAGAATGGAAGAATCTGCCTTATATAATTGATAAGCATGTAAAAATAGCTGCATCCATTCAGTCAATAACTCACCCCTTCATACTGAGTCCAAGGAGACTTTGCTGCTGCCATAAGTAGAATGGTGTAGCCAATACTTCAATTGTCTACTGAAAGGATGGGAGCATTGCTATTAATTTTGGAATGAAAAGAAAGAATTGAAGCCTTTAGTTAATATGTTCACTATGGGAGAATATAAGATATGGTTGTCTTTTACTCTTTGTGCAACTGCATGGCAGTCTTGGTGTCTTTAATTATTAATGGAAATTTGCTTTTCTGACAGGGATATCAAAGGGGCAAGCACACTTGTTGATGGTAATGGCGAGAGGAAGGCAAGCATGCAAGTGGTAAACTCTGTGAAACTCAAAGGAGGTGATCTAAGGTGAATGTAATAAGGTGCAAAAGTAAGTATCTACCTCAATTCCAGTAATGTGCATAGCTAATCCTCCGAAACCTGCTAAGAGTACCTGAAACCAATCCTGCAGCATATGCACAGTTAGAAGATGATCTAGAAATTGAATCCTGGAGTAGCTAGAGGTTAGGTTTGTAAATATAGAACTTGGAGTGAACTAAAGGTAGAAGCACCTTTGCAGATGAAATACAGGTTAGTAAAATGAAAGGTACTAACCATATCTCACTTCGGCATTCCATCGAGCACATGGTAGACATCAGCTCTTCCTGGCGAGTGACGGCGGCGGCGACCCAGCTCCATGGGATTACTCTGAACACATATGGAGCATCATGGTGCATGAGTCGGTTGATCGATGGGGAGCATCAGAAGCACGAAATGGACGGGTGCACGTGGGAAAAAAACTAAGAGAAAAAAACGGCGCTGACTAAAGTCGTGTCCAGTCATGCACACTCCCTTCCACCGGCTGGGTGAATCGGAGCAGATGGCAGAGTCGAGCAGGCCGATGATGGTGCCCGCCGCAGGAAACAATGACGGGTCGTCAGTGCGTGCGGCGGCCTTACCTTTTTATTGCTGCTGCGTGTAGCAGGGCCAGCGGCGGCGGAGTCGTCGATATTGACGACCGTTGTCTGCAGCTGGAAGTCCAAGTTCCTGGTGGTGTCTGCGAACACGCAGACGATGCCGGGCTTCGCCAGAGCGCGACGTCGGGTCGTCCGTGGAGTCTGGCAGCCTCGCCGCGAAGCCAGAGAAGCTGTGTTTGATGCGCCGGGGCCAGTAGCATCTGGCGCGCGCCGTTGGGGTTCGGCGAGCGCAGGCTGCCGCGCCGCGCCGGAGGGGAGGCCCCCGTGCTGGTACGTGTGGTCGGAGCGGAGCTGGCTCGGGGGGCGGACCTGCGGCATCGCTGCGACGGCGTGGACTCGGCGTCCGGCGGCGGCGCGACTCCGGGGAGAGTGGAGGGAGGAGGAGGGCGCGGACGACGGTCGGCAGCGCGGACTCGCTGGTGGCGCCGTTGGAGGCAGGGGTGGGCGGGTGGCGGTCGCTGGAGGTGCGAGCGGTGGAGGTGAGAGGAGAAGGCGGGACAGGCGAGGCGAGGCGAGGGAGACGAAGAACTGGTGGGTGCGGTGCGGAAGGGTCGCGAAGGTGTGGGAAGGACCGAGCGGGGCGACGCGTGTGTCTGTGGGAAGGTTCCAGAGGAGGGCGTTGGAGAGGTCAAATGGGCAAGCTGATCGGACGGCGAAGAGGCGAGGCGATCGGATGGACAAACATTGGCCTTGTTTAGACCCAAATTTCCCCCAAATTCCACTATGAAAAAGAAGATTCCCCATCACATCAAAATGCTGGCACATGCATGGAGTACTAAATGTAGATAAAATCAAAAACTAATTACACAGTTTAGTTGTACTTTGTGAGACGAATCTTTTGAACCTAATTAATCAATGTTTGGACAAAAAATCACAAATACAAACGAAATGCTACAGTACAGAATCTGGAACTATGCAGATTTGGGCCATCCCAAATGAGGGCAACTAAACACGGCCATTGTGGGCGACGTGGAAGAAGGAGGTGACGTTTTGGTATACAGCTATGAAGGGTGTGTTTAGATGTGTAAAAAGGTATAAAAAGGTGTAAAAAAAGTACTGTAGCATGTTTTGGCTTTATTTGGCAAATAGTGTCCAAACGTTGACTAATTAGGTTCAAAACGTTCGTCTCGCAAAGTAGAACCAAGTTGTACAATTAGTTTTTTATTTCATCTACATTTAGTACTCCATGCATATATCGCAAGTTTGATGTGAGGGGGAATCTTGTTTCTGCACCGTGTTTTTTTTTTTTTTTTAACTAAACACAGCCGAAGTAGTAAAAGGATGAAGTGCTGCTGCTGCTTCGCCATGTTATCGTCGATCGATCGAGTGGGTGGTGTTTGTGGTGTCCGCACCGGCCGGGTGATTAAGAGGCCCGGCTCGCCTTGTCGCTCATTTATAGCCGGCCGGCCTTTTCGTTGTGTGACGGATCGCGGCGGGTGGCAGGGTCGCGCGTATGTATACTTGGCCCGGCTGGCTACAAATTTTTTTAACTTTGGTTACGGTAGTATTTTCGTTTGTATTTAGTAAATAGTGTCTAATCATGAACTAATTATATTTAAAAGATTCGTCTCGTGATTTACAACAAAACTGTATAATTAGTTATTTTTTATCTATATTTAATGCTCCGTATATGTGTTTAAAATTCGATGTGATGAAAAAAAAATATAAAAATTTGAAATTTAGAGTGTATCTCAACCAGGACCAAATATGATAGCAGCATATGATGCAGGCCTCTGTAATGATGCGACAGATACCAGCGACTGCACGTTATCGAACAGACACTGCACTAACGAGTGTGCAGTACAGGCCGGCGGTGTGCACTGCAGTCCGTATGTAATCTGCAGTACAGAAAGAGGACTTGGGGCACGTTCGGGACGTAGGGATTTTATATGAATCGTACAAGAATTTTATCGGAACCAGTTCAATTTCATACATGAAAAAAAATTCCCGCATTCCAAACGGGTTAGACCGCGTATATACAGGGTACCTCGTCCGATCCAATCCATCGCACTGCCATTGCATGACTATGCATGCCTGTTTCTTTTTTGCTTGTGCATAAGCTGCTCCTCTTTTCTTCATCATGACGTACCTGCCTTTCCAATCAGAGCCATGCTCCAAAATTAAATAGCAAGAGAGAGATATCTTAGGTTAATTTTAGACATTTTTAGTCATGCTCCAGGTATACTATTACCGGAGTGGCTAGCGTCCGGACGTCCAGACGCGAGCCCCCTGTCCGGACACCCGTGCCCGCCCCGCCTGCCACGCATGCTGCTAATCTTGCCCCGCCTTTTCTAAAAAAAAGTTGTCCCGCATGCAACTTTTGCGCCTGCATGTGCCGCATGCAACTGCTGCGCCTGCAACCCGCGCCCTGCATGCTTGTGCGCCTACGCATGGAATTGTGCGCCTCGCGCCTGCTGATGCGCATGCAGGTGGGGACCGCTACGTCCGTGGAGACTACATCTGTATGCTACTCGTGCTAATGTTGCAACATGAAACACTTTTGCAACGTACGTATGAAACAGATAAAACATTTATAAACATACGTTTGCAACATATGTGTATAGCAACTACAACATCTAGATAAAAACATTTGCAACATATGTTTGAAACAGATGAAACATTTGAATAGACGCTTGCAACATATGTCTGAAACATATGCAACATCCAAATGAAACACTTGCAACATATGTTTGAAACAGGTGAAACATTTAGAACATACACTTGCGACATACATGTATAACCACTGCAACAAATGCAATATAAAAAAAACACTTGCAACATACGTTTGAAACAACTAAAACATTTGAAACATACACTTGCAACATACGTTTAAAACAACTGAAACATTTGAAACATACACATACAACATACGTGTATAGCTACTGCAACAAATGCAACAGCGGATCTACTTTTGTGCTCATCTACTTGCTACCATCCAATGGAGGCTAGTTGACGCGGTGCGGGGAGCATAGCGCGAGGTGCGGGCGGCGCGTGGCTCGAGGCACGGTCGTGGTGCGCGGCACGAGGTGCAGGGCGGACGGGCGCGCGGCACAAGGCAGGTTTGGCGCAACTGTGTGAGGCGTGAGTTTTTTTCGAAGAAAGTGGCAGGCGAGAAGCGCAGGGGCACGAGACGTGTCCGTCTTGTCCGAACGGACAGACGTCCTGATAGGAGCATTACCGTACTATTACTAGTAATGAATGAATTAGCTAGCATGAACCGTACTTGTGGAACTTTTTAGGGTAGGGTGTGCTTGGCAATGAATCCTATAGATCTCTCTAGTTCTTCTGGTCATCAAGAGAGCTGATCATCACTTAGAAGTACATCGATCCCTTCTCAGAGCCTAAGCTAGCTGCAAAGAACTTGTTGTGTGCACACAACCCATACCATACGTACCATACGATGGAGGCAACCGTGACCATGCATGCACGGTACAGTTTGCTGCAGCTAGCACGAACTAACCTGGGAGGTCAGCAACGACGATGGGCTGCGAGCGGGCTCACCGATGGGCTCAAATAATGCTCGCTGGTGGGCTATTTTATTTTTTTTGGAATTATTTTCGCAGGACATTTTGGCCGCCTTTGTTAATCATACATGTTGTGGCCGAGGCGAACGCGTGATGTCCGCCTGGAAAAATCGTTTTTGGCCGCCTGTACAACTATTCATGTGCTAAGTGATTACTCCCAACGAAGGTTTGATCCTCAAAACACAATACAATCAAGTAAAATGTCACTACTATCGTATCATTGTTTTAGGATAATAATTAACCATAAGTGTTAAAACCTATCTTAAGTTAGGGAATCCAACCTGAACAAGCAAGTTTTACCGTAAGGGCCGGAAATCTATAGCTCAGTTCTCCCCGGTTAAAAAAAATTGTTAGCTTGTTGCTAACATACTGCAAGTCTCTAACTCTCTACGGGGCTGGTTCGGCCGGTGGAAAAGCCGGCTGGTTTCGGCTGATTCAATAGTGTTCTGTGAGAGAGAATAAGCTGAAACAAGCTGAAACAAGCCGAAACATGACTTGCAGAACAGGGCCACAGTCTGTTTTCCTGGAGAGTTCTTTTTATCAGTTTTTTTTTGAAAAAATAATCAGGAGACGCTGCACCTAAACAAACAGCGTAAACTTTATGTGCTGTTTCCTACCAGGAAAGAAGTTTGCGGCTCAAGTACTCGAGGGGGAGACTCAGCTACGAAGCATCCTTTTCCAGTCCTAGCTGATAGGACACCCGACCCAGCGACCCACGCTGCCTCGCTCGCCGCTCACGAAATCGCGAGTAGCGACGCCAACGCCCGACTCTCGCCTCCTCGCGCCATCCGCGTCCGGAGAGTTCCCGGCCGCCTAGCCGCCTCGGCCCGGTTCGCCGCATGCCCGCCTCCTGCAAGCTGTCCGGACGACCTGCAAGCAGCGGCCGGCCCTGCCTACAGGCCTCCTGCCGGGCTGCCCGCGGACTGCGAGAGTTCAGAGTAAATTTCTGTGACAGAATAGGCTTAACAGGTGCTCCGCGGGTGGCTCATATGCTCGTTTCTGCAATTTCTGAGCTGAAGTTGATGTGGAATGAACGTCATTAGCGTTTTTCTTTCAGTAACTAGAGCAGAGCATTGAATATGGGATTCCTGGTTACAAGAGGTATGTGCATCTCTGTATCTATCATGAAATTGCATTGTGAGCCTTACTATACGGCTGCTACGATCTGGAGCCTTATATTATTTAGCCCCCCTCTTAGTCCATTTCTAAATCCGCCACTGCCCTTTCCTTGTCGGCGTCGACGCGGGAAGCCATGCCGGTCCTTTTCCCGGACAGGAAGCAGCGGGTCTAGACGCTCGCTTTTGTTTTGCCGATTTGGTTGCAAAACAACTTTTCTATGTTTTTTTTCTAAGTGAATCTAGTAGCTAGGCGATAAGGTGGGCGTTGTGTCACGAAGGCTCCTCGCTTGCGTGATCGCGCATGGGTGTACCAACAACTATTTTCCTCTTAATAAAAAGCGGGTGCATTGCCCGATCATGGAAAAAAAGGAAAGAAGTCTGCAACGCTTGGAAATGCAACAACGAATAAAAGAAAATCATCTCAAGGCCGAGCGGCGAGGCTAGACCCATGCTCCTTGACGGCATGATCCGTCAAACAAAGCCCAACTTTGAGGCCCACCAGATACTCCCTCAGTTTCTAAATAAATAGATCAACTTTTCATCCCTAAGCAAATTAACTAGAGTTGTTATAAGCTAATCTTTTATAAACTTAATTAACTTTATAAGAATTTTAATATCAATACCTATAACACTATATATTTCATGCATGGTATATCTAATGATACTAATTTTGTGTCCTCATTAAAATTTGATATTATTTTATATAGATTCAGTCAAACTCGCAAATTTTAACTTAGTAATATAGCCCTATGAGCTAATTTATTTGGGACAGAGCCGCAGAGAGGTTGTAGTTTAGTTGTTGTTGCACACGTGGGAAATTAAATAAAATGCCACGCACGTACTATTATTATTGCATTAAACAAACGGCGGGCTAATTAACCGGTCCAGTGGTGAGGAACGCAAATAAACTCGATCGTATGGCCATGCAGTCATCTCATCAATCCATTTGTATGTGTCATATACTTACGCATACATGAATAGTGAACGACATCAACTCCGGATTGCACGAACCGTTTTGAATTTGTTTCGTGCCAAACAAATATTTTTAAAAACATGCTCTGATAAGGGATTTGTGTGGGTTGAAGCTGTTTGCTTTAGCTACTTTTCAGTCATGAAACAATGTTTTTCTCTTACAACATTTTAAGCGTAAGACAAATTTCAGCATTCTAGCTTTAACTTGCTATGATGGGTCATGCGTCAGATTCTTTGAGATCATATTTTAAAGGATCTCTGTATAAAGTTGTTTTGCCAAACAATTCATTAAAACAATTTTAATTAACTTTAACGGTAAAGCTATTTGTGAACCTGAAGAAAAAAACCTGTTTCACTGAGTCGTGACAAAATAGGCCTATATACCTGACATTAACGAAATCCGCACCATCCGATCCTGCTTATTCTCTTCTTACATTAACAAAATCCGCACCATCCGATCCTGCTTATTCTCCTGCCACGTGTCCTGCAATTCCTCGGGCGGTTCAAAACGTTTCGAGAGCCTTCGTTTCATTCATCCCAAACGTGGCCGTGTCCAGTTATCCCCCGCGTCGTGGACGCGGCGTTCGAACCTCCCCCGCCTCACTCTCGCCGACCCCGCCGCCGCCGTGCAGCCGTGCTGAGCCGCTGCCGCAGCGCCGACGCGCGTGGCGGACATGCCACGGCCCGCCTCCCGTCGAGCAGCGACCAGCCCTGCAACCGCATGTGCCCGGCGCAGCTCGCCGGCCGGCCATCCACTGCCGCCGTGACCGTTTCTCCGGGCCCCGCCCCCCGCGCACGTCCCGATCAGCGCCCCCGCACGCCCCGACCGGCATGTTCCGGGGTGGAGGACAGCAGCGGCAGCTGCAGCAGGTACCACCGCCTACGCGCATGGCCACCTCGCCACCGGCCGTCCCAGGACTCGGTCACCAGCGGGTCTGCACTGGCCCAGGCGTGCCCTAGCGCCGCTGCTCACCGCCGGCCTTGCCTCCGCCTGGTCGAAAACGCCACAGACGACCGGTTCCTCTGCTCTGTCCGCGTTCAGGAAGAAGAAGGCGGGTCAAAAATAGAATACAAGTTTTTCTAGGATTCCTCCGTTGCAGGAATCCGAGGCCGTCTGTGCGGAATCCGTGGTCGCCGGAGGTCCCGACGGCAGCCATCCGCCTCGCCTCGGCTCCCTACCTCTCTGTGCAGTAATCGACGCCGAGAAGCCCCGCATCGGAATCGCGGTGAGCTCCTCCGCCTTCACCATTCCTTCTCACCAGCCGCCGCGCCCTGTAGCTCGAGGTCCGAGTAGCGCCGACGATTGCTCCGTCGTGCCAAGCCATGGCGCACGCACGCGCGTGCAAACGCGTGACACCGGCGAGCAAGCAGAGCTAGCAGCCCGGCCGTGTGTGCCCAACTTTCTCTTATTATCTTGTTGACATCATCTCCGACGTCATGCTTGTATTATGGCCGTTTTCCTTTAAAAAACAAATCCAGAAATACACTCCAAATACACCTTTGTCACGGACACGGTTCATCGTACACCGTTCTCACAGCTCCTCTCCGGTCCACAGTTCATGGACTGAGTTCACAGCATAGTACACGTGAACTTCATGTGCTGCACTGTTATCCGCACCATCAGCTCCAGCTTATTCTCTTGCCAAAAATATAAAATGTAGTTTCACCACCTTTGTATAATGTTATTATGTTATATGAAAACTTAAAATGGCCATGTATTTATAGCAAATGTTGGGTTAAAGATTTACCTTTTGCTATCACATAATTTATTGCGATAACAACTTCTCCGACCGGCAGATCAGGACACGTTAACAGTTGGTGATTTGTGTTAAGTGTTCCTCCAAGGCGTGTATGGCTCCTCGCCGTGACACTCCTTGGAGCATGTAAAACTTTTCACTTCCACTTAGTGAAACACGTGCATTGCACGCTTTCGAAAAAAAGGACACGTTAACAGGAAATCCTCCACCGTTGGATCAGCTACTACTTATTTGTCAAAAAAAACTGGTCAATCCTGTCAAGCTAAAAGTTTCGTACCTACAAACAAAAGCTAATGATAATCTAGAAAATTTTTAAAAACATGTCAATTTTTAAAATAGAAAATACAACTAACGGACAAAAAAAATTAAATGATACATTTTACTGATTAGGCAGATTCAACGATGACGATACATATTTTCTATTTCCTAAAAAAAAGATTGTTTGCCTCTATGCTATAATGTACTCAAAACATCAATAAACCTTTTGCAATTCAACTTCATATCATTTCGATGAACACCATCAAAAAGATAAAACAAGTTACCTACAAATATTAATTTTTCAATGCACAAACAATAAATTTCTATTTATCTTCAGCCACTCCATATAAGGGAATATAGCATCACTAGAATCATCTCAATAACATTACCAAGTAAACGCTCACTCCAAAGCTATAATCCTTCAAAGAGTTCTACTTCTAAAGCAAATGGTCAAACTGACCAACCCTCGAGTCAAAAGAAAGATACAAGTTTGTATGCTATTAATTTACTTAAAATTTCAAATAAAAAAACATACTACATAAGCTAAATCTCACTTGTATTAATATTATCATATTCCTTTTGCTAGAGCCACGTACTTAATATTCTCAAATTACACAAAAAACAAAAAAGACAAGAATGTCAATATAAAAGGACAAAAAAAAAAAGCTACTGCACAAGCCGATACAAAGGACGCGCGGTCTTTCTAGTAATATATCGATTGACACACGTTACACGTAAAGCAGGGATCGGAGCAGCCAGACGCCAAAGTGCATGGACGAATAACCAACCCATCCTTTATTCCTCGTATATATGTAGCTCGAGAGAGCGGCGCTGGCAGCAGCCGCGTAGTACACGACAGCACGACACGACACGACACGACACGACACGGGCGACTAGAGATAGAGAGACGCGACACATACAGCTGATGAGACGGAGACCTGCTGGCGGTGGCGGGGCGGCTCGCTTAAATTTAGCAGCGCGGCAGGGAGACGCCGCAGGAGGCGACGGTCTTGCGCGCGTTGGGGCTGTTGATGTACCTCCCGTAGGTGGGGTTCTTGGCGAACTGGCAGAAGCACCCCTGCTGCGCCTTGAGGTTGGAGCAGCACGCCGCGGAGGGCTTCGCGCCGGACGTGATCGCCGCCGCGCACACCGCCAGCTGCCCGGCGTTGCACGAAGCCGCCGACGCCGTCTCCGCCGCCGCGGCCAGTAGCAGCGCCACCACCAGCAGCGCCATCGCCATGCCGTGCTGCTGCTGCTGCTGCTTCGCCATGTTATCGTCGATCGATCGAGTGGGTGGCGTTTGTGATGAAGAGGCCCGGCTCGCCTTGTCGCTCATTTATAGCCGGCCGGCCTTTTCGTTCTGTGAGTGACGGATCGATCGCGTCGGGCGCCGGGCGGGCGGGTGGCAGGGACACGCGCGACACGTAGTATGATGCCGGCTCAGTAACGGAGCAAGAGATACCGGCAACAGTTATTGGCATCGATCCAACAGACACTGCATTAACGAGTGTGCAGTACAGGCCGTAATCTGCAGTAGAGGAAGGTATCCTTCACGAACTTGACCGCGTAAATGCAGGGTAGTGGTCGTCCGATCCAATAATCCATTGCACTGCCACTGCACAACGATGATGCTCTTTTCTTCACCGGCCTCACATGCACATCGTCGCTAGCTGTTTTCACCGGTGGTAGCAGCACGACAGCACAGTACTACTAGCACAGCAGTAGTAGTACATGCATGATCGATCCGGAACAACTCAGGAAGAGACGACGACGGCGATGGGCGATTGTTTTACTTACCGTTAACGGCCGTCGTGATTATGGCCGGCGCCGGCGTGATGGCCATGCTTGGACCGCATTTACTCTATCCTTAAATTGCACACGTCAATTGAGTAGGTTGGTGGTTGTTCGTTGGTCGGCGGTGACACACACAAGACGACGACGCCATTGATGCCAACAATTCCAAACACAGCGTCGTCGGTCCTTGTTCCACACTCCCCGTCTGTCGGTCGGCCCACCAGAAACGCATGGCCTCGCCCTCTCCGCTGTACACGTCAGCTCCAACAGTCAGCGATATTTTAGGGCCTGTTTAGAGGCTCCCGCGGCTCCTGCTGTAGCAGTACGGTAGAGGAGCTGCCTGAGACCCCAATCCCTGACTCCTCCGGCTCCTTACGGTCTGCACAATCTGCTACAGGACCACACAGTGATGCATAGACGTGGACAGGCGGAGCCGGAGCCATGCGGAACCGAGCCAAACGAGTCCTTACAAAGCTCAAACATCTCCAATAACTAGCTAGAACAAAAAATTATTTATTTAGATATCCCCCATAAATCAACAGTAGAGCAGGACGAAAAGGATTCCGCTGAGGAAACAAATGGTCTGAATGTGAAATCTGAGGACCAGAAAAAGATCAAGTACCTAGCAGAAGGGAAGCTAGTTTCTTTTTACGGGCAGATTTTGAAAGGCGGAGTTGGTGTGTTAGAACATGGTTCGTCTCTCTCCCATAGCGCCTACGCCATCACCGCCCCCACCTTGCGACCCATCTCTTCTGATCGTCAATGGCGGCAACAGGAGCCCACCCCCTCGCGACCCATCTCTTCTACTGGCATCCCCTCCCCCTCATGAACCAATGGAGGATGCGGTTGCTCGTCGAGATGCGTGGAGGCAGGTTAATGTTCCGCAGGCGGATTCGAGTTTTGAGACTTCATCTTCTTCGGGCTCGCATCGTCCTCTAGCCGGGATTCATGGTGATCCAAAGGCTAGTGGCGGTATGAAGAACTCCTCCTCTTCCCCGTCAATTTTCAGACCCCATGATTTCCCGAATTTGAAGGACGTTCGTCAGAGTTTGAAGAAGAAGAAATTTGGTCCTCCATTTGATTCGACTGATTGGAACTTCAAGTACACTACTAAGAGGAAGGAATTTCCATTCGATGAGGCTGCAGACGAGGCGCTAAAGATCAAATTCGCCCCAATCTGGCTTTGTTGACCTCTGCATGATTCAGTGTTCTCCATTGGAGGGCATTTTTGGAAGGAAAAGTGGTTCCGCTCACCACCTAAAGTTTGCATCGTGCCAGGATCCTAGGGGCGCATCCCTCTTAGGGGACACACGGCATCAATCGAGACATGGTCGAGTGGGAGGTAGACGATGACGCCGAGTCGGGCATTGTCCGCCTATCCTTTTCCCAGGCCGAGACGGTCGAGATCTGGTGGATGTCATAATTCCAAACCCTAAACCCCCAATCCCCACCTCCACATCTCTAGCCACCTTCATGAAGCACTTATGGAAGGGCGCTGCACCAAGAACCTTCGCTATGGTGGTGCGGGCCGAGCTGGCACCCACCATCCAAGTGCAGATGGCCGCGTGGAGGAGGCCGCCATGGGGGTTTCCATGACCGTGGCGGTGGCAGAGGAGGCTGTCACGGGGGCTACGGAGATCGTGGTGGTGAATTTGGTGGCAGTGGGGGAGGCCGTCGTGGAGGATTCAGCCAAGATCAGGGTAGAGGTTGGAATGGAGCAAGGCAAAATACTTGGGAGAGGAAGGATGCTGATGGCCATGGGCCTAATCCGACGGGACCTGAGCCTGAAGAAGAGGTTGCGATTAAAGATCAAACCCTCGAGCAAGAGCAGATCGATGCCAAGTGGGAAGGGCAGAAGAACAAAGAAGAGAAACAGACCAAGTGGGGTCCCAAGGATGCAGCTGTGGAGGGGGCAAGTCATCAAGAGGAAGGTAATCCGAATCGCACAACTCCTGATAGTCATCATGCTCCTGCAAATAAGAGGCTTGCTTGTGAATTTGTTCAATCATGCAACCAAAGATTGTCGAAAGAATGCTTGTGAAATTTGTGGACTCACCAATCACATCACATTTGATTGCAAATGATGCATACCTTGGAATGTGGGACCTAAATTATGCGCAGCACAAGTTGAAGATCAGAATTTCTTTTATATTGAGGAGTGCATTGATCCTAGGGTGGCCAAAGAAAGAGCTTGCACTAATGTCATCTCTGTTGTTAGTGGTTTTGTAAATCGTAAGAAGATTGAGTTGGAATTTATGAACCTCATAGGTGCTGATGCCTGGAGGTGAAATGCAAGACCTGTTATTGAGGAGAAGCTCATGTTAAGGTTTCCTACTGCACAAATGGCCAACCAGTGGAGCTTTCTAAAGAATCTGACCATGAGAAATGAGGCTCAAATTCAGATAGATTCCTAGTCCCCAGTTATGGATGCTAAAGAGGTTCTTCAAACAAGCTGGTTTAGAGTTAGCAAAATACCAACTGATTAGAGATCATACAAAACCCTTGCTAAAGTGGGAGGTCTAGTGGGCAAAGTTATTGAGGTGGATGAAGAGTCAAGATATAGGTATGATTATGTGAGGTTAAGGATTGCATGTAGAGATGTCACAAAGGTCCCTAAAACTACAGAAGGCACTTTAGGCTTATATATTATTGACTTTGGATTTGAAAGGGAGGTTCCTAGTGGTGGTGGTGATAGAATCCTCAAGAGTGGTATTAAGGTTGGTGATGAAGATCAACACCCTGCCAAAAAGTCAAAAGCTGATATGGTAATAGATGCCCAGAAGGCCAACAGAGGTAACAGGAATGACAATGATAATGAAAAAGTGCACATACCTGACACTCTGCAATCATCAAATTCAAACAGTGATTCTTTCACTATCAAGGTGCATAAGCTAACTAGGATGGATGATGATCAGTCCAAGCACATTGAGAAAGGGCAGTCATCTAAGCAAGTTTCGTTTGTCCATGACAATATTATGGATATGGACCCTAAAGCCATTCATAGTACAACAACTTCTAAGATCAGTCTCCCTGGCAAATCTATGGATCTCATTCAGTTTGACGCTATTGCCAACAAAACTACCACTGAAAAGGCTAATGGAACATCTGTGGAAGGAGCTGCTTCGCTATCCCCTGAGATTTTCATTCCTGATGATAACATTATCAACACTCAAGAAAGTGTTGGCGCTGAAATGGAAGATGATAATCGTTCTCTTAAAAACTTGATGGAAGATAGGGACAAGGGTGATGTCCCAAGCTCTCCGGTCTAGAAACCAGAAGCTGGCGGTGAAGGTACACCTCTTCAACAAGATGAGAGGAGGAGATCTAATCGACTCAAGAAAGATACTAATCTGCACACCATGGACAAGGTTGAAAAGCTGGCTAAGAAAAGGAACCTTGAAGGTAACTCAACAAATGAAAATTCTTTTTCTGTTTTACCTATTGAAGAGATTGTTAGTATTTCTACTGACATGGGTATTTATATTAAAAATGGTGATTTTGTCACTTTTGATCTGCTAAAAACTCTTGAATCTGCTAGAATATATCTCAAAGAAAATGAAATAAAGTAGAATTCTTAAACTGAATCAGTTGAGAATCCTCAAAAGAATGATGATCAATTGCATTTAGAATGGTTGCAAGAGGAAACCTCTAAGACAGGATTTTATCCTAGTCAAATCTAGGAAAAAGAAGAGGGAATAAGAAAACATCAAGATTTCTCCTATGAATAAAAATAAACTGCAGGACTAGAAAAATTCTGGCCTACCCAAAAAGAGGGGGAGGCCTCCCAAGGCCAAAACTCTCGAAAATCCTAAAAAAAGAAAAAATAACAATGAATGGTCTAATTTAGAACTGTAGAGGTCTTAAGAAAAAAGGAGTTGCTTCTTTCTTGAAAAATCTCATTTATCAGTATTCTTTTTATTTCATTGGTCTTCAAGAGACAATGATTAAGGATTGTGATGATAGAATCATTAAATATTTTGACTACCAAAAAATTATTTATGGCTAGCCAATCCTTCCAAAGGAAGGTCTGGTGGAAATTTGGTTGGCATCAAAATAGAGTTTTATGACGTGGGTTCTTTCCATCAAGGTGACTTTATGCTGCAAATGAATTTGTGGGACAAAATTAATAAAATTAAGTGGAATTTATTGATTGTGTATGGGCTGCACAAGAGGAAAACAAGCTTAGCTTCTTATCTGAAATTTCTGCTTTCTGCTCAAGAAACTCTGACCTTATTCTTATTGGGGGTGATTTCAACATCATTAGGTTTGCTAAAGAAAGGAATAGGGGTAATGGAGTTCAGAGATTCTCATATCTTTTTAACACCCTTATAGACTTTCATGAGCTTAGAGAGATTAATAAGTCTGGGGGTATGTACACTTGGTCTAACATTTAGGAAAATCTCATACTTGAAAAACCTGGATAGAATTCTAGTCTCTAAAGAATGGGAGGATATCTTCCCAAATATTCTTGTCAGAAAACTTCTAATGGAAGTATCTGACCACAACCCTCTTATTCTCTCATCTGGACCATGCCAAAATCTAAAGCACTCGCAATTTAGGTTTGATCTTAATTGGCTTACTAACCCAGAATTCATGCTAATTGTCCAAAAAATTTAGAATAGAACTTGTAAAGCAGGAATTGCATTAGACAAGATCCAACAGAAGTTGAAGATACTGAAACAGTACTTCAAGGGCTGAGGCTTCAATCTGCAGGGTGAGTTAAGAAAGAAAAAAACTTTCATTAGTGATGAATTGACTGATCTTGATTGAAGAGGTGAACTGCCTCGGTTCTGAACAAATCTTGAAAAAATACAATTATATAAGGATTTTATGAATCTACTAGAACAAAAAGAAACCTATTGGCGTAGTCGCTGTCATGAGCAGTGTCTTTTGAAAGGTGACAATAATACCAACTATTTTCACAAAATTGCTAATGGAAGAAAAAGAAAAAACATTATGATTACTCTTGAAAGAAATGGGGAGTTAATTGAAGAAAATGAAAATCTTCTGAATCATGCTACTGAATATTATACTAAATTGTTTGGTCCTAAAACAGACCATGACATCCATATTGAACAAAGCTTGTGGGATGAACTTTCTCATGTCTCTGATGAAGAAAATCATAAACTATGTAAACCTTTCTCTAAATCAAAGATCAAAGAGGCTCTCTTTCTGATGGAAAAATAAGGCTGCTGGTCCTGATAAAATACCTATTGAATTGTACCAATCATGTTGGGATATAGTGAAGGCAGACATTATGCAATTGTTTGCTGATTTCCATAATGAAAAGGTCAACATAAGCAGCATCAACTATGGAGTTATCACACTGTTGCCCAAAATCTCAGAGGCAACCAAGATTCAACAATACATACCCATTTGTTTAATGAATTATCTATACAAACTCATTACCAAAACTCTGACTCTAAGAATTAAAAGAGTTGCTAAAAGATTAATTCATACCAACCAGACTGCCTTCATGAAGGGTAGAAACATTATGAGTGGGATTATAGTTTTGCATGAAGTGTTGCATGAAACAAAAAAGAAAAATCAAATTGGTATTATTCTGAAACTAGACTTTGAAAAGGCCTATGACAAGGTCAAATGAAAATTTTTGTTTGAGTGCCTTGCTACAAGAGGTTTTTGCCCAAAATGGTGCTGGTGGATTAAGCAGGTAGTGTCTGGGGGACTGTCAGTGTGAAAATGAATAATATGATTGGCATATATATTAAAAGTCACAAAGGAGTGAGGCAAGGTGATCCTCTGTCTCCCATACTTTTCAACTTTGTAGCTGATGGTTTATCTAGAATGGTCTTTAAAGCACAAACTAATAATCTTATAAGTGGTCTAATGGAACATATCATTGATAAGGGAGTTTCAATTCTACAGTATGCTGATGATACTATTATGTGCCTTAAACATGATTTTGAGAAAGCTAGGACTCTTAAGATGCTGTTATATATGTTTGAGCTTATGGCTGGACTTAAGATTAACTTCAATAAAAGTGAAATCATGACTATAAATGATGAGGACAATTTGACTGCAACTTATGCTGAGCTTTTTAAGTGCCAAATTGGCACCTTTCCAATCAAATACCTTGGTATGCCTGTCAGCCCAAGCAGGCTACATGTTGCTGATTGGCTTCCTATATTGGAAAAGAGCAACAAGAGATTAGACATATGGAAAGGGGGAACATGTCCATTGTTGTAAGAACTACTCTTATCAATTCCAGCCTCAGCAATGCCCCCATTTACCAAATGTCCATATATCTGCTGCCCAAAACCATAGTTAGTAAGATGGATAAGATGAGAAGGATTTTTCTCTAGCAAGGAGGAAGTACTAAGAGGAAGTATCATTTAATCAAGTGGACAAAAATTTACAATAGCAAGAAAAAAGGTGGGTTAGGCATTAAAGATATTAGGAAAATGAATATCAGTCTTCTATGTAAATGGTGGTGGAGGCTAGATGTTGAGGATGGTTTATGGCAAAAGATTGTCAGGTTTAAGTACTTAAGGAATGATTCAATCTGTACTATGAAACACAGGCAGACTGACTCTGCTATTTGGGCTGATCTGCTAAAAATCAAAGACATTTATTTGTTGGGGAGGATGACAAAAATTAGAAATGGGCAGAACACTCTGTTCTAGAAAGATAAATGGCTTTTTGATCAACCTTTGTCTAGTCTCCTTCCAGATCTATTTTCCATGTGTTTGCAACAGAATGTATCTGTTGCTGTGGTGAAAACAAATACTAATGCTATTACCTTCACTGGATGGTTAGTGGATGGTTGGAAGGAAAGCTAGGATAAAATTGTAGCTAAAATGGCTAGTATAGTCTTGAGTGAGGGTGATGATATGATATCATGGAAATTTGGCAACAAGGGTCTTTTCTCGGTCAAATCTGTCTATAACGCTGTGACTGCAAATGAGTCTGGGCCATATGCAAGAATAATTTGGAAAGGAAAAATTCCTTCCAAGATAAAAATCTTTATGTGGATGGTAGCTAATAATGCTATTTTAACTAAAGACAATATGATCAAAAGGAAATGGGTTGGTGATCCTACCTGTTACTTTTTCCCTTCTGATGAAACTGTGTCTCATTTGTTGTTCCAATGTAGTACTGCCCGAGCAGTGTGGGCAAGTATGGCAGTTTGCATTAGGGCTGATGATATTCCAAACTCTCTTCATCAATGCTGGCAATGGTGTGAGAAATGGTTGCCTAATAGTAGGAAATTTCATGTTACTGGAATTGCTGCATTCTGTTGGGCTATTTGGAAAGCAAGGAATAGAACATGTTTTGAAGGAAAATGATTCAAAATTCTATCTCCATCATATGCCATGCATGTGCGCTCATTAGTTACTGGGTAGACTTATTTCTAGAGGGAGACAAAGAGTTGTTGATTGCTGGTGCCAATTTGATGCTACAGATTGCCCTGAAGCTGTTGAACAAGAAACAGAAGCCAAATGGGAACCAAGAGATGGAGGATGAGGACTTGCGCAATTAGAGGGACTGATCGGTGATCTATATGGTTGGGGTTTTTTTGTCGATCAATGACAGATTGTCTGATGTCTGTAAATAATTTTGGTGCCTTGTCACTTCGGCCTTTCTTCTGTTTACCTCTTTTGTTAGCTGTCACTAATAGTGGTAGTTTCACATCTGAATCAGATGTGCAGGTTAGTTATGCTTTCCTAGGAAATAGTCAGGGTAGTTTTCGCATAGCGATGTCTGTGGCTGTCTGCATCTTCTTTGTTTCTCCTGATACTATCTAAAAATCTGTATTTCCGTTATGGTGATAATGGAAATGGGGGAGATCCCACAGTTTAAAAAAAAGATTTTGAAAGGCGTCTGATCTCTAGCCTAGCACTGGGGAGGTTGCCAGTGCAGACATACATCGTATTAGACTTACGGGCACTTGTTATTGTCATGGTAGTTCTTGAAATTCTCATCTATTTTTTAGTATAGGGGGTGTTTAATTCCTAAGGTGAAAAATTTTAGGTGTCACATCGGATGTTTCATGGGATGTCGGAAGGGGTGTTCAAATACAAATAAAAAACTAATTACATAACTCGCATGGAAACCGCGAGACGAATTTATTAAGCCTAATTAATCCGTCATTAGCACAATGTGTTACAGTAGCACTTTATTATCAAACCATGGACTAATTAGGCTTAAAAATTCGTTTAGCAAATTTATCGCAATCTATGTAATTAGTTATTTTTTCGTCTACATTTAATACTCCGTGCATGTGTCCAAACATTCGATGTGATGGGGTGAAAATTTTTGGAAGAGGAACTAAACAAGGCCATAATCTGTTTATTCTCTGACATGAAATTTTATTTGCATTTCAGGTTTTGAAAGGAATGTGCATCATGGATGCTCAGATCTTCAAAAGGCACCTGAAAGAGTTCTATCCATTAATTAACAAACTTATCTATTGTGATCAAGTACTACTTTCTCCGATGTCGTTTAGTTTCTAGATACCATCAACAAAACATGCGATAACACCATAGCTTTAATTTATGGTTATGCTTCAGATGGATGTTCGTGGAGCCCTTGGTGATCTCTTTAGCAAACAGCTTACTCCACTCATGCCCTAAAGTATGGTAGTATTTCCTCTTGCATATATATCTTGTTGGAATATATCCGTCATCAACATTTTTGTGCAAACATGGAGCACCGGTAGGGTGCTTGACATCCTTAAGGCACATGTATGGTGCAACAGCTACTCCCTAGGAAGTTATTAAGAGCTGTTCCCAAAAAGAAAAAAGGAAGTTACTAAGAGCTTGGTCAGCAGGGAACGGCAAAAGTCCCTATAGGCCACATTTTTTTGGATGACGCAAGGGAAGTAGACTGTTGCGCACACCATGTTTTTCCTAGTGACTTGTACTTTTGAGCTATTTTATCCGTGCTCAGACAGGGATGATGCATCCATTATATAATAGAGTAGCGTGTTGGTGATATGTACACATTGTTCAGGACATTGTACTTGATGCCTGTTATTATATGGCAATATATAGTAAATTATTTGTGGCATGCCATATTTTTGTGTGTCTAATAAAGTGGGGTCCTGAGAAGTATATAGCATTATCTGACTGATTGTTGTAGAATGCATTGGCAAATTCCTATTATCCTCAAGTTGCTATAATGTACTAATGTTGATATGACGGTGCATTTGTATGTTGGTATTTTTTGTCTTGTTCGTATTGGGCGCGTGTGTTGTTTGATATTATGCATTAGTGTATTTATCCTTAGTTGACAGCAATACATATAATACTACTATTTTTTGTATTTTTTTTATTTATTCATTTGCTGCCAACGCAGGCACATTGTGTCTTGAGTTTCCATACTTTCAATCACCTGTCGATAATCGAAGTCCAAGGTGAATTCAGTATATTAGCAACTAATACTTTGTGTACCAAAATCCAGTCATTCATTGGCTGCCATCGCAGGCGCATTGTTTATTGGGTTTCCATATTTTCAATCACCTGTCGAGAATCTGAGAAGGCCAAGGTGAATGCAACATATTGTCTACTATTAATACTTTATATCTTGCGTGCTAGAGTGATCGCGGTCGAAGTAGAACTAATCGGCGAGACCCATAATACAGCCGGCGACACAACCAACGCCAGCCCAAGTGAACAGGTTCTAGAACCCAGGTACTACAATATACTAGCCAGTCCCCCGCACGTTGTGCGGCCCCGTTCGGCTGTGCTAATAAGCTGGCTGAAAAACAATGTTGGCTGATCTGTTGTGAGAGAAAAACACTGTTCCGACTGAAAAACAAGTTGAAAAGTACGGATTATAAGCCGGATGAACATGACCTAAGATGCAAAAAGATTGTGAAAGCTTCTAATTACAATTGACTAAACCCGGTGTTTCCCGCCTATCGATTTCAAGCTGGCAGCTTTTTGTGGGTTACAAATATTTCATTAAGGAGCAGTTGTAGTAAGGAGAACACAGAAAAACACCATCAAGACACCCTATGAACAACCTGACGTAGCAAGAAAAGGTTAAAATTAAGTTATTACAGCGTTCCAAAGAAGCACATCCAATTAGCACGACATCAAGGATTAAAGCCATTGAGTTTGCAGGTTCTGAACCTTAGCACACAATAATTTTACAGGATCTAGTGATCAAAAAATACATGCATGAACATTTATGATTTTAATGTAAATTTGTGTTTGAAGCAAATGAGTATTATTTACCGGTGGCTGTATGTAGACTCCCTTGTTTCATTTCATAAAACTGCTTGAGGGATTAGAAGCAGGAAATGGGTGGTCTCTAGATAGCAAAATTTGCACACTAATTTTATTTTTTTTTGCAGACTTTGGAGGAACCATAGGCTGCAAACGAATATTAGGAAACTGCATAAGGGAACACAATTCAAGTATCAGAGTTTGTGACCGATCAATTCAATGGGAAAAATAGGGGAACAGGACCAAGCTGGAAGAACACAAACACAACACCAAAAGAGTAACCCAATCTGTGTGGTTGAATTGTTAACTATGGGTTACTTATGAACTGGATCCAAATTTCTATATATATATATATATATAAGCAAGATTAGACACTACAGATAGCAAAATGGTAGTATGGAGCAAAAGTTAGGAATGCAACTGCTAAATGCGAAACTTTGGAAGCAGAGTAATTTGAACGCACACATATATGCAAATAAGGTTGTGTGATTAACCATAAGAACCTAGAATCATCAATACTTTTTTGCCACTGTTAATTATTTATTTGATTCAGTGTAAGGTAACATGGGCATTTGGTTTTAAATTTACTAGATTTTTTATCCATTTTACTAAACAAGTTGTTTACTTCTTCATCACTAGATTCATCACTAGAGTCTATGTTAGATTCATCATTAGGTGGAGGAGAGGATTTAGCCTTAGATTTTGGTTTTACCTTCTCTCCTTTGCCCACGAGAGAAAAGAGTGTAGAGCTCTCCTCATCATCGGTCAAGTTGGTGAAGAGTTTTGGTGATGAAGAATGCTTCTTGATAGCAATGGTTGCAACTTTCTTTGCTTCTTCTTCACTTGAGCTATCATCATTCGAATCTCATTCATGACCAATGTGAGCTTGACCCTAATAGTTCTTCTTGTTGGGTCTTGTCTTCCTTCTTGTAGTGCTTCTTCTTGTTTTTCTTGTCCTCTTTGTTCTCATAAGGACAATCGGCAATGAAGTGCTCCATGCTTCCACAATTGTAGCACTTCCTCTTTTGCTTGTTGGGAAACTTCCTCTTCACAAACTTGTACCCTTCTCTCTTCAACCCCTTCTTGTACTTCCTCATGAACAAAGCAACATCACCAATCTCACTAGAAGAAGCTTCATCATCCTCATTATCACTAGAGTCACTTGATGAAGAATCTATCTCAACTTTACTTGGTCTTGATCTTGGCGGCTTGCTTGAGGTGGAGGTCTTGTTTGATTTGTTTTCCTTGAGAGCTACATCTTTGACCTTCAAGTTCTCCATCTTGGCTTCTACATCTCCAAACTTCCTTCTTTGTTGTATCTCCATCTCCATAAGCTCATGCGTGAGTATTCTACCAAGAACATCACTTGGGGCGAATTCTTCAAACCTCTTCTTCTCTCTAATCAATGTCACAAGGGTTGGATTTCTTGGTGCAAATGCTTCCAACATCACTTTCACAACATGATGATCATCCAAGTCATCTCCACCCAAGCCTCTAATCTTACCAACTAACACCATCAATCTATCAAACATCTCTTGAGGACCTTCTTCATCTTTGATAACAAACCTATTGAGTTGAGCCATCAATAGGTCTATCTTGGACTTTCTCACTTTACTAACCCCTTCAGTGCAATGTGAAGGGTGTCCCAATCTCTTTGGCTATTTCTAAGCTAATCACTTTGTTACTCCTTCGGACTCAATGCACTTAAGAGAACACTTGTGGCTTGAGCATTGTAGTGTATGTTGCGCATATCTCTTGGTGTTGGGTTTTCGAGATCAACCGAATCTTCAAAACCTACACACACAATATTCCACATCTCCGGATGGAGACCAATAAGATAAGCCTTCATCATATGCTTCCAAGGGTCCTCCAAGGGTGACAAGCAAAGGGAAAAGAACAAGGACAAGGAGGAGAAGAAAAATAAAGGAGGAAGGAAGGTGCAATCAAGTCCACAACCAAGTAGCGAGTCAGAGAATGGAGATGATGATGATGAGTACTATGCTCAAAGGCTACCAAGAAGAACACTCAAGTCCAACACCAAGAGATCATATTCGAGTGTATCCTTTAATTATGATTCCATAAATATGCCTATTAACACTCACATAAACATACCCGTGGGTAAGTTGCCTCCATTTGATGGAACCAACTTTGCCAAGTGGAACCAACTTTGCCCGCGGGTATGTTGATGTGAGTGTTAATAGGCATATTTATGGAATCATAATTAAAGGATACACTCGAATATGATCTCTTGGTGTTGGACTTTAGTGTTCTTCTTGGTAGCCTTTGAGCATAGTACTCATCATCATCTCCATTCTCCGACTCGCTACTTGGTTGTTGACTTGATTGCACCTTCCTTCCTCCTTTGTTTTTCTTCTTCTCCTTGTCCTTGTTCTTTTCCCTTTGCTTGTCACCCTTGGAGGACCCTTCACACTAATCTTAAGCTTTGGAAGTCGCTCAAGCGTTGTTGCGTGATCTTCCTTGGGAGCTTCAGGTTCTTCTCCACTTGGAACATCTTCATAGCGTTCCTCTCAATCTTCCTCTTGTGTTCTATCTCTAGGACTTGCCATTTCCTCGCACGGTTAAGTGCTATCTTGAGGAAACCTGCTTTGATACCAATTAGAAGGATCTAGCAAGTGGCATAGAGGGGGTGAATAGGCCTTTTTCTAAAATTTAACAAACTTCAAGCAATATGTCAGAACATGGAACCTCTAGGAAATTATGTGGAGGTTCTGAAACGCAGAGCTTCCGGGTCAAAGCGCAGAGCCTCCGGGGATCAGGGAGTAAAATCGATCTATAACAGAATATAAAGAATGAAAATTAGATCAAATGTGATACTGTCCTTCCTGGGGCGTATGTTGACTTATCCAAACTAGTGGTTGTGCCTAGTTGTTGGAGAAATCGTAGATCAGGATGAAACCTTAAAAATCAATTCAAATCAAGTAATAGCAACAACAACCACAATCACAAGAGACACGAGGATTTATCCCGTGGTTCAACTCGCCACAAAGGCTTGTCTACGTCCACGTTGTTGAGGTTAGCCACAAAGGATATGGAGTCTCTTTCAACTCGCTCCACTTCTCTAACCTATCACCAAGGCAATAGGTTAGAGGGTTCCACTAAGTCACAAATGATAATACAAACATCTCGGTGCTCAGCCACAAAGGATTGGGAGCTCCCGGGGGACCGCTAGCCGTCTAGGAGCCAAGCTCTAAGAGTAACAAACATACCAAGTGGCTAGGGCTTCACTAAGTGCACAAGAACAGAGGAGAAGGATCTTCTCGAGCTTTCTCACACTCTCTTGTGCCAAATCCCTCAAGGAATCACCAAGATTTGAGCAATGGAGTTGTGAGCACCAAGCTTGGAGAGAGAGAGCTTCAGGTTGGGTCTGAGTGAATGAGGAAGAAGATAACCGTTGAGGATGAAGGGGTGAGGTATAAATACCCTCCCCGAGCACCCACAGAACAGTCTGGTCAGACAAACCCTGGAGCCTCATCGTAAATACGTGAAGGTTCCACGCAGGCCAGCACATATAAGGATTTAGCTTGGCTGGCTTTTATGGCTAGGATAATTTGAGTTGAGTATGGAGTTTTGAGCACTTGGTTCCATCCAACACCCTATTAGTATCCCCTTGATAGTACGACTTGTCCTATAACTCAATTTTAAAATATAAAATGAATTAAACTAGCTCTTTGAGCCTTTGCAAGCCATCCTTTTGAATTGGGGGTCTCCTCCTTTGTTTCTTTGCACCCATGACTAATGATAAGCTATCAAACACTTAGAAAAGCAATTAGTCCTTTAATTATGTTATCAACATCACCAAAACCCACTTAGGGCTTGATTGCTCTTACACACGCAATGCTCGCAGAAATAATTGTCGCACTTGTTGAGCCACGTGAGCGGATCTGACTCCCCATTGAAGCTAGGGAATAGAATTTTCAGCGGCTGGTGAGGTTTGTTGTGGCTGAAGTCATCATGGTAGCACCCACCGTGGTCAAACACGCGGCTACCGCAGTCATAGTCATAGCTGAAGTCATAGCCTGCCATAGTAATCGCAACCATAGCATCCCTAGTCATGATGATCAAAGCAATCGTGCAAGTCGAGGTAGCGCTCATGATCATGTAGGGCGTGGTCGTGGAATTCCATGCCTAGGCATGATCCCAATCAGAGCTGTGCTCATTGAAGTCTTCACAGTCTTCACGGTGGGTGCCCTTGTTGTCGTGGTGGACATCCTCGCCACCAAGTGCGTCCTCGCCGCCCTTGCCGGAATCGGGCTTGCCCGTCTCCACGCGTGCAAGTCTAGAATCATGGGAGTTGAGGTGGTTGGTGATGGTGGTGAGTTGGCCGAAGATGCGATCCAGCTTCACCTCCAGGGCCGTAGGATCAAAAGGAGTGCCAGACATGGTTATCGATGCACTAGTGGTGGTCTCCGGTACCAAATTGATATGGCGTGGGCGTCTAGGAGATCATAAGGGAGATCGAAGGAGTAGCTGAGACTAGGAATTGGAACAAAGAGGGTAGCGAGGCAATGGTGTAGTGGCGAGATCACTGGTGCCAGCGGCTGAACCGCGCGTAGCTACCATCGAAGAGGAATCCCACCTACTTGGGAGGTTCTATTCTTCTTCGATGAAACTAATTACATTCCTTAAGTGCCTTCTTTATAGTCCAGGTGCACTTTTTAACAAACAAGAGTTTAGATCCTAAAAATCCTCCCTAATTATTCTCTTTCTAAATAACTAGCGGTGCCTTAGCCACGGCTGGCCGTGGCCCGCCTAACCCTGCGCCTATACTGCAGGCCTATGAAGGAGTCCACAATAGCTTGCAACTGTACTTCGCTTTTAGATGGTTATGAATGTTGCATTTGGAGAATGGATGGAAAGCTAATCAAGATGTTCAAAGAACACATGTAAGTTGGAAATATGTAGCTGTTAGATTGTAACTTGTGCAAAATTGGCAAGCTGGTGTTTAACTATCTAGAATCTAAGGCGAAAATAATTCATTGTGTTAGTCTAATGTACAGTGGACAAGGAATACGACGATGTTTATTTGACCCAAACTCACTGCTTGTGGTCACTACTGGGTTTGATTCAGCAATCAAAGTGCACCATCTATGCAACTCCATTTTTCATGACATAGTGGAAGATAAAAGGGTCCCCGATGGTTTGAACTATGATTCTGAGATCTTTGTTGTATCCTCTCCTATTTTGGGGCAGTATGGTCCCCTGGATAGGTATGATGTACTTCTTTATGGTTTCACAAATTACATGGTACCTCTATCTCTCATCTTGTGACAGTAAAATTGTTTATTCATTGGTTCATCACAGCAAAAGCAAGTATGTTCATTGTCTACACTTTGCAGAAGAAAATGTTCTGTATGTTGCCACAAATAATGGATATCTACACCATGCTGAACTTTCTGACATAGAGGATGTAAGATGGACTGAGATTATTCAGGTCACTGAGAAAGCACCAATTATCTGCATGGATGTCATGACAACATACTCAAACCTTTCTTTGAATAGGGAGGACATAATTGCTCTTGGATATGCATGGGAAAATGTTACTATTGTTCGTTTAACCAGTGGCAGTAGTGAACCTAAACTAGATCTATCTTTTACCTGGCCAGCAGAACTAAACCTGCATAAATCATTTGAACTTTTGATAGCTTCAAGTAAACCATCCAACCCATTGGAAGCAGGAGATCAACGCAGGTTAAGATACACTTGGTTCACAGGAAAAATAGGAAATAATATCTTTCAAAAAATTGGGAAATAATAGGATTGAGAATCCTATGGAATTGCAACAAAGATCTCACTTTCCAAAGTAGCCAACAGACATAAGAATTTAGCACAAATATCTCAGCTCAATCCTATAGGAATTAACATAAATATCTCACTTTCCACAAATAACCAATTGACATAAGTTTCCATAGAAATTGCCATAAACATCTCACTTTGCACCAAACACAAGTTTAAGATAGCTAACCCAAAAAGAACGCTACATCCCTAAGGCTCCATCATGATTGACCAGCCCTTGTACGCATAATACGTCACGACCACAACAGCCAAGGCAATGCTAATAGGGAAAATGAACATATGAAAGAACAAGGTCAGCACTTCGAGCACTGATGGTTCACTCACCCTTCCCCAGCAAAAACTAGACTCAAAGTGGTAGAACATCAGAGCAATTGCCATGACTATTTGCACAAGGACCAGTCCATCAGTGACCTTGTGTTGACGGTAGATAAGTATCATTTTTAACCATCAACATAGCATGAGAAATAATCTAAATATAAAATACTATCTAGATATAGGGGTTACATTGACAGAATTCCACGAGTTTTGGTGAATATTTGTTTCTGTAGGGGTTATCAGGAAATAACTAAAGGAGACCCACATGTCAGGTTTACATAGAGACAAATGGGCTACACATAACTTTTCTGGAATGTGGAAGATACAAGAAGACTCTAGAAACAAACGGGAGACGAAACGGGTCCGGAAGTGGGGCGCCCGCCCCAGTGGCTTGGCCAATTAGGTGCCACCTCGTGGATCATGCCTCCACCGCCTTTGAGGATCAATAATAATCGTTCATCAAGGTCGGTTTGATCCAAGGGTTATGGTGCTTCCTAGAGGGCTATATAAGCAAGGCCCCTGGCCCCAGGAGAAACCCTAACTAGAATTCAATTCATTATTTATCTCATTCAGAGAAGCCCTAGAGCCACCATCTCAATTAGATCTCTAGTTTAGCATAGCTACATAGGATTAGAACTAGAAGGAGCCAAGCATTGCTTGATTTTCGGATCTATCGGAGAATACTTGGTAATTCTCTCCTACTTTTGTATTTGTTCTTATATTATTCATCTAGTTCATCATTTGTATGAATATGACTTTAGTCTATTCTATCATATTGGATATGACTTTGCTCTATTTGATTATGTTCTCAATTATATTGTTCTTAGTCTACTTTGATTATATGCTTGGCATAGTTTGATCAGACTTATATTCAAGTATAGGATCGTATAGCGCTTGCTCATTGATATTATGGGTAAGTGGTAAACATTATGTAGGTGTGGTGCATATACCGTATTTACCTGCGATTGTACCCTATATTACGGATCGTGTGGTAGATCGCGGGAGTGACAGTCCTGTTGAGTCCTCTGTAGTCCACCTCCCGAGTATAGGGCAGGCAGAGCACAACTATTACAGGGAAGTTATGGCTATGTTCTATATCTTTCTTAGTAATATCACTATGCGTAGATATAACCTTTTCTTGCCATGATTGTCAAGTGTAATTGCACTAATCATCGTATGCTTTAACTTTATAGTTAGAATAACTTAGGATTTATCCTTATAGTTCGTCCTAATCCATGCTAGTGCTATATATCTAGAGTAGTCTATTGAGATGTTTATCATTATATGGCTATGTGCTTACCAGTTATCCTTTATTTTATATATATATATATATATATATATATATATATATATATATATATATATATATATATATATATATATATATATATATATATATATATATATAGAACTATTACCCTACAGCTGGCTACAAAATAACTTATTCTGTAGCCACTTTGAGTTACGATAATTGCTATGTTAATTTACGATATTATAGTAACTCCTTACTATAATATTTACTATAACATTATGGTAAATATCCTCATGTGTTATAGTAATTCAACTATCATAAATATATAGTGACATTGTCGTAAATTACTATATAAAATTATCGTAAATGGAGGTGGCTACAGAATAACTTATTCTGTAGCTATATATATATATATATATATATATATATATATATATATATATATATATATATATATATATATATATATATATATATATAATCTATCTTGTGACACTTACCCTGTATGAGAAGAGAGATAAAGACATGGTTATGCTCTCCATTAGTATATGCAGTGATGCTCATTGCCCATTATCCTTAGTATCCCTTCCCAGTGGTAAAAATATAAATAACGATACCTGGATTACTCCTGGTTAAAATGCTACATCAGTATTATCTATGCGCTTGCGGATTTCATATTTATTTCAGAGGAGCATTTGCATATTTTAGTACCAGCACCTTTGGTGTCATGTTGGGGATGACAACCTAGCTTAGGTGGCATTAGAGGTGTCAACACCTTGGCAACCCACTCTCGGATAAAGGCACACAGCCTAGCAGCCCACTGTCCAATGAACGCCCACAGCCGGTAGCCCACACCATGACAAAGATCGACAGCCTATCAAGGAGCCCTGGCATCACCTAAGTAATGGCATAAGGAAAGAACTTCAAGAATTGGAAAGGAATAAGCAAATACAGCAAGACATCACATACTACACAACACACAAACATTACATCGCTCTAGATACCTTTTAAAACTTGTTAAAAGCTAATAAACTGTGACAATTGTTTTTGGAAAGCAATTTTGTTTTACTATTTTTAGTTCTCACACTAATTATAATAATTGTTGTACTAGAAAGTAAAACCAATTATTTTCTATATGTTCTAGAAGTTGTAATATGGTGGCTGATTGTTTAGCAGCCTTTGATGCTTGTAATTTAATCCCTGGCTCACAAGAGTTCATGAGTGAGGCACCAAACATTTTAGTGGAGTAAGAATTGGGAAGGAATAAGCTAATACGGCAAGACTAAATCACATACTACACAAAACACAAATGTTATATCACTCTATAACTCTTTTAAAACAATAATAAATACCTATATTTAGCCAACAGACATAAGTTCCTATAGAATTATTTAAACAATAAGTTCCTATATAGACCAAGCATCAACTCTCAAAGGCTGGGCTAGCATCAACTCTAACAGTAATAGAAGGTATACAAAATTGTGGTGTTCTTCCTAGTTCCTAGAAATCATGGTGCTATGTGTGCTTTCCTGTGCAATTATGTATGTAAAATAGTGTTGGTTTGCCCAACAAGAGAGAGAGCGTGAAGGATAAGAGAGAGAGAGAGAGGGAGAGTTGAACTAGTGATCCAGCCAAAGGTGCCTCTCCCCCTCCCATTTGCTCATTTTATAGAGAAGGTGGGAGAGAAGATTCTCTTTTATGCCCCTAGTAGGGTTTGTATTTATAAAAATACCACTAAAGGCTACAAATGCGACGAACGGAGTCTGCGATGAAGGAACTGTGACAGGACAAGCCTCGTCGTCTCGCAAGTAAGTAAGATTATTATGTACAGTATTAAGGCCCCGTTTGGCAGGGCTTCTCCAGCGGCTTCAGGAGCTGTTTGGAGCCGTTTTCTGCCAAACGGGGTAAAATAAAACGGCTTCAGGTATGGAGCCCCTAAAAAGTGCTGAGACAAAGGAAAGGTGAAGGGTGGAGCCAAAAATTGTGGCTTCTCCTAGCTCCCTCCCCAGGCCCACGACCCACTACCCTTATTACTTCAACAAATTATGTGAACTGCCACCGTGAAAAAGCCACCACCCCCTCGTTTCTGTTCGTGAGTTGCTTCCTCTCGTACGACTCGCGACGCTGACGCAGAACAGAGCCACCGCCGCCGCCACCATGGATTCTCCTTCGTCAGAGGAGAATGAAGGCGAGGGAGTGATGGAATCCGGTATATCAGGCGTCAATGAAGATCCTTTTAGCGTTTTAGAACCAATCACGACAGTTGGTGGCATCTCCGCTCTTCTCGATGGGGGTGGCGGCGGCCATTGGAGGGGACCCTGGGTTGGCGGCGGCCCTTGGCCCGGTGCTAGCGGCGGCCGCTCCTAGACCGGTGCGACCGGTGGAGGATCCGCCGGCCTTGGCCAGTGGTTTGGCACGGCCAGCGCAGGACACCCTGCTGGAGCTCCGTGGTCTGCCGCCGGCGGCCAAGGCCACTGGCCCGCGCGTCTGCTGCAGGGCACCCTGGCGTCCAAGCCTGGACTGGTGCGGCCAGCCAAGTTCCTGCCGGTATAGGGGCGTGGCATGGCGCCGTCAGCGAAGGCCCCTGGCCTGGCACGACTGGCCGTGGAGGCGCCGTGTCCGGCGCGTCTGCAGCACCTCCTCCGGTCGCCCCGACTGCAGCAGGTCCTCGTGGTTCAGCGACTGCATCGCGTCCCCCCGGTGCGGCTGCAACACCTCCGCCCGGCCATTAGTCCACCTCGGACCCCGTAGGCACGTCGGCTGCCACTGGCGAGTGGGGATGGCCGTAGTTCAATGCATCCGGTCGACGCCGAGGCGGTGGCGGTAGAGCTGGTCGAGGTGCACGCGCACAAAAGCCGCCAGTGCCTCCTGCTGTTCCTACGACTGACACCATCGACCTCACTGATTCTAGGTATTTCATTATCTTGTCATTTTCGTCAACAGCTAGCATATACTTTGATTTGCTACAAAATGTGCATAATGATTATTTGACAGCTGAATCACAAATGATTAAATCTTATTATTAACCCCATACCAACTTAGAGGAAGCAGATACAAGTCAATGAGTGAAAACATCAGAGTCTGTACTCTCAGTGTGTAACATTGCAGTGCTTCCTTATGGTTGTACTCTTCAGAATGCTGTACATAAGCAATGCCGTGTGAAAACCAATCTCAGTTCTCATTTGATATATTCTATTATAGCCAGGTCAACCAGCATGCTGGGATCCTAGTATCATACTCCGTTGATTTGCCATCAATATCAATTTGTTAGCGTATCATGAGTTACAGTCATGGGTCATTCAGACAGACAAGACCATGAAACTACGTTCTTGCTAGGTTGGTCCCTCTTTTTTTTATTAATGAAACCATCTTCACAGATTGACTCATGATGAACCGATGATTGGGCTGCCTGTACTGATGAACATGATAACTGCAGCCAAGGCCTTGTTTAGTTGGCCCAAATTGGGGCTGGCCGAATTACTGTGCTACATTGTAGCACACTGTAGCATTTTGTTTTTATTTGGTAAAAATTGTCCAAACATTGACTAATTAGGCTCAAAACGTTCGTCTCGTAAAGTACAACAAAACTGTGCAATTAGTTTTTGATTTCATCTACATTTAGTACTCCATGCATGTGCCGGCATTTTGATGTGATGGGGAATCTTCTTTTTGCACAGTGAAATTTTGGAAAAAAAATTTGGCATCTAAACAAGGCCCAAGCATACTTTTGCAATGCTGTTTTTTTCTATAGTAAAATACAAGTAGCACTCTCTAAGTTTAGGGAACTAGCTCAATAGCTTTAGGATTACAAAAACATCTAATTAAAGGATGCAATCTATCTGAGATCTTAACCAATGTACAACTTTATCATTTTAGAACAGATAAGCTGTCCTGATAGTAATGGCAGTCACAATTCTAATATGCTTCTGTAGTGCTGTCAGTAAAGATCCAGTGTCATAACAATACATGTCATGTGGCAGCAGCTAAGCTAGTCTTCCTACTCTTACCTAATATTATTTGATGATACATAACTTCATTCGTGAGAACCATTCTGAGGATAAAGATTTCAGTAAATGCGATCGGAATCCAGATTATTTTTTATTTATTATTTTTCTATTTTATTTATAATTTATTAACTTTTGAATTAAAAAAATTAAATTGAATTTTACTCGTCGGAATAAAAAGCATGCAGAAACATTCACGTGAAACAACACCGTTCAGGAGGAAAAAGGGAGAATACCAAAAATAGAAAAGCAAGGGCGTTATAGTCATTTTGTGCTTTTGATGTATCATGATGAGTTGTTTTGCCAAACGGGTTGTCAAAACGGCTCCAGCTCCATCGAAAGAGCAGTTCGTGGAGCTGAAGCCAAAAGAAAAAAACGGCTCCACCAGTGAAGTGGAGCCGTGCCAAACGGGGCCTAAATTGCCTATAGCCTTTCATCCTTCAATTTCACCCTGATTTGTCTGCAATTAACGTTGCTATTTGGGATGTCAACGGATAGATACTGTAACTAAGCAAGATACTCCTATCTGATAAATTTATTATTTACTGACATCCTGCCAACATTCCTCGTAGGCCTGCGGATCGTGGGTCGACTGCAGCGTCATGTCCCTCCTTGATCCGGCGGTTGCATTGCACCCGCGCCTGCCAAGCCCGAGCTCGCTCAACTGCCGCAGGTGCACTCAGGACGGCCTCCTGTTACTGCCATGCCATTAGATTTTACAGAAAAGTTTCTACAATAATCAAGGGTCTAGATTAGCAGATTCACATGCAACAGTCTATTATGTTGGTGCTAAAGATGTTTAAATCTGGGAAGAGTGCATTATTCACGTCTAAGTTCCATTCCAATGTTTAGCCATGTTTGAGCCTTTTCACAGGCAGTACCAGTTTTTTTTATCTACTGAAGTATCCAATTTATGGTGCCTTTCTTCAGATTATGTGCCCCCACCCCCTCCTTCCTTAGTGTAAGGGCCAATGAGCTCATCATAACTACTCAAAGTTCGATTAGACCATGGGTACAAGAATGGATTGGGATGAAAATAGCTAGAACTAGAAAAAACACCCACAACTCTGTAAACATTGATCTTCTCTGTCTGAATGAAAATATGTCGGCAGCAACTATGCTGCAAGTTACACAACCTGCTATACTTTGATTCAAATGGTTTTATCGATGTCACTATTTATCTTTTAGCATTTTTATCTTTCTGTAATTATTTATTTAAGATTGATTTTTCAATAATTAATCCTTACATGTGAGTTGAAAAAATGTATTTTGATCATAAAAAAATTTAATAATATAGATTTTGACCGTTAATTTGTCCTAACATATATTGTCATTTGCTAAAGAACTATTCTTATAACTTTTGCATTTTAAATACAATCCAGTATATTGATACAAGTTTCATATTCTGAACTTGTATATAACTTAAACAGTTGTTAGTCAAAATTATATAAGTTGGTTTTGTTTCCTATTTAAAATATGATTATTATTTTGGGATGGGTGGAGTAGTTCGCTAGCACGTGTCCTCCTCCATCGCAGTCGATGCGGCGTAGCAGTTTCTTTGTGGGCTCAAACCTCGAAAATAGGTAACTAACACACAGCCAGCTGCATAGAGCGCACACACACACACAACCAAGCGCTGTCCATCAGGATATATTTGGGCCTATTGTTACTAGAGCCCATCCAAATCCAATGTTGACCAAATGCCCACGAATTATTAGACGCACGCACGCACTTGAATCGAGACCCCTGCCCTGAGCCCCGCCCTCAGCCCAAGCCAGTACAGGATCATGAGCACGTGAGAGAAGAAATCGATGGATTGGATGATAGCTGAGACCGGGAAGCGTCAGTGCCTCCAAGAGAACCAATATTTTAATGGCAGGAATAATGTGAACAAATAAAGGGAAAGAGGGAAAAGAGTGTTGTGGCGGCCAGGGCCAGTGGTATTGCATTGCCACTGGTGTTATTAGACTAATGACTATAGAGGCTGCTGAGCTGACAGCTGAGGTGAAGTCACTGTAGGTCCGGCCTGTCCACTTCGATTGGATTGGATGAGCAGTAGGACAGAACAAAACCGTCTATCTAGCCTGGATGTTTCCAGTCTCCAACAGTCCACACACAGGCACAGAGGCTGGACTGGACAATCCATTTTGGAAACACGGCCTGAGGTGGGACCTTTTTCTTCTCCTTCATTCGCCTACCGCTACCGGCGTCTCTCTCTCTGTCACTCTCCGCCATGTTGGATCTGGTGCTGGATTGGACAACGCAGCCTCTAGACAACCATTCAGTAACAAACACGAGCAACAGAACCAGCAGGATCGCAGATTCACAGGCCATGCCATCGGCAACGACGCTAGCCATCCATCCACCCATGAAAACACCTGACGCAGCAGCTTAGCCGGACGGGCGCAACAACGTCCCACCCAACCAGAACGCGAAGGACCAACAACGGTGAATAAGTATTCAAAGATGAGCAAGTAGTTTTTTCCTCTTCCGCTAACAAGCAGACGCAATGTACTTGTAACCAATCGCTGCTACTGACGCAATATTGCAATATAGACTTGCTAGTAGAATTCAACCACTTAAACATGCATGGAAAAAAAAGAAACAAATATGCAAGGTACACTCAATCTGGTGCCTGCTCATACAAAAGTTTATTACCCAGTTCAGTACTAGAGAACTAAGCCACCACACTTTAAACTATTATATAATTATTAAACAAACAGTGCCCTTGTTCACTAAAGGGCACCACACCTGAACTATTAATTAAACAAACAGTGCCCTTATTCACTGAAGGGCACCACACTTTCAACTAGTAATTAGGAGCGACAAACAGTGCCCTTATTCACTTAACTCACTGGCCTGTTGGCTTATTTCTTAGACGATGCTAGCAGTGCGGTGCTAAGATCGCTGTCGGCGCTGGCTAATGTATTATGCTGCATATATGCGTGCTTTATCCTGCGACAGCTCCAGAAATTGAAGATTGCAAAAGCCGACAGGACAAGAACTGGCAACCAGATGTGAGTTCGCCTGTAAAAAGACAGCGCCCCGAACATGGCCGTCACAAAAAACAGCACGGGGTACACATCCTACAAAGGCAGAGACAAGCAAAAGATTAGTAGGCAGGCAGGATGAATAATGTGCTAGTTCCTCATCAGAAAAGATAAATTGTAATGTATAGAAATTATCAACAATGATGAAAAACCATGGCATGCAGAAGCCAAAGGTCACAACATATTATATTGGTGGGTGGGTTTAAACAAGATGAAGCTCATAGTCATATCATAAGGGTCTGTCAACTAACTGGTGGATCTAAAGAGGAGGAAGGAAACACAAACACATAGATCCTAGGGCAGAGAAAAGCAAAAGCCTCACCATTAAGCGCTTCACACACATGACCTTGAGATGTTTAAATTGATGAACAACCTCCTCCTTCAGCCCAGTGATGTCTTTCTCCTCCTCCTTCAGCGCGGTGATGCCTTTCTCGGGATCTACGGAAGGATCCGACATCTTTGTTCCTGCTTCTCAGCCCCTGGCTCGGCGCGCGACAACGACTCCTCTTCTCGTTCAGTAGGATCTGACGGAGGTTGACGAGAAGGGGCGGATCGGATTGGCGGCGGTCTCCTTGAGTCAGAGCCGGCGGGGTTCACGGGAAGGGGCGGAGGCCGGAGGTTCTCGGTTTTTATGAGGGGGGATATGTTAGCCGGTCTCGGTCACGGGCCCGCCTCTCATCTAGATTCTAGATACGAGTAGGACTACAATTCTAGATAGAAGTAGGACTAGGCATTGCAGGTGCATGCACTTGCAGAAGGAATAAGGACCATGAGCACATGAGATGGAAGAAATCGATGGTTGGATTGGATTGGATGCTAACTGAGACCGGGAACGGGAAGCGTCAGTGCCTAAGAGAACCAATCGGCGACACGCGGGACTGCAGGCTTAGTAGGTTTCACGTCAGCGTTTGTCCTTCGTTCCTGCCGCGTGATTCATCACGTATGCAAAGGAGACAAGTCTAACAACGTCTCGATCTCTTTCGTAATTGGTAAAAATGCAGAGCACGGCATACAAGGCCGGTGATCAATTCGCAGTCCCCAGTCTCAGCTGAATGAAAACACGTCTTATTGTTCAGCAGGGTTTCTTCCTCACGTCACGGCCTCGCTCACTTCTTGTCGTCCTTCTTCCCCGCCGCCGCTGCCGCCGCCTCCGGTTTCTTGCCGTCGTCCTTCTTCCCAGCCGCCGCCTCCGGTTTCTTCTCCTCGGGCTTCTTCTCCTCCTTGGCGGGGCCCACCGAGACGATGTCGACCTTGCCGAGCTTCTTCAGCTTCTTGGCGATGGCCACCGTGTCCATGTCGCCGATCACCGTCATCTTGTTCTCCTTCACGTCCGCCGTGATCGAGTCGATGCCTGATGAACCAACCAACAAGACGAACGGCGCACTCCGTCAATTATAATATAATTTATAAATACAATTCTGTCAGCTAAGCAAACCGGCAGAGCTGGTTTCTAGTTTCTACTGATAGGCGGCGCTGATGATGGATCGTGTAATTCACTCACGATCGATGATTGGATTCTCTTGGCTCCGTGTGCTGCTGGTTTGTATAGATCAGCTGGTCATGTCGTTTACACAACATCTTTTTTAGTACTTATCTTTTCTTTCTTTCTTTCTTTCTTTCTTTCTTTCTGTTTTGAGTATCTTCTGACCTCATGTCATGAGACTGATGAGTGATGGCCATCTCAGGTTCTTACAGATGCATGTGTCGATCATCTGCACCCGCCTACTATTGATTCTTTTTTTATATATATAGTCTATACTATTGATTCTCTCCGCCCCGTGTTTGATCAGGCATCGCAATCCAACTCCGTTTCCACCTAACGATCTGACCTGAATGTGCTAGCTTTGGTTAGAAAATAGTTCAGCTACTAATTGGTCGTAAATAAAGCCATGTCCTTGATTCTGAATAACATAACAGCTTCATGTACAGCAGTAGCTCTAGCTCACAAGGCCAATATGTATCTAGTTTCAGGCTTTCATGTGCAGAGATCATGCATATTTTAGATCGAGCTCTCTCTCTTTTTAATCATTCCAAATTCATTGAACTTACCGCCAAAACAAGCAAGGAATGAAGGAGCAACGGCGTGCTTATCAAGGGCGCGCTTATCAATTATTATCTGGATCGCTTGCTATACTTACCGTAGATGTCGGCGACGGCCTCCATGGCTTTCTGCTTCGTCCTGTCGTCGGTCATGGCAGGCACCCGGAGCACCACCTTCTGCAGGGACCACCGCGCGGCACCGGCGAACGACACGGTTAGACAGATTGATCTCTTCTTTTCAGCCATGGAAAAGAGGAGGAACGAACTGAGTAAGCCAGGAACGAGATGCATGCATGGTGTCAGGAACCGCGAACCTGGGCCATCGATCTCGCTCGACTACGAGTAGCTAGCCTTCTTGAATTATTTGGATGGATGGCAGTAGTCAGTAGATCAGGGAGAGGCTGCAGCCTTCAGAGTTGAGACCCCGGACCCGGAGAGCTACTAGCTGAGAACGAAGCTCTATTACTTGAGAGAACTGGCAACTAATGCCAGGAATAATGTGAACAAAGGGGAAGAGGCCGGGAAGAGTGTGGTGGTGGCCAGTGGTATTGCGTTGCAACTGGTGTACGTAGTAGACTATAGTCTATAGAGGCTGCTGAGCTGAGGTGAGTCAGTGTAGGTCCTGCCTGTTCGCTTGAGCTTTCAGCCGTTTATTTTCAGCCAATCAGCAATGTTTTTCTCTCACAATAAACCAGTCAATAGTATTTTCAGCCGCTCGACTATTCCAGTTTCCAGCAGTCCACACAGAGAGACTGTTGGGATCAGGAAGAGAGGAGCTACCTTTTCTTCTCCTTCATTCGCCTACCGCTACCGGCAGTTGGACTGGAAGACAATCCTCTGAATTAAATTAACCACGGCAGGAACGTCTATATTCTTTGTCTTATAGATAGCCTTCGTTGTTCAGAATCGGATTTGAATTGTTTTGCCATATATCAATTTTTTAATTGCCTGTAGATGTTGAGTTGATCTAAGCCAGCCGGATACTTCTTTCTTTTTATTGGCGTCAGAGTTGAGGCTGTTGTCAGTCAAGAGTCAGGCTCCCCAAGTCGCTGTCAGGCAGTGGCGGAGACTTTCGTGCGCATGCATGCCTGAATGATTAAGCCTACGTTGTTAGGGACCTCCTTTAAACCTTTTTCCCTGTCACGGGATCGGACGATCTATTTTCCTTCCTTGAAATCTTTAACGTACGCCGCAGCAGCATTCACATTATATTGTGCAGTGCACAAACAACCGGGCCGCCGGTCGACGTCAAAGTCGGCGGCGGCAAGCGAAGCGCAGCGTAGCCGTGACGTCGCCGACGGTCCTGTCCTGGTTCCTGCCTGCCGCGGTGGCACCGGCACCGGACAAAATGATCGAGCTGAGAAACTGAGGTTGTGTGTAGTTACTCCAAACTTCCTGAATTTGACGCTTTGTAAAAAGAAGATTCTCTATCACATCAAACTTATGGTACATGCATGAAGTACTAAATATAGGCAAAATCAAAAACTAATTACACAGTTTGGTTGTACTTTACGAGACGAACGTTTTGAGCCTAATTAGTCAATGGTTAGACAATTATTACTAAATACAAACGAAATACTACAGTAGCGCTACAGTGCTTTGACACCCAAATTCAGGAACTAAACCCAACCTGAGATGAGAATCGTGGGTTTGGGACAGGCCACCTTGCATTCCCATCCCATCCCATCCCGACCCTCCACAATGGTACAATGACACCAAAAATTTTTAGGTCCCACGTTTTATTACTAGCACTACTCTTTGCATGTCATAGTGGTGGGGCATCACTATCATCATTTCTAGAACCCATTGAGTAAGAATAAAGAATCACTATATATGAACGGGATGAGCACCAGCGCGAAAAGAAATGTGTTTTGCTGAGCATGCAAGTACCAGCTAATTCTTATTTTATCGAGAAGGCACCAGCGCAACTACTTGCACCGTTCTAAGTTTTTCTGGCTTGAATTGGCACCGTAAGCTACAATGTGAGGAGCGGTGCCCAAAGTCTTCTCTCTCCTTTCCTGGCTTCACTTAAGCCGCACAATGCGGACGGCCTTAGCTTTGCCATGGACCCATGGCTGCTATATGCCTGTTTTTGAATTTTCCCGATCCCCTTAAGTATTCTAACTTTTTTCCTTTTCTATCGTCAATCTTCTGTTTTTGTATTTGCATATATATGAATCCAAGGACACAAGTGACCGTTCCAACCAAAACTCTAATTTCCAATCTGGAACTAATTACAACTCTTTATAGTGGGATGCCAACTCCAAAGTAAAATTACTTCATCGTGAAGTTGACGCTCGGAAGTTATCTTTGCAGAATTGATACTCTTCTAAACCATAATTATCTAGTTCAACTCCACGTACAAGCAACATCAACCTTCTGTCAAAGACGGAAAGAAGACCTCACCTAAAACCTCAAACACACTACACGCACTACTACCAAGTGCCAGCGCCACCAAAAACAGCCTGCTGCGGATCATCAATGCCTATATCCCACACTAACATAGGCTCCATGACATTAGAGGCCAAAACATGTTTATTTCCTATAATTATTCCTTCTAGTTGCATTTATAACTTACGACACAAAAATGACTACAAATCTAGTCTAACAAACATAGGGATTTTTTTTATTAGTATGTTAATGTGTAACCCAACCGGAAAGTCGAGTCTCAGGCCGCAAGCCCGCAACACATATGGCTCATGCTTAGTAGCATTTTGAATAATATGTATTTATAATACCTAACGGGCTATCTACCTTGTAATATTAAAAAGCAAAAAAATCTTTTTATATCTCTCACTTCCCCGTTAGTTTATCACAAACTCCTCTTTCGCCCCATCCGCCATTTCTCTTTTGTCTCACTCACTTTCTTCCACCTCTCACTCTTCCTCGTTCGTCCATCACTCACTCCTTTTTCATCCCTTCATCCATCGCCCCCTAGCTCAATTTTGTTTCTTCCATCTTTTACTCTCCCCCTTATCCGTCCGTCACCCACTCCTCTTTTGTCCCTTAGTCCCTCACTCTCATCCTTGCTATGAGTGCGGAGCTAAAAAATCATTATTGGCGTCACACTATTCATGTCATGGCACGTCCCTCGCTTCACCATTTCCTACTCTCACCCTTTTCGTTCTGATTTTGGAGTTACAAAACCTCAGCTAGCACCGCACCATATTCATGTCATGGTCTGGTCGCTGAGCCTGTTAACATCGCAACACCCGCGTGGGGAACACGTGCACACCATAGCCACTAATTTGAGTTAATTTCTTGTCAATTTTCCATATGTGATTATTATTTTGTTGCACTAGCATCTATTATGGGCCTTGAAATCTATGTGATTTAAGGTTGGATCAAACCCAAAATCCAACAAAACTAGCTAATTTATTTTTATTGGCATGAGAATCATACAATAAACTAGCCAGTACCCCCGCGCATTGCGCGGGTGAGAAAAGCAATGGGCTAACATCATTACATACATGTATATCGTAGTTGTTGATTAAGATGCCGAAGTATCATAAAAGCTTAAGTTACATGGCTGTTGTAAGCATAATATACAGAAGAATGAATGAAAAATAGACTTCTGATAAAGCCCAATGTTTGACACATGCACAGAAGTCTAATTGAAGTAATTAGCCCTGAAATGTACTGTAGAGATTATTTCAGGCTAGCGCGTAGCACCTTGGTGTCTGGTCATTTCATCAAGGGGCAGTTGAAGTAGCCTATTAGTAAGGAGAACACAATGAAAAAAATTGTTAGCTCACTGGTTAGTCTATTCTTCAGCTTTGATGCCAATGGTTTACCAACCAAAAGCTAAACAATATTGGTGTATGAACTGGAGGAACCTAAATGATACCTCCGACCCAGGTGGGGTTGACTGAGGCCCAATAAATTAAGGTTGCCTGGACCCCAACAGTTCTTATGCACACCCACTCAGGGAAAGTCCCAATATCCCTAAAAGACTAGTCCGATAGGGGAAGGGTGGCTCTCTCTTTTAAGGTGGCTTCCTCCTCCCAAGCTAAGCAATGTGGGATTATTTAGAGGCTCACACGGTCGCCGCCCGACTACAACTAGGCCACTTGGCCTTTTTTGTTGCGTCTTTGCCAGCGGGTAATAGTGGAGGATGTCCTCATCATTCCTACCCCCTTAAATAAGGGCCCAGCTCTGATACCAAATGATGTGAACTAGGGTTTCCGATCTTCCGAAAGGTTCTGATAACTCTCGATTTGGTGGAGTCACGACACAATTCGATCCGGCTTCCGAACAACTCGGCTCTGAACCCTGCAATCGCAGCACCACGACCCCTCTGGTTATCGACCGGCGTTGCACGGTCGACCTCACCAAGAAGGCTAAGTCCTTGCCTGCGAATCGAGAACACACGCAAGAACACAAAGGAATGCAACTAAATTACAGATGAATGATTAATCTCACAAAGTTAGGGTCTCACAAACCGACGGCGGCGGCGAAACAATTGTCAACAGAATAATCTAAGCAAAACCTCACCCTAATGTAGGCGGCGACTACTGATTATATAGCCTAAGGGCGTTCAAGGACCCCTATTCGCGTCCCTAGAAAGCGCCGTCACGTTACAAGGCCCAAACGGCACGAAAGACGGCGACACAACGTCTTGACAGATTCTGGATGGTGACTTGTTTCGATGATTACCGTTGATTTCGAATAGCTTTTGACATGGGACCACTTGGGTTGGCTTTCTTATCAAATAAGCTTTCCATCCATATATGGATCATCGAAAACGGAGTCCGGACACGTCCTGGGTGACCAGTTTAAGGCAGAATGGTCCTGAACTGCAAGGCAGACTCGAACTCAACTTGGTTTGGTCCTTCATCTTTATTCGGGCGCCCTCGCTGGTCCTCCATGCCTCCGAGCCCTCCTCCATGTGTCTCCTGGACCTCTTCTTCATTCCTAAGCACAATATAATCATTAGGTAGCAATCTATTCTTAAAATCATATAAAGAGTTACTTAGGAACGAGCTTGAAAGGATCAAGATGCCCAAGAGGGGGGGTGAATTGGGCTTTTCTAAAAATTAATTGCAAGAATTAAATCCTACAAGCCGGAATTCACCCCTAGTGTCTACTAGTGTTCCTAGAGAGTCTACCGATACAAAGTTTTGCACCCTAGTTTCCAATCCTAGTCTAGCATGGCATATCTAGGAATGTAAATCAAGCAATGAAAGTATGTACGAGAAAGTAAATGCTTGAATGTAAAGGGGCAAGGAACACGGCGACGTTTTGCCGAGGTATCGGAGAGTCGCCACTCCCCACTAGTCCTCGTTGGAGCACCCGCGCAAGGGTGTAGCTCCCCCTTGATCCGCGCAAGGATCAAGTGCTCTCTACGGGTTGATTCTTCGACACTCCGTCGCGGCGAATCACCCAAAACCGCTCACAAGATGAGTTGGGTCATCCACAAGCTCCACCGGATGATCACCGAACTCCCAATCACCACCACGCCGTCTAGGTGATGGCGATCACCAAGAGTAACAAGCTAGAACTCTCACTTGACCACTACGAGCCCAAATGAGAAGGTGGATGCACACTTGCTACTCTCTCTAATCGCTAGTGAGGTGCTCTCAAGCTTCGATTCTCAAATCTCTATCCTCACTAGTGCTCTTGCACTCCCTTGTACTCCAAAGGTGTTTATCAGCTGATCAAATGAGCAAGAGACCTCTAAAAGAGGTGGTGGGGTTGTATTTATACACCCCACAGACGAAACTAACCGTTACCTTCTGACTCAGCGAAACGCGGGCTGACCGGACGCGCCGGTTGAACTGACCGGACGCGCCGGTCGCTCGTAACGGTCGAAAACTGAAAAGCAGCTGAGTGACCGGACGCGCCGGTCAGGGATGACCGGACGCGTCCGATCGTGCAGTGAGCATACTGTACTCGCACCGGACGCGCCACGGCGTCCGATGGGTGATGACCGGACGCGTCCGATCATCTCTGGACCTTACTGGACTATGACCGGACGCGCCGATCACACCCAGGTCGCGTCCGATCGGGTGTTTCCCTCTAGTGACATGTGTCGACTACTGACCACAGCGTCCGGTCCTCGCGAGGACCGCGTCCGGTGGTCAAAGCTGAAACCCTATCCGCGGAACTGTACTGACCACTGCGTCCGGTCCTCGCAAGGACCGCGTCCGGTGGTCAGAGCTGAAACTCTAGCCGCGGAACTGAACTGACCACCGCGTCCGGTCCTCGAGAGGACCGCGTCCGGTGGTTGGAAAACGACCCGAAACTTTCCGAAACTCGTTACAACTTGAACCAAGTTGCTTCCAACTGAACTTTGAGCTATTCTAGTGCTGCCTAGCGCCAAGTTTAACAAGTGTGCACCACACCTAAACATAGGACTCTCCTAGGTCAAGCTACCCGCTCATGCCCCCCTTTATAGTACGGCCAAAGAGAAAAACGAAGATCCTACGACTATTCCAAATGTATCTCAACACCTCGACATCTGGAACTAGCCGTCCTTAATCTTGACGTCACTCTTTTGAAAACCGAAACGACTTCCATCAAGGGGCATGAATACCATGGTGCCCAAAGCAGTTAACACCTCCATGACCTAACTTACCAATGTTTCTGCAAAACACACGTTAGTCATGGTAATAAAGCGTTGTCATCAATTGCCGAAACCAAACCTTGGGGCCTAGATGCTTCAATCTCCCCCTTTTTGGTGATTGATGACAACACTTAAGATATAAAAGATTTGAGTTGAGGTTTTCGAGTATGCATGGTTCATATAAGCAAAAGGCAATAAGCACAAGGAGTTAGAAATTGCTTATGTGCCCCATGCCAAAAGAGTGTACTCATAAGATAAGACAAAAAGAGCATTAGTACACATACAGATATAGCTCATAATAAATCGGAGTAAGGCACGGAAGCACAACCTTAGAGCTATAAGTAAAAATGGTGACATGTGTTATCACTGACTAGATAAGGCATTAAGACTCAAGTTTTAACCCATGACAACATGCCACACGAATGCAATTACTGAAAAGTAAACATGATGCATGAAGGTAGCACACACAAAGAGCGAAAACCTTCTCTCTCAAAACTCCCCCTGAAACTACTCTCTCTCCCCCTTTGGCAACAAGCGCCAAAAACTAATCTAAGGATCTGACGGGGGGACAGACGGAGTCGTGTCAGGTGCCGAGGTGCGCGGAGTAAACACAAAGTGTAGAGAATCTCCCTCGGAATCTGAGCTATCTGGCTGACCCTCTGAAGTAGCATGAGGCTGTGTAACTGTCTGGGTCTGAATAGCAGGAACAGGTACTGTCGTAATGATAGGATCCGTCTGAGTGACCTGAGCCTGTAGTGAGCCAGTAGCAGGAGGATCTGTGGAGGCAACTGACGAAGGTATAGTCTCGGTAGTACCAGTTCCTGTTACTGGAGGAATAGCTGCCTCTGAAACTAACAACCCTGAAGAAGTAGCAACTGTAATATGCGAGGGCGTCGGCTGACCAGTCAACTCGCTGTAGGTAGCACTGAAATCACCGAAAGTTGTGCCTGTCAGGAGGTGAGGGCGAGGCTGGTCTGATGGTGTAAACCCCGTGTGAATAGGAGTGAAGCTCGGGGACTGGAAAGACTGGGGAACCTGCTGCTGTGGAGATGTGAACTGGAAGCTCGGCTGTCCCTGACTTGACGGATCACTGGAATGTAAAGCAGAAGTCAGGACAGAAGCAGGTGGAGGAACCCCAACAGTGACTAGGTGGCGCAGTAGATCCAGGTATTGCTGCTGACTAGCTGCACTCTGTCGCTGAATCTCATATTGCTGTCTCTGCATTTCGACTTGCTGCCTCTGGATCTCAAGCTGCTGACGCTGAAACTCGTCCTGACGAGCCTGAATCTGTGCAAGTGCTGCAGCTGTGTCCTGTGCCTGTCGCTGTATCTGCTGTTGCTGCTGCTCCTGTGCCTGGGTCAACCTCTCAAGTATAGCCACCATGGCTGGGTCCGTGCGGGAGGCTGAGCCAGAGCCACCGGCCTCGTGGTCGTGAGACCGAGGAGACCGGTACCTGGGGATGGGCTGGTAGTCTTCATCAGTGCTGTCAGATGTCCCATCCTCAGGAAGGTCAGCAGGCTGAGCGTCAAGATCTGCAAGCTCGGCCTCTGCAAGCTCATCAACTGTGGCGTCCTGCTCAGCTGCTGTCTCAGGTACCTCAGATCGCACACGCTGTCCTGGCCCTGGGGCCTGATCTCTGGTAACGGACGTCTAGAGCTGACGGATATCATACTCAGGAAAAGCAGTGGTGGTATCTGATATCTCAGCTCGTATCTCTGCTGGCATCTGAATAGATGATCTGATAAGGAAGCAGATCCAGTGTGCGTAGGGCAGCTGACGATTTCCCTTGAAGCCCTCAGCTATGGTGTCCTCCATCTCACTAAGTATGAGATCCCATATATCAAACCGTGTCTGTGAGAGGAGGTGGTGAACAACCCATAACTGCATCCGAGTCAGTCCCTCTCTGTAGCCAAGTCTGGGAAGAAGTGTGCGTCTGACTATAGCATCCAAAACTCTGGCCAGTGGAGTCAAACTGGCGGGCGTGCGTCGAGACCCTTCACCAAAAGGCTCACGGAAGCAGGGTCGAACTAAATCGGTAGGTGGCACTGTCCCGCCGTGAGGGCGTCTCGGAGGAGGAGTCTGACCATAACACAGCTGATGTATCTTTGTGTCAAAAGCTGGGAGTCTTAGAATCTCCCGCACTCTGCTGCTGTATAGGCGGTGATCGCGGCCTCGGAATGCAAAGTGAATGAAATCATGGGCAGGATCAATCCATAGTGAGGCATAAAACTCTCTGACCCATGTGCCGCAGTATGCACCTGTCCATCCTAGAAGATCTGACAAGCCTGGCAGAAAGGACAGGTGCGGACGTAGCTGCTCCCCCACAACCTCAACCAGTGTCTCAAGTCGACAGACCCTCTGTGGTCGGAATGCAATACCGCTGTCAACTAGAGCCCTGTAGAAATCCTCCTGAAGTGGGGTATAGAAACCCTCTGAAGCTCTGGGATCTCTCACAGGTGGAAACCATCGACTGACCTCCACGAACCTCAACCCCTGCACCTGACGTGCTGAAGCACCCCTCAAGTCAAAGTGCTCGACCGGGGGTGAACCTCTAGCTCTGGGAGGAGGACGTGCTCCACGTCGCTGACCCTCTGGCCTAGGAGACACCTGAGTACGGGCGCGTGTGGAGCGGCGACGTACTGGAGACTGAGCTGGCTGCTCCTCTGTATCTGCTGTAACCTCTGGAGCCTCTGTGGTCTCTGTGGGTGGATCAACTGACATATCCTCTGCAGCTCTAGTATCCTCAGTACCCTCAGTGGCCTCTGTGCCAAGCTGGCGACCTTCTAGATGAAATCGACTCTCGCCTATGCGTATGCCACTGCTTCTGCCACCTCTCTCTGTCTGCTCTGCTGCATCTGCAACGGCCTGAGCAATCTCTGCATCGGTAAGAGTCTTCTTTTTCTTCCTGGCCATAACTTTGATGCGCTTCCCCCGCGCAATATCAGACCGACGAGGAGGACTGTTGTCCCCGTCACCAGGAGCACCACCGGCGTTCTTACAACGCACCATGCTGGCAAACTGACCAAAGACCTCTGTAAGATGGGGAACTGTCACTCGAGAGGCTTGGCCTCAGTCCTTATCCGCAGGCTTGGCCTCGGATTCAGCAAACAGATAGCACCCTGACACACCGACACAACTCGCTGCAACGACGGTAAAGAGAGATCTACTATTAAGCACATATGTAACTAAAAGATACGAAACCTTAGAGATAGCAAGCATATGAGATACGATATGAAAAGAAACGTGAAGCTACCTCGGATCGTGGAGATGACTGACAGGGTACGGTGATCTAGATCGCGAGATTCCCGGAAATCGCCGATCGAGCTCTCGCGAGGAAGACAGCGCGTGATGAAATCTCGTGATGAAATCTCGACGACGACCGGCCGAATCGAAGTTACGCGAACCCTAGGTTAGGGTTAGGGCAACACGACGAAGATCGATCGGAGGCGAGCACGAGTCGTTCCACGGCCGGGGAAGAGGCTGGCTTGCAGGAGCGTGGCTCACCGGCGGTGGTGGCGCGTTCGGGCGGCGGTGGCGCGTGCAGACGGCGGTGGCGCGACGGTGGCGCGACTGGCGATGGTGGCGCGGCTGCGAGCGACTGTGGCGCGTGCGGGCGGCTGGCGCGCGCGTGGGCGAGGGCCGGGCGAGGAAGATGACGCAAGTGCGGCTCACCGGCGGCAAGGGGTGCGGCTGTGGCGTGAAGTGCGGCGGAGGCGCACGGGCGGCGGCGGCGCAAGAAAGGACTCGGGCGAGATAAAAAAAAACGGCCGAAGACGAACGGTTTTATGAAGGGTTAGATCCGCTCGACGCGTGGTGACCGGACGCGGTGGTCGATATGACCGGACGCGGTGGTGCAGCGTCCGGTCACACTTCAGTAAGCTCCTGGAGTGACCTGACGCGTCCGGTGCGGACTGACCGGACGCGGTCTGAGTCCGGTCGATGGAAGTTCGGGAATACATCGCGAATGACCGGACGCGGTGGTGGTAACCGGGACCAGACGCGGTTGTCAACAGAGGCGCGTCCGGTGCAGCGTCCGATCACTAGATCTGGAGTTGGTTTTCTGGAAGACCGGACGCGCTGCTGGACACTGGGACCGGACGCGGTGGTGAAGTATCACTGCGTCCGGTGCAGCGTCCGGTGACTGTTCTTCGCCTTTCTTTGATCCGAACTACGACGCGACTTCTCCCAATCAGGTTCCAAACCAAAGAGACACAAATAAACACCAATTGGAACATGATATGAGAGACCTCACTCAAACCCTCAAGATTTTCAAAATAGATTGCCTTAGGCTAGTATTGTTTTTAAGAAAATAGGCAATAAACACCCAAGGAGCAACGTATGGCCACGCAATAGAGTTTTTGAACCTTTAGGAGCGTCTAAATGCTCTCTCTATCCATGGACGAACACAGAGGTTGCTCAAAACTTAACCGAAAAGAAACGACAAAGCAACAAACATGCATATGCAATGCAAAACAAGTAAGTAAAGCTAAGTTGCTTGCCAAGTTTGATCCACGGTTAGGCTTTTTCACTCCTCCAAAGAAGGGTTATCGTAACCGTGTTAGCCAAGCCCTAGATGCATTTTGGGTAATTAAACATGGCATAATATACAATGCAATGCATGGGACAACACACGCTCATTTTTTAAAGTTGCTAGAATCAAGCACATTTAGTTCACTTCTTAACCTACAAAAGGTGGCCTCATCTAAAGGTTTAGTGAAGATATCCGCTAATTGATTTTCACTTCTTACACCTTCTAGTGATATGTCATTTTTAGCAACGTGATCTCTTAGAAAATGATGGCGGATATCAATGTGCTTGGTCCGAGAGTGTTGAACCGGATTGTTAGCAATTTTAACAGCACTTTCATTATCACATAATAGTGGCACCTTTTCAAGAACAATTCCATAGTCTAGGAGGGTTTGTTTCATGTATAATATTTGTGCACAACAAGCCCCCGCGGCAATGTATTCCGCCTCGGTGGTGGACAAAGCCACACTATTTTGCTTTTTGGATGACCAAGATACTAAGGATCTTCCAAGCAAATGGCACCCTCCGGATGTGCTTTTTCTATCAATTTTGCAACCGGCATAGTCCGAATCGGAATAGCCAACTAGTTGGAATCTAGCTCCTTTGGGATACCAAAGACCAATGCTTGGGGTGAGCTTAAGATATCTTAGGATTCTTTTTACGGCACTTAGGTGAGGTTCTTTAGGGCACGCTTGAAAGCGGGCACACATGCACACACTAAACATGATATCGGGCCTAGATGCGGTAAGGTATAACAAGCTACCAATCATAGAACGGTAGAGAGTTTGATCAACCGGTTTACCTCCCTCATCTAGGTCGAGATGTCCATTAGATGGCATTGGGGTCTTGATTGGTTTGCATTCTTCCATCTTGAATCTTTTGAGAAGATCCTTGGTATACTTTTCTTGAGAGATGAAAATCCCTTCTCTCATTTGCTTTACTTGAAATCCAAGGAAGAATGTGAGCTCACCAATCATTGACATCTCGAATTCCTTCGACATCAATTCACCAAATTCCTTGCAATAATCTTCATTTGTTGATCCGAAGATGATATCATCAACATATACTTGACAAATGAATATCTCCCCATTAAACTTCTTGGTGAAAAGTGTGGTGTCGATCTTCCCAATGATGAAGCCCTTCTCAATGAGGAAGTCCCGGAGGCGTTCATACCACGCTCTAGGGGCTTGCTTGAGCCCATATAACGCCTTGGACAACCTATAAACATGATTAGGATATCTAGGGTTTTCAAAACCGGGAGGTTGATTAACATAGACTAGTTCATTTATAAAGCCATTTAAGAATGCACTTTTCACATCCATTTGATATAGTTTCATATCATGATGTGATGCATATGCAAGGAGGATACGAATGGCTTCAAGTCTTGCAACGGGTGCAAAAGTCTCTCCAAAATCAAGACCTTCAACTTGAGAGAACCCCTTTGCAACTAGTCTTGCCTTATTCCTCACCACTAGGCCTTGGTCATCTTGCTTGTTTTGGAACACCCACTTGGTTCCAATGACTCTTGCACCTTTAGGATGCTCTTCAAGTGTCCATACTTGATTGCGGGTGAAGTTGTTCAATTCTTCGTGCATTGCATTCACCCAATCCGGATCTTTAAGAGCTTCTTCTACATTCTTAGGTTCAACACAAGAGACAAAAGAGTGATGTTCAACAAAAGAAGCTAGCTTTTGAGATCGAGTCATTACTCCCTTTGTAGGACTCCCTATGATGAGATCTTGTGGATGTGCTTGAAGTAGTGGTGAGTTTCTTCTATCAACCACTTGAGGAGGTGGATGGGGAGAATCAACATCTTGAGCTTGTGCCTCGGCTTGTTCATGAGAGACATAAGTGTCTTCATTTTCAAACCTCTCATTCTTGTCATCATCTTGAGGCACACGTGATGAAGATGGTGGATCAACGATTTGTACATCGTCATCATCATCTTTTGGCTTGATGTCTCCCACCGGCATATTCTTCATGGCCTCCCTCAAGGGTTCATCACCTACATCATCACAATTCTCAATTGCTCCTTGGGAGCCGTTAGATTCATCAAATTCCACATCATATGTTTCTTCAACCAAACCGGTGGCATGGTTAAATACTCTATATGCCTTGGACTTTGATGAGTAACCAACAAGAAAACCAATATCACAACGTCTTTGAAACTTCCCTAGGTGTTGACGCTTCTTGTAGATGTAGCATTTGCAACCAAACACCCGGAAGAAAGAGACGTCCGACTTCTTCCCATTAAGCAACTCATAAGGGGTCTTGCCAAGAAACTTTTGTAGGAAGAGGCGATTTGATGCATAGCATGCGGTGTTGATTGCCTCGGCCCACAGCTTCTCCGGAGTGTTGTACTCATCTAGCATTGTTCTTGCAAGGGTGATTAATGTTCGGTTCTTTCTCTCAACCACACCATTTTGTTGAGGAGTGTAGGTTGAAGAGACCTCATGCTTGATTCCAATTTCATCACAATAAGCTTCAATGTTGGTGTTGTCAAACTCTTTGCCATTGTCACTTCTAATTTTCTTTATCTTGACTTCAAATTCATTTTGAGCTCTCTTTGCAAACTTCTTGAAGCAATTTGCCACTTCGGATTTGTCATGAAGGAAGAAAGTCCAAGTATACCTTGAGTAGTCGTCCACTATTACAAGACAATAGAGATTACCACCCAAGCTCTTGTATGTTGTAGGCCCAAACAAATCCATGTGTAGAAGTTCTAGCACTCTTGAAGTTGACATGAAAGCTTTGGTTGGATGAGTGTTTGCAACTTGTTTGCCCGCTTGACATGCACTACAAGGTTTGTCCTTTTCAAACTTCACATCCTTCAATCCTCTCACTAGTTCTTTCTTCAATAGTTTGTTGAGAGTGTTCATTCCAACATGAGCAAGCCTCCTATGCCAAAGCCAACCAAGTGAGGTCTTGGTGAACAAACATGTCATCAAATTTGCATCTTCGGAGGTGAAGTCAACAAGATAAAGATTGTTATATCTAAAGCCTTTGAATATCACTTGCTTGTCATCTATCTTTGAAACTTCCACTTCATTTGGTGTGAACAAGCATTGGAAGCCAAGATCACAAAGTTGCCCAACGGATAACAAGTTGAAGCTCAAAGAGGCAACATAGAGCACATTTGAGAGAGAATGATCATTTGATATTGCAACTTTGCCTATACCCTTGACTTTGCTTTTGGAGTTGTCCCCAAATGTGATCTTGTCTTGACATACTCCATCCTCTTCAAGTGAGGTGAACATACGAGGATCCCCGGTCATATGTTGTGTGCAACCACTATCAATCACCCAATGAGATCCACCGGTCTTGTAGTTCACCTACACACAAGAGATCAAGCTTTTTGTTTAGGGACCCAAACTTGAGAGGGGCCCTTGACTTTCTCCACTAGTGACTTGGCAACCCATATTTTCTTTGGCCTATTCTTGTTTGGGGGACCCAAAAACATGACTTTCATCTTTCCATTTGAATCTTTTCTTAGCATGTAATGTGCATTGAAGGCAAAAGGTCTAGCATGCTTGGGCAAGGGTTGTGGTGGTGGAGTTTTGCATTCATGAGCAAAGTGACCTTCTTGACCACACTCAACACATCTCTTTGGTTTGGGCTTTGACTTGTTTTGATGTTGTTGAGCTTTTGCTTTCTTCTCTTGATTTGCCAAGTACCCAATACCACTTCTATCCATCTTCATTACGGTGTTCATGAGGAGCTCACTTTGCAAATGTTGGCCTCTTGTGAACTTGCTTAGGCCGGTCTTGAGATGCTCTTTTTCTTGCTTGAGCTTTTTGTTTTCTTCAATGAGTGACTCATTTGTTGGTTGCTTCTCAAGAGCCATCAAACCTTTTAGCTTCTTGTTCTCACTTGCAAGCTTCTCATTTTCACTCTTGATCTTGGCATAATCATCATGGTTGCTTAACTCAACCACACTCTTGCCTTTGCTACTAGAACCTTGCTTAATGCTTTCAATGATCAAGTCATCACATGATGTAGCTATATCACACTTAACAACATGGTTAAAAGCATCATGTGTCTCAAGAGCAAGTTCATTAGCAACCACAAGACTATCATAATCAATTTTTAATGTGGTATATTTGTCCTTTAGAGAATTATATCTAGTGAAGAGCTCATCATGCTTCTTCTCAAGTTTATCATGTTGATCTTTAAGCTCTTTATTAGAGGTTTTGAGCTCCTTGAGAGTGAAAGACATAGTTTTATTTTGATCTATAAGCTCATCCCTATCATCATGTGCACCTTTTAGTTTGGATGTGAGTGTTTCATTTTCATGTTGAAGCTCATCATTTTCATTTCTAGTCCTTCTTATGATTCTAGAATATTTGTTTAACAATTTTACTAATTCATCATAAGAAGGTGTATCATCATCACTATCACTATCATCATCATCATCACTATCACTGTCATGGTTTTGTACCTTTCGTTCACCCTTGGCCATAAGGCATAGGTGAGTAGTGGACGATGATGGTGAAGAAGGCGGTGAAGGTGGTGATGAAGATATCGGTGAAGATGATGGCCCCATCACAAATGCGGCAACCTTCTCTCTCTCATCATCGCTCTCATCTTCGGAGGACTCACAAGATGATTCAATGTCGGTGAGCCAATCACCAACAATATAAGCCTTGCCTCCCTTCTTCTTCTTGTAGAATCCTTTTTTCTTGCCATCTTTCTTCTTGTATGGCTTATTTTTCTTCTTCTCTTCTTCTTCATCACTTGAATCATTTTTCTTGCCCTTGTTCTTGTTCTTGTACTTGTCTTTTGGTGGTCTAGGGCATCGATGAGCTAGGTGGCCAAGTTCACCACAATTGTAGCAATCCATCTCCGAGATTGGCTTCCTCTTGCTACTTGTGAAGAATTTCTTCTTCTCGCTATCGAACTTGATACCACTCTTGTTGAGCTTCTTTAGCATCTTGGTGGTCTTTCTCACCATGAGTGCAAGTGATTCATCATCAACATCACTTTCACTTGAGCTTTCTTGCACAATCATGGCTTGGCCCTTCTTCTTCTTATTGTCATGACTAGCTTTGAAGGCCAAGTCCTTCTTCTTGGAAGATGATGAACCTTCTTCCGGGGGTGATGTGCATGTACATCTCATGTGCATTGATCTTTCCCAATACTTGAGTCGGTGTTGCGGCGGAGAGATCACTTTGGTGAAGTACGGTGACGATATGTCCATACTTCTCAACGGGAAGCACACTCAAGATCTTCCTTGCAACATCCGATTGGCTCATTTTAGTGAGCCCAAGAGCATTGAGGTCCTCTACAAGAACATTCAAGCGAGTGTACATGTCATTAGCACTTTCTTTGGGAAGCATATCAAAAGAATTAATTTTCTTTAGAGCTATATGATAGCGTTCCTCACGCTCACTCTTAGTTCCCTCATGGAGAGCACAAAGATTCTCCCACAATTCATGGGCGTTCTTTGCATTACGCACACGATTGAAGATATCTTTGCCTAATCCCCGGTAGAGTGCATTTTTGGCCTTTGCATTCCACCGGTCGTACTTCTCCTCGTCACCAATGGGGTTTGCGGGATCCTTGATAGCAGGAAGCCCTTGGGTTGCGGCTCTAAGACATCCGACATCTATGGCTTCGAGATACGCCTCCATGCGGATTTTCCAATATGGAAAATCATCACCCTCAAAGGTGGGAGGTGGTCCTTCCCCGTTAGACATCTTGCTCTAGGCGGTAAAGCCTAAATTTAGAGCAACAAGGCTCTGATACCAATTGAAAGGATCAAGATGCCCAAGAGGGGGGGTGAATTGGGCTTTTCTAAAAATTAATTGCAAGAATTAAATCCTACAAGCCGGAATTCACCCCTAGTGTCTACTAGTGTTCCTAGAGAGTCTACCGATACAAAGTTTTGCACCCTAGTTTCCAATCCTAGTCTAGCATGGCATATCTAGGAATGTAAATCAAGCAATGAAAGTATGTACGAGAAAGTAAATGCTTGAATGTAAAGGGGCAAGGAACACGGCGACGTTTTGCCGAGGTATCGGAGAGTCGCCACTCCCCACTAGTCCTCGTTGGAGCACCCGCGCAAGGGTGTAGCTCCCCCTTGATCCGCGCAAGGATCAAGTGCTCTCTACGGGTTGATTCTTCGACACTCCGTCGCGGCGAATCACCCAAAACCGCTCACAAGATGAGTTGGGTCATCCACAAGCTCCACCGGATGATCACCGAACTCCCAATCACCACCACGCCGTCTAGGTGATGGCGATCACCAAGAGTAACAAGCTAGAACTCTCACTTGACCACTACGAGCCCAAATGAGAAGGTGGATGCACACTTGCTACTCTCTCTAATCGCTAGTGAGGTGCTCTCAAGCTTCGATTCTCAAATCTCTATCCTCACTAGTGCTCTTGCACTCCCTTGTACTCCAAAGGTGTTTATCAGCTGATCAAATGAGCAAGAGACCTCTAAAAGAGGTGGTGGGGTTGTATTTATACACCCCACAGACGAAACTAACCGTTACCTTCTGACTCAGCGAAACGCGGGCTGACCGGACGCGCCGGTTGAACTGACCGGACGCGCCGGTCGCTCGTAACAGTCGAAAACTGAAAAGCAGCTGAGTGACCGGACGCGCCGGTCAGGGATGACCGGACGCGTCCGATCGTGCAGTGAGCATACTGTACTCGCACCGGACGCGCCACGGCGTCCGATGGGTGATGACCGGACGCGTCCGATCATCTCTGGACCTTACTGGACTATGACCGGACGCGCCGATCACACCCAGGTCGCGTCCGATCGGGTGTTTCCCTCTAGTGACATGTGTCGACTACTGACCACAGCGTCCGGTCCTCGCGAGGACCGCGTCCGGTGGTCAAAGCTGAAACCCTATCCGCGGAACTGTACTGACCACTGCGTCCGGTCCTCGCAAGGACCGCGTCCGGTGGTCAGAGCTGAAACTCTAGCCGCGGAACTGAACTGACCACCGCGTCCGGTCCTCGAGAGGACCGCGTCCGGTGGTTGGAAAACGACCCGAAACTTTCCGAAACTCGTTACAACTTGAACCAAGTTGCTTCCAACTGAACTTTGAGCTATTCTAGTGCTGCCTAGCGCCAAGTTTAACAAGTGTGCACCACACCTAAACATAGGACTCTCCTAGGTCAAGCTACCCGCTCATGCCCCCCTTTATAGTACGGCCAAAGAGAAAAACGAAGATCCTACGACTATTCCAAATGTATCTCAACACCTCGACATCTGGAACTAGCCGTCCTTAATCTTGACGTCACTCTTTTGAAAACCGAAACGACTTCCATCAAGGGGCATGAATACCATGGTGCCCAAAGCAGTTAACACCTCCATGACCTAACTTACCAATGTTTCTGCAAAACACACGTTAGTCATGGTAATAAAGCGTTGTCATCAATTGCCGAAACCAAACCTTGGGGCCTAGATGCTTCAGAGCTCACCTCTAAATTTAATTGACGCGCGCGAGCTCTAGTGATTAGACCTTGAATGTCTAGCAGTGGATCATTGTGTGTATGTGAAGGAGTGATGTCCTCATCAGGTGTGGTCACCCATCAGAGCAGATTTAAGTGTGCAGAACAACATATTCTTAGAAGGTTACTTGTAAATGAGTTAAAGGTAGAATCTTAGCTTGCTGCACAACATTTCTGAGTTATCTTGCCTAGGATGTATTGTGAGGTGAGGAGACAACTACAAATGACAAATGCTTCATGGTTTAACAATTAACTGAACGATGATGTGGAGTTGCACAGTAAATGAAGATTTTTTGTACTAAATTAACTAAATTGAACCGGATGAGAGATTGCCGGATCAGATTGCCTTGTTTTGCAGAAATGTGCAATGTCCAGCTGCTATGCAAAGGTCATCACAGCAGTTCAACACAATCAGCAAGAAAAAAATGCACATACAAAATATATCACCCTTTGTAGAGTGGCTAAATTGCCATATTATTGCTCATTTTGACAATCTTCTAAGGCTTTCGAAATAAAATTTGTGTAATAAATGATGAGGTATGTACCGATTCAACGGTTAGCAAACGAAAGTAACAAAGAAGACATCATATAACGTTTTTGTTGTTGAATCAACAATTAATTAGAAATTGAGACCGGTGGCAGGACATCCATCAATACAGATGAGAAATGTGATAGGAGTACTTTAGAAAAAAAAGAAATCCAGGTAAATGTTAGATGAAGAATACAACAATTTATTTATAACAAACTAAAGGGAAACATAAGGCACCATTTTGTGTGTGGGGGGAGGGGGGAGTCTGTATATGCAGACCATAAAGTAAGACATGACGCACTTTGCTATGTACCTGAGTTTCATATGAAGCAAAAGGAAAAGATTAACATAACATTGCCCAAAAATGGTTGAGACATTTATATATAGATAATGAGGTCAAAATAATTAGGTAGCATCCTAGATTTGTTCTAACATCTCTATTCCATAACTATTTTAGCAAGCTGCGGCATGAGAATTATCATTATGTATGTTGAGATTTGTTTCATAAGCTAAGTAACCCGTGATGACTGTAGGAATGAAATATGGAAATAAAATAAAGAATATGGCACTAAAGTATGAAGCAGCAGTAAGGGGAAATAAAGAGTTTTGATTCTTTTTTTAGCATGGAACGCATGAGCTTGATTGCCACAAAGAAGCCATTAGTCCCGTGAGGAATCACTCAAAATCCTGGTATAACAATTTGAATATAATATTGTCAGTGTTTTGTTTTTAGAGTGTGGTTTACTGGATGAGGTGGTCAATATAAATTTAAAGGATTAGCCCTTTTAGGATTACGCCGGGCAAGGTTGGATCAACATGTAGATTAATTAAGCAAGTAAACTTTTTAATAGGTGATCAAAGGACGTAACATAGCAAAGGGATAGCATTTACCGTCGTGTCTTTTTGTGGCCAATGGATGTTGACATCTTCACCTCTCGGCCTATTATGCTCCTGCAAATTTAGAGAGGGAGATCAGGAAAATTATGGAGATTAGGAAAAGTGAACAGTTCGAGTAAGAAGGAAAGGGCATCCAGTACAAAACTGATAAATTGAGAAAATATTTGTCGAAACCAAGCAATCTGTAAACATACCTGGTTCCAGTAACTCATCCACATGTGAACCATTGTACCATAGAAGAAAACAGGTGGTCTGAATGGTCAGGGACGGCGAACGACTGCAAAGGTAGGATTTTTTTTGTCTTGGCATTCCATCGAGCACCTAAAAGGCACAAGGCATGAAGGGCCAAGGAAGCAGGAACTGAAGAACGTACCATAGATAGGAGGAAGGAGACGGCGCTGGTGTAAGGTCCAAATGGCTAGAAGGGTGGTGAATAGCCTATTTAAAAATCTATAAGCTTCACTAAACAACCACGTTAGTATAAAAGATGGCTAAGCAAATTCTAGCACTAGCTCAACTACACTATACAAGCCACCTATACAATACTAGTAAAGCAAAGCTATGATCTCTAATACACACCAACAAGACTAAGTCACTAAGCTACTTACTCCTATGTGATAAAGGCTACACTAAGCAAACTACACTAGGACTAGTACAAGAAAGTAAAGAGCAAGTGACTTGATTCTTATACCAATGATGTAGAGAAGTAATGCACTTGAAGAATCAATCACAATGATCAACCACAAGAGAAATCCTCAGCAAAGAGATGACACAATATTTTTAACAAGGTTCACTTGCTTCCCAACAAGCTACTCCTCGTTGTGGCGATGCACCCACTTGTCGGTTCGCGAGCTAATCGACTATCAAGAGTCGAGCCCTCGGCGGGCGCCACACAACCGCACACAAGATGGGGATCCTCCAAGCCACGAGCTCTACTAGAGTATCCAGTTTGCAAACTCCCGTGGGGAAGGATCAAGAACCCCTTACAACACTTGATGAGGGCTCCAACAAACTCCAATTGTGAGCTCAATCACCTCCGCTGCTCCAAGCCGTCTACCATGTCGGGAAATACAGAAGAGTAATTAGAAATCCGCAGCAACTCGAAGATCAAGTGCCTCTAAAATGCAACTCTCAAGCAATGCACTTGAATCTCACTCAATCTCACTCAAGATGTGCAACTAATCAAAGAGATGAGTGGAGGGGTTGTTCTCTAGCTCAAAGGATGTCTCTAGGTCTCAAAATGTGCAAGAGTTACCCTCAAACCCCGGACATCTTCTATTTATAGCGAAGGGGTACGCAGCTAGCCGTTACCGGACGACGCAGTTAAAAACGTACTAACCGGACGCACCGGTCAGGGTGACCGGACGCGTCTAGTCACTATAGGACAAGCGAAAACAGTGTGCGTCAGAAGTAGCCATTGCCATAGCCGGACGCGCTCTAGCGTTCAACCGGACGCGCTGCACCTGGCATTCGGTCAGAGTCCAGTAAGCTCCCACCGTGACCGGATGCATCCGATCGCACGTGACCGGACGCGCTGCGCGTCCGGTTGGCTCTACGACCGGCTCTGCCCCTCTAGGTGCCTGACCGGACGCTCCGGTCCCGTGATGGACCAGACACGCCGGTTGCAAACCCTAACACCCATGCCTGACAGCTGCTGAGAACTGACCGGACGCGTCCGATCAAACCGTGACTGCGTCTGGTGCAGTGTCCGGTCACCACAGTGACCACCGTTCGCCTCTGTTTCTTTTCCGACTTCTGACGCAGTAGAAAATAGGTGTTTCACTTCCCCAAAAAGTGCCAAATACCACCTCGTAGGCTTGGCTGAAGGGAGAGAGGAACCCAAAACCTCTCTCTACCGCTTAAACTCCATCGCCTTCGTAAATGTGCTAACACCACCAAGTGTACACCACCATGTGCATGTGTGTTAGCATTTCATAAACATTTTTCAAGGCGTTATGTTAGCTCTCTACTAGATCCTAATGCATATGCTCAAGGCATTGATCTAGTGGCACTTGATTCCCGAGCTAACCGTGATTGCCCCTCTTGATAGTCGGCTATGTATCCTAAACCCGGTCAATCACTTCTCTACACATCTTAGACCGACAAAAAGGAAAACCCTACGGTTATACATTTGCCTTGCGCTCTTAGATCCTTCTCTTCCACTTGATCATCATGTCCATCATTTTATGTGCATTCCTTCATGATCTTGCTCATCATTTCATGCACCAAAACATGTGGTCTTGTGGCCATCTCTCCATGCCATTTCAACCTTCATCACATGTTGCTTATGCCTAGCTTAATCACACTTGATACAATAGTATTTAGCAACTTGGTGTCATTAATTACCAAAACCAAACTTGGGCTTTCAATCTCCCCCTTTTTGGTAATTGATGACAACCATCACAAAGATATGAAATGAAATCAATTTTCAATTTTGATAGTATTAGCTCCCCCTACATATGTGCTTCCATGAGTTTGGTTCAAATGTGCACATATGTATGGATTTGAATTTTGGGAGAGTTAGTACTATCAAATTGATGCTAAGGTATATAGAATAGACCTTTGAAGTGTGATACCAATCGAAGTTGCCTTTATATACCATCCTTAGCATCGATGTAGCTAGACACCACTTGTAATACATCACTTGCAAAAGATCACAAACACTAAAGTACCCCGTGATGATGAGTACTGGCCTGATCTTCCGAGAGGTAACCGATAAGTTCGATTTGTGGAGATCTCAACGTTGGCGATCCGGCTTCAAATCAGACATGATTCGAACCCTGCAACCATTACATCACTACTCCGTTGGTTATCAACCAAGCACAACTTGATTGACCTCGCCAAGAAGGCTTTTCCTGCAAGCGAATCGAAGAGCACAAGCAAGAAGGTAAAAACACGCAATCTGAAATTGCAAATATGAATGATGCGAATATCAATAGAGGGTTCAAGAAATCAGTTCCAAAGGACTAATCGACACAGTGGAGGAGATCAAGAACAGGGGCCCTGGATCACTGTAAAAGGATTTGTCACCACAGTTACAATGAACGATTCAGTTTCTCGATGGAAAACTAAACTCTAAACAAAACCCAATTATCTAACAGCGGCGGTGGCTGTGTTTATAGTTTAAGACTCGACCTAGGGTTGGGAACGACCAGGGGTTGGGCGCCCACAACTTGGGCTTAAGGCCCAACACGATACATGGCCAAGTTGGCCCAAATAGGTGACGCAGCACCTTGACATGGTCACACAGAATGATCCACGGATCTTCTAGAGCTAGGACTAGATCCAAAACAACGTCGTCGTCGTCCCCTTTCCAACGCATCCAAGAACGCCCCGTTTTGATGTCGTATGAGAGAGTTATGACCAAAACAGTGAATCCGAGAATGACGTGGCAGCTGAGTTGGGGACGAATTGCAACTTGGGAAAGACCATAACGTCGGTGTGTCCAGCGTGGCGATGTCCTCATCACGTGAGATCAACATTATAATCAAAGGTGTCTAGATACCACTTATAAAGCTACTCTCAACAAATCATCATTCAAGTTCTATTTCTAGCAATCACCATACAATCATGAATATGAATTTAATTTTTGCAATGCAACAATACATCATGTTAATGCACATACAAATGCAACAAATAATTCATGAGCTTGCTCCCCCTACTTGTGTGCTCAAATTTTAATTGATCCCTTTCCAATGTCATAACTTTGATTTCTCTCCCCTTACTATATCTTTCTCCCCCTTTACAACTTAACTTTTTATCTTTGTGACTTTTCTATCTTTGTGACTTTTCTCTCCCCCTTTGGCAGCAATCACCAAAAAGGTGCTAATTTTGGTGAGAGTCAAGTCAATCAATATGAGGGAGGTCCAAATTATGGTTCAATCTAGATCACTTGCCTAGAATATGTAATTCGGTTTGATCCAAGGACAAGCTTCTTCACACCTCATAAAGTATAAGGGCTATCTTGACCATGTTGAATTACACATCATGAGCTCATTTTCTAGATTCAACACTAGGTTTACAAGTCCACAAACATGTCATATGCTACCACTAGATCAATCAAACATAGAAGCAATAGTGGTATCATATATACATTAAACTCATTTGATTTTCATGAATGAGCCTATTTATCATGCAAATATGTCTATATATTCTAAACATGTCCTTAGCAAAGTATGGATGATATGCCAAACAACTTTACCTTGCTATGTCGGAGGAGAGGCATGTCATATAAGAATGTAGGGGTGCACTCATCTCAAGTTGGAGAAGTCAAGTATGTTCAATTCATTCTTCAACTTGTAAAATCTCTTTTCATCAAGTGGCTTTGTGAATATGTCGGCTAGTTGATCTTTGGTGCCAATGCTCTCAATGCTAATATCACCCTTTTGTTGATGGTCCCTTATGAAGTGATGGCTAATATCAATGTGCTTAGTTCTTGAATGTTGAACCGGATTTTGAGTCATCTTGATAGCACTTTTATTGTCACAAAACAATGGCACATTCTTGAATTTTATTCCAAAATCATTTAAGGTTGCTTTCATCCAAAGCAATTGTGCACAATAACTACCGGCACTAATGTATTTGGCCTCGGCAGTAGATAGTGCAACACTATTTTGTTTCTTTGATGACCATGAAACAAGAGATCTTTCAAGCAATTGATAAGTGCCACTTGTGCTCATTCTATCAATCTTGCATCCACCATAGTCGGAGTCCAAATATCCAATCAACTCAAAATTAGACCCCTTTAGAAACCATAATCCAACATCATGAGTGCCCTTAAGATATCTCAATATCCTCTTGGTTGCTTTCAAGTGACTTTATCTAGGTGAAGCTTGATATCTTGCACACTTACACACACTAAACATCACATCCGGCCTAGAAGCGGTGACATATAGCAAACTTCCAATCATAGACCGGTATTGCTTTTGATCTACCATGTTGCCACTAGTATCAACATCCAATTGATCATTTATGCCCATTGGTGTACTCATTGGCTTAGCATCTTACAATTCAAACTTCTTGATCATGTCCTTGATGTACTTGCCTTGACTTACAAAAGTGTCATTCTTCATTTGCTTGATTTGAAGTCCAAGGAAGTAACTAAGCTCTCCAATCATAGATATCTCAAACTCATTAGCCATTATTTTTCCAAACTCTTCACAAAAGTCTTGATTTGTTGATCAAAAAATAATATCATCAACATAGATTTGTAACACAAATAAGTCATTTCCAAGCTTCTTGGTGAAGAGAGTGGTGTCAACTGTAACAAAACCGACTAATTATACGAAATTAAGTAAGAAAATCATCCACCAAGCAGACGATTTAACAAACTTAAGCCCGTATAACCCGGTAGTCCGTGAAATCACGACGGATTTTAAACCAACTTACATACCAGCCAAGATCGTAATAAGTTTAGCGGTCACCATCATAAATTACATAAAAGTTCATGTCGTAGATACATCAGAGTTTAAACATAGTTATTACAAACCAAGTTCGAATAGAAGTAGCGGAAGCATTTAGTTCAAACCACACAGACACTCACACAGAGTTCAAAATAAAGTGTCAGCTGATGATCATCTCCAACAAAAGTATCAGACGAGACGTAGAGAATGACCGCTACCTATGGTCCTAAGCTTCACCCATCGCAGGATAAAGGCAGTTGATACAGTAGTCGTAATACATCTGCCCATCTATAACAAGTGGGAACAAAGCCCTGAGTACGAGAAGGTACTCAGCTAGACTTACCCGACATAACCAAAAATAAAATGACACCAAGGATCATGATAGGCTTTATAGTAGGGCAACTGACTCATTTGCAAAAAGGCATTTTTAGCATTTAAAGAATCTTTTTCAGAAGCTTTTATATCAAGTTAAATCTTTATTAACCTGCCAACTACAATTTCCCATGTACTAGAGTAAACATGTAATTAAACAAGCAAGGATAACCAATGATCATTAACAACTTCCATCATGCCATATTCCATATAACTGTCCAAGTGTTCCATCAATATTACTACGATGAAGTAACTCAAGTCAAGTGTTCACTATCCAGTGAATGATGGCGATTCGAATCGATTATTAACCAGTTGGTAAGTTATTCCTCACACAAACCTCACTCACCCGCTAAAGTGAGATATTGGTCACCGAGTCAACCATTCAGGTAAAGTCTCGAATTTGCCAGGAACCACATGTACCCGGGGGCCGCCCGACTGCTCTTTGGCCTTATCATCGTGCCCCTATGTCCTACCACACCTGCTCCGGTATAGTGCGTTGCGGGCAATCCACTCGACCCGAATAATTTCCTAGCTTCGTGGTCGAAAGGTACATTATTCGGCCAACTAAATGTAAGGCATGCGTTCAACATGACTCGAGGCCCAATAACGGTCGGTCCTTAATCGACATAGATGAAAACACTACAGTCCGAAACCCTGCAAGTCTCCGTCCGGTCTCAATTTCAAATTAACACTTAGTTATTCTAAGATGACATACTTATTCAAATAGATCCAGGTAACCACCTATAGCTCGCAGGTGATAGGAAATCACCTGACTTCTACCGATCTAAGCAAGCTAAGCATTTCTTGACTGCGAATACCAGGGTAACAAGGGTATGGTAGAACAAAGGTAAACAAGGTATAATGCAGCAACAGTTGTAAACAACTCCTAAACGTAATGCATCAATTAAGGTAAAGCATTAATAAAATATTTGCAAATCGGGAGAGAAATGCTCCGGGGCTTGCCTCTTTTGAAAGAGTTCGGGCGATGGTCGGGGCACTCTAGAAGATCCTCACCGACCTCCTCGTCGGGTTCGAGTACCTCCTGCTCTTGCACCTCGGGCTGCTCTTTCGGCTCCTCGGGAATTGCTACCGGACTTACTTCTTGCGATCCTGTATGATGTAAATGTATAAGTGCTCATGCCTAGGTGCATTGCAGAGATGACATGTAATGATTATGATGAATGAAATATAGATGAACAGGTTTACTTTATTGTATAAAGTAGGAATACAACTCTTCTACAAGGTAGTTCACATCATCCAAGAACATGTACTAGTATACTACTACTATAAACATTCTCTACCATGCCAAGTCACCACAGAAATCTAAGATGCTTCAAAGATACACCAAAGCAAATCTTATTAACTAATCTTGCATTAACAAGGTTAATTAAACCCTAGTTGACACTATGTTTGAATAACAGCACTTCTTTTAGCAGCATAGAAAAATCTGATAAAATTACAGTGGCTTACTATCATCCAATCTAGCATGTCACAGAAATTTCATTATATTTGGAGTACTAGAACTGCCTACACAAAAATAACAATCAAAGGCCTAAAAATGAGCATAAAAATACTTTATACTATGAAAAGTATCAAACAACAAATTTAGTATTTTTCCTACATTCTACACAATAAACAATCACTATAGAAAAATTTATTATATGCATGTTTTATTCATATTTTTCTCTCTATCAAAAATAACAATTATCAACAATAATAAGCACTTGCACTACACATCAAAATTTTTCTACAGAACATGCATGGCACATATTTTTTCTTGAAAGTACATTGCACAAAAAGATTAACAAAATTGAAACCATATTTTTCTGAGCTTTATATGATTTATTATATATTTATCAAGAAAATAACAATTTCAATAATTAAATAAAAACCCTACAGAAAAGTATTTCAAACTTGACATGCAACATTTTTAGATCATAGATCTGGTCCTAAGAAGTCTACCAAAATTTATTTCACAACTTTTGGAGCCAAAATAAGTACACAAATATTTTTCAAAGTAATTTCTCAGAAATAAAAAATTCTTTTCTTTAAATCCTTTTCTCTGAAAACCAGTTGGAAAAGCTAGAGCCACCCAGAGTTGTACACACGCGTGCGCACACTGAGATAGACAGGTGGACCCGCGACTCCATGGGTCAGTCACTGGGAGAGGGAGAAGGACGCCGGCGGCCACAGCTCGCTGGCGGTGAGGTCTCCGGCCAGGCCAAGAGGACCGGGGTGATCTCCACCCTCGCGCGAACTCAATGGTGTTCGTGGCGTGACCTAACGACCTCGGGAAGCCGGCCGCCACCGTGTATAGCGGAACGGTGGTGCGGTTCACCGACGACGAGGCGCTTCCGGCCACGGCAAGGTGCGTGAAGGCGCTCGAGAGCATCGGGGACATGGTGGGGTACTAGTGCGCGAGAAAGGAGAGCGGGAGGTGAAGCAGAGGCAGGGCTAGATAAAAAGCTCGTTAAGCTGGCTCGGTGGCTCGGTACAAAAGTGTTCTGATTGGACCCATTTATCTTTTAAAATAAAAATGACTTGATTTGGAACGACTTTCAACTTCGGCTCGGCTCGTTAGGCTCGTCGTGAAGTTGGGTCTTAAACAATGCAGGAAATAATGATGAATAAGATTATACTAATTTCTAAAAAAGCTCGAAAAAACTACGGTTGGCTCGATATCCAGCCCTAAGCGGAGGTTTGGTGCCCACGGAGCGGTTCTTCTCCGGTAAGCAGACCCGAACTCCGGCGAGAGATTATCAGGGATAGGGGCTATACCGTGGCGAGCTAAGGTGAGCACGGGTTGCGCGACGGGGCGACGGTGCTCGGAGGAAGATGGAGTCTACAGCGGTGAGCTGAGGCGGCCGGAGCAGCCAACTCCGGCGAGCGCGTGCTCAGTCACGGGGGCGGAGGCGGTGCGCGACCTCTGCTCTAGCTGCTGGCGAGCTGAGGGAGTGGAGGAGGAGTGAGTGGGCACGGACTGGTGTGCCGAGGCGCGGGTGAAGGAGAGCGCGGCCGCGGGGGCCACCGGGCGCCACCCGGCCGGCGTCGCCGGCATGCGCTCACCACGCGGCGGGCGCGGCCTGCCGTGGTCGGGACAGCGGGGCGCGCGAGCGGGAGAGGGAGAAGGCCGCGCGGGCGTGGGCCGGGCCGCGACGCTGCTGCGGGCGCGCGCGGGGGGGGGGGGGGGAGAAAACCGGGCTGCTTTGGCCAGCGGGCCGAAAGGGAAGCGGCGGCCTGCTACGGTAAGAAATGGTTTTCCAATTTTATTTCCAAATAAATTTTCAAATAATTCCAATTAACAGTTTTAAAATCCCATTTTGAGCAAGAAGATGACTTTTTTCTGAAAATGGCCTAAAAATAAAAGTTGCTTAGAATTTAATTGTCTACAACTTTTATTAGGGGACCAACTCCAAATTCCCATCAGATTTTGAATTGGAGAGTAAAAGCTAAATAGGGAGGGTTTTTGACCATTTTCCAATAATATTTTTAAAAGCAAAATTTGATAAAACTTTGAATACCAAAGTTGCTCCAAAAATTGTGCTAACTAGTTCTAGGTGATTTAAAATTATAGCCACACATGTTTTAGTAGTCTAGCAAGTATAATTAGGGTGAAACAATTCTAAACAAGTGTATGCAACATTCACGTTTCACAGGAATGCTTTAACTCAAAATGCACTCTACTTCACATGTGATTATAAATGCAATGATGCATCATGCGTATGATTTATAATGCTAAATGCCTGCGTAACACCAGGGTGTTACATCAACCTTTCCCATCTTGAACCCTTTAGAGAGAAGAAAGTCCCTCAACCTCTCATACAATGCTCTAGGTGCTTGCTTCAAACCATACAATGTTTTCTTGAGCTTGTAAACATGGTCGAGCTTCTTGTCATCTTCAAAACCAGGAGGTTGCTCAACATAAACTTCTTCGTTGATGTAGCCATTGAGAAATATACTCTTGACATCCATTTGATAGAGCTTGATGTTGTGTGCACAAGCATATGCTAATAAGATTCTAATAGCCTCCAATCTTGCAACCGGTGCATATGTCTCTCCAAAGTCAAGACCCTCAACTTGAGTGTATCCTTGTGCTACTAATCTTGGTTTGTTCCTTACAACCATACCATCTTGATCTTGCTTGTTTCTAAAGACCCATTTGGTGCCAATTACATTATAGTTCTTTGGCCTTTCAACAAGTTCCCAAACTTGATTTCTAGTGAAGTTGTTTAGCTCTTCATGCATGACATTTACCCAATCGGAATCCTTCAAGGCATCTTCTATTTTCTTAGGTTCTTCAAGTGACACAAATGAGTAGTGCTCACAAAAGGATGCTAGCCTTGATCTAGTTTGAACATCACTTTGAATTCCACCAATGATTTGATCCAACGGATGATCTCTTGCAATGCTAGTAGGTTGGAGTATTGGGAATTAGTTACTTCCACTAGCTTGACCTTGATCTTGCACTTCATCATGAGAACCACTAGAGCTTGCTTGATTTGTATTAATTTGCACACTTTGGTTGATCACATGAATATCATCATCATCAACTTGCCTTGGCCTAACATCACCAATGTCCATATTTTTCATTGCATTTGCCAATTGATCTCCTCTCACATCATCAAGGTTTTGATCTTCATTTTGAGATCCTTGGGTTTCATCAAACTTAACATCATGAACTTCTTTCAAGGTGCCATTAGTGAGATTCCAAACTCTATATTCCTTGCTTGTGGTAGAATAACCAAGTAAGAACCCTTTATCATATTTCTTTTCAAACTTGCTCAATCTAGTGCCTTTCTTGAGAATATAGCATTTGCAGCCAAACCCTCTAAAGTATGCAATATTGGGCTTTCTTCTATTCAATAGCTTATATGGTGTCTTCCCAAGCTTCCCATGGCAATAGAGACGGTTGCTACAATAGCAAGCCGTGTTGATGGCTTCACTCCAAAATGAATGACTCACATTGTATTCACTAAGCATTGATCTAGCCATGCCAATCAAGGTTCTTTTTTTTTCCTTTCAACTACACCATTGGATTGAGGAGTGTATGTTGGTGAGAATTGATGTCCAATACCGAGATCATGACACAAATCTTCAATTCTTGTATTCTTAAACTCACTACCATTATCACTTCTAATCTTCTTGATAGTTGTCTTAAACTCATTTTGCACCCTTTTTACAAAAGATTTGAATAGATCATGTACATCACTCTTGTCATAAAGAAAGAACACCCAAGTGTATCTAGTGTAGTCATCCACTATCACAAAACCATACTTATTGCCACCAATGCTAGTGTATGTTGTTGGCCCAAACAAGTCCATGTGCAATAGCTCAAATGCCTTTAATGTGCTCATTTCACTCTTACTAGGATGTGCGTTTCTAAGTTGTTTGCCGGCTTGACAAGCACTACAAGGTTTATCCTTCTCAAAGGTAACATCCTTCAATCCTCTAACCAAGTCATACCTCAAAAGTTTGTTCAATTATTTCATTCCAACATGACCAAGCCTTCTATGCCATAACCAACCCATACTAGATTTGCTAAGCAAGCATGATGTCAATTGTGTCTCACTATCATTGAAGTCAACCACGTACAAGCTACCATGTCTAAATCCTTTGAATATCAAATTTGATCCATCAACACTTATGACTTCAACATCATCACTACTAAATATGCACATGAAGCCAAGATCACAAAGTTGTGCCACCGACAAAAGATTGAAATCCAAGCTCTCAACTAGCAACATATTAAATATGCTCATGTCATTTGAAATAGCAATTTTACTAAGCCCCTTCACTTTGTCTTTCTTGTTGTTGCCAAAAGTGATAGCACCAAAACCACCATTTTGACTTGTATCAATTGATTTAAACATACAAGAATCCTTAGTCATATATTGAGTGCACCCACTATCAAGCACCCAATGCCTTCCTCTGGCTTTATAATTGACCTACAAGATATGATCAATTCTTTTTAGGTACCCAAACTTGTTTGGGTCCTCCAAGGTTAGTGACCAAGCTCTTTGGTACCCAAATGGCTTTCTTCTTTGAGCCCATCCATGGTGCACCAATGAACTTAGCATGAACACCATTTGTACCCTTGGTAAGTATATAGAAAGAATCAAACTTAATTGAGGATACATTAGCATTTGTTTTCTTGTTCATGCATTGTTGCTCTATGTGACCAACTTGCTTGCAACTTTTGCAATAGCTACCATTGTTCTTCACAAAACGAGTCTTGTGAGGAGCAAAAGCGGCCTTGCCTTTCTTGGGGTTATAGCCCAATCCCTCTTTGTAGAGAGAAGCTCTTTGGCTATCCAAGCACATAAGCAAGCGGTCCTCACCACCATAAGCCTTAGCTAAGGTGTGATTGAGCTCTTTTACCTCCTTCTTAAGATTTTCATTCTCAACTATAAGTGTGGAGTCACAAGTGAAACCATCATTACTAGATGAGGATGATATAGATGCGCTACATGAAGGGTTAGTGGGAGCAACAACAATAGGCTTATGAAAAGATTCATCAATTATATCACATGATATGCCTATGTTGCAAGTTTTAGCTTTCTCAACATTAGTTGGCATGTTCTCACATTTTTCAACTAGAGAGGAATGAGCTTCTTCAAGCTTAGTATGAGACTTTTGAAGCTTCTTATGGTCTACCTTTAGACTCTCATAAGATGCCCTAAGCTCATCAAGTTCTTGCATAAGGTTTTTCTTATCCTTAAGCAAGCCCTTGCACTCCTTTCTAGATTCTTTAAAATGTTAAGTGCAATCTTCTAGCATAGTGATTAGTTTATCTTTAGTGAATTCTTCTTTGTCACTATCACTAGCATTATCATAATCACTCTCATCGTCGGATGATACCTTAGCAGCCTTGGCCATGAAGCACGATGGAGTGTCGAAGAGGAAGACCTTATCTTGGATGGCAATGCTAGCATGTCCCTTCTTATTGCTCTTATTGTCATCCTCATCATCACTTGAGGAATCATCACTATCCCATGTAGCAACATGAGAATCATTCTTCTTCCTATAAGAGCTCTCCTTCTTTTCTTGCTTCTTCTTTTGCTTCTTCCTCTCTTTCTTGATAGCATCTTCATCATCACTATTATAAGGACACTTTGCAATGAGATGATCTTTGCTATGGCATCTAAAGCATCTCATGGTATGCTCATTCTTCTTAGATGAGTTCTTCCTCCTCCTTGCACGATAGCCCTTCTTCTTCATGAATTTGTCAAATTACTTGATAAAGATAGCCATCTTCTCATCAATGTCATCACTATCACAAGAGCTTGAGTCTTTATCACTTGATTCAATCTTGGACTTGCCCTTGGATGTGGTGGCTTTGAATGCCACACTCTTCTTCTTTTCATTATCTTTCTTCTTATTTTCCTTCTTCTTCTTCTTGACCAACTCATCCTTCTCATCATCTTCTCTATATGAATCATCGGTCATCACCTCTTGAAATATTTGTTGAGGAGTTAAATCCTTCAATGTAGTCCTCACTAGCACGGTGATCAATGTCAAACCTCTTGGGCAAGCTTATCAATAACTTCGTAGAGAATTGATTGTCCTTGACCTCCTCATCAAGTGCCTTGAGCTCATTGACAATGACTTGCAACCGATAAAACATTTCCGGTATACTCTCATCATCTTGCATCTTAAAGTTTGAAAATTTTTCTTGCAAGATATATGCTTTAGCGGTCTTTGTGCCTTCGGTGCCCTCAAATGTTTCTTCAAGCTTGGCCCAAGCATCATGAGCAATTTCAATGTTCTTCACTTGCTCAAATGTATTGTCATCTAGTGCCTCATGAAGAGCACTAATGGTAATGTCATTGCATTGGAGCTTCTTCTCTTCCACCGGTGTAGGTGCTTCCGGATTAGCAACCTCAAATTTTGTTTTGGTGACCTTCCACACTTCTCTATTGATTGAGTTGAGGTGTGCGGTCATCTTAACCCTCCAATATGCATAATTTATGCCATCAAAGTGAGGTGCCTTCTCGGTGTTGTTGATGTGCAAACTTAATTGAGCCATTTCTTCTTCACCATAGGTTGTTAAGCCTCAAATAAACGGTGCCTCGGCTCTGATACCACTTGTAAGGTCCAAATGGCTAGAAGGGGGGAGGGTGAATAGCCTATTTAAAAATCTACAAGCTTCACTAAATAACCATGCTAGTATAAAAGATGGCTAAGCAAATTCTAGCACTAGCTCAACTACACTATGCAAGCCACCTATACAATACTAGTAAAGCAAAGCTATGATCTCTAATACACACCAACAAGACTAAGTCACTAAGCCACTTACTCCTATGTGATAAAGGCTACACTAAGCAAACTAAACTAGGACTAGTACAAGAAAGTAAAGAGCAAGTGGCTTGATTCTTATACCAATGATGTAGAGAAGTAATGCACTCAAAGAATCAATCACAATGATCAACCACAAGAGAAATCCTTGGCAAAGAGATGACATAAGATTTTTACCGAGGTTCACTTGCTTCCCGGTAAGCTACTCCTCATTGTGGCGATGCACCCACTTATCGGTTCGCGAGCTAATCGACTATCAAGAGTCGAGCCCTCGGCGGGCGCCACACAACCGCACACAAGATGGGGATCCTCCAAGCCATGAGCTCCACTAGAGTATCTAATTTGCGAACTCCGACGGGGAAGGATCAAGAACCTCTTACAACACTTGGTGAGGGCTCCAACAAACTCCAATTGTGAGCTCAATCACCTCCGCTGCTCCAAGCTGTCTACCATGTCGGGAAACACGGAAGAGTAACTAGAAATCCACAGCAACTCGAAGATCAAGTGCCTCTAGAATGCAACTCTCAAGCAATGCACTTGAATCTCACTCAATCTCACTCAAGATGTGCAACTAATCAAAGAGATGAGTGGAGGAGTTGTTCTCTAGCTCAAAGGATGTCTCTAGGTCTCAAAATGTGCAAGAGTTACCCTCAAACCCCGGACATCTTCTATTTATAGCGAAGGGGTACGCAACTAGCCATTACCGGACGACGCAGTTAAAAACGTACTGACCGGACGCACCGGTCAGGGTGACCGGACGCGTCTGGTCACTACAGGACAAGCGAAAACAGTGCGCGTCAGAAGTAGCCATTGTCGTGACCGGACGCGCTCCAGCGTTCGACCGAACGCGCTGCACCTAGCATCCGGTCGGAGTCCAGTAAGCTCGCACCATGACCGGACGCGTCCGTTCGCACGTGACCGGACGCGCCGCGCGTCTGGTCGGCTCTACGACCGGCTCTGCCCCTCTGGGTGCCTGACCGAACACTCTGGTCCCGTGATGGACCGGATGCGCCGGTTGTAAACCCTGGCACCCGCGCCTGACAGCTGCTGAGAACTGACCAGACGCGTCCGGTCAAACCGTGACCGCATCCGGTGCAGCGTCCGGTCACCATAGTGACCACCGTTCGCCTCCGTTTCTTTTCTGACTTTTGACGCAGTAGAAAATAGGCATTTCACTTTCCCAAAAAGGGTCGAATCCCGCCTCGCAAGCTCGGCGGAAGGGAGAGAGGAACCCAGAACCCCTCTCTATTGCTTAAACTCCACTGCCTTCGCAAATGTGCTAACGCCACCAAGTGTACACCACCATATGCATGTGTGTTAGCATTTCACCAATATTTTTCAAGGCGTTATGTTAGCTCTCTACTAGATCCTAATGCATATGCTCAAGACATTGATCTAGTGGCACTTGATTCCCGAGCTAACTGTGATTGCCCCTCTTGATAGTCGGCTATGTATCCTAAACCTGGTCAATCACTTCTCTATACATCTTAGACCGGCAAAAGAAAAACCCTATGGTTATACCTTTGCCTTGCGCTCTTAGATCCTTCTCTTTCGCTTGATCATCATGTCCATCATTTTATGTGCATTCCTTCATGATCTTGCTCATCATTTCATGCACCAAAACATGTGGTCTTGTGGCCATCTGAAAGTCCTATGTTTGGTGTTGGTAATTAGTGACAATGCCTAAGTACTAATCCTATGTCTAAGTTGTATATAGCATATGAGGATTAGTACATTCCAAGGTTGGTGACAAGATGGACATGATGATCATGATGATCACACTTGGATTTGGACGCAACCCTATGTGATCAAGGCAAATGTATACGCTTAAGGGTTGTGTTTTAGTAACTAAGACACCTAGTGTGTGTGGTTACATTATAGGTTAGATAGCCGTACTATAAAGAGGGGAATGACGCGGCTATTGAACTCCTAAGTGCCTCTAGGTGTGCATTTCATAATCATATGCATTTGGATAGAACTAATAACGCCTCGAAAAATGATTATGAAAATGCTAACACACTCACACATGACGAGATCACTTGGTAGTGTTAGCACGTTTACGAAGGCGGTGGAGTTTGAGCGGTAGAGAGGGTTTGGGGTCCTCTCTCCCTCCCACCGAGCTTGCGAGGCGGGATTCATGCGTTTTCGAGGAGTTGAAACGACTATTTTCCACTACGCCGGAAGTCAAAAAAGAAACGGAGGCGAACGGAGGTTACAGAGGTGACCGGACGCTGGACCGGACACGGTCTCTGTTTGACCGGATGCGTCCGGTCAGTGTTCAGCGTCTGCGCGTGTTTCTGTTTTTGATCGGACGCGGTGGCGCGTCCGGTCACAGTCAATCAGACGCATCCGGTCGTTCAGGGAGCATACTGGACTCCAACCGGACGCTGGCACTGTGGCGTCCGGTCAGCTCTGCAGCGCGTCCGGTCGCTGTTTTGTTGTACGCAGTCTCTGCTTGACCAGCGCGTCCGGTCCGTTACGGGACCAGCACGTCCGGTCGATCCCAGCGCATCCGGTCCACGCAACGAGCGCGTCCGATCAGTGCTTCGCGGCATAGCCGTTGTGCGATCGGCGCGTCCGGTCAGTGTGACCAACGCGTCCGGTCAGCGCGACTGCAGCGTTTTCAAGTGCGTAACGGCTATATTCGAAGGGGTACATCTATAAATACTCATTGGCCGGCTCAAGGCTCTCTCTCTTGGACATTTAACATACTTGTGAGCACTTTGAGCTAAGCAACTCCCCTCCCACTCATCTCTCTTGCTTATTTGCATATTCGAAGTGAGATTAAGTGATCCAAGTGCATTTACATTGTGAGATTGCATCTAGTTGGCACTTGGTGGTTGATTTGCTGCAGGATTCTTGTTTCTCTTGGTGGTTGCCGACACCTAGACGGCTTGGAGCAGCTTGGAGGCATTGGCAAGAGTTGGTGATTATTCTTGGCCACCTTCGGTGATTGTGAGAGGTTTGTGCCTACCTCGGCAAAGCGCCAAAGGCAACGTTAGTGAATTGCTCGTGTCATTTGCAACCTTTTGCCATTTGGTAGGTTCTTGTGGCGCCTTTTGAGAGGCTCGGTGTGTGACCGATTGGCCACCGAACCACGTGGTGAAGAGGGACACAATGGGGACTAGCGTGCTGGCAAGCACGTGAACCTCGGGATAAATCTTCGTGTTATCACTTTCATATTGTGATTGATTGATCCCGGTGTTCGGTTGTCTTGGTATTCATTGTTGATTATATTGGTTGGCTCAATACTTCGCCCCTCGGTGAAACTCTCCTAACTCAACTCCGCATTACCTTCTTAGTTATCTTTGCTAGCTAGTTGGCTTTGCTAGAGTAGCTTATTTATGTAGCTTGCTAGTTGTAGTTACCTTCTCGGTTTGACTTGTGCGGTTGAGTGCAAATACTAGAATTGTGAATTGGATAGGTGGCTTGCAAACACCCCGTAGACTAAGCAAAATTCGCATCTCGCTATTTGTTATATTGATAAATTTGTTTAGCTTGTCTTTGTAGAAAATTTTAAAAGGCTCTTCACCCCCTCTAGCCATCAAGACCTTTCACCATCTCTCCATGCCATTTCCACCTTCATCACATGTTGCTTATGCCTAGCTTAATCACACTTGATACAATAGTATTAGCAACTTGGTGTTATTAATTACCAAAACCAAACTTGGGCTTTCAGCTGGCGCATGGGCTACCCCTCCGGCTATGCCTTTGGTTGCTCCGTGTGCCGCATAGGCGGACACAGCGGCGACAGAACCCACCAACAATGGCACGGTGGCCCGGCGAGGCGACAGGGAAGCCGGCGCGGGCGTGATGGCACCGGGCTGCGCCGCTAGGATTTGACCGCGCCAAAGCTGCCGTGGTGGCGCGGCATAACATCGGGCCACCAGAGCCGGGAAGAGGGAGGGTTGAAGCGCACGTCTTTGGGAGAGGCAGAGCTCGTCGCGAAGCTGAGTCGGAGAGGGCGTAGCTGCGGTATCATGGCTTCAGCAGCGTCGCGACGTCGGGGAGGGTGAAGGGGGCACGGTGGCCGCTCAGCCGGGCTTCCTCGCGAGGGGCGGCACGCGGTGCATAGGGCAGGTGGGGGCGACGGTGAGGGCCGGGGGGTTGTTTTCTGCTACTCCCTCCGTCTCGGAGTAAACGCACTTCTACGTTTCAATTTTTTTCCCACAATAGAAAGTCACGGTAGAGTCTGTAGCAGCCTAAAGCTGCCAGCTGACAAGCTGCAAGGATCAGCAACAAAATAAAATAATGGACATAGAAAAAAAGGAAAAGTGACGGGAGTACGCGAAAGCCTCTGGACCACTCGTTTGGTCATACTGAGGCCCCCCCGTGTCCTCTCCATTTCCCTTGCCTGTAGACCACATAGCAGACGTGCACGAAGAGGTGCGGGTCCGCGGGTGACAGGATGTCACTGACTTGTACAGAAGCAGGGCAATTTTGTCATTTTACATATAACATTGGTATGCATGCACAATTCTAGATGTGCAAATATAATGGGACAAAGGGAGTACTTCCGCAAGTGTCTAGAAGGCACGGGTGGAAGTCGTGGCGTCGCAGGTGGCGGATGGGCAGAAATAAGGGCAGGCAGCGAAAGGAAGGGAAAAAAATTAAGGAAATCCAGGGAAAGGAGGGGAAATAAGGAAACCTAATGCTACAGTAACATGGAGCAGTGACGGATGACGTGGCCACGCGGGTGATCAACTTTGGTATATAGGAATAAAGTTTACTGGAAGAACGCCTCACGTGTTGCTGCGGGAATCGCTGGTGAAATTTTACTACTTATTTTTACTAATATGATTAGATAAATATCATAATACATGTTAGTGGATGATTTTTAGTATTCTAATGTGGATAACTAAATATATGTTAGTAAATGATGTGGTTTGCTAATGTGAATAGCTTGAATGAAGATATAATGTCATGTGTTAGTTAGATGTGTTAGTGGATGCTGATGTGGACATTTTGCATGACGAGATAGTGGAATGTGCTAGTGGGATCTTCTAGTGGATGCCGATGTGGATATTTTGCATGGCAAGATAAATTGCTAAAGAAATTTATCTTTATAATATGCTGGTGTGGACATTTTGTATGGCAAGATAAATTGCTAGTAAGATTTATCTTTATAAGAGATATAGATTTATTGTGCCTCCTGTTGTAATGCAGCATATGGCCATGTTAGCTAGTTCTATATAAAGCAACTGTGCTTTAGTATTTTTTTTAATAAAAAGTTTTTTAAAAATGTGCTTTGAGTTCAGCAGCACATGTTTTATCGAACCCGGCCCAGACTGCAGCGGCCAGGCCCAATGTTTGAAGGGACTGATGGAGTTACGGAGGGAATGCAAATCGATCCCAAACCCCAAACCTAATCGAGCTTCGAGCGGCAGCCGTCGCCGTCAATTCCAAGCGCTAGTCTCAGCCTACGCCGCCTCGCCGATGGCCGCCGGCGGCCACCTCCGTCCGGGCTCCTACCTGGGAGACGTCTCCGCGCTCTCCTTCCTCCCCTCCTCGCCGCACCCTCTCCTCCTCGCTGGTACGCTCCCGTCTCCTTCCTCCCCTCCTCGCCGCATGCCCTCCCGCGCCTACGTGGCTCGCCCGCGCCGCTGTGGAATGCGTGTGTCGTCTCTGCTTGCCTCAGCGGACGGGTGATAACATCCACGGCCTTCGCCCTGTGGCCGCAGGCACCGGATCGCAGCTGCTCTTGTTCGAGGTGGGCGCCGCCAGGCTCGTCGCGTCGTTCCGAGTGTTCGACGGGGTGCGCGTCCACGGTATCGAGCCCCGGAGCGGAGGCCCCGACAGCTACACGCTCGCGGTGTTCGGCGAAAGGAGGGTGAAGCTATTCTCCCTCGGATTCGGTGTTGAAGCAGATGGCGGCGAGGTGGGCGAGGCGCGGCTGGAGCTGGAGCAGAGGATCCCGGGCTTCGACCATTGGGTGCTCGACGCTCATTTCCTGGAGGTACCACGCTTGGTTCGCACTCTTATTGTGGAATCTGAAGTGGAGCTTTTCGTTTTTACCAACCTTGCTACGACACCGGTGCAGGTCGATGAGCTGCTTGCGATTGGTCTGAGTGATAATTCAGTAACGCTGTGGGATCTGAGCAAGTGTGCGTTGGTTACCCGAGTGAAGTCTCCAGGTTTGATGACCATGCATCTCCGTGCTAACTTTGGTCCAATTGGCATATGACCTGTGCTAAATTCCCCGTCCATGTTTGCTTACAAAATTGCCTTCTGGGTGCAGAGAAGTGCCTTCTGTATTCCATGAGAATGTGGGGAGACTCTGTTAGAGAGCTTCTTGTGGCATCCGGGACCATTTTAAACGAGGTAAGCTTTCCAGGCTCTCAAGCTTTTTCTGTTTCAGTTCCAGTTTAACTGTTCTAGGAGAATCTTTCTAAATGTCCGTACGAGGAAGTTCACATCCATCAGAAATATAGCTCTCAACTGTAGTCCTATTTTCCAGATTCTCATATGGAAATTGGCACCACAAGTTATGGGATCCTCCATGGTATGCTCGAATGAAGGAGATACTTCTGATGTAAACAGTCCCAAGATTATAAATCCTGATGATAATCAGCGCATGACAGTTCATCTTGGTAGGCTGAAGGAGCATGAAGGCTCAATATTCCGAATAGCTTGGTCCTCTGATGGATCAAAGTTTATGTCTGTTTCTGATGACCGTAGGTTGGTTTATTTTTATTTGGGCTCTCACTACCTGCACCAGTAACTTTTTTTAGACTGCCTTTCATGATATTGTTGACCTATTTAGTTTCACTGATGTGGCAGTGCTCGCGTGTGGATGTTGAGTTTCAAATCACAGGGTTTTGTCAATCAGACAGCCAGTCAAGACAATGTCGAAATTATACCAAAACTCACTCTTTTTGGGCATAGTGCTAGGATATGGGACTGCTATGTTTCTGATTCTGTAAGTTTGTGATACTTTGTTCCCTCTCCCTTTGTATGTGCATCATTTGGCTATACTTTATTTTTACTTGTATTTCTAATTTGGAAAGATGTCACCAAACTTTTTTCCCCTGAATAAATAGAAATTTTGTAAAATTTCCAGTTCATCTTTTTTACTTTTTTTTTAAAAAAAAAGTTTTAGACTTCTTACTGTTTGCAACTGTACTAGATGGTTATAACTGCTGGTGAGGATTGTACTTGTTGCATTTGGGGAATGGATGGGAAGCTAATCAAGATGTTCAAAGAACACATGTAAGTTGGAAAGATGTGGCTGTTAGACTGTAACTTTTTAGTAATTTGGTGTTTAACTATCTGAACTCCGCCTATGTTGACTGGAAGACTTTCTTAAGTCGTCTCAACATAGCCGGTCCCAAGCCCGGGTAAAGGAGGAGGGTGTGTTAAGGTCTGGCAAACCAACAGTAAAAAACAGCCACTCTCATGGATTTGAAACCCACAAGAGATTCGTTGGGGCGTAACCCTCTTAGCGACGCGCTACATCGGAACCCGGGTGTGGTGTTAAATGGGCAAGGGCCGGGTCGTCATCCCCTTAGTGGCGCGTCGTATCGTGACCCGGGTACGATGAAAAATGAGCAAGGGTCGGGCCGTCGCAACCTTAGTGGCGCGCTACATCTACGTCCGGGTGTAGTGAAAAATGAGCAAGGGTCTTCGCACTTCCCTCGACGGGTGCGAAGGGTAAGGAAGCTAGCCGAGCCAACTAGGATTCGTCTAGGTAGCTGGAATGTAGGGTCTCTAACGGGTAAGCTAAGAGAGCTAGTCGATGCAGCAATTAGAAGGCGTGTAAATATTCTATGCGTTCAGGAGACTAAATGGAAGGGCCAGAAGGCGAAGGAGGTGGAGGATACTGGCTTCAAACTTTGGTACACGGGGACAACATCGGGTAGGAATGGTGTAGGCATCTTGATCGATAGGAGCCTTAAGGATGGTGTCGTTGATGTTAGGAGGCAAGGCGACCGGATTATCTTGGTCAAGCTGCTAGTTGGAGATTCGGTTCTGAATGTGATCAGTGCCTATGCCCCTCAGGTAGGTCTTAGCGAGGGCACCAAGAGGCAGTTTTGGGAAGATCTTGATAGCATGGTTAGTACCGTGCCTATCAGCGAGAAACTCTTTATAGGAGGAGACCTCAACGGCCATGTTGGTGCGACTAATGTAGGTTTCGAGCGGGTGCACGGGGGGTTCGGGTATGGTAGTAGGAATCAAGAGGGGGAGGATGTTTTGAACTTCGTGCTGGCCTATGACTTGTTGATAGCGAACACCCTCTTTAGGAAGAGGGAATCTCATCTAGTAACCTTTCGTAGTGGACAACACTCGAGCCAGATCGACTTTATCCTTGCAAGGAGGGAGGATAGACGTGCTTGCTTTGATTGTAAGGTGTTACCTGGGGAGTGTGTTGTCCCTCAACATAAGCTTGTGGTGGCGGACTTTCGCTTTCGGGTACGTGTCCACCGGGACAAACGGGCCAAGATTGCGAGAACGAAGTGGTGGAAGCTTAGAGGGGAAGCAGCGCAGACGTTTAAGGAGAGGATGCTAGACGAGGGACCTTGGGAAGAAGGAGAAGATGCCGACGACATGTGGCTAAAGATGGCAACATGTGTCCGGAATGTGGCTTCGGAAGTGTTTGGCGTGAGTAGGGGAGGCAAACGGGAAGCGAAAGACACATGGTGGTGGAATGACGAGGTGCAAAGGGCTATTAGGGAGAAGAAGGAGTGTTTCAAGCGTCTCCACCATGACAAGAGTGTAGCCAACATCGAGGACTATAAAATAGCGAAGAGGGTTGCAAAGCGAGCTGTGAGTGTAGCAAAAGGTCAGGCGTATGATGGCCTTTATCAGCGGCTAGGCACGAAGGAAGGGGAGAAGGATATTTATAGGATGGCTAGAATCCGCGAGAGGAAGACAAGGGACATCAACCAAATAAAATGCATCAAGGATGGGACAGATCGACTTCTGGTGAAGGATGAGGAGATCAAGGACAGATGGAGAGAGTACTTCGACAAGCTGTTTAATGGGGAGAATGAGGGTCCTGCCCTTGAGTTGGACGACTCATTTGACGATACCAACAGACGCTTTGTAAGGAGAATTCAGGAGGCAGAGATCGGAGAGGCTTTGAAGAGGATGAAGGGAGGTAAAGCGATGGGCCCTGATGGTATCCCCATTGAGGTGTGGAGATACCTAGGCGCCAGAGCGATAGTATGGTTAACTAAGCTTTTTAACCTTATTTTTCGGTCAAACAAGATGCCTGAAGAATGGAGGAGAAGTATATTAGTACCTATCTTCAAGAACAAAGGAGATGTTCAAAGTTGTACTAACTACCGTGGGATTAAGTTGATGAGTCATACGATGAAGCTCTGGGAGAGGGTTATCGAGCATCGCCTAAGGAGAGTGACACATGTGACCCAAAATCAGTTTGGGTTCATGCCTGGTAGGTCGACCATGGAGGCGATTTTCTTATTACGACAATTGATGGAGAGATATAGGGAGCAGAAGAAGGACTTGCACATGGTCTTTATTGACCTCGAGAAGGCATATGACAAAGTACCGAGAAATGTCATGTGGTGGGCCTTGGAAAAGCACAAAGTCCCAACTAAGTACGTTACCCTCATCAAGGATATGTACAGGGATGTGGTGACGTTTGTCCGAACATGTGATGGCGACACCAGTGACTTTCCAATTAAAATAGGACTGCATCAGGGGTCAGCTTTGAGCCCTTATTTATTTGCTTTGGTGATGGATGAGGTCACAAGGGACATACAAGGTGATATCCCTTGGTGTATGCTCTTTGCTGATGATGTGGTGCTAGTTGACGACAGTAGGGCGGGAGTTAATAGGAAGTTAGAACTATGGAGGCACACGTTAGAGTCGAAAGGGTTCAGACTTAGTAGGACTAAGACTGAGTATATGAGGTGCGATTTCAGCGCGACTAGGCACGAGGAGGGAGACGTTAGCCTCGATGGGCAAGTGGTGGCCAAGAAGGATACTTTTCGGTATTTAGGGTCGATGCTACAAAAGGATGGAGACATTGATGAAGATGTTAGGCATAGAATTTCAGCCGGCTGGTTGAAATGGCGTCAAGCTTCTGGCGTTCTCTGTGACAAAAGGGTGCCTCAGAAGCTGAAAGGTAAGTTCTATAGGACGGCGATTCGTCCGGCGATGTTATATGGTGCTGAGTGTTGGCCTACAAAAAGGCGACATGTCCAGCAATTGAGTGTAGCGGAGATGCGTATGTTGCGTTGGTGTTGTGGGCACACAAGGAGGGATAGAGTACGGAACGACGATATTCGGGATAGGGTTGGGGTGGCACCAATTGAGGAGAAATTGATTCAACATCGGTTGAGATGGTTTGGACATGTCCAACGGAGGCCTCCTGAGGCGCCGGTGCGTAGTGGAGTTCTAAAGCGGGCCGATAATGTAAAGAGCGGTAGAGGTCGACCTAAACTAACTTGGGACGAGTCCGTTAAGAGAGATCTTAAGGAGTGGAATATCTCCAAGGATTTAGCTATGGACAGGAGCGCTTGGAGATTAGCAATCAACGTGCCTGAACCGTGACATCTTTTGTCTTGTGCCCTTTATGTCCCTTTATGTGTCTCCCTGTTTCTCGTCTCTTTTGGGTTTCATCTCTAGCCTACCCCAACTTGCTTGGGACAAAAGGCTATGTTGTTGTTGTTGTTGTTGTTGTTTAACTATCTGGAATCTAAAGCGAAAACCGAAAATAATCCATTGTGCTACTCTTATCTACAGTGGGCGAGGAATATGGCGATGTTTATTTGACCCAAGCTCACTGCTCGTGGTCACTGCTGGGTTTGATTCAGCAATCAAAGTGCACCATCTATGCAACTCCATTTTTCATGACATAGTGGAAGATAAAAGGGTCTCTGATGATCTGAACTATGATTCTGAGATCTTTGTAGTATCCTCCTCTTCTGTTTCGGGGCAGTATGGTCCCCTGGATAGGTGTGATGTATTTATTTATGGTTTCACAAATTACATGGTACCTCTATCTCTCATCTTGTGACAGTGAAATTGTTTATTCATTGGTTCATCACAGCAAAAGCGAGTATGTTCGTTGTCTACACTTTGCAGAAGAAAATGTTCTGTATGTTGCCACAAATAATGGATATCTGCATCATGCTGAACTCTCTAACATAGAGGATGTAAGATGGACCGAGATTATTCAGGTCACTGAGAAAGCACCAATTATCTGCATGGATGTCATGACAACATACTCAAACCTTTCTTTGAATAGGGAGGACATTATTGCCCTTGGAGATGGACGGGGAAATGTTACTATTGTCCGTTTAACCAGTGGCAGCAGTGAACCTAAACTAGATCTATCTTTTACCTGGTCAGCAGAAAAAGATAGGCAACTACTAGCAGTATACTGGTGCAAGACTCTTGAATGTAGGTCAGTGAATTGTTAAATTTCTCGTTAAGACATTTTAAATAGTAGTTATTCATTATTCTCACCAGATTTTCACTTGCAGCCACATTTTCACAGCTGATCCTAGGGGTGTGCTTAAGTTGTGGAACATAAGAGATGCCCTGTTCTCAAGTAATGATATTATCAATGCACGTCAGATGTTTCCACTTGTAGCAGTGTTTGAATCCCCCTTTGGAGCTCGAATCATGTGTCTAGATGCATCTCCTGGAGAGGAGGTGATGATCTTAAAGCCTCTTGGATTTCAATTGAAGACAAAATCATAAATTCTTATTGATAGAATCCTTTATGTGAATATTATGCATTAGTAACTGGGACTATAGCGATAATGCTTGTATATCTAGGATTAGCCAACAGAAATACATTATTTCATTTAACTGCTAATTTGTTGAACTTCTAACAAAAGTATAAAACTAAGAATAAGATTTGAATACGTGAGACATAATTTTTCTCTTTTTTCTTGTGCAGATCCTTATAACTGGTGATAAAAGGGGTAACGTCACAGCCTTTCCTTTCCCTAAAATATTGGTACTGCATGACAGTGGTCTGATGCAACAGAAGATGCATCCATGTGATCGTTTTAAAGGAGCTCATGGCATTTCTAGTGTCACAAGTGTTCATATAAAAGACTCGATTTCTGATCATATTGAAATTCACACTGTATGCCCACAATTATATTGTTATTCATATTATCAAAGTCATGGGTTCTCGTCTCTTTTGGGTTTCATCTCTAGCCTACCCCAACTTGCTTGGGACAAAAGGCTATGTTGTTGTTGTTGTTATTATCAAAGTCATGGGTTCGCTCTGACATATGCTCCTCATCCTTAAAATTTTATAGACCGGGGGAGATGGCTGCATTTGCTTTTTCAAGTATGGAAGAAACGTGCAGAAGATTGATTTTTTTGGAATGAGGCAAGTAAAAGAACTGGGCACCATTCAATCCATCTACACTAATCTTGCATCTGACAGCCAATTGAGTAGTACCTACGCAATAGGTTTCACCTCTGCAGATTTTATCATTTGGGACCTTGGGAATGAAACAAAGGTTACATAATACATGTACCATATGAATTGGCCAGTCAGAATCAACGGTTCAGCTAATCAGCAGTTTCAAACTTTTATGTTCTATATAGATGACTCAAGTATCCTGTGGAGGCTGGCGGCGCCCTTATTCTTATTATCTTGGGACAGTCCCCGAATATCAGAACTGCTTTGCCTTTATAAAGGTTTGTGTTCTAAATTTATTTACTTGTGTTTTGTGGATTTGTTTTCTCAGCTGATGTTCTAGTGAAAGTCAACACACCTCATGGGAATTATTTCTTCTATTCTGAAGCTTCCATGTGTTCATAGGCTTGCTATTGATAGCTTATTTTGAGGGCTTGTAATTTTGTATTAGTCACAAGAGAGTGCAACTTTAATTTTCATCTCTTTGCGTATTGAGACATGCACAATCTTGTCTCAACTCTAAAATGCTATCAGGCAAACTGGTTCTTAGTATTTAATTATTATTCGATTGTGTTTTAACAGCATGTCCCCTATCTCTTAGTTGGTTATGTCATTATGGGCAAGTGTAGACTACTTTGTTTTGGTCGTTACCTAAGGCATAATTTTCTTTACCACTAAAAGACAAGAGTTTTGCTGAGTTACCTAAGGCATACTTCATCACATTGTTGAGTTTTGCTGTTGGTTACTCGACTATATCTTGCGTTACACATTTTTCATCACATAGTTAACTTTTTCCTGTTTTTTTTTTCAAGCAGGATCATGATATTCACATTCACAGGCACTGGGCTCCAACTCATGATAAGAAATTACTCCTTCAAGTTCTCCATTTGCAGTTTCATGGTAGAGAAATGCACTCATTGTGCTTCATAGATCCAGCAAGACATTCAGATCCTGAGAATAGCTCAGATCTATTGATAGCAACCGGATGTGAAGATGGAACTGTGCGTCTTACAGGGTAAATTTGTTTCTTAAGTGATAAGTGTTTGTGAATCGTTTGTTCCATTCTGATACTGATGTCTATTACAGATTCTTGACTGGTAGTTCTGGAAAATGGCATTCCTCAAAGTTGCTTGGGGAGCATGTAGGTGGGTCAGCTGTGCGAGCTACATGCTTCATCCCAAAGACCTACACAGTAACATATAAATCATGTAATTACATTTTGAACGACATTTCTGATGATATTGCTGTTGAAAAAGACGAGACTTTCTTACTCATATCTGTTGGATCAAAGCAAGTCCTCACTACTTGGATTTTGCAACCGAGGAATGCAGAAAACAGACAAGTATGTTCAAGTGGCTTAGATATTTACTCCAAGCAAAAGTCCAAAAACTTGGAAAATGTTGATTCAGCCATGTCATTTCAATGGCTAACTACCCACATGCCACCAAAGCTTCCTAGGAACGGGCTGAAATCTGGCCACATAAAACAGAGCATTGAGGAAGGAAATTCCTCTGTTGTACAGCCAAATATGGATGTTATGGATCACATGGAAAATGACTGGCGTTACCTTTCTGTTACAGCATTTCATTTGAAACATCCGGTTCTCAGGTAAGATCCAGTATTGTGATTCATGTGCTGCTGGCAGTAGAGTCTAGCTAGCATAGCCTCTGTTTCATGCTCTTGCATCCTGTAATCCTAATTTAATCTCTTCCGTTCACAGCAGGTTGACAGTATGTTTTGTTGTTGTTGCTTGCTCGGATGCAACGGTTGTGCTCCGTGCTCTTCTGTTACCTTCTCGATTGTGGTATGCATTGTGCATTTCTGGATAAATTTTCTATTTGTAGTCTTCTTGGCTGCTTCTGAGCTGCTACCTCTTTGTACAGGTTTGATGTTGCCTTGTTGGTTCCACAGGCATCGCCAGTTTTGGTGCTGCGGCATATTATCATCAATGGTAGCCACTATAAAGGTCAGTTCTATCTTTTCTCCTGACCTGACAATGGTTTTATGTTAATTAAATTAGTGCTCTTTTTTTCAGATGACGCTGGAGACAGATACCTTATTGCGAGTGGATCAACAGATGGCAGCATTACCTTTTGGAACCTGACAGAGACCATTCATGGCTTCATGCAACTAATATCGGAGACTCAACCACACATGAGTATTGATTATCAAAAGCGTCCCAGGACCGGAAGAGGGAGTCAAGGCGGTCGTCGCCGGTGGAGACCACTGGCATATGCTTTGAAGAAGAGAGATGGAGATATATCACCCTCTGATGGGAGCAACCTGGGTAGCCTAAAAGCTGATGAAAGTTCATCTGAAGCTTCTGGTGTGGAAAACACTCAGATTATAGTGCATGAAGCAAGTGACGGCTCAAACATTGAGATGCCTTCAAGTACCCAATCATGTGATATACCTGAATTGAGACCAATGCACTTGTTATCTGGTGTTCACCAATCAGGCGTTAATTGCCTCCACATATCATACTCAACACCTGACAAGTCATACTGTATCATAAGTGGCGGGGATGATCAAGCTGTTCAGTGCTTCAACTTCAGAGTAGTATCTTTAGAAGATTGCTTAACAACCACAACAAGGCTAGATTCGCATGACAATGACACACTTAAAATTCTATATCAACATGAGGCATCATCAGCTCATAGTGCAGCAGTTAAAGGTTTGTCACCATTTAAACCAATGTAGTTCATATATCCCATTCTTTCAGCCTGTTTTGTTGGAGTTATGCAAGCATATATGCATGTTTTACACTAGGAATTTGGACAGACGGCACTTGGGCTTTCTCTACTGGCCTTGATCAAAGAGTAAGATGCTGGAAGATGGGATTAACCGGCGAATTCACGGAATACTCCCATGCTATCATTAGCGTGCCCGAGCCTGAAACTCTAGATGTTTTCCATGACCGGTGAGCAAGTCTTTAACGATGTGTGTGTTTACCTCTATCTTTTGATGTTTCTGAATTCTAATACTAGTGGTGGTTGCCTTGTTAGGGCCAAGAGGAAGTACCACATTGCTGTTGCTGGAAGGGGTATGCAAATGGTTGAGTTCTCACCACCTGAAGATGATTGACTAAAATGATTGCAACCGTATGGATGTTACATGGATGTTGCTTTTGCTCGGCTTGCGTGGATCATGTAGTTCTATATTGAGCTGGATTTTTTGTTTGTTTGTCAAGGATGGAACAAACGGAGGAACCAACGTGTTATTAGAAGCGTTTGGTGCGCAGGGGTAGGGAGTAGTTCCCCTTTCTTTCGTTGATGAATAATTTGGTGGCCTGACGATATGTAGACTGCTGAGATCACCGTCTTCTAACACGTCATCAGATATGCACATCGGTCATCCTGTCGCTGTTCTTTATGGGATTAATTCGTTTTTCTTATTTTTAACGACAGTCGTTCCTCTTTTCTTAGGCACAACTTGCACATGACTAACTCACTATTAGATACAGGATAGATTATCTCAGCGTGTATGAACTTCAAAACATTTTTCTTAACGACTTCTCTCATTGCATATATGAGGTGCGATTTTAGCGCGACTAGGCACGAGGAGGGAGACGTTAGCCTCGATGGGCAAGTGGTGGCCAAGAAGGATACTTTTCGGTATTTAGGGTCGATGCTACAAAAGGATGGAGACATTGATGAAGATGTTAGGCATAGAATTTCAGCCGGCTGGTTGAAATGGCGTTAAGCTTCTGGCGTTCTCTGTGACAAAAGGGTGCCTCAGAAGCTGAAAGGTAAGTTTTATAGGACGGCGATTCGTCCGGCGATGTTATATGGTGCTGAGTGTTGGCCTACAAAAGACGACATGTCCAGCAATTGAGTGTAGCGGAGATGCGTATGTTGCGTTGGTGTTGTGGGCACACAAGGAGGGATAGAGTACGGAACGACGATATTCGGGATAGGGTTGGGGTGGCACCATTTGAGGAGAAATTGATTCAACATCGGTTGAGATGGTTTGGACATGTCCAACGGAGGCCTCCTGAGGCGCCGGTGCGTAGTGGAGTTCTAAAGCGGGCCGATAATGTAAAGAGCGGTAGAGGTCGACCTAAACTAAATTGGGACGAGTCCGTTAAGAGAGATCTTAAGGAGTGGAATATCCTCAAGGATTTAGCTATGGACAGGAGCGCTTGGAGATTAGCAATCAACGTGCCTGAACCGTGACATCTTTTGTCTTGTGCCCTTTATGTCCCTTTATGTGTCTCCCTGTTTCTCGTCTCTTTTGGGTTTCATCTCTAGCCTACCCTAACTTGCTTGGGACAAAAGGCTATGTTGTTGTTGTTGTTGTTGTATGGTTCTCTAGAAGGTGTAGATTCTGGATCTATAGAGATGCGATGTGTGCAGAGAGCACAACTAATTCCTTTTAAGTCTTGGAGTGAGTAGCAAAAAGCAGAATGATGTTTTTCTAGGATAGAAAACAAACGGGAAGCCTCATCTTAAGAAAGCTTATCACTAATGATTAGAAGAAACTCCCTATAATTTTTTAGAAAAGCATATTTAAGACCAAAAGGCAAGGATTTAAACTCAATGGGAGGTTGAAGTGGTTCATGTGTCTCATCTAAGGGTTCAGGTTCCTGAGTTTCTTTATCTTCTTCCTGGATGAAATGTTGGGCATATTTTTTGGTTGGGTTCGGTTAAATCAGAAGGAGATGCAACCATTACCTCGTCCATTAGGCGTTGGTCAGGGCTTAACTCTATCTCAGTATTTAAAGAATTATTGTTAGATACAACTAAGTTAAAGTTTTTCCTAAGATTTACATTTAAATTCCCATGTTGTCCTTCATGGATGAGTCCCTCTATTGGTTGCCCTATTAAAAGGTCGAACTCATCGATATCAAAAATATAAAAGCTAAGCTCTACCATGAGTTCTTTTACCTTAATAGGAAGGACATAAACTATCCCTAGTCTTGGAAGAATGTGTCCTGAGGGATTTTTCAAAAACTTAGTTGTTGGGGTTAACGGCATGTATTCAAATAAAGCATGAGCAAAATACATAAGATTAACACCCACAACTAGATTGTAAAGAGCATTGAAGGAGGTTTCCTGAATTTGGCGACGAATAGAAATAGAAGGTGAGTCTAAACGAATTACATTAGAAGAAAGCTTGGATTCTTCCACTCGTTGTTTATGATAGACGTTAGCTCCTTTACCGTCTCTTTAAGGAAAGCTTTTTTAGAGGAGTCAAAAGTTTCTTCGTAGGTTGACTACTCCTGGGGTTTCCTAGTGGTATGATATTTTGAGGTGTTTCCAAAGTCAGCAAAAATATCATCCTCGAAATCTAACTGAAATCTGAATTTGGAATTTCTTCCTCCTCCGTTGGTTCGGGACATGGAATTTCTTCCTCGCCACCGGATCTGGTGGATCCACTGTAGGGAAGTGCGCCGGCCCTAGATCCACCGCCTAGGGGTGGCCCCGCCATGGATCCAGCCGCCCTCCACCAGATCTGGCCAGGGGGAGGAGTGGACCGATCCGCCATCAGAGAGGTGGATATGGTCAGATCCACCACCGGGGAAGAGGATAGGGTCGAATTTGCCACCGAGAAAGAGGAAGGGACCAGATCTCATCGGACTTCACTGGATCTCGCCGCCTGCTCCTTGCGCCACCGTGACCCCGTGCCACATGCTACTGTGCCTCCATGGCCCCGCACCACCGCCACCAAGCCACCACAACCCTACGTCGCCGAACACCGCCCGCCACCATGGAGAGAGAGGGACACGGTGGAGAGAGAGGAGGAACACCGCCGCCGCTAGTGGTGGAGGCCTTGCGCCGTTGCTGCTTACTGCTGAGGGTGAAGGAGACATAGAGGAGGGCGAGTGAGGGAGAGAGAGAGAGAGAAGAGGTGAGTGAGGAGACCGGTGGGCGTCAGGTGAATACGCGTCGGTGCGACGTTGGGTGTGGAGGCGGTGTTGGGTGCGGCTAGAGGCAGCGAGAGGGTGGAAGTTGGATTGGAGCAATGAAAACCTAAGTGCTATATATATAGAAGCCCAATATCGGGCCTCGCTGGGCCTATTGGGCCTCGGCCTTTTTCAAAGGCGGGGCTCATAGTGTGCCCGCCTCCAAAAATAGATTTACAGAGATGGTGTAAGGTCCAAATAGGCTAGAGGGGGGTGAATAGCCTAATTAAAACTTCTACAAGAATTACTTAACCACACGTTAGTACGAAAGATGGCGAAGCAAATGCACTAGCTCTAACTAATTAAGCAAGCCACCTACACAAGTCTATAACAAAGCTATTCACTAAACACAATAATAACTACAAGCCAGAAACAAGAAGTAATACAAGAGAAGAGCTTTGAGTGATTATACCGCCGTGTAGAGATGAGAAGTACCAATCAATCAACCAATCACACAAGAGAAGTCCTCGGGAAGAGAATGATACAAGAATTTATCCCGAGGTTCACTTGCTTCCCGGCAAGCTACTCCCCGTTGTGGTGATACACCCACTTGTCGGTTCACGAGCTAATCGACTATCAAGAGTCGAGCCCTCGGCGGGCGCCGCCCAACCGCACACAAGATGGGGATCCTCCAAGCCACGAGCTCTACTAGAGTATCCAATTTGCGAACTCCCGCGGGGAAGGATCAAGAACCCCTTACAACACTTGGTGTGGGCTCCAACAATCTCCAATTGCGAGCTCAATCACCTCCGCTGCTCCAAGCCGTCTACCGTGTCGGGAAACACGGAAAAGTAACAAGAAATCCGCAGCAACTCGAAGATCAAGTGCCTCTAGAATGCAACTCTCAAGCAATGCACTTGAATCTCACTCAATCTCACTCAAGATGTGCAACTAAGCAAAGAGATGAGTGGAGGGGTTGTTCTCTAGCTCAAAGTATGTCTCTAGGTCTCAAAATGTGCAAGAGTTGCCCTCAAACTCTGGCCAACGTCTATTTATAACGAAGGGGTACGCAGCTAGCCGTTAGGAACTTAAACAGCCGAAATCGCGATGACCGGACGCACTGGTCATACTGACCGGACGCGCCGGTCGCGCAACGGCTAATTTCCGAAGTACCGACCGGACGCGCTGGTCGCGCAAACTAGACACGCTGGGTGCGACCGGACGCGCTGGTCCCGCAACTGACTGGACGCGCTGGTCAAGCCTGAGTAGCGCACAACGAAACAGCGACCGGACGCGCTGTAGAACTGACCGAACGCCACAGTGCCAGCATCCGATTAGAGTCTAGTAAGCTCCCTGAACGACCGGACGTGTCCGGTCGACAGTGACCGGACGCGCTGCGCGTCCGATCATCACACTGAAACACGCACAGACACTGAACGCTGACCGGACGCGTCCGGTCATATAGAGACCGTGTTCGGTCCAGCGTCCGGTCACCTCTGTGACCTCCATTCGCCTCCGTTTCTTTTCCGACTTCCGACGCAGTAGAAAATAGGCATTTCACTTCCCCAAAAAGTGCCGAATCCCGGCGGGAGGGAGAGGAACCCAAACCCCTCTCTACCGCTTAAACTCCACCGCCTTCGCAAATGTGCTAACACCACCAAGTGTACACCACCATGTGCATGTGTGTTAGCATTTCGCAATCATTTCTCAAGGCATTATGTTAGCTCTTTTACTAGATCCTAATGCATATGCTCAAGACAATGATCTAGTGGCACTTGATTCCCGAGCTAACCGTGATTGTCCCTCTTGATAGTCGGCTATGTATCCTAAACCCGGTCAATCACTTCTCTACTCATCTTAGACCGGCAAAAGGAAAACCCTATGGTTATACCTTTGCCTTGCGCTCTTAGTTCCTTCTCTTCCACTTGAACATCATGTCCATCATATTATGTGCATCTCCACCATGATCATCATTTTATGTCCATGCACCATCTCTTTGTGATCTTGTGGCCATCACTCCTTGCCACATACACCTTCGTCACATGTGTTGCTTATGCCTAACTCAAAACACTTAACACATGGCATTAGCAACTTGGTGTCATTAATTATCAAAACCAAACTTGGGCTTTCAGATGGGCACCTTAAGACGACCGCCTCCAAAAATAGACTATTTTTAAGACGGTTGTCTTATAATGCCCGCCTCCATAAATCGATTTTGCGAGGCGGTTTTTTGTAACCGCCTCGGTTAATAACAAGCGTCTGCCTCGTTTAATCCAAGGCATTAACCGAGGCGGTTGAAAGTGCTGCTCACCTCCGAAAAAATTTCAAAACGCCTCGCAAAAGATTTTTTGTAGTAATGTGTGCACGTTTCTGCTAGTGTTAAAGGGAAGAAAGACCCTATATTAACATCATGGGGAGGCGGAGGATGTGGTGGAGGTGGAGGTCGTAGTGGGGGCAGAGTTTGGGGGAAGACAAGAAGGCGGGGCACATGAAAAAGCCCCTCCCGACGGGCTTCCCAACTTCTCTGAAATTTGTGTTGAATGAGTAGAAGTGCTTCACAGAAAAGCTACTCCTAAACTATGTGTTTGGAACAACTTATGTTTTTTTCAATGAAAAATTGGCAGATAGGTCATTCCAAATAGGGTCATGGTAAGGTATTGTTATTCTCAAATGTCCTATTTTGCTTTTCCCTAATGTGTGTAATGTAACATGGAAAGTAAAATTTATGTTGTAACTTTTTATGAAAATATGGTTAAACTAAAAGGGATGACATTTGACATTATCTACAAGAAAAGGAGATTGCAATACATTTGCGGATTGCTGGTATGCCATACAAAGTCATATATGTCTGATTGGTTACCTGCACTGATGTAGTTTTGCTTTGTGTTTGATTGCCTGCTGAGGCTCTTATGCAGGTTTGCACAATGCTCAAAGCAGCTAGGCTCTTATGCAAATGCTCAAAGCAACTCAATGTAGCATTAGCTAATGCATCAGATTTTATTGCATTAATCAATGCAGATTGGCACAAGCCGATGGATACACCCAAAAATGAAGTGTTCTCACATCTATTATACCTTTACTAAGAGGCCTCTATTAGAACATGAAGGTGACTACTTGCAACAAAATATAAACAATCAAACATAATTGAACCAAAAAGGATTTGTCTATGTAGGGCAACCAAACACCAAAACATTGTATATGTTTATGATGGCTTAAATTATGCTGCATAAGGTCTAATAAAAGCTAAAACAAATGCAGACAATGAGACAACAAGTCAGATCCATAGGTGTAGATGGGTCGGCTATGAAGTTATTCCACATCTAGTGGTCGGCTGTAGAGCTTAATTATTCAACTACAAGGATGCATCAGTTGCAACTTGCAACAACATTTTATTTGTGCTTTGTGGCTAATAGTATATATAAGAATTACAAGACTCACCAAGTTACCTTTTATGTACTCATATCTGAATAAGTATAGTTGTAGTAAAGGATGACCGAAGAGATTTCTTGTACTGTGGAGAATGGTGCTAAAGGTTGACACTAGTCAGCATGTGAGGCTTTGTTATCTCCTTTCAGACCTTTCTCCTCCCTATCACCATCACATCGGTAAGCCAGCGCATCACCACCGACTCATGCATGGATCTTGTTTCTTTGTTGTGCATATCTCGAGGTAGAGGTTGGCCGATGAGGAGGGCTAGGGACTCAGACTAGGCATAGTGACTGGCCGATATGGCAGAGGTAGCGGTAGAGATCAGTGAGGAGGGCCAGTGGCTACAACTGCTAGTGGTATGTGGCAGAATCGCCCGGTTTAGCACGCTTTCAGGGGCGCTTGTCTTCCACTAGACACTAAGTGCCCTGAAAGTGAGCTAAACCAGATTATTCCGTCGAACACACCCGACGGGAGAACTCGAACACTCCACATTTTACACCTAGGATCCAATAATGAGTACAAACTTACGATACTTAGTCCATTTCATACAACACAGAGTCTCCGAAATAGTTATTACAATACCAGTGGTTCAGAGTGCAACAAATTAACAGCGAAAATAAAATAACATCTAGCGGAATGCAATGAGAATCCGTATGTGCCCACCAGAAGAATCCTCCACACAAGACCTACCTGCTCAAGGTGCACCTGCAACAAGGGTAAACAAACCCTGAGTACTCGATTGTACTCCGCAAGACTTACCCGACTGAGAATTATATTTCCTGACTCTCAAGGAATATGTTAGGCTTTATGGCTGGTGGGTTTCTTGTTTGCGAAAAGCAGCACTAAGCGTGTGTCCTTAATTCCATAACTTTTAGAAGCCATATTTTACTTATTATCCCATATTCTATGTAAGCACCTAGGCTATAATCAAGCAAGGGTTGAGCAAATCAGAATCATTTCTCTACCTTTCCATTGCCAATTCTTACTATGATGCTAGAGCATAGTCAAGCCGTACTGTCATGCAGAAACGGTGATTCGTGAATCAATGTGCCTAGCTGGGTACCCTGAAAAACACATGCCTCGCTTGTACCCAGGCACAAGCAAGACCAACCCGTTCCCCTCCTGTCACGAGTTTCTAGGTCCCCGTCCAAACTTGGACTCCTAGCTCCCGTACTTGAGGCCCGGCCTCAATACGGTGCTAAGACCTCCACCTATCCCTGTCTCTAATTAGTCGGTCCGGAAAGAGCCGGAGCCCATGACAAGAGAGTAACAAGTCTTTCTAGCCCCCATCCGCTAGTATATGCTCGGGATAAGAAGATCTGTGACTTGACCAGAGTCCTTGCAATGAACAGTCCTTAATTGACACAGACAGGGAAACAATGCAACCCAATTATTCCCCGTGGCCGCGGGACACAACTTGCTACACCCACCAATACCCATACCATATCCCTGCCCGGTCGCCATTTCCTTTCCACCATTTTATCCAAAATGTAATAACCATATGAGTAACTCTCTACTATGAGTAATGACAGGTTACTCACTCTACCGATGATCCTAAGCAAAGCAACTACACGATCCTATACTAGTAAGACTCATGGGTATATATATATATATATATATATATATATATATATATATATATATATATATATATATATATATATATATATATATATATAAAATTCCTGCCACGTAAGTGCACATCATTTAAATATATATAAGATTTGCAAAAATAAGGGTTATGCACCGGGGCTTGCCTTGGGCAGGCGCAAAGTCAGAGGTGTCAGTCGCGGGCAGCTCCTGGAACTCCTCCGGTACAAAGATTTCCTCCTCGTACTCCTTGATAACTTCCTCGAAGTCCTGCTCCTCCGCGGCCACGTACTCAACCACCTCGTGATATACATGCATGCAATGATAATACCACACTTAAAAAGGTAACAACGATAACTTTAATGACAACAACTACCAACTAGTAGCTAACTCTAATGGCTAACATGCTAAGCTACCCACTATTTCTACCAATCAAGAGGTGACTGATCTATCCAAACCCTAACAACTAACAAGCACATCAACTTTTGATTACCGATTTACTGCAAAGCACTACTAGGGGAACTTAGCTACCCTATCAACGAGCTATCCGGTGGCTATAAAAATTATAGCAGCATCTAACAACATCATGAAGCTACTGTAAAAACTTTAGAGCTAGAGCTATCCTAGATTTGCCACAAAATTTCCTACAATAATGGTTGCATTAATATGCATCGCTTTATGCATTGATTTAATCAACCGAGCATCATTACAGTACTGCAAGAAAGGAATTTACTAACTGATAGAGCACGAATTTAGGAACTCAACTAAAGTGGTTTCATGATTTTTGGACCTCTACACAAGGCGCTATAATTCATCAAAGTTTTAGCTCAGGAATTAAATTAGAAACCAAAATTGAATTTCTAGAAAAGGAAAGCCTACTCCCTCGGCTCGGCCCACAAGAGGCGGCCCACGACGCGCGGCCCGCGCGCAGACGCGGCCCAGGCAGGGGAGCCCACGCGTCCCCAGACGCTTTTGCAGAAACACCCTCAAGCTACCAAGTAATACCACTACGCTGCTTGTGACTGTTCCAACAGACTGCCTTTAATCAATCAAGCCCCTAGAAAAACTCTTCTTCGCAAAGGGAAGGTCCCCGACGCTCCCCCCGCACACCGGCGTGGCGCTGACCGACACCGATCAGTCTCGCCGGCCACTAGGAGCCTCAACAGCGCACAAGAGGGGGAAACGTTCACCAAGGCGCAGGCGCAAGGCACGGGGTAGTGGTTCGGAGACCAGAGGCGAGGTGGCGAGGTCTCCCCATGAAGGTGGCCAACCGGTGAGGTCGGTGACGGCGTTTCGGTGAGCAGAGACTCTGCAAGAGTGGTCACGGGGGCAGGTGAGCTCTAGAGAAACCCCTCGATCTCGACTGCAGAGACGGGATGGCCAGAGAGTACCTGAGTTGAGCCGGCCACGAGCTGCCCGACAGTGTGGCAACGCTCCGGGTCGACGCGGATACGCCACCGACGACACTAGGCGCTACAACTTCAACTCTGCAGCGCACCACGCGCAAGGGGCCAAGGAGGCTCTAGGGGTGCAACCAATTGGCCTGGGACGGTCGGTGGATGGCGGTCCAAGAAAAAGGGGAGTTCTGACCTAGAATAGGCGCGGTTGGACCGACACTCCAATTGGAGGCTGCCGTGGCTCCAAAAGCTCAGGTGCAGGGTTGAGGAGGTGGACCAGGTCGCTGTGACCCTATGCCAACGGCGAATTGGCGTGAGGTGGTGGAGACAGGGTAGGGCTCGAAGGCGGGTCCATGGCGGCAATGGCGGAAAAACAGGGGAGGACGGCAAGGTCGCCTAACTCGGGCAGTGGCAGCTGGGCTGAGTAGGTAGGGCAAGGACGGTGAGTTACCCCAACATGACAACATGCGCTCGCCCGTTGCCTGCCTAGTCCACACGGTGCTGTGCCAGCAAGGCCAGGGCAGCCACCGGCTAAGCGACGACGCGACGGCGAGGCAAGGGTGGCACGGTGCGGGACCACCGCAACAGCGGCGCCAAGGCAAGGGGGCCCGCGGTGTAGCGGTAGCGGTGGCGCAGGACGGCCAGGGCCAGCCAGGCCCACAACGGCGTGGCCAAGCGTGCGGCCGAGCCGGGCAAGGCCACGACGAGGACAGACCGTGGTGACCACGCATAAGGAGACAGCAAGCGATGCCTGCACGCATGCATGAATTTTAAAGCTCCGAAAACTCCCAAATAGTGACAACCAACTTCAAACCAACCTCACCCAACTCTAAACGACCTAAGAGGCTACCAACCTGAGCTAACACACAACAACCCTTCTTAACCCGAATTCTCGACCGAAAGTGCTCAACACGACAGCGTCAAGCAGTCCTGGACTTGGAGTATTTCTAAAAACTTTACGTTGGAACGAAAACCGAGTTGCAAAACCAAGCTACTAGAAATGTTAGCTATCGAATGCCGAATTCAATCACGAATGTTGCACTTCACACTCATTTAGGAGCCAAAAAAGGGTTCACACAAATGTTATATAGCATGCTCATTCCAGAAAAATTGGTTTCCAACCTTAGAAGATACAATCCAGTTGTTACGTCAATTTTCCAATTAACATTTTTATTAACTATTTAGGATTTCCAATTGATTCTCTCACTTCAACATTAAGCAAACAAAAGAAAAGATGCTCATGCCCTGCTTAGATGCATTGAAACACGTGGTAACACCGAGGGTGTTACATGGTAGTAGTTGTCAGCACGCTCTAAGCGAAGAAGTGCTCCATGGGTAGCGCGTTTGTCCATGGCCAACACATGCACTGCTTCTTAATGTAAGGGGTGAACCCAAAGGGGATGCTAGGCAAGGCATGACATGCCCTAGGCTCAACTATCATATGTAAAAAAACCAACAAGTCAATCTGATAGGCTGCTAAGGTTGTGTTTTGACTATCAAGTCCATGACTACAACGGTTTCAACGTAACGTCTACAGTCCACACCACTCGGCGAGGTCCGATCGAGGCTAAGTCATGAGTTGCCCCTCACTAGTCCACCAACCTGGCAAGTAGGGGTAGCGAGTATCGATCGAGGCCTATCAAGTGGCAACTACCAAGGGCCACAGAGGATCGGAGACCTATAGAGGTTTGAACTTTGCACTTGCAAGGCTTAATCGTCTCTCTTCTTTCTCTACAAAAGCCTTATATATTCATCTTGATCTCTGATAGTTATTGCTAACATCACGTGGTCATTCCTCATGCCTACAGAGTAAGGACGAACTTGGGCCAAAGGCCCCAAGGGCCCAGGACCTAGTGATTGGCCCAGTAACACATAATACCCCATAGAGTGTTTAAGCCCATAAGTGAAGGCCCATTACAAAAAATACTAGGGCATGCTTCTGATTCAGCTTCCCGTCCCAACCCCGATGTCATGACCATGTTCGAAGTGCCCCCTTTAGACCTTTTGACACCAACACCGAACGAGAGAAATAAGTGCCAGTATGCCAACACACTAGCGGCCGCCACTACCAACCATTGAGGTTGTCGCATCATTCGCTGAGGTTGCCACGCGCCAGCCTCCTCAGCTCTGCCATCACCCACCTCCTAGGAGTAGTGTTAGACACCAAGGCTAGATAGGTTGACGGCCGGTAGGCTAAAGATTCTTCTATGCCAACATATCGGTGAGGGGCTTCATCATCAACTTCAGCCTCATTAACATTACCTACATGAACATTTCGGTGATGGGCTTCTCTATAGACTTTAGAGTCATCGACTTTGCCTATGCCAACATTTCTACTGGAGGGGTTTCATCATAAACTTTAGCATCATTGACACCATCTATGCCAAAAAATCACTGAGTGGATTAGCCATCCATTTCACCTACACCAAAATTTTGGGTCAAGGGGTTTTGCAGTCAACTTTGGCGTCATGGACACCACCTATGCCAACATCTAGCGAGGGGCCTCGCTATCAACATCGACGTCTTCGACTTCACCATGCTAACAATTTTGACTTGATGGACTCGCCATCAACTTTGGCGTCTCTAGCTTCAACTTTGCCACCAATTTGGAGTGGGTCACCATCAATATCGATGTCTTCAACTTCGCCTTTGCCACCAATTTGGAGCGAGGGGATCGCCATCAACATTGGTATCTTTGACTTCACCTTGGCACCTATTTTGGAGGGGGTCGCCTACATCATCAACGATAACATCCACATCTACGTCATCTACTTCAAGTACACGAAGAATCTCTCACAAGCACTAGCCAAGAGGGGATAGGGAGGGACACATTTTAGAAGCAATGACTAGTGCCCCTAGGAGAGGACTCAAAGGTGTCACAACGATTGTCCGTGACTACTTCACCTACTACATCTACTTCAACAACATTGATGAAGGTTCATCCACAAAGGGAAGGAAAAAATATAATTGAATTGTTATGAAAGGAAGGTACATTTTTGGATGGCAATCAAGAGATTGTTATAATTTTCAGTGACATTGAAAAATTTTCTCTTGTTTTTTCGCCCCTAACTCGTATCGCCGAGGGCCACCGTCTCCCAGTCAGACAAGAAGAGGATCCACTTGGTGGCGTGTTTATTCGAGGAGAGAGAAGAGCGACAGACCGCGGAGGCCACAGCCCATAGACCTAGGGAGAGAAGAGACTAGTTGGGCCTTGTTTAGTTGGTGAAAAGTTAGAATTTTTCTAACTGTAGCACTTTCGTTTGTATTTGACAATTAGTGTCCAATTATAGACTAACTAGGCTCAAAAGATTCGTCTCGTGATTTATAACTAAACTGTATAATTAGTTATTTTTTATCTATATTTAATACTTCATACATACGTGCAAAAGTTGATGTGACAAAGAGAATGAAAAAATTTAAACTTTAGCCATGGATCTAAACAAGGCCCTAGTCCTACTTCTAGAACTGTAGTCGGCCTAGTAGTCCTGGTCCTAGTAGAATTTGTTTGTTTGTTTTTCTTTTTTGTGTGGATCCTGGTCCTAGTAGATGAGATGCAGGCCCGTGACCGAGACCGACTAGAGAAGCGACGCCCCCTCATAAAAACCGAGAACCTCCGGCCTCCTCCCCTTCCCGTGAACCCCGCCGGCTCTGACTGGAGGAGACCGCCGCCAATCCGATCCGCCCCCTTCTCGTCAACCTCCGTTAGATTGTACTGAAGGAGAAGAAGAAGAAGAGGAGTCGTTGTCGCGCGCCGAGCCGGGGGCCGAGAAGCAGGAACAAAGATGTCGGATCCTTCTGTAGATCTGGAGAAAGGCATCACCGAGCTGAAGGACGAGGAGAAAGGCATCACCGGGCTGAAGGAGGAGGAGGAGAAGGCTGTTCATCAATTTAAACATCTCAAAGTCATGTGTGTGAAGCGCTTACTGGTGAGGATTTTGCTTTTCTCTGCTCTAAGATCTATGTGTTTGTGTTCCTTCCTCCTCTTTAGATCCACCAGTTAGTTGACAGATCCTTAGAACTAACGGAACGAATTATCTGAGCTATAGCCGAACCCAGCATAGCTAAAAACAACAGTTTGATTTCTATTTGACTTTTTTTTGTTTCTGCTAATTATAATACTTGCTGTAGTAGTATGCTATTAGTATGCGTTGCCTAAATTACTTGCTGTAGTAGTTTTTTTTGGGTGGAGGTGGAGGGGTGGGGCTGGTAGCAATAGCATCCTAAGACTAATATGGGCTTCATCTTGTTTGAACCCATCAATATAATATGTTGTGACCTTTGGCTTCTGCATGTCATGGTTTTCATTGTTGATAATTTCTATACAGTACAATTTATCTTTTCTGATGAAGAACTAACACATTATTTATCCTGCCTGCCTACTAATCTTTTGCTTGTCTCTCCTTTTGTAGGATGTGCTCCCCTTGCTGTATTTTGTGGGTGTCATGTTCTTGGCGCTGTCTTTATACGGGCAATATTACACCTGGTGGCCAGCTCTTGTCCTGTCGTCTTTTGCAATCTTCAATTTCTGGAACTATCGCAGGATGAAGCACGCATATATTCAACACACATTAGCAAGCGCCGACAGCGATCTTAGCACCACACTACTAGCATCATCATCTAAGAAATAAGCCAACATGCCAGTGGGTTAAGTGAATAAGGGCACTCTTTGTTGCTCCTAATTAGTAGTTGAAGTGTGGTGCCCTTCAGTGAATAAGGGCATTGTTTGTTGCTCAGTTAGTTGTTAAAGTGTGGTGTCCTTCCGTGAATAAGGGCACTGTTTGTTTAATTAATATAGTTCAAGTGTGGTGCCCTAGTCCCTAGTACCAGACTGGGTAATAAACTTATGTATGAGCAGGCACCAGCTGGGTGTGGGTTTTCATTTAAAGTGTGTAACTTATCACCCCTGACCTATTAAAGTGCACCTTGCATATTTGTTTCTTTTTTCCATGCATGATTTAAGTGGTTTAATTCTGGTGCTAGAGTACATTGCGTCAGTCAGTACAGCTGCTTTGTTATGTAAGTGGAACAATACTGCTTGCTCAACCATCTTTGAATACTTTATTAACTGTTGTTGGGCCTTGGCTGTGGAATGAGATCTGATCTACTACCTGGTGTGGGTTTGAAACCTGTTCGACTGGTATCTATAGCAGCTGGCGCTTCAGGCCATTGATGGTTTTGATGTGTGCTTTTCCTGTACATTACAAACATTACCGGCGGCTATAAATACCAACCGAAAGGGTCTTGGCTTGTCGGCCTCAGAGCTGTCTTTTATTTTTAACTGGTGAGGCCTGTCTTTTATTTTTAACTAGTGAGGCCAGTCTCCGTTTTTAACTGATGAGGCCGGTCTGCATTAAAATAACTTGCCAAGTAGGTATTTTTATGACAAGAAGAGAGAAGAAATGAGTTTTATTTCTTGGCATGATTACTAACTCTTTATGAATTATGAAATTTAATGTCAAGAAATTTGTAGAATGAAACTTTACATGGTGAATGTGTTTCATTTTATTCCTATAAAGCACGGCGGTCTTAGAGACAGCACAAGGAAGAGACTTGGCTAAGTCACACACCGGGGAGTTGTGGGTCCTGGAGTTGAGGGACCCCACCTGACTAATATTCCATTAATGGTGAGCCGGTGATGAACGATATCAATGCACCAGTTTTACGAGGAAGGTGAGGTGAGGAGCTAGATCATGGAGAAAATGGTACACCATTTATTTGTTACATTGTTTTAGTCGTCCTTGAGATTGAGATTTGGTTCCCCTGTCCCGGTGGAGGTGTCAAGAGGAGCGCTTGGTCGTGAATCTGCGATCCTGCTGGTTCTGTTGCTGGCGCGGCAATCTGGTGATGTCTGGTCTCGCCGTGGGTTATCATATCGTGTTTGTTCTTAGAAATGGTAGCCTGGAGGCCGTGGCGGCCTTTGGTTTGCTCGGGTCTAACCAGCTCTCTTGAGCCTATGACATGCCATCCTCAATTTGTGGACCAACGAATTAAGGTGATTGAGCATCTAGATTAGGTATGAAACAATCTCAAACAAAGAATTGCATCGACTAAGGCACCGAGGCTTGGCCTGTTACAGTTCCTTCTGCAGAATTCGTTGCAAGAAGCTGGAGGACATTCTGGTGCTAGTGTTGGCGCTGCTTGAGGCCAGACATCAGTTGCATTTGTGTTGTCAAAGTGAAATAGTGCTAGCTCACGAAGACGATTGCCTCCGAAAGACCAGAGCAGTGATCGGTTATCACGGCAATTGTTCTCCCAGTCCCAGCTAGAGCTAGTCCTTGTAGGAGTGGAGCGCAGCGGATGTCCTCCGTTTCAAACTTGAGAGCGACTCAATTACTCCTTTAGCGGTTGGCAATTATATTAAAAGACTGGATAGAATGGGAAATCACCGTTGTCTCGTCGGTGCGACATTTCTAGCAGTAGCAGGTAAACGAAGGGGAGGACACTCCTCCAACCAACATTCCTGCCGAACACCTAGTGATAGACACAACGGCTGAACACGATGCAAAATTGAATATCATCGGACAGAAATCGACTAGAGGACCAAAAAAAACTTAAAATTGATAAGCGGAGTAGACTTAAGAAGGTTAGTGCTCTACACCACCAGTAGGTTCTTACCACTCACAAGGGCATAGTAGTACATAGATAGTTCTGAATATAATACTAACTAGCAAGAGCCCTGCGGAAATTGCCACGGGCTAGGCAGAGGCTGTTAGACGATAGAGTTGTATTTGGTTCTGTTGTACATGAGTCTAGGTTCATTGAGTCTAGGTTCATTGGTTTGTTTTACAAGCTAGTTTGTTAGATCTAGGAAGATCTTATCTGTTGTAAACATGACTCCTTGTACAAGCCATGGTGGGAGCTATTTCCACTACATATAAACGGAACCATGAATCCCAAAGGGTATCACGTTAACCCATTTTCACATGGTATCTAGAGCCTCCTTCCTCACGGAACATTTTCATGGCGTTCGCTTCTTCCTCCTCCACGCCTTCTGCTGCCGTCTTCCCCATTACTTTTCTTCCCATGAGCGAGAGGCTCAATCGCACCAACTTCCAGTCCTCGAAAGCCCAGGTCACCTCGGCACTGAAAGGCGCCCAGCTTGGGAACTTCCTTGAGCCGACGGCGCAACCACCTTCGGCGTTCCTGACGCCGGAGGACAAGGAGGACAAGAAGGCGGATCCCAAGCCAAACCCTAACTATGCGTCATGGGTGGCAAAGGATCAGACTGTGCTCAACTATCTACTGTCCAACATGTCCAAGGAGATCCTTGGGCAAGTCAACACAAGCGTCACCGCATTGGCTGCTTGGGCAGCCATTGAAGGGATGTTCGCATCTTAGTCTCGTGCGCGGATCATTAGCACCCGCATGGCATTGGCCACCGCCTCCAAAGGTACCTCTTCCATTGCCGAGTATTATGGCAAAATGAAAGGTTTAGCAGATGAAATGGCGGCGGTGGGGTGCAAACTTGAGGATGAGGAGCTTGTCTCCTATATTCTCACCGGTCTTGACCTCGACTTCAACCCCATCGTCTAGGCGGTGACTGCGAGTGTTGAGCCCATCACCGTTGGGGAGCTGTACACCCAGCTGGTGAGCTACGAGCAACGCATGGAGCACCATGGCGGCGGTAGCGACGGCGGCGGCTACCAATCTTCGACCAACATGGTGGCAAAAGGCGGACGCGGGAACAACAACTCCAACAACCGCGGTGGTGGTCGCGGCGACTTCAGCCATGGCTAGAAAGGCGGCCGCGGTTGTAACACCCTAGGTGTTAGAAGGCTAATTAAAAGCTTAATCATGATCATCATCATGCATAATCATGGAGTATTATGGCATAGATGCATTTCATGTTTCAAATATAGTATTCATATGTTGCTTATGATTTGTTTCATATGTTACATGAAATGTTGATAATCACATTGATTAAGTGCTTTGTGATTTTATGGTTTGAAATTTTCCTTAAACAAATAAAATTTTGTCAATATAAACTTTAAAGTGCAAAGTGTGTTCTTTAATGTGGAATTAAAGTTCAAAGTTTGGTAAATTATGAAATTATTTTTCATAAATAAAATTTGTCAAATTTTTGTTCCATGAATTGGAGGGTTGTTTGAGCTATATTGCCATGTATTTGGTTGTGATGTTTGACTAGTAATTGGCTGTTAATTAATTGTTCAAAGTTGCTAACTAAAACCAACTTTCAAAACTCTTAACTGAAATCTTGTTTTCAGTTTCAAGTACCTTTCTTCAAAATTCAAAATTTCTCAATATATTGATCTTTTGATGTTGATACTTAAAGAAAAGTTGGAGACCTCAGTTGGATGAATAACTTTCATTTTTGGAGCTTCTCAAGTTTCTACACGGATTTGGGAGAAAAAGAGTGAAGAAGAGGGACTGTCAGGCATGAACAGTACCCAGCAGCAGCGTGTTTGCCCTGCTCACCGCCATCCACCGTGGCCTTCTCGTTGGTTCCTCGCGTGTGAGCACGTTGCTGGCTGCGTGGCCATCTTGAGCAGCTACTGATGTGCCTGGAGGCTTCGTCCTTGCCTTTTAACGCCCCTGCCGACTGCTGTCTCCTCCTTTTCTTTCCCTTCTCCACCGCCGGCCATCTTCCTTTACCGGCCGATTTCGTCGTCATCACACCACCACCATCCAATTCCTCTCGTAGACAACATTGCCACCTCCTTGCGCTCCTCCCTGGCTTGCTCGCATCAGCCCTCTCGGCCAGAATCACCGCACGCTCCAATTTCCGCCGCCGTGGCCCGCCATCGCCGCCGCAACCCCCTCGCCGTGGTCAGGCCATCTCTGGTCGCCTCTCTCCCTCCTGGTTCTTGTGTCGTGTCCGCGTCGAGCCCCCTAATGCTCTTGCGCATGCTCGTGGGCCGTTGTCGCCGCAACACCACTCTGGCCACCGCGCTGACGTGCGCATGGCCGGGCCACCACAGGCCATCGTGGGCCTAGCCGAAGCCCTGCGCGGGAGCGCGCAGGCCAGGGCTTGTCGCGGCCCTGAAGCTCACCACCGACCACTCGTCTCGCTGGTCAAAAATCGAGCCGGCTGGCTGCCTCCTCTGGTTCCTGCATTGAAGAAGACGAAGGACCTCAGGGTGAGAATAGAAGCTTTTACAGGGTTCTCAATGTAAAAATATCGTGACTCACATGAATAGTACTGCTAGATCGCGGGTTGGTTTGAGAAAAGTCTGAGGACCTTATTGCAAAACGGCCAGGCCGCGCCTGGGCAGGCCGTGTTGGGCTGGCCTGCTCGTGCTGCTGGGCCACGACTGCTCGCGCTATTGAGCCGAGCTAGTCCACTTTGGGACCGAACCTTCTTTTTCCTTTTTCAGTGTTTTAGTAATTTTTATAAAAGTGCTGATACTTGTTATTTTCATAACTCATTATGGAAGCATGCTAAAATCATGAAAATTTATGTGTAGCCTCTTCACGCTATGATCTACCTCAAAAAAAATATGAATTTATAAAATCGATAGGTTTTGGATGTTTAAAAATTAGCTCTTTTAATTAATAAATGCTTGTTCCATGATTTTTGTAGGCTAAAATAAATATCCTTTAGTTGTGAAATTTGTTGTGTAACTGTTTTATGATGTAACCAACCTACACAAAAAGTTTGGGACTAATTTGATGATGTTTAATTATATGCTTTAATTATTAGTTTATAATTATCAAAAGGATTAACATAAATCATGAATGACTTGGGTGTATTTTGGAGTTAATTTGGACCTTGGGACCCATTTACCTTTGATGTTTCTTGGCACTTGATTGTTTGTTTGTTATGCTCATGATCAACCTTTAGTTAATAATTCCAAATGTTTTAATTAAGCACTTCATTAATGAATCCATGTATGTAGTTGTGGTTGCCTCTTATATGCAATCTCTTGGGTAAAAAGATTAAGTTAGGTATGAGCTTCCATGTCAAGTCTTGCTAATCTATGATTTATATGCCTTTTGTAATAACTAGTAAGCATGTGTTGATGATTAACAAATCAAACTAATAGATAGCTTTGCATGCATGTCATTAGAAATCATGTTTGTTCCCAAAATGCTAGGACCTTGATCATGGTTGGTATAGCTAGCTTGTATGAGAGTGCCTTGGTGTTGCTTTGCTATTATAGCTTAGTAGGTTGTATGATGTTTAGTTGACACTTTATTCATCTATGTGCCTAGGCCCATTATGTTGTGATCTTATACTTGTCTTATTTGCAATTGTGTGATGTTTTTTTTGTTCCTCCTCATATGTATGCATTGCATCTTTGCATATATCATCTAGGTACAATAGATGCATGATGTGAAGGTGAAGAATGTGGTGTTGGAACCGACCAAAAGATGGTGTAGCAGTGACCAAGTCCAGAAGATAGAGATGATGGATGATCATGTCATGAAGATGAAGCTAACTAATTGACATTGTGCTTCAAACCTAGGCAAGCCCCAGAGCATTACAAGCCTCCTACCTCTCTTTTAAAATTTATTCGAGTATATCTTTTGTATTTTGCATTAAGTTATAAGAGTTGATTTGAAACCCGTTGTTGCATGACTTACCTTGTCCACAATATATACATGCAACCTTACTATTATGTCTAAGTCGCTCTATGCTTAGTTATGCTTAGACCGGTAGAAGTCAGGTGATTCCTGTCATTCATGAGATTTAGGTGTCTACTCTATCATGGTTGGCTATATTTGCTATCGTGGAAAAGAACTATGTGATAATGAATAATGGGAGACCGAGCGGGATCTGGTGTTACTATGGTTATTGTTGGTGCCAGGTAGGCATGTATTCTTTGATCCCATCTCTATCATTTAAGGACCGTTTCGTTGTCTAGCCCTTGGTTGAGATGGAACATACCTTGCACATAATGGCCTAATAACTCGTTCTGACCATGAAGCCAAGTACCCGTTCGAGGTGAGATTTGGACTGTGGTGCGCATCGCGGGGAGGCGAGAAATGAAGCGGAGGGGCAGGGTTGACCATGGGCAGGCATGACCTGAGCTACCTAGCTTTGACCGTGGGCAGGCTTGACCTGAGCTACCTAGCATCAGCCGTCCTAGGCCTTGCGCCTTTGTCCAAACTCATCTTCGAATAGGATGAACGGTAACCCATGCGAGTGATGTACAAACTCGTATGGGCGTGTGATAAGGGTTTTGCCTATCTGGTTGCATTCGATTCGAATTGTCGTCTCTCATATAGTAAGAAACTTGGCCACTGACCGGCATCGTAGTAACTAATTAAACATGATGGTTATGTTGATCATGGTAAAATGGATATGGTTACTATTTTGATGCTTATTCATGTTAATCATGTGTTTGCTATAGAATAGGCTATAACTTAGCTCTAAATAGCCCTACTTAAGTTAATGCTAAAACCTAGATAAAAATATTAAAAGTAAGGACTTATGTTAGTAAGCTCTTTTGCAAAATATTGCTAGCCAACTAAATCCACCAAATGTAACCATGCGTATCCTTGAAGTCATTTTATTTTTTTCCTATCAGGTAAGTCTTGCTGAGTACAATTGAGTACTCAGGGTTTTATCCCACCCTATTGTGGGTGAAGTGCTATGCCTGCTAAAGGTGGTAACTAAGTGCCAGTGGACTTAGCTACTCCATATATGTTTCTCATCTATGCTCTTGTTGGAGGATGTCGTCTGAGCTAGCTTCATAATTCAAGCTTATGCTATTGTAATCATTTCAAAGCTTTCTTGTTTTACCTAATCAAGTTTTGAACTCAACATTTTAATATTAATTCCGCTACAAACTCTGTGTATGTGATATGTGTTCGCTTAATCAAGTACAATCTTAGTTGTGAAGTTGATTTATTTAGACCCTTCGTGGTACTCAATGGACTACCATGTTTATATAAGTGACGGTATGCACGTGTCAACATGATTAATGGGGACAGTCATACTTGATCTTGTATAAATTGGATAGTTCTATCACAGCGGTGGTGGCCGCGCCCCGGGAGGGGTGTCCTCGGGGATCGTCTGCCAGCTATATGGAAGAGAAGGTCATACCGTCCTCCGGTGCTTCAAGAGGTTTGATGCCTCTTTCACCGGACCACCGTAGCAGAAGACGGCTTCCTCAGCAACTACGTCATAGGTTGTGGACACCAACTGGTATATGGATACCGGTGCCACGGACCACGTCACTAGTGAGCTAGCAAGCTCACGGTGTGCGACAGGTATCACGGCAGTGATCAGGTGCACACCGCCAGTGGATCAGGTATGGAGATCAACCACATTGGTCATAGTACTTTGTGTTCCCCTACTATTGAGATTCATCTTTGAAACATGCTTCATGTGCCTAAAGCAAATAAGAGTCTCCTTTCTATCAATCGCATTGCACGCGACAATAATGTTTTCCTCGAGTTTCACCCAGATCGTTTTTTATTAAGGAATAGGCAATGAGGAGAACTCTCCTCCAGGCCTGATGTGAGTGTGGTCTCTACCCACTCAAGTCATCGAATAAAGAGGTGCTTGGTGTCATCAAGCCATCCGCGTTCCTGTGGCATCACCGGCACGATCACGCTTCCACTCCCGTAGTCCACTATGTCATCAGCCGCCACAAGCTTCCCTTTGTCCAAGATTCGAATAAAGCTAGCATTTGTGACGCCTATCAATAGGGCAAAAGCCATCATCTGCCCTACCCTAGGTCTACTAGTGTGTCGACTAGTCCTTTAGACCTTGTTTTTTTATGTATGGGTCCTGCCACAACTTCAGTTGGACGCAATAACTATTATTTGAGCTTCATAGATGATCATAGCAAATTTACTTGGATTTACATGTTGCGTCATAAGTCTGAAGTGTTTCAGTGCTTTCATAATTTCCAAAGTCTTGTTGAACGACAATTCAATCCAAAAAATCATGCAATGCAAACTGATTGGGGAGGCGAGTATGAAGCCTTGAACTCGTTTTCCAACGCATGTGGATATCACACCATGTGTTCCTGCCCTCATGCTCATCAGCAGAATGGATCTGCTGAACATAAGCATCAACATATTATCGAAGTTGGTCTTACTCTTCTAGCTCATGCATCCATGCCTCTCAAATTTTGGGACGAGGCTTTCCTCACGGCTGTGTTTTTGATCAACCGATTGCCTTATAGAGTTATAAACTATGACACACCCTTTGATCGTCTTCATGGTCAATCACCTGAATACTCCTTTCTCTACACGTTTGGATGCACGTGTTGTCCTAATCTCCGCCCATACAACTCCAGAAAGCTTGAATTTAGATCTAAACAATGTGTTTTCCTCGGTTATAGCAATGAACACAAAGGGTTCAAGTGCCTTGATCTCGCTGTTGGTCGTATCTATGTTTCTAAAGATGTTTTTGATGAGCAAGTATTTCCTTTCTCATCTCTTCATCCGAATGCAGGTGCACAATTGCATGCCGAGTTAAATCTTTTGCCTGATATCCTTCTAAACCCTTCATCAAATTTTGGGGATGCACATTTATGTGACCAATGTTTGGTTTCTCCTTTGCCTACTAATGCATCACAAGATTCTGCTAGAGATATGTTGCATGCAGGTGAAAATTCGGTTGAAAATGGTGCAAAGTCAAGCTCCAACGGGCCATATTTCTTGTGTGCCCCTGTTGGCGACAACACGAGATCTGAAGCTGATCCGCCTGACATGACTGCACCTGCCACCACTGAATCCTCCTCGGAATCACCAGCGCATCAGCGGCGGTGTCGGGCGTAGCCCCATCGTCCTCGGCTGGATCTTCTACGGTGCCACACCAACAACCTGTGTCGACTCCTTCGCTTGTGGCTACGTAGCAAGATCCGAGTGCGAGGGGGACAGCAACTACCTCCTGGATCTGCTCTGGCTGGGGATGGATCTGCTGTGGTGCCAGTCCCTGGTGTTGTTCTTGCTTCATCTGCTGCTGCTACTGCATCCTCTACTGATGCACCAACCTAGTGTCCTACTACATGATCCTAACAAGATATAAGCAAACCTAAAGTTTACACTAATGGTACAATGCGCTAGGTTATGCTTGCAAATACAAAAGAGCTTGTTGCTATTGATGAAGCATTGGATGACAAGAAATGGGGTCTGAAGAGCATTAGGCTTTACTCCAAAATGGTATGTGGTGTTTGGTACCTCCTCCCAAAGGAAAAAATATGATAGGTTGCAAATGGGTGTATAAAATAAAGAGGAAAGCTGATGGTGGAATAGATAGATACAAGGCATGTTTGGTTGCAAAAGGATATAAGCAGAGATATGGTATAGATTATGAAGATACCTTCAGTCTAGTTATTAAAGCGGCAACAATTTCATTTTGTCTATTGCAATGTCGAAGGATTGGTCACTTAGACAGTTGGATGTGAAAAATGCTTTTCTTCACGGTGTGCTAGAAGAAGAGGTTTATATGCACCAACCACCGGGTTATGTTGATAAGAGATATCTGGGGTATGTATGCAAGTTGGATAAAGCAATCTATGGATTAAAACAAACTCCACGGGCCTAGTATGCACGATTGTGTGGGAAGCTAGAGGCGCTAGGATTTGTTCCTTCCAAAGCAGATACATCTTTGTTCTATTATAACAAGGAGAGACATACCTTGTTTGTCTTGGTGTATGTGGATGATATCATAGTAGCCAACTCGTCACCAGAAGCTACAAATGCTCTCCTAGCTAATCTGAAGCAAGATTTTGCATTGAAGGACTTGGGAGATCTTCACTATTTCTTGGGTATAGAAGTCAAGAGGGAAAATAGCAGTATGACTCTTACCCAAGAGCGGTATGCTGCTGATGTACTCAAACATTCAGGAATGGAGAAATGTAAGCTGATCGATACACCTCTCTCAAGTTTAGAGAAATTGAGTGTAGAATCTGGTGATAAGCTTGGGCCAGATGACACTACAAAGTATAGGAGCATAGTAGGGGCATTACAGTATCTGACCTTGACTAGGTCGGACAAATCCGTTGCTGTGAACAAAGTTTGTCAGTTCCTACATGCACCTGCTACAGTACACTGGAGCACTGTGAAAAGGATCCTGAGGTATATAGGTGGAACTATTAATCATGGGCTTAGAATTGGAAAGTCCAAGTCGATGTTAGTTAGTGCATTCTCAGATGCGGATTGGGCGAGCTGTGTTGATGATCGAAGATCAACAGCTGGTTTCGCTGTGTTCCTTGGTGATAATCTGGTTTCTTGGACTGCCAGAAAGCAACCAATATTATCTCAATCAAGCACAGAGGCTGAGTATAAGGCACTAGCAAATGCAACTACTGAAATGCTATGGGTTTAGAAATTGTTGACAAAACTTGGGGTTCATCATCCTCCTAAAGCTCGGCTATGGTGTGATAATCTTGGAGCTACTTATCTCTCTGCGAATCCTATATTTCATTCAACGACAAAACACATAGAGATAGATTTTCATTTTGTTCGAGAGAGAGTAGCTCAGAAATTGTTGGAGATTCGGTTCATTCATACAGGTGACCAATTAGCTGATGGATTTACTAAAGCTCTTCCTGTTGTTAAGCTACGACAATTTAGAGACAATCTCAACCTCAGAAGTGGCTGAGATTATGGGAGGGTGTTAGACGATAGAGTTGTATTCGGTTCTGTTGTACATGAGTCTAGGTTCGTTGAGTCTAGGTGAAACGTCCTTGATTTCCATGAAGGGAAATCCGCAGAAATGAAGTGTAAAATGACGAAACATTCTGTCAATTTACCCAAATCTCAGTGGTACATAAAGTCATGCATGAATATCAGAGTATAATAGAGAGTTTTACATAACTTATTCTCATCGCCTCGTAGGGTGGAACACACTCACACAAGCATCTGGAATAGCATCCGACGTAGATAGCAGCGGAAAACGATCTCCTAGAACTAGCTTGAGCGTAGAACAGACCCTCTAGTCCTCCCAAACATCGCCCTCGTAGTCGTACTCAGGCTCGGAACCTATCAAAAATCTATCAGTACACTTGGTACTGGCCACGCATCGCCCACCCTATGCTTGCAATGCTTTGTGGAAAATGGAATGCATTGAGGGAAGTAGAAAGAGACCTATTTAGGCTGTGGGTTTCCTATGCAAGTAGTTAATATTTTAATAATAAGATATTCATCAGTTTTTAACCCATCTTAGTTACACATTTTTCCCAATCCCATCACACACAACACATCTCATCTCACTCTCTCTCTAGGCGACGAGATTGACTCCCGCTCAGATCTCGTCTCAACGGCCAAGCTGGAATCCAACACGAAACCCAAGGAAAGGTAGAAAGGACTCCTCTCTCTCTAATCAAGTGAAGCGTAGGTCATGGGAATGTCCATATCCGTGGACGCGGCTATACGTATAGATCGATCAACTCTGCAGAGTGTGTACACCTGGTAATCCACAAGATCGCCATCCTCGACGATCTGGCTCGTCTAGAATGATTCTGACTGCCTCTCAACTGGTACAGTACCACCCTACCACTTAGTCCTGGGCCACCCCGGTGTCCACCAAAACGCTGAGACTGTGAGACGTAGTACCGGGCCCCCAAGGTCACTACGCTGTCTTAGAGGGTGTGGGTCCCTATGCCCGTACCTCCCTACGCTATCACCTTCCAACCTAGTAGTAGTGGTACCACCCTAGTCAGTCAGGTAATCGTCTCCCGCCCATCAGGAGTGAGTGGTGTGCACGAAAGTTCCATGGTTCTGGTTCTCAAGACATACCAGTCCTTAGGGGGACCAGACAGGATATCTTCTCAAAGGGGAAACACCATCTTCCCCGTGCCACAATAGCACCTCCACTAAGGATAACCAACACCCCAGTTCACCTCACAATATACCCACCACAGGTAACTCTCGTGAGGGATGCCTAGGTCACACCCCTCTAGCAGGACTTGCCCCAAAGACTCGTCGTAGGATCCTGTCCGATCGACTCAACCCTCACCACTCACCCAGGACGCACGCCAAGATCTCCCCAGTTCTTTTATCAAGTTTACCAAGTTCTCGGCACTACGTGCCTTATACATATACGCCTCTCACTCACCGGCATCACATCACAGATATAATGCGAGTAAGAGTAAAAGTTGTAATATGTAACATGCGAGCATCTAGCCTGACAGCAGGGTGAGCAGGGGTAAGGTTGCAACAAGGTAAAAAGGCTCAAAGTAAAGCATCTACCATGCAGCCTATCAACATATTATTGCACAAAAAGTAAAGCGCTAGCAATTCTATATTGCATGTGTAATAGGTTCTACGGAAGTGGGTGGGGCGTGGCACCTGGCAGGTCATCACCCAAGTTCTCGTTGTAGTCGGGGTCATACTCCTCAGTTGGCAGGTCCTCCGGCTCTGTTAAACATAATGTAGAGTCGCATTAACGACTCTTTTAGAGGTGCACAAAGAAGCAACAGAAATTCAAAAGATTCAAATGCACTCAAACACAAGCCTAAGACGTAGAGCTCATTTTTAGAAAAAAAATTAGAAACTGGTTTGGTATTTTTTGAGTTAAAATGAATAAGTCATGAATTTCTAAAGATTAAAAGAATTTCTGAAAAAGGAAAAAGAACTGAAAAACCCAGGAGTGACATGTGTCAAGCTTTGATTGGCCGAAATAGAGTGAGTCACTGACATGTGGGTCTAGGTCAACGGTCAACGTTGACCGGGCCGCGATCGGGCTCGGTTGGGCCTGGGCTGAGCCGGATTTGAGCTGGACTGGGTCAGGTGGGGCCCACCACGTGTCAGGCGCTGGTGCTACCATATCACCTAAATGGATTCAAATATCAGGCTTGGGCTGGTGAGCTTGGCTCACGGTGGACTCACAAGGATGGTCCAAGGATTTTGAACGCGGTCCACGGTGGACCCGGTCCACCCTCTTTCTCCTTCTCTCGGTGCACGGTGCATCGAGTGCACCTAGTCATCTCTCTACTCAACTTTCCTTGCTTCATCTGCTCAGCCACGCTCTCACCGGTGGCGAGCGACCAAGCTCACGCTCTGGGGGCTCAAGGGTAAAACTCGTAGGCTCGAGAGCACTGCGTGGTCTCAAGGAACTCAATAGAGGGGTCAACGGTGTGGATTAGAGTGTCTAGGGGGCTTGTTCATGGCGGTGGCGGCTTGACCGGTGCGGTGAGCGATGGCAAGGTCTCCATGGTGACTTGGCTCAGGTGGTAAGGTCTCCTACCAATTCGCGGCAGCAAAAGGAGTACGAAGGTGGGGTCAAAACGATGACATTGGGCTCCAACAGAACCTCCCGTGGTGGTGGCAGCTCGACGGCTCTGACCGGGCGGAACACCGCTGACCAGGCCTCCGAGGATCCCTCCTTCTCTTAAGGTGAGCATGGTGTGTCCCTCGCTAAGGCAAATCCGGTAGCTCTCTTACTCCCACCTCTACTGCATTATCCCGGCGAGAACATGACCTTGCCATGGCGAGCTCTAGCCATGGCGGGCATGTCCCGTGACGCGCCGCCTTCGACGTTCACTGGCCCTTGGTGCGCAAAACAGTCAGTGGCTAGGCCTATCGATGTGTGTGCACGTGTGCAGCGGTGTTCACGGCCTTGCCATGGCCATCTCCGATACGAAGTAGCCGTGGCGGTGCCGGTGTGCGTCATAGTGGTGATCGGGGTGAGAGGGGCTAGGCACGGTGACTCACCAGAGGTGGCGGTGGCGATAGGATGGTGGTGCGGTGTCGATTCGAGGCCGTGAAGATAGGTAGCAGTGCCATGATGTCCTCGGTGAAGAAGAAGACATCGACGTCCTTTTCTTCTCCAGCGTACTCGAGCGGCGACGTCAACTCTGGTTCCCGACCCCTTCCTACTCCTCTTCTCCTCCTTCTCTTCCTCCTCCTAGCAGTGTGGCGTGGCTACGGTGCCACCAGTGCGGCGGCCTGGGGGTGGAAGGCTAGGGTGGCGGGGAGGCTATGTTTTTATAGCCGAGCTCGGCTATGGCTATGGCGGACGGTGGATGTGACAATTTGGACACGTGGAGATGATCAGGATGATTTGGAGAAGGGTTTTGGGGCGATTGGAGTGGTGTGGTTCGAATTGACGATGCCAATTTCTGGAATCGCAGGTGGTTGGGCAGTGTCAGGCCGTGACGGTTCGCCTGTGGCCATGGTAGCCTCGCACGTGTGATGCATGGGAGAAAAGTGGGGCGCGTGAGAGCGGTGGCATGGTATTTGCAGAGCGGGGCATGACGGCTTGGCGTGCAAGGCGACCGGCAGGGGACAGGGGGAATCTCCCCTTGCCGTTTTTGTGACTCTGCTACCCCCTTCCTCCTCCCTCTGTTTTCCGTCTCAGCGAGGCAGGGGAGAGGGGACGGATGAGGGAGATGACACCATGGGGCTAGCTGTCGGCGACAAGAGGTGAGCATGGTTGCTGGGCCGGCCCACACGCGGACGAGCGTGAGCATGCGAGGCCGTGGGAGTGATGCAGGTCGGGCTCGGCTGGTTGAAAGGCTAGGCTGAAAAGGAGTTTTTCCTTTTCTATTTTAAACCAAGGCTTTCCCATTTATCTGATTTATTCAAAAAGCTTTTCTATTTTGTATTTTCTTTATTTTAATTATGCCAAGCATTTGTATATAAACAAATATATATTGCCTCCACTTATATAACAAAATGGGATCTACTAAATATATTTTTGGTTTTCAACCATTTTCCAAGGTTATAATTACATATTCATTTAATTTAAGTAATTCATTAAATAAAATTTGACTATTTTTATTTAACAAAACAAAGAACATAAGAAGCAACTCATGAATATATAATTAAATGCAAAATGTAATTAACTAGACTAGGTGCTACTTGTGCAACTAGGGTTGGTTCCCTATATGACACCCCACCAAACATAGGTTATTTTTAGAAAAAAATTTGTAGTTGAGATTTTTGTTTCCTGGAAATTTCTGGGTTGTTACACTAGGTTCATTGGTTTGTTGTACAAGCTAATTTGTTAGATCTAGGAAGATCTTATCTGTTGTAAACATGACTCCTTGTACAAGCCATGGTGGGGGATATTCCCACTACATATAACACGAAACCGTGAACCTCAAAGGGTATCACGTTAACCCATTTTCATAGAGGAAGTCGATATTACTGTTTTTTTCATCCTCTATAAAACATAACATGCATCAATTAGTTGTGGCCTGTGTAGGCAAGGGCACAAAAAGTTAAACTTTTTTTTGGAGATATGTTCTTAACTAGTAAAAGTACCATGTGCAATTGTATATGTTGTAAAGGAATAGAGAAAACACATGTAGTACTGGAAGGTGTGATGTATCTGGGAACCCGATACAACAGAAGGTGGTTGTTTATCTATAAAGAGTACACAAAGGCTGGAAGGTTACATGCTGGAAAACTAAGCAAAGAGAAAAGACATTTCTTAGTCATCTTCGGGTAGAGCAATGGAGTAGCGCCTCTGATTTATGTATCCTCCAATTTGTCAGGCTTACGTTTTCTATGGGATTCTCCAGTTGGGTGGGACAAAATCTGATAAAAAAAAGTAGAGTGACTGCATTAGTAACCATGCAATGGTTAAAATGCAGAGAGCAATGAACATAGGCAGTGTGGAACAATAAGTGATATTGATTAGCAAATAGCAGACACGAAAGACCTCATGACATGTAGGACATGGATGTACGCTCTGGGAAGGAGAAAACCGCTATTAATATACTCATGATGAAACAACAAAAGATATAGTGCAGCAAACACAAAAGTGTTGAAGAATCAGCACTAGTTTTCAGCCATTCAAACAGTGTTTTTCTCTCACAACAGATCAGCATCAGCAGCAGCCGCAGAAACCATCAACCGAACAGACTCATGGTAAAAATAGCATGGTGGTAATGTTACTAGCAGGCTGGCATCAGCACAGCTGGGTAGGCCTACATCCAGCATACTACAGGGGCAACCTCTAGAAGCAATTGCATGGAACCCAAAAAATACAGAAATGTTCAAGGTACAATGGTTGCGAGGCTTACACATAGTAATTAGGAAGGATGTTCCAGAAGATTCAATCCTAGCCTGAACTTTGCAAATAGCATGATTAGATCTAAAAAGAACCTACATCCTACATATTTTTAGGAAAAAGCAATTGTCTCAAGGATCAAGGACCAAAATTAAGGACCATCATTAAGACAGAATGAAACACCACCATACACTGAATTGCTCACCGCTATTGTTTTATTGAGTACTGGAGTGCTCCAATAGTATTTTTGTACCTATGATAATCTGCAGTGCATAACTGAAGCATACATATATTTATTTAATTTACTAACTCCACAAATGGTACAACACATTGTTGATGGAAAACAATTCACAGAAAATATCTTGCAAAACAACAGTAAAGATATAAGGCAGAATTGATACTGGGTTAATGTTGTGTGTCGTAGCAAGGATTATTCTGCATGGAACATAAGTTTGTAACAAACATTACTTTGTCTGAAATGCAAGTCATATAATGATATTTTTGGACTATGAAAAACCCAATCATGCCCATAGAGGCAATAAGATAGAGATTAAGAAGTAAGCAATTTATGTCGCAACAACACATAAAAGGGATAAGTGAATTGGAAACAGGGGGCACTAAGAGGAAGCCAAAAATCGTGTGAACGCAAATATGAATCTGACATAGGAATCGTCTAAATGCAAATATGAATCTAACACAGGGTCGCGTACTGTCCATAGCATTGTAAAATTGGAATCCTAAAGAGAGAAGTAGAACGACTCACATATCGCTGGTTGAAACCAAAAGCTAGTAATCCCACACAAGATGAAGAACCATTTACACGAAGCACGCTTCAGCTTTAGCTCAACGGAAAAAGTATGGCCAGAGGATCACCAGCCAAAATTTCTAAGGTAAATGCCTATAGTCGGAATTAGGAAATGTAGATCATCTGAAAGATATTAAGTCTCTTTTATGATTCAAAGAGGTATGATAAAAGAAAAACTAAAACTGAACATCCTAACTGAACTTCAGGATGAAGAAAATACTTAGGAAAAGAGGCACATGGCCAAAGTCAAAGCTCCAAGGAGGAGGGGGAGCCCATGATGATGATGGATCATGTCACCTAAAACACTATTTAGAATATCCAAAGTATAGGATGTACAAAGCAGCCTGCAAAGTAAAGCATGAAACGGGGTCAAATCCAAACCATTGTCTTGCTCATCATCAGGTAAGCAATGTAGCAGTCTAATAATCAGGTAACTCAAATCTGCAGTTTAGAGTAGAAAGTAGCATACAACAACTTTGCAAAATTGTTTTCAGGTTGTTTTGTTGGTTTCCAAGCTTCCATTAAGTTAGATAAAACTGAGAACATATAACATGGGTAAACTGAGAACAAATAAGGATAGTGTTGATGGGTGGTGAAATATTCTCAATATGTGCCATATGAAGTACTGAGGATAAATTGTTTTGCCATGTTGTCGGTGTTTTGAACCGCCGATGAGTAAATTTGTATTCGCGTTTAGGCTCGGATGGTGAGCTAAGGTGGGCATAGGGGTTTATACTGGTTCAGATAGAACGTCCCTACTCGAGTCACAGTTGCTCATGCTACCCGCTCTATGTTATGTTTGCAGTCGAGGCTACAAACGAGCGAGAGAGGGAGAGGACTCCTAGGTCTTAGTTTGTGTGGTTCGGTGTGATTGTTCGAATGTTGGTTCGATCCCAAGGACGGGGTCCCAAGTCCTACCTTTTATAGTCTAAGGGAGGAGCATGGGGGTACATGGTGAAGAGAAAGGAAAAGAATAAAGAGAAAAACAAAAGAGAGACTGGAGAAGAAATCCCTCGGGGACTACTCCATTCTTCTCTCTGGGTGGGCCCTGCTGGCCTAGTCATTGATGACAGGGCGGCTCCTCACGTCGCGGCCTTGTTCGTCACTGTGGCAATAGTGGCGTGCCACCCATCATCGTGGCATAGGGCGTGGCCTAAGGCATGGTCAACACCCCACTTGACTAGCGTCGTACGCAGTTCAGATGGCACGGTGCCAGTTCGCCTGGCACTGTTAAGGGCGTGCGCCGCCCGTCAAGGCTACGGGTGACACGGGGGTGTGTCAACTCCTGTACTGGGGCATGGCCCATGGTACGAGTCCCCTTGCCCAAAGTGGTTGGGGACAGTGCAGGCCCCATGTGGGGCTTTGTGCTGTTTTCGCCCGACGTTTGGTCCGCCCGTGGTCGTCGGGCGAGAGGGAATCTTTTCCTGAGAGGGGTCAAGTGAGGCAGAGCCTATGCCCAGTCGTCGAGCGAGGCATAGTCCACACCTAAGGGTTCAAGCAAGGCGAAGCCCTCATCCTACTGTCAGGCGAGGCGGATCCTCTACCCCAGCTGTTGGGTGAGTTAGAACCCACGTCCAAGGGGTCAGGCGAGGCGGGGCCCGTGCCCAGAGGGTCGGGCAAGACGAGGCCCGTGCCCTTGGGGTCAGGCGAGATGGAAATCATGCCCTAGGGGCCAGCCAGGGTCATAGTCATATACTTAATTCATTCGGGTGAATCACCGTTAGTGACTATTAATCCCTGATCTCCGGGTACCCTAATATTGGTGCCCGATAGTAGCCCCCGAGCCCCCGGGCGATTTGGGCAAAAATCGGTGGGGGTAATTCGACTACCTGAGGGTGTGCACTCCCTCGGTGGGTGTAGCCCCCCAGCCTGCGGAGAAGTGGGTTACTTCTTCATAGGCTTCTTTGGGCGGAGGGATTCCTCTGATCGTCTGAGGGTGCGCGCGAGTGCGCCCGATGGGCGCAGGGCCTGAGCCTGCACAGAATTCCCTCGGTCTGGTGGGGTTTGTCTAATTCATCATTTGCATAGGACCACTCATTGGGTCTCCTCGCAATTCTGAGCCCCCGAGCCCCTATGCGCAGGCTAGGGCCCGATCAACGAGTCAGTTCGTCTTATGGTCGTCGCCCCTCACGCATTTTTTTGGCAAAACAGAGGGGTTGAGCCACGTCACGATTTTCCTCGCTGGTCAAATCATGGTGCTCGATGAGCTATTAACGGGTTAGTTCAAGTGGGGCCTTGGTTCCCATGCGTGGGAATCTGATATAGGTCAGCTGGTGACTGACTCCAGATTCTCGGTGGCTAATCCATTTAGGTCTCGGGGCTGTTCGGCCGATCCCGAGGGCTCGATGCCTCCCTCCGATGAGAAACCATGGGCTGTGCTCTACCAAGACTCGAACATGGGCCGAGGGTGCCCATGACGCTCGCGTGTCCGGGTGTTGGCTGCTAGCGGGCCCACCCCCACCCCTCACTCTTCTAGGCGCCCTAGAGCGGTTGTCGAACCTAGCAGTGGCTAGCCTTTGAACTCTTGGGATTTAGTGGGCCACAAGGACGTCTTTAGCCTCGCATCTCTCTCCCTGCGGTGATCGTGGCCCGTTGGGAGAGAGGGCGAGTCACCGTCTGATGCATTCCCCGAGGAGGCAGCCAGAGGGCACATGGGCGTGCCCTTCAAAGGGACGCGGTTACAGGTCATGGTGGATGCATGGATCGAGGTGAACGGTTGGCTCCTCATTTCCTCTCTTTCCTATAAAACCAAGGGTTAGCCTCCCGTATCCTGTATGTGCATTTGCGGACTCACCTTGCCTGCTCCACTTTTGCAACGGCAGTTGCTAGGGTTCTCGTTCCCGTTCTTCTACCGCCACCGTCACTGCAACCCTTGCTTTTTATGCTCCTATTCCCCATGGAGTCGTGGTGCCACTCGACCATCACCCTCACGCGTATGGAGTGTCTCATCGGGAAGGGTCTCCTTCGCACGAGAATGGATGCGAATGAGTGGCTGCTGCCTGACGGCCATGATTTGCCGGCACCACCACTCGGCTACGTCGTCTCCTTCGCCTACTTCCATGAGCGCGGGCTCACATCCCCCCACATTGATTTCTCTTGGGGCTACTCAATTATTACAAGATCAAGCTATAGCACCTGAATCCCAATGGGATTCAGCACCTCGCAGCGTTCATCGCACTGTGCGAGGGCTACCTAAGGATCAGGCCCCACTTTGATTTGTGGAGGTATTTCTTCTCTATCACTCTACAGAAGCAAAGGGAGAAGGGCAAGCAGGACCACCACTGGCTGATGGGATGTGCAGGCATCCATCTCTGGAACAACTGGGTCGATGAGTACATGCCCCTTAGGCTGGTGACATCCAACAAGGGGTGGCACTCATAATGGTTCTACCTCAAGAATGATGCCGATGCTCCTCTGCCGGAGTACACCGACCGTGGGATTATGGCGGTCCTGGCAGAGTGGAAGTGGGGCATCCCAAGCAAGGACACCTAGAAGATTGAAGAACATGTCGCTGTTGGCATTTCTTAGCAAGACCACCAAGAGCAGGCACGATGGTCTACCCTCGGCAGCGGCGCCAGAAATGCTAGTGGAGCTGGCATCCCATAATACCACCGTTAGGACCTAGAGGACCCTAATGACACAACTATGGAATGCCAACCCCTGATAGGTCTTTATGTTTACAGACGAAATCCACAAGCGCATGGATCTATCATTGTAGCATTTCACCCGGAAGTATTCAGGGTATCATTATTTATATTTTCCCAAGGGAAGGCAGGGATAACATGTGGTCTGACATGAGTATGAGCAAAGCAAACATACTTGCATATATCTAGAAGCGGATTGACATCCACGTCCAAATAAACCTATACAAAAGATATACCACTCACGAAAGGCACCTGTCCAGTCTAGACCAATAGTATTTTTTAAACAACCCAACCAATCCGGTCCAACAAATAGTTAACCTAGTCCAGTCCAACATCCAAATAATATACGTATAGTTCACTTCACTTGTTGTGCATGCGTGCACCCATGCACGCTTATTCATTCAGACGAGGCAATTGAACCAAGCATCTATGTATAGTTTTTTTACTCCTGGAAATTACTAGCAACCGAGGCAACTGATATCCAGCACTGTCGTAATAAATTAGCAAAAAATACTACAAACAGTTTATAGTAAAATTAAACATAGAACCAAAGCAATGAACCAAGGATCTATCTATTCCATCAGAAAGTTATAACTGATCCAAGAACTAACAAATCATTATTTCTTGGCATCCGGAAATTCAGTTTGATACTGCTGAACACAAATCTAAACAAATGAACAGGAATGCAGCTTGTTTGAGATGACTGAAACAATGAATGAATCTTTTAAGAACTACTCCAGACCATCATACGACATGCACCACCACACTACCCTCGTTCGGTTATAAGAATACAGAGACATAAACGAGGTAAAAAAATCCTTGAAGAACCTCTCCAAGAATAGATCCAGAATGTCCCACAAGATACTTTATCGGAAACCTTCCCCTTGATACTTGACCCTTGGTACTTGATACAATTTCCTAAAAGAAAGAAAGAAAAAGGAATTAACAGAATTCTGATATTTAATCTCCACACAGATATCGTTCTGAACAAAAGAAATCACAGGAAACATAAGCCAGAACTCATGCCCCTAAGAAAGCACATGTCTGTTCATGCTCTCCTGATAATTGTCAAGCCAGAAATAATCAAGCATCAGGTAATTTTACATAGAATAAACATAGAAGATGAAGACATACAAATACCAATTATATGTAGTACAGGCTTGTTCAGCTGCATACACAGATGCAATTGACGTTTCTATGGTGTGTACAGATGCCAACCATCATGTCTTAGGTATACAGATGCCAACCATCATATTAAATAGAAGGGATTTAACAAACAAAATTGTAGTACTTTAGAAATAGATCATAAAAGAGCTAAGGCTATGAGGACTAAAAGAGGTAAGGCTACTCTATACTGAATTTAACAATCCAGAAATTGCATAGCTGAGTGCATTCCTTAACACTAATCATCGTCGCTGTTGTCATCATCCACTTCATCATCTGAATTACAATCCTTGAGCCAATCTTTTGTACATATAAGTGCCTCTACTGTTTCGGACTTAAAGAATTTCTGTATTTGTCAATTATCATACCAGCAGTACTAAAAGTGGATTCAGAGGCTACTAATGACAAAGGTATTGCTAGAAAGTCATGAGCCATGCTAGCTAGCACCGGGTATTGATCAGATTTTGTTTTCCACCACTTCAAAATATTAAAATCTTCACCCTCCCTTCCAGAAGCCAATGAATCCTCCAGGTAAGTATCAATTTCACATCTTCTTGAGCGATGAGATCGATTTTGTTGTTTGTACAAAACAAATTCCATCCTTAACTTACGTCTTGCAGATGACCGAGAGAGCATGCTTGTTGATCCAATCACTTCAGGCAAGGAAGAAACATTGCTCTGTGAACTACTCTGCAACATGCTATCATAATGAGTATAGTATGCTTTAAACCAGATCATAGCATCATTTGTCTCGTTAGAAGCTACCTCCCCTCCATATGCTTTTGTGAGGTAATATTTTATGAAATGTACTTTGTATCATGGGTCTAGCAGCGATGCAATCAAAAGAACTTTATTAGGCTGATCCCAGTATTTATCAAACTTTAACTTCATCTCATTACATATGGCCTTCAAAAAGTCATCCCTTTGGTTGCTCTCATCAAGGAGTAGTTCTCTTATCCCCCAAATCTCTTCAAGATATATATGTGCAGTTGGATACTTATGCATAGAGAATTCTCTTGTTGCATCAGCAAAGTTTTGCAAGAACTTACAAACTCTAATAGCCAAGTCCCATTGTTCCAAGTTAGGCCCTGGAATACTTTGCAAATCAGCATAGCGTGCCAATACATCTTTATACTTAATAGCTTCCTCCAGCATGTCATATGTGGAGTTCCATCTAGTCGAAACATCAAGAATGAATCTCCTCTTACGTGGAAGCCCAAATTGTTGTGGAAGGGTGTTAAAAAACTGTAGGCGGGAGCTAGATGAGGAAAGATGCTTTATGACATTCCTAATTGGCTCAATGGCACCCCGAATAATTTTCATACCATCTTGGACAATTAAGTTCAGAATATGGGCTGCCATCTCACATGAAGGTCCAGACCTCTAAATGGCATATGTGCCCAAAGTGAGCTTTTCAACTTTCCCACAGCTTTGTCATTAGATGTGGCATTATCAAGAGTAAAAGCAAAAGCTCTATTTGATAGATCCCACTCATAAAGACATTCCATGATTGTACTATGAATTGCAGTGGAGTTGTGTGGATGAGGAACTTGTTTAAAATTGAGATGACTGTGAAGCTTAAATTCTTCATCTATGTAATGAGCAGTCAAACAAATATAACCAAGTTCCTGGACTGATGTCCACATATCAGTGGTGAAACTGACATGAGAATCCAAAGAAGCAAAGCAACTCATAATTTTTCTTCTTTCATCACCATATACAGCCATGCAATCATTCTTAAGTGTCTTCCTGCCATGAACTTCAAGGCTAGGGTGAGCTGATTTCATCATTTTCTTAAAGAATTTGTCTTCTATCTTTTTAAAAGCAACATTTGCACTGATCCAAAACTTTGTCATAAAATCTCTAGTGATTTTTGGGTCCACTATGAAATTACTTGCATCTGTAGTGGAGGCATTACTTGCAAATATTGAACTATGATCAATATCTGGGGGGATTTGCTTGCAGCTCACCATAATGTGGTTCCTCAGATGAGATATACCAGTACCTTGATTGTTCGACAATCTTGCTTGGCAGTGAATGCACATTACTTTCCCTTCAACAGGTAATTCTTCAAAATGGTTCCAGACAACAAACCTTTTCTTTCCTCTACGGCTAGAAAGTTGCGAGACTTCATCACCACCTTCGCCATTAATTTGCAAAGCACTTCCACTATGCGACATCTTCACAATTGCTCTATAAGGAATAAGACAATAAGGTACAAGCATTATTAATTTGTACTGGGCAAACAACAATGTTTTTGAGGTATGATGACTAGCCTTAGCTTGCAAAAGGAAACAATAATGTGACATAGCACATCGGGTAACATTATTTTGAGGTGTTTCTATGATAGCTGAATTTCAAGAACTTGAAGTTACACAGGAAAGCATTATGAGAGTTTATTGCATAATCTTCCTATTTTTTTCCTATACTGAATGTGCTTTGATTTTACCCCAAGCTGAATGTCATCTTCACATATATATTACTGTCCTATAGCAGTAGCTGGTATAACTCTCATAACATAAATATATGTATATATTTGATACATACAGGATTCTTTTTTGATAAAAGGCTATGTAGTCCAAGAACAACTGAAGAAGAACTTGAGTGTCTTACCTCTGAAGAAGACGAAGCAGTCCAAGAACAACTGATGGAAGGAGCTGCTCCCTTCGGTTCAGATCAGAGACGATGAAGGGCTTCTCGACTGCAAGCCAAGAGTCGCTCTCCCAATCTACCCATGCCCCTGCCGGATGAACATAGACCCACTGTACTTCTGAATCTTTGACGAAGCTTAGGGTTAGTGGTGGGAGATGTCCACGATGGGCATGGGCTGGGAAGCGGGCGGTGGCTCAGAGCGTCGGGAGACGGCCACCGTGGTGGGGGAGAGGATCTAGCCGAGCGGGTGGATGAGTCTGGTGATGCCGTCAAGCAGGACACGCGATGTGCGCGGTGAAGGCGCTACCGCCGCCAACCCACCAGGGAGAGGCAGCGGGAGGGGAGGGAAGGGGAGATGTCTAGCGGATTTTGGATATGCAGTTCAGTTTATCTAATCCAATCCAGTGGGTTTGGGTGCGTGGCAATAGACGTCCGTATCCATACATCACCCATCCGTTTCAATCCAGAATGGGTTGAGTCCGTTTGGACTGTGGATGTTCCAAATCCACTTCTAGGTTTATACATGCATAATATCCAAATGATCATAATAGGGGTAAACAGTTGTAGTTCAAGATAGTGGACACACACACTTATACTAGTCAAGAGATTCCTACACTCAAGAATAAAGAATAAAAGAATGTCCTAGTTAGGAGTAGAGGGTTCTATATAGTTAGATTGCTATGAGCTAAGTTATGATACATGTACACAAAATAGTACAAGGTATGTGTGAGGTGGATCGGGAGGCCACTGAGTGCTGGTCTGCCAGCAACCTCATGTGACAATTTACGTACTCCTACACCATGGCTAAACGTGGGGGAATTCAAGGGATGAATAGGGTTGTCACCACCTACCACCTACCCCTAGACCGTGGGACATGAAATCCATTCACCTGCCACTATATACCTGGGCACCTCGCCCGCATATATAATGACCACCCAAGTCCCCCCGGGTCTCCAACCCTATGGATCGATAGGTAAGAGACATGGGCGTACCCAAAAGCATGATGAACCACCCCGTCAACATACAAATAGCTCTACTCATGAACATGATATGAGAGTGAAGCTCCTAAGCCAACTTAGCATATACATGATATGTAAACTATAGACTAGTCTAAATATCACATATAGACTAAGTAGACTATACATAGCCAAGTATGAAATGAGCATAACATATGAAGTGTATACTAGCACACATATCATAAACATGTCAATATGACTATACTCTAGTTCATAGCATCTACTATATGAATATAAGAACAAAGCTAATTGGAAGAACATGATGAATATAAGAATGAAATGATTCATCTTTATTCTCACTAAATCCTACCAAGGAGCCAAGCTCTCCTTGTAGCTTCTCTTCTCCTCTTCTACTATTTCCTAACCTAAGCTAAGCTAAAGAAGAGGTGGAGAGGGAGTGAGGAGCTCTCTTGAGCTAGTGGAGTGTGGTATGTGTCGTGTGTGCTGTGTGTGTGTTAGGGGGAGCCTTCCTCCTTCTTATATAGGGTGGAGACAGGCGGTTGTGGAGGGAATATTCCTAAGCGCACCCCCCGCACCATCCTCCTCTCCATCAATACTGTCAGCACGAGCGAGGCAGGCCAAGGCGGTGCCACGAGGGGCGCGGCCGCGCCCTGGGCGCGCGCGCGCCTGGGCCGGCCCCCCTCGGGCCCATCTTCACATGGCTGCCTCTCCTCTACTCCTAGAGTGCTATGGCATGGTGGGGGTAGGATCTCTTAGAAGGTTAAGGAGGCCTAGAGTGGGGTGAATAGGCCTGTAAAAATTTAACTCCAAATTCTATCAGTAGACAGGGCAGCACTGCTGGCCTTATAGGGTGGCACTACCGGCCTACGAATAATGCTTAGATAGAAAAGAGATTTCACAGAGAGTAAACTAAATCTATGAGCTACATAGTCTTGCAATATGAAGATAAAGTCCAACTCGAAGACTGGATACCACAGAACCCTAGCGTAAGAGTAGATCGAGCTCACAAACCCTAAAATCAGTTAAGCAAGAATAAGAACCAGCAAGAACACACAAAGACACAAAGATTTATCCCATGGTTCAGCTCACCACCAAGGTTTAGGCCTAAGTCCATGTTGTTGAGGAAGCCACAAAAGGCTTAGGCTTGCCACAAAGGCTTGCCCTACCCTCGTTCTCAAATCAAGAGAATGAACTTGTTTCGTAGGCTTGTGATGTAGTGGGAGAGGTGGTGTTAACTCGTGTCACAATGGATGGCATTGATTTCCCTCCTTGGTAAGTGCTTAATGAACTGAGCTGTGTAGGATGAATTGAAGGAGTTTGGTAGCGTCTAATTCCTCATTTCTTTGATTGTTTACCATGATGCCAGGATCGATCCCGACAATGCGTTTAGACTAGTCATTAAGGTTGCTAAATTTGTTGCAGATGGCGAGTATGGGCTAGTTGAAATGGCAAAGAAGAAGCATGACTTATGGTTGGATAGAAACTATCAGTACTCTATGGCCCAATTCCATGAGGATTTAGCAACAAAGATAATCCGGGGGCCATCTTAAACACTTGCAGTGTGGGTTCTTGACCAAGACACTGGGTCTGAGTGGAAGATTAGGAGGGATGAGCACTTTCAATAGATGATTAGGGATAGATGGGATGAGAGGTTGGCTCTTATTGCAGTAGATGTTGTGAGTAAGGATGGTTCTAATGGAAATGCTAGCTCTGGTGCTTCTAAAGGTAGATGTGTCTGTAGTGTCATCAGTGGGCCAAATGGAGGCCCAAATGTTGTGGTTGATGATGCTGAAGGTTGTGGTGATACATGCAGTTCCCCAGAACAAACACCGAGTGATTTGCCTATAGCAGTTGACTAGACTACTCTAACAATAATAGGACAGGCTGATGATGATGGTTTAGCAAAAGAAGTTGTTGATGAAGACAAGGTTTATAAGGCAATGGGATTCAAAGAGTCAGAGGCAACAATAGAGGAAGGTAGACAAGAGGTGCCCATCCCAGCTATGTTAGCAGAGATGCAGGCTGATATGAGTGAAGTAGCTGTTAATGTTGATGACACAGTAGATGAAGAACCAATGCATGAATGGGATAGGGATAATCCTTATATGAGTGTTGGCATATTGTATCCCAGCATGAAGGAGTTTAGGCTAGTGTTAGGCAGCATGCTATAGTTAAGTAATTTGAGTATGATACTGAGCATTCAGACAAAGAAAGGTTCAGGGCTAATTGTTCTGCTCTTGGCTGCCCATGGATTCTTAGAGCTAGACCCAACATGATGGCAGTGTCAAGGTATAATTTTTTTGATAGTTGAATAACATCTTTATATTTTTGTTTTGTTGAATGTTGCTATTGTATTGTCCTCATTTTTCCTCTTAGTTTCAATATGCAGATACAAATCAACCAGGGGGTCCATAATTATGCATCTACATAAAGGGTTGTCGTTGGCGGTCCTTATCGACATATTTATAACGCCAACATAAGTCTAAAAAGGGAAGAACTATATGTTTTTACACACATATACCTTTGCTACTAACCGAATTCCACTTGTACTGGAAGAATTATCACTCTGCAGGAATTTACACCAAATACAAGTGAAAAGTATCGAAAAGGCGCCACTCGAGAAAGCGCAATTATCAAAGAAGGGAAAGAAGCCCAACCAGAGAACAAACTAGGGCCAACCCACATCAGCACCAAGGAATAGGCCTAGAGAGTAGCCCACAGCGCGAAGCGGAGGCTAGGCCAGGCCACCTCAGGCGTTGGCATGCTAGGGACACGGCCGCACCCTACCCTCTACCGCCTGGCCCCACTCTGTTGTGGCAGTTCCCTCATAAATGGGCGCTGGCGGTGCGGGGGTGGATTCGGGGAATATCCCTCCAACCGACTGGGCCAAGCCCCTATATAAAGAGGGGGAGGGGTGCCTCACTCACACACACCCCATTTGGAGCTCACCTCCACCTCTCCACTCCTCATTCTCTAGCTTAGTAGTAGTAGTAGTGTAGTATTTTGGAGTTAGGCAAAGCTATCAAGGAGGGCTTGGCTCCTTGGAAGAAAGGATCATTGGTATGAATATAAATGTTGTTTTTTTCAAAGTCATGCGCTCATTTCATATATATAGTTGTGCCATAGAACTAGAGTATAGTTTTCATGTTATATTCGTGACATATGAACTAGCATGTAGTTTGTGTGTTATGATCTTAACATGTTCTTTTGACATGATCATATCATATGAACTAGACTATAGTTTCTATGCTATGATTTCATCATATAGAATCTTATGCTTAAACTTTCATGCTATATATATGATGAGGATTAGAGCTAAGTTGAGGTGGCGGTTCATCGTGCCTTCGGGTATGCCCATGTCCTATGCTTGTTGATCCATAGGGTCAGAGTCCTAGGGGGATGTAGGTAATTTTCTTGTAAGTGAGCGTGGTGCCCGAGTACAAGGGAACAGGCGGATGCATTTCTCTTTCTTCGGTTGAGGGGTAGGTGATAGGTAGTGACAGCCCTGTCCATCCCTTGCAATCCCCCACGTTCGTCTATGGTGTAGGAGTCTAAATTGTCACATGAGGTTGCTGCAAACCAGTACTTGGTGGCCTCCTCACCCATCTCATGCCTAGTTCTAACTCTTAATGTATAATCACCATTGTTCTTTGTATGGCTATATTAGACATGCCTGCTCCACTTAGGAACATTCTTTTATTCTTTGTTTTCCTTTTATCCTTGAGGTTGGCCCAAGTGTGTGTCACACTATCTTAAACTTATCATGACTTACCCCTATATTGAGTAACTGGTATATTATGCAGTCATGTTATCTTGTCCATGTCCCTACTAGAGACTTTTACACCATGCCTTCCTTTGGAAAAAAATATAAATGAACGATACCTGAATACTTTTAGGTGAAATGCTACAATGATAGATCCGTGTGCTTGCAGATAATCTCTGTAAACATTATGACCTATCAGTTGACATTCCTTAGTGTCGTTGCTAAGATACACCAATCCTAGTAGCAATGCTAGGGAATACCAATAGGCATTTCTAACACCGTTACCATGGGTGGACCTAAACCTCCATTCTTGGTGATCGTGTTAAGAAATGCCAACAGTTGTAAGAAAGATGGCATCTATAGGTTGGGTGGCAGAGAGCAATCCCACTCCTCAAGAAGAACCCTCAAATGGGGGCAAAAGAACTCCAAGAAGAGCTGAATTACAAGTACAAGATTGAGATCCTATATTAGACAGTGTACAATGGGAGGGTGAGAGCAACTGATAAGCTATTTGGTAAGTGGGATGTTTCCTTTGATTGGTTGTATAGGTTTAAGGCTGAGATAGAGTTGAGATCTCCTAGGAGTGTTGTAGAGATAGATACTGTCACTGATCCTAATGATGGTAAGATTAGGTTTAGCAGATTCTTCTATTAATTCAAAGCTAGTATAGATGGATTTTTGAATGGCTGCAGGCCTTACATCAGTGTAGATTCCACAGCACTAAATGGGATGTGGAATGACCACATGCCTACAGCCTTAGCTCTAGGTGGCCATAATTGTATGTTTCCTGTGGCCTTTGGATTGTTTGACTCAGAGGCAAAGGAGAACTGGGTTTGGTTTATGGAACAACTTAGGAAGGTCATTGGTCCATGGATAAGCTAGCTATCTACACTGATGCATGTAAAGGGTTGGAGTTAGCTGTTAGAATAGTATTTCCATAGGCAGAGAAGAGAGAATGCTTCAGGCACTTAATGGAGAACATGAAGAAATACTATAGTGGTGATGTGTATGGCAAAAATATGTGGCCTGCATCTAGAGCCTATTTAGCACACAAATTCAAGTATTTCTTTGATAAAGTCTTGGAAGCAAGTCTAGATGTGCAGGCTTGGCTGACAGAACATCATCCTTTTCTGTGGGCTAGAAGTAAATTCTCAGATGACATCAAGTGTGACTATATCAACAATAATTTAGTAGAATCATGGAATGCTTGGATCAAAGAGCACAAAGACCTACCTTGCATTGCATGGCAAATGCAATTAGAGAGAAGAGAATGATCTTTTGCCAAAAGGAGGAAGATTTCAAGGGCACTAGCACCTAGTATACTACCTGGGATCATCCATCAACTAAATGCAGCTTCAAGGGGACTAGGACACTTAAACATTTCCAAGGGCCACCCAAATCAAGCTAAGGTTACATAAATCTACAAGGACAAAGAAGTTAGAAAGCATGTGGTGTACCTAACCTAGAAAGCTTGCACATGTAGGCAGTGGCAGATAACTGGTTAGCCATGTCCACATGCCTTGGCTGTGATTACCAGTAGTAGGCAACCAGACATGGGGCAATATGTGGACCAGTACTACTCAGTTCAAAAGTTCCAAGCATCATATGATGGCATAACTCCTAACATCATAGATAGGAACCAATGTCCTAAGGTGGACAAAGGCTTCAAAGTGTACCCTCCATGCCAGAAGAAGAGAGAACAAGGAAGACTAAGGAAAAATAGGATCAAGTCTGCAAGGGAGACAAGTTGTAAGGCAACTAGGCAAGTGAGGTGTCCTAGCTGCAAAGAGTATGGTCATAGGGGTGATAGCTAGAAATGTGCACTCACTGGCACTAAGAAAAGGTGAATTCTGAACTCTTTTTCATTATAATATCAAGCTGATGCTACACTATTGCAGGAAGAGAACAAAGAAGACCACAGTAAAGGCTGGGAGGAAAAAAGGCAAGAAAGGTACTACTACTGAAGAAGCAACAACTCTAAGGACAAGAGCAGCTGTAGCAAGGGAAGCAGTAGCAAAAGCCAAGAGGGAAGCACTAGAAGCAGAGCTAAAGGCTGCAGCAGCAAGGGAAGAAGCACAGGCTGCAAGGCATGAATTTTCAGCAACACAAGCACATGAGGAGGTAATGGCTTTAGAAGTAGTAGTACTAGAAGCAGCTAATCAGACAACAATAGCTAAGAGGTATTGTTCTTCTTGAACTCACAGTGAAGTGCATGTGTATGGATTTCCTTTGTAATACATCAATCATGAATAAAAGTTTATTTTGCACAGGTCCTTATTTCCTGAAGATGCACTGGAAGTTGTAGTGCAGCAAACTAGGAAGATGACTCCTAGGAACAAGCAGTTGGCAACTATGGTCAAGAAAACACCACGGAAGAAAAGAGGAGGAAAGAAAAACTCAGCAGCCTGATTGGTCTTCTTATGCCAATATCATGAACTCTAATTATTTTGCAAAAACAATATTTGCTACCTTATTATGTAATGAGATGGCCAAACACAATCTTTTGCATGGTCTTATTATATAATGATGGGCACAAAACCAGTATGTATGGCCCAAGTTTGACATGTTCTATGTAATGGGCGAAAAACTCTATGTATGCCCAGAATTTGCTAGCTAATGTTAGACACAAGTTGCTACCTTATGTATTGGCCCCTTCCTGTCATTGTTATTTTGCCTCCATCTAATTTTCCATGGCCAGAATGTGCCTTGACTGACATATGTTTACATGCACATATTGCAAACCTATTGACAATTCCCAGTTTCATTGCAAATGGTTCCTTGAAATGGTTCATTGCAAATGGTTCATCCAACAGCTGCATCAGTGAAAAATATAGGACAACAAATAGCACAACACGACCAACACAGATTCATTGCAAATGGTTCATACATCATGTTCATTTTGGTTTCTACAAACACATTGCTAAATTCAAGCCATTATAACTGATCTCACAACCATTACTAACCAACAATACCAAAAATAACAAGGAGACAGTTCATTTTCCAAGTCAGGTTCTCCAATTTCTTCTCCAGATCATTGTGCTCCTCATCCTAGACGCTGCCATTAGATCCTTCTTCCACTTCATCGATCTGCTCACACTTGATCAAGACGATCTTCTTACCAGTCAACTCGTCTAGGTACTCCTTCTGGAATCGGTAGAAGCCACATAACTTCGGATTCTGCAAACACCACCATTTCATAAATGTGAAAACCTAGATGGCCAAACAAAGAAACAGAGAGGGATGGAGATAGAGCAATTGACCCCATTCCTGGGACACTTGAAGAAGGTCCACCCTTTGTTGGGAGTATCCTACTTGACGTGAAGCTCGATCACACGGGCCAGATTGCAGTCAGGGCATTCAATCAAAGGAAGCCTAGTTTTGTTACCTAGCGGATACGACACAGCATGCGTGCGCACGGAGGTCCCGCCTCGTTCCTACCTCCTGACCGCCCTATTGGCGCTAGAAGACTCTGCCCTGTGCGACATGGCCACTGTGGCACAGGGACGGCGGGAGGGCAGCAGGGGGCGACGGTGTGCGGGGAAGAATGCGGCGGCGACAGGGGGAGAGGGGACAAAATGAGTGGAGGGGATAGCGAGGGCAGGCCTAGCACGACGTAATGAACAAAATGGGCAGGGGCAGCGATGACATTTTACCTGTGTCTGCTGACTAGGCGCCAGCGTGTCCAGCTATCGTGGCTTGCCACATGCGCAAATGTGGTAAACCCGGAACTCAAACTTCTCTCAGCTGCTAAAGTTGTGAGTGCTATTCTAAGAGTGATAATCAGATGAGCGCCATTTGTTATAATGGTAAAAATGTAAATTTCCCGAGAACAAAAGAGGAAAACAAGTCTTGTATGTAGGACTAGACGGACTGAGGGAGTAACAATCTACTTTACAGAACATTGAAGCAACCGTATTGTATAGTTTCAGTATCGTGGCAAGGAACGTAAAATATTGTTGAGCTTGTATGTGATTTGAAGATTGAACAAACACAACTCCAATATTTGTGTTGTTTCATTGCACAAATTATTTACAAAAAGCATAAACGAATAATCTAAATTCTTTCGTAATCCCTTTTAAAATCTTGAGACTACAATTTTTTAACCAAAACTGAGAGTTTCGATGTCGGGATTTCAGGTCATCATAGGCTTACTCGTCCGGTTTTGAAACATGAGGTTCCAAGTCAAAGAAAAAAAAGACATTGTACTTGAGATTGTAAATGGAGTTCTTTAGATGGTAGGGGACATGGAATTTTTTTCCCCTCGGACTATATTCACAACACGGTGGTAAGATAAAAATAAGTCAAGAATACAATATGCACAGCCATGATAACATGGTGTGCATTTTTTTCTGCGAGATACAAAGATTTCACTCCTTTTTATATAACTAGCAAATGTGCCCATGCGTTGCAATGAGAGAAAAAAGGCTATCAAATATTCATGAAAATCGAGAATCGAAACAATACATATCTATTTACATTTTACTCTTTCTATAAATTTTAAAGCTATAATTTATTAATTTTATGCTAACTATGACATTCATAATATAAGCTAATTTTATATCATCACTTTAATATTACATTGTTACATGTATTTTAGACATATTTATTTAGACTGATATGGAGAACAAACTGCTCTAGATTGTAGTTCACGATTTGATTAGTTGGATCATCGGCTAAATCAGATTATAATAAGATACTCCCTCTCCCTATATAATTGTTGTGGTGGCAGTGTATTTTAATGTCTACATTCATAGCATTGTTCGGTGCATCTTGACACACATATTGTCTAGGTTTCCAAAATCTTTTCTTTACGTGGTTGTTGGGACATGATCATCCCAAGTGGTGGAGGCTTGGGTGAACATGGGTCAATCGAATACTCTAGTGATCCCTTCTAAGGCCGTGCAGGAGAGGCGGAACCTCCGACGTCGGTGGTGAAGGTCCCGGCATCACGAGCGGTGGAGGCGACGGTGGCTGACCAGTGTGGAGTTTCCTATTTGGCATGTAGGAAGTACAAGATGGAAGCCTTCGCCCTCATGATCATGAGGAGCGAAGGTCATAGGAGCTAAGGCGAAGGCCCAAGGAGATGTCGCCTTGGCGGAGGCCCGCATGGCACTGTTGGCATTTCTTAGCGTCACTTAAGCTAGGTTGTCATCCCTAGCATGGCGCCAGAAATATGGTATTAAATAAATGCAATTGCTCCTCTAGAAATAAATATGAAATCTACAAGCGCACAGATAATACCAATGTAGCATTTTAACCAGGAGTAATCTAGGTATCGTTATTTATATTTTACCACTGGAAAGGGATACTAAGGATAATGGGCAATGAGCAATGAGCAATGAGCATTGAACATTGAGCATCACTATAGATACTAAGGGAGAGCATAACCATATCTTTATCTCTCTTCTCATACAGGGTAAGTGTCATAAGATAAATAATATATATATATAATAAAGATAACTGGTAAGCACATAGCCATATAATGATAAACATCTCAATAGAATACTCTAGATATATAGCACTAGCATAAATTAGGACGAACTATAGGGATAATCCTAAGTTATTCTAACTATAAAGTCAAAGCATACGATGATTAATGCAATTACACTTGGCAATCATAGCAAGAATAGGTTATATCTACGCATAGTGATATTACTAAGGAAGATATAGAACAGAACCATAACTTTCCTGTAATAGTTTTGCTCTGCCTGCCCTATACTCGGGAGGTGGACTACATAGGACTCAACAGGACTGTCACTCCCGCAATCTACCACACGATCCGGAATATAGGGTATAATCACAGGTAAATACGGTATAGGCACCACGTCTACACAATGTTTACCACTTACCCATGATATCAATAAGTAAGCGCTATACGATCCTATACTTGAATATAAATCTGATCGAACTATGCCAAGCATATAATCAAAGTAGACTAAGAACAATATAATTGAGAACATAAGCAAACAGAGCAAAGTCATATCAATATGATAGAATAGACTAAAGTCATATTCATACAAATGATGAACTAGATAATATAATATAAGAACAAATACAAAAGTAGGAGATAATTACCAAAGTATTCTCTGACAGATCCGGAAATCAAGCAATGCTTGGCACCTTCTAGTTCTAATCCTATGTAGCTATGCTAAACTAGAGATCTAATTGAGATGGTGGCTCTAGGGCTTCTCTGAATGAGATGAATTGAAATTGAGATTGAATTAGGGTTTCTCCTGGGGTTAGGGGCCTTGCTTATATAGCCCATTAGGAAGCACCATAGCCATTGGATCAAACTGACCTTGATCTACGATTATTATTGATCCTCAAAGGCGGTGGAGGCATAATCCGTGAGGTTGACCATGATTGGCCACCACAGAGGGATGGGCGCCCAAGGGAGAGGGGCGGGCGCCCCTACTGTGGGCCCGTTTTGTCTCCCGTTTGTTTCTAGAGTCTTCTCATATCTTTCACATTTCAGAAAAGTTATGTATAGCCTCTTTGTCTCTATGTAAATATGACACGTGGGTCTCCTTTACTTATTTCCTGATAACCCCCTACAGAAATAGATATTCACCGAAACTCATAGAATTTTGTCAGTGTAACCCCTATATCTAGATAGTATTTGTATTTAGATCATTTCTCATGCTATGTTGACGGTTAAAAATGATACTTATCTATCGTCAACAAACTCCCCCAAGCTTAACTTTTGTCCGTCCCTGAGCAAAGATAGACTCAGTGATAGATCAGGAGTTGCTACAATACTTTCATGCCTTACAGGTACACATGTGTTCAAACAAGAACTCTCCTCCGGATTAGAGTAAACTATTTTGATGAAAAACTTACTCATATTACCTTTCACCATGGGGCTTGTAGCCGTCACTTGGGTCTTGAGTAGTTGAAAGACAGAACGGTTAAGTCAAGCGTCATGTTTCAAGCTCTTTGATCAACTATTATTCTGGAATTTTGCAAGATTTTTAAAATAAAACTCAGAGATTCCTATGTATGACCCTTCCAAGTCTCACCTTTGTGGTATTTCTAGATCCTCTCCAAGACATTTATGGTGTATGTCTTTTCTCTCCTCTTAAAATATGTGGTATTTTTGGTAGCATAGTAACATTATGCTTTCTCTCTCTCACCCTACTTCTAATAGGCTTATGTGGAGCTCATAGGTGGGGAGACAGTGAAACATATATTGCATAATCAAAACTATGGATCTAAAGTAACGAGTCATAAAGTCAAATCAAGATATGCATGTGTCTTGGCCTATATGGTAGGTGGTTGTAAATGGTAAATGGAGTAGAAGTGGTTATAAGGGGTAAAGGGATGATGATGGTGAATACTTAGCTCCTTCGGGAAATTTCTCATATACCTCTCTTAGAAAACTTAAAGAATTTGAGGAAAACTTGGGCTTCTAAATTTCTCTTTATTTCTGAGTGGGACATTTGTCCTCTTTCTTTTCTCTTTCTTTTTCTTCTCTTTTTTTCATAGAATACCCAAGCTTCCTTTTGGAACACAATAACAAGAGGTAGCATAACTAGATATTTGGAGCTTTATTGGCTAGCAAGGGATAAAATGGATAATAGGAATATTTTTGCAGTTCACTCCCAATGTAAGAGTAGAACTATTTTCTAGGGTGGATCTGAATGAGATATATGTGGATTCATACTTTCAGAGTAGAAGCAGAATATATAGGTGGATGCATATAGATGGATATGGATGCATACTTCTAGGGTAGAAGCAGTATGTATAGGTAGAGTATATAGGTGGATCTCGATTTTAACCGCATGACCAGTTCCTAAGGATCGACACAGTCTGACCATACTCAATGCTCACTAATAATAAATATGAATATAAGGCTTCCTAATCTATAAGCATATATATGGCTATGGTAGGAATTTAAACGCTCGTCATACAGGAATTTATCATGTAGTAAGTTAATTTTCAAAAGATAAATTCTCCAGAACTCTAGTATCTCTAGGAACATGATAGATAGCAGCTCAAAACCTTCCCATATCATATCCGTCAACTACCTAGACTTAGATCAAGCATTTGCTACCCACAAGTTTAGGTTTAGATCAAATCTTAAATCAAAATAATTGTATCCAAAACTCGGAAGAGTTTAAGGCTGAAAACTAAGTACTTAAAAGGAATTACGGTAGAGCAACTATTCATCATTTCTATATAAAAGTTTATTCTAGGGGTTCACATAGAAAGATGAAACTTAGCATACTCTCCTATATTTATTTAAACTTAAAGATTATATCAAAAACATATATATGTATAAGAAAATATTTATTTGGGTTTCTATAGGTTATGCATCTTTTTATTTTATTTTATATATCAAAATAGAAATAAATAGGTAGGTAGAAAATGATGAGCTCATGGCTCCTCAAGTTAATCTTTCAGCTTTGGTTGATTTATTGGGTAATAATATGAAAGAATTTTCTTTCATTAAGTTTGGCTCTTTTTCCTTCGAAGAATGGCAAAGCTATTTGAAAAGAATTCTTGCCAGTACTTCTACTGACGCCTCCAAGACCCTATTTACAGGAGCTAATTTAATGAAGAAAATAGAGAAAAAAAAGAAGCAAAGAAAATATATTCAGATTGGAGCTATGCAAGTGGACGTTGATGATGAGCTGCCAATTTAATTATGGGCAACATGTTTTCCAGTTACTAGAAGAATAATGTGAGACAAGCAAAGCTGCTGGAATATTTTATATGTGGCCAGGTTAGTTATGTGTTAGTTTAATATTTTAAATGGCCTGGTCTCATTAGTTTGGGTAGTCATGGGCCTCGGCTGAGTCGGATTAAGAGTCCATGTGTCCTGTGCCTGCGTGCACATATATTTGGCTTGAGCCGCCGTGTAAAGAGTGGAGATTGGATTTTATTTAGGAGTCATTCCTCATCGAGCCGCCGCTCGTGAAACCCTAGCAGGTGTTGATCCGGATCCTCACGGATTTGCGTGGAGTGCGTGATCGAGTTGCTATAGCTTGGGTACGTCGCTTGGAATTCTCGGAGTTCCCCATCTTCTGATCGTGGTCGTCAAGGCTGCGGGTGGAAGGAGTTATTTAGGGTTTGATTTGCATCTCTTGTAAGCTGATTCCTCGTATCTTTTGGCTACATTGATTTTCGTTGCTGTGATTGTTTAAACGAAGATTATCTATCCTGTCGTGAAACACCACCAGTATTTATCTAATTGGATTGTTGCTTCGAGTTTGCATCTGCGGAACTTGTTTGTTGTTGCCGCTGTCACGTGCTGTCAGTACAAGCTAGTATACTGGAATACGGATGTATCATCGGTAGAACAAAGAGTGGGCATTATTTTATATTTGATTATTCTGTGAATTGATGTGGTTGCTGGTGGTTATTGTGATCGTCTTAGAATATTATTGCTGCTTTGTTGGGGTTCTAATTATTTCAACATATTTGTAACACTTCAAGTGTTTAGTCCTTAATTGCATTGCATTTGCATGGCATAAGCATAAGCATGCATCATTCATGTTGTTATTTTATGTGATGCAACACATGTGATTATTTTAGGGTTTGTTTGATTTATTTCATGAAGTACTTGATAGTTGGTGTAACAAAAAGGTAAGGTAGCCAATCATGACCTACAACACCTTAGTTATACTTAGGGTAACATTTGGAACAAAGTTCATGTTGACCAAAATTACAAATTTGCCCTCCAAGAGAAGTTTGACCACCATTTGACCCTAGAAGGCTCTAGTTTGACCAATTGAAAAGTCTAATTTAGAGACCTTGCATGGAAGAGCACCCTTAAGTAAAGTTGTAGAGAATTTCATGAGGAACAAAAGTTCTAATATGGCCATCTCATGAAAATGACCAGAGCATGCTCAAAAATGGCCCACAAGTCAGCTTGAGTGGGAATCAACACTTAGAAAAATTCTAAGTCTGGAAATTGGACTTTTCAGTTTCACTGTACCTCACTTTAGCAACTTGTAACTCACAAACTAGGCCAAACCAGTCTTAGAGCCAATTGACAAAGTTGTTGTCCACACATAGCTCTACAACATTGTCAATATCACCATCACCTGGTTCTCAATAGTTTAGGAGATATAGTGTCAAGAAGTTAGGGTTTCAGTCGGCATTGATCTCTGAAACTGCATTTCAGTTTCAAGGGGCACCACTTTGGAGCTCTGTAGTTTCAAATCTAGGCCGAACCAGCCCAAACTCCAATTGACAAACTTGTAGACCTCATGTAGCTCTGCAAAATTGGTGTAATCATCTTCGACTAATTCGAACCGGTTTGGGAGATAATCATCGTGGAAGTTGCTCTGTCAGTCGGTCATTGATGTCGTCGATTCAGTTTCGTCAGCGTCAGAGTGGCCGACCGGCCGCAGGCCGTCGTCGACGCGTGGAGGCGCGGTGGCGCCCGTACGCCGGCCCTGGCCCCACCAGTCAGGCCGCGACGCCTTCAAGACGCCACGACGCGCGAGCCGGCCTCCATTCCTCCGCCCCCTCTCGTCTAGTTGCCAAGAACACCGAAACCGAGCCGCCATTGCCGTTCTTCTCCGGCGAGCTCAAGCGCGAGCCACACCGCATCACCGGCCGCTAGACCTCGCCAATCCCTCCGCCTCACCACCCTCCATCTCCCTGACCCACCGAAGCCAGCGATTTGACTCAAGGTGAGCCGCATTGCTTTCTTCCCCGTCTCCGAGAGGTCGCCGGAGCCCGCCATGGGACCTCACCGTGGTCGGGGTGCTTCGGGCCTCTCTCCATCCTCCCTTCCTAGCAAAATGGATCCGCCTAGCTTCGGTGAAGCTCGTACCGAGCCTAGACCGCATCGTGCATCCTCACCGGCGACGGTGCGCCGCCACCGGACATCACCGGCCGCCGCTCGCGGTGACAAGCCCCTTCCACCCCATCCTCATCCATTCCACGAGCACCAATCGACGCACCGGGTGACGGAGAACACGAGGCGGTGTCCGATTGGCCGAGTGAGCTCTTCTCCGGCGAGCTCGAGCTCGTCGGAGCTCGTGGGTCTCCGCCTCCCCCTGTCTCCGGTCGCTGACCGCGGGGGCCCGCCTGTCAGTGTCGCGCGCGGGCGGGAGCGCTGAGCGGGCCGCGCGCGCGCGAGTGTGGGCCGAGTTTTCCCGGGCCGGCCCAGTATAAATGAGATCTTTTTCATTTTATTTATATTGCTACAGAAATTTGGTTAAGTTTGGAAAATGTAGATCTAGGGTTTTACTTGCTCAAAAATCATGAGATAAATTTTTTTAGGATCTGCATGAGGTGTAGTATTTTAGAAAAATATGAGTTTGCTATATGATGTTTAGTTTTTGGAATATTTAAATAGGTCTTTGAAATGTGTTTTAAATCACATGCAAACTTGTTTAAATTATATCTCGAGTTTCAGTGTTCCAAAAATTATGAAATTTGGTGGGTAGACTAATTTATACTTGCTCTAGCTCTGGTAAAAATTTGGGTAGTAGTGCTTAAGTACTTTTCAAGTTATAATGCTATCTTGTTATTTTAAGAAATACTTAAATGAATTTTTGTAATTTTTATACATGTGCAATGTTCATATAAATTTTTGGAGAATGTCTTGGTACCCTAGAGTGTCCAAGAAAATTAAGAAATCTGTTTTTTGACACTTTTGACTATGCTTTGTTATTTATACAAAAATCAGCCTTTTTGGCTTGGGAATTTTGTGTAGGAAGTTCCTGTGAATAAATTGAGTTCAAAATTTTACAGTAGTCTCTTTGTGGGTCAGAGAGTCCCCTGTAATTTTTGTAGAATTTTTGGAGCAGTTTACATATATGTTTGAAATTCCACTTAATTACTTAAGTAAATTAAGAAATGGGTTTAAATAAATGTTCTAGGTGGGCACACCTTACTTCCTGGTGTCTTTGTGATATTTTTGAACTTGTAGTAGCATTAGTTTGGTTTTAGAGAATGTTTGCCACATCAATAAATATTTAACCTTTGTAATTTTAGGTTTTCTGGACAGCTAAGTAGTAATTCTAAATTTGGCTTTGATAAAATTGGTTGCTGTAAAACTTGTAAATACCATAGTTGTAGTAAAACTCGTAAATGAGCTTGTGTCAAAATTTGAAAGCATTGGGCTTAGTAGTTTGAGAGTTACTGTTGTTTAAAGTGGCAGTTCAAAATCTGCTACTCTCTGTTTTGATAGGACAGATTCTGGAACTTGGGAAGTTTAACAGGGAAAACTTAGGAGTTTGGAGTGGAGGTCTGAAAATGAATTGTAGTGCATTTCTTAGGCTTTCCAGATTATCTTAGATCATATCTTTTGGAATTGTAAATCTTCAGTTATGATAAAAACAAGTAGCTGCTGTCCAGAATGCTTACTGTGGTGTTTTGCTGATTAATATGGTGTAATATCCTAAGACATGCTACTTTTGTAATTGTTAGGTGTTAGGGCCTTAACTGAGGATGAGCAGCTGTATCTTAGGTTAAGTAGATTAGGTGAGTACTTCTCTACTGGAGAAGAGATTTGCACGTACTAATAAAATAACTTGAATAGAGTATTTTATTCTGAAATGCATTTCATTCCGAGCATGTTGCACCCATTTATGCATCCATTATATTTATTGTGCATTCATGCAATAGGTGTACCGGAGGGGGTGACACTCCTCGAATTCAAACAAGCAATACCGGAGGAGGTGCTGAGTCAACCGGAGGAATTAGCAGAAGAACCCAACGTCGGGGAAGCTCCGTCAGAAGATCTACCTGAGTGTCCTGACCACCGGCCTTCAACTTTTCTGAAAGGCAAGCCCCGGTGCATGCTGAACCCATCATTTTATAAATATATCTTGAGTACTTTTAATTGTTTACTGCATTAAGTTGTAGGAGTTATATGAAAACACTTGTTGCATTATACCTGTCCTTGTCCAGATATCGTACTTAATCCTATTTTAGGTTTAGGCACGTGTCAATGCTTAGCCCTGCTTAGTACGGTAGAAGTCGGGTGATTTCCGGTCGTCCGCGAGATATAGGAAGGAGTCACGAGTGGCTTTATGGCTATCGTGGATGGAACCATGCCTTAAAATGAAATTGAGACCGGGCGGAAGTTCGATAGTACAGCCGCAAGACACTTCACGTCTTGGGTGTGGAGCTATGCCCGTCTGAGTCGTTTAAGGACCGATTCGCTGTACGTCCTTGAGTCATGTTGAACGCAGTCTAACACTTAGTTGGCCGGATAACCCGTTCCGACCGCGAAGCCGAGTAATGTGGTTCAGGCCGGGAATCGAATGGTAGGTTGCTTCTTGGAGGAGAGAAAGGATGTGCTTGGGGACATTGGCGTGAGACCAAGGGGGGGTTAGAGTCCCTATCACCTGGCAGAGTGTCGCCCTTGGGGTCGCGACATTATTCGGACCCGCGATTCCTGAATCATATGAAACGGTGGCCTGTGCGACCCTGGTAGGGGTCTGCACGGTGAGTGTTAGAAATACCCCTCCAGCTGGATAGGAATTCGATTCGAATCGCCGTCGCTCCCGGTTAGTGAGCACTTGACTTGAGCAGCGGCAACGTAGATCTCATTAAATAAACTGGTGGTTAAGGGAATGATACAATGTTGCCGCAATGATATACCTGCTATGGATATAATAATAATGTTGTTTGATTATAATCAAGTGCATGTTTAGTACAGGTGCTAAGATAGATGACAGGTAAATGCTAAAAATAACTGCTAGTACAGGCTACAAGAGTTTAAATTATTTATGCCTTTATGCAAAATGTTATGTCAGCTAGCCTCTTGTGTAAGCCTTGCATAATCCTTGGTGTCACTTTATTTCTGGTTTTCGACGGGTAAGTCTAGCTGAGTACATTCCAGTACTCAGGGTTTATTCCCTCCTGTTGCAGATGACATGCTTTATCAGGGATTCTGCAAGACGTGTCTCCACCCTGCGGGTGATGATGACTAGATCACAAGGGCGTGATCGTCTTTATGTACTTTCCTCATGCTTTTGCGAGATGTCGATCATCCAGACTGGCAGTATTTAATTAACTAGTGTGTGTGTTATGCTTCCGCTACTTTCAAACTTGGTTTGTAATATTTGCTACTCCGTGGTGTAAACTTATTTTAGAACTACTTGTGAAATGTATCGTATGATGTTGTATGTTGAATGATGCGATCCTGGTTGTAAGCAGTTTGGTTTGAAATCCTTCGTGATTTCGATTGACTACCGGGATTATATGGGCTCAAGTTTGAAAATTTGAGCGCTTCGGTGCTTGTTTTCGTACTTGTGCTCTTATAATTTGGTCGGTTCTGTTACAGCTGGTACCGGAGCATAATTCAACATTAAACACATCTTACGAGTAATTAAAAACAAAAGTATTTGTTTGCGAAAAGGGTTAAAACTCTAAAAATTATTTTTATAGGTATGCCAGTGATCACATCCCTTAGCCCAAATAAGGACTCTTAGGTGGCTTATTATAAAGACTAACTTGGGGGCCTTGTTTGTTTTTGTTTCGTCGTCCATACGGCGTGAAATTGTATGGATGCCATCCACTTGGGTGGTAATGTATGGATCAATTGCCTCGACGCTCTGGTAAGTGTGAGTTGTGAGAGCATGATCGTCCAATCGGCGATCTAGGGGAGAGTAGTTTTGGTGACTTGCATACTTACATGTTTAAACCATGTAATTACGTAAGCACTTAATTGTGGGAACCTTTATATCGGGTAGCTTTGATACTGAAGTATATACATCTGGGGATGTGTATATGGAAAGTATTTAAATTACTGTTTTCTTGTGTGCTAATATTGGGAAACTGTTGGGCTGAAATGAGGTTTTCTGCAGGTACACTAACAGCGTAACGAGTAGACCGATAGTTTCGCTTATATGAGAGAACGTATGTATGCCACCGCCTAGCGTTAGAACTTTAGGTTTCTACTAAGGTGAGAGGGCGTACGGAACGTGCATGCATCATGTTTAATTATATCATACATATCATTTACTCCCTCCTTAAAAATTTCTGTACTCCCGACTAAAGTAAATTTCGTATCCCCTAAATGATCCTCACTTTAAGTCGTATCTTATCTTGTTGCTACAGATGGCACGTACCAAGAGGACCGCTCGTAAGTCCACTGGGGGCAGGGCACCGCGTCACCAGCTCGCTCCACGTGAACCCCGCCCTGAGCCTACGGAGGTGGAAAGGCTGAGGGCAGAGCTGGCAGAGGTGACTGCTGCTAGGGATGCAGCACGGCAACAACTGGAACAAGTGATTCATGATCGTGACCAGGAAACCCTTGCAGTCCAGAGGTTGACAGTAGCAAACCGCAACTGTCAACGTATGTTGGTCCGTGTGATGGAACAGAGGGATGAAGCCTGGCACGAGGAGAACGTTCTGAGAGCTCGCCAGTTTGAGCTCGAGCAACAGTTGGAAAATGCTGAAGAATACAATGATAATCTTCATGAAGAAGTGCATCGCCTGAACAACGAGCTTAATCCCCTGCTGCCTCGAAACAACAATGTAGATGAAGATATGGGATCAGGAATCTTCATGGCTGAAGATGATGATGAAGTGGAGGTTGATGGACCACAGGATGCCCCACCTGCAGAAGCGCCAGAAGAAGAAGAAGACGAGGAGTTAGAGCCTGTCAGTGATGAGGACGGCAGGGAGATCCAGGACACCGACTCGGAGGATGATGCTTAGAGTAGTCATCACGGGCCTTTAATGTTAGGATCGTCTTTTGTGCCCTCCCTGTGAAGGAGTGAGACCTTGTAATAACTTGACTTTGGGATGTAAGGTTGAACCGTATGTTTCCTGAATGTAGTTTAAACTTGTTAATTTCGATCACAACTTGATGTCTTATTATGTTGCGTTCGATGATGGTGTCACGATTAGCACCCTTCGGTGCCGCGACGAAACCGAGGGCCTCCTATGGCGCGCGACATAAGGCTGTGCTGCTTGGCACGCGCAGGTATCGAAGTGGCTAGTCATGATCCACCATGGAACTCTTCATTGAGGAGTCTATTTGTGGTCAGTTTGAAGTAGCCTTTCACAGTCAACTAAAAACTTTGAAATTAAATTCAAGTACAGGCAAAAAAAATCAAAAAAATCACGTAGATTTTTAACGTAAACGGTTCAGTAACTACTGTGCTCCTTGTGTGTGAGCCTTTATCAAAGTACACCTTGTTGGATTCTCTCGCATGATTGCGCCAATTGATCCGCTTGAATGGATTGTGCGGTTGTAATGAATTATTGTGCCATGAATAATTTGAGAAGTCTATTTCATGAAGTCAGTTGGGCATATTTACAATAATTCATCTACAAATTTCCCACATCGTCAGTGCTCATTGGCTATGCATTTTGCAGATGTCGTACAATCTACGTCGGGGTCGTGGAAATGAGGAGGAGGAACAGCCACCCCCTCCGCCACCGCCTACTCCGGCCGAATTGATGCAAACAGTGGTCGAAGGGCAGCGCATGTTGGCGGATGCTATGCGCCAGCTGGCTAACCGGGAGGCTCGTCCTGGCCGCCAGGGCCCAGAACCCAATCAATACAGTGATTTCAAGGACTTTCTGGATACTAAGCCCCCGCTCTTCAAGGAAGCGGAAGAACCACTGCAAGCTGATGAGTGGTTGAATACTATTGAGCAAAAGTTTCGTCTGCTTCGCCTGACTGATGAGTTAAAGACTGAATATGCTTCTCACCAGTTGCATGGTCCAGCGGGAATTTGGTGGAGCCACTATCGTTCCACACTGCCTGCAATTGTCCCTATTGCTTGGGATCAGTTTAAGGCGGCATTCCGGGGAAATTATATTCCTCCCGGTCTTATGGCAATCAAGCACACAGAGTTTATGAGGCTGTCGCAAGGAAACAAAAGCCTGACTGAATACTTGCAGTCCTTCAACAACCTGGCAAGGTATGCCACAGAGTTTGTGGATACCGATGCCAAAAAGATTGCTAGTTTCAAAAGGGGCCTCGGTCCAAAACTAATGAAGACTATGGGCACTAGCAAATGTACTACTTTCAATGATTTCATCAGCGATGCTTTGACCTAGGAGAACAACAATGCTATTTATTCTGCTTCTAAGAGCCGTAAAAGGGCCCTTGAGGCAAGTGCTTCTCAGTCAAGGGCCTCAGCGGCACCGAGGTCTTCCCCTCGCCCACCTGCTCAGAATACAAAGTTCCGTCCGCCGCAGAAGAAGCCTGCTGCAAAGACGGGGTTCCGGAAGGCTTATACCGTCGCTCTGCCAAAGGGGACTTCTGGACAGAGCAGCTCTAGTGTTCCTCCTAGCAATATGCCTTGCTGGAATTGCAACAAGCCAGGACATTGGTCCAGGAACTGTCCGTACCCTAAGAAAAATGTCAACCAAGGTAGTCGTCAGGGACACGCCCATTATAACAGCATTGAGGAAATTCCATCTGGTGAGGTGGTCACCGCTGGTAAGTTTCTAGTCGACCAACACCCCGCAGTGGTACTTTTTGATTCAGGTGCTTCGCATTCCTTTATCAGTCCTAAGTTTGCATCAGAATTTGCACACAAATTGCATACTGTTGAAGGTGGGGGTTATTGTATTAGCGCAGCAAGTGGGAATATTTCCACAAATAAAGTAGTGGGGAATCTTGAGCTTGAGATAGAAGGGCGAAAGTACTCGCTTGCCTTAGTGGTTTTGCCGGGTTTAGGCATAGATGTTATTCTGGGCATGAATTGGATGAGTCAGAATGGGGTACTCATTGATACATCCACTCGGGTAGTTATGCTCAGAGACCCTACAGATCAAAAGGGTTTTCTAGTACAACTTCCCAGAAAAGTTGATTTGTCGGGGGAAGTTCATGCTATTCAAGCAAAGGCGTTGGCCGAAATTCCAGTAGTAAAAGAGTTTCCGGACGTTTTTCCCGACGATTTGCCGGGGCTTCCTCCGGATCGGGATGTGGAGTTTAAAATTGAGTTGTTGCCTGGCACGGCGCCCATCTCTAGGAGACCCTATAGGATGCCTCCGAATGAACTCGCTGAACTTAAGGTGCAATTGAATGAACTTTTGAAGAAGGGGTTGATTCATCCTAGTTCGTCTCCGTGGGGATGTCCTGCTATCTTTGTAAAGAAGAAGGATCAGTCGTTGCGGATGTGCGTAGATTATAGACCTCTCAATGCAGTCACTGTCAAAAATAAGTACCCTCTACCGCGCATCGACATCTTGTTCGATCAGTTGTCTAAAGCTAAAGTTTTCTCCAAGATCGATCTAAGATCTGGCTACCATCAAATTAAAATCCGACCGGAAGATGTTCCAAAGACAGCCTTTTCTACCAGATACGGTCTTTATGAGTATCTTGTTATGTCTTTCGGCTTGACAAATGCCCCCGCACACTTCATGTACTTGATGAATTCGGTGTTTATGCCTGAATTGGACAAGTTTGTGGTGGTATTTATTGATGACATCCTGGTATATTCTGTGAATGAAGAAGATCACGTTGAACATCTGCGTATAGTCCTCACAAGACTGCGTGAACATCAACTTTATGCAAAGTTCAGTAAGTGCGAATTTTGGCTTCGTGAAGTACCTTTCCTTGGGCATGTGCTGTCCGATGGAGGAATTATGGTGGACCCCGCCAAGGTACAGGAAGTACTGAACTGGAAGGCTCCTATCTCGGTTCACGAGGTCCGAAGTTTTCTTGGTTTGGCTGGCTATTATCGTCGCTTCATCCCGGATTTCTCTAAAATAGCCAAGCCAATGACTCGGTTGCTGCAAAAAGACACCAGGTTTGTCTGGACTCCTGAGTGTGATGCGGCTTTTCACCAACTGTGAACCCTCCTAACCTCAGCTCCGGTTTTGGCACAACCGGATATCGAGAAACCATTTGATGTTTATTGTGATGCCTCAGGCATAGGTTTGGGAGGTGTGTTGATGCTGGAAGGCCGAGTAATTGCATATACTTCTCGACAACTTCGGAAGCATGAGGTGAATTATCCAACGCATGACTTAGAACTGGCGGCAGTTGTTCATGCTTTGAAAGTATGGCGGCATTATCTGCTGGGAAATGTCTGCAATATCTATACCGATCATAAAAGCCTCAAATACATCTTCACCCAACCCGAGTTGAATATGCGTCAAAGAAGATGGCTCGAGTTGATTAAGGATTATAACCTTCAAGTGCACTATCATCCTGGCAAGGCAAACGTGGTTGCGGATGCTTTAAGCCGTAAGTCTCATTGCCATTCCTTAGTTGAAACTGATTTTCATCGATCTCGCCTTCTACATCCAGCAGTCTTGTACAACATCACTGTCAGTTGTACTCTCAAAAGCAGAATTATTGAGCTCCAAAAGACTGACACTGGTATATTCCACATCAAGCGTAAGATGAATGAACAAGAAACTACACAGTTCAGGGTAGATGAAGAGGGTGTACTATGGTTCAAGGATAGGTTAGTTGTGCCTAAGGACCGGGAGCTTCGAAATGATATTATGTCTGAAGCACACTCCTCTAAGTTGTCCATCCATCCTGGCAGCAATAAGATGTATTATGATTTGAAGCCATACTATTGGTGGACCAAGATGCGGAAAGAGATAGCTGCCTATGTTGCTAGATGTGACACCTGTTGCAGAGTTAAAGCTGTGCACATGAAAGCTGGGCTACTCCAGCCACTTTCCATTCCAGGCTGGAAATGGGAAGAGATAAGTATGGATTTCATTGTCGGACTTCCTCCTACTGTCAAAAATCATAACTCTATTTGGGTAATTGTTGATCGTTTGACCAAATCAGCTCACTTCATCCCAGTGAGAGTGGACTATCGTCCCACTGACTATGCGGAGTTGTACTTCAATCAGATAGTCCGGCTTCATGGGATACCTCGTACTATAATATCTGACCGTGGTCCCCAGTTCACTGCTCGCTTTTGGGAGCACTTGCATCACCTTCTGGGAACCAAGTTAGTGAGAAGCTCTGCTTATCATCCCCAGACATCGGGTCAGACAGAACGAGTTAACCAAATCTTGGAAGATCTGTTGCGAGCATGCGTCATTTCATCCAAGGGTTCTTGGGAAAAATGGTTACCTTTAGCCGAATTCTCGTACAATAACAGTTATCAAGAGAGTATTAAGATGGCTCCATTCGAAGCTTTGTACGGTCGTAGGTGTAGAACCCCACTAAATTGGATAGAATCTGGTGAGAGAAGATTTTATGGTATTGCTTTTGTTGAGGAAGCTGAGGAACAAGTCCGTACCATCCAAAAACATATGGCTGCAGCCCAAGCTAGACAGAAAAGTTATGCTGATCGTCGTAGAAAACCACTCGAGTTTGAAGTTGGAGACTTCGTGTATTTGAAAGTTTCTCCAATGAAAAGTGTCCAATGTTTTGGTGTTAAGCGGAAACTTGCGCCAAGATACGTGGGTCCTTTTCAAATCATAGGCAAGAGTGGAGCTGTTGCATACAAAATTCAGTTACCTCCAGAAATGAGTGCCATATTCAACGTCTTCCATGTATCTCAGCTTAAAAAGTGTCTTCGAGTTCCTGAGGAACAAGTTCCTTTAGGTGATATCAGGCTGGAATCTAACTTAACCTATGAAGAAAAGCCAGTCCGAGTGATCGATACTCAGGAACGAGTAACTAGAAGTAAAGTGGTTAAGTGGTACAAAGTGATGTGGAGTAATCAGGGAAGTGAGAGTGATGCTACGTGGGAACGGGAGGATTATTTGCGGGATGGTTATAAAGAATTCTATGAAAAATGGTACGCTTTCCAAATCTCGGGACGAGATTTTTATAAGGGGGGAGGGCTGTAACACTTCAAGTGTTTAGTCCTTAATTGCATTGCATTTGCATGGCATAAGCATAAGCATGCATCATTCATGTTGTTATTTTATGTGATGCAACACATGTGATTATTTTAGGGTTTGTTTGATTTATTTCATGAAGTACTTGATAGTTGGTGTAACAAAAAGGTAAGGTAGCCAATCATGACCTACAACACCTTAGTTATACTTAGGGTAACATTTGGAACAAAGTTCATGTTGACCAAAATTACAAATTTGCCCTCCAAGAGAAGTTTGACCACCATTTGACCCTAGAAGGCTCTAGTTTGACCAATTGAAAAGTCTAATTTAGAGACCTTGCATGGAAGAGCACCCTTAAGTAAAGTTGTAGAGAATTTCATGAGGAACAAAAGTTCTAATATGGTCATCTCATGAAAATGACCAGAGCATGCTCAAAAATGGCCCACAAGTCAGCTTGAGTGGGAATCAACACTTAGAAAAATTCTAAGTCTGGAAATTGGACTTTTCAGTTTCACTGTACCTCACTTTAGCAACTTGTAACTCACAAACTAGGCCAAACCAGTCTTAGAGCCAATTGACAAAGTTGTTGTCCACACATAGCTCTACAACATTGTCAATATCACCATCACCTGGTTCTCAATAGTTTAGGAGATATAGTGTCAAGAAGTTAGGGTTTCAGTCGGCATTGATCTCTGAAACTGCATTTCAGTTTCAAGGGGCACCACTTTGGAGCTCTGTAGTTTCAAATCTAGGCCGAACCAGCCCAAACTCCAATTGACAAACTTGTAGACCTCATGTAGCTCTGCAAAATTGGTGTAATCATCTTCGACTAATTCGAACCGGTTTGGGAGATAATCATCGTGGAAGTTGCTCTGTCAGTCGGTCATTGATGTCGTCGATTCAGTTTCGTCAGCGTCAGAGTGGCCGACCGGCCACAGGCCGTCGTCGACGCGTGGAGGCGCGGTGGCGCCCGTACGCCGGCCCTGGCCCCACCGGTCAGGCCGCGACGCCTTCAAGACGCCACGACGCGCGAGCCGGCCTCCATTCCTCCGCCCCCTCTCGTCTAGTTGCCAAGAACACCGAAACCGAGCCGCCATTGTCGTTCTTCTCCGGCGAGCTCAAGCGCGAGCCACACCGCATCACCGGCCGCTAGACCTCGCCAATCCCTCCGCCTCACCACCCTCCATCTCCCTGACCCACCGAAGCCAGCGATTTGACTCAAGGTGAGCCGCATTGCTTTCTTCCCCGTCTCCGAGAGGTCGCCGGAGCCCGCCATGGGACCTCACCGTGGTCGGGGTGCTTTGGGCCTCTCTCCATCCTCCCTTCCTAGCAAAATGGATCCGCCTAGCTTCGGTGAAGCTCGTACCGAGCCTAGACCGCATCATGCATCCTCACCGGCGACGGACATCACCGGCCGCCGCTCGCGGTGACAAGCCCCTTCCACCCCATCCCCATCCATTCCACGAGCACCAATCGACGCACCGGGTGACGGAGAACACGAGGCGGTGTCCGATTGGCCGAGCGAGCTCTTCTCCGGCGAGCTCGAGCTCGTCGGAGCTCGCGGGTCTCCGCCTCCCCCTGTCTCCGGTCGCTGACCGCGGGGGCCCGCCTGTCAGTGTCGCGCGCGGGCGGGAGCGCTGAGCGGGCCGCGCGCGCGCGAGTGTGGGCCGAGTTTTCCCGGGCCGGCCCAGTATAAATGAGATCTTTTTCATTTTATTTATATTGCTACAGAAATTTGGTTAAGTTTGGAAAATGTAGATCTAGGGTTTTACTTGCTCAAAAATCATGAGATAAATTTTGTTAGGATCTGCATGAGGTGTAGTATTTTATAAAAATATGAGTTTGCTATATGATGTTTAGTTTTTGGAATATTTAAATAGGTCTTTGAAATGTGTTTTAAATCACATGCAAACTTGTTTAAATTATATCTCGAGTTTCAGTGTTCCAAAAATTATGAAATTTGGTGGGTAGACTAATTTATACTTGCTCTAGCTCTGGTAAAAATTTGGGCAGTAGTGCTTAAGTACTTTTCAAGTTATAATGCTATCTTGTTATTTTAAGAAATACTTAAATGAATTTTTGTAATTTTTCTACATGTGCAATGTTCATATAAATTTTTGGAGAATGTCTTGGTACCCTAGAGTGTCCAAGAAAATTAAGAAATCTGTTGTTTGACACTTTTGACTATGCTTTGTTATTTATACAAAAATCAGCCTTTTTGGCTTGGGAATTTTGTGTAGGAAGTTCCTGTGAATAAATTGAGTTCAAAATTTTACAGTAGTCTCTTTGTGGGTCAGAGAGTCCCCTGTAATTTTTGTAGAATTTTTGGAGCAGTTTACATATATGTTTGAAATTCCACTTAATTACTTAAGTAAATTGAGAAATGGGTTTAAATAAATGTTCTAGGTGGGCACACCTTACTTCCTGGTGTCTTTGTGATATTTTTGAACTTGTAGTAGCATTAGTTTGGTTTTAGAGAATGTTTGCCACATCAATAAATATTTAACCTTTGTAATTTTAGGTTTTCTGGACAGCTAAGTAGTAATTCTAAATTTGGCTTTGATAAAATTGGTTGCTGTAAAACTTGTAAATACCATAGTTGTAGTAAAACTCGTAAATGAGCTTGTGTCAAAATTTGAAAGCATTGGGCTTAGTAGTTTGAGAGTTACTGTTGTTTAAAGTGGCAGTTCAAAATCTGCTACTCTCTGTTTTGATAGGACAGATTCTGGAACTTGGGAAGTTTAACAGGGAAAACTTAGGAGTTTGGAGTGGAGGTCTGAAAATGAATTGTAGTGCATTTCTTAGGCTTTCCAGATTGTCTTAGATCATATCTTTTGGAATTGTAAATCTTCAGTTATGATAAAAACAAGTAGCTGCTGTCCAGAATGCTTACTGTGGTGTTTTGCTGATTAATATGGTGTAATATCCTAAGACATGCTACTTTTGTAATTGTTAGGTGTTAGGGCCTTAACTGAGGATGAGCAGCTGTATCTTAGGTTAAGTAGATTAGGTGAGTACTTCTCTACTGGAGAAGAGATTTGCACGTACTAATAAAATAACTTGAATAGAGTATTTTATTCTGAAATGCATTTCATTCCGAGCATATTGCACCCATTTATGCATCCATTATATTTATTGTGCATTCATGCAATAGGTGTACCGGAGGGGGTGACACTCCTCGAATTCAAACAAGCAATACCGGAGGAGGTGCTGAGTCAACCGGAGGAATTAGCAGAAGAACCCAACGTCGGGGAAGCTCCGTCAGAAGATCTACCTGAGTGTCCTGACCACCGGCCTTCAACTTTTCTGAAAGGCAAGCCCCGGTGCATGCTGAACCCATCATTTTATAAATATATCTTGAGTACTTTTAATTGTTTACTGCATTAAGTTGTAGGAGTTATATGAAAACACTTGTTGCATTATACCTGTCCTTGTCCAGATATCGTACTTAATCCTATTTTAGGTTTAGGCACGTGTCAATGCTTAGCCCTGCTTAGTACGGTAGAAGTCGGGTGATTTCCGGTCGTCCGCGAGATATAGGAAGGAGTCACGAGTGGCTTTATGGCTATCGTGGATGGAACCATGCCTTAAAATGAAATTGAGACCGGGCGGGAGTTCGATAGTACAGCCGCAAGACACTTCACGTCTTGGGTGTGGAGCTATGCCCGTCTGAGTCGTTTAAGGACCGATTCGCTGTACGTCCTTGAGTCATGTTGAACGCAGTCTAACACTTAGTTGGCCGGATAACCCGTTCCGACCGCGAAGCCGAGTAATGTGGTTCAGGCCGGGAATCGAATGGTAGGTTGCTTCTTGGAGGAGAGAAAGGATGTGCTTGGGGACATTGGCGTGAGACCAAGGGGGGGTTAGAGTCCCTATCACCTGGCAGAGTGTCGCCCTTGGGGTCGCGACATTATTCGGACCCGCGATTCCTGAATCATATGAAACGGTGGCCTGTGCGACCCTGGCAGGGGTCTGCACGGTGAGTGTTAGAAATACCCCTCCAGCTGGATAGGAATTCGATTCGAATCGCCGTCGCTCCCGGTTAGTGAGCACTTGACTTGAGCAGCGGCAACGTAGATCTCATTAAATAAACTGGTGGTTAAGGGAATGATACAATGTTGCCGCAATGATATACCTGCTATGGATATAATAATAATGTTGTTTGATTATAATCAAGTGCATGTTTAGTACAGGTGCTAAGATAGATGACAGGTAAATGCTAAAAATAACTGCTAGTACAGGCTACAAGAGTTTAAATTATTTATGCCTTTATGCAAAATGTTATGTCAGCTAGCCTCTTGTGTAAGCCTTGCATAATCCTTGGTGTCACTTTATTTCTGGTTTTTGACGGGTAAGTCTAGCTGAGTACATTCCAGTACTCAGGGTTTATTCCCTCCTGTTGCAGATGACATGCTTTATCAGGGATTCTGCAAGACGTGTCTCCACCCTGCGGGTGATGATGACTAGATCACAAGGGCGTGATCGTCTTTATGTACTTTCCTCATGCTTTTGCGAGATGTCGATCATCCAGACTGGCAGTATTTAATTAACTAGTGTGTGTGTTATGCTTCCGCTACTTTCAAACTTGGTTTGTAATATTTGCTACTCCGTGGTGTAAACTTATTTTAGAACTACTTGTGAAATGTATCGTATGATGTTGTATGTTGAATGATGCGATCCTGGTTGTAAGCAGTTTGGTTTGAAATCCTTCGTGATTTCGATTGACTACCGGGATTATATGGGCTCAAGTTTGAAAATTTGAGCGCTTCGGTGCTTGTTTTCGTACTTGTGCTCTTATAATTTGGTCGGTTCTGTTACAATATTAGTCTGCAGTGACAGCAGATTTGGCCATAGGATTAAATCAGTGATTAAATAGCAAGAACTACTGTCGTCTGACAGGTTAATTTCAGAAATTGCTTGTGCTTGCTGTTGCACCATGAAAGATTGGGCAAATTATTATTGGACATCGTAGGCGTGTCCTTGTCAGTTGGTATCGGCTTCTGGGTTGCTCACGGTGCATTTGGATTTTTTTCAATGGCTGATTATAGTCATGCTAATAAAGATATTAAACATGTGTTGAAACTTTCTGCATATTCATTTCCATCTGAGTACTATGATTGGGAAGATGACATGGAAAAGTTCTTGTGGGGTCGTGGACTTAATTCAGCTATGCAGTTGTTCTATGCCAAAAAGACATTTTCTGAAGTTCTTTTGTCATGGTGGCGTGAGATACACAAGGGACATATGATGAGAGGTGATGAACCTTGCCGGACTTGGGACGATATGAAAGCTGTGTTACAATGGCGCTTCGGTATTGCTCCAAAGTCAATTGTTCGTTTATCCCGAAGTGTTGATGTCATTGGAGATACATACCGTCCTGCATCTTGCGGGAAAGGTACTGGCATTAATCATAATGAGAAACGGTTGTGTTCTGGTGCTCGATATAGCAAGCTTGTGCATACTGAGACTTCTTCGTCTTCTAAGACGTACGAGAAGAATGTTGCTGATCCATACAAATTTGAGATGAAATGTGTGGCTATAAAGGCGACGACACAAGCTGTTCAGAAGGTTGATAGTTCTAAGACAGAAGGTTCGCAGTTGTTGCCGAAGGTTGCCGTTCCCGAACCGACAGTTGTGCATGAGCGTGCTGATTTTTCTTTAGCATCCGGGTTGCATTCGTGTGCTTCCTCTTGTGATACTCAGTCTGAGCTGAGACTTGATGATATAGATGATGCATCAGATGGATTATCTATGATGGCAAAGGAAATACACATTGATGGTACCGTTGCTAGTGTGAAGGGACAACGATCAAATATATTTCAGTCCGAGTGCAAAATTCAAGACAAGGTATGCAGATTGATTATTGATGGTGGAAGTTTTGCTAATGTTATTAGTTCAGATTTGGTGAATGCATTATCTTTGTCTACGCGGAGGCTTCCAACGCCGCGTTATATACAATGGATGAATCAAAGTGGTACACTGAAAATTACTCATAAGGCTAGAGTTAAATTTTCAGTTGGACCATATATTGATACTGTGGATTGTGATGTTGCACCATTGAGTGCATGTCATTTGTTGTTGGGTCGACCATGGCAGTTTGATCTTGATGCTACTCATGGTGGTCGTTCTAATAATTATTCGTTTGTGCACCAAGGTGTTAATCATGTGCTCAAACCAATGCCTGAGAGTGCTATTAAGGCTGAGGTATTTGCTACTTCAAAAGTGAAGAAAAAGGTTGCTGAAATTGCTCCAAAGCCGCGGACGGCTTTGCTTCAAAGGATGGAAAATGATGAGACATGTCTTGCACCTAGAATTATTGATAGTGTCCCTGATGCCCCATTAATTAAAGGTGATATCACTCAGAATGCTCCTATATGGACATCTATAGTTTCTAGAATTGAATCCAAGACTGATGTGAATCATGATGATTTTATTCTAAGAGAAAATATATCTGTTGTTGAGAAGGTTAATTCATTAATATTTCATACCACTGAGTTGGGTACTAGTAATGCTGACATGAAGAATGATAAGTCAACTAATTTTGCTGAATGTTTGATGAAAGAAGCTTCGGCATTTATGTCAAAGCCGAGGACAGCTTTGTTTCAAGAAGGGGAGAATGATGAACCCATGGTTTCACAAAATATATTTGATGCACAAGATACGCATGAGAATATATCGAAGCCGAGGACGGCTTTGTTTAAAGAAGGAGAGGATGATGAGCCCATGGCTCCTCAAGTTAATCTTTCAGCTTGGGTTGATTTATTGGGTAATAATATGAAAGAATTTTCTTTCATTAAGTTTGGCTCTTTTTCCTTCGAAGAATGGCAAAGCTATTTGAAAAGAATTCTTGACAGTACTTCTACTGACGCCTCCAAGACCCTATTTACAGGAGCTAATTTAATGAAGAAAATAGAGAAAAAAAAGAAGCAAAGAAAATATATTCAGATTGGAGCTATGCAAGTGGACGTTGATGATGAGCTGCCAATTTAATTATGGGCAACATGTTTTCCAGTTACTAGAAGAATAACGTGAGACAAGCAAAGCTGCTGGAATAATTTATATGTGGTCAGGTTAGTTATGTGTTAGTTTAATATTTTAAATGGCCTGGTCTCGTTAGTTTGGGTAGTCATGGGCCTCGGCTGAGTCGGATTAAGAGTCCATGTGTCCTGTGCCTGCGTGCACATATATTTGGCTTGAGCCGCCGTGTAAAGAGTGGAGATTGGATTTTATTTAGGAGTTATTCCTCATCGAGCCGCCGCTCGTGAAACCCTAGCGGGTGTTGATCCGGATCCTCACGGATTTGCGTGGAGTGCGTGATCGAGCTGCTACAGCTTGGGTACGTCGCTTGGAATTCTCGGAGTTCCCCATCTTCTGATCGTGGTCGTCAAGGCTGCGGGTGGAAGGAGTTATTTAGGGTTTGATTTGCATCTCTTGTAAGCTGATTCCTCGTATCTTTTGGCTACATTGATTTTCGTTGCTGTGATTGTTTAAACGAAGATTATCTATCCTGTCGTGAAACACCACCAGTATTTATCTAATTGGATTGTTGCTTCGAGTTTGCATCTGCGGAACTTGTTTGTTGTTGCCGCTGTCACGTGCTGTCAGTACAAGCTAGTATACTGGAATACGGATGTATCATTGGTAGAACAAAGAGTGGGCATTATTTTATATTTGATTATTCTGTGAATTGACGTGGTTGCTGGTGGTTATTGTGATCGTCTTAGAATATTATTGCTGCTTTGTTGGGGTTCTAATTATTTCAACATATTAGTATGCAGTGACAGCAGATTTGGCCATAGGATTAAATCAGTGATTAAATAGCAAGAACTACTGTCGTCTGACAGGTTAATTTCAAAAATTGCTTGTGCTTGCTGTTGCACCATGAAAGATTGGGCAAATTATTATTGGACATCGTAGGCGTGTCCTTGTCAAAAAAATACTTAGCTGGATACATAGGGGATGCTCTCCCCCAAGCTGAATGTTGACATAGTCTTGCTTGGTAGACAGTGAAGGTGTACTTCCCCTCATCGGAGTGTATGATCATGATTGTTTAGACAGCGCTCCGACAGGGAACAGATTGTCCTTTTTGTCTGATCCTTTAAATTCTATAAAGCTCAAATAGACAACAAAGCTTGTGGAACTTGATTAAGTGTTAGTGATAAACCTCTAAGCCTTGAGCGTCTAGAACCTCTTAACAGATGTATCTTTCTAGCAGGGTCTCTTATACCATATTTTTATATTTTTATAATGCAAGAAATAAAATGATGAATGCTTCTTTATTTTATTTTTATGCCACCACAGCAAGTAGACTTATGGGTTTTATGCCATAAATTTATTTACATGGGGCTTAGCAGTTTTATAATGCAATGCAAAATATATTTATTTTCTTTTCTATGTAGAAATAAAGTATAACTAAACATGTAATGCAGGAAAGTAAATATGATGCGGAAAATTAAATGCGGAACTAAAAGAGAAATATTGATAACTACCAAGTTACCTCTTGGCGCGGCGTTCAATGATTTGGGTTCTCCGAACAGAACCTCTTATTCACTCTAAATATTCTAGGGAACCTCTTATTGTGCTGAATCTAACATTGAATTCACCTTTACCTTCCATACTTGTTTTGTTGGTGAGGTTAACTTAGGAATGAGTTGGTTGCACTTCCTTCTCTTCTTTATTCTCCATAGTGACTGGTTCACTTTCTGTTGGGGGTACAACTTCCTCCTCAAGATAAATCTTTTCTTCAGGATATCGACCTTCATATATTGATACTTCTCCTTGATAGTCAGCCCATCCATCCTTGAGGGTCTGATTCTTTTGGGTGCGGTTGCGATGTCTTCTTCTGATTCTATTCTTCTTGGGTTCTTCATCAACTATATAATTATTATTGAAATGACGGCGTACCTTCTCTGAGGGAAATTGGAAATGTACTTCTCCTGTTGCAAGGTAGATGATTGCCTTGGTGGTACTTAGGAATGGTCTTCCTAGGATGATTGGTGGATCATATTCATCTTCTCCCATGTCGATGACTAAAAAGTCAGTCAGGATGAAGTGGTCATCAATTTGCGCAGGGACGTTCTTCGCTATTCCGTCCACGAAGCGAAATGATTGGTCCGCCATCTGTAGCTGCGCATAGGTTGGGTCTAAAGGCATAGTACCGTATAGATATTCATAAGTTACCTTGGTCATTATGTTGACACCTGATCTAGTGTCACAGACAGCTTTCTGAAAGGAACTTCTGTTGATTGTGCATTCAATGGTTGGGATACCTGGGTCGTCTCTCTTGAGCAGATATGGGGACTTGAGTTAATGATCATGCTCTCTGTGGACTGCAGTGATTATTCTCACTGACTCCATCTGTTATGGCTTCCTATTCTTATTCTTATTCTTGTTCCTTTGATTGTTCTTCTTCCTTGGCTCATAGGAATATTGAGGGTGTGCAGGGAATTGTAGCACTTTGTCCTTGAAGAAGAAAGTCTCTCTTGCCTTTGATGTTGAAACAAATCTTGGTAGTGTTCGTGTATATGATAGCTTCAGCGGTGTTCAAGAACGGTCATCCCAAAATGATGGGCGAATTCTCATCACCACCTGTCTCTATTATTACAAAGTCTGTAGGAACATACGAGCTACCCACTCGTACACATATGTCTTCTAGAATTCTCTTGGTGTAGCAAAGTGACTGGTCTGCAAGCTGCAAGCACATGGTTGTGTACAATAAAGGATAATTAAATATTTTGTCATAGATTACCTTAGGTATGATGTTGACGCTTGTACCGAAGTCACAGATAGCTTCGTTAAAGTTTATGCTTCCAAAGGAGATCGGGATGACAGATCTTCTTGGATCACCTTTCTTAATCGGTAGAGTCTCGTCGTTCCATCCTTTGGAGATAGGGTCACTCTAATAACTTTCTGCATTAAATATGTCTACAATATTTATAGTTTCTAGATCTTCTGGTTGTTCCAGAATTTTACCTTTGTTGGCAGAAACAATATTGGCAAGCTGCTGTAACTGAGACTCTAGCATCTTATTGAAACTAAGCTGATTCTTAATGGCAGTAGAGAAATTATCCATTCTATTATTAATTGTTTCTAGCATTTTATCATTGGATGCTAATTTCTTAGATAGACTATCTATTAATTTTCCTTGATTAAGCACTAACTCTCTTAGAGGTGGTTGATTGAAAGAATTATTACCTTGATAATTACCTGAGTAGTTACCTGAGTAGTTAGGCCTCTGCTGCTGATTCCAACCTTGATTCTATTAAGGACGGTAGTAGTTATTATTGTTATTATTATTATTATTGAGGTAGTTCACATCCTCTTGTAGCTCTGGGCAATTGCTTCCTGAGTGCCTAATGTCTCCACACTCTTCACAAGTCATGCGGGAATCATGAATGTGCATGACTTCCTTCTTCTCTTTGGCTTTCTCATCAAGCCTCTTCATAAGTAGGTCCATCTTGGCAGACAGCATGTCCACCTCCTTTAACTGGTGCATACCTCCACCTCTCTTGCGGGTTTGAGTTCTTTCTTTGTTCCAACCTTGATTGGACGCCATTTTCTCCACAAGAGTTGTGGCTTGATTGATTGTAAGTGATAAGAATGCTTCTCCAGCGGCAGCATCCATAGTCTCATGGGTGCTATTAGTAAGCCCATGATAGAAGGTCTACATAAGTAGCCAATTCTCCATTCCATGATAGAGACATTCTAGGATATAATCTTGAAAGCGCTCCCATGCTTCTAGGACTAACTCATCATGTTGCTGCTGAAAACTTGATATCTTCCCACGAAGAGCATTTGTCTTACCCATGGGAAAGAACTTCACCAAGAAATTGGTGGAACAGAGTGCCCACATAGTATTCTTCTCCTTATTTGCATAGAACCACTGCTTCGCTCTCCCCAAGAGTGAGAATGGAAAGAGGCAAAGTAGTATGGCATCTCTGGGAACATCCTTGATGGTGAAAGTGCTGCAAATCTCTAGAAAGTGTTGGAGATGAGCACTAGCATCTTCATGTGCCTTCCCACAAAACTGGCTAGCTTGTACCATGTTGATCAACGCTGGCTTTAGTTCAAAGTTTTGCTCAATCTCTATCGTAGGTCCAGTCCGGATATTAGCTGTAGTTGGAGCTGAGAACTCACGAAGTGACTTATTTGCCACAGTGTCGAACTCTGGTGTTAAGTTTTGAACTATGCTCGGTTGGCCTTCTGAATCAGAGAGTGGAGCTTCAAGCTGAGATGATGATGTTTCTGATTAAACTCTCTTTAGCTTGGCTCTTGCACTCCTGAATAACAATTTTGGATTATCGATGAAATTATCTAGACGGCCAAACCTGCTCATACATTACCCTGTATATCATATATAAAATAGACAGAAGACAAGGGTAAGGTTGTATGAGAAGAGAAATATGATGGTTTCTTGATCACATTAGTGGATGCAAGTGATGGCTCATTATCCTTTGGATAGCAATTCAACCTTCCCCGGCAACGGCGCCAAAAATGCTTGTTGGCATTTCTTAGCGTCACTTAAGCTATGTTGTCATCCCCAGCATGGCGCCAGAAATGTGGTATTAAATAAATGCAATTGCTCCTCTAGAAATAAATATGAAATCCACAAGCGCACAGATAATACCAATGTAGCATTTTAACCAGGAGTAATCCAGGTATTGTTATTTATATTTTACCACTGGGTAGGGATACTAAGGATAATGGGCAATGAGCAATGAGCATTGAGCATTGAGCATCACTATAGATACTAATGGAGAGCATAACCATGTCTTTATCTCTCTTCTCATACAGGTTAAGTGTCACAAGATAAAAATATATATATATATATATATATATATATATATATATATATATATATATATATATATATATATATATATATATAATAATAAAGATAACTGGTAAGCACATAGCCATATAATGATAAACATCTCAATAGACTACTCTAGATATATAGCACTAGCATGGATTAGGACGAACTATAGGGATAATCCTAAGTTATTCTAACTATGAAGTCAAAGCATACGATGATTAGTGCAATTACACTTAGCAATCATAGCAAGAACAGGTTATATCTACGCATAGTGATATTACTAAGGAAGATATAGAACATAACCATAACTTTTCTGTAATAGTTTTGCTCTGCCTGCCCTATACTCAGGAGGTGGACTACAGAGGACTCAACAGGACTGTCACTCCCACAATCTACCACACGATCCAGAATATAGGGTACAATCACAGGTAAATATGGTATAGGCACCACGCCTACACAATGTTTCCCACTTACCCATGATATCAATAAGTAAGCGCTATACGACCCTATACTTGAATATAAATCTAATCGAACTATGCCAAGCATATAATCAAAGTAGACTAAGAATAATATAATTGAGAACATAAGCAAATAGAGCAAAGTCATATCCAATATGATAGAATAGACTAAAGTCATATTCATACAAATGATGAACTAGATAATATAATATAAGAACAAATACAAAAGTAGGATAGAATTACCAAAGTATTCTCCAACAGATCCGGAAATCAAGCAATGCTTGGATCCTTCTAGTGCTAATCCTATGTAGCTATGCTAAACTAGAGATCTAATTGAGATGGTAGCTCTAGGGCTTCTATGAATGAGATGAATTGGAATTGAGATTGAATTAGGGTTTCTCCTAGGGTCAGGGGACTTACTTATATAGCCCTTTAGGAAATACCACAGCCCTTGGATCAAATCGACCTTGATCTACAATTATTATTGATCTTCAAAGGCGGTGGAGGCATAATCCGCGAGGTTGACCATGATTGGCCACCACAGGGGGGCGGGCGCCCCTGCTGTGGGCCCGTTTCGTCTCCTGTTTGTTTCTAGAGTCTTCTCATATCTTTCACATTCCAGAAAAGTTATGTATAACCTCTTTGTCTCTATGTAAATCTGACATGTGGGTCTCCTTTACTTATTTCCTGATAACCCCCTGCAGAAATAGATATTCACCAAAACTCGTGGAATTCTGTCAGTGTGACCCCTATATCTAGATAGTATTTGTATTTAGATCATTTCTCATGATATGTTGATGGTTAAAAATGATACTTATCTATCGTCAATAGGCACAAGGAAAGGCTCCTGCTAGGAAGGCGGTGGCAGAGGCGGTGCAAGCAACAGCGTCAACGACAATCGCTTTCACACGGACGGTGGCGTAGGGACATGAGTTGTTGATGGGCCTGTGTTCACAGTCCAACAAGCAAAGGCGGTTCGTGGAGAATTTTCTTGGAATGCCCTTGTCAGCGTACACAAATAATAGAATATTCCCAACATGTATACCACCGTCATGGGGTATTGCGGTCATTGTACTTGGTGACAAACAGTGCCCTATAAAAGGGAGGTGTAAATGTTATAAAGGGTTGGTTGGCAAATGCATTAATGAAACTCTAACCTTCTTTGAGTCCACTTGTCTAAGACCTCCGCTCAGAGCATCGACCGAGCGGAGGCTCATTTGACTACTTGCGGGAACCGCTATTCTAACATTGGCGCCCACCGCGTGTTGGCCAAGCAAAACCCACGATGGCAGGGAAAAGTAGGGCCTCCGCAAGAGCGCCCACGACCTCCACCTTGAGAGGGAGGCCTAGGCATAGCACCCGTAGCACGTACGCTACAGTCATAGAAGACCAACCTAAGGAAGATCTAGTGACCTAAGATCAGCCTCGGACACCGAAGGTCCAGCAAGCACCAGGTCTAACACCTGAGCAAGAGCTCCAACAACTACAGGCTTAGTTGCAGAGCATGTAGCAAGAAAGGGATAGAGTTGCAGCGGCATTCGTCGCAAGCTAGCAAGCAGCCCAAACTTTAGCCCAGGCGGCAGAAATCAGGCAACAGCTTGCCCTCCTGCAAGCGGAGATACAGAGCATGCAGCGTAACACCCTGGTATTAAGCTTGCATTAGCATTCCAAATCATGTGCATAAGCATTATCATGCATTCATAAGCATTACATGAAATATAAACTTGAAACATGCTAATGAAACATGTATGTTGCATAGTCTTGTTTCAATAGGTTGGATGCCATGTTATTGCTTGTTTTGCCATGTTTGTACCTTGTTTGATCACTTAAACAACTTAGAAACATTTGGGATGCAATTTGGAGCAAAGCTTAAATTAACTATTTTCTCAAATATTGCTTTTAAAATAATCTTCCAAAAATGGGGTTTTGATTTAATTTGACTCTAAATCTTTAACTCAAAAACTAGTTGGAATTTGACTTTGTTTCTTTTGGCAAACTTGAAGAACAAAAAATTTGGAACAACTTTTATTTTTGGGTCTGTAAGGTCCTAGATGGCTAGAGGGGGGTGAATAGCCAATAAAAAAATTCTACAAGCACTACTAAGCAAACTTGTTAGAATAACAAACGGCGTAAAGCGAGTTTTGCTTAGCCAAAGGTGGTGATGCAAGCCTCCTATCCACAAGTCTAGTAGATTATGATCTCTAGTTCACACAAGAGCTATGTCACTAATTTAACACTAGACAACAAGCTAACAACACTACTAGCAAAGCTACTACAAGAGCTACACAAGATAATCTAGTAAAGATAAGTGCAAGAGAGAGGATTGTGATTCTTATACCGACGGTGAGGAGAAGATGTTGCCAATCACCAAGATGATATACAATCAATCAATATTGACAATAACTCAATATGAAGACCAATCACCGGGAGACAAGAGACACAATATTTTTGTTCACCCAGTGTTCACTTGTGCACCGACAAGCTACGTCACCGGTTGTGTCGACCAACACTTAGATGGTTCCCCGGTGTGACCCTCAAGTCACTTGCCCCTCAAGGCACGCCCTGCAAGGCACCGCAAGACGCCACTCTCAAGTGAGGTAACTCAATGACACGCGCATTCCACTAGAGTTGCTTTTGGCGTCCCGCCGAGGAAAGCACAAGAACCTCTCACACACAACCGGAGGTGGCCAAGAACAATCACCTTCTCTTGCCAATGCCTCCAACAATCTTCAAGCCAACTAGGAGCGGTACTCTCCAAGAGTAACAAGAAATCCACCGGCTAAACCACTCACAAGTGCCACTAGATGCCCTCAAGCTATGCAATGCACTTTGGGATCACTCAATCTCACTTTTGATTTGCAAACAAGCAAGAGAGATGAGTGGGAGGAGTAGCTCTAGCTCAAAGGATGAACAAGAGTGTTAGAAATGCCAAGCAACCTCCCCAAGGGCCGGCCAACGAGTATTTAAAAGCATCCCATCCAAATAGAGTCGTTGCCACTCCACTGACCGTTTTTTCGGGATGACCGGACGCACCGGTCGAAACTGACCGGACGCGCTTTACCGCGTCCGGTCGCCCTGCGACGTCCACGTGTCCCTCAAATTCAAACGCGACCGTTAGACCCTCCAACGGTCACTGTGCGCCAACGGTCAAACGCTATGACCGGACGTGCTGCTCAAACGACTGGACGCGCCGGTCGCACAGTACCGCGCGCCCACAAAGCAACGACCGGACGCGCTCCAGAAGATGACCGGACGCGACAGTGCCAGCGTCCGGTCGGAGTCCAGTAAGCTCCCTCGATGACCGGACGCGTCCGATCGTGTGTGACCGGACGCTCACCGCATCCGATCGACCTTGCGAACTGTAGTTCCCTCAGGGCGCCTGATCGGACGCGCCGGTCCCGTGAGTGACCGGACGAGCCGGTTGCAAACCCTAGCCCGCGTGCCCGACTCCTACGCTGTACTGACCAGACGCGTCCGGTCACACCGTGACCGCGTCCGGTGCAGCGTCTGGTCACCTCAGTGACCCCGTTCGCCTCTGTTTCTTTTCCGACTTCCGGCGTAGTGGAAAATAGGCATTTCATTTCCCTGAAATCGCCTGAATCCCGCGCTCGCATGCTCAGCGGGAGGGAGAGAGGAACCCAAACCCCTCTCTACCCGCAAACCACAGCGCGACCAACGCCACCTTTACAAATGTGCCAACACCATTAAGTGTACATCTCCATGTGCTTGTGTGTTAGCTTTTTCTCAATCATTTTCAAAGGTTTTCCAATTAGCTCACTAGGCCCTAGATGCAATGCACTTCATGAATTCACCTAGTAGCACCCGTGCATCGAATAACCGATAAGACTTCCCCTCTTAATAGTTCGGCTATCGATCCTAAACCACTCACACCCTCTATGGTGTCTTGAGTATAAAACAAAATGGCCCTATGGTTATACCTTTGCCTTGAGCCCATTTTGTTTCTCCAAATGATATGATCCACTTCATATCATCACATGACCGTCTTGATCCATCGACCTTGACTTCACTTGCTCTTCACCGTTACATCGGTCCATCGGCGCTAAGTCTTGCTCAAGCTTCACCATCGCATGGTCCTTCGCTTCGAAGCCTTGACTTGCCCTTCACCTTCACAACCGGTCCATCGAGCCAAGCCTCATCTTGGTCTTCACCATCTCGGTCATATGAGTCAATGTCATGTCTCATATGCAATGACCACCTTTATCTAAATCATCCACTTAGATACAAAGGTTAGTCCTAGGTTTCATCAATTAGCCAAAACCAAACTAGGGACTTTCAATCTCCCCCTTTTTGGTAATTGATGACAACCCTCACAAAGATGATTTTGATAATAAAAGTTTTAAACTTGTCATACTTGTCCAATCATTTTGCTCATAAGTAAAGTTTGGACAATTATCACAAGCTCGATTTTGGTAGCATTAGCTCCCCCTACATATGTGCATAGAGTTTGGATTGAAGGCTTTGCACATACGCATGGATAGAAGTGTTGGGAGAGTAATTCTACCAAAATGATGCTATGGTGTAAGAAATGGACCTTTGAAGCGTGATACCAATCGGAGTTGCCATTTACACCATCCTTAGCATCATGAAGTAACTAGACATCCATCAAAACTCAAGAACCCCGTGAGATCAACATTATATGTAAAGGTTCTTGGACCACTTGTAAAGCTAACCACTTGTAAAGCTTTAGGCAAGTCTAGATACCACAAGTAAACTATTCCTATGCATGCTAGTAGATCATTTCATCATTCAAGTCCTATACTAGCATTGCACCACACAAGCACGTATATTGAATTTAAAAACATGTGCAATGAGCAAGTCATATGAGAATGCACAAACAAATGCAACAACTTTGTTTATGAGCTTGCTCCCCCTAATTGTGTGCGTCAAAATTTTATTTACCCCTTTATCATGTTGAATCATCTTTTTCTCTCCCCCTTTGTCAACAACTTACCCAAAAATGGGATCAAATTATGGAGAGAAAAACAATGTTTGATGGAGTAGGTAAAAATAATAATTCGATACCACATGTAAGATTAAAAATTTATCAAATTTGGTTTAACCTAGAATACTTGCCAAAGATATTTAATTTGATTTGAACCAAAGACAAGCTTCTTCACTCCTCAAAATAAGGGTTATCTTGCCTATGTTGAATTAAACACTTATAGCAAATCTTCTAGATTCAATACTAGGTTTACAAGCTCACAAACATGTTATATGCTACCACTAGATCAAAGCAAGCATAGAAGCCATAGTGGTAACATACATCCATCAAACTCATTTGATTTATCATGAATGCTCATACATACCACTTATTATGTCTACATGCTCTAGCAAGTCCTTAGCATAGGATGAATGACATGTCAATCAACTTTACCTTGCAATGTCGAAGGAGAGGCATGTCAATAAGTGGGTGGGGTGCATTCAACTCATGTTTGAGAAATCAAGAATGTTCAATTCATTCCTTAGCTTACAAAACCTCTTTTCATCAAGTGGCTTAGTGAGAATATCGGCAAGTTGATCATCGGTGCCAACACTTTCAATGGCAATATCTCCCTTTTGTTGATGATCTCTAATGAAATGATGTCTTATGTCAATATGCTTTGTTCTTCCATGTTGAACCGGGTTTTGTATCATCTTGATTGCACTCTCATTATCACATAGCAATGGCACATTCTTGAAGTTGAGGCCATAATCCTTCAAAGTTGATTTTATCCATAGCAATTGTGCACAACAACTCCCCGCACTCACATATTCGGCTTCGGCGGTAGAGATTGCCACACTATTTTGTTTCTTTGAGGACCATGACACAAGTGATCTTCCAAGTAATTGACATGTGCCACTTGTGCTCTTCCTATTGATCTTGCAACCCCCATAGTCGGAGTCCGAATATCCAATCAATTCAAACATTGACCCCTTGGGATACCATAGTCCAACATCTCTTGTTTGCTTCAAGTACCTCAATATTCTCTTTGCTACCGTGAGATGACTTTCTCTAGGTGAGGCTTGATATCTAGCACACATGCAAACACTAAACATGACATCCGGCCTTGATGCGGTGACATAGAGTAGACTTCCAATCAAAGACCAATATTCCTTTTGATTCACCATTTTGCCATCAAGATCACTATCCAAATTGCCATTTGTGCCCATTGGAGTTGAAATTGGCTTTGCATCTTGCATTCCAAACTTCTTCAACATGTCCCTTATGTATTTCCCTTGACTCACAAATGTCCCATTCTTCAATTGCTTGACTTGGAGACCAAGGAAGTAGCTAAGTTCACCAATCATAGACATTTCAAACTCTTTGGCCATCATAGCACCAAATTCTTCACAATAAGCTTGATCGGTTGATCCAAAGATGATGTCATCAACATATATTTGCACTATGAATAGATTATTTCCAATCTTCTTGGTGAATAGAGTAGTATCAACCTTGCCCATTTTGAATCCCTTAGAGAGAAGGAAATCCCTTAGCCTCTCATACCATGCTCTAGGTGCTTGCTTTAAGCCATATAAAGCCTTCTTCAACTTGTACACATGGTTAGGTTTCTTGTCATCTTCAAATCCGGGCGGTTGCTCAACAAAGACTAACTCATTGATGATCCCATTGAGAAATGCACTTTTGACATCCATTTGATATAGTTTGATGTTGTGTGCACAAGAATAAGCCAATAGAATCCTTATTGCCTCCAATCTTGCCACGGGAGCATATGTCTCATCATAGTCAAGACCTTCTACTTGAGTGTAACCTTGAGCAACTAGTCTTGCTTTGTTTCTCACCACAATGCCATCTTGATCTTGCTTGTTTTTTAACACCCATTTGGTTCCAATCACATTGTAGTCATTTGACCTTTCTACCAATTCCCAAACATCATTTCTTGTGAAATTGTTAAGCTCTTCTTGCATAGCCATGATCCAATCGGCATCCTTCAAAGCTTCTTGTATTTTCTTTGGTTCTATAGTTGACACAAATGATGCATGCTCACAAAACATAGTCAATCTTGATCTTGTTTGCACACCACTTCTAATATCACCAATAATACTATTAATGGGGTGATCTCTTGAAACATGTTGTGGTTGGAGTACTTGCACTTGATTGCTTGAGCTTGGTTGATCACTTGATGTATCTCGATGAGAAGAACTAGCACCATAATTTTGCACTTAAGAGTCACTAACTAGCTTGTTTGGTGAATTGAGCACTTGATCTTTATCATCATCTTGAATATCAATTACTTGCTTTGCTCTAATGTCCCCAATGTCCATGTTCTTCATTGCTTCCACCAATTGAGTTCCACCAACATCATCTTGATTCTCTTCTTCATCTTGTGACCCATTGGTTTCATCAAATTGCACATCATGGACTTCTTCTAGAATGCCACTTGAGTTGTTCCAAACTCTATAAGCTTTGCTTGTAGTTGAATAACCAAGTAGGAACCCCTCATCACATCTCTTGTCAAACTTCCCCATTCTAGTGCCCTTCTTCAAGATATAGCATTTGCAACCAAACACCTTAAAGTAAGAAATATTGGGCTTTCTTCCATGAAGTAACTCATATGGGGTCTTCTCTAGCAATGGATGACAATATAGTTTATTGATGTAGTAGCAAGCGGTATTGATTGCTTCATCCCAAAATGATTGACTCACATTGTACTCATGAAGCATTGATCTAGCCATATCAAGCAATGTTCTATTCTTCCTCTCAACTAGGCCATTTGATTGTGGAGTGTACTTGGCCGAGAATTGATGTCCAATACCATAATGATCACAAAGTTCTTCAATTCTTGTATTCTTGAACTCACTTCCATTGTCACTTCTCACTTTCTTGATTCTAATCTCAAACTCATTGTGAACTCTAGTGAGAAATGTCTTGAAGGTGTTAAACACTTCACTTTTGTCACTAAGAAAGAATACCCATGTGAATCTTGTGAAGTCATCCACTATGACAAAGCCATACTTGTTACTGCCTATGCTTGTATATGTTGTTGGTCCAAATAGATCCATGTGCATCAACTCAAATGCTTTGCATGTGCTCATTGTACTCTTCTTTGGATGTGAGCTTCCAACTTGCTTCCCGGCTTGACATGCACTACAAAGCTTATTCTTCTCAAATTCAACATCTTTCAAACCATTGACAAGATTGTGAGTTGTAAGCTTCTTCAATTGTTTCATGCCAACATGACCAAGCCTTCTATGCCAAAGCCAACCCATGTTTGATTTGGAGACTAAGCAAGTTGTCAAAGAAGTTTCTCTAGCATTGAAGTCAACTAGGTAGAGATTCTCATATCTAAAGCCCTTGAATGCCATATTTGAACCATCCACACTAATAACATCCACATCATCAACCCCAAAGATGCATTTGTAGCCTAGATCACATATTTGTGCCACGGATAGAAGATTGAAACCCAAGCTTTCAACTAGCAACACATTAGAGATACTCATGTCATTTGATATTGCAATCTTGCCCAAGCCAATAACCTTGCCTTTCTTGTTATTGCCAAATGTGATAGAATCAACACCACTATCATTGTCATTGATTGAGTCAAACATTCTTGATGTACCGGTCATGTGTTGAGTGCACCCACTATCAATAATCCAATGCCTTCCTCCGGCTTTGTAATTGACCTACAAGCAAATCAATGAAGTTTAGGTACCCATTTTTGCTTGGGTCCTTGTAGGTTAGTAACTAAGCTCTTTGGTACCCAAATAGCCTTCTTCTTTGGGCCCACAATTGGTGTACCAACAAACTTAGCTTGCACACCCTTCACACCCTTGGTAAGCACATAGCAAGAATCAAAAGGTATAGCATTAACAAGATTCTTGCTTTGATTCTTTTTATTGCAATTATGCTCTAGGTGCCCAACTTGCTTGCATCTATTGCAAAACCGACCATTGCCCTTCACAAAGCTAGGCTTTGGAGTTGCAAAGGCTGACTTGCCTTTCTTAGGGGTGTAGCCCAATCCCTCTTTGTTAAGAGAGAACCTTTGGCTACCCAAGCACTTAAGCAAGCGGGCCTCACCACCATAGGCCTTGCCTAGGGCGTGAGTGAGCTCATCCACCTCTTTCTTGAGAGTCTCATTCTCAACCATTAGTGAGGCATCACGAGTGAAACTATCACTAGTAGTGGAGGTAGAGTTAGTGGTGGTGGATGAAGGGCTACAAGAAGGGTTAGCATTTGACATGATGATAGGTTCATTAAAGGATTCATCAATTATATCACATGTAACACCTATATCACATGATACAACAATCTCCTTCTTTGCTTGTTGCTCAAGTAGCAATGAGTGAGCTTTTTCAAGCTTGGAATGAGCCTTATCAAGATCCTCATGGTCTTCCACTAGACTCTCATGAGTGGTCTTAAGCTCACTAAGGACTTTCTCAAGTATTACTACTTTCATTGAAAGCTTCTTACACTCTTTGTCCTTGGCAATAGCTATGTCTCTAGTTTGTTGCATCAAGTCATATAGTTGTTCTTTAGTTGGTTCATCATCATCATTTTCATTATCATTATCATTATCACTATCATGAGCATATTCCATTTCACTTTCATCATCACTCTCATCATATAATACCTTAGCTTCTTTAGCCATGAAGCATGAAGAGGATGAATCAAATAGTGATGGCTTCTTGTTGATAGCAATGGAAGCAAAAGCCTTGTTGGATGATTCTTCTTCTTCTTCATTATCATCACTTTCCCAAGTGATCACATAGGCACCATTTTTGCCTTTCTTAAATGTCATCTTGGCCTCTCTCTTCTTCTTCGTCTCAAACTTGTCCTTTTTGTTCTTCTTCTTATCATAAGGACATTCCGCTTGAAGGTGCTCGGTGCTATCACAATTGAAGCACTTTCTTTGTTGCTCATTTCTTTTCTTAAAGCCTCTTCTCTTGATGAACATGTGACCCATCTTCTTGACTACAAGAGCAAGTGCCTCATCATCAATTTCAAATTCCCCATCTTCATTGTTGTCTTCTTCTTCTTCAATGATGGTAGCTTTGCCCTTGGAGGAGGTGGCCTTGAATGCCACGGTCTTCTTCTTCTCATCTTCCACCTTCTCCTTGTCATCAACATCTTGATCATATTTGTCATAGGTCAATACTTCACCAAGCAAATCATTAGGCTTCATTGTTTCAAGCCCATCTCTTTGTAACATCATGATCAACATCTTGAATCTTCTAGGTAAGCTCAATAAGAACTTGTGACAAAAATCTTGATCTTGAGTTTTGTGCCCTAAGCTCTTGAGATCATTAACTATCACTTGCAATCTATGAAACATTTCAATGATTGTTTCATCATCCTTTTTCTTGAAGTTCTCAAACTCACTCTTGAGCCCATATAGCTTGGCACTCTTCACAACCTTAGTGCCTTCATATGTCTCACTCAACCTTGTCCATACTTCACTAGCCAATTCCAAATCTTTGATGCCCTCAAACACTTTTGTGTCAATACCATTGTAGAGTGTATTGAGAGTCATTCTATCGCATGTTCTATTTGCTCTATCTTCATCGGTGAGATAATCAGGATCAATGATAGCAAAATCATTCTCGGTGACTTGCAATACTCTCTCATGAATAGAACCAAGGTACATTGTCATCTTTCTCTTCCAATGAGCAAAAGAACTAACACCATCAAAGAACGGTGGCTTGCCCCCAACATGATTGAACACAATTTGAGCCATTTTTCACACCGAAGGATGTTAAGCCTTGATTAAAACGGTGACCACAGCTCTGATACCACTTGTAAGGTCCTAGATGGCTAGAGGGGGGTGAATAGCCAATAAAAAAATTCTATAAGCACTACTAAGCAAACTTGTTAGAATAACAAACGGCGTAAAGCGAGTTTTGCTTAGCCAAAGGTGGTGATGCAAGCCTCCTATCCACAAGTCTAGTAGATTATGATCTCTAGTTCACACAAGAGCTATGTCACTAATTTAACACTAGACAACAAGCTAACAACACTACTAGCAAAGCTACTACAAGAGCTACACAAGATAATCTAGTAAAGATAAGTGCAAGAGAGAGGATTGTGATTCTTATACTGACGGTGAGGAGAAGATGTTGCCAATCACCAAGATGATATACAATCAATCAATATTGACAACAACTCAATATGAAGACCAATCACCGGGAGACAAGAGACACAATATTTTTGTTCACCCGGTGTTCACTTGTGCACCGACAAGCTACGTCACCGGTTGTGTCGACCAACACTTAGATGGTTCCCCGGTGTGACCCTCAAGTCACTTGCCCCTCAAGGCACGCCCCGCAAGGCACCGCAAGACGCCACTCTCAAGTGAGGTAACTCAATGACACGCGCATTCCACTAGAGTTGCTTTTGGCGTCCCGCCGAGGAAAGCACAAGAACCTCTCACACACAACCGGAGGTGGCCAAGAACAATCACCTTCTCTTGCCAACGCCTCCAACAATCTTCAAGCCAGCTAGGAGCGGTACTCTCCAAGAGTAACAAGAAATTCACCGGCTAAACCACCCACAAGTGCCACTAGATGCCCTCAAGCTATGCAATGCACTTTGGGATCACTCAATCTCACTTTTGATTTGCAAACAAGCAAGAGAGATGAGTAGGAGGAGTAGCTCTAGCTCAAAGGATGCACAAGAGTGTTAGAAATGCCAAGCAACCTCCCTAAGGGCTGGCCAACGAGTATTTAAAAGCATCCCATCCAAATAGAGCCGTAGCCACTCCACTGACCGTTTTTTCGGGATGACCGGACGCACCGGTCGAAACTGACCGGACGCGCTTTACCGCGTCCGGTCGCCCTGCGACGTCCACGTGTCCCTCAAATTCAAACACAACCGTTAGATCCTCCAACGGTCATTGTGCGCCAACGGTCAAACGCTATGACCGGACGCGCTGCTCAAACGACCGGACGCGCCGGTTGCACAGTACCGCGCGCCCGCGAAGCAACGACCGGATGCGCTCCAGAAGATGACCGGACACGACAGTGCCAGCGTCCGGTCGGAGTCCAGTAAGCTCCCTCGATGACCGGACGCGTCCGATCGTGTGTGATAGGACGCTCACCGCGTCCGATCGACCTTGTGAACTGCAGTTCCCTCAGGGCGCCTAATCGGACGCGCCGGTCCCGCGAGTGACCGGACGCGCCGGTTGCAAACCCTAGCCCGCGCGCCCGACTCCTGCGCTGTACTGACCGGACGTGTCCGGTCACACCGTGACCGCGTCCGGTGCAGCGTCCGGTCACCTCAGTGACCCCGTTCGCCTCCGTTTCTTTTCCGACTTCCGACGTAGTGGAAAATAGGCATTTCATTTCCCCGAAATCGCCTGAATCCCACGCTCGCACACTCAGCGGGAGGGAGAGAGGAACCCAAACCCCTCTCTACCCGCAAACCACAGCGCGACCAACGCCACCTTTGCAAATGTGCCAACACCATTAAGTGTACATCTCCATGTGCTTGTGTGTTAGCTTTTTCTCAATCATTTTCAAAGGTTTTCCAATTAGCTCACTAGGCCCTACATGCAATGCACTTCATGAATTCACCTAGTGGCACCCATGCATCGAATAACCGATAAGACTTCCCCTCTTAATAGTTGGGCTATCGATCCTAAACCACTCACACCCTCTATGGTGTCTTGAGTGTAAAACAAAATGGCACTATGGTTATACCTTTGCCTTGAGCCCATTTTGTTTCTCCAAATGATATGATCCACTTCATATCATCACATGACCGTCTCGATCCATCGACCTTGACTTCACTTGCTCTTCACCGTTGCATCGGTCCGTCGGCGCTAAGTCTTGCTCAAGCTTCACCATCACATGGTCCTTCGCTTCGAAGCCTCGACTTGCCCTTCACCTTCACAACCGGTCCATCGAGCCAAGCCTCATCTTGGTCTTCACCATCTTGGTCATATGAGTCAATGTCATGTCTCATATGCAATGACTACCTTTATCTAAATCATCCACTTAGATACAAAGGTTAGTCCTAGGTTTCATCAATTAGCCAAAACCAAACTAGGGACTTTCAGGGTCACCTTTTGAAAATAAAATTTTGGTGCTCAAATTTGAAATGTGGGGGATGTTAGTTGAAAAATAAAAAGAAAAGCTAATTCTTTTTCTTCCTGGGCCGCCGCCTCCCTTCTGGCCCACTCGCGCAAGCCGGCCCAGCCCAGCTCACGCGCCCGCGCCTCACTCCCACGCTCGCCCGTGCCCGAGCCGACCGCAGCAGAGGACGGCCGCCGCGTGGTCGTACACCGTCGATGCAGGTCGCCGGGTGGCGGTCCGGTGGCCCCCGCGCATGAGCATGCCTTCAAGCCGGCCGCAGCACCCCCTCCCTCTCCATTCGCTCCCTTTCTCCCATTTTGAAAAGCCCGAGCGGGCTCCTTCCACCACCACGTGCCATCACTGCCCCACCGGCGCAGTGCCTCGCCGCCGTGGCTTCTTGCTTTAATCCAGCTCGCGTCCGCCTTCGCCGTCCATTGCTCGTCCTCACTGTGCTATTTGTGGCTCGAATTGGCGTGGTGAGAGGCCGGATTTGGCCAGCTTTCCTTCCTCTGCCGCTCGCCGGAGTTGAGCTCCGCGACCATAGCGTGCGCCACTCTGCTTCCCCTCCTTCTCCATCTTCTTGCGCGGGCGCCTCGCCGTAGCTTGTAGGTGATCGCATGCCGCTCTTAGCGCCTCGCTATGGCCCGATGAGCTGCCTTCGCCGTCAAGCCACCCCACTGTACCGCCATTGGCGACAGTGAGCTCGTTCCTAAGCTCTCGCGGCCATGCCACCAGCACCTCCGTGTCCACGACGCTGAGGCGAGGCTAACTGTGCTAACCGCACCGCCGGAAACCTCACCGGCGGTGAGCTCGCCGTCGGTCAACCCTGGCCCTGCCCTGGTTGACTAGCAAGTGGGGTCGGTTGACCCGCGGGGCCCGTTGGCAGCCTCTTGGGGATGGATCTGGGAGCAAATCTGTGTGCACTTAGCAATAGGGGTGGGTTTTTTAGAAAAAAGGAATTAAGAAAATCATTTCCAGAAATTGTTTTAATGCTTGGAAAATTCATAACTTGAGATCTATAGCTCCAAATTGATTGAAGCAAATTTTGTTAGACTTCTTATGAGTAGATCTACTGTATAAAAATGTTGCATGTCAAATTTGAGATACTTTTATATAGAGTTTTATTTAATTCTTGATAAATGTTGTTATCCTTAGAAATGCATAGTATATCAAATATGTATCAGAAAAATGTGATTCCAATTTTGTTGATTTGTTCATGTGATGTACTTTCTGTGAAAAATATATGACATGCATGTTCTGTGTATGAAATTGGAGTTATGATTTATGTGTATTAATTGCTATTTTCTTGTAAAATTGCTGGAGCTAAAAATATGAATAATACATGCATGTGAAACTTTTTGTACAGTGATTCTATAGATCATGGGAAAAATATGAAATCTGTTGTTTGATACTTTTCATAGTACAAAGTATTTTCATGTGTAATTATGTCATTCTTTTTGTCATTTTTGTGTAGATTGCTGTACTTATCCAAATGCAATAAAAATTTTATGGTAAACTATATATTATATGATGAAGCTACTGTAAATTTCTCAGAGTTTTCTGAGCACTAGAAATATATGTTGTTGTTATAGCCTTGGTTTTAAATAGAATATATTAACCTTTCTAAATGCGTGATTAGTGTATATGTGTTGCTTTGGTGTATCTTTAAAGCACCTTGACCTGCTGGTATGACTTGACATGTTAGGGTAGCACTTGTGGTGTTAGTATAGTAGTTCCTATGTTTGTGGTTATATGATGGTTAGCGGTACATGATGGTAGTTAGAGTAGAAGAGAATATGGTAGATGACATGTGCTTATGGTACATGTTCTTGGATGATGTTGACTACTTGATAGAAGAGATTTGCACATACTCTGTCGAAAGTAATTAACCATGTTCATTCATCTGCATCCATTCACAAGCATCATGAGTATCGGTTGTCACTTGTATTCTCATGATCATTGACATATGCATCATATAGGATCACAGGAGGAGCTTCCAGTAGCAGTGCCTGAGGAGCAGGCCGAGGTCGACTAGCAGGAGGTTCCAGCATAGGAGGTGCAAGAAGCCGAGGAGCAAGGCGAGGAACTCCGAGAGTGCGTGGACCACCAGCCTAGTTCCTTTGAAAGAGACAAGCCCCGGAGCATTCTAAGTCTCCTACTTTATCAAAGTAATTAAATATATCAGTTATATATATTGTTGCATTAAGTTATATGAGTTAAGTAAAACCATTGATGCATTATTATATCTGTGTCCACCATTGTTATATCTGTTACCTTGCTAAGTCTAGAATCGAGTAAATGCTTAGCCCTGCTTGGATCGGAAGCAGTCAGTGATTTTTTGTGACCGGCAACTATAGGTGGTTACCAGAATACTTTAGTTATAGAACAGATGATATCCTAGAAATAACCAAGTATTGATATAGTTGGGTCAGACTTGCTATAATTGCTATAGTGGTGATATCCTATAGTTACTTAAAATGGTTTATTCATGGTAACTTATGCTTTTTGCAAATGAGTTAGCTAACCCACTAAAAGATCTTAACAAATCCTTCATGATTTCATGAACTACCGAGTTTGTATGAGCTCAAGTATAGGGATTTATCTGCTTCGGCAGGTGATTTTCTTACTTAAGCTTGTATAAATTGGTCGGTTATGTTACATGCAGCCTCTGCAACCCACCTCCGATGCTTCGCGCCAAGTACACTCTGTAAGTCAGAACCAGTTCAATCCTCCACCAATGACAGCAGCGTGGGCAGCTTTAGGCTCGCCCTTCGTGGCTCTGCTGCCATGCAGAACTAAGACCCCAAGTCCCCACTATCCGAAGGCATTCAAAACTCACCATGGCCAGCATCTTACAAGCCAATAACATTGCTCAAGTTCAACAGAAAGTCTGACCCACCCCCAATTCATTCTGAGTTTTGAAGCAGTAGTAGCCTCTATAGCAGGGAACAAGACAGTCTTAGTCAAATCTTTCGTCATCGTAGCTAAAGGTGACGCGCTAGCTTGGTACTCCATGCTCAAGCCAAGTACAGTATACTCATGGGAGAACCTCCATGGAAAGATCTTAACAAATTTCAAGGGCTTCACCAGTGAATCCTTGACATCCACAGATTTGTTTCAATCCAAGCAAAACCAGGGAGAGGCACTGAAAGATTATTTCTATAGATTTGTGTTAGTCAAAGCAAGGGCTCTTAACATCCTAGAAGTAGCCATTGAAGCAGCAATCAAGGGCCTCCACATAGGACCCTTCGCAGCTCACTTGGCCAGAGAAAAGCCAACATCCATGCAGAATTTATACTCAAAAATTGAAAAGTATTTCAGGTCAGACAACGACCTCCACAAGAGACTAGAAGAGCAAAACCAGAACAAGCAATAAGGAAACAATAGGAATACATAAAGGAATAATGGAAGCCAAGGCCAACAGCAGCGAAAGTAAGGCCAAGGCCAAGAAGTTCTCAACATTGAGCAGCAGGGCAGTAATCAGCAAGGACAGTCGACGCTGGAGACAGGAACACAAAACACAGCTCAAAGGCCCTACCAAGGGAAGGGAAGCGATCGAGGCAAAAACTAGAACAGAAACCAAAAACAGAGACAGCGAAAGCAGTACTGCTTCTTTCACGGAGAAGAAAAGGGGCAAGTCACTAGAGATTGCCCAGATGCCAAGGAGACGCAGGAAAGAATCAAAAGTAGATCCAACCCTCAGCCTCCTCCACAGCAACCGGCAAGAGAGGTAAATCACACTTTTGCCTTACCTCAATAGCAGCAGTATTGCCCCATGTATCTAGTCCTAAATTCCACCCAAATACATCCGTTCACATTAGCCTCCGCCTACTACCCCAATTTATTAGCCGCATGGCGGCCAAGTCCCTCGCCACAAGCACAAACAAGCAACCATCGAGCGGAGGCAAGTCTCACCTACATAAACCCTAGACCTCCGCACATAACCTATATTGAAACAAATCAACCACAGCAAACGCCAGGTAGGTTTGAGACATTGCCTCCGCCATCGCACTCAACCTAGGCACAGCCACCACACCCATCATAGCTTCCGCCACCCAAAAATGAACCAAACCGAAACAATCAAATCAACCCACACACACACCATTACCCACCATCAGCATGATCTTGCCAATAGCCAGAGGCTCCTCAATTGAGTTCTAGACCAAGAAGCAGAAAAAAGATCACCTCAGACTGGTCAATAAAATAGTAGTACAACGTCCTGTACGGTGCACCGACTGGTCGAAGGCACCTATCACCTTTACAAAGTAAGACCTACGGCTTGAGAGCTACCTCCACACCGATGCCATGGTAATCAAAGCAAACATAGTTGGATGGGGAATTAGTAGAGTACTAGTGGATTTAGGCAGCTCCACCGACATCATCTTTGCCAATGCCTTCGACTAAATGAAGCTCAGCAAAATGCAACTGCAGCCTTCGGATTCACCACTCATTGGATTCAGAGGCAAGCAAATTGACGCCCTAGGGAAAATATCACTTCCATTATCCTTCGAAGATTAGGAGAATGCAAGGAGAGAATACATCACCTTCGATGTGGTAGATCTCTACTACCCATACAATGCCATCTCTGGCAGAGGCTTTGCAAACAAATTCAACACAGCAATACACATGGGTTACTTGTGCATGAAGATACCAACCCTCCACGGTGTGATCACAGTGCATGGCAGCCAGAAGGAAGCAAGGAACATAGAGAGAGCAATCTACAGGTTTCAGAGAAACATCAACTCTATGGAAACAGCTAAGAATAAAACACCAGAGCCTCTAGACATGCTTAAGGGCAAAACAGATCTAGCAGATCAAGAAGAAACAAAGACAATCCTGCTAGAGCAAGCAGTGCCCGACAGAAAGGTCATTATCAAAAGAAGAAGAGACAGAGCTCATTGAAACACTAGCCATGAATAAAGACATCTTCGCTTGGTCAGCCTTTGACCTTATAAGGGTCAATAGAGACATAATACAGCATGCCCTAGACATCAACCCAAAAATAAGGCCAAAGAAGCAGTGACAAAGAAAAATGTCAGAGGGCAGAATATTGGCAACGAAGGCTAAAGACTCCTGGACGCAAATGTCATCAGAGAAGTCAAGTACTCGGAATGGCTAGCAAATGTAGCACTAATACCAAAGAAGAATGGCAAAATAAGAATGTGCATAGATTTCAATGATCTGAACAAAGCCTACAAGAAAGACTCATTCCTGTTACCAAGAATAGATGCCTCTGTCGATAAGGCAGTGGGATGCAAAAGGTTCTCACTCCTAGACTGTTTCTCGGGCTATCACCAGATTTGGCTCAAGAAAGAAGACGAAGAAAAACAAGCTTTACCACTCCTTTTGGAACCTATTGTTACACGAGAATGCCAGAGGGGCTAAAAAACATAGGCGCCACCTTTGCCAGAATGACAACCATTGTCCTAGGCCCTCAGCTCTAGAGAAACATCATTGCATATGTTGATGACAAAGTAGTAATGAGCAAAAGCAAGGAAAATAACATAGCAGATCTAAAAGAGACCTTCACCAACCTTAGAGGAGCAGGCCTCGAGCTTAACCTAGAAAAATGCATCTTCGGAGTCAGCGAGGGCAAAATGATTGGGTACATCATCAGCGCCGAAGCCATAAGAGCAAACCTGGACAAGACCAAAGCAATAATCTCAATGGTAGAGCCATCCACCAAGAAAGAGGTGCAACGGCTCACAGGCAGAATAGCAGCACTAAATAGATTCATCTCAAAATCAACATAGCATAGTCTTCCATTCTTCAAAGCCCTAAGGGGCGGAGGTAGGCTAGAGTGGGGGCCAGAAGGCAGCTAAAAAGCTACATGGCAACCAAGCTGATTGTAACAATACCAGATCTGAAGGCCCCATTGTTATTGTACGTGGCAGCCTCCGATCACGCAATTAGTGGGGTACTCGCCATGAGAAAGAAGAGGGGGCGAAGGTCATTCAGCGACCCATTTACTTTGTCTCTGAGGCACTATTAGGAGCAAACCTAAACTATACAGAGATAGAAAAAATTGCATATGCAGTCCTGACCTCCTCTAGGAAACTCAAGCACTACTTTTAGGGGCATGAGATTATAGTGCCAACATCGCAGCCACTAGGAGACATATTAAACAACAAAGAAGCCTCCGGAAGAATAGGCAAATAGGCTACAGAGTTGTCCTAATTTGGAATCGCGTACATGCCAAGAACAACAATCAAATCCCAGGCCCTTGTAGACTTCATGGCAGATTGGACACCTCCGGTTTAAAACAACCCATAGCCTAGCAACCAAACATCGACGGTATTCATAGATGGGGCATGGGGTCAGTCAGGTGCTTCGAAGCCTCCGTCGTGCTAGTAGCACCATTAGGCCTCCGAACAAAATATGCAGCAAGGCTAGAGTTCAGAGCAATAAACAACATAGCAAAATATGAAGGCCTAATATTAGGGCTTAATAAGGAAAAAGCACTTGGAGCAAAAACACTATTGATCAAAACAGATTCACAGATCATGGTAGGCCAAGTTGAAAAGGAATACATGGCACGAGAGCTAGAGCTAGTCAAATACTTAGCAATGGTAAGAGCCCTAGAGCGAAGGTTCAAGGGATTCACCCTAAAACATATTCCAAGATCACAAAACATAGAGGTAGATGAGTTGGCAAAGGTTGTAGCAAACAATTTGCCAACACCTAAAGGGACTTTCTACCAAGTCTTAAGGTCACCGACAACAAAAATAGCATCAGAGGCTTGTCAAATGGTCCTACTCATCGAGCGCGTAGACTAGAGGCAAACGATAACAGACACTTTGCACAACGTTTTCAATCTAGAAGATGAAGCAAATGCTACAAGAATGGTAGCAAGAGCAAGAAGTTACACATTGATAGAGGGAACTCTTTACAAAAAAAAAAGAGGTGGTACAACTGCTGCTCAAATGCATATCACAGGGCGAAGGCAGGGAACTCCTACAAGAAATACACTCAGGCATCTGCGGCTCGCACATAAGCCCAAGGGCATTGTCAGCGAAGGCCATCAAATAGGGTTTCTACTGGCCTACACATATCAAGGACACAGAGCAAATAGTTAAGACCTGTTAAGCATGTCAAAACTTCTCCCCACACCAGTCAAAGCCTTCGGCAGAAACACAGCTCATCCCACCCACCTGGCCACTGTAAAGATGGGGCACGGATTTGGTAGGGCCACAGCCACCTTCAAAAGGGGGAACAAGTTTGCCATAGTTGCTATAGAATATTTCACTAGGTGGATCGAAGCAAAGCCTCTAGCAACAATCACATCAGAATCAGTAAAGAAATTCTTCTAGCAAAACAACGTATGCAGATTCAGAGTACCAAGATCATTGACAATAGACAATGAAAGCAATTTGACTTAGAAAATTTCAAAAAGTTTTGTAGAAGCATTGGCACTAAGGTAGCCTTCGCATCAGTCTATCACCCAGAATCAAATAGAGCTGTGGAGAGAGCCAACAGGATAGTTTTCTCAGCAATTTCCAAAATGCTATTCAACCTCTGCAAAGGCAAATGGATAGAGGAGCTTCTAAAGGTCATATGGTCTCACAACACAACAGTCTTTAGAACCACAGACTTTACCCCATTCAAACTCCTATACGGCGAAGAAGCAATGTTACCAGAAGAGATCAAACATCAGAACCTCCATGCCACAAGGTAGGCCTTGGCATTGGATGAAGAATACTCAAAGGAGACAATCGAAGGCACCAGATTAGAGGCTATCAAAAACATAACCAAGTACCAGTAGCAGACCAAAAAATGGAGAGATAGCCAAGTTGTGAGAAAAAACATACAAGATGGGGACTTGGTCCTTAGAAGGAAAGCAAACGCAGCACACACTGGAAAGCTTCAGCCAAAGTGCGAAGGCCCATACACAGAGAACGTAGTAGGAAGACCAAAGTCATTCTATCTAATAGATGGCGAAGGCAAAACCTCAGTCCACACTTGGAACGTTGATAGCCTACGTAGATTTTATATTTAAAATTGTAAACGGGTAGCCTCTGCAAGATATAAGCGAAGGCCCCACCCTTTCTTCTTTCTTTTCTGTTTTGAAAATTCTCTCTAGGGCCTGTACTCTTTTCCTCACAGGGAAAACTCCTAATGGAGGTGAGGTTTTTAATGAGGCAGGACCTATGTAAAAATCCTCTAAAATATAAAGAGGTACTTCCCTAGAAAAGTGTTCCAAGCAAAAGTCAAAAGTGGTTAGCAATGGAGCCACAGTATTTGACATTAAGAATCAAACAAACGAGGACCTCCCAACACTGGAAGTCGAAGGCCTTACAGTGTGGGACGACCTCCGTGGCCAAAAATGTCCCAAATTCTTGACAAAGACATGTACAATGTTAAGCATCAAGAAAGAAACCAGCGGCAAAATGGTCAAAATTGACCCAAAAAAGACCTACCTTCGCAGTAGACATCAGGCATCAATAAACCTAGCGAAGACCTGACACACATAGGCACCAGGTACAATGCTAATTAATGATTAGAGCCAGTAGCATTAAAACATGAAGATACTTTAATTACAGCAAAGATTGCAAAATCACCCAGCAATCAAGTCATATCAAGCCATTAAAACAGGCAAACCTACCATAATTTAAGAAGCTAAGGCATCTAGGGCTATAAAACCCAGACCCCCAGACCATTCCCACCTCAATCAGTGCATAACCGGCATGGGGGAACCATAGCAACACAGCAATAGCCACATCCTAGTACAAGCTACCAAAGCCATGGAGGTCGGAGTCTCCTTAGCCACTAAAAGAGCAGTTGGTACGGTGCAAAGACTCGTAATAAGAACAACTAGCGCAGCCCGACGAAGGCCATAGAGCAACAACGCATAGCCATGGCACTATGATGAACAGTGTCCGCAAGATATTGTCCATCCTCAAGATGGTAACAGCATACCAGTGTAGAGGTTGCAGGAGGGTATGGCACGAAGTCTCGTAACATCCCTCCGCAACCAAAGGCACAGGTTGTCCCAGCCGTGGATCAACCATGTTCGATGGGAGTGCAGCTGTTACAGCGTGCCTAGAGAAGGCGGAGGCTCAACCTACAAGCCAGCAAAGGCACGGCTCAAGGAATGCTTCTTCAACGACCGTCTATTGCACAAGCCATGCTATGGCCCCTTAAGATGCATCCGATGACTGCTCAGTCTACGCCAAAGCTTTCGCAACATCGACAAGATCAAACACGAGCACTGTCTCACCTCTGCCCCGGTGCGCCAGATAGACTCCAACAATTGCAAGCAAGCATAGAGTTGGAGAACAAGCCAACCTTCGGCTTTTTACAACACAAGAAAGAGCCTAAACTTCTTTGCCACAACGCGCAGGTTCATCTTCACAAGGAGCCAGAATAGAAAGAAGCGGAGGTCAGACTCTCAGAATAAGAGCCTGTAACACCCTAGGTGTTAAGCATTGCATTAGCATCCCAATTCATGAGCATTATCATCAAATGCATTTCATAATCACATGTAAAGAAAGTGCAAAGTGAAATTGAAACATTTGAAACATCAATTTGAAACATGCATGTTGCAGAGGTTGGTTAATTGTATTTTTCCCTAACTTTGCTTGCTGGTTAGTTAGACATGTTTGGCTATAATTTTAAATCATCTAGAATTGTTTAGCATGAATTTTGGTGCAACTTTTATATTCAAAATTTCCCCAAATTTTGATTTTAAAAATATTCCAGAAAAATAAGTTTTTATTTGAAAAATTGACTTTGAATCCTTAATTCAAAATTTGTTTGAAATTTTAAAAAGTGACCTAAAGAAAAGTTGTAGAGAATTAAATTTTGAACAACTTTTGTATTGGGTCAACTTTTGAAAATGCCTTTTTCTTCTTCAAAATTCAAATTTGAATCAATTTAGAATTTCTGGAAATTAAATTTTGAAAAAGAAAAGGGATTTCTCGTCTTACTGGGCCGACGCCCCGTTTCTGGCCTAGCTCGGCAAGCCGGCCTAGCCCGCACGCACGCCCGCCTTTGCCCGCGTCGCGCCCACGCGCGTCTGGCCACGGTAGGCCGCGCACGCCGCGCGGCGCCTCCGGCTAGCCTTCACCTCCCACATGGTCGCTCACTGCTCCGCCTCTCTCGCATTTGCCCCTTGCTTGCCCCCTCGCCCACGCGCTCCTACTCTCCCTCGCTCAGCCACAGCTCCGCGCTGCCGTTCCCGCTCAACGACCACGCCTCCCTCCGATTCATCTCGCCACCATCTTCGCCACCTTCTCCTCTGTGCTGGACGTGCACCAGCGCCTCGAGTCGAGCCACGGTGAGGCCCTATTGGGCGTTTCCCCCTCCGATGCCCGCCATGGCCACCGTTGGCCCGCACGCGTGGCCAGAGTTCCCTCCACCCTCTCTCCCTCTTTGGTCTCGGTCACCAGCATCGCCTCACCCCGCGGTGCTCGCGCACGCTTCCTCGGCTGCCACCACAGCCTGCGCCGGCCGGCCACCGTGCTCTAGCATCGCCACCCCACCATGAACGTCGGTGAGCTTAGTGCCAAGCTCGGCTGGCTGCGTTTGAGTCACCCCTGGCTTCGCCTCGGTGCGAGGAGCACGGTGGTGCCCTCCCCGTCACCGGAGGACTCACCGGCGGCGAGTTGGCCGCCAGTCAGCGGCCGCCCGTGCCCGGCTCGCTGACGAGTGGGGCCGGTCAGCGCCTTGGGCCCATTTGTCAACCGCAGTGTGCAGTCTTAGGTTCACGGCCTCGGGTGTGCGTAGCGTTTAGGGCCAAGTAGATTTTTGGATTTAAGGAAAATGATTTCCAAAAATTGTGAAAAAGCTTTCAAAAATCATATCTCAAGATTTACAGCTCCAAAAATTGCGAAACAAATTTTGTAGTGATTCTCATGAGTATATCTATAGTATAAAAATATTGCATGATGATTTTGTGATACTTTTCTGTAGAGATTTATTTAATCCTTATAATTGTTGTTTTCTTAAGAAATGCTTAGTAAATCATAGAAAGCTCAGAAAATTATGGTTCTACTTGCAATAATTTTCTTTTGTGATGTAGTTTCTGGAAAAAAAAATATGCTAGGCATGTTCTATGTGAAATTATTGATGTCCAGTTCAAGTGCTAATTATTGCTTAGATTTGTTATTTTTGATAGAGGGAAAAATATGAATAAAACATGCCTATGATAATTTTTGTGTAATGATCATTTACTGTTTAGATGGTTGAAAAGTGCTTAAATCTGTTGTTTGATACTTTTCATAGTACAAAGTATTTCCATGCTCACTATCATGCTGGAGCTTGTTCTTTTTGTGTAGACTGTAGTACTCATCCAAATTCCATGAAATTTTTGTGGTGTGCTATTTGGAGTAGGACTAGGCTATAGTAATTTTTTGTAGATTTTTCTATACAACAGAAACAGGTGTTGATGTGTAACCCTAGTGTAATTTAGACATAAAATGTCATTCTTTATGAATAATTAGAGTATGAATGGGTGTTTGGTGTATCTTTGAAGCACCCAACCACCTTGCTGGTATCACTTGGGTAGTAGTGTAGTGGTGTTAGTAAAGTATAGTGGCACTTAGGTTAGAGTTTTATGCTAGCTATAGTATGAGAAAGACGACATGCTTGATTAATGATAGTCTTGGATGATGTGGACCACCTTGTAGAAAAGCTTTTGCCTTTAATCCCTTCTATAAATTTTAATACGCTCATCTGCATATCATGTCATCCTAATCATGGCATTCTACTGCATCAAATGCATCGTTTGCATATTTACTTATGCAATTGCATCATACAGGATCGCAGGAGGAGTCGCAAGTAGCAGTGCCGGAGGAGCAGACCAGGACATATCCATAAGAACTCCAGGCACAAGAGGTGCCTGAGGAAGAGGAACAAGGCAAGGACTTGCCCGAGTGCGCAGATCACCAGCCTAGTTCATTTGAAAGAGGCAAGCCCCGGAGCATTATAAAATCCCTACTCTATTCAATCAATTCTTTTATATGAGTTATATATTGTTGTATTAGGTTATAGGAGTTGAGTGGAACCGTTGTTGCATTATTACTATCCTTGTCCACCCGGTTACATGTTACCCTGTTAGGTCAGGATCGAACAATTGCTTAGCCTTGCTTAGACCGGTAGCGATCGGTGATTTTCAGTCACCTACATTGATAGGTGGTTACCAAAAGAATTTAGCTACGAAAAGTATGACATCCTGGAATTAACCATGTGTTGATGGAGAATTGGAGACTAGGCGAAAAAGGTGAAAGCAACCAGACAGGGTTCTAGGGTGCGGTTAGTTTTCCGTCTGTGTCGATTAAGGACCGATCGTTGCTCGTCCCTCTTGTCATGTTGAACGCATGCCTCACATTTAGCTGGCCAAATAAAGTACCTTTCGACCGTGAAGCTAGTGACATGATTCAGGTCAGGACCTACATGGGTGCGCGTACTGGTGCCGAAGGGGATAGTACGGGGACGCGAAGAGTGAGCCCAAGGTGCGTCCTGGCAGTCGGGTGGTCCCTGGGTACTGCGACTTCAGTTTATCCCGTGATGTTTACCGGAATCTTGTCATTGGTGATCTGTAGCTCACTTGATTGGTGAGTGTAGTTTGTATGAGGAGTAAATCACTAGTTGGTTAGGAATCTATTCGAATGGCCATCGCTCCTAGATAGTGAGCACTTGACTTGAGTTACGGCATTGTAGTATTTATGATGGAACAGTGATGGTTATTGGATGGTATTGAAAATGCTAAATCTGAATTAGTAACTAGATGTATTGGTTAATCAAGTGATTGCTATAGTCTAGGTGCTTACCTAGTTGAATAGTTTATAATGAAGATGATGCAAAATACTTAAAGTAGTTTCCCCATTATTACTTATGCTTTTCACAAATGAGTCAGCTAGTCCACTAAAAGAAAGTCTTGCATAATCCTTGGTGTCACTTTATTTTGGTTTAAGACGGGTAAGTCTAGCTGAGTACCTTCTCGTACTCAAGGTGTTGTTCCCATTGTTATTGCATATGGTCAAATGTACTACGGCTATTGCATTAACTGCCTGTATCTAGCGATGGGCGACAACTAAAACTAAGGGCAACGGTCACTCCGTATCTCTTATCTGATGTTTTTGTTGGAGATGACTACCTACTAGCACTGTAATCGAACTAAGGTTGTGTGTGTGTTTCATGAAACTATTTGCTTCCGCTACTTTATTTGAACTTGGTTTGTCATAACTTTATGTTCTAAACTCCGATGTATTCAACTGATGTTGCGAACTTTATGTAACATGTGATTGTGGCTACTAAACTTGTACGATCTTGGTTTGTATGTTGGTTAGTTTAAAATCCTTCGTGGTTTCACGGACTACCGGGTTATACGGGCTTAAGTTTGTTAAATCGTCTGCCTTGGCGGGTGATTTTCTTACTTAATTTCGTATAATTGGTCGGTTCTGTTATAGAGCCATCGCGAAGACCAAAGCTGCAACTAGTCGACAATGAAGCTTGAACTAGTATTCAACACCCATCCAGGAAAGGGACAGGCAGTGCCTAAATGAGATATGTAAGCAAAATAAATTCAGAGCCTTCGGCGCAAATAGCAAAGATGTAAACAAAACCTTTGGCATATAAACCTTTAAAATTCTATAATACTTGTGTCAACCCAACATTTACACAACATGTTAAGCCACAGGGTATGAGCAAAATTGAAAATTATACAAAGCCCCAAGGCACAATGTAGGCAAATAAGGAGCACACAACAAAGTCTAAGGCGAAGACCCTCGCCAAGCTAGTGACCTCATAAATTCTGCACGCTCGTCATCGATATCATAATTTATGGATACAAACGTATCATCGACAGAACCATGAGGAAAAGCCGCTAGCCAAAAATGCCATCTTGATAAAAAGTCAGGGGAGCCACATCCTACGCAGGCCCTTGAGCGGAAACCTGCACAGGGTAAAGTTTCACAAAAGCCTTTTTAGATATAAATAATATATACAAAATGGATAGCTATCGACGGAGCGCCGCACACAACTAAAAACTAAAGATTTAAGCCCTAGGCTCTACACCTATGGATTAGCTCGAACAGGTGAAGGTGTTTTTTCCTTTGCATCAGTCATAACCCCCTTGTCCTTCTCCGCATCGGTCGTTGGGGCAGGCGCCATCTCTCCCTCCTTGTTAGCCACCATCGTCGGGGAGTGTGTAGCCCCTTTCAGCATCTCAGCTTCCTTATTTGCCTCAGTCATCGAGGCTGGCATCATCTCCTTATCCTTGACAGCCTCCATCACTAGGGTGCGTGTAGCCTCTTCGCTGTCTTGACTTCCCTTCTCGCTGTTGCCACCACGCCAGATAGAGGAGACTTTGAAACCGGAGCCACAATAGCTCGCGACGGACGCACACCAACTACAACCATAGCGGCCTCCTTCTACAATTCCTATAAAAGAAACAGCAAAATCAAACAAAAGAAAACAAGTCAACAAAACAATACAAGGCAAAGCCACAAGGCAAAGGCAAATCACGCGCAGAGTAAAACACAAACCTCTAGTCGTCGATCCTCCGCCATCTTCTGGGCCTCCGCCCTACCAAAATCAACCCAAAAAGAGCTCATGAAATTTCAGATCAACTTTCGCAAGCTGGGTGAAGTCGTCCCAAGGTCAGGCGGCCCCCAAGCTTCTCCTTCTGAATGCCCTCTGTGTGGGTACAACCCCTTCAAGCCAACATCTTTGCATAATTGGTGCCTCCAGAAAAGGCACCAAAATCAACAGCACCTCCGACAAAAGCGGGGAGCTTCTCCACATGTGCCTTCAGCCAAGAAAGGAGACTAAAAGTAGTAGGCTCTTCCGGAAGATCGGAGGTACTGCCTCCGAACTGACCCAAAGCGTCCACATACATCTTAGCTGCAGACAAGCCCAGCACCTTAGTAGCCTCCAAACGCTCCATCAACAAGCTAACCTGCTGCTGCAAGGCCAGGGACGACGTTTTCTCAGCGTCAATTTCCTTGTGGAGGTTGCTCGTAGTCTCGTTAGCCTTTGACGTGTGGTCAACGGCAAGGGCCTCCGCACTTTTGGCCACCTCCACCTGCTTCTGCAAGGAATCAGCCTCCTTCCAAAGATTCTGAGCTTCAGCGTGGGCGGTAGACAGGTCACCAACCTCCACAGTGAGGCGGGTCTTCTCGGCCCCCAACACCTCAATCTCCTTCTTCAGGGTCTCGATGGTGGAATTATGGTCCAGCACCTCACAGGTGTTGCACTCCTCGAAAGTTGTCGCCATGTGGTGGCCCTGTAATAGTGGAGGTTAGCAAACAAAAGAAAAAAGGAAAAATATGCCACAAAAAGCAAAGACAAATTTACAAGGCTTTGATGCTCCAAGTTCACACACAAAAGCTTCCAATAATCCATGTTCCTCAGGTTGTGGCAGAAGCGATCTAATGGGAGAAAGAGTGTAAGCAACATGAGAATAAAAATTGGAAACAATAAAAGATAAAGGATGTAACCTCTGATTTCACTATAAACAGTATGGATAGCGTCGGCCCAACCAATAATTGTAGTGTAGGAGGCCGCTAAAAACAAAAAAGAAAAAACAAAAAGAGCATCAACGCATGCAAACAAAATAATAATAAAGCCTCAATTCAAAGCGAAGCCACCCCATGCCATGTTCCAACCCAAGAGCAGTAGGTCGGGGGGTCAGGCCAACAACTGGAGACCGCGAAGGTAACTCCAGCCCAACTCGACCAATGCTCGCACCACCAGCAAGCTCCTCGTGGCTCGCAAGGGTGCCAGTCACCTCCTCTGAAAAGCCAAACTTGTAAGAAAACAGAATATGTGCAACAACCCAAAAACCAAGTTGCCAAAAAGGCAAAGGTAGCTTACTCAAATGATGATGGTACGCACAGCCTCAGCCTCTACGCCGCCTGCAGGACCCTGCGCCTGTGGCCGGAATGCGACGCTCTAAAATGCGGACGGAGGTTGCGACCAAGCCTCGTCTTCTGACACCTCCAAAATAGAAGTGCCCGTAGGGCAGCAGCGGCTCTCGTCCCCAGCCTCCGCATCGTCCGAAGGAAGGGCACCTCTGCGACCCGTACCTAGCGTCTTCCGAGCTGGATGAGTCATCGCCCAACACGGCAGGCATCGGGTTAACAACAGAGGGCACGGGAGGATCCACGCCCTCCACCCTTTGGCCACCAACATCCTTTGGCGCGTCAACTTCCTCCGCCTCCACCACGGCCTCAGTCAGACTCCCACCGCTATTCTTGACAGAGACCTCCACCATGTCAGCGGAGGCTCGGGCGGATTCAGAGACAAAGGAGGCAGCAGAAGTGGGGTCAACCATGGAAATCTTCTGTTTCTTGGCGACAACCTTGGAGTTCCTAATCCCCTTCCTATTTTTAGACTTCGTCGCTGCTGTAGCACTCTTAGCGGCGGCCTTCTTCTTCTCCTCAATGGTGGCTAGAACCTTCGGGGGAACCTTATGCTCCTCGTGGTGGATCCCAAGCTCCTCTAGAACTCTGTTAAGTCAGGGCATCGTGCCTCTGGCAACCCTCCACACAAGATATTCCTTGTCAGAGATTTTTCCAACAATCTGTCGGGCACCCTCCTCCACCATCGTAGCGAAGGCCTTTTTGTCTTCACCAGCCTGCAGCTCATGATTGAACTATGGTAAGGGAACCCCCTCAACTAGATCAAAGACAGGAACGTTCACCATCTCGATGGTGAACTCCGGGTTCCTCTTGCTGAGTGGCCAGCAGTTGGATGCCACCATCTCTTTGACCAGGTCCCGGCCTCTGGAGTAACAGCACGCCAAAGCAAAAGCCCTATTACAGGCTTCCCTCTCAGGAGTCATATCCTCGCTTGGGGCAACCTTCGATAGGGGCTTCATCTCTGACATAACGAAGGCCAGCAAAAAACGAGTATCCTTCGTCCCATCTTCATATGTGTGGGTCACGCTGTATGTCTTGAGGTAAAACCAGTACCTCATGTAGTCACGATCCCACTTGTTCTTCTAACAATAGGAGGTCTCCAAGCGGTCGCCCTCCTACTACCTCTTCGCCATGAAAGCACAAGAGCAGTACTGGGCAATCAACTCCTTATCACCCACCTTCACCCTCTTCAGATGCCGCTGCAGCTCATAGTATATACAAAACGTGTCCAAATTTGGCTCAGCACCATAAGACTCACAGGCCTAGCAGAATTTGCTCAAAGTCAAGAAACCGTTGGGAGTTAAATGGTGGATCTAGAGCTGAAACGCCTCAAGCACCTCACACAAGAATGTAGCGGAGGGCAGGCGAAGGTCGCAAGAAAAGTAGTCCCTGAACACTATGGCATAGCCCTTAGTAGGCGAAGGCATGGTCTGCCCGCTGACAGAGGTTCGGACTGCCTGATAGAAAAGTATCCCTCCTTCTCCATGTTCTTGATCATTTTCTCTGTCACCACCGGCTCACCAAAATCCCAAGTCTTTCTAGCCATAGCCTCCACCTCACTACCTCTGATCAGATCACCAATCGACGTGTTGACACTTGCAAGATCCTCCTCCAGCTCTTGCGCCTCAACACTCGCCATCATGCACTCTTCGAACCGCGCTAACCACCCACTCGACCTAACACCAAGGAGGTGGCAATAAGGGCCAAAAAAGGTAGCTCGGTGAGGAAGGGGGGAGAAGAAGAAGAAGCCACTGCCAAAACTGAGGCAGCAACTCAACAACAAACGGAGGTCGAAAGCGGTGGAGGCAACAAACGCAGTAACAGCAAAGGCAGGGAGCAACGGAAGCGAGGAGCGCAAGGAGGCAAACGATAACAGAAAGCAGCACATAGAGGGCGTGAAAGCGATTGTTCTAAGTGGTAGGGCGACCTCCACCATGTTCCCCCTTTATATAGGTAGCGGGCAGGCGATTCGGCTTCCGGGGGCCAACGGTCGAAAACGCTAGCGCAACCGTCCTGCTTCCCGAGAAGCAACGGTCATTCGCGCGCGCATAGACAACGCGACCAGCCTGCGTGTGGCACAACCGGAGGCCAACGGTTGAATCCAGCGGGACTAGGGGGAAGAAGGAGATATGCCACCTTTGCCTAAGCCGGGGAAGCCTTCGCCTAGAAGATTCAAAACAAATTTTGAGATCACGGTCCGTGGCATTAAACTGTGGCCTCAAAAGGGGGAAAACTATTAGAACATGATCATCCCAAGTGGCGGAGGCTTGGGTGAACTTGGGTCAATCAAATACTCTAGTGATCCCTTCTAAGGCTGTGTAGGAGAGGTAGAACCTCTGACGTCGGTGGCGAAGGTCCTGGCATCACGAGCGGCGGAGGCGACGGTGGCTGACCAGTGTGGAGTATCCTATTTGGTGTGCAGGAAGTACAAGACAGGAGCCTTCGCCCCCATGATCACGAGGAGCGAAGGTCATGGGAGCTGAGGCGAAGGCCCAAGGAGACGTCGCCTTGGCGGAGGCCCGCATGGCACAAGCGAAGGCCCGTACTAGGAAGGCGGTGGCGAAGGCAGCGCAAGCGAAGGCGTCGACGACAATCGCTCTCACACGGACGACGGCGTAGGGACGTGAGCTGTTGATGGGCCTGCGTTCACGGCCCAACAAGCAAAGGCGGTTCGTGGAGAATTTTCCTGGAATGCCCTTGTCGGCGTACACAAACAATAGAATATTCCTGGCATGCACTACCACCGTCACGGATATTGCTGCCATTGTACTTGGCGACAAACGGTGCCCTATAAAAGGGAGGTGTAAATGTTATAAAGAGTTAGTTGGCAAATACATTAATGAAACCCTAACCTTCTTTGAGTCCACTTGTCTAAGACCTCCGCCCGGAGCATCGGCCGAGCGAAGGCTCATTTGACTACTTGCTGGAACCCGCTATTCCAACAGTGGTAACAAGCTAAAACGATAATTGTAGCGGGACAGAGGGAGTAAGCTTTGTTTCTAATCAAAATTGCATCAATAACTTTAGTGATGTAAATTTCTATTTTTTAAGGAAGAGAACTTCAACTGCTCATAATATAATTATATCTATTGTTTGATTTTTAATATTTATATGATAAAAAAGAAAAAAAGATGAAAAAACCAATAGGTACGACAGTGCAACCCAATCGGACCTGAAAAAAGACCCTAAAAAGGTTGCACGAAACCCAATACATATCACCATTGAATTTGAGTTTTGCTAACTTTTGTAGTAAGCCTGAGTCATGATTCCAGTCTCATTTACGGGATCAGATGGGCACGAGGACAGTTAAAGTAAATCTCTGCTCTCTAATTGGTTAAAAAAAATTGACAGAAGAGCGGACGGAGAATGGGCGGCAGAAACAAATCGCACATGGGCGTGGGAGTAACTACGACAATAGGGGTATTTTGAGAACAGAAAAAACGGATTAAAAAAACACTTGGCTCAAGCACCTGTCCGTGGCGTGGGCGTGTGCTCCAGAGAGACGGATGCGGGAGGGACTCAAGAGAGAAGACATGTGTCTGTGGAGGGGTCCACATGTCATAGATTATAAAAGTTATAAGCGATGATTAAGGTACATATATAGATCGTGGAGAGTTTTTATTTGTTTTCTTTTTTATTTATTTTTCCTGTGCTTATTTTTTGACCGATCGGCCGTTTCGTTTCCCCTTCAGCAGCCGCCCGACGTTTTTCCTATTTCTTTTCTTTTATGTTTTTTTTGTTTCGTACGTCTGTTGTTTCTTTTTTTTTTGGTTTTCAGTTTCTTTATTGTTTTCTTTGGTAGCCGTCCACTATTGACGCCAAGTAGCAGCGCGTTTGACGAAACTACAAGGCGTGGATTGGATTTGGAAATATCTTTGAAGGCTGAACTTGATCCGTTTTCATCTCTAATTCATTGTCAAACCGAGCATATTAGTTTTTCTAGCGTGTTGACGTGTATGGGGTCGTGGAGTCCGTTTAGGATTATATGTGTGCATATCCGTTTTTCTGTCGTGTTGACGTAAGATTGAGTCTTACGTGAAATTGAGTCACAGACGGTTATATCTTACACGTAAGATCACGTAAGACCACGTATGACGGAAGGCTCATGGTAGAAAAAAAAAATATGGCGGAAATTTTGTTATTAGGTATAGATATAGATATTTAGAAAAAGGCAGGGATTTAGGACATGTACGACACATCACATTAGAGGCAATTTGCTTGGAAATTTAGTACCTAAGTAGCAATGAATCAAACATGCACTGACTATCTTAACTTTACATGCGGTCTCTAATAAACAAAGGTAGTGAAGTGCTGTGAATTTTCTTGGGTTATCTGAGATCTGACCCGTAGCCAGCAATTCTAATTGTCAAGTGTCATTGTGTTCGTCCGTGAAGAGCGAAGAGCCGAAGAACGAAGAGATTAGATACAAGGAGGAGGAGGAGGAGGAGCACTGACTTCGACCTGACCCTTCTTGGCGACGGCGCTCCAGTCCCTGGCGGAGACGCCACTGCGCCAGTCGAACTCGAACGCGACGGTGGCAGGCGGGCGGTGATCGGGCGCATAGAAGCCCGCAGGCGAAGTAGTCGCCGGCCTCGGAGGCCGTGAAGGCGAAGTTGCCCGATGAGTGCACGTTCTCCGCGTAGTGCAGGCTGTTGCCGTAGGGTGAGGTGACCCGCAGCGAGATGCGGTGGGAGTCCGGGAGCTGCTGCTGGGATGACGAGGAGGAGGCGCCGACCTTGATGTCGTCGGAGATGCACTTGGTGTGGCCCGAGAGCAGGTCGGAGCGGAGGGCACCGGCGGGGGCCGCGGTCGCGAGGACGAGCAGGAGGAACCCGCAGACGCGCGCGGCCATGGCGGGTAGATCGACGGAGCGCCGCGGTGTTCGATCGAGGAAGGGAACGGCAAAAGGAGGCCTCGCACGGCACGAACAGTCTGGGCCCTTTCGCTCTTCCTACTGTAATACATACGGTACGAGTACCGAATACGTATTTGATCTTTCTTTTTTGGGACGACAATATGTAGCATATTATGTACTTACACCTTTGGGTTAAGCCAATTTCTTCTGAGAGGAGCACGTACGCATGACGCAACTTGTGGACGTGTCGTCAGTGTCCATCGATCGATGTGTAGTATGCTGTCAAATACAGTACATACTATACGTAACATACAGTCACAAATTGTTGGTAAGATTACCAGAACTTGTGTTCTCTTTGACTCTTTGTTCCCATATATATACTTTGGCCAAGTTCATCGTCGCCACTGGTTCAACGAGCAGAGCTTCGGACCACTTGCGGGCCTAGTGGTCACTGGAGTTAACAATTAACTGTTTAGCCGCACTCCGTGAGTTCAAGTATTCACTTCGACATATAGTATGATAAATTCCTTGTGACATTTTTTTCCCTCTATTATTATGGTGATTGACGATTTCATGCCTTAAATCTCACACTAAACGGGAAATGCCACTAAAAACACTAGGGGCGTGAGTTCATCCCACAACCGAGGGCACAATTCTAAAGCAAACCAACAAGTACATCGGACCAGACCATGGTATAATTTGGCAAGTATAATTAAGAGCAATTTAGATCATGCTGGATGCAGCAACCGCAACTTATTGAATTTGAAGAATAAAATAAGCAAGAAGACAACTTAGGCCTTGTTTAATTTCTGGGCGTAAAGTTTTGGGGTGTCATATCGGGTGTCACATGAAGGTTTCGCATGGGGTATTCGGATACTAATAAAAAACAAATTACATATTTTGTCGGTAAACCACGAGACGAATTTATTAAGCCTAATTAATCTGTCATTAGCACATGTATTACTGTAACACTTTATTATCAAATCATGGACTAATTTGGTTTAAAAGATCCGTCTCCCAAATTACACACAATCTGTGTAATTAGTTTTTTTAGTCTATATTTAATACTCCATGCATGTATCAAACATCCAATGTGACAGGGTATAAAGTTTTGAGGTGAAAACTAAACAAGACCTTATTCGCAGTCAACAGCTCATATATCACCACGGATCTCTACAAGACCCAAGACAACCATCACCTCATAACTTTATCCATGCAAACGGATTGGAGTGCTTAGATCTTCTCGAGGGCCTGAACAAGATCATTCTTAAGATCCTCGAAATCATCCACTCCAATGCTGAACCTGATCAGGTTGTCCTTGATCCCATAGATGTCCCTCTGCTCCTTTGAATCCCTGTTTACAAGCCGCAAAGCTCAAAACATTAAGTTCTTACCAGTAGGACATTAAGTTCTTAACAGAATCAATGAATTTCCTTGTATCATCAAAGTCTCCAGCAACCTACACGAAGAAAAGAAAATGAATACAATTGAAGTATATCATGTTCTCAACAATTTAATACACCATATAATGGTTTCAAGAATTAAATTTGCCTCAAAACTAACACCACCACCAAAGCCAGTCATTTGACTCTTGGCAATGTGATGTTCAGCGTGACTAGGCAAGCCAGGATAGTAGACACGAGCAATCTGGGAACAAGAGATGGAAACATGGAATACCACTAAAAACTGGGCCATCCGAAGAGCAGTGTTATTCTGACATTGCACACGGAGATGCAATGTCTTCATGCCTCAAAGGTTAAGGTACGCAGCATTATTATAAATATATCACAGCACAAAACAGTTGAGCCAGAGAACCGATTATTCATTATTCATTGCACCATATAGTAAGAGTACAAGACAGATATTGAAGGTGTGAACAGTGGATTTCAAACAAGGGTAACAAAGTTCACAAAACTACAGATTCAGTATCTACCATGACAAGCTTCTAAAGATATGGTGGTACCCTACCATTCAACTTGTGAACAGAGTACAACATGAGCCATTTCATTTTGAGACATGCATAACTTGGAAATATTTTGTAAAGTGGTAGCCCAGGTTACATAAAGCTCCAGATATAAATTGCAGTGCACAGAACATGTTCTATTTCTTCATTTCCAGAATTTTAGTAATACTGATAATAGACTGACAAAAACTTGATGTCTCTGCATAACATAACAGACTACTGAAAAAACACAGCGACACCATAACATCCTTACATGACTGTTGCAGACACTTCGATATCTTGAACACAGCCGACACAGACACATAGAATGCCAAATATTTCCCCAAATTTCACTATGCAAAAAGAAGATTCCCCATCACATCAAAATGCCGGCACATGCATGGAGTACTAAATGTAGATGAAATCAAAAACTAATTGCACAGTTTTGTTGTTCTTTACGAGACGAACGTTTTGAGCCTAATTAGTCAATGTTTGGACAATTTTTACCAAATAAAAACAAAATGCTACAGTGTGCTACAGTGCATCACAGTAATTCGGCCGTCGCCAATTTGGCCCAACTAAACAAGGCCATAATAGCCTACAATGTTTCTAAACATTCAAGCGCTGTCTTGGTCATCATGACCATAGAAGCAGAAAGTAACTGCAACTGAGAGTAAAACCACAGCGACAGAAAGACCCATCCAACCCAAGACACCCCCCGCACAGGCCTGTATCCACCCGCCAACCAGTGCTCCAAGCATGTACTCCAGAACAGAACAGACACGAGAAGGTCCCCCACCAATCCAGACTCTCACGGTCTCGGAGAGGAGAGTCACCATCATCGCCGCGAAAGCCGGAAACATCACCATCACTCCATGAAAGAACGTCAGATTCCTGGGACGGCAGACTGGGGAAGTTGAACCCTCGTTGTCGCAGAGGAGAAACAGTGAGGCGATGAATCCCAAAGTGCAGACCCCGACGGCGAGGACGTCCGCGGCCTTCCACCAGAAGACGGGCCTACTATACGCAGGGTTGTCCCGACGTAGCTCAACAGGCCCTGCCCTCGCGCGCAGGCAGCAGTGGTTCGGTAACTTCGGTTTCCGCCATGCCTAGCTGTTATCATAATAAAAAAACATACAGGGCTGTTATCACAGTAACACAACATAGGCCTTGTTTAATTTCTCCTAAAAAAATTTACACCGAATGTTTGATCACGTACATAGAGTATTAAATATAAACTTAAAAAAATACCTAATTACACAAATAACAACTACTTTGCAATCCTAATTAGTCTATGATTTGACAATAAAATCCTAATTAGACTCCGATCCGGCGGTTGCTCAAGGCGATGAGGACGCGGTGACGGCGGTGCGTGACGAGGCGAAGGCGCTCCCAGGGCATCCGATGTCCTCGGCGTCAAGGACGGCGACTGCAGGAGAAGACGTAGCCGGCGTCAAGGACCGGGCAGCGATGGTGACGACGAAAAGAGGAACAAGGAGATAGGTAGGGCGACGAAGGGCTCACCGGGGCGGCGGGGCTCCGAGGAAGATGCGCGGTGGAGGTCTTGGCGTGGCGTCCCCGGTTCCCGGTGGGGCTTGATGGACGAGGCGAGGCCGTGGCCGTCACCCCTCAGGGCGACACGGCCATGGCGGCCTCGGGCTGAAGGAGGCAGAGAGGGGAAGGGCTATGGCGGCGGCTGTGCGAAGTGGGCGAGGAGGCGAGGGCGGCTGGGGTATTTGTAGCCCCGGCGCTAGGGTTCGCAAGGGGGTCCGGAGGCTCCACGGACGACGCCGATGATTGGCGCCCGCGCCACCGGACGCGTGGCGTTCATCCGCAGCGCGAGCAGGAGGCCAGGGGAAGAAGCTTCGCGAAGGGGCAGGCCGCGGCGCTTGGGCTTGTCGCGACGTGACACGAGTCGCAGCGCGGGGCGCGGCTAGGCGGGCACAGATGGCGTGGGCATTCTTCACGGCAGCGGACGGAGAAGCGGAAAGAGCGAGTGCGGTCGGAGGAAAAAAGGTGACGGCGATGTTGACGGTCGAGCGACGGATAGGAACGGAGAGATTGGCTTTCGCGGCTGACGACTGGGCCCGGCAGATGGCGTCCTTACAGGGGCATGCAGAGGCGGTGGCTTCTTCGTGCGCGTGAAGAGAGCGAGCGGCGACGCTTCCTCGTGCTGCGCACGTGACAGGCAAGGAAGGGGAGCTGGGCTGAGGCTGTGCTCGTGATGCTCGAGCTGGGCCACGGGATGGAGTGGGCCGGAGGTGGTCGATGGCCCGGGCGTTGCTGCTGCGAGACCGGGATGCGCAGGGAGGGGAGGAAAGGAGGCCGGCTGGGGTCGGTTGGGCCAGAGGAGGAGGGAGTCGGGCTGGGCCACTTCGGCAAAAGGCCAGGAGGCCGAGCTGGGCTCAAGGGGAGAAAGGGGCTAGATGGGGCCTGTTGGCCATGAGACAAAAGGGGAAAACTTTCCTATTTTCACCAGGGTTTTCTAAGAGAAGAGGCTACCTCCAAGCACAACCAACACAGGAACCAAATCACACATGCATGCTTAGACTAAAGGGTTCATCAATTATTTGTAAACTCATTTTGAAGGAGATGGGAGAGGGTTTGGGTTTTTGTTTTAAGAAATAATAAATCATGTGTAGGGGGTTGCATGTTGAATTCGAGTGCGACTCGAATTCAACCAAGGTTTTAATTTTTTTTCCTCAAAAACATTTTGTTTGAAAACGCCTCTTGTCATAGGTGGCATTCTTAATGACAAGCAATTTCTTGTAAAAAGTTTTGAAGCTCGGATTTTGAATTTGGGTGGGAAGGGGAAAACATTTGACTTAAGTTTGACCTATCATTTACATGCAACACACATTCAAACAAAAAAATTATAAAGTTGGGATTTTTCTATTACACAGAATCACGGAATGTTACAGTCCTCCCCCTTACAGGAGTCTCGTCCTCGAGATTAAGGTCATACTCAGTTGATGAAGAGATGGGGTGCTGCTTCCGAAGTTGTTCTTCCTTCGACCGAGTTGCTTCTCTTTCAGTGTGGCTGCTCCATTGAACTTGCACATAGGGATGGTTGTTCTTCTAGTTTCCTTAACATCTCAATCCATAATCCTGATAGGATGCTCGACATACTCAAGTGTGTCTTGTAGATCTAGGGCTCCTGTCTAAACTTGTTCTTCTAGAACTCTCAGGCACTTCCTTAGTCATGAGACGTGGAACACGGGGTGTACACCAGCTAAGTTAGGTGGCAGCTCCAACTTGTAGACAAGTTTCTCAATTTTCTGCAAGATCTTGTAGGGGCCTACAAAGCGAGGTGCTAGTTTTCCTTTGACGTGAAACCTCACGGTGCCTCTGAGGGGTGACACCTTAAGGTACACATAATCTCCAACTTCAAACTGAGATCTCTTCTTCTCTTGTCAGCATAGCTCTTCTGACGAGCCTGGGCCATCTTTAGGTTCGCTCTAATCTTAGCCACTTGCTCTTCAACGTCTTTTATCTTCATAGGTCCAAAGAACTGTCTTTCTCCAACTTCTGACCACATGAGTGGGGTCATGAACTTTCTGCCATATAGAGCTTCAAATGGTGACATCTTCAAGCTAGCTTGATGGCTGTTATTGTAGGAAAACTCAACAGAGGATAGACTTTTCCTTCGATTAGAACCATAAGTCAAGACACAAGCTCTGAGCAAGTCTTCTAGAATTTGATTCACTCTTTCTAGGGTGGGAAATTATGCTATAATCCAGGGTGGTACCCATGGCCTTGTGAAAGCTCTTCCAGAACTTAGCTGTGAACTAAGGTCCTCTATCTTGGGAGCTCCATGCAGACGCAAGATGCTGTCAACATACAAGCCTTGTCGGGTACCTAAATTAGGGGTACCCAAAACCCACGATTAAAAGGAGTGAAACCCCGAAGAATCCGCGCCCTGAGAACCCCCTAAGAAGGATTAGTTTAAGACTCCACCCGCACGAATACAACGATCGGGGCCACACACACATACAGACGGGACGCCCTCGACCGTGCTCCGACTCGTACGAGGCTCGCTCGATGAGAAGCCTCGACTCCAGAAAATCTCCGACTCGCACGACCCAGGGTCGATCCGGTCGACCCCCTCACCCACCTACTCACCGACAAAGCATTTAATGCGACCATTCCCACCAACATGGTGTAGCATAACCTCCTAAATTATATGGCCCACATGCACCTGTCATTGTCCCTAAGACCTCTGACGGCTATGCATGTACACCAGATAACCTAAGAAGATTTGTCGGGTGCCCTCATAGAACCCCGATTCAACTACATTTGACAACTCATACCAGGATCAACAAAGGAGTAACTACAACATTACAACATTTGTACAAAACTTTACATCAGAGTGCGGAAGAATAACAATAATGAATTTATAAATCATGATTAAGTTAACTTTTTACAAACTTAACTTGTATTGTGGAAGTCGAGTAGAACTACAGGAGACAACTTAGACAGAGCACCTAAGTTAGGAGAGGTCGACCAGATCATATCAAACCCACTGACATGACCTCGGTTAACAGCACCAGTCAGTATCTGTAACAGGGGTTAACAAACCCTGAGTACTTGAGGGTACTCAACAAGACTTACTCGACTAAAGAAAAGATTCCAAGGGCATGCTAGCTTTAGGGAATTAAGGTACGGGTATTCAAGAATCAAAATCATTTTGCAGAAAAGCTTACTAAAGTAAGTCCTTGCTTTCAACATTTTATTTTTATCAATGATGGTTCATTAACCAATTCTAAGTGATCCTAATTAAGATCAAAGTAATTCTCATCAAGATTCTTTCCTCATTCTTTCTTTCAATTTCATTTCTTAACTACGATGTAGGACAGGTGATCGAGTCTCCATAACCGACGAGCAACGACGATTCAAACCGATTATATCCAACTGGGGATCTCTAACCTCACGACATATGTAGAAACAAATCTTGCATATGCCAATCCTCATTTAGATCTCCCAAAATCAGAACATGTCCATCGCCATCCGAGAGTACAGTACTCCTTGAACCTGACCCGATTCTAGCCCCGAGGGTACACGCTACTCCCGCCATCTCTCCACTCATAGTGCGAGGTTAGACGTTCTCGTAATGAAATCACTAACATCTTGGGCTTACCCAAGGCATAAGGCTAGTTGCAAAGTCTCGAAACACAAACAGGACTGCAACGGACGGTTCTTAACTGACAAGGCGAAAACACTACATTGAGAGTCCTTTCCCAATGCAAGTTAGCAGTGGCCAAACCATCCGCCCGATCTTCAAGTTCATTCTTATATTCCATTATCCCTCAATTATGCCATCATGGCCATATAAACATTTCATTTAAAAAGCCTAACTCATTAAGCATAGCGAAGCATACTACGCATTTTCAATAAAATAGGTACCAAGGGTGATATCACAATAATCAAGGATGATAATGCAGCAATTGGGTTATCACTCAACTCCTAGTTACCTAATGCAATAAACCAAGTACTAGTGATAAAGATTTGTAAAGCTCAAGGAACGGTTTAAATGAACCGGGGCTTGCCTTTGTTGCAGAGAAGTTAGTTCTCGTAGAAGTCAAGTTTGACATCAACACCACGGGTGGATCACCTTTTCCGAAGCTTGATCGACACGATCCAAAACATTCTCATATAGACTACACGTATACAAATGATGCGATGCTCAACATGATGAAATGGATGTCATGATACATGATGATGAATAAGGCATAGCATACAAGAGACATTTAGAAAGAATAAACATTAGTTATCTACTTGAGTACAACTTTCCTTCACGATAAAGTTGCAAACCAACAAAACCAACTCGTTACTTACAACTAGGGTTGCATTAAGTTGTTTATTTATTCCATAAAGCAAGTTACTTCATGGTATAATGAAAAGACTAACCATCTTTGGAACAGCAGTGTTTCATGTGTCCCAAAGTCCACAATCAGACCAAAAAGTCAAACAAGTCATAAAAGGATTAACCCTAATCATCTTTTGTTAATTAATTAATTGATTAAGCATGAAATAGGGATTTACTTGATCATTTCAAATTCTTCCCAAACTTTTTGTGGAGGTTAGTATTATCATGAAATAGCTACAAAACAAATTTCATAATTTTTAGCCATTTAATTTAGCCTATACAAATTACAGAAGTTGTATTTCTTAATTAAAAGAGGTAATTTTATCTCATGCCAAAACTATTCAAATTCTAGGATTCATATTTTTCCTAGGTCGACATCATTAGAGAGAAGCTATACAAAAAAAACATCATAATTTTATCATCATTCTATGATTTTATATGAATCTATACTATAAAAGAGCGAAGGAATTGAAAAATACCTGTTACTCGGCAATTCCTACCCACCCTATGTTTTAGCCCTTAGATCATATATCCAACGCATCTAATCTCTCGTCCTAACCTGACAAACGGACCCGGTCGAAAAACTTTTAATTCTTTACGCGTGTGTTATGTTGTGTTTCCTCATATCGCTATTTTTTTCACACCAAAAAATACCCAGCCCACCTATACGTTACGAACAATATCGATTCATTAGTGTCATATGCACACGCGTTATGAACAATATTGATTTATTAGTGTCATATGCACACACATATAATCTCGTGGTGCGAGACGAGAGCACTCCTCTTTAATCGTTCCACCCTCTCCTCTTTGGAAAGGCGGATCTGCATCCTCTGTTGCTTGTCCGCGAACGTCTCCAATCCTGAGTTCCACATGAGGAGCGCCACGTAGGTGAGGAACTCCCCGCCGTAGGCAAGGTTCATGGCGTGCAGGAAACCCCTGCATCTACCTGCAGAGAAGCAGAGCATCTCGACCCATACGCCTTCGATTACTTTCCACGTATTGTTCTCTTCATCATCACCAGCATCGACATCGGCATCAGCACCACCTGGTAGCTGCATCAGCCCTTGGGCAAGCGCCCATGCATCATGAAGCAAATCCTTTTGGGCTTGGCTGCCGATTCTGTCAGAGACTGGTGTTTACCATCTTGACTCTTGAGGATAGCATCAAGTTCGCTGCAGGCATCTTTGAACAGAGATGTTCTACTCCCAGGCAATAACATCTCAGTGTTAGCACACAGTAGATACATCACGTAGTTGGAAATAACACTACACATGCTCATGCTGGCACGGATACAGAGTGGTACATCTAGTCCTGAAAGACGGCCAACGACCCATCGCCAGGGACCTTACGGTACGTGGTTGTCACAAGGGGTGAGCCGCCGAAGATCGCGATGGTGGACTCAAGCGGCGCCACCAGGTTCTGTACGGTAGTGTGGAACGGGCTATGGTTCAGCGGCATCCCGGAGATAGCGTCCTATGCCGACGAGTTCGTGCACCTCACCAAAAAAAACTGTTTGCAACACATCACATTTTCATATCCCTTACCGACTAAATGTCCAAATGCCATCTGAATTATCAAAAAAATGTTAGATTAAAAAATACAAAAATAAAAGGATAATAAAATAATAACAATTTAAGCTAAAAAATAAAAAATTAACACGATATCTTCTACGCGCGTGCGTGCCGCACGTGCATGTTGACTAGTTAAACAAAAAATCTGTACTATTCATATTTTTCAGAAAAAGAAATTCATTTTCCTCTGGCCCAGCTCCCTTTCTCCTCCAAACTGGGCCGGCCCAAACAGCTGCTCTGCTCGGCCCGCAAAGTCACCGAGGTGACCAAGGCGAACTCCGGTGAACTCCCGCCGGCGGCGACCTCACCGGCGGCAACTAAGACACCGGCAAGACCAACACGAGCAGGCGCACCTACCTAAAGCCCTAACCGACCCTCCCGAGCACCACGGCGAACACAGAGGCGGCCATGGCGGCTCGGAGCTACTCCGGCGCGGTGGAGCAGCGAACGGAGACTTCTCCGGTGACGGCAAGGACACCAGTAGCTTCACCATACTCCTACGAATAGGAACGACGAGCGAAATGAATCAAACTGATCCCCTAACGCATACGGCCACGTACGCGGCGGCGAGGCAGAGCAGAGCTCGCCGGCGAGCACGCGGACCGGCGTCTCCTGTGCACAAATCAATCAACGACCTAGCTTACTAGTAGCACGACATCACAGGGAATTCAAAATCATAGATGGTTGAACGGTTGGCTCACCCGAACGAGCTGGCCACGGCGACGAGGCACGCGGTGGCGCTTTGCACAGCGAGAGAGAAGACGACAGCGCGCGTGCAGCTTGGCGAAGAGGATGAGCCCGAGCAGGTGCGAATGGAGCGAAATAGGATTGCGAGCGTGGCTACGGGATGAATTGAGCAGAGACGAAGCACAGGCGATGAATTTTGCCGGCGAGGGAAGGAGCTCGGTGACGGTGCTGAGAGAGGAAAAGAGAGAAAAAAACCGACGATGGTTTCAGCTTATAAAGGCGAGTAAGCGAACTTGAGCTTGCTGGTGCCTTCGCGAACTCGACCAGGTGGTTGGCCGCGTGCGCGAGCGCGAGAAAGCATGGCCAAGCCACTGCGGACGCCGGCGACAGTGAGAGAGAGAGGAGAGAAGGAGAAGAAACAGAGCACGTCATCTACTGTGGTACTAATTCCACCTCGTTCTTCCATTTTTATTTTTCAAAAATTACTCACAATTTCATATGTAAACTTCAAAAACTTGGAACACAAAAGTTGTTCCAAATAACGAGTGCTACAACTTTGCTTTTGGGCTCATCTCCAAATTCCAAGTATTTTTGAAACTAGATTTTCAAATTTTAAATTTGAATTTATGGTTAATAAATAATTCATTTCCAATATTTGATTTTCAATTAATGAATAATTTCTATTCAAACAACTCAACCAAGTGTACCATTTCAAATCACAAGTTTTATTTATGAGATTTGTTCTGATAATTCCTCCAAGTTTGAATTTTAAAACTTGAATTCAAATGATTATTTTTAACATTAACATTATTTTATGTAACTTATGAAACACCACGTATGCAACATATATGAAACATTCCAAACGCACACATACCATAAAGGTGCTATATATGCAGCATATGAAACATCTCAATACTTTACTTGAAATATAGGCAATATTATAAACATCACTATGCAATGTATGCAACATTGACATGCATCAATGCAATATGAAGTGCATCTCATGCCTTAATGCATAATGATAATGCATGATCATTACTTAATTCAGATTTAATTAGTATAGTAACACCAGGGGTGTTACACGTGGCAACAACGACACCGGCGTGGGAGCGACATCCGCGTCTAATTTTACTTTTACTGCCCATCCCGGGATGGGCAACGAAAGGCAGCCACTATTCCCGCCATGATTGGCACTGTCCGCCGGTCACATCCAGGGACTTCTGGGGCTTGACCTTATCCATTTCCCGTCGACCCTCCTCAACCACGCTCTGACCCAGCCTCGACCGCCATCAGTCGAACAAGGAACCACGACCCATACATCGACCACAGAGAATCGCACGTCCACTACAGCACTCCAGATGTCCTACCGTCCTGTCATCAACATCACACGACGCCCCAGGGATGGCCGGCACGGACTAAGGCATGTCGCCACAGCAACACCAATAGTGCTCGCTTTGCCTTCCCCTCCAAGGCATCTCCTAGGGTTTGTTGTAAGCCTTATCCTCCCCTTGAGTCTATAAAAGGGGAGGGCAAAGAGCTCTCAAGGGGGACCGGGGGCACGACAGAGGACGAAAAAACAAGACAGACATCTCCCGCGCTTCCGATATCAACATCTCAAGCATCACTCCATTATACTCCTTCTTTGAGACTTGGGACCAGCTCCCCCTCTCACGACTTGTAACCCCTACACAAGCACTTAGGTGCAAGGAAATACAATACTCTCCTTTTCCCGCTGGACGTAGGGCCTTCTTTTGCCCAAACCAGGATAAATCCCTGTGTATTCTCTTTACATCACCATTCGGAGTAGGGAACACGCAGCACAAATTCACTCGTCGGCTTAGGCCCCTCCCGGGTCCTAACACTGATAGTTGGCGCGTCAGGTAGGGGGTGCTGCGTGTCAACACTGTTTTCCCGCCATTTCTCTAGATGGCTGATCCTAAACGTCCACTTCCGCTGGCTACGGTGATCTGGTTTGAGAGCTTTGAGTTCATGTCTCTTGGCTACGGCTATAACATGGTCCTCCTCCCGCCCAGACACCTAACTAACCACGACTACGAGCTCTCCCATCGTGGGGGAGCGCCGCGCCAGTATCACCGTTCTCGTCGGGCTCGAACGGCTAGGCGACAGCATGCCCGACATAGCCGTCATCATCATCGTCCCGAGGAGGTCGATACAACACTGACAGTCGGCGCCCCTTAGCCAGACCCCCACGCAACATCTCTCATTGAGGTCCTACGTGGGATGGGCCTAGCTGAGATGAGACGCTGGCAGGGCATCCCGTCATCCCACCAACCGTTGCGGCTCCTCCGATCGGATCAAGAGCAGTTTCCCCGACGACAGGGTCAATGCCGCTACGGACTTTTCCTTATGGGCTAAACACGGTTGCCCAGCAGTATGCTTCCTCCGTAAGCACCAACATGGCGCTTACGAGGAGCTCTCTAGGCACCATCTATGTTCTGCCCTCGACCTCATGGCGTCCACGACAGCTTCCGGAGTACTGGGACTCTGCAGAGAGCCCTAGAACGGAGCACCGCGTGATCACTCCCAGCCGCCATGATGGCAGAAATCGATGACCTCACATGCACCCATCGTATTACTATTTTAGCGCTCCGGACTCTGACTCTACCGATGACAGCTACGATCTAACCCGCGAGTGCTTCTATGTCGATGGGGCTATCGCGTCGGATTCGGAAGACGAGGCGGCCGTTGGAGAAGGGAATGCCACGCCACTTCACATTGAGTCCCTCGACGCACGGGACGAGGCCCCATTTCTTGTTGTGGACCAAGGAGCACAACTTGAGCAGATCCAGGAATTACAAGCCGTGCTCAACGAGGAATGGGAAAAACCTGTGCCTACTTTAGTAAACCCTCGAGCAGGAGCGCACTGCACACGTACGTGGCGGAGGAGCTCGGGAAAGAGCCCACGACGTCAATCACCGCATCATCGAGGATCGGGCGGGTGAAACCCTAGTCTTCAAACGAGCCAGCCAGAACATCGTCGCGCCCGTGATGCTTCTCCGCAATATGCCTGAGCCATCTACCCCCGAGGCCCGCCGGGCCCGCGATAAGATTCGAGGTCTCCTCGAGGCTGTGGCCATGCAGCAAGCTGAGAGCTCAGCCTCGAGGCGCCATGGGTTTGCATCGGAGTAGGCTACGGGGCCCTCTCGACAGGAGAAAGAGGCCTCAGTTCATCTCGAGCCCGCGCCACGGAGGGACAAAGCGGCCTCTGTCCGTGACCGCGTCATCGACAATCGCGAGCCCCGAGATGCCCGTGATGACATCAACGAGCGCCACGGTGCATCTCAAGGCTACCACGTACACAGGGGCAGGCGTTATGACAACTCTGAAGATCGCAGTCCATCTCCCGAGCCACCGGGCCCTCGAGTCTTTAGCAAGACCATTCATAGGACCCAGCTTCCGATTCGATTCCACCCGCCCAACGACTCTTGCCAAGTATAACGGTGAGACCAAACCCAAACTTTGGCTCGCTGATTTCCGCCTGGCTTGTCAGTTGGAAGGGGCCACCGACGACCGCGTCATCATCCGATAGCTCCCCCTATTCCTATCGAACATCGCTCAAGCATGGCTCGAGGAACTCTCACCTAGATAGATCCACAACTGGAATGACCTTGTAAGAGTGTTCGAAGGGAACTTCAAGGGGACTTATGTGCGCCCAGGTAACTCTTGGGACCTCAGGAGTTGCAAACAAAAGCCGGACGAGTCCCTCCATGACTATATTCGGCGTTTCTCTAAATAATGCACCGAGCTTCCCAATATCATTGACTTCGACGTCATCATGGCTTTTCTCTCTAGGACCACCTGCAAAGAGCTGGTCCAAGAATTGGGCCACAACACCCCCATCACTGCCAACGAATTAATGGACATCGTCACCAACTATGCCACCGGTGAGGAGGCGGTCGGTGCCATTTTTGGCGGTGACCAGGACAAAAGGGAAGCGCAAGGACAAGGAACCTAAGAGATCCAATCAAGGCACCAAAAGGAGCAACAAGAAGAAGAAGAAAAATCAGCAAGGCAAGCACGAAGCCGCGGCTGGCGACCTTATCGCTGCCACTGACCGCAAGAAGCCTCAAGAACCCCCCCCAGCGGGGGTATTTTCGACAAAATGCTCAAAGAACCATATCCCTACCACAAGGGACCTACAAAACACAACCTCGAGGACTGCCACATGTTGCGAAGGTACTTTGAGAGCTTAGGCATCAAGAAGGATGATAAGAGGGAGGACCCCAAGGACAGGGATGATGACAAGGATGAGGGGTTTCTCGAGATCCATGACTGCTTTATGATATACGGGGGACCCTCAATGCGTCTCTAGGCGCGCCAGCGCAAGCGGGAGTGTAGATAGGTCTTCTCCGTGCAGTTGGCGACCCCCCCTCTTCCTTAATTGGTCTGACATGGCCATCACTTTCGATCATGACGACCATCCAGACTACGTCCCCAATCCCGGAGTGTACCCGCTCGTCGTCGATCCCATCATCGCCAACACGCGCGCTCACCAAGGTGCTCATGAACGGTGGTAGTAGCCTCAACATTATCTACGCCTAGACCCTCGACCTCCTGGGAGTCAAGAGGACGTATCTCTGACCCAGCATCGAGGGCTTCCATGGAGTTGTACCGGGAAAACAAGCAGAGCCCGTCGGGCGGATCGACCTGCCTGTCTGTTTCGGTACCCTCTCCAACTTCAGGAAGGAGACCCTCACTTTCAAGGTGGTTGGGTTCCATGGGACCTACCACACCATTCTTAGGCGCCCCTGCTATGCCAAATTCATGGCGGTTCCCAACTATACCTACCTTAAGCTCAAAATGTCAGGCCCTAAGGGTGTCATCACCATCAGACCCTCCTATGAACACGCCTACGAGTGTGACGTAGAGTGCGTTGAGCACGGAGAAGCTATTTTGGAGTCGGCAACCTTAGCAGCAGACCTTGACGGTTTGGCCAAGGAGATCCCCGACCCCAAACGCCATACCGGCAACTTCGAACCCGCGAAAGACATCAAGCTCGTACCTCTCGACCCCGCCAGTTCAGACTGCAGGACGTTGAAGGTTAGCACACCCTTGATCCCAAATAGGAAGTCGTGCTTGTCGACTTTCTCCGCGCGAATGTCGACATATTCGCATGGAGTCCCTCGGATATGCCGAGCATACCCAGGGAAGTCGCCGAGCACGCCTTGGAGATCCGGGCCGACTCTAGGCCGGTGAAACAATGCTTGCGCCGCTTCGACGAGGAAAAACGCAAGGTCATCAGTGAGGAGATCCACAAGCTTTTGGAGGCCAAATTCATCAAGGAGGTTCATCGTCCCGAGTGGTTATCTAACCCTGTATTAGTTAAGAAAAGGAATGGAAAATGGAGGATGTGTGTAGACTACACTAGTTTAAATAAAGCATGTCCAAAAAGCCCCTTTTCCTTTACCATGCATTGATCAAATCGTTGATTCCACTGCGAGATATGAAACTCTATCGTTCCTCGATGCGTATTTCGGCTACCACCAAATTAAAATGAAGGAGTCCGACCAGCTCGCGACTTTATTCATCACCTTGTTCGGCATATATTGCCATGTTACTATGCCCTTCAGTCTCCGGAATGTGGGGGCTACGTACCAGCGATGCATGTAACATGTTTTTGGGAAACACATCGGGCCGACCGTCGAGGCCTATGATGATGACATCGTAGTCAAATCCAAGAGGGTCAACAACCTTGTTGACGACCTCAACATTGCGTTCAAATGCCTCAAGGCGAAGAACATCAAGCTCAACCCCGAAAAGTGTGTCTTCGGTGTTCCTCGAGGCATGCTCTTAGGGTTCATCGTTTCTGAGCGTGGCATCGAGGCCAACCTGGAAAAAATCGCTGCGATCACTAAAATAGGCCCTATCCGAGATCTGAAGGGCGTGCAGAGGATCACGGGCAGCCTTGTGGCCCTCAGTCGCTTCATCTCGTGCCTCGGCGAGAAGACGTTCTCTCTGTATCGTCTCCTAAAGAGATCGAAACATTTTTCATGGACCTCTGAGGCTAAAGAAGCCCTTACTAGGCTCAAGGCAACACTGTCCGAACCCCCTATATTCGTCCCTCCAGCTGCAGGAGAATCTCTCCTACTTTACGTCACCGCGATGACACAAGTGGTCAGCGCGGCCATAGTCATCGAAAGGGCGGAAAGAGGGTCACGCGTTGCTTGTTCAGAGACCAATATACTTCGTCAGTGAGGTACTCTCAGACACCAAGGTTCGCTACCCATAGATCTAGAAGTTGCTATACGCCATCGTGCTGACGCGACGCAAGCTTTGGCACTACTTCGAGGGTCACCCGGTGACCGTGGTCTCTTCTTTCCCTCTAGGAAAGATAGTTCGGAACCAGGAAGCCTCGAGAAGGATAGCTAAGTGGGCAGTCGAGCTTATGGGTGAAACCCTCTCGTATGCGCCACGAAAAGCCATCAAATCCCAGGTGCTGGCAGATTTTTAGCAGAATGGACTGACACCCAACTACCTCCCGTTCAAATTCGGGCCGAGCTGTGGACCATGTACTTTGACGGGTCGATGACCAAAATGGGAGCGGGCGCGGGCTTGCTCTTCATCTCGCCCCTCGGAGTTCACACGCGTTACGTGATCTGTCTACACTTCGCAGCCTCCAACAACGTAGCTGAGTACGAGGCCCTTGCTAACGGCTTGCGTATCGCCATCGAGCTCAGGGTTCGACACCTCGAGGTTCGTGGGGATTCCCAACTCGTGGTTGACTAGGTCATGAAGGATTCAAGTTGCCATGATCCTAAGATGGAAGCCTACTACAAGGAGGTGCGGCGCCTTGAGGACAAATTCCATGGCCTCGAGCTCAATCACGTTGCGCGCAGATATAATGAGGCCACCAACAAACTCGCAAAAATCGCGTCTAATCGAGCCACGGTTCCACCCGACGTCTTCTTAAGGGATCTTCATGAACCTTTCGTCGACGCTAGGACGACTGAAGGGGCCAACGGTTTATCGCTCGACCCCCACCCGAGGCGGAAGCCTCCTCAACTAGGCTAACGTCATGCAGACAGAAGGCTCGACACTGCAAGCCGACCTCGAGCCCGACTGGCGCACTTCGTACCTCGACTGTCTCACTCGAGGATAGCTCCCTTAGATAAGACCGAGGCTCGACGGATCGCTCGTCGGGCCAAGACCTTTGTGATATACGGCGACGATAAGGAGCTTTATCGACGTAGCCCTATGGGCATCCTACAGCGCTGCATCACAATCGAGGAAGACAAGAACTTGCTCGAAGACCTACACTCGAGGGCTTGTGGTCATCATGCGGCACCTCGAACCCTTATCGGAAACACGTTGCGGCAAGGTTTCTATTGGCCAACTGTAGTTTCCAACGCTATTAAGCTAGTACGCTCCTACAAAGGATGCCAATACTATGCAAGGCAAACCCATCTCCCGGCTCATGCCCTGAAAACCATTCCCATCACATGGCCGTTCGCCGTTTGTGGGCTCGACTTGGTCGAACTCCTGAAGAAAACAACTAGGGGCTTCACCCACCTGCTCGTCGCTATTGACAAGTTTTCCAAGTGGATCGAGTCCGTCCCATTACCAACGTCAGATCAGAGCAAGCCGCATTGTTCTTCACCGACATCATTCATCGCTTTGGGGTTCCCAACTGCATCATCACGGATAACGGCACCCAGTTCACTGGCAAAAGGTTCTTTGAATTCTGTGACAACCATCACATCCGCGTGCTCTGGTCGACCGTGTCTCACCCAAAGACAAATGGCCAACTAGAATGTGCCAATGGCATGGTCTTACAAGGCCTAAAGTCGAGAATCTTCAACAAATTGAACAAACATGGCAAGAAATGGGCTGCCGAGCTCCCCTCGGTCCTGTCGAGCCTAAGAACAACACCAAGTCGATCCACGGGGTTCACTCCATTTTTCTTAGTCTATGGGTCCGAGGCTGTGCTCCCAACCGATTTAGAGTATGGGTCCCCCAGGCTGAAAGCCTACAACGAGCAAGGCAACGATGTCGCAAGAGAGAACGCCCTCGATCAGCTCAAGGAAGCTCGTGATATAGCCCTATTGCACTCTACAAGGTATCAGCAGAATCTCCGACGCTACCACGACAAACATGTTCGCAGACGAGATCTCAACGTCGGCGACTTGGTGCTTCGCCGAAGCCAAAGCAACAAGGGATGACACAAGCTTACTCTACCGTGGGAAGGACCGTACACTAACACAGAAGTATTGAAGCCCGGCACCTACAAGCTATCAAACGAAAAGGGCGAGATCTTCACCAACGCGTGAAACATCGAACAACTATGTCGCTTTTACCCCTAGAGCCTCGAGGCTTTGTACCTTTGTTATTAATCGCATGAATAAATAAAGAGTACACCCATGTGCAAAAAGCATTCTTTCATTAAAAAAATAGGCAGGCTCGACCCTGCTTATGGCAAGGTCAAACCTCCCTCGGGGGCTAGAAAGGGGGGAACCCCCTGTGCCCCCAAAAAACTCGCTTTCCTTTTTTCTTTTACGTAGTCAACAAGGCCATGTGAGCGCCCTAATGCTTGAGGGCCGCCGGAGCTGGGAGATTACCAACACGTCCGCGCTAACAGTACCTCCACTTACCCCCCATATCAAAGGGAGCAACTGCATGCTAAGAAGACTTAGTAAAAACTTATGGCTTCAAGAAAGCCGACGTCTAACGTTCCTACACGTTTCGATGCGAGTCCTTATGTAGTTGACGAGGCCGCGAGGCCATCCTAAGGCCAAGAGGCTGTCGAGCTACGAGATTACCCATGCCTCTAAGCTATGGTATCTCCACTTACACCCCACGCCAAGGGGTGCAATCGCGCGCTAAGAAAACCCCGTAAGAACACGATTCAAACGAAAAAGGAATGAAATTCGAACAAAATAGAACATTTAGTGTATATTTACATCAAAATATTTTAAAGGCCCCCGGGGCCATGACATTATGAGTCACAAATGGTAACTAATTCAAATACATGGGCCTCCATGCCCAGGTTTGGCTCATAGGCCCTCGTCATTGGCAGGAGGAAGCACCTCGTCTTCAAACAGTCGCGCAAGTCGACCCCCCGGCTCTTCCGCAGCCTCGATCAAACCCAGGCAGGCCGCCTCATTCTCCTCCTCAGTCTTGTTTGGGTCCGAGGTGAAGCCATCGGCGATGAGACCCATGTCATACTCAAACCCAGACCAGATGACTGCCGTGGCCCTCTTCACACCATGATGCAGCGCGCCTCGTACCTTTTCACGGACAAGGCCACCCAGCACTGTCATTTGGCGTACGAACGAGTTCCTCAGCGCATCCTCCTCGGTATCAGTGTCGGGCTCGACCCCTAGGCCATCGCACACCGAGGTGATTATGCCTAGAGCAGTTGATTCTGTTCGACCTCAGCCTCGAGGAGGGCTTGAAATGAGGTAGCCGTCGCCTGGGCCTCACGTTGCTGTTTCTCTAGCTCTCAATCATGAGATCAAGTCAGCCGACACACAAGGAACCCAAGTCGAGATTAGAGTCGGGTGGAAACCTACCCTTGGCATGGGTCTGCCAGCCCACGATCTGATCGCACAGTTCGCTGTGTGCTTTCCTGACTGCCCGAAGGGCCTCGTCCCTATCATGAACGATCGCCCTCAGTGTCTCGATCTCTCGGCCGGTGTCTAAGAGAGCCTCATCTCTCGATCGAACGGTCTCCTTCAACGCCACGACCTCACTTTCTAGGGTCTCGAGGCGAGCAGACACTAGCCCAATCTGAGCATTGAGGGCATCGTGTTGGCCGCTGACAAGGGCGACGTCCTCCTCGAGCTCCCTCATGCGGGCTAATAGCGGCGCGTGGTCCTCACGGGCCTTGGCCGCTCCTCCTAGGCTTTGGCCGTGTCTTCACGCGCCTTGGTCGTGGCTTCCCGAGCCTGCGCCACCTCCTCCCTGGCCGCCACGTGGATGACGTGAAGCTCGTCTGCTTCGGTGCTCTTCTTGGATAGCCGCTCGTTGGCTTCCTCGACTAGAGCCCGTTGGCGAGTAAGTGCCGCCCACACGCCGCTTTCATGATGAATGAAAAGTGACTTGCAGCGTGATCGTTCCTTGAGCTCCTGACCACGGTCAACCCTAAAATCAAAACCAAGGAAAAAGGGGGGGTACAGGCCAAATGAAGTATCGAAATAAACATGATTTACATCGAAGGCACATGACATCTGCCGTACTAACGTGTCCGCAACCATTCGCAAAGACCGCACAGAGTGCTGGCGGAGCCCCTCGACGTACTCCCAGTGTTGTACCTCGTCTTTGTCGCCAAGGGCAAAGAAGGGCTCCGCGTTGAGGTTAGTCGTATCCCTGAACTCGAGGGTCGACCGACCCTAGCGCGGTAGCTCCTCCTCCGCTCGCACAAGTGCCAGCTCCACAAAATCGGACCACCCACCCGACATCTCCGCTACGTTGCCACCTGGCACCGCAAAGGTCCTGAGAGCAAAATGTGGGAGAGTCTCATCTCAACGTCTGCCTTCTGCTTCCCCTTGTCGGAAGGGGAGCCGTCGAGCATGAGATTGATCATGCCCGGCGTCGACCCTCAGGGTGGGAGTGGCCCCCCGCTAGCCGGCACCTCCTCCTGAGCCTCGGGCAGTGGCACGACCGCCTCCTGCTCCACCTCGCCTGCTAGCCCTTTCGACTGGCTTGGCTCGCATCGCTCCGCTTCCAGTTGCGGCTCCAGTAGCTGCTCGTCTTATTGTTGTTGCTGCGGCGGCTGACAGAGCAGTTCCTCCTGTCCTGTTTGCAGTCCTGGCAGCTTCTCCTCCTCCTTCCTTGCGTCCCTTGTCTCTCCCACATCCGCCCGCCCGGCATCACGGATGGATGTGGCAGCCTCTACGGCCTCGACGGTCTCCAGGGTCCTCATGTCCGACCCCGGTTCGCGACCGTCCCCTCTGGACTGACCAGGCCCGGTAGCATCGGGGGTCGCCTTGACCAACTCAGGCCGTTGAGCAGCCTCTCTGAGTCCGACGGCCTCCTCGGTGCTCCCTCCGGCCTGTACGGAGGACCCTACCAATTTGAGTCGCTCCGTCGCCGCCTGGTACCTTGCGAGCCAGGCGACATCGTCGGCCGGTGTCTGCATCCTCAACGCAGCGCTGGCTTTAAGTGCCTTGGCAGGCATCAGGGCCACCGACTCTGCCTTGCGCTTGAGGCTACACAAATAAACCGGAACATGAGAGCAAGGAACGAAATAGACTTGTCCGAAAGGGAAGTAAAACACTTACCCGGACATGGGGATCAGGGGTTTAGTCCCCAGCTTCCCCAAGCTCCCTGAGACCCTCGGTGATGGCCCTTCCGTCGAGCCTATGGTCGGCCCAAAGCTCCTTCAAGCCTGGGCTGATGAGGTCCCCAAAGCTGTCTGGCCTCGGGTCTTGACACCTGATGATGGCGCCTCGGCCTCAGGCGTCGACACCGCCGCCCCACCTGCTGATGAGGTGCGCGGTGACAGGGCACGCTCCTTAGTGCCGCCAACGTCGAGGGAGCCTTTGGCTCGGTAGATCTTCTTTCTGAGGGCCCCTCATGGGCCCTCTCTTCTGGACGTTGCTCCTACCCCTCGACAGGCGCCGAGGCCACCCTCGATGCCCCGAAAGTCGACCTCCTGCTGACGGGTCCCTGCAGGGACCACACGTCAGGGAGGTGCGAGAGAAAAGTCATGGTATCGTACCGTGACCCAGCATCATCATCGCCACTGTCGTCGCTCTCCTCCCCTGAGACCATCTCAGAGGGGGACTCCTCTTTAGGGAGACCCTCGAGCCATTGTCGCAGATGGCGTCTTAACAGCGCCTCGCGCTCACGAATCTTCCTAGTACGCCGCATTTTTGTGGCGTCTTTTTTCCTTCTTCTCCTGGGCGGCGGAGAGACGTCTCACCTCTCGGGCAGCGCGATCCTCCGGGATTGGTGGCGGCAAGTCTTTAACCATGGACAAATCCTACACGAGAGGCTCGACAAGTTCAGACCCATGAGACTCAGGAAAGAAAGGGAGCCCTGCACCGGGAGAGCAACGCTTACCAGGGGCTCGAATCCTAGAGAAGGCCGCATCGAGACCATGTCAATGTCCTTCTGCTTGAAACTGCCCACCATCCACCACGCGCGCCAGGAAACCTCATCGAGGGGAAGGGTCTCGTGTGACATCCGGCTTCCCTCCAACGAGGCGTCCGGCGTCATCTCGTCGATCCGAAGTCGGCGCTACATCAACGGCAGTACTCTCCGGCGGTGGAACACGGCGACCACCATCCCCGTGGTCAGCCCACGCTGACGGAGCCTCCTCAGCGCATCGAGGAACGGCTGTAGCTTTGGCTTATCATCCTCGACGACACCGTACGACCAGTTGTCCCCGCGTGACATCAGGACCCACCCGGAGAACTTAGGCAGGCGGTCATCATCATTGCGTAGATAAAACCACCCGTCGTGTCATCCGCTGTTCGACGAGATGAGCCACGCTGGGATGTAGAGCTCGCCTCGACCCGCCCGCACTTGGAGAGTGCAGCTACCGGCGTGCACCGCTCGTCGCACTCCTCTCTCGCCTGCCTTCTTGGCAAAATGCTCTGCCTTAAAGAGGTGCAGCCACAGCTTCCAGTGGGGCTCCATCCCCAGGTACCCCTCGCCTTGAAGAGGTGCAGCCACAACTTCCAGTTAGCAAAATGGCGGCCTGCGAGACAGAGTTGGGGGCGAGGTGATAGAGCTCCACCCCATAGTAATGAAGGAGTGCCCGCATAAAATGACTCGGCGGCATCCCGAGCCCCCTCTCGTGGAAAGCGATGAAACTCACCACGTAGCCCTCGGGGGGGGGGGTCGGCTCCCGGTGGCTAGTCGGCGGCACCCTCCACTCCGGCTGGCCCCGACTCGTCCTCGGTCGCAAGAGACCATCGCGAACCAGCTCCTCCAACTTCCTCTCTGTCACTAAAGAGCGGACCCACGCGTTCGCAGGGAGAACTTGGCTCCTTCCCGCCATGAGCGTTGAAGTCAGATTACAACGTCGACGGGGGAAGGAATGGCAGCGGCGGCAGAGGGCGGCTAATGAAGGTGAAGGGAAGAAAAGGCAATCACAAAAAACTAGTAGGGGCACGCGGAACCCTGGGTCCTGTACTTATACCCCGGTAGGAGGCGAACAGGCGTATCCAACGAAAAGGTAGGAACAATTTCTGCATTCAATGCTCCCGCCTAACCGCTCCCTCGAAACCCACATACAAGGACACGTGTCCATCGCCCGCTCCACAACCGTCGCGCCACGACCGCCCACTACCGCGCCATTCTCGCTCCCCTCCTAAAAAGACGCGCCCCCAGCGGGTCGGAAGGGAGGCCTACAAGCGGACACTTCCAGATGAAGGAACCACGGGCTCTAACCCCACTACAAACCTTGAGGGTTCAAAAGCTGGCCCTCGATCGGGGTTTGACAGCTGCCCTCGAGTAAACAGAGTAAGAGATGTCCAAGAGCGGGCCTATACAAGGCCAGGGCTCGAGCCGCTTTCTTGAGATGCCCTCAGACATATTCGAGGCTGAAGGAGAGGACGACGGTGGAATCCCCTTGGAGGGAGGCGTCGAGCCCTCGGATCCCATCGAACGGAGCCGAGATCCACCCGACCACTCCTTAGCACTTTTGGAGAGCGCCTTCGTGGCCGCCAGCCGACCCCTATCGGACAGGGCACGAGCTTCCACTCGAATTTTCCGCTAACAGCTCACCGGAGATCATCGAAACTCGCCCATCGAGGGTAGTACGACATTCCCACCCCTCCTCCCTGTCTAAGGGATGAGTGAGGGTCGTATGATAAAAATGGAAAAGACCCTAATCGACCTTGCACACGCAAAGGCCCCGGGGCTTGACCGCAACCATCTAACCTCGATGAAAGAAGACCAAATACACCTCGGGGGGCTCAAGCATAGGAGCGTCCCTCGACACAACATACTAAAGCCCTTAGAGGAGTCACACACTCCTCCGAGGCCTCGGGGGCTACACCCGGCGGGTGCACTCGCGTGCACCCACTGAAAAACAGCGACGCTACAATCACGGTTCATAACTTGCTCAAAGCCTCTGCGAGAGTGGCCGCACTCACGCAAAGGCTCGGGGGCTACTGTCGGGTACCTAAATTAGGGTTACCAAAAACCCACGATTAAAAGGAGTGAAACCTCGAGGAATCCACGCCCTAAGAACCCCCTAAGAAGGATCAGTTTAAGACTCCACCCGCACGGATACGACGATCAGGGCCACACGCACATACAGACGGGACGCCCTCGACCGCGCTCTGACTCGTACGAGGCACGCTCGACGAGAAGCCTCGACCCCGGAAAATATTTGACTCGCACGACCCAGGGTCGATCCGGTCGACCCCCGCACCTACCTACTCACCGACAAAGCATTTAATGTGACCATTCCCACCAATGTGGCCACAGCGCCACCGGCGTGGGAGCGACATCTGCGTCTAATTTTACTTTTACTGCCCATCCCGGGATGGGCAACAAAAGGCAACCACTATTCCCGCCATGACTGGCACTGTCTGTCGGTCATATCCCGAGACTTCTGGGGCTCGACCTTATCCATTTCCCGTCGACCCTCCTCAGCCACGCTCCGACTCAGCCTCGACCATCATCAGTCGAACAAGGAACCATGACCCATACATCGACCACAGGGGATCACACGTCCACTACAACACTCTAGATGTCCTGCCGTCCCGTCATCAACATCACACGACGCCCTAGGGATGGCCGGCACGCACCAAGGCACGTCGCCATAGCAACACCGACAGTGCTCGCTTTGCCTTCCCCTCCAAGGCATCTCCTAGGGTTTGTTGTAAGCCTTATCCTCCCCTTGAGTCTATAAAAGGGGAGGGCAAGGAGCTCTCCAAGGGGGACGGGGCACGACAGAGGACAAAAAAACAAGACAAACATCTCCCGCGTTTCCGAGATCAACATCTCAAGCATCACTCCATTGTACTCCTTCTTTGAGACTTGGGACCGGCTTCCTCTCTCACAGCTTGTAACCCCTATACAAGCACTTAGGTGCAAGGAAATACAAAACTCTCATTTCCCCGCTGGACGTAGGGCCTTTTTTTTTCTCGAATCAGGATAAACCCCTATGTATTCTCTTTGTATCACCATCCGGAGTAGGGAACACGCAACACAAATTCACTCGTCGGCTTAGGGCCCTCCCGGATCCTAACACCGATAAGCCTGCTAGCTTATCCACGGTGTAAGCTATTCTCATTGGGATGAAATGAGCCACTTTGGTCAAGCGATCAACTATGACCCATATCGAGTCATTTCCCTTCCGAGAGCGGGGCAAGCCGCCTATAAAGTCCATGCTGATATCCTCCCATTTCCACACAGGAATGTCCAAGAGTTGAAGCAATCTTGCTGGTCTCTGATGCTCGGCTTTTACTCTTTGACAAGTGTCGCATCTAGCCACATAGGCTGCAATATCAGACTTCATATCCTTCTACCAGAATCTTTCTCGAAGATCACAATACATTTTGGTGCAACCAAGGTGTATTGAATACCTGGAGTTATGTGCCTCCGACAAGATGGTAGCTCGGATCTGATCATCTTGTGGAACACATAGCCAATCTCTCAACCAGGTACAAATATAATGTAGGCATAGTGCTTTCACCGGCTGCAGCTCTGGCAAGAAATCATTGGTGCACTAGCATTGAACATCCTGAGCTCACTGTAGCCATCGCGAACACTGCCCCAACCATCTTCTTCAACAAAAACAACGATCAAATCAAAGGCTCAGCCCGAACTAGGTTTGCTCTTTTTTTTCACGCGTCCCTATTTGAATTGGTTTCGTCTGTTTTTTCCAAGCTTTATAAGCATCCACTTCAATCGTCAGTTTTCAACTTCCTATTCTAATTTGGTCATTCCCAATAAATATTAATAATTATATAATAATATTATACGCCTTTAAGCTCTTGACCTCTTCTTTAAGAAATATAGTTTTTTCATCAACAAACTATTGGTATAGTTCTAATTAGAAGTAAAATGTTAGCTTATTGTTACAACCTTTAATCAGTCGATATGGTTCAATCAATCATACTGTGGACTGAAATCTGAAGTTACTTAACAAATATCGTTTCAAGCACGATTCTAGATGAAATTTTATACGAAGAGTAAAATATAAAGAGATATGTATTATTTTGTCCTTGTTTTACTTAAATATTTGATATCTTTTTCTTTCGTTATAACTCACGGACATATTTGCTAGTTTATTATAATGAATTTAATTTCAAGGATTCAAACGGGGCCTTTAATTAAAATCCTATATTTTCCAACGGCCTATGCAAATAATCATTCATTAAAATTCTCTGTTTTTTCGTCTTCTATTTTTTTTCAACTTCATTTCTAGGAAACTCCTATCTTTTCTCCATTTATACATCCTTGCGTTCCTCTGTTCCAAAGGCCACAAAGAGGCCCGAGCAACGAGCCCTGCTAGTCACGCCAATTTTTCTCCTCTTCCTTGGCAGACGCAATAATAAACCTTCCAGAAACGAGCGGAAAAGCGTCCCCAATCCAGCACACGCAGACACACACCGGCGGCGGCGGGGCAGACAGGCAGGCAGATCAGCCGCACCTCCCCCAGTCCCCCGCCCACCTACGACGACCGCCGCGGCCGAATCAAAACAGCTTCCTCCTCCCGGCGTCGCCTCCGCGCGCGGAGGCTCCGATCCATTCTGCCGCCCCGTAGGGTTTTGCTCCCCCGATCCGGGCGCCAGATCTCGCGTGGCGGCGGCGGCGGCGGTGGCGGCCGGAGCAGGAGGAGATGGCGCTCTCCGGGATGCGGGGGCTCTCCGTCTTCATCAGCGACATACGCAACTGCCACAACAAGGAGCAGGAGCGCCTCCGCGTCGACAAGGAGCTCGGCAACATCCGCACGCGGTTCAAAAACGAGAAGGTCACACGCTTGCTCCCCTCCTCTCCGTTGACACTTCTGGTTTCATGCTGCTTGCTAGTTGCCAACGCATTTGCGTAATTGAGGCGTAGAGCGCTCGGGATTTTGCTCTAGTTGTCCCGCTAGACGAGAATTGAGGAGCTGCACGGAGCTGAATTGGTGCTTAGTGGTGTGTTCGGGGCAGGAATCTCCCCGGCGTCGTTTCGGGCTGTCCTAGTTTCAAACTTGTTTTCTCTCCGATAGGATTATGTTGAACTATACTGTTTCGGTCTCATGAGGCAGCAAGGGCAATGCTGTCTCTTAAGTGTTAATCGTGAAATGGTTGCAACAGCGTTTCACGACACTGATCATTCCGAATGACTTAGGTTCGAGCTCAACCATTCCAGCTTTTGGTTGTTCGTGCTTATCTGGAAACAGCTTGCAACTATGAAATGATCAACTCACACTGCAACTGGTACATTTGGATTCTCTTGGAAGTTAGAGATAGTGGGCTTTTGGCATTGCTAGTGCGCCTTTGAGCCCCAGGGTTACACAACTACCTGATTTTCTTTGACCCTCTCCAGTTTTTTCAGCATCTTATGTTGATGTAGCATGAATAGTTCTCCCCCTTTGTTAATAAATATTTTTCGTTCAGACACCACTAAGGTGTCCTATCCGCTGCTTTGCCCCTCATTTTCTCTAGTTAAGTGTTATTTGAAAGTTGTTCACGAAATGTAATGTTAGCAACAAATTTTTTGTGCAATCGTGGTAAAAATTTGACATGTCTGATTGCCTACATTACAAAGAGAGATGTGTTCTAACTGTGGGATTACGGAATCTGAATGATTGGTGTGAATTTTGATACTAATAGTCCAATAACAATGCTCCATGACATGCTTGGCATTATATGTTTGCAGACAAAGACTCAATTTTAGACATATGAAACGAAACTGCTGATATACTTGCCATGTATAGACGTGCTTAAATTCATGGACATGCACTAGGGAGCTCTGTAGTTCTGTACTAAAATAAAATAGCACCACACTGTGCTATACAACATTAGTCATGTGGGGATATCAATCTCATCAGCGCATGCAAACTGCCCCATACAAAAAAAAAGACAAATCTGGTAACTTCTTTTCCTGTCTTTGAGTGTACTTATGTTTTTGCCAACGCATCAAACTTTATGGACCATGGCAGGCAGTTCTTGTTAACCTTGTGTAGAAGTAGAATGCCAAAGATAACCATAACCATCCAAGCTAAAACTTTGATCACCAAGGACCTGCTTTCCCTTGAAGTAATGCATATCATGCAGTTGTAGCCCTCCCCTTAATGTTCCTGAAACCCCCAGATCATGGGCACTAGTTTGCAACCAATGCTATAAATCATGTGATTTCTTATCTTGCAGGGCTTATCACCATACGAGAAGAAAAAATATGTATGGAAAATGCTTTACATTTATATGCTGGGTTATGATGTTGATTTTGGGCATATGGAAACTGTCTCGTTGATATCTGCGCCAAAGTATCCTGAGAAGCAGGTATAACATTCAGTTTTAATATCCTTTGTAATAGCAGTTTTGTTCAAATGGAATTCTTAAATTTGATGGAGAATAATCAAGGTTTCTTACTTTCTTAGTGTAGCTGTTTACTAAATGCTATCCTTTGACACATGCTGCAGGTCGGTTATATTGTGACATCTTGCTTACTGAATGAGAATAATGATTTCTTAAGAATGGTAATAAATACAGTAAGGAATGACATAATTGGACGAAATGAGACTTTCCAGTGCTTAGCATTGACAATGGTATGTCATTCTGTCTTGTCATTCTCTGTTTTGTCTGGGGACTTGGTCCTATCTTTCTTTTCTAACTATCACATAAATTTGATTTGGAAAAGGCACTTTTGTCATATTAAAACTATCTTGTGATGTAATAAGTTATTAAGAACATCAAATTGGTACAAAACACTATTAAGGAAAATAAACAACTCAAACTTGAAAGCAGTGTCAAATTTGTAGAGCATGCTGTTAAGAACTTTTACTATATTTTAGGCAATTTCTTGTTATTTAATGTTTTTTATTTCTGTAACTTGTACGCCTTTTGTTTGTTACCTTTTTTTTTGTTGTAATTTTTTTCTGTGGTTTGAGCTTCATAATAATTATTTTATGACATGTCCATATTGCACACCTGCTACCTCTACCACACTGAATTTAGTCTATTTCACCAGCTCTAAGACTTGATAGTCTAGCTCTTATATTATTCTCCCATGCAATTAGCACTTTTTTCCTGTCTTCTGTGTCATCTTTTATTGAAATATTTTTCAGGTAGGTAACATTGGTGGGAAAGAATTTTCTGAGTCACTAGCCCCAGATGTCCAGAAACTTCTTGTAAGCAAATGTTCTATTGCTTATGTCTCCCTTTCATTGTTTTCTGTATGATGAAATTAATGAAACATCTTATGGTTGTCAGATTTCAAGCAGTTGCCGTCCTGTTGTCAGAAAGAAGGCTGCCCTATGCCTTCTGCGGCTTTATAGGAAGAATCCTGATGTTGTGAATATTGATGGCTGGTAGTAAAATTATACAATATAGAAGTGTTACATTATATTATACTCTACTTAATTAATAGGCTGATCGAATTCTGTATATCAGGGCTGATCGAATGGCACAACTTCTAGATGAGCGTGATCTAGGTGTGCTAACATCTGTCATGAGTCTTTTTGTTTCACTAGTATCCAACAATTCTGAAGCATATTGGAATTGTCTTCCAAAGTGTGTAAGAATATTGGAGAGGTTAGCAAGAAATCAAGATATTCCGCAAGAGTACACTTACTATGGAATTCCATCTCCTTGGCTTCAGGTACTTTCCTTTCATGCTATCATCCATTCATCCAGCTTGATTTATTAGTAAAGTTAGGTCAGATCTGTATTTAATTAGTGGTCATTAGGCTGTTACCTTCTATTAAGCTTAACCAATAACTCCAGTTAGTCTGCGTTTGGAGGTAAGGTATGTAAATAGCAACACAAGCCATTAGTCATGTGTATACTCATGACTATACGGTTGCTACATAAACCTTCCATACTCATGACTATATGGTTGCTGCATAAACCTTCCATAAGCTTTACTCTAAAGCTATTTAGGCAAGTTGTGATGCAGGGCTAGTTTTTTTAAGTTTACCACAAGCCTGAAACCCATCTTACGCATTTTGTACTGTGAATAATAAGTAAGCCACCATATGAATTAATTACTGAAACTAAACATGTGGAGTTGCTATTGTCAGAATTCCTGTTTCTTATTGTCGTTATTTTTCCTTCATAGTAAACTTAGGTAGTGCATTGGCCATGGCAGGGGCGCAGATCGTTTGATATTACGGAGTCTTTCTTCACGGATTTGAATTATTTTACATCTTTGGTTCTATGTTGGTGTGTTGAAGGAAAACATGCATACACATTGGATGGAAATGATCCACGTATTCAACTAAGAATAAAATTTTATTTTCACAGGTTAAGACAATGAGAGCTCTTCAGTACTTCCCTACCATTGAAGATCCCAACGCAAGACGAGCTTTGTTTGAGGTACTAGCTTTTCTTTTAACTTTTCAACTGCACCTGTACAAAAATGTGTGGACTACTAATGATATTATTGTCATCCTTCAGGTTTTACAGCGCATTTTGATGGGTACTGATGTTGTTAAAAACGTTAACAAGAACAATGCCTCACATGCTGTTCTCTTTGAAGCTCTTGCTCTGGTGAGTTTGCACTGACTTGGCGACTGATCAACCCCCCCCCCCCCAACCACCCCAATCCCCCCCCACTACCACCAGTTTGATCTTACATTTCCTTTTCTCCGTAAGTTATGTTTCACGAAGTCACAGTTTGGTATGTTGTCTTTTTAATTAAGTCTGTTTGCATGTATAATACTCCATATAGGTCATGCATCTGGATGCTGAAAAGGAGATGATGTCACAGTGTGTGGCTCTTCTTGGGAAGTTTATTGCAGTCCGGGAGCCAAACATTCGGTACCTCGGTCTGGTAATTGCATTTCTTGTTAATGTTTACTTGATTAATGCCTTTTGCTGGCAGTCTTGCTTCTGCATCAAGTTGTGCAAGTGTAAATTTACCATATTGAAACAGTAATCGATCCATCTTTCAGGAAAACATGGCTAGGATGCTGTTAGTAACAGATGTGCAGGATATCATTAAAAGGCACCAGGCTCAGATCATTACATCTTTGAAGGATCCAGATATCAGGTTTGACTCTCTTCCAGTCTGTAATTTTCTATACTTTTCAAAAGAATTGAATTGTATAACACAATGTTTTCTGATCGTCCGATTAACCGCGATTAGTCACGATTAATCGTCCTGATCGGTACTTAGCACTCGATTAGGCCCTTCGATTAGATCAGAGCGATCAGAAACCTGATCGTCCGATTAATCGTCGATTACTCGCGATTAATCGTCCGATTAGGTCTATGGCTCGATCGCAGTAAATAGACAGATGGGCTGCTTCACTTACTGGGCTAACATATGGAGACTGGGACATCAATATGGAGTTAGATCTCATAGGTAAGTAACCAACTAACTAAAAATATGGTCTTTATGCTCGATGTCTACTATATAAATATATAGTATATGGTATATATACCATAAATATATGATATATAGTCCTGCTATATGCTGGACAATTAGACCGATCAGAGGCCGATTAATCGTCCTGATCGACGATTAATCGTCCTGAACGTCCTGATCGGTACCAGACTGATTAGGAACGATAAGCCGATCAGAAAACATTGTCTATAACATGAACATCCAGACTCTTTCCCAATGGATGAAATGATATTCTGAATTATCTAGGGTGGCTTCTACATCAACTCCACACTTTTCCAAATACAACAACAAAACCTTTTAGTCTCAATCAAGCTGGGTTGGGATAAAAATGAAATCACACGAGTCGCAAATACATTTTTAGTTCCAATTGAATAGCTGAAATGCAGTTTTATTGCTTTATAATCACAGTAGTGGGTCCAGTCATTCAGTTTTATGTGTAAAGTGCCCCATTCATTATATTGTACTTGTCCTAGAATGTCTGAAGTTACTCGCAGTCTCTTGCATTCGGGAGCGACTTTGTATTTGTATCATGTTACATGTTAGTAAAGGGTGAACACTAAGAATAAACAGTGCTTAACATTTTTCACTTGTGCAGGATGTAATTTATATTAGCTCTTTGCCTCTCTGTGGGTTCTGTTTTTCTTTTCAATAAGCTGTGCCACATTCACCTTTGCTGCAACTTCATGTTATTGTATTGCAGCATTAGACGGAGGGCTCTCGATTTATTATATGGCATGTGTGATGTTACAAACGCAAAGGAAATTGTTGAGGAGTTGTTGCAGGTAATTAATCTTTTGAGTGTCCTGCACACTGTACTGTTGTTTATTCATGTAGTTCCTACTTTCTAAGACTGAATCCTCTTCTCTTACCTCACAGTACCTTAATACAGCTGAATTTGCCATGCGTGAAGAGTTGTCTCTGAAGGCAGCTATTCTTGCAGAAAAATTTGCTCCAGAACTATTGTGGTAAGATTTTGATCACAGGATCTGCCAGTTTTCCAGTTACTATGTTGCATATTTGGCATTTCTTTAGGACATATGTAACCATTGCAACCATGAAGTTACATGTTATAACTGTGTTTTGCCTAGTTATCTGATAATAACCTTTGTTGGAATGTAGTATATTCATTAGGGCTAACCCTAGAAGGGTATCTATATAGGTTCCATACATGGGCCACATGGGCCTTAGCCTCATGGGCCTAAACACATACTCCAACACCCCCCCGCAGTCTGAACTACCGGCGCAACGGAGTTCAAGGCTGAACAAGAAAGAACACACACAACCCCCTCACAGACGCAACTAGCCACTGGTGATGTTGAGGCTGGAGCGAAAGTCGGCGAAGGTCGAGGACGGGAGGCCTTTGGTGAAGATGTCCGCGAACTGGGAGGTCGTCGGAACATGAAGGACCCTCACCTCGCCCATGGCCACCCGATCACGGACAAAGTGGAGGTCGATCTCCACATGCTTCGTCCGCTGGTGCTGGATGGGGTTGGTGGAGAGGTAGACCGCACTGACGTTGTCGCAGTAGATCAGTGTGCTCCGGGAGGGCGGAGTGTGCAACTCCGCAAGCAGCTGCCTGAGTCAGGCGGCCTCCGCCACGCCGTTAGCAACAGCGCGGTACTCCGCCTCGGCGCTGGACCGGGAGACCACCGGCTGGCGCTTGGACGACCAAGACACCAGGTTGCCGCCCAGGAAGACGGCGTAGCCGGAGGTGGAGCGGCGAGTATCCGGGCACCCGGCCCAGTTAGCGTCGGTGTAAACGGTGAGGTCGGTGGAGGAGGCCCGGTGGAGGAGGCCGTAGTCGAGCGTGCCCCGGAGGTAGCGGAGGAGGCGCTTTAGAGCCGTGAGGTGAGGCTCCCGGAGGTCATGCATATGGAGGCAGACCTGCTGAACTGCATAGGTGATGTCCGGCCGGGTGAAGGTGAGGTACTGAAGGGCCCCGGCGAGACTCCTGTACGCAGTGGGATCGGCCACCGGTGGTCTCTCAGCCTCAGACAGCTTGCCCTGAGTGTCGACCGGAGTGGAGCAGGGGTTGCAGTCAGTCATCCCAGCCCGCTCCAGGATGTCCCGAGTGTACTGTCGCTGGTGAAGTAGGAGCCCGGTAGGACGGTGCTCAACAGTGACACCGAGGAAGTGGTGGAGCTCACCCAGATCCTTCATCGCGAACTCCTGCTGGAGAGCGGTGATGATCCGGCGGAGAAGTGACTCACTGGAGGCGATGAGGACAATGTCATCAACATAGAGCAGCAAGTATGCAGTGTCGGCTCCATGGTGGTAGACGAACAGGGACGTATCAGACTTGGCCTCCATGAACCCCAGGGTCAGTAAGAAAACGGCGAACCAGTGGTTCCACGCCCGAGGTGCCTGCTTGAGGCCGTAGAGGGACCTGTTGAGCCGGCAAACCATGTCAGGACGGGTGGTGTCGACGAACCCCGCCGGCTGACTGCAGTACACCGTCTCGGTGAGAAGGCCATGGAGGAAGGTGTTCTTGACGATCAGCTGATGGACGGGCCAAGACCGAGCAAGCGCCAGCGATAGCACGGTACGGACGGTGGCCGGCTTGACCACCGGGCTGAAGGTCTCATCGTAGTCGACGCCAGGGCGCTGAGTGAAACCCCGGAGGACCCACCGAGCCTTATAGCGCTCGAGAGAGCCGTCAGCCCGGCGCTTGTGGGTCCAAATCCACTTGCCGGTGACGACATTGGCGCCCGGCGGCCGGGGCACCAACTCCTACGTCTGGTTGGCGAGTAGCGCGGCGTACTCCTCTTCCATCGCGCGGCGCCAGTGAGGGTCCAACAGGGCGTCACGGACGGAAGAGGGTACCGGAGAGACCACCGCGTCGCCGGTCGAAGCCTCGAAGACACGAGGCGGCAGTGTGCCAGCCGCGTGTCTGGTCACCATCGGGTGAACATGCCGCGGGTGTCGGTGAAGCAGCGGCGGGTGGTAGACCGGCGGGGCACCACGAGCCGGCGGGGACTGCGGCGGTGGTGTCGGTGTCCCCGGTGGAGAAGGAAGCGCGAGCGGCGGGGGCCGCGGCCTGCGCTGGTACACCCGTACCGGCGCGGCGAACCTCGACGGAGGTGCCGGGGCAGGTGCCGGGACGGGATCCGGCGTCGGCGACCGACACGACCCCCCCGGGGCAGAAGTGGGGGACGAAGGCCCCGGGTCTGCACCAACCGGAGAGGACGGGCCCGCGCCCGAGGACGACGGGCCCGGACCCGCTGGGGATCCGGGACCGGGGGCCGGCCCAGCGCGCGGCGAAGCGGTACCTGCAGGAGACCACGAAAAAGGTGGCTGGACCACCGGGTCAGTGGGAAACAGGGAGGGTGGGTTAGGCACTGGAGAGGTGGTAGTGCTGGAAAAGGGAAAGACGGACTCATCGAAAACCACATGGCGAGAGATGAGAACCCGTCTGGAGGTAAGGTCAAAGCACCGGTACCCCTTGTGATCCGGAGAGTACCCGAGGAAGACACAGAGCGTGGAGCGAGGGTCCAGCTTGTGGGAAGAAGTGGCAGCGGTGTTGGGATAACACGCACACCCAAACACGCGGAGGTGATCGTACCGCGGCGGGGTACCGAAGAGGGCGTGGTGAGGAGTGGGAGCGGGGCAGGCCGCGGAAGGAAGGCGGTTAAGAAGGTAGGTGGAGGTGTGCAGGCCCTCAGCCCAGAAACGAGCGGGAAGAGAGGCCTGAAAGAGAAGGGTATGCACAGTGTCGTTGGTGGTACGAATCATCTGCTCAGCCTTGCCATTCTGCGAGGAGGTGTATGGACAAGACATGCGGAGCTGAACACCGTGAGAGAGGAAGAAATCTCGGGCGGTGGAGTTATCAAACTCGCGACCATTGTCACACTGGACGGCCTTGATGGTGAGGCCGAACTGTGTGGACACCCAAGTAAAGAAGTGGAGGAGCGTGGTAAACGTATCAGACTTCGCACAGAGAGGAAAAGTCCACGAATAATGCGAAAAATCATCAACAACCACAAGATAGTACTTATAACCAGAAATACTCAGAATAGGAGATGTCCATAGGTCGCAATGAACAAGATCAAAAATACGGGCCGCATGGGAAGTAGAACTAGAAAAAGGAAGACGAACATGTCGGCCCAATTGGCACGCATGACACAGTTGCTCATCATGAGCTCGAGTACATGGAAGACCGGAGCTACGACTGAGCTGTATCAGGGCATCACGTCCAGGATGGCCGAGGCGCCGGTGCCAGGTGGTAGAGGAAGTAGAAGCGACGAAGGCAGCTGACAAAACGGGCGGCGAAGAAGACGAAGGAGCCGCCGGGAAGCGAAGAGTGTAAAGGGGCCCGGTGCTGTCACATCGGAGCAGAGGACACCGGGAAGCCAAATCCTTTACAGTAAGACCAGAAGAGTCAAATTCCACAGAACAAGAATTGTCAGCTGTAAAACGTCGAATAGAAAGAAGATTATGAACCATAGAAGGAGCAACAAGAACATCAGGAAGACGAAAGGAGCCATGAGCACCGGCGGTACCCACAGACGAGACAGGAATACAAGAACCATTAGCGACCATAATGGATGAAGGAAGAGAGGAAGAGGGAGAGTGAATCGACGAAAGTATACCGGGGTCAGGAGTAATGTGGTAGGTGGCCCCCGAATCAGCGATCCACTCGGGTTCGACCGGAGGTGTCAGGCCCATGGTGCTGAACGAGCGAGCCAGGGCCGCCTGGTCCCAGCTGGCGACCCCCGGTGGAGTCCCGGAGGGTGGAACCCACGGCGTAGCAGGGAAGGCGCCGGGTGAAGGACCAGCAGGAGGAGCTCCGGTGAGCATGACCATCGGTGGGCGAGTGTCGGCTCCGGGGGCGTGGTAGGGCCACATGGAGATGCGATCGGACCACAGGTTCTGGAACGAGGGCCATGGTGCCCCCCGTGTGTCCCCGCCGGTGCTGGAGCCTGGATTTGACCGCCCCGGCCACCCCCGCGGCCATAGTTCTTACGGCGTAAAGGCGAGGCACGGCGATGCGGGAGCGCCTGGACGCCTAGGCGCCCGCCTTGCTCGCCTAGGCCCATTCTGCAAGGCGATGGGGGGGCGCCTGGACGCCTAGGCGTCGCCTAGGCGACGCCATGAGAACACTGCCCGCGCCCCCCTCCACGGCGACGACAAGAGCCACGACCCCCCCCACCTCCGCTCGGCCCGGAGGGAGGAGGGCCCAGGAGAGACGACGGTGGCGGAGCAGACGACCGCGGTGGAGTAGGAGGACGCGGCGAAGTAGCAGCCAGGGCCGTCGAGGAGGACGAGGAAGTGGTAGAGCCCGGCTGGAGGCCCTGCGTGAGCTCCTCCATGACGAGATCGTCACGGACCTCCAGGAAGGTGGGGAAGGGCCTTTGGCGGGTGATCCACGTCCTGAGGTGTGCGTAGCGGTCGCTGAGCCCCCGGAGGACGTTGAAGACCAAGATGCGATCCTCGACGGGCCACCCGAGATCCCCCAGGGAGTCAGCCATGCCCTTCATCCGACGGCAGAACTCGCCGACGGAGAGGTCACCCTGGACGAAGGTGCGGAAGCTCGCGTCGAGACGCAGAGCCCGGGCCTCAGCGTTGCCCAGGAACTGGCCCTCGAGGGCAAGCCATGCCCGGCGCGCGTCCGGAGAGGTGCGGACGAGGTCGTGGAGGTCCAGAGAGATCGTCCCCAAGATCCAGGAGAGAATGATGCTGTCGAGACGGATCCACGACGGCGTCTGGACGGCGACCGAGGCGTCGACGAGGACGTGGTCGTCGAGGGCGTAGCGGCGAAGAGTGAGGAGGACCAGATCCCGCCAGCGGGCGTACGAGGGCGACTCCGGCTCGAGGACGACCGGAACGAGCAGGCGAATGTTCTGGACCCCCCCCCCCCCCCCCCCCCGCCTGGTAGTGCAGCTGAGCCACGAGCGGGTCGGCCGGGTCGTGCCAGAGGACGGCAGTGTGTGACACGCGGCGTCCCGACGAAGCAGAGTAGGTGGCTCCGGCGTCCTGGCCCGCGGGGGAGGTGAGGAGGTGCTCGGCCTCGGCGATCTGGCGAGCCAGGGCGTCTGCCGCGTCGCGCTCACGTTCCCACACGAGAGCGGCCGCGCGCACGCGGGCCTGCCCCTCCGCGGCGGCAGTCCGGGCGGCGACAAGAGCAGCGGCGAGGTTGAGGTTCGGTCCCGTCAGACCGGAGGTCGCAGCCGCAGCCAAGATACCCTCAGGCAGCAGTTGGAGGAGGGGCTGCAGTTGGGGATGATGGGGCTGCGGCTGGAGGAGGGGCTGCGGCTGCTGGAGGCCCGGCTGGAGGAGGGGCTGCGGCTGCTGGAGGCCCCCCTCGGTGACCCCGGCGTCCTCTCCCACCTCCGCGCCAGGAGCTGCAGCAGTGGTGAGGATTTGAGCCGGTGCGGGTGCTCCAGGAGCGGTAGCAGAGGAAGAAGGGACCGCCCCCTGTAGGGCTGCGGCTCCATCAGAGAGGGGCGCAGTAGGGAGGAGGCTGGAGGGGAGGGAATGGCGGAGGGAGTGTGCAGCGGTGGGGAGGACGGGAGGAAGAGATTGTCGCGCGCCAGCAGGGAGGAGGACGGGCGGCTGGACGTCGGGCGGCGCCCCCTGGACGGCAGGGCGGACGGCTGCTGCATAGGAGAAGGGGCGCGGCACCAGAGGGTCCCAGGGGGAGGAGAGAGGAGGGAAGTGGAGGTAGGAGGAAGGAGAAGGGGAGGGAGGGCGTCCGGCCATGGCCGGCGGCAGCAGCCCGGCGGCACCGGCTGGAAGCAGCCAGCGGCGGCGGCTGGAGGCCAGGCGGCGGCTGGGTCAGGAAACTAGGCTGGATACCATGTTGGAATGTAGTATATTCATTAGGGCTAACCCTAGAAGGGTAGCTATATAGGTTCCATATATGGGCCACATGGGCCTTAGCCTCATGGGCCTAAACACATACTCCAACAACCTTGATAAGGAATGATTTTGTAGGAACCAGTAACTGTTTGATGCCTTTTAATGCTTGCACATCTTTTTACTTTTTAGATGTAAATTTTTGAAAGAGGAATGCTAATAGTTGTGCTCAGCCTGGTATTTAACTACTGGTTGGGTGAGAGGTGTGGTCATGCACCCAACGACCGAGGTTCAAATCCTCTCTTGGATGGGTGCCTATTTCTCTTAATGAAAAACCACCTAGTTCCTCCTAGGTTTGATCTCGTTTTTTTCGATTTAACAACTGTAGCAAATTGTGGTGTTAGTTCTATGCGCATTTTAATTTATGCAATTTCATCGCCATGAAGTTTTTGTTGTATCTGGACTTGTATTTGTGTAGGTATGTTGATGTTATTCTTCAGCTTATAGACAAAGCTGGAGATTTTGTAAGTGATGATATATGGTATCGAGTGGTACAATTTGTCACGAACAACGAAGATCTACAGGTTTGCGTATATATCTAGTTGAACAAATCATCTCAACTTTGTTTGGTGAATTTATGGTTCATTTTTTTTTGCAATTTTATCAGTCATACGCTGCAGCTAAAGCAAGAGAATATCTTGACAAGCCTGCTTTACATGAGACAATGGTCAAGGTATTTTTCATCAGCTGAAATTGTGGTATTATGAAGATTGAATTTACGGAGCTACTAGATGATACTCCCTCCATTCCAAATTATAAGATGTTTTGGCTTTTCTAGATTCATATCTTTTGCTATGTACTTAGATATACATTATGTCTAGATATATAATAAAAGCAATGTATCTAGAAAAGCCAAAATGTTTTATAATTTGGAATGGAGGGAGTATTAATTGTCATTGAAACATGATATACAATCCTTAGTATGATAGTTTTACCTTTATGTTGAATACATATTCTGTTACATGAAATTGCCCGTTGATTAAATTAGAACCTTTATTCTGTCTTTTATTTGTTTACAAGAGAATGGAATCTGCCTGGCATTGAGTACTGTCCTATTTGTGCCTACATACTTTCTTTCTTGCATTACATTATCCTTCTTTGCAACTATACAGGTGAGTGCCTACCTTCTTGGGGAGTATGGCCATCTTTTGGCCCGGAGACCTGGTTGTAGCCCTAAGGAATTGTTTGCTATTATAAATGATAAACTTCCGACAGTATCGTAAGTTGTGAAAACTCGTACTTGAGTAACTTCAATGTCATTTTCTATCATGTTCTAATGCATGCACTATCGATTCATCAGGACAAGTACTGTAGCTATTCTTCTCTCAACCTATGCCAAGATATTGATGCACACTCAACCTCCTGATGTTGGACTGCAGCAACAAATCCTCACAATATTTAAAAAGTAACAAATGATTCTTCCAGCTCAAGCTTTAGTGATATACTACCACTTTATGTTGCTAAACTTTTGTTACTCTTCTTTACATATATTCCAGGTACGAGAGCTATATTGATGTTGAAATACAGCAGAGAGCAGTTGAATATTTTGAACTAAGCAGGAAAGGCCCTGCTTTGGCAGATGTGTTGGCTGAAATGCCGAAATTCCCTGAACGTGAGGTAACTCCATTGATAGGATACACTTCTCTGTTGGTCAATTTATTCCATTGAGAAGGATTTTTTTCTTACTGTGGGTTATTTGCCAAATCTAGTCTGCACTGTTGAAGAAGGCTGAAGATGCTGAAATTGACACAGCAGAGCAAAGTGCTATAAAGCTACGGAGTCAGCAACAAACTTCCAGTGCTCTTGTCATAGCTGATTACCCTCCTGCAAATGGATCTGCACCACCAGCTAATCATCTCACTCTTGTGAAGATGCCAAGCCAAACTGTTTCTGACACTCAGGAGAGTGGAGTAATTTATGAAGAAGCTCCTAAGCCTCCTGTTGAAGCTCCCAAAGAAAATGGGACTCCTGTCGAAGTGGAGAGCAGGGACACAAACATTACTGAAATCAACAATGAGATTAAAGCTGAACCTCCCTCTACATCCCAGTCTACTTCTCCCGCAGACCTCCTGGCAGATCTTTTGGGTCCTCTTGCGATAGAGGGTCCTCCTGCAGTAGAGCAAAATCCTGCCCAAGGATTGAATGCTAATCAAAGTCCAGTTGGTGACATGGCACTTGCTACCCTTGATGATCAGTCCAACTCAGTTCAGGTACTAGTGTACTCTTATTTCCTTTGTCAGGCTGTATGCTAGTAGAACTATTGTGCTGGTAAAAAATGTTTTTTATAGGGGCATGTTCTCTTCTACTGACACCTGTGAAATGAATTCTGCTTTATACAGCCAATTGTCAACGTCGAGGAAAAGTTTCATATATTGTGCACAAAAGATAGCGGAGTGCTGTACGAGGATCTTCACATTCAGGTTTGCATAAATTTATTGTGTTGCATCACTTCACATAACTGTACGTTTTTATCCTCACTCATGATGTGCATCTTCCTTTTCCTACTAACCTTGTGTCTAGATTGGTTTGAAAGCGGAGTGGCGTGCCCATCATGGCCGTCTTGTTCTTTTCCTGGGTAACAAAAATACTTCAGTCCTTACGTCAGTGCGGGCACTGATTTTACCTCCTAGTCATTTGAAAATGGAACTTTCGTCAGTTCCTGATACTATTCCTCCAAGAGCGCAGGTACCAAGTGATGCAGTATAATGCTTTTGCACCTTTATAGTTTTCTTCCATGTCGTACTTCAATTCCTTGGTTATTTTTTGTAGGTGCAAGTTCCACTTGAGGTTGCAAATCTCCGTGCAAGTAGAGATGTTGCGGTTCTAGATTTCTCGTATACTTTTGGAACTTCACTGGTGATTCTTCTATGCTATCATATTTTTTTGCCCGAGTGTCTGAATATTCACCTATTATTGTCTACCAGGTAACAATTCTGTCCTTGTTTTGCTTATGCAGGTGGATGCCAAACTTCGACTCCCTGTTGTATTGAATAAATTTATGCAGCCTATAATTCTTACCCCTGAAGAATTTTTCCCCCAGTGGAAAGCGCTGACTGTTCATTCGCTGAAGGTTCAAGAAGTGGTAAGGCCTCAATTGTGTTGTTGAGGATAGGAAGGGGCAACACGGTGGGAGTGGGGAGTTGTCTTCTGAATGATGTAGAAACTGAAAGATTCTCATAATGAATATTTGAGCAATCTTTCTAATGGCCATATTTTCATGTGAACAGGTTAAGGGTGTGAAACCAATGCCTCTTTCTGAGATGGCTAATCTTTTCATGAGCCTTCACTTGGCGGTCGCTCCTGGACTTGTATGTTGTTTGATATTTGTCTCTCCATTTTGAGCCATTTTTGTTTTTCAAAACAGTTGAAGTTCTTGCTCTTTTTAGGATAACAACCCGAACAATCTGGTTGCATGCACGACATTCTTTTCTGAAGCAACACGTGCCATGCTTTGTCTGGTAAGCATGATTATTTACTGCCGTTTATATTCTTAGCTGTGCCATGGCAATTTTCCTTAGGAAATGAATCCTGTGATAAATTCTTATGGTTACTGAATGCATCTGTGCCTGGTAATATTCTTTCGGAGCTGGAGTTGTAGTGAGCCTTTTTATTTTACTAATAATCAAACTCCAATCTGAACTCCAATCCACTCCACTCAGTATTGGATATGCAACGTCAAACCATACCTTGGTATCAAGCTGACTCATTTAGCTCTTAGACCAACTTGTCACTGACAATCACAATTTGGTTAGATATGAAACCAGCCTTGTTTAGACTTTAGAATACACGCTTGTTCAATCCAATTTTTTTTCTTTAAGGTTCATTTCCATAGCTGAACAGCAGCCCATTAGGGTGACCGTCAAGTTGGATCTAGAATAGCAAAAACTATGAGAAAAACAGCAAAGATTAGGTTTGTGTCACCACATCAATTATGGTTTTGATAATTTCCATTGCTTTTGTATTGTTTTGACTCATGCCACCACTGTGTAAAATGTTTATGCTACTATTGTACTAATTTTAGGCAAAACTTCAATTCATGCCACTAGAAGTGGTATGTCAGTTGCATAAAGGGAACACATTTTGCTGCTGTCATGAGTTTAAATATTACAAAAGCAATGACAAATATCAGAACCGTGATTGACATAGTGGCACAAACCTAGTTGCAAAAATGGTTTTCCTAGCCTCTGCTTACTAGTGATGCATGATTGTATGCTGCTGTCCTGTGTACTGGTCATCACAGTGGAATAATGGATACAGTAATTGCACATTAGCTGAATACCAGACCTTAAAAGAGATCCTGTGCTTGAGCCTTTTGTCAGCTGTAGCAAAAGCTGAGATTTGCAGTCTTAAATCCATTCTTAACAGTTTATATTTTGTAAGTTGCACCCAGCTATCTTCTGTGACTTGCAAACGTGGCATATATGCAGTCTTGCTCAAACTGTTTTTTTATCCCTTTAGGGCTCGTTCGGTTCCTAGGGAACCATTCCCTGAATGATTCCTACCAGGATTGCTTGTCTAATCTATACTATATACATAAAGTTGGTGACACTCCCCCACCTCACATATCACTGTTCATTAATGTTCTAAGAACAGTACCAGGTCCAATGAACAGTACCCACCCGTTATGCACAGTACCAGGTCCCCATGAATAGTTCCTACAAGGCATCCTGAATAGTACCGCCCGTTATGCAAAGTACCGGGTCCTCATAAACAGTACTGCCCCGTGCTTTGCACGGCCCCCCCTGCTAGTTTGTATAACCTCTGATCAGCTGGAACGATTACTGGGTATTTTTGTTCCCCTTTTGACAAGATGTAACACTTTGCTGCTTATCTTTTTACCCTCTGCAGATAAGAGTTGAAACAGATCCACAAGATAGGACCCAACTGCGGCTAACAGTTGCCTCAGGCGACCAATATTTGACATTCGAGTATAGTCTTGCTCCTTTTCTTTAAATTATGGCTTATTGCTAATGGGAATGCAAAAGTTGATTGAAAGATTTTGGTAAACAGGTTGAAAGAGTTCATCAAGGAACATTTGATTGATATCCCAAGGACTCAGGCTGGCCCACCTCGTGCACCGGTCCAGCCACAGTTGCCTGCTGCAGCACCTGCCACATACAATGACCCTGGTGCCATGCTTGCTGGATTGCTATGAGAAGTAAAAAAAAAAACAAAGCAATAGTGTTCTGATATACATGACAGTTGTTTAATACGAGGATCTAACATCTCCACAAGCATCTTGCTGCCAAGACGAACACGTGGAGCAGCGAAAGGGCTGGCGGAGTAGCCTTCAGCTGGATTCTAAACCGAGAAAGAGCTAGATTCTTTTGGGCGGTTTCAAGGCCACCCTTCCCCTCCATGGAGCAGTTGCCATATTGTGTAAGCGTAATTTGTTGTTTCTCATTATCATCCCCTTTTGGCCCATTTGTATGACTTGTATTGCCCAGGTCTGGTGGTGGATAATCGGTAGTTTTGTGGTGGATAATAAGGTGCTAGATTTTCCACCATGCGGATTGTAAAGTTGCCTTTAGTGCGCATTGCATTACGATTTGTACGAATAAGGTCTGAATAGGGAAAGGAAATTAATAGAGGTTTTGTTTTGTGCATGTTCTATAGTTTGCATAGCTCCGATCCCTTGGACTGCTCTTGTTTTTCTCTTCTGGTGTGTGATGGCACAAGGTTCAAGAGGCTTGGTTGCATAATCTAACCTAGTTGGCACCGGCGCATGCAGCAGTCTCTTTGGAGTTCCCAATTCCTGGCAACAACGACACAACATGCACCAACTTCCTTCCACATGGTGTTGGAGCATTATGTATGGTTCGCATGCTTTTCGACCTCAGCATCGCCGCTGTGGATACTGGATACTGCACGTTGCACGACGATCAACTCACCGCAGGAACGTTGGGGCTCGACGAACATACCTTTCGTCACGTTGCACGACGATGTACACACCGCAGGAACGTGCTTGGAGCTCACGTTGCACGACGATCTACACACCGCAGGAACGTTGAAGGCTTGGAGCACGAGGAACATACCTTTCGTTTTCTTTTTGATGACGAGGAAACCCCACGCTTGGGGTCTGCTATTTCTGGGTGCAGTACTTGTATGTTTTCCAAAAGGGCACTCCTAGCGCTCGGACGACTGGATTTAGGGGTGCATCCGGATGCACCCCGGGCCCCGTTCGAGTGTCCCGTCTCCCATGCACGAAACCACGCCTCCCCCCTCTCCCCGACCAAAACAACAGAGCACCTAGCGCCTTGGGTCCGTCCGACTCGGGCGTCACTTGCCAGTCGTGGCGGCCCGTCCCACGCTCGCGCGTGACCTGACCTCCCGCCATCCCACTATCCCACCACCCATCCCCTCGCCGCGCCCATACTAGGTGCGTCGTATCCTCACCACGTCCTATCAGAAGTATTACTTGTTTGCAACATCAAACAAAGCGCAATGGGAGATGCAACATTAGAACAAATCTACTGCAACATCAGAATAAAAGCGACTGCAACAACTGAACAAAACTACTACAATATGAGATGCAAGATCAGAAAAAAAAACTAATGCAACAAAGAAATATTACTTGTTACAACACCATAACAAGGCTACTGCAACAAACAAAACAAAAGCGCAAATACGAGAAAGCAACATCAGGAAAAAAAAGACTAATGCAACAAAAAAAAATTACTTATTGTAACAGCAAAACAACACTACTGCAACAACAGAAGCAAAACGCAATGTCAGATGCAACATAAAAAAAGAGACTAATGCAACAAAGAAATATTACTTGTTGCAACAGCAAAAAAAAGGCTGCTGCAACAACAGAAACAATAGCGCAATGCGAGATGAAACATCAAAAAAAAGACAAATGCAAAACAAGCCTACTGCAACAGAGCTCGCTGGAACCCTAGCCACCGTCGTGTCCCTCAGATCCAGAGGAGGAGGAGAGCTCAGATCCAGAGGAGGAGGTGATGGAGGAGGAAGAGGGCTCAGATCCTGTTGGGTATCAATGATACCCATGTCCGGAGACGACGCCAGGAACTAACCTTTCAATAAATCAAGAACATGGTCGCGAACCCGGCCAACCCTTTGGTATGGGACTCCGCCCCGACCAACCTTAAAGGAAGTCTCGCCTCAGCTGACCCTAAGGGTGAGGGCTCCGCCTCGCCCAACCCCCTGAGCGCGGGCCCTGCCTCGCCCGACCCCTTGGGTGCGGGCCCAGCCGCGTTCAACCCCTAGGGGAAAGGCTCCGCCTTGCCCGAACCTAGGGGCACGGGGTCCGTCTTGCCCGACCCCTTGGAAACGATATCGCCTCGCCTGACCCGGAGGCTGTGGGGTCAGCCTCGGGCAGGGGGCGCGGGCCCCTGCGAGGGCCTCTGCCGCCCCAACCGATACGAACGCAGGTTGTGGGCTCGAGGCCATGCCCCTGATGCTAGGGAGGGGCGGGCACATCTCGATGTGACCGGCGGCTGCCGGGGGCTATACCTAGGCACTCACGTCTCAACAGTGTCGGGCGCACCGAAACTGTGCTGCTCGATCCCCGTGCAATTCCAAACGAGGGGATCTGTTGGCAATACTGCATGCTAGGGAGCGACGAGGCGGCGTGGCCGAGCGACGATGCCTGCCTATAGCACTAGTGACAGATAGGGGAATCATGACCAAAACAGTGACGCCCGCCTGTAACGCCAGAGGCGAACATAACCATGGCATGCGCGCACCTCCATTGTTGTCTGCAGGACCCACCTGGGGGGAGGGGAGCGGCACAGTCCCGGGGCTATCTCCTCCTCTGGTTTTTCCCTTTCTTCCATTCTTCTCTATCTCTCTCGTGTACCATAGATCCTTCTCTTAGCCTATAAAAGGGAAGGCTGAGCGCCTCATTATGGGGGATCTTTTTTCGATCATTCAGAAGCACTTAAACTCCACTTCACTTTCACTAGAGACCTGGGAGCTCATCCCTCTCTCAATTGTTTGTAACCTCTACTACAGACCCAAGTACAAGTAACACGAATAGCTCGTCACTGGACGTAGGGACATTCCGCTCGAACCAGTATACATCCTCGTGTACTCTTTGCACACCATCCGAGCCTAAACGCACAATCACAGAAATTTACTAGCCGGTGATTCCGAACACCGACAGATCCAGAACCTACCTTGCCGGAGTCGCCCTTGCCCTCAGATCCAGGTCGCGGAGGGAGGGAGGGAGCGGCGGCGGCGGCGACCTGCGTGGGCACGACGTTTGTCCCGGGGCGGCCTCGAGAACGACGCGAGGCATGGAGGTCGCGGAAGGGAGGAAGCGGCAGCAACGACCTGGCGCGGAAGCGAGCGGGTGTCAAGAGCGGGGGGAAGAGCGAGCAAGCGGACTAAGGAAGTGGAAGCAGAGGGCCATGGGTTGGATGTGAGCGGGGGGGGGGTCATGGCCGTGCGGTCGAGTCGTTCCTGCATGGGTCCGTTCGGACGGGACGGACGCCCGTACAACAACAATATTGTTTCCAAAAGCGAAATGCCCGGAACTGTCCCTTTTTGGTTTTTTGAGAAACAATATGCGGAACTGTCTACAGCTTGATTAGCCCTGGGCCTTGGTCCATGGTCCCTAAGGCCTAATTGCACATAATTTGTTGGCCTTTTCCCCCCTTTTTTACCCTCATATTTTTTCAGGATTTCTAAATATCTTTCAGTAGTTTTTTTGTTTATGTTATCTTCCACTTTTGTACGGTGGAGATGTTTGTTGAGATTCGTGCTCAGTGAAGTAAGGCTGTGCGTAGATCCAAAAAGTTTTCACGAAAAACTACAGTAATGAATCTTGCAGCAAATGCATGGAACATTAAATATAGACGGAAAAAAACTAATAGCACAGTTTGGTTGGAAATCGCGAGATAAACGTTTTGAGCCTAATTAGTCTATGGATTGACACTAAAGTGCTACAATAACAAATGTGCTAATAACGGATTAATTAGGTTTAATAAATTCGTCTTGCAGTTTCCAAGCAAGCTATGTAATTAGTTTTTTTATTAGTATATCCGAAAACCTCTCCCGACATCGAACGAGATGTGGCTGAACCCACCCTAACATTTCTCCTTTGCTTTCTGTGCTGTGGGCCGTTGTCTCTGTTTTTGTAAAATTATCCCGCTGCTTTTGTATCGAAAAAACATTTATCCCGCTGCCTCATTTCGATTTGGGACTGACTGTTCTTGGTGTTGTCGCGCTCTCCCTCCCACGCCGCAGTTCTTCTCTTGGCGTCGATTCCGCAGCACCAGCTGCTGTCTAGAGGCAAGGGAAAGGAGGAGGTGGGCACGAATCGGGCTGTGCAGGGGGAGCGGTGGAAGTGGAACTGACGGTAGCTGCAGCAGAAGCAGGAGAGAAAATCCTAATTATAGGACACCAAACAATGCGCTTCGTAATTATAGGACTCCAAACATCGTCTTCGTAAAAATAACCCTCGAAACATTGACTTCTTTTTTTTCATGACATTTGGTCTATTTTATCTCCTTTTAATTCCTAATACATGTATTTATCTCCTAATGTGACCTTTTTGCCCTTCTGCCCTTTACGCATCTCAGATCGACGTGCCCGGTCCTTCGTCTCCCTCCCGAAGCCCAAACCTCCGACGCCGCCGTTCCTCACGCCGCCGTGGCGGTCCGTGGCGGCACACGTGGAGCTGAGCGCGTCGCTGGTGATTAGCCTGAGCACGGGCGCGTCGCTCTTCCTGGTCCGCTTCGTTTTCTTCAATTTCCGGCGGGAGAACGTGGCGAAGCAGGTGCCCACGCAGAACGGCAAGGCGCACTTCGACGCCGGCGACGAGTGCGCCAAGGAGTTCGTGGCCCTGCTCAAGTCCAACGACCCCGTCGGCTTCAACCTCGTCGACGTCCTCGCCTAGAGCTCGCTCGGCCACATCGTCGCCCACTACATCCTCGCCACCTCCAGCAACGGATACGACCCCAACTTCTTCTGAGCGCCGGCTGGCCGTGTTCTTGAGCTTGTATTCTACTCCGTGTGTGTGTTTGGCTCTGCGTCATGCATGTATCTGATGCTCAAAGATTGGTTAATTTGGACAAGTAGTGCAACTGCGCGTGTATAGTGCCGCATGAATTTGATCTTCCTCTATGTCGTATCTGTCTCCCTGTGTTCAGTATATCATGCACAAAGCCAACGACAACCTATGATGTTGTGCCACTTCTTGACTTGCGAACAACACATACATCAGGTCATCAGCAGATCAGATGTCTGATACAGTATAAAATAAGTGAACATTGGCTAGGGGATAAGAACAAGCAAAAATAGCATTTCCAGGATCCGGGGAAGGGGAACCAAAGAGTAGTCATATGAAATAAAGTATGAGTTTACATCTCATCACAGCTAAAAAATTCATCACATCTCATCATAGCTTTCTCATCACAGTTTTCTCTTTGGATCAACATTCATCACAGTCTTCGTCACGTTCATCACATCTCATCACAGCTTTGCCGATGTGGCCGAGCGAGCCCCGGGCCACAGGCTTGGATGTAGTAGGCGACGATGTGGCCGAGCGAGCCCCAGGCGAGGACGTCGACGAGGTTGAAGCCGACGGGGTCGTTGGACTTGAGCAGAGCCGCGAACTCCTTGGCGCGCTCGTCGCCGGCGTCGAAGTGTGCCTTGCCATTCTGCGTGGGCACCTGCTTCGCCACGTTCTCCCGCTGGAAGTTGAAGAAGACGAAGCGGACCAGGAAGAGCGACACGCCCGTGCTCAGGCTGATCACCAGCTCCGCGCGCGCCGCCATGGACCGCCACGGCGGCGTGAGGAACGGCGGCGTCGAGGGTTTGGGCGTCGGGAGGGAGACGAAGGACCGGCACGTCGATCTAAGATGCGTAAAGGGCAGAACGGCAAAAAGGTCACATTAGGAGAGAAATACATGTATTAGGAATTAAAAGGAGATGAAATAGACCGAATATCATAGAAAATAAGAAGTCAATGTTTCCAGGGTCATTTTTACGAAGACGATGTTTAAAGTCCTATAATTAAGAAGCACATTGTTTGAAGTCCTATAATTACAATTTTCTCGGGGCGGTCACGGTCGGAGACACGGACAGGTCGGCAGCAGGCGCGCCGCGCCTCGTCAGCCGCACGTTCCGTTCCGTACGTCCGCTGAGGCCTTGTTCACTTCTCATCCTAACCCAAAATATTTTCTCTTCCACCCATTACATCAAATCTTTCGACGCATGCATAGAGCATTAAATGTAGATAAAAAAGATAACTAATTGCATAGTTTGTCTGTAAATGTCGGGACGAATCTTTTAAGCCTAGTTCATGATTAGACAAATTTTACCGCAGTCGCCGTTGATGATCCCTCCCCGCTGGCGCTCGACGCTGACGCGTGCCTGCCGCTGCCACTGCCCGGGGGAGGAGTTGGAGTTGGCCACGCGCGCGTGCATGTCCGCCGAGCTGGCATGCCCGGCCGGCGGACGATCCGATAGGTCCCTCCCGCTGCCGCTACCATGGGTGTGGGTGATGGCTGATGGGTTTGTTTGTTCCGCGCGTGGTCCCTGATTATGGGCTAGAGCACCGCAATTCAGGCTCCCTCCCAGCCAAGGAAATAGGAATGCAATGCAAGAGCCAACAGATCGAGAACCAATCCATGATAAGCGGCGGCGTCGTCGTCGTCCCTGTTTATGTTGTTCAGTAGCAGTTTTTAGTATCTCTCTGTGTTGGCCAACAACACTAGCAGTTAATGGTTGTTGTGTGTCAGTTGATTTAATCCCAGAAACAGATTGCCTTCAGTTAGCCTGTTTATGTCTTGTTTCGGCAAATTCTTCTTTGCAGGAGTAGTTCTTACAACAGCAGCTAGCTACATCTTGTTTCAGTGCTTTCCGTTCAGTTCAGTTTCACAGCCTCTTTGTTCTCCTGTTCACTCTGCTTGACTGAATATTTCTTGAGCTTGCTACTGCATCTTGTTAAGAGTGCTATTTGCTTTGATTTTTTTCAGCGAATGGCTTGCTTAGAACAATTGTGTTATTTTCTATTCTATGCAGCAGAACAGTGTATCTGCAGTCTGGAGAACATCTCGGCTAGCAGTAGTGGTAGGATATAGAAATTGCATCTTGACCATTAGGTAATTAGGTAAGCTATAAGGTTCAGACTTTAGGCTCTCGATTAACACTTTCATGCTACAGTGACAATAATTTAGTAATCATTACAGAACTGTTTTTTGTTCTTTTAGTTCCTTGCTTGTTCAATTCAAAGCATGTATGGCTGTACGAATTAGTTTCTCTCCTTGTTGCTTTTTTAGGTAGTACTCCCTCCGTCCCAAATTATAAGTCGCTTTGACTTTTTTGGTTCATCTATTTTGCTATGTATCTAGATATAGTATTATATTATCTAGATACATAGTAAAATAGATGTATAAGAAAAGTCAAAGTGACTTATAATTTGGAACGGAGGGAGTAATAATTTGTTGAAGTAGCAAGTTGTTCTTTCAAGTTCAGAACCTTTTCAGGTGCATGAGCTTTAGATGTTGCATGTATGCTTGAGGAGTCTAGTTTATTGTAAATCTATGCTAGTTATTTTAATATTCTCCCTTGCTTTGATCTGTTTTAGTTAGAGCTGTCCACTAAAACAGAATTTTAGCAAAAGATTGGCAGCATTGTTGTGCTTGAGTTTTTGTCTATACTTTGCCTTTTGCTTTTGCTTCTGCATTTTTTAGGATAGTATTAATCCCTCCTAGGGTCAATATGTTACAAGTTGGCTTATGTGATTTTGACGATTAGAAAATAAAATATCAGTTGTCGTGTTGGCATGCCTACATTCGTGCTTGTCAGTGGTCATGTGAAACTATTTGAACCAGTGGATTGCTTGGCGTCATAGTGCAGTAGTGAAATTGTTTACCAGGACACTCGAAGTCTGGGAAGCCATAAGTTTTTTTATTTCCAGTATAATTTGTTTCCTGGAAATCTGATTTGTTTTCAATAAAATGTTATATGTGAAACAACAAGGAAGACTCAAAGAAGGACTGCAGCGTTATTAATTGTGTAGATTCCACCATAGTCATTTCTTTGAGAAGTTATTCTTAAGTATGTGGTGTACTAGTGACACATTGTCGACCATATCATATGATTTTGAGTTTTGGATACCTTGTAGGGTTAGATCTCTTACTTATCTTGGATTGGGCATGAAACATTAAACCGTTGGTCGACCTTAACTGGTTCTGTGCAGTTACCCAATGCAAAGGCAGTGGCTCATGCACCCTTGTTTTGCACATGTTGTGCCTGAGACATTGCTCATGTGCTCACCCAGACCCAAGTGGCCATACATGACTTAAACCCAGTACTACTGATGTAGCTAGGCTCCACGCCTCCATAAAAAATGAGCACGTTTTCCTTGGACCTCTGGCCTTTGTATTGCACAAGAACCTACCTGATTGTGCAGAACTTTTGCAGCGTGCATACGCTTGACGCAGATTTGTTGTAACGCCAATTTCAGTTAATTTCGGTCTTCAATTGCAGTTAGCAATTTCAGTTTTTAATTTCATTTTTGTTCTAATGGGTTTCATTATAGCTTCAGGTTCAGTCTGATTTAATTGAAGTTTTCAGTTTTAGTCATGTTCAGGTTATAGGTCAGGTTCAGTCTTATTTAATTTCAATTTTCAGTTTCAGTTTTGTTCAGGTTCAGGTTTATTTCAGTTTATAATTTAAGTATTAGCTATTTTAGACTCCTCTATGTTATATTTCCAATTTCAGTCTTCAATTGTAGTTAGCAATTCCAGTTTTTAATTTCATTTTGTGTTTTCATTTTCTAATTTCAGGTAGTACTTTCAGTACTTGCAATTTCAGTTTTCATTTTCAATTTGTATTTTCATTTTTGTTTTTAGTATGAGAAAACACTTTCAGCATTAAGTGAGTGACATCTAAAGTTACTTAAAGTTCAGGAAACAAGATTGGGCGCCTTTTGTCCATGGGCACTTTGGCTTTATTGATGAACCAGTGTGTTTGCTGATGATTTATAGACTGTAGTTCATGTGCAATGGCATCCTACTCCTGGAAAAGAATATATATTTCATTCCAGTAAATTTAGTATGACACTGCTACCCAGCTTGTTTAGGATAATTTATTTGATATGAAATTGCTATGCACCATCTGATAGCTTGAGTGTTCAGCATACGTCAACACTTCTTTTATGTGAACAAATAGTCGGTGAGGTGTGCTTGGGTTTTTTTTGTAGTATCCCCTTTGTGTCATGTTTATCAGACATGTCGGAGTATTTTTGCTGTCTCAAACAAAATTCTTTTTAAGCTTCTTTCTTGTCATTTTGTTCGGTCAATAGTGATGACTAACACATTTGGATTCAGTATGATAGTTACTGACACATAATGAGAATTATTCGTAAGGAGTGTAATATGTTAGCAGGCTTTCGCTCTGAGGACCTAATGTTAGCAGGCTATTGTACCTATTAGAGCTGTTGCTTTTTTGAAGGTAAGTTATACTGTGTGTGTGATTGATTAAAATATAATGTCAAAGATATTTTCTCGTCTTTTCTATCTTTTGGATCTGTGACTGCTGGCAAATGAGCGATTGTTTAGAAATCTGGACCTCATATTTGTTTTCTCAGGTATGTGAGAGAAACAGATTCACTGGAGAATACGAGTGATTGTTTGTTTTGGTTTCAAGTCTTACAATATAATAGGAATAGAGGTAAAATGAAATTCCCTTTTTGCTGCTACATTGCCTTTATATGAGATTTTGCACATAACACAAGGAAGATGCATATTTTTCATATATTTTTGGTTTGGATCTGTATGCACATGTTCCCATACTATGTTCCAGGTTTCAGCTATCTTTTTTATATTTATATATGGCTGAGCTAGGATTTTTCGTTTACCTTGTCAATTGTCATGATGATTCTCTTTTGGTTTTTGAAATATTGTTATTCTTGGTGAAACTTTTGGATCCAATGAACCTACACATCTTGATGCCTGTTTTTTGAAATATTAGTATTTCATAGCAAAAGTAGATGCATATCTATTCGGAAAAAATTGGATCCAAGTGGTTTGGGTGGACTGGTTTTATGGATTACCTCTACATCTTGTTTTTCTTCTGATGTTGATTTTTCGTTGATTTTTGCTCTTGCTTTTTGAAAGTCCTTGTTTGGTTTTGGTAATTGAGTGACAACCTAAGTAGACTAATTGTGTTTAATGTGAGATACACAGGTGATTAGTCCACAAGTACATATGTATGAGCAACAAATGCCATATAAGTGAAATAGCTTGGATTTGTTGCAAGGCTCACATATGTGACAAAGAAGCTCATTGCACAAGAGACATGACATTGAGTCATGTGATCAAGGTGGAGAAAATCAAGACAAGACTTGGCTCGATGGACCGGTTGTAAGTGTGAAGGACAAGTTGAGTGATGACTTAGCGCCGATAGACCGAAGCAATGGTGAAGAGCAAGTGAAGTCAAGATCGATGAACCAATATGGTCACGTGATGATATGGAGTGGATCATATCATTGTTGATCATGTTGGTGCATGTGTTGCATTAACATTGAAGGAGATGGAATTGAATGCGCAAGGCAAAGGTATAACTTATAGGACATTTCATTTCACCGGTCATAGGTGTGTAGAAAAGTTTATGACCGGGTTTAGGATAGATGACCGTACTATCAAGAGGGGTAAACTTGTTTGCATATCAGTCATCTAGTGCTACTCGAGTGATTTAACTTTGCATCGTTGCTAGGATCGAGTGACGTGACAAGTTGAGTGGCTAACTCTTTTGAAAAATATTTGTGAAAAGTTAACACACATGCACAAGATGGTGGATACTTGGTGGTGTTAGCACATTTACAAACGAGAAGGTGTTGGAGTTGATTTGGATCAATTCGGAGTTGAAAATGAGAAGAAAAGAACAAATTTGGAGGGTTCGAGGGTTGGAAAATGCACTCGAACTTGTGGCCAACGTGCAACCCTTTTTGGGGGTGGCACCTCCCTTTCCAGTGTGCACCGGACACCCCACGGCGGTGGCACCGCCACCCCGGGGGCGGTGCACCGCCACCCTAGGCTAGGTGCACTACCACCCCCTGCAGTGTGCCAGTTTCAGCACAGCCACCCTTTCGTATTTTGGACATAACTCTTAGCTCCGATCTCTGATTTCGATGATCTAGGACTTTTTAGAAAGCTAATGAAATGCTCTACAAGATTGATCTAGTGGTTGTTGGTTTAGAGCTGAAGAGGGCACCTCCATGGTCACCGGACTGTCTGATGATGGCACCGCTGTTTTTTTCCAAAGAGTGCAGTTTTAGGGGTTTGGCCTGGGTGGTCACCGCCACACCTAGGGCGGTGCACCGCCACCCTATGTCCGGTGCCCACTTGTCCAACAGCTAGTTTGAAGTAGCCGTTGCAATTCGATCGTTGGGGCACCTCCACCCCTTGTCCGGTGCCCGCATGTTGCTATCCGGTGACCGCGCAGCAATGTGTTCCAAAGCTTCAATGGCTCTATTTGGCTTGGAGGCTATAAATAGAGGTGGAGCTTGGGCATTTGGCTAGTTGAGCATCTTGGGGGTGTGTTACCCTTGTGTGTGCTTGGTTTGAGAGCCATTTAACTCACTTGTGCTTGCAAGAGTGCGATCCAATAGCGAAGTGAGTAATTTCTAGTGCGTTACATTGAGTGATTGCATCGAGTGGCACTAGGTGATCGAGTTGCAAGCCGGTGATGCTTGTTACTCTTGGAGTTTGCCACCTCCTAGACGGCTTGGTGGTGTGATCTCCGTCGAAGCCCGCAAGAAGCTTGTGCGGTGCTCCGGAGAAGAGCTTTGTGAGGGGCATTATGCTCGCCCTGTGGGAGCCGCGAAGGCAACTCTAGTAGAATGAGACGCGAAGGGTGACAAGTGGTCCGGCCGCGTCAGGTGCTAGATCTTGTGGTAAGCACTCCACGTGGGAGAGTGTGACTTGCGGGTCACCACTAGCAAGAGGACCGACAGCAACCTTGGAGCTTGTCTCAACGGGGACTAGCGTGTTGGCAAACACGTGAAGATCGGGATAAAAATCACCGTGTCAACATTGCCTTTATCATCTTCTCGTGGTTTACATTTCGTGCAGTACAAGCTTGTATTTACATTTCATACATTGTGCTTGTGTAGTTGTTCTCGTGACTAGTTTAGCTTTAGTAGCTTGCTAGTTGCCTTCTTGCTTGTGTAGCATAGAAGTAGCTCTCTTGCGTGGCTAATTTAGTTTTAGTAACCTCGTTAGTCACATTGCTTAGTTTGTGTAATTAAGTAATTTGCACTCTCTAATTTAGCTTGTGTAGCCTTGTTATTGAGCATTGCTAGTGAGCTTAGGTGGCTTTGTGCTTTTGCATTACTAGTTGTGTTGGAGCTTCCCTGGTTGTGTGAAGTACTAGTTGTATAAGTTTGTGTGACCTTGCAAGCTAGATTGGTTAGATGAGCTCTAGCTAGCCTGACACCTTTGTTGTCTAATTAGAATTTTTTTAAGGTGCTTGCAAACTTAGATAGAGGAGTGTAGTCTTGGCTAGACCGATAGTTTTAATTCCGCACTTATATCGTCGGCGCAATTAAGTTTTAGAAAATACTATTCACCCGCCTCTAGTTCGTCGTCTCGACCATATCCTTTGGTCTTCATCGGTTTACTCTTGTCTTCGACGACGTCACCGTTGCCGCTGTCTATGTTGTTGTGAATGTTGTCTGTGTGGTGCCGGTTTTCTTTTCTTTCTTGATCGCCAAGTTGGTGTTGTACGCCTGCACGTATGTTAGATATGTGTTGTCTTTCTGCTGTTTTTCTTTTTATTATTTTCTGGAAGATAACAGTTATAGAAATCTTTCGGGAGATAGCAACTATAATAATCTTCCAGAATCATTTGCCGTACATGCGCTTCTTTTTCATTTTTTTTTGTTTGTTTGTTACATGTGATGTGGCAAGCAGTGATTTGTTGAAAATGTGGAAGAATCTTCCATGAGATTTATATATATATATTTTGGAAATGAACCGAGCAGTAGAAGCTCCCTGTAGTGCCAATTAATGAAGAAGAAGATCAGATTAGGCAAAACAATATTACCACATAAAACGACAAAAACACTACGGCTAAGACAATTCAGCCAACAACAAGCCACTGACAACATGAGCAAACAACAACATAAACAACCATATCAATGTCAAACCCCTACGATCCATTACGAAAGAGACAAAGAGACCTCCATCACAAAATCGCAGAAGGCGTGATCTTTTTAAACCCATCAATAATTTAATGAGATATGGTGACAACCGTTCCTTCAAGCAGTGTATGATGTCTTACGCCATGTCGTCATTTATCTTCCCATCCTTCCGAACAATGGCCTCACTCTCCATCTCAGATGGAAGAAAAGATTTCGCGCTTCGACTAGGAAAGCATGCGTTTGACCTTGGGACCTCCGACTTGCACCTCTCTAAAACCAACTGACGAATCACATGATGGTTCCTACTATGTATAATAACAATGGCTAGACAAGCGATGGTGTGAACACCACTTGCTGGAGGAAAGTCGTTGAACTAACTAATTGCACTGACTTCTGTTTTTATCAATCGACGAAAAGCGAAATACACGGAACTGTCCGATCGATGTCCAGCTACAGCATGGTTGGCCCTGGGCCTTGCTCCAAGGCTCCCAAGGCCCAACTGCACAAACCTGTCGCCTTTTTTCCCCCTTTTTTATACCCCTCACTTTTCTATCTAAGAAGATGGAAGGAAAGATTTCGCACTTGGATTAGGAAAGCGTACTTTTGTAGTCCTTGGTAGCTCCGACTTGTACCTTTCTAAAAATCCAGTGACGACATGTGTCTTGGTCTTATATACACGATACTTGTACGGTAGATATAAGCGACAACAACACTTGCTGGATGAAGAAAGTCACTCACTGAAGTAAGTAATTGCTGCATCCAAATCCCAATTCCCCAACGGTGGTAAATCACATCACCAAAGAAACAAAACAACGGGGGCACAAAGCCGTGGGGGCACTCCACACCACCTAGCCTAGGCCTAGCTACGAGATACCCATCCCATGTCATCTATGCTACGGAGTATGTGACATGACAGTTGACATCAACGATACATTGCCCGAACGGTTGCCGTCGCTGTCGCCGGGAGATGGCCAGTAGCTGTTCGCTGATCCCTTGGCGATACGACATGCTCGGCCTCGCCTGCGATGCTGCGATCCTTCCACAAGGAACACATGCTGCTGCTGCGGGCTGCGGTCGCCCGCCCGTCTCCGATGACGCCGATCGCGGCTGCGGGGGGGCGCCACGCGTCGCTCCGTTTTCTTCCTTCGTTCTGCTGTTATGAGGCCATCACTGGCTTGGGAGGACGCAATTCCTATCACGTGGGCGACGATAGATCGTCCCCTCGTACGTCCTTTTCTCTGGACAACAGTCGGGGCGTGCAAGGCGCCAGCGTCCACGCCATCGAGGCGCTGTTGATCCATAGGAGATGGGATGGCCCTTTTTCAAATAATGGCCATTCTACCCCTACTTTGGCACCCCGCTCGGCTCTCCCGGCAACCGTGCGCCATCGCCAGCTCAATGCGCGGCGGTGACCTGTGGTGCCGGTGTTGCAGTTGCCGCCTCCGCCGCTTCTGTTTCATGGCGGAAAGATTTTCGCAGCGTCAGATTCGTGCTCGTGGGGATTGAGATTCCGATGCGGATGCGGACGCAGCCTCCCCTCACCCCGCCAGGTGGCCGTCCACTCGAAGCCGGTGGTGGGGGCCGGGGCTGCAGGCCGAAGATGCACGGCGGCACGACCGCCCTGCTGGGCGTCGCCGGCGTCGTGGAGACATCGCCCCACTCCCGCGCGTCGAAGCGCCCCGCTGCGTCCATCGTGTACACCGGCTCCCGATGACATTGAACTGGAAGAACAGCGCCAGAGTTACCTGTAGCAGATCGGCATTCTGAATCTGAAGTAGGAAGACTGGACGAGAAGAATTTGATCAGATCACTTAATTGGGTAGGAGGCGTTCTTCTCTAGATACGATAAGGACTCCACGAGAACATCTATATGAGAAACAGAGAGCGCCACCGAGCGTAGAATGCTGAAAGCAAATGATATAGACGAGAAACGGCTTAGAAAAGGAGAAGTTGATTAAACAACAAGCTAAATTTATGCACAACTTGGCATGTTCCTCCAATATGTCGTCTTTGTACATCGCCCAGTTTTTTCAGACTAAGAACCAGAAGAAGAAAACTCAGGTTGCCACGAGAACAAAGGACTGGAGGGCCGTCATGTCAGTATCGTCGCGTCGTGCCTGCGGGGCCACCCGTGCGAGAGCTCCATGAGGTACTTGCGGCACCCCGCTGATACGGTGCACGAGAGGGCCGAGCAGGCGCACGGCGGCGCAACAGCCCTGCTGGGACCAGCGCCTCCTCGCCGCCATCGTCGACAAAGCAGAACCGCAGGGCGAAGCTCTGGGCGCAGCCGTCCACGCCGCGATGGGTGGGAGGAGGACCTGCGCGCCTGTAACCAGGTTCAGGAGGCTCAGGAACCGTGCCACCGAGAGCTTGGCGCTCCTGTCGTCGTCACCATTGCCGCGCCCGGGCCTACGCCAAAACGGTGCCCAGCAGTAACTGTAGGGGTGGCATACAAGGAACCATTGAGCTTTTTGCCAGGCACGTCAGCTGAGGGCAGAATGGACATTTCATCCTCCGGTTAAGGCACATTAGAGGCAAAGTTCACGGTAGTGGCTCGTGTGGGACTAAAATTTGTGACCGATGGTTGCCAAGGAAGATGAACTTTTTTAGTGTCGTGGTACAAGGAAGTTGCATCTTTTATAAATTCTCTCTTTTCTCCTTCTCCTCCTCCAACGACGAGTACTATTACTAAACAATATAAATAAAATAAAAAAGCACAGTTTTATTTATTTACTTATTTTTTATAAGAATAAATAAAGGACACAGTCGGTGTTAATGTCGCATTTCCTGTCATTAGAGGGCGACGAGAGCCTACCCTCGTACGTGAAATTAGACCCGTTGCGTCTTTTTCTCCAGGATGACAATCGCGAGCGTGCAAGGCGCCAGCGTCCACGCGATCGAGATGTTGCTGATCCATAGGTGATGAGATGGCCGCTTTCTTCTTCTTTTCCTCCTCCTCATACTACTATTGAATAAATATAAATAAAATAAAAGGCACATAACTCACTTAGTTTTATTTATTTTACTTACTTTTGACAACAATAAATAAAGGAGGCGGTTGGCGTTAACGTCGCATTTCCTGTCATGAGAGGGCGACGAGAGCGTACCCCCGTACCTGAAATTAAACCCGTTGCATCTTTTCTCCAAGACAACAGTCGCGGGCATACCAGCATCCACGCAACCGAGGCGCTGTTGATCCACAGCCGATGGGATGCTTGGTTTTTCTTCTTCTTCTATATAAATAAAATAAAAGACACATCACTCACTTAGTTTTATCATTTACTTGATTTTGAATAAAGGATGCAGTTGGCATTAATGTCACATTTCCTGTCATGAGGGCGACGAGATCGAGAGCCTTCGTACGTGAAATTGGACACGTTGCATCTTTTTCTCCGGGACAACAGTCGCGGCGCGGCATGCAGGGCGCCATCGTCCACACGATCGAGGCGCTGCTTTATCCATAAGTGATGAAATGGCCGTTTTCTTTTTGATCTTCTTCTATTAAAGAAATATAAATAAAATAAAAAGCGCATCATTCACTTAGTTGTATTTATTTTACTTACTATTGATAACAATAAATAAAGGTCGCAGTCGGCGCTAACGCCATATTTCCCGTCATAAGACTACCCGCACTCATGAACCTCTATATTCATCCTCTATACGTCTTAGTCAGCAAGATTCTCTCCTCTATACTTAATTCTCCCGCACCCATCAATCCTCTATATCATCCTCTATCCACTCTATCCACTGTGGGACCCACTTGTCACTTTATCTAAATATATCCATGTGTGATCTAGTTTTGAAGGATTTATTGAGACGAATTTAATGGTGAAATCGAAATTTAATTTGGATTTTTGGTTTGTGAGTTATAGCATTTTTTTTTTCTTTGTTTAGCTAGTGGGGTCCGTCACTATAGAGTATAGAGTAAGCACAGTACTACTCTAAATATAGAGTGAGAGAAAGGATAGAGTATCGTTTTAGAGTACCCAGTGTAGCAGTTTTTACTCTATATTCATACTCTAAAGCTGTAGAATATCGTTTTAGAGCACCATAATAATTCATGATCCATACACATTAGTACTTAGTAGGTAGTAGAGAGTAGTGCTTCGCTAGCAGTAGCCACTAGCACTTAAGACTAGAGATGGCAATGAGTACCCGAAACCTGAGTACCCGACGGATATTACCCGATAAAGAAGCGGGTATGGAATGAATTTTTTACCCGTGGGTACGTTATTGGGCAAAATCCTATACCCATCGGGCACCCATACCCGCATACCCGCGGGGTAAGACATACCTGCAAAAATAACTAGCCAACCTCAGTTATTTTAGCGCATATAAGTCATGAATTTGGCCTATTGAGACATCCACTATATTTCTAGTAGATTACCTTTGTTGTAATGATGCTAATAATGTTTGTTAGCATGTTTGTAACTTGTTGGAAGCTTAGAATGATTTATTTTTGCACGTGACTATTTGATATTTTTAGGTAATTTTCGGGTATGCTATCGGGTACGGGTTATCCGTCGGATGAGAATTACCCGGTGGATACGGGTTTGGACCTATTGCATTTTTTTTTCTCTAGGACGACAGTCGCAGCGTTCAAGGCGTCAATATCCACGCAATCGAGGGACGGCTGATCCACAGACGATAGGATGCCTGTTTTTTTTCCTTCTTCTTCTATTAAATAAATATAAATAAAATAAAAAGCACATCACTCACTTAGTTTTATTTATTTACTTACTTTTGATAACAATAAATAAAGGATGCGGTCGGTGTTAACATCGCATTTCCTAGCATGAAAGGGCAACTAGAGACTACCTTGTACGTAAAATTGGACCTATTGCATTTTTTTCCTCTAGGAGGACAGTCGCGGCGTTCAAGGCATCAACGTCCACGCAATCGAGGCACTGCTCACCGATGGGCGTTGGGATCGGGATGGCCGCGCTAGCTGTGGTGGAGCCGTGGCACCAAATAGGCAAATGTACCTTTGGGTGTTCACGTCGCGAAAAGCATGTAAAAAGTTACTGTAGCATCTTTCGTTGTTATTCGGTAAAATTTGTCCAATCATGAACTAACTAGGCTCAAAAGATTCGTCCCGACATTTACAGACAAACTATGCAATTAGTTATCTTTTTTTTATCTACATTTAATGCTCTATGCATCCGTCGAAAGATTTGATGTGATGGGTGGAAGAAGGAATATTTTGGGTTGGGATGGGAAAGTGAACAAGGCCTTTGTCATTCTGCGTGGCGCGCGGATGCTGATGCAGCTTCAGCTTCTTCTTCCTTCAGTCCGTCTGTCCCAAAAGAAACGCCAAAGCGTGTCACCGTCACTACTTTTGTTGTTTTGCTAGCTGATAATGATAATAATAAGCACATAATACTACGTTAGTCTCTTCCTTGACCCGTGCTGGCTGAGCGGCGGTGGAAAGAGATAGAAAAATGAAAGAAGCAAAGGAAAGGCTGACGTGTCATTCGGCATGGGCGTCACGCCGCACGGGTCGTGCTCCTCCTCGGCTGCTACTACTGCCAGTCTACGTATAGTCTGGTCCACCCTTTGGTAGTTGGGACTAGTACTAGGGCTCTGTTCAGTTACCAGAAAATTTTGCATAACTTTTCAGATTCTCCGTCATATTGAATCTTTGACACATGCATGAAGCATTAAATATAGATAAAAAATAAAACTAATTACAAAGTTTAGACGAAATGGACGAGACAAATCTTTTAAGCCTAATTAGACCATGATTGGACAATATTTACCAACTAACAACGAAAATGCTACAGTGTTATTTTATAAAAAATTTCGGATATAAACCGGCGCTAGGTACACGCGGCAGGGTCGGACGGACGGCGCGGAGGAATCTGCATCTCCTGGCCGGAGGCGACGGCTTTGGTGGTGGTGGTGGCCGCTTGGCCGCTGGCTGCTGGTCAGTTCCAACTCCCAGCCGACCGAGTCGGTCAAAGCAACGGGAGGAGGGGAGTATTAGGCCTGGTTTAGATCATAAAGTTGGAAGCCCAAATCTGCATAGTAAATGTCACGTTACACTGTAGCAATTTTGTTTTTATTTGATAATAATTGTCCAAACATTAATTAATTAGGCTTAAAATGTTCGTCTCGCAAAGTACAACAAAACTATGCAATTAGTTTTTTATTTCATCTATATTTAGTACTCCATATATATGCCTGCATTTTGATGTGACGGGGAATAAGAATTCTGTACAGTGAATTTAGCTTTGTAATCTAGGCATATGGACGGACACACGGAGTCGCTCGCGAACCACGCGGCGGTCCAAAAGGCCCCAAAAAACCAGAAAAAAAGGGGCCTGTTGCATGCCGAGTGGCGGCGTGGTGGCGTGCAGCGTGCGCTAGGCTACTCCGTAGGCTAGTCTCCCCCTCCCCAGGTTCCGTCTTTATTAACCGCACCTAACCACTCGCGCTCCCCCGGGCCCCCGCGCGAAATCCCCGAGTCCGCGGGGGCCGAACCGGGAAATCCACGCGGGCACCCCGCCCCGCGTGATGTGTCACCCTCACCGCGTGTCCGGAATGGATCCCACCGCCACCACCCTGCAAGTCCACAGAACCAAAAGCTGACGCCGACCGCACCTCCGCCGGGTTAGCCTTTATGCCGAAAGGCCCCTCCCAACCCTGCGAATTATTCCGGCACCCATTCATTCCATTTTCCACTTCATTCCGGGGAGAGGCAGGCAGGCAGGCAGGCAGCAAGCAGCTCTCGCTTCCTTCCCTCTCCCCCCCACGCGCCCACAGGGGCGGGGCAGGGCAGGGAAAGCGAAGCAGGGGGCAGTAGGCTCACGGGTGGTACGCGAGGGAGTACGCGACGCCAGAGCCCCGGGATTAGGCGACACCGCCGCGGCGGGAGACGACGAAGACGTCGTCCCTCCCCCCGTGCTCGACGACGACCGCTCCCACGCTCCCCGGCCGCGGTCACGCTGCGGGCCCTAAACCCTACCGATCCATGGAGTCCGACGCGCAGGCGTCCCCGGCCCCCGCCGAGGCCGACTGGCCGCCCGAGCTCCGCCTCCCGCCGCCGCCGCCAGCTGCGGGGACGGACGATCCGCACTTCCTGAGCTCGATCATCGGGGACGCGGCGGCCCCACCACCGCCCCCGCCCCCGCCCCCGCCCCCACCGCTGCAGCCGCTCGGGCAGAAGCGGAAGCGGGGGAGGCCGCCCAAGAGGAAGGACGGCGCGGGGGCAGTGGTACCGGCGCCGCCGCCCGCCCGGGCCGCCAGGAGGAGGGAGGACGACGAAGAGGTCGTATGCTTCATCTGCTTCGATGGGGGCAACCTCGTCGTCTGCGATCGGAGGTGGGTGCCCGTGCAGCGCGCGCTCCTGCTCCTCCCTCCGTGTTGACTGCGGGAACGCGTCGTGGGGTTCTCCGAGGCTCTCTGCCCCGCACGTGTTGCCTCCGCAATTGCGCGCTGGAAATTTTTATTCTCTCTTTCGGATTGGGGATTGACTGACCCGCCTGCTCGTCGTCTCTGTTTCTGAGCTCCAGGGGTTGCCCCAAGGTCTACCATCCGGCGTGCATCAAGCGTGACGAGGCATTCTTCCAGTCCCGGAGCAAGTGGAACTGCGGTGAGTTTCATTCATCCAATGCTTAAACCTGTTGTACCAGGGTGGGATTATTTCGCATTTCTTGCTGCTCAATTCTAATACCCAAAATTAGGAATCATGCATGTGTTACTGGTTATATGTCTTTTTCCTAGCAATTGTGTCAAGTGAATATTGGTTGGTTGGCGGTTGGATACACTTGCAAACAATGCTATTTTTGAACTGATCCTGCCTCTACCAATCAGATGGCTCGTATCATGAGTTCGCGCACGCTTTCCACGGGACTCGTGTCGCTAGCTTCTCGGACAATGCTAACGGACTTAGGTTCCCGATATTGAGACAATAATCCTGCCTCTACCAATCAGATGGCTCGTATCATGAGTTCGCGCACGCTTTCCACGGGACTCGTGTGTCGCTAGCTTCTCGGACAATGCTAACGGACTTAGGTTCTCGATATTGAGACAATAATCCTGCCTCTACCAATCAGATGGCTCGTATCATGAGATCGCGCATGCTTTCCACGGGACTCGTGTGCCGCTAGATTCTCGGACAATGCTAATGGACTTAGGTTCCCGATATTGAGACAATAATCTTGCCTCTACCAATCAGATGGCTCGTATCATGAATTTGCATTCCCTTACTTACTTTGAGTGGGGTTACCGTTCCGTACACTGCCGCGTTAGAAACGTGAATAGCTAACATGGTAAGTGATAACTGATAGCTAAGAAGACAGGCCCAAAGGGAAAGTAGAATACATCACGTGTGGTGGAGAACATTCACGTGCACATTTACTGAGTTCCCAGATCGATTGGGTCGAGGAACGTGGTATGCTACTTAAGGAAGGTTTTGCCAAGGCCGGGACGAGATTGTTTCCTCGATCCCAGGACAAGGAACGTGCCATCGTACCACTTCCCAGGTGACACTGGTCACGTGTCATGTTATGGGCAATAAATAATCTTGTTTAACCTTTTGTGTGCTTCATTGTATTTACACGTGCGATTCGATTCATTAACCTAGTATCTTCAGTATGAATGCTCGACTACCTATCTTTTATCATTGAAGAATTCCTGTTTTCCGCGCTCCCAGGACAAGGAACGTGGCATCGTACCACTTCCCTGGTGACACTGGTCACGTGTCATGTCATGGGCAATAAATAATCTTGATTACAGCGCCTTTTGTGTGCTTCACTGTATTCACACGTGTGATTCGATTCATTAACCTAGTATCTTTGGTATGAATGCTCAACTGCCTTTCTTTTATCATTGAAGAATTCCTGCTTTTGTCTGCTGAAGTTTCTGGGATGTGTTTGTGTAGGCTCTTTGCGTGGTTACGTTCAGTTCTTGGGATTGTGATTGTCTAGTTCTTTTCCTCCTTTTTTATGCAAATGTACAAACCGATATGTTTTTGCTTTTGAGGTGTACCATGTTGTTGTTTGTGAGGGTGTGATGATAACTGATGCGTAGTTCCGTAATGAAGCTCAGCTTGTTCGGATTTTTGATAGTAGAAGATGGAGTATGTATCTTAATGCGATGTTTAACCTTGAAATGGTAAACCTGCTTAACTGTTTGTTCTGTGTTTCTTGTCGTTTTGTATGCCAGGCTGGCACATATGCAGCAGCTGTGAAAAGGCAGTGCACTACATGTGCTACACTTGTACATACTCCCTCTGCAAAGTGTGCATCAAGCAGGGTAAATTCTTCAGTGTCAGGGGGACAAAGGGCTTCTGCGACACATGTTATGGGACTATACTTTTGATAGAATCCAAAGATGAAAGTGCAACAAAGGTAAACCTCATAAACATGTTTCAGTTCAACTTGGTGTTATGTTATTTGCCTACAAGCCTTTTTAGCAAGTTGGTCATTCACTCGCTCCTGTTCTTTGAGAGATTAATATTTATTCTTTACCTATCTTGCCCACAAGCCGCACTGTCCTGCTTAGCACCGAACCTCATATGGTCCATACTTTGAGAAACTAAATATTTCACATATGATTTGATGCACTTCCCTACATGCTCAATTGACCTTTCTTTTTTATGTTATGTGTCTATTGCAGGTTGATTTTGATGACATACTCAGCTGGGAGTACCTGTTCAAGCTATATTGGTTAGATCTAAAAGGGAAGCTTTCATTAACATTGGAAGAACTTACTACTGCCAAGAACAGATGGAATGTTCCTAGCACTTCTGCTAGGAAAGAAAAAGAGGAGTCGTCTGATGACCTGTATGACGCTAATGCTGATGATGATGCTGGTTCTGACTGCTCCTCAAGAAAACGAAGGCGAACTAATTCAAGGAAAAAGGGTCAAAAACGCCGAAAGGTAAATAAAGATTGTAGCACTGCTGCAAAAAAGGTCGAGCTTCCAACTAGAAATACTGAGAGCGTTCCCACGGAAGTGCCAAATGAACGGGTGCCATTGCCAGTAGACACAAAAGTACCAAACGGACGGATACCCTTGCCAGTAGACACAAAAGTACCAAATGAACCAGTGCCCTTGCCACCAAACATGAAATGGGCATCACCAGAGCTATTGGAGTTTATAGGACACATGAGAGATGGTGATCAATCTTTCATTTCTCCGTTTGATGTTCAGACTCTTCTGCTTGATTATATCAAGAAGAATAACCTTCGCGATCCTCAGAGGAAAAGCCAAATTATTTGTGACTCGAGACTTCACCGCTTGTTCAGGAAAGCACGAGTTGCTCACTTTGAGATGTTAAAGCTTTTGGAAATGCATTTTCCTATGAATGAGACTTCAATAGTATCTGATAGTAACCAAGTGACTATCAATCTCAATTCAGCTCATGTAGATACCAATGGATACAATGACATGGCTGCAAAATTTTCTCCTGATAAGAGGAGAAGGATCCATAGAAAGATGGAAAGAGATACACAAGTTAATCTTGAGGATTATGCAGCAATTGACATGCATAATATAAATTTGATTTACGTGAGGCGCAGCCTGATGGAGGATTTAATTGATGATGCCAAATTCTCAGACAAAATTCATGGTGGTTTTGTGAGGATAAAAATTTCTGATGTGTGCCAGAAACAAGACATATATCGTCTCGTAAAAGTTATTGGTAAGATAATTTACTTCTTTATTAAATTTATTCTTAGAGTTTGTTTTAACGGTGAGCTATTTTTTTTTTCATTTTCTTTTCTTTTTGCAGGAACACACAAGGTTCCAGAAAAGTATAGCATTGGAAAGAAGATGACAAATTTTGCACTTGAGATATTGAATTTAAACAAAAAGGAGATTATTACAATGGATACAATATCTAATCATGATTTTACAGAGGTTAACATCTTTTACTTACTGTCCTGTCTGATGTTTAGCTCCCAGAGGTAGCATTTTTAGAAGTCCTTATTTGATTTTATTGTCTAGTTTGTGTTGTTGAATGATTGGTATTTATGGTCGTACCTTTTTACCCAAGGGGGAATATGATCAAATTCTAGTTCTTCCTTCCAAGTTAGAGGCTGTACTCTTAGTTGAACTACATTGGGTTTCATTTTTACCTCTTTTTGATATTTACATTTGCTTGTGTAGGAGGAGTGCAAACGTTTAAGGCAGAGCATGAAGTGTGGTGTAATTAGCAGACTAAAAGTGGTACTGCTACATGGAACTGAACACTTGTGACCTAATTTCATTTTGGCCCATCAGATATGTGTAAGTTTGATTTGTGTTTGTTTTGTATTATTAATGCAGGGGGATATCCTAGAGAAAGCCATGGTATTGCAATCTGTAAGAGTGAACGATGTAAGGACAACTCGACATGTATACAATGATCGTTTTTTTTCTTCAAAAGATCTCAAACTTGACTTACTGGTATTTATAATCTTTACAGTGGTTTGAAAATGAAAAGCAGAGGCTTGGGCATCTTCGTGATCGTGCAAGTGAAACTGGGCGCAGAAAAGAATATCCTATTGACCATATTATGATATGTGATGCCTTTATTATCACTTATAATGTTTTCCATTGACTGAATTGCCATTTCTTGATTTCTGGATCCTTATTCGCTCCTTCCCAAAATTGGCTATGCTTCATTTATAATTTTATTTAACTTAGGGCAGCTCCCATTTTCTTGTCATAGCTTCGCAGTAGAGAGGCATGCTTCTAATAACTTGTAATCCTCTGCTCAGGAATTGTGAATATTCATGATAATCAAGTACAGCTTTATTTTTGTTATAGAACTATAAGCAACTACTTGTACTGCATGTGTCATTATTTTGTGATTCTTGACTGTATCATACACTTAGAGAATATGTAGAAAAGCTGCAGCTTCTCGACAATTCTGAGGAAAGAACTCGTAGGATTAATGAAGTTCTGGAAGTGCATGTTGACTCACATATGGATCCTAATTATGAGTCTGCTGAAGAAACAGATGAGAAAAGAACTGGTATATATCTTCCTGTAATGTTAATGCTTCAAGTTGCATGTTGATTAATAAATATTGGAATGTAACTATTTCTCTTGTATCGAATAAATCTTGCAACTGTAGCATAATTTCATGTGGTTTGTTGAGTATATTCTAAATATCCATCTAGTATAAGTTTCTGCACTGTAATTTTCTTCCAAAGTTGCAATGCTGTACATTTGAATTTATGTTGTGATAAGCATCAATTCATTAAAATAAATCACATTTCTGAGTCTAAGCGTTGATTAAGTGTAGTGTTTGAGCATTTGCTTGTTTATTATATGCAGTTGCAAAGTCGGTAAATCGGACAAGACCAGATACTACCATATCACGAAGAATATCAAGATATCTTAGCACTAAGCAAAACCATCCTAAAAAAGTTTCTGATTCTAGCCACCATCCAAAAAGCTTGTCCACAGAAAGTACAATTTGTGAATCAGGGGCAAGAAGTTTGGAGAACAGCACTGCAAACAGAACTATGTATGAAGCTGGATCACTTTCATCTTCTGGAGTAACAATGTCAAATGACACAGAGCCGGAGAAAGTCTGGCACTACAAGGATCCTTCTGGGAATGTTCAGGGTCCATTTACTCTTTTGCAACTATCAAAGTGGACAAGTTACTTCCCACGTGATCTGAGAGTATGGCTTACATTTGAGAGTGAAGAGAGATCATTGCTGTTGACTGAAGTGCTTTCAAAACAGCAGAAAGATTTCACTCAGGCTGCATCACATACAAGTAGCAAGGCAACACTGTTTGGCACTGGAGATACAAGGAACAGCCCTAGTGTGGATCAGACCAATGCTTTCTCCCCTGTTGGTCATAGCATGGTTAGTTCTTCTGGAATAACTGTTCAGTATAGTAAGTATTCTGTTCCAGAAAGGGAAAGTGTGTACTCTCCAGATGATAGCTTGTCGCTATCAACTAGTTCGGTTCCAATGAAGGATGCTTATACTGTGAATAGCCAAGCACACTGCCAGAATAAGCATTCTGTTTTCATTCAATCTCCTGGGAGTTCATATGGGCACACAGACTTGAACCATGATGGAATACAGGGATGCTCTGGTGAATCAAACCACCATCACAGCAGTGGAACCCTATGGAGTCCTACCGTGGCACATATGAGTTGTAATGGACGTGGTAATGTGGAATCTCATCAGAATCAGTACGTTTCCTGGTCACAAAGTCAACATGAATCTAAAAATAGTTCACAAAGAGGACCTGTTAAAGATCTGATGAATTCAAGGCGGGATCTATCGAAAAATCTACCTACTCAACGTATCGGAAAAGATGTATCCAGTCCTTTGTTTGCTTGGAGTCCGGCCGAGTCGAGGACAGCTTCAAGTCAACATGAAGGCTCTTGCTTAAGTTCAACAACTAATCCAAGCTTTCTCGATGAACCTCATTCTTCTATTGCTTCTGCAAAGCCTAAGAGCTGTGCTCCAGCAACCCCTATTGAAGACAGAGGTTCTAGTTCACCATCTGGCATGCTGAGTCATGCAGAAAGAGTTCCAATCTGCAGTCCACAATCAGCCCCTTTGGCATCTGCTTCCGATATGTGCAAGATGGAGATCACGAATCAGCAAAGAACACTTGAGGCGGATACATCGAATGCTTCAGTTAACCAGTCTCCGGAATCAAAGATTTTCCCTGTATCCTCTCCTGATAACCGAGATATTGACCGTGAGTTTCCTAGTCCAGTTCCAAGATCTGCGAATAAGGACATTGCGGTTGACAGCCCAGGATTAACACCAGCCTCACCTGAAAATATTACTACGAATTTGCCTGGTTCAGATACTTGCAAGATGGAGGATGTCGTGAGTCAGCAACAAGTAATTGGGGCTGTTGTATTGAATTCTTCAGATAGTCATTCTCCTCACTCTAAGGTTTCCCCTGTATCTTCTCCTAATAACGAAGATAAGAAACATGAATACCCCAGTTCAACCCCAAGGTCTGAGAATAAGATTCCTGCTGTGGACAGTTTACTTTCAACATCAGCTGCTCCTGAAAATCTAACGACCACTTCTGCAAATGATTCTGATACATGCAAAATGGAGGAGTTAGTGAATCAGCCAAAAACACTTGAAGCAGATGCATCAAATGCTCCACTTTGTCAACCTCCTCATTCTCACATTTTCCCGGTACCTTCTGACAATCAAGATATAGAGCGTGAATGTCCAGGTCCAACTCCAAATTCTGACAGTAAGGAACCTCTTGTGAACAACTCAGCGACAACTTCTGCATCAGCCTCTGATACAAGCAAAATGGAGGAGTTTGTGAATCAGCAAAAAACACTTGAAGCAGATGCATCAAATGCTCCACTTAATCAGTCTCCTCATTCTCACATTTTCCCAGTACCTTCTGACAATCAAGATATTGAGCGTGAATGTCCAGGTCCAACTCCAAGATCTGACACTAAGGAACTTCTTGTGAACAACTCAGTGTTAACATCATCAGCACCTGAAATTCTAATGACAACCTCTGCAGCCTCTGATACATGCAAAATGGAGTCAGTGAATCAGCAAAAAACGCTTGAAGCAGATGCATCAAATGGTCCGCTTAATCATCATCCTCATTCTCACAGTGTTCCTGTATCTTCTGATAATCAAGACATTCAGCGTGAATGTCCTAGCCCAACTCCAAAATCTGACAGTAAGGAACCTCTTGTGGACAACTCAGTATTAACATCAGCGGCGCCTGAAATTCTAGCGACAACTTCTGCCTCTGATACATGCAAAATGGAGGAGTTTGTGAATCAGCAAAAAGCACTTGAAGCGGATGCAACAAATGCTTCACTTAATCAGCCTCCTCACATTTTCACTGTATCTTCTGATAATCAAGATATTGAGCGTGAATGTCCTAGCCCAACTCCAAGGTCTGACTGTAAGGAACCTCTTATGGACAACTCGGTATTTACATCAGTGGCGCCTGGAATTCTAGCAACATCTTCTGCTTCTGCTTCTGGTACATGCAAAATGGAGGAGTTTGTGAATCAGCAAAGACCAATTGAAGCGGATGCATCAAATGCTTCACTTAATCAACCTCCTCACTCTAGCATTTTCGCTTCATCTTCTGGTGATAACCAAGATAATGCGTGTGAACGTCCTAATCCAAGTCCAAGACCTGAGGGTGAGCAGCCTCTCATGGATAACTCAGGGTTAACATCAACAGTGCCTCAAAATCTAACTTCTACTTCTGCATCAGCTTCCGAGATATGCAAGTTGGAGGAGATGTTGAATAAGAAAAGAATGCTTGAAGCAAACCCATCAAATGGTTCGATTACTCAATCTCCTCAATCCAAGGTTTTCCTTGTACAATCTCCTGATATCCTAGAGCGTGGATTTTCTAGTGAAACACCTAGGCGTGAGTTTAAGGAACCTGTTGTGGACAGCTCTGGGTTAACATCAGCAGCACCTGAAAATTTAATGACTAAGCAACATGCCCACTCATCAGATGCCTTTGTACCACCAAAGTCTGGTGCTCCAACTGAGAAATTAGGTGACGCGAAATCAGATTTTAAAGGTGAAGAAATTATTCAAAAAGAACAATATTGTGAGAGTGAATCTATTGTTGCTACAAGAGAGAATTTGTTAATTGATCCTTCCTTTGGTGCTGAGTCGATAGATGTGTCAGATGTATTGGAATCGTTAATGGAAGAAAGGGGTGGAACTTCGTACATGCCAGGATCAGTAGAGGACTTCCTAGCCGCTTCAGCCGAGGAAGAACCACACTACTCTAGCCCTATCGCATTATCTCCTTGGGGTGAACCTAGTTACTACCAAGGTGATGCTGTTGATTCTGCACTATGGGGTATTCAAGATTCGATCAATGATATGTGGCCATTGCTTTCACCAAGACCTATGCTCCAGCCTTCATCTGGTTAGTCAGTGTGTCGATGATTAGCATTTCCAGAACTCTCCATTAATTCTATTCTATTGTTGAATCATCTGTTTTCTCTCCACCAGGTATTGGAACTGAGGGGAAGGAAACTTATGATATCAACGAGGTGTTTGTGACCCATGTTAATAGTGATTTTTTTCAAAGAGGATCAATGATTGGGGAGGAAAATGTGAACCAGGCTAACTTGAGTGCTGTTGCAGATTGGATGCTATCTGATCAGGTAATGGTGTTGCAATATTTGAATGTCATTTATTTCCTGTATACTTTTCATATGACATTGTGTTTTTCACTACTTTAGGTCCCATCAATACCAAATGGTATGTCAACATCATCAGTAGATGAGAGCACCAGAGTTTTAGGTTCTCAAGAATCAACCAATCAGAGCTTAGACTGGGGTACTACATGGACTACTAGTCAGAATCTCAGCATGTATAGCAATGAAAAAGCAGAGCCCTCGAGTAAAAGCTATTTGGAAGAATCAAGGAAGCAGGAAACCACCAATTCCAGTGTTTCTATTTCTGGAGAGGCCATTGGAAACAAGGGCTTGAACCCTCCTGATAATGCTAATCGGGGCAGCCAACTGAGTCATCATCACCGTGGCAGGTACTCCCAAATCAGTGAATCTTGGCTACTTAGTTCAAATCACTCTAGGAGTAGGTCTGATAGATTTGGCAGCATTGGGTCATCAAGATCAACTTCAAAGGGACAAACTAGGTGTTAATGTATATTCTCAAGTGCGGGAGAAAGGGTGCATCTTGTAGCTACCTGCATCCTTGATCTCGCAGCAGGAATATGTTTTAAAATTCTTTGTCATATCTTTGCAGTTTGTATAGGCTAATTACAATTTAGTCAAAAGAGCGTAAATGACTATCTCTGCTCCACTCAACTGTAGCAAGGAGCATATGTTTAGCATAGAGGTGGCTGAATGGCCCTGCCCAAGAAGTAGATTCAGCTCTTGGGCATGGTCTGTATCATCTTGACATTCTGTTAGGGAACTGCGACTGTACACCGGCATCTCTTGACACCGAAACGCCTGATGTGTTGGAAACAGTTATATCTGATTGATTGATTTAGCTTCTGATTTGTTCCGGTGTTGATGGGACGATTTAGCATCTGATGTACAATGTTCAGTATTCTTGGCTTTTGCAATATGATTGGATTTTACAAGCATGGATAGCGTTGTGCGATGTTTAGATTGATGACAATTTTATTTAGGAAATTATGTGGAACAGAATAGTTTGCCCATTGATTAACGTCCTGTGATAGTACCACTTTTATTTTGTTGCTTCATATTTGTGGTGAGGATAGTTTGTAAAGTTCATTTGCAGTTGTCGATATGATAATCGAATACTCTATGCATCTTGTTTTTTGAGTCAACAAAACCCAAGTTTGATCACATATATACAAAAAATGCTAATATTTATAATAGAGAATAAGTATTATTAGATATTAGATTAATCATACTTGTGAACCTATTCAGAAATACAAGTAATGTTACTATATTCTATAATTTTAAGTAAATTAAAATGAGATGACTTACCAAAAACAGGATATGCATTTTCTTTTTTATGATGAAGTATTGTTACTACCTTCGTCCCAAAAAAGATAAAATTGTAGATACTGACTTTAAATATATATACTATGAAAATAATTTTTATCATTAATTTAATAATACTTATTTTATATCATAAATGTTACTGTTTTTTACCAATTTATAATCAAACTTTAAAATATTTTACTTCGAAAAAACTAAAAACACATCTTTTATTAGACGGAAGTACTCCTCTATTCTAGATTACTTCTAAGATATTGTTTTTAGTATGTATCTAAACATAATTTATCTCCGTATGTAACTCTTTGAATCGTTATTTTCAAGTGCAAGCCACGTCAGCGCTACTCCGTATAGGAATGAAAGAAAAGAAAATCACGAAACAACAGAGCACTGTACGAGTAGTCATCAAGAAACTACAAAGAATTCAGTGATGATTTCGTTCCTTCCATTGTTCCATTTCCATTTGCTTCCCGATGACGATTAGTCATCGTCTAGACAGCTGTAACATTTTTTTTTGTAAATTCGAAAGTATATTCCTCCCTGCATATTTACATCTTTTCTCAAACCTGCTATAGTCAAACTATCTACATCTGTTATTTCCTGACCTCCGGAAGGGGAACAAAAACAGGATAGTAGGTATTCAGTTCAAGATGCTCCAGGATCTGCTGGGCAGCCGACAGGTACGAAGAATGGCCATCAACAAGCTCGGCGTGCACAGTAAATAAACACTAAAAATAATGAAACCTCGCTAAAAAATACAAGAATTATCACCCAGATGCTTACGTTTTCAACGGCAGGTACATCAATGGCCTGGATGCCAGCCAGCCCTTGGGTGAGCAGGCTACATCAGAGAATTAGTCAGTCAGTGAAGATATCGACTTAACTGTTTCAGCAATGACTATCCAATTCGAAATCAATCCCATTTTGTTTAGAACCTGTAAGCACTTGAATATGACTCGCGCTCCAAGCGAGAACCCAACAAGAGTCACAGACTTACGGGGCATATTTGTTGCTGAAGATTACTGGTATCTCTGCATTTTAAGTGGAGAAGGGATAGTTATTGCTGTACCTTCCTGGCAGGCTCCCACCTCACCTTTCACTGAAACTGGTGCACCAAGGAGTACAACCCTCTCGACAAGTCCCTCTGATTCATTCCATCAAGCATAAGAGCAAAGTTATATGAAATTTAGGTTACTATAAATAAAGAACAGATACCATTGTCGTTTGATAAAGCTAGCTCCTGTAAGCACTTGAATATGACTCGCGCTCCAAGCGAGAACCCTATAAGAGTCACAGGCCTGAGAAGTTTAGAATCAGGAAAAAAAAAGGTAGTTGGAGGAACTACTGTGTTGGGTAACACTTTTTGTAGTTGGAACTACCTGTTTCCTTGCAGTCCCTTCAGAAGCACTTCTGCGAGCATTTTTCCTGCCTTATCTGATCTGAGAGGATACAGTTCATCAGTTAGCGACGGAGAAATATTGTACTACGAGCGTTTGCATTTACCTGTCAATAACAACAGACCATTTACTGTCAATAAAATATATAGCGGCAAGCAACGTAGCAGGCCAAGCAAATGCTGCAAGAAGGCCACTTAAGACAGTTCTCATAGCACCTTGTTTCATCAATTCCATTGCAAGTCCTGCATAATCAACAACAACACTAATTACAAGGTGTTCACTAACAGTAGTGCAAGGCAGAGTACAAAACCCTGAACATTACTTGATGTCAGCCAATCCTGTATTGCTGTACTCACTGCGATATATGCTTGTGATAGGTTTTGTGCATCGGTCTAGGGTAGATCTAGGTGGGATTAAACTAGAACTCGGTGTAACAGAGAGGTATAGTGGGAGAGGAGGAGAGGAGAAAGTTACCGACCATCCGAGGGGTTGGAGGAAGATCCGGCCATCACTGGTTCGGTGATGGAGGCTGCGCACGGGCAGCGACGGTCGGTGTAGTGATGGGGCATCCGGCGAAGTCGGTGACGGTAGGGAAGAAGCAGGGGCGACTGATGAGGACATGACACCAACGGATACGATCATTGATTATAAGGTGCGCTCGTTCCTACATTTGCATAGTAATTTTGGGTACAATTCACTTGGTTCTACATGTACATGTCGTTATTTGAATGTAGGTATAAATGTGTCTCAAAGTGCAAGTCCATCAAAGTTGAACTTTCGGTTCGTCGGCAGCCCAATAGTGCTTTATTAGGAAGGCCACAACTCATCCATCCGGAATGCGATCGAGGTCAATGAGAACTTGATGGACTTTCAAATAGATCTGATCCCACCTCAATATCACATTGGCAATGCCTCCAAATCATCGAGATATTCTGCCGCTATTTCTGTCGGGTGCTACGGCATTGTCGCGGGCTTGTTATTCACACTTGGGACCCAGGCCCAAGTTGGAGCACGCCCCAAGGAGATGGAGAACACCTAAGAGATGCCCAAGAACGTCCTCCTCCTTGGCCACCACCTTAGGAGTCAAGCAAGGGCGTCCAAGCCAAGTTGGAGGCCCAATCCATATCAAGTTCGAGTCCATCTCGGGCTACAGGACTAGTCTGTAGTAAAATGGACGCCCGAGACGCATCTGGACTTCGTTTTCGATGATCCACATATGGATAGAAAGATAATTTCATAAGCTAACCAATGGCTTTGGTTTGAGGTCCAAATTACATTGGAGTCAATGAAAATTGTCGAAACAAGTTGACGTCCAGAATATGTCAAGGCACTGCGTCGTCGTCTTTTGGGCCGTTTGGCCCTTGTAACGTGTCGAGACTTCTTAGCGACGTGAGTAGGGGTCCTTGGATGCCCCTTAGGCTTTATAATCAGCAGCCGTCGCCTATGTTAGGGTTTGTGTTTTGCTTTAGATCAATCTATCTTTAAATAGTCATCGTTATCGGTTTGCGAGACACCAACTTCTAATGCTTAATCATATATCCGCAATTGTCACTTCAATTAAGTTGTGTTTTATTTTGTTCTTGCTTGTGTTCTTCGATTCGCAGTAGAGATTAGCCTTCGTGGCGAGGTCAACCGGATTGTGACATGGTTGATAACCAGAAGAGACATGGTGCTAAGATTGCAGGGTTCGAGTCTTTGTGATATGAAGCTAGATCGGTGTGTCGCTCTCCGACCAAATCGATAGTTATCTTGAACCTAACGGAAGATCGGAAATCATGTTCCCATCAGCGATGGCTGGCGGCTTCCCGTCACTGACTGCACCCCTCTCTAGATCGAATTAGGATTTGTTGGTGGGGAGCAGGCTCATAGCAAACTTCGTGCTTTGAGCCGCCGGACCCCACCTCTTTATATAGCGCAGGGTGACAGGGACCCTCTAGCCATAGATGGGCTAGGCGCCCCCGATCAGGGTGCGGATCAAAAGGCTCGACTGGGCCGTTGGACCCAGTTCAAGTTGGAGATCAATCTAACATTCTCCCCCTGATCTCCTATCATATCTCAACCTCATATCATTTACTTGTGCCCATTCCATCACAGATTAGTGCATAGAGCGTGCTTCATTGTCACGGTCAATCGCCGATAGATTTAACAGCTACAATACACATCTTTGTTCTGAAATAGATTCTTTAACTTTGAGCACTTTTAGTCCAGGAATTATAGGCTTTTCCTTAAACCCATGCCGGCTACATGTTCTCTGAACACGTTGGGTGGTAAGCCTTTTGTAAGCGAATCAGCGAGCATCTTTTCGGTACTTATATGCTCAAGACTTATAATATGATTCTGGACTTTATCTTTTGCAACATAATATTTTATGTCAATGTATTTGGCAGCATCACTTGACCTATTGTTATGAGCATACCGTACTGCCGGATTATTATCGCAGTATAACTTAAGTGGTCTATTGATATCGTCAACCACCTTCAAACCAGGTATGAACTTCTTTAGCCAGTTCACCTGCCCCGTGGCCTCATAACACGCTGTAAACTCGGTATATATTGTAAACGATGTAGTGACGGTTTGCTTTGAGCTTTTCCATAATATAGCTCCTCCTACGAGAGTGAATACATATCCTGACATGAATTTTCTATCATCTCCCGCATAATCAGAATCTGAGTACCCCTATTTAGAGAGAATCTGATCTTCTATACGTCAACATGAGACCTTTCGTGCCTTGCAAATATTGTAAGACTTTCTTTACCAATCTCCAGTGTTCTATTCCTGGATTACTCTGAAATCTGTCAAGCAACCCGGTAACAAAAGCTAAGTCATGACGCGTACACACTTGAGCATACTGTAGGCTTCTGACAGTTGAAGCATATGGAACCGCTTTCATTTGATCGAGCTCGTACTGGTTCCTAGGGCATTAAAAATCCTCATATCTGTCGCCCTTGACTATAGGTGCATGTAAAGGACTACAATTGTGCATACTAAATTTCTTTAAAATCTTTTCTATATATGTCTTTTGTGATAGTCCCAATACCCCTTTTCTTCTATCTCTGTGAATTTCTATGCCCAAAACAAATGATGCTTCACCAAGATCTTTCATGTCAAATTTTAAGGACAAAAACTTCTTCGTCTCCTGTAGCAAATTAACATCACTACTAACAAGTAGGATGTCATCCACATATAGAATTAGGAAAATATATTTTCCATTTTTGAACTTTGCATAAACACAATTGTCCTCAACATTCTCTTTAAACCTAAAATTCCTTATTGTTCTATCAAACTTCAAGAACCACTGTCTTGAAGCTTGCTTTAACCCATAAATGGATTTCTTCAGGCGGCATCCCATGTTTTCTTTTCTTTCCATGACAAAATCTTTTGGTTGTGTCTTGTAAACATTTTTCTCCAAATCCCTATTGAGGAATACCGTCTTTATATCCATTTGATGTAATTCTAAATCATAATGTGCCACTAATGTCATTATGATTCTGAAGGAATCCTTATATGAGACTAGTGAAAATGTCTCATTGTAGTCTATCTCTTCTCTTTGTGTAAAGCCTTTCACCATAAGTCACGCTTTAAACCTTTCTACATTCCCTCCGGAGTCATATTTGATTTTGTAGACCCATTTACAGCCTACTATTTTGGCTCCTTTAGGAATTTCTTCTAAGTCCCAAACATCGTTGGAACTCATAGATTTCATTTCATCTTTCATAGCTTCTAACCACTTCGATGAGTGTGTGGTTCTCATAGTTTCTTCATATGAGGTGGGATCACCCTCCATATAAAACTCTTTAGTATTATAAACTTCATAATCATTAGGAATAACTGATTTTTTAACTCTTTGAGACCTTCTCGGGGCCTCCACATTTAGCACATCTTCTGCTTGAGGCTGTTGTTGCTCCCCCTCATGTGTGGCAATAGGTTCTATAGGATCCTGAAGGACAGGTTCCTCATCATCATTCATTGTTGCCACAGGAGAAATAACAACAGGTGCTGGCACCACAATATCTTGCGTTGTCGGTGCAGCAACAACAGACAGTGAGAAAAATGGCTCCTGAATCATCGGAGTGAGCACACACGCCCGCTTCTCCTCAAGATCAATTTCTCGAGCTACCACGCTTCCCCTTATCATCTCATCCTCTAAGAAGACAGCGTGTCTCGTTTCTACAAACTTTGTATGTCTGTCTGGACAGTAGAAATGAAAACCTTTTGACTTTTCAGGGTAGCCAATGAAATGACAACTTACTGTTTTGGGATCTAAATTTCAAATTTTTAGGTTAAATACTTTAGCCTTAGCAGGGCTCTCCCACACACGTAAGTGGTTTAGTGATGGTACTCTTCCTATCCACAACTCATACGGTATTTTGGACATCGACTTACTTGGTACTCCTTAAGAATATGAATGACAGTTTTTAACGCCTCCATCTATAGACCCAATGGTAAGGTGGAGTAACTTATCATACTGCGCATCATATCCATCAGGGTATGGTTACGTCTTTCAGCTACTCTATTCTGCTAAGGATCACCCAGTGTAGAATATTGGGCTACTAAGCCATTTTCCTGTAAGAACCTTGTAAAAGGTCCAGGAACTTGGCCATATGGGGTATGCCAACCGTAGTACCCTCCCCCCACGGTTGGATCTGACTATCTTAATCTTTAAATTGTGCTGATTTTTAACTTTAGCCTTAAATATCTTAAATTTATCCAACACTTCTGTTGTTTCTTTGATTGGATAAATGTAGCCAAAATGAGAGTAATCATCTGTGAATGTTATGAACGAGTCATAACCATCCACACTCTTCACAGAAAATGAACCACAGATGTCTGTGTGAATTATCTCTAAAATTCCTACGCTTCGTTTGACATCTTTCTTAATTTTCTTTACATACTTTCCTTTAATATATTCTATGCATTGTTCTAAGTCTGAGAACTCCAGTGGAGGAAGAATTCCATTCTTAACTAGTCTTTCTATTCTCCCCCTCAAAATATAGCCTAAACGACAGTGTCATAATTTCGACGATGCATCATGAGTTCTCTTTCGTTTTCTGTTTGCATTCACAAGCGATGACACATTTTCATTCACATCACAAACGGAATTCACATTTTCATGAAGTGATAATAAATAAAGGTCATCTTGTCGGAAGTCAAGACCAACACATTTAGCATTAAACCATATCTCACATTTGCCATTTCCAAAATGACAATCATAACCATCATTGTCCAAGCATGAAACACTAATCAAGTTTCTTTATAAAGAAGGAACATAAAGAACATCCCTAAGTAAAAGCATAAAACCATTAGCAAGCTCTAGAGAAAGATCGCCAACGGCTTCAACATCTGCTCGGACTCTATTTGCGACTTTAATGCATCTTCCTCTTCTTTGCATAGTCCTCGTCGAATGGAATCCATGTAAAGAATTAGCAACATGAATAGTTGCTTCTGAATTAATTCACCAAGTAAATTTTGGATATTGTACATACAGGGATTTATTTATGAACATAATAATGTTCTCACATTTCTTTGCCATGATCATCTTCAAGAAATCGGGATAATCTTTCTTATAATATCTCGTCTTCTTGTAATGAAGACACTGATATTTCTCCACTGCAAACTTCTTCTGCTGAGATTGATGCTGCATGGGAGCCTTTCCCTATGCCTTTGAGGAGGAGTTGAAGTTCTTTTTCTTGTTTTCTTTCACATAGTTGATGGAACCACCATTTGCAACTTTTATTTTCTCCTCCTCTTGCACACATATAGCTATGAACTTCTCTAAGTCCCACTTCTCGGGCTGTATGTTGTAGTTAACAACAAAAGTGTCAAATTCCTTTGGTAAGGAAGCAAAAATCAGATGGATAAGAAACTCATCTTTAAGAGCCAGATCCATTAGTTTCAGCTTGGATGCCAAATTGCTCATGCTTAGTATGTGCTCTCTTATGTCACTGCCACCTCCAGAGTACCTCTCTATCACCAGCTGCTTTATCAGCTGGGTAGCATATGTCTTTGAAGAGCTAGTGAACTGACTCTTTATTTTGTCAAGGTACTCTGTGACCGTGTCACACTCTGAAATTGAGCCCACAATGGCAGACTCAATTATGTTCTTTATCACAGCCAAATATTTCTTGTTAGCAGTGACCCACATTTTATGATCAAGATCATATGACATTTTTATGGGAGCAAAGCCCCTCTGTCTAGTCTGCCATGCAACATCAGTCTTATTAGCCTCCCTCACCGGTGCCATAGGCTCAGTGGGATATGGTGTGATGACTGTAACGGAACCGTCCAAATTATAAGAGCACAAGTACAAAAACAATCACCGAAGTGATCAAATTCTCGCACTTGAGCCCATATAACTCCGGTAGTCCAATGAAATCACGAGGGATTTCAAACCAACCCACATACCAGCCAAGATCGTAGTGATTCAACATAACAAGTCACATGTTACAACCATTTCACAAGTAATTGAATATACATCGGAGTTCAACATAGTTATTACAACTTAAGTTCAAAAGTAGCGGAAGCAAAGTAATTTGAAACTAATATTATTCTTATTTCAAATACATGCCAGTACCACGGTCGACTTCCAACAAAAGCATTAGAGAGAAGATAAATAAGAAGGATCATGCCCATGATCACACTCCGCCTCTACGGCAGGAGCCAACCAACTCTTGCAGTCGCCAAGATACATCATAACCTGCAACAAGTGGGGATAAAACCCTGAGTACGAGAAGGTACTCAGCTAGACTTACCCGTCAGAAACCAGAAATAAGTGACACCAAGGATCATGCAAGGCTGATATAAAGTGGGGCTAGCTTAACAACTTTTTGCATAAAAGCTTAATATAGATGATCAATCATTAATGCTTAAGCATCAAGTTAATTATCATTAACCTATCATCTATATTAGAACCTGTACTAGAGCACTCACTTTATTAGGAGCAAACAATATTAACCATAGCAGGTATAAATTGAGGTAACCTTTCCATCGTGATCCAATTAACCATCCGTTCAATTTAATGGAATCTACGTTGCCGCTGCTCAAGTCAAGTGCTCACTAACCGGGAGCGACGGCGATTCGAATCGAATTCCTATCCAGCTAGAGGGGTATTTCTAACACTCACCGCGCAGGCCCCTGCCAGGGTCGCACAAGCCACCTTTTCATATGATTCAGGAATCGCGGGTCCGAATAATGTCGCGACCCCAAGGGCGACACTCTGCCAGGTGATAGGGACTCTAACCCCCCCTTGGTCTCACGCCAATGTCCCCAAGCACATCCTTTCTCTCCTCCAAGAAGCAACCTACCATTCGATTCCCGGCCTGAATCACATTACTCGGCTTCGTGGTCGGAACGGCTTATCCGGCCAACTAAGTGTTAGACTGCGTTCAACATGACTCAAGGACGTACAGCGAATCGGTCCTTAAACGACTCAGACAGGGATAGATTCACACCCAAGTCCTCCATGTCTTGTTGCTTCACTATCGTCATCCCACCCGGTCTCATTTCATTTTATTAACACATGGTTCCATTCCACGATAGCAAATATAGCCAACCGTGCCATATATGAATATCCCTATATCTCGCAGGTGACAGAAAATCACCTGACTTCTACCGCTTAAAGCAGGGCTAAGCATCTACTCGATCCTAATCTATGTAGGATTCAAGGATTCATATATCTGGACAAGGAATGATATAATGCAGCAAGGGTTTCCAACCAACTCCTACCACTTAATGCAACAATACTTATAACATAAATAGAATTAATTGCTTTGAAGGTAGGAGGCTTATAATGCTCCGGGGCTTGCCTGGGATCCGACTCAAGTTAGAGTATGTCAGATAAAACTCGCTTGGCGAGCATTTCCCTTCGGGATGGATCCACCAACTCCATCTTCGGGTTTGGCTCCACCACACGTCCTTCACGTGATGCATCTAGCGTACCTAAATGAGATGCAAGATGCAAGTGTATGAATACAAAGAAGTGCAATAAATAAAGTAATCATGCAAGCATACCAAAGTTCACCTAAACCCTAGAGCTAATTAACTTAATCCTCACTAAGGCATAACATAGAAGATTGCAAACACATCAATCAAGAAACAAGTCTCACAAGCTCACAGGGCACTAAACCAAGTACCATCAAGGATATGAGCCACACTTCCACACCCTAGCATGGCAAAGTCAATCAAAGCACTAGAACAAGAATCTGCTACTTTCTGGACATACATACAGTAGCTCAGTAAATCCATCATAACTGGAGATCCCTAAATCCAAATGACTTGCAAGAAGACATTATGGAAAGCTTATGAAATTCTCTACATTTCATTTATAATCATCACAGCATGGTTCCAAAGTCTAACATATCGAATTTACACAAACACAGAAACTGGTCCAACAAGACAGAGAGCAAGCAATTCTGTAACCCAACTTTAAACAGCTATAACTCAAAAACTACTTGGCCAAATACCACCAAATTTTAACAGCAGCTATATATATATTATCTACAACTTTTGTATAAACAAGTTTCACAACAAAGCACATTATCATAAAGAACTTTGCTAAGTTCCTAGATCTGTCCAGAAACTTCATTTGCAAGAAATAATTATTAACTTATATTGCAAACATATAATTAGACCAAACCAACTTTATCAACATGTCACACATGACTAATGAACACCAGAAAACATAGTGTCTATTCCTAAATAATTTCTTTTAATGCATTTTCTTAATTTATTTAGATAATTTGGTGGAATTATGAACACATATCAAAAGTGCATAATAAATTCTACCAAAATTACATAGGCCTACACATGCTCCCAAAAGTTTACTGTACAAATTTCAAACCATTTGGACATATATATCAACCTCTATGAAAAAGACAAATAGCTAATGAGAGAAATCATGTGAGAGCAAGTAAAACCTAAAACTCCATATTTTCTATGAACACAAGGCCATAGCATGAATCAATATGATAGATAAACATCATACTAATCTAAAGGAACAACATTTTCCATTTTATCAATTATATATTATTTACAAGCTATTTAACAAGCCATAAACAAGTTAAATCAATAATTAGATCATAAAATAAGTAGTGACCAAGAAATTTATACCACAGTACATACATATCATGACAAGACTACCATAAAAATTTCACATCATTTGGAGCATCACAACTCAAGATATAAAATGACAAGAAAAATAATATAGATTTCCTTATTTATCAAGGTCCAATCAAAACCCTAAGAAAACAGTGAAAAATTAGTGTGTTTAATATTTTTCCTAGCAATTAAATGTCATCACAAAATTAACAAAACAAGAATCATCATTTTTGGAGTTCTAAAACTCCAGATATGGCTCTGCTCAAGATGATAAGCATTTTTGGGAGCATTTTTAAGGCTTAAATAAAGACATCAGAAATTATCTACAAACATATAGAATTTTATGACTCTACTGCATAGATCTCTTCTCAAGGTTTCCAAAAAGTCCCCATTTACTATTTTTGGAATTACCTAGCAGGAGATATGAATTTTAGAAGATTTAACAAAATTCTGAAATTCAAAAACGAAATTAACTGCTTCACCCCAGATCTGCTAGGCGCACCCGGACGTGTACCCCAACTGTGCCTCTCATAACGCTGACATGCGGGACCTGCATGCCCGGTTGGGTCCACCTGTCATTCACAGAGAGAGACAGGAGGCCTTCTTCCTCCTCCGTTCGCCCGGAAACAGAGGAGGAGGCCGGCCCGCGGCTCCGGCCGGCCGGGGCGGCGCTCCGGCGGCGAGCGGCAGTGGAGGAGCGGCAGGGGACCCGTGCACACCCGAGGAGGGGCTCTCAACGGCCCGACGCTTGCTGTGGCGGCCTGGCCACGACGGCAGGCGGCTCGACGGCCAGCGCCTCGGCGGGAGCGTGCTGCAGCGGTGGAACCGACGAGAAGAGGAGCCCTGGATGTGCGGTGCGAGGTGGGGAAGGCTCTTCTGTGGTCGGTTGGGGCGGAGAAGGACCGGAGGTGAGGGAACGGAGGAGGCGGAGCTTTGCCCGGCCGGCAATGATGGCGACGCCATTCTCCGCGACGGCGAGGCTGCGGTGGCTAGGGCTCCGGCATCGCATGCTCGGCGTGGCTAGACACTGCAGCGGAGGACGAGAGAAGGCAGCGCCTGCAGCCGCAGCGGCGGCTCGAGCTCGGCGGCCATCCATGGCGGCACGACCGTGCGCGAGCAGCAAAGCGAGGGCAAGAGCGCTGAGGGCGAGCGAGGGAGGCAGAGAATGAATGGGAGAGGTAGAGGGCAAGCCTGGACGCCTCCTCATCGGCACAGGGGCGCCGGGGCACGCGGCAAGGAGGTGGGAGCGCTGCTCGGGCATGGCTGCCACGCACTGGACACGCGCCGCCCGCTGAAGCATTTCAACGAGCACGTGGTGAGCGGCGACTTGGCCTGTTTCGGACGCTGATTTAGACCACTTCTGGGCCGAACTGGGCCATGGGCCAATTATGAAGTTTGTTCACCAGACCTTGATCTACATTTATCTCCATTACACTCAGGTCATTAGACCAATAGACTAGGACATAATTAGTGCTAAACTTGACAGTGTCAGCGACTTAACGACCATTAAAAATGGATGTCAAAACCTTGTCAAACTGAGTCCAACACATTCCAAATTTTTGTATGCTCTTCTCCAATGAGTTACCTTCAATTTCTATTTTTGGATCAACTCAAGTTGCGTAACAAATTTTGGAGAACGAGGAATGTCAACCTAATGACCTTCATAAATCAGCTCCCAAGACTTAGAATATTTCCTAAGTCTGAAAACAGCAGCAGATTCAAATTTGAGGCTACTATTTGGGCCACTTAGGAGTTGAATCATGACTTGGTCCAAAACTAACATTTGTTGCACACATCCCAATCTTCCACCATAGGGAAAATCCAACCTCATAGCTCGAGCAAAAACTGGAGTTTCACTGCCATCAATGAAGCAATCTGATAAACTCTTCAAATAGGGTTTTCGACCATTTAAGGCATTTTCTTGACATTTGCTCAACATGAACCCTCTATGACTTTTGTTGTAGAGTTCAGATAGAGTCATTTGGGCAAGTTTGCATGGTTTGGCTGATGATCTACAATTCTATTCACTTAATGATGCAAGTTCCAATAGGAATGGAACTTATCATTTCATGTGACTTTTTGATTCCAAACCCCATGAAACTTTTCTAGGGATTAATATAGATAGTTACTGAGGTGAGACATGTGAAGATACTTTGATAGCAACATCCAAGCCTATATCTTTTAATTGAGCCTATATGTAAGCAAGGATGCAATATCCAAGTTTAGGTCAGGGCTTATTCCATAGGTTTGACCTTGACATTGTCATCCCCACTTAACCTGTCATGTTTAAGCTTAAACCCACCACTTAATTGGTGATAAACACCTGGAGTGTTACAGCCCTCCCCCCTTAAAAGAATCGCGTCCCAAGATTCGGAATGGAAGACCTTTTAAGGAAGAGAGATACGTTATCAAGTTCCCAACATTTGCTATAGCATGCAGCTACAAAGCTTCAACATCGGTGAACACTTTGACCAAAGGCACTTTCTGATACTTACTTTTCATGATAAAATTTGTCTGAAGAATTTCCTTCATTAACTTCCATGAAGCATGGTTACTTTGGGAGGAAATCCAAGATAGCACATACTGCATTCTCAGTGTACGGAGATCATTTGGTCCATGAGTGAACCACTCACAAGTATCTGACTTTCTAATGACCACAACATAGGCCATATGAACTTGACACTAGACCGAAATATTCAGAAGTGTATTCGTTGAAATGACCCTATGTTCACAATTTTTTAAAAGCAGTCCTCTACCAAAAATGGCTTGAGCACAACCTTCCAAAGGGTGAGATCATAGACGACGAACATTCTCTGAGGTTATATGGTACTAACTAACCAATAGACACGGTCTATGTTGGTCGTAAATGTTCAAACATTCATACCTCAACTAATGGAAAACTACTTTAGGTTCCATGTGTGCAGTTCTCTTTCTCTGATGACAACACTGTATTATCTGAGTCTGTTGAGTGTTTAGTGAATGTGATAGCTGACTCAGTTGGCTTCATATTCCTGCCAACAGCTACCTAATAAGATTCTTTTATCCAAAGACAACAGTTATCTGGGTTGAATCATATGTAACCTCTTGGTAAAAAAACATTTATAAGGTACCAAAGAAAGATGTAGCGAGGCCTTAAGGACAACAAAAGTTGTAATATTTACTAAACCGCGGGAAGTAGTCTACCACCAAGCGATTAAGTAAAATTTTCCTTAGTGACTTAGTTGTATTGTAAGTTGAGTTGACTTGCAGCATAACAACTTTATCAGGCCAACTTTCACGTTGAGGCTTCCTTTTTAGGATCAAACAGCAGCTCTAAGATGGGAAATCTGTTGTTTGACACTTTTCAAATTGCTTTTGATTCGCGATGGTATAAATTGATTTGCAGAAACCAAGGCTGCTCGTACATTAGGGATACGAGAAAGCAAAAGCAATTGAAAGAGTGTAAACTAGTATCTGTGAGACCTCAAAAGGGCCATCCAACAGTAGATCTCGCCTATTAATTTACATAACAATCCGAGGATGCACACGCTTTGAACTTGCAGGTTACTTTTGCAGGGCAAAACGCATACTCTGCCTGGAGAACATTCCTACAAGGATAAGGAACCGCTTCCGAATATTCCTCGACACTTCGTCCAATAAAGTTATGGACAAACCGTTTGTGGTACCTATGGGCACAAAGATACAGATCAGAACTAGGGCATACTTTCTCTAATTCTTCACCTCAGCTGATTGAACACTTTGCACTATCTGTGTGATTGTCCAAGATGGAATTGACTTGGTCACAATGGCTGTGGAAGATAGAATATCAGAATATCACTCAAGTTGTTGGCTAGTTGATTAACTTCTTGTTGGTTATTGCTCTGTAAGACATAGCCTTCGTAGCTACCAAAGAATCGTTACCTAGCTAGAGATTAACCTTCCCATTGGTAACTAATTAGTTGTCTCTCAACACTAAAAAGTTTCAAATCTTTCCTCTTGACCACAACGACTGTAGTTGATGCAGAACGGATGGTTGCCATCGAAGTTAGCGAATAGGAAGTTATTCTAGAGATGGTTGATTTCGATTGTATGATCATTATGCACCCAAGATTTCAACTTGGATAGCTTCGATCACATGCACAATGCGACAATCAATTCTCATCTCACAGATAACTTGTCCAACATTAAGTGTTGTGTGTCCTTTTTATCCAACAGGAATGAGATACGTTGCTCACTAGATGACGTTCGTCAATAGTCTAACAACTAAGTAGAGTCACTTGTCTACCACATATTGCAGTTTGTTAATGTTTATGTCGGTGACCTGTTCTTCAAAGGTTATCCTCTTAGCAACTTCAGAAGGACACTCCACTACTTTTGGTCTAAGATATGGATCTTACGATACGATATGGGAAAGATAACCAAGGAAAAGTTCACATGAGAATAACACATTGATGTTGTTCCGCAATGGGTCATGACTAGAAACCACGATACCAGCGCGTGCCGAGCAGCACAACCATGTGCCGGCCGGTCACAAGGAGGCCCTAGGTTTCATCGCGGCACCGTTAGCTGCTACTCATAACACCATTATCGATCACACCACCAAGGTGAAATTTCAAGTGACACAATTTGGGTGGTAAAAACAAGCATTATACAAGGAGGTATAGCAAGTAAAGGTAGTCATAAGGTTTAAAATCAACGAGGAGGAGATCCGTAGATCAAACACCTCACAAGAGATCATAGCTCAATTCCTAAAGACAATTGATCAATGGACTCTTGCTTAAATTCTATGCACGACTTGCGTCCACCAAGGTGAGTTCCAGATAGAAGATTAATAGAAGATTCATTCATGTTGGGAAACAACATGAGATCAAGATCGATAAACATCCTGAGACTTGGGAAGGTTAGGGATGGATTACTCAAACTTCAAGGACGAAAACCAATATGTCAATCATAGATTGAGTTGATAAGGTAGATACCCGAATTTACAAGCAACCGATTTTGAGATCAGACGACGAAAGATTATCATTGCACCAGATCACCTGTAGGAGAGGCAATCAGTAGGTCCAACATGGATTCAGTTAAGGGTCTTACAACTTGGCATCAAACAACTATAGCCAAAAGGAAGAGTTGGAGAGAATCTATCTTGGATAGTAGATCAAACAAAGGTATTCACGTGCGGTTGCAGGACAACCATGGTATACACGCATATTTAATGGTCCAGACTTGGGCTCATAAGGAAAAGAACCTAATTGGGGATGACGCCAAGAGATCGTTTCGCGTAACTCGAGTATTGCTCTAAGATAAAGCTACTCGACACTCGTATGCTTACCGAAGACAAACGAAGTGACAACTATGGCACTAATTAACTAACAAGCATACATACAAACATCAAAGTCAAGCATTGGAGAGATCCAATCCAATTAGCTTAAGCAACCACTACTAAGCATCAGGCTCACCCATAACAAACATTCAAATCTGCTCTGAACATGAGCAGATTCTGACAACAAACTTCTAAAATGTATAACTCCCAAGCCATAAAACCTAGGGTCCTAAAATTTTTAGGACAAGATAGATAAGTAAGTTAGCTACAACTTTAGTATTCTCTATAACCACAGAAAACACCATTATGATCATAAAAGCATCACTACAACAGAAAGCGCTCTAGCAGCCAACGTTTAATAAGCAAAACAAAGTTTGCCTTTATTCTACTTAACAAGAGAGCACACAAACATATCATCCTAGTGGCTCTAAACATTGTTACCTTAGACCAACACCAATTTAATTCATTCACGAGACTCCAATTTACTTAAGTGAGGTCTAAAGCATTGGCAAACGCTTGGGTGGGCAACATAGAGTAAGGCATTCTTGTTTAGCTTCACACAAGAAAGATAGTGTAACACATTGATCACAAGTTACACACTATAGAACAAGGGTGAGAAGAGTATAGCCATGCATAAAGCAACAATCATGATAATGCATGCTTCGTCCTATTCGTCCTCACAAGACTGCCAACCTAAGGTGGCGATCACGTTCTATGTCGGTGGCATTACACGCACTCTCTCGATATATAGCTAGTCGTCAGCTACATTCAACTTACGCATTCGTGGTTAGCGTACCTGCAGAAAAGTTTCATTGCAGCCCAACATTTCCCAATATAGCACACAATGAAAGCAGAGAAGTAAAATTCTAAGTACTTCCATGTACATATACCCCCGTATATATCCATGTAGCACCAAAACTACCCGAATCATTCGATCACCCACAATTAAGTACCTTCATATATACATGTGTGTAACATGTAAATAATCCAGTAACTAAAACTAGCTCTCCCCTAGACCGAGGGTTGTACGGTCATGCTCTCACAACTCACACTTACCTGAGCGTAGGTGCGACGTTGCATAAAAGTAAACTTAGCAACATATATGGCTATTTCATATATGAAGGCTACCTCTAATCTGACACACTGGGTAGCATAGTGTGGGAGAGTTATCACACATACATACCTTAGCCTGGGCGTAGATGCATAAATGAAAAACCCCCAAGTTAGTACTTATATAAGCCACCTAATAATCCTTATATGGGCGTAAGGAAATTGACCACTGGCATACTTAGGTTTAAAATTTAGATTTGACAAACCTATATATAACTATAAGTTGATAAAACTGATTTTATAAAACAAAACCTTTGTTTTAAATACACATACGACAAGTTTAATGTTGAATCTTGCTCCGATACCAGCTGTAACGGAACCGTCCAAATTATAAGAGCACAAGTACAAAAATAATCACCGAAGTGATCAAATTCTCGCACTTGAGCCCATATAACTCCGGTAGTCCAATGAAATCACGAGGGATTTCAAACCAACCCACATACCAGCCAAGATCGTAGTGATTCAACATAACAAGTCACATGTTACAACCATTTCACAAGTAATTGAATATACATCGGAGTTCAACATAGTTATTACAACTTAAGTTCAAAAGTAGCGGAAGCAAAGTAATTTGAAACTAATATTATTCTTATTTCAAATACATGCCAGTACCACGGTCGACTTCTAACAAAAGCATTAGAGAGAAGATAAATAAGAAGGATCATGCCCATGATCACACTCCGCCTCTACGGCAGGAGCCAACCAACTCTTGCAGTCGCCAAGATACATCATAACCTGCAACAAGTGGGGATAAAACCCTGAGTACGAGAAGGTACTCAGCTAGACTTACCCGTCAGAAACCAGAAATAAGTGACACCAAGGATCATGCAAGGCTGATATAAAGTGGGGCTAGCTTGACAACTTTTTGCATAAAAGCTTAATATAGATGATCAATCATTAATGCTTAAGCATCAAGTTAATTATCATTAACCTATCATCTATATTAGAACCTGTACTAGAGCACTCACTTTATTAGGAGCAAACAATAATAACCATATCAGGTATAAATTGAGGTAACCTTTCCATCGTGATCCAATTAACCATCCGTTCAATTTAATGGAATCTACGTTGCCGCTGCTCAAGTCAAGTGCTCACTAACCGGGAGCGACGGCGATTCGAATCGAATTCCTATCCAGCTGGAGGGGTATTTCTAACACTCACCGCGCAGGCCCCTGCCAGGGTCGCACAAGCCACCTTTTCATATGATTCAGGAATCGCGGGTCCGAATAATGTCGCGACCCCAAGGGCGACACTCTGCCAGGTGATAGGGACTCTAACCCCCCTTGGTCTCACGCCAATGTCCCCAAGCACATCCTTTCTCTCCTCCAAGAAGCAACGTACCATTCGATTCCCGGCCTGAATCACATTACTCGGCTTCGCGGTCGGAACGGCTTATCCGGCCAACTAAGTGTTAGACTGCGTTCAACATGACTCAAGGACGTACAGCGAATCGGTCCTTAAACGACTCAGATGGGGATAGATTCACACCCAAGACCTCCATGTCTTGTTGCTTCACTATCGTCATCCCACCCGGTCTCATTTCATTTTATTAACACATGGTTCCATTCCACGATAGCAAATATAGCCAACCGTGCCATATATGAATATCCCTATATCTCGCAGGTGACAGGAAATCACCTGACTTCTACCGCTTAAAGCAGGGCTAAGCATCTACTCGATCCTAATCTATGTAGGATTCAAGGATTCATATATCTGGACAAGGAATGATATAATGCAGCAAGGGTTTCCAACCAACTCCTATCACTTAATGCAACAATACTTATAACATAAATAGAATTAATTGCTTTGAAGGTAGGAGGCTTATAATGCTCCGGGGCTTGCCTGGGATCCGACTCAAGTTAGAGTATGTCAGATAAAACTCGCTTGGCGAGCATTTCCCTTCGGGATGGATCCACCAACTCCATCTTTGGGTTTGGCTCCACCACACGTCCTTCACGTGATGCATCTAGCGTACCTAAATGAGATGCAAGATGCAAGTGTATGAATACAAAGAAGTGCAATAAACAAAGTAATCATGCAAGCATACCAAAGTTCACCTAAACCCTAGAGCTAATTAACTTAATCCTCACTAAGGCATAACATAGAAGATTGCAAACACATCAATCAAGAAACAAGTCTCACAAGCTCACAGGGCACTAAACCAAGTACCATCAAGGATATGAGCCACACTTCCACACCCTAGCATGGCAAAGTCAATCAAAGCACTAGAACAAGAATCTGCTACTTTCTGGACATACATACAGTAGCTCAGTAAATCCATCATAACTGGAGATCCCTAAATCCAAATGACTTGCAAGAAGACATTATGGAAAGCTTATGAAATTCTCTACATTTCATTTATAATCATCACAGCATGGTTCCAAAGTCTAACATATCGAATTTACACAAACACAGAAACTGGTCCAACAAGACAGAGAGCAAGCAATTCTGTAACCCAACTTTAAACAGCTATAACTCAAAAACTACTTGGCCAAATACCACCAAATTTTAACAGCAGCTATATATATATTATCTACAACTTTTGTATAAACAAGTTTCACAACAAAGCACATTATCATAAAGAACTTTGCTAAGTTCCTAGATCTGTCCAGAAACTTCATTTGCAAGAAATAATTATTAACTTATGTTGCAAACATATAATTAGACCAAACCAACTTTATCAACATGTCACACATGACTAATGAACACCAGAAAACATAGTGTCTATTCCTAAATAATTTCTTTTAATGCATTTTCTTAATTTATTTAGATAATTTGGTGGAATTATGAACACATATCAAAAGTGCATAATAAATTCTACCAAAATTACAGAGGCCTACACATGCTCCCAAAAGTTTACTGTACAAATTTCAAACCATTTGTACATATATATCAATCTCTATGAAAAAGACAAATAGCTAATGAGAGAAATCATGTGAGAGCAAGTAAAACCTAAAACTCCATATTTTCTATGAACACAAGGCCATAGCATGAATCAATATGTTAGATAAACATCATACTAATCTAAAGGAACAACATTTTCCATTTTATCAATTATATATTATTTACAAGCTATTTAACAAGCCATAAACAAGTTAAATCAATAATTAGATCATAAAATAAGTAGTGACCAAGAAATTTATACCACAGTACATACATATCATTACAAGACTACCATAAAAATTTCACATCATTTGGAGCATCACAACTCAAGATATAAAATGACAAGAAAAATAATATAGATTTCCTTATTTATCAAGGTCCAATCAAAACCCTAAGAAAACAGTGAAAAATTAGTATGTTTAATATTTTTCCTAGCAATTAAATGTCATCACAAAATTAACAAAACAAGAATCATCATTTTTGGAGTTCTAAAACTCCAGATATGGCTCTGCTCAAGATGATAAGCATTTTTGGGAGCATTTTTAAGGCTTAAATAAAGACATCAGAAATTATCTACAAACATATAGAATTTTATGACTCTACTGCATAGATCTCTTCTCAAGGTTTCTAAAAAGTCCCCATTTACTATTTTTGGAATTACCTAGCAGGAGATATGAATTTTAGAAGATTTAACAAAATTCTGAAATTCAAAAACGAAATTAACTGCTTCACCCCAAATCTGCTAGGCGCACCCGGACGTGTACCCCAACTGTGCCTCTCATAACGCTGACATGTGGGACCTGCATGCCCGGTTGGGTCCACCTGTCATTCACAGAGAGAGACAGGAGGCCTTCTTCCTCCTCCGTTCGCCGGGAAACAGAGGAGGAGGCCGGCCCGCGGCTCCGGCCGACCAGGGCGGCGCTCCGGCGGTGAGCGGCAGTGGAGGAGCGGCAGGGGACCCGTGCGCACCCGAGGAGGGGCTCTCAATGGCCCGACGCTTGCTGTGGCGGCCTGGCCACGACGGCAGGCGGCTCGACGGCCGGCGCCTCGGCGGGAGCGTGCTACAGCGGTGGAACCGACGAGAAGAGGAGCCCTGGATGTGCGGTGCGAGGTGGGGAAGGCTCTTCTGTGGTCGGTTGGGGCGGAGAAGGACCGGAGGTGAGGGAACGGCGGAGGCGGAGCTTTGCCCGGCCGGCAATGATGGCGGCGCCATTCTCCGCGACGGCGAGGCTGCGGTGGCTAGGGCTCCGGCAGCGCATGCTCGGCGTGGCTAGACACTGCAGCGGAGGACGAGAGAAGGCAGCGCCTGCAGCCGCAGCGGCGGCTCGAGCTCGGCGGCCATCCATGGCGGCACGGCCGTGCGCGAGCAGCAAAGCGAGGGCAAGAGCGCTGAGGGCGAGCGAGGGAGGCAGAGAATGAATGGGAGAGGTAGAGGGCGAGCCTAGACGCCTCCTCATCGGCACAGGGGCGCCGGGGCACGCGGCAAGGAGGTGGGAGCACTGCTCGGGCATGGCTGCCACGCACTGGACACGCGCCGCCCGCTGAAGCATTTCGACGAGCACGTGGTGAGCGGCGACTTGGCCTGTTTTGGACGCTGATTTAGGCCGCTTCTGGGCCGAACTGGGCCATGGGCCAATTATGAAGTTTGTTCACCAGACCTTGATCTACATTTATCTCCATTACACTCAGGTCATTAGACCAATAGACTAGGACATAATTAGTGCTAAACTTGACAGTGTCAGCGACTTAACGACCATTAAAAATGGATGTCAAAACCTTGTCAAACTGAGTCCAACACATTCCAAATTTTTGTATGCTCTTCTCCAATGAGTTACCTTCAATTTCTATTTTTAGATCAACTCAAGTTGCGTAACAAATTTTGGAGAACGAGGAATGTCAACCTAATGACCTTCATAAATCAGCTCCCAAGACTTAGAATATTTCCTAAGTCTGAAAACAGCAGCAGATTCAAATTTGAGGCTACTATTTGGGCCACTTAGGAGTTGAATCATGACTTGGTCCAAAACTAACATTTGTTGCACACATCCCAATCTTCCACCATAGGGAAAATCCAACCTCATAGCTCGAGCAAAAACTGGAGTTTCACTGCCATCAATGAAGCAATCTGATAAACTCTTCAAATAGGGTTTTCGACCATTTAAGGCATTTTCTTGACATTTGCTCAACATGAACCCTCTATGACTTTTGTTGTAGAGTTCAGATAGAGTCATTTGGGCAAGTTTGCATGGTTTGGCTGATGATCTACAATTCCATTCACTTAATGATGCAAGTTCCAATAGGAATGGAACTTATCATTTCATGTGACTTTTTGATTCCAAACCCCATGAAACTTTTCTAGGGATTAATATAGATAGTTACTGAGGTGAGACATGTGAAGATACTTTGATAGCAACATCCAAGCCTATATCTTTTAATTGAGCCTATATGTAAGCAAGGATGCAATATCCAAGTTTAGGTCAGGGCTTATTCCATAGGTTTGACCTTGACATTGTCATCCCCACTTAACCTGTCATGTTTAAGCTTAAACCCACCACTTAATTGGTGATAAACACCTGGAGTGTTACAATGACTACCCAGTCCACCTCAGCCAAGATGAAGGACAGGTCAATCTTTTTCTTTCACTCAGTGTGGTTGTCTCCTTTGAGAGTCAGGATATCTTTGATACAACTCATCAAGGTGTATCCTCCTGAAAACACAATTCATGTAAAGTGAGAACATAATAATAACAATTGTATGCCTTAGTTCCAACAGTGGTGAAAATTAAAACATACAATTATCCTCTACACTAATTCTACATCACCGTTGGACAAAAACAGAATTAATGCATGACAAAACTCATAAATAATATCATAATATTGCTATTAATCAACGTTGATCAGAATAATAACAATATTATAATAATCTGAAAACATATCCATTTTTTACAAATTAAAATTTTTTGTTGGTTCGAATTTAATAATGAAAACAACTTTCAATAGACAACGGAAAACGTAAATATGCCCATAATTATTTTTTAGAAACATTAAAGTACTGTACTATTCTCTGAACAAAATTATCATTGGATCAAAATTGTACAGAGTTTTGCATCAAAATTCAATTCAAATTCTTCAAAATACATCAAAATCTGCTTCTGAAAAAAATAAAAACAAAATTCTGGACGTTTTATTATTCTTCTGTAAAACTGGCCTGAAGGCCCGTTTCGGCCTGCGTCCATTAGCCGTGCGCGCTGATGGCAAGACGGCCCACGGCGGCCCAGCTACGCCATGCGCCTCTCCACCTCTGCCCAGGCCACAACCTGGGCCTGGGCTGGTAAAGCGGGGTCCCACCTGGGCCAATTTTGGCTCGGCCAATCTTGGCCGTTCAGTTCAATCCGACGGCCAACCTTCATTTTCGCTGGAATAAAGACCCTGCTCCGACCGCCGTTTACCCAAACCCTAGCTCATTTCTCCCTCACCCCTCCTCTCCTCACCGCTCCACACAGTGAAGACGGAGCGGGCGACGACCACCTCGCCATCAGAGAAGAAGGCAGAGCGCGCCACCATTGAGCAGCTTTGGACCGGTGCCCTGAGCCACGGCCGAGCCGGGCCTCTGTCTGCACGTCAGTAATGGTTGTGGCGGTCACCACCTGCACCACGACGGTGGTTACTGCAGCGGTGAAGAGCTCTGGTAGGCCCCCTTTCTATCACCGCCGTCTCTATTCAACTGCTAAGGTTAGGGTTCTTGATCTGTCCGGATTGAAATCCGTCATTCTCTTCTTTCTTGATTTTCTTGGTCCGCAAAACCCTAGATCTACACCTAGTAGGCTCAATTGATACCATTGATATGTTTTGTGGATCGGTCTAGGGTAGGTCTAGGTGGGATTAAACTGGAACTCGGTTTTAACAGAGAGGTATAGTGGGAGAGGAGGAGAGGAGAAAGTTACTGACCATCCGAGGGGTTGGAGGAAGATCCGGCCATCGCTGGTTCGATGATGGAGGCTGCGCACAGGCAGCGACAGTCGGTGTAGCGGTGGGGCGTCCGGCGAAGTCGGTGACGGCAGGGAAGAAGTAGGTGCGACGGCTGGCAGCTTCCGGTCATTGGCTGCGCCCCTATCTAGATCGGATTAGGGTTTGTTGGTGGGGAGCAGGCTCACGGCGAACCTCGTGCTTTGAGCCGCCGGTCCCCACCTCTTTATATAATGCAGTGTGACAGGGGCCCTCGAGCCATAGATGGGCCGGGCGCCCCCGATCAGGGCGCAGATCAAAAGGCCCGACTGGGCCGTTGGGCCAGTTCGAGTTGGAGATCAATCTAACAGCTTGGACTCCCATGGAAGGATGTACCTGTCAAACATTAATCAAAAGTGTAAGTAAAAATGCTCCACCCTTATAGCATAGATGTAAAATATGTGAATAAAGGACAATGTCTAGGATTCATAAAACAAATAGGAGAATACATTCCATACTTCTCTAGGTTATCCTTCCATCCTTCCCAAGGTTTCCAGAAATCCTCCTCATCAAATGCAAATCCAGAAACCAGGGTGCCAACAGCAAGGCCCTGAAAGAGTTACCAAACTTTAGAAAGACCAAATCAGTTTCATTCCAAAATGGATGAATGACATTTTAGTCAGAGGAAAGGGACTCACACCCTGATTATGGTTATCACCAATAGGTTTGAACTCAAATTCTTTCACTTTACCAATTCGTCTTGCCATTTTGGTACCCGTCAAGCCAGCCCCAGCAGCTAATTTGTAAAATAAAAAAAATCAAGGAACATTAAAAGCTAAGCACAACACTTGTACACCACTTTCTATCTCTTTTTTGGGATACTGCGTTACAGCTTGTACAGGAAATTCATTTGGGAACAACTTTAACAATTTATAAATGTGGCAGTGCTTATACAGAGAGGTGCATATTCATTATTTGTGTAGTTTTCCTTAGCAATACAGTAACCACCATAAATAATGGAGGCAGTTGTTGCTAACTTAAAACAAATCTTGACTGTTAGACTGCTCAATACATATATTAATGAAGAAATAAGAGCTCCAGATAATATCATAAGAGTTTCGAAGGAACATTTATACCAACCTCCAAATGAGGCAGCAACTGCCACAGAGCCAGCAACAAATCCTGCCGCAGCAGCCATAGCAGCAAATCCACTGGCTCCTATGAAAGGGACAAGTGTGCCCAGTGTTGGAGCTAGAGCACCAAATCCTGCAGCAATGGCTGGTGCAGCTAAACCTGTCGGGTCGAAGAGAACGAGGGCATATGAATCACCTGGTGTAGTGTGTCCAAGTGATGCCAAGATGTTGAGCATTTCATTAGATATATTATCTGGAATGCAGTCCTACCCCCAGTAATAGCCAGCAATGCTCCTCCAGTCAAGGCAGCGGCACCAATAATTCCCCCACGCTTCCATTTCTCCCACTTGCTTTTCGGTGATGCGTTTTCACGCTCTTGTTCTTGTTCTTTTGCCGCAGCCATGGCAGAGCATGCGACCATCACCTAGATAGCTTCCTATAATGCCAGGATTAATGATTACAAGTCAATTCAGGTAGTGGAAATACAAGGATATGAATGAGTTATGAGTTTCTGTTTCTCTCTTGGATGATCTCATATCATTCTTTTTAATCGAGAATAAACTGCAATCAATTTTCACTCTGCCACACTGAGAAGAAGGGATAACTTGTAATAACCATTTTGATCCACTTGACGTCAAGCCATGTCGCTATCAACCGAAGAGCGACACGATGCCGAGCATCATAGCCCTTCCTGAAGAGAGACGACTTCCTGTCCTCTTCCTCTTGCGAGACGGGTCTATCAGCGACACAGGCGGAGAGAAGCGCATACAGCAACGCCATCTTGCGGTGATCTTTCGCGGGAACATCTTCTAAGGACAACTTGTCGATGCCCAGCAAGTTCTCAGACGAGCCTGCCTCCAGAGACTCCGCCGTCGCAGAGGTACTAGCCCTGGAGTCTTTACACTCGCCTTTGATTTTCAGGTCCAGTACGGTGCAGTGTTAGTGTCGCTACCCAAGCTCATGACCGTCACATCAACTGCTCTCGCCAATGCGACTGCTCCAGCTTGTTCGAAGAGCTCTCGCTGTCTTCCTCAAAGTCAAAGAGTATCCTTTCAGCCTTAGAAACTGCAAAACCCCAGAGTGAAATGAAACGATGGGATACTGCAATAGTGAAAGGGTTAAATATATTCATGACATCGGCACTGAATTTTGAACCCCATTGCAGAGAAATGATTCATAATTGGTTGGCTCAGCAACAGAGATTTGGGGCATGTTTGGTCCTGCTAAAGTTTAGCTACACTTTATCTACTAAACTGCCAAATAAACTAATGAAAAAGGGACTAAAGTAGTTTAGTCACGTTAGTCACCCAAGAGTAGCTAAAAGTGGACTAAAGTGCCCAGTGGACAAGGGTTATCCCTCATTATTGCTGGTCCCCACCTGATTTGGGCATTCATTAGGGGTAGTTTGGTCTTTGTTGAACTACTTTAATGGCCTTTAGTCACTTTAATCACTAGAACCAAACATGGGTGACTAAAGTTTACTCATCAGTTTTAGGAGCTAAATTTTAGTCACGAGAAACCAAACGTACCCTTGGTAGCAATTTGATGGGGTTGGGGTTGAACCCTACAACTAGCGATGAAAACGGACGGGAAAAAACCCCATTTCTACTTCCGTTTCTATATTTTTTGCCAGAAGCGGGATCGGGTTTGAAAAATACGGGTTCGAAAACGAAACCAGAATATACGGGTGTACGGAAGCGAACCAATACGGTCAGAAATTCAATGGAAATGGTCAGAAGCAGGGAACTTAAGCCGGAATACCGCACAAATTTATACTCACCAATCACAAAATAGGTGTACCATGAAAATATATTTTCTTGTAAATTTACTGTACTTATTTAGTGTATCATAAATATTATTTGTATACATTTAGTCACAGTTACACATATATAAAATTGTTTGGCTCGTTATTATGTTGAAGTTGTATTCTTTATAATTTGACCTGTTATTGTATTAGATTAGAATTGTATTCGGAACAACATGGAGTAAATATGTGTTCGTAGCTAATTGATCCAAACGTACATTGAAGTACTATTGAACCATCATTTCCTTAAAAAAAGAAGTACTATTGAACTAGCTCGTCTAGAGCCTAGACTTCCAGTTGTATGTCCGTACGTACACAGAAGCTACCAGTGCCTGTCCTCACTCCCCTGTGCGATGTACGGCTGTGCCTGTGCCTATGCTGGGGGCGGGCTTCACTACATGGGCTGCAGAGTTGGCTCTTCAGGACAAGATGTCAAGATATGGGCCAAACTAAACTCCAGGTGAAATCCAGAACAAATTCAGAAAATTTCCGACCAAATACGGAATTCCTAAAATACGGGAGGAAAAACACCAACTCCGTTTCCGTTCGGATTCCAATACCTTCCGTCCCACAACTCATCCTGTTTTCGGATTTTTCCGACAATATGAAAACGGTCGGGTCAAATATAGAAAAACGAGTTGGTCGGGGCGGCAAAAATTCCGTCTGTTTTCAACCCTGCCTACAACTAGAGTGGCCGCCTGTCGCGCGCCGGCAGCTCGTGGGGGGAAATTTCAGTGGGGTCGTGGGAGCAGAGGGAACCGTGGGATACGCGATGCGAGGAGTTTTGACTTAGGCGACGCTTGTGCGGGAAAAAAATCCTGCAGCGTGTCTATAGACTCCATCCGCTACATAGGTAACCTCAGCGTGCGACGCATGGGCACCTGAAAGTCCTATGTTTGGTGTTGGTAATTAGTGACAATGCCTAAGTACTAATCCTATGCCTAAGTTGTATGTAGCATATGAGGATTAGTACATTCCAAGGTCGGTGGCAAGATGGACATGGTGATCATGATGGCCACACTTGGATTTGGACGCAACCCTATGTGATCAAGGCAAAGGTATATGCTTAAGGGTTGTGTTTTAGTAACCAAGACACCTAGTGGGTGTGGTTACATTATAGGATAGATAGCCGTACTATAAAGAGGGAAATGACGCGGGTATTGAACTCCTAAGTGCCTCTAGATGTGCATTTCATGATCATATGCATTTGGATAGAACTAATATCACCTCGAAAAATGATTATGAAAATGCTAACACACTCACACATGATGAGATAACTTGGTGGTGTTAGCACATTTGCGATGACGGTGGGGTTTGAGCGGTAGAGAGGGTTTGGGTTCCTCTCTCCCTCCCGCCGAGCTTGCGAGCGTAGGATTCAGGCGTTTTTGAGAAGTTGAAATGCCTATTTTCCACTACGCCGGAAGTCCGGAAAAGAAACGGAGGCGAACGGAGGTCACAGAGGTGACCGGACGCTGAACCGGACGCGGTCTTTGCATGACCGGACGCATCCGGTCAGTGTTCAGTGTCTGCGCGTTTTTCAGTTCGATGATCGGACGCGAGGCGCATCCGGTCACTGATGATCGGACGCGTCCGGTCGTTCAGGGAGCTTACTGGACTCTAACCGGACGCTGGCACTGTCGCGTCCGGTCATTTTCTTCAGCGCGTCCGGTCTTTGTTTCGTTGAGCGCTGCTCAGGCGACCAGCACGTCCGGTCATTCTCAGGACCAGCGCATCCGGTCGTTTCTAGCGCGTCCGGTCTGCGCGATGAGCGCGTCCGGTCGTTGCTTCGCAGTTAGCCGTTGGGCGACCGGCGCGTCCGGTTAGTTAGACCAGCGCGTCCGGTCAGTGCTTCGTGACTTAGCCGTTGTGCGACCGGCGCGTCCGGCCAGTTGGACCAGCACGTCCGGTCAGCGCGATTTCGGCTGTTTAAGTTTCTAACGGCTCTATTCGAAGGGGTGCGTCTATAAATACTCGTTGGCCGGCTCAAGGCTCTCTCTCTTGAACATTTGACATACTTGTGAGCACTTTGAGCTAAGCAACTCCCCTCTCACTCATCTCTCTTGCTTCTTTGCATATTCGAAGTGAGATTGAGTGATCGAAGTGCATTTGCATTGTGAGATAGCATCTAGTTGGCACTTGGTGGTTGATTTGCTGCGGGATTCTTGTTTCTCTTGGTGGTTGCCGCCACCTAGACGGCTTGGAGCAGCTTGGAGGCATTGGCAAGAGTTGGTGATTGTTCTTGGCCACCTCCGGTGATTGTGAGGGGTTTGTGCCTACCTCGGCGAAGCGCCAAAGGCAACATTAGTAAATTGCTTCGTGTCATTGCAACCTTTTGCCATTTGGTAGATTCTTGTGGCGCCTTTTGAGAGGCTCGGTGTGTGACCGATTAGCCACCGAACCACGTGGTGAAGAGGGATACAACGGGGACTAGCGTGCCGGCAAGCACGTGAACCTCGAGATAAATCTTCGTGTCATCACTTTTATATTGTGATTGATTGATCCCGGTGTTCGGTTATCTTGGTATTCATCTCTTGATTATATTGATTGGTTGGCTCAATTCTTCGCCCCTCGGTGATACCCTCCTAACTCTCTCTTGTATTAATTTCTTAGTTATCTTTGCTAGCGAGTTAGCTTTGCTAGAGTAGCTTCTTTATGTAGCTTGTTAGTTGTAGTTTCCTTCTCGGTTTGACTTGTGTGGTTGAGTGCAAATACACTAGAATTGTGATTTGGTTAGGTGGCTTGCAAACACCCCGTAGGCTAAGCAAAACTCGCATCTCGCTATTTGTTTTATTGATAAACTTGTTTAGCTTGTCTTTGTAGAAAATTTTAATAGGCTATTCACCCCCCTCTAGCCATCAAGACCTTTCAAGTGGTATCGGAGCCGTGGTCACCGTTTGTAAGGCTTAACAACCTCGGTGTAAGATGGCTCAAGTTATGTTCAATCATGTAAATAGCAAGCCTCCAGTCTTTGATGGTGTCTCTTTCTTTGATCATTGGAAAAGGAAGATGAAGCAATATCTAGGCAATATACATGAGAAGGTTTGGGATGTGACCAAAGAAGGATACATCATTCTTGATGAGGAAAACCTCACTCCCAATGACCGCATCAACAAACAATGCAATACGGCGGCACTTGACACAATCTACCGTGCCATTGATGACAAAGTATTTGAGCAAATAAAAGATCTTGAAAAGGCAAATGAGCTTTAGATAAGGCTTGAAGAAACATATGAAGGCACTTCAACGGTAAAAAGTGCCAAACTATATATGCTCAAGGATAAGTTCTTCACATTCAAGATGAAGGATGATGAATCCATCCCAGAGATGTTCTATAGGCTCCAAGTCATTGTCAATGATCTCAAGGGGCTTGGAGAGAAGGTTGAGGACAAGGACTTCTCACACAAGTTCTTGATGTGCTTACCCAAGAAGTTTGCCACCTTGAGAAGAATGATCTTTAGAGAGGGATTGGACAAGGTCAAACCAACCAATGTGCTTGGAGATATAATGACCGATGCCCAATACAATGATGATGAAGATGAGGTAGAAGAGAAGAAGGAGACCAAGGTCAAGCAAGAGAAGCCCATTGCATTCAAGGCTTCATCCTTTAAGGGCAAGAGCAAGGTGGAAAGTGATGATGATGATCCATTCGATGATGAGACCATGGCCCTCCTTGTGCACAAGATGGGAAGGTTCATGAAGAAGAAAGGATATGGGGCAAGGAAGAGGAGAGACATTATAAAGGCAAAGACCATTTGCTACAATTGCAATAGCCCCGATCACATAGTGGCGGATTGCCCCTATGAAGATAAGAGATTTCATAATGGGGACTTGAAGCTCAAGAAGAACAAGAAGGATAAGAAAGAGAATGAGAAGAAAGCAAAGAAGAGCTTCACTTTCAACAAGAAGAAGAAGGGTGGTGGTTATGTAGTCACTTGGGATAGTGACAACTCCGATAGTGATGATGATGCAAGCTCTAGTGATGATGAGAGGACCACTCGGCGAGCCATTGCAAACATCGCCCTCTCCAACAAGCCATCCATCTTCGACACTACATCGACATGCCTTATGGCCAAGCCTACCAAGGTAAAATATGATAGTGATGATGATTCTTGTGCTAGTGATGATTGTAGGAGTGATAATAAGGAGGATGAGGACTACTCCAAGGATGATCTATTGGGCATAATAGATCAAATGAGCAAGGGCTACAAGAGGACAACCAAGAAATACAAAATCTTGGAACATGAGCTCATTGCCAAGAGCAATGAAAATGATGCCTTGATGGAGGAGCTTATTGCTCTCAAAAAGAGTAAGGAGTGCAAAGGAATTGAACAAGAGCTCAAAGCTCTTAGGAAATCCTTTGATGAGCTAGAGGCTTCTCGTGAGTGTCTAAAGGAAGACCACGAGGATCTTGAAATTGCTCACACTAGGCTTAAGGAAGCCCACTCCACTCTACTTGAGCTCATCAAGAAAAGGACCTCAAGTTGGAGAAGCTCATGAAGGAAGCTAAGGAGGAGCAAGTGATTGTCACTTGTGATATTGGACTAACATGTGATATTATTGATGATTCTTTATGTGTTGGTCCTACTAATGCTTCATGTAGCTCATCATCATCCACCACAACCAACTCTATCTCTACTACTAGTGATTCGTCACTTGTGGTTGAGAATGAGACTCTCAAGAGAGAGGTGGATGATCTCACCCACGCATTAGGCAATGCCTATGGTGGGGGATGCCCGCTTGCTAAAATGCTTGGGTAGCCAAAGGTTCTCTCTTAACAAAGAGGGTTTGGGCTATACTCCCAAAAAGGGCAAGGCGGCCTTTGCTACTCTAAAGCCTCGCTTTGTGAAGAGCAATGGTCGTTATTGCAATAGATGCAAGCAAGTTGGGCATCTAGAAATTAATTGCAATAAAATGAACAAGAACAAGAAAAATGCTAATGTACCTTACATTCCTTTTGATTCTTGTTATGTGCTTACCAAGGGTGAGAAAGGTGTGCATGCTAAGTTTGTTGGTACACCAATTGTGGGCCCAAAGAAGAAGGCCATTTGGGTACCAAAGAGCTTAGTGACTAACCTCCAAGGACCCAAGCAAATATGGGTACCTAAAAGACATTAAATTGTTTTGTAGGTAAATTATAAGGCCGGAGGAAGGCATTGGGTGCTTGATAGTGGGTGCTCTCAACATATGACCGGTGATTCAAGAATGTTCAACTCTCTCAAATCAAATGATAGTGGCATTGATAGTATCACATTTGGTGACAATAGCAAGGGTGATGTAAAGGCTCTTGGAAGGATTGCAATCTCAAATGATCATAGCATTTCCAATGTGCTCTTAGTTGAGAAATTGAACTTCAATCTTCTCTCGGTTGCTCAATTATGTGATCTCGATTTCAAGTACATATTTGGTGTTGATGATGTGGAGATAGTTAGTGTTGATGGCTCTAACTTGATCTTCAAAGGATTTAGATTTGAGAATCTATACTTGGTTGATTTTAATGCTAGTGACACTCAACTTTCAACATGCTTGCTCACCAAATCAAGTATGGGTTGGTTATGGCATAGAAGACTTGGTCATGTTGGCATGAAGCAATTGAACAAGTTAGTGAAGCATGACTTAGTTAGAGGCTTGAAGGATGTCACTTTTGAGAAAGATAAGCTATGTAGTGCTTGTCAAGCCGGAAAGCAAGTAGGCAACACTCATCCATTGAAAAGCATCATGAGTACTTACAAGGCATTTGAGTTGTTGCACATGGATCTATTTGGACCAACTACATACACAAGCATTGGTGGCAACAAGTATGGTTTTATGATTGTGGATGATTTCACTAGATACACATGGGTATTCTTTCTTGGGGACAAAAGTGATGTATTTGACATATTCAAGAAGTTCATCAAGAGAGTACAAAATGAGTTTGAAACCACAATCAAGAAAGTAAGAAGTGACAATGGAAGTGAGTTTCAAAACACAAGAATTCATGAGCTATGTGATGAGCTTGGAATCAAACATTAATTCTCGGTCAAGTATACACCTCAATCAAATGGCTTAGTTGAGAGGAAGAATAGAACCTTAATTGATATGGCAAGATCAATGTTGAATGAGTATAATGTGAGTCATTCATTTTGGGCCGAAGCAATCAACACGGCTTGCTTCTATAGCAACCTCCTCTATTGTCACAAGTTCATAGAGAAGACACCATGTGAGATCTTAAATGGAAGAAAGCCTAACATTGCATACTTTCGGGTATTTGGTTGCAAATGCTATATCTTAAAGAAAGGCACTAGATTGAGCAAGTTTGAGAAGAAATGTGATGAAGGCTTCCTACTTGGTTACTCAACTACTAGCAAAGCTTATAGAGTTTGGAATTTGGCTAGTGGTCAACTTGAAGAAGTTTATGATGTTGAATTTGATGAAACAAATGGCTCTCAAGATGAAGAAGATAACTTGGATGATGTGAGAGGAACTCAATTGACCAATGCTATGAAAGAAATGGATATTGGTGATATTAGGCCAAAGCAAGTGATTGATGTGGATGATGACAAAGATCAAGTGCTCCAAAGTCCAATTACACAAGCAAGTGATTCTCTAATGCAAAATCAAGCTAGTACATCATCTCAAGTGAAACAAGATCAACAAGTGGCTAGTTCATCATCTCCAGCTCATGATCAACATCAATATTCAAGCAATCAAGTCCAAGTGCTTCAACCAACTAACATTGCAAGAGACCATCCATTGGATTCCATCATTGGTGACATACAAAGAGAAGTTTAAACTAGATCAAGATTGGCATCATTTTGTGCTCACTCTTCTTTTGTTTCAATGGAAGAACCCAAGGACATTGATAAAGCATTGAGAGATCCGGATTGGGTAAATGCAATGCATGAAGAGCTTAACAACTTCAAGAGAAATGAAGTATGGGAACTAGTTGAAAGGCCTAAGGATCACAATGTCATTGGAACAAGATGGGTCTTTCGCAACAAGCAAGATCAAGATGGGATAGTAGTAAGAAACAAAGCAAGACTAGTGGCTCAAGGTTACACACAAATAGAGGGTCGTGACTTTGGTGAAACTTATGCCCCGGTTGCAAGATTGGAAGCAATTAGGATCTTACTTACCTATGCTTGTGCTCACAATATCAAGCTATATCAAATGGATGTGAAGAGTGCATTTCTCAATGGGTATATCCAAGAGGAGGTGTATGTGGAGCAACCTCCCGGTTTTGAAGATGACAAGAAACCCAATCATGTATACAAATTGAGAAAAGCTTTGTATGGATTGAAGCAAGCACCTAGAGCATGGTATAAAAGATTGAGGGACTTCTTGCTATCTAAAGGATTTGTCATGGGCAAAGTGGATACTACTCTATTCACCAAGAAGATTGGGAAAGACTTGTTTGTGTTGCAAATATATGTTGATGACATCATATTTGGTTCAACCAATCAAGATTATTGTGATGAGTTTGGGAAAATGATGGCAAAGGAATTTGAAATGTCAATGATTGGTGAACTTAGTTTCTTTCTTGGACTTCAAATCAAACAAATGAAAGAAGGTACATTTGTGAGCCAAACTAAGTACATCAAAGATATGCTCAAGAAGTTTGGCATGGAAGATGCAAAAGGCATCACTACTCCAATGGACACTAGTGGAAGTTTGGATAATGACAAGAGTGGCAACATGGTGGATCAAAAGCTATATAGATCAATGATTGGTAGCCTACTCTATGTGACGGCATCAAGGCCTGATGTGATGTTTAGTGTATGCATGTGTGCAAGATTTCAAGCCTCACCAAGAGAAAGTCATTTGAAGGCAACAAAGAGAATATTGAGGTACTTAAAGCATACACAAGATGTTGGATTATGGTATCCCAATGGTGCAAGCTTTGAGCTAGTTGGATATTCAGATTCCAACTATGCTGGTGACAAAGTTAAGAGAAAGAGCACCTCCGGGACTTGTCAATTGTTGGGAAGATCACTTGTCTCATGGTCATCTAAGAAGCAAAATAGTATTGCACTATCTACCGCCGAGACCGAATACATCGCCGCGGGTAGTTGTTGTGCACAAATCTTATGGATGAAGGCCACATTAAAGGATTTTGGAATCAATTTCAAGAATGTGCCATTGCTATGTGATAATGAAAGTGCCGTGAAGCTAACCAACAATCCGGTTCAACATCAAAGAACAAAGCATATTGATGTTCGTCATCACTTTATTAGAGATCATCAATAAAAGGGTGACATTGCTATTGAGAGTGTGGGCACCGAAGATCAATTAGCCGATCTATTCACCAAGCCACTTGATAAGAAGAGATTTCACAAGCTAAAGAATGAGTTGAACATACTTGACTTCTCCAACATGAGTTGATGCACCCCATATACATGACATGCCTCTCCTTCGAGCCCCAAGGTACAATTGGTTGACATGTCATACATTCTATGCTAAGGACTTATGTAGTGCATCTAGTCATAATTTACATGTTCTAGGCTCATTCATGACAATCAAATGAATTTGAAGTTTATATGGTGCCACTATTGTTTCCATGACTTGTATGATCTAGTGGTAGCATATAACTTGTTTAAGTAGCTTATGATCCTAAGTGTTTAATCTAGAAAACTTGTCTAAATATTTGCTTCAACATGGTGCATGATAACCCTTCTAGTGAGGTGTGAAGAAGCTTGCCCTTGGATCAAACAGAAGCATTTTATTTGTGCAAGCAATCTAGGATGAATCACAAACTTGATCCTCACCCCATATTTCAACATGATAATCTATCTAAAGTTTGCTCCTTGTGGTCAATTGGTGCCAAAGGGGGAGAAAATGTTGTTCACAAAGATAGAACTCAAAAAAATGTTGTGGGGGAGAAAATGTTGTTCACAAAGTTAAATCCTAAAGGGGGAGAATTGATAAAAGAAGCACACAAGTAGGGGGAGCAAGCTCTTAAACATGAATGTTGCATTTCTATGTGCACTTCATATGTATGATGCATAGTTATACATTTTTTTTCTCTGATATATTGCTTGTGTGGTGACTTGCTAGTATAATTTGAATGATGTATTGAGGTACTAGCATGAATAGGAAGTAGTTAGATTTTTCTTGCTTCATGTTTTTTAAAGTGGTACTAGAACCTTGCTTATAATGTTGATCTCACGAGGTTTCTAGTTATGTTTGTGTTTTTACAAGTGGTATCTAACTACATAAGGTGCTAAGATGGTGTTTATCGCTACTCCGATGGTATCACGCTTCAAAGGTCTATAATCTTAAACACTTAGCACCTATTGATAGTCAATGCTCCTAATCTTTCCTATCTAACATGTATGCTTCCAAAATCCAAACATATAGCATACATGTAGGGGGAGCCATTGCTATCAATTCGAATTCATGATCACATGTCCATAATTCTTACACATGGTAATATACTTGGACAATATGACATGGGTTCAATCAAAATTTTATAATAACATCTTTGTGAAAGGGTTGTCACCAATTACCAACAAGGGGGAGATTGAAAGTCCTATGTTTGGTGTTGGTAATTAGTGACAATGCCTAAGTACTAATCCTATGCCTAAGTTGTATGTAGCATATGAGGATTAGTACATTCCAAGGTCGGTGGCAAGATGGACATGGTGATCATGATGGCCACACTTGGATTTGGACGCAACCCTATGTGATCAAGGCAAAGGTATATGCTTAAGGGTTGTGTTTTAGTAACCAAGACACCTAGTGGGTGTGATTACATTATAGGATAGATAGCCGTACTATAAAGAGGGGAATGACGCGGGTATTGAACTCCTAAGTGCCTCTAGATGTGCATTTCATGATCATATGCATTTGGATAGAACTAATATCGCCTCGAAAAATGATTGTGAAAATGCTAACACACTCACACATGACGAGATAACTTGGTGGTGTTAGCACATTTGCGATGGCGGTGGGGTTTGAGCGGTAGAGAGGGTTTGGGTTCCTCTCTCCCTCCCGCCGAGCTTACGAGCGTAGGATTCAGGCGTTTTTGAGAAGTTGAAATGCCTATTTTCCACTACGCCAGAAGTCCGGAAAAGAAACGGAGGCGAACGGAGGTCACAGAGGTGACCGGACGCTGAACCAGACGCGGTCTTTGCATGACCGGACGCGTCCGGTCAGTGTTCAGTGTCTGCGCGTTTTTCAGTTCGATGATCGGACATGAGGCGCGTCCGGTCACTGATGATCGGACGCGTCTGGTCGTTCAGGGAGCTTACTGGACTCTAACCGGACGCTGGCACTGTCGCGTCCGGTCATTTTCTTCAGCGTGTCCGGTCGTTGCTTCGTTGAGCGCTGCTCAGGCGACCAGCGCGTCCGGTCATTCTCAGGACCAGCGCATCCGGTCGTTTCCAGCGCGTCCGGTCTGCGCGATGAGCACGTCCGGTCGTTGCTTTGCAGTTAGCCGTTGGGCGACTGGCGCGTCCGGTCAGTTGGACCAGCGCGTCCGGTCAGTGCTTCGTGACTTAGCCGTTGTGCGACCGGCGCGTCCGGTCAGTTGGACCAGCGCGTCCGGTCAGCGTGATTTCAGCTGTTTAAGTTTCTAACGGCTCTATTCGAAGGGGTACGTCTATAAATACTCGTTGGCCGGCTCAAGGCTCTCTCTCTTGAACATTTGACATACTTGTGAGCACTTTGAGCTAAGCAACTCCCCTCCCACTCATCTCTCTTGCTTCTTTGCATATTCAAAGTGAGATTGAGTGATCGAAGTGCATTTGCATTGTGAGATAGCATCTAGTTGGCACTTGGTGGTTGATTTGCTGCGGGATTCTTGTTTCTCTTGGTGGTTGCCGCCACCTAGACGGCTTGGAGCAGCTTGGAGGCATTGGCAAGAGTTGGTGATTGTTCTTGGCCACCTCCGGTGATTGTGAGGGGTTTGTGCCTACCTCGGCGAAGCGCCAAAGGCAACATTAGTAAATTGCTTCGTGTCATTGCATCCTTTTGCCATTTGGTAGGTTCTTATGGTGCCTTTTGAGAGGCTCGGTGTGTGACCGATTAGCCACCGAACCACGTGGTGAAGAGGGACACAACGGGGACTAGCGTGCCGGCAAGCACGTGAACCTCGGGATAAATCTTCGTGTCATCACTTTCATATTGTGATTGATTGATCCCGGTGTTCAGTTATCTTGGTATTCATCTCTTGATTATATTGATTGGTTGGCTCAATTCTTCGCCCCTCGGTGATACCCTCCTAACTCTCTCTTGTATTAATTTCTTAGTTATCTTTGCTAGCGAGTTAGCTTTGCTAGAGTAGCTTCTTTGTGTAGCTTGCTAGTTGTAGTTTCCTTCTCGGTTTGACTTGTGCGGTTGAGTGCAAATACACTAGAATTGTGATTTGGTTAGGTGGCTTGCAAACACCCCGTAGGCTAAGCAAAACTCGCTTCTTGCTATTTGTTTTATTGATAAACTTGTTTAGCTTGTCTTTGTAGAAAATTTTAATAGGCTATTCACCCCCCCTCTAGCCATCAAGACCTTTCAGCACCGGCGCGTCAGACGCTCACAAGGAATGGACGCTCGGCTTGGCTTCGTCAACTCTTTGGCACTACAGTACTTCGGCTCCTCCCATGCTACTTTGAGCTCGGTAGTCGGCTTGGCTCCATCCTGAGTAATTGGCTCCTTGGGCCACGTCTCACTTATCACACACGTCGTGATTAGATCGTGTCTTGCCAACCGCCGGTGGTAGACCTTGGCACCTTGCGCCACCGTCTCCATATATGGATGATGCAGCCGACATGATAGGAGAAGGAGGCTAGGAAGGTGCTAGCCCTTGTGCCGTCATCTCCGTGGTCGACGCAGCCAGCATGACAGACGAAGGAGGCTAGGAAGGTGCTAGCCCTTGCGCCATCATCTTCGTGGACGACACAGCTGGGGTATGACTAGAGGAGGCAAGCAAGGTGCTGGTCCTTGTACCGTCGTTTCCATGGATGACACAACTGGCATGACAGGAGAAGGAGGCCAAGAAGGTGCTAATCGTTGCGCTGCCATCTCCATAGACAACACAACTGACATGATAGGAGAAGGAGGCCAAGAAGATAATTTGTCACCATCCCAAGACAAACCATCGTCCATGGTTTCTACCTCTACTGTAGAGCATGACATAGCTAGAGAACGGTTGCTCTCACTTGTGCATGATAATGACGGAGTGATCAGCATTTCAGCGACGGGCTTTGCCATTAACATCATCTTCCTCGACAATAAGTTCGCCGATATTTCCAACATCAACAACATAATCTTCAATAGCCTTCCAGCAATCGGGTCTCACCAACAACTTCGGTGTCATCAATGATAACGCGTTCGTCGATGCTTCGGCTATGAGTTTCACCATCAAATTCGGCATCATCAACTTCGCCTTTGCCAACTTTTCGGCTAGGGGCTTCATTGCCAACTCTGGCACCATCAACTACACCTTCGCCAAGGTTTCGATAGGGGATTCAACGATGACTTCGGCATCATCAACAATGCTTTTAGCAACATTTTGGCATGAAGTCCCCAACGGTATCTTCGACTTCGCCTTCGCCCATATTCTGGAGTGAAGCGATCGCGATCGCGATCGCCATCTTCAAAAGGGGTTGGTGCTGAGCGCATTGGATAAGCAATTCTCCCGAAGACTAAAGCTTTGCCTGGTGCCCGTGAGCGAAGGCTTGAAGACACGCTGTGTCCATCTACAACTATTTTGCAATGGCATCAACTGCTTCGCCTACTTCAACCACATCAATGTCTTCTTCAATCAAGGCTGAATTGTGAGCAAGCCACTAAGGATGAGGCCATGGAGGCACGAGCAAAGGGCGCCATCAAAGACTAGCTAAGGACAAGCCGAATACTAACTAGAGACAGAGTGGTCCCTAGACTATTTATGTATAGACGAAGTTGCATACCAAATCTAAGTTGTAATTGGGGGCACACATTGTTGTATTGGGCTATTGAGTTTTGAACTTTCAATCAAAATCAAATAGCTGAGGGTCTACACTTGGGGTGTGTTATATGTTGGGGACCCCGTTATCATGTTTAGGGGTCCAATTATATAACGTAGGTCTCACAAAATAATATTTGGAGTCCATTTATGGCTTTTTAGTGGTGTTTTTATAAATACAAACCCCTAGGTCCATTTGTAGCCCTAGCGGCATTTCTGTAAATACAACTCCCATCGAGACACATAGAGAGAACCTCCTCTCCCACCTCCCCTATAAAAGAGGAAGAGGGACTTTTGGGCTGGCAGTTCACTTGCTTGGTTCTCTCCCTTATTCCTCCTTCACTCTAGAGAACAAGACATGTAAGTCTCAATTTTTTTATGCGCATTTTAGAAATAGAATTGGTCAAATGAAAAATAACATACCCTTGTTCAACAAGAACTGTTAGGATCTTTTTGTAGGTTGCGTTGTCCTTAGAGCCAATGAGGCAGAAGGCATGAAAGATGTATACTGAAAAGAGAGGCGACATGTGAAAAGTAAAAACATAGTGGGCTAGAATATGTTATAAATGCAAACGTAGCTGATGAGAATATCCTACACACCTTCATAAATCTTGTCATATTTGGAGTCTGCTAACAAAGCAAGAACAATGAATCCATATCACATAACCTGCTCAACCACTTCTTCTGGAACTTTGGTTTGGATATATGTCATAGAACTAACTGTATGGGTTAAGTATTATAGCAGCATCACTAGCAAACACCCTGCCCATTTTGGCGCTGAAATGTTTGATGTGTTGGAAACAATTATATCTAATTGATTGGTTTAACTTCTAATTTATTCTGGTGTTAATGGAATGATTTAGCTTGCAGATGAACATTTGAAAACATCTAGGCCCTGAGAGTTGGTTTCGGTAATTGATGACAACGCATTATTACCATGACTAACGTGTGTTTTGTAGAAACTTTGATAAGTTAGGTCATGGGATTGGTAACTACTTTGGGCACTATGGTATTCATGCCCCTTAATGGAAATCATTTTAGTTTTCAAAGGATTAACGACAAGATTAAGGACGGTTAGTTTCGGATGTCAAGGTGTTGAGTTACATTCGGAATAGTCGTTAGGATCTTCGCTTTTTTCCTTTGGCCGTACTATAAAGGGGGGCATGAGCGAGTAGCTTGACCTAGGTGAGTCTTTTGTTTAGGTGTGGTGCACACTTGTCAAACTTAGCACTAGGTAGCTCAGGTGAAGCCCAAAGTTCAGTTGGAAGCAACTCGGTTCAAGTTGCGTCGCGTTTCAAAGTCGTTTGAGCCGTTTACCCTTGACCGGACGTGGTCTCTGTCTCGACCGGACGCGTCCGGTCAGTGCTGACAGTCACTGCGTTTTAACCTAGTTGACTGGACGCGGTCCTTGCGAGGATCGGACGCGTTGATCGTGTTGACACGTGTCACAGAGGGTAACAGAACTAATCGGACGTGACTGGAAAATGATCGGACGCGTCTGGTCACGTTCTAGTAAGGTACTTCGCTGACTGGACGCGTCCGGTCATCACTGATCGGACTTGACCGAGCGTTCGATCAAAGTACAGTAAGGTCCTTGCTCGACCGGACGCGTCTGGTCACCCCTGATCGGTGCGTCCGGTCACTCAGCGATGTCGGTTAGAATTTCGACCGTTACAATCGACCGGCGCGTCCGGTCATGTTGACCGGCGCGTCTGGTCAGTGTGTATTTTGCTAAGTTGGCAGGTAACGGTTGGATTTGACTGTGGGGTGTATAAATACATCCCCTCCACCTCTTTTAGAGCTCTCTTGCTCATGTGTTCAGCTGAGAAACACTTTTCAAGTGCAAGGAAGTGCAAGAGCTCTAGTGAGGGTAGTGATTTGAGAATCAAAGTTTGAAATCCCTCATTAGTGACTAGGGAGTAGCAAGTGTGCATCCACCTTCTCATTAGGCTTGTTGTGGTCAAGTGAGAGTTCTAGTTTATTACTCTTGGTGATAGCCATCACCTAGATGACTTGGTGGTGATTGGGAGTTTGGTGATCATCCGGCGAAGCTTGTGGATGACCAAACTCATCTTGTGAGCGGTTTTAGACGATTCACCACGATGGAGTGTCAAAGAATCAGCCCGTAGAGAGCACTTGATCCTTGCGCGGATCAAGGGGGAGCTACACCCTTGCGCGGGTGCTCCAACGAGGACTAGTGGGGAGTGGCGACTCTCCGATACCTCGGAAAAACATCACCGTATTTCTAACCCTTACTTTCAAGCATTTACTTTCTTATATTACTTTCATTGCTTGGTTTACTTTCCTAGAATTGTCATGCTAGACTAGGATTGGAACTTATGGTGTAAAACTTTTTACCGGTAGAATCACAAGGAACACTAGTAGGCACTAGGGGTGAACTTTGGCTTGTAGGATTTAATTCTTGCAATTAATTTTTAGAAAAGCCCAATTCACCCCCCTCTTGGGCATCTTGATCCTTTCAATTGGTATCAGAGCCGAGTTGCTCCAAAATTAGGCTTCACCGCCTAGAGCAAGATGTCTAATGTGGAAGGACCACCTCCCATCTTTGAGGGAGATGATTTTCCATATTAGAAAATCCACATGGAGACGTACCTCGAAGCCATAGATGTTGGGTGTCTTAGAGCCGCCACCGAAGGGCTTCTCGCTATCAAGGATCCCGCCAACCTAAGTGGTGACGAGGAGAAGTACGACCGGTGGAATGCAAAGGCAAAAAATACACTCTACCGGAGCCTAGGCAAGGATATCTTCAATCGTGTGCGTAATGCAAAAAACGCTCATGAATTATGGGAAAACCTTTGTGCTCTCCATAAGAGAACTAAGAGTGAGCGTGAGGAACACTATCATATTGCCTTAAACAAAATTAATTCTTTTGAGATGCTTTCCAAAGAAAGTGCTAATGACATGTACACTCGATTGAATGTTCTTGTAGAGAATCTCAATGCTCTTGGGCTCACTCAAATGAGTCAATCGGATGTTGCAAGGAGGATCTTGAGTGTTCTTCCCATTGAGAAGTATGGTCACATTTTCACCATGCTTCACCAAAGTGATCTCTCCATCGCAACACCGACACAAGTATTGGGAAAGATCAATGCACATGAGATGTACATGCATATCACTCCGAAAGAGGGCTCATCATCTTCCAAGAAGGACTTGGCCTTCAAAGCTAGCCATGACAAGAAAAAGAAGAAGGGACAAGCCATGATGGTACAAGAAAGCTCAAGTGAAAGTGATATTGATGATGCATCACTTGCACTCTTGGTGAGAAAGACCACCAAGATGCTAAAGAAGCTCAACAAGAGTGGCATCAAGTTCGATGGTAAGAAGAAGAAGTTCTTCATAAGTAGCAAAAGAAAGCCTATATCCGAGATGGATTGCTACAATTGTGGTGAACTTGGTCACTTAGCTCATCAATTCCCTAAGCCTCCAAAATACAAGTATAAGAACAAGAACAAGGGCAAGAAAAATGATTCAAGTGATGAAGAAGGTGAGAAGAAGAAGAATAAGCCATACAAGAAGAAGGATGGCAAGAGGAAAGATTTTTACAAGAAGAAGAAGGGAGGCAAAGCTTACATTATTGGTGATTGGCTCACCGACATTGAGTCATCATGTGAGTCCTCCGGTGATGAGAGCGTAGATGAGAAAGAGAAGATTGCCGTATTTGTGATTGGGCCATCATCATCTTCACCGACATCTTCATCACCACCTTCACCGCCACCTTCACCATCATCATCCACTACTCACCTATGCCTTATGGCTAAGGGTGAACGAAAGGTGAACTACAAGACCGATGGATCTCATTGGGTTATTGATAGTGGTTGCACTCAACATATGACCGGTGACCCTCGTATGTTTACCTCACTTGAAGAGAATGTGGTATGTCAAGAGAAGATCACATTTGGAGATAATTAAAAGAGCAAAGTCAAGGGTATAGGCAAGATTGCAATATCAAATGATCATTCCCTTTCAAATGTGATCTATGTTGCTTCCTTGAGTTTCAACTTACTATCCGTTGGGTAACTTTGTGACCTTGGCTACCAATGCTTATTCACACCAAATGAAGTGGTAGTTTCAAAGATAGATGACAAGCAAATGATTTTTAAAGGCTTTAGATACAAAAATCTCTATCTTGTTGATTTCACCTCCGAAGATACAAACTTGATGACATGCTTGTTCACCAAAACTTCACTTGGGTGGCTTTGGCATAGGAGGCTTGCTCATGTTGGAATGAACACTCTCAACAAGCTATTGAAGAAAGAATTAGTGAGAGGCTTGAAGGATGTAAAGTTTGAGAAGGACAAACCTTATAGTGCATGTCAAGCTGGCAAACAAGTTGCAAATACTCATCTAACAAAAGCTTACATGTCAACATCAAGAGTGCTAGAGCTTCTACACATGGATTTGTTTGGTCCTACAACTTACAAGAGCTTGGGTGGGAATCTTTATTGTCTTGTGATTGTGGATGACTACTCAAGATACACTTGGACTTTCTTTCTTCATGACAAATCCGAAGTGGCCAATTGCTTCAAGAAGTTTGCAAAGAGAGCTCAAAATAAATTTGAAGTTAAGATAAAGAAAATTAGAAGTGACAATGGCAAAGAGTTTGACAACACAAACATTGAAACTTATTGTGATGAGATTGGAATCAAGCATGAAGTTTCATCAACCTACACTCCTCAATAAAATGGTGTAGTTGAAAGAAAGAACCGAACATTGATTACCCTTACAAGAACAATGCTAGATGAGTACAACACACCGGAAAAATTATGGGCCAAGGCAATCAACACTGCATGGTATGCTTCAAATCACCTCTTTCTACAAAAGTTTCTTAGCAAGACCCCCTATGAGTTGCTAAATAGGAAGAAGCCAGACGTCTCATTCTTCCGGGTGTTTAGTTGCAAATGCTACATCTACAAGAAGCGCCAACACCTAGGGAAGTTTCAAAGACATTGTGATATTGGTTTTCTTGTTGGTTACTCATCAAAGTCCAAAGCATATAGAGTATTTAACCATGCCACTGGTTTGGTTGAAGAAACATATGATGTGGAATTTGATGAATCTAACGGCTCCCAAGGAGCAATTGAGAATTATGATGATGTAGGTGATGAACCATTGAGGGAGGCAATGAAGAACATGCCGGTAGGAGACATCAAGCCTAAAGATGATGAAGACGATGTACAAATTATCAATCCACCATCTTCATCACATGTGCCTCAAGATGATGATAAGAATGAGAGGGTTGAAAATGAAGACACTCATGTCTCTCATGAACAAGCCGAGACACAAGCTCAAGATGTTGATGCTCCTCAACCTCCTCCTCAAGTGGTTGAAAGAAGAAACTCACCTCTACTTCAAGCACATCCACAAGATCTCATCATAGGGAGTCCTACAAAGGGTGTAATGACTCGATCTCAAAAGCTTGCTTCTTTTGTTGAACATCACTCTTTTGTCTCTTGTCTTGAACCTAAGAATGTAGAAGAAGCTCTTCAAGATCTGGATTGGGTGAATGCTATGCACGAAGAATTGAACAACTTCACCCGCAATCAAGTTTGGACACTTGAGGAGCATCCAAAAGGTGCAAGAGTCATTGGAACCAAGTGGGTGTTCCACAACAAGCAAGATGACCAAGGCGTAGTTGTGAGGAACAAGGCAAGACTAGTTGCAAAGGGGTTCTCTCAAGTTGAAGGTCTTAATTTTGGAGAGACCTTTGCACCCGTTGCAAGACTTGAAGCCATTCGTATCCTTATTGCATATGCATCGCATCATGAAATGAAACTATATCAAATGAATGTGAAAAGTGTTTTTTAAATGGCTTCATAAATAAACTAGTCTATGTTGATCAACCTCCCGGGTTTGAAGACCCTAGATATTCTAATCATGTTTATAGGTTGTCCAAGGCGCTATATGGGATCAAGCAAGCCCCTAGAGCGTGGTATGAGCGCCTTCAGGACTTCCTTATTAAGAAGGGCTTCACTATTAGGAAGGTCGACATCACACTATTCATCGAGAAACTTAATGGGGAGATCTTCATTTGTCAAGTCTATGTTGATGATATTATCTTTGGATCAACAAATGAAGATTATTGCAAGGAATTTGGTGAATTGATGTCGAAGGAGTTTGAGATGTCTATGATTGGTGAACTTACATTCTTCCTTGGTTTTCAAGTCAAGCAAATGAGAGAAGGGATTTTTATCTCTCAAGAAAAGTATACCAAGGATCTTCTCAAGAGATTCAAGATGGAAGATTGTAAGCCAATCAGGACCCCAATGCCATCTAATGGACATCTCAACCTAGATGAGGGAGGTAAACCGGTTGATCAAACTCTCTACCGTTCTATGATTGGTAGCTTGTTGTACCTTACCGCATCTTGGCCTGATATCATGTTTAGTATGTGCATGTGTGCTTGCTTTCAAGCGTGCCCTAAAGAACCTCACCTAAGTGCCATAAAAAGAATCTTAAGATATCTTAAGCATACCCCAAGCATTGGTCTTTGGTATCCCAAAGGAGCTAGATTCCAACTAGTTGGCTATTCCGACTCGGATTATGCCGGTTGAAAAATTAATAGAAAAAGCACATCTAGAGGGTGCCATTTTCTTGGGAGGTCTTTAGTATCTTGGTCATCTAAAAACCAAAATAGTATGGCTTTATCCACCATCGAGGCAGAATACATTGCCGCGGGGCTTGTTGTGCATAAATCTTGTACATGAAACAAACCCTCCTAGACTATGGAGTTGTTCTTGATAAGGTGCCACTTTTATGTGATAATGAAAGTGTCATTAAAATTGCTAATAATTTGGTACAACACTCACGCACCAAGCACATTGATATCCGCCACCATTTTCTAAGAGATCATGTTGCTAAAATTGATATATCACTAGAAGGTGTAAGAAGTGAAAATCAATTAGCGGATATCTTCACTAAACCTTTGGATGAGGCCACCTTTTGTAGGTTGAGAAGTGAACTAAATGTGCTTGATTCTAGTAACTTTAAAAGATGAGCTTGTGTTGTCCCTTGCATTGCATTGTATTGTATTATATGTCATGTTTAATTCTCCGCAATGCATCTAGGACTTGTCCAACACGGTTACAATAACCCTTCTTTGGAGGAGTAAAGAAGCATAACCGTGGATCAAACTTGACAAGCAACCTAGCCTTACTTTCTCGTTTTGCATTGCATATGCATGGTTGTTGCTTTGTCGTTTCTTTTCGGTTTGGCTTTGAGCAACCTCTGTGTTCGTCCATGAATAGAGAGAGCATTTGACGCTCCCAAGGGTTCATAAACTCTATTGCATGGCCATACGTTGCTCCTCGGGTGTTTATTGCATATTTTCCTAAAAATGATACTAGCCTAAAGCAAGATATTTTGAAAATCTTGAGGGTTTGAGTGAGGTCACTCATATTAGGTTCCAATTGATGTTTATTTGAGTCTCTTTGAATTAGAACTTGATTAGGAGAAGTCGCGTCGAAGATCAGATTGAAGAAAGGCGTTAAACAGCGACCGGACGCTGGACCAGACGCTGGACCGGATGTGATGTTGCTTCACCACTGCGTCCGGTCCCGGCGACCACCAGCACGTCTGGTCATCCTGAAGACAAATCTCAAGGACCTGTGACCGAACGCTGGACCGAACACGACGCTGTGACCACTGTGTCCGGTCTCGGACCCCACCACCGCGTCCAGTCAAGCGTGATGGGTTCCCGGGTGATCTCTGACCGGACTCTGTCCGCGTCCGGTCAGCTCAAACCGGACACGTCTGGTCGCACCAGGAGCTTACTGGACTTTGACCGAATGCTACTCCAGCGCGTCCGGTCAGGTGACCAGCGCATCCGGTCACCGCATGAAAAGCGGATCTGCGCTCTTTTAACCATTTGTCCCGATCTATTCCTTTTCGGTCTCTATTTTCCTTCGTCGCCGCCTAGCCCTAGCTTTTCTTCGCCGACTCGAGCCGCGCCGCCGTGCCTCCTCCCTCCTCCGTAGCCGACCCGCACCGTCGTGCCACCTCCTACAGCCGAGCCACGCCACCAGCGCCGCCTCCGACCACCGCACCCGCTGCTCCTCCTCAACCGCACCACACCGCCGTGTCTTCGCCGTGACCGCCATAGCCATGCATGCCGCCGCAGCAGCTCCTCCTCTACCATGCACGCCATCACAGCCTCTCCTCCGCACCGTGCACACCACCTCAGCCGCACCTTTGCCGTGCGTAGCCTCTGCTTTGCTCCTCCACTGCCTAGATTTTGACCTAACCCTAACCATCACGACATCTTCGTCTTAACTCTGGCCGTTCTCTGTCGACATTCCTTCACGCGATTATGTCTCCACGAGGTTATTTCGCATTGCCTTGATTCTTTCAATTCAATTCTTTTGGATTGCCGGTGACCTTCCGTTGAAATTCTAATTCATCCTTTGCATGTCTCGGCACTCCAGCACTCGTCCGACGTTTCCGTGGAACCCTCGCGCGTCAAGGTCTCTCATCTTTTCACCGGAGTCTCGCTCATCTGAGGTAGCTATTGTGATCTATTCTTTTCTTATCTCGTATGCTTGCTTTCATAAGGACCTCGCTCATCTGTTAGTTAAAATATAATGCTTAATAGTAGCTCTATCTATTCTATCTTTACAGAGAGTCCTGTCGGTGCTCTGTGTGGCAGTTGATCAGTTTTAAATCTAAGGCCAAGCCTATGGATACGGATTGACGCCAAGCCTCACGAGAGTCAGTTCATCATCTTTCATTGTCAGGGTTTCTCAGTCGCACAGATTCGTCAGCATGGTTCGTTGCAAGAATGCTGGTGGTGCACCGAGTGATAGGGATGAGAGTCCTTCTAGGTTGACAGAGGTTGCCCGTGGCAAGCGTAAGAAGATTGCCGCCAAGAAGAGAAAGAGGACACCCACTGAGACAGAGATAGCATAGGCAGTTGTTGATGCAGCAGATCTAGTCGAGAGAGGTGGCAGAGGCAGTGGGATTCACATTGGCGAGCGTCGCTTTCATCTTGAAGGTCGACAGCTTGGTATAGAGGCCACTGAGGAGACAGAGGACCCACCTGCAGAGCAGCCCACAGAGGAGACAGAGGAGCAGATCGTTCAGACTCCACTGTGTCATCACTCAGGACGTACGCATGCTCAGGTGACTCCTAGGCCAGAGGGCCAGCGACGTGGAGGTCGTCCACCTCCTAGAGCTCGAGGTCACCCCCCAGTCGAGCACTTTGACTTGAGGGGAGCTACAGCACGACAGGTCCAGGCACTTTGGTTTGTCGAGGTTGGTCAATGGTTCCCACCTCAGCGGGACCACCGAGCCTCAGAGGGCTTCTACACACCTCTGCACGAGGACATCTACAGAGCCTATGTTGACAACGGGATTGCTTTCAGACCTCAGAGAGTTTGTCGGCTGTTGTTGGTGAGCAGCTCCGTTCACACCTGTCCTTTTTACCTGGTTTGTCAGATTTTTTGGAACGGACTGGAGCTTACTGCGGGACTTAGATCAGAGAGTTATACTCCTCACTTTGGATTGACCCTGCTCATGAGTTCATACACTTTGCATTCCAAGGCCGTGAATGCAGATTATATAGCAATAGGGTACGGGAGATTCTCAGACTCTCTGCTTCAGAGACGAAGATTCACAAGTTGTGTTTTGGTCAGACTTCACCACCGAGACATCCTCACGGAGGTTCAGTGCCACCTACAGACCTGATCAGACCTTGCTTCCATGAGCCGTTTGGCGAGGGGTCTAGACGTGCACCTGCCAGCTTGACACCCCTTGCTAGAGTGCTTGATGCCATTGTGAGGCGGACTCTTCTTCCGAGGCTAGGATACAGAGAGGACCTAACATGTATGCAGCTATGGGTAGTCCGTCACCTCATCTCTCAGACACCGTTTGATATTTGGGATCTGATGCTCTATGAGATGGAGGACACTTTGGCAGAGGGCTTCAAGGGTTACCGTCAGTTATCATATGCGCACTAGATTTGCTTCATCATTCGATCTGCGTGTGACCTGCCTACAGAGATTAGGGCTGAGATCTCAGATACCACTACTGCATTCCCTGAGTATGACATTCGATAGTTGTGGGCTTCTATTACTAGAGAGCAGGCACCTAGGCTGGGACAGTGTCAGAGGACAGAGGTTCCAGAGACAGCAGCTAAGTAGGACGAGACCATTAAGGGTCTTGCAGAGGCCGAGCTTGCAGATCTAGATGCTCAACCAGCTGATCTAGTTGAGGATGACGCCACTGACAGCACAGATGAGGATTACCAGCCTATTCCCTGGTATCGCTCTCCTCGGTCTCACGATCATGAGGCCGGTGGTTCAGGATCAGCCTCTCGCTCAGACCCAGCCATGGTGGCTATCCTTAAGAGGCTAACCCAGGTCCAGGAGAGGCAGGAGGTTCAGATGCAGCGATAGGCTCAGGACACAGCAGCTGCATTCGCTCAGATTCAGGCTTGTCAGGACGAGTTCTAGAGGTAGCAACTTGAGTTTCAGAGGCAGCAGTTTGAGATGCAGAGGCAGCAGGCAGCCACCTAGCAGCAGTATCTTGAGCTCCTGCGACACCTTGTCACTGTTGGGGTTCCTCCACCACCATTTGTCCTTACTCCAGCACTACAGTCTAGTGGGCCTCAGAGTTAGGGACAGCCGAGCTTTCAGTTCACCTCCCCCCAACAGCAGGTTCCTCAGACCTTTCAGTCCCTGAGCTACACTCCTATTCAGACGGGGTTTACTCCACCAGTTTAGCTCGGACCTCATCTTCTGACAGGCACTCCTTTTCCTGACTTGAGTGCTTCTTACAGTGAGCTGACTGGTCAGCCGACACCCTCGCATACCACCGTTGTGACCACTTCAGGGATGTCAGCTTCAGAGACTGTGGCTCCTCCAGTGATAGGGATCGGGACTACAGAGATAGTGCCATCGTCAGTTGCCTCGACAGATCCTCCCACAGCTGATGCTTTTCAGTCTCAGGTGACAGAGACCGCTCCTATTGTTGCTACTACTTCATCAGTTCCTGCTCCTGCTCTACAGACCTAGACTGCTTCATTGCCACGTGTATCTACAGAGGGTCAGCCTGACAGCTCAGAGTCTGAGGAGGATACTTCACAGTTCGTGATCACTCCATGCTCCTCGGCACCCGACATGACTTCTTCTATTCCCCTGTTGGATCCTTAGTTTTTTGGCGTTTGATGCCAAAGGGGGAGAGAGAGTAGATTCAGGAGGAGTTTTGATAGAGGGTTTTGTTTTTTTCTTTATGTGCTACATTCATGCATCATGTTTATATTCCCGCACTTGCATTTTGTGACATGTGTGCTTGTGAGATACTTGAGTCATATGTGGATTATCTTGTCACTATTATATATCATGTCACTTAATTGGTTCTAGCTCATAAGGTTATGCTTCCATGCCTTACTTCGATTTCATATGAGTTATGTTTTATGTGTACAAACTCTTCATGTTTTATCCTTGAGTACACCCTATTGGCTTGGAACACATAAGCAATTACTAACCCCTTGTGCTTATTGTCTTTTGCTTATGTGAACCAAGCATGTTCAAAAACCTCAACTCTTAAATCTTCTGAATCAAAGTGTTGTCATCAATTACCAAAAATGGGGAGATTGAAAGCATCTAGGCCCCGAGAGTTAGTTTCAGTAATTGATGATAACGCATTATTACTATGACTAACGTGTGTTTTGCAGAAACTTTGACAAGTTAGGTCATGGGATTGGTAACTGCTTTGGGCACTATGGTATTCATGCCCCTTGATGGAAATCATTTCAGTTTTCAAAGGATTAACGACAAGATTAAAGACGATTAGTTTTAGATGTCAAGGTGTTGAGTTACATTCGGAATAGTCGTTAGGATCTTCACTTTTTCCTTTGGTCGTACTATAAAGGGGGGGCATGAGCGAGTAGTTTGACCTAGGTGAGTCTTTTGTTTAGGTGTGGTGCACACTTGTCAAACTTAGCACTAGGTAGCTCAGGTGAAGCCCAAAGTTTAGTTGGAAGCAACTCGGTTCAAGTTGTGTCGCGTTTCAAAGTCGTTTGAGCCGTTTACCCTTGACTGGACGCGGTCTCTGTCTCGATCGGACGCGTTCGGTCAGTGCTGACAGTCACTGCATTTCAACCTGGTTGACCGAACGCGGTCCTTGCGAGGATCAAACGCGTTGATCATGTTGACACATGTCACAGAGGGTAACATAACTAATCGGACGTGACTGGAAAATGATCGGATGCGTCCGGTCACGTTCTAGTAAGGTACTTCGCTGACTGGACGCGTTCGGTCATCACTGATCGGACTCGACCGAGCGTCCGGTCAAAGTACAGTAAGGTCCTTGCTCGACCGGACGCATCCGGTCACCCCTGATTGGTGCGTCCGGTCACTCAGCGATGTCGGTTAGAATTTCGACCGTTACAATCGATCGGCGCATCCGGTCATGTCGACCGGCGCGTCCAGTCAGTGCGTATTTTGCTGAGTTGGCAGGTAACGATTGGATTTGACTGTGGGGTGTATAAATGCATCCCCTCTACCTCTTTTAGAGCTCTCTTGCTCATTTGTTTAGCTGAGAAACACTTTTCAAGTGTAAGGAAGTGCAAGAGCTCTAGTGAGGGTAGCGATTTAAGAATCAAAGTTTGAAATCCCTCATTAGTGACTAGGGAGTAGTAAGTGTGCATCCACCTTCTCATTAGGCTTATTGTGGTCAAGTGAGAGTTCTAGCTTGTTACTCTTGGTGATCGCCATCACCTAGACGACTTGGTGGTGATTAGGAGTTTGGTGATCATCCGGTGGAGCTTGTGGATGACCCAACTCATCTTGTGAGCGGTTTTGGGCGATTCACCGCGATGGAGTATCAAAGAATCAGCCTGTAGAGAGCACTTGATCCTTGTGTGGATCAAGAGGGAGCTACACCCTTGCGCGGGTGCTCCAACGAGGACTAGTGGGGAGTGGCGACTCTCCGATACCTCGGGAAAACATCGCCGTGTTTCTAACCCTTACTTTCAAGCATTTACTTTCTTGTATTACTTTCATTGCTTGATTTACTTTCCTAGAATTGCCATGCTAGACTAGGATTGGAACTTAGGGTGCAAAACTTTTTACCGGTAGAATCACAAGGAACACTAGTTGGCACTAGGGGTGAACTTTGGCTTGTAGGATTTAATTCTTGTAATTAATTTTTAGAAAAGCCCAATTCACCCCCCCTCTTGGGCATCTTGATCCTTTCAACATTGTTCTTGGCATTCATGGTTTAATTAGATTTTACAAGCATGGATAGAGTTATGCGATGTTCAGGTTGATGACAATTTTACTCAGGAAATTATGTGAATAGTTTGCTCATTGATTGACGTCATGTGAATAGTTATGTGATGTTCATGGGGAGAACTGATAAAAGAAGGGGATCAACTAAAATTTTGAGCACACAAGTAGGGGGAGCAAGCTCTTAAGCATGATTGTTGCATTTCCATGTGCACTTCACATGTATGATGCATAGTTTTGCATTTCTTTTTCTCCAATACATTGCTTGTGTGGTGACTTGTTAGTATAACTTGAATGGTATATTAAGGTACTAGCATGAATAGGAAGTAGTTAGATTTTTCCTGCTTTATGTTTTTTAAAGTGGTACTAGAGCCTTGCTTATAATGTTGATCTCATGAGGTTTCTAGTTATGTTTGTGCTTTTCCAAGTGGTATCTAACTACACAAGGTGCTAAGATGGTGTTTATCGCTACTTCGATGGTATCATGCTTCAAAGGTCTATAATCTTAAACACTTAGCACCTATTGGTAGTCAATGCTCCTAATCTTTCCTATCTAACATATATGCTTTCAAAATCCAAACATATAGCATACATGTAGGGGGAGCCATTGTTATCAATTTGAATTCATGATCACATGTCCATAATTCTTACACATGGTAATATACTTGGACAATGTGATATGGGTTCAATCAAAATTTTATCATAATATCTTTGTGAAAGGTTTGTCACCAATTACCAACAAGGGGGAGATTGAAAGTCCTATGTTTGGTGTTGGTAATTAGTGACAATGCCTAAGTACTAATCCTATGCCTAAGTTGTATGTAGCATATGAGGATTAGTACATTCCAAGGTTGGTGGCAAGATGGACATGGTGATCATGATGGCCACACTTGGATTTGGACGCAACCCTACGTGATCAAGGCAAAGGTATATGCTTAAGGGTTGTGTTTTAGTAACCAAGACACCTAGTGGGTGTGGTTACATTATAGGATAGATAGCCATACTATAAAGAGGGGAATGACATGGCTATTGAACTCCTAAGTGCCTCTAGGTGTGCATTTCATAATCATATGCATTTGGATAGAACTAATATCACCTCGAAAAATGATTGTGAAAATGCTAACACACTCACACATGACGAGATCACTCGGTGGTGTTAGCACATTTGCAAAGGCAGTGGAGTTTGAGCGGTAGAGAGGGTTTGGGGTCCTCTCTCCCTTGGTGGAGTTTGGGGTCCTCTCTCACTTGGTGGTGTTAGCACATTTGCACTCAGGCGTTTTCGAGGAGTTGAAATGACTTTTTTCCACTACGCCGGAAGTCGGAAAAGAAACGGAGGCGAACGGAGGTCACAGAGGTGAACGACCGCTGTCTCTCTTTGACCGGACACGTCCAGTCAGTGTTCAGCGTCTGCGCGTATTTCTATTTTTGATCGGACGCGGTGGCGCGTCCGGTCGTTCAGGGAGCTTTTTGGACTCTAACCGGACGCTGGTACTGTGGCGTCCGGTCAGTTCTGCAGCGCGTCCGGTCGCTGTTTTATTGTGCGCTGCTCAGGCTTGACCAGCGTGTCTGGTCCGTTACGGGACCAGCACGTTTGGTCGAGCTTCGCGCGTCCGGTCATTGCGTGGAGCGCGTCCGGTCATTGCGTGGAGCGCGTAGTTGCTGTGTGATCGGCGCGTTCGTTCAGTTTGACCAGCGCGTCCGGTCAGCGCGACTTCGGCTGTTTCAAGTTTCTAACGACTATATTCGAAGGGGTACGTCTATAAATACTCGTTGGCTGGCTCAAGGCTCTATCTCTTGGACATTTGACATACTTGTGAGCACTTTGAGCTAAGCAACACCCCTCCCACTCATCTCTCTTGCTTCTTTGCATATTCGAAGTGAGATTGAGTGATCCAAGTGCATTTGTATTGTGAGATTGCATCTAGTTGGCACTTGGTGGTTGATTTGCTGCGGGATTCTTGTTTCTCTTGGTGGTTGCCGCCACCTAGACGGCTTGGAGCAGCTTGGAGGCGTTGGCAAGAATTGGTGATTGTTCTTAGCCACCTCCGGTGATTGTGAGGGGTTTGTGCCTACCTCGGCGAAGCGCCAAAGGCAACGTTAGTAAATTGCTCATGTGATTGCAACCTTTTGCCATTTGGTAGGTTCTTGTGGCGCCTTTTGAGAGCCTCGGTGTGAGACCGATTAGCCACCGAACCACGTGGTGAAGAGGGACACAACGGGGACTAGCGTGCCGGCAAGCACGTGAACCTCGGGATAAATCTTCATGTCATCACTTTCATATTGTGATTGATTGATCTCAGTGTTCGGTTGTCTTGGTATTCATTGTTGATCATATTGGTTGGCTCAATACTTCACCCCTCGGTGAAACTCTCCTAACTCAACTTCGCATTACCTTCTTAGTTATCTTTGCTAGCTAGTTAGCTTTGCTAGAGTAGCTCCTTTGTGTAGCTTGCTAGTTGTAGTTGTAGTTACCTTCTCAATTTGACTTGTGCGGTTGAGTGCAAATACTAGAATTGTGAATTGGTTAGGTGGCTTGCAAACACCCCGTAGGCTAAACAAAACTCGCATCTCGCTATTTGTTATATTGATAAACTTGTTTAGCTTGTCTTTGTAGAAAATTTTAAAAGGTTATTCACCCCCCTCTAGCCATCAAGACCTTTCAAAGTACAGTACACCTCCAATCTAGCCCTAGGCCACGAGGGTACACACTACTCTCGCCATCTCTCCACTCCCAGTGCGCGGTTAGCCGTTCACATGATGGCATTACCGATATCTTAGGTTTACCGAAGCATACGGTCAGTTGCAAAGTCTTGACCAAATGAGACTACAATGGATGGTCCTTAACCAATACAATCGGAGACACTATAGTGGGACTCCTTTCCCGATGCAAGTCCACCGACCGATCTCAAATTATCATTATCATTCATTCATTCAGTTGTTTCACAACAATCCTTCAAACTTTGCTAAACGTTTTCAAAGTTTTCTTATTAAGCAAGGCAAAGCAGACTAAGTATTTTCAAATAAAACAACAACAAGGATAATATTGAAGTTTCAAGGATGGTAGTGTAGTAATTCGGTTATCACTCAACTCCTACCAACTAATACATAAAGCATTGTCATAATTGAAGTAAAACTTTTCAAAACGCAAGGAAGGTTTAAATGCAACCGCGGCTTGCCTTGGTCGACGGGAAGTTCAGGCTCTGGGTCAGTACCACAAATATCAAATCCCACCTCCACGGATGTCGACTCTTCTTCGGGGACGGATCCAACTTTGGCAATCTCCTCATTCACGGGGACTACACACGATAATAACGTATGCTCAAACATGACGCTTGATGGATGAATAACAAAGTTAATAACTTGAGTACAACTTTCCTTCGTGGTACAATTGCAAAGCAATCGATCCTAACCTAACCCTAACTTAGGGTTCGCGGAGGTTAATTACTTATTAAAGACTTTCGTTTAACACATGGAATACACACCCATTAAGCCTTAACAACATAGATATGAGAGCTCAAACAATCAATTAAGGGTGCTAAAGGTCATTAAGTGTTAATGACCCAAAGTCAACACTCAATCTTAAAGTCAAACAACCCTAAGTCATTAGGTTCTAATTACAAGATTAACTAATTACTTAATAAAGCATAAATTAAGAATAAATTAAACTTCATCTAATTGAGCTCAAACCTTTTCTATAGATTGGTCATGGTCTAAAACAATGTCAAAATAAATTTCATAATTTTTGGGTTAATAGTTTAATTACTAAAATTCCTGGAAGTTGCATTTAACATTTAATTGGGCTAATTAAATAACTTACAAAAAGTAATCAAAATTGGCATTTAATATTTTTTCTAGATAGTTTACACTCTAAAAAGCTTACACAAAAATTTTCACTATTTTTTGGAGCTCTACAAAAATTCTATTGAAATAAACAAAAACTATCACTATTCATATTTTTGAAAAAGAAAAACAAAAACTTCATCTCGGGCCGCTTCCCCTCTTCTCTCTCAGCTTAGCCCAGCAGCGCGCTTGCCCGCAGCCCACCCGTGCACGCGCTCCTTCTCTTCCCGCGGCCCGCTCGCTCGGCCCAGCAACGTGGCCAGGCTGGCTCGCTCGCGCGCGCGCTCTCCCTCTCTCTCTCTCTCTCTGATAGTGCGGCCCCTGCTGTCATCCCTCACCTCCCTCTCTCGCTCTCTCTCCCCGTGGCCCGGCCATGACGGCACGGTGGCCGGTCGGCGACCACGACCTCGGTGACCCAACCAACTAGTCCAACATGATCTACACCACACCGCGAACCTCATCGGAGCACTCTCACGACCCCAAACCCCCCGGAGGTAGCACCTCATCGGCTATGGCGGCACGGTGGTTGCGGCTCACGGCGTCCCGGCGATACAAGCCGGTAGCGGTTAAATTGAAGGCATAGGAAGCAGCAGCAGCTCACCGTGAGTGCAGTGAATCAACCAGCAGACGCAAAGAGGCGGTGGAGATGCCTGGCCACGTGAGGCGTCTCGGTGGCGCTCGGTCACCGGAGTTGGGAAAGGAGACGGTGGTGCGGGCGATTCGGGCGGAAAGGGGCTGGTGCAGGCAGACCAAGAGGCGCGCAAGAGCGAGGCGAACTCAATGGTGCGGTGGTTTTAGCTGGAGGCAGCTCAACAATGACGGCAACAGCGAGCGGCGGAGCTGAGCGGCGGCGACGGCAAAAGCAGAGCAAAAGAAGAAGAAGAAGAACGACGGTGTACTCGACCTTTTAAAGAGGTCTCCAGCGGTGCTAGAAGGCGCGCGCGGACGAGGTGGCAGTCGCAGGCGCGTCTGGAAGCCGGCCGAAGGCCACGGCGGCTCGTCGGTGCCCATGCCACGCGGTGCCCGGCCGGGGTTCGTCGGTGCACTATAGCTCCCCCCTAATTTTTCAATTTCAAACTGTTTTTGCCAACTTACTTCCAAAATCATGTAGTAACTTGAAAAATTCCCAAAATATGAAATCTTCATAATTTCAAGCTCTACAAGTTTCATGTTGAACAGTTTTTCAAATTTGAACTAGATTTTGAAATTTGAATTTGAAATCAAAAGGGGTCACTTTTCTAGAATCTGGTAATTTAGAAATTACTTTAAATTTTATATTGAAACTTCAAAAACTCCAAATACCAAAGTTGTACATCTAGCCAAGACCTACAACTTTTCTATTCAAATCATTTTCAAATTCTACCTCTATTTTGAAATTTGAGTTTGGGGATGAAAAGGGGTCAAATTTGAAATTTGCTTCTTTTGAAAATTACTCAAAATTTTACATTGAAACTTTGAAAACTCAAAACACCAAACTTATAGCCCTTGAAAAGATATACAAACTTGGTTTTACACTTTTTCCCAAATTTTGCTTAGATTTTGAATTAATCAAAAAGGGGTAAAACAAGGGTTTTGCATTTTAGGGTTTTCGGAAGAATTTCAAATCGAAACTTGTTGCTACTTAATTGGTGAGTATTTAGTGATCACACCATCATCCAAGGAAATCATGGAGTCAAGCATCACATGTTTGACCAAATGCCACACTTGGTTGACCCGGTTGACTTTAGAAATTCTTTTAATAATTCCCCAAATTTGAATTCGAATCCGAATCGGAAAACTTGCAACAAGTTTTGGATTCCAAATTCAAACTCAAACTTGAAGCTTTATTTTATGAGTTGGACTTGAGCTCATACCCTACAAGTGACACTAATGTACAACACAGTCGTACACCTCAACTTATATAGGGCATAAACTAAGTATTTATGGTGACATTCGAAATTAGGGTTTTCGGATTCGAGTCACACACCACAGAAACACAATCAACTTAGAAAACATAAACTTATTTGAGTTGATGCACAATATGGTTAACTTAATCATGAATGCTTTGCAATGCAATATGATGACATGACAAATTTTAGTTACTATAACACCAGAGGTTTCAAGTGTATGTTCTGAATGTTTTATCTATTTTTCTAGATGTATATTTGCAGGTGTTTCATCTGGATGTTGAATATGTTTTTGTAAGTGTTTCAGACGTATGTTTCAGTTGTTTCCGTACGTATGTTGCAAGTGTTTTCATCTGGATGTTTCAGAAGTAGATCTAGTGTTGCAGCAAGTGTTTTATATGCATGTTTCAAGTGTTTCATCTGCCTTCAGACATATGTTACAAGTGTTGTATTTAGATGTTTAAAAAATAGATCGGGTATTGCATCTCCCTCCTCACTTTTCTGCTACCTCGCATCGGTGTCTCTTCCTCCTCCGGTGCCTGTTGTCCATCCGTCGTCCCCTCCCTCTCTTTCTCGATGCTGGTGACGCTCGGGCCGACGCAGGCCCTACATGGGCGCGCAAAACGGCACGGGAAACGACTGCAGGCGCGGGGCGTCCGTTCGGACTTCCAGCGCTAGTCGTTCCAATTTTCTTTTTATGATGAATTGTTATTACCTTCATCCAAAAAAAGATACAATTAGAGATACTATGACTTTGAATATATATACTGTGAAAATGAATTTAATCATTAACTAATAATTGTTTTATATCATAAATGTTACTGTTTTTAATTTATTAAGCAAACTTAAAAATATTTGCTTCTAGAAAACGAAAAATGCATATTTTATTGGACGGAAGTACTCCCACTATTCTAGATAACTTAAGATATTGTTTTTATTATGTATTTAAACATAAATATAGGAATTGCTCCGATACTCTTCTTTCCGGAAACTATACGATCTCAAAACACATTTAACTAAATATTTTTTGATTACTTTTCTCTTGAGTCCCACGTGGGCCTGGCCCGTCGAAGCCTAGCCCTTGCTGTGTCACGTTGACGAAGGACAGGCAAGGATCACGTCGTCGCCAGAGCTGACAGGCTATGCGAGCGGTGCGACCGGCGCTGGTTTGTTGGGGCTGGGCAAAACTCGCCATCTCCAATCAGTGTCTTCTCTGTCCCCAATCCACGCCATGGAGGATCAAGCCGCGATGTCCCCGGCGCATCTCTACAAACTGGACCATGGAGGATCACGCCTCTGATGCGTTGAAGTTGCATGTATGACACATTTTTGTACAGGCTTCAGCCGTCGCCGCATCGAAATTAATGATAATATTCACCTGGATAGATCCTGTTAACAGTATATTTTAATTTTGTGCACCATTTTCTCGATTCATTGGATGAATGATTTTCCACTTTGATCAAGCTGTGAAAGTCCGGCGCCCCGTAGCTCAAGATGGCAACGGGTACGTACCCGACGGGTAGTACTCACCCGTACCCGTACCCGCACCCGCAAAATTTTACCCGTCGGGTTACCCGTACCCGCATGCGGGTAAAAGAATAGTTCCATACCCGTACCCGCCGGGTAATTCTCACCCGACGGGTAACCCGTACCCGATAGCATACCCGAAAATTACCTCAAAATATCAAATAGTCACATGCAAAAATAAATCATTCTAAGCTTCCAACAAGTTACAAACATGCTAACAAATATTATTAGCATCATTACAATAAGTCAATCTACTAAAAATATAGTTGATGTCTCAATGGACCAAATTCATGACTTATATGCGCAAAAATAACTGAGGTTGACTAGTTATTTTTACGGGTATGTCTTACCCGCGGGTATGCGGGTATGAGTAGTATACACCCGTACCCGCATACCCGATGGGTATAGGATTTTGCCTAATAACATACACCCGTACCCGTCGTCCAGTGCTCTCGCTTTCCATGCCGAGTATGCCGGCGTGCGGTGACGTCACTACGCCGAGTGCACGGCAGACTCTCGACTAGTTGTGGACTCGTGGCGGCGTGATCCGCGTCCGTCTCCGGCTAATCGTAATAACGAACGACTTGGGCTTTGGGTGAGGGCTGGGTTGTACGGGCTGAGCCCATGCGTGCCCCAAGAGGAAAATAAATAATTAGTTAAATAGGTTGCTTTGAGATTCGTGTATTTTTTTTAAAAAAAAGGAGTATTGAATCACTTCTGTATGTAACTCTTCTAATCGCTATTTTTAAGTGTAAGCCACGTCAGCGCTACACGGTATAGGAATGAAAGAAAAGAAAAATCACGAAACAACAGAGCACTGTACGATTAGTCATCAAGAAACTACAAAGCATTCAGTGATGATTTCGTTCCTTCCACTGTTCCATTTCCATTTGCTTCCCAATGACGATTAGTCATCGTTTAGACAGCTGTGACATTTTTGGGTAAATTCGAAAGTATATTCCTCCCTGGATATTTACATCTTTTGTCAAACCTGCTATCGTCAAACTATCTACCACCCTGTTCGTTTGAGCTATTTAGCCAAATCAGCAGCCATCTAGCAATGTTTTTCTCTCACAATAAATCAGCGAATAGTACTTTCAGCCACAATAAACCAGCGAAACGAACATGCTGTACATCTGTTATTTCCTGGCCTCTGGAAGGGGAACAAAAACAGGATAGTAGGTATTCAGTTCAAGATGCTCCAGGATCTGCTGGGCAGCTGACAGGTACGAAGAATGGCCATCAACAAGCTCGGTAACATCAACCTGCAAATCGTGCACAGTAAACAGTAAAAACAATGAAACCTCGCTAAAAACACAAGAATTATCATCCAGATGCTTACGTTTTCAACGCCAGGTACATCAATGGCCTGGATGCCAGCCAGCCCTTGGGTGAGCAGGCTACATCAGAGAATAGTCAGTGAATATATCGACTTAACTGCTCCAGCAATGACTATCCAATTCGAAATCAATCCCATTTTGTTTACCTTGCACGGAAGGTCACACCGAGAATCCAGTCATCTCTCGAGTACACATTCACAAATCTCCCTGCAACCATCTGCAGTGAAGCAGAGGCTAGTTAAGTGATATAAGCAGGCAAACACTACCTTTACGGGGCATATTTGCTGCTGAAGGTTACTGGTATCTCTGCATTTTAAGTGGAGAAGGGATAGTTATTGCTGTACCTTCCTGGCAGGCTCCCACCTCTCACCTTTCACTGAAACTGGTGCACCAAGGAGTACAACCCTCTCGACAAGTCCCTCTGATTCATTCCATCAAGCATAAGAGCAAAGTTATATGAAATTTAGGTTACTATAAATAAAGAACAGATACCATTGTCGTTTGATAAAGCTAGCTCCTGTAAGCACTTGAATATGACTCGCGCTCCAAGCGAGAACCCAATAAGAGTCACAGGCCTGAGAAGTTTAGAATCAGGAAAAAAGGTAGTTGGGGGAACTACTGTGTTGGATGACACTTTTTGTAGTTGGAACTACCTGTTTCCTTGCAGTCCCTTCAGAAGCACTTCTGCGAGCAATTTTCCTGCCTTATCTGATCTGAGAGGATACAGTTCATCAGTTAGCTAAACAAGTTGTTAGGTACACTACAGGTATTTTGAAGTGTTCTAACTGGTAAATTAGCGCGGAGAAATATTGTACTACGAGAGTTTGCATTTACCTGTCGATAGCAACAGACCATTTACTGTCAATAAAATCTGTAGCGGCAAGCAACGTAGCAGGCCAAGCAAAGGCTGCAAGAAGGCCACTTAAGACTGTTCTCATAGCACCTTGTTTCATCAATTCCATTGCAAGTCCTGCATAATTAACAAGAACACTAATTACAAGGTGTTCACTAACAGTAGTACAAGGCAGAGTACAAAACCCTGAACATTACTTGATGTCAGCCAATCCTGTATTGCTGTACTCACTGCGATTATATGCTTGGACTCCCATTGAAGGATGTACCTGTCAAACATTAATCAAAAGTGTAAGTAACAATGCTCCACCCTTATAGCATAGATGTAAAATATGTGACTAGAATTCATACAACAAATATGAGAATACATTCCATACTTCTCTAGGTTATCCTTCCATCCTTCCCAAGGTTTCCAGAAATCCTCCTCATCAAATGCAAATCCAGAAACCAGGATACCAACAGCAAGGCGCTGAAAGAGTTGCCAACATTTACAAAGACCAAATAAGTTTGATTCCAAAATGGGTGAATGGCATTTTAGTCAGAGAGAGAAAAGGGACTCACACCCTGATTATGGTTATCACCAATAGGTTTGAACTCAAATTCTTTCACTTTACCAATTCGTCTTGCCATTTTGGTACCCGTCAAGCCAGCCCCAGCAGCTAATTTGTAAAAATCAATTCAAGGAACATTAAAAGCTAAGCACAACACTTATACACCACTTTCTATCTCTTTTTTGGGATACTGCATTACAGCTTGTACAGGAAATTCATTTGGGAACAATTTTAATAATTTATAAATGTGTCAGTGCTTATACAGATGGGTGCATATTCATTATTTGTGTAGGTTTCCTAAGCAATACAGTAACCACCATAAATAATGGAGGCAGTTGTCGCTAACTTAAAACAAATCTTGACTGTTAGACTGCCCAGGACATATACATAATGAAGAAATAAGAGCTCCAGATAATAGCATAAGAGTTTCCAAGGAACATTTATACCAACCTCCAAATGAGGCAGCAACTGCCACGGAGCCAGCAACAGATCCTGCTGCAGCAGCCATAGCAGCAAATCCACTAGCCCCTATGAAAGGGACAAGTGTGCCCAGTGTTGGAGCTAGAGCACCAAATCCTGCAGCAATGGCTGGTGCAGCTAAACCTGTCGGGTCGAAGAGAATGAGAGCATATGAATCACCTGGTGTAGTGTGTCCAAGTGATGCCAAGATGTTCAGAATTTCATTAGATATATTATCTGGAATGCAGTCCTACCCCCAGTAATAGCCAACAATGCTCCTCCAGTCAACGTAGCGGCACCAATAATTCCCCCACGCTTCCATTTCTCCCACTTGCTTTTTGGTGATGCGTTTTCACGCTCTTGTTCTTGTTCTTTTGCCGCGGCCATGGCAGAGCATGCGACCATCACTTCCATAGCTTCCTATAATGCCAGGATTGATGATTACAAGTCGAATTCGAGCTATGCGGAAATACAAGCATATGAATGAGTTATGAGTTTCTCTCTGGGCTTTCTTTTTTAGTCGAGATTAAACACCATCAACTTTCACTGTGCAACACTGAGAAGAAGGAATAACTTGTACTAACCATTTTGATCCACTTAACGTCAAGCCATGCTGCTATCAACCGAAGAGCGACACGATGCCGAGCATCATAACCCTTCCTGAAGTGTGATGACTTCCTGTCCTCTTCCTCTTGCGAGACGGGTTTATCAGCGACACAGGCGGAGAGAAGCGCATACAGCAATGCCATCTTGCGATGATCGTTTGCGGGAACATCTTCCAAGGACAGCTTGTCGATTCCAAGCAAGTTCTCGGACGAGCCTGCCTCCAGAGACTCCTTTGTAGCAGAGGTACAAGCCGTGGAGTCTTTCCTCTCTTCTTTGATCTTCTCGTCCGGCACATTGTCGCTGCCCAAGCTCATGACCATAACATCAACTGCTTTCGCCAAGGCAAGCTCCTGCTCAAGTCTATCTGAAGAGCTCTCGCCGTCTTCCTCAAAGAGTATCCTTAGAAACTGCAAAATCGAGGAGTGAAAGGGTTAGATATATTCACGGCATTGGCACTGAAGTTTGAAACGCTTTGCAGAGAGATCATTGGCTGGCTCAGCAACCGAGATTTGGTAGCAATTTGATGGGGATGGGTTTGAACCCTACAATACAACTAGAAGTATAAACGGTGCTCCGAATGGAACACCGGAACCCCCAAATCGAGCCCCGCGGCAGTGACCCGCCGAAACCCATACCAACTACTACTGTAATAAGTAAGTGGGCACAGATAACACGATCGGGTGGGATGGAAGGGCCCGTACCGCGCCGATGTGATGCTTGGCGTCCGGCGACGCGGCCGTCTCCTCCATCCCCGCCCACGCCATGGGCTCGATCTCCTGGAACCTAAAGCACGACACAGGACGCACGGATCGCAAGTGAGTGAGAGACGCGAGCGGCCACGGCGGCGAGTCAGCTACACGGCACCTGAAGACGGGGCGGAGGAGGCCGCGGGAGTCGTGCGTCCAGAGGCCGGCGCCCGAGGCGGTGTCGGAGCCGCTGCTGATGGAGGAGGAGCTCCCGCTGGCGCTGCTGGCGCGCTCCTCATCGTCGGGGCCGGGATCGGCGGAGCCGAGGGGCGCGGACTGGTGTATCTGCGCCTGGCGGAGCGCCAGCGCCAGCAGCGCCCCCGCCGCGTAGCGCTGCGTGGGCGTCAGCGTGGTCGCCATGGGCGGTTTGGAGGGTGTGGCCGCCTGTCGCGCGCCGGCAGCTCGTTGGGGGAAATTTCGGTGGGAGCCGAGGGAACCGGGGGACAAGGCGAGGAGGAGGAGGAGGAGGAGGAGGCTTGACTTGGGCGGCGCCGGCGCGGGCTGCTGCTGGTTGACTACTGCTTCTCGTCTGCTGGAGTCTGGACGCCCGCAGAAGGAAGCCCATAAGCTGTTGTATGCTCATCGTGGGCCCTCCGCTCCGCTCCGTTGTCGTCCACGGGCCGAATCGAGCAAACTGCATGGGCCGTGATGCCTCCGGTGAGACATCATTTGCCCTGTGAACGTGCATGCATCGTGTCGTGTCGATTCGCATGTCAGATCAGATCAAACCGCCGCGCGCAGCATCATGTGCTGTGCGTGTGTCGCTGCTCTGTGGTGGGTAGTGCAGCTAGTTCACGGGTGGCGTGACCTGTGGCGATTTCAGCAGATCATCCCCCGCGTGGGCGTGTGGGCGCGTGGCCTGCATGCCTCCTCGTCCTCGACGCCCGTGCACGTCGTCCTTGCCCGATCCGCTCCACGCTTCCTTTCCTATTCTTCCCCAGTCATCCATGCTCCATTGGTCAGTGCATGCACGCGTGCTCCCATTTGCACCGTCCGTCTATCCGATCATCCCTGGCTGCAGGTAATGTAACGTAATGTAATGGATACCCACACCGTGACACGATCCTACTAGCTAGCTTGTTATACACGGATCCATCCAACTTGTTTTCAAGTCTATGTTCTATTCGATTACCACCACTAGTACGTACAATATTTCTCAACGCTAGTCAGTGACCAATCTAAGGGGATTCTTCCCATTATCTTCTATACCTATAGGCTATAGCCCCTCCTTTCAAGCTTTCGTTAGGTACTAATTGGAACCATGTTTCGAGTAGCGGTACGGAGGTCGAGCCCACCCCGCCTAGTGCTTCATCCGGCCTTGAACCTAGAGCACATCAAACACACACGCGCGCGCTCTACATTCATTAGATACATGATGAAATGAAACGTATATTAATAGATTATCTATTCGAGATCACATATGTTAATAATATGTAACATCTCGGTCTAATGCTTAACATGATAATAGGATACTCATACTAACAAGTTGCAATTTCTTTTCCGGAAGGTCATCTCCAAAGAACTCCAAAGTTAAGCGTGCTTGGCCTGGAGCGATGGGTGACCGACCGGAAAGTTCTTCCCGGGTGCGCACGAGTGAGGACAAAGTGTGCAGAAAAGACTTGTGTTGGTCTGTGAGGACAGTCTATATCCTAGAAAAGCGGCCAAATATAAGCGGTTCCGGCCTCGAGGTGGGACGTTACAGAATGGTATCGGAGCCGACTCTCGCGGTTTCACGGGCGCGTGCGTCGCAGATGCGCAGGCATGGTGCGCATGGCTGGTGTGAACCCAGAGTGGTCACACAACATGGCACATGCACTGGCACTGGACACACGGACATGGCCAAGAGAGGACATTCCTGGCTTGGGATTGACCGATGAGGACGTCGGTCTCTTAAGGGGGTGAGGATGTAACATCCCGGTTTAAGGCTTAACAGGATTAATAGGATACCCATACCAACAAGTTACAACTTCTTTTTCGGAAGGCCATCTCCAAAGAACTCTAAAGTTAAGCGTGCTTGGCCTGGAGCGATAGGTGACCAACCGGGAAGTTCTTCCCGGGTGCGTGCGAGTAAGGACAAAGTGCGCAGAAAAGACTTGTGTTGGTCTGTGAGGGTAGTCTATATCCTAGAAAAACGACCAGATATAAGCGGTTCCGGCCTCGAGGAGGTGGGACGTGTTACGAACTCGCTTAGCACCCGGATTAGGACCTAAGAAATATTTGTAACGAGCTTCTTGGGTTTTTAAACTTAAATTGTACAGGAAATATGAAGCAGACCATATACGCCTCACTTTTATGAGTAAAAGGAATCAAATAAATGAGCAAGTCCACCTATTTTAGTGCTTAAAAATGCTTGGTAGAAATGCTGACGAACCAAAGGGAATAAGTGGTTTTATTTGTTTAAACCTAAAAAACAATTTTTTATAGGCAAAAATGAAAGACAACGTGTGCATAGTGTTTAAATAAGGTTTGAAGTATCGGTTTAGTAGTTAAAATGTAACTTTAATTCTAGAAGATAATTATTGTTAGCTAGTGCTGTTGGAAGTTCAAAATATCAAATTGAAGTTCAAGCCAACCTCAACTTTAAATTTTTTCAAGTCGGAAAGAGCATTTGACAATGCGTTTTTGACATTTAAATTCGGGCAGAAATACTTAAACGTTGACTCTATGTTTTTACACTATTGATCACTTCTACGTAGGCACAGGAGTGTAGTATAGGTGGCAGTTGTGTTGGATGTCTTGTTGCTCGTCTTCAAAAAATTTTCTAACCTCGCCAGGATGCCATTTGAACCTGGTCCTGGTTCTGTTCGTGAACCGGTGTTTCCGTGTCGAGCTCACCTTGGCGTTTGCGTATCTGCCTCCCTAGCTGCCCTTTGGCCGTAGCAAGTGTCTCGCTAGGAACCTGGTAGTGTTAGCTTCAGACCAGAGTAATTGATCGCAGCCCTGTCGTGATCATTGGCGACCGTTGCTTCACTTTAAATCCCGTGCATGCCACCGTTTCCGTTGTTTGGCCTGAGCCTGCAGTCACCACGTGGGCGCGTGCCATTCCTGGCCGTGGACGTGCCTGTGGCCAGTCTTGCTGGCCCGGTCGCTCGTCGGGCCAGGGTTGGCCACGACCATCTCCGTGGGGTCTGGCTGGGCTGCAGGACCATGTGGCATGGCCGTCAAGCACGCGCTGCCGGCCAGGCACTGTGCGGGCCGAACTGATGCCGCGGTCGGCGTCGGTGGGCGATAGGGCGCCGTCCCGTCCCTCTGTTTCACCTACCGCCATGTCGTCGTCTGCCTCCGATTGTCACGTCGGGACTCCGGCCTTTGTTGCAGTAGCACCGCCCTCCCTCGAGTCATCTTGATTGCGTCAGCTCAGTGAAATGGTCCCGCACACGCGCGCTGCTCCCCTGCCGTCGGTTGCGTCACGCCAAGGCCGAGCTGTCCAGCGTGTTTCCCCCCTACAGCCCGCTCCCGCTGAGCCCCACCCGTGGGGTAGACTCGTCTTCTTAATGTCGCCTCAGCCCAAGTGGACGGGCCTTGCTTGTGCCGTTGTCGTCTGTCCGTGCTTCTGAAGCAGAATGCGCCGGCGAGGGCTTTCCTCTCCGCCCCAAATTCGTCCACCACAGTCCACTTCCATCAAATCCACCGTAGCCATAGAATCCTTAGGAGTTTAGCTCGCGTTTGGAACCAAATCGACAAGCCACCGATCGACAAGGAGGTGATGCGTGACTCTTTCCTCGCCGCGGTCTGTCGTTGCCGCTGGAGCAGGGTGCTCTGCCAGAACGTCGCTTGTGCCTCCTTGTCTTTTGAGAACGGTGTTTTCGTGTCGCCCTGACCCTATTGCCTCGCCTCAGGAGCAGTGCCACCGGGGAAGGGGCAGAACGTCGGGAACGTTGTCACCGTGGTCGCCATGAACCAGAACAAGCTTGCGCACATGGTCGTCTGCCTCGCCGAGCCTCGCGACCTCGACCAGCCCGTCCTGCATGTTTCTGGTGAGGCCCTCCTGCTCCTATGGTAGTTGGATTGGCTAGCTGAGCTTCGTGCTCGCCGGAACGCTGTTGCCGCCGCCGGTGAACTCAGTTAGATGCCGTTTCCGGGGCCGGGCCGATAGGAAGTAGGGCTAGTGCATCTAATGCTTCTAGTATGTTAGCAGTCACTTAAGGATGGGATTTTGGTAGGTGCAGCACAGCCGGAATGGCTATTGTCGCCGGTGTCGATGTACCCGCGGCCTTTCCCGTCGTGGCACGCGTCCCCGTGGCCACACCACACCGTTTTGGGTGCGAAACACTATGATCGAGTGAGCTTGACCTGCGTAGTCGTGTGGTAGTGTTAGTTGGCGCCGGTGAGGCCGTTATGCGTCGGCGTTTGGCCGGAGTTGTGCGGCCTCTGCGGAGTCCGGCCAAGGACCTTTGAAAAAAGAATTCAAAGATCTCTAGGGTCCCTGATATAAAGTGCATGACTCAGGTGAATAGTGCTTTCAGTAGTTTCGCGAATAGGAAAGAGTTTGGGGACTCTTTAGCATAAGAGCCGGCACCCCCGCTGGTCTCCGCCTTGGGCCGAAGCTCCGGCCTTCAGTTGGGCCGGCCTGGTGGTGTGCGGCCACCTCGCGCGAGCCATGTTGGGCTGCTGGGCCACTTAGTGGTCGCTGGCCGTTTTCTTTTTTTTCTAAAGCCTGTTCATATTTAGTTTCTAAGCTAAACGTGTAAAATCAGTATAAAATGTTGTGCTAGTCCAAAAATCATGGGACCAATTTTGTTTAGTTCCTTACATCATGGTCTACCTGCTGATCTAACTTGTTCACATAGTTCCATAATATTTTCAAGAGTCCCTTAATTAAGTGGGATGCTTAAGATTATTGGGATAAAGCTTGTAGGAATTTTTATGGCAAAATGATGCTAGTGATAGCTTTGGAAATCTTACAGTGAATCCCTAGCGTTATTAGCTGCTCACTGTAAGTTTTGGTAGCCCCAAAATAATTAGTTGCTAGGATAGATGATGATGCCCTTTGTTGAATAAATATTAAATCGATAGAACGGAATAAGTAAAACCTTGGGTTTGTCTAACCTAAATACTCTTTGGAAAATAGCACGCTACTTGGTACCCTAGATACGTGGCCTAGTGCGTTAGCCGATAAGCCAGTTCGTTAGCCGAGAGACGTACTCGTATTTTTTTAAGCTTTCAGTCACCATTGATTAATTACGTCTCCGCGTTGCATCCACGAATGTCATAATAGGAGCGATGATGGATCATGGAGTCACCCTGAGGTAGCAGAAAAGATGGTGCCTTAATGATCGTGTCACCATGGTGGAATGCTAACTTTTGGTTAAATCTTACCTAGGCAAGCCCTGGTGCATAACCCCTATTATTATGCACTTTAAATTATGCTTGTGCATTAAGTTTAAAGGAGTTGAATGAAACCCACTTGCATATATATATATATATATATATATATATATATATATATATATATAAGCCTTACTAGTATGATAGGATCGGATAGCTTGCTATGCTATAGGGTTCCGGTAGAAGCCGAGTGATTGCCTGTCACTCGCGAGAGATAGGAATTATAATATTATTACTATTATCATGATACTATCACATGGAATATAAATGTATATGGATAATTGGAGACCGGACGGAACGGGTTGGATGGACTTGGACCTGGTTGGGCAACAGAGCGGGGCTCTGGTTGCATTTGTTCTGCCTGTGTCAATTAAGGACCGTTCGTTGCATGGACCCTGGTCAAGTCACAGATTACTTGTCCCAAGCATATACTTGCTTATGGGAGCGGGAAGACTTATTTCTCTCTTGTCATGGGTTCTGGCTCTTTCTGGACCGACTTTTTAGGTTGGTCATATATATTGGGTTGAGGAGGTCTAAGCACCATACTGAGGTCGGTCCTGCAGTGTTGTGGGCTTAGAGTTCGAGCTTAGACGGGGACCTGGACCCCTTGACAGGAGTGAAACGGGTTGGTCTTGCTTGTGCTCGGGGTACAAGCAAGGCGTGTGTTTTCGGGGCACCCAGCTGGGCACATTGATTTGCGAATCGCCGTTTCTGCGTGACGGTACGGCTTGACTACGTTCTAGCACCGTAGTAAGAACTGGCAGTTGAAAGATAAAGAAATGGTTTCTTTTGCTCAACCCTGCTTGATCATAGACTAGGTGCTTACATAGAAGGTTGGATAAGAAATAAAATACGGCTATCAAAAGTAAGAAATTAAGGACACACTCTTAGTGCTACTTCTCGCAAATAGAAACCCACTAGCCAAAAAGCCTTGCATAATCCTTGGAGTCTTTTTACTTCCTCCTAACGGGTAAGTCCTGTGGAGTACAATTGAGTACTCAGGGTTTGTTCTACCCTGTTGCAGGTAATAGGTTGTTGATGTAAAAGTGGATCTACAAATACAAAGGGCTAATACTCAATCCGATATCCAAAGTGTGCCAGTCGATTTGACCTGTTAATCGACAAGGATGACAACTCGAGTACTTTGGTCCTGACAACAGCGATACGCACGGAAACCACGGCCAAGAGGTACTCACACGGAACTCGAGGATCATCGAAGGTCGCACTGAAGCGATGCAGCTCATCGAATCGATGAGAACTCGTAAAAAGAAAAATATACAAATTGACGAAGTCACCGAAAAGTAAGTAGATGCAAATAGGAGTAAAATTGGTTTGATATTGATTGATATATCTTTTACATTGTCCCTCGGTCCATATTTATACCCTGATCCGAAGAAACATAACCAGACATGACTAGAACACCGAGTCCATATCTAAGGAAAAACGTGACTCTTAACAAATTCAGAAAAGGAAAACAACACATATCTACTTTCTTGTCCGCCTTAATTACGATGAAATTTTCATCGGCCTCCTCTCCATCGGCATGCTTTCCGTCATCATAAGCTTCATCGGCAGTAGTTTTCAGATCTTCCTTCATCGGCATCGGCAATGACATCTCTGATCTTGTCAGCAACGCCTCTGAGTCTAAGTCAAACGACAACCTTTCCATCGGTCACCACCATTCATCGGCAACAATCCTCACAGGTTGATCTTCATCGACACCCTTCTACCAGCGTAATACAATAACTTTTCTTCTGCCAATTAGCCCACTCTGATCATTTTAACACGTGCCAAAAACGATGTCAACACATGACCCCCAATTTCGGAGTATAAAATCATTAATGTTTCGAAGTTTACTCCAGATAACGATTGCCTTCACCCAATTATCTAGCTCATCCTCCAAGCATGACATAATCTGTTACCAAATCTAATTGAATCTGGCCCTGATTCACGCGCCTCAGTAAATATCGCACAATCTTCAATCACTCTTGTTTCGATTTTGGTTAAGATACAAAAGTAATAGTTCATCGGCAAGAACCTAACATAGTACCACGCTGCCGATTTCAGAATTAGAATATCCTGTACACTGAGATTTCTTCCGAGTCATGATTGCTTGCCATCAAACCACCTCACAATCCCTTGATTATCGTGCGAATGGTTACCACATCCATCTGAACCACCTCGACCTACATGCATCAGACTATCCATTGCCGATATACAAAAGAATGAGTCGATGATGATTGCTGTCGCCTATTTTTGGTCAGACATAACAAATACCTTCATGTTTGGACACGGCCCAGCCACCCCCGCTCTTGCCGATGTATACATGCTCACCGGCTTAGATATTTCAACTGCCGATGATGCCCTTGTTTACGGCAGAAAACCTGAGTACAAGGTGAATACCCGTAACATCAGTGGTTGGACATGGTATATCCAAGAATACAGGAAGACCGGGACAGTTGGTCAGAGGAAACACGCCACATTCCTAAACATGTGGTTAGAAAAATTCATTTTCTGTGGTCGATCGGTAGGGCCAACCAATGTTTACCTTCCCGCAGCTGAACTACTGGCCAACGGTGTAAGGTTCCCTCTTGGCCGATATCTCCTGAGCTCCACTTATCACCTCTTACATCAAGTGTTTCGGAAGCTTCTGCTTGGTGAACCCATCAGCAACTTAGGAGGCCCGTGGTGGTTTGTTAACATGTGGCTAAATGCCCACAAACACAAACGCTTGCAATGGAATTTCTTTGCTTAGCAATTCTTGCGAGATATCGCCGAAGACTATGAACTTGGAGATGAAGAATCGGCAACACGCCTACCCCTCAATTTTGGTGAGGCCATAATAGTTCTTCCTAGGATAGAGGCCAATGAAGACCAGATCGGCCGATTTTTCTAAAGCTTTTACAACGGTCTCTCCCGTGATCATCAGGCCTGGATGCCCCATATCGATGAAGAAGCCAGATTCTCCCTTCTTTTCAATTTTGCCGATGAGGCTTTGAACAAGAATGATGAACTTATGATGGCCATCATCACTCCTTGGGCAATCTCAGTGAATACATTCAGTAGTGGGAAGAACACCAACACCATCTATGAATTCTACAATCCATCGGTAGTATCACATCAATTGGCCTTTGGACAGCTGCCAATCAAACTCTGCTTTGCCAATGTGATTAAGCCAAGAGAAACAATCACTAGCAGATTGGACTGGGACAAGGTAGTGCAACTCTCCCCTGATGTCGATACTACAGATATTGATCTATCCACCTGGGTGCTAGCCTCTTTCATCACTGAATCATATAAGTTATGGTGGCAAGAGTGGAAGGAACAATTATTTGCAGCATCTGTCCATACATACCGGCATCTGATTGACCGTGAGAATATCGTACCCGATGACACAGTAAGTTTCTTTTAACACTAGTTTTTCCTCCACTTTTAATTTCACCGACAACTAATTTTCTTGTGACAGGTCGATGACCTAGCACCAACCACAAGCAGGAGTGGGAGACCCTTTGGCTTTCGACCTGTATCCCCGATCGGCTACAATGCTCCCACCCTGGCTATTCTGACTCATCAGGGAGCCCACGCCAAGAAAATCACTACCAAGCCAAAATTGGCTAAGGCTAGGGTCACTCCATTAGCTGCCGCTATGACCCTGGTAAAAGCGTTCAAGGTAACAACCCTATTTATTCCAACCCATGTCGATCTCAAACTGTATTGACACTAATTTTCAGGACGCAAGAACTACAACTAGATCATCATCGGCAACTCCTCTTGCATCAAACACTACCATCCCTGACAAGCCTTCAGAGGTATTCCTTCAACTCCATATTTAACTTGTTAAATATCATATCTTACACCTATCTTGCAGCAACCAACGGGTACATCGGCAAGTGTCCCATATGTCCAATCTTCACAACCAACAAGTGCCGATGCCCCCAGCCAACCATTGCTTAGGCCCAAACAAAGCGCAAAGCTTCAACATACACCAATGCACAGCCAAAATAGCAGAAGTCCATACCGATCCCAACACCTCATCTAGCACCTCTGAGCCAGCCAGAACCGACCGATGCACCTGAGCAAGCAGTCGATCCATCTGCACAGGGCACGTCATCGGCCGTTGCATCCCAAGGACCAATTACTGATGAGACTACAGAGGAATTGCCATCAGTCTTAGCACCAATTAATCTTGCAGCTGAAGACATCCCATCGGCAGACACAACTGATCCTTCACATGGCACACTCCAGATTGCTTCCTCCAGTCAAAGGCAAGAAATTGCCTTGAAGCAAGTAAGCCGACTAATTTAGCTGATTTATAATATTCATACTTGTCCTCGATTGACCCCTTTTCTTCTTTCAGGAATAAGACTCTCTAGACAGTTTATTCTCCTTTTCCATCGACGTTTCTGACAATAAGGAGGAGGAGACAAGCTCTACACTCGCACTAGGGACAGTATCGGCAGAAGTCAAGTTCAAGCTGGAGGCTCTACTGAACCTGCTGTAGCAAGACACCGCCCAGTTGGTAGATGATTCGAACCCTGAAAAAGTAATTTTCAAAATAATCCATGGCCAAGTCCCTGCCAACATCGAGGAGGCACTCTTCCCAGCAGCCCACTTAGAAAGCCAACAACTCCTATATCAGAGGGCTGCTCAACGCATTGCTGATAGAGCTGCTCAGGCTCAGCTTAAAGAAGAGATGCTACAATTGAAGCAGACCGTCGATGAGAAGCACAAGAACATCGACAGTTTGAAGACCTGAGGTGCTGAACTTAAGCAGAAGATCTCGGACTTATCGGCAAAGAGAACGGCCCTACTAGCTGAACTGAAGGATGTCGAGGCAGCTCTAACTTATGCCAAGAAGGAAGAAAGCTAGTTACCCGATGCTATCAAGGCTCTCCAGCAAGAAAGAGATATCCAAGCTCGCAAAGCCTTGGTGGTGAAGAAAAAACTTAAGCCAGTGGAGGGTGCCGCTAATAAAGATATCAAAGAGATAGAGGAAGCCAATCAGATTCGCCTGCGTGCGATATCAGCCATCCAGTCTTTATTAAATTTGTAAATCCTGTTTATCGGCAGTGCATTGCATCGGTACTTTAGGAAACACTGATATCCTTGTCTGATTTTGGCCGATAGAGCTGTTATCGGTACTTATGCTTTTATGCATCCATCCAGATACTAGGGTAATATTTCTTTAAATATTTTCCATTCAATGCTTTAGGAAACACAACCCCTTCGAGGGTTTCTAGAATGTATGCGTTGTCAGGAACAAATTGATTTATTTGATAAGGACCTTCCCAATTAGGAGACCACTTGCCAAACTTTGAACTTTTAGTCCCAATCGGTAAAATCAATTTCCAAACCAGATCTCCATCGGCAAACTCCTTTACCTTCACCTTCTTGTCATACCATCTGGCTACCCTCTTCTTATCTTCTTCGATGCTAACTAAAGCCCTCAACCGATGACCTGCCAAGTCTTCTAACTCGTCTTTCATAAGAGTATCATAGTCATCAGTTGTCAGTTGATCTTGAGAAAATATCTGTCTAGAGCCAGTTTTAATTTCCCAAGGTAATATTGCATCGTGTCCGTATGCTAACTGATAAGGCGTTACTTTGACTGCACCATGATATGCCATCCGATATGACCACAGGGCCTCATTCAATATTGTATGCCACCGCTTAGGATTTTCTTTAATTTTGCGCTTAATGAATTTGATAATTCCTTTGTTAGAAGCCTCAGCTTGACCATTAGCTTGAGCATAATAGGGAGAAGAATTCAAAACTTTAATCCCCATACCGATAGCAAACTCATCAAATTCTCCCGATGTAAACATAGTACCCTGATCGGTAGTGATAGTTTGAGGAATACCAAATCGGTAAACAATATGCTCTTTCACAAAATCGATCATACTAGCTGATGTTACCCTTTTCAAAGGAATTGCTTCAACCCATTTTGTGAAATAATCGGTAGCAACAAGTATAAATTTATGCCCTTTGCTTGATGGTGGATAAATCTGACCGATGAGATCGATAGCTCATCCCCAGAACGGCCAAGGTTTAATTATAGGATTCATGGCCGATGCAGGCGCTCTTTGAATATTGTCAAACTTCTGACACCCCTGACATCCTTTAAAATATTTAAAGCAATCTTCAAGAATATTCGGCCAATAGTATCCATTCCTTCTGATTATCCATTTTATCTTGAAAGCCGATTGATGTGCCCCACACACTCCTTCATGAATTTCACCCATCAAACTTTTCGATTCATCACCGCTAAGACATCTGAGTAAAACTCCATCTATAGTCCGATAATATAATTCATCATCAAGGAGCACATACTTAGTGGCTTGAAATCTTATACGTCTTTCAACCTTCTTAGATGGATCCCTTAAGTAATCGACAATCTTCGTTCTCCAGTCATCGGCATCAACTGCCGATGTCAGCACCTCCTGGATAGGCTGATACCCTAAAGCATGCTGAGCTAGCCGATTAGCTTCTTCATTATGCAATCGAGGAATATGTTTAAGACGAAAATCTTTAAACTCTTTCAACAATTGCAAACATCTCTCATGATATGAGATCAAAACTTCACTTCGGCATTCATAAATCCCAGCTAATTGATTTATAACCAGCATAGAGTCACCGAAGATCTCGACAGCATCGGTACGTATCTCCCTAAGTAATTCCAACCCTTTTTTCAAAGCTTGATAATCAGCCTGATTATTTGTCGATGTAGCAATAATCGGCAATGAAAACTCATACTTTCTTATGGTGAAATCAACACAATGCCGATACCTGCTCCTTCATCACATGTAGACCCATCGAAGAAAAGTGTCCAAGGAGCAACTTCCAGAGAGTCTACTGTGTTGCAATGCTGAGTGACAAAATCGGCCATAACCTGCCCTTTAACTGCCTTAGACGATTCGTAACGTAGGTCAAATTCTGACAATGCTAAAATCCACTTGCCGATTCTACCACTCAATATCGGCATCGACAGCATGTATTTGACCACGTCATCCTTGCATATGACAGTGCATTCGGCCGATAGCAAATAATGCCTCAATTTAATACAAGAAAAGTATAAACATAAACATAGTTTTTCGATGGTCGAATACCTTGTCTCAGCATCCACCAATCTTCTGCTCAAATAAAAAATAACACGTTCTTTCCCTTAAAATTCTTGAATAAGAGCTGAACCGATAACAATATCATCAGTCGACAAATACAACCTGAAGGGTTTCCCGTGTTGAGGTGGAACTAGCACTGGAGGGTTTATCAAGTACTTCTTAATTTCATCTAGGGCCAACTGCTACTCAGCTCCCCATACAAATTCTAGATCGGCCTTCAATTTAAGCAATGGACTAAAAGCCTTGATCTTGTCCGATAGATTAGATATGAACCTTCTGATGAAAGTCTTGATCTTTGATTCTGCCGATGCGATGATGTAAGAAGAATCACCAGGGACAACCTCAATCTTATCCCTAACCCACTGTGCGAGGCATTGATGCATTATGGAAGGAACACAACAATTGACATGAATCCAGTCCTTTCCTAGAAGCAGATTGTACGCACCCTTACCATTGATAACAAAGAACGTTGTTGGCAAGGTTTTGCCACCGATGGTCAACTAAACACATACTGCCCCTTTGGCTGGTGACACATTGCCTTCGAAATATTTTAGCATCATATCGGTTTTGGTCAAGTCTTGATCTCCTTTGCCAAGTTTCCAATACATCACATAGGGCATAATATTAATCGCAGCTCCTCCATCGATAAGTATCTTAGATACAGGCTGCCCATCAACTCTGCCCTTCATAAACAAAGCTTTGAGATGCTGTCTCTCGTCATCGGTACATTTCTCAAAAACAACCATCATTGGATCTAGTGCCAACTGAGCTACTTGATCGGAGAGAACAACTTCTTCCTTATCATCAGAAGGTGCTAGAAACTCCATCGGCAACATAAATACCATATTAATATCTGCCGATGGGCCCTTACCCTTGTGTTTTGACTGCCACTGCCGATGTTCGGGCCTCTTGTTGGAAGAGCTTTCCTCTCTATATAGGTCTTCCTGACGCTCACACTGCATCCTCCTTTTTTGTGTCTTTGTCAGACCCTCAGGGCACCATTGAGGAAGCTTAGTTTTTGAGACCAGCTGATAACGGATCTCAGTTGATTCTACACGACATATATTAGAGTCCCTGTAGAATATTTCTTCATCGGGAACTCTTGCATTTGCCATCTCCTCAAGCTCTTCTTGATTCCTTGGAAAATATCCAGCACGCTTATCAAGTCTTTCATGTACACTGAGTCTGCCCCCCAGCCGATCATGCACTAATGCTCTGCCTCTGATCGGCTCATTGATAGATAAGCCCCGATTACCAGGCTGAAACCTCCTTTCTGGCCGATTGGCTCGATAGTAACTATTGCACTCAGGGCAATTTTTAACAGTTAGCAATTTAATGCCTTCTTCCCAGCAATGGATGAAAAACGGGCACCACCAATGATCTTTATGCGAGGCATTGCTGTTGTCGATATCGGTCCTCACGCCGACGCCAATCCTCCTGCTGCCTTCCTTCCTGTTGCCATCGATGAGTGATCACAATGCCAATTCGAGGAGGTTTTTTTGAAACTACCACTTTCTTCCAGCAGACCCTTGCCTTTTATGTCATCGGTAGTTATCCGATGTTGGGGATCCACTGATGTGTTCTTCTCAGCAGCCTCTGATGTCAATACCTTGGTCTTACCCTTGGCATCCAACATATTTGCTAGGAAAGGATGTTGATCGATTTTCATCGGCTTCTGGGTCATGGAGTTGTCAAACTTAATTCTCCCAGATTCGATAGCCGATTGCAACTGCTGCCTAAACACCTTGCACTCATTTGTATTGTGTGAAGTTGCATTGTGCCATTTGCAATACTTGATCTTCTTCAACTCTTCTGCCGATGGAATCACATGATTGGGTGATAGCTTAATTTGACCTTCTTGAAGCAAAAGATCAAATATCCTATCGGCTTTGGTGATATCAAAGGTAAACTTCTTTGGTTCTCTCTGACCAAAAGGACAAGATATTGGCCTTTTATTCTTAACCCACTCAGTTAAGCCGATAACTGGTTCTTCATCAGAATCAGAGTCTTCTACCTCATCAACAAATGACACCTTTTTGCTCCAATTCTTTTTAGGCTAAAAAATCCTAGTGTCTTGATCAGAGATCCTTTGTACAAGATGACTCAGGCTTTCAAACTCCTGAGAAACATACTTGTCCTTGAGATGTGGTAATAACCCTTGAAAAGCCAGATCGGCAAGCTGCCGATCATCCGGCACCAGGCTGTAGCACTTGTTCTTCACATCTCGTAGCCTCTGCACAAAGCTTTCTACCGATTCATCATTACATTGCCTCAATTTTACTAAATCGGTAAACTTCTTTTCATGGACTCCAGCAAAAAATACTTATGAAATTGTTTTTCTAGATCAGCCTAAGTAATAATAGAATTTGGTGGCAATGATATGAACCACGTGAATGCTGATCGAGACAAAGATGATGAAAATAATTGAACTCTTAATTCATCTCTGCTAGCTGTCTCTCCACATTGAATAATGAAGCGATTGACGTGCTCTATTGTCGATGTATCATCTCGTCCAGAGAATTTGGTGAAATCCGGTACCTTGTACCGATTTGGGAGAGGAATTAAATCATATGCTAGAGGGTATGGAGTCCGATAAGAATAAGTATTAACTTTGAGTTTTATCCCAAACTGATCTCTCATGATTTCTGCTATCTTATCGGCCCAATAAGCATCAGCCTCCTGCCGATGAACTGACTGAATTTCTACATGAGGTACCTGCTGATATACCTCCACGTGTCTTTGTGGCACATGATCTCCAGCAATCGGCATATTCGCCGCTACTTGTGGCCCACTAACCTGCTGGACAAGATCCATCGGCTGAGCTGCTGATGCCTGATTCTGAAAATTAGCTTGTATATGACCTTGCTGAATTCCTACAACTTGATAGTTCTGCTAAACTGTATGCTGAACAGGTAACTGTCCTGACCAACCATTATTAGAATTCATCGGTATAAAGCTTGTCGATGATTGATAACTTATTGACATTGTTGGATAACAATTAGCATAACCAGCTTGAGGCATGAACTGCACCCCAGGTTGACTCATAGCAGGAGCCTTCTGTTGCATCGGCAGTAGGCTTGCCGATGAACTTGTATTGGGTGCTTGAAACGAAGGCACCTGGAAACCTCCTGAAATTGGTTGCACAGTAGTCGATGTGGCATATTGAGGTACCTAAGTCATCAGTAAAACTAGAGCAGCCGATGATACAGGAGCTTTTCCTGCTGCATCAAACACTTGAGGCAACCCAGAGCTGATGGCAGACAACTCCGGAGGCATACCATATCCCCACCAATTAACAGAAAATCTGGCTGTTCTGAGACACAGACCCTGACATAGCTAATGCTGATAGATCTGTATTGAGTTGAACTCGTCCTCCTGAAAGCACTGGGTCTGATCTTATTGGTGTAGATTGAACATTAGGCAAACCTGCCGAAATTAGAGGAGAAGTAACTTCTGTACCCGCAACGGCTGAGGGAGCCGTTGAAGCATTGACCGATGCCAGTTCTAGTTGGTGATAAGCTGGCCCAACGTAAAGTGGTGGTACTTGTCCTTCTTTAAAAGTTCGAACCACAGCATTGTAAATAGTATTGGGCAGCACATTGGAGTGGTTAATCAAAGCATGATTTACTGTAGAATTAACCATCTCTTGAAGTTTACCAGGATTGGAGTCAAAGGTAACCTGCCGAGGCAACGACAGATCTTGCTTCTGGATGACTTCTTAGCTCCTGTTCAAGTTGAATGATTTCAGATAGAGTTGCATGTAATCCTCCATAGCCTTTTCCATAGCCTGCTTTTGCTCTTCCTTGAGATCTGCTTCCGATATCGTGATGACGTTCTTCGTGTTGATCTTAGGATTGAACATGTTGATCGTGTTGATTTGTCCCACTGGGCATGCCAAAAGATGTGTTGATACAAAAGTGGATCTGCAAACACAAAAGGCTAATACCCAATCCGATATCCAAAGCGTACCAGTCGATTTGACCTGTTAATCGACAAGGATAATAACTCGAGTACTTTGGTCCTGATAACAGCGATACGCCCAGAAACCACGGCCAAGAGGTACTCACACAGAACTCGAGGATCATCGAAGGTCGCACTGAAGCGATGCGGCTCGTTGAATCGATGAGAACTCGTAAAAAGAAAAATAGGCAAATTGATGAAGTCACCGAAAAGTAAGTAGATGCAAATAGGAGTAAAATTGGTTTGATATTGATTGATATATCTTTTACATTGTCCCTCGGTCTATATTTATACCCTGATCCGAAGAAACATAACCAGACACGACTAGAACACCGAGTCCATATCTAAGGAAAAACGTGACTCTTAACAAATACAGAAAAGGAAAACAACACCTATCTACTTCTTTGTCCGTCTTAATTACGATGAAATTTTCATCAGCCTCCTCTCCATCGGCATGCTTTCCGTCGTCATAAGCTTCATCGGCAGTAGTCTTCAGATCTTCCTTCATCGGCATCGGCAATGACATCTCCGATCTTGTCAGCAACGGCTCTGAGTCTAAGTCAAACGACAACCTTTCTATCAGTCACCACCATTCATTGGCAACAATCCTCATAGGCTAATCTTTATCAGCACCCTTCTACCAGCGTAATACAATAACTTTCCTTCTGCCGATTAGCCCACTCTGATTATTTTGACACGTGCCAAAAATGGTGTCAACACAGGTGCTGATGAGCTGACACTTGTGTGTGAAAACCTCCTGGTGGGCTCAGCGAGGATTTCCTTTACGATACGGAGTAGAGTTTATTTATTAAAACTCTCGCTAAAAGTTTTACAAGGAAAATACTATTAATCTGTTATCATTTCGTACATTTAAACATTCTTCATGTTAATGTTTAACTTGTCATTAAATGATTTCATTTCCGTTGAACTCTGATAATGTTTTATATTCCGCTGTTATAACTATATAATGAATTACTCTGATGTTATACTAAAAGTGATGTAAGAAATGGTAAGGATGTTGTAAGCTTTACTCTCTCATTTGTGATCCTGATGTAAAAATATGGATCTTCAAGTTCTCCCTTGCAGTGTGCTCGACAGAACCACTTAGTTTAGTGTTCTCCCCGGGGTACTTAGTGTCTAATGGAAGACGAGTACTCTTGGGAGGGCATAAATGAGACAATAAATCTTCAAAACCCTTTCTAAATTAAAATTTGACAACCAATCATTTTTAAAAAGTCAGGACATTTGCATGCAAAGTTAAATAAGTATGCCCTATTACTATGGTTATGTATCCAGGATAGATGGCACTCTGCTTACTTAGTTGGGCTTAATCAAGTTTTCTGCAGGTACCCTAACCCCGTGCCTAGTTCGATAGCCTCGACTAGCTACAGGGAGAGCACGATGTGCCAAAAGCCTAAGAACGGTTGCCCTATATGTCGGTAACAGTGTGAGGACGGTTAGGATGTGCATTCTTGCATACACTGTGGTGCAATAGTTGTTGAGGTCGACCAGTCTTTGTTCGCGAAGCCATGATGGTACTGTAGTCTCCTACGTCGCGCATGCCTGTTGGTTCACGCCTGTCCGGCCCATACATTGTCGTACCCCTTCTACGCTCTTGTCGAACCTCTGCCTTACAGTCATACTAACCCTTTATGACCTCGGTCACCGCTCGTCGTGCGCGTGTAAAGATCTTGCTATTTACTTTTGTTGGCCCCCCGTGCATGGCTCTAGGGTGGACTGCGACAGGACCACTGGCCGCTCTGCCTTTTTTAAGTGGGTAGGCTTAGCCACATGGAACCATCATTCGGTGCATCCTAGCTCACTTAGCCCTTTTCCCTTGAGCCAACTTCTCTTCAAGCCTTCCTTGTAACCACCACCCACCAGGGATGTAGTGGCATTCGGGAGCGTCCCGAGTATGAGGGTCGTAAGTACATGAAGCATGGCACGGAGCGATGCAAGGTCACCATCTACATTGCCAAGAGTGAGGAGTTTTCTGACATCACTGAAGCCTGGAATGTGACCGCAACCGGGTTTCGCTTCGGTGACACCTACCAAGTTGCGGCCCGCAAAGCCCTGCGGCACCTCTGCCAGATCTTTGAAGGGCCCATTGCTCGTACCCCCATGCGGTTCTTTCCCCCTTGGGACAAGAATCGGCGGGTATGGAAGGCCCACATGGAGGCTTTGCAAGGTCTAGACGTGCAAGAGGACAACCTGACCGTGGTACACCTGGCCATGTACTTGCTTGCCCTGGATGAGCAATACGACCGGCAGGCCTCGGAGCTAAGGGAGGGTCACCGCCGTGCTGAGGAAGCCGAGATCTTCTCCAGGATGCTCGAAGTGCAACTTGCTGAAGCCCATGCCAGCCTAGCAGCCGCTGAGAGTCAAGAGGCTACCATGGCAGAAGCCGTCAAGGTGGACCAAGACCGACATGCCCAGGAGCTAGAGGACGCCTATCTTGCCACAAGGGCCAAGCGTAGGACGCTCGCCACGGAAAGGCAGGAACCCTTAATTTTGGAGGGAATCCCTATCCATTTGCTGGAGAGAAGGAGGACTGGTGTTGCTGTACCGCCAGCACCTTCGCCCATGGAAGCCTCAGAGATAGAGCCTTTCTTTCCCCTCACCTAGCCACTGCCAGGAGAAGAAGCGGCTCCGTAGCCTAGTGCAGCAGAAGAGCCTCAAGAGCCCAAGAATGAAGTTATTCGCCCCGATGAAGTGGATTAGTCATCCTAGGGGAGATGTAACCATAGTTGGTAGTGTTTTTCATCACTGTCCTCCAGTGTTGTAATCTTTCTGTTATGTTTCGTTCATAGTTGTTACAACTGTCAGGTCATAGGATGCAAGCGCTGTGTCGAGAGTGGGAGAGTGAGTGTCTGTCTGTTGCACCTGCGTAAGGCTATTTGGAACGAGTAATTGTTTTATCCGTTGTGTTGTTCTGACGTTTTCCTTAAGCTTCATAGATGGCTTTTGGTCCTTGAGACGACATCGTGAAGGCTGCAAGAGGGACAATTTTTAGATGCAGCATATCAGTCACGATCGAATGATAGAGGCCACTTACCAACTAATTATGGATGTCCCAGTAGAACACTTGAATCCCCTTGAATTAAATCCGTCTTGGGATTTATTTTACTTGTTCCTTGTTTTGAAAAGGAACCCTTGTTGTCTGAATTTCTTCGTACTACTTTTCTAATTATGTGGTCTACCTATGACCCCACTGTTTTACTGCGAGTAAGTTGGTAATAGTTGCCTAGTTAATAGCTTATGGTGCCACGACGGAACCGAGGGTCACCTGTGGATCGCGACCACATGGTTATGCCGCTCGGCGCGCGCTGGTATCGAGGTTGTTGACCGAGCATTGTTACTAAGTTACCCTGTAGTACCGCCCTTGCTACCATATTCTCCTTAGTAAGAATATCCTGGTGTTCTAACGGGAAATCCACAATGAGTTGATGGAGTGGTACTCTCACAATTGTGACTGAGATAGTGGGGTTTTGGAAGAAACATGTATGTTCTGATCTCAGGCTATATGAAAGGCCAGTGCAAGTTGGATTCAAAAGGAAAAAAGAGGGAGAATAGCGACAAGGAAAGGATAGCCATCAGTGGTCTGGAGTATTTGGAACACCGATGGGATGTTGCCCCTGTGCCGGTGACTGCTCTACATTTGTCGAGTCGCTGTCACTATGTGTTCTGCGGAAGCCGTCGGTGGCGGGGCCCACGCGTGCCGTGCTCGCGTGGCCGTGGCATGGCGCCGCATTCGCCTCGCCCCCGTGCACTATATGCCCCTCTTTTCCCGGCACCCCTGCCGGCCCTTGTTTTCGCCCTTGTCCCCGTACCGGACCCCCCTCTCCTCTTGTTTCTTTTCTTGCTGGCACATCGCTCGCGCGCCTCCTTGCGGGCGAACCTCGTCCCCTCCCTCCTCCTTTTTCCCCACTCAAGCTCACGCAGGGAGTGCACCTTGGCGATGTTGTTCCCCACTTCGTGTCCCACTGGTGATCCCCCTCCACGCCGCCTCCGTTCTCGGTGCGCTGTGCCACCACCTCTGTCCACCAAGCTATAAATGCCACCTTACTTGCCTCTCCTCCATCCCACTTCCAGATCTGAAGTAGAGCTCGTTGAATCGATCCTCTCCGTCTGTGCTCAGGTGGGAGAAGTTCGGGAGCAGTTGGGAAGGTAGTAGTTGGAGGCAAGGCTACGAGATCTAGCTGTTGCTCACAGATCTGGGGTCGCCAGCCTGAGGTGATGGTGTAACTTGAGTAGAAGGGATCTGGTTTCCTTCGAAGGAGTTCAAGTCGACTCGGGTTGGTTAGGTTTTAGGGTTCGTGATGTTTGAGTTCTCAGTCTCTTGTTTCTAGATCTGCTGGGCATACGCCATGTTCTAGATAATCGTCTTCCTGTTGCTCTTCCACTATCCCTGTCTTCGTCGATTTCTAGAGAGGTTGTGAGTTGTACCGGTTTTGTTCTCATTTGTGTTGTCTCTCGATCCCGGAATGTTTTAGTTTTCGAAGTCGTGCAACCTCCAATGTAATCTCCGATCTAAGAAGTGAAATCGTGTTTTCCCTTTTCGGATTCTTGCTTCGAATCTCGGGATGAGATTCTTTTTAAGGGGGGTTGGTTGTAACACCCTTGGTGTTATGAACTCGCTTAGCACCCGGATTAGGACCTAAGAAATATTTGTAACGAGCTTCTTGGGTTTTTAAACTTAAATTGCACAGGAAATACGAAGTAGACCATATACGCCTCACTTTTATGAGTAAAAGGAATCAAATAAATGAGCAAGTCCACCTATTTTAGTGCTTAAAAATGCTTGGTAGAAATGCTGACGAACCAAAGGGAATAAGTGGTTTTATTTGTTTAAACCTGAAAAACAATTTTTATAGGCAAAAATGAAAGACAACGTGTGCATATTGTTTAAATAAGGTTTGAAGCATCGGTTTAGTAGTTAAAAATGTAACTTTAATTCTAGAAGATAATTATTGTTAGCTAGTGCTGTTGGAAGTTCAAAATATCAAATTGAAGTTCAAGCCAACCACAACTTTAAATTTTTCCAAGTCGGAAAAGAGCATTTGACAATGCGTTTTTGACATTTAAATTCGGGCAGAAACACTTAAACATTGACTCTATGTTTTTACACTATTGATCACTTCTACGTAGGCACAGGAGCATAGTATAGGTGGCAGTTGTGTTGGATGTCTTGTTGCTCGTCTTCAAAAAATTTCTAACCTCACTAGGACGCCATTTGAACATGGTCCTAGTTCTGTTCGTGAACCGGCGTTTCCGTGTCGAGCTCACCTTGGCGTTTGCATATCTGCCTCCCTAGCTGCCCTTTGGTTGTAGCAAGTGTCTCGCTAGGAACCTGGTAGTGTTAGCTTCAGACCAGAGTAATTGATCGCAGCCCTGTCGTGATCGTTGGCGACCGTTGCTTCGCTTTAAATCCCATGCATGCCACTGTTTCCGTTGTTCGGCCTGAGCCTGCAGTCACCACGCGGGCGCGTGCCATTCCTGGCCGTGGACGTGCCTGTGGCCAGTCTTGCTGGCCCGACCGCTGTCGGGCCAGGGTTGGCCACGACCATCTCCGTGGGGTATGGCTGGGCTGCAGGACCGTGTGGCATGGCCGTCAAGCACGCGCTGCCGGCCAGGCACTATGCGGGCCGAACCGATGCCGCGGTCGGCGTCGGTGGGCGACAGGGCGTCGTCCTGTCCCTCTATTTCACCTACCGCCATGTCGTTGTCTGCCTCTGATTGTCACATCAGGACTCCGGCCTTTGTCGCAGTAGCACCGCCCTCCCTCGAGTCGTCTTGATTGCGCCAGCTCGATGAAATGGTCCCGCACGCGCGCGCTGCTCCCCTGCCGTCGGTTGCATCACGCCAAGGCCGAGCTGTCCAGCGTGTTTACCCCCTATGGCCCGCTCCCGCTGAGCCCCACCCGTGGGGTAGACTCGTCTTCTTAATGTCGCCTCAGCCCAAGTGGTCGGGCCTTGCTTGTGCCGTTGTCGTCTGTCCATGCTTCTGAAGCAGAATGCACCGGCGAGGGCTTTCCTCTCCGCCCCAAATTCGTCCACCACAGTCGACTTCCATCAAATCCATCGTAGCCATAGAATCCTTAGGAGTTTAGCTCGCGTTTGGAACCGAATCGACAAGCCGCCGATCGACAAGGAGGTGATGTGTGACTCTTTCCTTGCCGTGGTCTATCGTTGCCACTGGAGCAGGGTGCTCCGCCAGAACGTCGCTCGTGCCTCCTTGTATTTTGAGAATGGTGTTTTCGTGTCGCCCTGACCCTATTGCCTCGCCTCTGGAGCAGTGCCACTAGGGAAGGGTCAGAACGTCGGGAACGCTGTCACCGTGGTCGCCATGAACCAGAACAAGCCTGCGCACGTGGTCCTCTGCCTCGCCAAGCCTCGCGACCTCGACCAACCCGTCCTGCATGTTTCTAGTGAGGCCCTCCTGCTCCTGTGGTAGTTGGATTGGCTAGCTGAGCTTCGTGCTCACCGGAACGCTGTTGCCGCTGCCGGTGAACTCAGTTAGATGCAGTTTCCGGGGCCGGGCCAATAGGAAGTAGGGCTAGTGCATCTAATGCTTTTTAGTATGTTAGCAGTCGCTTAAGGATGGGATTTTGGTAGGTGTAGCACAGCCGGAATGGCTGTTGTCGCCGGTGTTGACGTACCCGCGGCCTTTCCCCGCCATGGCACGCGTCCCCGTGGCCACACCACACCATTTTGGGTGTGAAACACTGTGATCGAGTGAGCTTGACCTGCGTAGTCGTGTGGTAGTGTTAGTTGGCGCTGGTGAGGCCGTTATGCGTCGGCGTTTGGCCGGAGTTGTGCGGCCTCTGCGGAGTCCGGCCAAGGACCTTTGAAAAAAGAATTCAAAGATCTCTAGGGTCCTTGATATAAAGTGCATGACTCAGGTGAATAGTGCTTTCAGTAGTTTCATGAACAGGAAAGAGTTTGGGGACTCTTTAGCATAAGAGCCGGCACCCCCGCTGGTCTCCGCCTTGGGCCGAAGCTTCGGCCTTCGGTTGGGCCGGCCTGGTGGTGTGCGGCCACCCCGCGCGGGCCATGTTGGGCTGCTGGGTCGCTTAGTGGTCGCTGGCCGTTTTCTTTTTTTCTAATGCATGTTCATATTTAGTTTCTAAGCTAAACGTGTAAAATCAGTATAAAATGTTGTGCTAGTCCAAAAATCATGGGACCAATTTTGTTTAGTTCCTTACATCATGGTCTACCTACTGATCTAACTTGTTCACATAGTTCCATAATATTTTCAAGAGTCCCTTAATTAAGTGGGATGCTTAAGATTATTGGGATAAAGCTTGTAGGAATTTTTATGGCAAAATGATGCTAGTGCTAGCTTTGGAAATCTTACAGTGAATCCCTAGCGTTATTAGCTACTCACTATAAGTTTTGGTAGCCCCAAAATAATTAGTTGCTAGAATAGATGATGATGCCCTTTGTTGAATAAATATTAAATCGATAGAACAGAATAAGTAAAACCTTGGGTTTGTCTAACCTAAATACTCTTTGGAAAATAGCGCGCTACTTGGTACCCTAGATACGTGGCCTAGTGCGTTAGCCGATAAGCCAGTTCGTTAGCGGAGAGACGTACTCGTATTTTTTTAAGCTTTCAGTCACCATTGATTAATTACGTCTCCGCGTTGCATCCACGAATGTCATAATAGGAGCGATGATGGATCATGGAGTCATCCGGAGGTAGCAGAAAAGATGGTGCCTTAATGATCGTGTCACCATGGTGGAATGCTAACTTTTGGTTAAATCTTACCCAGGCAAGCCTCGGTGCATAACCCCTATTATTCTGCACTTTAAATTATGCTTGTGCATTAAGTTTAAAGGTGTTTAATGAAACACACTTGCATATATATATATATGCATATCCTATAAGCCTTACTAGTATGATAGGATCGGGTAGCTTGCTATGCTATAGGGTTCCGGTAGAAGCCGAGTGATTCCCTGTCACTCGCGAGAGATAGGAATTATAATATTATTACTATTATCATGATACTATCACATGGAATATAAATGTATATGGATAATTGGAGACCGGGCGGAACGGGTTGGATGGACTTGGACCTAGTTGGGCAACAGAGCGGGGCTCTGGTTGCATTTGTTCTACCTGTGTCAATTAAGGACCGTTCGTTGCATGGACCCTGGTCAAGTCACAGATTACTTGTCCCGAGCATATACTTACTTATGGGAGCGGGAAGACTTATTTCTCTCTTGTCATGGGTTCCGACTCTTTCCGGACCGGCTTTTTAGGGTGGTCATATATATTGGGTTGAGGAAGTCTAAGCACCATACTGAGGCCAGGCCTGCAGTGTTGGGGGCTTAGAGTCCAAGCTTGGACGGAGACCTGGACCCCTTGACAGGAGTGAAACGGGTTGGTCTTGCTTGTGCCCGGGGTACAAGCAAGGCGTGTGTTTTCGAGGCACCCAGCTGGGCACATTGATTCACGAATCGCCGTTTCTACGTGACAGTACGACTTGACTATGCTCTGGCATCGTAGTAAGAACATGCAGTTGAAAGATAAAGAAATGGTTTATTTTGCTCAACTCTGCTTGATCATAGACTAGGTGCTTATATAGAAGGTTGGATAAGAAATAAAATACGGCTATCAAAAGTAAGAAATTAAGGACACACTCTTAGTGCTACTTCTCGCAAACAGAAACCCACTGGCCAAAAAGCCTTGCATAATCCTTGGAGTCTTTTTACTTCCTCCTGACGGGTAAGTCTTGCGGAGTACAATTGAGTACTCAGGGTTTGTTCTACCCTGTTGCAGGTGACAGGTGCTGATGAGCTGACACTTGTGTGGAAACTTCCTGGTGGGCTCAGCGAAGATTTCCTTTACGATGCGGAGTAGAGTTTATTTATTAAAACTCTCGCTAAAAGTTTTACAAGGAAAATACTATTAATCTGTTATCATTTCGTGCATTTAAACGTTCTTCATGTTAATGTTTAACTTGTCATTAAATGGTTTCATTTTCGCTGAACTCTGATAATGTTTTATATTCCGATGTTATAACTACATAATGAATTACTCTGATGTTGTACTAAAAGTGATGTAAGAAATTGTAAGGATGTTGTAAGCTTTACTCTCTCATTTGCGATTCTGATGTAAAAATGTGGATCTTCGAGTTCTCCCTTACGGTGTGCTCGACGGAACCACTTAGTTTAGTGTTCTCCCTTGGGTACTTAGGGTCTAATGGAAGATGAGTACTCTTAGGAGGACATTAGATTATGTGGTTCTGCCACGTAATACTTCTTCTATAACTTTATTCAAACTTACGATGGTTTGAGTTAGGACAGCCGAAGATACATTGCTACCTTGTCCCCCAAAGATATATGTTATCATCTTTGTTTACTTTGATTTGAATTTAGCACCCATATGGAAACATGTATAGTGTACTTTGTGGTTGTTTGCTTATTTCTATAACAATTAATATTAGTAATTAAGATGTAGATTTGAAAAGTATTTTAGTTTATGTTTTATAATGACATACGTGTGTAATCTAAATGCAATTTAAAGGGTTCCTTTTAGTACCTTTCATAGTTTTAGAGGTGAATAATTTAAAAGAAAATTTAAGAGTTACAGACTTACAATGTTTCTGATTCTCACGAGAAATTCTAAGATTTAAATTTTTCCTAGCGTACCTCGTGAGGAATAACATGGAAGCTCTATTAGATTATCACTTCAGTTAGTAATTTTAAGATGTGATATCTACGTGTGCATCCACGATCTGCTTATATAGCTTTATATAATAATATACACGCCCTCTTGGTAGTTTTGTAAAGAAAATGGACGTCTACTCATGAACCATTCGAACCGACGATGCGTGAGAACGAGAATGATCATGCATGGTCCAAGTAGCCGCTGCTGCCATCACCATCAGAGACGAAAGAAGTGCGATAAACAAAAAGCAGGTGCAAAAGATGTCCCAGAGCATAAGGCGGGGATTGCACACTGGACGATTGCTATGTAATAAAATTAAAGCAATGCAAATAGGTAGCTAGCCATCGCTGATTAAACTAAACATCTAGTAATATATATTGGCTACTATAAAGCCGGCCAATTGATTCCCATATAGACCTAGCTTGTTGCCACATATAATATACAAAATGTAGAAGACAGGACGGGCCCATGACATCACGGAGACGGTTAGCAAATAATAGGATAGATGTTAGAGACTCCATCCATGGTGGTTGAGGTGTATCTGGCCACTGGGCGGCGGCGTCAACTCGTCGTCGTCATGCATCTCGACCGACCGAACCGAACCGAACCGAATCGAACCGAACAAGCATTTAGGTGAGACCACCATCAGGATTCAGGAGCGCGCGCCGGCGGACCAGGCCACAACAAAATGTAACGCCGCATGCTACAAAACTTTTTATTAGCCGGTCGCTGGCGATGCGATGCGACGGCCATTTCCCGCCCGGTGGTTTGGCTGTACGTGTGCTTTCATCACGACCGGGACGTACGCCCCACCAGCCCACGACGCCGCCGCGTACCACCAGTCCACCACCACGACGGCGACGATGAGCTGATCGATCGAGATGAGGCCCGACGACGACGACGAGACCGAGGGGCTCCACTCGTATATATGCATATACACGCCACACGCAACTGATGGTACAATACTAATATTCCTTCATGTCATTGGAGCCCCCCTCTGCCTGCCTGACAAAACCGTTAGGTGCAACATTGCCATTGCGAATACTGCGACTTCATCTCTGTGTGCCCGATCACGACGCGACAATACCCTCCAAACTAGCTACACATACACACTATCCTCCATATGCATTATATTGTTTCAACACAAATTCACAGAATATATAATAATGTACGTATAGGATCAGCAGTGCACAGCTGATACATGCAACACAGACGAACACGCATGGAAGAAGAATCGAAGCAGCAGCAACTCTCTTTCTTATATAATATACAGATACTATATACGTACAACTGTAGTTACTATATATATATATATATATATATATATATATATATATATATATATATATATATATATACACACACACACACACTTGGTTGGTTGGAGTGGCCGCGAATTTCATCCTCCTCCTGTTCGTTTTTGTCTCAGCTGTTGCATTGCATGCACTTTTAATTTGGTGGCTAATATAATGACCTAGCAACTATTCCCTACTACTAATATAATCCATCATTCCCAAATAAAGATGACAAGCAAATCACCCCAATATATAATCCCAAAGAAATGAAAATAAAGGTGCCTCCTCCTTCGTCCACTCGAGATGTCTGTTCTTCTGGTAGGCTTCAGCACTGGCTCCTGTTCCTTACCAACCCAATACCCAATATATAGAAGGTGAGGTGAGCAATCGCATCCCACGGCCACAATGCGCGCCACGTCGGTTGATATCAGAGCATGCCCGCATCTGATTCCCCACCACCACCACCCTCCCTCGCCACTCGCCAGCCATGACCATGGGTGTACGTGTCACAGTCTGCTACAGCTCTCACCGGCGGCGGTGGACACGACAACCGAGGACCGGCCGTGCTGCAGCTGCTCCAGTGTCCGCACAACGTCGGCCATCGACGGCCGGAGGCTCGGGTTGTCCCCGACGCACGCGGCCGCCAGCGCCACCACGGCCGCCGCCTCGCGGGCGTCGTACCGGCACCCCAGCCTCCGGTCCACGAGCTCGCTGACCACGTCGCGCGGCGACGGCAGTGTACCATCCGCGGCGTTCGCGGCGGCGGCGAGCTTCGGCGCCACGGACGCCGTCAGGAGCCGGCCGTCGCGGAACGCCTGCACGCCCGTGAGCAGCTCCAGCAGGAGCACGCCGAAGCTGTACACGTCGCTCTTCTTGGTGACCACGCCGGAGCGGAGGTAGTGCTGGTCCACGTAGCCCGGGGAGCCCAGCACGGCGCGCACCCGCGGGCGCTGGCCAGGGCCGGGGCGGGCGACGACGGCCGCCGAGAACCCCGCGCGCGCCGATCCGAAGTCGCACAGCCTGGCGCCCATGCCCGCGTCCAGCAGCACGTTGGACGCCTTCACGTCGCCGTGGACCACCTGCGGCTCGCACCGCTCGTGGAGGTACTCCAGCGCGCGGGCCACCTGCAGCGCCACCGACACCCGCCGCGCCCACGGCATCGGCGCCGCCGTGCCGCCGCCGCTGCCGTGGAGCTGCTCGTGCAGGTTCCCGTTCGGCGCGAACTCCAGCACCAGCACGCCTTCGTCTGCATGCACGCACGAGCACGGATCGATCGGTCAGAGACTCAGAGGCTGGCTGTCACAGACAAGCCCGCGCCCAAGGAAACGAACGAACTCTACCTCGCTGGTCGCAGAAGGCGAGGAGGCGGACGATGTGGGGGTGGCGCACGCGGAGGAGCGCGTCGAGCTCCTGGCGGAACGCGCGGTGGAGGCGCTCGCTGCTGCGGTGGACCTTGACGGCGGCGAGGGACCCCGCGAGGCGGGCGAGGTACACGGTGCTGAAGCCGCCCTCGCCGACGACGGCCGACGTGAAACCGCCTGTCATGGCCTCCACCTGCGCCCACGACAGCTGCCTCGCGGTGGCAGCGACACCGGTGCCTGTGCCGGCCGCACTCTTGGCGCCGGGCAGCTGCCCATCGGCGGCGCTGTCGTCTCCCGGAAAGGGTGCGCGGCCGCCGCACCCGCAGCAGAGGAGGCCGCCGCGCCTTTGCAGCAGCATCGATCGATCGATCGTCCCTGCCGGCTGCCTCTCGTAGTCGCGCTCCCAGGCACCGGTGGCCGGTGGCGGTGGGGGAGCCTGGAGGAGGACGGAGACGCACTACTCGTGCAGGTTATGGCGCCGCGTGTGCGTGGTGCAGGGGGTTTATATAGTAGGTGCCCGGGCCCGGCGAGGAGCAGCCATGAACCGGCCAATTCGATCGGCGGCCGCAGGGTGCGCGCGCGCCAGGTAGGGATAATTTGGAAGGCGACGTCGACGTGAAAAAGGTACGGTGACCGTGAAATGAAACTAGACCCAAACCCATCGCTGGTCGTCAGTGTAAAAAGGCGATTTTTAGCCTGTTAAGTTCTTTGGACTAAAAAACAGTTTAAACCTTGGGCACGCTCCAGGAGGAAAAAAGCCATCACTACCTTTACGCGACTGGATATTGCCATATTGGTTGAAAATGGTCAAGTGGGTTTACTAGGGCAGTCCAATTCTCCCATTAAGATGGTGTTCAGCTCCGATTAATAACTAGGGCATCGTCACCGCTTGCTGATACCTAGAAAGAGTGAGAATGAGGACATCTCGATGATGACTTACGAGCTAATTTTAAGCATATTATTTCATATTTTAATAGGAGATAAAAAAAACTATTTATGATTAAGAGCCAGTCTCATGCATACAAGCGAGGTTGTCATATGGGCCTATTCATATTATTAGTTATATGCTAAATATCAATGTTATTGGAGAAATTGTCTTAGAGGCAGTTGCTGCCTCAAATTGTTAGGTGTCCTAAGAGAAGAAAGAGGAAGTAACCAGCCTCCTTAGGGCTTCCTCAACAAGGAGAACTATATCACCATTTGAATGGAATTAAAAAAAGAAAGAAAAAGGTTGTTTGCCGCATAGCATAGACATGAGTGGGTCATGCACATAGACAGAGACATTGGATTCATGGGGAATTCTGCAAGTTGAGCGACAAATTCATCGTTAGCAACTAGATTTTTAGATGTTCTTTCTCCTTCACATAATCAAATAGCTAGCTAGTAATACTTTTTGGGTCACCTTTACTAACGATCCTAGATCCACTAATGAAGACTGCATCGGTCTCCAATTACAGTATACAAGCCTCAGCCGTAGGTCCCACTGAATTAGTAAAACGAGTTAAAGAATACAATTTCACCAACAGTATTACTCTGTGCATGTGTTTTTTTCTCTTAGCGCAAGTTGTTGTAGCTACATATTGATCGAACTAGGGCGCGTTTAGTTCATTCGTTGGCTTCGCTCGTCTCGTCTCACCTACCAAAGTGAGCCTTCCTAGCATGAATGAGCCAACCTTGCTTTCCTCTAGCGGTAAGGGAAAATGTTGCTAACATAAACCCAAAGGCAACTCACTTAGAAATTAAACTAAATTCTTGTGGTACCTTGATTCTTGGCCGGGTAAGGGGAGGCAAGGTATGGCCAAAGAACCAAATGCATCTTACATTCCATTAAGGGCAGTTTTTTTTCTACATCCGAGCATCACCCTTCCAATGTGTAAGTCAGTGCTTTGATATTCTCTTTCATTTCGAAGCATTGGAAAAAATCATACATTGTGGGCTTGTGGCTATTCTTATAGCGTCGCCTATTATGTTTAGGTGATATAGCGCTACATTAGATGTGAGAGGAGTATAAAAAAGGGAAAAACTGGTCTCATGTAAGCCGTGTTCCATGAGAAAAACAATGCACTAGACACTTCCAAATTTTCCATTGAAAAAATAGTTTCTTCTTGATAGGTGGATAAAAAAATGACTAGTGGATATGAATAGAAGAGACACAACATAGTAAATAATTTAAACGGCTTAATCCCTTAGAACATTGGCTATGTTCATTATATACTCGGCATAATTGATACATTTTTTAGTAGGACTCTAATAAGTCTACTTGGATTACATGTACAATACTAGATTTAAACCTTTTAGATCTCTGGGATTCCATCTCTATCTCTAATTGTACATATCTACACTGGTAACAATACAACTTGCTTATATCATCTTCCTTTTAAGATAATGGAATTAAACATCCGGCTTCATCCCCTCATTGGAGGAATCACACTAAAGTTATTACAAAGTTCCGGCTTCATTTCGCATTAGAGTAATTGGACCAAACTTATTACAAAGTTTAACACGCAAAAAGTCATATAGTTTATAGAGTACCTTTAATTAAAACCAAGCCTAAAAGTGAAGGGCCGTATGTGGGATGCAAAGAAAGTTATCGCTGCAGCCTTTTCTCTTACGGACATGCTCCTACACGGGCATCCGGCTTGTTTCCTTTGTGTCGAACGTTTATTTAACTAGACTAGAATCTATACAGTCTGCCAACGGCCCAACACTCTCCACCTTCCTCTCCCAAACCGCTTCTCATCTCCCTCGCGTGGTTTCTCGTCTCCCTGACGATAACACGGCTGCTCGTCTCCCCGACGCCGCTGACCGCCTTACTCCCTCACTGTCTGCTTTCCTCCCTCATGGACCCACCCGTCCTTGTTCTTCCCTCGCTGCTGCACCCGCTTGCCTTCCTACCTTGCCTCCATGTGCGGCAAAGTGGATCTAAGTGGACACGTACCTCTATGGTGAGGTGTTTCTCAGCTATGAAATCCTCCATGGTCAGGTGTCTCTCGATGACGAACTACACGCTCGAGCTCCTTCACAGGCAAGCGCAACCGGATCTGCACTCTACGGTGGGTTATGTTGTAGTACGTGATATACTGCAAATGTCAATCTTGGATGTTATATGTTTTATGGCACTCAACATAAAACTGGATTTCACGGTGTTGCAATAGTCGATTTGAGATGTTGCAAACGTCGATTTTATATGTTGCAACATGTTTTTCTGGATATTGCAATAGTCGATTTAAGATGTTGCAACATAAATATGTTGCAACAGTCGATTTAAGATGTTGCAACTTGTTTTTTTTATGTTGCAACAATCGATTTGAGATGTTGCAACATGTTTTTTTAATGTTGCAACAGTCAATTTAAGAAGTTGCAACATGTTTTTTTTGACGTTACAATTACAACAATCGATTTGAGATGTTGCAACTTGTTTTTTTAATGTTGCAACAGTCAATTTAAGAAGTTGCAACATATTTTTTTATATGTTACATGAGGTTTCAATATGTTGCAAACCTTTGTTCTTGAATGTTGCAAGCAATGATTAACATCTGATCCATTTGTCTCTCTTTCCATCTTTCTCCCTCACGTACGGCAAGGTGCGGTGTCTGCAAGCGCTATAGGAAGCGCAACCACCGTTACCATGATTTACTATTGCATCACAGGAGAAAGGAGGGAGCTGGAAGGGGATAAGCGCTGTGGTGGGACGGGTAGATCGAAAGCCTCTTGATCCGAAAGTGAAGAGCGGAGCGGAAGCCTCTGGATCCGAAAGGGAAGGAGACAGGTAGAGCGAAAGCATTCGGATCAATTGATTATATCCGGACTCCCGGGCGCTAGTATTTTCCTTTCTCTTATTATCACTTCGCTGCAATTGGGATACTGGCTCATAGAGAGCTAGGAAAAAAAACTCATGATGACTAGTCGTTTGTACTGATGTAGTACCGGTTACCTAACACTATATGTACTATACATGATGGGCATGCATATGGCAAAGCGAGGAGAGCGAGAATGGACTTGGGCCTTGTTTAGTTTGGGTGAAAAGTTGAAAACTTTTCAAGATTTCTCATCGCATCAAATCTTTGCACGTATGCATAAAGCATTAAATGTAGGTAAAAAAATAACTAATTGCACAGTTTGGAGCCGTTCGGCTGTGCTGATAAGCCGGCTAAAAAACACGGTTGGCTGATTTGTTGTGAGAGAAAAATACCGTTCCGACTGAAAAAACAAGCTGAAAAAGACGGATTATAAGCCGAATGAACAGGGCCAAAGGCATTGTCTGTAATTTGGGAGACGAATCTTTTGAGTCTACTTAGACTATAGTGGGACAATAATTATCAAATACAAACAAAAGTGCTCCCAAACTTTTCATGCAAATTTTTTTGCCATCTAAATAAGGCCTTGGTATACATACAGCCACAAAAGTCATAGGAGGTGTCGTCGTCGTCGTCAGTACTGTAGTACCGAGCTGATGAACTACCTAACAACAATGCCCTGGCCGTTTGTTTTGTCAGTCAGTCCCAATGCAAGTTGCGGGCCAGATCGAAAGAAGCTTCCTGCTTCCTTAAGCCCAATCAAGGACCATTGCAAGGTACGGTGTCGGCTTGGTTTGGTGCGCTGCTTGGAATGGGAGCCGTGCCGTGCGTGACGGCGCGGCGGTCAAGGAACGAAGCCCGTACGTGACTGCTACCTGATGAAATCACCAAGGGAAGGGCTAGCTGGGTCTGGCCCTTTCTGATGCCCGATCTATGGAACCAAGTTACACATATAACTAATAACCGATGCAAGTTAATTTTTACTTCTCAGCCGATATGATGATGACCAACCAACCAACGGTGCGTACCGTGGTGTTACGTTGATGCAATGCAATGCAGCAAGTGTTGGTGAAACCGTGAAAGTTAGCTACACTTAGCTAGCAAGCTAGCATGTAAAACCTTTGCCGTGTTGTCAAGAAATTAAAGAAATGACGACAGTGGTCTCTCTCAAGGCGCGGCGGGCGTTAGTTGCACAAAAGCAAGAGGAACAGTCTGAAAGAACTGGAAAGAAGATTCTTCAAGTTACTACATATATATAGTGCGCCCTGGAGACTGGAGTATATATTTCGAAGTGTGTTTGGCGCGACGTCTGGTTTCCACTCTGATGTTGGTTGGCCGCTGCCTCCCGCCGAGCACCCGGCCAATCCTGTTTGCGCGAGAAGCAGCAGGCCGCGCCGCGCGCCTTGCCAGATGCCAGGTGAGGTGATCTGATGAAGAAGAAGAGATCGACGCGATCGATGGAGCTGATCGATCGATGCCTTGCCGGCTCATCACGAGCTGCCAGTGAGTGATCAGCAGCTAGCAGCACAGTACGTATGTATGCGTGCAAGCAATAGCAACCTGTCGAATGTCTCCTTGAGATAGGGCCCTGCATTGACCAACCAAAACCATGCATGCATGCATCTGATCGACCTCTATATATTCCTCCTCTATCTCTATTGCTCAGCTACGTACAGTGCCCCTGATGAGCTGAACCCTGATGCTTGACCTCACCTGGCCTAATTTATTAATTAATGGTATTGCATTGTACTATACAAGCAGCTTAGCAGAGCATGTGAACTGATCACTCATTTCACCGGTAATGCATGCATTGCTAGAGGCCTTGGCGTTTTACACAACCTTGTTAGGTACAGGTAACCACCTATACTGCAGGTAGTAGAGTATATGTAAGCAAGCAGTGTAGTGGTACCTTTGAGAAATTAAAGATGCATGTAGATATATAAACAACTATACCAGCAAATATATGAGAATGTGAGGATCATGCCCAAACAAACAAACTCGTAAATATATGAAGAACTAGCGCTACTTTTCCAAAGGGAAAGAACAAATTATACTGATCATATATTAATATATTTATGTTCATGCGAATCTGTGCAACTCCAGCGTCTAACTAACTTTATCCCCGATAACGAAAGGGATAAAGCGCACAACCACAGGCCGAAGCGATATTATGATATGATGATGGTGGACAAGAGGACCTGCTGAGGCCTCGCGCGCCGCTTGCATTGCATTTGCCGATTTGCATATATGCATATTGGTGGTGCTAGCTAGAGCTAAGGTTTCGGGCAGCAGGTCGCCATCGGACGTGTACAAAATGAAATCCACTCATCACATCAGAATCACAGGAAGGGATCGGAGGGACTAGTACTTTATATTCTACCTCTATAGTTGTGGTCGCCTCGCCTGTCCATTTATTTTTAGTACAAAACTCGTTGGGACCCATGCCAGAAGAGGACATCTTAACCGAGACGCAGACGCCGCAGGGACACGACGACTTCGCCGTTGCATTCCCTTCCATCCCATCCCATTTATCTTCTTTTCTTTGCTTTGCATTTCGTTTCGTTTTCTAGGTCGTCCTTGAAAACGAGTTTGTGCACGTGTTTCATCACAAAGAAAAAAAAGTTTATTTATTACAAGAGTAGCGAGGAGGAATTAATTCAACTGCAACTCCATTCCACTTCTTTTCTTTGCTTTGCATTCCATTTTGTTTTCTAACTAGTCCTTGAAAAATGAGTCTGCGCACATGTTTCATTATGAACAAAAGGGTTTATTACAAGGGAATTGTTGGCGTCCGAACGTCCGAAGGGATATGATTATCGGTCGGTACCGAACGGTCCAGCAGAAACATGTTGCACTCCCACGATATCGCTGCAGTCCTTCTCCGTCTGCCTCGTCCCACCACGCACGCATACCCCGCCCCTGTCTGTCTCGCCTCGCCCCGTGCTCACCGCTTCTTCCCCCACCTCTCTCTCTCTCCACGCGGGCGGGACCTAGGAGCCGGGATGAGGACAAGCACATCCCGTCCGCAGGACCCTAGGCGCGCCGCGCCCCTTCCCCCGGCGCCTGGGCCGTGCCCCCATGACTCTCTGAACATATCTCTGAAACACGAAACACTTGCAACATGAAACACTTGAATGCAACATAAGTATGGAACAGATAAAACATTTAGAACATACGTTTACAACATGTGAATAAAACATATGCAACTTCCAGATAAAACACTTGCAACTTACAACATGAAAGCACTAATTGCAACATAAGACTGAAACAATTGAAACATTTTGAATATACTCTTGCAATATATGTGTGAAACATATGCAACATTCAATAAGCACACTTGCAACATACGTCTAAAAAAGCACATGAAACATTTGAAACGGACGCTTGCAACATACGTGTACAACCATTGCAACATGTGCAACATCACGATCTATTTTTGCAACATCCATATGAAACACTTGTTGGTCCATGTGTCCATCTGTTGCAGCTTGTCCCCTTGGGCGCTGCAGGAAATCGACAGGCGCCGGTGAGCCTTCATCTGGGCTGGCACCGACGTTGTCACCGGGGGCAAGTGCAAGATTGTCTGGCCAATTGTCTGCTCACCTAGGGAGCACGGGGAACTCGGCTTACCGGACTTATGCGTTCTGGGCTTCGCGCTTCGTTTGCGCTGGGAGTGGATCAAGAGGACACAGCCGAACGCCGCATGGGCGCGTCTGCCACAGCGCCAACAACACGTCGTCGAATGCATGTTCCGCTCCTTGGTCACAGTCTCACTTGGCGATGGTGCGGCTGCACGGTTCTGGACGGATCACTGGTTACCCGAGGGGCCCATCTGTGCGTTCGCCCCCAACCTCTTTCAGGCAGTTGGCGCTCGTCAACGGTCACGAACGGTGCGAGAAGTGCTTCACGACAGGCAGTGGACTCGAGACATAATGGGGGCACCGACGGTGCCGGTGATCAATGAGTACTTCAAGGTGTGGGATTTGGTGGAGCGAGTTGAGCTCCGGCCGGACCGCAGCGATCGCTTCATTTGGAGATAGACGGAGTCCGGGGACTACACCGCCTCCTCCGCCTATCGAGCGTTCTTCGTTGGCATGACCGCGCTCCCTGGCGCGATGCTCGTGTGGCGTGCGGTGACCCCCCGAAAGGTCAAGATGTTCTTCTGGATCGCACTACACGGACGACTGTGGACTGCTCATCGGCGACAGCGCCACGGCCTGCAGGATTCGGATACCTGTGCGCTATGTGACCAATGCGCCGAGACATCTGACCATCTCCTCGCAGGTTGCATCTTCACGCGGGAGGTGTGGCACCGGCTGCTGCTCAGGGCCGATGCGGCGCCGCTGGCGCCATTGGCCGATTCAGTGTTGTCGGAGTGGTGGCTTGCTGTAACATCCTAGATGTTAAGACATAATTAAAATGTGATAATGATGCATCATCAAGCATAAGTATCAAGTATTATGTCATAAATGCATTCATATTGCAATAATAGATATCGTATGTTGCATATGTAATGTTGCCATATGACATGTTTCTTATGTTTCTTTGTCATGTTCACATATTGCAAATCTGGTATTTTAGTTAATTCCATGAAATGATGGCATGTTGATATATTAGGTTTTTTATTAATTTATATATGAGAATTGGTTTACACAATTAAAGTTTTGTTTAAATAAAAGTTGTAGTGTTAAATGTGCTTTATAATATGGGATCAAGGCTTGATAATAATTTTTAAGTCAAACATGTTTAAAATGGAGCTTCAAGTTTGAGTTTAAATTTGGAATCCAAAACTTGTCGCAAGTTTTTCGAGTCAAATTTGAATTCAAATTTGGGGAATTATTAAAAGATTTTTAAAGTCAACTTAGTCAACCAAGAGTGGCATTTGGTCAAACATGTGATGCTTGACTCAATGATGCCCTTGGATGATGGCTTGATCACTAAATAATCACCAATTAATCGAGTATCAAGTTTCAATTTGAAATCTTTCCGAAAACCCGGAAAAGCAAAACCCTAGTTTTACCCCTTTTTGAATAAATCAAAATCTAAGCAAAATTTGGGAAAAGTGTAAGACCAAGTTTGTAGATCTTTTCAAGGGCTACAAGTTTGGTGTTTTAAGTTTTCAAAGTTTCAGTGTAAAATTTGGAGTAATTTTAAAAAGATTCAAATCTCAAATTTAACCCCTTTTTATATCCCCTATCCAATTTCAAAATGGAGGCATAATTTGAAAATGTTTTGAATAGCAAAGTTGTAGGTCTTACCTAGATGTACAACTTTGGTATTTTGAGTTTTTGAAGTTTCAATATAAAATTCAAAGTAATTTTGAATTTACAGATTTCTAGAAAATGTCCCCTTTTCAATTCAAATTCAAATTTCACAATCTAGACTGAATTGGAAAATGTTTATATTGAGAAAATTGTTGACCTTTGAAAATTAAACAACTTTTGTATTTACAGATTTTCAACTTTTATAGAAAATTTAAAAGTAATTTGCAAAATGGAGTAAGTGGCAGTTTTGTAAATATTTCAAAATCCGTTTCCAACCGCTGGGCGACACCTCCCGCCCGACGCCGGCGGCCTTCGGCCATCTTCCAAGCGCGCCCGCGACCGCCAGCAGCTGCTTCGCACTGGCCAGTTCGCCCGCGTGTCGTCACACGTTGCTCGACCAACTCTATAAAGCCGAGTGTCGTCGTCGTGTTCTTCTTTTCTTCCTCTGCTTCCGCATCGTCGCCGTCGTTCTCTCAGTCGTCAACGTACACCACCGCCACTGCTTTGTCTCTATCCATTCCATCTCGCCTTGTTGTTCGCAACACCGTTGCACGTCGATTGCGCCACTTCGCGTTTAGCCTCACTGCCTGAGCCGAGCGCGCACGGTCGTCTTCTCCACGATCGGCAACAACGCCGTCGCGGGTGCCTCACCGTGGCTAGCCGCCTTCACTGCCTCTCCGCACCTGCCGTTTGCTCAGTCAGGTCCGTAGTGAGTCGCTGGTGCTCCATGTCTCCCCAATTTAGTCGCTACCGATCCTGCTCGTCGGGGCGGCGTGAACCGCGGCCACCGAGCCGCCATGGCCAGGGTGGAGTCACCTCCTGAGTGTCTGCGGGTGGGTGGTGTGCCTAAGGGTGTTCGCGATGTCATGGGGGTTGTGATGCTCGGGTTAGCTGGTCAGTACCTAGACGCCGGCGTCGTAGCCACCGGCCGGCCACCGTGGTTCCATGGCCGGCGAGTTGAGGAGAGAAAGAAGAGGGAGAGAGCGAGCGGGTGTGAGCGGGCCGCGCGGTGCAGCTGGGCCGAGTGGGCCGAGCGAGGGGAACAAGAGGGAAGCCGGCCCCGGTTGAAGATTTTTGTTTTTCCTTTTTCTGAAAATGCTAAATAGTGATAATTTTTGTTTATTTTATTATGAATGATGTAGAGTTCCAAAAATGGTGAAAATTTTTGTGTAGCCTCCCTGTGATGTGTATTATTTAGGAAAAATATGAAATGTCAATTTTGTTTACTTTTTATAAGTTATTTAATTAGCTTAATTAATTATTAAATGCATCTTCCATGAATTTTAGTAATCGAAATAAAAGTCCAAAAATTATGAAATTAATTGTGGTACTGTTTTAGGGTAGGGCTAATCTGAAGAAAAAGTTTGAGATTAATTGGATAACTCTAATTTTATGCTTAATTTATGGTTTATTAATTAATTAGTTAATCAAATGATTAGTGTTTAATCATTTAGGGTTTTGTGTGACTTTTGAATTGATTGTTGACCTTGGGTCATAACATGTGATGATCCATGACATCTTATTGAGTTGCTTGAGCTCACGATTAACTTGTTAATTAAGTTTTGTTAATGATAATTAATGTGTTTAACATAGATCATTAATAGTTAATGATTTCTTGTGTAAGTAATTAGTGGTCTTGTGATAGACTTACTTGTTATTAGATGCAACCTCTTGGGTAAAAACAAAGTTATGGTTAGTTAACCTTTAAATTAACCTTGTTGGGTTGTAACTGTACCGCGAAGGAAAGTTGTACTTAAATAAATAACTAATGTTTATCCTTTCTAAATGTCTCTTGTATGTTATGCTTTGTTCATCATCATGCATCATGGTATGCATTTTATCATATTAAGCCTCGCATCATTTATATATGTATAGTGTACGAGAATGAGAAGGTGCGTGTTGATCCAGTCTCAGAGTAGGGCCATTCGCCAGAGGTGCTGGTGTCTATTGAAACTCTCTAAGGGAACTAACTTCTCTGCAACGAAGGCAAGCCCCGGACATATAACTACTCTTCTATTTCATAAATGCTTTATTACACCTTAAGTCTAGTGTAATGTGCATTATGTTAGTAGGCGTTGGTTGATACCATTGTTGCATGGTTACCTTGATCTACACTTATATCCAGATGATATCCCACTAATATGTGTAAGTCGATCCCTTATGCTTAGTAATGCTTAGACTTCGGTAGAAGTCGAATGGTGGTTTCATCGTTCGCGAGAAATAGGTTTACCTTTGCTTCTCCTGATCTAATGATGGGTCATGAGAGCATATGAATATGAATATGGTAATATTAAGCTGAGACCGGACGGGTAACTTGCATTGGGAAAGGAGTCTCAATGTAGTGTTTTCGCCTGTGTCGATTAATGACCGTACCGTTGATCGAATTGTGTGCGTTGAGACTTTGCAACTGGCCACATGCTCCGGTAAGCCTAAAACCTTGGTAATGCCAACATGTGAACGGCCAACCGTGCACTGGGAGTGGAAAGATGGCGAGAGTAGTGTGTACCCTCGTAGCCTATGGCTGGATTGGAGGTGTACTGTACTCTCGGGTGGCGCTGGACCCGGTCACGTTTTGGAGGATCCGAGTGAAGGTTGATTTATGTAGGTTAGAGTCCTACATATCTCGTGTGGTTAGGGATCCCCAGCTGGGTATAATCGGTTTGAATCATCGCTGCTCCTCGGTTATGGAAACTCGATTCTCTGTTCATCATTGTAGTTAATAATGGTACATGGTGATTATGGAAATGAGGCAAAGAGATAAATATGAGATGTGATGTGTAACAGAACTACCCAATTATACGTGATTAAGTAGGAAATCATCCAACGGAAGGACAATTTAACAAACTTAAGCCCGTATAACCCGGTAGTCCGTGAAATCTCGACGGATTTCAAACCATTTCACATAACAGCCAAGATCGTACTAAGTTTAACGGTTACCATCATAAGTTACATAAATGTTCATGGCATAAAACACATCGGAGTTTAAACATAGTTATTACAAACCAAGTTCGAATAAAAGTAGCGGAAGCGGTAGTCCAAATCACGCACACACACAACATTTTGAAATATAAGTGCCAGCTTGTGATCATCTCCAGCAAAAGCATCAGACTAGAAGTAGCGAATGACCATTGCCCATGGTCCTAAGCTTCGCCCATTGCAGGATAGAGGCAGTTGATACAGTAGCCGTAGTACATCTGCCCATCTGCAACAAGTGGGAACAAAGCCCTGAGTACGAGAAGGTACTCAGCTAGACTTACCCGTCATAAACCAAAAATAAAAGACACCAAGGAATCATGATAGGCTTTCTGGTGGGATAGCTGACTCATTTGTAAAAGGCATTTTTAGCATTTAGGAAAACCTTTACAAAAGCTTTGCGTCAAGTTAAATCTTTATTAATATGTCAACTATATTTGCACCTGTACTAAAGTAACATGTAATTAAACAGGTAATGATAACCAATGATCATTAACAACTTCCATTATGTCATAATTCATATAACTGTCCAAGTGTTCCATCAATATTACTACGATGAAGTAGCTCAAGTCAAGTGTTCACTATCCAGTGAACGATGGCGATTCGAATCGATTATTAACCAGCTGGTAAGTTATTCCTCACACAAACCTCACTCACCCGCTAAAGTGAGGCGTTGGTCACCGAGTCAACCATTCAGGTAAAGTCGCGAGCTTGCCAGGAACCACTTGTACCCGGGGGCCGCCTGACTGCTCTTTGGCCTTATCATCGCGCCCCCGTATCCTGCCACTACTGCTCCGGTACAGTGCGTTGCGGGCAATCCACTCGGCCTGAATAATCTCCCAGTTTCGCGGTCGGAAGGTACTTTATCCGGCCAGCTAAATGTAAGGCATGCGTTCAACATGACCCGAGGGACAACAACGGACGGTCCTTAATTGACACAGATGGAAAACACTACAGTCCGAAACCCTGCAAGTTTCCGCCCGGTCCTAAATTCATTTCGTACTTAGTTATACCATGACTTCATAGTCATCCAAGCAGATCTAGGTAACCACCTATAGCTCGCAGGTGACAGGAAATCACCCGACTTCTACCGGTCTAAGCCAGCTAAGCATTGACTCGACTGCGGATACCAGGATAACAAGGATATAGTATAACAAAGGTAAGCAAGGTATAATGCAGCAACGTTTGCAAACAACTTCTAAACGTAATGCATCAAATTAAGTAAAGTTAATAATAAATTATTTGCAAACCGGAAGAGAAATGCTCCGGGGCTTGCCTCTCTCAAAAGAGCTCGGACGGTGGTCGGGGCACTCGGGGAGCTCTTCACCGACCTCCTCTTTGGCTTCTGTCACCTCCTGCTGCTGCACCTCGAGCTGCTCCTCTGGCTCCTCGGGTAAGACGACTGGGTTCTCGGTTTGCGATCCTGTATGATGCAATGCGCGTAAGTGATTATGCAAGCGTGCATCGAAGGAGATGAATGCAATGAATATGTTGAAATGCAAGGTAGTCAACATCATCCAAGAAACTATACACTACAAGCACATGTCATCTAATGCATTCTTTTCTACTACTAACATGTCAAGTTAACATATCTTATGAAATGCTTCAAAGATACACCAAAGCTTTACTAATTTCTTAATCACACTTAAAGCAACACTTAAAGCAACACTTGCTTAAACCCTAAATAATAATAGGTTTGAATAGCAACATATATTTTTGATGCTCCTAAAACTCTAAGAAAATTACAGTAGCATAATACTACCCTAAACAGACTACCATAAAAATTTCATGACATTTGGATAAGTAAACTATCCTATACAAAAATGACAAGCTATAGCATATAAATGAGCATGAAATTACTTTGTACTATGAAAAGTGTCAAACAACAGAATTAATATTTTTTCTAGGTTCTTCATAGAATATAATGACCGTACAAAAATTATCACATGCATGTTTTATACAAAGTTTGCTCTCTAGCAAAAATAACAAAAATCAGCCATTAAAGGTACTTGAACTACTTCTCCAAAGTTTTCCACAGCACATGCATGAAACATATTTTTCCTAAGAAGTACATGATATAAGAAGATTAACAAACTTGAAATCATATTTTTCTGATACATATAGGATTTACTAACCATTTTACAAGATATCAGAAATATTAAGAATTAATTAAAGCTCTACAGAAAAGTATCCCAAAAATGACATGCAATATTTTTATATTGTAGTTCTGGTTCCAATGAGTCCATAGAAATTTATTTCACAATTTTTGGAGCTCAAATGAATACAAAAACATTTTCCACAATATTTTTCAAAGCATTTAACAGAAATCTGAAAAAGCATTTCTTAAATCCCTTTTAAAATCAGCCGACAAAACTGCTAGGTGCACCCGGTGCTGCACACCCAGATCTGATCCAGGGCGCTGACGAGCGGGCCCCCATGGTCAACGGCCCCCACCTGTCGGTCAGACCGAACAGGGGCGGCGCTGACCGGCCAGCTCTCGCCGACGGCGAGCCAACCGGCAGTGTGGTCACCACCAGTAGCTCACCCGCGACGAGGCGAACACGGTGCACCAAGAGAAGGCACAGGAGGAGCTCGGGATAGGGCTCGACGGCGCGCATGGCGGAGCGGCGGCGCTGCTCCCGACGGCCGGCCATCTCCGGTCGGGAAGGGGCGCGAAAAGTGGTGCGGGAGCTTCACCGAGCTTGTGCGGTGGTCGTGCGCGCGAAAAGGTAGCTAAAAGAAGGACGGAGGGCGAGGTCCATGGAGCGGAGCGCTCCGGTGAGCTCGGCCACAACTCCGGCGAGAGATTCCCAGGAAGAGGGAGCTTCACACGGCTTACCGAGGCGAGCACGAGGTGCACGATGATGAGTCGGAGATGCGGGCGAGATGGAGGGTTCAATGGCGAGCTAGGACGGCTGGGCGAGCGAGCTCCGGCGAGGCGCGGCGCTCCCGCTCGGGTTCTCCGGAGGAAGGGAAAGAGGGAGCGAGCGAGTGGGATGGAGACCGGACGCGCGCGGAGATTTGAGGCGGAGCGCGCGCGGGTCCACGGGCGGCCACGCGGGGGCGTCGCCGGCATGCGGCCGCCACACGGCGGGCGCGTTCTGCCGCGGCGGACAGCGAGGCGCGCGCGCGTGGGAGCGGGAGGGGGAAGAGAGGCCAACTTGGGTCGGGCCGAGGCGGGGAGCAGGCGCGGGCGCGCGCGTGCGGAGGCGGGCCGTTTCCGGCTGTGGGCTGAAACCGAGGCGGCGGCCTGCTAGGTTAGTTTTTTGATTTTTTCAAATTTCTAAATTCAAACCAATTTCAATACAGTTTTCAAACCTCATTTTGAGCAAGAAAAGGACCTTTTCTGAAAATGACCCAAAAATGAAAGTTGTTTAGAATTTAATTCTCTCCAACTTTGATTAAGGGGCCAACTAAAAATTCCCAACAGATTTTGATTTTTAGAATAAAAGCTAATTTAGGGAGGATTTTTTAATATTTTAAAATAACATTTTTAAACAAATCTTTGACAAAACTTTGAGTGATTTAGTGGCTCCAAAAAATTTTCCTTATAATTATAAGTGATATGAAATTTATAGTTGCACAAATTTGATGAATGTCATTAGCACATTATCACAACATGTTATGCAATACTAGTTTTCATATTTTTATTTTATTAAAGGTACACCCTAAGCACATATAATTATGAATGCCATGACATGTTGTGCTCATGATTGCAATGCAAATGCTTGCGTAACACCGGAGTGTTACATGATGCTTAATACAACTGATTGAGATAAAATAGGTGCAAATCTATCTATGATAAGCTTCACTAAAATTGATGCTAAAACTTGACTAAAACATTGAAAGTAAGGATCCACTTGTAGTAAGCTTTTCTGCAAAACTCCTCTTTTCTAGCTCTACTACTTTCCTTAAAGCTAGCATATCCTTGGAGTCTTTTCTTTTCGTCGGGTAAGTCTTACGGAGTACAATTGAGTACTCAGGGTTTGTTAACCCCTGTTGCAGGTGCTGACTGGTGCTGCTAGTCAGGTCATGTCGGTGGGTTCGATATGATCTGGTTATCTTCCCCTATCTTAGATGCTCTACCTAAGTTGTCTTCTATAGTTCTACTCGACTTTCGCCATTTAAGTTAAGTTTGTAAAAAGTTAACTTAATCATAATTTATAAATTTATTGTTATTCTTCCGCACTCTGATGTAAAGTTTTGTAACAAATGTTGTAATGTTGTAGTTACTCCTTTGTTGATCCTGTGTGAGTTGTAAAAATATGGATGATTCGGGTTTTCTGAGGACACCCGACAGACTTCTTAAGTACTGTGGTACACATGTATGGTAGTTAGAGGTCTTTTAAGACGATAACAAATACATGTGGGCCATATTATTTAGGAGGTTCTACCACACTTGCCTCCAGAGAGCGACTACAAGGTGACTTCCGCCGGGCCTTCGATTCTCTCGTTCTCTTGGTTTCCTGGAACATGGAAGGAGAGGAACCGGAGGACGTTCGACCAGAACACGTCGCGCCCGGACCAGGTCTACAACTTGATCACCGGGGAAGCAGGCAGTTGGATCTCGGCCGGCTACCGGAGCCTGGCCAGGCTGTTCACGGCAGCGGCCTAGCCACATTGCAGAGGGTTCGACAGGCTTGCTTACCGTCGTGACAAACGTTAATTCTCTAGTACGCCTACTTTGCGCCACCGTTAGAGCCGGTGATTTGTGTATGTGTGCCGCTGCGTCTCGCCTACAGTAGCTCGCTGTCGGCGGTTCGCAGCTCGTGTATTTGAACTCTAAGTTCTCTTAATGAAGCACGTGCGATGCACGCTTTCGAAAAAAAACACTTGCAGCATACCTCTAAAACAATTAAAACATACTCTTGCAACATGCGTTTTCAATGCAATATCTCCTTGTTGCTCGACAAGATGGAGGATCGTCGATATGTGGTGTTCACCGGATGCAGTGGCCCGCGCGACGCTTGTAGGCGGCGGGCCGGCGGCAGTGGCTGCACGTCGTGGAAGGGAGGCACCGGTCACACGAGCAACGGGGAGGCCACGGCCGCGTGACTTGGAGAGGGTCGTCACGCCTGACAGGGCCGGCAACCGAGCGTTGTGCCTAGCAAGACCAGCGCCCGAGCGGTGTGCCTCGGAGGTAGCCGAGCCTCGGAGGACCAGCGGTTGTGCGCTCGGAAGCGGTAGGTGAGCGGATAAGAGCGATAGGAAGAGAAACGAGTGGATAGGAATAAGTGGATGAGCAGTTTTTTTAGAAACGAATGAGCGTGGGTTGTTGGGCTGGCGTCGTGGCTCAGCAACGGAGCGTCTGGGCAGACGGACGCCCAGTCTCGAGCATTACCATTATTACAAAGCATAGAGGAATTCAACGTTGAGGGGATCCAACATGAATAGCATGCCCATAATAGGGTGTGTTAGAGCTAATTTTTTAGCTGTAGCCTATCCAAATAGGTAGGGAGCTAGGTGGGCTAATAATTTTTTTAAGTTAAAGGGTTTAACTAGTTGTCACCCAACTAGCCAACTAACCCTAACTAATTTGGTTTAATTTATAGCCCTAATTAATTCAAATGACCCTAAACACATAGTGCAGTGCGAATGTGTGATCCTTTGGCGCGTGGGGGCACACCGTATCTCCAATTTTCGCCCAATGCAATTCTTCGCGAACGTGTCCTTGTGACACATATTTTTATTAAGACTTTAAGAGGAAGCAGGGTCCGAACACCGAGCCTGTTGCCTTCAAACTGGGCCCGGCAACAAACTTGAACGATTGGTTCCTTCAGCTGGTAAATGGTACACCTACACCATCAAGGTAAGGGATGAAATCTCTGGTTATGTTGGTTATTTAGGAATATGGCGAGAAAGAAACAAGCGAATTTTCATGAATGAAAGTAGGTCAATACAGCAGGTGATGGAAGGCATATATGACGAAGCAAAAGCCTAGACTTACGCCGGAAACAAAGGGCTTCAACAGGTGCTGCCGAGGCAGATTTCTCAGAAGGTAGGAGTAGATGATGGGCACATTCATCAGTCAGCATTGGTGAATAATGAAGTTGCTTTTATTCCTAATGTGAATTAGCCATGTGCAAAACTCAGGGTGGCTTGGAGCTCAAACTGCTGAACTCTAAGCAAAATCGCTGCTGGCAGCTTGTGCCGCGCCACGGCTCTTGTAAATTGTCTCTTCTCTTATCATTAGAGCCGATAACGAATCTTTTAAAAGAAAGAAAAAGAAAGAGAAAGCAGAATCAAATAGGTTACGTCGACCCAAGTAATCCAAGGATTACCGAGGAACACGGTGGAACTCACCAAGAGCAGGCGCACACAAAGCAAGCCTAAGCCTAATTTACGTAATGTATCTGCGACGAAGTGCCGGCCGACAAAAGGCATCAACCTACGGAGTACGGAGCTGCCTCAAGCCTGCGAGAGGTCCCAAAGATTGGCTTCATCAACAAAAGTCTGGAGAAGCCCAATGCAATTCTGATTGGTTTCCTCCAAACAAAAGAGCATAAAGGGATCCTACCTACATTATTGGCAGGATGAATTACGCGGATCATCAGCGGATTTAAAAAGCGAATGCCTAATGATGGGCCAAAGTTCGGTGCATTGGATAGTACTAGAAGTATCGTATCTGGAAGATGAATGCTGATGATTTATTAGATTTCATACTGGGATGGGATGACATGTCTAAACTGAGAGCCATTATATATCATTGTCGGCTAAACTGGTGCCTTTTTTCAGATGAATGATGATTGAGTGATGAGCTAAGTAAAGCTGGTGCTGAATTAGAAACAAAAGTTTTATATCCTTGGAGAAAATGTTAAGTATTCCGTTCAAAGTAAAAGGTAAGTTTTCTTTCTTCCATTCTATAGAGTGAATTGACAAAATTGTGGTGATATGAATGGCAATGAGACGCAAAGTAGGAATATCAACGCTAAATTGCTGGGGAGTCTGCGTCTCTAGTGAACTGCTTAAATGAGTTGAAGAATATGAAACTATAAATTAATAGTTTGTCTATCATTTGTGTAATATCAAATTGTGTATTTGTTTGTTAGGATAGTCCAGCCCACAACTGTAATTTTGTAGACCTCTTAGGGCGCTCGCCAGAAACGCGTTGTTTGTATTAAATTTTTCTACCTTAATTACAAAAGATGTGCAAGTCTTTTGCATATTCGAGAAAAAAAATAGTTTGTGAACCTGATATCCCTGAACCAGTTTAGGACTCGCCAGTCCATTTAACTCTTTTAGATATATTTTTAAATTTCTTTTTTTAGCGAATTCAAATGTATTTTCTACTTTTTTTAAATTACATAGAACAATGTAGATGCCCACAACACGCACGCACACTTATCCCTATGAACACACGTACGCAAACCCTACCCCTATGAGCACCTTCGAAGGACTGAACCGACAGATCTTGACATTCACGAAGTCACCATGGGCGATCGGTAGATCTTGAGATTCACGAAGTCACCATGGGTGCCTCGCTGTCGATGGGGACGTCGTCTACCACTGAAAGCATATTGCCGTTAAATCTTAGAATAAATCCAGGAAAATGCGAGCACCGTGTCAAGTCGAGGGCTTGAACCTAGGTGCCACAAAAAACCCAACCAACTGGTCTATGATTAGGAACAAGTTGGAATCAATGAAGCTGTGGCCCATTATGTGGCAAAAAAAAATGAAGCTGTGTCCCATTATAGGAAGGCCTGTTTTAGGGAAATATAAGGAACGCATCAAAGCAGGCTCAAATCTACAAAGAACACTCTACCACAGTTGTTGGGCCTCAAAGTAATAGTGGGCCTCCCCACTTACGAAACGAGCAGGAGATAGAGGCCCATGCCGAATCGCCACGGCCTTGTCCTCTCCCCGTCCACGCTTCACCATCTTCCACACCGGCCCACGCCCCACGCACGCGCAGCGGCGCAGGCAGCCACCATGACCGAGATCCACTCCCAAAAAAAACCCACCATGACCGAGAGTGATCTGTAGCGGCAGCTCCTTCTGTTGGCAAGTGGCAACTGCCATCGCGTTCGCAGCGAGAGGTGATGTCCAATGGAGGCCGCGAGGTTAGGGTTCAGTCGTTCCTTCAGCGGCTTGCTGCGCGAAGAGGCGAGGCGGCGATCCCCTTCTCATCCTCACTGGCCCCTCCCGCCGCAGCAGACTGGAATGGCTTCTTCTCCGTTCGGAGTTCGGACTTCGGAGGGGGCACAGGGTGAGCACGAGATAACTCCCCTGCATAGGTACTAGCGCGAAAGACCATAACCACAGTTGATGAAAGCAGGAGGTCATCCCTGATCTCTTGATGCTCCTGGCGAGCCATAGCTATGTTTTCTCCCCGGGCCCCGGCAATTCATCACGACGTCAGTGCTGCGTGCAGATCTGCGCTTTTGATATATTGTCGCTGCTGCATGTTCACATTACCGCAATTTTGATGAGGTTCGTTTGAATTGTTGCTCAACTGATTCCATTATGTTACCAATGTTCCTGTACCTGCATTATCATTTCTGACCGTGCCTGTATCAAGTATGTTCCAAGTCGTCCACCTACTACATTAACAATTTAATTCGGTCTCCCTGTGTAGTTATGTAGTTTCACATATGCATTGGCAATTTGGCATCGATAATCACATTTCAACTGTACGCGTCAGTCAGTGCCACTATGCTGCCTTTTACAATGTTCACTGTTTTGGTTTATTATCCCTGAATGCTTACACTGCTCAATTAATTGGGCACCGCGTCACATTTGAGCTGTTGATGCATAGCTATGTGTTACCTCATTGTTTAGTTACGGATTCTGAGTGAGAACTGTTTATATTTGAGTTGTACATTTTGTCATTGCTTCCTCACTTTTGATATACTTTCATTACCTTGCCATTCACACAGCCATTCGGTACTAACTCCTTATTTGCGCCCTATTGACAGTTTCAATGGGCACTCTTTGCCATCCCTAAGATTTTTATCATGGCTATTCATGATGTCAATTGCCTTGTTGCAACCGCTATGACTCTTCTCAATGTCAGCCAGACTGCTATAATCACTGCAGTGCTCGACGCCAAAGTAAGCTCTTTTTTTGAGGGGGTTTCCTCAAATTTTAGTCGTGTAAAATTTTTGCAGTACTTATTGCTGCCAGTTTAGTTCACTTCAGTTAAGAGAATGAACAAAAATATGCTGCTCTAGCATCATGTATTGAGCGAAACTTTGCTTCAAATAGGCTCCAATTCATTCACTTGTTATTCAGTATACATCTGAAATTTTGAAGTTGAATCTGAACTTGAAAGCGAGCAAGCTCTCTGAAGCTAACATCTATTAGAATGCTTTATGAGATTTGTCCCAAAGTCAAGCAATTGATACCTATAGGATAGCAGCAGTGCTTAAGCTTTGTAGTACATGTTCAAACCTAACAAAGCACACTTTTAACTTCACTTCCAAATATTTAACGCAAGTTGTTTCTGATAGGAAATGGAGATACAACAGTCGCATTCCAACCATATACTGATAATATAGTAAATGCCTATTGTCAGCAGATTGTTTAAAATCGTTGAGTTTTGTGTGTCTATAGTTTGTGTCTTGTCATTATCTTTTTTTATTGGGTTAGGGTGTCTCCAAGACTTATCTTAAACATGATTCGCCCTAAATCCTCATATAGGGTGGACAACATTTTTTTTTTGAACGAACATAGGGTGCATAACATGACATCTCAAATTTGAGAGGATGAGAGGATAATTTAGGATACCACTAAATATGGGATGTTGAATAGGGGACTGTTGGAGGGTGATTTTTGTTACATAAACCTTAATTTTAGCTCTAGGGAGATGAATAGGGGAACTCTTGGAGATGCTCTTAGTATTTATATAAATTTGTGCTTGTTCAAGATAGAGCATCGCTATTATTTCTAGTTTACACAAATTATATGTTCAGTGTCTAGCATTTCCTCTCTTGAGGCTGGTACATAATCAATACATGTAGAGTTTTTCTTATTGGATGAAACTAGAATCTGTACAGCCTGAGCCAATATACTCTCTCTATTTTTTTTTGAAAGGAACTACGGAGGGGAGAGATTCCCCGCCTGGATTTCATTAAGAGATGAGTAAAAGATCAGGATACAAAGTTCAATTCAGGAGCTAATTAGCCCTGAATAGTGATACAAGTATATAGTGCCAATATACTCTCTTGAACTAGGGAAACAACAGTTCCCTCGCTTCCCTGAAAGGCTTGTTAATTGGGCTCTGCAAAATGCTGAACTAGCACACTTGCATTTGCATCAAATTTCTGTTCCTTAGTCGCTTGGAATGTCAACATGGTTTTCTTTTGAGGATCGCCAACTTGGTTTGGAATGCTTAACGAAGATGGTATACAGTATACTTTAGAAAGCATGCCAGGCTCAGCATGCACCGATTCATGTCAAAATCTATAGATGCATAACCATTCATGTCTAGAATTTTCCTTCTTATATTTTCAGGACCAAGTTTATATTTTGATAATTAGATTTTTCAAAGTTTATTCTGGGTCAAGATTCTTAGATGGGCATATGCTGATTGAATACCTATTTGGGCTTACATTACAAACATGGACATATCAGTCCATCATCCACCAGACCGGACTTGGTCGCGCTGTTCTTTTCAGTTTTCACAGGCTCCCATTCTGTCTGGTGTGTTTCTTGTGTGTGAGAGTTTGCGTTCTGTGCTGTGTTTGTAGTTCTTTTTTCCTTCTGGTTTTATTCTTTAATACAAAAATACTCAGCTCCCTGCATATTTGAGAAAAACAGAGACCAACCATGGTGGCAAGAGTCCATTCTGGGCTAATAGATTTGATCCCAGACTACTTTATTTAACTTGATTTGCATTTTCACCATCGAATCTACAAGAAGGGTGAGTTTTCCTATGTAGGAATGATATCTCAAAAGACTATTCCACTCATGTGGCTTGCGATTCTGCAGAATTTGGTTTCTCAATTCCAATTACTGTCTATGGTAGAGGTTTTATATTTTTATCACCTTGGGATCCTTTTCCCTGTCATACCGTGGCATCTGACCCATCTGTGCCCTTATAATCTACTTTTGTAGTTATCTAACTGAACACCTGGCCCACTTGCCCAAATACTTCTCGCATCTTATGGGTGACATGATGACAACGTCTCAAAGTTAGCCTGAAAACGAAGGATGGTACAGATGGGCATCAAAGTGAAGGTGATAAATCTTGTCACTTTCATAAGAATTGGGAACTCCCACCAGTAGTGAATATCTTACATAATTTCCATTGCTCATCAACTAACATGCTGTTTTGAGTTCAAAATGCGAGAAGCGAGATAGGCCGTTCCATTGTGGATACAATGAATAGTTTAACCACCTTGGAACTGTTTCCTATCACGTCTGTATCTAGTTTCTGTTCATAGAGAAACTAGTCAGTACATACATTAAAACTTATTTATGTTATTTGGTTGTTGCTTTCTCAAGCAATCTCTTTAATTGCAGTTTCGATGTTAACTATGGGAGAAGTGAGAACGAGATGGGGTTAATTATGAGGCCATGTGCAAAAGTTGGGCAGAACAAAACAAGTGGGGAGCAACAGTTGGATGGGGGGTAACATGGGATGGGAGCAATGTCTGTCCATGTTACTTATGTATATTTTCTGTATAGCTTTCAATCTTGGCTGGACTCCTCTGGCAAGGGAATAACAACCACCAACTTAATATCCCCACTTCCACTTTATCTCTTTAATTCTTTATCTTTTTTTGTTCTTCCGTTTGGAAAGATAACAGTGGGGCTACAGTGATGCCTTTCTTTATTTTCATTTACGAAATTGAGAGAAACGCTAGGCATACACCAACTGTTTGCAATGTCCCTTTCATATTAAACCTAGCTGAGTCACAGCAATGGTTTCCATGCTTATGGTTGTAGGGGAAATTTAATTGTGTACATATTCAGTGAGTATTGTGGACCACTTTTAGCAGGGTGAATCTCACAAAAAGCTGCCTGAGGATGCATTGCATCTGCTTTAGGAATACAGAGCATGACAACTATAGTAAATGATCACCTAACGGTTTGGTACAATTGTTAAGGTGAGATAAGTTCTTAGTTGGCAATGCTATGGACTGGTCATTTGTATGTTTGTACTATAGTCCGATAATAGTATTATTTAATTGGGTTGTAAGGGTTGGAACTTCATTTACATTTTACAAAGGGATCTGGGTGCATTTAAGAAAAATCATTGCACTTTGGCCTTAGAAGGAACAGGGAATAAGTGGTCGCAGCATGATTAGGCAGTTATTGTGGCCTGGACAAGACGACCCTTATCACTTTGGAAGGCCCTAAATGTTGTGAATAACTCTGAGCACCAGCCTATTGGTGGACTTGACTACTTGAGATATCAAGTTTCATGCATCTTCATAGAATATTGGAAGAGCACAGGGTGGGCATTTCTTATTTAAGATGTGGTATTACTTTACTCGTGAAAGTGAACTAGTGGCACTTATTTAATATGTTGCAGTGTACTCTGCAACTTCACCAATTTCAGTTTAGACCACTAAGCTATGCACCTAGGATGGTGTCGATGAGTTCTTTTTTCCTTTTGCTGATCATCTTTTGGTGAAATGTTTTCAACAGAACGTTCTTCAGCTGTATTGTCAAACAAAAAACGAACAGCATTTATCATTGATTCTTGCAGGTGTAAATCAATGGCAGAGACCAATGGCTACGTGTGAAACATTTCAAGCCCTACACGTGGAAGAAAATGATAGGTTAAGGTGTGCATATTTTGAGGAACTTCGCTTCTGTCTTTTCATGTGGTTTATTGATTTTTTTGGGGGGGGGGTGTTACTAAAACAGTAAGATCCGCATACCCATATTGGACACCGGTCAGCAATATTCATAGCTGTTGCTTAGGTATCGCTGTCAAGCGTCAACATTCGGTCCTAACTCCTAACACCACTTAATAAGTACAGCAGGTCGTGCGGTTAATAGCTGGGGCACCTAATAACGCTTTGTAGAGGTGGAAAAGGGTTGTACTCTAATGCTAACTGTTGCCATTAAAGCTTCTCTTGGCAAGCTTCAATGGGATTGCAAATCGAAAGACCATTTTCCTTAAGACTCGTCCCCTAGCTAAAAAATATTTCTTACATTCCAGTCAGTCTGGGGAGAGATTTCACTGTGATGCATGGTAATATCTGCCTCCAGTAGTCCGCGGTGGACAAGGCTTTCCTTGCAAGACTGTAGACGTTTACTTGCTCACTGAAGCAGGACAAGGGAAGAAAGATATGTCCAGATCGGCGTTTATAATTTAGCGCTCCATCCAGCGTCATGGGTTGGGACCATATATAATAACAATAATGCTTCACTTGTTAGTCTGTACTGTGTCGAGGAGCACCGAAATGGACCCCCACCTGATGAGGCGTTTTATTCCGAAGTGAATCATCGCCACGGCTTATCTACGGCATGGGTGCCTTGCATTCATTCTGCTTGGTTTGGTTCAGTCGCTCTGTCTTTATTTGCATTGTGCCCCATCAGATGCATTATACATCGATTCTTCATTGTATCATACAGTATGCTTGAATTCTCTATATATACTGGAACTTTCAGTTATAATTCACTGTGCTCTTTTTTCGACAAGATGAATAAATCTACCGTGCCTTTTTACTTGCTGCAGAATTCTCTGTATCTCTTTTCTTTGTAGTAACAAACTCTGATGATGGTTAAGAACATCTTGTTATCCTTTCTGTACTTTTGGGGCAGGCACGCAAATCATTCAGAGCCGTGCAGCCTTGCAAGTCACGCGACGCATGCAGGCACAAAGGCAAGTGTTTCAATTCGACACCCCTTGGCGGCGCCGGCGCTGCTGTTGGAGTGGAAGTGGTGAGTGAGTCCATAGATGGAGATGAAGATGAAAACGATGCCGCTACCAGCTCATGCACGTATCATTATGTCGTTGTGGTGCAGGCTCTTTGTACAATTCTACATGCTGCCGAATCAACAAGGCACACCCCGCCCCCTTCGTCTTATCATTTGCGCTGTCTGTGACCCCATCGTTTTGGCATCACCCCCCCCCCTTTTTTTCTCTCCCCTCCCTCCGTGGCCTTTGCCTTTACCAGTTTGTCGCCTTGGCCACGCGAGGTGCCTTTCTGTCTGTGCCTTTAATTTGTTCGATGCTTCAGCAATCAGCTGGTAAATTAAATGAAATCTGTTACTTTCTTCTGTTTCCTTCAGTTTTGTTTTTGCATGCTTTACAGTGTGACTGATTGCAAACCTGTTCCCTTTTTTTCAGATCTCCTTAATATGTAGTGGTGGTGGTGGTGGTATCTTTCTGTGAAATTATGAGGAACAATTATTCCGGCAACTACTATTTGTGGCGATTTAAACAACCTGCCGGATGGGACATTTTGATCGTGCTAATTCCCGGCTTGCAAACAAAGGGCATCGTTTTCACTGAACCGCATGGCATTAAACTTAGACGATGATATCAGCATTCAGCACAACCAGCGACCTAGGATCGGACTGGATCTTTTTATTCTTCTTCTTCTTTTTCTTTCTGAAAGATAGGTGGATGATGGCAATGGTCAACCTAATAATACTCTACTACTAATACAGTAGTAACAGGATTTTGGGAGATGAGTTTTACTGATTACTACCTGGAAAGATTAGCTTCAGTAATTTACTGTCGCCAGCCCTTCCAAGAAGGCAAAGGTAAGGACTCATTAACTGTTGTAACTGAACGTTAGTGTTAATGGAACAGTTGCCGTGTAGCTTTCTGAGCAGAGATGGGCAGTAAAGTGCTTGCATAACATGACTATAAATGGTGATTGGTGACATGCATATATACAAGCGAGGCAGTAGTGCAATTATATATGCCCTGAATGTGTGTGACTAGCCTAGCCTGAAGGCCAATCAACCAACGACCCAGCGCTTAGCTTGCTTGTGTGATTAAGATGCTGTCCAGAGTACGTATCATGTACACGTACTAGCTAAAATGTGTACGCAAGTCCCAACTAACTTTTTTTTCCTCGGACGTTTTGCAATTCAATTTATTTTCTGAAAGAAGCAGCAGGAACTCTGCCTTACAGTTCGAGCAGAGGAAGAGAGTAGTGTGTAACGAGAGAGACGTGACGCAGGCACGAGTGAGAGAGACCCTGCCACGCGAGTCACGACAGAAGCACGTGTGGTGTGCGCGATGGGTGTGGACAGGAACAGGACACGTGTGGTGTGGGGTGGTAAGCTCTCGTACGTGCGGGCACTTGAATTCCCTTCCCTTACCTGATGGAGCCTCGAGGCTAGAGCTACTTGCTACCGTTTTGAAAAGAAAAAAATATAGTTTTAAAAATATATTTCATCATTCAATTTAATTATAATTATTTGATATCATAAATAATTTTATTTTATAATATATTTAGTTGAATTTAAGATATATTTACCCTATTCGTTTGAACTTATCAGTCATGATACAATGCTATTCTCTCACAACAAATCAGCCAACAGTACTTTTAGCCGTGGCTTATGAACCAAACGAACAGGGCAATTGATTTAGTAGGAAATTATATTTGTGTTTTTTTTAAGGTGGAGAGAGTAGTACTCATGCTCCAGGGCGGAACTATCACCGGAGCAGTAGGGTGCGCGTGAGCCCTCCGCTATCGCTACTCGAAGCATGAAGTCTCCTCTAAACCTCTCTATAAACCAGTACCCATAAAAGCTTAAATGGAGAGATTAGGGATGGAAGATAATAAAACGAGCCCTTACTAATCAATTTTCCTAGATCCGACATATTGTCATGCTCCATCGCAGCGCGAAGCATGCACCTGCGTTTGGCTCCCCAGACCAGACCATGAATTTAATCGAAGCCATCCACCGATCCATCATTCATGCTAACAAAATGGCAACCCGACACAATTCATTCAAGACAAATTGGATGCATGCGGCACTCATACCATCTCTTACTCCTATTGCTCTCTTGCTTCGCATAACGACAAAGGGTACCAAAAAATGCCCATAATTCAATCCAGTCCAATAATTGTTGGTTTAGGCCATGTTTAGATGCTGAAAAAATTTCAAACCGATGAATAGTACCACTTTCGTCTTATTTGGCAAATATTGTCCAATCATGGACCAACTAGGCTTAAAAGATTCATCTCGTGATTTTCAACTAAACTGTGTAATTAGTTATTTTTTTACCTACATTTACTACTTCATGCATGGGTCCAAAGATTGATGTGACGAAGAGAGTAAAAAAATTTTAACTTTTGGAGTGCATCTAAACAAGGCCTTACTTTATTTACTTTCATTGAAAAATCAGAGCATGTACCGGCGGTACAGGTTTTCGTGGGCGGCGTAGCCCTACTAGGCTGTAGCAGCACGTACAAGTTCCTGGCCTTTAGACGCAGTGGGTACTCTAAAATGATACTCTAAAGCTTTAGAGTATGAATATATAGTAAAACTGCTGCACTGCGTACTCTAAAACGATACTCTATCCTTTCTCTCACTCTATATTTAGAGTGGGACTATACTTACTCTATACTCTATAGTGGCGGCCCCACTAGCTAAACAAAGGAAAAAATGTTATAACTCACAAACCAAAAATCCAAATTAAATTTCGATTTCACCGTTAAATTCGTCTCAATAAATCCTTTAAAACTAGATCACACATGGATATATTTAGATAAAGTGACAAGTTGAAAGTCCTATGTTTGGTGTTGGTAATTAGTGACAATGCCTAAGTACTAATCCCATGCCTAAGTTGTATGTAGCATATGAGGATTAGTACACTCCAAGGTTGGTGGCAAGATGGACATGGTGATCATGATGGCCACACTTGGATTTGGACGCAACCCTACGTGATCAAGGCAAAGGTATATGCTTAAGGGTTGTGTTTTAGTAACCAAGACACCTAGTGGGTGTGGTTACATTATAGGATAGATAGCCGTACTATAAAGAGGGGAATGACGCGGCTATTGAACTCCTAAGTGCCTCTAGATGTGCATTTCATGATCATATGCATTTGGATAGAACTAATATCGCCTCGGAAAATGATTGTGAAAATGCTAACACACTCACACATGATGAAGATCACTTGGTGGTGTTAGCACGTTTGCGACGGCGGTGGAGTTTGAGCGGTAGAGAGGGTTTGGGTTCCTCTCTCCCTCCCGCCGAGCTTGCGAGGCAGGATTCAGGCGTTTTCGAGAAGTTGAAACGCCTATTTTCCACTACGCCGGAAGTTGAAAAAAGAAACGGAGGCAAACGGGGGTCACAGTGGTGACCAGACGCTGGACCGGACGCGGTCACTGTTTGACCGGACACGTCCGGTCAGTGTCCAGTATCTGCGCGTTTTTCAGTTGTTTGATCGGACGTGAGGCGCGTCCGGTCACAGACGACCGGACGCGTCCGGTCGTCCAGGGAGCTTACTGGACTCTAACCGGACGCGGCCACTGTGGCGTCCGGTTAGTTCTTCAGCGCGTCCGGTCGCTGGTTCGTTGTGCGCGGCTCAGGGTTGACCAGCGCGTCCGGTCAGTTACGGGACCGGTGCGTCCGGTCGTGACCGGCGCATCCGGTCGTTGCGACCGGCGCGTCCGGTCGGTGCTTCGCGAAACTAGCCGTTGCGCGACCGGCGCGTCCGGTCAGTTGGACCAGCGCGTCCGGTCAACGCGACTTCGGCTGTTTTAAGTTTCTAACGGCTATATTCGAAGGGGTACGTCTATAAATACTCGTTGGCCGGCTCAAGGCTCTCCCTCTCGGACATTTGATATACTTGTGAGCACTTTGAGCTAAGCAACTCCCCTCCCACTCATCTCTCTTGCTTCTTTGCATATTCGAAGTGAGATTGAGTGATCCAAGTGCATTTGCATTGTGAGATTGCATCTAGTTGGCACTTGGTGGTTGATTTGCTACGGGATTCTTGTTTCTCTTGGTGGTTGCCGCCACCTAGACGGCTTGGAGCAGCTTGGAGGCGTTGGCAAGAGTTGGTGATTGTTCTTGGCCACCTCCGGTGATTGTGAGGGGTTTGTGCCTACCTCGGCGAAGCGCCAAAGGCAACATTAGTAAATTGCTTCGTGTCATTGCAACCTTTTGCCATTTGGTAGGTTCTTGTGGCGCCTTTTGAGAGGCTCGGTGTGTGACCGATTAGCCACCGAACCACGTGGTGAAAAGGGACACAACGGGGACTAGCGTGCCGGCAAGCACGTGAACCTCGGGATAAATCTTTGTGTCATCACTTTCATATTGTGATTGATTGATCCCGGTGTTCGGTTATCTTGGTATTCATCTCTTGATTATATTGATTGATTGGCTCAATTCTTCGCCCCTCGGTGATACCCTCCTAACTCTCTCTTGTATTAAATTCTTAGTTATCTTTGCTAGCTAGTTAGCTTTGCTAGAGTAGCTTCTTTGTGTAGCTTGCTAGTTGTAGTTTCCTTCTCGGTTTGACTTGTATGGTTGAGTGCAAATACTAGAATTGTGAATTGGATAGGTGGCTTACAAACACCCTGTAGGCTAAGCAAAACTCGCATCTCGCTATTTGTTATATTGATAAACTTGTTTAGCTTGTCTTTGTAGAAATTTTTAAAAGGCTATTCACCCCCCTCTAGCCATCTAGACCTTTCAAGTGGTATCGGAGCCGTGGTCACCGTTTATAAGGCTTAACAACCTCGGTGTAAGATGGCTCAAGTTATGTTCAATCATGTTAATGGCAAGCCTCCATTCTTTGATGGCGTCTCTTCCTTTGATCATTGGAAAAGGAAGATGAAGCAATATCTAGGCAATATACATGAGAAGGTTTGGGATGTGACCAAAGAAGGATACGTCATTCTTGATGAGGAAAACCTCACTCCCAATGACCGCATCAACAAACAATGCAATACGGCGGCACTTGACACAATCTATCGTGCCATTGATGATAAAGTATTTGAGCAAATCAAAGATCTTGAAAAGGCAAATGAGCTTTGGATAAGGCTTGAAGAAACATATGAAGGCACTTCAACGGTAAAAAGTGCCAAACTATATATGCTCAAGGACAAGTTCTCCACATTCAAGATGAAGGATGATGAATCCATCCCGGAGATGTTCTATAGGCTCCAAGTCATTGTCAATGATCTCAAGGGGCTTGGGGAGAAGGTTGAGGACAAGGACTTCTCACACAAGTTCTTGATGTGCTTACCCAAGAAGTTTGCCACCTTGAGAAGAATGATCTTTAGAGAGGGATTGGACAAGGTCAAACCAACCAATGTGCTTGGAGATATAATGACCGATGCCCAATACAATGATGATGAAGATGAGGTAGAAGAGAAGAAGGAGACCAAGGTCAAGCAAGAGAAGCCCATTGCATTCAAGGCTTCATCCTCTAAGGGCAAGAGCAAGGTGGAGAGTGATGATGATGATCCATTCGATGATGAGACCATGGCCCTCCTTGTGCACAAGATGGGAAGGTTCATGAAGAAGAGAGGATATGGGGCAAGGAAGAGGAGAGACACTATAAAGGCAAAGACCCTTTGCTACAATTGCAATAGCCCCGATCACATAGTGGCGGATTGCCCCTATGAAGATAAGAGATTTCATAATGGGGACTTGAAGCTCAAGAAGAACAAGAAGGATAAGAAAGAGAATGAGAAGAAAGCAAAGAAGAGCTTCACTTTCAACAAGAAGAAGAAGGGTGGTGGTTATGTAGTCACTTGGGATAGTGACAACTCCGATAGTGATGATGATGAAAGCTCTAGTGATGATGAGAGGACCACTCGGCGAACCATTGCAAACATCGCCCTCTCCAACAAGCCATCCATCTTCGACACTACATCAACATGCCTTATGGCCAAGCCTACCAAGGTAAAACATGATGATAGTGATGATGATTCTTGTGCTAGTGATGATTGTAGGAGTGATGATGAGGAGGATGAGGACTACTCCAAGGATGATCTATTAGGCATAATAGATCAAATGAGCAAGGGCTACAAGAGGACAACCAAGAAATACAAAATCTTGGAACAAGAGCTCATTGCCAAGAGCAATGAAAATGATGCCTTGATGGAGGAGCTTGTTGCTCTCAAAAAGAGTAAGGAGTGCAAAGGAATTGAACAAGAGCTCAAAGCTCTTAGGAAATCCTTTGATGAGCTAGAGGCTTCTCGTGAGTGTCTAAAGGAAGACCACGAGGATCTTGAAATTGCTCACACTAGGCTTAAGGAAGCCCACTCCACTCTACTTGAGCTCATCAAGGAAAAGGACCTTAAGTTGGAGAAGTTCATGAAGGAAGCTAAGGAGGAGCAAGTGATTGTCACTTGTGATATTGGACTAACATGTGATATTATTGATGATTCTTTATTTGTTAGTCCTACTAATGCTTCATGTAGCTCATCATCATCCACCACAACCAACTCTACCTCTACTACTAGTGATTCATCACTTGTGGTTGAGACTCTCAAGAGAGAGGTGGATGATCTCACCCGCGCATTAGGCAATGCCTATGGTGGGGATGCCCGCTTGCTAAAATGCTTGGGTAGCCAAAGGTTCTCTCTTAACAAAGAGGGATTAGGCTATACTCCCAAGAAGGGCAAGGCGGCCTTTGCTACTCCAAAGCCTCGCTTTGTGAAGGGCAATGGTCGTTATTGCAATAGATGCAAGCAAGTTGGGCATCTAGAGATTAATTGCAATAAAATGAACAAGAACAAGAAAAATGCTAATGTACCTTACATTCTTTTTGATTCTTGTTATGTGCTTACCAAGGGAGAGAAAGGTGTGCATGCTAGGTTTGTTGGTACACCAATTGTGGGCCCAAAGAAGAAGGCCATTTGGGTACCAAAGAGCTTAGTTACTAACCTCCAAGGACCCAAACAAGTATGGGTACCTAAGAAACATTAATTTTTGTAGGTTAATTACAAGGCCGGGGGAAGGCATTGGGTGCTTGATAGTGGGTGCTCTCAACATATGACCGGTGATTCAAGAATGTTCAACTCTCTCAAATCAAATGATAGTGGCATTGATAGTATCACATTTGGTGACAATAGCAAGGGTGATGTAAAGGCTCTTGGAAGGATTGCAATCTCAAATGATCATAGCATCTCCAATGTGCTACTAGTTGAAAAGCTCAATTTCAACTTGTTGTCGGTTGCTCAATTGTGTGATCTCGGTTTCAAGTGCATATTTGGTGTTGATGATGTGGAGATAGTGTTGATGGCTCTAACTTGATCTTCAAAGGCTTTAGATTTGAGAATCTTTACTTGGTTGATTTCAATGCTAGTGACACTCAACTTTCAACATGTTTGCTCACCAAATCAAGTATGGGTTGGTTATGGCATAGAAGACTTGGTCATGTTGGCATGAAGCAATTAAACAAGTTAGTGAAGCATGACTTAGTTAGAGGCTTGAAGGATGTCACATTTGAGAAAGATAAGCTATGTAGTGCATGTCAAGCCGGAAAGCAAGTAGGTAACACTCATCCATTGAAAAGCATTATGAGTACTTCCAAGGCATTTGAGTTGTTGCACATGGATCTATTTGGGCCAACTACATACACAAGCATTGGTGGCAACAAGTATGGTTTTGTGATTGTGGATGATTTCACTAGATACACATGGGTATTCTTTCTTGTGGACAAGAGTGATGTATTTGACATATTCAAGAAGTTCATCAAGAGAGTGCAAAATGAGTTTGAGACCACAATCAAGAAAGTAAGAAGTGACAATGGAAGTGAGTTTAGAAACACAAGAGTTGATGAGCTATGTGAGGAGCTTGGAATCAAGCATCAATTCTCGGCCAAGTATACACCTCAATCAAATGGCCTAGTTGAGAGGAAAAATAGAACCTTAATTGATATGGCAAGATCAATGTTGAATGAGTATAATGTAAGTCATTCATTTTGGGCCGAAGCAATCAACACGGCTTGCTTCTATAGCAACCGCCTCTATTGCCACAAGTTTCTAGAGAAGACACCATATGAGATCTTAAATGGAAGAAAGCCTAACATTGCATACTTTCGGGTATTTGGTTGCAAATGCTACATCTTGAAGAAGGGCACTAGATTGAGCAAGTTTGAGAAGAAATGTGATGAAGGATTTCTACTTGGTTACTCAACTACTAGCAAAGCTTATAGAGTTTGGAATTTGGCTAGTGGTTTACTTGAAGAAGTGCATGATGTTGAGTTTGATGAAACAAATGGCTCTCAAGATGAAGAAGATAACTTGGATGATGTGAGAGGAACTCAATTGAGTAATGCTATGAAAGAAATGGATATTGGTGATATTAGACCAAAGCAAGTTATTAATATAGATGACAACAAAGATCAAGTGCTCCAAAGTCCAATCACTCAAGCTAGTGGTTCTCTAATGCAAAATCAAGCTAGTACATCATCTCAAGTGCAACAAGATCAACAAGTGGCTAGTTCATCATCTCCAACTCATGATCAACATCAACATCTAAGCAATCAAGTCCAAGTGCTTCAACCAACTAACGTTGCAAGAGACCATCCATTGGATTCCATCATTGGTGACATACAAAGAGGAGTTCAAACTAGATCAAGATTGGCATCATTTTGTGCTCACTCATCTTTTGTGTCAATGGAAGAACCCAAGGACATTGATAAAGCATTGAGAGATCCGGATTGGGTAAATGCAATGCATGAAGAGCTCAACAACTTCAAGAGAAATGAAGTATGGGAACTAGTTGAAAGGCCTAAGGATCACAATGTCATTGAAACAAGATGGGTCTTTCGCAACAAGCAAGATCAAGATGGGATAGTAGTAAGAAACAAAGCAAGACTAGTAGCTCAAGGTTACACACAAATTGAGGGTCTTGACTTTGGTGAAACATATGCCCCGGTTGCAAGATTGGAAGCAATTAGGATCTTACTTGCCTATGCTTGTGCTCACAATATCAAGCTATATCAAATGGATGTGAAGAGTGCATTTCTCAATGGGTACATTCAAGAGGAGGTGTATGTGGAGCAACCTCCCGGTTTTGAAGATGACAAGAAACCCAATCATGTATACAAGTTAAGGAAGGCTTTGTATGGATTGAAGCAAGCACCTAGAGCATGGTATGAAAGATTGAGGGACTTCTTGCTATCCAAAGGATTTGTCATGGGCAAAGTTGATACAACACTATTCACCAAGAAGATTGAGAAAGACTTGTTTGTGTTGCAAATATATGTTGATGATATCATATTCGGTTCAACCAATCAAGATTATTGTGATGAGTTTGGGAAAATGATGGCAAAGGAATTTGAAATGTCAATGATTGGTGAACTTAGTTTCTTTCTTGGACTTCAAATCAAACAAATGAAGGAAGGAACATTTGTAAGCCAAACCAAGTACATCAAAGATATGCTCAAGAAGTTTGGAATGGAAGATGCAAAGAGTATTACAACCCCAATGGGCACTAGTGGAAGTTTGGATAGTGACAAGAGTGGCAACATGGTGGATCAAAAGCTATATAGATCAATGATTGGTAGCCTACTCTATGTGACGGCATCAAGGCCCGATGTGATGTTTAGTGTATGTATGTGTGCAAGATTTCAAGCCTCACCAAGAGAAAGTCATTTGAAGGCAACAAAGATAATATTGAGGTACTTAAAGCATACACAAGATGTTGGATTGTGGTATCCCAAAGGTGCAAGTTTTGAGCTAGTTGGATATTCGGATTCCGACTATGCCGGTGATAAAGTGGAGAGAAAGAGCACTTCCGGGACATGTCAATTGTTGGGAAGATCACTTATCTCATGGTCATCCAAGAAGCAAAATAGTATTGCACTATCTACCGCCGAAGCCGAATACATCGCCGCGGGTAGTTGTTGTGCACAAATCTTGTGGATGAAGGCAACATTGAAGGATTTTGGAATCAATTTCAAGAATGTGCCATTGCTATGTGACAATGAAAGTGCCGTGAAGCTAACTAACAATCCGGTTCAACATCAAAGAACAAAGCATATTGATGTTCGCCATCACTTTATTAGAGATCATCAACAAAAGGGTGACATTGCTATTGAGAGTGTGGGCACCGAAGATCAATTAGCTGATCTATTCACCAAGCCACTTGATGAGAAGAGATTTCACAAGCTAAAGAATGAGTTGAACATACTTGACTTCTCCAACATGAGTTGATGCACCCCATATATGACATGCCTCTCCTTCGAGCCCCAAGGTACAATTGGTTGACATGTCATCCATTCTATACTAAGGACATGTTTAGTGCATCTAGTCATGATTTCTTATGTTCTAGGATCATTCATGAAAATTAAATAAATTTGAAGTTTATATGGTGCCACTATTATTTCCATGACTTGTATGATCTAGTGGTAGCATATAACTTGTTTAAGTAGCTTGTGATCCTAAGTATTTAATCTAGAAAACTTGTCCAAATATTTGCTTCAACATGGTGCATGATAACCCTTCTAGTGAGGTGTGAAGAAGCTTGCCCTTGGATCAAACCGAAGTATTTTATTTATGCAAGCAATCTAGGTTGAATCATAAACTTGATCCTCACCCCATATTTCAACATGATAATCTATCTAAAGTTTGCTCCTTGTGGTCAATTGGTGCCAAAGGGGGAGAAAATATTGTTCACAAAGATAGAACTCAAAGGGGAAGAAAATGTTGTGGGGGAGAAAATGTTGTTCACAAGATAGATTCTAAAAGGGGAGAAAACCAAAAGGGGAGAATTGATAAAAGAAGGGGATCAACTAAAATTTTGAGCACATAAGTAGGGGGAGCAAGCTCTTAAGCATGAATGTTGCATTTACATGTGCACGTCATTTGTATGATGCATAGTTATGCATTCCGTTTTCTCCGATACATTGCTTGTGTGGTGACTTGCTAGTATAATTTGAATGTTGCATTAAAGTACTAGCATGAATAGGAAGTAGTTAGATTTTTCTTGCTTCATGTTTTTTATAGTGGTACTAGAGCCTTGCTTATAATGTTGATCTCACGAGGTTTCTAGTTATGTTTGTGCTTTTACAAGTGGAATCTAACTACACAAGGTGCTAAGATGGTGTTTATCGCTACTCCGATGGTATCACGCTTCAAAGGTCTATAATCTAAAACACTTAGCACCTATTGGTAGACAATGCTCCTAATCTTTCTTATCTAACATGTATGCTTCCAAAATCCAAACATATAGCATACATGTAGGGGGAGCCATTGCTATCAATTTGAATTCATGATCACATGTCCATAATTCTTACACATGGTAATATACTTGGACAATGTGACATGGGTTCAATCAAAATTTTATTATAACATCTTTGTGAAAGGGTTGTCACCAATTACCAACAAGGGGGAGATTGAAAGTCCTATGTTTGGTGTTGGTAATTAGTGACAATGCCTAAGTACTAATCCCATGCCTAAGTTGTATGTAGCATATGAGGATTAGTACACTCCAAGGTTGGTGGCAAGATGGACATGGTGATCATGATGGCCACACTTGGATTTGGACGCAACCCTACGTGATCAAGGCAAAGGTATATGCTTAAGGGTTGTGTTTTAGTAACCAAGACACCTAGTGGGTGTGGTTACATTATAGGATAGATAGCCGTACTATAAAGAGGGGAATGACGCGGCTATTGAACTCCTAAGTGCCTCTAGATGTGCATTTCATGATCATATGCATTTGGATAGAACTAATATCGCCTCGGAAAATGATTGTGAAAATGCTAACACACTCACACATGATGAAGATCACTTGGTGGTGTTAGCACGTTTGCGACGGCGGTGGAGTTTGAGCGGTAGAGAGGGTTTGGGTTCCTCTCTCCCTCCCGCCGAGCTTGCGAGGCAGGATTCAGGCGTTTTCGAGAAGTTGAAACGCCTATTTTCCACTACGCCGGAAGTTGAAAAAAGAAACGGAGGCAAACGGGGGTCACAGTGGTGACCAGACGCTGGACCGGACGCGGTCACTGTTTGACCGGACACGTCCGGTCAGTGTCCAGTATCTGCGCGTTTTTCAGTTGTTTGATCGGACACGAGGCGCGTCCGGTCACAGACGACCGGACGCGTCCGGTCGTCCAGGGAGCTTACTGGACTCTAACCGGACGCGGGCACTATGGCGTCCGGTGAGTTCTTCAGCGCGTCCGGTCGCTGGTTCGTTGTGCGCGGCTCAGGGTTGACCAGCGCGTCCGGTCAGTTACGGGACCGGTGCGTCCGGTCGTGACCGGCGCATCCGGTCGTTGCGACCGGCGCGTCCGGTCGGTGCTTCGCGAAACTAGCCGTTGCGCGACCGGCGCGTCCGGTCAGTTGGACCAGCGCGTCCGGTCAACGCGACTTCGGCTGTTTTAAGTTTCTAACGGCTATATTCGAAGGGGTACGTCTATAAATACTCGTTGGCCGGCTCAAGGCTCTCCCTCTCGGACATTTGATATACTTGTGAGCACTTTGAGCTAAGCAACTCCCCTCCCACTCATCTCTCTTGCTTCTTTGCATATTCGAAGTGAGATTGAGTGATCCAAGTGCATTTGCATTGTGAGATTGCATCTAGTTGGCACTTGGTGGTTGATTTGCTGCGGGATTCTTGTTTCTCTTGGTGGTTGCCGCCACCTAGACGGCTTGGAGCAGCTTGGAGGCGTTGGCAAGAGTTGGTGATTGTTCTTGGCCACCTCCGGTGATTGTGAGGGGTTTGTGCCTACCTCGGCGAAGCGCCAAAGGCAACATTAGTAAATTGCTTCGTGTCATTGCAACCTTTTGCCATTTGGTAGGTTCTTGTGGCGCCTTTTGAGAGGCTCGGTGTGTGACCGATTAGCCACCGAACCACGTGGTGAAAAGGGACACAACGGGGACTAGCGTGCCGGCAAGCACGTGAACCTCGGGATAAATCTTTGTGTCATCACTTTCATATTGTGATTGATTGATCCCGGTGTTCGGTTATCTTGGTATTCATCTCTTGATTATATTGATTGGTTGGCTTAATTCTTCGCCCCTCGGTGATACCCTCCTAACTCTCTCTTGTATTAAATTCTTAGTTATCTTTGCTAGCTAGTTAGCTTTGCTAGAGTAGCTTCTTTGTGTAGCTTGCTAGTTGTAGTTTCCTTCTCGGTTTGACTTGTGCGGTTGAGTGCAAATACTAGAATTGTGAATTGGATAGGTGGCTTGCAAACACCCTGTAGGCTAAGCAAAACTCGCATCTCGCTATTTGTTATATTGATAAACTTGTTTAGCTTGTCTTTGTAGAAATTTTTAAAAGGCTATTCACCCCCCTCTAGCCATCTAGACCTTTCACAAGTGGGTCCCACAGTGGATAGAGTGGATAGAGGATGATATAGAGGATGGATGAGTGCGGGAGAATTGAGTATAGAGGAGAGAATCTTGCTGACTAGGACGTATAGAGGATGAATATCTCCAGTGGATGGATCGACCTGGAGAATTTTGGTGAGGAATTCATTCATCGGTGACTAACTGTGTGACCCAGCCAGTAATAAGGCTTGCGAAGTGTCGAGAGAGTTAGGGTGTGTTTAGTTGGGAAAAGAAAAAAAATTTGGGTGTCACATCAGATATTTTATGGGATGTCGGGCAGGAGTTTTCGAATACTAATAAAAAAAGCTAATTACATAGCTCGCCTGAAAACTGCGAGACGAATTTATTAAGCCTAATTAAGCCGTCATTAGCACATGTGAGTACTGTAGCACTTAAGGCTATTCATGGACTAATTAGACTTAAAAGATTCGTCTCGTAATTTTCCACCAAACTGTGCAATTAGTTTTTTTCGTCTACATTTAGTACTCCATGCATGTGTCCAAACGCTCAATGTTACTATAGAACCTAAAAATTTTTAGGAACTAAACCAGGCCTTATAGTAGATGTGATCATGGACTATCCAATCTAACCCGCTAAAAAAATCTAACTTTGCATGACCTGAAATCAAGTCACATTTTTCGATCTCTCACCATTTGATACAATATTGGAAAATTCAAGAAAATAGACCGACCCAAGCCGCCGTGTTCGTCACGTGTCCAGGAAGCTAAGAAACTTGACCCATTGTTTTTCTTTTTTCTCTTGGTCTGAACACGTAGCCCACCCCAACCGTCAATGCATTTGAGGTTGTTTTTACCATCAATAATGCTCTGGTGGTGTGGCAGAACCTCCTAAATTATATAGCCCACATGTACTTGTCATTGTTTTAAAGACCTCTAACAACATACACGTGTACCACAGAACTTAAGGAGTCTATCAGGTGTTCTCGGGAAACCCGAATCATCCACGATCTTCCGAGCAGGATCATATTTCAGAGGCATCACAGTATTACAACATTTCATATAATAAATTACATCAGAGTAAAAGTCTGAAAGTCTTACATAATATCAGTTTACAAACTCTTTGTTCCAAACTTACAAACCTTAAATTTAGTTATTACAATCATAGTAGTGGAGTAGCATTAGTAACTTTATTACAAACCACCAAAGTGTGGCGCTCTGTCCAAGAGCCAAACAAACTACTCGTCGTCGCTTACCGCAAAGACGGTCATGTAGCAGGGTCCGAAACAAACCTGCTCATGAGACGCACCTGCAACAGGGGTTCAACAAACCCTGAGTACAAAAGTACTCCACAAGACTTAATCGATAAAAAGGGGTGGAGAAGACTCAGGGATGCAAGTTCAGGGGAATCAAGGTAAGGTTCCAGTAAGATTCAAAGTTCTTTTGCATTTACGCTACTAATAGTGAATCCTTAAAATCAATGTTTTATTTCAGCATTAATCATTAATAGAATGTAAGTGATCCTAATTTAGATTAGATAATTCATACTACTTCTTTCTTATTCTTCGACCAATGTTCCACTTATTAACTACGATGTAGGTCAGGCGATCAAGTCTCCTTAACCGAGGAGCAATGACGATTCGAATCGATTATACCCAGCTAGGGATCCCTAACCACACGACATATGTAGGACTCTAACCGACATATATCAACCTTCACCCAGATCCTCTAACATGTGTCCAGATCTAGCGCCACCCGAGAGTACAGTACTCCTCCAATCCAGCCCTTGGCTACGAGGGTACACACTACTCTCACCATCTCTCCACTCCCAGTGCGCGGTCGGCCGTTCACATGATAGAATTACCAAGGTTTTAGGCTTACCGGAGCATGCGATCACTTACAAAGTCTCGAAACACAGGCGGGCCTACAACGGTACGGTCCTTAACTGACACAATCGGAGACACTACATTGGGACTCCTTTCCCGATGTAAGTCCACCGACCGATCTTAAATTAACATCATAATTCCTTCATTCAGTTGTTCCACAACAACCCTTCAAACTTTGTTAAACATTTTTAAAGTTTTCTCATTAAGCAAGGCTTAGCATAATAAGCATTTTCAAATAAAATAGTAACAAGGGTAATATTGAAGTATCAAGAATGGTAATGCAATAATTAGGTTATCACTCAATTTCTATTACCCAATACAACAAAGCATTAATAAAGTAAAATAAAACTTTTTAAAACATAAGGTTTAGATGCATCCGGGGCTTGCCTTGGTCGACGGGAAGTTCAGGTTCCGGGTTAGTTCCACAAATGTCAAATCCCACCTCCACGGACATCGGCTCTTCTTCAGAGATGGATTCAACTTCGGTAATCTCCTCGTTCACGAGGACTACACGCGATGACAATGTATGTTCAAAATGATGAAGTACGAAACATGTTGCTCGGTAGATGCAGAATATAATTACAAAGTTGAGTACAACTTTCCTTCATGGTACTGTTGTAAACAACAACACTAACCTAACCCTAAAGTAGGGTTTCAATAGGTTAACTACTTCGCTAATGACTTTCGTTAATCACAAGAAATAATACTAATTAAGCCCTAACAATAATGATTAAGAGAGCTCAAACAATCAATTAAAGGTGTTAAAGGCCATTAAGTGTTAATGACCCAAAGTCAACACTCAATCAGAAAGTCAAACAACCCTAAGTCATTAAGCTCTAATTACATGATTAACTAATTAATTAATAAAGCATAAATTAAGTATAAAATCAACTTTGTTTAATTAAGCTCAAATTTTTATTTTAGGAAGCTTACATCCTAACTAAGTGGCAAAACAATTTTCACAATTTTTGGATAATTAATTAAGCCTAGAAAATTATGGAAAAATCATTTATTAATTAATTGAGCTAATGAAATAACTTACAAAAAGTAATCAAAATTGACATTTCATATTTTTCTAAATAGTACACAGTACAGAGAGGCTACATAAAAATTTTCAATAATTTTGGAGCTCTAGAAATTTCTTAATGAAATAAATAAAAACTGTTTTTATTTCACATTTTTGAAAAAGAAAAACAAAAATCGGCAACACGGGCCGGCTCCCCGCTCTCCTCTTCGTTCGGCCCAACTCGGACGCGCGGCCCACCCACGCGCGCGTGCCACTCTTCCCTCTCCCTTGTCCCGCTTCTCCCTTTACCCGGCCCAGCAAGGCCAGGCCCAACACCCGCTTCCCCCGTCCTCTCTCTTTCCCTTCTCCCCGCGCTCCGTCCATGGCAGCACGGCAGCCGCCCGGTGGCTATGACGCCGGCATTGAGACTCCGACCAACTAACCCGACCACCACGACCAACATGACCTCCTGAACTCCCTCAGACACTCCACATGGCCGCAGACCCCCTGAAACACCTCCCACGCCGACCATGGCGACCACGGTGGCGGCGGCTCACGTTGCCACAGTGAGACAAGCCGGTAACGACCAAAATGAGAGAACAGGGAGCATCAGAGGCTCACCCCGAATGCAGTTGAGCAAATGGTAGGCGCGGAGAGATAGCAAGGGCGGCTGGCCACGGTGAGGTATCCGCGGCGGCTCTGTTGCCGGTCGTGGAGAAGACGGCTACGCGCGCTCGGCTCAAGCAGCGAGGCTAAACGCGAAGGGGCTCAATCGACGCGCAACGATGTTGTGAACAACAAGGCGAGAGGGAGTGGATAGAGGTGAAGAGGTGGCAGTGGTGTGCATCAGCGGCCGAGAGAACGACGGCGACGGTGAGTAAGCAGAGGAAGAAAAGAAAAACGACGACGATGGTGTTGGCACTTTATAGAGGTGGCCGAGCAACGCGATGGCGACACGCAGGGCGGATTGGCAAGCACGAAGCAGTAGCTGGCGACCGCGGCGCGCCTGGAAGCCATCCGAAGGCCGCCGGCGACGGCGGAAGGTGGCGCCATGTTGTTGGAGGCCGACTTCAACAAAATTACGAAACTGCCACTGACTCAATTTTACAGATTACTCTCAAATTTTCTATAAAAGTTGAAAATTTGTAAAAACAGAAGTTGCTAAATTTTCAAAGTTCTACAACTTTCTCAACATAAACTTTTTCAAATTCAACATATATTTTGAAATTTGAATTTGAATTTAAAAGGGGACATTTTCTGAAATTTGGTAAATTCAAAATTACTTTAAATTTTATATTGAAACTTCAAAAACTCAAAATACCAAAGTTGTAAATCTAGCCAAGACCTACAACTTTGCTATTAAAACCATTTTCAAATTTTGCCTTAATTTTGAAATTGGTATAGGGAGATGAAAAGGGGTCAAATTTGGGATTTGAATCTTTTCAAAATTACTCTAACTTTTACACTAAAACTTTGAAAACTCCCAAAACAAAAGTTGTACAACAAAACTAGATCTACAACTTTGCTTTTTGGCTCACCCCCAAAATTTTCTTAGATTTTGAATTACACAAAAAGGGGTGAAACCAGGGTTTTGAATTTTAGGGTTTTCGAAAGAATTTCAAATTGAAACTTGTTGCTACATTAATTGGTGAGTATTTAGTGATCACACAATCATCCAAGGGCATCATTGAGTCAAGCATCACATGTTTGACCAAATGCCACTCTTGGTTGACCAGGTTGACTTTAGAAAATCTTTTAATAATTCCTTAAATTTGAATTCAAATTCGAATCGAAAAAACTTGCAACAAGTTTTGGATTCCAAATTCAAACTCAAACTTGAAGCTTCATTTTATGGGTTGGACTTGAGCTCATACCCTACACTTGACACTAGTGTACAACACAGTCGTACACCTCAACTTACATAGGGCACAAGCTAAGCATTTGTAGTGATATTCAAAATTAGGGTTTTTGATTCGAGTCACACATCACTGAAACACATTCAACCTAGAAAATGTAAACTTAGTTGAGTTGATGCCCATCATGGTTAACTTAATCATGAATGCTTTGCAGTGCATATGATGACATGGCAAATTTTTAGTGACTATAACACCAGGTGTGTTACAGGTGGGGACCAGGGACGGGTCCAGGAAAATATCTAAGGGCCTTTTTCAACCTTCGGACAGCTTTAGCCTCTCCTCAAGGTGCATCCATTACAAAAATTCCTAGGGGGGCTAAGGGGCTCCATGGGTCTGACGACCATATGAGGCGCTAGAGCCTTGCCCGCTGGATCCGTCCCTAGTGAGGACGTCTGTCTAAGCGCATTTTGTCCGAATGCCATGTTCCTAGGCCTGTGCAGTAATCGGTCCCAAGAGGCCTGCTCCGCTCCACCTTCATCATGGTTTCTCCAAAAAGGAAAAAGGCCAGCAACATTTTCTTTCCCCACCGCTGCACGCATGCGATCCTTCCCCCATTGCCGCACGCTTGCAACCACCCCGAGCTCCCCATCGTGCCGCGCGCATGCGACCACCGTGGGAGCCTCCATCACGAGGTCCGCTCGTCGTGGCCTTCTCCAGCATGGCAGTGCCGCACCGAGCCCCATCCCGCTTTGCTCCGTGCCCCATGTCCCTTCTGTTGCTCCTGCCGCCCGTCCTGTCTGCTCCTGTCCTGCTCTGCCATCGCTTCTCCTACACCTGCTCCATGTTGCTCCTGTCGATGCTCGTGCGCCCGCCTCACTATACCTGTCGCTGCTCTACCGTCCGTTCCGCTCCTCCTCCTCTACCTAGCCCGCCCGACGACGCCAATAGTCGTTGCCAGTGCAAGGAGAAGCACCGGGCCCTCGCGTGAAAGCCCTCTAGCCTTGCTTCCTGCTACGGCTGTGGCGCCCCCGATGCAGGCGAAGGATGCCGCACCAGGATACAATGCATGTTGCAAACTCACATTTCAAATGTTTCAGATGCTTTAGCAGTATGTTGCAATTATTTCATATGGATGTTGCAAAACTAGATCGGGATGTTGTAAGCATTTGTCCCTAATGTTTCATCTGTTTTTTAGACGTATGTTGCAAGTGTGTTTATATGGATGTTGCATATGTTTCGCACATGTGTTGTAAGTGTTTTATTTGTACGTTGTATAAGTATTTTTGCAAGTGTTGCAGACGCATATTTCAATCGTTTCATCTGTCTTTTTTGGTATATTGCAAGTGTTGCATCTGGATATTTCACAAGTAGATCGAGTGTTTCATATGGGATGAAGCGGGAGTGGGCGAGTGGTCCCCTAGGACGCGCGGCGCGGGTGATGTTTCGGCGGCGTGGGGCGGCCCCCCATGGGTGTGCAAGGCGCAGGCATGGGCAAGCGACGTCTGGACGGCGCAGGCCCACACATGGACACACGAAAACGGACTACAACCGCGGGCGTTCGAGCGCTAGCAGTGCCGTTTTACCATTAAACCTGGTGCTAAAGGACAGCCCCGTGCGGCCACGCTGTCCCACTGGTACACTAAGATCTTGTTGTAATGTTGTTCGAATCCTTTAATCTAATACTCCCTCTGTCCCATAAAAACACATTTAGGATTTAAATGGACAAAATACTGTAGTTGAGAAATTACACTTCTACGCCTAGGATGTGGCCAGGAATAGTATAGAAAGTTCTAGTCCAACTCTGGCGGCCACGCGTCATGAACCTCCGTTGGATTTTTTTTTTCTTTTTGTTTGACACAATATTTTTATTGTCTTGGTCCCACGCTGGTTCACATGTTATCTTGGTTCCACGCTAGAAGTGCTTTTTTATTTTAGGACAAAATTTGAAACTCAGAATGCTTTTATTTTTGGAAGTAGTTAGCTGTTAAAATCAGCTATAGTGAATAACATAATGAAAAGCTATTAGCGGACTCTTACTAGCTACTCCCTCTATTAAAAAAGGTTAGGAACCTAAAAGCAGCAGCATTTTTCCATTGACAAGTAACCTTAATATAACTGCAAAACACGATTGCGAGGCGCTTGGTTGGCCAGCTCAATAGCAGGCACCGATCCCACAGCTTAGCTATTTTTACTAGTATGGCACAGTTGTGGCCTTATTTAGTTTTCGGGGGTAAAGTTTTTAGGTGTCAGATCGGGTGTCATAAAGGGATATTATACGGAGTATTCGGATACTAATAAAAACAATAAATTACAGAATTTGTCTATAAACCGCGAGACGAATTTATTAAGCCCAATTAATCCGTCATCAGCACATGTGTTGTAACACCTCTAGGTGTTAAGCATGCATTCACATCCTAAATCATGAGCATTTGCATTTCATACATGTTCATCATCACATGCAAATTAAGTTGGAATTTATTTAAACTGTGATAATCATGTTTGAGCTCTGAGTTTGGTAAAAATCCTAGGTAAAAGTGGTAAAAATTTGTGGAGCTATAACTTTAAATAACTTAGAAATAATTAGCATGATTTTTGGAGCAAGTTTTGTATTCAAAATCTTCCCAATTTTACTTCTAAAAATATTTCAGAAAATTGAGTTTTTATTTAAAAATTTGATTTTAAATCCCTAATTTAAAAATTGTTTAGAATTTTGAAAAGTGCCCTAAATGAAAGTTGTAGAGAATAAAATTTTGAACAACTTTTGTTTTGGGGGCAATTTGTGAAAATGTCTTTTTCATCTTCAAAATTTGAATTTGAATCAAATAATAAAATCTGGAAAGGTATTTAGAAAATCAAATGAATTTCTTACCTTAACGGGCCGCCGCCTCCCTTCCGGCCCAGCGACTGAAGCCGGCCCGCGCCCGTGCCCGCGTCCGCGCCTGCCTCCGCCCGCCCGCGCGCGCGCACGCGCGACGTCGTGGCGCCGTGGCAGACGCCGGCCGCCGCGTGGCCGTACATCGCCGACCCGCGCGCCACGCGCCCTCCCGATGGCCACGCGTCCTCCTCCGCGCCCGCCTACTCCCTCCGTGCGCTCCCCTGCCTTCACTCGCGCTCCATTCCCCTCCTCTCCTCCTTCCGAGCCGCCGCAAGAGCTCCACCGTCGTCCGCCACCGCCTGCCACCGCTCGTCGGCATCTCCAGCCGCCGGTGGGTCGCCTTCGCCTGCGCTTCGCGCCTACTGAACCTCGCTAAGTCGATTGCCTCACCTTCCGTCCCTCGCGGTGACCGGATTTCGTCCACCGCCGTACGTCATCCGCCCGAGCTCGCCAGCGACCACTGCTGCCATTGCCAGGGTGCTTTCCCGCCTCTATTTCTTCCACCTTCGCCTCCGCCTTGCCATAGGGAATCACCGAGAGCCGCTCGCCTCACCAGGAACCTCGCCACCGGCAAGAACGCCGGCGGTGGAGCTCCTCCCCTGCTGTCGGGTCGCTAACCCGTGGGGCCGCAGGGTCAGCCGCAGCGGCGTGGCCCCTTCGCCTCGGCCGAGCTGGGCCAGGGAGGCCATGGGCCGACGCCCTGCCGGGCCGCCTCCCCTTTCCTTCGCTCGGGCCGCGAAAGCCGAGTGTGGCCGTGGGCCAGCTGATTCCCGCGGGCCGGCCCAGTAGCAATAGAAGGATTCGTTTTCAAATTTTTCAATAACTTTTTGAAAATGGAAATGGTTTGAAAAATGTTTGACTACTCAAATTTGCTCCAAATCTGTTCAAATAAATTTTTCTAGGTTCCTTATCATCAGATATACTTGAGAAAAATATTGCATGTCAAGATTTAAATGCTTTTCTGTAGAGTTTGTATTTAATCACTAAAACTGTTGTTTTCTTGTTAAATATGTAGTAAATCACAGAAAGCTCAGAAAAATATGGTTCCACTTGCTATAATTTTCTTTTGTGATGTACTTTCTAGGAAAAATATATGCCATTCATGTTCTGTGGAAAAATCTTAAGTTGTAGTACAAGTGTTTAATATTGCTAATAATTGTTATTTTTGCTAGAGAGAAAAATATGAATAAAACATGCATGTAATAATTTTTCTATAGGTATTGTTTATTGTGTAGAATGTAGTAAAATGTTAAATCTGTTGTTTGATAATTTTCATAGTATAAAGTATTTTTATGCTCATTTTTAGGCCCTAGCTTGTTATTTTTGTGTAGACAATTCTAGTAATCCAAATGCAATGAAATTTTTGTGGTATGCTAGATTTGATGATAGAAAGCTACTGTATTTTTCTCGGATTTTTTTTGTGCTACCAAAATAGGTGTTGTTGTGCAAACCTAGTTACAATTAGGGTTTAATTAACCTTGTCAATGCATGATTAGTTAATAAGGTTTTCTTTGGTGTATCTTTGAAGCATTTAATAAAATGTGCTGACTTAACATGGTAGTAGTAGAAGAGAATGCAGTAGAAGACATGTGCTTGTAGTCTGTATTCTCGGATGATGTTGACTACCTTGTAGAAGAAATGTATTCTCACTTTATGAAATAATGTGAACCTATTTATCTACATTTCATTCATCATGACCATTATATGTCATTTCCGCAATGCACCTAGGCATAAGCACTTATACGGTTGCATCATACAGGATCGCAGGAAGTAACGCCGGTAGCAATTTCCGAGGAGCCGGAAGAGCAGCCCGAGGAGCAGGAAGTGCCCGAAGCCGACGAGAAGGTCGGTGAGGATCTTCCAGAGTGCCCAGACCACCATCCGAGCTCTTTCGAGAGAGGCAAGCCCCGGAGCATTTCTCTCCCCCAGTTTGCAAATATTTTATTAATGCTTTACTTTAACTGCTGCATTATGTCTAGGAGTTGTTTGCAACCGTTGCTGCATTATACCTTGTTTACTCTGTTCTACTCTATCCTTGTCACCTTGTCATTCGCAGTCAAGTAATTACTTAGCTTGCTTAGACCGGTAGAAGTCGGGTGATTTCCTATCACCTGCGAGCTATAGGTGGTTACCTGAATCTGCTTGAGAAAGTATGTCATCTGAGAATAACTAAGTGTTAAGGTAAAATTGAGACCGGGCGGAAACTTGCAGGGTTTCGGACTGTAGTGTTTTCCGTCTGTGTCGATTAAGGACCGACCATTGTTGGGCCTCGAGTCATGTTGAACGCATGCCTTACATTTAGCTGGCCGAATAATGTACCTTTCGACCGCGAAGCTGGGAGATTATTCGGGCCGAGTGGATTGCCCGCAACGCACTATACTGGAGCAGTAGTGGCAGGATACGGGGGCGTGATGATAAGGCCAAAGAGCAGTCGGGTGGCCCCCGGGTACATGTGGTTCCTGGCACGCTCGCGACTTTACCTGAATGGTTGACTCGGTGACCAACACCTCACTTTAGCAGGTGAGTGAGGTTTATGTGAGGAATAAATTACCAGCTGGTTAATAATCGATTCGAATCGCCATCGTTCACTGGATAGTGAGCACTTGACTTGAGCTACTTCATCGTAGTAATATTGATTGAACACTTGGACATTTATATGAAATACGACATGAGGAAGTTGTTAATGATCCTTGTTATCATTACCTGTTTAATTACATGTTACTCTAGTATAGGTGCAAATGTAGTTGACAGGTTAATAAAGATTTAACTTGATGCAAAGCTTTTGGAAAGATTCTCTAAATACTAAAAATGCCTTTTTACAAATGAGTCAGCTACCCCACCAGACAGCCTGTCATGATTCCTTGGTGTCTTTTATTTTTGGTTCTGTCGGGTAAGTCTAGCTGAGTACCTTCTCATACTCAGGGCTTTGTTCCCACTTGTTGCAGATGGGCAGATGTATTAAGACTACTGTATCAACTGCCTTTATCATGTAATGGGAGAAGCTTAGGACCATGGGCAATGGTCATTCACTACATCTGGTCTGATGCTTTTGTCGGAAGATGATCATAAACTGGCACTGTAATTCAAACTCTGTGTGAGTGTGTGATTTGAACTAAATGCTTCTGCTACTTTCATTCGAAACTGGTTTGTAATAACTATGTTTGAACTCCGATGTATTCGTGACGCGAACTTTTATGTAACTTGTGATGGTGACCGCTGAACTTATTACGATCTTGGCTGGTATGTAAGTTGGTTTGAAATCCGTCGTGATTTCACGGACTACCGGGTTATACGGGCTTAAGTTTGCTAAATCGTCTGCTTGGTAGATGATTTTCTTACTTAATCTCGTATAATTGGTCGGTTCTGTTACATGTGTTACTGTAGTAATTAGTGTCTAATCATAGACTAATTATACTTAAAAGATTCGTCTCGCAATTTACACATAATTTGTGTAGTTACTTATTTTTTTAGTTTATAATGTCTAAATGTCACGTGTGATATGGGGTAAAGTTTATGGGCGACAACTAAACAAGGCCTCCGGCATACAGTGACCTCACCTGACTTCACTTTGCCTGCAACTGGCAACTGCAACCGCAGCCGCTTCTACGGACGGATCCAGCACTGACTTTGAGTAATTTTGTAAGGCTGCCAAATCTGGCACAAACAACAAGGTCCCCCAGCATTCCTCCTTCGCTCACATGCACGTCATGCTGTAGACCATCGCCCCGCCTAATTTCTATTTAATTTTCATGGATATAATATTAGTTACCCCCTGCTAATCGTCCCTAAATAAATCATTCATCGAATTACATGTCAAACTTTTTAATTTTGAGTAAATTTATAGAAAAGATAGCTAGTACCCTAAATTTATAGTTTATGACATCAAATTGGTATCATTAAATACACCAGAAACTATTTTTTTCATAATACTCATTTGATGTCGCAAATATTAGTACTTTTTCTATAAATTTGGTCAAACATAAAAAATTGACTCAAGATAACTTTAAGAATTAATTTATTCAGGGTGGACATTGTATATATGAAATAGTGTGGGCTGCTTTAACTAGTAGTGCTCGAATCCAACGATTTATTTGGATGCATTTGTTTCATCTCGTATTCAAATAACTACGATCACAAAATCAAAATAGTTTTAGATCTCTGTTTATGATAGTCAATCTTATTAAGTTACAATACACAACAAGAGTAAGTTTTTTTACTAAATTGTCATCAAATTAATGTGCATTAAGCACAAGGTTTTTTGTATTATATTTGTATACATATGACAAGAAACATGAGAATATGAAATGGGAGTAGCATAAGCATATTTATATAAAAAATTAGTTGCAATTCTAAATTGTAAGTCATTTTGGCTTTTCTAGAAATAGTTTTACTATAATTTTATACAATGTATATCTGGTGCTTAGCAAAAATTTATGTTACTAAAAACCAAAACAACTTAGAATTTAGCATGGAGAAAGTAGTAAGAAAGTTTTAAATTTTCCATGAAAAAATAAACAGGGTTTGGAACCAGAAGGTGCAAGTACATTTTCAGAAGTGGGCTAGTCCGGTAGTTGGTAAAACTTCAGGCACCATTTCATCCGTCAGGATCTCAGTATATGCTTGCCTATGTACCAAGGCTATCCGTACTCATGGATCTCTATATTCATCCTCTATACGTCCTAGTCAGCAAGATTCTCTCCTCTATACTCAATTCTCTCACACTCATCCATCCTCTATATCATTCTCTATCCACTGTGGGACCCACTCGTCACTTTATCTAAATATATTCATGTGTGATCTAGTTTTGAAGAATTTATTGAGACGAATTTAATGGTGCAATCGAAATTTGATTTGGGTTTTTGTTTGTGAGTTATCGTATTTTTTAGCTAGTAGTAACACTGGGCCCGCAAAGATTCTTTCTCTCTCTCACGCGCTGTCTCCGCGCGCTCAGGCGCTTGCCTGACCGTACCGTCCGCTGCGCTCACGCCCGTCCGCTATTTCTAGCGTACCGCACGCCCGAACGCTTGCATACCATGCGACATAGCGTACGCGCTGCAGCATTTTTCTACGCTAAATACTCCTCAGTATCACATAGCGCACGCCAGTGCGGACAGTGCACCTAAACATGCCAGTCCGGCAAGTTCGTATTGTAGCTTCTCTACCTTTACGTTTTTGTAAACGGACGTTGACACACATATGTCAGGTTATGTACCAGTGGTTACATTTTTAATCGGGAGTTGGAACTTAGGGCATGTTTGGTTTGCAAGAGTTAAAGTTTAACTTCCATCACATCAATGTTCCCTCAAATGCATGAAGTATTAAATATAGACTAATTGCATGCATGTCGGCATAGATTAGGAGTAATTTACGAGACGAATCTATTAAGTATAATTAGTCCAAGATTGGAAACTTTTTGTCAAATAAGACAAAAGTGCTACAATGTTTGTTAAACTTTAACTCCTCTAACCAAACACCCCCTTAGCCCTATGAATCTAAAGGGGAAAGGTGGCAGTTGCAATTGACAATAATAAACAATGCTGTGTTTATTTCCTCCAAAAATGTACTATGCAAAAAAAAATTCTCCGCCACGTCAAACTTGCGATACATGCATTGAGTACTAAATGTAGATGAAATAAAAAACTAATTATACAGCTTGGTTGTACTTTGCGAGACGAACGTTTTGAGCCTAATTAGTCAACGATTGAATACTATTTGTCAAATAAAGCCAAAACGTGCTAAGTACACTTTTCACCCCTTTCTAAACACAGCCTAAACTTTGCTTTGGATCCCAAGAGAATAACCACAACTCATTTAGTATTTTAATGCAACCACGTACTGATCGACCAGCCATGCATGCATCCTGATCTAAAGTTTTTTTAAAAAAAAAGTGACAGGCAAATGCTCTAACTGCAGTAAGATTTAACAATTACCAAGTAGTTCTTACACGGAGAACCTCAATAAGGATATTACAATGACCAACAAATGCACTACACAGTACTATAATTTAACAGTCATTAATATAACCACAGTATATGTAATGACGAATTTATAATAAATTACATAATGGACAGTTCAGTAACAATTCTTCTTAAAAGAGTAAAGAAAAGAAAGCCCCAAAAGTATACCCTCCCAAAAAAAAAGAAAGAAATTCCCTCATGAGAACATGTTTCCATCAGCTCAAGATGTCTCTTCTTTGTTGTACCACATACAACACTGTAGTGTAATAGCAGTAACACACGGTATATATGTACCCCACAGTAGTGTACACCCCATCAGCTTCCTCCTCCTCCAATACCACCATCTATACGACGTATATGTACGGTGAATCTCACGTGTCTACGCATGCATGCATGTGTATGTGAAGGATTGGATTTTGGGTCCAGAGATGAAACGATGAACAATTGAGTGAAAGAGCTTGTTGGTGTGCATGCAGGAGCAAGCTCGCTCCATGGATCGAAAAGACTAAAATGCATGGTTTTGGTGCTGTTCGGTGTTCATGCACGGTGTCCACTTTTTTTTTACCTGCGCAAGGACACGTACAGCAAGTTTGTACGCTTTGACATGTGTATATGCATGCATGCATGCAGCTAGTGATGGACCATGGTCAAGAAAGACCCACTTGCTGTCGCTGCCGGGCCGGCGCCGGCGCTGGCGCTCGCGTTCGGCCGGACGCCGCCGCCGCTCTGGTTCTGCTGCGGATGCTGCTGCCGCTGGAACTGGATCTCGTATTGCATCTTGCTGTTGCCGCCGCCACCGCGAACGTCGCCCTCCTCCTCGTCGTCGTCCAATTCTTCCTCGTCATCGTCGTCGTCCATGCTGCTGTCGCTGTCCACGGCGTCGTCGTTCACGTAGCTGTCGTTCATCGACACCGGCTGCGGCCTCGTCTCCACCGCCGCCGTCGTCTCCTTCGTCACGATGATTCCTTCTTCTCGCTGTAACAAACAGTACGGTAGCATGCATGCTATGATCATCAGCAACCGGATCGATCGGATCGGATCGCCAAAAGTGTGGATATGAAAACGCCATGCATGCATGCTACTTGATCGATCGATCGATTACCTTGTTCGGCGCAACAATGCCATTGCCACCGGCGCCATCGACGGCGGTGGAGAACCTGGCGGCAACACCCGCGCCGTTGCTCGCCTGCTGCTTCTGCATGGCCCCGGAGCTGCCGCCGCCATTGTCCGAGCTGCCCCTGCTCGCGCACCCGTTGCCGTTGCCGTGAGGCGCCGTCTGGGACAGCGGCACCGCGGCCAGCACGGTGACGGGCGCCGCAGCAGCCTGCTGATCCGGGCGCGGCGGCGCCGCCGCCGGAGTTGCTCCGGACGACAGCGACGCGAGCGCCTTGCTGCGGTAGAGCGCATCGAGCTGGTGGTAGTAGGGGCAGGTCTTGGAGTCCTCGGGCCTCTTCTTGTTGCTCTCCTTCACCTTCTTGAAGTACTTGTTGATGTTCTCCCACTTCTCCTTGCAGCGCTTGGCGCTCCGGTTGTACCCGAGCCGCCGCATCCCCGACGAGATGTCCTCCCACAGCGGGCCCTTGGGCCCGGAGTCCTGGTACCGCGTCTCCAGCTCCGTGCGCAGCTGGATCAGCGCGTGCACCTCCGCCTTGGGCCACCTCGACGGCGACGGGGCTCCGCCACCGGACCCCGCCGTGTCCTGCGACTCCGCCGGTGGCGGCGCACGGACCACGATCTCCTTATTGCCCTGTGGATGCGTCGAAGGCGACGGCGCCTGATGTGGCTGTAGCTGTGCCGTCATCGGCATTGTTGTGTGCGGTTTCGGTGTGGTGGGTGACAGATGATGAGCTGGAGAAGGAGGTGGCTGCGCTGGGGCTGGCGCCGGCGCAGCGGAAGCGACAGGCGTGGGCTGCAAGGGCGGCGGCGTATGCGTCAGCGCGGTGATGAAGGCCGGCGGAGGCGCGACGGACGAGGGCATGGGCATCGGGATGGTCTGCCCGGTGACCCGCTGTATGAAGGAGACGACGGCGGCGTCGCGGGACGCGGCCATGGCGCGTTCCTGGGCGAGCGCGTCCTGCTCGCGGGCGAGGCGCGCCACCTCCTGCCGCCGCCACGCCTCCTCGTGGATCATCCGGTCCTGCTCCCGCCGCTCGATGGCCTCGATGAACCGCCGCTGCATCTCCTCCTGCCGCTCCATCACCTGCCGCATCAGCCCCTCGAAGAACCGCATCATCTTGCTGCCGCTGCTGCCGTCACCGTCACCGTCGTCCCGCTTCCGCTTCCCGCCGTCGCCGCCGCCGCCGGTTTCCTCCGTGTCCTCCCCGTCCGAGCCCGAGGAGAAGCTGACGTCACCAGGCGTTATCATGCATGCCGCGCTGGTGGCTCCTGCAGGGGCCGCGGTGGTAGCAGTGGCACTGCCAGTCCCCGTCGTCGGAGCCGGCTGCGGCGCTGCGGCAACGACACGAGGCTGCGGCGGCGTCGGTGGCTGTGGCTCGGCATGCAAGGCGGCCGGCGCCATGGTAGGCGCGCCCACAAGGGCCGTGGCCGGTGGCGCCACGGCCACAGGCGTCGGCGCAAGAGATACCACCACCGGCGGGTGCGGCGAGGAGGCGCCGTGGAGCGCCTCGAGCTCGGAGAAGAAGCGGTAGGCCTTGCCGTCGCCGCGGCCGGCGCGGCCGTCCTTGGTGCGCTTGTAGTACTTGTCGACGTTCTCGAACTTCTCGCGGCACTTCTTGGCGCTGCGCTTGTAGCCCAAGGCCTCCAGCTTCCTGCAACGTACACAGCACAGCCACCACAATTAACCTCGTCTCGTGTCGTCCCCATGCCATGCGCCCACCACCACGCTGCTATCACGATCGCATCCATCGCCATGCATGCACATGTAGCTCTCTAAGAAAAAGGAGGGAGGCATCTCCATATGCATCCACTCATCTACTTGTACTACCTACCTACAGCACTAGTAGCCAGCCTCCAAGCTCAGTACAATTTTATCTGGTCGATCTACTTTTCCTCATCTACACATGTAGTAGTTTGTATAATTTACATTTGGTTATTAATTGCCACAGGGAGAGAGAGGTAGAAAAAAAGAGATCTTTCTTTATTAAAAGTATACTGCTCAATTTAGAATAAAATGCAGAAATTAAATTTTGAGAATTGGGATTGATGCCATCTGCAGGCATCAGATCTGAAGTGAGTAGTAGTAGTATTACTTTATCTGTCTACTAGAAGTACTACATGTATCTCTAGTATGGGATAGACGATGATGAGGTGACGACACATAAATAAAGGTTGAGAAAAGAAGAAGGAGAATGAGTGGAAAAGTGGAGGAGGAGAGCGATGTGTGTATGGTTTTTAATTGGGAAATTCACTGTGTTCGTCGTGGCCGTGGGCGGCGACGACGATGCCATGATCTGCGCCACACAATCGAAGCGGAAGAGGAGGCGACCAGCTGCTGCAGGCTACCTCTTCCATCACATCGAAACTGACCGAATTTGAGCTGGAACGAACGAATCCGACAGCGAGATTTCATGCAGCGTCGCGTGAGGCCATGGAGAATTCTCGCGGCTGGCTTAGGCTTAGGCAACTGCACACGCATGACGACGCACCTGGCAACTTGCTCCCAGAGGGGTCCCTTGAGGGCGGCCTCCCGGAACGCGGCGTCCATCTCGGAGCGGATCTTGAGCAGCGCCAGCGTCTCCTGCCGCGGCCACCGGTTGCCGCCGGACGGCCCGTTGCGGTCGCCGTCGTCGCCGCCCGCGGAGGCGCCGCCGCCGTCGTGGTGAACGACGAAGCTGCTGCCGGCGGAAGCCGAGCCGCCGCCGACCTCGTCGACTTGATGCTGCTGCGACTCCGGCGGCGGGCGGCTGCTGATGGGCGTGGCGTGCTGGCCCGCCGCGGCAGGCGAGAATGGCGGCGTCATGGCCGGCTGCTGCATGCCGGCCTGCGTGGCGCGTGGAATCAAAGGCGGAATCTTGCGCCTTCCCGGCGCCCGGCCGGCGCTGGCTCGATCTTTTCCCCGGCGCTAGCTAGCTATAGCAGGCTAGGCTGGTAGCTGCTACGGCAGAATTATCGAGGCGGATCGGAGAAGAAGATGGGCGGGAGTAGTGGAGCTAGCAGCACAGCACAGCACAAACTGGAAAGAGGGGTGTGAGGAGAAGGGGAAAGAAAAGGGCGGTGGAGGAGGGAGATAGACGAAGAGGAAGAAGATTGGGACAGTGGCAGTTGTACAAGGCTGGCACAGGGAGAAGAGAAGCAGATGCCCACGATCGATGACGACCACGAGCAGAAAGGAGAGGAGAGGAGGCAGCGGCAGCAGTCAGTATGTACTGCTACTGTAGTGGTAGCTAGCAGTAGGGCTAGCAGCACTAATAATAAATAGCTAGAATAGGGCGGTGAGGAGAGAGGAAGACCGGTGAGCATGGGCATCATCCCAGCGGCGGTGTGTGTCAACGGTGTGTGTAGCATGGCCAGATGATGGCCTTGTTAAGAGGCAAATTTTGCATAGTAAACATTGCGTTATACTGTAGTAATTTTATTTTTATTTAGTAATAATTGTTCAAACATTGATTAATTAGGCTTAAAATATTCATCTCGTAAAGTAGAACAAAATTGTGCAATTAGTTTTTGATTTCATCTACGTTTAGTACTCCATATATGTGCCGACATTTTGATGTGATGAAAAATCTTCTTTTTGCATAGTAAAATTTAGGGTGAATTTAGGTATCTAAACAAGGCCAGACGTGAGAAAGAGAGGCAAGGGCGGCGCGCGCCGCGCGGTGATGATGGACAGACGTACGCACGCATCCATGGAACGCACCAGATTGCTGCGCTGTCAGCCGGGTTACAGCCTAACAACTACTGGTAGCAGATACACCATATATGTACGTACTCCTACGCCTTTAGATAGTACTGTATAGTACTAGTAGCTAGTATACATCATCATCAGCGGTAAAATTAAGCACGTACAGAGATCTACCTGTACAGCTGGTTGGTAATCAGTGGAAGAAATTATAATCACCCACCGCCGTAGCTTCCTACCTCATCAAGTCCGATCCGATCCCTGCTAGGATTTTTTTTCTGAAATTACATAGTACAAAGCAGACATTGATAGATACGTACACTCGTCCGTATAAACGCACACCACTAGGCTAAATGCTCTTTCGCCCGCTAGGATTATTTGGCTACAGTACATACTGTGACAATCGTTGTATATCAACGGTGTTTAAATAACGGGAGAGCATATACCTTTACGAGCAAAAAAAATTCTATTTTCTGGTATTGTCAATATAATAATTCAGTGAAAATTAATTTCTTCCAAAATATGTTACTCCTACCACTAGTCCCTGCTACTGGAAGGGCAGTAGAGGAGGGAGGGAGCAGGAGAAAACAAAGGAGGAGGCGGACTGTCACAGGTGGTTTGTCGCTGCCAGCCCTGATGCAGCTACAGGGACGATCGCATCCACCATAGCTAGACAGCTAGTAGGCCCAAATTGCAGCTCTGACAAAAAAATGTTTTGCAGAATATGCATGCCTCATGCCCCCTCTATATATATATATATATATATATATATATATATATATATATATATATATATATATATATATATATATATATATATATATATATATATATATATATATATATATATATATATATATATAGGTCTTGTTTAGATTGCTTCTAAATTTCAAGTTTTTACACGCTCTCTTTATCACATCGAATCTAGAGACGCATGCATGAAGCAGTAAATATAGATTAAAAATAATTAATTGTACCGTTTGATTATAAATCACGAAACAAATTTTTTAAGTCTAGTTAGTCCACGATTGGAAAATAATTACCAAATACAAACGAAAGTGTTACAATGCCAAATTTTTTTCTAATTTTAGCAATCTAAACAAGGCCCTAGTATATATATGAATGTACTATACATCATCCACTGTAAATTCACAAGGCAAGAATGTACAGTAGTCGTACGTGGTAGATCGATCGAGGCAAACAGGTAACAGCACGGAGAGAGAAGAACGGTTGGAGCTACTGGTTGCTGCTTTGCTTGGATGGACGGACGATGAGAGAGAGAGAGCCCAGACAAGGCCACACTATAACAGCTGTGCGCTGGGGCCCCGCGGCGTAGCGAGAGGAAGGTGGCGATGGCGCGCAACGTGAGCAGGCCTGGGCCTGGCTAACCCCACCCGGCAAATCCACACGCCCATCCATCCCGCTGCCCGCACGGCCCCACCACCACACATCCGGGTTTTGGTTTACACACATACGGCTAGACATGGGAAAGTTAGGCGGCAGTGGATGAATCAATTATTATCATCACCACTTAATGCTTTGGGATTTGTCCCTGTCAATTATTATGTACGTAAGCAAAAAAAACTATTTTTCATACACAAATAAATGGCGTTGAGTGATTCGTGTACGACAACGCTTCTGTCATATATAAACCAACATATATGAGACGTATATGGCAATAGGTGTTTATATATATACACGTACGACACAATGGGATATTTGGATCGATTGTAGCTTATTAGTCGGCGCTCCAACTCCAACAAGCTACATACTGTCTATATGTGCCTAACTACTGGTCAGATCATCACATCAATGTGCATGGTTGGCCTTGTTGGCCATACATGAGACTAATATAGTTTCCCACTTTCCTTAATGTGCAAAACTTAGACGGCCTAATAATAAGCATGAATAAGTAAGTTGTCAATATAGGACTGGAGAGAGCCAGCCTAATATAGGAGTATGAGTATGAAGAAGGAAATTAAACTAAATGCATTGAACCATCATGCATGTCGCTACTACATTGAGGAAATAGTGTAGTAAAGGTTACGGCAGCGAAATAAAATGCACATGCACTTGTCCACATAGCCATGGGCGTGGCCACACACCACCAGGAATAAAAACCCTGTACTTTTACCAGGACAACTAGCGCAGCATGTTCTTCTGATGATCACCTGATCGATTATCCTTTTTTTTTCTTTGCTAGCTGGATGTACATCCACATGCTTCCTTCTTTTGTTAAATGTGGTAATATATATAAATCACCGTAGACAATAGTTAATCGTCGTACATGTAAAGTAGATGGTATAATCTCTAAGTTTTGATATGGTAGTACTCAGTTTAACAGAGTATCAAGAAAATAAATTGTGTGCTATACCAAACAAATAAATTGTGGGTATTCCTTCTGTTTTTTTTATTTTTGACTTTTAATATTAGGAAAAGCTAAATAGATAATTTGACATTTTGAAAATGGAGACAGTAGTATTATATATAATTTAGCATGCTTTATAAAGCATGTCATCAAATAAATGGAGGTTAGGTCGATGAATGATAAACAACAAGTATAATATAACTTAAAAATATATGCTAGCTACTGCAACGAGAATTATGATATTTGTCGGTACCAACAGTACGGGGGTACCCACATCCATCGCTAATAAAAAACTAAAACGACTGAAACCGCAATAAAAGGCAGCCCGCCTCGACCGCGTATCCAGTCCGCCCCGTATGAGGCCCGCTCGACGGGGCGCCTCGACCGCGCTCCGGCTCCGACTCGTACGAGGCCCGCTCGATGGGGCGCCTCGACCGCGCCCCATCCCGTACAGCAGGGTACCTCGACGGCGCTCCGACCCGCGCGAGGCTCGTCCGCCCGCTGGGAAAAACTCCGACTCGCGTAAGCCCGGGTCGAGCGCCTCGTCTCCTTCTCTTTACCTACCCCAGGACAAAAGCCATAGAATTTAATGCGGTTACCTACTACCACCTACCGGCATGGCTGCGACCAGGATCGACGTGGGAACAATGCCCGTGTCAGGTCTCACTGTTTTACCGCCCATCCCGTGATGGGAGGTGAAAACTGTCACTGTACCCACCTTACCGCGCACTGTTTACCATTGATCACCCTCGAGGGAGGATAAGATAAGGCCCGTTCTCCGCAATCTCGGGGATTCGGCCTTATCCATCCGGTCTCGACTGGGCCTCGACCCAACCTCGATGCTCGGCACAATTCAACGGCAAGGGAAGGACGGTGTGGCACGGCGCTCCGGGTCATTTCGCCGTCTCGTCTCCCACGACGCCATGGTGTCCAGGGATGGCCGGCCATTCCCAGAGCACGTCGCTACGGTCAGCTCAACAGGAATCGACAAAACATCACCTCAAGGCTCCCGTCGTCTTGGCCTCCTCTCGTCCTATAAAAGGGCAGGCCAGGGTTCTACAGGGACAGACGGACAACAAAGAAATACAAGAGGCAAGACACAAGAGAGAGATCGATATCTCAAGCATTCACCCTTGTCCTCTTTTTCCTCTCTTTGAGACTTGGGCTCGACGCCCTCTCGCATGCTTGTAACCCCTACACGAGCACTTCGGTGCAAGGAAATACAAACTTCTCCCCCCCCTCCCGCTGGACGTAGGGCCTTCTTTTGCCCGAACCAGGATAAACCCCCGTGTGTTCTCCTTGCATCACCATCCAGGAAAGAGACACGCAGCATTTACTCGTTGGTTTAGGACCCCCTCGGGTCCGAACACCGACAGTTGGCACGCCAGGTAGGGATCGCTGCGTGCCAACGTCGCTTTCTCGCCTTTTTTCCTAGATGGCTGACCCCGAACGCCCTATTCCGTTGGCCACGGTGATCTGGTTCGGAAGTTTGGAGTTCATGTCGCTTGGTTATGGCTACGATATGGTCCTACTTCCACCCAGGCACCCAACCGACGAGGACTATGAGCTCTCCCAGCCCGGGGGAGCAATCCACCGGTACCGTCGCTCTAGGCGGGCGCGGGCCGCCCGACGACGACGAGCCCGGTACAACCACCGTCTTCACCTCGTGGAGGGTGATGGGATCCCCCGGTCCGGCACCCCCCAGCCAGGCACCGGCCCAGATCTCCTTGTGGAAGGTTTGGGTAGGACAAGCTTGACTGAGGGTAACATGCCGACGGAGAATCCCACAGCTCTCCCGTCCGGTGAGACACCACTGTCCGGAGCATCCATTCTGGCCCGGGCAGCAACATCTCCATCACCATTCTCGTTTGGGCTAGACTCGGCTGCCCGGGTATACGCATCTTCCATGAGCACTTGCATGAGTGCTTATGAGGAACTCCCCGGGCACCATCTACGCTCCACTCTGGACCTCGTTGCATCCACACCGGCTTCTGATTATCGGGACTCTACGGAGACACCGAAAACAGAGCCCCATTTGACTGCTTCTCAACATTGCAACCCCAGTCACGATTTGCAACGGCCACACATTCCCCCGTCATACTACTACTTTGGCGCTCCTAACTCTGACTCGGCTGACGACACCTATGATCCGACCCGTGAATGCTTCAACATCGATGTTGAAAGCACTTCGGAATCAGAGGACGAAGAGCCAGTCGAAGGAAGGCACACGCCACCTCATGTCGAGCTTTCTGCTGAGCGAGACAACCCTCAGTTCCTTGCGGATCAAGGAACGCAGCTCGAGCAGATTCGTGAGTTGCAGGACAGGCTTGACGAGGAACGGGAAAACCTGGATCTACTCCAACAAACCATCGAGCGCGAGCGTGCGGAACGCGCACTTGGCGGGAGAGCTCGCGAGAGAGCTCGCGACGTCAATCGTCGCATCAACGAGGACCGGGTGGTTGACCCCCCGGTTTTCGCTCGAGCCAGCCAGAACGTCGCCGCCGCCGCCATGCTCCTCCGCAACATGCCCGAGCCGTCAAACCCCGATGCCCGTCAGGCCCAAGATGAAATCTGAGAACTCCTCGAGACCACCGCCATGCAGCAGGCCGAGAGCTCTGCCTTGAGGTGACGTGAGGCAGCCTCAGAGCGGATCATCGAGCCCTCCCGATAGGCGAGAGAAGCCTCGGTTCACCCCGAGCCTGCCCGACGAAACCGGGTAGCTCCGGCCCCTGAGCCCACCAACAACAACCACGAGCCTCGAGACACCCGTGGCAACATCGTCGAGCGCCGCACGCGCAAGCACGGTGACGGCGTGCCTCAAGTCTACCACGTCCACAGGGGCGGACGCTACGACAGTTCGGAAGATCGTAGCCCTTCACCCGAGCCCCGGGGACCTCGGGTCTTCAGTAAGGCTATCCGTGAGACGGTGCTCTCGGCTCGGTTTCGCCCACCCACGACTCTCACCAAGTACAACGGCGAAACCAAACCCGAACTTTGGCTCGCCGATTTCCGCTTGGCGTGTCAGCTGGGCGGGGCCACCAACGACTGGGTCATCATTCGACAACTCCCCCTGTTCCTCTCCGACACCGCCCGAGCCTGGCTCGAGGATCTCCCACCTCGACAGATCCATGACTAGGACGATCTCGTAAGGGTGTTTGAGGGAAATTTCAAGGGGACCTACATGCGCCCTGGCAACTCGTGGGACCTCCGGAGCTGCAAGCAGAAACCAGGTGAATCCCTCTGGGATTACATCCGGCGCTTCTCCTGGCAGCGTACCGAGCTCCCCAACGTCACCGACTCCGACGTAATTATGGCCTTCCTCTCCGGCACCACCTGTAAGGAGTTGGTCCGAGAGTTGGGCCGTAACACTCCACTCACTGCCAATGGGTTGATGGACATTGTCACCAACTTCGCCGCCGGCGAGGAGGCGGTTGGTGCAATCTTTGGTGGCGACCTGGAAAGGGGGAAGCAGAAGGTCGACGATCCGCGAGCTCCACCCGGGGCAACAAGAGAAACAACCGCAAGAAGAAGAAAGGCCAGCAGGGCAAGCTCGAGGCCCCGGCCGACGAGCTCGTCGCTGCTACCGAGCACAAGAAGCCTTGAGGGCCCCCCGGCGGGGGCATCTTTGACAAAATGCTCAAAGAGCCGTGTCCCTACCACAAGGGACCCACTAACCACAACCTCGAAGGCCGTCATATGCTTCGCAGGTACTTTGGGGGTGTCGGCGTCAAGAAGGACGACAAGAAGGAGGACCCTAATAGTGACGACAAGGATGGGGGATTCCCCGAGATCCACGACTGCTTCATGATCTACGGAGGGCCCTTGACCCGCCTCTCGGCGCGCCAGCGCAAGCGAGAACGGTGTGAGGTTTTCTCCGTACAAACGGCAGTCCCCCGCTTCCTTGATTGGTCTGCGGTGGCCATCACTTTCGACCGTGATGACCACCCAGACTACGTCCCTAACCCGGGAGTCTATCCGCTCATTGTTGACCCCGTCATCGCCAACACACGCCTCACCAAGGTGCTCATGGACGGCGGAAGCAGCCTCAACATCATCTACTCCCAGACCCTCGACCTTCTGGGGGTCGAGAGAGCGCGCCTCCAACCTAGCGTCGGGGGCTTCCACGGAGTCGTACCAGGGAAACGGGCGAAACCCCTCGGACGGGTCGATCTGCCTGTTTGTTTTGGCACACCGGCCAACTTCAGAAAGGAGACTCTCACTTTCAAAGTGGTCGGATTCCGTGGAACGTACCACGCTATCCTAGGGCGCCCATGCTACGCCAGGTTCATGGCAATCCCGAACTACACCTACCTCAAGCTCAAGATGCCAGGCCCAAACGGTGTCATCACTGTAGGGCCCTCATATGAACATGCCTACGAGTGCGACGTCGAGTGCGTCGAGCATGGTGAGGCTGTTTTGGAGTCGGCGATCTTAGCTGCAGACCTCGACGGCCTCGCCAATGCGATTCCCGACCCAAAACGCCATGCCGACAGCTTCGAGCCCATGAAAGATGTCAAACTCCGTTCTTCTTAGTCTACGAGACGCCCTCGACCAGCTCGAGGAAGCCCGGGATGTGGCTCTATTGCATTCTTCTAGGTACCAGCAGGGTCTCTGACGCTACCATGACAGACACGTCCGCAAGCGTGACCTCAACGTCGGCGACTTGGTGCTACGACGGAACCAGAACACCAAGGGACGGCACAAGCTCACACCACCATGGGAAGGGCCGTACATCATCGCAGAAGTACTAAAGCCGGGCACCTACAAGCTATCCAACAAGAAGGGCGAAATCCTCACCAACGCTTGGAACATTGAACAGCTACGTCGCTTCTTTCCTTAAAAAGCCTTGAGGCTCTGTATTTTCTTTTTCGTCAATAAAGAATACAACGATGTTCAAACTTTCGTTTCACAATGAGGAAGGATCGACTCTGCACTCCCAGAATCGACCCTCCCTCGGGGGGCTACAAGGGGGGAACCCCTCAGTCCCCGAAAAAACTTATGCTCTTTTTTAAATTTAAGAACCGCTTCTTAGATCGACTTCGCTGCAAGAGCACCCTAAGGTTCGAAAGGGCTCTCGAGTCAGGAGTATCACCTACGCCTCCGAGGCTACGGTACCTCCACTCACCCCTTACACCTTTTAGAGGTGCAACTTCACGCTAGGGAGATCTAAATAACGGTTCCTAACTTTGAAAGAGAACATACCCCCTGTCGCTTAGATCAGGCTCTCACATGATTTACAAGGCCGCAACATCACCCTGAAGCTCGAGGGCAGTTGAGCCATGAGATCACTTACGCCCCCGAGGCTACGGTACCTCCACTCGCTCCCTTACGCCAAAGGATGCAACTGCGTGCTAAGTAAATCACGCGAGAACATGATCCAAGCGACAAAGGGAAGAAAAGCTCAAATAAAACTAAATTAACCATGAACCGGTTTATGTTTCGAGTTCTTAGGGCCTTCGAGGCCACCATGACCAAAATTCAAAATACTAACTTATTACATGGGCCTTCATGCCCAGATTTGGCTCACAGGCCCTCATCGTCAGCAGGCGGAAGCCCAACGACCGCGCGAAAAGGCAGGAACAGTTTCCCACATTAAATGCGCCCACCTAACCGTTTCCTTATATCTCACAGGAGTTGGGCACGTGGCCGTCCCCCACGTCGTAACCGTACGCCATGTCACCCACTACCGCGCCGATCTCGCCTCCCCTCCTAAAAAGACACGCCCGACTAACGGGCGGGGGAGGGATCCGCGGACGGATATTCCCGAATACCTGGGAAACGGGCCCTGAGCCCGGTATAAGCCTCAAGGGAGCGGAAGCTGGCCCTCGACCAGGGTTCGACAGCTGCCCTCGAGCAACAGAGTTAGGGATGACTAAGGGTGCGCCCGTACATGGCTAGGGCTCGAGCCACGCTCTCGAGGCACCCCAGGATGTATTCGAGGCCAAAGGAGGAGGTCAACGTAGGAATCCCCTCGGGGGAGGCACCGAGCCCTTGAATCCTGTCACAGGGAATCGAGATCCACACGACCACTTCTTGGCATCTTTGAGAGCGCCTCTAGGCCACTAGCTGACCCCTAACGACTGGGGCACGGGCTCTCACTCGAATTCCCCCGCTAGCAGCTCACCGGAGATCGTCGGAACTCGCCCAAACAAGGGTAGTACGGCGTTCCCCACCCCTCCTCCTCCTTCCTGAAGGAGGAGCGTGAGGGTTGCACAGCAAAAGATAGCCGGGACTCTGATCGACCTCGTGCGCGCGAGGCTCGAGGGCTCGACCGCAGAGACCTAAACCTTGAGGGATCGAAAGCTGGCCCTCGACCAGGGTTCGATAGCTGCCCTCGAGTAACAGAGTTAGGGATGACCAAGGGTGCGCCCGTACATGGCCTGGGCTCGAGCCACGCTCTCGAGGCACCCCAGGACGTATTCGAGGCCAAAGGAGGAGGTCGACGTAGGAATCCCCTCAGGGGAGGCACCGAGCCCTCGAATCCTGTCGCAGGGAATCGAGATCCACATGACCACTTCTTGGCATCTTTGAGAGTGCCTCCGGGCCACAAGCCGACCCCTAACGACTGGGGCACGGGCTCTCACTCGAATTCCCCTGCTAGCAGCTCACCGGAGATCGTCGGAACTCGCCCAAACGAGGGTAGTACGGCATTTCCCACCCCTCCTCCTCGCGTGAGGGTCGCACAGCAAAAGACGGCCGGGACTCTGATCGACCTCGTGCGCGCGAGGCTCGGGGGCTTGACCGCAACCAATCATTCCCCGATAAAATGAATACAAGACCTCGGAGGAGTCTCAACACTCTACCGAGGCCTCGGGGGCTACACCCGGCGGGTGCGCTCGCGCGCCCCCACCGGAAAAAATCACGACGCTACAACTCCAGTTCAAACAAACCTCTGGGAGAGTGATCACACACTCACCTAAAGGCTTGGGGGCTACTATCGGTACCAACAGTACGGGAGTACCCACATCCATCGCTAATAAAAAACTAAAACGACTGAAACCGCAATAAAAGGCAGCCCGCCTCGACCGCGTATCCAGTCCGCCCCGTACGAGGCCCGCTCGACGGGGCGCCTCGACCGTGCTCCAGCTTCGACTCGTACGAGGCCCGCTCGATAGGGCGTCTCGACCGCGCCCCATCCCGTACAGTAGGGTACCTCGACGGCGCTCCGACCCGCGCGAGGCTCGTCCGCCCGCTGGGAAAAACTCTGACTCGCGTAAGCCCGGGTCGAGCGCCTCGGCTCCTTCTCTTTACCTACCCCAGGACAAAAGCCATAGCATTTAATGCGGTTACCTACTACCACCTACCGGCATGGCTATGACCAGGATCGACGTGGGAACAATGCCCATGTCATGTCTCACTGTTTTACCGCCCATCCCGTGATGGGAGGTGAAAACCGTCACTGTACCCACCTTACCGTGCACTGTTTACCATCGATCACCCTCGAGGGAGGATAAGACAAGGCCCGTTCTCCACAATCTCGGGGATTCGGCCTTATCCATCCGGTCTCGACCTGGCCTCGACCCAACCTCGACGCTCGGCACAGTTCAACGGCAAGGGAAGGACGGTGTGGCACGGCGCTCCGGGTCATTTCGCCGTCTCGTCTCCCACGACGCCATGGTGTCCAGGGATGGCCAGCTATTCCCAGAGCACGTCGCTACGGTCAACTCAACAGGAATCGATAAAACATCACCTCAAGGCTCCCCGTCGTCTTGGCCTCCTCTCGCCCTATAAAAGGGCAGGCCAGGGTTCTACAGGGACAGACAGACAACGAAGAAATACAAGAGGCAAGACACAAGAGAGAGATCGATATCTCAAGCATTCACCCTTGTCCTCTTTTTCCTCTCTTTGAGACTTGGGCTCGACGCCCTCTCTCGCATGCTTGTAACCCCTACACGAGCACTTCGGTGCAAGGAAATACAAACTTCTCCCCCCCTCGCTGGACGTAGGGCCTTCTTTTGCCCGAACCAGGATAAACCCCTGTGTGTTCTCCTTGCATCACCATCCAGGAAAGAGACACGCAGCATTTACTCGTTGGTTTATGACCCCCTCGGATTCGAACACCGACAATATTGTCTCTATGTTGCTTCTCTTTTGCGCATATATGATATTGTGTCTTTGTTGGGATCAGTTGCACACCCTTCTCATCATCATCCATGGTAGCAAATGAATTCTTCGACTCCCATGGCAAACTGACCAAAAAATATGTTGATGCAACTTTGATCCACACCTAAAAGAGTTGACAAAGCGCTCAGATCGCACGAGAATCAACTCACGGTAAACCTGGCAAAACCAAGCCCACTAGTTTCTGAAACTGTCCTAGCCGTTTTTTGAACTCACGAAAGCTTAAGAACACCTTCTCTAAAGGAGACCATCGGGGAGGCACATCTAGCTAGGGTTGTTCTAGAATCGGCAGGTCATCTAGAATGCCCACAAACTGCCACACCCCAAAATTTTTCATTTTGGGTTGTGCATAGAAAACCCAAATTAAAATAAATGTTTTGATATTTGGATAAAATTTTCAAAGTTTAGTTTAAGTTAGCATCAATTAGTTATAAAAAAATTGGATCTTCGAACATTTCCAAATTAATTTGACGGGATATTGCTTGATGTGATGCTTGCTTTTGGTGTTTGTGAGTGCAAATGGTTTCAAAGTACGATAGGACGACGTTTCTTTCGCTCCAGAGAAATTTTCCAACCTTTTCTGGAATTAAATTGCTTTTTCTTTGAGCTTTATCTTTTTCCCTGATCATCTCAATAATCTATTCATGAGCCCAAACCCATTTAGTTGAGTTCTTTATCCCTCCAAGAGTCTCCAGAATTTTTCCAGTGATTTTTCTGAGCTCCGGGCTATTTTTCGCGGCTTAAAAGGTAATTCTAGATATTATGTAATTATTTTAATCCTGAAATCAATTAATTCTAAAAATAATAAAATATCTCGTTTTTCCACCGACCTCTAGCCCTAACACTATATATATGCCGGCGTAGCCCTCGACGCGCTGATTTGAGAAGTACGACCCTTTTCGCGAGCCGCCACACGTAGCCCCGCAGATCTATCGCTGAAGTTTTTCATCTCGTTTCTGGAGAACTTTTCTGGCGAACATTCGGCGAGCTTTTCCGGCCATGTTTCTCATCTCCAGCGAATTCCGCTTCCACCCCGAGGCTCGTCTCGATCTTCTCTACACTGGCACGTCTTCCTTTTTGCAAATCAGTGCTTGTTTCACCGTTTCGCTAACCTCCATTCTCTTTTCCGGCGAGGACTTCCATGCACATCCTTCTTCTTCATCGTCTCCAGCCATCCACACTCCGTCCTCGACCGTGGCCCTTGTGCACCGTCCAGAACCTCCACCGCGGCCCCACGCTGCCATCAACCCACGCCCCGGCCGCCTGCATCGCGAGCAGGAGCAGCAAGCGCTGCTCGTGCAGGCAAAGACGTTGTGCGGTCGTGCGGGCCAGCCGACCCCGTGAGCGGGCCTCGCTGGAGGACACGTGTTGTGACGTCGTGGCCTCGCTGCTGGCCGGCCGAAGCCCCTGCCCTACCCCTGCATGAACAGCAGCGGCACTATGGAGACCACGATGTACTGCTGCCCAAGGTACAAGATGACCTTATTTACGATTGTGCCATTGAACGAAAATAGCAATAGTTTATTCGTTATAATTTTATTTTGCTTCATTTCAGTTGCATTAGTTTCGTATCGCCGCGCTCTACACAGTAGTTCTAACCTTTATCATGTCACTTTTATATGAATTTTTTATTAATATAAATGCAATTTGATTAATAATTATTTAATAGCTTTCTAGTTAAAACCAACCTAGTGTTGTAATTCCGATTCCGTTCCATTGCGATCGTGTCGATGTATGCTACGTGTTAGTAACAACGTGCAACATGTATCACATCTCTAAATTTTATAAGTTAAATATTAATGCAACCAAGTTTTAAGTAAAAATAAATTAGGGTGTTGTCTCCTACCTTTTTATAATTAAATGTCATTTTGATCAATACCAACTTGAGTGTCCTTATTAAATGTAACTTGCTTAGGTATAACCTCTACATGAAATGTTTCTAGTATACGATTCTACCTGTTTTATGTTTTCAAAAAAAATGTTAAAGTGACTTAAATAATATTAATGTTTATAAATAAAAGAAACATAGCACAACATATATATTATAATTTGTTTAGTTAAACATGAAACATATATATACTTAATCTGATTAGTGGTTATCTAATTTATTAGAAGCGACTTAGGTTCATACATAGACCATTCATAAATAAATGTTAACTTGATTAATATTAACTTAAATGTTTCTTAATTATAATTTATTTAGTTTAAATACAAAACATGAAATGGTTCGGTTAGTGCCTTCACATGTTCCATGTTATCTAAGTTATAAATATTTAAATTGATTAGTGCTTATGCAATTGTGTCTATAATTAGAAGCAAACAAAAGCAACTTAGGGTTTAATCTCTGATTTTTCATGAAAACAATGCTAATATTATTAATATCATGCCTTTTTAAATTATGATTTGATTAGGTCAACCTTGAAATATATATTGATTCAAATTAGTTGCTCACATCTAAGTTATGTTTATCTAAACTATAAATGATTAAATGCCTTAAATAACATATAATCATGTGTAAATAATATATCACTAAGATTTGACTTTGACTTGCATAACTCAATATAATTTAGTCAATTCCACTTTAAAAATATCCATGACCTCTTTTCATTAAATAAAATGAATCATAGTTTGCTTTTTAGTTATGTTGCAAACTCCTCGATAGTTGTGTCCTTTCAACGGTAGTTCTGTTCACCGTCGTTCTTGCGCTCTCGTGATTGTAGCACCGTTTCGTCTAGTGTGCTCTCTTATTAAGCATCGCTTTTGTTTGATGTCTGTCCTTAGTCGTGTTTGCTTGTTTGTCTGTTTTGCTTGGTTGTTACGAGTAGAGGAAGTGTGGTTCGTTGGCAATGAAGATTAGGAGCTGAGGACCGACAGTCGAAACAGAAGTTGGAGACCAAAAGATAGCAGTTGAAGACTTCTGAGCAGCTTAACTTTGGGAAAATGTAAGTATAGCATGGGATCATCCTTGTTACCTATTCACTTTAATGTCATAATAATCATATTGCATGTGTCTTCCTTGTTACCCTTAAGGATATCCTAGCTTTTGTATCTTGTACCTTGACATCGGTGGAACATTGCATTGGGTAGTATTTATGCTAGCGCTCAAGATAAATAACCATGATCTGTAACTTGACTAATGGTATATGTAATAAACATTTAAAAGATACTTTATAGCAACATGGCTCAAGAGGGCTAGAGCATATTGGACTGTTTTTATGGTGCTCTAGTTTCTCTCCATAAGGACTCGTCTGTAAGCAAACATCCGGGACTTACAGTACAACTGTGAGGGCTATATGGCTCTGGTTTTAGTCAAGTATGATGACCTTTTCTACCTTGTTAGTGGTTACCTTTTGGCATAAGAATAGCTTGATGAATCGGGTATAGTGCGACCTCTGTCCTTATGTGTATAGGTTGCGCGTCATTGTGCCATTTGGAAGGGGGGCTCTACATCTGTTTGCCAAGTAAATCTAATGACCCTAACATGTTAGACGAACATTTGAAAGACTTCATAGTGAACCCTGCCGACCTTACTTGGAAGTGGGTCAAGAGATTAGCTATCTCAGGCGAAAGGGTAAATCACAACTCACAGTGAAAGTGTACAATCTCTGCAGAGTGTAAAACTGTTATAACAGCCGTGCTCGCGGTCACGAGTGGCCTTGGACCCTTACAGAATAAATGATGAACACTGATGATAATGTTAATACTGATGATATTGATGCCCACTAATGGTTATTGTTTCTTGCTATATATTATTCTCGTTTACATGATCATGAGGTTATTTGGGCTTATGATAACTTGTTGCTACTCAAATGCTAAAAAGATGACTCACTAAAAGCTATCACAGTAAACCCGTGTCAAACCTTTTTGAGCCTCATGAACCACATGTTATATTTGTTGAGTACGACATGTGCCCACTCTTGCTATTTCCACCACACCCCAGTGTGTAGTAAGGTGCTGCTTAGAAGAAGGATGAATGTGTAGTGGAGTTTTCATAAATCTTTCAGAAGTGCCTGACATACGGAGCCCCCAGTCAGCCGTCCCTGTGAAGTTGGAGCATGAAGAAAATATTAGTAACCGATCTGCGATACTCTGATAGTTGTAAGTGTTAATATAGTAAGTATTTCGCTTTATATAAACATTGTTTTGATATTTCTATTCTGTTGTTGTATGTGTGGACTTCCTGGGCACACATATAATGAGTGCTTGGTCTTCTTTGGAAAACCAGGCGTGACACAAACATTGTGATGTGCTTGGAAAAGCTAGGGTTATTAGAAAATAAAGGTAAAAATAATATACTCATTTGTTTTTCTTTGATCAATTGGATATCCTCAATTGTCTGTGGGCCTTTATATTTCTAGGACAGGGTTGACCTACCTGCTTGAAGTGGTTTACAAGTCGAATTCAATATGAATCTCCATGTTACACTAGGACTGTACAAACTGTTCTAGCCAGTTAATTTGCTATTAAGGCCAGTAATAATATATCATGAAGCATAACATTGAGTAAATGGGGTTTGGATCACTGAATGATATACAAGTGTATATATATATATATATAGAGAGAGAGAGAGAGAGAGAGAGTTGCTATATTTCAGGTTCCTGACGTTTTAGATGATTTAATTCAGGCAACAAATATTATATAGCCAACTAATACAATTGAAAGGACAACTCACAAGAGATAATCTATAGTTTTTTTCTATAGTCAAACAATGATAAAATTGGCTACTGCCTGAACAATAACAACAACAAAAAAACAGACACCTAAAATTAAATATAGGAGAAGTGAATATAACATAAGTTATTATATGCTAGCAACTTCAATGAGATAGTATATAGAGAGAGATAGAGATACTTCCTCTCTAGCTCTACGTGTCATTTTATTTTGAATGATATATATACTCTTAGCAAGTTGTGTTATTATTATTATGGTATATGTAGAACTGGGCACCGAGATTCGTTAGAAAAGAGGGATCGGAGAGGGAATATTGTCATTCCGATGTGGCAGCATCCATCCAATCAGCTTCAACCATGTTCGTTCTGCATATCAGCTAGCATACGCGTGCATGGCGCAAAAAATGATTGGTGGTGGTGTGTGCTAGTGCTAGCAAGGCTTGAGAGGGATGTAACACCACCCGGCTGGGCCGGGCCGGGGCGGGGCAGGATAGCCCTCACAACAAAGCACACGCACTAGGAGCATGCATATGCTGCATGCATGCAACAAAGTTGAAGTTTTTCACATGCAACTGGCATTTGCTTTATCTGTGCAAGAATAAAACTTGTACGAGTATATATATATATATATATATATATATATATATATATATATATATATATATCTGCTGCTGTATATCAAAAGTTAGCTGTGTGCACCGCCACGCATATCAACACTTAACGCCTAACAGATCAACTTATTAGGCGCGCGCATGCATTACAAGACTTGTTTGAGTACAGCTAGTGTATACTCACTCCGTCTCTTATTATCTGTCGTTATTGGCGTATGTGTCACAAGTTTAATTCGATTTATAGAAAATGCGTGAAATATTTGTATCTCCAAATAAATTTATTAAAAAACTAGATTCAAAGACCTTTTCAACGATACTAATTATATACCATAAATATTAATATTTTTAATATATATTTAATCATTTCTTAAAAAGTGCAAATGACATATGTTTAGGGACAGAGAGTGAGTATGCTGGAAGCCATATCTCTATTTTCTCTTTTTCCACACTTTTGCGTGCGTGCACATGGGCATGGTCGTCTTTGTGTATCTCTACTACTACTACCACTAGCTAGCTAGCGTGTATATATGTATGTTTTTTAAGGACCGGATGGGATCATGTGAGCGCTTAGGTATAACAGTCTGGCCTCATCATCATCAGAGCAAGGTTAATAATATAGCCAGTTGCTAGATATAAGGTTTTTTTAACTTTCTCTCAGCCCACCCATATACTCCAGTATTTAACTATTCACTATTAATACATGTCTCATCTGTTTCTCTCACAAAATTTCTTAGTTTTTTGCGCCTAAACCGACTATAAGCTTACATCCCGCTTCTAACCTGCTATTATACTTGCTCTCACTGCATGCAGGCGCTGGAGAGGTTACTAGCTCTAGCTAGCAGCATGATCGGCTAGCTAACGCCAGGTTTAACTGCCGGATCAGACTGATGATATATTATATAATATTATATTAATTCGATGATCAGATCATACATGAGATCGATCCACACATATATCTCTCTTCTTCGTTACACACGCGATGCATATGTTGCGCTAGCTGGATATGCATATATACACATGCATGCGTGTGACCTTTGAATTAATGCCTAATGATGTAAAGCCATGCGTCGTCTTTATTTTGCCTCCCATAAAAATACTAGGCGAAAGCAGAGCCTGGCTTTTTCGCTGTCGCACACAGACGACCATCTATATCGTCTCTGATCCATTGCATGCAGTGCAGGCAGCTAGCAGAGTTAGTTGGAACCGCCAGGCCGGCTTATATATCTCCGCACAAAGTGGCCAGTGCTTACTCCATATACAGTATATTTCTTCTTCGTCACAGCTCATAATTCATCTATATATCACCGTCTGCATATATACTGATGGTAATGTGTAAGCTACCTAGCTACCAGCTGCTAGCTGCATACTGATGGTACTAACTGAAATTGGTTTGCAAGTCAACCGGTACCTCGCTCATGGTTAGTTGCAACTTGCAACTAATGACTGCATGCTATTACTCAAAGAGAAGTAACAGTTTCAGGATTGTCGGCTGGGACTATTTGCCATGCAATGCATCGTCAAAATATATAAGCTGAAACCCATGAGTAGCTTTCTAGCAGTGCAAATCGACAGAACCGCTAGGACAGTAGTCTATGCATGCAGCTCGTCCTTCAAGTGCAGTGACACGCACTAATACAAAATCAGTTTTTGTTGATACTTGTGGTTTAATTTCTTTACTAGCAGTTAATGATATATAGGTCCATTCTAAAACTAGTTATATTCTCGAGTCTAAAACTAGCTAGTCACATTCTTGAAAAGAGGGATGATTATGCAGTAACAAAACTAGCTATATATTCTTGGATCGAGGGATTATATATCTGCAATAAAGATGAGATGGAGACACAGTGCTGGTGAGTGGTGAGTTATTAGTAGAGGGGGCAAATAAAAGACTGAGCTTTCCGGCGTTCCTACGGCACGTAAATGCACGCGGACACCACCGCATACGGGCTGTACCGTAGACATGCATGCATGTGGGCCGCCCGGGTGGTCATGGACCCAGAGCGTGCGTGCATGCAATGCGCGCGCGCGCGGTAGAAACAGAAGAGATCCAGCGGGAAATAAGCATGCATGGTTGGCAGCGGCACACCGTCACCGTGCGTGCAGGACACGGCAGGCTGCAGGGACAATTTGCTCAGAGCAAAGTACGAGAGCGCAGAGCTAGCCGCCGTACAGCTGCCGCACACCGCTTGGACGCGCGCGTCGGCGTAACTGGCTAGCTCTTTGTTTCGTTGTACACAAATCCATCCTAATCCACGTGGTTTGGGAGGGATTGAGGTAGAATTTAGTTTAATTGTCACCTCAACTCCTCCCAAACCATATGAATTGGGATAAATTTGTGTGCAGCTAAACAAGCCATCTACGAGGAAAAATGGCCGGCATCTCGGCGAAGGAGAAGGAAGAGCGGGGTGGGGGCAGGCAGTCAGTCTGAGACAGAGGCCCCCGTCATCCTCCATAGAGCGGGAGCCTGACCCGGGCGGCGGCCAGGCCAGCTACAGAGAGCTACCTGCTGCTGCAACCGCATGAACGGGCGGGCATTTAACCCTACGGCGACAGCGATGGCCTTTACGCTGCGCTGCCAAGTTCGTTGTTGTTGCACGCATGCCTTGATGATATGATGATGATACATGTCGTTCATCATAGGCTACCCTGCGTGCAAACTGAACCCGGCCCGCAGCAGTACATTCTAGAACGTGTGTACTCCTATATTGTTGGAGACAAACCTTAGCCTTTTATTTTTCTCTCGTCTCTTTCGCTGACGGCGGATCACGGTCACACTATAACACTGCCGCTCGATTTGGTAAAAAGGTGTCACGGTCACACGGCCGGGGCAGTAGTTGACGACACGTACGTACTACGATTTCATCCCATCGAGTTCCCTTAATTAAGTTTCTCCCGTTGTAGTAGGGAGTAGTTCATTAAAAGAGTGTAACGTTAACATTAGTTTCTGTAGAAAGAAAACGTTTGCATAGATTTTGTTTTTAAAACAAAAAAAAAGTCAATCTGAAAGGTATGCTTAGGTGTCAGCGAAAGAAGATGTCAACTGCAGCATTTGACTTTGCTTTCGCTCGAGGGAATGTATCAGTGGCCCATGCGGCATTCCGGCCCAAACAGCAGGACGGATCAAAAGGCCAGTCCGTAGGAGCCCATCATCCATTCTCTCCCATGGGCCAGTCTCTGGCGAAAACCGGGCCAATGGTCTTTCTATGACTATGGAGGTCGAAGCGGAGGAGGGCCCTCCCCTCCGATCCGGCCTCGCTTCTTCTCTCGTCGAGCCCCGGCCGCCAGCCCACCGAGTAAAAAAGAAAGCCCGCTATTTTTCTTCTGAACAGTAATCACATGACGACGAGCAGGCCGAGACGCCAACAGAGCGGAACAGGCGCAAGCTGCCAAGCAGCACAGCACAGGCTTCAACGTCGTCTTGAGGTGCTTGCTCACGCACGCATTTACATTTAGGGACGGTACCCCCAACTACTCCTCCACTCAGCTCGCCGCTGTCCGTCTCTCTCTAGGAGTCGAGCTAGGGTTTCGTTCCCAGCAACCCCCGATCGATGCGCCACCAGCGCCTGCATGCACCTCTCTTTCAATGCCTGCCGTTTTTTCTAGGAGTACTCGCCATGTGATGGCGCTGTGGCCGTTTCGTTTGGCCATTACTGCTCGCCGCTCAATGCTCCCAGCCTTTTGCATCAAATGCGCGAGCGTGGCCCCCACGTGTCTGTGAGCCGGCCGCCTGCTGCTTAGCTTGTTGGTGGTTGTGCGAGCACGAGGCCCGAGGTACGGCTCTCACGTTCCGCGGCGCAGTGTGGTGGTTCAAAATTGTACGGGCGCGGCGGGCGACTAATCATTCGGGCTATCATGACCTCGTCATATATCACAGCATTCGCAAACGGATTCAGATTTCAGTGAGCTGCATGGGTCCTCTTCCTCTCTCCTGGGTGTGGGTGGGTGTCTGGGTGAGGAGGGACTATTATACATAAAGACACCCCGGCCGGGCTTCATTCCTTGGGAGAGAGAGAGAGAGAGGGACGAGATGAACAAGTGAATGAAGGAGAAGGAAGCCATTGCTCTGTGTGGAATGTTGTCTGGTTCTAGGCCTCTATCTGTGAGAGGATGCATGGCTGGCTCCTCATGCAGCAGCAGCAGCCTCCTGCAATTGCTGGGGCCTCGGACCAGGCTTCATTCCCCTCAGAGATAGCTTCCATGGGTGGTTTCAGACTTTCAGTAGCTACGCTTGTTCAACATATTTTTTTTTCATGTTGCTGCATGCTCCTCCTTGCATCTCCCTGTACGTCTCTCTCCCATGCGAACGGAGGAGGTGCCGAGGGTCTACCCAGGTTGTGCTTATATATTGGTGCAATGATTCCTTCAATCTTCATCTGTTGGGGTTATGTCTTCTTCCTTTTTTTGGGGATCTGCAGCACAGGAAGTGAAGATTGGAGCAATGATGGCGACCTCTGCTTCCCATGATCTGCTTCTGTTTCAAGCACAGCACAAGCATGAAGCATGCATCTAATTGTTTTGTTTCTGTTGACATGGTTTTTGTATGTTTCGAGTAAGCAAGATCATGGCTTCTGAAATCTTCTTCACCATTTATATGCATGCAGAATTGCAGATAGCTACGGCCTTGTTCACTTCCTCATCCCAACCCAAAATATTTCCTCTTTCACCCATCACATCAAATCTTTCGACGCATGCATGGAGCATTAAATGTAGGTAAAAAAGATAAATAATTGCATAGTTTATCTGTAAATGTCGGGACGAATCTTTTGAGCCTAGTTAGTCCACAATTGGACAAATTTTGCCAAATAACAACGAAAGATGCTACAGTAACTTTTCACCTACTTTTCGCGAAGTGAACACACCCTAGATTGCAGAGTGTTACAGACCCAAGTAATTAAATTCATATATACTACTCCAGCTAGAGCAATGCTTGTTCTTCAGGTCCCCAAAAGCACTACGACTTAGTACAGTCATAGAAATTTCTCCATGCAGTTTTTAAAATATTTGGTGATGAGTCGATCGATCAATATCGTGTAGCAGCTTTCCCAAATACTCGTACTACACAACGAAGAGAAATTATAATGCATCAGGAGTAATATACTCCGTATAAAAGAAGATGCAGCAGAGATATATGAACCAGCCGTGAGGATGTCTCTCCATCGATCAGCCGGTTTTCGATCTCTTATTCTCTCTCTAGCTTAGGGCCTGTGTGGTTAGAGGTGTTAAAGTTTAACAAACACTGCAACACTTTCGTCTTATTTGACAAAAAAAATCAATTTTGGACTAATTAGACTTAATAGATTCGTCTCGTAAATTACTCCTAATCTGTGTCGACATGCATGCAATTAGTCTACATTTAGTACTCCATGCATTTTGATGCACCACCGGAAAATGTAAATTTGCCGTGCGCTAAAATTTTGCCGTGCGCTTTTTTACGGGACGCACGGTAAAGAGAACATTTGCCGTGCGCCCTGTTCAAAGCGCACGGCAAACATTAGGCGCACGGTAACCTCTCTCTTTGCCGTGCGTCAAACACCACACCCACGGCAAAACTGAGCTTCGCCGTGCGCCACACTAGAGCCGCACGGCGAAGGTGCCTCACGTGCGCTACACGTGCGTACCATCACGGCCGTCCACCCCGCGGTAACGGCTGGCGCGTCTTTGCCGTGCGTTGGTTACTGGCGCACGGCAAACATATATGTTTGCCGTGCGCCCAGTTGTTGGCGCACGGCAAACATATATGTTTGCCGTGCGCCCGGTTCGTGGCGCACGGCAAACATATAAGTTTGCCGTGCATTTCCTATCGGCTCACGGCAAAGTTACAATTTTTTTTTTGATTTCTATACTTTTTTTGATTTCTCCACTACAAAGACATTACTTTGTACTCTATATTCCAATTTATACATTTCTCGACATGTTTACTATATTTAACAATTTTTTATCATTTAAAGATTTTTTTCGTAGAAGTCAAATTTGAACGGTAAGTGCATAAAATAGTAGAGCAAAGTTCGTAGAAAAATGATATTCATGTAATTGAGTCATTTTTAAGACCTTTCCCGTAAAATTAGATGAAATTTTGAACATTTTGTTCGCGAAGCATGAAAATCCACTTGCAGTTAAACTGTTTTTTAATTTTATAAAATGCAAACAAAGTTTGAAAATCTTGAGATTCGGCAAGAGCTCATGATATCCTATGTGAAGGTTATGGTAAATAATAGAGAAGGTTTTGAACAATTCGTCATGCATGGTGTTTAGAAATCGAAGCATCTCATGAGAAGTTTCACAGTGTGAGAGTCACGTGATAAGGTTTGTAGAGTCTTAGTAAAGTTCAAATTGGATTTTGACTTCAAAACTTTTTTGCTAGTGAACATACAGCATAGATTGTCTCATGTTAATTTATGGTAATTTTTCGCATCCATTAGATCATTTTAGTATATTAACTCTAATTATAAAATTTTAATGAACATAAATTGAATTTGAGCAATAACTTAATGAAAAAATAGAATAAAGTGTTGTAAAAATAATATTCATGTAATTGAGTGCAGTGTAAAGCTTTAACTGAGATTTGAAATAAAAATTTGAATATCGTGTTCAAGAAAATTTAAATTTGAGAGTTGCTAAAGGTGCATGAAATAATGGAATAGGGCTTTACCGTGCGTCATTGACCTAGGCGCACGGCAAACGTATAAACCGTATGTGTGGCACGGATCCAGGCTGTTTGCCGTGCGCCGCGGATCTGGACGCACGGCAAAGAATGTTTGCCGTGCGCTGTGGATCTGGACGCACGGCAAACGTGCCCCTTATCTGCCCACTCACGGAGGCAGACACGCCGAGACTTCACAACCGCCCAACACTTCACCGCACAACCGCCGCCGCCACGCCTAGCGCCGCCCGCGTCCGTCCTCCTGTTTACCGGCCGCCGCCATCCTCGGGTGCACCGGCCCCGCCCCCGCGCCGCCCCCCGACCCGCGCGGCTGCTCAGATCGCCGCCGGCCCCGCCCCGCGCCGCCCCCCGTCCGGCGCCGGCCCCGGCCCCGCCTTGCCGGAGAGGGAGAAGGGAGGAGGAGCTAAGGAGGAGGAGGATCGGAGAGGGAGGAGGAGGAGGAGAGGGTGGACGTGCTCGCCGCCGCCGGAGGACGTGGACGCGCCAAGGTGTTGTAACTTGTAAGAAATCTTCTGCTTGCCGTTTGTTTGAAGAATTGAAGTAGCCTCTGCAGATTAAACTTGATAGTTATAGCCAAGAAAGGGGATTCAAATCAAAAGTACAAATAGGAGATTAAACTTGATAGTTTGAAGAATTGAAGTAGCCTCTGCAAGTTTACAGCTGTTGTTTGTTCAGCTGATGGATTGGGAACTTTGTAGTGTACAAACTCATAGCAAGAAAAAAATCGAGCCTACATGGAATCTGGAACTTTGTAGTGTACAAAATGGTGGTGTCAAACTAACACTATCCAGTTTCCCTGTGAGCCATGTGTAGAAAAACAAGGAGTTCCTTTGGAACGCAAAAAGGAAAGAAAAATACAGAATTGAAGATAGAAATTCAAAGCAAATTGTTTCTGCAAATTTCTGAAGGCTGTATTTGGTTCAAAGCATACTGCTAGCTCCAAACATGCCTTTTCTGCTTTGTCTGCAAGATAAGATTGCCTAATCAGTCAACACACACAAAGCAAACTCGTGTAGTAGGCTTTATTTGGAGTTTTGGACATCCTGCATGTCTGCCGTTAGCTGAGTATGGACCCCCTGCTACTGTTGCTTGTATGTCCTGAGCTGAGATTTCGATCGATGGACACACATGTGCATGTGCTGATGTGCATGGTATGGATCGGCCGGGATCAAAAGCTTGTCCTGCCGAGCTCCTTGAATTGTCTAGACTAGACGAAATATTGCTTCCTTTCGACACTTGCTTGGAAGCGAGTAGGAACACGAAGATGGACACACATGTGCTGATGTGCTTGGAAGTGAGTTTGGCTCACAGGCAAATCCCAAGAAAGTGGTTGAAGCGTGCATTTGAAACATCATTTACGAGTATATGACATATACCTTTGATGGTCATATACCGTGGATTTCTCCTCGTCCATCTCCTGCTCGGGTGCATCGTCCATCTCCTTCCGACTCCGGCTCCGGCTCCTGCAACCCCTGCTGTAAGTTACTTGACATTCTTGTTGTTTCATTTCAATGATTAGAGACTTAGAGAACGTAGAGACTTAGACTCACTAAGAGACCTAGAGAAAGTAGAGACTTAGAGAACTTATATTATAACTTAGAGACCTGATAACATGTGCCATACAGGATCATCACGCATTGCATTATCAGTTCCTAATAACTTAGGTAGGACATAGATATTCTCTGTCTCACATGCAATCTACTCTTTTTTTTGCAGAATCAATCGGCGGCATCGAATAATCTTGAAGCGTCGTCGGCCATGTCACCGACGTTTCCCCCACAGCAGCTGTTCCCACCTCTTTTGGGCGGCGCACGGCCCCCGTTCGAGCCACCTCCTTCTCAATGAACTTGTTTAACTTAATTTGAGTTTCTGAACTATGTGGACTTGTGGATGGACTTGAATAATGTTTGTGTATGAACTATGGACTTGTGGATGAACTTTGTGAACTTGTGGATGATTATTGTGATATGTATGATGCTTGTGATGATTATTATGATATATATGATGCATGTGATGATTATTATGATATATATATTATGCCTGTGTTTTTTTGAATGAGTGGGGATTTTTAAACGCGAAAAACAAAAAAAAAAGAAACAAGTTGGTCACTTTGCCGTGCGCCAGACAGGAGGGCGCACGACAAAGTGACCATTCCTGCCCCCCCTGGCATCTTTGCCGTGCGTCGAAAGGGGCGCACGGCAATAGTGCCATTCTTTGTCGTGCGCCTAGCAGAAGACGCACGGCAATGTTCCAATCTTTGCCGTGCGCCCAGAAGAAGACGCACGGCAAAGTTTAACACTTTGCCGTGCGTTATGGACACACGGCGCACGGCAAACCGAGCAACGTGCCGCAGCCTAACGCCGCTGCCGTTTGCGCGGGTTTTTTTTTGCCGTGAGTCGACTTTGACGCACGGCAAAGATATTCGCCGTGCGCGCGATAAAAAGCACACGGCAAAGCCACTTTGCCGTGCAAATTGCTGCCGTGCGGGCTTTGCCGTGCGGCGCGATGGAAAACGTACGGCAAAACGTTTGCCGTGCGTATACTGGCGTTTGCCGTGCGCCGCCGGCGCACGGCAAAAGGGCGCTCTCCCGTAGTGATGGGAGTTAAACTTTAACACGTGGAAACCAAACAGGGCCTTAGCTTATTCACTACTCAGTCAGACTCGATCTGCAGGTTGAAGAATAAGCCAAAGTACGTGAGCAAATTACGGAGCATGAATGTCAATGTCATCATCAACGATGTCGGAGGGACATGCATGTCTTGAGATGGCCCGGCCACCAGCTACGTACGTGGCGATTCTTTTGCCCTTCGATCCTTTGAGGGACCATTTTGGTAGTATTATTTGTTTTTTGCAACGAGAAATGTCCATTTATATACTCACAGCCCGTACGTGCGTTGATTTTTTTTCGAGACCATACGTACGTTGACGTGCCTGAGAACGAAAAGTCGAGTTAGCAGCCAGTAGTCATAAACATGAGCCAGCATTGCTGATCTTGACCTGTCCCACCGCGCATATGCATTATTTACAAACGATTATTCAACACTGAACAGCATCGCCTCGTGACCTCGTGTATACTTACTCCCTCCGTATCGGATTTAAAAGTCGTTTTGGACAAGGTTTGAGTCAAACATTAGGAATATAAATCATCGATAACTTTTAAGTTGTTGAGTTTGCAAATGTAAAAATTATATGAATAAATTTATCTTGAAAAATACTTTCATAAAAGTATACATATATCACTTTTCCATAAATATTTTTTATAAAAACAAGAGGTCAAAGTTGTGTTTTGGAGACCGTGTCGCTGTCCTAAACGACATCTAAATCCGATACGGAGGGAGTATATGCTACAGCATCTCCAGCAGTTCCCAATATACATGTATTGAGGTAGTGAAAGTCCCTAGTTTGGTTTTGGCTAATTGATGAAACCTAGGACTAACCTTTGTATCTAAGTGGATGATTTAGATAAAGGTGGTCATTGAATATGAGACACGACATTAACTCATGTGACCAAGATGATGAAGACCGAAGTGATGCTTGGCTCGATGGACCGGTTGTGAGGGTGAAGGGCAAGTCGAGGCTTCGAAGTGAGGGACCATGCGATGGTGAAGCTTGAGCAAGACTTGGCGCCGACGGACCGATACAACGGTGAAGAGCAAGTAAAGTCAAGGTCGATGGATCAAGACGGTCATGTGATGATATGAAGTGGATCATATCATTTGGAGAAACAAAATGGGCTCAAGGCAAAGGTATAACCATAGGGCCATTTTGTTTTGCACTCAAGACACCATAGAGGGTGTGAGTGGTTTAGGATCGATAGCCGAACTATTAAGAGGGGAAGTCTTATCGGTTATTCGATGCATGGGTGCCACTAGGTGAATTCATGAAGTGCATTGCATGTAGGGCCTAGTGAGCTAACTGGAAAACCTTCGAAAATGATTGAGAAAATGTTAACACACGTACACAAGGTGGTGATCACTTGTTGGTGTTAGCACATTTACGAAGGTGTTGGAGTTTGGGTGGTAGAGAGGGTTTGGGACTCTCTCTCCCTCCCGCCGAGCTTGCGAGCGCGGGATTCAGGCGATTTCGGGGAAATAAAATGCCTATTTTCCACTACGCCGGAAGTCGGAAAAGAAACGGAGGCGAACGGGGTCACTGAGGTGACCGGACGCTGCACCGGACGCGGTCTCGGTATGACCGGTGCGTCCGGTCAGAACAGCGCGGTGTCAGGCGCGCGGGTGCTAGGGTTTGCAACCGGCGCGTCCGGTCACTCGCGGGACCGGCGCGTCCGGTCATGCACCAGAGAAGAACTGAGATTCGCAGAGGACGATCGGACGCGGGGCGCGTCCGGTCACACACGATCGGACGCGTCCGATCGTTAAAGGAGCTTACTGGACTCACACCGGACGCGGGCACTGTCGCGTCCGGTCGTCGCGAGGGGCGCGTCCGGTCGTTGTTCCGCGGGCGCGGGTGCTGTGCGGATCGGCGCGTCCGGTCGTTTGACAGGCGCGTCCGGTCGTTGCCTAGGGCGCGTCCGGTCGTTGGTTTGACCGTTGAGGGTCAGTGACCGTTGGAGGATCGGACGCGGTTGAGCGCGTCCGGTCGTTTTGAGAGGCGCGTCCGGTCATGGGGTTTGACCGTTGGCGCAGTGACCGTTGGAGGATCGGACGCGATTGAGCGCGTCCGGTCAGTTATGACCGGAGCGTCCGGTCATCCCGACAGAACCCAGTGAAGGGGTATAACGGCTCTATTTTGATGGGATGCTTATAAATACTCGTTGGCCGGCCCTTGGGGAGAAAACTTGGCATTTCTAACACTCTTGTGCATCCTTTGAGCTAGAACATCTCCTCCCACTCATCTCTCTTGAGTGATTGCAAATCATAAGTGAGATTGAGTGATCCCAAAGTGCATTGCATAGCTTGAGGGCATCTAGTGGCACTTGTGGGTGGTTTAGCCGGTGGATTTCTTGTTACTCTTGGAGAGTACCGCTCCTAGCCGGCTTGGAGATTGTTGGAGGCGTTGGCAAGAGAAGGTGATTGTTCTTGGCCACCTCCGGTTGATTGTAAGAGGTTCGTGTGCTTTCCTCGGCGGGACGCCAAAAGCAACTCTAGTAAATTGCGCGTGTCATTGAGTTACCTCACTTGAGAGTGGTGTCTTGCGGTGCCTTGCGGGGCGTGCCTTGAGGGGTAAGTGACTTGAGGGTCGCACCGAGGAACCATCTAAGTGTTGGTCGACACAACCAGTGACGTAGCTTGTCGGTGCACAAGTGAACACTGGGTGAACAAAATATTGTGTCTCTTGTCTCCCGGTGATTGGTCTTCATATTATGTTGTTGTCAATATTGATTGATTGTATATCATCTTGGTGATTGGCAACATCTTCACTCCACCGTCGGTATAAGATTCACAATCCTATCTCTCGCATTTACTTTTACTAGATTATCTTGTGTAACTCTAGTAGTAGACTTCTCTAGTAGTTGTTAGCTTGCTCACTAGTGTAAGTTAGTGACTTAGCACTTGTGTGAACTAGAGATCATAATCTACTAGACTTGTGGATAGGAGGCTTGCATCACAACCTTTGGCTAAGCAAAACTCGCTTTACGCCGTTTGTTATTCTAACAAAGTTGAATAGTGGTGCTTGTAGAATTTTTATATAGGCTATTCACCCCCCCTCTAGCCATCTAGGACCTTACAGGTAGCCCGATATTATCTTTTATCACTGTTGGAGGAGTTGCTGCAGCAGTACCCCAATATATCTCCTCTAATACCCAAATGGAAGGTGGTCCCACAAGAGTGTAAGAGAAAATATGGCTGGAAAGTGGTAGTTGGGATGGTTCTCATGATGTTGGGGGAGTTGTATCTCCCCGTTTCTTTGAGGGGAGATGAGAGAAATATTGGTGGCTATCAAAAAAAAAAGGAGAGGTATTGAAGAACTGCTGGAGCAAGAAAAATACATAGCTATCTCCAATATGATAATTTTACGGAGATAGGGAGAGATATTGGGGAACTACTGGAGATGCTCTAATCTACTATATGTTAAGAGAGACAGTTTCATTCTTATTTATTATTAGGAATAAACCAAAAGGTTTCATTCTTCCGATACCTAGCTTAACCTAACTCCTAACTAAGGCCCTGTGTAAAACTCCCTAATAAGTCCACTGCAATTGCAATGTTTGGTTCATCAGTTCAGTTCAGTTCAGTTCGTTCGTCCTCTTGCTGTTACTGATTTCAGCTATCAATCAACTCTTTATTTGGCCAAATTAAACCACTGCCTCGTTTGGTCTTACGCTCGTGCTCGTGCGCGCCCGCCGCGGGAAACCATGCATCTCATTCATTGGGTAGCCCACGCTGATCGGCTTCCTAGGCCGCCATCCATCGGGCCTACTAGCTGCCTGTATTCGTGGAGGCCCATCTCCGGACCCATCCCATGATTCCTTCTCTTCTCCCAGCCCCAGAATGGAAAAAGTCTATTTTTCCTCCCCCAACTCTCACAAAAGTTCACTTTTCCTCCCTCAACTTCAAAACCGGACAAACCACCTCCCTCAACTTTTCAAACCGTGCATTTTACCTCCCTCGAGCGGTTTCAAAGGCGGTTTTGCTACAGTAAACGATGGTATGCTACAGTGTCAGTGGTTTTGCTACAGTGCCTATATTTTTGTCTTTTCTTTTTATTTATTTCTGCTGAATCTTTAAAAAATCATAGTAAATCACAGAAAAATCATAAAATGGAAAATCTAATTTTGTTGCACTCCACATGAGTAGATCTACACAGTGAACATATAATATGGTATGCTTTAGTACAAAGTTTTTGCTATGAAAGTTTTGTCTTTTTCTTTTTTATTTATTTGACTGAATCTTTGAAAAATCATAGTAAATCACAGAAAAATCATAAAATAGAAAATCTAATTTTGTTGGACTCCACATGAGTAGATCTAGATAGTAAACATATAATATGGTATGCTTTAGTCCAAAAAAATAATTATAGAAGCCGCAGCTATGAATTATTGCAATTAATTATAGAAAAACATAGATCTAAAGCTACAATAAAAATTTTGTACTAAAATATACCATATTATATGTTCACTATATAGATATGCTCATGTGGAGTCTAACAAAATTAGATTTTCTATTTTATGATTTTTTTGTAATTTACTATGATTTTTCAAAGATTCAGCCGAAATAAATAAAAAAGAAAAAGGCAAAACCTTCGTAGCAAAAACTTTGTACTAAAACATACCATATTATATGTTCACTGTGTAGATCTAATCATGTGGAGTACAACAAAATTGGATTTCCCATTTTATGATTTTTCTGTGATTTACTATGATTTTTCAAATATTCAGTCGAAATAAATAAAAAAAGAAAAGACAAAAACATGGGCACTGTAGCAAAACCACTGGACACTGTAGCACACACGCTGTTTACTGTAGCAAAACCGCCTTCAAAACCGCTCGATGGAGGTAAAATGCACGGTTTGAAAAGTTGAGGGAGGTGGTTTGTCCGGTTTGGAAGTTGAGGGAGGAAAAGTGGACTTTTGTGATAGTTGGGGGAGGAAAAATATACTTTTTCCCCAGAATCAACGAGTTGCTTGCCCTCTCCCTGGGTAATGGGCCACTGGGGTCTGGCCGTCTGGCGCTGGGTAGTGGGCCAATGCCAGTTTGCTCTTTTATTACTAGCAAAAATGCTCATGCGTTGCAATATGATTTAGAATCTATAACTAGATTGGTTGTGGCTCGAAAATCTATTGATACATTAGACATTAGAGGATTTGAGATTAATTATTATGTTATGTTTCTCAATTGATTTTTAAGATTTTATTTCAGTCACACTACTTGAACTCGTATAGGATTGAGAAAAAAAAGATCATGAAAATGATTCGTACTCTAATATTAAAAAAATAGATGACATAAGTGTGCGTTGTTATGGATTTTAATTTTATAAGAAAATGTCACACTACTTGAACTCGTACAGGATTAGTAAAAAAGAACATGGAAACGATTCATACTTTAATATTAGAAAAAAAAAAGATGGTATAAGTGTGCATTGTTATGGATTTTAATTCTATAAGAAAATACTCAATTAAAGTATAGTGATGAATTCAAGTAGTTTAGGTCTGCTTGTTTTTCTCATAACTTGTTTTACGCATATAAGGTCGGTTTTTGGTTTTAAGCTTTAAAAAATGTATATAGGAATACATAGTGGTTGTAATGGAACGTATAGATTCTCAGAGTCACCTAGTAGATCATATGACCTATGTAGACAAACTGCTCTAATTTTTATGAGTACCGAAAAGAGTAATGGACCATAGAAAAGTTTTATATTCTATTCAAACTTTGTACTTGTCTGAACACGCTCCAACTTATATATGGTATTTTAGAGAATGAATGACCATTAAAAAATGATCATTATTATTTATTTAAATAGTAGGCTAACATAGTTGTCGTGAGCTGTCTATAAATGTACGCCTTCTGCCTTTGCCTTGGACCTGGAGGTGACGTATCTGATTTGGACTCAGGCAAACGACTCGGAACGGAGATTAGAACTCGAACATTAAAACGGAAAAATATAAACTGAAACAGAGTTATTGTCTTAGTTGGAAGAAAATTTTGTTGGCAAGAAATTTTTTAGTATTAGAAATCTATTTAGATTAGGATTCGTACTCCATATTCGTTTAGACGCGAGCTATTGTAACTCGTATGTAAATAAAGAAAGCGGTGCAAAATAAAAAATGTAATTCTTATCCTTTTCTATTTATTATTAAGAGTTCTATTTAGAGTACGCAGCTGATGAATCTACTTAGATTATGATTCATACTAAATATTGGTCTACACGTGAGCTATTCTACCTCGTATAGGCACGAGTTATATATATAAGTCCAGACAAAAGAAATTCTTCATTATTCGATAGTTAGAGGAAGACGGACCAAAAAATGGACGAACGAAAAAAGAGCCTAAAATTTTGCCTCGATATAGATATAGATATAGATATAGATATAGATATAGATATAGATATAGATTTGCCTCCAAACAAACCATGGAATCATCACACACGATTTGCATCCTGTTGACTTTGCATTTTTCGATCCGATTTACTTGTTATAAAGTTTTTTTTATATTTGAATATACTCTCTCTTTTTAAAAATAGAAGTCGTTCTCGTTTTTCGAGAAGTCAGTTTTTTTCACTTTGACCAATTATATATAATTAAAAAATATTAATATTTATAATACATAATTAGTATCGTTAGAATATACTTTTATAATAAATTTATTTAAAGATATAAATGTTGCACGTATTTTCTATAAATCTATAGTCAAAGTTGAGATCCCATAACGAATTCTACTGTGAGACGGAGGGAGTAGTCATCCTGTGAAGCTCACTCTATACTCATCTACACGTGTAGTAATGTAGATCTAATTTTTATTAGCTAAATTCACAGAACAAGTAGCTTCTTTCCACAGGAGCCCCCGGATTGCACTTAAACAGAAATTCGGGTCATGGCCATAATTTTCTTGGATTTTCAAGTCTAACCTCTGATTGACACACCCACTTTAGAAATTGTCGATCCTTTTCAGTAATCGGTTTGTAAAATCCATGGTCACCCTGCTGTCTACGCGCCTCTTCCCATTCTCCTCCCTCGCATGCTCCGGTGGGTTTCGTCGTTTGCTCGGCCCTCCTCATCTCCGCTATATCTCACTACCATGCTCGCTCACTTCCACTCCCGTGCCATCTATATCGTTACTGCTACTAACCAGGACCGAGATCATATTTGATCGTAAACAGCTACATGTTTATCTCTATGTGCAAAAGCAGTGGCGTAGGACGAAAAAAAATTAAGGTATGGCGAAATCAATAATATAGATATCAAAGATTTCTCAGTATATTGGTTTATACATATAACATGTCATGATCGTCACCTACTACATAAAAATTTGTACAAATAAGGAACTCTCTGAAACTCAGCGAGCCAGAACTGATGACAAATTCAGATTTCCAGTCTGCCCCTGAGGAATAAGATAGCAGCCCAAAAGCAGCAATATGCCAATAACCCAAGAGAACGTCCAGGTAATAGTCGAGTTGCTACCGTTCTTCCTCCTCTAACTGCCAGCTGAGAGTTTATAACATTGAAACTTCATCTTCCTTAATATATTCATGATACAGAGTGATTTGGGGGTAAAAATTTCTAGGAATTCAAGGTATGGCGAGTGCCATACCTTGCCATGCAAGAGCTCCGCCCCTGTGCAAAAGGTATTCAATCGATACTCAATCTGATTGAACACTGAGATGGACATCTCTACATGCCATCTGATTGAACACTGACATCATATTTGATCGTAAACAACATGACATCGTTATGTACAATTAGATTTGGCCATATAAGCATGAGATTGCCATTTGCTGCCTCTATGCATTCTTTTTAATGCGGGATTTTTTTGAGAATTACATAGTAAAACGTAGACGTCTAATAATACACACATATACTCACCCCTATGAACACACGTACGTAAACCCTACCCCTATGAACACCTCCAAAGGATTGAGCCGACAGATCTCGAGATTAAAGAAGTCACTATTGGAATTGATTTCTGGCTCGGTCAACTAGACCGAGTCCTTACGGGCTTGGGCCCACTAAGTGCTCTGATTGGAGGCACCTCTAACGGTTTAACTGGCCCGGTTCCAGGACCGACCCGTGCTATAAGAGAAGAGGAGATCCCACGTTGGTGCTCTCTTGACTAATTCACCAAACCCCGAACCGATCTAAGGGAGCATGGGATCGGGATCTGAAGACCTACGCCAACCACCGGCCCTCCTCGATGCTGGCGCCTTCCTCTCTAGCGACGACAATTGCCTGCTATCCCGAGCAGGCATGGGACGTCAGCGGCCCCTATGGGCACTGCGATTCAAAGGTTAGTGATAATCAAGTTCTAATTAAGCACTAAGATCGGCTTAGGTGTTCTCGTAATTAGGCTAATAAAGATCCTGACATGTATAAGTTCTAACAGTCACCACAGGCGCCTCGCTGTCGACGGGGACGTCGTCTACCAGGAGCGGAGCTCTTCTATGGCAAGAATACTTTGTACCATGGATATATTAAGGAAGATTTCTCAGCCGGCAGCTTGAGAAAGAAAAACAGTAGCTACTTGACTATTACAACGTTCTCTTGGAGTCTTGGGCTATTGGCCTATTGTGGCTTTTGAGTGTATATCACATACAGACCACTGATCACGTATATGGGCCTTTTGGTTCATTGGCTGGCCTTATCCTTGGCCTGTTGGCTGCTGGAGCCTTCAGAGTCACCGAGACTCCGAGTTTCCTTTCTGTACGACGAATCCACCATTCAACTTACCGTAATACCGCTCGTCCGCAGTCCGCTCGACGGTTCGTGTCCCTGCGGGCTGCGCCGCTGCTCAATCAGATCAGGATCAGGCGATCATCGCGAGCGCGATTGTGTTGTGCGAGCAACTCTGCCTCCGCGAGTCCAGGCCTGGCGTCGTCGACGAGCTACGCTGCTACTGCGTTTCCTTAGGGTAGACTCTGAAAGTTAGCGTCGGTGAGTTTCAGAGTTTCGTATTTGTATAATTTTTTAGCCAAAATTGGTCAGAGGACGCCGAAAATGAGCTCTGCGGACACCGAAAATAATCAGATCTGAATATTTCTTGCACTTTGAAGGAGAGAGAAAAGCGGCACAATATCATTTTTGCGCCCGTCTTCTTCTTCTTCCTCCTTCCCCTTTTCTTCTCTCCCCTGCTCACTGAGAGAGCATGAGCCCCACGTGGCGGCGGACTCATCCTCGCGCTCCTCCCCGCATCCACAGGCACCACGGAGTCCAGCGCTACGCAGTCGCAGCACCGGGTGGCGACCGAGCAATCCGAGGACCAACCCGCGCCTACCCACCCTCGTCCGCTCGTCCTCAGTCCAGCCTCGATCCGCTCTCCGCGCACGCCGAATCCGGTCACCATTGACGCGCGCAGCCGGAGCTCCCCCAACCACTCACCTCCACCTCTCCGCCCCTATAAAAGCTGCCTTCGGGCTCGTCTCATTACACCGCGGCCGCCCCTGTCTTCTCCCTCGTCACAGAGCCCTTAAGCGTCACCGCCGCCGCCATTAATGGACCTTCACCCAAGCTCCCGATCTCCGCACACCGACCACCTCTCGCCCCACCTTTTGCTCCATTGGGATCGCAGTCGCACCGCGAACCCGCCCCACAACTCCTACTCGTCGATCCGTGCCCACAACACCTCCTCATCGACCTCGCCGGAGCCAAGCTCCATCTTCACTGCCGCCGGCCCCTTCGTCTCGCCACTGGCTCCTCCCCGCCGTTCGTCGACGAGCTCACCATCTTCACCTCCCTCCCCCTCCGCCTCGCGCGGTGACCGCGCTCGCGGGAGCACTGCCCTGGCCGAGGACCAGTGAGCAGCCGTTGCAAGATGCTCCTTCGTACGGTCGCCCCGGCGTGCCGCCGCCGTGGGCCCGAGGCTGGAGAGCCTCGCGGTGGTGCAGCAGACGTGGGACCCACAGCTCGTTCCCGATGCGCCACCAAGACCGGAGGAACTGGAGCGGCCGCTGGCGTGCTACCTGTGGTCCTGTGCAGGGGAGAGAAGAAAAGAGAGAGGGAAGAAGAAGAAGGCAGGGACAAAAATGGCATTACGCCACTCTTCTCTCTCCTACAAAATCAAAAATGAATATTTTAATAGGTACAGTATCCATCAATAAATTTGACAAAAAAAATATAAGTCTTTCAGCAAATCTGATTATTTTCAGTGTCCGCGGGCATGTCATTTTCAGTGTCCTCTAGCCAATTTTGCTAATTTTTTTATTACTTGGGATGCTTGATTATTAATTAATTACTAAGTTTGTTTGATTAATCTATATATAAATCACAGTGAGCATAAATTATCTAATCTAACGATGTATCCAAAAGGAAAAAAAACAAGGGCAATGCCAAAACAAGAGGTACATGTTTAATTTTGTAGATGGTAAATTTGCTATAAATTAATTGGCATGTGTGCTTTAGGCCACGGTTAGTTCCAAAAATTTTCAAGATTCTCTATCACATCAAATGTTTGACACATGTATGAAGCATTAAATGTAGACGAAAAAAACTAATTACATAGTTTAGTAGAAAACCACGAGACGAATCTTTTGAGCCTAATTAGTCCATGATTGGACACTAATTGACAAATACAAACGAAAGTGCTACAGTAGCCAAAGCCAAAATTTTTCGCGGACTAACCACACCCTTAATATACTTGCTGAATAGCAGATGACGATCATGATAGTTTACATGTGTATAAACTAATATACTGAGAAATCTTTGATATCTATTTTATCGATTTCGCTACACCTTAATTTATTTCCGTCCTCCGGCCACTGTCGTCTAACACTGAAAGCATAGTGCCGTTAAATCTGGGAATAAATCCAGGAAAATACGAGCACTCGTGCTAAGTCGAGGACTTAAACCCGGGTGGGCAGGTTCCACCACAAGAGACTTATTTTTAATTAGCATTGTTCACTTTCAATAAATGGGTAATTCATTGAGCACAGATCTAATATCCTAAAAATTCTAAACACTATGTTTTATGGAGGGAGTAAAAATTAACCTAAAGTAGCAACTTAGACAAATTATTTTCACTGGTATTGACTGATATATGGGAATATAATTATCGAAACATAAATTATATATTTATTGGTTATCCATACATGGATACGTCTTGACAAGGTACTAAATATCGTAGCGATAACGGTTCCTTGCCGCTACCGCTATGACGTAGCGGCTTGGAACTTAGCGCCCGCTATTTGATGCAACAAGCCGTTATAGCGGCCATTATTTGACCTAGCAAGTCTGCTATAGCGGCTCAATTCTTAATTTAAGATATATTTGATCGAGAATCAACTCTTCGAATAAATTAAATATCTACTTACACTACTTAAGTTACATGTTTATTGATTTGTATTTGGTTAATTTTTTAACGTGTAAAAAAGTCATTTTTAAGATATACATATACCTAAATTATATGAGACTATTAGATATTGTTATTGGAACTTGGCATCCGCTACAGCACCTGCTAACCGTAATCCACGACGCAGATGTCAATCCACTAGAGACCCACTACCGCTATTTGTTACCTCCTGCGTGATGCACAACATATATATTTACTTTAAATTTGTCTATTTATATATTAGTGGTAATTAAACTGGGCCATCTAGAAACATACAAAAGGTCTAGTTTATGTTTTAGTTTATTGTTTATAAAGTCATAAGTTGCAATTTATACGCAAACTTAAGTGTTAAATTGGATTATCTATCTTAATGTCTGAGTGGACAAATTAGACCTAAATAAATTTAGGTGTTATTTTAGATTAGTTTTATAATAGCATATGCAGTTATAATTCGAATCCCGCCGGATTGATAGACAAAGGGACGTGCCGGCTCCCGGACGTTCGACGAAATGTTCTGTCGGACGGCCGTTCCCCGCGTGTGCCTGCATAGCCTTGTCCGCTAATTCACCCTGCCCGCATGTGCATTCCGCCGTCGTCACGTCCGTACGGCTCGCTCACAATCCGCCCCGTCCGCCTAGATTCGACCCGCCCCGCAGGTGCCCCCCGCCACGTCGTGCCCCCGACCACCGGCCCCTAGAGCGCCACATCCGTCGACCACCGGCTCACGGTGCCCCATTCCTCGCCGCCTGTGTTGTGCCACCATCACTCCACCGCTCCCCTGACTCTCCGAACAGGATGAAACACGTGCAACATGAAACACTTGAATACGACATACGTCTGAAACAGATGAAACATCTAGAAAATACACTTGCAACATATGTACGAAAACATAAGCAACATCCAGATATAATACTTGCAACTTGCAACATGAAAACACGTGCTTCAATGAAAGAATGGAATAGGTAAAACATTTAGAACATAATGTTGCAACACATGTGTGAAACATATGAAATATTCAAATCAAAATTCTTGCAACAAATGTTTGGAACAGATGAAACATTTTGAACAAACTCTGCAACATGTCTCTAAAACACTTGCAACATAAGCGCAACATCCCTCGATCTACTTTTGCAACATCCATATGAAACAACTGCAACATTCATTTGATATGTTGAAACACTTAAAACATATATTTGTAACATAAGGGGTGGGGAGCGCCTGTGCTGGTTAATTCCGGTTGTCGGGGTGGGAGCTAACGGCGAGTGCCGACGCACGAGCACCGCTAGCATCCAACACCAGCGGCGCGTGAGAGCACCGCCGCAACCAGCGCCACCAGCACCGGGCTTGGGTCGGCCGGGCGGGCGGAGCGAGCACCACTAGCACCAGCGCGCGACAGGAGGGAGGGGCGAGAAGCGCGTATGATGGGGCGCGATCGAGCGGCGGCGGATGGGGCGCGCGACAGCAATGAGGGGAGTGCTCGTCCACATCCTGGACGAGGCAGCCGCAAAGCGTTGCGATACGGGAGGAGGAAGCGGAAGGGAAAAGAATAGGTGATTTTTTTAATGAACTTGTTGGTAGAGCGAGCGGCGGGGTAATATCGCAAGCAACGAGACCGTGGGCCTATGGGAGCGTTCGACGATTTGCTCGTGTGGGACGTAAGACGCATAGCATAAACGATAGACAAATTTCTATTTGCATCACGGTGACATAATCCAGACGGGCTCTCAGTCGTGTCGAAATGGCCATACCAGCGGAGCCTACCAGCTCCTTGGCCCTTTTGTGCCATACTGTGTCACGCCTTGCCTCTTCTCCTGGCTCAGCTCAGCTCAGCTCAGGGCCTGTTTAGATGCAAAAAATTTAGCAAAATGGACACTATAGCGTTTTCGTTGTTATTTGGCAATTAGTGTCCAATCATAGTCTAATTAGGCTTAAAAGATTCGTCTCGTGGATTTCGTCTAAACTGTGTAATTAGTTTTATTTTTTATTTATATTTAATGTTTTATGCATGCGTCCAAAGATTCGATGTGACGGAAAATGTGAAAAATTTTATAAAATTCTTGGAGAACTAAACTGGCCTCAATCATGCAATGCAACGCACATGCAGCAGTTTGGTCCGTGCAGGTGGACAGGCCAGCGGTCACCGTGTCAGTGGCCGCACGGTACTGCTTTCCCAAAAGAGATGCATCCAGCTGCCGTTTCCCGTCTCTCCCTCTCCGGCTCCGGGCCCGGCTGGGGTTGGCTGGCCTGGCCCGCCGACACCGAGCCACGAGCGAGACGGTTGCGGTTGTATTTAGGGATGAAAACGGAACAGAAATATTTCGAATTGACCGTTTTCGTTTTCTATATTATAAACCGTTTTTTAACATGAAAAATTGTCAATTTTAATTGATTTTATAACCATTTTTAACTATTTTTTATACTCTTTAATTGCTAAATATAGAAATATCCCGAACTATCCGTTTTCGTTTTTCTATATCGTAAGTCCGTTTTTGACCGTTTTAGTTGTACTAGTACATCCACGCACACGGCGTGTCTGGTGGCTGTCTGCTCTGCTCTCTGCTACTCCCTCACTTCCATTGAAAACTAAGGATGCGCGCTTCGCGGCGCCCTACCAGTACCCTTTGAGACAGATTGTTAAGCACATAATAAAGTATACACGGGGTGAAAGATACTTCCCACAACACAGATAATTTGTCGACAACACAAATTGCACAAATTACACGGTTCTTGTAGCCCATTGGATTTCTATATGTTCACAGATTACATGCAAAATATATTTTGCTGGTAGTTATGAATGCTGGTCCAAATTTCCATCCTAGGCCCTAATTCATAACACTAACATGAAAAGGGGTAGCACACAGTTTGCTGCATGCTGCCATGTTCACACGAATATCCAGTCGAGTACAATTGTAGCAGGTTCCTTCAGCGACTGCAATTGTAGCAGGTTCCTTCGACCAGTAGAAGCAAATGGGTTGCCTAACAACTTAAGCATCGGAGGCTTTCATCACGACCAAGCAATGCTGTGGAGGCCTATCCACCAGGGAGAGCGATGATGTGCTGAATCATGTCATTCAGTGGAACTATAGAAGCCTAAAATAATACAAGAAATAATTAGCCAATCAGCATTCAGCACAGTACAAAAATATCAGAAGCTTTCAAAATGAGTTAATGAACAATGGCATTAGTTGGTAGATAAGGTTCTCACGAAAAAAACAACAGTGAAATCGATGTAACAATCGAAGGCTTTCAAGTACGATAGTAAGATACTATTGTTTTATCTTTAACAACATTGGATATGTAGTTTATTTGTGCTTGTCTTTGGAAAGGTCTGCATATTATATAAAAAAATGCTATAAAAAGTTAAGGTGGTAGCATAAATGTGAAGCTTTATCTTATATGAAACATCAATATGTTGTAGGTAAAAAACCCAGAAGAACCTTTCCTTTTTGAAATTACCTACAAAGCAACCACAGCCGCCTCTTACCATGACAGATCACACCAAACCGATATATGTAAGGGACAACTAGTCATAACAGAGCTCAAAGCACGATCTGGTAGTTCAGCACTTTGTCCTAAACCATCTGCACCGCAGACTCTAGCATTTCTTTCAACGAATTTCTGAATCAGCGTCCTGGGAAACTAACATTTTAAAAAATGACATGTTTAGGGTGCAGCTTGAGGAATCACGCAAAGCTCTCTAACCCACTGAGAAATCAAACGCCTAAAATCATGAACAATGTGGAAGAGAACTAATAATATCATAATAGTCAACAGGACCAGCAATTCACGAAGCAAGAAACACCCAAAGAGGAGTTTTCTCAATAGCAAATCCTTGACATTATATTTCCCAGTAGCAATACACATGTGCAAGTCCTGGGCTCATCCTGAGCTACTCCAGCTTTAGGAAAGATTATAATATTATTTCAGAAATATAGGCTGTGAATAATTTTATAAAATGGGAGTAACTAATGCATTGCATGACTGCATCTAATATATTCAAAATGGTTTTACCTTTCTAGATAAACTGATCTATGAACTACTTCAAATTGCTTATACTTGCTTGTCAAAACAACCTTGAGCAGGACAAGAGTATGTGATCTTGTATCCACCTTTGTGTGGCATTAGTTCTTCCGTTGCCTCGACATCGTGTTGCATTATCTGTGAATGCATAGAACATCGCTAGACATTAGCAGCGATCGATAGAACAGAAACACAAAAGGGGTATGCCAAAAAGTGATAGCATAACACAGATGAACATGACTCATAGTTCTGAAGAAGTAAAATACTTCACTGGCCATCGATTAAGAGAATGTTTTAGTTAATGGAGGACCGATACGTCACACGTAAAAACTTCTGATTTTTTTACCATCAATTATAAATGTGTCACTCAAATAGTCGAACTTGAACATAGATGAACTAAGCAAACAATATCCAGACCACAACTGATAACTAAGGTAACACCAAACTCTAAATATAATCATCCTACACACCTGCTCCACCCAAGGTAGTATCTCCAGTACCCGAACAAGATACATAATTTTTAGGAAACGGCCACAGCTAAAAAAAGGCTAAAACACACTCTATCACAACAACTGCTTGTCACTTACTCCTGTATATAAATGTTCCCGGTCTCTTTCAGTTGTGACATCTCTAAATCATAATAGGCGTCATCAACTCCAGCACCTCCTGCATCTCACAAAGTGCACGAACCTGGAAGCATAGGCCAACCAAACATCCATCAAAAATCAAAATGCAGTCCTTTCAGCACTGGCAACCAATGAACAATCGGATAGTCCACAATCAGCAAACCTCTTGAGGGTGCCTTTCCTGCTCAAGCGACAGCTGATGGATAGGTAGATGCGATGGTTGTGCCAACGCCTGCTCCTCCACAGCCCGTAGGCATGCCAAGAATGGCTTCGTCGACCCTGGCACGATCTTTCTCCATCCGCCCATTGCCAGACACCACCAGCTCGCACCTGCGTAGGTTCCCAAGGCTAGGTTAGTATTTCCAGTTCAATTTGGGGATAGAAAGGCACGGGAAGGACCTCATTCCATACACCAACCATTTGAAGAGAAAGATTGGAGGGAGAACCGGTTGTACCTAGAGGGCTACCAACCCTCTCGTCATCACCAGAGCATAGGAGCTACCAAACAGAAACCTGGTTGCATCGACTGCCTGCCAAATTAAAACATGGTGATGGAGCAAGGAAGAGATCAGCGATGGCGCAGGCTCTAGATCCGGTGGCATGGCAAAGGAGGGGAGGGGGAAGGTGCGCTCACCAAATCGGGTCGGGGCAAGGGCGTAAAGACGCTGTCGCCTCTGCAGATGAGCACTGGGAGGAGGACGGTGAAAATAGGAGGTCACCGGCGACCGCGGAGATCTGTCGGTGGGGTGGCATAGACCCCTCCGTCGCTTGGGCTCACGCTTACAGCACTCAGCGCTAGCCTCTGCGACGCCAGATCTGTCTTCTCGTTCGTAGACCCAGCCTGTTCTATGGCAGGCGCCGAGTGGAGTGACCATCGACGACGCTCCTAGGGAGCAATGGCGGCGGAGAGAGAAGAGGAAGGGGAAAAGGAGACGGGCGAGAGAGGGAAGAGATGAGAGGTTTGCCTCTAGTGTGGGGGCCACCATGTGCTGAAACCAGGGGGTGGGGATGGCCGCGCGGACGCGCACCGCGGGGCGAGACGGTTACATAGCTTACGCGACCGAAACCTATTCTCTTTCGCTGTCTGTGGGCTCATAAAGAAGGTGTCCCCATCTATCAGTGCTGGAAAGGTAACAGCTTGGTCGACAAAGGTTGTGGCTGGACGTGCGCTCCCTTTCCGCGCGGAAAGACCGTGCCACGTGTCAGCACGCCAGCTACCTCGCGAGGCCAAAATTTTTATATAAATTGTTGAGCGTATTTTGGAACAGTAGAAAATGGATAGTGCGAATGATGTTATCCTTTATTGATGAACAGTAAAAGTATTCATATGTACATGTCCATTGGGCGGTTCCAGGGGTGAGCGGGCGGGAGAGCCCGCTCCCATGTTCAGGCCTCGCTCCCATGATCGCAGAGAAAACGGAGAACGGGAACTGCAATTAGCAGTTACTAAGCATCTACTTAATTGATCATTAGGAATATAGGAATATTCTCAACACTCCCCCTGATCAATTAACTTCTGGAAACTTTAATGTTCATCATAATTTACACCATCAATAATCCTTCGAAAAACCCTGTGGGAAAAAAACTTAGGAATGCATTGATATATCAGGATAAAACTCCTCAAAAACCCAATGGGAAAAATAAAGGAGAAACACCATGATAATCAGTTAACAATGTCTTAGTATATCATCTCCTATAAAACCCCAGTGGGAAAATCAGATGATATGACATAAATAATGCTGATATTGCCTCGTTAAAAACTTCATATGAGAAACCTTTAAAAGTAAAACTCATACAAAGAAAAGGGTGCAATATGACATGAAAATGGATCATTTATCAAGAGATACTCCCCCGGATTTCTGCAAATCTCTAAGTCTTATCATACCAATTCCTTCAACATATTTGTGAAACATAGAATATGGTAGAGACTTAGTGAATAAATCAGCAAGATTGTCACATGACTTAGTTTGCAGAATCTCAATTTCCCCATTCTTTTGCAACTCATGGGGATAAAATAATTTGGGAGTAATATGCTTTGTTATATTATTCTTGATATAACCTGACTCCATTTGCACAACACAAGCAGCATTATCCTCAAAGATAATTGTCGGTGTATCAAGTACACCAATTCCACATGATTTCAATATGTGGTCTACCATTCTGCGAAGCCATACACACTCACGTGATGCTTCATATAATGCAATAATCTCAGAATGGTTGGTGGATGTAGACACTAAAGTCTGCTTAGATGATTTCCAAGAAATAGCTGTTCCACCATTTAAAAATACAAAACCAGTTTGGGATTTGACATTATGGGGATCTGATAAATAGCCAGCATCCGTATACCCCAATAAATTTTGATCTTGATTCTTCCTGTAAAATAATCCAAGATCTCTTATGCCGTTAAGATACCTAAAAATGGTCTTAACCCCAACCCAATAACGCTTGGTGGGTGCTGCACTATGTCTTGCTAATAAATTGACTGCAAAAGCAATATCCGGCCGGGTACTATCAGCAAGGTACATAAGTGCTCCAACAGCACTAAGATAAGGAACCTCAGGTCCTAAAATCTTTTCACCTTCCTCCCTTGGTCTGAAAGGATCTTTCTCTACATCCAAAGATCTAACAACCATGGGGGTCTTACATGAGTACGCTTTATCCATATTGAATTTCACCAATATTTTCTGGATATAGGCAGCTTGGTATACAAAAATCCCAGATGAAAAATGCTCAAGTTGCAAGCCTAAGCAAAATTTGGTTTGACCCAAATCTTTCATTTCAAACTCCGCCTTCAAATGATGACGTGCTTCATTAATGTCATGCTTATTACCAATGATATTAATATCATCAACGTATACAGACACTATATAAAAACCCGTTTGGGATTTCTTGATGAAGACACATGGGCAGTCATCATTATTTGTGTATCCCTTATGTGTAAGGAATTCACTTAACCGATTGTACCACATTCGGCCCGATTGTTTCAAGCCATATAATGACTTCTGCAACTTAACACAAAACATGTTGCGATTAGCTTCAGGATATGGTATACTGATTCCATCAGAAACTTTCATGTATATCTCAGAATCCAATGACCCATACAAATATGCAGTCACCACGTCCATCAACTGCATAGATAGACGATTTTGTACTGCCAAGGATATTAAATATCGGAATGTTATGCCACTCATTACTGGAGAATAAGTTTCATTGAAATCAACGCCGGGCCTTTGCGTGAAGCCCTGTGCTACTAGCCTTGCTTTATATCTCACCACTTCATTATTTTCATTCCGTTTCCGGACGAAAACCCATTTGTATCCAATAGGATGGACACCAGGAGGTGTTGGCAATACGGCCGAAAACACTTCCCTTTTTGAAAGCGAGGCTATCTCTGCTTCTATTGCATCCTTCCACTTATTCCAGTCCGAGCGCTTTTTGCACTCTACCATGGATTTTGGATCTGGATCATTTTGGAGGATCTCAGCAATTTGTTCAGAGAAGTAAATGTCGACAATTGTAGCTTTACGATCATAGGACTCTCCAGTCTCTATATAATTGATGGCAATTTCATCTACCCTTAGATCATCATGATTTCCCAAAACAATTGATTCAGGGTCTTCCGATGTCCCAGGCTCTGTATTTATGCATAAGAGAGGGCTGGGTATCAAATCAAATCTTTCCAAAAGATATTGATTATTCACTAGGTGTACATCAACGGAAAGTTGATCTTTGTTTACTACTTTCTTTTGTTTCTTATCTTGCACCTTGGAATTGCCTCTTCCCCTCTTGCTTCCAAGAGGGACAATTTAAGTGGTTTTATTTGGTACCTCCACTCTTTCTGGCACATTCCTTGCAGGATAGAAAGATTTAACAACACCTTTGCAGTTAGTAAACGCATCTGGCAGATTGTTTGCAATATTTTGCAAATCAATAAGTCTTTGAACCTGAAGTTCAGTTTCCATAGTGCGCGGATCATTAAATGAAATACCTTCCGCACTCCAATTAATTTCTCGGCATTCATCTTTTTGGTACAATTCTCCCCCTAATGCCGGGAAATGATCCTCATTAAAAATACAATCAGCGAACCGGGCCGTAAATAGATCCCCGGTGAGAGGTTCTATATACTTAATGATCGACGGAGATTTAAATCCCACATAGATCCCTAGTTTTCTGTGTGGCCCCATAGCTGTCCGCTGTGGTGGTGAGATGGGTACATATATAGCGCACCCAAACTGACGCAAATGGGAAATACTTGGAGGATTTCCACGCACTAATTGTAAGGGGGAATTATCATGATATGCAGTTGGTCGTAGTTGGATCAATTCTGCAGCGTGTAGTACTACATGACCCCAACACGAAGTAGGCAATTTGCAATTCATCAACATTGGTCTAGCAATGAGTTTAATTCTCTTTATCAATGATTCAGCCAAACCATTTTGAGTGTGGACATAAGGTACTGAATACTGGACCCGAATTCCCAATGCCATACAATAATCATTGAAGGCATGTGATGAAAACTCAGCAGCATTGTCCATTCGAATCGATTGAATTCTATGTTCAGGATAATGTGCTTTCAACTGTATTAGTTGAGACATTATTTTAGCGAAAGCATGGTTTCGTGTCGATAAAAGACACGTATGAGACCATCTAGTAGATGCATCTATCAACACCATAAAATATTTGAATGGTCCACATGTAGGCTGAATCGGTCCACAAATATCCCCTTGAATTGTTTCAAGGAATTTTAGTGGTTCAACTTTGATTTTAAGAGGTGAAGGCCTCAAAATCAATTTTCCAGTAGCACACGCGGTGCATACAAAATCCGAAGATTGAGGGAACTTTGCTTTATGCAAATTATGACCAATTGAATTGCATATAATTTTTCTCATCATTCCCATTCCAGGATGACCTAATCTATCATGCCATGTTTGGAATGAATTAACATTTTGAAAAATTACCTTATATGTAACATGAGATATGGGTTTTATGTATGTATAGTACAATCCTGATTGGAGGGAGGGAATTTTCTCACAAACTTGTTTGCCACATCCAGTAAGTTTGGTAAAGAGAATGAATTCTTCTTTATTATCTACATATGTTTCCACACGAAGATCATTCTTACGGATATCTTTATAGCTTAAAAGAGTACGAGTCGATTCTGGAAACAATAAAGCATCCTCTATCGTTAATTGCGTACCCATAGGGAGAATAATAGTTGCCTTGCCGGAACCAACTATTAAAGTATCACGACCTGAAATAGTCATAATATTTCCTTCTCTTTTCTTAAGAGTCTGGAAATATTTTATCTCCCTAAGAATAGTGTTTGTGGTTCCACTATCTATAAGACATAATTCCTCCATTGGATTGACTTCGAAAGACATCTATAGTAAAATAAGAATGCAATTAAAAACTCTTATTGAACATATAGAAATACATACACAACTTAACTGTATTACAATACCAACATATGAGTCTGACATTACAATACATATGCGTTCACAATACTCCCATCACTAACAAGTTTGCAAAACTCAAGTCACATAGAGTTTGCACAACTTAATTTATTACAACATACTTGAATCCCTAACACAATAATTAGATATCAACCATGGATCGAGATTTTTAGGCAAAATCTCCAAACATGTCATTGGAAGCAAACTCCACGATCATGTCATCCTTTCCTGGAAGGTTCTCAACTTGTTGAGCATCGTTGTTCTTTACTTCCACAAGAGCCTTACTTGAACAACCCACTTCCTTTGTAGCCTTAGAAGCAAGATTGAAATGTGCTTCATATTTTGGTTCATTTGCTTTTCCTTGCTTTGCTTCCTTTAAGGACTTTTGGTAAAGTGCAACCAAGTGCTTAGGAGTACGGCAATCCTTAGCAAAGTGTGAGTAAGTCCCACACCTATGACATTTATTGTCATTCTTGGACTTAGCATCACCCTTTTACTTGTTATTAGCATTTGACTTTTGCTTTTTGTTGAATTTGCTCTTATTAGGCTTGTTCTTAGGACCACCAAAAGTAGATCCCTTGAACTTTTTATTCTTAACATTATTCTGTACATTATGGACTTCAGGCAGAGGTGTTGCCCCAACTGGACGCTTATGGTGATTCTTCATAAGAAGCTCATCATGTTTCTCAGCCTGAGTTAATGTATGAATAAGTTGAGAATACGCAGTGTAGTTACTAGCCCGATATTGCTGCTGTAAGACTCGGTCAGTGGGAAGCATGGTAGATAGAGTTTTCTCTATCTTATCAGCATCCGTTGGCTCTTTCTCACAGAATTTCAACTTAGAGCAAATCTTATGAACAGCATGATTATAATCAGCAATGGACTTAAAGTCCTGCAAGCGCAAATGGTTCCACTCATGACTAGCCTCAGGCCATATGAGTTCCTTTTGCTGCTCATAACGCTCTTTAAGAGCAAGCCACAATGCACGAGGATTCTCCTCCATAAGGTACTCTTGTTTGAGATCCTTATGAATATAGAACCTTAATAACATTAAGGCCCCGTACTTCTTTTGTTCATCTAGCACTACCCCATCAACGGGTTCATTTATGTGTGTCAAAAGTCCACGGGATGCAAAGTTAATTTTGATATCCGATGCCCAAGTAGGGTAATTGTGACCATCTAAGGCTAGTTCATCGAACTCCTTAGTCATGGCCATAGCCTACAAAGTAGGACCATTTGATTTAATAAACTTACTCATGGTAAATTATAATCATAATGGTAAATAAATGTTATAATAAAATACAAATTAATTTAAATGACATAGCTTATCATGGTTTAAGACAAATCTAGGTAGACAAATGATCATGTAAACCTCAAATATAACTCTCATTAATTTGTATATATGGTTAGATAATCTCAGATGCCATAAGACATAGAGTAGATCTTAATAGTAGGCAAATAATTTGCTGCCTTAGCACGGTCTCTAGGCCGAATAACCCAATCTTGGATTAAACGCAGCCAATGCTAAGAACTCTACTACACCATATATAATTCAAATTAATGATTAAATCATGGTAATCACTATAATAGTGTAAGCCATCAATTTCCTTAGTCTTAATCCTTTACTTTGGGAAACATTTTATAGGTAGTCATCCCAAAATAATTAAGTTATGCAAATAAATTAATTGCAGCAGTTCAACAGTAATAAAAATTACTGAATATAATAACAGTACTAATGATGGAGTATGTGACAAAATTATCGCAATAACGGAATAAGTATGTAAGTGCTCATAAAATAACACGAACATACTAGCACTCTATATTAGAATCCGAAATTGCATAAGTACAATGTAGATAAACACATTTGTACAAGTACATGGATACATCAGGGGTCTAAAAACAGTACAGTATTTTAGACTAATACACTGATGAACAGTATTGCGAGATTAACAATTAACAATATAGTTAACAAACTAAATACAGCAGTAAATGAAATAGATAACTATTGGCAACAAGCAAAGCTAGTTAGTCGGCCCATGCAGTACACGTATGACTGCAAAAGCAGCATGTAGGCCAGCCTGCTGGTGTCTTCTACCATCTTCTACCAGAAAACAAGTGGTGGATTCTACGAACAAATAAGAAACAAGTGGTGCTGCCGCAGATGTAGTCACACCGCCGCCGCTCGATCCACTTCGGCGTCCGCTCCATCACCACCTGGTACCCCACCGCCGCCGTGTCCTCTACACCTGGTGATGAGCACCGGCGCAGATCGAGGAAGGGGCCAAGCCGCCGCCCCAACTCAGGCGCATCGACCGAGCCGGCAGCCTGCAGCTTCCCCTTCCTCCTCCGGTCACAGCTTCAAGCGGAGGGAGGGGCGCGTCCCTCCGAGGAGGAAGCGCCACCACCACCCCTCCCGCGTGGGCTGGCGTGCCCGTTCTCGAGCGCCGGAACGCGGCCGTTCGCGCGAGGACTCGCCTGCGCGCGCGCAGACGGGCCGTGTGGCACCGAGACCCAGGTACGCCGGAGGGTCGGACTGCTTGCCGTGTTGGCGATGTTGACAGCCGGAGGAGTGGACGGAGGCGGTGGAGATGGAGCAGCCAGGGCCGGATCGAGGATCTCGCCGGCGTCCCTGGCGAAGAGGCGAAGAGGTGGTGCGGCCCGACGCGCCGCAATGGTCGCAAGGGCCCGAGGAGTCGACGGCGACGGAGTTGCGGCCGCAGCAGATCCAATCGGTGGTGGGGTCCCGGCTGCATTAGCCGACCCCATTGCCGGTGGAGTTGATGCCGCCGGCGCCGCACTTGGTGGAGGTGTCGACGGAGACGAAGGACCGGCGGCCGGTGGCATGGCGGCGAACGCCACCGGTACCCAGTTGGAGGACCCCGCCATGTCTGGCCACGGGGGATGGTATGGCGCCACCCCCTGACCGGGACTCCAGGACGCGGGCACAACCACCGACGGTTGAGGCGGTACCGCCAGGGGAACGGAAGCACGCCGACCACGTCGCCGGCGACGGCGAGAACCCTGCGCGGCATCACCTCCTCCACCAGCACCACGGGTCTCACCCAGGAGATTCCGCAGTGCCCGCAGAAGCGAGTCGCGGTTGCCGTCGGAGTCGAACGGAACGCCGTTCCGACAGGCTTGGTAGTAGATCATGAAGACGAGGCGAAGAACAAGTTGCGCCGAAGGAACGTACGGCATCGGAGGCATGGTGGTATACCTTGATCTTTCGCTTTCCTTTCCGATGAACTCGACGTCACCTGGATCACGAACCCACCAAGGTCACGAACTCGCCTCTAGGATCACGAACTGCTCCAGGCCTTCTCGCTCAGCGGTAGAACGCTGATAACGTGTTGAGCGTATTTTGGAACAGTAGAAAATGGATAGTGCGAATGATGTTATCCTTTATTGATGAACAGTAAAAGTATTCATATGTACATGTCCATTGGGCGGTTCCAGGGGTGAGCGGGCGGGAGAGCCCGCTCCCATGTTCAGGCCTCGCTCCCATGATCGCAGAGAAAACGGAGAACGGGAACTGCAATTAGCAGTTACTAAGCATCTACTTAATTGATCATTAGGAATATAGGAATATTCTCAACATAAATATTATTAATTTTATTATGACTTATTTTATAACTAGAGATATTTAAATAATGATTTTATTTATTTTATTATTTATATAAAAAATTAACTAAAATAAACAGTTAAAAAGTCTAAAAATAAAAAACGACGTGGGATAGAAGGGAGTACCTCCCTACCTCTCCGCTCGTCTCCACTCTCTCTCGTCATCTCATCCATCTGTGGCCACTTGCTAGCATGGGGATTGGGGATGGGGGGTCCATTGGCATTGCCTTGCCGGTGGTCGCTCGCATCAGAAATCTGCTGCCATCGCCACGCCCCACTCCCACCACCGGCCGCCAATCATCCAGCTAGGCACGAGAGGCGTATGGAGCCCGCCGGCCGGCGGCAGCGACGAGCGAGCGCGAGCCCTGGCCGTCCGTTTCGCATGCTCCGCCATGTGCAGTGACCATTGGCAGTTTCAGTCTCGCCAAGGAGCCGTGGTCCGTGGCCGGCCAAAACCCACAAGTGCTTCCACAACCTCAGTTCTCAGTTCTCACCTACCTACCCTGCCACTGCCGAGGGCCAGGCTTACTTAAGGCCTGAAGAAGAAGATCAAGCACGATTATTACGCCTGGAGAAAGTTGTGATAATTAGGAGGCGTTTTCTTCGTGCCTGGCGTGGAAAATCTGCTCTCCCCGGCACCCTCGTAAAGACGCACAGGATTTGAAATGAGAGCGCGCCAGGTACGTTGCATCGCATCCCTGACAGTCCAAAAACTACAGTAGTTTGGAACGGTCCATGGTCCAGCCACTACTTTCACCGTCAGGCAGGCCGTCACCAAAACCAATTCCTCATCCTAATGTAGCCACCACGGCCTGTCGTGTCTGCTCCTCCAGATACTTGTAGTTTAATTTGGTTGCAGCAGCAGCAGTAGTACTCATTAACCTCAACAAAGAAAAGCTCACAACCATCTAACCAGGTGTCGCCATCGTCCAACAAAGTTTGCCGCCAGTTTCCCACCTTGTTCGGTGGATCCGGTCCTGCTAGTCGATTCAAGACGTACGATGATGTTTTTTCAAATCCTCGATAATTAGCACTCCCTCCCTTCCGGTATACCAGGCGTGAGGAGCAATTAATCTCTCTGTAATCTTCTCAGCTACGGTTTTCTCTAGTCCTCTCCTTTGCTAGCCACACATGCATGCATGCAACACTTCGTTTTGAGCGCAGTATTGGAAGAAACCGTGGAAGCTTCAGTGCTCCGAAGGTTCGCCATTTTCTCTGGCGCCTGGCACACAATAGTCTGCCACTGAAGATGAATATCAAAAGCCGGGGAATTGACCTGGACACAAGAGGCCATGTCTGTATGTGCTTTGATCAAGATGGGGGCACTGTTTTCCGAAGTGCAAACTAGCCAAGGGGTGCTGGCGTCTTTTGGAGATGGGACCAATCCGTCAGGCTCTGCTGGAAGCCCGGTCGACGAAGGAATTTGTGAAGAATGTGTTGCAATTAGAACAAGCTCTGGCCTGCAGAGTGAGCATCTTGCTGTGGAAGTGCTGGGAGTGGGACGCACGAAAAAAGAGAGTGAGCATGTAATGTAATCTTAGAGATGGTTGGACTGTGCTGAAGAAACCAATGCAGAAACTGAAGCCTGCTACCAGGCCAAAGCCAAGATGCTCTCTTGGGTCTGCATGTATTCACTTCAATTCACATATGTTAGAGTGGAATGAAAGATAATTTAGTTTAACTCCACTTCAATTGACTTCAACACATATAAATTAAAATGAATACATGTGCATCAAACAAAATCTCAGCTGTTCTAAAGATCAATACCGACCGATGACGGAGAGAGCCCCTCGTGTAAAATTAATTTCTATACGCCGTTCGCCGTTGCAAGCTGGCCCTGAATCCTACGTGCACGGGGAAGGTTTTCATTTGAGGCGTTGGTTAGATCCCTAGAGTGTTAAATCACTGTTTGACACTGTAGCATTTTGTTTTTATTTGGTAATAATTGTCCAAAAATTGATTAATTAGGCTTAAAATGTTCGTCTCGCAAAGTACAACAAAACTGTGCAATTACTTTTTGATTTTATCTACATTTAGTACTCCATATATGCGCCGGCATTTTGATATGACGGGGAATCTTCTTTTTGCATAGTGAATTTTGGACCTAAATTTAGGCCTTGTTTAGTTCCCAATTCAGGTGCCCAAATTCCACTATGTAAAAAGGAGATTCTCCATCACATCAAAATGCCGGTAAATGCATGGAGTACTAAATGTAGATGAAATCAAAAACTAATTGCACAGTTTTGTTGTACTTTGCGAGACGAACATTTTGAGTCTAATTAATTAATTTTTGGATAATTTTTTGCACTAAAAACCAAAAAATGCTACAGCGGACGCCGAATCGGGGGCGCCAACTCAGGACGACAAGGCCTTAGGAAACTAAACATGCCTGAGTAAACACTGATTAGATGAGTATGCTACAGAAAATCAGCACGGGAATCCCACTGCATCTACCTGGAGATTCCCTGGACCCTTTCGTCGAGTGGGGCCCAGGCGATGGGAGATGACACGTCATCGTCGTCCTTTGCCCACTCACTCTGTCACGCTCTCCTTCCCCTGTCCTCTTCCAGCCCACCACTATATATAGGCAAAGCAGCAATCCAAACCCAACACAATCACTTGGGCGCAGCCGCAGCCGCCCCCACAGCCTCCCTCCAGAGCACGAGCGATCGGCGCGCCCGTGAGACGGTGAGAGGAGAGGGGAGGGGAGGGCCGACCTGATCCTGCTCAGATCAGCTGAAGGGGTCGAGCTCTTGGCTGCCTCCACCCGCTGCTGCGCGGCAGTCAATGGCGATGCCGAGGGCGCCGGGTGCGGGCTCGCTCCGCTTCCTGGGCCTCCTGAAGCAGCCGGAGTCAGCAGGGCCCGACGCCGCCGCGCCGTTCGAGCTCGACGAGCGCGACGTCGTGTGGCCGGCGGGCGGGGGGCATCACCAGCAGGACGGGCCGGCACTGCCAGTGCCCGAGGCGTCGGCGGCGGCGTCGCGCGCCGCGAGGCGGCGCGCGCACGGGGTGCCGCACAGCTTCGGGCTGTCGTCCCTGCTCGCCGACAGCGGCGGCGGCGGTGGTGGAGGGGTGGCCGTGCCCGTGCCCATGCCCGCGAGGGCGGTGGCACCGAGGCAGTCGGCGCCGGTGCGCGTGCCGGCTCCGTGGCCGGGGAAGGCGGCGGGCGGGCGCCGCGCGGGGGAGGACGGGCGCGGCGGCAGGAGGGCCGACGAGGACGAGGAGGACGAGGAGGAGATGGTGCCGCCGCACGTGGTCGCGGCGCGGCGCCACGCGCGGTCGTCGTCCGTGCTGGAGGGCGCCGGGCGCACGCTCAAGGGCCGCGACCTCCGCCGCGTCCGCAACGCCGTGCTCCGGCAGACCGGGTTCCTGGACCTCTGAACGAACCAGCGGAGCGAGCGACGGGGCCAGGGCCAGCCGTCAGCCGTGACAGAAGAAGCCGATGGATCAGCATATCAGAGATCTCTTTCTTGAGCCCCCTGCCATTTCAGCTGCCGGCTGGCGCTCTCTCGTCTCCAGTGTAACAAAACCCCAAACCTTGCTTGCTCCATGCATGTTCCTCAACGCCTGAAGAACTGAATTCAATGCATTTAAGTTGATTGGTCTGTGTTGAGGTCCCTGCTCTTCTTCTCTTGTGCACAGAGCCTCCGAGTTTCTTCACCTGAATTCAGCACATTCACCTGATGACTGAGGGCTGGTTTAGTTGTAAAATTTTTTGCAAAATGGGTACGGTAGTTTTTTCGTTGTTATTTGGCAAATATTGTCTAATCATGGTCTAATTAGGTTTAAAAGATTCGTCTCCATTTCGTCTAAACTGTGTAATTAGTTTTATTTTTTTATCTATATTTAATGCTTCATACATGCGTCTAAAGATTCGATATAACGGGGAATCTACTGTTCTTTTGCAAAATTTTCTGAATCTAAACTGGACCTAACAATATGTACGAAATCGATCCCTCGAACAAAAAAATAGATACGGAACGGACGACCTAACAATATGTACGAAATCGATCCCTCGAACAAAAAATAGATACGGAACGGACGAGATCAATGATCAGGAAGGAGCTCAGGACGAGGAAGAAAATGGTGAAAAAAAATACAGGGCGCGCACACAACAATCGCAATCGCAATCGAGTGGATGGTCTACTCTAATACTACCAAGGCCTTGTTCACTTTCTATCCCAACCCAAAATATTTCCTCTTTCACCCATCACATCAAATCTTTCAACGCATGTATGAAGTATTAAATGTAGGTAAAAAAGATAATTAATTGCATAGTTTGCCTGTAAATGTCGGGACGAATCTTTTAAGCCTAGTTAGTCCATGATTAGATAAATTTTGTCAAATAACAACAAAATATGCTATAATAACTTTTCACCGGCTTTTCGCGAAGTGAACGCACCCAAGTTGGCCTCATCTGGCACTAAAGAAAGCTATGGCTTTGACACGGACGGGAGGGGCAATATAATACTTACGATGCGAAACCTGAAGCCAGCCTGCGCCTAGTACCTGCATCAAGCATCCTAGGCATCTGCGGCGCTGGCAGCTGGGTGTCTGTTTCGCAATCACAATTCACACCAGCATGACGCAGCGTAGTTCGTTCCCTTTCGCCCAGCCCGCCACTGTTTTCCTTCTTTATTCTGATCTGGCAGGGGTAATCAGAGGCAGCCATGGAAGAACGTGGGTGTAACATGGACGCCAATAGGCTCGTCGGCGGCGGTGCAGTTGGTGGCGCGCGCACGTACAGCCTATTGCGGTTTCGTCAGAGATCGGAGCTGAGGCTGTGTTTACTTTAAAAAAAAGTATTGTGCAAACAAAAGATTTCCGTCACATCAAACTTGCGATACATGTATGGAGTACTAAATGTAGATGAAATAAAAAACTAATTATACAGCTTGGTTATACTTTACGAGACGAACGTTTTAAACCTAATTAGTCAACGGTTAGACACTATTTACCAAATAAAGACAAAACATGCTACAGTACTTTTTATACTTTTTTACACATTTTTACCCATTTAAACACAGCCGAGATCGGGAAAGGGCAGGCTCAGATCCCCATGCATGTCCGCTACCTTCCGCTGTTCCACGGGCAGGCGGGCAGAAGGCCGCCGCCGGCCGTCGTGTGCGCCAGCCGTCCATTTTGCCTCTCGTCGTTTCGTGCAGTGTGGGCTGTCCCTCTCATGTCTCATCAACAACACTCATCATGACTCGTCACACGTCACTGGGTGGGTGGACAGCATGCTGCATGCGTGGTTAATCTCTCTAAATAATATTATTCTATGTACTATTAAAAAAATTCAGTAAAAATCAAATAATGCTTAATTGGCAATACTATATATATATATATAGAAGGGGCTAACGCACGTACGGCTGTGCGTTAGTCTTATAGCACGCCCAGTTCAAAAATGAAAATAAAAAGTATATTTTCTGTTTAGGAAAAGTAGCCGTGCACATGACTGCACGAGGCAAGTCAGCACCCAGCGCCCCCTGGAACCTTCCCCTCTTCCTGTTTCCCCTCCTTTTGCATTTCAATTCCAGCAAAACACAAAGGCGTAAAAACAGTAGAATTACACAAATCTTTTCCTATTTTACTTTCCTCTTTCCAACGTGCACAAAATAGTTCGGTTATTTGCATCACCTGATATCAGATCTACTGCTGACAAAACTAAGAAAAACAATTTAGTTCTTTTGCATAAGCAAATTCAGTTGTTTTGCTTAAGCAAATTAATTTACAAAAAATAGTAAAATACAGTTCTTGCTGCTTGTTGCATAAGTAGACCTTCCTACATGTGTTCTACTACTTACTGTATAGGTATACATCTTAAGTTGTTCTTGTATTAGCTGTTGCACATGGTTACTCCTATTTTGATATCAAAACAAGTTCATTTGATGCTTATTGCCTCACACCTGCAATGAAAAAATAGAAGTTACCAAGATAAACACGTAGATAATAGTGAGAAACTAAGCATAAAATGGCCCAGACTCAAATTTTAATTGCACTAATAGAAGATTATGTTACTAAAAACCAATTCAGTTGTTTTGTATCACCTGAAAATCAGCTAGTACTGCAGTTCCTATTACATTAGCAGATCAAACATAACCGATAAGTAATTCAGTTATTTTGCATAAACAATTCAGTTGTTTACATAATTAATTCAGTTAAGACAATCACTCAACAATTGCAGCAAGTCAAAATCTGCTAAACAAATGTATAATCGCAACCAATATAACACAAAGCTACTGGTACTTGTTCCAGTGATCAAAGTCTAGACCCTGCAAACTATGGCTGTGCCTATACCTACATGGGTACAATTTAGCATCCCAATGTAAGCCACCATATAAATCGAGCAGTAGTACCAGGTAACAGGAACGAAAAAGTAACTCACTAGTAAAAAGCAATTTTATATATTTAGTCAGGCAAGTTATCAGTAATCTGGTAGCAATTTAATATCATTAGTTAAGCAATTTAATATATCCCCCAGCACGTCTCATTGATGAAGTAAAAATAGAAACATATATGTCATTTATTTATTCAAAATGGATTGTAACAGTATAGAGTATCAATGGTTTTCTACTTCCATATGTATAACAAATATAACTTATTGGTGCTAGCTTGTACAAAAAATACAAATTTACTTCATATAAAAATGTCAATGTTATCATGATATGAGATTATCTAGTTGTGTTATTAAGCAGGATTCAAGCTGGTTAACTAAACAGTAGCCTGATAGGCTATAATTTAGAGAAAAAATACAATAGAATCGACACAGCTATGAATACTAACTGGGTCAGCATGCCAAACCAACATTCAATTTTTAGATCCTATTTTGCTAATTCAACGAGACACTTAACATGACAAACAGACATCACTCAACAACTGTAGCAAGTCAATCTGCTAAAACAAAATTATACATATGGCAAACACAACACATTAGGTATCATTCAGCATATTAATCATGAGACAAGTCTGCACAAAGAACATCACATCAGTACATCACACATCTTCGAAGTGCACAAACAGAAGTGTGGCAAATTAGAGGAGCACCAAAAAAATACTGCACAAACAGAAGTGAGACAAATTAGAGGAGCCACCTTTTGTTTTCTGTATGAAAACATCATATTTTCTAAGCCCTACAGTCGTTGAAACATATCTAAATTTTAGTTCACCACCATACCCATGAAAAGTAATAATCAAGCATGAGTTTCCTAATGATGTATTCTAGTAGAAGCCAATGGCCAATAAGTAAAAACACAGGGAAAAGTACTAAAAACCTAGAACTTAAAAATGCTTAGCTAATATGAATAATTTGCTTGTTGATTTAGTCTAAGTTGCTTACAAATGACACTAAAATTGCCTAACAGGTGACATTTAAATTGCCTACATGTCATGATGTAGCAGCCCAGACAGAACATCATACATTGCTTTAGAAGCAAGGACAAGCCAAGAAATTCTTCGGACTAATCAAAGTGGATAGAGGGATGCATCATGCATGTATGTACCATATAAGAAAGCTCGAGCAACTTGGATTCCTCAAAGAAACCATACAACACCAGAAAAGAAGGCAGGTTAAAAAAATCTCTCTAATTAAAACTGTTAAAGACTGAACAGTGGGAAGACAACAAACAAAAATATAGGGGCTGAGAAATGAAAGCAACAATGAGTAATATAGGGAAGCAAGAGAGTCAAAATGACTACATGCATACGCATATATGAAAAAAACATCAGAGCATACCCTCAGCTTGACACCAATTTTCTTGCAGTCACTAGAAAAAAAATGCATCCGGCTGTGTGCAACAAACATCAAATAGAATTGTACAATGAGTTACGGATCATAGAATCATTTTAAAAAATTCACAACTGACAACCACACAAATAGCAAATCAATATGGTCCTACACCTAGTCGGTGACTTCCTGACTCCTGTAGACCGAGCAAAAAGAGAGAGGAAATAGAGAGAGACGTTCCTTCATGGCTCCAGAATGCTGAGCAAAAGAGTTTGGGCAGCGACGTAGCGTCCTAAGGGCGCGGAGCAAAATTGCCTTACCAAATTAAGAAAATTGCTAATAGAAACATGAAAAATTACATGGTACTAAAAGAAAAAATGCTTCTGTATAGACTTACATTACAAAGAATAATAGAAGAAAGTACGAACTAACCGAGGCCACCAGCTAGCCATATATATGAACTAATCGAGGTTGGGGTAAGACAAACTGGAATTGCATACTAAAATTACAAGCTGGAATTGCAACTAAAATTGCAAACTGAAAGCACATAGTTAATAGCCAACTGAATTATAAACTGAAAATGACCATCCTAACATGCTGTTGTAGTGAACTGACTAATCGTACCATTCTTCCACCGGTTGTTCCCTAGCAGACATGACTATCATTCAGTAAAAAAAGACAGAATGCTTGGAGACAGTGAAATTGCAATGACACTAACCAAATGTCGTGCGTGTGGTGCCACAATGCACATATTAATGGAGGCAAAAAGAAATATTACATCTAAATAGAGGCAAAGCACAACAACAATGCACATATTAATGGACCTATATTAAATTGACATCTGCATAGCTCATAGGCAGTAGCAAACCATTTGGGCCTTACCAGCCTCTCCTATGCCATAACCTTAACAATCCTCTACCACAATCCCTAAATAATCCCCTAACAATCCTCTACCACAATTCCCAAGCGTCTAAAAAAATCCACACCTGATATGGCCATTTCGTCAAACACAAGACATGCAAATTCAAAGCATATGTCTCAACCCCAATTGTTACTTCATCATTGTTCCGTGGCTATAAGTTCATTATTTAAGCAAACTAATATCACTAGTTAAGCAATTTAATATCACTATTAAGTAAATTTAATATGTTTAGTCAGGCAAGTTATCATTAATCTGATCAAAGATTATAACAAAATAATAAGCCGTTAAACAACCAAGCAAATGTCGTTATAATTAATAATAGAACTACACTAGTATCACTGTAGTCTCTCTCTAGAGGTGCATAAAAGCACCTGCAGACTTGCTGCACACCCTAAACATATCCGGTAGTTATAACATTATGAGAAGCTATGCGAATTAATAGTTTCCTCGCAGCTCATGTGCCTAGAACAAGTAATTAAGGATCAAGATGAAATCTTCACACATGTGCTTGAAAGAATGTACTTAGTTCATTCCCCCAAACAGTGTGCTATACTGTTGAATGAACACATTTAATAGAACAATGGCACATATCACCAACATAGAGTTGTTAAAATAAATTATGAATTTACAGCAACATTTATGAGAATTACTAAAAGTCTCTCATTCAGAAAGCAGATAAGCTCACCTTGATGGACAGATGGCGAAGTTTGTTTAGCTCCATGCGGTGTATCGCATAGGAACTATGAGCTGGTAGGTTGTTAACCCTCGGCCCTCGCTATCTCGGCATCGATGGCAGCCTCCCTATCTCCTTTCTGTGCCCTATTCTGCTCGCTAGCAAAATCAGCTTTTGGTCAGTGAACTAAAAGATAAACCCATCCACTGAAATTAGATGAAGTAGTAAGTAGTTGTGTGCTTAGAAACTGATGCAATCACGCAGCCTAGCAAAAAAATCCTACAAATAAAAAAATTCAAGCCACACAGAAAAAGTACTTGAGTTTCAAACACGAGCATGCTCCACTAGTGTTCTAGCATCAGCAATAAGTCCACTCATGGCACAACCTATGCGCCCATCAATTTCCATGATTTTCTCCACACTGCTTGGTTCCTATAAACATAAAAAAAGCAAAGGAAAATTGAATTTATTTACAATGAAACAACATATAGCATGAAAACCACAAGCTAAGTGGAGTTGCCATAATCCTATGATAAAATCATTCCTTTTATCATAGCACAAAATTGCATAAGGTTGAGTTCTTCTCCTCTGATTAAACATTAAAGAGCTTCTCACTAATCTATTATTTGCTTAGCAGCACGGTAGCGCACACCCAGGTTATACCCTTGGTTCATAGTACTACTAATTAAGGTTATTATATAGTAGAGATTACGACTGACTACTTTATCTCGTGAGTCGTGATGCCTGTGAGATCCTCGCTAGCATTGCATCAGCTAGTATTACAGTAGTGTGACTGACCATTTGAGTCTAGTTGATAGTTTGGGCGATGCAGGCAGCAGGATGCAGGTGAACTTCCACCGGACGTTGGAGCCTGGAGGGGAGGGCTGAACTGAAACTGAACTACTAGTCGGCCGCACTGCTGGAGCTCTGCACATCACTTTCAGTAAGCATTGTAGAACGATGCATATAAGTGCCTGACGACACCGTACTTGGGAAGTTGATGTTGTTTGTGTAGGGAACGATAAGCAGTCAGGTGTTTAGTGCCTCATCCTTTGGTTTTCGGTGATCTGAAAGGATGGACACTGCAAAGAACATACACACAAAAAACTTTGTTAAGCTCTGTCAATGAGTAACGGAGACTTGAAATAGAAACACCAAAGGTAAGCGAATCACACTGGTGTTCATGAAGAAATCAACTGCAGCTCATGGACTCGTATGAGCAGCGCAAAAAAATGAACAAATAAGATGTTCTGTGTCCGCAGCTTGGGATACCCGACTGGGATTGTGCCTAGGGCTGGGGGAGTAATCAAGCCAGGTGGAGAGGCATGGCACCAGCTTCGTCCTAGAAATTAGGCCACGACAGCAGGACTGACCTACCCCTAATTCCCCATCACCCAGATCGAGCTCACGTTACGAACAAAGCAGAGGGCACACGGTGTTACCTTCTAGAGGTGATCGAACGTGATCTCGTCCCGCCGGTGCGGCTAGATCCCGATCCCGCTGCGGACGCCACCCCCGGCATCACGTCCTCCTGTTGCCGCTGTATCCAACTCAACTAGGTCCTCTCGCCCTGCTCCGTGGCGCATCCAATTTCTCGTTGCCGAATACGATGACGATGACTCCCCTCGCCAATGGGCAATGCCCCTAGGGGGATGCTGCAGCGATGGGGTCCCTTGAGCTGCTGCCGGGTGAAAGTCCTATGTTTGGTGTTGGTAATTAGTGACAATGCCTAAGTACTAATCCTATGCCTAAGTTGTATGTAGCATATGAGGATTAGTACATTCCAAGGTTGGTGGCAAGATGGACATGGTGATCATGATGGCCACGCTTGAATTTGGACGCAATCCTACATGATCAAGGCAAAGGTATATGCTTAAGCGTTGTGTTTTAGTAACCAAGACACCTAGTGGGTGTGGTTACATTATAGGATAGATAGCCATACTATAAAGAGGGGAATGACGCGGCTATTGAACTCCTAAGTGCCTCTAGATGTGCATTTCATGATCATATGCATTTGGATAGAACTAATATCGCCTCGAAAAATGATTGTGAAAATGCTAACACACTCACACATGACGAGATAACTTGGTGGTGTTAGCACATTTGCGATGGCGGTGGGGTTTGAGCGGTAGAGAGGGTTTGGGTTCCTCTCTCCCTCCCGCCGAGCTTGCGAGCACGGGATTCAGGCGTTTTTGAGGAGTTGAAACGACTATTTTCCACTACGCCAGAAGTCCAAAAAAGAAACGGAGGCGAACGGAGGTCACAGAGGTGACCGGACGCTGAACCGGATGCGGTCCTTGCATGACCGGACGCGTCCGGTCAGTGTTCAGTGTCTGCGCGTTTTTCAGTTCGATGATCGGACGCGAGGCGCGTCCGGTCACTGATGATCGGACGCGTCCGGTCGTTCAGAGAGCTTACTGGACTCTAACAGGACGCTGGCACTGTCGCGTCCGGTCATTTTCTTCAGTGTGTCCGATCATTGTTCTATTGAGCGCTGCTCAGGCGACCAGCGCGTCCGGTCATTCACGGGACCAGCGCGTCCGGTCGTTCGCAGCGCGTCCGGTCTGCGCGATGAGCACGTCCGGTCGTTGCTTCGCAGTTAGCCGTTGGGCGACCGGCGCGTCCGGTCATTTGGACCAGCGCGTCCGATCAGTACTTCATGAGTTAGCCGTTGGGCGACCGGTGCGTCCGGTCAGTTGGACCAGCGCGTCCGGTCAGCAAGATTTTGGCTGTTTAAGTTTCTAACGGCTATATTCGAAGGGGTACGTCTATAAATACTCGTTGGCCGGCTCAAGGCTCTCTCTCTCGAACATTTGACATACTTGTGAGCACTTTGAGCTAAGCAACTCCCCTCCCACTCATCTCTCTTGCTTCTTTGCATATTCGAAGTGAGATTGAGTGATCCAAGTGCATTTGCATTGTGAGATTGCATCTAGTTGGCACTTGGTGGTTGATTTGCTGCGGGATTCTTGTTTCTCTTGGTGGTTGCCGCCACCTAGACGGCTTGGAGCAGCTTGGAGGCGTTGGCAAGAGTTGGTGATTGTTCTTGGCCACCTCCGGTGATTGTGAGGGGTTTGTGCCTACCTCGGCGAAGCGCCAAAGGCAACATTAGTAAATTGTTTCATGTCATTGCAACCTTTTGCCATTTGGTAGGTTCTTGTAGCGTCTTTTGAGAGGCTCGGTGTGTGACCGATTAGCCACCGAACCATGTGGTGAAAAGGGACACAACGGGGACTAGCGTGCCGGCAAGCACGTGAACCTCGGGATAAATCTTCGTGTCATCACTTTCATATTGTGATTGATTGATCCCGGTGTTCGGTTATCTTGGTATTCATCTCTTGATCATATTGATTGGTTGGCTCAATTCTTCGCCCCTCGGTGATACCCATCTAACTCTCTCTTGTATTAATTTCTTAGTTATCTTTGCTAGCTAGTTAGCTTTGCTAGAGTAGCTTCTTTGTGTAGCTTACTAGTTATAGTTTTCTTCTTGGTTTGACTTGTGCGGTTGAATGCAATTATACTAGGATTGTGAATTGGTTAGGTGGCTTGCAAACACCCCGTAGGCTAAGCAAAACTCGCATCTCGCTATTTGTTTTATTGATAAACTTGTTTAACTTGTCTTTGTAGAAAATTTTAATAGGCTATTCACCCCCCTCTAGCCATCAAGACCTTTCAAGTGGTATCAGAGCCGTGGTCACCGTTTGTAAGGCTTAACAACCTCGGTGTAAGATGGCTCAAGTTATGTTCAATCATGTTAATGGCAAGCCTCCATTCTTTGATGGCGTCTCTTCCTTTGATCATTGGAAAAGGAAGATGAAGCAATATCTAGGCAATATACATGAGAAGGTTTGGGATGTGACCAAAGAAGGATACATCATTCTTGATGAGGAAAACCTCACTCCCAATGACCGTATCAACAAACAATGCAATACGGCAGCACTTGACACAATCTATCGTGCCATTGATGATAAAGTATTTGAGCAAATCAAAGATCTTGAAAAGGCAAATGAGCTTTGGATAAGGCTTGAAGAAACATATGAAGGCACTTCAACGGTAAAAAGTGCCAAACTATATATGCTCAAGGACAAGTTCTCTACGTTCAAGATGAAGGATGATGAATCCATCCCGGAGATGTTCTATAGGCTCCAAGTCATTGTCAATGATCTCAAGGGGCTTGGAGAGAAGGTTGAGGACAAGGACTTCTCATACAAGTTTTTGATGTGCTTACCCAAGAAGTTTGCCACCTTAAGAAGAATGATCTTTAGAGAGGGATTGGACAAGGTCAAACCAACCAATGTGCTTAGAGATATAATGACCGATGCCCAATACAATGATGATAAAGATGAGGTAGAAGAGAAGAAAAAGACCAAGGTCAAACAAGAGAAGCCCATTGCATTCAAGGCTTCATCCTCTAAGGGCAAGAGCAAGGTGAAGAGTGATGATGATGATCCATTCGATGATAAGACCATGGCCCTCCTTGTGCACAAGATGGGAAGGTTCATGAAGAAGAAAGGATATGGGATAAGGAAGAGGAGAGACACTATAAAGGCAAAGACCCTTTGCTACAATTGCAATAGCCCCGATCACATAGTGGCGGATTGCCCCTATGAAGATAAGAGATTTCATAATGGGGACTTAAAGCTCAAGAAGAACAAGAAGGATAAGAAAGAGAATGAGAAGAAAGCAAAGAAGAGCTTCACTTTCAACAAGAAGAAGAAGGGTGGTGGTTATGTAGTCACTTGGGATAGTGACAACTCCGATAGTGATGATGATGAAAGCTCTAGTGATGATGAGAGGACCACTCGGCGAGCCATTGCAAACATCGCCCTCTCTAACAAGCCATCCATCTTCGACACTTCATCAACATGCCTTATGGCCAAGCCTACAAAGGTAAAATATGATGATAGTGATGATGATTCTTGTGCTAGTGATGATTGTAGTAGTGATGATGAGGAGGATGAGGACTACTCCAAGGATGATCTATTGGGCATAATAGATCAAATGAGCAAAGGCTACAAGAGGACAACCAAGAAATACAAAATCTTGGAACAAGAGCTCATTGCTAAGAGCAATAAAAATAATGTCTTGATGGAGGAGCTTGGTGCTCTCAAAAAGAGTAAGGAGTGCAAAGGAATTGAACAAGAGCTCAAAGCTCTTAGGAAATCCTTTGATGAGCTAGAGGCTTCTCGTGAGTGTCTAAAGGAAGACCACGAGGATCTTGAAATTGCTCACACTAGGCTTAAGGAAGCCCACTCCACTCTACTTGAGCTCATCAAGGAAAAGGACCTCAAGTTGAAGAAGCTCATGAAGGAAGCTAAGGAAGAGCAAGTGATTGTCACTTGTGATATTGGACTAACATGTGATATTATTGATGATTCTTTATTTGTTGGTCCTACTAATGCTTCATGTAGCTCATCATCATCCACCACAACCAACTCTACCTCTACTACTAGTGATTCATCACTTGTGGTTGAGACTCTCAAGAGAGAGGTGGATGATCTCACCCGCGCATTAGGCAACGCCTATGGTGGGGATGCCCGTTTGCTAAAATACTTGGGTAGCCAAAGGTTCTCTCTTAACAAAGAGGTTTGGGCTATACTCCTAAGAAGGGCAAGGTGGCCTTTGCTACTCCAAAGTCTCACTTTGTGAAGAGCAATGGTCGTTATTGCAATAGATGCAAGCAAGTTGGGCATCTAGAGATTAATTGCAATAAAATAAACAAGAACAAGAAAAATGCTAATGTACCTTACATTCCTTTTGATTCTTGTTATGTGCTTACCAAGGGTGAGAAAGGTGTGCATGCTAGGTTTGTTGGTACACCAATTGTGGGCCCAAAGAAGAAGGCCATTTGGGTACCAAAGAGCTTAGTCACTAACCTCCAAGGACCCAAGCAAGTATGGGTACCTAAAAGATATTAAATTGTTTTGTAGGTAAATTATAAGGCCGGAGGAAGGCATTGGGTGCTTGATAGTGGGTGCTCTCAACATATGACCGGTGATTCAAGAATGTTTGTCACACCCATTTTTAAGGACAAAAATAGGATGTATAAAAGACTCATGTGCGCCCCAGGAAACAGTCGCACACATAAGTTTGACAAATTACAAAGTATCATCACAGTGCTTATTACATAACGAATAAGTATTTAAGATATAGTCTTGAACGATAGGTAATAATAACTAATAGTAATTCTTCAGCGGAAACTCCACACAGGGACACGGTTGACTGGTTGACACCAAGACTAGTACTCATTCCGATAGTCTTCCTCTATATCTTCATCTGTTATGGTGGAAATAGCAAGGGTGAGTCCATGTCGAACTCAACAAATATAACACAGGGTTCATGTGGCTCAAAAAGGCTAGACACTGTTTAACTGCATTTAGCTTTTAATCATATATTTGCAATTGAGTAGCATCAAGATAAACCACTTCCCATTAAAGAACCAATGATCAATTTTAATAAGGATAATGAATAGCATTAACATGAGCATAATAATAATCAACAATAATTAAGCATGATATAACGGTTATGATCAACTATTCCATAAGAATCCCCAAGGCCGCTCGTATCCGTGAGCACGGCTAGTATACCAGTTTTTAACTCTGCGCAGAGGTGTACACTTTCACTGTAAGTCATGATTTCCAAATGAGTGGGGAGATCAAGCCCAAACACCCGAGAACCATATAAAGCCACTCAAAAGTTCGTCTAACAAGTTAGGGCCATTAGATTTCACTCGGCAGGCAGATGTAGAACCCCCCTTCCCTGTGGCACAACAACCACAGCCTATACACACTAGGCCAGGGGCTCGCACTACACCCAACATGGCAAGCCATTCTTACGCCATTTAAGGTAACCTCTAACAAGCTAGAAAAGGTCTCTTGAACAACTAAAGCCAGAGCCATATAGCCCTCACAGCTGTACTGTATATCCCGGTTATCACTTACAGATAAGTCCTTATGGAGAGAAACTAGAGCATCAAAATAATACACATGCTCTAGCCCCCTTTTAACAATAATAAAATCATCTTAATAGTTGATTGCTTAATCCATTAATCAAATTACAAGATCATTGTTCTTAGTTTAAGCACTAGCAGTAGCTACCCATATGCATTCCCAAGGTTGACAAGGAATCAAGATAACAATCACTAAGTTATAATCTCTAAGGTTGTCAAGGTAAGCACATGCATATGTATGACAATTCAATGTGTAGGTAACAAGGATAGTCCTGTGTTATACTTGCCTTGATCAAAGCTCTCCAAGTGATACTGCTGACTTGGCTCAAAGTAATACTCCGAATCGTCCAGATACTGCTCACCTTCTATATTCGATCATCAATCAACAACACACATGCATCCAATCAAACATACACGAAGCAAACAAAGAGATATAATTAGAACAGTACACCAACAGTAACAAAACAGTAATAAAAGCTTATAAAACTCTTCTACACGTTTCTACGATCACACAGACGCAAAGATCACCAAATTCGGAGTTAAAACGTGAAAGTTATAAATTTTCTAAGATTTCCTATAGATGAATAAATACTTAAATATAAACTCGAAAATAAATTATCACAAACCTACTGTACAACTATACTAACATGTAGAGCTCGCAAATACGAACCTAACGCAAGTTGAACGATCAAATCGGAGTTAAAACGAAGAAACGGTGAGGATCCATTATTGATTGTAAGTGGTGTATTTCTATAGTATTGTTGGATTTGTTTTTCTATAAGAAAACGGCCATATAACATATATGTGATGTCATCAAGCTAATTGGAATAGCTAACTGGAGCAGGGAGCACGCACGACGCACGACAACAGCTGATGATCGTATAGGAGCTCAACAAAGCTAGCAGGGTGCAGGTCAAGAAGGGAAAACTAACCGGAGGCGTGCGGAGGTCCTCACCGATGCCAGATGAGGAACAGCGATGTCGGCGTTGAAGCAGACATCGGCGAGATCGGGTTTCACAAGCAGCTCCTCCAACTGATCGGAGATGTGTGATCCTATCCGACTGTTCCATGAGCGGTGACATACGTGATCTGCATTGCTGCCTGGTTCGCTACGGCCGGTTGATGATTATTGACCATGGATCTCAGTATTTTCTGGCGTTGACGGATGAGACGATGATGGCCGCAGAGAGCGTAGGGTTCCGGTGGACTGCAGTGCTTGGCCAGTGGATACGTATGGCTTTCCAGTCATGCATGACGGCTTGCATGCTTTTGCTCGGCATAGACAACAACAGATGGTAGATAGGTAGGCCAGGCATAGCAACGTACCAAAACGATGCAAGGTTTGCATGCACTGTCGGAGATGAAGTTGATGACAACAGATGGATTTCCCCATGATGACGTAGGCACGGCCGGCGGCGGTCGATGGCAACAGCACGCAGGGGTGGGCTCGACTTGTTGCACGAAGGAGATGATGGCCGGGTTGGGCAGCGCGGCAGCGACAGCGACGGCGACGGCGAGGCAGCAGTGGCGGCAGATGGACGTGCTCTGCTACTCGGCGTGATCAACCGAGCGGTGGCGAGCAGCTAGGGCAGATACGGCGGCGGCGTAGATGAAACAAGGGCTTGGACGGTGGCATGAAGCAGCATCTTATCGTGATGAGTATTGTCAGGCCGGACAGCGACGTCCGGCGGCCGGCCAAACTTGGAGCAGAAAGTGGTGGCGGTCGAGTGCCTCATATGGTCTTCCCCTCACGTGATGGAGATCGATCAGCGGCAGACAGAACAGAGCTTCGGTGGCCCTTCACACACCTCTGCATCTGCGAGCTTCTCGGCTGCAGATCGATGTCGTTGGAGACTTGGCCAGAGATAACTTGCAACGGTGGTCATCGCCTCGTCGATGCTTCATCACATGACACGGTGCTCCAGGGTTGGTCCAACGTCAGTGACGAGGTCAGGATGACGGCTTTGGTTCTCCTCGATCTGAGTGCGCAGCAACAATTCACCACTTCACGGATAGCACCCAGCCAATGAAATCTCGATTCGCGTGGAAGAGCTAGCTGCGACAAATTTTCCTCTGACTAGAACACGACAGCAGCAAGTTGATTTCTGCTACTCCCGCCGTGCGGCAGCAGGAACCCAATTGCTTCTGTACATGGATCAGGCTTCGCCTCCGCCGACTCGATTAGGACTCCGCCTTGGACTGACGCTAGACGTCGAGTCGCCTACTGTAGGGCACGGAAAGAAAACACAGAGACTTTTGGCGGCGGCGGCGGCGCATGTATGATCTGCACGGCATCTAGGGCAGCAGCTCGCTATTTATATATATATAGACAAGCGATGGTCATATATGTCGACGTGGTGATCAATTTGGAAAGGGACCCCCTTGATTCACGGATTCGGTTGCGGTTCGAAGATAGAATTCGTGACCGGCTCAGTTACGTGAGATGAGAGAAGCATCCGACAGCCGGGACCCACTTGTCAGCGGAAGAAAGGAGGGAGGGGCGCGACTGCTGGCTCGGCTGGCTCGGGCTGCTCGTCTGCTGGGCCGCTCGCCCGCTGTTGTCGGGCGTGGGAAAAAAAAACAGGTCTCGGCCCCATCGACCATCGGGCCGCCAGGTAAGGAAGGTAAATTGTTTTTTTTTTCTTTTGTTTCTTTTCTTTATTTGTTTATTTTCCAAAACCTTTTCAAATAGAGTTTCAAATCCAAATCAAAATAAAATAAAGTCCACACCACAAAAATAAAAAAAAATAAATGCAACAGCATGAATGCATCACCAAATAGTTTTTTTTTAAATTTTAATTTGCCATTAATTGTTATCTAATTTATTCAAAATTCATTATCTCTAAAATTTGGGTGTTACAATGTTCAACTCTCTCAAATCAAATGATAGTGGCATTGATAGCATCACATTTGGTGACAATAACAAAGGAGATGTAAAGGCTCTTGGAAGGATTGCAATCTCAAATGATCATAGCATTTCCAATGTGCTCTTAGTTGAAAAGTTGAACTTCAATCTTCTCTCAGTTACTCAATTGTGTGATCTCGGTTTCAAGTGCATATTTGGTGTTGATGATGTGGAGATAGTTAGTGTTGATGGCTCCAACTTGATCTTCAAAGGCTTTAGATTTGAGAATCTATACTTAGTTGATTTCAATGCTAGTGACACTCAACTCTCAACATGCTTGCTCACCAAATCAAGTATGGGTTGGTTATGGCATAGAAGACTTGGTCATGTTGGCATGAAGCAATTGAACAAGTAAGTGAAGCATGACTTAGTTAGAGGCTTGAAGGATGTCACATTTGAGAAGGATAAGCTATATAGTGCATGTCAAGCCGGAAAGCAAGTAGGCAACACTCATCCATTGAAGAGCATTATGAGTACTTCCAAGGCATTTGAGTTGTTGCACATGGATCTATTTGGACCAACTACATACACAAGCATTGGTGGCAACAAGTATGGTTTTGTGATTGTGGATGATTTCACTAGATACACATGGGTATTCTTTCTTGGGGACAAAAGTGATGTATTTGACATATTCAAGAAGTTCATCAAAAGAGTACAAAATGAGTTTGAAACTACAATCAAGAAAGTGAGAAGTGACAATGGAAGTGAGTTTAGAAACACAAGAGTTGATGAGCTATGTGATGAGCTTGGAATTAAACATCAATTCTCGGCCAAGTATACACCTCAATCAAATGGCCTAGTTGAGAGGAAGAATAGAACCTTAATTGATATGGCTAGATCAATGTTGAATGAGTATAATGTGAGTCATTCATTTTGGGCCGAAGCAATCAACACGGCTTGCTTTTATAGCAACCGTATCTATTGCCACAAGTTTCTAAAGAAGACACCATATGAGATCTTAAATGGAAGAAAGCCCAACATTGCATACTTTCGGGTATTTAGTTGCAAATGCTACATCTTGAAGAAGGGCACTACATTGAGCAAGTTTGAGAAGAAATGTGATGAAGGATTCCTACTTGGTTACTCAACTACTAGCAAAGCTTATAGAGTTTGGAATTTGGCTAGTGGTTTACTTAAAGAAGTGCATGGTGTTGAATTTGATGAAACAAATGGTTCTCAAGATGAAGAAGATAACTTAGATGATGTGAGAGGAACTCAATTGAGTAATGCTATGAAAGAAATGGATATTGGTGATATTAGGCCAAAGCAAGTGATTGATGTAGATGACAACAAAGATCAAGTGCTCCAAAGTCCAATCACTTAAGCTAGTGGTTCTCTAATGCAAAATCAAGCTAGTACATCATCTCAAGTGCAACAAGATCAACAAGTGGCTAGTTCATCATCTCCAACTCATGATCAACATCAACATCCAAGCAATCAAGTCTAAGTGCTTTAACCAACTAACATTACAAGAGACCATCCATTGGATTCCATCATTGGTGACATACAAAGGGGAGTTCAAACTAGATCAAGATTGGTATCTTTTTGTGCTCACTCTTCTTTTGTGTCAATGGAAGAACTCAAGGACATTGATAGAGCATTGAGAGATCCGGATTGGGTAAATGCAATGCATGAAGAGCTCAACAATTTCAAGAGAAATGAAGTATGAGAACTAGTTGAAAGGCCTAAGGATCACAATATCATTGGAACAAGATGGGTCTTTCGCAACAAACAAGATCAAGATGGGATAGTAGTAAGGAACAAAGCAAGACTAGTGGCTCAAGGTTACACACAAATAGAGGGTCTTGACTTTGGTGAAACCTATGCCCCGGTTGCAAGATTAGAAGCAATTAGGATCTTACTTGCCTATGCTTGTGCTCACAATATCAAGCTATATCAAATGAATGTAAAGAGTGCATTTCTCAATGGGTACATTCAAGAGGAGGTGTATGTGGAGCAACCTCCCGGTTTTGAAGATGACAAGAAACCCAATCATGTATACAAATTGAGAAAAGCTTTGTATGGATTGAAGCAAGCACCTAGAGCATGGTATGAAAGATTGATGGACTTCTTGCTATCCAAAGGATTTATCATGGGCAAAGTTGATACAACACTATTCACCAAGAAGATTGAGAAAGACTTGTTTGTGTTGCAAATATATGTTGATGATATCATATTCGGTTCAACCAATCAAGATTATTGTGATGAGTTTAGGAAAATGATGGCAAAGAAATTTGAAATGTCAATGATTGGTGAAATTAGTTTCTTTCTTGGACTTCAAATCAAACAAATGAAAGAAGGTACATTTGTGAGCCAAACTAAGTACATCAAAGATATGCTCAAGAAGTTTGGCATGGAAGATGCAAAGAGTATTACAACTCCAATGGGCACTAGTAAAAGTTTGGATAGTGACAAGAGTGGCAACATGGTGGATCAAAAGCTATGTAGATCAATGATTGGTAGCCTACTCTATGTGATGGCATCAAGGCCCGATGTGATGTTTAGTGTATGCATGTGTGCAAGATTTCAAGCCTCACCAAGAGAAAGTCATTTGAAGGCAACAAAGAGAATATTGAGGTACTTAAAGCATACACAAGATGTTGGATTGTGGTATCCCAAAGGTGCAAGCTTTGAGCTAGTTGGATATTCGGATTCTGACTATGCCGGTGACAAAGTAGAGAGAAAGAGCACTTCCGGGACTTGTCAATTGTTGGGAAGATCACTTGTCTCATGGTCATCCAAGAAGCAAAATAGTATTGCACTATCTACCGCCGAGGCCGAATACATTGCCGCGGGTAGTTGTTGTGCACAAATCTTGTGGATGAAGGCAACATTGAAAGATTTTAGAATCAAATTCAAGAATGTGCCATTGCTATGTGACAATGAAAGTGCCGTGAAGCTAACCAACAATCTGGTTCAATATCAAAGAACAAAGCATATTGATGTTCGCCATCATTTTATTAGAGATCATCAACAAAAGGATGACATTTCTATTGAGAGTGTGGGCACCGAAGATCAATTAGCCGATCTATTCACCAAGCCACTTGATGAGAAGAGATTTCAGAAGCTAAAGAATGAGTTGAACATACTTGATTTCTCCAACATGAGTTGATGCACCCCATATATGACATGCCTCTCCTTCGAGCCCCAAGGTACAATTGGTTGACATGTCATACATTCTATGCTAAGGACTTGTTTAGTGCATCTAGTCATAATTTACATGTTCTAGGCTCATTCATGAAATCAAATGAGTTTGAAGTCTATATGGTGCCACTATTGTTTCCATGACTTGTATGATCTAATGGTAGCATATAACTTGTTTAAGTAGCTTGTGATCCTAAGTGTTTAATCTAGAAAACTTGTCTAAATATTTGCTTCAACATGGTGCATGATAACCCTTCTAGGGAGGTGTGAAGAAGCTTGCCCTTGGATCAAACCGAAGTATTTTATTTATGCAAGCAATCTAGGTTGAATCATAAACTTGATCCTCACCCCATTTTTCAACATGATAATCTATCTCAAGTTTGCTCCTTGTGGTCAATTGGTGCCAAAGGGGGAGAAATTATTGTTCACAAAGATAGAACTCAAAGAGGAAGAAGTATAAAGGGGGAGAATTGATAAAAGAAGGGGATCAACTAAAATTTTGAGCACACAAGTAGGGGGAGCAAGCTCTTAAACATGAATGTTGCATTTCCATGTGCACTTCATATGTATGATGCATAGTTATGCATTTCGTTTTCTCTGATACATTGCTTGTGTGGTGACTTGCTAGTATAATTTAAATGATGCATTGAGGTACTAGCATGAATAGGAAGTAGTTAGATTTTTCTTGCTTCATGTTTTTCAAAGTGGTACTAGAGCCTTGCTTATAATGTTGATCTCACGAGGTTTCTAGTTATGTTTGTGTTTTTTCCAAATGGAATCTAACTACACAAGGTGCTAAGATGGTGTTTATTGCTACTCCGATGGTATCACGCTTCAAAGGTCTATAATCTAAAACGCTTAGCACCTATTGATAGTCAATGCTCCTATATTTTTTCCTATCTAACATGTATGCTTCCAAAATCCAAACATATAGCATACATGTAGGGGGAGCCATTGCTATCAATTTGAATTCATGATCACATGTCCATAATTCTTACACATGGTAATATACTTGGACAATGTGACATAGGTTCAATCAAAATTTCATCATAACATCTTTGTGAAAGGTTTGTCACCAATTACCAACAAGGGGGAGATTGAAAGTCCTATGTTTGGTGTTGGTAATTAGTGACAATGCCTAAGTACTAATCCTATGCCTAAGTTGTATGTAGCATATGAGGATTAGTACATTCCAAGGTTGGTGGCAAGATGGACATGGTGATCATGATGGCCACACTTGGATTTGGACGCAACCCTACGTGATCAAGGCAAAGGTATATGCTTAAGGGTTGTGTTTTAGTAACCAAGACACCTAGTGGGTGTGGTTACATTATAGGATAGATAGCCATACTATAAAGAGGGGAATGACGCGGCTATTGAACTCCTAAGTGCCTCTAGATGTGCATTTTATGATCATATGCATTTGGATAGAACTAATATCGTCTCGAAAAATGATTGTGAAAATGCTAACACACTCACACATGACGAGATAACTTGGTGGTGTTAGCACATTTGCGATGGCGATGGGGTTTGAGCGGTAGAGAGGGTTTGGGTTCCTCTCTCCCTCCCACCGAGCTTGCGAGCACGAGATTCAGGCGTTTTTGAGGAGTTAAAACGACTATTTTCCACTACGCCGGAAGTCTGGAAAAGAAATGGAGGCGAACGGAGGTCACAGAGGTGACCGGACGCTGAACCGGACGCGGTCCTTGCATGACCGGACGCGTCCGGTCAGTGTTCAGTGTCTGCGCGTTTTTTAGTTCGATGATCGGACGTGAGGCGCGTCCGGTCACTGATGATCGGACGCGTCCGGTCGTTTAGGGAGCTTACTGGACTCTAACCGGACGCTGGCACTGTCGCGTCCGGTCATTTTCTTCAGCGCGTCCGGTCGTTGTTCTGTTGAGCGCTGCTCAGGCGACCAGCGCGTCCAGTCATTCACGGGACCAGCACGTCCGGTCGTTTGCAGCGCGTCCGGTCTGTGCGATGAGCGCGTCCGGTCGTTGCTTCGCGGTTAGCCATTGGGCGACCGGCGCGTCCGGTCATTTGGACCAGCGCGTCCGGTCAGTACTTCACGAGTTAGCCGTTGGGCGACCGGCGCGTCCGGTCAGTTGGACCAGCGCGTCCGGTCAGCACGATTTCAGTTGTTTAAGTTTCTAACGGCTATATTCGAAGGGGTACGTCTATAAATACTCGTTGGCCGGCTCAAGGCTCTCTCTCTCGAACATTTGACATACTTGTAAGCACTTTGAGCTAAGCAACTCCCCTCCCACTCATCTCTCTTGCTTCTTTGCATATTCGAAGTGAGATTGAGTGATCCAAGTGTATTTGCATTGTGAGATTGCATCTAGTTGGCACTTGGTGGTTGATTTGCTGCGGGATTCTTATTTCTCTTGGTGGTTGCCGCCACCTAGACGGCTTGGAGCAGCTTGAAGGCGTTGGCAAGAGTTGGTGATTGTTCTTGGCCACCTCCGGTGATTGTGAGGGGTTTGTGCCTACCTCGGCGAAGCGCCAAAGGCAACATTAGTAAATTGCTTCGTGTCATTGCAACCTTTTGCCATTTGGTAGGTTCTTATGGCTACTTTTGAGAGGCTCGGTGTGTGACCGATTAGCCACCGAACCACGTGGTGAAAAGGGACACAACGGGGACTAGCGTGCCGGCAAGCACGTGAACCTCGGGATAAATCTTTGTGTCATCACTTTTATATTGTGATTGATTGATCCCGGTGTTCGGTTATCTTGGTATTCATCTCTTGATCATATTGATTGGTTGGCTCAATTCTTCGCCCCTCGGTGATACCCTTCTAACTCTCTCTTGTATTAATTTCTTAGTTATCTTTGCTAGCTATTTAGCTTTGCTAGAGTAGCTTCTTTGTGTAGCTTACTAGTTGTAGTTTTCTTCTCGGTTTGACTTGTGTGGTTAAATGCAATTATACTAGGATTGTGAATTGGTTAGGTGGCTTGCAAACACCCCGTAGGCTAAGCAAAACTCGCATCTCGCTATTTGTTTTATTGATAAATTGTTTAGCTTGTCTTTGTAGAAAATTTTAATAGGCTATTCACCCCCCTCTAGCCATCAAGACCTTTCACCGGGTCGGATCGACCGCGACGGTGACAAAGAGAGGGTTTCAGCGAGATGGGCACAGGAGGGAAGCGGCGAGGCAACGCGATGTGCGGGGTAAAAGGCGAGGAGGGATAGTGAGTCAGAGGGAGGTGGTAGGGACGAGATGGGGGACTGGTCGACCTGTATTGGGTCCACGGTGATGGGGAGCGGCAGATCCACCTGCATCGGGTCTGTGGCTCCGGCGACGTGTCCCCTCGACCCGACGGTGGTAGAGCTCGTCACGGCTAGGGTTGTTGTCGTGGCGACTAGCACAACTAGATCTAGCTGCTGGGGGGAGAGGAGGGGTAGGAGAGAGGGAGGCGGGCAGGAGAGGGGCCCGTGCCAGCGGTGGATGGGCGGCCGGCGGGGAGGTGGAGCCCGTCGGGGAGGACCGCGACGGGGTCGGGTGACTGCGTGTCTGCGTGTAGAGAGAAGGGGAAATGGTGTTGGAGACGATGGGATGGGAATGGAACCATACTAGACACGCGATGAATGGAGCGTGCGTGCGACGGGAGAAAGATACGCACGGCCGGAAACAAGTCTTATATATATATATATATATATATATATATATATATATATATATATATATATATATATATATATATATAATTTGGTCATATATATTAACTCGCTACTATAATTGAACTAGCAAATATGTTCGTGCGTTGCAACAGGAGACGTAACTTACTGTGTAATTTATCTAGATGATTTGTAGGTTGAAAATTTATCCAACAAACGTATGATGCTCTAACTCTTATATATGATCGAGCATCGGATTTTGAATAATATTTGAGATTGCATCGTATACTTAAATTTGTCTTTGCATCGAACTCTATGCCTTACCTGTGTTTAGCCTTTCAGTTCCTTTTTTGTTGCATGTTTTTTTTTCTGTTTCTATTTTATTATGTTCAGTCTAAGTTCTTGTCCGTTTCGACTTCTTAGAAATTTGTTCAATAAAAGCTTCATCATGCGTACAATTTGTCTTGAATCAAACCCCATACTATCGCTAGATGTGCCTATTCTAACTCGTATGTACATTAGAGACTTGGATATTTATCCAATAATTACATCAGGTGTTCCAATTCATTTTTGATTCATACTCTACAGATTGTATCATCCATTTTGATTCATTTTGGAATTAGACTTCGCACCATGTAGGGCACGATGCTCTAACTCATATAGAAAATATTTCTCTATTTTATATAGGGACGGATCAACGATTGACGGTTGAATTTAGTCCTTTTGTTTTTGATATTTATAGGAGAAACAAAAAAATAATCGCTTAGATGAATGGGTAATGTGTGAACGTCCCGTAAAATGCTCTCACAGATGCTCGGACAGCACACGCTTGGAAGGATGAAAAAAAGAGAACACATTAGGACAACCGAGAAAAAAAAGTAAGGTAGATAAAAAAGATGACATAACCATAGTATTTTTTTCTTTTCTATTTTTCTGATTATATTGTTCGGCCTTCCACCGTAAAAAAAACGTCGAGCTCTGGTCTATTACGGTTCTCAATATTTTCTGGGGAAAAGAAAGTTCCCGGCATTAAAAAAAGAAACTGGTCCCTATAATCTACCGTATATATCCCGTTAAAGAAAAATAAATGCACAACATTGTCATCAGATCTGAAGAATATATTTATATTAGGATTCCTACTCCATATCCGTCTAGGCTCGAGCTATTCTAACTCGTACGTAAATAAAGAAAGCGGTGTAAAATAAAAAAACATAACTCTTATCATTTTCTATTTATTATTAAGAGTTTTATTTATAGTACTCAGGATATGAGAAATCTATTTAGGTTAGGATTCCTATTCCATATGGGTCTAGACGCGAGCTATTCTAACTCGTATGAGCACGGGTTATATATAAGTCCGGACAAAAGAAACTCTCGATTGTTTGGTAGTTAGAGAAAGACGGACAAAAAAAAATAGATGGACGAAAAAAAGAACCTGAAATTTTACCTTTTATTATATATATATATAGAGATTACTCCATACGTTCCAAAAAAAAATATAATCCTAGTAGCTTTGAATATGGTCAAGAGGAAGTATATAATCTTTGGGACAGGACAATCTATCGTGCATGTTTATCTGTACACAATTGGTTAAAATAATGCATGCATGTTCATCATCCACCAGTTGAGATTGGGGTTACCATTTGTTCACCGTACGTGGTAATCCGTTTCTGTGGGCTAATGAGATGTGTAAGAATTACTCTGTTTGTTGTCGATGAGTCAATGCCACGGCTGATGGACATGGAAGGGTAATATATTGTAATGTAATGTCTTGTACTCTCGTTCGTATGCGCTTGTGGCAATCAAGCCTCTCTTTTTCCTTCTTTCTTTTGCGTTTGGATTGGATTACGGCGATGGGGTATTGTATCACGCTTCGACAGTGACTTGTGTAGAAAATGGCAAGGTACTACCTCTTTTTATACCAGAGAAAAAAAGAGGAGTTTGCCATCTGCATCAAAAACCAGACGATGTGCGTAGCACGATAGCAACCGCATTATTGTCTGTAGCCTGTACACATACTGACCTGAGATATATATATTCCCTGGTTTGGTTTCTCAGATTTCTAGAACTCGATCTGCAGCATCCTGACGCTGACATGCGTGGCACACGACCCAAAACTCACCGGAATGAGGGGTTTAGATTCCAAGTTTTTTCACTCTCTCCATCACATCGAATATTTACATATATATATATATATGGAGCATTAAATGTAGGTAAAATAAATAACTAATTGCAAGTTTGTCTATAATTTAGGAGACGAATCTTTTGAGCCTAGTAAGGCCATGATTGAACAATAATTATCAAATACAAACGAAAGTGCTACAGTGCGATGAAAATTTTTCACGCCCCATCTAAACAAGGCCGAGGTATCCTAAATTTTGGAGTTTATACGTCACGTGTGCCAAAACGGAATGTGCATAAATTTTACCTGCAGAGCTTTCAGCTTTGCTTGCTGTACTTGGGTTTTGAAATGGAGCATTTGCAGTTCGTCATGGTGTTGAACGCCTCCTATCTGAACGTCGTGTAGGCAGATAATGCCTCAAAATATGGCACTCAAACATTTTCAGGTTCTTTTCTCGTGAGTGCGTCTCCACCAGTCCGCCATCAGCTAGCTATAGATATATCCGCATTTATATCTGAGATAATTTCCTTTGTGTCTTTGAAAAAAGATAGACGACCCGTTTATGCCACTAAAAAAGATAGTCAGATGTACCATCAAAATAATTACTGTAACTCATATATCAGCTTTTTAACTTCTTCTTTCTCCTGGTGTCACTTCTGCGATTATGTCAAATCTGCCTGATTGGAAACGTGACACCAGGAGAATAGCGGCACCACCGGGCAAGATAGCTGTAGAACAAATAAGTTTATAAATTTTTCAAATGAAGTTGGATGAAGGCAAAATATATATAAAAATTAGAGAGTTCGACGAGATCTAAAACATTGTAGTTGACCACCTTTTCATTTTTTATCATATAGGAGCCCAAATATATACATTAAGTTCTTGATTTTGAAATTCATAATTTTAAATTTTAAAAACTCGATCCGCGCGGGGCAGACGGCCCCCAGGTATTTCATTTAAAAAGACGACCTTCTCACGCAGGTCGAGAAATCCCTGAACCCCTGTCTCACCTATACGTAGTGGCACCGCAGCCACGTGAGACCGGGCCGATTTTTTATTGATCTTGGATGGAGACGCACAATATATAAAAGTTACAGTGCTCAATGACATCAAAAACTTTGTAGTTAATTTTTTTCACATTTAATATTGTTTAGAGACCAAGATATTAAATATAAGATATTGGTACATGTATCACTTAGTTTTAGACAATTAATTGTGTGACATTCGGTGATTAACGGTGCCAGTCAGGGAGTAAACACCCACTTGATGGAAGTAACACGAGCGAAGAAAAATTAAAAGCTAGTTGGATGTTGCAATGACCCTTTTGATGGTATATATGGGTGACAATCTTTTTTCAGAAGCACAGAGGGATTTGTCTCTTTACATTTCTACTAGTGAGGTACAGGAGAGGAGTATTCGTTCTGGAATGAGAAGACAGAGAAGTTAAGTTTTGCAAAGTTTCACTAACAAAATTTAGTTTAATTATATGCAGGTTTAGGCCTTAATTAAAACTTACATCAGTAGATATGCAATCAAATGTACTATCCAATAATTATAATTATAGGCATTGATAATATCCTATAAAATAATAAATATAGTTAAAGTGTAATTTGTTACGTCTTATAAACTGGACTCGTATTTTTTTCTATTAATATAATTAGCTGGGTCAGATCAAGTTAGGTATGATAATAGACAAGACTCTGGTTTGTTGCTAGACTGCTGCTTTATTCCACCTACGAACTAGATAGGATGTAGGATTAGGAGTTTAGGATAGCTGCGTCCTATCCGATCGATGATTAAGGGGCCGTTCGGCTGGAATTATAAGCCGGCTGAAAAACACTGTTGGCTGGTTTTTTGTGAGAGAAAAATACTGTTCCGGCTGAAAAAACAAGCCGAATAAGACGGATTATAAGCCTGATGAACAGGGCCTAAGAATTTTTTTCATTGTGATTGGTGCACTTTTTCATATAGGGTTGGGTACGCTCAAACCGCCAAGAGGCAGTCAAGACCAAAATCCAACGACAATGACGTGGATTCGGGGGTATTTGGGTTTGTTCCATGTTTTTTAGCTAAACGGTTTCAACTCCACGCACTCTCTTCGAGAAAAAAAAGATAAAGTTACGAGAGCATCTAAAAAGATACTTCACAAACTCTAACTTCCTGTGGATCTGCTCCACGATAGAGATTATGGAGCAATCCCAAACAACCCCATACGATGAAATCGATCATTGAAGCTGGCGATGGATGCTCTTGGGCCGTCGTCCTCTCAATTTGCATGAGATGCCGCATGCCCGGAGAGGCATATACGTCCTGGCTTGCCGCCTTCTCTCGGGAGATCGCACTAGCTCACGGGTAGAGTTAAAGAAAACTAACATCCGGCGCCCTTGGGGGCGGCCTACCGTGACTACTCTACCATAACCTTGAACATCATAAGGCTCGTCAATAAGGTACAGAGTCTGTTATTGTGTCAATCAAATACAGTGAAACTACCATACCGATAATAAGCAAGCACCCATTAATAAGCTCATATAAGCATATGTAGAATATGAAAAAGATTTGTTTCATCTGCAGTGCCAAGCAGGTATCCCCCACATATACATTCATTGGACCTCATGAAACCAAGATATAGCGCTACAGCTGTCAACCTATGGAATAATTGTTTCACACACACATATTGTTCTTATCTGTGGTCACTGATGAACCATGATCCTCAGTCAGGGAGATCAATCTGGACTACTGGCTCTGATCCCCGACCAGCTAGCTTAGCTGGTTGGTCTGCACTACAGCCATGGAGAACTTACCATTAGCGAGTTGGCCGGTATCCTTGTATCAGATAAGAGTAGACAATCCTGCTGCACGAGTAACAGAAGTCCATATGCTAGTATCCCTAGCTGCAATACAGCCTTGCACATGCCAGGTTACCAGCAAAGATACTTGCTTTGTAACCTGAAATAGCATGTTCAATTTTAATCACGGAATAATTTTGCTGTACAGAAACTTTTGCATGAATCTCCAAGTGACCGAATGAAACCGTTGAAGCCCCCCGACCCATCCGCCCCTCCGAGCAACGGCGATGGCGCTCCTCCCGCCCCCGCGCCGATCTCTCTCCTCATCCCACCAACCTCCAATCCAACTTCAGATCCGAGTTCCCCGGCCCCTGATCTACCATTCCATGTGTGCTCCTCGGGAAACTCAGACCCCAGCCCGCCAGTGGCTTCCCCCGCCCCGTCGGCCACCTCCGGCACCCTCACCGTCCATGGCAGCCTCCCCGGCACCGCCTGCCCCAACCTCTGCTACTCCCTGTCAGCGACCTCCCAGGAGCCGGCAGCTACCTCCGTTGCGTGCGGAGAGGACGGCCCCCCGGGCGGGTCCATGGCTGCCGCTGCCCGCCTAGCGCCGCCGGGCGGGTCCAGGGCTGCCGCTGCCCACCTAGCGCCGCCACTGCCGTCGGCCCTCCCCTCCACCGCCCTCTCCCTCGCCGTCGTAGAGACCCCCTCGACAGCCGAGCCAGGGTCCGCCCCTCCCCAATCCCCAGGCGTGGGGGCCATGCCTAAGACGACGACGCAGCTAGTCGAGGTCGAGGTCATCGTTGAGGACGTCTCCGACGAAGACGATGATAACGAGGACGACGCGGTACCAGCTCTGGCGTCCACCACCGTCATCCCCAGCATCGTGCACACGGCGCGAGCGGCGCCGCTTTCGCCGTCGACGCTGCAGCTGGTTGGCGGCCTATCCCCGAGGCCGTCATCCCTCTCCCCCCACGCCGCCCCCTTCCATCCTAGAGGCAGCTCGGTGGGGCGCTTGAAGGCTAGGCGCTGGGCGGACGCTGACCTCGGCGCGAGCAACTCTGACGACGAGCCCACCCCTGCAGCCACGCGCTTGTCGTACCTGGATGCAGCTCGCAAGGCTCTTCGCGCCATGTCTCCCCCATCAGCGAGAGCTGTGTATGCGACGCACCATGTTGCAGCCTTGGAGGGAGCCCTCCAGGTGCCAGCAAGGGGGAAGCGGCGTCAGCGTCGACGACGTAGGCCCTATGCACCTGCTGGTCGTGGGGCTCCGCCACCGCTGTCCAAGCGTGTGCCCACGCAGCGTCGCCTTGGACAACAACAAGCAGCGAGGGTCCCAGTGCACCAGCGCCTTGGACCGCGGCGTAGGGTGCCCATGCATGACGTGTCTCGGCAGCCTCGCCGTGGACCCATCATCGACGCTGATGGCTTCCAGACTGTCGAGAGTCGTTGCCGTATACGCGAGCCCGGGAACGCGACACCCAAACATCACCGTACGGTCCCACCGGAGCTTGTGGGTCGCTGCTTCAACTGCCTCGCACACGACCACGTCGCCGCTCAATGTCGCTCTTTGACGAGCTGCTTCCGTTGCCGGGGTACCTGCAATCGTGCAAGAGCCTGCAAGCGGACCGTTCGTCGGTGTGCAAGCATGGCCTTTCACCGCCCTTGGCCTCGGAGGCGCAGTGCCCCGGCGGGGGTGCCAAGGTGTGCCGCCCTTCTGGTTGCGACGCCTCAGGACATGCGCCAACACCGTCGTCGCCTCTGTAAGGTCCAAATAGGCTAGAGGGGGGTGAATAGCCTAATTAAAAACTTCTACAAGAATTACTTAACCACAAGTTAGTACGAAAGGTGGCAAAGCAAAAGCACTAGCTCTAACTAATTAAGCAAGCCACCTACACAAGTCTAATACAAGGCTATCCACTAAACACAACAACAACTACAAGCTAGAAACAAGAACTAATACAAGAGAAGAGCTTTGAGAGATTATACCGCCGTGTAGAGATGAGAAGTATCAATCAATCAATAACACAAGAGAAATCCTCGGGAAGAGAATGACACAAGAATTTATCCCGAGGTTCACTTGCTTCCCGGCAAGCTACTCTCCGTTGTGGCGATACACCCACTTGTCGGTTCGCGAGCTAATCGACTATCAAGAGTCGAGCCCTCGGCGGGCGCCGCACAACCGCACACAAGATGGGGATCCTCCAAGCCACGAGCTCCACTAGAGTATCCAATTCACGAACTCCCACGGGGAAGGATCAAGAACCCCTTACAACACTTGGTGAAGGCTCCAACAATCTCCAATTGCGAGCTCAATCACCTCTACTGCTCCAAGCCGTCTACCGTGTCGGGAAACACGGAAGAGTAACAAGAAATCCGCAGCAACTCGAAGATCAAGTGCCTCTAGAATGCAACTCTCAAGCAATGCACTTGAATCTCACTCAATCTCACTCAAGATGTGCAACAAAGCAAAGAGATGAGTGGAGGGGTTGTTCTCTAGCTCAAAGTATGTCTCTAGGTCTCACAATGTGCAAGAGTTTTCCTCAAACCCCGGCCAACCTCTATTTATAGCGTACCCCTTCGAATATAGCCGTTAGAAACTTTAACCAGCCGAAGTCGCGCTGACCGGACGCGCTGGTCAAACTGACCGGACGCGCCGGTCGCGCAACGGCTAAATTCTGAAACACCGACCGGACGCGCTGGTCGTACTGACCGGACGCGCCGGGTGTGACCAGACGCGCTGGTCCCGCAACTGACCGGACGCGCTGGTCAACTTGAGTAGCGCACAACTAAACAACGACCGGATGCGCCTCTCGTAATGACCGGACGCGACAGTGCCCGCGTCCGGTTAGAGTCCAGTAAGCTCCCTGGATGACCGGACGCGTCCGGTCGTCAGTGACCGGACGCGCTGCGCGTCCGATCATCAAACTAAAAACCGCGCAGATGCTAAACACTGACCGGACGCATCTGGTCTAACCGTGACCGCGTCCGGTGCAGCGTCCGGTCACCACAGTGACCTCCGTTCGCCTCCGTTTCTTTTCTGACTTCCGGCGCAATAGAAAATAGGCATTTCACTTCTCCAAAAAGCGCCGAATCCCGCCTCGCAAGCTCGGCGGGAGGGAGAGAGGAACCCAAACCCCTCTCTACCGCTTGAACTCGACCGCCTTCGCAAATGTGCTAACACCACCAAGTGTACACCACCATGTGCATGTGTGTTAGCATTTCACAATCATTTTCTAAGGCGTTATGTTAGCTCTTTACTAGATCCTAATGCATATGCTCAAGACATTGATCTAGTGGCACTTGATTTCCGAGCTAACCGTGATTGCCCCTCTTCATAGTTGGCTATGTATCCTAAACCCGGTCAATCACTTCTCTACTCATCTTAGACCGGCAAAAGAAAAACCCCTATGATTATACCTTTGCCTTGCGCTCTTAGATCCTTCTCTTTCACTTGATCATCATGTCCTTCCTTTTATTTGCATCTCCACCATGATCATCATTTCATGTCCATGCACCATCTCTTTGTGATCTTGTGGCCACCACTCCTTGCCACATACACCTTCATCTCATGTGTTGCTTGTGCCTAACTCAAAACACTTAACACATGGCATTAGCAACTTGGTGTCATTAATTACCAAAACCAAACTTGGGCTTTCAATCTCCCCCTTTTTGGTAATTGATGACAACCATCACAAAGATATGAAATAAAATCAATTTTCAATTTCGATAGTATTAGCTCCCCCTACATATGTGCTTCCATGAGTTTGGTTCAATTATGCGCATATGTATGGATTTGAAATTTGAGAGAGTTACTACTATCAAATTGATGCTAAGGTATATAGAATGGACCTTTGAAGCGTGATACCAATCGGAGTTGCCTTTATATACCATCCTTAGCATCGACGTAGCTAGACACCATTTGTAATACATCACTTGTAAAGATCACAAACACTAAAGTACCCCGTGAGATCAACATTATAAGCCAAGGTGTCTAGATACCGCTTGTAAAGCTACTCTCAACAAATCATCATTCAAGTTCTATTTCTAGCAAACACCAAACAATCATGAATATGAATTTAAGCTTTGCAATGCAACAATTCATCATGTTAATGCACATACAAATGCAACAAATAATTCATGAGCTTGCTCCCCCTACTTGTGTGCTCAATTTTAATCGATCCCTTTCTCCCCCTTTGTAACTTAACTTTTTATCTTTGTGACTTTTCTCTCCCCTATGACTTTTCTCTCCCCCTTATTATATCTTATTCTCTTTTTGCAATATCTTTGTGACTTTTCTCTCCCCCTTTGTCAACAATCACCAAAAAAGGTGTTAATTTTAGTGAGAGTCAAGTCAATCAATATGAGGGAATCCAAATTATGGTTCAATCTAGATCACTTGCCTAGAATATGTAATTCGGTTTGATCCAAGCACAAACTTCTTCACACCTCATAAAGTATAAGGGTTATCTTGAGCATATTGAGTTACACATCATGAGCTCATTTTCTAGATTCAACACTAGGTTTGCAAGCCCATAAACATGTCATATGCTACCACTAGATCAATCAAACATAGAAGCAATAGTGATACCATATATACATCAAAATCATTTGATTTTCATGAATGAGCTTATTTTTCATGCAAATATGTCTATATGTTTTAACCATGTCCTTAGCAAAGTATGAATGATATGCCAAACAACTTTACCTTGCTATGTTGGAGGAGAGGCATGTCATATAAGAATGTGGGGGTACACTCATTTCAAGTTGGAGAAGTCAAGTATGTTCAATTCATTCTTCAACTTGTAAAATCTTTTCTCATCAAGTGGCTTTGTGAATATGTCGGCTAATTGATCTTCGGTGCCAATGCTTTCAATGCTAATATCACCCTTTTGTTGATGATCTCTTATGAAGTGATGCCTTATGTCAATGTGCTTGGTTCTTGAATGTTGAACCGGATTTTGTGTCATCTTGATAGCACTTTCATTATCACAAAATAAAGGCACATTCTTGAATTTAATTCCAAAGTCATTCAAGGTGGCTTTCATCCAAAGTAATTGTGCACAACAACTACCGGCACTAATGTATTCGGCCTCGGCGGTAGATAGTGCAACACTATTTTGTTTCTTTGATGACCATGAAACAAGAGACCTTCCAAGCAATTGACAAGTGCTACTTGTGCTCATTCTATCAATCTTGCAACCACCATAGTCGGAGTCCGAATATCCAATCAACTCAAAGTTAGACCCCTTTGGAAACAATAATCCAACATCATGAGTGCCCTTAAGATATCTCAATATCCTCTTGGTTGCTTTCAAGTGACTTTCTCTAGGTGAAGCTTGATATCTTGCACACTTGCACACACTAAACATCACATCCGGCCTAGAAGCGGTGACATAGAGCAAACTTCCAATCATAGACCGGTATTGCTTTTGATCTACCATGTTTCCACTATCATCAATACCCAATTGATCATTAGTGCCCATTGGTGTGCTCATTGGCTTAGCATCTTGCAATCCAAACTTCTTAATCATGTCCTTGATGTACTTGCCTTGACTTACAAAAGTGCCATTCTTCATTTGCTTGATTTGAAGTCCAAGGAAGTAACTAAGCTCTCTAATCATAGACATCTCAAACTCATTAGCCATCATATTTCCAAACTCTTCACAAAAGTCTTGGTTAGTTGATCCAAAGATAATGTCATCTACATAGATTTGCAACACAAATAAGTCATTTCCAAGCTTCTTGGTGAAGAGAGTGGTGTCAACCTTTCCCATCTTGAACCCTTTAGAGAGAAGAAAGTCCCTCAATCTCTCATACCATGCTCTAGGTGCTTGCTTCAAACCATACAATGCCTTCTTTAGCTTGTAAACATGGTCGGGCTTCTTGTCATCTTCAAAACCGGGAGGTTGCTCAACATAAACTTCTTTATTGATGTAGCCATTGAGAAATGCACTCTTGACATCCATTTGATAGAGCTTGATGTTGTGTGCATAAGCATATGCTAATAAGATTCTAATAGCCTCCAATCTTGCAACCGGTGCATATGTCTCTCCAAAGTCAAGACCCTCAACTTGAGTGTATTCTTGTGCTACTAATCTTGCTTTGTTCCTCACAACCATGCCATCTTGATCTTGCTTGTTTCTAAAGACCCACTTAGTACCAATCACATTGTAGTTCTTTGGCCTCTCAACAAGTTTCCAAACTTGATTTATAGCAAAGTTGTTTAGTTCTTCATGCATGACATTTACCCAATCGGAATCCTTCAAAGCATCTTCTAATTTCTTAGGTTCTTCAAGTGACACAAATGAGTAATACTCACAAAAGGATGCTAGCCTTGATCTAGTTTGAACACCACTTTGAATTCCACCAATGATTTGGTCCAATGGATGATCTCTTGCAATGCTAGTAGGTTGGAGTATTGGGAGTTGATTGCTTCCACTTGTTTGACCTTGAACTTGAGCTTCATCATGAGAACCACTAGAGCTTGCTTGATTTGTATCAATTTGCACACTTTGGTTGATCACATGAATATCATCATCATCAACTTGCATTGGCCTTATATCACCAATGTCCATGTTTTTCATTGCATTTGACAATTGATCTCCTCTCACATCATCAAGGTTTTGAGCTTCATTTTGAGACCCTTGGATTTCATCAAACTCAACATCATGAACTTCTTTCAAGGTGCCATTTGTGAGATTCCAAACTCTATATGCCTTGCTTGTGGTAGAATAACCAAGTAAGAATCCTTCATCACATTTTTTTTCAAACTTGCTTAATCTAGTGCCTTTCTTGAGAATATAGCATTTACAACCAAACACTCTAAAGTATGCAATGTTGGGCTTTCTTCCATTCAATAGCTCATATGGTGTCTTCCCAAGCTTCCCATGGCAATAGAGACGGTTGCTACAATAGCAAGCCGTGTTGATAGCTTCACTCCAAAATGAATGACTCACATTGTATTCACTAAGCATTGATCTAGCCATATCAATCAAGGTTCTATTTTTCCTTTCAACTACACCATTGGATTGAGGAGTGTATGTTGGTGAGAATTGATATCCAATACCAAGATCATCACATAAATCTTCAATTCTTGTGTTCTTGAACTCACTACCATTGTCACTTCTAATCTTCTTGATGGTAGTCTCAAACTCATTTTGCATCCTCTTGACAAAAGACTTGAATAGATCATAAACATCACTCTTATCATAGAGAAAGAACACCCAAGTGTATCTAGTGTAGTCATCCACAATCACAAAACCATACTTGTTGCCACCAATGCTAGTGTATGTTGTTGGCCTAAACAAGTACATGTGCAATAGCTCAAATGCTTTTGATGTGCTCATTTCACTTTTACTAGGATGTGGATTTTCAACTTGTTTGCCGGCTTGACAAGCACTACAAGGTTTATCCTTCTCAAAAGTGACATCCTTCAAGCCTCTAACTAAGTCATGCCTCAAAAGTTTGTTCAATTGTTTCATTCCAATATGACCAAGCCTTCTATGCCATAACCATCCCATACTAGATTTACTAAGCAAGCATGATGTCAATTGTGTCTCACTATCATTGAAGTCAACCAAGTATAAGCTTTCATGTCTAAATCCTTTGAATATCAAATTTGATCCATCAACACTTATGACTTCAACATCATCACTACCAAATATGCACTTGAAGCCAAGATCATAAAGTTGTGCCACCGATAAAAGATTGAAATCCAAGCTCTCAACTAGCAACACATTAGAAATGCTCAAGTCATTTGAGATAGCAATTTTACCAAGCCCCTTGACCTTGCCTTTCTTGTTGTTGCCAAAAGTGATAGCATCAAAACCACCATTTTGACTTGTATCAATTGAATTGAACATACAAGAGTCTCCGGTCATATGTTGAGTGCACCCACTATCAAGCACCCAATGCCTTCCTCCGGCTTTGTAATTGACCTACAAGACAAGATCAATTCCTTTTAGGTATCCAAACTTGTTTGGGTCCTCTAAGATTAGAGACTAAGCTCTTTGGTACCCAAATGACTTTCTTCTTTGAGCTCATCCATGGTGCACCAATGAACTTAGCATGAACACCATTTGTACCCTTGGTAAGCATATAGAAAGAATCAAACTTAATTGAGGATACATTAGCATTTGATTTCTTGTTTATGCATTGTTGCTCTATATGATCAACTTGCTTGCAACTTTTGCAATAGCTACCATTGTTCTTCACAAAACGAGTCTTGTGAGGAGCAAAAGCGGCTTTGCCTTTCTTGGGGTTATAGCCCAATCCCTCTTTGTAGAGAGAAGCTCTTTGGCTACCCAAGCACATAAGCAAGCGGTCATCACCACCATAAGCCTTAGCTAATGTGTGATTGAGCTCTTTTACCTCCTTCTTGAGATTTTCATTCTCAACTATAAGTGTGGAGTCATAAGTGAAACCATCACTACTAGATGAGGATGATGTAGATGCGCTACATGAAGAGTTAGTGGGAGCAACAACAATAGGCTTATGAAAGGATTCATCAATTATATCACATGATATGCCTATGTTACAAGTTTTAGCTTTCTCAACATTAGTTGGCATGTTTTCACATTTTTCAACTAGAGAGGAATGAGCTTCTTCAAGCTTAGTGTGAGACTTTTGAAGCTTCTTATGGTCTACCTTTAGACTCTCATAAGATGCCCTAAGCTCATCAAGTTCTTGCATAAGGTTTTTCTTTTCTTTAAGCAAGCCCTTGCACTCCTTTCTAGATTCTTTAAAATATTGAGTGCAATCTTCTAGCATAGTGATTAGTTCATCTTTAGTGAATTCTTCTTCATCACTATCACTATCACTATCATTATTATAATCACTCTCATCATCAGATGATACCTTAGCGGCCTTAGCCATGAAGCACGATGGAGTGTCGAAGAGGGAAACCTTCTCTTGGATGGCAATGCTAGCATGTCCCTTCTTCTTACTCTTGTTGTCATCCTCATCATCACTTGAGGAATCATCACTATCCCATGTAGCAACATGAAAATCATTCTTCTTCTTCTAAGAGCTCTCCTTCTTCTCTTGCTTCTTCTTTTGCTTCTTTCTCTCCTTCTTGATAGCATCTTCATCATCACTATCATAAGGACATTTTGCAATGAGATGGTCCTTGCTATGGCATCTAAAGCATATTATGGTATGCTCATTCTTCTTGGATGAGTTCTTCCTCCTTCTTGCACGAAAGCCTTTCTTCTTCATGAATTTGCCAAATTGCTTGACAAAGAGAGCCATCTTCTCATCAATATCATCACTATCATAAGAGCTTGAGTCTTCATCACTTGATGATTCAATCTTAGATTTGCCCTTGGATGTGGTGGCTTTGAATGCCACACTCTTCTTCTTTTCATCATCTTTCTTCTCATTTTCTTTCTTCTTCTTCTTGACCAACTCATCCTTCTCATCATCTTCTCTATATGAATCATCGGTCATCACTTCTTAAAATATTTGTTGAGGAGTTGAATCCTTCAATGTAGTCCTCACTAGCACGGTGATCAATGTATCAAATCTCTTGGGTAGACTTCTCAAGAACTTCATAGAGAATTGATTGTCCGTGACCTCCTCACCAAGTGCCTTGAGCTCATTGACGATGACTTGCAACCTATGAAACATTTCCGGTACACTCTCATCATCTTGTATCTTGAAGCTTGAAAATTTTTCTTGCAAGATATATGCTTTAGCGGTCTTTGTGCCTTCAGTGCCCTCAAATGTTTCTTCTAGCTTGGCCCAAGCATCATGAGCAATCTCAATGTTCTTCACTTGCTCAAAGGTCTTATCATCTAGCGCCTCATGAAGAGCACTAATGGCAATGTCATTGCATTGGAGCTTCTTCTCTTCCACCAGTGTAGGTGCTTCCGGATTAGCAACCTCAAATTTTGTTTCGGTGACCTTCCACACTTCTCTATTGATTGACTTGAGGTGTGCGGTCATCTTAACCTTCCAATATGCATAATTTGTGCCATCAAAGTGAGGTGCCTTCTTGGTGTTGTTGATGTGCAAGCTTAATTGAGCCATTTCTTTTTCACCGTAGGTTGTTAAGCCTCAAATAAACGGTGCCTCAGCTCTGATACCACTTGTAAGGTCCAAATAGGCTAGAGGGGGGTGAATAGCCTAATTAAAAACTTCTATAAGAATTACTTAACCACAAGTTAGTACGAAAGGTGGCAAAGCAAAAGCACTAGCTCTAACTAATTAAGCAAGCCACCTACACAAGTCTAGTACAAGGCTATCCACTAAACACAACAACAACTACAAGCTAGAAACAAGAAGTAATACAAGAGAAGAGCTTTGAGAGATTATACCGCCGTGTAGAGATGAGAAGTATCAATCAATCAATAACACAAGAGAAATCCTCAGGAAGAGAATGACACAAGAATTTATCCCGAGGTTCACTTGCTTCCCGGCAAGCTACTCTCCGTTGTGGCGATACACCCACTTGTCGGTTCGCGAGCTAATCGACTATCAAGAGTCGAGCCCTCGGCGGGCGCCGCACAACCGCACACAAGATGGGGATCCTCCAAGCCACGAGCTCCACTAGAGTATCCAGTTCACGAACTCCCACGGGAAAGGATCAAGAACCCCTTACAACACTTGGTGAAGGCTCCAACAATCTCCAATTGCGAGCTCAATCACCTCTGCTGCTCCAAGCCGTCTACCGTGTCGGGAAACACGGAAGAGTAACAAGAAATCCGCAGCAACTCGAAGATCAAGTGCCTCTAGAATGCAACTCTCAAGCAATGCACTTGAATCTCACTCAATCTCACTCAAGATGTGCAACAAAGCAAAGAGATGAGTGGAGGGGTTGTTCTCTAGCTCAAAGTATGTCTCTAGGTCTCAAAATGTGCAAGAGTTTTCCTCAAACCCCGGCCAACCTCTATTTATAGCGTACCCCTTCGAATATAGCCGTTAGGAACTTTAACCAGCCGAAGTCGCGCTGACCGGACGCGCTGGTCAAACTGACCGGACGCGCCGGTCGCGCAACGGCTAAATTCTGAAACACCGACCGGACGCGCTGGTCGTACTGACCGGACGCGCCGGGTGTGACCAGACGCGCTGGTCCCGCAACTGACCGGACGCGCTGGTCAACTTGAGTAGCGCACAACTAAACAACGACCGGATGCGCCTCTCGTAATGACCAGACGCGACAGTGCCCGCGTCCGGTTAGAGTCCAGTAAGCTCCCTGGATGACCGGACGCGTCCGGTCGTCAGTGACCGGACGCGCTGCGCATCCGATCATCAAACTAAAAACCGCGCAGATGCTAAACACTGACCGGACGCGTCTGGTCTAACCGTGACCGCGTCCGGTGCAGCGTCCGGTCACCACAGTGACCTCCGTTCGCCTCCGTTTCTTTTCTGACTTCCGGCGCAATAGAAAATAGGCATTTCACTTCTCCAAAAAGCGCCGAATCCCGCCTCGCAAGCTCGGCGGGAGGGAGAGAGGAACCCAAACCCCTCTCTACCGCTTGAACTCCACCGCCTTCGCAAATGTGCTAACACCACCAAGTGTACACCACCATGTGCATGTGTGTTAGCATTTCACAATCATTTTCCAAGGCGTTATGTTAGCTCTTTACTAGATCCTAATGCATATGCTCAAGACATTGATCTAGTGGCACTTGATTTTCGAGCTAACCGTGATTGCCCCTCTTCATAGTCGGCTATGTATCCTAAACCCGGTCAATCACTTCTCTACTCATCTTAGACCGGCAAAAGGAAAACCCCTATGATTATACCTTTGCCTTGCGCTCTTAGATCCTTCTCTTTCACTTGATCATCATGTCCTTCCTTTTATGTGCATCTCCACCATGATCATCATTTCATGTCCATGCACCATCTCTTTGTGATCTTGTGGCCACCACTCCTTGCCACATACACCTTCATCTCATGTGTTGCTTGTGCCTAACTCAAAACACTTAACACATGGCATTAGCAACTTGGTGTCATTAATTACCAAAACCAAACTTGGGCTTTCAGCCTCGTCGTGTCCACCAGTCGACCACACAGGCTGTGTCGATGCAGACACATGTGGTGCACCCTGAGCCTGACCTCGTGGCCAAGGTTGATGGTCACCCCGAGGTCAAGGTCTTCGTCGTCCAGAGGAACGTGGAGCTTGCCTCGTTCGGTGCGGACCTATCCCTTGTTCTTGTCGCACTCGCTGGTAGTAGCCAGTCTCCCGCCACGCTTGACGAGTTCCAGGCACATCTTTCCTCGAGGTACCATGTGTCTGTGAGCATGGCTAGGGGCCTCGTCGCACGTGAGCATCAGCAAGACGATCACTCTGACGCCGCTGTGCAGGGAGGCACTACGGCGATGCAAGTGGTGCACACTGAGCCTGAGATCGTAGTGCACCTTTGCTCGGAGGTTCAGCGTTGGGACTTCGATCCCATGCTGCTTGAGGTGGAGGCATGTGTGACCCAAAAGCCACCTCAGGCAGACGTGCCGGAGGTGGCCCGGCTGGTGGATCTATGTCTTTCAGGTCCAGGTCTTTCAGGTCCGGACGTGTGCAGCTCGGGCCAAACCTCACATGGGCCCTCACTTCTGGAGTCGGAGCAGCCCGGGGGATCCCCACCCCCGGTCCAGGTCGACTTCCTCGGCCACCAGGATGGAGGAGCGCCTGTCGTGATGGCTGCAACATCGACTGAGGACTTCATCGCTGCGTTCAAGAAGCCACTCTCGACGCCTATCTTGTCATCGCCTCCGCGGTTGCGGCGAACTCGGGCGGCCAGAGCACGGGCGGGAGAGTTGAATGACTCGGAGCTCATCCCCAAGAGGAGCGCTAGGCTTACGGCCAAGAGCAGGTACAGGGAACCGAAGCCGAAGGCGCAAGCGAGGAAGATGATGATGAAGAAGCTTGGGCTGGAGGTGGAGACGCAACTTCCTGACGAGGCGTCCTTCGATGAGTTCCAGACGGCCTTCACCCTACCTTTGTCGCCGTTGACGCGGGAGGCGATGAATGCCCTCCTCTTTTGGCTAGCCACCGAACGACGAGCCTCATAGAACGACGCCAGTGCCTAGGGTGCCACTAGTGTTATGTCGCTCAGCCTGTTCAAGATGTAATTTATAGTTCAAACTTTGGTAGTTAGGGTTGTTTGCGACTCGCTAACGATGGCCCCTCGCCAGCGTTTAGTGTCGCTTGTGTAACTTGGGCACTTTGCCTTCTTTCTCTTAATGAAAAACGGGTTAAACACCTGACCGCGAAAAAAAAATCTCCAAGTGACAGAAGGTGGTTGTTATTTGCAGCGAAGTATTCCAAAGGTACCATCATCGACCCAACTGTTAAATGGCAACAAATAGTTGCAAGATAAGTTTCAGACTCACATATGGCCCTGACTACAAAAAGGAAAGGAAAAGGGGGGGGGGGGGATTTTCATGCTTTTGGTGAGGAGTTTGTGTGGTAATTTGAATACTTTTTAACAGATACATCAACATCATTGTTTCAAAATAGAACAAGGCCTCCACTCCTCCCTGAACTACTAACTGCAAAACTAGAATCGAAGCCCAACGAGAACCGCAGATTCTCCACTCGGTATTTGTTAATTTGTGTTTCCATAATGAATAAAACCGAGGGGGCATAATCCTTCGCAAGATTGCGAAGTTCCCTGACCGTCGCAGGGTTGCCAATCCCGCGACAGTTCCAACTTAAGGTTTTCATTGTTCTCAGCGGTACTCCTCAGGGGAGCCCGCCGCTTTCATCTCTATGTCATCTTGATCTCCATTTCTAGTTTCCTTCCTTAGCCTTTTTGAGCCTCGACCCGTTAAAAGTTTGTCGCTCACATCATCGTCTTGATCTCCATTTCTAGTTTCCTTCCAGATTTAACAAGGACTCCTTCCATTTGTTTAGTGGTTGGAACAAGAGCTAAAACCAGCTTATTATTATCTTCCGTTTCCCCTAGCGAAAGGCGTTTTCGATCAAGATTTCTTTTCAGCGTGCTTCTTCCATCATCCTTGACGTGCTTCCGCTGGCTAGGCTTGCGGCACCGATGGCCCAAGAAGGAAAAGGCCATTGATGAGATCGAAAGAGGGGGGGGGGGGGGGGGGGGGGGGGGGGGGGGGGGGGGGGGGGGGGGTTCGGGCGCTGTACTCCCAACGGTCGGCAGTAGTATCAGCTGTTCAAATTCCAATCGCGGGGCAGACAAGGAAAGCAACCAAAGGCATTTCGCTTCTCCCCAAACCAAATCCATATCCAGATCGCAGCCGCGCACATCTCCTCCAATTCCCCCGAATCCAAGCTCGCCCAAGCTCTCGGATCCAACCCAATGGAAGGCGCGGAGGCGCTGTTCCCCGGCGACGGAGGCGGCGGTGACCCCATGGACTTCTCGTGGACCGCTGACGGGGAGAAGCACCCGGACCCGGCGGCGGCTTGCACCAGCCCCGGCCGCGACGACGAGGCTACCTCGGCCCCGGCCCCGCCCCCTTCGCCGCAGGAGGTGGCGGAGTCCATGATCCTCGTGCCCGGGCCGCGCGTCGTCATGTCCGGCATCAGGCTGGCTGATTGCCGTTCAGGTGGTGTTTCTAAAACCTTCTTCTTAGGTTAATTCGACTCGGGTCGTTCTAGCTCGTTGCCCTGGGTTCTTCGAGGTCGGGTGTTGTCCTCTGTAGGAGAGACTTGATGGAGGTCGGAGGGAAGAAACCCTAGGTACTACGCCTCACCAAATTGCTTTGTTCCCCCGACAGATTTAGGACCTAGATCTATCCAGATTTAGCAGGTCAACAGGTTTTGTCGCGTGCGCTGGTGTCACTCTCCAACTAGAGACATTCCTGGGGTGTTGTGCTGTACAGGGAGGCTATCAAGCTCCTCCAACGGAAGAGAAAAATCTTTAATAGCGGTGCCATTGTTGTGCACCTAATCTATTTGAAACATTCGCTGATACGAAACTGGTGGGCGTTGCCTTTACATCAAGAATCTAGAAATCATTTTGCGTTTTATTATTGTAATACCTGCCGACATAGCTACTTTCGATTGATCAGTGTCCTTGCCTGATTTGGTTAATGCCAACTGACTGAAGAACAGATTTTCATTGGGAAATAGATTTGGTCATGTACATACACTAGGATAATTTTGTGGGCTGGAGTCTACTGTATTACATGCTTTGCAGTCCTACAGTACTGCACCACTATTGTCTATTGAACGAGGAAAAATAAGCTTTCGTAAGTAAAACTGGGCTTGTTACCATAGAACCACATCTTTCATATAGCCATTTACACTTTGTAGGATTGCTACTTTTTTCTGTGTAAAATATCTATATGTCCTTTTCTGTTCAGAATAAATCATTCCGTTAGACTGCAAACTACGAAATATTACAATCTTATTAGGTTTTTGCTCCTGGTACCATACTGTCAATGTTAGATTTGTATTATGTTTTGATAGCTCTAGAAACCTCTTACTCTCCTCTGTTGCTGTCATGATGCAGATGACTGTGTTGTCTTCATTAATGCTGGTGGTGGTGCAATCGAAGGCTGTGATCCCCGTGTGAAGGTTTCTGGTGATTCATTCTTTGAAGGAGGGGATGTGATACAGACAAATGAGAATATAGTTGAAGGTGGTGATTGTCCATTTATTTATCACTCAGCACGATATGGCAGTTTCAGCTACAAGTTCTATGGTCTTTCCCCTGGAGCCTATTTTCTAGATCTGCATTTTGCTGAGATTCTCTACACATGTGGGCCAAAAGGAATTAGCATGTTTGATGTCCTTGTGCAAGACGAAAAGGCAAATATGCTAACTTGTTAAAACTTAATAATTGTGTCTTATGATTTCTGTTCAGGTTCAGCTAAACAAAAGAATCACTTTTGAATCCACAGGTATTGTCTCAGCTCGATGTGTATGCTGTAGTTGGAGGAAACAGGGCCCTTCAAGTGCGTGATATTAGGGTTACTGTTGAGATGAATGGTGCTGTTATGATCAATTTCGAAGGAGTAAGAGGAAGTCCCATGGTTTGTGGGATCTGTATTCGCAAAGCACCACTTTTATCAGGTAAGGAGTTGATTTGGTGCAATTTACTTATTTTTTCAGAGTGATAACCTTGGTCTTTACACTAATGGCAGCAAACTCGGTTACAGATGGCAATGTCTTGTGCAAAAGATGTTCATCTGATGTTGATGTCTCAACTACCCAGGTCAGAACTTTCACATGATGTTGCAGCTTCATATGTGATTTTATGATACTTATGCATGGTCTTTCTATGAGCATGCAGACTAGGACAAGTAAACTGATCTCAAAGTATGAGAAGCAGATTGAGGAGCTCACCAGCCAATGCACTATGAAGTCCAATGAGTGTTCTGTGGCATGGTCTTCTGTAGACACTACCAATGTGGAGCTTGGCAGACTTAAAATAGAGCTTCACCAAAAGGGTGCTGAAATGGAGAATCTTGGTATGGATTATGCCAGTTCAGTGATCCTCTTCACATGCTAATTGGTTGCATATGCTCACCACTTTTATCCATTTTCCGACAGTGCAAGCTCTTGGTAGAGAGAGTGACCAACTAAGAAATGTTTCCCATAAATATGAAAATGACAAGAAATTGTGGGCTGCTGCTATATCTAATTTGGAAAAGAAAATCAAGGTAAAGCGGATTTAATGCATGCGTTATCACAGCAACTTCTGAAATAACTTGAATATTTTTTCACTCCTTAATCCACAGGCCATGAAACAAGAGCAGGCATTGTTGTCACTTGAAGCACATGATTGTGCGAATGCAATTCCTGATTTGAGCAAGATGATCGGAGCAGTTCAGGCCCTAGGTAACATTTGAACTTCTGAAGTTTCATTTTGCAGCCTTGCACGTGTTAAATAAACCATGTATGGTTTAATTATTGCAGTTGCACAGTGTGAAGATTTAAAATTGAAGTACTATGAAGAGATGGACAAGAGGAAGAAACTTCACAACATTGTTCAGGAGACAAAAGGTATCTATTATCCTTTGTTTATCCAGTTCTTTGTGCTTACTCTTAACAATTACCTGAGAGAATGTATTCTCATTCTATTTGTCTTCTCAACTATTTTAGGAAACATTAGGGTTTTCTGTCGATGCCGGCCCTTAAGCAAAGATGAGGTGTCATCAGGCCAGAAATGTGTAGTGGATTTTGGTGGATCCAGTGATGGTGACATTGTAATTGCAAATGGCGGAACAACTAAAAAGACCTTTAAGTTTGATAGAGTCTTCACGCCAAATGATGATCAAGGTATATTAGTCATAACTTTGATGTTTGAATGAAGCTGTAGTTTATTTTACAATTGTAATCCTGTCACTGTGTTAGAAATAATAGTCTACAAATTCAGTTATTTGAGTTTAACATTATAAAGACAAGATTGTTAGCCGGGGGGTACTTGTACATGTTTGGCTAAAAAGCATTTACAATTGTTATCGTGCCACTGTGTTAGACACAATACTCTACACATTCAGTTATTTTAGTTTAACATTATAAGGAGAAGATTGCTAGCTGGGTACTTGTACATGTTTTGCTAAAAAGCAAAAGTGCTAAATTATTATGTTGAAACAACTTACCTTATATGACTTCTATTGTCTAATGTGCAACTTGAATTGATGGGCAGATATAGTGTACGCCGATGCATCTCCTCTGGTCACATCTGTTCTAGATGGCTATAATGTATGCATCTTTGCCTACGGGCAGACAGGAACAGGAAAGACGTTTACCATGGAAGGAACTGAGAGTAACAGGGGTGTTAACTATAGAACTCTGGAAGAACTGTTCAATATTGCAGAGGAGAGGAAAGAAAGTGTCACATATGACTTATCTGTTAGTGTTCTTGAGGTTTACAATGAACAGATCAGAGACCTTCTTGCCACGTCTCCATCTAAAAAGTATGAAAATTTATTTTCGGGTTCTGTTTTTTTGTTTATAATAATAGGAGCTTGTGTTAACTCAACATTCATCCTTTGCATTTAGGCTGGAGATCAAGCCGAACAGTGAAGGACAAAATCATGTCCCTGGGTTAGTGGAGGCCAAAATTAAGAACATAAATGAGGTTTGGAAAGTTTTGCAAACTGGAAGCAATGCAAGGGCTGTTGGTTCAAACAATGTTAATGAGCACAGCAGTCGCTCCCACTGGTTGGACACTGTTTTCATTATATATCCTTTTTTATTCATGAGCTGATCGCTTGCTGTCCAAATGGTTCTTTTAATCTTTATAACTTTTCTTCAGCATGCTATGCATCATGGTGAGAGCTAAGAACCTGCTTACTGGAGAATGTACAAGTAGTAAGCTTTGGCTTGTAGATTTGGCTGGAAGTGAGCGTTTAGCCAAGACTGACGTGCAAGGCGAACGACTCAAGGAAGCACAAAATATTAACAGATCACTTTCTGCATTGGGTGATGTCATTTCAGCTCTTGCTACAAAAAGCAGTCATATACCCTACAGGTTTGTGGTATTCATATAACTGCATATGTAACTATTTACTCCTTTGTTCTATCACTCACTATTTATGTGCCTTATCTGGTCAGAAATTCCAAATTGACACACTTGCTGCAAGATTCTCTAGGTAAGATGATCTGCTTGCTCAGGGAAAACTATTACCATGATTAACTTTTTCCTCACTTGGCCACGTGATTAATTTTCTTTCTGTGGTTTTGTTATTGATAATAGGAGGAGACTCAAAAGCATTAATGTTTGTGCAAATTAGCCCATCCGACAATGATGTTTCAGAAACCTTGAGTTCATTAAACTTTGCCAGCCGTGTTCGGCGTATTGAATTGGGACCAGCAAAGAAGCAGGTTGATACTGTTGAACTTCAAAAGACCAAACAGATGGTGGGTTTTAGTTGTGCATTTTCCTAAGTTAACTTTCAGGATTGTCTTGAAGCAACTTGCTTGAAGCTGGCCTATTGATATTTTTACGTTTTTCCTGCTGAATGAATGTCAGCTTGAAAGAGCTAAGCAAGAACTCAGACTTAAGGATGATTCTTTGAGAAAGCTAGAGGAAAACTTACAGAATTTGGAGACCAAAGCCAAAGGGAAAGAGCAACTTTGCAAAAACTTGCAAGAAAAGGTACATATAATTGATGAGGGTAATATTTGAAGAGTTGGTCCTTATGGTGTTTCTTGGTTACTGTTTTTCACTTGTGACTGACAGCCTTTTCGAAAAATATGTTAGGTAAAAGAGCTTGAGGGCCAGTTAGATTCCAGGGCACATTCTCAAATTACATCAGAGAAACAGCAGCGTCAGCTTTCTGGAAAACTAAAAGAGAAAGAAGAAATGTGTACTGCACTTCAGCAGAAGGGTAATTACTTCTGTGTTTTATGCTAATGCTAGGAGCATGAATAGTTAGTGTTCTTACAGCTTCTTAATTAGGAACTTGAAATTTTTATGTTCCCATGCTCATCCCTTTTCAGATTGTGGACTTAGAATGCAAGCTTAGACAGCCACACCAATCAGAATCTGAGGTTGCACTTCTCAAGAAAACGGTAATTTCACAAGTAATTTTCAATGGCATTTAGCAGCATGCTCGGACTGGGTTTTATGATTTTTTTTTCTCAGATCAAAGAGTTGGAGGTCAAGTTGAAGGAACAAGAACATGACCGATCAGTTGTGGAATTAAGCGTAAGTTCTACGAAGATGTTATCTTTGAATCTGGTATATGAATTGGCCTTATCATTACTATTATTATTATTTGTTTTGTCAGATCAAAGAGCTGGAGCTCAGGCTGAAGGAACAAGAACACCAACGATCTGTTGCAGAACTAAAGGTGACTCCTTGAATGATGTGCTTTCTTCAATTCTACTGTATTATAAATTTTGCGACCAATTTCCTGCCTTCTATTTCAAAAGGGAAATGATATTGTGATTTGTCAACAGGTTTGGGTTTGTGTTATGAAGTTTTTCTTTTCTTTTCTTTTCTTTTCTTAGATCAAGGAGCTGGAGCTCAAGTTGAAGGAACAAGAACACCAGCGATCAGTCGCGGAACTAAAAGTATCTCCTCTAGATGTTATGCTATCTATCATTGATTCCACTGCATGTTTCCAGGCTTGCAGACAAAGGTAGTTGATCTTCTTATGCCCCCAAAAATGCAGGCAAGAGAAATAGGACATGAGCTGTTGGAAACACAGAGAACCGAGTCAATGCTTCAGATTAAGGTAGCCTTCTTTCGCAGAGCTGCTACATTGTATTCAGTACTGCATTTATTTAAGCATGTTGGGGGGGGGGGGGGGAAGTAATATAACCCGGAGCTTGGCGTCTCCATATTCCAGCTAAGACATCTTGAAAGCAAGACCAAAGAGCAGGACACAAACATGATGACCGTGGAGTCCACCGTCGTTGCGACTCCTGTAAACGTGAAGGTGCCCACAGCCGCCGTTTCCAAGGACGAAGCGATGAGCGAGAAGGAGAACCGCATCCTGAGGAGCTCAGACGCCCTGACAAGCAGCAGCCTGACGCTGAGAACCCTTCACTTGCTCCTGAAGCAGGCAACGAGAAGAAGAGGAAAGGGGGGGCACGAGGAACGTGTCCATCGGCGGGGAGCAAGAGAACAGCGGCGTCGTCCCCAGGCGGTCAGAACGCTGGGAGGAAGAGGAGCCTGCCGGCCGAGCGTGAGGCAAGGCTCAAGAGGAAGTCGACGGAACCTCCTCCTCAGGTGAAGAATCTGGTGAGGTCGACGGCGTCGTCGAGGGCGGCTGCCACTGCTACACACAAGGCGGCTCCGAGCTCCAGAGTTGCCAAGCAGCAACCAGGCGGGAACAAGACCAGAGGGTGGGTTAGGTAGATTATGACGGTGCGGGCCTTAGTGCGTGGTGAGTAGAGTGCCCGTGCTGTTCTTGTGTTGTACGGTGGTTGTAGATGGCTCAACTTTTTGCTGAGTCCCACCTAGTGCATACTTGCAGCGAATTATTTAGCCTGTTATGGAGATGTTTGTAGTGTACTGTGTTTGCAGATTCAACAGAAACGGCAGAGCAAGTCTTGGGTTGTCATTCCCTTGGGTGTTGGACTGTTTGTCGCTGCACGCACCGAACAAGTCTTGGGACTTGGGAGTGTCAAGTAGTGACATGTCCGCATACGTGGACGGAAGCTCTGCGCTGTTTAGAGGTAGAGCTAGACTCGGGCGTCGGAAGCGTATTGCGAGAGCGGCGGGAACACGAAACGGAACGATGCGGGGAAAACAGTATTTGGCTCCATGCGGCGAGGCCGCTTCGGCAGCAACGCGCGGATGGAGGCCATACGCCCATACCGTCCGTGATACGCCTGCGAAGGCGAAGTCGGACCTGGTGGTGACATGTTTCAGGCTCGGTGCACACCTGTCCCGGCACTCTGACTCAGACGTCAGCTAACACCCCCACCACGACCAACTTTAGGGGAGGGGACGATGCATCGCTGCCCAGCAGAAAAGGACGCGACGAGATGAAGACAAGCTAGTGTAGTAGGAAAGCCAGAGGCGAGCCGAGCCCAGACCCAGAGAGGCAGAGACAAAAGTCGGGAACCAAAGCAAACCGTGTGCTCCGCAGTCCGCACACCCCGTTTCGGCCGATTCCACCACAAAAACCCCGGGCGCCACGCGGAAAACCACGCGCCCACCGGACGACCCCGACGGCATCTCCCGTCCCGTCCCGTCCCGCTCGCCTCCCGCCCCCGCGCTCGGCTTTATCACAGGCGCCCTTGCCTCGGTGATCATCACGAGGAAGAAACCCAACCCGAGAGAGCATCAGAGCAGCAGAAAGAGGACGCAGCACGCGCCCACCATCACCGACCGCTTGGTTCAACGATGTGCCGCGCCACGTCGATAGAGGGCGGCTTCCTCCGCCCGTCCCCGTCCCCGTCCCCGTCCCCGCGCCTCGACATCCGCACCTTTTACCTCCGCCTCTCTTCCTGCTCCACGGCGCCCGCGGAGCTCACGCTCGCCTACCACCCGGCCATCGGCGGCGCGGCGCTGGGGCTTAACGGCCGCGCGCTCCCGCCGGCCGCGCCCGCGGAGGTCACGCTCCGCCGGGTGGACGCGTACGCGTACGCGAGCGCTGACCGCGTCGCCGCCGCCGAGGGCGCGCGCTTCGAGGTGCTCGCCGGGGAGGAGGTCGCGGCGGAGGGCGTTTTCTTGCGGCGTCGCGGCGGCGAGGGGTGGCGCGTGGAGTGCCGCCGGGCGCCGGCCCCGGCCTCGGCGTCCGTGTGCGTGGCGGAGGTGGTGGTGCTCGCGGAGGGCGGCGTCCTGATGCGGGACAAGGCCCGGGCGGCCGGCCGCGGCAGGATGCGGTGCGGGGCCACCAGGCTGGAGGGGATACCGGAGGAGGCCACGGACCTCGGCCCCTGCGAGGACGACATCGACGACGACGGGTGGGAGGTGGTCGGGGACGCGTCGGACGACGGCGAGCCGTGGAAACACGGACAGGAGGAAGAGGAGGTTGAGATGGAGACGGTGAGGTGGGCGATGGAGATGGGCGTGTGGGCCGTGTGCCTTGGCATCGGCCTCCTCGCCACGGCCAGGCGGTTCCGGCGGAAGCGTGCCTTCTGGTGACCGCCGGCCGGTCGCCGGCTTTGCTTCGGTTGCCTCACCAAATTTTGCCTGTAGCTTCGAAAATTCTGTACAGGTTTCGCGGAGATTTCACTCTGCTTCACGAGTGTACATTTTGTTTCCATGATCAAATCAACGCTGACTCTTTCTTCATCCTCTGCGTGTACTAGTCCCACTGTCTGACTTGCTCAATTTGCCGTGTACTTGTTCTCGTCCTCCGTCCGCAATTCCGCATTCCAAGCTAAAAAAAAAATCTCTGGTTTTGACATCAAAACATCCGAGTTTTGCGCGACGATCGCCGTCACGGTGCAAGATTTCTCGGTACATCAGCTGGCAAGTTTGCAGGGTCCTTATCCAGAAGACAGCAGACACTTGCAATCACGGCGACTCATCAAAAGCTACTGGTTTGAGAAACAAGCCACCGCAAGAGATTCTTTTCCCACTTTTTTGACTCCGATTTTCCAGGTCAGCAGCGGAAGCTTCAGGGAAAACAAATCACGATTTCAGGCGCCTGCTATAGGTGTGGAAAACAAAACACGCGGCGTTTTTCATCTTTTACAACCGCTTTTGATCTTTTCATTATCAATCTTTCTAAATATCTCCCTCTCCATATCATCAGGTCATTAAGCCATATATCACCTATTTTATTACGCAAATCTATCTTTATAATGAACATGACTGAAAATATCCTCTCAATTGAAGCAGTTGCCACCGGTAGTATCAAGGTTAGCTCAATAAGATGATAAACCAATTTATAAGATGTGTGCATATTGTTCTTGACCATAAGTTTAGCAACTTTTCCTAGTTCAGTGCATCCAAGAAAATCTGGGGTTCTTCTAGCACGGTTGATGAATTGTCTAAATTGATTTGGCAAAGCAGTAAGTTCATCAATATCAAAATCCTCATCATAAATTTCAGCAAGCCTCACAAGTTTGTCCACATCAAAATTAGAGAATAAGTTCCTTGGGTTAAAACAAGCCATGCATACTAATAACTCTGAACTAGTTTCACTAAATCGATGATTTAGCTCAGTCAAGATGGCATCAATGGCAACAAGAAAAATCTTAACATGATAGTAATGCTTATTTGTTACCTTTTGCTTTCTACATCTAGATGTCCCTCTAACATTTATTTCCTTATCCATATCTGGCACTTCAATCTCATTCTTCTCACAGAATGTTTTCACTTTTCTAAGTAATGGCTCTCATCCATTGTTCCTTATATCCTGCAAGTCATCTTTCACATCAGTGATTAAATGCATTGCTTCAACTATGTCTTGATCCTTCCTTTGCAAAACGTGACAAGATATCTGTCATGCTCAACAATTCTATCATCAAATGCAGGATAAACACAAAATCAAAGCTTTCCATTTTTCTAATTAAACCTAAAGCTCCACCATTATTTGTTGGTTTAATGGAATCTTTCTTCACAATCTCAAGGACATCTATGATAGCCTCCCACATCACCAAAATGCGAAGCAGAGTTTTAAGATGTGAACCCCATCTAGTATCTCCAGGCCTAGCTAGGCTACTTTCTTGGTTCAAACCTCTTCCAGTCATAATCTCACCATTCTCAATATTTTCAAGCAACACATCATGATGCTTTGCAAGCAAGGCATCCTTTCTCATACAAGATGCACCCACATTATTGACTATTAAAGGAACATAGTTAAATAAATCTGCATTGTCTGCACTAGATGTTGAAACGACAACAACTACCAGCTACAATTGATGGGCAAAACAATGCACATAGAAAGCATAAGGATTTTTATCACGAATCAATTTCTGCACCCCATTAAATTCACCTCTCATATTAGAAGCTCCATCATACCCTTGTCCACGAAGCATAGAGATTGACAAATTATGACTTGAAAGCATACCGACCAAAGATTCTTTCAATGCAATAGCTGTACAACTCTCAACATGCTGAAGTCCAAGAAATCTCTCCACCACTTTTCCTTCATCATTCATAAACCTGCATGCCACATTTCGTTATGAGTTAGTATAATTGTAGAAATAGAGGTACAGATCTAGGCAAGAAAATGCAAGTATCGACTACTAACCTTAGAATCACCGCTATTTGCTCCTTAATTGATACATCTCGAGACTCATCAATAAGCACCGAGAATTTTCTTCCTCGAATCTCATTCATAATAACAACCATGACTTCCTTCGCACAAGCTTTTGTAAGGTCTTTCTGTATATGAGGAGATAACATCTGACAATTTTTAGAACCTTTTTCATATGCCTCCTTCACTACCTCAACCTTATCTTTGTACCATTCAACCATCTCTCTATAGTTTCCCTTGTTGAGGGAAGAAGAAGTCTTATCATGTCCATGAAAAGCATCCCCTTGTGATATGAGAAATCTTGCAACATCTAAAGAAGATGTCAAACGTATCTCATATCATTTTCCTTCCTCCATGCTTTCTTCAACTAATTTTCTACCCACACTTGTCCTTTGGTTCATAAAGTCATCACATTTAGCCTAGCCTCTACATGAGTCTTGCAAACACTGTGCTTACTTAAAGCATCCTTAACTTTCTTCCAATTCACATAACCTTGATGTGCAAAGACAGAACTTCCAAATTTTTCATGCTTTGCCGAATTAAAAAGATATAGCAATATAAGCAATAAGCTGTATCCTTGGACTCACTATACTCTAGCCAATCAAATTCATCAAACCAAGTCTTTTGAAATGATCTTCATTCACCACCAATCCATTTACGAGGAAATTGAAACTCACGAGGTTAGGTTGGACCACTCAAAGCATATGCTCTCTTTACTTGGTCTCTAATTTCAGGTTCATAATCATCAATTGGTTTGTGATTTCCAGGATCTGTAATCATGTTAGATTGACTAAACTCTGCTCTAGGTTTCTTTGCTTGAGTTGTGCTCTCATTAGTATGCGGAGTTGATGGACCACTACCACTAGAACTTGAAAAGTAATTGCACAGAGTTCTTTTCGCCATTCCGAAATCTGACATTCCAAATTTCTAATCACGTATTCAATTCAATAATGAAACAATCAAAGACAAATAAGGATTTAAGTTTGGTTCACCAAATCACCTTGAGCTGCTAGTCTGCTTGTTGCTCGGCTTCGTCAAAGCTACAATTCAGCCTAGCTCCTCCCGGCTATCGGCCGCTGGCCGCCCCAGCGCCCCACTCCGCCCGGCCACCGGCCTCCCCGGTGCCCTGGCCGGTGGGTGCAGGCCGCTCCACCGTTGCCGCTGCCTGTGCGGATGGGTGACCGTGCCTAGCTGCCTGCCGCTCGCCGGGCCCGCGCGCTGGCCGCTGGCAGGCCGCCATGCCATCGGCTGCTGCTCGGCCGCTCTTGCAGTCAGCCCGCGGTCCCGCTGCTCGTTCCCCGTCGCCAGAGGCCGATGAAAGCGAGTCCGAGTCACGACGCTCTCTGTAGGCACGATGGGGAATTGGGGAATAGCTGAAGGAGTGAAGGATATGGTTTTTTTGGGCCTTGATCCTTGGGCCTATACTAGTGGTCAGTGGACCTAACTTTATGGGCCAAAATGCCAAATGAATTGATGGTGGCCAACCCAACTCGCAAGTCGTCTTCTACCTCTCAATCTTAGGTCTGAGCCCCTCCTGCACCATGGAACTTTGCCTAAAAATTCAAGGAGGGGCTCCATGGCTCCAGTAGTGGTAGGAGAGGCTCGAGCGCACCGCCCCCGCCGTTGCTAGCCTAAAGTATAGGGTTCATCCGAAACAGCCAAACAGCCCTTCCGAATCAAAATAGCGGTACCCTAATGTGCACTTGCACTACCGGAGCCGGCTGCTTTGCCGAGGGCCCAGGCTCTCGGCAAAGCCTCTAAGGCCCTCGGCAAAGCCTTTGCCGAGCGCAGCTCTCGGCAAAGCGCCCTCGGCAAAAATTCGATCGGCAAAGGCTTCTTTGCCAAGAGCCCGACGCTCGGCAAAGCGCGAAATAAAAAAAATTCAAGGAGGGGCCCACTGGCTAGCGCCCGCCCACTGGCATTTTTCGCGCAAAATTCGCGGCTACGCGGTCGGCGGGATTCGAACTCGTGACCTCTCTTTCACGCGATACCTCCTCTGCCACCTGCACTACACACTCACATGCGTCTATATGCCGTTTCGGTTACTCAAATATTATACTAAATCAAGTGAAAATTAATTGTTTAAGGCCCTAAACGAATTCAAATCAAAAAGTTGTCAACTACAAAGTTTCATAACTTTTCGAGCACTACATTTTTCATATAGAAAGTTTTTCCATCCGAGGTCTTTTGAAAAATTCAAATTTTAAAATTTTGAATTTCAAACGTAGTTTTGCATGACAAGATTAATTCAAATGAAAAAGTGGTCAACTACAATGTTTCATAACTTTTTGAGATCTACAAACTTCATTTAGGAAGTTTTTCCATCCGAGGTCTTTTGAAAAATTCAAATTTTAAAATTTTGAATTTCAAACGTAGTTTTGCATGACAAGATGAATTCAAATGAAAAAGTGGTCAACTACAATGTTTCATAACCTTTCAAGATCTACAAACTTCATTTAGGAAGTTTTTCCATCCGAGGTCTTTTGAAAAATTCGAATTTTAAAATTTTAAAATTTTGAATTTTCAAACGTAGATTTGCATGACAAGATGAATTCAAATTAAAAAGTGGTCAACTACAATGTTTCATAACCTTTCGAGATTTACAAACTTCATTTAGGAAGTTTTTCCATCCAAAATTGTGGTGCTAACATTGTTCACAAATCTTATATATCTCTCTTGCAGTTTCATGAAACTACATGAGAGACATATAGATTTTGTGAACAACTTAATTATTAATTTGTCGAATAAAGAAATGACCAATATAAAGTTTGTAGATCATGAGAAGTTATGAAACTTTGTAGTTGAAAACTTTTTTATTTGAATTCGTTTATGGCACCAAAACGTGGTTTGAAAAATTGCTTTGCCGAGTGTTTTACTTTGGCACTCGGCAAAGAAGCCTTTGCCGAGTGTTTTTTTTTCACTCGGCAAAGAAACTTCTTTACCGAGAGCCGTTTATCGGACGCTCGACAAAGCCTTCTTTGCCGAGTGCAGAGGCTTTGCCGAGTGTTTTTTATTTGGCTCTCGGCAAAGCCTTCTTTACCGAGCGCCCGAAAAAAAAAAACGCTTGGCAAAGCCTCCGGCGCTCGGCAAAGAAGCGGATTCCGGTAGTGTTGCGCACAAGGGGAAAAAAGTACAGGATCAAACTCAACGAGGCAACCTGTTTTCATCTTCTCTAACCAGCTTAGCGCCAAATATCTATTAGAGGTAGCAGCACGACCATCAATATACCTATAAACATTTTAAAATGATACTCATTGCAATAAGGTTTCAGCCTTCTGAAATGTCAGATAGCTCTAAATCCTATAAAGGGATAAAAACAAAGTTTTACATGTCACTCTAAGCACAATGAGGTAGGGTATGCGGGAGGGCAGAACAGAGTTGTGGCCTATTTACAAGTTATAAATGCAATAATATAATATATGGCCATAGCCAATTTGTCAACTTGCCAGGGTAGGTGATCTAGCATACAGTACAAGGAAAGCTTCCTATGAAGTGTATAAATTGTGAGAAACAAAAAGAGGTACATGGTAATTTACTGAGTGCCAGTTCTTAATGAACATACTGTGAAAGAAATGTGTTGATGGTGCTTACTTATATGGATAAAGCAAAGGTGATGGGTGGGGAAGAGAACCCAATGTCACTGGAAATCTTGAAGATCTGCTCCGATTGGTTGAGATTGAAACTTCAGGCATCACGGCTCGCAGCTTTTCTTCATTCAAGATTTCAGGGTTCTGCATTTGATAGGTTATCTACTTTGCAAACAACTTCCTTGGACGGAAATCACCTATCGTGTCATGAAAAGTCCTGCTGCGCTTGCGGTTGTCAAGTTCAAAAGCCAATGTAGAGAAGTGTTTACTGTCCAAGGATGTCAAGTAGAGCCCTGAGGACAGCCCCAATGCTAGAAACTACATGTAGTTTTTATACCTATTAATTTTTATAGACACTATGTAACACCCCTGGTGTTACGAGCCTGCTTAGCACCTAGATTAGGGCCTAAGAGAAATAATCAAAACAAATTTCTTGGAATTCAGGTTTAAAGCACCCATGAAATGATAAGCAACTCTTATGTAACCCATGTTTGTGGTTGCGAGAAACCAAAATCCAAAAGTTAAAAATGAGTCCTTTCGTTGCATCGGCAAGAACATGAACTTTAGGTATAAGAGTGCTATTTTTGACGAATTATATTGAGCAAAATAATTAAACAGTGCTTAATATTTTATTCCTATAGGTTAGTACAAAGTATGGACGATTATATGAAATACTTGTTGGTTGACATTGATAAAGTGTAGACCTTTTCAAAATCATGACTCGATGCTCAGTTCGTGAACTGGCGTTTAGCGTGACGAACTCATGCTGGCATTCTTTTACCTCCCTATCTAGTTGCTCTCTAGTCATGGCGATTGCTCCGCCAGATAGCTAGTATGGTTGTCTTAAGAATAAGCGAATTAGTTGAACTTCAATCGTGATCGTTAGCGGTTTTTGCTTCGATTTAAAAAGCGTGCTTGTCACCGTTTCGGCCGTTGGCGGTTGGCCCCATGGCCACGGTCACCGCACGCGCGGGTGCGCTGCCGGTGATGGGCTCAACGCCGCCACGGTCACCGCACGCGCGGGTGCGCTGCCGGTGGTGGGCTCAACGCCGTGGTCGTGGCCCGCTGGCCAGCCCTGGGGTCAGCCGGCTGCGCAAGCCAGGTGTGGCCGCCACCGTTTTGCGTCGTGTGCGCATATTGCCGAGTCGTGCACGCTCTGTATTCCTGCGGTGTATGCGATACTTTTAGGCACGTTAACTTAACCGTGCATGTGCTTTGTTTTAGTACTTGTTGTAGCTTCTTAGCTAAAAATATTAATAACTGATATTTAATAGATATACAAACTTAAATTATGCCAAAATATATTTTTGAGTATATTTGTATCTCTCTTCTGTGTATATATAATTGATTGTATAGTGGACGGTTTGCTTTATAAATAAAGAATCAATTAACTTATTTTACTACCAAGATATAACACTGGATCCATGTTTTTGCACTGTTGATTGCATCTTTGCGAATACTTTAGCACGGTGCAGTCGTAGGTTGGCACGCACGAGATAGCCGGAGCTAGCAGCTTGCGTACTTATTTCCACGTGATAATTATCTTTCATGATTAAGTTTCTAGAAGGCCAGTTGAGATATTTGTTGGCTGCGTGGACGTGTACACGGCGATCAGATCGCATCCTAACACCGGAATCAACTAGCATCTCTCCTATGCAGCCCATGACATACGGGCCCAGCAAGATGGAGTGCTATTGAATAAACTGATGTAACAAGCACATACATCTGACTCAACGATTTGCAGCCGATAGACGTACGTCGCCTGGAAATCCCGTACATGCTGGCCGTATATACCGAGGGTTCTAGAATATTCCGGCCAGATCGCGTACCGGTCGAATCGTGCCAGGCTACGCCGTCCTGTTAGCGTACATCTTAGCAGAAATACACACCATGGACCGGCGTATGCACGCGTCCTACAGCCAGTTTCGGTCGTATACAGGTGCACATACGTATCATGACGGACACTTGCTAGCTTCTTCCATTTACACGTCGAGGTGTTTACATGTATGCATGGGCCGGCCTGCAGCATGTTATCTTCTCTCTTTCTCATTACATGAAGAAGCCTGCTAGCTTCTTTGTCTGCATGTACGTGACAACGCATATGTATCTCCATATGTATTTTCCGTTTTTTTATATGCTCAGTAGTACGCATGGGCAAGGGTGTTCATGGCCTTGTTTAGATCCCAAATTGGGAATCCCTGAATCACTGTAGTGTCACTGTGCTACACTGCAGTATTTTTTGTTTTTATTTGGTAATAATTGTCCAAACATTGATTAATTAGACTCAAAACGTTCGTCTCGCAAAGTACAACAAAAATGTGCAATTAGTTTTTGATTTCATCTATATTTAGTACTCCATGCATGTGCCGACATTTTGATGTGACAGAAAATCTTCTTTTTCATAATGAAATTTAGGGTAAATTTGGGGAACTAAACATGACCCATATGGATTTGATTCTGACAAAAATCCATCAGACACGCACATGGCTGCGTACCTCTGCCGCTGCTGCGGCCGGCCGAGGCCTGCTGCACCGCTGCCACCGTGTACGCCACGCCTGCGCCCTCCACGTCCCATCAAGGTAAGGACGGGGCTAGAGCTCGGACCTGCCCGCCAAGTCTGGTCAATGACCCCGCGGTCATTACGTCGACGGTGACGCGTCTCTGCCCGCTTGACTTCGCTAGTCGACGCCAGTGGATTCCGCTCAATCTCGCCGCTCCATTCAGGGGTGTTTAGTTCCCAAAATTATTCAAGGTTTCCGTTGTTGTAAAACATACGGACTTAATCCTAGAAGGAAAGGAGAAGGAGGAATCCTAATCCTAGTCCGTTTGTATGTGGGCTCTTACCAAAACTCTTAGCCCTTGGCAGGACTATATATACGTGGGAGCTCTATGTTGTAATCACCAATATTCAGAGGAATAAAGAATAGTCTCCCTACATCTTGTATCTATGTGTTCTACTTTCATCTACTATATTGATCATGAGAGACGGAGAGGGAAAGGTTCCAACCGCTGGCAACATGTTTTATAACACGTTATCAGCACGACAAGCTCTACGTCGACTCGTCGTTGAAGCCGCCGCCGATCTTCGACGCTGATGCTTATGCCGAGGCGTGACTACTTCGACGACGTCGACATCTCCGACGTTGTTAGCGGAACAGATCTGCTACCTCTACCTGCTACCGATCTGCACTACATCGACATGCACCGTCGATGTCAAGCAGGCAGTTCTACGACAATGTCAAAACGCCCTACGCGGTATGTATCTACTAACCACTACCCTACGCGGTATGTGAGGTAGATCAATTTGACATCCTCTATTAGGTATGAAAGAACTCGCATCTCGCAGATCGCATGTCCTTGCTTGAGCTGAGCAATTTCTCCATCGTACACGTAGTATGCACGTTTTTGTACATGAAGTACTCGCACGTATAAGTACATGTGCATATTTGCATCATAACGTACTTTGAGTAATTGCATCACGAAAGTTGAATCTGGAGTAAATAAAAGAAAAATAACAATCACGGAGTTCTATTTTATGCCCCTCGCTTGCATGTCGGCCATGTGACTCCGTAGGTTTGGTTTCGTTGTTGGCATCCACAGCATGCATGTTGTCGACAGCCGCGTCCCTCGTCTTTGCGGCCCGCATGCTGCATGGCCAAGGTTGTCGTGCCGAATCACGACTACGAGTTTACGATCGCGTGTCACCATTAGCTTGCACGCCAACGCATTCACTCGGGCTTTTGCCGGTGCGCTGTTGGTAGGTCTACGCGTTCAGCCGAGACTCGCAGTCGAACAGAACAACCACCAGCAGCAACATACATGAAACTGGAAATATTCTTGTGTGTTTATTGCCATGAAGAGCACGTGAGTTTCCTTTTCTAGTTTTCTTGCTTGTGCATGAAAGGAAGTCTGACACCGGCAAGGCACACAAGGATGCGCTTAAGCATGCAAAGAAAGATTTACGGTATCCCACTTGAATACGGCCTGAACGCCGACACGCAACCATGGCCATCTCCGGCAAGCAGCGTGCACGTTTTCTTGTCATCTACAGTCCTGCAGGCTTCGAAACCCAAATTATGAATTGAAGACGCCATGAACCAAAGTTGCTCTCACCCACGGCTTGCATGCCACTGTTGTTCTTGTGTTTGTCGCCGAGATATCAGAAACAAACCAGAAAATAAGAAAGGACTCTTTAAATCTAAAATTTATATATAAGCCCATGATTCTAGCAGAATCTAAATATATGTACTAAATATATTCTAGCAGAATAGTTCATATATTTTCTGGTTTAGGGTGTAAAAATAAAATCTAGAATAATTACATTAGAAACATGGTATAAGGTATATAAGTTATCTTAATCTTGCAGACCTTAGACTTATCACCTTTGAGAAACTCATATTTGTTTTCCTAACATATTAAATTTTCGAGATGAATGAATGGTTGGTATTAACTCTGAATTTTATATATGCCATAATCCTGAAAATGCAATGCTTCTAAGAGTATTTTGTATAACCATCCGTTATCTTTTTGCACTTTGCCACTTGTTTACATGTAGTAAACTTATACGCACATGATGATTCTGTAATAATAATATATACATACCTTCATGAAAAAGGAATATCCTGAACTTGTCCTGAATGACAGAATTATATAGCATGGTCATTTATTAAATCCTATTAGGATATTCTATTACCACTGAAGTGGTGGATAGTTTCTTATATTACTCTCAAAGAATGAGTATATGACTAAGCTAAATCTTGAAGGTCTTATGGGACTCGCTGAATGAGAAATTCTAGAAGATATCCTACATTATGATTGCATAAAGCAAATTGAATTTTCAAGCTATATGACCATACGGGATATAGTGCTGCTCTATGAAAAAATACAGTAAGCTTGAAGCTTTGTGATTAAAAGTCATAGAATACGGGATGGTAAATAAGACTTTGTCTAATTCTAGAAGAAATATTTCTTAAAATAGAAAGACCGAGAGCATTGAAGTACTAGAAGTATTTAAATTTATCATCCATAATTACTCAATATCAAGTAGAATTGAATTGAAATTTTTGGACAGCATTATGAATCGGGATATATGACTTGCATATGTTGTACTCTTAACTATGAAGTAGAGCATGCATGAAGCTGCTAAATCTCAAGCATAGAAGCTAAGACATGTAAGAACGGATAAGAATTTTTAAGGTTTCTCCAGAAGAAGAACTTGAATCATGTGCTTACATATTTGTTTTATCTTTGAAATTACTATCCAAAAATATTAGTAGTAGTGGTGGTGCATTAAGTTTTAATTCCCGTTGAATTAAGTGGTTCTCGTATACTCATAGAAGAGTTAATGGTTAATTTATTGGCTTGAAGACTAATGTAAAGCATTTAATATTTTTAGTTGCAATTTTTACATGTAGTAATATATGTTAATCTTGCATGGAATAAATTATGTTTTACATATAAACAATTGCCTATTGCCTATAGCCTATCTAAATAAATTTTGCATTATTTTATCCACAAAGAAGCCTTAATTAACCATGTACGTTATAGTTTGCTGTGCAATACTACCTTGTAGGTAGAAGGGAAATTGAATTTCCTAGAAGCACTTGAACAATTGGAATATACTGGCATATGAACTGATCTTTGAAGGATCTATTTAGCCAAGAAATAGTATAATCCATAAACTAAGTATTTAATACTTTAACCCAAAAGCTAGAAGTTTATGTCCTACCCTGGATATGTTATTGTACACACTAAATAGTGCACTTGATATGTGAATTTTATGCCATAACCAATGAATACTAGAAGTACAATTGGATTCTATAGACCATTAAAAATGACTATTCATAGATGATGCATGAAGCAACTTACTACTTCAAATAATTATGACATGAAAAGGGGAAGGAATTTTGGGTAAAGGCATAAGAAAATATGGGTAATATATATTTAGTAGGCATAGCCTTCCTAAATCTATCTTTAAGTGAAGTGCATGTATAAGGACTTGGAGTTCTAGTCATGTCCTTTTCGGCAGAATTAACTTTCTCTATATTGCATTAATTGCAAGTAAGCTTGTAGCATTTTGTTGTTATCTATTACGTTGGATTGAATACCACTTGAATGTGTATCACTATGTTGTGCTCTTGTTGAGCTGCACCTATCTCCACTCCTACATGAATATTAGCAAAGAAGCTATATTTGTAGCTTGTAGCTACCTTGCACTTCCTTCATAATTGGATTGGCTAGCTAGTATACTATGTCTATATAGTTTCCGTTGAACTAAGAAATATTTTGCTTTCAATGTGTTACATGCATAAGCAATATATTGGTCTATGGCCAAGTAGCCTATGATCAGGGGGAGTTGCTTATATTGAATTTAACTAAATGGAGAAGTGACCCACTTGAATGGGCTGAATTATAGTGAAAATTGAGTTAATAGATAAAACACTTAATGATGATTTGGGATTTATGAAGAAAAGGCATTTGGTTAGAAAATTATAGAAGAAATTCCTTGTAAGTTTGAATGTTGCATATCTATACTTTTGAAATATATTGTCCGTTTTTATGTATGAGTAATTGGATCATTTTTTTTGGCTAAACAATAAAGAAGCTAGATAATGAAATAGTTTTTTGAACTACAATATGTGCAAATCAGGGGGAGAACACCCCAGAGTTTACAGGAATGACGAACATTCTTTATTGCACTTTATGTATTCTAGCTCACTGCATATAATGTATAATAACCCCCGTATTTAAATATGTGCTTGAATATTTCCCATATATTTTTATCATAGCATACATGAATGGGCCTCCACTTGTAGTTGGAGACACATGAATTTGATTATTTTAAGCCCATGATAAGGGATAACTTTTGAAGTATGTTATTATAGATCTAGTATTGGCATTAGGGAGAGAGAAAGGCTATGTTGAATGCCAAATATTATTTCCATAGAAGAAAGTGATATGTTGAATGCCAAATATTATTTCCATGGAAGGAAAGTGATCTTATGAGAAAATATTTCTTTAAGTTTAAAGTAGGAATAGTATCATGCACTAAATCAAACAATAGTTTGACTAATGTTCTTGTGAAGCATGAAGCAGAGCATATGCCAGATATATTTGAAATGAGAGGAGTAACTTAAAGTTATAGAAAAACCAGAAGTTATGTTTACTAGTAGTAAACTAAATGTTGTATATTATCAAGCTAAAATCTATGGGGACGCCTATGGGTTATAGTTTAGTGTACATTTGGTAAATAAAATAAGAACAAACTCCTTCATTCTCATGAAGAGAACACCTCACGAAGAAGGTCAAGCACCTCATGAAGAGGATCATCATGAAGATGAAATCCAACACATAAGCGCGCATCATAGTGTTGGGTACGCAGAACAACAAATCATCTCTTGTTTGAGAAATAACAAAGAGACAGAGAATAATCTCATATTATGAGAATATTGGGAGAAAATAATAGTTGTCGACAACACTACCTCTATAATTGCAAATGTTTCTCTTATGAGAACCCGGATCCGGAAAATAAAGTTCATGGCAAAGTCGCATGTAGCGATTATATCGGGTCAATGAAGAAAGCAATTGAGGTTAAATCCCCTACTAAGAAGAAATAAATGTTCTGCTATACCTCTGGCAAATGAATTGAATAAATATGGAATATGCAGTTAATAAGTGGATTATGAAAATCCATAAAATTCTTGAAGAATATAAATCATAACATATGAAAATTAAATCTCATATAAGTATTAAAAAGTCTAAGGTAGAATATGTTCATGAATGAATATATATGTCTCAAGAAGAGCATGTCCTAGAAGGAAGAGTCATCAAATGACTTTGTAGTGAATAACACTATCTCATTGTGTATATCACATAACAATCTCTCATGAAGCAGAGAATATATCTTATAGAAAAGAAATATTAGTCACCAAAATGAGAAAGTCCTTGAAGGAGTCAATCCATGAAGGATTTACCAGTCGATTCTTGAATAAACACCATTAATCCCTGAAGTGAATAGAGACCTGAGAGAAAGAAAATGAGGAATCATATAAACACTTAGAAAGTGTATATTGTAAAGCTAGAAATGAAGTGTTGATATCCTCTAAATACCATGAAGGTATAAGAGTAGTGGTGATTTTGGCAATTGAATTGTCCCCTAAATGTTATATGTGAGACTGGGTTTTTATTATTTAGTGGTATAATCAAAATCTTGAAGATTTGTAGAATATATAATTTGAAAATCTACTAAGGAAGAATAATAAGTTTGGTGTACTATCTAGAAGATATTGAATATTGTAAGTTATTTACCCCCATAATCCTCTGATATGATTTATTACCCTGAAGGATAAATTTTTGTCTTGCACAACTAATAAGTGGTCATTTATGCATGAAGTATATCACTCTTATTTTCTCATATTATAATTCATAGAAGAATTTCGAGCCAACATTTTGAAGGATATAGTATTATGGTACTGCATACCATTATTAAGCATACATTTATGAAATGTGTGGTTTGAGCAATGTAGTTCAAATGATGGCTTTATGAGGGGGAGTATATTTTATTGCATCTACCTTGAAGGTAAACCACCAGAATTACAAACATCAATTAGATCATATTTGCTAAAACACTGAAGTTTATGCATATATCATGAAGATCAATATCTATTCATGAAGAATAGAATATCCTGAAGAATACATAACCAAGAAGGTTAGATGTTGTACTCTTTTTTCCTATGTGAGTTTTTATTTGAAGGTTTCTCACACAAGGTTTTTAATGAGACAACATAAGCAATGCAATTAACGAATGCAATGTACTTTTTTCTCCAAGAACTGTTTTTCCCCACTGGGTTTTCGGATGGAGTTTTTAACGAGGCATGTGCATATCGTGGTAATCGCCCAAGGGGAGTGTTATAAAACTTACGGACTTAATCCTAGAAGGAAAGGAGAAGGAGGAATCCTAATCCTAGTCCATTTGTATGTGGGCTCTTACCAAAACTCTTAGCCCTTGGTAGGACTATATATACGTGGGAGCTCTATGTTGTAATCACCAATATTCAGAGGAATAAAGAATAGTCTCCCTACATCTTGTATCTATGTGTTCTACTTTCATCTACTATATTGATCATGAGAGACGGAGAGGGAAAGGTTCCAACCGCTGGCAACATGTTTTATAACATCCGTCACATCGAATGTTTGACATATGCATGGAGCATTAAATATAGATAAAAAAACTAATTACACAGTTTGGTAGAAAACCATGAGATGAATCTTTTGAGCCTAACTAGTCTATGATGGGATATTAATTGACAAATACAAACAAAAGTGCTACAGTAGCCAAAGTTAAAATTTTTCGCGAACCAAACACCCCCTCATTTGTGTCGCACCAAGCCTTCGCGTCCCATCATCTGGACGCGCGCGAATGCCCTGCCACCCTCAGCCGGAGCCGCTCGCCTTAAATGGCCTGGCTGGCTCATGTGCCCCCTCTGCCCGGCCGCGCGCTAACACACTGTTCTCCGCCCTTCCAATCTGCCAGCTCAAGGCTTTTCAGTTCGGTTCCTCGCGCAAGCATGTAGCTTAGGGAGATGTCTAGGCATCCGATTCCCCTCAAGGTCGTTCGTACACCGGCGACCGCGCTCCGATTGCCTCCGCATGTCCGCGGCATAGCGACGTCCTCGCGTGACTCCGTCTCTACCGACCTGTGTCTGGCTAAGCTCCAACTTATCTCTTTCGTCTTTTAAATATCTTGTTTATACATGTTTCGTTTAGGCAAGCATATTGCAACGATGTACCATTTAGGTTCGATGATGGATTAACTGGAGTAACCAAAAGAAGGTGTGATGGTGACCACACCCCGCGGATGGAAATGCTAACTTAGTTATAATGTTGTTTACCTAGACAAGCCCCGGTGCATAACCCCTATTATTCTGCACTTTATTTTATGCTTGTGCATTAAGTTTTAAGGAGTTGAATGAAATCCATTTGCATATATATATCCTTATCCTATGAGTCTTACTAGTATGCTAGGATCGTGTAGCTTGCTATGCTATAGGATTCCGGTAGAAATCGAGTGAGTACCTGTCACTCGCGAGAGATATGAAATATATTATGGTTACTATTATCATATTACTATCACATGAAATATATATGTATAATAATTAGAGACAGGGCGGGACTAGGCTTTGATGGACTTAGACTTGGTTGGGCAACAGAGCGGGGCTCTAGTTGCATTTGTCCCGCCTGTGTCGATTGAGGACTGTCCGTTGCATGGATCCTAGTCAAGACACAGACCTATTATCCCGAACACATACTTGCTTATGGGAGCAAGAAGACTTGTTACTCTCTTGTCATGGGTTCCGACTCTTTCCGGACCGACTGTTATAGGTGAATTACGGGTTTGGAGGTCTAAGCACCGCACCGAGCCCTGGCCTCAAGTGTTGGTGGCTTCGAGTCCTAATTTGGACGGGGACCTGGACCCCTCGACAGGAGTGGAGCGGGTTGGTCTTGCCTGTGCCCGGGGTACAGATAAGGCGTGTATTTTTCGGGGTACCCAGCTGAGCATATTGATTCGCGAATCACCGTTTCTGCGTGACGGTACTGCTTGACTACACTCTAGCACCGTAGTAAGAACTGGAACTTGGAAGATGATCAAATGGTTCTAATTGCTCAACCCTTGCTTGAAAATAGAACAGGTTCTTACCTAGAATGGTTAGTTAATGAACTACTGATGACTGCTAATAAAAATTAAATATAAAGATGCACCTTTAGTAATGCTTCCTGCAGTTGCAATAACCCACAAGCCAGATAGCCTTGTATATCCTTGGAGTTTTTTTTCTTTCCTCCTGACGGGTAAGTCTTGCGGAGTACAATTGAGTACTCAGGGTTTGTTCTACCCTGTTACAGGTGACAGGTGTTGATAAAGTTGACCTTGTATGTGAAAACCTCCTGGTGGGCTCAGCGAGGATTTCCTTTACGTGCAGACATAGAGTTTATTTAAAACTTTCTCCAAGAATGTTTTTTAAAAGAAAGACTTATAACCTGTTATCATTTCACGCATATAAATGTTCTTCATGATAATATTTAAATTGGCATTAAATAATTTCTATTCCGCTAAAACTCTAATAACATTTTATATTCTGTTGTTGTTATCAATTAATGAATTACTCTGATGTTGTACCAAAAGTAATGTAAGAAATGGCAAAGATGTTATAAGCTTTATCTCTCATTTATGATCCTGAAGTAAAAATGTGGATTTTCGAGTTCTCCCTCGGGTGTGCTCAACGGAATCACAGAATTTAGTGCGCTTCTTTGGGTACTTAATATCTAATGGAAGACAAGTACTCTTGGGAGGCATTAGATTAGGCGGTTCTGCCACACACTATATATAAAAATCATGATCCCAATAGATAGTTTCTACAGAACAATTTTTTTATCCAATCACATTCATTCTCTCTCCATTCTCTATCAATCACATCCCTTCATGTCTTGTTCTCGTGTAGACATGGTTTCTAACATAGACCCGATTTCTATGATTTTTGCTCTCTCTCTTCAATAACTATCTTGCCACATCAGTAAAACGCTTAGATGACAGTACAGTTAATGTCCATAGAAACGATGGTGATTTCTGCACTAGGAGTGCCCCGACATTGCATCAACTTCTTCATGTTCCTTGCTTCTTACCGAGAACACAATAATGGATAGATTAAGGCCCCGTTCACTTCCCATGCAAATCCAAAATATTTCCTCTTCCACCCATCACATCAAATATTTGGACATATGCATGGAGTATTAAATATAAGTAAAAAAATAACTAATTGCTAAGTTTGTCTAGTTTTTGCGAGATGAATCTTTTGAGCCTAGTTACTTCATGGTTGGATAATATTTGTCAAATAAAAACGAAAGGTGCTATAGTAACTTTTCACCCAGTTTTCACCAACAACACTTTTCACCAACTAAACACACCCTAAGAGCACCGCCCTTGTGAAATAGTCTTGCCTCGGTAGAGACGCTACTCAGGCTGCTTGAAGCTGAGACACAGATGCAGTAAGCACTAACAGGCTTGTTCTCCCGTGATAAGGCAAGGAAAATGCAACCGTTGTTCCTGTGTGGATGGCAGAGCTGACAAAAGGTAGGTGCTCCTTGTCAACCTTATGCCACTCATGTTCTTCACGGATTGAGCGATACCAATATGTAGCGCCCAATGACTGTTATTATGGGTGGCATGATGTAGTCCATCGGGGTGAGCTTACCAGGGAAGCAGAGTGGACTCGGCAGGCGCTTCCAGGAGCTCCCATCCAGGCTGAGGCTCCCATCCACTGCCTCCGTGATCAGAGCATCTTTCATTTGTTGTTCCAGATATCTCAGCTGACAGTGAGCTACTTTTGCAAAAATCATAGTGCAACCCTCGACTCTTCATGTTCAGTTCATATAGCATACTTGGGAGGATATGACCTTCAAGTCTCTTAGCTATTTCCTGTCTTGTGGAAATCTTCTCTATGATATTCTCTCTAATCTTGTCCATCAAATCAACAACTGGAAGGTCTTTGTAATTCTTAATCTAATTATTGAAACATTCAGAGATATTATTGTTAACATAATCAACTTTACATTCTTTAGAGAATTTTGATCTGCTCCATATCAGATTGTGATGCTTGTTTAACCAAAGAATTGATTTAGGACAAGCAGCTGCAATTTTCTCCATTAGATAATCATGCCTACAAGCTGTGCATGCCCATGCACAAGGCCACATAAATTTCAGCACATCACCTTTGAATTTCTTCCTAAAATTAGGCATGAGGTGTCTAAACACTCTCTATGCTCAACTTCGCCATTGTAAGCTTTTTGGACACCATATGCTAGTTCCTTACAAGCATCACTGTGAATTGTCAACCCAGGTGGAGTCCCAATAGCCTTTTTCAGATTGTTCATAAACCATGCCCAATTGGCATTTGTTTCTTTGAAGAAAATGCCATACGCAACTGGGTACATCCAATTGTGTCCATTAATTGCAGTAGTTGCAGCCAATTGCCCTTTATACTTTCCAGTAAGTTGGGTGGAATCAACACCAAGATATGGTCTGCAACCAACCAAAAAGCCATCAACACATGCTCTAATGCACACAAACATCCTTGAAAAGTGCATTTTCTCTTTGATCTTCTTGCATCCAATCTCGACAATGCTTCCTGGGCAGGATTCTTCTAGTGCTGCTTTAAATCTCCATAGCATTGTGAAGCTCGCCTCCTAAGTACCATGAAGATCATCCATTGCTAACTTCTTTGCCGACCACACTTTCCAATATGACAATCCAATGTTATACTGTTTCTCTAACCTTTTCTGTAACTTCTTTGCACTAAGAGTGGGATCCTCCTTCACTATATCTTTAGATCTGTGTGACAACCAATTTATAGTGGCCTCATGTCCCTTTTTCTGTGGCTGAGCTATGGCAGGTGTGCACACTTGAAATTTTGACCACCTACAGATAAATGTAATAAAAATGTATTCAGATCAAGTAGAAGATACAAATAATAACCACTATAGAATATACAATAGTTTAAATATACAAAGTGGAAGGTACAAAGTGTATATTCTATAATAGTTTAAATAAAAACCAAGAAGGTAGAAGTAAAACCATGGATGTGTTGCCGCCATGCAATTTCTTGGCATATATTTTCCACTCGCAATTAGGATCTTTGCACCTTGCTCTATACTGTTCTTTGTCACTATGTTCAATTCTACTCTCAAACTCATTTCTTATGGCATATGTCCTAAGTGTTTCAAGAAAATCAGCCTTATCTTCAAAAGTGTCTCCCTCCTTGATTACTGGATTCTCTCTGTCATATGTTGTGTGAGGCACAACATTATCATCCACCAAACTAGACTCATCATCAGGAACATTTTCAGTATCAAAGTCTAGAATAGGACATGTCCTCTTCCTTTTATGCACCTCCATTGGTCGCACATTCCCCACTGGTTGCATAGGTTTGAAGTACCACCACTCTTCATCTGCTCATATTGCCTCATCTCCATTAGGATCACACCCAACAATCATAAAGTGTTCCTTTTCCTCTTCTTGAGCCATTGGTGGCCCTACAACTGTCTCACCAAATTTAGGTATTTCTCTCCATTCCCGCTCTTTTTCCATATCAGCAAGCACTCATCATCTCCATCATCTGCTACCATGGGTATCTCTTTGCCCACCACACCTGCTACATCATGTGTCTCTTTGTCCACCGGATCTGTTGTAATAGGCATCTCCTTGCACACCATATCTGCTGCAGCATACGCCTCCTTGCTCGTCACGTCTACTGCAGCAGCCATGTCCTTGGCCACTCCATCATCTGCAGTAGGAAACTCTTTCCCCTTTTCATGTCCACCCACTACCATAAACAACTTCACCTGATTAGATGACCTTAACCGGTCAACAAGTTGAGCATCTGAAGTTAATTTGGAGTCCAAACCACCATTCTGAACAACCCAAAAAGTCGCCTTTTGGTTGCTGCCCCATTTAAAATATGGATCCATGAGTGCATATTCTTCTGGATCCATGTTCCATTTTATGATCTTACCCCAATTATACAACTTTTTACCCTCATGAACAGTGAAGTAAGAGTTGACAGTAACCTCTAATCTACACCCATTGTTTGGATTTTTCCTGCAATAAGTCACACATGTATCGAAAATAGAAATGTAAAGACCCGTTGACAATAATCTTAGGTCCCATTTATTCACTTCACCCAGGATTGGTCCAATTTGCACTTCACACAACCATGTATACTTATACACAAATACAATCAAAATTAGAGGAATTTAAGAAATGGTTAGAGATTACCCTTCCGAATCCCCAGCAAGATCCATCTACCTCAATCCCCCCTCCAATTTCACTTCAATGTTCTCTACAAATGCCCCCCCTAAAAAAACTAGGGTTAGAAGCCATGAACCTGATGATGGGGAGGGAGAGAGAGAGAGAGGAGAGAGGAGGAGCGCACATCATGGAGGAGAGGAGGGGGAGAAGCAGTAGCCACCAAGGAAGAAGGGGGAGGCGCGCCTCGGGCCGCTGGCCGCCGGTTGCCAGTCGCTGGAGGCCTGGAGCCTCCTACCTGCTGCTGTGTGTGTGCGCGCGCGTGAGGAAGTGGTGTGCCTATTGATTCCTGTGTGCGTGATGAGCAGGTTGAGGTGTGTGTGATGGAAAGGACAAGGGCAAAAGAGACCATTCATAGAAGTTGACGGAATGCTAAAAATCAATAATGTTGCAACATTTCAATCGTACATAGATAAGACTAAATCTTTTAATGGTATATCACCAAGCATGTAATCTTTTAATGGTACAGAGCCAATTTTTTCAAAGCTTGAGGAGGAGGGCTGCTGCTTCTGGATGCCGATTTTTACTAACAGCCCAGTCATCCAGCCAAGCGGCCCACAAACAAAGGGCCACGGCCCATAGGTAATGCAGCTTTTTTCGTTTTCTTCTATTTTTTTTTTCTATAATCCAATTTTATACTACTATCTCAAAGTTTTATTGTGGGAATGACTTCGCAACAATCGAGTATAATCTGTGTCAGTCAATTTGTTATGCCAATTGGATGAAGCCACGTAGCATTGTCAGTTAACCAAAATTGAGTAACAAGAATTCAAAAATCAATCGGGAAAATCGGCTGAAAACGTGAAACTGGATCAACTGAATAAAGGTAACGCTTGGTGAGGCTCATGCCCACGCATGCCACAGGCTTGATTGCTCCTTTCTTTTTGGTAAGTTTCAATTTTTCATAAACATTACTCAATCGTAATTCGTAAATTGGAAATAAGCATGAGTTCTGTGCCTGAGGATCTGCCTTTTGTGATTTTTTGGTGAACCGTGGATGGACTAAGACATGGACGTCAACATGTTCCGCTTTTGACGCTAGACCACCTGCTGGGTGCCCTTGGCCAATTGGTGCACGAGCTTCGGCCAACCGAGTGCATAACCGGTGGAATTATGGGTATGTTTGGATCCTTTGCTAGTTTGCGTCTAGCCTTGCCAAGCAATAGTACTAGAAAGTGCTCTCCCCCAATGCAAACAATACTATTCCATACTCAAATTTAATGTTACTCCTCTCGCATTATGCCTTGGACGTTGTGTAGAAATCATACATTTTCTTTGTTTCCATGATCAAATCAACGATGACTCACTCTTTCTTCATCCTCTGCGTATACCAGTCCCACTGTCTGACCTGAATTGCTCCAAGGATCATCACTGGTTTTGGTTAATTAAATGAAATTTGCCGTGTACTTGACCCCGTCCTACCCACAATTTCACATTCCAAGCTACCAAAAAAAAACTCTGGTTTTGACCTCTAAACATCCGAGTTTTCCGCGACGATCGCCGTCACAGTGCATGATTTTTCAGTACATCAGCTGGCAAGTTTGCAGGGTCCTTATCCAGAAGACAGCAGACAGGACTACAAAAATTTTGCAACCACAGCAACTCATCAAAGGCTCAATCGACGCACGCTGGTTTGAGAAACAAGCTATCGCAAGCAAGATCCTTTTCCCACTTTTTTGACTCCGATTTTCCAGGTCAGCAGCGGCAGCTTCAGTGAAAACAAAACAGGACGAGGCAATCTCGACTTCCTAGATCTAGCTGACTGACTAGCAGACAATACAAATGCCATCGCAGAATAACGGCATTCTAACATACATGGGCATATATACCTCCAGATCTAGTCATTCCATTCACATCACAAATATCTTCTACAGTGCAGGTAATCTTTCTTTAGAGAAAACTATCAACCTGAATGAACAAGAAAACGCACCAGGCGGGTATGTGGATGGCAACCGAACCTTAGTTGTTTTGAGAACACCCACAGGATTACCTTGGTACCTTAGATCACAAATTACAACACGAATGGAGTGCTACAATCTAAATTAGTTTAAGCATCAGAACCACTGTCTGAATCAGAATACAATTCATATGGTCTATTCCTGTTCGTGTTTGCTTCGAGGGGTGGAAGATCGTCATCTTCATCAGAATCCGGTTCCTCATCAATCTGGGCACCAGTTTGCGCTTGTGTTCCTGCCTCTGAAGCTTCATTCGGAGTTGAGTTGAAAATAGTTGGCCTAATATAAAAGGGACGAATTAATCAGAAGACCAATTTCCGAATGTCAAGCTAAGCAAAATTTAGCAACGCAACGCTGAGACGAATGTACACGTACTGATATTTTATAAGATCAATTAGTAGCTTAGGATCTCTGATCCTAGTATTTTTTTTCTGTCCCGTTACTACAAAATAGAAAATACAACACAAAATTCAGCTATAAAAAAATAATTCTTTCGTGGACAGTTGATCAGGTAAAAGCTATGTGTGCTGTTCAAATTTGTTACTCAGTGACCATTTATTTTATTATGAGGCAAGTGAATTGTATATCCAAATGCAAAGAATTAGATGATCGATAATGAGGGCTTGTTGTAAAAACAGAATTTTGGTTGAATGCCAATGACATGACACCAGACGCAATGCGCGTAGTACAGAAGTAATTAAACCAGTCGCTTTGTAAATTGGCGGTGCAATGCCATTTGGATATAGTTACATATGAGATATACCATCAGCAGCTTCAGTCACAAAAAAAAAAGTTTTATCTCAACCTAGATGGGTCTTCCACTGTTTTTGCTTATCGTTGTCCACTCAAAAAAACCCTTCAAAACAGGAGGCAACCAAAGCAATTGGTGCAAATTATTCCTTGTTGATTCTTCCTTTTATTTTTCATGTACACTCAATCAATTAACATGAAGGAAACCATTCATCATGTGCATAAAAAGAAATGCATTTGGTTACCCTTTTGTTGAGGCATGAGGCAAACAAATTGACATACAAAGAGTCTTTTACATGTATGCCATTATAAAAGTTGGTAATTACCCACAAGCCATTAAAAAAGTTGAGTTCTCATAGGTACCACTGCTCTGAACTTTTTTGCCCTCCACACCACTTCCGTCAGATTTGGCTCTAACGGTGTCAGACTGCGGGTGTGAAAAGTCAAAAATACCCTCACGTGTAAATATGCAAAAAAAAATTTGAGCATCTTAACAATCTCAAATGAAAAAACTTAAAACTAGAAAGTTGTAGATCTCGTCGAGATCTACAATATTTATATAAAAAATATTTTCATTTGATTCCGTATAAAAAATATGATTTGATATTATTAATATGTCTTAGAAAAATCACATTTCTTTTTGTTTGCCTCAGGCCTCAACAAAAGGGTAACCAAATGCATGTAAAAGACTCACATACAAAGCTGCAGTAGTCAAGTGGTTATCCTATTATAAGATGTATGTATCACGGTTTGTGGCACATTGCACAAAAGAATAGCAAGAACTGTCAGAACTCCGATGAGGAGGATGAAAAACACACGCGAACACAAACTGGACACAGTGATTTGGGCTGCAAAGCGGCAGCATTTTCGATTGATTGCTATTGCTATATATAAAGTATTACATGGAAAGAATTACACGGTCACTGAGAACCAATCCCGGCATGCTCGTGATTGAATGGTTGCCATCCCAACCATCCTGGGACATGCCGCAATCTCTTGATTGCTAAACCACAAATGGCGCTAGACGCCTCTACTTGCTATTGTTAGCATGCTCAGGGCTCATCTAACAATCTCCTCCTGAGTCCTAGAGCATCACACTAAATTCTTCAGGCCGATCCCATCGCGAAGATCCTGAAACCGACTGCGACCGAGTGCCTTCGTCAGAATGTCACTCAGCTGCAGTTCAGTGCCAACAAACTCCACGTCGATCAGCTTCCTGTCGCAACACTCCCGGATGAAGTGGAATTTCACATCTATGTGCTTACTCCGGCCATGGTGCACACGGTTCTTCATAAGTGCAATGGCGGACTTGTTGTCCACTCTGAGTTTGGGCGCGACGATCGCTCCACCAGTGAGCTCGGCTAGCAATCGTGCCAGCCACACACCCTCACATGCTGCTCCAGCAGCAGCGATGTATTCGGCTTCACAGGAAGACAGCGCCACCACTCTTTGCTTCGCCGACTGCCATGCAATCGGACCACCGGCGAGGAAGAAGATGAGGCCACTGGTGCTCTTCCGATCATTGACATCACCTGCCAAGTCACTGTCGGAGTATCCCAATAGGCGCGGCGGCATCGTCTTCTTTCCTCCGGGATGATAGTGCAAGCCCCAGTGCACAGTCCCCGCGACATAGCGGAGCACCCGCTTGATTGCAGCAAGATGCTCTTGGCGAGGTGCTTCCATGAACCTGCTGAGGTAGCCCACCGAGTATGCCAAGTCTGGCCTAGAGTTGCACAAGTACCTCAGGCTGCCGATCAGGCTGCGATACTCGGTGGCGTCCACGCTCGGCGTCGACCCTTCCTTCAGTAGCTTCAGCTTTGCCTCCATGGGCGTCGCACTTGGGTTGCACCCCGCCAGCCCGGCCTTCTCAAGAATCTTGGTGGCATAGGTGGTCTGGCGGAGCGTGATGCCCCGAGCTCCCTGTGTTACCTCCAGCCCGAGATAGTAAGACAGGAGCCCGAGATCACTCATGCGGAACGTGCTCTTCATCTGTTCCTTGAACTTTGCCACGGCAGCTGCATCACCTCCAGTGATTATCAGGTCGTCGACGTAGACGCCTAGAATCAGCCGCGACTGTCCTTCCCCACGGGTGTACATCCCGTGTTCATCGATGCAGCGACGAAAACCGAGCGCCAGCAGTGAAGCATCAAGCTTCTGGTTCCAAGCTCGCGGTGCTTGACGGAGCCCATAGAGGGCTTTGTGCAGCCGGAGGACCTTGAACTTGTGCCTGTCATCGATGAAGCCAGGGGGTTGCTGCACGTATACCTCTTCTTGCAGGTCGCCGTTCAAGAACGCGGACTTTACGTCCATGTGGTGAACACCCCAGCCATGGTGAGCCGCTATGGCCAAGAGCAGGCGCACGGACTCCAGTCGAGCCACTGGGGCGAAGACCTCTTCAAAGTCGACCCCGGGGCGCTGGACGTAGCCTTTAGCAACGAGACGTGCCTTGTACTTGACGATGTTGCCATTCTCGTCGCGCTTCACCTTGTACACCCATTTCAGGCCAATGGCTTGATGTCCGCGCGGGAGCTCGACCATTGACCACGTCTTGTTGTCGGTGATCGACTTCAGCTCCTCCTCCATCGCAGCAACCCAATTTGGGTCGCCGTCGGCTTCCTTCAAGCCTTTTGGCTCCTCCACGCTGACGGCGTGCAACTCAGCTTCCTCGGTGTCGCGCTCCATCCGCCCGGGCACGGTGTTTGTGCCAAGTATGTTGTCGAGCGTGCGGTACCGATGCTCCAGGTCCTCGTCGTCGTCAGCGTCGAGGTTAGGATCATCATGGAGTGGCGTCGCGAACTCGAGCTGCTTGCCCATGATGGCGTTCGGCGTGGCTGCCACCGGCGAGGTGGCGCCCAGAGCAGCTGGTGCTGATGCCGGAGCGCGCGACGTCGAGGATGGAACGGGCGATGAAGCAGCATCTGGTTCTGAGGCTGGAGTAGCCATTGTCGAGGCTGGAGCTGGGGCGCGCCGGAGATCATACTCCTCCTCGATGGTGAACGGCATCACGTCGATGGCCGACGCAGCGCTGCCCCAGTCCCACCGAGCGTTCTCATCGAACACGGCGTCACGGGAGACGTGCACGCGCTCCGTGGTGGGGTCGTAGAAGCGGAACACTTTCGTGCCACTCTCGTAGCCGATGAAGACGACCTTCTGGCCGCGGTCGTCGAGCTTGCTGAGGTGTGGCCGGAGTCGCTTGATGTAGGCGACGCAGCCGAACACTTTGAGGAAGTGCACCGGCGGCTTCTTGCCGTACCAAGCCTGATACGGCGTCATGCCGTCAAGCGCGCTGGTTGGCGCCCTGTTCAGCAGGAAGACGGCGGTGTGCACGGCTTCACCCCAGAAGTACCCTGGCATGCCTCGCGCACGCAGGATGCTCCTTGCCGTGCTCACGATCATTTGGTTCCGGCGCTCAATGACGCCGTTTTGTTGCGGTGTATACGGCGCCGAATGGTGCCGCTGGATACCTTCACCTGCACAATACTCCCCAAATTGCACCGACGTGAACTCACCCCCATTATCGGTGCGGAGCACCTTGAGCTTCTTCCCGGTTTCACGCTCGACGCGCGCCTGGAAGTTCATGATCGCTGCTGGTGCGTCCGCCTTGGAGCGAAGTAGCGTGAGCCACATGAATCGGCTCATGTCGTCGACGAGTAGCAGGAAGTAGAGGTTCCCAGCCGGCGTCGGTGGAGAGATTGGCCCGCACAAGTCTCCATGGACCAGCTCAAGCTCCTCCTGAGCTCGAAACTTGCTGGCCTGTGGGAAGGGGGTCCGCTTCTGCTTCGCCAGCACACAGTCTTCACAGACTTGATCGACACGGTCGATCATCGGCAGCCCCTTCACCATCTCTGCACGTCCCAGCCTCCGCAAGGACTGGAAGTTCAGGTGGCCATACCTTTCATGCCAGCGCCAGGCAACGTCACCGACACGGGCAGTCAGACACACGGGCGCGGCGATGGACATGTCGAGGTAGTAGAGCCGCCCGGGCGAGCGGTGCACCTTGGCGAGCAGCAGGCGCTGCAGATCGTAGATGCGCAGTATGCCGCCCTCGATGTCGATCTTGAAGCCGTCCTCGTCCATTTGCCCAAGACTCACTATGTTGGTGGTGAGCCTTGGTATGTAGTAGACGCCGTCGAGACGACGGTGTTCACCGTTCTTGCAGGCGAACAGGACGGTGCCCTTGCCCTCGATGTTGACCACCGAGCCGTCACCGAACTTCACCGTGCCGGTGACGCTGGTGTTCAGCTCGGCGAAGACAGAACGCGACCCCGTCATGTGGTTTGTCGCCCCGGTGTCGAGGACCCAGCGGCGAGGCACCACGGTGTCCTTCTCCTCCTGTTCAAGGTGGAGCAGCACCTTTTGCTCGTCGATGTGCACCCGTGCCTGCGGTTCAACGACAGCGGACGGCTTGCTGTGGGGGCAGTGCGGCGCACATGGCGCAATCACCTCGTCGTCCGCGGCGATGTACATGAGGGCCCGTTCCTCGTCCTCCTCAGCTTGCGCGACGTGAGCCGCGCCTTGCTTCTTCTTCCCACGACAATCTTTGGTCCAATGACCTTTATTGCCGCAGGTCTTGCACCGATCGCCAGGAGGTGGACGCCCGCCCGTGGCGTTCCCGGATCCTCCGGACTGCCCGTGTCGCGACGTGGAGTTGCCCGCGCCACGCCCACGGCCGCGCCCGCCGCGCTTGCCGTGGTTGCTGGAGCCGCCACTGCCGCCGGAGCTCCCCTGCTCGCGACGCGCCTTGCGACGTGCCTCCCAGTCTTCCTCGCACAGCATCAGGCGGCCCATGGCATCTGTGACCTCCTTGGGCTTCGCGCGTTCCTCGAACACGCGCAGCCGGCCGATGACCTCGTCGATCGTCACCTTGTTTAGATCAAGGAACATCTCGAGCGAGACCGCAGCTTGTGTCAGCCGCTCAGGAACCACCTGCAAAAGTTTTTGACTACCTCGGCGTCGGTGATGTTGTCGCCGAGGGAGCGTAGGTTCGTGGCGAGCGTGGTGATGCGGACGCCGAAGTCGCCGACGGTCTCTCCTTCCTTGAAGACGAGAGCACCGAACTCCCGGCGGAGCTGCTGCGCGCTTGCGTCGCGCGCGCGCTCGTCGCCGATCCGCAAATTCCGGACCGCGTCCCAGGCCTCCTTCACGGTGCCCTTGGCGGCGAGAGTGCCCCAGAGCTCGGGTGGAACCGAGCGCAGGAGGCCTGCCATCGCCTGCCGATCTTCGTGGTACTCATCTTCATCGGGATCGTCGGAGATGCCGTCGTGAACGGCGTCCCAGACGCGCAAGGTCTGGAAGTTTACCTCCATGACCATGGCCCATTCCGGATAATTAGTCCGGGTCAACATTGGCCACGCGACGTTCGCGGACGGCCGCTCGATGATGCGCTCGACGACTCGTGAGCCGGAGCGACGGCTGTGGGAGCGGCCACGGCGACGTGGTGGCGAACGTGACGGCTGGACCTTCTTCTCGCCGGAGCTGTCACCGGTCTCCTTCTTGGTTGGAGACTTCGACGACATGGCGACGGCGAGGATCGGCTCCGATGCCAATTGTCAGAACTCCGATGAGGAGGATGAAAAACACACGCGAACACAAACTGGACACAGTGATTTGGGCTGCAAAGCGGCAGCATTTTCGATTGATTGCTATTGCTATATATAAAGTATTACATGGAAAGAATTACACGGTCACTGAGAACCAATCCCGGCATGCTCGTGATTGAATGGTTGCCATCCCAACCATCCTGGGACATGCCGCAATCTCTTGATTGCTAAACCACAAATGGCGCTAGACGCCTCTACTTGCTATTGTTAGCATGCTCAGGGCTCATCTAACAAGAACAACGATATTTACTGTCAGCTAACTTTAATGCACTGACCCCGGTGATCCTCTCCAGTACTCATACCAACGTATCCTAAATTTCGATTGAACTGTTAAGCCAGAGCTGAGTACTTGCCATTATCCAGCATCATTGCATCAAAAGAACCCAGAAACTTACCAGTTACCAGACTTCTCCAGAGCCCGAACTTGTTCGTGGAAGAGGACTTGCGAGACAACACACGCAATCTTGCTCCCCGATTCCAGTGCCTGATCCCTCCCGCTGGCATCCACAACCACGAAACTCCCTACAGATTCAGAGCCGACACAAGGACTCAGAATAGTCGTAAAAGCAGTTCCTTCGTGTCCACGGGAACTAACCAACTGTCCAACTCCTCGCGATCGCGAATCACTAACCGTTCTTGATCCAGAAGCTCTTCTGGAACTTGGCAGGGAACAAGGCCAGGGACTTGACGCCCTCGCCGTCCATCACCTAGCAAGAAAGCACGCCGGTTAGGAAACTAAACTAGACGGTGCGCGACTAAACCCGAGAGCCAGGGGAAGCATCAATAAGCGCCTAACCTCGATGACGTTGGAGCCGCGCAGCGTGAGGACCTGCATGATGCTCTCGCCCTCGGCGAGAGTGACGGCGGCGCCCTCGTCGCACGCCCGCCGCAGGTTCTTCCTCCCCGCCTTCATCTGCTCCTCTCCCTTCTTGGATGGGTACAAGGGAGGCGGGGCCTTGCTTCCCGGGGACCGAAGCACAGGGAGAGAAGCGACGACGGGCGGCAACAGCGGCGGCGGCGGCGGCGGCGAGGGGAGCAAAATTGTCACGGGTCAGGTAAGGCTTCGGCCTTTGGGCGAACAGCCAGCCTTCCCTGGTGATGTGGATGCAAATTGGGCTTGGGGCCTTTTTACTCGTAAGGCCCAATACACAAATGGCCCGAAGCAATTAACCACGTGATTTGGACTTTTTAGTCTTTTTCAGTTTTTCTCTTTTTCTTTTTCTCTTTCTTTTTTTTATTAGAGATGTACTCCATACTACTAGTAATCTTTAGGAGCTCGAACTGAACAGTCAAGCAAAGCATTGCATTGCATCGTTCACTTGTTCATGAGAAATGGGACATTGCCACGAGGTTATGGCGAGTTTTTAATCGCATTTCTTCTACATGCAATTATTCCTCGACAAAGTTTAAGGCACAAATGAAACAACTGCCAACTCATCGTTACTACGTACTCCACATATTCGATCTTATATTAGTTTATTTGATCTTTTTCATAATCTAAGTGTTCAAATAAGAGCATGTTTGGTAGAGCTCCTTCCCAGCTCCAACTTTGACTCCTCCGGAGGAGTCATACCAAACGTTTTCCCAATAAAAAATAGAAAAGTCAGAGCCATTTTGAAGGAGTTACAAATTATGGCTCCTCCGAAGGAGAGCCTCAGAAGAACCCCAGCTAAACACCCCCTAAATGCATTGTTAAGACATTTAATATTTGTAGTTGATACAACTCATTTGATATTGTTGGTGATTTTTTCTAGTATCAATCAAAGTTATAAAGTTTTGGCTTTGGATAAAGCCAATGTGAATAATAACATTAAATGGAGGGAGTAATAAGGAAAATTAGAACCTAGGTATATATATATAAAAGCATTTGTGTTAAAAAAGGCAAAATAGCCAAATTCGTCCTTGAACTATCGCGCTTGGCTCAATTTTGTCCCTCAACTACGAAAATGTCCAATTCAATCCCTGAACTATCCAAATCGGGCCAACTTCGTCCATTCGCCGACGTGGCACGCCACGTTAGCTCGCCTCGTCACCGCCCAGTCAGCTTAGGGTTTCAACTCCTATTGAACAAACCATTTTGCCCCCATTCTCATTTTGAACACACCAGCAGCATCTCATTTCTCATCCCCATGGCGGCTGCACACGAGCACTAGGGTTTGGGTCCATGGGGAGGAAGCATTTGGTCTGATGATTGAAGGAGCGACACGGAGGAACCTGCATCGTGGAGGTGTGACACATTGTGGAGGAACCTGCTCCGCGGAGGTGGGCTGGCGATTGAAGGTAAGTGCAAGTTCTGCTCATGGGATCTAAATTTGATTTGGGTGCTTTGATTTTTTTATGGAAAGACCACGAAATGGATCCGTAGGGCAGAATTAACATGGGAGATTCTGAGGTATTGGCTGTTATATTTCATTTCAATGGGGAATTTGTTCTTGATGGGTCACAGATGCAATATTGCAAAGGGGATTTGGGAGTATCACACACAGATAAGGACAAATTATCAATCCCAAAGCTCATTTGATAGATCACACCACTTTTCAGAGATCTGTTAGGATGTACTGGTTGCCAATTGGTGCAAAGCTAAATAGTGGAATGAAGCTGCTTGTAGATGATAAGTCCTGCATGGATATGATAGTGGAATGAGGCTGCTTGTAGATGATAAGTCCTGCATGGATATGCTTGATGAGATAGGATCTGTAGGTGTTGTTGACATATACATTGAACAAATTAAGTTGGACATGAGTGACAATGAAGGTACAGAGACACAATATGGAGATGAGGACGTCTTTGCCTTATTCAGAGATGAGAACACTATGGATTTGAATGAACAAGAAGGTAACCAATGTGCTGGACAGGAAGTGAATGTTATGTATTTGGAGGCTCCTACCACTCATGAGGATGGTCAGAATAACGAAAAGGGTGATCAACATGTAGAAAATGAGGAGGAAGAAGAATCAGGAAGTGATTTTGATGCCACAGGATTTACAAGTGATGAAGATGATGAAGTAAGGGAGATAAGAAATAAATACATACAATTTATGTCGGCTATAAGGAAGAGAGGAGATATTCCATTTGACACCCTAATTTCTTTGGATGTTCCTGGAGGTAGTGATGTCAACAATTTTGCTCAAGCCAGTGAAGGTGGAGATGGCATTACATACTTTGATTCAGATCATGATGCATCATATGATGAGGACAGTAATGGTGTTTCGAGGAGAAGGAACTGCAGGTTTCCAATATTTGATAGTCATGCTGAGACTCCACATTTTGCTGTGGACATGTGCTTTAGAGGAAGGGATCAATTGAAAGATGCAATAGAAAGGTATGCATTGAAGATGAAGGTAAATATCATATATCCCAAGAATGATAAGCAGAGGCTTAGGGTTGTATGCATGTGGAAGGGATGTCCCTAGGTTCTCCATGCTTCATACAACTCAAGGACAGATTGGTTTCAGATTGTGACATATAATCCAAATCATGCATGCTGCCCAAAACTTAAAAATAAAAGGTTATCTACAAAAAGAATATGTGACAAGTATGAGAGTACTATCAAAGCTAATCCAGCATGGGAACTAGAGCAATGAAGGTGACAGTACAAGAATACATGGGTGTCGATATGTCAATCACAATGATTAAGAGGGCAAAGGCAAGGGTTGTCAAGAAGATAATGGATGTCAGACTGGCGAGTACTCAAAGTTGTTTGACTATGCATTGGAGCTGAAGTGAAGTAATCCTGGAACCAGTGTGCATGTTGCTCTAGATCCTGAAGAAACTGACCATGTATTTCAGAGAATGTACATCTGTTTAGATGCATGTTGAAGGGGATTCTTGGATGGATGTAGGAGAGTTATTGGGCTTGATGGTTGCTTTCTTAAGGGGCCTATGAAAGGTGAGTTGCTATCAGCTGTTGGAAGGGATGCCAATAATCAGATTTACCCAATAGCTTGGGTTGTTGTCGAATATGAGAACAAAAATTCATGGGGTTGGTTTCTTGGGCATCTTTAAAAAGATATCTATATCCCTTATGGTGCTGAAGGATGGGTTTTTATAACAGACCAACAAAAGGTAATTGTGACCACAACCTATGACATGTATGCCACTAAGATCCTTAAAATTGGATAATAATATTTAGTTTATCTATTAATGCAGGGGCTTTCAAGTGTAGTGAATGAGATGTTTCCATTAGCTGAGCATAGGATGTGTGCACGACACATTTATGCCAACTAGAGGAAAAAACATAGGCTACAAGAGTACCAAAAGAGATTCTGGGAGATTACAAAGGCTTCAAGTGAGATGTTGTTTAATCATTACAAGAATAAGCTCGCTAACAAAACTCCTAGAGGATGGAAAGATTTGCAGAATACAAACCCCATACATTGGTGCCGAGCTTGGTTCAAGGTTGGATCCAATTGTGAATCTATTGATAACAACATGAGCGAATCATTTAATAGTTGGATTATAGAAGCAAGGTTCAAGCCTATCTTGACAATGTTGGAGGACATAAGGATCCTTGTGACTAGAAAAATCCAAGAGAATAGGAGCAACAGTGAGAGGTGGTTAATGGAAATATGCCCCAACATTATTAGGAAGGTTTGTAAGATCAGGCATAGGACCCAGTACTGTCATGTCTTGTGGAATGGTGAAGCTGGTTTTGAAGTGAGAGATAAAAAATGGAGGTTCACAGTAGATCTCAACAACAGGACATGCTCATGCAGATATTGGCAAGTTTCTAGGATTCCTTATGCACATGCTTGTGCTGCCCTATTCAAGATGTCTTAAGAGCCTAATAAATATGTGCACATGTGTTTTTTTCTCTTGAGGCATACAAGAGGACATATCAACATGTCCTGCAACCTGTAGAGCATGAGTCGACATGACCTGTGTCCCAAAATCCTAAACCATTGCCTCCTAGAGTGAAAAAGTGTTAGGCCAGCCAAAGAAAAACAGGAGAAAAGATCCTTCAGAGCCAAAGAAATCAAGCATTAAGTCATCAAGAGTTGGTACTAAAATCAAATGTGGTCGATGTAAAGGGGATGGTCACAACTCCAGAACATGCACTGTGACAATGGTGTTTATTGTTTTGAGTTATTATCATGTTATTTGTTTGCTGATTTCAGATGCGCTAACTTTTGGTGTGTAACTGCAGGGAGGCTCGGGGTCACACAATCCTTCACAGCAGCATGCCACCAATGCAACAAGTCAGGCAAATATCAATCCATTGGCAATGGAACCTACACAATCCAAGCAGCGTAAAGGAAAGCGTCCAGTACCATCTTCAAGTCACATCAATTCATCTGTCAATTCATCCTATCTTCAGGTTAGCAAATTTTAGTGAAGTGATCTAAAAACACAAAATTTTAATAAAGTAATTTCTTTCCATTGGTTTTTGGCAGTCTGCCCATAAAAAACAAAGGGTGTTGTCGGGTACCAAAACAAGGGGTACCCATAATCAACGATCAAGAAAAACAAAACCACGCCAAAAGCTCTGCCCACAAAAACGGGACGAGCCAAAACAGTGAACGGGACGCCTCGACCACGTTCTGACTCGCACGAGGCTCGCTCGACAGGACGCCTTGACTACCGAGAAATCTCCGACTCGCACAACCCTGGGTTGGGCTGGTCGACCCACCTCATTCACCAACTCTGAGACAAAAGTCAGAGCATTTAATGCAACTGCCAACCACTTTCTACCCTCATGGCTACAGCAACAACTGACATGGAGGCAGCACCAGTGTCAAATCTCACTTTTTACTGCCCATCTCGGGATGGACGGTGAAAACCTATCACTGTGCGTGCCATACCGAGCACTATTCCGCCACTGATCACCCTCGAGGGAGAATACGACGAGCGTCGTACCCCAAAATTCCCGGGACTCGGCATTATCCGTTCACCATCGACCCACCTCAACCTGGCCTTGACCAACCACCGGTCAAAACAAGAAAGCAAGGCATGCATGACACAGGACCCGGAGTCTTTTTCACCGTCTCGTCCTCTACGTCACCATGGTGTTTGGGGATGGCCAGCCATTCTCGGGGCACGTCGCTACAGCAGCATCCACAGCGTTCGACAAAACTTCACCTCTAAGGCACCCCCGGCATCCCTGCCTCCTCTTGACCCTATAAAAGGGCAGGCAGGGGACTCTACAAAGAGGGGCGGACGACGGACAAAAAAACAAAAAGTCAGTCACCCTCCCACCGTACAAGATCAACATCTCAAGCAATCTCCTTTGTACTCTCATTTTTTCTCTCTGAGACCTGGGATCGGCTCCCTCTCTCATAGCTTATAACCCCTACACAAGCACTTAGGTGTAAGGAAATGCAACACTCTCCCTCCCCGCTGGACGTAGGGCCTTCTTTTGCCCGAACCAGGATAAATCCTCATGCATTCTCCTTGCATCACCATCCAGATTAGGGACACACAGCACTAATTCACTCATTAGCTTAGGACCCTCGCAGGACCGGACGCCGACAGTTGGCGCGCCAGGTAGGGGACGCTGCATGCCAACATCGTTTTCCCTCTATTTTTCTGGATGGCTGACCCCGAACGTCCACTCCCGTTGGCCACGGTGATCTGGTTTAGGAGCTTGGAGTTCATGTCTCTTGGCCATGGCTACGACATGGTCCTCCTCCCGCCTAGGCACTCGACCGACGGTGACCACGAGCTCTCCCAACCTGGGGGAGCGCTTCGCCGGTATCGTCGTTCTCGTCAGGCACGCGCCGCTAGGCGACAGCGAGCCCAGTGCAACCGCCGTCATCGCCTCGCGGAGGACGATGGTATTCCCCGATCTGGCGCCTCTCAGCCAGACGCTAACACAGATTCCCTCACTGAGGATCTGTGTAGGATGAGCTTAGCTAAGGGTAAGATGCCGACAGGGAGTCCCATCGCTCTATTGCCCGGTGCGGCGCCGCCACCATCCAGTTCGACTACTCTGGCACCAGGAACGATGCCTTCATCAGCATTCCCATTTGGACTAGACTCGGTTGCCCGGGCGTATGCTTCTTCTATAAGCACCAGCATGAGTGCTTACAAGGAACTTCCCGGACACCATCTACGTTCCACTCTCGACCTTGTCGCATCCACGCCAGCTTCTGAGTACCTGGACTCCACGGAGATGCCCATGACAACATCATCAAGCGCCGCAGGCGCAAATATGGTGACGGTGCAGCTCGAGGCTACCACAAGCACAGGGGCAGGCGCTACGACAGCTCGGAGGATCGAAGCCCTTCACCCGAGCCACTAGGCCCTCGGGTCTTCAGCAAAGCCATCTGTGAAACATTACTCCCAGCTCGGTTCCGCCCCCCATAACTCTTACCAAGTATAACAGCGAAACCAAACCTAAACTTTGGCTCGCTGACTTCCACCTGGCTTGTTAGTTGGGTGGGGCCACCGACGACTGGGTCATCATTCGACAACTCCCCCTGTTCCTGCCGGATACCACTCGAGCCTGGCTCGAGGACCTTCCACCTCGACAAATTCACGATTGGAACAACCTGGTGAGAGTATTCGAGGGGAACTTCAAAGGGACCTACATGTGCCCCGGCAACTCATGGGATCTCCAAAGCTGCAAACAGAAGTCAGGCGAGTCCCTCCGGGACTACATCCGGTGTTTCTCCAAACAGCGCACCGAGCTTCCTAACATCACCGACTCTGACGTCATCATGGCCTTCCTCTCTGGTACTACCTGCAAAGAGTTGGTCCGAGAGTTGGGCCATAGCACTCCCATCACTGCCAACGGTTTAATGGATATTATCACCAACTTCACCGCCGGCGAGGAGGTGGTTGGTGCCATCTTTGGTAGCGACCAGGACAAAGGGAAGCGCAAGGAAGAGGATCCCGTGGGCTCCAGCCGAGGCTCGAAAAGGAACAAGAAGAAGAAGAAGAACCAGCAGGGCAAACAAGAGGCCCCAGGCAACGACCTTGTTGCTGCTGCTGATCGTAAGAAACCTCGAGGACCCCTGGTTGGGGCATTTTCGATAAAATACTCAAAGAACCATGTCCCTACCACAAAGGGCCCACGAACCATAACCTCGAGGACTTCCACATGCTCCAGATATACTTTGAAAGCCTAGACATCAAGAAAGACGACAAGAAGGAGGATCCTAAGGGAGACGACAAGGACGAGGGGTTTCCTGAGATTCATGACTGTTTCATGATATACGGAGGACCCTTGACGCGCCTCTCAACACAGCAGCACAAACGGGAACGTCGAGAGGTCTTCTCCGTGCAACTCGCAACCCCCCTCTTCCTTGACTGGTCTGAGGTGGCCATCACTTTTGACCATGATGACCACCCAGACTACGTCCCCAATCCTGGGGTCTACCCACTTGTTGTCGATCCCATCATTGCCAACACATGCCTCATCAAGGTGCTCATGGATGGCGGCAGTAGTCTTAATATCATCTATGCACAGACCCTCGACCTTCTGGGAATCATAAGAACGCACCTCCGACCCAGCGTCGGGGGCTTCCATGGAGTCGTGCCAAGAAAGCGAGCAGAGCCCGTCGGGCGGGTCAACCTCCCTGTCTATTTCGGCACTCCTGCCAACTTCAGGAAGGAAACTCTCACTTTCGAGGTGGTTGGATTCCATAGGACATACCACGCCATTCTTGGGCGCCCCTGCTACACTCGGTTCATGGCGGTTCCCAACTACACCTACCTCAAGCTCAAAATGCCAGGCCCCAACAGTGTCATCACCGTCGGGCCCTCCTATGAGCATGCCTACGAGTGCGACATGGAATGCATCGAGCATGGGGAAGCCATCTTGGAGTCGACAACCTTGGCGGCGAACCTTGACGGTTTGGCCAACGAGGTCCCCGACCCCAAGCGCCACGCCGGCAATTTCGAACCCGCAGACGACGTCAAGCTCGTACCCCTCGACCCCACCGACCCAAAAGGAAAGGCGTTGAGCATCAGCGCCACCCTTGATCCCAAATAGAAAGCAGTGCTCGTCGACTTTCTCCACGCAAACATCGACATCTTTGCGTGGAGTCCCTCGGATATGTCGGGCATACCCAAGAAAGTCGCAGAGCATGCCTTGGAGATCCGAGCCAGCTCCAAACTAGTGAAGCAACGCTTGCGTTGATTCGACGAGGAGAAGCGCAAGGTCATCGGTGAGGAGGTCCACAAGCTATTGGAGCCTAGATTCATCAAGGAGGTTCATCATCCCGAGTGGTTGGCTAATCCTGTATTAGTTAAGAAAAAGAATAGGAAATGAAGGATGTGTGTAGACTATACTAGTTTGAATAAAGCATGTCCAAAAGTTCCTTTTTCTTTGCCACGCATTGATCAAATTATTGATTCTACTGCGGGATGTGAAACTCTATCATTTCTAGATGCATATTCCGGCTACCACCAGATCAAAATGAAGGAGTCCGACCAGCTCGTGACTTCATTCATCACCCCATTCGGCATGTACTGCTACGTTACTATGCCCTTCGGTCTCTGGAACGCAGGGGCTACGTACCAACGATGCATGCAACACCTTTTCGGGAAACACATTGGACCAACCGTCGAGGCTTACGTCGATGATATCGTTGTCAAAACCAAGAAGGTCAGCAATTTGATAAACGACCTCGACGTCGCGTTCAAGTGCCTTAGGGCAAAGAACATTAAGCTCAACTCTGAGAAGTGCGTCTTTGGTGTTCCTCGAGGCATGCTCCTAGGGTTCATCATTTCCAAATGTGGCATCAAAGCCAACCCAGAAAAAATCACTGCAATAACAAAAATGGGCCCTATCCGAGATCTAAAGGGCGTATAGAGGGTCACGGGCTGCCTTGCGGCCCTTAGTCGCTTCATTTCGTGCCTCGGCGAAAAAGCGCTCCCACTGTATCGTCTCCTAAAGAAATTGAAACACTTTTCGTGGACCCTCGAGGCAGAAGAAGCCCTTACAAAGCTCAAAGCTACGTTGTCTAACTCACTGATCCTCGTCCCTCCAGCCACGGGGGAACCCCTCCTGCTTTACATCGCTGCAACGATACAAGTGGTCAGCGTGGTCTTAGTTGTCGAGAGGGCAGAGGAAGGACATACCTTGCTCATCCAGAGACCGGTCTACTTCATCAGCGAGGTGCTCTCGGAAACCAAGGTTCGCTACCCCTAAATCCAAAAGCTGCTATACGCTATCATCTTAACGCGGCGCAAACTTCGTCACTACTTCGAGAGCCACCCAGTTACCGTGGTGTCTTCTTTCCCCTTGAGAGAGATAGCCCAGAACCGAGAAGCCTCAGGTAGAATAGTAACGTGAACGGTCAAGCTCATGGGTGAGACCCTCTCTTACGCGCCACGCAAAGCCATCAAATCCTAGGTGCTAGCAGACTTCCTGGCGGAGTGGACCGACACTCAACTTCCTCCGATTCAGCTCCAAGTCGAGCTTTGGACCATGTACTTCAACGGGTCGCTGATGAAAATAGGAGCAAGCGTGGGCTTGCTCTTCATCTCGCCCCTCGGAGTCCACATGCGCTATATAATCCGGCTTCATTTTCTCGCCTCCAACAACATCGTCGAGTACGAGGTGCTTATCATGGGCCTACGCATCACCATCAAACTAGGGTTCTGACACCTCGATGTTCGTGGTGACTCCCAGCTCATGATCGACCAGGTCATGAAGAGCTCGAGCTGCCGTGATCCAAAGATGGAAGCCTACTGTGAGGAAGTACGGCGCCTTGAGGACAAGTTTCACGGCCTCGAGCTCAACCATGTTGCACGCAGATATAATGAAGCCATTGATGAACTCACGAAAATCGCTTCTAGTCAAACCACAGTTCCACCTGACATTTTCGCGAGAGATCTCCATCGACCGTCTATCAACATCGTGGCAGACGGAAGGGCTGACGGACCATCACTCGATCCCCCACCTGAGGCGAAAGCTCCCTCGACCGGGGCTGAAGCATGCAGGTGGAAGGCTCGACCCCACCAGCCAACCTCGAGCCTGACTGGTGTGTTTCGTACCTTGACCATCTCACTCGAGGGGACCTCCCCTCGGATAAGACCGAGGCTCGACGAATCACTCACCGGGCCAAATCTTTTGTGATATTTGGTGACAACAAGGAGCTGTATCGCCGTAGCCCTACGGGCACCCTCCAACGCTGTATCACAAATGAGGAGGGCAGGAACCTGCTCAAAGATCTACACTCGGTGGCTTGCGGTCATCACGCGGCACCTCGAACCCTCGTTAGAAACGTATTCCGACAAGGTTTCTATTGGCCAACCGCAGTCTCTGACGCTGTCAAGCTAGTGCGCTCCTGCAAAGGATGCCAGTACTACGCAAGACAAACCCACCTCCTGGCTCACGCCCTGCAAATTATTCCCATCACATGGTCATTCGCTGTTTGGGGGCTCGACTTGGTCGGACCCCTGAAGAGGACAACTGGTGGCTTCACCCACTTGCTCGTCGCCATTGACAAATTTTCCAAGTGGATCGAGGCTCGTCCTATCACTAGCATCAGGTCTGAGCAAGTTGTGCTATTTTTTACCGACATCATCCACCGCTTTGGGGTTTCTAACTGCATCATCACGGACAACAACACCCAATTTACCGGTAAAAAGTTTCTGGATTTCTGCGACAACCATCATATCCGTGTGCTCTGGTCAGCCGTAGCTCATCCAAAAACAAATGGCCAAGTAGAACACGCCAACGACATGGTTCTACAAGGCCTGAAGCCGAGAATTTTTGACAAGTTAAACAAACACGGCAAAAATGGACCGCCAAGCTCCCCTCGGTCCTGTGGAGCCTAAGAACGACGCCGAGTCGAGCCACGGGGTTCACTCCATTCTTCTTAGTTTATAGATCCGAGGCTGAAGGGTCAAGATGGCGGACTAGAGGGGGGTGAATAGTCCTTTCTAAAACTTAAACGCGTTGGCTAACTAAAACAAATGCGGAATTAAACTTATCGGTCTAGCCAAGACTACACCCCTCTATCTAAGTTCTCTAGCACCTTGCAAAGATCCTAATTAAGCAACTAAGGTGCTAAGCTTACCAAGAGCTCACCTAATCAGTTCTAGAGCAAGGTCACACAAACCTATGCACTAGTACTTTGCCAACCGAGGGAGCTCCTACATAACTAGTGAAGCAAAAGCACAGAGCTCCTAAGCTCACTAGCAAAGCTCAATAACAAGGCAACCAATGCCAAATTTGAGAGCGCAAAATACTTATCTACACAAACTAAGCAATGTGACTAACAAGGTTACACAAACTGAATTAGCCACGCAAAGGGAATACTTCTAGCTACACAAGCAAGACTAGAACAAGAGAAACTACACAAGCATGATATATATATATGAAAGTAAAAACAAGCTTGTGTTGCATGAAGGCAAACCACCGAGAAGAGTAGACAAAGTTGACACGGTGATTTTCTCCCGAGGTTCACTTGGTTGCCACCAAGCTACGTCCCCGTTGTGTCGACCAACACTTCGTGGTTCGACGGCTAATCGGTCACACACCGAGCCTCTCAAAAGGCGCCGCAAGAACCCACCATCAAGTGTGGTAGCTCAATGACACGCTCAACTAGAGTTGCTCTTCGTGATCCCCACTGGGTGAGCACAATCCCCCTCACAAAGCTTCTCCGGAGCCTCGCACAATCTTCTTGCGAGCTTCGACGGAGCCACAAGCCACCAAGCCGTCTAGGAGGTGGCAACCTCCAAGAGTAACAAGCACCACCGGCTTGCAACACGATCACCTAGTGCCATACGATGCAATCTCTCAAAGCAATGCACTAGAATCGCTCTCTCACTCAATCCGATGAACACTATCAAGCATGAGTGAGTTAGAGGGCTCCCAAGAACTACCACACAAGCCACAAAGACTATAGTGTGCTCAGATACTGGCCAAGGCCGGCCAACACTTCTATTTATAGCCCCACAAACGAATAGAGCCGTTACCCCTTCACTGGATGAAAAATCGCATCGACCGGACGCGCCGGTCGAACTGACCGGACGCGCTGCACCACGTCGATCGCCCTGCGCTGTCCACGTGTCCTCTCGGATTGAACCGCGGCCGCTCAATCCTTCAACGGTCACTGCGCGCCAATGGTCAAACGCAACGATCGGACGCGCCGCTCAACTGACTGGACGCGCCGATCGCATAGCACCGCGCACCCGCGAAGCATCGACCAGACGCGCTCCAGGCAATGACCGGACGCGACAGTGCCAGCGTCCGGTCGTGGTCCAGAGAGCTCCCATCGTGATCGGACCGATCACGTGTGACCGGACGTGCCGCACGTTCGATCAGCTCTACGCCACGCGCTACACATCTAGGTGCCCGACCGGACGCTCCGGTTCCGCGAGGGACCGGACGCGCCGGTTGCAAACCCTAACAACCGCGGCTGCGTTGAATTGACCGGACGCGTCCGGTCAAACCGTGACCACGTTCGGTTCAGCGTCCGGTCACCACTGTGACCTCCATTCGCTTCCATTTCTTCTCTGACTTCTGGCGTAGTGGAGAATAGGCATTTCAACTCCTCGAAAACGCCTGAATCCCACCTCGCAAGCTCGGCGGGAGGGAGAGAGGAACCTAAACCCCTCTCTACCGCTCAAACTCCACCACCTTCGCAAATGTGCCAACACCAACAAGTGTTCACCACTTTGTGCACGTGTGTTAGCATTTTCACAATCATTTTACCGAAGGAGTTAACCACTCAACTTGCCACGCCACTCGATTCTAGCAATGATGCATAGTTAGATCACTCGAGTGGCACTAGATGATCGATATACAAACAAGTTTGTCCCTTTTAATAGTACGGCCATCTATCCTAAACTCGGTCATCAACTTCTCTACACACCTATGACCGGTGAAATGGAAATGCCCTAGGTTATACCTTTGCCTTGCGTATTCCATTCTAACTCCTCCGACGTTGATGCAACACATGCACCAACCAATCACCAAATGATATGATCCACTTCATATCATCACGTGACCGTATTGGTTCATTGATCTTGACCTCACTTGCTCTTCATCGTTGCCTCGGTCCTTTGGCACCAAGCCATCACACAACTTGCCTTTTACCCTAGCAACCGGTCCATCAAGCCAAGCCTCATATTGATCTTCTCCACCTTGGTCACATGACTCCATGTCATGTCTCATGTGCATTAAGCTCCTTCATGACATCATCACATGTGGCCTAATTTTCTGTGTATCTCACATAAACACAATTAGCCCACCTAAGGTTGTCACTCAATTACCAAAACCAAACAATGACCTTTCAGAGGCTATGCTCCCAACTGATGTAGAATATGGATCCTCGAGGTTGAAAGCCTACAACGAGCAAAACAATGACGCCATAAGAGAGGACGCCCTTGACCGGCTCGAGGAAGCTCGTGATGTGGCTCTATTACACTCGGCAAGGTATTAGCAAAGTCTCCGACGCTACCATGACAAACACGTCCGCAGACGGGACCTCAATGTCGGTGACCTGGTGCTACGGCGAAGCCAGAACAACAAGGGACGACACAATCTTACTCCACCATGGGAAGGGCCATACATCGTCGCGAAAGTACTGAAGCCCGGCACCTACAAACTATCGAACGAGAAAGGCGAAATCTTCACCAACGCATGGAACATTGAACAACTACGTTGCTTTTTTCCTTAAAGCCTCGAGGCTCTGTAAATTGTTTCACAATCCTATGATAGAATAAAGAATACATCGGTGTTCAAAGCATTTTTTCATAACAACCAGGGAGGATCGACCCTATTTTCTCAGAGCTGACCCTCTCTTGGGGGCTGCAAGGGGGGAACCCCCTATGTATCCCCAAAAAATTCGCATTTTTCAAAAAAGAAGAGAACTGTTACATAAGTCGACGAGGCCGCAAGCGCACCCCAAGGCTCGAGGGCCGCCAAGCCGCGAGATCACCTACGCCTCCGAGCTATGGTACCTCCACTCACCCCCACGCCAAGGGGTGCAACCGCGCACTAAGTAGACCTAGTAATAGTTCATGATTTTGAAAAAGCTCACGACTAACATTCCCGTTCGCTTCGAATCAAGTTCTTACACGATCCACGAGGCCGCAAATGTGACCTAAAGCTCGAGGGCAGTCGAGCCGCGAGATCACTTATGCCTCCGAGGCTACGGTACCTCCACTCATTCCCTCATGCCAAGGGGTGCAACCGCGCGCTACGAAAATCATGCAAGAATACGATTCAAGCGAGAAAGGGAAGAAAAAACTCAAACAAAAATAGACATTTAGTACAAAATTACATCTAAATGTTTTAAGGCCCCCGAGGCCATCACGACAAAAGTTATGAGTATTAACTTATTTACATGGGCCTTCATGCCCAGGTTTGGCTCACAGGCGCTCATCGTCAGCGGGCGGGACCACCTCGACCTCGAAAAGCTTTGCAAGGCGACCCCTAGGCTCCTCAACGGCCTCGATCAGGTTCAGGCAGGCTACTTCATTTTCCTCGTCGGTCCGGTCCGAATTCGTGATGAAGCCATCAGCAATGAGGCCCATGTCATACTTGAACCTAGACCGAACGACCGCCATGGCCCTCTTCACGCCATGATGCAGCCCGCCTCGTATCTTCTCACGGACGAGGCGACCTAGCGCCACCATCTGGCGGACAAACAAGTCCCCCGGCGCATCCTCCTCGGTATCGACGTCAGGCTCGATCCCCAGGCCGTCGCACACCGAGGCGATCACACCCTGGAGCAGCTGAGTCCACCCGGCCTTGGCCTCAAAAAGGTTCTGGAACGAGGTAGCCGTCGCTTGGGCCGCATGCTACTGCTTCTCCAGCTCTAAAACACAAACACCAAGTTAGCATAAGCCTAGGACCCCGAGGCCAAGGCCAAAACATGACAAAAGGTTTACCCTCAGCGTGGGTCTGCCAACCCATGACCTCATCGCGTAACTCCTCGCGTGCCTTTTCCGACGCCTGAAGAGCCTCATCCCTATCATGGACCGCTGCCCTCAACGTCTCAATCTCCCGACCGGTGTCCAGGAGAGCCTCGTCCCTCTCTCGGACCATCCCCTTCAGCGTCGCAACCTCGTCCTCCAAGGTTTCGACACGAGCGGACGCCATCCCGATCTAGATGTTGAGGGCGTCACGCTGACCGCTGACTAAGGCGACATCCTCCTCGAGCTCCTTCACGTGCGCCAGCAGCGGCGCGAGGTCCTCACGAGCCTTGGCTGCCTCCTCCCGAGCCCTTGCCGCATCTTCACGCTCCTTGGCCTCGGCTTCCTAAGCCTGCACCGCCTCCTCCCTAACCGTTGCATGGACGACGCGGAGCTCGTCCACCTCGGTGCTCTTCTAGGATAGTCGCTTATTAGCTTCCTCGACTAGAGCTCATTGATGAGCAAGCGCCGCCCACACGCCACTTTCATGAAAAATAAAGAGTGACTTACGAGGAGAATGCTCCTTGAGCTCCTGACCACAGTTAAAACCTAAGGATCAGAACCAAGGAGAAAGAAAGGATAAAACGCAAGAAAAGACAAACGAACCCGGCTCACCTCGAAAGCCTCTGACATACCCCGCACCAAGGTATCTACGACCATGCACAGAGACTGCACTGAGTGTTTACGGAGTCCCTCGATGAACTCCCAGTGTTGCACCTCGTCCTTGTCATCGAGGGCAAAGAAGGGCTCGACGCTGGGGTTAGACGCGTCCCTGAACTCGAGGGTCGACCGACCCCAGCGCGGGAGCTCCTCCTCTGCCTATACAAGTGCCAGCCCTATGTAGTCGGGCCACCTAGCCGACGCCTCGACCAGGTCATCCTCCAATGTCGCAGATGTACCGGGCCGATCCGGGGCATCGACCATCTCGACATCCGCCTTTTGCTTCCCCTTGTCAGAAGAAGGGTCATCGATGGTAAGGTCGATCACAGCTAGAATCGACCCCTAGGGCGGGGCTAGCATCTCGACTGTTGGCGCTGCCGCCTGCACGTTGGACGGTGGCATAACCACCCCCCGTTCCACCTCAGCCGCCTGCTCCGTTGGCTGGTCCTGCTGCGGCTGTGGCTGCGGCTCCTCCTGCGCCGGTTGTGACTCTGGCTGCACCGCCTCTTTCCCTGCCTCTGGCGGAGCCTTTACCACCTCTCTTTACTTTTCGACATCCACCCGCCCCGCATCACGGACGGATGTTTCGGCCTTAGCGGCCTCGATGGTCACCTGGGTCATCATGGTCGAACCAGGCTCCAACCCACCAATGCCGGGCACCTCGAGCCTGGCACCGCCCGGGACTGCCTCGACTGGCTTTGGCTTTCGCGCGGTGTCACCAGGACCAGCGACCTCCTGGGTGCTTGCTCCCGCCTTGGCGGTGGCCTCCCTCGTCCTGAGCCGCTCCGTCATGGCCTGGTACCTTGCGACCCAGGCGGCGGCGGCAGGCGTCCACATCATCAAGGCGGCGCCTGACTTGAGCGCCTTGACAGGAGTCGGAGCCGCGAGCTCCACCTTGAGCTTGTGGCTGAGCAGCAAGCAGACGCGTCAGAATAAAGAGTGAGATTACCATTGATGGAAAGACAAGGTAAGGTAATTACTCGAATATGGGAATCAGGGGCCTAGACTCCGGCCTTCCCGAGCCACTCGACGGCATCTGCGAGGGCCCCTCCATCGGGCCTCCTGTTGGCTAGGTGCTCCTCGGAGCCCGGGCTGACGGGGCGCCTGAGGACCTCTGCGCTGACGAGGCTATTTGGCCTCGAGTCCTTACGCCCATTGACGGTGCCCTGGCCTCAGATGCTGACGTCGTTGCTCCGCCCGCCGGCAGAGTCCGAGGCGATCGGACTCACGGGCGCGGCACCACCGACCTCTCCTGTGGGACCCCAGGCGAGGTAGATCCCCTCTCTGAAGGCCCCGCTTGGGCCCTTTCCTCTGCTGGCTCTCCTTCCCCCTCGATGGGCGATGAGACTTCCCTCGACGCCTCGGAGGTTGACCCCCCAATGGGCTCTAGCAGGGGCCGCACATCGGGGAGGTGCGCCAGAAAAGTCGCGGTATCATACCGCGACCCGACGTCGTCGTCGCCGCTATCTTCATCCTCCCCCGAGTCCGTCTCGGAGGGGGATTCCTCGATCGAGAGACCCTCGAGGCTCTGCTAGCGGCGACGCTTTTTCAACGCCTCGCGCTCGAGGGCCTTCTTGACTTGATGCTTCTTAGCTGTGTCCTTCTCTTCCTTCTTCTAGGCCGCCGAGAGGCGTCTCGCCTCTCGAGCAGCCTGATCCTCCAGAACCGGCGGTCGCGACTCCTTGATCGCTGACAGATCCGGCACGAAGGCCTCGACCAACTTAGTCAAGGGAATTGGGAAGCAAAAGGACCCAAGGCTGTCAAAAACGACACTTACCAGAGGCTCAAAGCCTTGAGTGGGGCGCATCGGGACCCTATCGATGTCCTCCTGCTTGAAGCTCCCCACCATCCACCGTGCAAGCCGGGTGACTTCATCAAGGGGGAGGGACTCGTGCGACATCCGACTCCCTTCCAGCAAAGCCTCTGGCATCATCTCGTCGATCCGGAGCCGGCGCTACATCAGCGGCAGCACCCTCCGGCGGTGGAACGCGGCGGCCACCATTCCCGCCGTCAACCCGTGCTGCCGAAGCCTCCTCAACGCGTCGAGGAGTGGCTGCAGTTTTGGCTTGTCCTCCTCGATGACGTCGTACGTCTAGTTCTCCTCATGCAACATCAGGACCCCGCCGAAGAACCTCGACAGCCGGTCGTCGTCATTGCGCAGGTAGAACCACCTGTCGTGCCAGTCGCTGTTCGACAAGATGAGTTGCGCCGGGATGTACTGCACACATCGACCCGCCCGGACTTAGAGAGTGCAACTCCCAGCATGCACCGCGCGCCGCACGCCTCGCTCACCCGCCTTCTTGGTGAAATGCTCTGCCTTGAAGAGGTGGAGCCATAGATTCTAGTGTGGCTCCATCCCCAGGTACCCCTCGCAGACCGCCGCAAAAATGGTAGCCTGTGAGATGGAGTTGGGGGCGAGATGATGCAACTCCACCTTGTAGTAGTGGAGAAGCGCCCGCATGAAGCGGCTCGGTGGCATCCCGAGCCCCCTCTCATGGAAAGGCACGAAGCGTACCACGTATCCCTCTAGGGGCACCGGCTCCCGGTGGTCGGATGGCGGCACCCTCCATTCCGGCTGGGTCCGGCTCGCCCTTGGTCGCAGAAGACCGTCATGGACCAACTCCTCCAGCTTCCTCTCCATCACCGAGGAACGAGCCCACACGTCCGCAGGAAGGATCTGGCTCTTGCCCGCCATGGTCGTTGGGAATGACGTGTGGCGACGGCAGAGGAAGAAGTGACGACGACGGTGGAGGGCGGCTGAAGGGCGCACAAAGAGCAAGAGGGCGAAGACGCAAATGGCCTATAGGGGGAATACGGCACCCCGGACCTCACACTTATACCCCGATAGAAGGCCAACGGGCGGGCAAAAAGGTTGGAACAGTTTCCGCATTCAATAACCTTACCTAACCGCTCCCTCAAAACCCATAGGTAAGGGCACGTGCCCGTCGTTCACTCCGTAACCGTCGCACCACGCCGCCCACTACCGCGCCGTTCTCGCTTCTCCTCCTAAAAAGTTGCGCCTCAAACGGGCCGGAAGGGGATCCATGGATGGATATTCCCAGACGAATGGGTAACGGGCTCCGAGCCCGATATAAACCTCGAGGGATCGAAAGCTGGCCCTCGACCAGGGTTCGACAGCTGCCCTCGAGTAACGGAGTCTGGGACAACTAGGGACGCGCCCATACAAGGCCAGGGCTCGAGCCACTCTCTCGAGGCACACCTAGACGTATTCGAGGCTAGAAGAGAGGTCGACGGAGAAATCCCCTCAGAGGGAGGCATCGAGCCCTCAGATCCTATCGCAAGGAACCGAGATCCACACGACTACTCTTTGGCATTTTTGAGAGCGCCTCCGTGGCCGCTAGCCGACTCCTACCGAATGGAGCACGGGCTCCCACTCGAATTCCCCGTTAACAGCTCACCGGAGACCATCGGAACTCGCCCGACGAGGGTAGTACGACATTCCCCACCCCTCCTCCTTTTATAAAGAAGGAGCGTGAGGGTCGAACGATAAAAGACGGCCAAGACTCTGATCGACCTCGTGCGCGCGAGGCTCGGGGGCTCGACCGTAAAAGGCTAAACCTCAAACGAAAGAGGACAAAACACATCACGATACAAGAGCATTCCTCGATATAACATACTAAAGACCTCGGAGGAGTCAAAACACTCCACCGAGGCCTCGGGGGCTACACCCGGCGGGTGCGCTCGCGCGCACCCACCGAAAAAAGCTACGACGCTACGACTCTAGTTCATGACTCGCTGAGCCTCTACGAGAGTGACCCACACTCACTCAAAGGCTCGGGGGCTACTGTCGGATACCAAAACAAGGGGTACCCACAATCAACGATCAAGAAAAACATAAACACACCAAAAGCTCTACCCACAAAAACGGGACGAGCTGAAACAACGAATGGGACGCCTCGACCATGTTTCGACTCGCACGAGGCTCGCTCGACAGGACGCCTCGACTACCGAAAAATCTCTGACTCGCACGACCCTGGGTCGGGCTGGTCGACCCACCTCATTCACCAACTCTGAGACAAAAGTCAGAGCATTTAATGCAACTGTCAACCACTTTCTACCCTCATGTCTACAGCAACAACCGGCATGGAGGCAGTACCAGTGTCAAATCTCATTTTTTACTGCCCATCCTGAGATGGGCGGTGAAAACCTATCACTGTGCGCGCCATACCGAGCACTATTCCGCCACTGATCACCCTCGAGGGAGAATACGATGAGCGTCGTACCCCGAAATTCTCAGGACTCGGCTTTATCCGTTCACCGTCGACCCACCTCGACCTGTCCTCGACCCGACCTCGACCAACCGCCGGTCAAAACAAGAAAGCAAGGCATGCATGACACAGGATCCAGAGTCTTTTCATCGTCTCGTCCTCTACGTTACCATGGTGTCCGGGGATGGCCAGTCATTCTTGGAGCACGTCGCTACAGCAGCCTCCACAGCGTTCGACAAAACTTCACCTCTAAGGCACCCCGATGTCCCTGCCTCCTCTTGACCCTATAAAAGGGCAGGCAGGGGACTCTACGAAGAGGGGGCGGACGATGGACAAAAAATAAAAAGTCAGTCACCCTCCCACTGTAGAAGATCAACATCTCAAGCAATCTCCTTTGTACTCTCATTTTTTTCTCTCTGAGACCTGGGATCGGCTCCCTCTCTCATAGCTTGTAACCCCTACGCAAGCACTTAGGTGCAAGGAAATACAACACTCCCCCCTCCCCGTTGGACGTAGGGTCTTTTTTTGCTCGAACCAGGATAAATCCTCGTGCATTCTCCTTGCATCACCATCCAGATTAGGGACATGCAGCACTAATTCACTCGTTGGCTTAGGACCCTCGTAGAACCGGACGTCGACAGGTGTCTTGCACAAAATCCAGAGTCATTGCTGAAGCATCCGCAAAGGCAGCTGCTGGTGGAAGTGCATCTATTATAATCGAGACAAGTGCTAGCATGGCTGCTGGGACATCTGCAAAGGCAACCATCAATGTTTCAGGAGGAACCAGCTCAGCCAAAATTCGATCCACTTCAGCTGGCCGTGGAGGAGAAAGCAGCTCCTCTCGAAAAAGATTAGGAAAACACATAGTGTCATCAAATAAGAGCATCATGTAGTTTGAGTGCCCAGTGCATGGCGCATGTATCATTTGCATTAAACATTGACATGGTCCGTCACTTTGAGTGAACAAGGCACTACTATAATTATTTCAATTGGAGACATGGTTATAATTCTCGCAACATCATTTGATATCAAACAAGCATTACAATATGAGCGACCTGCTGGAGGATGGGGACAGGGGAGCCTCTAATTGACGCAAGCTGGGGGTGAGCTGCTCTATGGAGGGTAAAAAGGGTATTTTACATCCTAAGCTGACTGGGCAGTGACGAGGCGAGCCAACATGGCGTGCCACATCGGCGAATGGACGAAGTTGGCCCGATTTGGATAGTTCAGGGACTGAATTGGACGTTTTCATAGTTGAGGGACGAAATTGAGCCAAGCGCGATAGTTCAGGGACGAATTCGGCTATTTTGCCTTTAAAAAACTATGTCTTATACTGAACAAAGAGAAAAAAATGTTGTTAACAAATGGGATATAGAGAAGTGCGCCCGGTCTATTGATTTTTGTTTAGGGTCCAACATCTCGTTTTATCCTTTATTTTCGTGACAACTGCCCTTGGCGGTGTGTGTTGCCACCGAAAAACTATGCGCTCAGCAGAGTAGAGTGAGAAGGGATATTTGGGTTATTTCGATCACCTAGGTTGTAGAAAAGCTTGGTTGTGCATAAAAGTTTGGGTAACATTTTGATCCCTGAACTGTAAAAGGCTGGTTTGTAAATTGTGGATCATTACATATAAAAGGTAGGGCATTTTTCATCGCTAAGGCACAAATACACAATTGGCCGGTATCATTTAACCACGTGATTTGGAACTTTTGAGTCTTTTGGGCTTTGTTTTGTTTTGTTATAGATGTATTTTCTAGAGCTCGAATTGGATGCACGTAGCAGTCAACAGGTGTTAGGACACTTGCCTGCATTATTAGCTGTACGTGCGCTGTCAGTGACTGGTAGCTTTTGTTAAGACAAACGACGGTATCTCTTTCTCCGTGAGTCATCATTTAATTTTAGAGCTCGTAATCGCGTGCGTCATCATTTAATTTTCGTCATGGCTGAGGCTGACCGTGGCTTGTTATTTCAGGTGAATGTCATGCCAAAGTTTATAAGACGCAAATGAAACGACGACAACTGCCAAGTGCCAAACTATTCTTGAGTCTTTGTAAAATTTCAACACGAAGTTGGTAAGAGTTTTCTCACTATTCTTGTGTTTTCTGATGCGTTAGATGTAGAATATAATCACTGGATCATTAAGACAAATATTTGTTTTCTGTCATTCTGCTTAGCCTAGTAGTGGGAGTGTCTAGCACTCCAGCCATCAAGACGAGTTTTCGTCAGTTTGTAATCGTGGTGGAAAGATCAGGATAAAGTGATTCAGACATTTAGGATGGGTAACTCGTGGGTGGGATGCCTATCGCCTGTAGCCTTGGATGGTGGAAGCACTGCACGAAGGAAACCAGACGGGCGGACGGCACACGATGAGACCAGATCACGAGAAATTGAATCGCGGCCAGATCACGAGAAATTGAATCGCCGAGCGTCAGATACGCACCTTCGACGTGGGCCTTCCATCACACTTCACACGAACGCAGCCCAATAGACCTAACTGTGGTACCTCTTCGGCGTTCACTTCTGCACAACGCTCGTCTGCTTCCTCCGTCAGTCTGTACTCACAAAAAGAACGAACAGAGAAACAACCGTAGAGGTGGTCGGTCATGGCTGCCAGGTCCATGTGGAGCTTGCCGGCGGGAAGGTATGGCGGCTGCTAGGGCTCGCCATACTGGTGGATCCGCCCCTGGTTTAATCTAGCTTTGCTAAAAGCTAAACTTCTCTATTTTGTTAGATTTTTTTAAAAATACAAAACATGTGTCTAGAGGCTTTTAACACGACAACAGGCAGAGGAGCTATACTATGGTGGGGCTCCGGCTTCTTAGAAGCTCTGCCAAACGACCATAAAAAAGGCTCCTTGCAGGGATTCAGAAGGAACCCGAGCAAAAGAAGAAGAAGAAGAAAAAGGTAGCTTCTCTCAATTTTTTCTTAAAAACTTAATACAAACTATTACAAAACTGCTACTCGAGCCGTTTTTACCAAATATTTTTTGAAAACAACTCCAACTTCATCAGAGAGCTGCTTCATATGTGAAATCGGAGCTAGAGCTCTTTTAGGAGCCTTATTTACCGTGTGAAACTTGCCTCCTGATCTTTTAATTATATTATTGCTAGGACCCAACATATTGCTTCGATCTTGATTTGTGCCTCTCAAAAGCTGTAGATCTTAAATTTTACTTTCATAAATTGGTCTAGAGATCATGCATAAGCCCGCCACTATAGAGCTGTAGATTGAGCCGCCTCTAAAAAGAACTTCTATTGCTAAAAAATCAATTAAGTAGTAATGCACGAACAACAACAGTAATTTTGTGTTTTCGTGTTCGTGTTGGATTGCCATGAGCCCACGATGAGTGTTGTGTTGAATTGAACCCACCGCGCTCTTCTGCCACTCGAATCCAGTTCGCCGAAACGGATCTGATCGGATGGGACGTCGGGCAGTGCTAGAGATGCGGGCGCGACCACGACAAAGACGCGACGGCATCACTTGCCACAACCACAACCGTCAAAAGCATGGTCGGCCGCCGTACGTGCCGATGTTGGCACGTCCTTGTTTTGAACAATGAACCTTCTCCCAGATCTTGTCCGTGTGACCGTGTCTCCTCGGATTGGTTTCGCTGTCCCACGTCACGATGAGAATCTCTAGTGGGCAGTGTACTACTGGGCTAGTAGTGGCCAATGCACACATGCACCACCCAACTGTACTTGACCTTCTTCCACGTCCGGCTCCGTCCCGTCCACCAACACGCATGCATCACGAGCAACGGAGCTACTCGTCGTGCGCGTCCATGCGGCTCCAGTCCCAGTCATGGACGCGCACGGCGCACGCGACGACGGCCGGGCCGGCGTTGGATCCTTGTGCGTTGTGCCAGGTCGCGGCCATGCATCGCCGCCCAACCACCTCCAGTCGGCGGGTCGTACGGCGCGGACGGAGCCGCTGCTGTAGCCGGAGGTGGGCCCGGAGAGCAGACCCCCGTTTCGTACGAGCGTACGTACCCGGCCGTGGTACTTGGGTCCGGCTCGCTCCTAGCCAGCCAGGCGCAGCCCCCGCAGCAGAGGTAGCGCTAGCGCCGGTCCGCTCTGGACGGCGACCTGGTGGCTGCTCTGTGTCCGAGCCTCGCACCACATGCTACTCGTGGCTGTGGAATCAGTATAGGCCCTGTTCATCTGGCTTATAATCCGTCTTATTCAGCTTGTTTTTTCAGCCGGAACAGTATTTTTCTCTCACAAAAAATCAGCCAACAGTGTTTTGCCCCGTTTCTGCGCACATTTCTCACCTTGGCGTCTCGGTAGGTGGACAACAAGCCATTCGTACTAGACCAAGTCGAGAGCATCCGCGTAAATCGCTTTATCATAACAAAAAAGATACAGAACCCTCAATAAACATATCCTCAAACATGGTCAATGTTTGTGTAATATAATATATTACAGAATTCAAAAGTAAAGGTTTAAATCACGGAACAAAAATATGAAACTTACGTCCATGTTGACAACCACTTTTATGTTTACCTCTCAATGTTACTATAAATAATTTTCTAATATATGTCTTTTTTTTACCTACTCCGTAGTATCCATTTTTTGAATTGGTACTTAGTCTGCGGTGACAAGATTTTCAACACTTGCCCTTTTATATCCGGTAGCTTGATTTCTATCCCTACACATCTTTGCCAGATATCTCATCTATCAGATATCCTATCTATCCTCTGGCTACTATTAGCTATCTTTGACGTTATTGCCCATCATAGGCACTGTTCATCTAGCTTATAATCCGTCTTTTTCAGCTTGTTTTTTCAGTCGGAACAATATTTTTCTCTCACAACAAATCAGTCAACAGTGTTTTTCAGCCGGCTTATCAGCACAGCCGAACGGGGCTGTCACAGAACCTTCTAATTATGATGGCCCACATGTACCTGCTATCGTCGTAATGACCTCTGACAACCGTACTTATGTTCCTCATAACTTAAAAGGCATGCTTTCCTCCGAACAGGATCCAATCACAGGGGTATTGCAATATTACAACAATTTATTCAAAATACCATCAGAGTAAAGTAGCGGAAGTCTTACAATAACTTAAGTTTACAAACCACAGTTTCCAAAACTTCAAACCTTAAGTAGCATTATTACAAACCAGTAGTAGGGAAGTATCAGTAATAACTTTATTACAATCACACAAACGAGATGTCTTGCCCAGAGGCCACACAGTCTGCCCGCCGTCATTTTCTTCAGCCACAACGGTCATGCAACAAGGCTCAAAGCAGACTTGTTCATGAACCGCACCTGCAACAAGGGTTTAACAAACCCTGAGTACAAGAGTACTCAACAAGACTTACCCGACTAAGAAAAAGACTCCAGGGGCATGCTAGCTTTAGGGAATCAAGGTACGAGTATTCAAGAATCAAAATTTCTTTTGCAGAAAAGCTTACTAAAGTAAGTCCTTACCTTCATTATTTTACTTTTACCATTGATGATTCATTAACCAATTCTAAGTGATCCTAATCTAGATCAAAGTAATTCTCATCAAGACCTTTCTCATTCTCTTTCAATTTCAGTTCTTAACTACGATGTTGGTGCAAGGCCAAGACTCCTTTCTCGTGGAGCAACAACGATTCGAACCGCTTCATTTACCCAGCTGGGGATTCCTAACCACACGACATATGTAGAACTGAATCTTGCATATATCAACTCTTACCCGAGTAACCCAAAACCAGAACGTGTCCATCGCCACCCGAGAGCACAGTACTCCTCAAACCCGGCCTAATTCTAGCCCCGAGGGTACACGCTACTCTCACCATCTCTCCACTCCCAGTGCGAGGTTAGATGTTCTCGTAATGGAATAGTCGAAGTAAGGCTTACCCGACATGGGTACATGGCTAGTACTCCTTTCTCGTGGAGCAACGACGATTCAAACCGCTTCATTTACTCACCTGGGGATTTCTAATCACATGACATATGTAGAACTGAATCTTGCATATATCAACTCTTACCCGAGTAACCCAAAACTAGAACGTGTCCATCGCCACCCGAGAGCACAGTACTTCTCGAACCCGGTCCAATTCTAGCCCCGAGGGTACACGCTACTCTCGCTATCTCTTCACTCCCAGTGCGAGGTTAGACGTTCTCGTAATGAAATAGTCAAAGTAAGGCTTACTCGACATGAGTACATGGCTAGTACTAATAAAAACTCCATGACATGAGGGCCAACAACGTACGGTCCTTAACTGATAAGGCGAAAACACTATATTGAGACTCCTTTCCTAATGCAAGTTAGCAGTGGCCAAACCACCCGCCTGATCTTTCAAGTTCAATCTCATATTTCAATATTCATTAAATATGTCATCATGGCCATGTAAACATTCATTTAAAAAGCTTAACTCATAAGCATAGCGAAGCATACTATGCATTTTCAGTAAAACATGTATCAAGGGTGATATCGCAATAATCAAGGATGACAATGCAGCAAATGGGTTATCACTCAACTCCTAAGTATTTAATGCAGTAAACCATAGTATAAATAATAAATATTTGTAAAACTCAAGGTAGGGTTTAAATGCATCGAGGCTTGCCTTGCTCTAACGTGATGGCTAACTCAGGCTCAAAGACTTTGACTTCTGGTCCGGAACCCACCAAAGACAACTCTTCTCTGGAGACTTGCTCGCCAACTTCAACTTCTTCGAAAGCGGGAACTACACGAGTATATAACATGCTTCAACATGATGCGGTGATAAACATGATGCTTGATGATGATATGTCATGGTTTACGACTTGAGTACAACTTTCTTTCGCGGTACAGTCGTAAAACAGTAAAACCTACTAACTAATAGCGATAACTTAAGTGACACTAACGTTTCTTACCAAACATGTTACTAACGAGCTCAATCATGAAATTAAGGTGCCAAAGATCACCAAGAATTAATGACTCAAGGTCATCACTCAATCAAAAGGGCACACAACACTTAAAGTCATCAATTTAACATTTATTTAAACATTTAATTAATTAGGGTATAATTAATATTAGATCAAACTTCATCTAAATGAGCTTAAACTTTTTCTATGGATTAATCATGGCCTAAAATAGTGTCAAAATAAATTTCATGATTTTTGGATTAATAATTTAATTACTAAAATTCATGGAAGTTGCATTTAATATTTAATTGAACTAATTAAATAACTTGAAAAAAGTAATCAAATTTAGCATTTAATATTTTTTCTAATTAGTTTATACCTTGAAAAGCTTACACAAAAATTTTCACTATTTTAGGAGTTCCACATAATTTCTAATAAAATAAACAAATACTAACACTATTCACATTTTTCAAAAAGAAAAACAAAATTCTCATCGGGCCGACTTCTCCTTTCTCTCTCGTTGGCTCGGCCCAACCACGCGGCTCGCCCGCGCGTGCGCGCCCGCACCCGTGCAGCCCAGCAACACAGCCCAGCCCAGCAACGCGGCCCGCTCACTTTCACTCATTGACGCGACGGTCCCGCTTGTCATCTTCCTTCCCCTCTCTCTCGTTCTTCTCCCGTGCCCGGCCATGCCCGCACGGCGGCCGGCCGATGGCCACGGCCATGACGATGAGGCCTAGACTAAATTACCACGCTCATCATGACCTACACCACCTACTGCACTCCCACAAGAACACTACCTTCCCGTTGATGCCATGGACAAAGCCGCACCCAACCATGGCGGCATGGTGGCCGCGGTGCCCGGCGCCCCGACGATGCAGGCCATAATCGACCAAATTGAAGGTGTGGAAAACACCAGTGGCTCACCATGAGCTTAGACGTGCAGTTGGTGGATGCGGAGAAGCGACGAATATGGCTGACCACGAGAGGCGACACGACGGCTTAGGTATGGCGACTGGCGCTCCGATGAAAACTTTGGCGTTCCGGCGTGTCTCCCCGTGCGCTGGACAAGACGGCAAGCACATGAGCAAGCACAGGTAAATAGGATGCGAAAACGCGAGATTGAAAATGCTAACTCGGACTGTACCGAGCTGACCACGGTGGCGGAGCTCACCCTGGACGACGGCTCCCCGGCGATCCCGAGCGGTAGCGTCTGCGCTGGGAGGCGCAAACGGCTCGCGAGATGATGGCGGAGCTAATGGCAAGATGGAGAGGGCTGAGGTGGAGTAGAGAGGATGAATTTTGCCGGCAAGGTGATGACGGTGGCGGCGGTAATGACGAAGCAAAATGGCGACAACAGCCGTGGTGGGTGTTATATAGGGCTGAGAAGATAGACATGAGACTGGAGAGCGCGAGGCGGTCCAGACGATCGCGGTGGCTCGCTAGAAGGTCATGGAAATGGCCAGCTTGACGTCGGCAGCTCACCGGTGCCCATGCCGCGCGCTGCCGGTCTCTGATTCGCCGTGCACTGTACCTCTCCCCCCAAACTTGTAATTTCAAATTATTTTCTCAAATTACTCCCAAATTCATGTAACAACTTAAAAAATTCTCAAGATATGAAATCTTCAGAATTTCAAGCTTTACAAGTTTTGTATTGAACACTTTTTCAAATTCAAACTGGATTTTTAAATTTGAGTTTAAAAATAAAAGGGGACACTTTTCGGAAATTTGGTAATTTAGAAATTACTTTGACTTTTGTATTGAAACTTCAAAAACTCCAAACACCAAAGTTGTACATCTAACCAAGACCTACAACTTTTCTATTCAAACCATTTTCAAATTATGCCTCCATTTTGAAATTTGAGTTTGAGGATAAAAAAGGGTCAAATTTGAAATTTGCTTATTTTCAAAATTGCTCCACATTTTACACTAAAACTTTGAAAACTCAAAACACCAAAGTTGTAGCCCTTGAAAAGTTCTACAAACTTGGTATTAAACTTTTCCCAAATTTTGCTTAGATTTTTAATTATTTCAAAAGGGGTAAAACCATGGTTTTGAATTTTTGGGTTTTCGGAGGAATTTCCAATTGAAATTTGTTGCTACCTTAATTGGTGATTATTTAATGATCAAACCATCACCCAAGTGCATCATTGAGTCAATTATCATATAGTTGACCAAATGCTACTCTTGGTTGACCAATTTAGCTTTTGAAAATCTTTTAATAATGTCCCAAATTTGAATTCAAATTCGAATTGGAAAACTCATGACAAGTTTTTGGATTCCAATTCAAACTCAGACTTGGAGCTTCATTTTACGTGTCGTACTTGAGTTCATACCCTACACTTAACACTAGTGTGTAACACAGTCACACACCTCAAATTACGCAGGGCATGGACTAAGTATTTGCGGTGGCATTCAAAATTAGGGTTTTCAGTTCGAATCACACCGCTGATAAGCACATCCAACCTAGAAAGGTAAACTCATTTTAGTTAATGCATAACAGGGTTGACCTAATCATGGATGCTTTGCGATGCAATATGATGACATAGCAGGTTAATTAGCAACCATAACACCCGAGATGTTACAACCCTTCCCCTTAAAGAAATCTCGTCCCGAGATTTAAAGCCTTGAGTTAAGTAATGGAAAAGAAAACGTGTCAAGCAAACACGTTCAGAACTTGTCTACAAAACAGGTAGGGGTTTTTCTACATTACAAAAATTTGAAAAAGACAGGTTACAATTTAAAGAAGAAATTACAACCTAGATAGAAGCAAAAAAAACTCAGGGAAATTCTCCAACAGGTAATCTTCCGATTCCCACGTGGCTTCTTCTTCCGAATGTTGATCCCATTGTATCTTGTACCATTCGATTGTTCTACTTTGGGTAACACGATCCTTTCGATCCAAAACTCGGACAGGATATTCAGAATATGTCAAATCAGGCTCAAGTTCAACTCCATCAACATCAACAACTTGATCAGGCACTTGAAGACACTTCTTCAATTGCGATACATGAAATACATTGTGCACGACTGACAGTAGTTTAGGCAACTTTAATCTATATGCCACCTTTTCATATTTTTCGATGATTTGGAATGGTCCAATATAACATGGTGTGAGTTTGCCCTTGACTCCAAACCGAGTAACTCTTTTCATGGGTGACACTTTTAGATAAACACAATCTCCTACTTTAAACATCAAAGGTCTATGCCTTTTGTCAGCATAACTCTTCTGTCGAGACTGAGCAACTTTTAAACTCTTCTGAATCTGCCTGACTTTTTCTTCCGTTTTCTTTACCAGATCAACTCCATAAAAACATCTTTCTCCCGGTTCTGACCAGTTCAACGGAGTTCTGCATCTACGGCCATACAATGCTTTAAACGGTGCCATTTTGATACTCTCTTGATAACTATTATTATAGAAGAATTCTGCTAACGATAAACATTCATTCCATTGATCTTGATAAGTGAGAGCACAAGATCTCAACATATCTTCCAGAAAATGATTTACTCTTTCAGTCTGTCCCCCAGTTTACGGGTGATAAGCTGTGCTATAAAGAAGTTTAGTACTCAATGACTTTTGGAATTGTTTCCATAATTGCAAAACAAACTGAGTACCCCTGTCGGTAACAATTGTTTTGGGTATCCCATGCAAACTCATAATCTGGGCAACATATATTTCTGCATATCTAGATGCTCTATAATCAGTCTTCACAGGTATAAAGTGAGCTAATTTAGTCAAACGATCCACAATAACCCAAATTGAATCAAAGTCTCTTGAGGTCTTGGGTAAACCAGTAATGAAATCCATACTGATATCTTCCCACTTCCAAGATGGAATGGGCAAGGGTTGTAACATTCCTGCCAACTTCAAATGTTCAACCTTCACTTTACGACAAGTGTCACACCTAGCAACATACTTAGCAATTTCAATTTTCATTTTAGTCCACCAGAATCTCTGTTTCAAATCCTGATACATCTTATTACTCCCTGGATGAATAGAAAACCTTGTATTATGTGCTTCATCAAGAATAAGCTGACGTAACTCTAGAACTTTTGGGACCACTAACCGGTTCTTGAACCACAACACATTTGTATCATCAATACTGAAATCTGTCTGTGGACCTGTTCTAACTTTTTCTTTGATGTGGGCTATACCGGAATTCTTTCTCTGAGTAGATATGATATGATCTTTGATTGTTGATTCCACAGTGACATTGGTCAACTGACCTTGGTGGACTATTTCAATATTCAAATTTTTTCAATTCATAACACAAACTATGATTCATGGGCTTCACAGTCATACAATTGCAATGATTCTTTCTACCGAGGGCATCAGCAACAACATTTGCTTTTCCAGGATGATAGTGCACTTCTAGATCATAATCCTTTATTAACTCAAGCCACCTTCTTTGTCTCATATTCAGTTCTGACTGAGTAAAGATATACTTTAAACTTTTATAATATGTATAAATGTGGCAAGTATTACCCAACAAGTAATGACGCCAGATTTTCAATGCATGAACTACAGCTGCTAGTTCAAGATCATGAGTTGGATAATGCTCTTCATGACGCTTCAACTGTCTCAAGGCATAAGCAATGACTCTGCCTTCTTGCATTAATACACAACCAAGGCCAATACCAGAGGCATCACAGTATACATCAAATGGCTTTTCTATATCTGGTTGTGCTAAAACTGGAGCAGTTGTTAGTGACTTTTTTAGAATTCTAAAAGCCTTCTCACATTCTGGAGACCAAATGAACTTGGTTTGATTTTTCAGCAATTCCGTGATTGGCTTGGCTACTTTTGAAAAGTCAGGTATGAATCGACGGTAATAACCCGCCATTCCCAGAAAACTTCAGACTTCATGAACTGAGATTGGTGGTTTCCAATTCAAAATATCTTTCACCTTACCAGGATCAACTGCTACTCCCTTGGCTAACAATACATGTCCTAAGAATTATACTTCCTTTAACCAAAACTCACATTTACTAAACTTGGCATATAGTTGATGATCTCTCAGATGAGTTAGAACAACTCTGAGGTGCTCAACATGCTCTTCTTCACTTTTGGAGTATATCAAAATATTATCAATAAAGACAACCACAAACTTGTCAAGCTCCGGTATGAAAATTGAGTTCATCAAATACATGAAATGTGCCGGTATATTGGTGAGACCAAAAGACATAACTAGATACTCATACAATCCATATCTGGTAGTGAATGTAGTCTTTGGGATATCTTCTGGTCGGATCTTGATTTGATGGTACCCCGATCGAAGATCGATCTTTTAAAATACCTTTACCCCCACAAGTTGATCAAAAAGTATATCAATGCGTGGCAACGGGTACTTGTTTTTAATGGTTACTTCATTCAACGGACGATAGTCAACACACATCCTTAAAGTCTGATCCTTCTTCTTGACAAAAAGAGCCGGACATCCCCACGGTGATGAACTGGGTTTGATGAAACCTTTTTCAAGCAACTCTTGCAATTGAACCTTGAGTTCGGCCAATTCATTTGGTGGCATTCTATAAGCTCTCCTGGATATTGGGGCAGTACTAAGTTTTAACTCAATTACAAATTCTACTTCTCTGTCCGATGGTAGACCAGGTAGATCATCTGGAAACATATCTAGAAATTCACAGACTACCGGTATATCACAAATTTCTTTCACTGAGGTTGCACATATCCTCTCAACTGTTCTCTTTGGAATAGGAAGTTAGATAAGAAGATGAGATTTATTATCTGGCAAGTTCAACCTTATAGTTCTGTGCAGTGCATCTATAATAGCTCCTCGTTGGTACATCCAATTCATACCCAGGATTACATCTATATCCTGTTTCTGTAATATTATCATTGAGGTAGGAAATATATGCCCACCCAACTCTATAGGTACATCACGTACCATTTCCTTAGTACACAGTCATCCCCCAGGCGACTGAATAAAGAAATCCTCTTGTGTTCCCATAATTGGAATATCATACTTTGTAACAAAGGTGCGATTTATGAATGTATGCGATGCACCAAAATCAAATAATAGTACTGCTAGATGATTAGCAACAAGGAACATACCCATCATAACAGGTTCTCCCTCTGGAATTGCACTTGCTTGGGTGTAGAATACACGTCCTGTCTTCTTCTTTTCACCCTTACCCTTCTGGACATTCAGATTATTGTTCTTACTCTAAGACTGTGGTTGTTGCGGTACAGGAGCTCTTGGATAATTGGGGTTGTACTGCCTTAGATACGGGTAGTCCTTTGAGAAGTGGCCTGGCTTTCCACAGTTATAGCAGGGAAAGTTATGGGTTAGCGGGCTCTGATTTCGAATACCAGGGGCATTCAGCTGTTGTGGATATTGCTGGGTTGTGGCAGGACAGATAAACGTCTACGGACGAGCTTGATATTGCGGTGGACGATAAGGAGGGCGAAAATGATTCTGAGGGTGGTAGATAAACTTTTGACGCTTCTTAATGTCGTCTGACGAGCTAGACAACACATGCTTCTTTTTCTTTGACTCTTTATGAATGCGGGACTTCTCTTCTGAAGCGATAGCGACATTGACTACTTCATGATATGTGGCATTATAGCATGTGACCAATGCTGCCTAGATCTTTGTATTCAAACCCCTCATAAAACAACTCTTCTTCTTTACATCAGTGTTCACATACTCGGCTGCATACTGTGACAGATGATTGAATTTGCCAACATATTGAAGAATTGTCTGGTTTCCCTGTTTTAAAGAGAGAAACTCTTCTAACTTTATTGTCATCACACCATCTGGGATGTACTGTGCTCTAAAAGCATCATGAAACTCTTGCCAAGTGATACGATGGCCAGCGGGCTATCCGGCGACCAGATTCGCCCACCACGCTCCTGCGGCACCCCTGAGCTGCTGTGCTGCAAACACGAGTTTCTGGTATTCCATGCACTGGATAAGTTCAAACTTTTGCTCCATAGTTCGGAGCCAGTCATCCACCTCTAACGGCTCATCGGTCTTTGAGAACACCGGTGGACGGGTATCGGTGAAATCCACATAAGTGGTTTCTCCTCTATTGTTTCGGCCTCGACGACCCTGATTTCCGTTCTGATTTTGGGCCAACAGAGTAGTGGCATTGACCAGTGCTGCAATAGCTTCTGCCAGAGTAGGTGGAAATGGTGGGGGATTAGGAGCATTGTCCCCAGCCTGAGAAGTTCCAATACTGTCCATCTGTTATACACAAACCATATTTATTTGCATTGCTTTATTGAATTAAAAAGCAATTAGTACAATACTAGTACATACATCAAACTTATCTTACATTATTTTTTACAAACTTGCTCGCAAGCAAGCAAACCAACCCTGCTAAGGTTCTTAGAAAACAGGAAAGACTACTATATTACATAACTATCCATTTCGACACTTCACTCCTCATCATCATCACTGATCACTATCACTCCATCCTCACTCTCCGGAGCACTTGTACCAGTGACATGACTTGCCTCCTCCCCACTTTCCAACATGGGTTCATCTTCTTTCGGATCCTCTTTCTCATTATCATCTCCACCAGGAACGACCACGGCACCGACATCATCTTCTACCACCTGGGGCTGATGATTGGGATTCATCAAGTCATGTAGCCTATGGACTTCCTCATGTAGGATTGTATTGTACTGCTCCAGGTGTATCACATAAATTTCCAACTCTCGAACATGAGCCCTGGCTTCTGTCTTCTTTTCAAGGGACTTGTTCTGGCACTGCTTTTAAAAATACATGTTGCACTTCAGTCACTCTATCTCTGACGTAAGCCTTGCGACCTCTGCTTGTGAATCCGGGTTTGGATTGTGACTACTGCTCGCTCCATCACCTCTGGTTGCCAACTGATGACGAGGCACTCCTTGCGGACCAGTTTTCTTGCGAGGAGTCGTCTTCACACGTGTCATCCTGAAGCAAGACATAATTAGAAAGATGAGGACAGATGGGAGAGATCTGAAGGTTAGCATGAACATGATTGAACCTTATTTAACCCAAACCACTTTAAAAGGGAAGGTAACTTAAGTAGGTTAATTAAACATGATGCATGCATCGTACTTACGAACTAACAGAAAAGTTTAAGTAACACATGCAATAACATTTGTAACATAGGGCAATATAACATGATACTTCACTACGAAGCTTTCAAATATGATCTAAGGAAACTACAGAGAGTAGATTGGGATAAGCCAAAATCAATTTGGACCAAAATATCAATATTAGGTTTGTTCGATCCAAATCATTTTAAAGTTTTGTAAAGTAATACTACAATAACTCCAGTAATTATGCTCTGGTACTAGCTGTCACAGAACCTCCTAATTATGATGGCCCACATGTACCTGTCATCATCATAATGACCTCTGACAACCGTACTTATGTTTCTCATAACTTAAAAGGCCTACTTTCCTCCGAACAGGATCCAATCACAGGAGTATTGCAATATTACAACAATTTATTCAAAATACCATCAGAGTAAAGTAGCGGAAGTCTTACAATAACTTAAGTTTACAAACCACAGTTTCCAAACTTCAAACCTTATGTAGCATTATTACAAACTAGTAGTAGAGAAGTATCAGTAGTAACTTTATTACAATCACACAAACGAGATGCCTTGCTCAGAGGCCACACAGTCTATTCGTCGTCACTTTCTTCAGCCACAACGGTCATGCAACAAGGCTCAAAGCAGACTTGTTCATGAACCGTACCTGCAACAAGGGGTTTAACAAATTCTGAGTACAAGAGTACTCAACAAGACTTACCCGACTAAGAAAAAGACTCCAAAGACTTGCTAGCTTTAGGGAATCAAGGTACGGGTATTCAAGAATCAAAATTTATTTTGCAAAAAAGCTTACTAAAGTAAGTCCTTACCTTCATTATTTTACTTTTACCATTGATGTTTCATTAACCAATTCTAAGTGATCCTAATCTAGATCAAAGTAATTCTCATCAAGACCTTTCTCATTCTCTTTCAATTTCAGTTCTTAACTACGATGTTGGTGCAAGGCCAAGACTCCTTTCTCGTGGAGCAACAACGATTCGAACCGCTTTATTTACCCAGCCGGGGATTCCTAACCACACGACATATGTAGAACCGAATCTTGCATATATCAACTCTTACCCGAGTAACCCAAAACCAGAACGTGTTATAGTTCATGATCTTGCATATATCAAATTTAAAAACACGACAAGAAAAAACAAATTCCAATGTAGTATTTGCTCGATCTTAGGTTTATTAAGCAATGCTAATTGTCAAGCAGAACTAAGCATGTAACTTGTGAGCGTAGAAAACATTTCCTAACAACAAAAACTTTTGGAAACTATATTGATATTCAGCACGTACTTGAAATTATATCCAGTTCTGGTTTTGGGTTACTCGGGTAAGAGTTGATATATGCAAGATTCAGTTCTACATATGTCGCGTGGTTAGGAATCCCCAGCTGGGTAAATGAAGCGGTTCGAATCGTCGTTGCTCCACGAGAAAGGAGTCTTGGCCTTGCACCAACATCGTAGTTAAGAACTGAAATTGAAAGAGAATGAGAAAGGTCTTGATGAGAATTACTTTGATCTAGATTAGGATCACTTAGAATTGGTTAATGAACCATCAATGGTAAAAGTAAAATAATGGAGGTAAGGACTTACTTTAGTAAGCTTTTCTGCAAAAGAAATTTTGATTCTTGAATACCCGTACCTTGATTCCCTAAAGCTAGCATGCCCCTGGAGTCTTTTTCTTAGTCGGGTAAGTCTTGTTGAATACTCTTATACTCAGGGTTTGTTAAACCCTTGTTGTAGGTGCGGTTCATGAACAAGTCTGCTTTGAGCCTTGTTGCATGACCGTTGTGGCTGAAGAAAATAACGACGGGTAGACTGTGTGGCCTCTGGGCAAGACATCTCGTTTGTGTGATTGTAATAAAGTTACTACTGATACTTCCCTGTTACTAGTTTGTAATAATGCTACATAAGGTTTGAAATTTGGAAGCTGTGGTTTGTAAACTTAAGTTATTGTAAGACTTCCGCTACTTTACTCTGATGATATTTTGAATAAATTGTTGTAATATTGCAATACCCCTGTGATTGGATCCTGTTCGGAGGAAAGCAGACCTTTTAAGTTATGAGGAACATAAGTACGACTGTCAGAGGTCATTATGACGATGACAAGTACATGTGGGCCATCATAATTAGGAGGTTCTGTGACAGGGGCCATAATGACTTGGCCAACTTTCACATGCTATTGTTTGCTCTGTAAACATGAGTATATGGATTTTTAAGAAATAATGTGTCGATATAATCTTTTGAATATGATTATAGGTATAGGATGTGTACAAGTGGATTTACATGCATGAACAGATAGAAATATATCCGCCAGTTTTATTTTGCGTCTGAAAAAAATTAGGAGTATTTTTGGAGCTCGGCATCATTTCCTTTTGCCAGGGACAATGACCCCGTTCGGCTGGGCTGATAAGCCGGCTGAAAAACACTATTGGCTAATTTATTGTGAGAGAAAAATACTGTTCCAGCTGAAAAAACAAGTTGAAAAAAACAGATTATAAGCCAGGTGAACAGACTCAATAATGAAAAAGAAAACATTTTCAGCCACACAAAGGCACCCCCGCACACGATCCTGATCACAGACCGATATCGGGAGGCGGAGATCTCTCAGATAGTCGGCTGTATCTGCCGCTCCGAGCGAGCCACTCCAATCTCTCGCAGCCACCACCCACCGCTGAGACTGCCATCATGGACCCCACCAGTCCGGACCCACACGTCATCGTAGTTACCGCAGGTAAGCCAACCAATTAGACCCCGCCTCTCGGGTCCCACGCCGGCCACATCACGCCAAAATAATTACCCCTCTCTTTCCCAAAATCCCCCACTCCTTTTTTTACCTCTCAACTCATCTCCCCCAGTCTCCCCCTCCCTCTCCCTCGCTTCTCTCTCTCTCCAGTCCCCAGCGCGCGACGCGACACGGGTCAAGCTCCCAGCCGCCGCCGCCGGCGATCGCCGGAGCTCGGTGCCGGTGCCGCCGAGCACGCTCCGCGCGGAACCATGGTGAGGAGCGGGAGCATGCGGCGGTCCTCGGCGCCCACGCCCACCCGGGCGGCGGCGCCGGCCTTCACCGTGTCTCCCGCCGACTACCGGCTGCTGGAGGAAGTGGGCTACGGCGCCAACGCCGTCGTCTACCGCGCGGAGTTCATTCCCACCGGCCGGACGGTCGCTGTGAAGTGCCTGGATCTCGATCGGGTCAACAGTAACCTCGTGAGCTCCTTTGGAAACTTCATTGCTTCGTCGCTCGATTCCTAGGGTTCGATAGTGATTGTTGGTTTTTGTTGATGGTGGATGTAGAGGTGGGAATAGAAGCACCGGACGTTGATGCGATTAGTTGAATGATCGATCTAACTGTACAATTTTTGTTTTTGCCGAAGCGATTAGCTCAGCACTCGGGCTCTTCGCTAGTTCACTGTCGTTACTCGTTAGAGGAGCTAGGGATAATCAGGAAACTTGACCGCTTCAATTCTTAGTTTTTGTTATCAGTCTCAGCTGGCTCGCTTGCACAGTTGATGCTGGCCACTTGCAATTGCCTGCAGCTACCTTGGGGCTTCTAGGATGGGATGCAGTTACTTTCTTAGTGATCTCGATTAGTTGTGCTACAAAGATGCTATATCCTTTTTTAATGTAGCTTTTATTACGAAAAAAAAATTGTATACCCATTGGCGTGGTCCGTGGTAGCATCTTGTGTTAGCTAGCCTAACATAACCAGAACCTGTAAATGAAGACAGTTTTCAGAATTAATAAATAAGCACATGTACTGTTTTAAGCCAATTTTGGTTCTCTTGCTCTGCCCCTTTGTAAAACGACCACTATAACCAATATCTCACTGTAGTATATATATCTATTGTATGCAGGATGATGTAAGAAAGGAGACTCAAACTATGAGCTTGATAGATCACCCTAATGTAATCAGATCTTACTGCTCATTTGTTGTGGGTCATAATCTTTGGGTGGTAATGCCATTCATGTCAGAGGGTTCATGTTTGCACCTAATGAAGGTTGCATATCCCGATGGTTTTGAGGAGCCAGTTATCGCCTCTGTTTTAAAGGAAACACTCAAAGCTCTAGACTACCTCCATAGGCAAGGACATATTCATCGTGATGTGAAGGTTAGCTCGGTACGATTCATTTGAGATTAGTTTTGGCAGTGCTTTTTTCTCAACGTATCATTGTTGCAGGCAGGTAATATCCTTATTGATAATCCCGGTGTAGTCAAGCTTGGGGACTTTGGTGTCTCTGCATGCATGTTCGATAGGGGTGATAGGCAAAGGGCTAGGAATACATTTGTTGGAACACCATGCTGGTAACTATGTTTCTTTTCTATAAATTTCTACTGCTAGTGGTTCAATAGAAATTAATTATTTTATGCATAATTTGACATGTTTTTCTTATTTTACTTGGTGTTTAGGATGGCTCCAGAAGTTCTCCAGCCTGGAACTGGATATAATTTCAAGTACGTGCTGAATATCAATATAATTTCCAGAAGTTTTTCTTGTTAGGAAATGTTTTCTACGCTCACAAGTTACATGCTTAGTTCTGCTTGACAATTAGCATTGCTTAATAAACCTAAGATCGAGCAAATACTACATTGGAATTTGTTTTTTCTTGTCGTGTTTTTAAATTGGAGTGCAGCACATCATCAAGTTGGAACTCTTCCCAGAAACTAGGTGTCACTAGGTTCTGGTTGGTTCTAGTTTGAGGTTTCTGGGAAAACTTCCCTATTATTGGTTTTCAATTATACTGCTTATGATTGTACTGATGTAATAATCGTGTTTGTTTTAGCGCATCGTAGCTTTTTTATGTGTACTTTTAATTTTCTTGGTTGCTATTGTAAGCTACATCTTCTAACAACTATCGACTCATTTGTACAGAGCTGATATATGGTCATTTGGAATAACTGCACTGGAGCTGGCACATGGACATGCTCCCTTTTCGAAGTACCCTCCTATGAAGGTAACGAGTCATTTGCCTTTGCAAATTAAGTTCTTAAATCTTTTTTTCCTTTTTTCTCTTATGGTATAGATGGTATAGAGCAATGTAATAATAGTTCCCAGGGAGCGTGAATGCTTGATGATTGATTGCATCAGTTTTGTTTTTTTTTAAATTTCATGAAGTACCTTATTTTGAAAGTTACAGTGCAAGCATATGTGGTCTTAATCATTTTGCTATCCAATCATACAAATTACTAATTAGAGACTCTTTTTGTAGCCTCCACATTACTCCTCACAGGACATGCTAGAAATATAGAGAAAACCTAGAGATTCTCCCATGGGCAGTTGGGCACACATTCTTTTGTGAATACTTATTTAGACTTGCTGATTGCCACCAGCTTGTAAAACTATTATAGGTGTCAGATAGTCTTGTCCATGAAGTTAGCTATCCAACTTTACAAACTTTCCGGCTCAATAACTATTTCACGAAGTTCACCTAATCATGTGGTGTGAATTCAGTGTTAACTGGTGACTTCCTTGGTGGCTCAGGTTCTTCTCATGACGCTTCAAAATGCTCCTCCAGGTCTTGACTATGACCGTGATAAAAGATTCTCAAAGGTAGTACTAGTCCTTTTGGTTAATTCTTGGGCAGTGAATTCTTTCTGATTGTAGTTTTCTGTCACATCTTTCTGTTCTAAAATGCTGTTTCAGTCATTATTTGTACATAGTCTGGGCATTAGGTTAGATTATTGTGGTTGCTATTCTAATGAAAGTTTTTCAGTTGTAACCAGTCCTTCAAGGAAATGGTTGCGATGTGCCTGGTGAAAGATCAAACAAAGAGGCCAACAGCCGAAAAATTACTTAAGCATTCTTTTTTCAAGAACGCAAAACCTCTGGAGCTAACTGTTAAAAGCATTTTAACTGATTTGCCCCCTCTTTGGGACCGTGTAAAGGCACTCCAGGTTTGTTTCTATGTATTTTTTTTTCTTATTTCTCTTTTTCACAATGCTTGTGATTGTGTTTCTTAGTGAATGACTCTGTATTTCCAGTTAAAGGATGCTGCACAGCTAGCTTTGAAGAGAATGCCTTCTTCAGAACAAGAAGCACTTTCTATGGTTCGTGAAAGTGTACTTTGCCTATTTTTCTCTACTTGAACTTTATTTTTTTTCCTCTGAAGCAGGCTAGATGTATCCTTCATATTGGTGAATCTTATGCTTCATTTTATTTGGACCATGTTAACATTAAAGATGCGGCTTGAAAACAAATTTCATAAAATATGGTAGGAATATGTATGAGCAAAATGGTTGCTTTATTGAAAAAAGTAAATTTAGATTGAGAGAGTATTATGTCAATGCCCGAGTATGCTAGTATTTCCTAATGTTTATTGGTTGAACAAGGACTAGGGGAGAGCAATTAGGAACCACGCTACAAAATAAGACTCATTTCACAACCCATACATGTTAGTTTCTTAGGGATAAAATTTATGTTATAAAACGATGGGACCTAAGCTATATGACGCGACTCTTTGTGGTAAAGTAGATGACTGCTAAAACATGTTTTAGCAGAAGCAATGGTTCATATGAAATATCTATTTAGCTCGTCAGGAAGCTGCAAACTTTTTTTGTTCTAGGAAGGCGTTTCTATTCCCTACTATGTGTACCTCTTCAGAGTTGAAGAACTTTGAAAGCACAAACCAAGGGTGGATTCTGAAAGCTAAGCCCTTGGACACCCAAGATGGCAAGATCTGTGCGACTCAAGTATATGGATATGACACTCACATGACTATCAACTATTCATTTCATATATAAACTGTTGGAGTATGTGTTTAGGCCCATGAGGCTATGGCCCATGTGGCCCATGTATGGAACCTATATAGCTACCCTTCTAGGGTTAGCCCTAAGTATGAGAGCATCACTTTCTAACATGGTATCCAGCCACTTCTTTCTCCCCAGACCCAGCCGCCGGCCCCTGTCTCCATAGCCGCCAGCCTTCCTTGCCGCCGGCGGCCATGGCCGGCCGGCCACCTCCCCCTCCCTCCTACTTCTCTGTTTTCCCTCCCCTCTCCTCCCCATCCTGGGCTGATCTGCTCCGTTCTCCCTCCTCTGGGGCCGCTACTGGTGGCACCGCCGCTTTCCCTGGTGGCGCCGCCCAGGGCCATGCCGCTCCTCTCCCTGACGTTCCTGGTGGCGCCGCCCCTCTTCAGGTTGCTGCTGGGAGCCGTGGCTCCCCCAACCTTACCCCCACCGCGCCCTCTGCCCTCCTCGGGACCGCGCTCGCCGGGGCCCTGGCAGCGGCAGGCCAGCAACCATCAGCGGCCACCCCTGTCCTCGGGCTGGACAGCGGGGGGGACCTGGTGGTGGCCGCCTCCTCTGGTGCCACCTCAGGGACCTCCTCGGGGGCTCTGGATGTCTTCGGTACCACTGCTGCAGCTACTGCTCCAGTCACCACGCCCTCCATCACTCCAGTGACTCCTCTTCTTCCCTTGGGCGCCGGGGATGGAGCCGCCCTTGCTGCTGCTCTCGCCGCGGCGGCTGGTTCGCAGCATGGGGGTGCGGGGATCACTTCTCAAGGCGCGGCCTTCTTTCCCGCTCCATCTTCGCACCCCGCTCCCGTCCACCGTCCCGACTCCGGACTCGCCGCCGCTCTCGCCGCTGCTCGGGCTGCTGTCGCGGAGGGGCAGGCCCGTGTGCGCGCCGCTGCACTCGTGTTGGAGCGGGAGCGTGATGCGATCGATGCTCTGGCCCGCCAGATCGCCGAGGCGGAGCACCTCCTCGCCTCTCCTGCCGATGTTGGGGCCACTTCCTCCGCCTCGCCGGGACGTCGCGCTTCCCACACCGCCGTCCTCTGGCACGACCCGGCCGACCCGCTCGTGGCTCAGCTTCACTACCAGGCCGGGGGGGTCCAGAACATTCGCCTCCTCGTCCCGGTCATCCTCGAGCCGGAGTCGCCATCCTACGCCCGCTGGCGAGACCTCGTGCTTCTCACTCTTCGCCGCTACGCCCTCGACGACCACGTCCTCGTTGACGTTTCGGTCGCCGTCCAGACCCCGTCGTGGTTTCGCCTGGACAGCATCGTCCTCTCCTGGATCCTGGGGACGATCTCTCTGGACCTCCACGACCTCGTCCGCACCTCTCCTGACGCGCGTCGGGCGTGGCTCGCCCTTGAGGGTCAGTTCCTGGGCAACGCCGAGGCTCGGGCTCTGCGCCTCGACGCGAGCTTCCGGATGTTCGTCTAGGGTGACCTCTCCGTCAGCGAGTTCTGCCGTCGGATGAAGGGCATGGCGGACTCCCTGGGGGACCTCGGGTGGCCCGTGGAGGATCGCATCTTGGTCCTCAACGTCCTCCGGGGGCTCAGTGACCGCTACGCCCACCTCCGGACGTGGATCACCCGCCAGCGGCCCTTCCCCACCTTCCTGGAGGTCCATGACGATCTTGTCATGGAGGAGCTCACGCAGGGCCTCTAGCCGGGATCCACCACTTCCACAGGGTCCTCGTCGTCCTCGACGGCCATGGCTGCTACTTCGCCGCGTCCGTCTGCTCCACCACGGTTGACCGCTCCACCGCCGCAGTCTCTCCTGGGTCCTCCTCCCTCCGGGCCGAGCGGAGGTGGGGGGGGTCGTGGCGGTCGTCGTCGCCGTGGAGGGGGTCGCGGGGGTGGCTGGGTTGGACATACCCAGGCCCCGGCACCAGGTGTTCCGCAGGGAGGGGCCCCATGGCCCTCTTTCCAGCACCCGTGGTCTGGGTGCATCTCTATGTGGCCCTACCACGCCACTGGTGCCGACTTGCGTCCACCGGTGGCCATGCTCACCGGAGCTCCTCCGGCTCTCCCTGCTGGTCCTCCACCCGGCGTCTTCCCGGCTACGGCGTGGACTCCACCTCCTGGGACTCTCCCGGGGGTCGCTGGATGGGACCAGGCAGCCCTGGCTCGCTCGTTCAGCACCATGGGCCTGACGCCTCCGGTTGGACCCGAGTGGATCGCTGATTCGGGTGCCACCTACCACACTACTCCTGACCCCGGTATACTTTCGTCGATTCACTCTCCCTCTTCCTCTCTTCCTTCGTCCATTATGGTCGCTAATGGTTCTTGTATTCCAGTCTCTTCTGTGGGTACCGCCGGTGCTCATGGCTCCTTTCGTCTTCCTGATGTTCTTGTTGCTCCTTCTATGGTTCATAATCTTCTTTCTATTCGATGTTTTACAGCTGACAATTCTTGTTCTGTGGAATTTGACTCTTCTGGTCTTACTGTAAAGGATTTGGCTTCCCGGCGTCCTCTGCTCCGATGTGATAGCACCGGGCCCCTTTACACCCTTCGCTTCCCGGCGGCTCCTTCATCTTCTTCGCCGCCCGTTTTGTCAGCTGCCTTCGTCGCTTCTGCTTCCTCTACTACCTGGCACCGGCGCCTCGGCCATCCTGGACGTGATGCCCTGATACAGCTCAGTCGTAGCTCCGGTCTTCCATGTACTCGAGCTCATAATGAGCAACTGTGTCATGCGTGCCAATTGGGCCGACATGTTCGTCTTCCGTTTTCTAGCTCTACTTCCCATGCGGCTCGTATTTTTGATCTTGTACATTGCGACCTATGGACATCTCCTATTTTGAGTATTTCCGGTTATAAGTACTATCTTGTGGTTGTTGATGATTTTTCACATTATTCGTGGACTTTTCCTCTCCGTGCGAAGTCAGATACGTTTACCACGCTCCTTCACTTCTTTTCTTGGGTGTCTACACAGTTCGGCCTCCCCATCAAGGCCGTCCAGTGTGACAATGGTCGCGAGTTTGATAACTTCACCTCCCGCGATTTCTTCCTCTCACGGTGTTCAGCTCCGCATGTCTTGTCCATACACCTCTTCGCAAAATGGCAAGGCTGAGCGGATGATTCGCACCACCAATGACACCGTGCGTACCCTTCTGTTTCAGGCCTCTCTTCCCGCTCGCTTCTGGGCTGAGGGCCTGCACACCTCCACCTACCTTCTTAACCGTCTTCCTTCCGCGGCCTGCCCCGCTCCCACTCCTCACCACGCCCTCTTCGGTACCCCGTCTCGGTACGATCACCTCCGCGTGTTTGGGTGTGCGTGTTACCCCAACACCGCTGCCACTTCTTCTCACAAGCTGGACCCTCGCTCCACGCTCTGTGTCTTCCTCGGGTACTCCCCGGATCACAAGGGGTACCGGTGCTTTGACCTTACCTCCCGACGGGTTCTCATCTCTCGCCATGTGGTGTTCGATGAGTCCGTCTTTTCCTTTTCTAGCACCACCACCCCTCCGGTACCTGACCCACCCTCCCTGTTTCCCACTGACCCGGTGGTCCAGCCACCTTTTTCGTGGTCTCCTGCAGGTACCGCTTCGCCGCGTGCCGGACCGGCCTCCTGTCCCGGATCCCCAGCAGGTCTGAAAGCCCAAGTTTGGTTTTGGTAATTAATGACATTAAGTTGCTAATGCCACGTGTTAAGTATTTTGAGTTAGGCATAAGCAACACATGTGATGAAGGTGTATGTGGCAAGGAGTGGTGGCCACAAGATCATAAAGAGATAGTGTATGAACATGAAATGATGATTATGGTGGAGATGCACATAAAAGGAAGGACATGATGATCAAGTGGAAGAGAAGGATCTAAGAGCGCAAGGCAAAGGTATAATCATAGGGTTTTCCTTTTGCCGGTCTAAGATGAGTAGAGAAGTGATTGACCGGGTTTAGGATACATAGCCGACTATCAAGAGGGGCAATCACAGTTAGATGATCAAGTGGAAGAGAAGGATCTAAGAGCGCAAGGCAAAGGTATAATCATAGGGTTTTCCTTTTGCCGGTCTAAGATGAGTAGAGAAGTGATTGACCGGGTTTAGGATACATAGCCGACTATCAAGAGGGGCAATCACAGTTAGCTCGGGAATCAAGTGCCACTAGATCATTGTCTTGAGCATATGCATTAGGATCTAGTAAAAGAGCTAACATAATGCCTTGGGAAAATGTTTATAAAATGCTAACACACATGCACATTGTGTTTTACACATGGTGGTGTTAGCACGTTTGAGAAGGCGGTAGAGTTTGAGCGGTAGAGAGGGGTTTGGGTTCCTCTCTCCCTCCCGCCGAGCTTGCGAGGCGGGATTCGGCGCTTTTTGGAGAAGTGAAATGCTTATTTTCTACTGCGCCGAAAGTCGGAAAAGAAACGGAGGCGAACGGAGGTCACAGAGATGACCGGACGCTGAACCGGACGCGGTCTCTGTATGACCGGACGCGTCCGGTCAGTATTCAGCGTCTGCACGGTTTTCAGTTTGATGATCGGACGCGCAGCGCGTCCGGTCACTGATGACCGGACGCGTCCGGTCATCCAGGGAGCTTACTGGACTCTAACCGGACGCTGGCACTGTGGCGTCCGGTCAGTTCAACAGCGCGTCCGGTCAGTTCTCCTGAGCGAATCAGAGCGCGCGACTGGCGCGTCCGGTCCCTCACGTAACCGGAGCGTCCGGTCAGGCGTTCAGAGGGGCAGAGCGAAGCGGAGTGACGATCGGACGCGCGGCGCGTCCGGTCACGTGCGATCGGACGCGTCCGGTCTCAACGGGAGCATACTGGAACGCGACCGGACGCGGACACTGTCGCGTCCGGTCAATCGGTTCAGCGCGTCCGGTCACGGAAACGGCTAGTTCTGACACGCACTGTTTCTTGCTGTCGTGTAGTGACCGGACGCGTCCGGTCACCCTGACCGGAGCGTCCGGTCAGCGCGTTTTTCGCTGCGTCGTCTGTAATGGCTAGCTGCGTACCCCTTCGTTATAAATAGACGTTGGCCGGGGTTTGAGGACAACTCTTGCACATTTTGAGATATAGAGACATACTTTGAGCTAGAGAACAACCCCTCCACTCATCTCTTTGCATAGTTGCACATCTTGAGTGAGATTGAGTGAGATTCAAGTGCATTGCTTGAGAGTTGCATTCTAGAGGCACTTGATCTTCGAGTTGCTGCGGATTTCTTGTTACTCTTCCGTGTTTCCCGACACGGTAGACGGCTTGGAGCAGCGGAGGTGATCGAGCTCGCAATTGGAGATTGTTGGAGCCTTCACCAAGTGTTGTAAGGGGTTCTTGATCCTTCCATGTGGGAGTTCGCGAATTGGATACTCTAGTGAAGCTCGTGGCTTGGAGGATCCCCATCTTGTGTGCGGTTGTGCGGCGCCCGCCGAGGGCTCGACTCTTGATAGTCGATTAGCTCGTGAACCGACAAGTGGGTGTATCGCCACAACGGGGAGTAGCTTGCCGGGAAGCAAGTGAACCTCGGGATAAATTCTTGTGTCATTCTCTTCCCGATGATTTCTCTTGTATGATTGATTGATTGGTATTTCTCTTCTCTTCACAGCGGTATAATCACTCGAAGCTCTTCTCTTGTATTACTTCTTGTTTTTAGCTTGTAGTTGTTGTTGTGTTTAGTGAATAGCCTTGTATTAGACTTGTGTAGGTGGCTTGCTTAATTAGTTAGAGCTAGTGCATTTGTTTCGCCACCTTTCGTACTAACTTGTGGTTAAGTAATTCTTGTAGAAGTTTTAATTAGGCTATTCACCCCCCCTCTAGCCTATTTGGACCTTACAAGGTCCGTGCCCGTCGTCCTCGGGCGCGGCCCCGTCCTCTCCGGTTGGTGCAGACCCGGGGCCTTCGTCCCCCGCTGCTGCCCCGGGGGGGTCGTGTCGGTCGACGACGCCGGATCCCGTCCCGGCACCTGCCCCGGCACCTCCGTCGAGGTTCGCCGCGCCAGTACGAGTGTACCAGCGCAGGCCGCGGCCGCCGCCGCTCGCGCTCCCTTCTCCACCGGGGACACCGACACCACCGCCGCTGTCTCCGCCGGCTCGTGGTGCCCCGCCGGTCTACCACCCGCCGCTGCTGCACCGACACCCGCGGCATGTTCACCCGATGGTGACACGACACGCGGCTGGCACCCTGCCGCCTCGTGCCCTCGAGGCTTCGACCGGCGATGCGGTGGTCTCTCCGGTACCCTCCTCCGTCCGTGACGCCCTGTTGGACCCTCACTGGCGCCGCGCGATGGAAGAGGAGTACGCCGCGCTACTCGCCAACCAGACGTGGGAGTTGGTGCCCCGGCCGCCAGGCTCCAATGTCGTCACCGGCAAGTGGATTTGGACCCACAAGCGCCGGTCCGACGGCTCTCTCGAGCGCTACAAGGCTCGCTGGGTCCTCCGGGGTTTCACTCAGCGCCCTGGCGTCGACTACCGATGAGACCTTCAGCCCGGTGGTTAAGCCGGCCACCGTCCGTACCGTGCTATCGCTGGCACTTGCTCGGTCTTGGTCCGTCCACCAGCTGGACGTCAAGAACGCCTTCCTCCACGGCCTTCTTACCGAGACGGTGTACTGCAGTCAGCCGGCGGGGTTCGTCGACACCACCCGTCCTGACATGGTCTGCCGGCTCAACAGGTCCCTCTACGGCCTCAAGCAGGCACCTTGGGCGTGGAACCACCGGTTCGCCGCTTTCTTGCTGACCCTGGGGTTCATGGAGGCCAAGTCTGATACGTCCCTGTTCGTCTACCACCATGGAGCCGACACTGCATACTTGCTGCTCTATGTTGATGACATTGTCCTCACCGCCTCCAGCGAGCCACTTCTCCGCCGGATCATCACCGCTCTCCAGCAAGAGTTCGCGATGAAGGATCTGGGTGAGCTCCACCACTTCCTCGGTGTCACTGTTGAGCACCGTCCTGCCGGGCTCCTCCTTCACCAGCGACAGTACACTCGGGACATTCTGGAGCGGGCTGGGATGTCTGACTGCAACCCCTGCTCCACTCCGGTCGACACTCAGGGCAAGCTGTCTGAGGCTGAGGGACCACCGGTGGCCGATCCCACTGCGTACAGGAGTCTCGCCGGGGCCCTTCAGTACCTCACCTTCACCCGGCCGGACATCACCTATGCAGTTCAGCAGGTCTGCCTCCATATGCATGACCCCCGGGAGCCTCACCTCACGGCTCTCAAGCGCCTCCTCCGCTACCTCCGGGGCACGCTCGACTACGGCCTCCTCCTCCACCGGGCCTCCTCCACCGACCTCACCGTTTACACCGACGCTGACTGGGCCGGTTGCCCGGATACTCGCCGCTCCACCTCCGGCTACGCCGTCTTCCTGGGCGGCAACCTGGTGTCTTGGTCGTCCAAGCGCCAGCCGGTGGTCTCCCGGTCCAGCGCCGAGGCGGAGTACCGCGCCGTTGCTAACGGCGTGGCGGAGGCCGCCTGGCTCAGGCAGCTGCTTGCGGAGTTGCACACTCCGCCCTCCCGGAGCACACTGATCTACTGCGACAACGTCAGTGCGGTCTACCTCTCCACCAACCCCATCCAACACCAGCGGACCAAGCATGTGGAGATCGACCTCCACTTTGTCCGTGATCGGGTGGCCATGGGCGAGGTGCGGGTCCTTCATGTTCCGACGACCTCCTAGTTTGCGGACATCTTCACCAAAGGCCTCCCGTCCTCGACCTTCGCCGAGTTTCGCTCCAGCCTCAACATCACCGGTGGCTAGTTGCGTCTGTGGGGGGTTGTGTGTGTTCTTTCTTGTTCAGCCTTGAACTCCGCTGCGCCGGTAGTTCAGACTGCGGGGGGTGTTGGAGTATGTGTTTAGGCCCATGAGGCTATGGCCCATGTGGCCCATGTATGGAACCTATATAGCTACCCTTCTAGGGTTAGCCCTAAGTATGAGAGCATCACTTTCTAACATAAACAATCAACTAACATTATGTTTAGTTGCTTAGATAATACCATGGCTACTCGCAAGATATATTTCGCTTACTGTATCGTTTCGTTAGCACACCATCATGTATTTTCATAGGCATAGACGCACTATTTACTTACGTCCTTCAATCCATCTATGCGACTATTTCTGAAGGTTCGATGGTTTATGTGACAGAGTGAGTACCAACGAGGTGTCAGTGCATGGAACTTCGATATTGAGGATCTAAAGGCTCAGGCATCACTGGTAAAGCAATAGTTTTTCTTATCTTTTATCGCTGCAATACCTTACTTGATGTGCTAAAGTTGGCGGTGTTTTTGCCTTAAAAGTAAGCTGTAAAACTTTGCAGATTTGTGATGATGATCCACCTGAAATAAAAGAAGATGATGACACTGGTAGAATAACTGACATTGATAAGGTTTGCTTGACTCCTTTTTCTTTATGTTAAGAAATACCTTAGCCCTATCTACTAGGAATAATGACATAAATTTGATGTAAGCTTCACAAGAAAGCTACAGAGTGATTGAAGAAATCATACATAACAGTATCATCTATCATATGTATATAGTCACTATGGAAAATGTTACCTCTGGTTAGATGGGGTAGGGACCTCTGGTTAGAAGCTCCGAGCACTTCGGTTAGATGGGGTAGGGACCTCTGGTTAGGTGCCCGGTTGTCGGTCGTCAGATGTCTCATAGGTTGTAATGTTGCAAGTGTCCCAACCTACTCATGTATGGTACCGGCATGAGTTGGTAATGTACTCGGACCTTTATTTTCTCTCTATAATACAATGATACGCAGCTCTCCTGCGTATTCGAGAAAAAAAAAGAAAATGTTACCATGTGGTTTTTTCAAAAAAGAAGAGAAAATAGATCACCATATGTTGGATTCAGACAGTAAGACATGTTTAAGCGGGGCCGAAATGCTCTGTGTAGATCTGTGGATGTATTTCTAGATTCACTGGGTACTTTAAAAAAGAGATATGCAATCCTTTTGTTTTATATTTCACAGTTTTTCACTATTTGAATTTTGAAATTGCAAAAGACATCTGCTTGCTCTGTGTGTTTTTATAGCAAGAGAAAAGTATATGGTTGATGTGCAAGTCATTTCTGAATGCGCTATTACCAGGATACATCTTCTGACGGTTATTTTGGAAAGCCAACACCATCGAATGGAAATAACTGCAGGTCGAGTGAATCTATAACGTTTTAACATCCTTTGGTTCCCAATAGTTTTCTGTTTTTTCATTATCCATATTGATATCTTGAATACAGAGGGACCAGTGGAGTGCCCTCCATGCATATTTCAGTTGCTGTAGGGTAGTTCATTTATAGTTTTCTGTTATGTTTCAGTGAGCGTTCTTCTGCAGCAGCAAATCCATGTCAAAATGGCCCCGAAACAAGTGAAGTATTGTCTTCCAACAATGGGAGTGCCTATAGTGAAAGGAAGGCTGATGGACCTAAAAACCCAGGATCAGAAAATGATTCATTGCCCTCTACATCGAAGCATGACCCTGATGGGAAAGATTGTAGAAGTGAAGTCAGACAAAAACAAAGGACATACTCAGGTCCAGTTCTGCAATCTGGTCCGCATAATAGTTCGATGACTGAAAGGGACCACATTATTGAAAGGTGTGCCTAACAAAGTTTACTGAACGTGTTCCATTCTAATTATCTGATTTACTTTAATCTGACTTACCTTCTGTTAATAAAAACAATTCAATAATTCTTGGCTTCTGAAGAAGCATCGCAGAATTTGGATACATGTGTCCAAGGACTAAACATCATTTTGGTTTCTGAGTTCTTGAAAAATAAAAGTTGACATGAGCCTATGCACTGTATATTCCAAGATTCTTTATCATCAATATTACTCATGGCAGGGATGCAGGAGTTCAATCTGTATCTGATAAACAAAAGAATGGTACAAGAAGAGCCAATAATCTTATTGGTCCTCTGTCACTTCCAACTCGTGCTTCTGCAAATAGTCTTTCTCTTTCAAGAACCAATAATCTTAGTGGTCCTCTGTCACTTTCAACTCGCGCTTCTGCAAATAGTCTTTCTGCTCCTATTCGATCGTCTGCAGGTAGGATTTAAACCTTCAATTGCTGTTTCCTTTTATCTATGTATAGACTTGCCTGTACATTGTTGTTAATGTAGCATTGCAGGTTATGTAAGTTGTGCTTGACTTTTGGAATGTAAATCTAGCCCTTTATTTATTATGCCACTTGCTCTATTTATTTCCGCGTTGAGAAGGCATGATATCCTGTTGGCTATTACAGGTTATGTAGGCTCTTTGGGTGACAAGCCTAAGCGCACTATGGTGGAAATTAAAGGCCGCTTCTCAGTGACATCTGAGAATGTGGATCTTGCAAAGGTGGGTGGCCCTCCCTTAACTGAACAAGATCAGTAGATCACTTCAGCCAAATAATCTAAAATCTACTTCACAGGTTCAAGAAATTCCAGGGAGCAATGCCCCACGTAAATTGCAAGAGGTAAGAATTTTTCCACGGTCCGTTGTTCGTAAGGCACTGTTACACTCTACTCAGATATATCCATTGATCATAACCATTACTGGGGCTTTCAGGGGCCTTCACTGAGAAAATCAGCCAGTGTTGGTGATTGGTCAGTGAATGATAAGATAACGGTAAGCTATCTTCTCGAATTGTGCTTATTACAGACTAAAACTTCTAAATACCTTTCGTGGTAACAGATTTAAATGCTAAATTTTAAGTTTTTATCTCAGAAACAATGTTGTTGGGATTTTTTATTTCTGGAAGCAAAACTGCTTCCTTGCTCTTCAAGAAACAGCACAGTTTTGTCACTGGGAATTTTGTTATTTGCAGTCTACTAATCATCAACGGAAGGAACTCTGCAATAGCTCTGTATCTACATCAATTCTGATTCCCCATCTTCAAAACCTTGTGAAGCAGACTGCATTCCAGCAAGTATGCAACACACAATATATTTAAACATGTCCATTTATTTATAGCCTTGTAACAGTTTCAAATTTCCTTGCTACAGGATCTGATTACGAACCTACTAAGTAGCTTGCAGCAAAATGAGAGAGTCGATGGTACAAAATTTTCTCCTGTGCTGCTGAATGCACTTTTCTTTTTTCAACTATTATTAAAACTATTGATTTTATCCAGCAGCTCAGTCAAGAGTTCAGAGCACGGTGAGTGATACAGTGGTAAGTACTAGCTCAGCTTAATATCAGAATTCACCCTCATGGAAAAAATTGATGGCAATCTTATGAATATATTCATGAATATTTTGGCAGGTTGAAGCTGCTACTGCTGAGAGAGAACACTCGTTACTTGTTAAAATTTTTGAGTTACAATCTAGGTAGGTCCGTTTTTTTATAAGGTGGCAATTGCATCTTCAAGAATTCAAATTTTGAATACCTCCCTCATGTTTGGAAGAATATTTTCTGCCTCGTTCAATGTTTCTATCTGTATTTCATAAAAAAAATGTTTCTATCTGTATCTGTTGTTAATGTCTCGTGACATCTTGATTGATATTTAGCTGAGATATAGTGGGTAATTTTCTATTTTATCTGAATTTGGAATCCTGTGAACTTGAATAGATTGGGACTTGTATCTTTAACTGATTTCATAGTAAAATGGATCAAGTTGCCTCAAAAAATCTGTCCTCAAAGGTCTTTGAGACTTTGATAGTGACAAGTATCATACTGTACAACCCATGGATTTTCTTGTTTTTGACTTTTGAGTTTGTTATGCTCTAGAAGCTCTAATATTTTATTTATATGTTTTTTGTTTACTAACTCTGTCATTTCATTGTTTTTATTGTATAGTGGTCCCTCCCTTCCAAATTATAAGACGTTTTGGTTTTTCTAGATACGTAGCTTTTGCTATGCACTTAGACATACACTGTCTAGATACATAATAAAAGTAATGTATTTAGAAAAGCCAAGACGTCTTATAATTTGGAACGGAGGGAGTAATGATTATTTGTGGTCAAAGATGGTAATGTTTTCTCCCCTTGCAGGATGATTTCTTTAACTGACGAATTAATTGTGACAAAGCTTAAACATGTTCAGGTCTGTATCTCGCCATTTCTAGCTACCCTTCTTCACTGTGTTGGCACTCGGAAACACATAGAGTAGGTTCATATTATTTTATTTGCATTATTTAATAGCCCCCTCAAGAAAAAAATAGTGATAGTAACTATTAACACTATAACTTTGGGTTGTTTTACTGTATTATTTTGCTGTGGACTGCAGTTGGTTCTAGAGAATCTTTTCCCATACTAGTGAGATACTGCATCCTTGCAATGTCATCGCAAAACATGCTTTCAACACCATAATAAAGTGATTAATTTAGGCATTTGTGTACTTGTCTCACTTATGATCCCCTGTGTTGCTATCAGCTGCAAGAAGAACTAAATGCACTGTACTGCCAAGAAGAAATCGTCGACATGAGAGAGGACGAAAACGAAGAAGCATGAAGTGGTGAAGCCTCCCTTTTTCTTACTGCTAGGAGGGGGCCTAAAAGCCACATTATCCCGGGCCCGTGCGATTGAGGCTTGGCTTAACTGGCTGCGTACAAGGACTTGAAGGATCATTTGTTGCTGAGCCAGCCAACTCCGAGGGCAATCGAAAAAACAGCAGTGAGTTTGAAGGAGCGGGGAGACGTCTCTCTCTGTGGGGTTTATGATCGTTGGCCTCGGATTGAACTGTTATGTTTATTCAGTCGACCCGTTGCGTTCGGGTTTGTTTTGTTCAGTGAGTTTTTAGGCGTCTTTGCGATGTGTATTCATTTTGATCGCATTCGCATCTATCATTAAGATGGCTATGACGCCAGCCTCTAATATTAGTAGTAGTAATAGGTATAGCCGTATAGTACCATTGTACTTGTACCTCAGAAGTCAGAAAGACTGGGACAATAACTGCATCGCGTCTATAGACAGCGGAATGCTTGTGTAGCTACTGTATACAAGGGACTGTCCCAGCATAGAGCCTTCGGCTGGGACCCTGAACTAGACTCTGCCTCATGATCAGCTATATGGATCGACATCAAGGCCAAGATTATTTTTAAGTAACATTTTTAATGATTTTTAATAATAATACAAGCACAGTTTTTTTTTAAAAACATTCCTAACACTTCTAGCCGAGACAAAGCATTAAGGGGCTGCTTTGTTGCTCGGGAAATTTTGCCTCGCCAGGCTGCAATCCAAGCCCACAATTGTGAGTGTTTGGTTGTCCAGATTTATTGCAGGGCGGCAACGAAACATCGCCTTAGGGCTTGTTTGCTTTGTGAACCGGAAAGCTTGCGCTGGTTCGGGTGGTGATCCCAGGCGTCGATTTCGTGAGTGTGGGACTGGTTGCCTGGTTCAGGTAGCGATCCCATCGGTTGGTTTCGGCCTTTGGGGAGTCTTGGACTAGATCGAGCTGCCTAGCCGGGGCTCCCAGACCAACCAGGTCGTCAAGCAAACATCGTAGGATGCCATGATTGGCGGGGGGGTTCAGCCGGATAGAACCCGGCTACAGGAGTCCTGGTAATTTCGTTTAAAAATTCAGCCTTGGTTTGACCGAGGTCAGAACAACCTGCTTGTGTCAGAGCAGTAGTAAACCATGGCCATGGCCATGGCCATTGATTAGGAGGCCGTGTTTAGTTGGCGATTTTTTTTGGAAAATGGTACTGCAGCACTTTCGTTGTTATTTGACAATTAGTGTCCAATCATGGTCTAATTAGGTTTAAAAGATTCGTCTCGTAAATTTCGTCTAAATTGTGTAATTAGTTTTTTTATCTATATTTAATACTTCATGCATACGTCCAAAGATTCGATGTGACGGAAAATCTTGGAAAATCTTGAGAACTAAACAGGCTCTAACCTATTCCTCCAACCAGGGCTTCAACGTGCAGCTGGGGCGTGGAGCACGCGGGAGAGCGGTCAGGCGACAATTTTCAACACCTAACCCCGGCCCAAACCCATCCATGGCATTGAATTGAGTTTGAAAAAAAAATGGTCGTCATGGTCCGGCTCCCTGACCCGGTCTGATTTCTGTCCTGACCACGACTCATGCCTGCGCTGCTGTGCACCCTACGAGTACTAATCGGCATGCAGTGCAGGGATGAGGGATCCAGCAGCAGCAGCAATCATCATCGAGGACAAAAGGCTTGTGAAAAGCTGTGAAAGAAGACGAGGAGGATTGGTGTGCCTGCCATGCCAAGCATTGCGTTCGCGCCTTTTCAGGTTCCAGTACAGTAGATTGTCTCATGCCGATTTCAGAGATCAGAAATTCAGAAATCCGGAAAAGGATCGTAGTAGCAGTAGGAGTAGCCAGTAGCAGTAGCACGGCGCCAAAAGGGTCACCGCGTGGGCTGTGTTTACTTCTTAAAAAAATACCGTGCAAACAAAAGATTCTCCGTCACATCAAATTTGCGACATATGCATGGAGTACTAAATGTAGATGAAATCAAAAACTAATTGTACAGCTTGGTTGTACTTTGCGAAACGAACGTTTTAAACCTAATTAGTCAACGGTTGGACACTATTTACCAAATAAAGCCAAAACGTGCTACAATACTTTTTTTACACCTTTTCGCGGAACTAAGACACCGTTTAGATGCCAAAAAATTTGCCAAAATTTTCAGATTCCCCGTCACATCGAATCTTTAAACACATGCATGAAGCATTAAATATAGATAAAAAATAAAACTAATTACACAATTTAGACGAAATGGACGAGACAAATCTTTTAAGCCTAATTAGACCATGATTGGACAATATTTACCAAATAACAACGAAACTGCTACAGTAATGTTTCGCCAAAAAATTTGCCAATTAAACAGCCCCTAAACACACCCGTGGCTTCCTCCGGTGAAAAGGGTTGCCTCAGATTTCGTGACCCGTCAGGCAACCCATGTCTGGTCAAGTGGTCAGTGGTCACCCACGGCGATTTCTGTTCCCTAAAAGGGCTACCTTGGATGGTTAGACTAGCCGCACTCATGGACCTCTATATTCATCCTCTATACGTCCTGGTCAGCAAGATTCTCTACTCTATACTCAATTCTCCCGCACCCATTCATCCTCTATATCATTCTCTATCCACTTTATTCACTGTGGGACCAACTTGTCACTTTATCTAAATATATCCATGTGTGATCTAGTTTTGAAGGATTTATTGAAACGAATTTAATGGTGCAATCGAAATTTAATTTGAATTTTTGGTTTGTGAGTTATAGCATTTTTTCCTTTGTTTAGCTAGCGGGGTCCGCCACTACAGAGTATAGAGTAAGCACAGTACTACTTGTCGGTGTTTGGACCGAGGGGGGTCCTAAACCAACGAGTAAAAGCTGCGTGACTCTTTCCTGGATGGTGATGCAAGGAGAACACACGGGGGTTTATCCTGGTTCGGGCAAAAGAAGGCCCTACGTCCAGCGGGGAAGAGAGGTTTGTATTTCCTTGCACCGAGGTGCTCGTGTAGGGGTTACAAGCAGGCGAGAGAGGGTGTCGAGCCCAAGTCTCAAAGAGAAAAAGGAGAAAGATGGTTGCTTTGCGTTTTTTCCGTCATCCTTCTTGTTCGTCCTCCTCCTTTTTTATAGGGCGAGAGGTGGCCAAGTCGAGGGGAGGCCTGAGGTGATGCTTTGTCGATTCCTGTGGAGTTGACTGTAGCGACGTGCCTCAGGGATGGCCGGCCATCCCTGGGTACCCTGACGTTGTGGGAGACAAGATGGCGAAATGACCCAGAGCGCCACACCATACCGTCCTCTGGACTGAGCCGAGCATCGAGGCTGGGTCGAGGCCGGATGGATAAGGCCGAATCCCTGGTATCGCGGGGGACGGACCTTGTCTTATCCTCCGTCGAGGGTGATTGATGGTGAATAGTGCGCGGTAGGGTGGATACAGTGACGGCTTTCACCTCCCATCACGGGATGGGCGGTAAAATAGTGAGACTCGACGTCGGTATTGTTCCCACGTTGACCCATGCCGTAGCCATGCCGGTAGGTGGTGGTAGGTAACCGCATTGAATGCTATGTCTTTTGTCCTGGGTAGATGAAGAAAGGGTGTCGAGGGGCCGGAGCGCGGTCGAGGCGCCCCGTCGAGCGAGCCTCGTACGGGTCGGAGCCGGGGCGCGGTCGAGGCGCCCCGTCGAGCGGGCCTCGTACGAGTCGGAGCCGGGACGCGGTCGAGGCGCCCCGTCGAGCGGGCCTCGTACGAGTCGGAGCCGGGGCGCGGTCGAGGCGCCCCGTCGAGCGAGCTATCTTTTCTACTGGTTTCGGTTTTTGTTAGTGTTTTGGCGATAGCTGTGGTACCCCGTACTGTTGGTACCGACAGTAGCCCCCGAGCCTTTGGGTGAGTGTGTGATCACTCTCCCAGAGGTTAGTCAGAACTGGAGTTGTAGCGTCGTGATTCTTCCGGTGGGGGCGCGCGAGCGCACCCGCCGGGTGTAGCCCCCGAGGCCTCGGTGGAGTGTGGAGACTCCTCCGAGGTCTTGTTCGCGTTCGATTGGGGGACATTTCGTTGCGGTCAAGCCCCCGAGCCTCGTGCGCGCGAGGTCGATCAGGGTCCCGGCCGTCTTTCGCTGTGCGACCCTCACGCTCCTTTTTCGAAAAAAGGAGGAGGGGTGGAGAATGTCGTACTACCCTCGTTTGGGCCCGAGTTACGACGATCTCCGGTGAGCTGCTAGCGGGGGAATTCGAGTGAGAACCCGTGCCCCGTTCGTTAGGGGTCGGCTAGTGGCCCGGAGGCGCCCTCAAAAATGCCAAGAAGTGGTCGTGTGGATCTCGATTCCCTTCGACAGGATTCGAGGGCTCGATGCCTCCCCCGGAGGGATTCCTACCACAACCTTCTCCTTCGGCCTCGAATACGTCCTGGGGTGCCTCGAGAGCGTGGCTCGAGCCCTTGGCCATGTACGGGCGCACCCTGGGTCGTCCCTAACTCTGTTGCTCGAGGGCAGCTGTCGAACCCCGTTCGAGGGCCAGCTTTCGTTCCCTCGAGACTTATTGCGGGCTTCGCACCCATTTTTGCGGTCGGGACCCCGAGCCTCGCACGCACGAGGTCGATCAGAGTCCCGGCCGTCTTTCGCGACCCTCACGCTCCTTTTTCGAGAAAAGGAGGAGGGGTGCAGAACGTCGTACTACCCTCGTTTGGGCCCGAGTTCCGACGATCTCCGGTGAGCTGCTAACGGGGGAATTCGAGTGAGAACCCGTGCCCCGTTCGTTAGGGGTCGGCTAGCGGCCCGGAGGCGCCCTCAAAAATGCCAAGAAGTGGTTGTGTGGATCTCGATTCCCTTCGACAGGATTCGAGGGCTCGATGCCTCCCCCGGAGGGATTCCTACCACAACCTTCTCCTTCGGCCTCGAATACGTCCTGGGGTGCCTCGAGAGCGTGGCTCGAGCCCTTGGCCATGTACGGGCGCACCCTGGGTCGTCCCTAACTCTGTTGCTCGAGGGCAGCTGTCGAACCCCGTTCGAGGGCCAGCTTTCGTTCCCTCGAGACTTATTGCGGGCTTCGCACCCATTTTTGCGGTCGGGACCCCGAGCCTCGCACGCACGAGGTCGATCAGAGTCCCGGCCGTCTTTCACGACCCTCACGCTCCTTTTTCGAGAAAAGGAGGAGGGGTGCAGAACGTCGTACTACCCTCGTTTGGGCCCGAGTTCCGACGATCTCCGGTGAGCTGCTAACGGGGGAATTCGAGTGAGAACCCGTGCCCCGTTCGTTAGGGGTCGGCTAGTGGCCCGGAGGCGCCCTCAAAAATGCCAAGAAGTGGTCGTGTGGATCTCGATTCCCTTCGACAGGATTCGAGGGCTCGATGCCTCCCCCGGAGGGATTCCTACCACAACCTTCTCCTTCGGCCTCGAATACGTCCTGGGGTGCCTCGAGAGCGTGGCTCGAGCCCTTGGCCATGTACGGGCGCACCCTAGGTCGTCCCTAACTCTGTTGCTCGAGGGCAGCTGTCGAACCCCGTTCGAGGGCCAGCTTTCGTTCCCTCGAGACTTATTGCGGGCTTCGCACCCATTTAAGACATACCTGGAGATATTTCGTTGTCCGGGCGCGTCTTTTCAGGAGGCGAGATCGGCGCGTTATCGGTGTATGGTTACGACGTGGGGAGCGGCCACGTGCTCAGTTCCTGCGAGATATAAGGAAACGGTTAGGCGAGCGGTTTTATCGCGAGAAACTGCTCCTTACTTTTCGCGCGGCCGTTGGGCTTCCGTCCGAGCATATAAAGCTAAGGCCTTGGGGTCTCCGTTCCCCACCGATTTCTTGCATCCCTGCAATCCTTTGCCCTAGACATCCCCTACCACATCGCGTTCTCCGCCCGTCTTGCCGCAGCCACCGCATCCTTTTCTCCCATCCCCTTCCGACGACATCGATGGCAGGAAAGAGCCAGATCCTTCCCGCCGACGACTGGGCCGCCTCCTCGGTGACGGAGAGGAGGTTGGAGGAGTTGGTCGAGGACGGGCTGTTGCGGCCGAGGACGAACTTGGCGCGGCCGGAGTGGGTGGCACCGCCCCCCGCCCACCAAGAGCCAGTGCCCCCCGAAGGGTACGTGGTGAGCTTCGTCAGCTTTCATGAGCGGGGGTTCGGCGTGCCGGCATCGGTCTTCATGCGTGCGCTCCTCCACTATTACCGGGTGGAGCTTCACCACCTTTCCCCCAACGCCGTAGCGCAGGCCGCCATCTTCGCGGCGGTCTGCGAGGGCTACCTTGGGGTGGAGCCACAGTGGAACTTGTGGCTTCACCTTTTCAAGGCCGAGCTCTTCGCCAAGAGGGCAGGGGAGAAAGGCGTCCTGTCCGCGGCCCGAGTGGGGAGCTGCGTGCTGCAAGTGAGATCGGGTCGGACGGATCTATACATCCCGGCCCGACTCATCTCCTCGAACAGTGGGTGGCACGAGGGTTGGTTCTATCTCCGCAATGATGAGAATCAGTTGCCGAGGTACACCGGCCGCGTGCTGACTGCTCGAGAAGAGCACTGGTCGTACGGAGTGCCCGAGGCCGAGAAGACGCGCTTGGATCCGCTGCTGGCGGCGCTGCAGCAGCTTCGCCTTCGGGGCCTGACGGCTGCGGCGATGGCGGCGGGCTTCCATCGCCGTAGAGTGATGCCGTTGTGCCAGCGTCGTCTCCGCCTGGACCAGATGACTCCGGAGGCGAACCTGGAGGGCACCCGGATGTCCCACGAATCCCTCACCCTTGAGGAGGTTCTCCGGCGGGCTCGCCGGATGGTCGGGAACTTCAAGGCGGAGGAAGCCAATCAGGTTCCCATGAGGCCTACCGAAGGGTGCGAATCCGTGGTACGTATCCCGGGGCTGAGGTATTGCTATTTTCGTTTATCTGTGGATTTCGCTGATGTGGTTGAGGCCGGCGTGTAGGATTTGTCGGCGTTGCGGGAAACGCGCCCACCAGTCCCAGAGGACCGGCCCGCCTGGGAGGCTCGACGCCTGCATGCCTCCCAGAAGAAGCAGGTCAAGGAGACGGCCAAGAAGCGGGCGATCCGCAAGGCCAAAGAGGCGGAGGCGTTGAAGAGGCGCCGGCGCCAGCAGACCATCGACGGAGTGCCCCTGTCGCCGTCGCCTTCCGAGACAGTCTCGGGGGAGGACGACGGCAGCAGCGGCGAAGATGACGATGCCCTGTCGCGGTATGAGATTGCAACCAGGCTTGGGGACCTTCCCGACATTCGCCCCCTGCTGGAGCCCATCAGGGGGGCGTCCTCCTTGGTCGTCGTGGTCGAGGAGGTCGAGGGGAAGAAGGTGGAGAAGGAAGCGGGCCCCTCGAGGGGAGGGGCCGTTTTACCCCGGACCCGGCGAGAGGGGTCGACGGGGACATCCGCTCCAGCCGGGGCCTCGCAAGCTCCGGCAGGGGCGGAGATGGCGGTGCCGGCGTCGTCATCGGCGGTGGCGCCGGCGGGAGTAAGGACCCGAGGCCAGCTGGCCTCGGAAACACAAAGGGCGCAGGGCGGCGCGTCGGCCGGGGCCCCCAGGAGCGCTCGGCCCTCTGGTGAGGCCGCCGCGAGGCCACCAGTGGCCGTCCCGGGAGGCTCGAGCCGCGCGGGGTCGAGGTACTTGGTGCCGATTTCCGGGTGAGTATTTCGGCTTGGTTGTCCTGCCCTTCCTAAAGTCCGTCGGCTGACAATTCTTCTCACTTCGCAGGCTGAAGCGGAAGGCGGAGCCAATGGGGCCTACCCCTGTGAAGTCGCTGCGAGCCAGCGCCGTTGTCCTCAACCGGACGGCGGAGCAGGACGCGGCCTGGGTCCGTCAGGTCGAGGCAGCGAAAGGGCGCCTGCGACATCAGCAAGGGTCGGCCGACGCCGCGGCGGTTGCCGGCCCGGAGCCCGCCGTCGAGGGGGCCGAACCGGCAAAGGCGGCGGCTCTTGACGTGGTCGAGGCGGGGCCCCGGCCGTCGGGGACGGCCGAGGCTGCTGTTGCGGTCGCGACGAACGAGGCACCCGTCCGCGACGCGGAGCGGGCGGGTGCTGACGTGACCGAGGAGGAGGTCGCGTCGGTGTCGGGGCAAGAGACGTTCCTGGCGAAGGGGTCGCAGCCGCGACAAGGCCCGTCGGCAGAGCCAGCGGGCGTGGGGGAGATCGGGGCGGTCGGGCCTCCATCCGGAGCATCCGAAGAAGAGACGCCGGCTCCGGCGGTGCCGACGGTCGAGGCGAGGGTACCGGAGCCGTCGTCGGTCGAGGTGCCGGCTCCGGTGGCGCCGGCGGTCGTAAGTGCCCGCCCTCACGCTCCCCTCGACAACATCTCCCTGGACAAGGGAAAACAAACGATAGGGGTCGAGGGGGGTGAGGTCGCGGACCAGGCCGGTGTCTCGACGGCCGTTGGAGAGGCGGATACCGCGGGCGAGGCCGGTCCTTCCGCGGGACCGGTAGACGCCCCGGCCGGGTCGTCCTCCTCGTGGCCCGACATCGCCGCGCTGGCGATAGCGCGGGTCGAGGCGGAGCTGCCGAAGTGGGGGGGGGCGTCCCTTGAGTTTAGGGACGCTACGAACCCTGACGCCGAGCCCGTCTTTGTCCTTAGTGACAAAGACGAAGTGCACCGATGGGAGTACCTCGAGGGCGTCCGCCAGCATCTCGACCGGTTGCTTTGAGTGGCGTCCGGCGCTGTGCGGAGTATGGGGGATGCCACCGAGGTATGATCGACCCGTCGGCTCGCTTCATCGGCTGTTTTTTCTTTGGATTTGTGACCTTTTCGAATCGCGTTCAGGAGCTGAAGGAGTACTCCCGCCGCAAGTCACTCTTCATCCGTGACGAGAGTGGCGTGTGGGGCGCGCTGTCCCAGCAACGGGTTCTGGTCGAGGAGGCCCAGAAACGGCTATCCGATCGGAACGCCGAGATGGCTGAACTGCGCGTCGCATACGCCACATTGAAGGAAGAGGCGGCGCAGGCATGGGCGGCCGAGGCCGTGATGCGCACAAGCCTGGACAAGGCTCGGGAGGAGGCTACCCAGGTGCGCAGGGACCTCGAGCCCTTGTCTGCGCGGGTGAGGGAGCTTGAGGAGGATGTCTCCCAGGTCAGTCTTCAGCGCGACGTCTTCCATGCCGAGGTCACGACGCTGCAGGGAGCCGTCCAAAAGAAGGACGCAGCTCTCGAGTCTGCTCGGCAGGAGGTCGAGGCGCTAAAGGCGGCCATCCGTGACAAGGACAACGCCTTCCTGGGGCTCGAGCGAACATGTGGGGGGCTCCGCGACGAGGTCGTGGGCTTGCAGACCCACGTCGAGGGTAAGTATGGTTGTTATAGTCACGACGTTGAAGGCCCCGCGTTGGGCACTAACTTGTTTATCGTGTTTCAGAGCTGGAGAGAGAGAACCGAGAGGCCCAATTGTGCGCCAACTCCTTCCAGAGCCTCTTCGAAGCCGAGGTCCGGAGGACCCAACTTCTCCAGGGCGTGATCACCACTGTGTGCGACGGCCTAGGGGTCGAGCCCGACACCAACACCGGGGAAGATGTTCCGGGGAACTCCTTCGTCCGACGGATGGTGGCGCTGGGCCGCCTTGCCCGGGAGAGGATACGGAACGGCCTCCATCACGGCGTGAAGAGGGCGCTGGCCGTCGTCCGTTCGGGGTTTGTGTTTGACATGGGGCTCGTTGACGAGGGCTTCATCACAGACCCCGATCGGACGGACGAGGAGAACGAGGACGCCTGCGTGGAGCTGATCGAAGCCGCCGAAGAGCCTGGGAGTCGTCTGGCCTCGCTTTTTGAAGCCGAGGTGGTTCCGCCTGCTGACGACGAAGGCCTGTGAGCCAAATCTGGGCATGAAGGCCCATGTAATAAGTTAGTATTTCGAATTTTGATCGCGGTGGCCGCGGAGGCCTAAAAGACTCGAAACATAAACCGGTTCGCGGGTGATTTAGTTTTACTCGAGCTTTTCTTCCCTTTATCGCACGGATCGTGTTCTCGCGTGATTTACCTAGCGCGCAGCTACATCCTTTGGCGTAAGGGAGCGAGTGGAGGTACCGTAGCCTCGGAGGCGTAAGTGATCTCGCGGCTCGACTGCCCTCGAGCTTCAGGGTGATGTTGCGGCCTAGTAAATCGTGTGAGAGCCTGATCTAAGCGACAGAGGGTATGTTCTTTTTTAACTTTAGGAATCGTTGTTTAGATCTTCTCAGCGTGAAGGCGTATCTCTAAAAGGCGCAAGGGTCGAGTGGAGGTACCGTAGCCCCGGAGGCGTAGGTGATGCTCCAGGCTCGAGAGCCCTTTCGAACCTTAGGGTGCTCTTTCAGCGAAGTCGATCTAAGAAACGGTTCTTAAATTTAAAAAAGAGCACAAGTTTTTTCGGTTTTTCGGGGACCGGGGGTTCCCCCCTTGCCAGCCCCCGAGGGAGGGTCGACTCTGGGAGTGCAGGGTCGATCCTCCCTTATTACGAAACGAGAAATTTTAAACATCGCTGTATTCTTTATTGACGAAAAAGGAAATACAGAGCCTCGAGGCTTTTTAAGGAAAGAAGCGACGTAGCTGTTCGATGTTCCAAGCGTTGGTGAGGATTTCGCCCTTCTCGTTGGATAGCTTGTAGGTGCCCGGCTTTAGTACTTTTGTGATGATGTACGGCCCTTCCCATGGTGGTGTGAGCTTGTGCCGTCCCTTGGTGTTCTGGTTCCGCCGTAGCACCAAGTCACCAACGTTGAGGTCACGGTTGCGGACGTATCTGTCGTGGTAGCGTCGGAGACCCTGCTGGTACCTGGCAGAATGCAACAGAGCCACATCTCGGGCTTCCTCGAGCTGGTCGAGGGCGTCCTGTCTTGTGGCGTCGTTGTGTACTTCGTTGTATGCCTTCAACCTTGGGGACCCGTATTCTATATCGGTTGGTAGCATAGCCTCAGACCCGTAGACTAAGAAGAACGGAGTGAACCCCGTGGCTCGACTCGGCGTTGTTCTTAGGCTCCACAGGACCGAGGGTAGCTCGGCAGCCCATCTTTTGCCATGTTTGTTTAGTTTGTCAAAGATTCTGGGCTTAAGGCCTTGTAGAACCATGCCCGGCATATCCGAGGGACTCCACGCCCGGATCTCCAAGGCGTTGCTTCACCAGTTTGGCTCCGGCCCGGATCTCCAAGGCGTGCTCGGCGACTTCCCTGGGTATGCCCGACATATCCGAGGGACTCCACGCAAAGATGTCGACGTTCGCGCGGAGAAAGTCGACGAGCACTGCTTCCTATTTAGGGTCGAGGGTGGCGCTGACGCTCAGCGCCCTCCCCTTGGGATCAGCGGGGTCGAGGGGTACGAGCTTGACGTCTTCGGCGGACTCGAAGCCGCCGGCATGGCGTTTTGGGTCGGGGGTCGCATTGGCTAGACCGTCGAGGTCTGCGGCCAAGATCGCTGACCCAAAAACAGCCTCGCCGTGCTCGACGCACTCGACGTCGCACTCGTAGGCATGTTCAAACGAGGGCCCTACAGTGATGACACCGTTTGGGCCAGGCATTTTGAGCTTGAGGTAGGTGTAGTTCGGGATCGCCATGAACTTGGCGTAGCATGGGCGTCCCAGGATAGCGTGGTACGTTCCACGGAATCCGACCACTTCGAAAGTGAGAGTTTCCTTTCGGAAGTTCGCCGGCGTGCCAAAACAAACAGGCAGATCGACCCACCCGAGGGGTTCTGCCCGTTTCCCTGGCACGACTCCGTGGAAGCCCCCAACGCTAGGTTGGAGGCGCGCTCTGTCGACCCCCAAGAGGTCGAGGGTCTGAGAATAGATAATGTTGAGGCTGCTTCCGCCGTCCATGAGCACTTTGGTGAGGCGTGTGTTGGCGATGACGGGGTCAACAACGAGTGGATAGACCCCCGGGTTGGGGACGTAGTCTGGGTGGTCATCACGGTCGAAAGTGATGGCCACCGCAGACCAATCAAGGAAGCGGGGTACTGCCGACTGTACGGAGAAGACCTCGCGCCGTTCTCGCTTGCGCTGACGCGCGGAGAGGCAGGTCGAGGGTCCTCCGTAGATCATATAGCAGTCGCGGATCTCGGGAAATTCCCCGTTCTTGTCGTCACCCTTAGGGTCCTCCCCCTTGTCGTCCTTCTTAGTGCCGGCACCCCCGAAGTACCTGCGCAGCATGTGACAATCCTCGAGGTTATGGTTAGTGAGTCCTTTGTGGTAGGGACACGGCTCTTTGAGCATTTTGTCGAAGACGCCCCCGCCGGGGGGGCCTCGAGGTTTCTTATGCTCGGTAGCAGCGACGAGCTCGTCGGCCGGGGCCTCGAGCTTGCCCTGCTGGCCTTTCTTCTTCTTGCGGTTGTTTCTCTTGGGGCCTCGGGTGGAACTCGCGGGGTCGTCGACCTTCTGCTCCTCCCTTGCCGGCTCGCCGCCAAAGATCGCACCAACCGCCTCCTCGCCGGAGGCGAAGTTGGTGACGATGTCCATCAATCCGTTGGCAGTGAGCGGGGTGTTACGGCCCAACTCCCTGACCAACTCCTTACAGGTGGTACCGGAGAGGAAGGCCGTAATCACGTCGGAGTCGGTGATGTTGGGGAGCTCGGTGCGCTGCCGGGAGAAGCGTCGGATGTAGTCCCGGAGGGACTCATCTGGTTTCTGCTTGCAGCTCCGGAGGTCCCACGAGTTGCCGGGGCGCATGTAGGTTCCCTTGAAATTTCCCTCGAACACCCTTACGAGATCGTCCCAGTCGTGGATCTGCCAAGGTGGGAGATCCTCGAGCCAGGCTCGGGCGGTGTCGGAGAGGAACAGGGGGAGTTGCCGAATGATGGCCCGGTCATCGGTGGCCCCGCCCAACTGACACGCCAAGCGGAAATCGGCGAGCCAAAGTTCGGGTTTGGTCTCGCCGTTATACTTGGTGAGAGTCGTGGGGGGACGAAACCGAGCCGGGGGCACCGTCTCACGGATAGCCCTACTGAACACCCGAGGGCCTGGAGGTTCGGGTGAAGGGCTACGGTCTTCCGAGCTGTCGTAGCGTCCGCCCCTGTGGACGTGGTAGCCTCGAGCTACACCGTCACCGTGTTTGCGTGTGCGACGCTCGACGATGTTGCCGCGGGTGTCTCGAGGCTCGCGGTCGTTGGCGATGGGCTCAGGGGCAGGTGCTACCCGGTTCCGCCGGGCAGGCTCGGGATGAACCGAGGCTTCTCTCTCCTGTCGGGAAGGCTCGAGGGTCCGCTCCGAGGCTGCTTCGCGCCGCCTCGAGGCAGAGCTCTCGGCCTGCTGCATGGCGGCAGTCTCGAGAAGCCCTCGGATTTCGTCTCGAGCCCGACGGGCGTCAGGGTTTGACGGCTCGGGCATGTTGCGCAGGAGCATGGCAGCGGCGACAACGTTTTGGCTGGCTCGAGCGAAAACCGGGGGGTCGACCTCCCGGTCCTCGTTGATGCGACGGTTGACGTCGCGAGCCCTCTCACGAGCTCTCCCGCCAAATGCGTGTTCCGCACGCTCACGCTCGAGGGTTTGCTGGAGGAGATCTAGGTTTTCGCGTTCCTCGTCAAGCTGGTCCTGCAACTCGCGAATCTGTCCGAGCTGCGCTCCTTGATCCGCAAGGAACTGGGGCTCGTTTCGCTCGGCAGGAAGCTCGACATGAGGGGGCGTGTGCCCTTCCTCGACCGGCCCTCCGTCCTCTGACTCCGAGGTGCTTTCAACGTCGATGTTGAAGCACTCACGAGTCGGATCATAGGTGTCGTCGGCCGAGTCGGAGTCAGGTGCGCCAAAGTAGTAATATGATGGGGGAATGTGTGGCCGATGCCAACCATCACCGAGGTGGTGATGTGGAGAAGCAGTCACACGGGGTTCTGTTTCCGGTGTCTCCGTAGAGTCCCGATAATCAGAGACCGGCGTGGACGCAACGAGGTCCAGAGTGGAGCGTAGATGGTGTCCGGGGAGTTCCTCATAAGCGCTCATGCGAGTGCTCACGGAGGATGCATACACCCGGGCGATCGAGTCTAGTCCAAACGGGAATGGTGATGGGGACGTCACTGTTCGTGGCGAAATAGATGCTATGGACAGTGGTGTCTCACCGGACGGGGGAGCGGCGGGATTCCTCGTTGGCACGCGACCCTCGACCAGGCTCATCCTTCCCAAATCTTCCAAAAGGAGATCTGGGCTAGCGCCTGTCTGGGGGGTGCCGGACCGGGGGATCCCATCGCCCTCCGTCAGGTAGAGACGGTAGTTGTGCTGGGCTAGCCGTCGCCGGGCGGCCCGCGACCGCCTGGAGCGTCGGTGCCGGTTGACTGCTCCCCCGGGCTGGGAGAGCTCGTAATCTTCGTCGGTTGGGTGCCTGGGTGGGAGTAGGACCATGTCGTAGCCAGAGCCGAGCGACATGAACTCCAAACTCCCAAACCAGATCACCGTACCCAACGGGATTGGGCGTTCGGGGTTAGCCATCCAGGAAGAACGGCGAGAAAGCGACGTTTGCACGCAGCGCTCCCCTACCTGGCGCGCCAACTGTCGGTGTTTGGACCGAGGGGGGTCCTAAACCAACGAGTAAAAGCTGCGTGACTCTTTCCTGGATGGTGATGCAAGGAGAACACACGGGGGTTTATCCTGGTTCGGGCAAAAGAAGGCCCTACGTCCAGCGGGGAAGAGAGGTTTGTATTTCCTTGCACCGAGGTGCTCGTGTAGGGGTTACAAGCAGGCGAGAGAGGGTGTCGAGCCCAAGTCTCAAAGAGAAAAAGGAGAAAGATGGTTGCTTTGCGTTTTTTCCGTCATCCTTCTTGTTCGTCCTCCTCCTTTTTTATAGGGCGAGAGGTGGCCAAGTCGAGGGGAGGCCTGAGGTGATGCTTTGTCGATTCCTGTGGAGTTGACTGTAGCGACGTGCCTCAGGGATGGCCGGCCATCCCTGGGTACCCTGACGTTGTGGGAGACAAGATGGCGAAATGACCCAGAGCGCCACACCATACCGTCCTCTAGACTGAGCCGAGCATCGAGGCTGGGTCGAGGCCGGATGGATAAGGCCGAATCCCTGGTATCGCGGGGGACGGACCTTGTCTTATCCTCCCTCGAGGGTGATTGATGGTGAATAGTGCGCGGTAGGGTGGATACAGTGACGGCTTTCACCTCCCATCACGGGATGGGCGGTAAAATAGTGAGACTCGACGTCGGTATTGTTCCCACGTTGACCCATGCCGTAGCCATGCCGGTAGGTGGTGGTAGGTAACCGCATTGAATGCTATGTCTTTTGTCCTGGGTAGATGAAGAAAGGGTGTCGAGGGGCCGGAGCGCGGTCGAGGCGCCCCGTCGAGCGAGCCTCGTACGGGTCGGAGCCGGGGCGCGGTCGAGGCGCCCCGTCGAGCGGGCCTCGTACGAGTCGGAGCCGGGACGCGGTCGAGGCGCCCCGTCGAGCGGGCCTCGTACGAGTCGGAGCCGGGGCGCGGTCGAGGCGCCCCGTCGAGCGAGCTATCTTTTCTACTGGTTTCGGTTTTTGTTAGTGTTTTGGCGATAGCTGTGATACCCCGTACTGTTGGTACCGACACTACTCTAAATATAGAGTGAGAGAAAGGATAGAGTATCGTTTTAGAGTACCCAGTGCAGCAGTTTTTACTCTATATTCATACTCTAAAGCTTTAGAGTATTATTTTAGAGTATCCACTGTGGGTAGTCTTATATGGGCTACTACAGCTACGGACTGTAGTACATGCTTTTGCTTTTGGCTCACGTTCTACTGGCAACACTTCAATAAAACTTCGTCCTAGTAATTCCATATTTAGGATATGATTGGTTCCGCTATTGTTAGTACCTAGCAGCTGAATTTGTACGAGTAATCTAAATATACTACATGCTAATAGATCAACTAACTAGCTAGAGGTTACTGCCAACCACCTAGTATTAGCTACATATTAGTATATAAATTTAGACAACTTTCTTCTAAGTATAAGTGAATCTAAACAATCCTAATATTAAATCAAACTTTATTAAGTTTTTTCTCGATCATGCAAAAGGATTGTACGTCTTTATATTAAAGTAGAGAAAAAGTTCGATACAACACGCCTTCGAGCACCTAGGGGTCAGGAAAGATTTACATGAAGCTCACACCCTCTCTAGTACTCCCTCGTCCCTAAAAGAATGCAATTATGGAAAAGTATTATGTTTTAGTATATCACCTTTGACCAATTATAGCTAAAAAAGTATATATATTTATAATATAAAATAAATATAATTAGATTAATTACGAAATGTATTTTCATAATAAATTAATTTGGAGCCATAAATGTGAATATTATTTACTAGAAACTTGGTCAGACGTGAAGCACTTAAAGTGGCACGCAACCCATAGTTGCATTCTTTTAGGGACAGAGGTAGTATACTGTAAGCTAGGTTGTTACATTGGACCGAGATCGACCCAAATTTATGGCGCTGGCAAGGAGACCTATGCCTTAGCCACCGGACAGTGGCGCCGCTTGTGCGCACCTACGTCGCCAACTGGAGGGAACAACTCACACAATGCCTACATCTGAGTGGGGTCGCCATTGAATACCTCATCGTACGTCATCGCCGATGTCGACGGAGGAGGCATCCCGCTGGAGAGTCCCGGTCGCTTCATGACAAGGTACTCACCTTGCTTGGCTGTTGAGATATTAGCCGTAGCCTGTGCCGCTATCCGTCTGCTTCGCTTGGGGAGCGACGGCGGTGTATGTTCGCCGAGGGCCGCCTCATCTCCGGGCAGCTCGAGAAGTGGTGGCTGCCTCGTCTTTGTAACTCGCTCGGTGAAGTGCTTGAGGCGCCTATCGGTCGAGGTCGTCTGAGGCGAAGGGGTGTAGCTGACATCGTCCGTCGCAGCCACGATCGTCCGTCGGGGTGGGGTGGCTCCGTCCGCGCCTAGAGTGATGGCATCATACCTCTCTAGGCATGCCTCGACATCGACGACGTCGGCTTGTCACTTTCGCGGTTGCGTGACGAGTGGCTGCCCCTGCACTGGCGACAACAGAGGCGAGTCTATCGTCCCTGGGCAGTCTTCGCCAGAGAACGGGAGTCCACCAACGATTCTACCTTCTACCTTTTTAAGTTTAATTTAATTTATAGAAGGTATTAATTTAACTCACTTTGTAGAAAATATTATTACCATTTATGACTTTAAATGTACATACTACAAAAATATATTCGTAATATATCTAATTGTAATTATTTGGTGTCATAAATATTTTTATATACTTAGTCAGAAGTTAAGATGTACTGATTTAGTAGAAGCTAGAATTGCCTCTTTTTAAAACGTTGGGGGTAGTGGGTGACACTGGTAACTATTTGGAGCACAGGGCTATTTGGTACTAGGATTCAGGGCCTGTTAATATTGGGGATAATTGTTAACTGCTAAAAATTAGTTTTAGGTGATCTAAACATGATGACTTAGGGTGAAAAATTAGCTAAGCCATTGGCTAGTTATTAGTCCATTAGACAAGCACCACTAGGTAACAAGGGTTTATAGTTGAGCACCTGCTAGACATGAATCCAAACAACACTAGCTAATAGTTACCTAGCTCTTTAACTGCGGCTAACAATGAACCTTAACCGATTCAAACAGGTCCTCAAGCACCTAACGTTGAGTACTAGACCATCCAGACAAAGCGGTTAATGGGTGCACTTCAACGATTACGCCCACACGATCCAAACAGACCTTGAATAGTACACCGACCCATACAAATTAAACGCCATTTATCTAGTAGTAAAAGGAGGGACAGATTTCAATATTGTCACTTGGCCGGGTGATACCAGGTGCACCGATTGTTTGTCGTGTGATCTTAACTGTATTATTTGTAGTATATAAGTGCAGCTTGCTGACAAAATTTTAAGGCTTTCGTTTCATGTCATCATGTGTAAACATGACATTAGTACAGATCATGCTCTGCATCGCTTTCTCGAGCTGGTGCAAGCACAGCGAGCTTTTCCAGATCAGGAGCAGAGCTTCAAGACCTGCTGGACACAGCTAAACTGCTGCGCCCATACATGCGCAACCATAATTCATAAACAAACAACTTGCTAAATACACGGAGGGAAAGGGAATCCTTGTGCAGATGGCTGCGCAATCATGCGCTAACAAAAACTAGCAACAACACGCATGCAGCTCAGGTTCAGCGTGCGCGCGGTGCCGCCGGGCAGGGAGCGGCCGGCGTGGCGGCGACGGCGAGGTGCGCGCGTGACGAGTGTCCATTTCGCGCGTTGCTATTAGCATGGTCCCTGCAGAAAAGACAACGCACTGAAGTGAACGGCGCTGGACGCCGCGGAGTCGTCGCCGCCGGATCGGCCGGCAAGTTGCTGCCCCCCGGAGGCGTCGGCCGCTCTGACCGGGCCAATAATTGCCTGCCGGCGATTGCGATATTTGGGACCGGGCCCTTGTTTAGTTTGCCTCAAAGTTCCAAGTTTTTTCACTCTCTCTCCATCACATCAATTTTTAACCGCTTGCATGGAGTATTAAATGTAGGTAAAAAAATAACTAATTACACAGTTTAGTTGGAAATCACGAGATGAATCTTTTGAGCCTAGTTGGTCCATGATTGGACAATATTTGCCAAATAAGACGAAAGTGGTACTATTCATCGGGGTGAAATTTTCTTCAATCTAAACAAGGGCCGGGTGTTGGGAGTTGGATGCTGGAGCTGCAACTGCACTGATATTTCCTCATGATTCAGGGGCTGTTTAGTTGGTAAAATTTTTGGCGAAACGCTACTGTAGCAGTTTCGTTGTTATTTGGTAAATATTGTCCAATTATGGACTAATTAGGCTTAAAAGATTTGTCTCGTCCATTTCGTCTAAACTGTGTAATTAGTTTCATTTTTTATCTATATTTAATGCTTCATGCATGTGTTCCAAGATTCGATGTGACGGAAAATCTAAAAATTTTGGTAAAATTTTTGACATCTAAACGGTGCCTCGGGATCTTTGATGCAGATGATGTGAGATGCCGCCCACCAAGTGGTAAATTTCCAAGGCACAAATTTTGTTTAATTTTTTAGTCTTTCACTCTGACGCAGTGCAAATGGTTGCTTTCTAGAGATTGAGACCACACAAGAATGCCTCTCATGTATGACATCACTCACAATCCTCCATTGCTATCTTCCTCCAATTCTACTTCTTCCATCGAGTCACTAACACCTCGAGTAGTGTAATAACAAAAAAAAAGGAAATGAAAAGGCTTTCTTTTTGTTGGCCACTACAATTCTACCATCCACAACGATCACCGCTCCCTGTCGAGGTTGCCCGGCGTCGGCGGCCCGTGCGCGTCGCCTTCCAGTGGCACGACGCCGGAGCCCTCCCTTCGGCTCCTGATCTTGATCAGCCCGTACAGCTTCTTGAACTCCCTCATCGGCGCCTCCTTGCCGAACACCCCGCACGTCGGCGGGGCCCCGGCGGCCGTCTCGTCGTCGGCCTGCGCGGAGTCCGCGCTGGCGCGCGCCGAATGGGCCTGGTCCTCCCACTGGTGCCCGGCGCCGGACCAGCTCGTGTTCCGCCTGTGCGACGGGTTCCGCGGCGGCGCGCCGCCCCCGGACGCGACGTGCTGGAGCTTGGTGATCACGCTGCGGAGCGCGCGGCTCGGGGACGCGCGGTTGGCCAGCATGATCTCGCCGAGCTCGGCAGGGCTGAGGCGGGCGCCGGCGGCGTGGAACCCCTCCTCCACCTGCGGGTACAGCTTGTGGTCCTTGAGCCCCAGGTAGTTGCTGGCCAGCGCCTTGAAGGCCTCGAAGTCGCAGAGCGTGAACTGGATGTGCACGTCCAGCCGGCCGGGGCGCAGCACCGCGGCGTCGACGGCGTCCTTGCCCCCGCGCATGGTGAACACCATGACGCGCTCCTCGCCGCAGCACGACGCGACGCCGTCCATGAAGCTCAGCACCCTGGCCGCGCGCGCCTCCGCGTCCCCGCCGCCGCCCTTCAGGTACCGGTCCAGGTCCTCGACGAGGACGAGCGAGCGCGGGGTGGTGTGCAGGAGCAGCGCGCGGAGGTCGTCGCCGGCGGCCGCGGCGCGGGACAGGTCGACGTCGTACACGTCGTAGCCCAGGAACCTGGCCATGGCCGCCGCGAACGTGGACTTACCGGTGCCCGGCGGACCGTAGAGGAGGTAGCTCCGGCGCCAGACGCGGCCGAGGCGGTGGTAGTAGGCGCGGCCCTTGAGGAAGCTCTCGAGGTCGGCGCGGACGCGGGCCTTGAGGTCCGGGTCCATGGCCACGTCGTCGAGCGTGGCCGGGTGGGTGAAAGGTGCCCACGCCCAGCGCGGCGCGCCCGTGGCCGCGTCGGCGCCGGCGTTGGCGAAGAGCCGCAGCTCGCGGCGACGCTGCTCCATCTCGTCGGCCACGGACTCCACGTGCTGCAGGTAGGGCCGCAGCACGCGGGAGCGGTCGTGGCGGCGCACGCGCAGCACCAGGCGCTCGGCGCCGGCGCCGCCCGCGCTGGTCCACGAGAGGCGCGCCCCGAGGAACGCGTCCCGCGCGGTGTGGCCCGGGCCGAGCTGGAGTGACAGCCCGCCGTTGGTCCTGGACGCCGAGGACACCACGCACGCGGCGTCCGCGTCCTCCAGCGACGGCAGCGCCGCCACGTACGCGGCGGCCTTGCGGAACAGCGGGTTCTCGGCGCCGTCGCACGCGGCGAAGCGCGGCACCTCGTGGTACTGGTACGCCTGCGCCCACTCGTCGGCGCACCGCCACAGGCGGCGCAGCGCGTAGAGCGCCGACTTGTAGGACAGCAGCAGCCGCAGCGCCGCGAGCGCGAGGGCGGCGTAGGCCAGCACGCCGCCGGCGCTCGCGGCGTGCAGTGGCATGGCGGCTTTCTCTGTGTGTGACGGCGCGAGTCCGTGTCGCGGTCGCGGATGCACTGTTGGCTGTTGCTGCCCTGCCGTCGTCGGCTCGTCCTGTTGCCGATGTGAGAGGAGAGGCAGGCCTTTTTAAGAGGGGGAAATGGAAATGCTGTTTGACGAGAGCAATCAATGGCGGTCAAAGAGGGTGGATAGAAAAAGGCACGGCAAAGCTTGACAGGCAAGCAGCCTGCGTGACCATTGGGGCCGGCGTTTCAGGCTTTCAGTTTCAGTTCCATGCCTGTGTTTACTCCCCTAAAAAAAAAATACTGTGCAAACAAAAGATTCTCCGTCACATCAAACTTGCGATACATGCATGGAGTACTAAATGTAGATGAAATCAAAAACTAATTATACAGCTTGGTTGTACTTTGCGAGACGAACGTTTTGAACCTAATTAGTCAACGGTTGGACACTATTTACCAAATAAATCCAAAACATGTTACAGTACTTTTTTTACACCTTTTCGCGGAACTAAACACACCCCATGAATGAAACCGGCCCAAAATGGAACAGCAGAAAACTGATTTAAAAATTTCGTACCGTTCGTTACACTTCGTGTCGCAAAATTGACAAAAAGATGCAGATTTTTTTTATCCGTCGGTGACAAAAATTCACGGTGAAGTCGACTGTAGACAAACCTCGCCCTGATGCAATGGTTTTGGGTTGGTCTACCTAATAATGTGGTGTATACTTCTACTACTAATTACAGTTTCAAAGTTTTGATGGTGTGGTATTTTTTTTATCAAAGAAATATAATTTGAGTTCAAGCCTTTCAATATTCTCATAGTGAAATAATCCCTCCATCTAAAAGAATTCGTTTTTGCTACGAATCTTGGAAAAAAAAGGACAGAGGGAGTACATGCTAAGACACGTTTGTAAAAAAATAAAGGTTCAAGCCTCCAAGGAGTTTTTTTCCCGTTGAACGTGATCAGTAACCGACTAACTGCAGGTGTGGAGAAGACACTTGGGCGGAAACAATCTCATGACAACTTGAACTTATGAGTCATGATACAGTGTTTTTCTCTCATAACAAAACAACACAAGCTGATTTATCAGCCGCGGAAACCATCCAACGAACAGGGTGGAGCAACAACCCCAAAACATTTTGGCCTCTCCTCTTGCCAGCAAAGCGACCACTCACCAACTGCCAGTACTAGGCAAGAGGTCTATTCAAATGAGACACCGTGGTGGTGATGGGTGTATTTAGTCAGTGGACGGCGCCACGTGGCCCGAACTTTAGCTCATACGTGTATTTGAACCAATGAATTTTGCTGGAAACCACACAATTTGTTGATACCCGTTTCCTCCTTCCATGTCGTGCCATAATAACCTAGCTACCTCGCTCCATTTGAAAATGGAAAAGTAAACATTGTTAGTCGTTCCAATCTACAATATATGTCTCTTCTTCCCTATATCTTTCACTTTTTACTCTGCATGCTTAACTACATGCATGCGACAAATATAACCTTTTATAGATACTAATAAGGGGGCACTATAGTGAACGTAGGTGAGTTCTTGGTTCTGTGTGCTAGCCAAAATATGTTTTTCCGTCCCTCCTATCATGAATCAGGATGTTTTTTGGTTCTACAAGTATATATGAAGGCAACTGTGGACCTATGGTAAAATTGTGTCGTAAAATATAATTGAGTTATGACAAAGCTAGGAGCACACAATCTTTATGAAATCGGAGGGAGTACTAATTAATACTAAGAGGGCAACATCGTGAACTTAAAGTTCATTGGTACTTTTCAGTGAATGAACATTGTTTTTCTTTGTGAGAGAAACAAACATGCATATGAAACAAACATGCATATGAAAATATGAAAAACAAACATGCATATGAAAATCAGCATAAGCCAAATTTTAGTGAAACAAATAGGAAAATATTCTTTTCCCTCCCTCCAATCACGAATTGTTAGGATGTTTTATTTCTTGTATGAAGGTAAAAATGCATGACACAAATTGATTACAAAAACTACTTAATTTTACCGTTTTTAGTTTATATGTTTGAAAACTACATATACTGTAATAATTTAACCTCGAAAAGTAGTTCCATATATATGCGACGTGTATTATACTTTTTCTGCATGCGTATCACAAATACATAATCAGAAAATATCGATCAAAGTTCCATTTTGAAACGTTACATTATTATTACAACATCCTGCCGGAGGTGGAGGGTGTAACTTGAAACAAGCAAGCCATTCATATGCATGTTTGTTTTATGTGGGAAATCCGGAGATTTGGATGGACTGGAAGGCATCTGCCGCGCATCTGTTATGGGACTCGGCGACCTTGACATCAGTTCCCCTTCAAACAAAGGCTGCCTGGCCTGGTCGTCAGGCTGGACCTGGACCTGGACCTCTTCTCTTCCTTGCTTGGCTGCTGGGTGCTGGCACAGATGACAGATTCTTCCTTCTCCCTTTTCTGATCGCGTTGCTATCCATCTTCATCTGTATCTCTGTATCTATCCATGCTCTTCCTCCGTTCAGTGGTCACAGCAGGGTGCCGCTAGCCATGGTTGTGCAAGTCAACAAGAACTGCCAAGCTCTCAAGGAAATTAAGTCGTAGCCAAGTGTAATCAGCAACTTGCCTGATTTAGTTACAGGGTGTAAAGTTTTAGGTGTCACATTAGGTGTCACACGGAGATGTCGTATGTGGTGTTCGGATACTAATAAAAAAAAATTACAGAATCCGACAGTAAACCACGAGGCAAATTTATTAAGCATAATCAATTCATCATTAGCACATGTGTTACTGTAGCACGTTTATTGCCAAATCATAGATTAATTAGACTTAAAAAATTTGTCTCGCAAATTACACGCAATCTGTGTAATTAGTTATTTTTTAGTTTATATTTAATACTCCATGCATGTGTCAAATATCCGATATGATAGGACGTAAAATTTTATGGGCTGTTTGGTTCCTCATTCTGCCTGCCATGCCATGTGTGGCGCCGCTGAACTTTTGCTTTTCAGACTGTGGCTCGCCACCATGCAAACGAAGCTGTAACAGAACCGTCCAATTATACGAGATTAAGTAGGAAAATCATCCAACGGGAGGACAATTTAACAAACTTAAGCCCGTATAACTCGGTAGTCCGTGAAATCTCGACGGATTTCAAACCACTTCACATAACAGCTAAGATCGTACTAAGTTTAGCGGTCACCATCATAAGTTACATAAATGTTCGCGGCATAAAATACATCGGAGTTTAAACATAGTTATTACAAACCAGGTTCGAATAAAAGTAGCGGAAGCGGTAGTTCAAATTACGCACACACACAACATTTTGAAATAAAGTGCCAGCTTGCGATCATCTCCAGCAAAAGCATCATACGAGAAGTAGCGAATGACCATTGCCCATGGTTCTAAGCTTCGCCCATCGCAGGATAGAGGCAGTTGATACAGTAGCCGTAATACATCTGCCCATCTGCAACAATTGGGAACAAAGCCCTGAGAACGAGAAGGTACTCAGCTAGACTTACCCGACATAAACCAGAAATAAAAGACACCAAGAAATCATGATAGGCTTTCTGGTGGGATAGCTGACTCATTTGCAAGAAAAGCATTTTTAACTTAACAATTCCTTTCCAAAAGCATGCAGTAATTAACTCTTTATTACCCTGTCAACTATGTTTGCACTGGTGCTAGAGTAACATGTAATTAAGCAAGTAAGGATTACCATTGATCATTAACAATAGTTATCATGTCATCTCCTACGTAACTATCCAAGTGATTCATCAAGATTACTACGATGAAGTAGCTCAAGTCAAGTGTTCACTATCCAGTGAACGATGGTGATTCGAATCGATTATTAACCAGCTGGTAATTTATTCCTCACATAAACCTCACTCACCCGCTAAAGTGAGGTATTGGTCACCGAGTCAACCATTCAGGTAAAGTCGCGAGCTTGCCAGGAACCACATGTACCCGGGGGCCGCCCGACTGCTCTTTGGCCTTATCATCACGCCCCCGTATCCTGCCACTACTGCTCCGGTACAGTGCGTTACGGGCAATCCACTCGGCCCGAATAATCTCCCAGCTTCGCGGTCGAAAGGTGCATTATTCGGCCAGCTAAATGCGAGGCATGCGTTCAACATGACTCGAGGCCCAACAACGGTCGGTCCTTAATCGACACAGACGGAAAACACTACAGTCCGAAACCCTGTAAGTTTCCGCCCGGTCTCAAATTCATTTCGTCACTTAGTTATTTTCATATGACATACTTTCACATAGATCCAAGTAATCTCCTAGAGCTCGCGGATGACAGGCAATCACCCGACTTCTACCGGTCTAAGCAAACTAAGCAATTACTGACCGCGGACACCAAGGTAACAAGGATCGGGTAAAGCAAGGTGAAACAAGGTGTAATGCAGCAACGTTTGCAAACAACTCCTAAACGTAATGCATCAAATTAAGTAAAATTAATAATAAATTATTTGCAAACCGGGAGAGAAATGCTCCAGGGCTTGCCTCTCTCAAAAGAGCTCGGACGGTGGTCGGGGCACTCTGGGAGATCTTCACCGACCTCCTCTTCGACTTCGGTCACCTCCTGCTGCTGCACCTCGAGCTGCTCCTCTGGCTCCTTAGGGATGACGACTGGGTTCTCGGTTTGCGATCCTGTATGATGCAATGCGCGTAAGTGATTATGCAACGTGCATCGAAGGAGATGAATGCAATGGATATGTTGAAATGCAAGGTAGTCAACATCATCCAAAAAACTATATACTACAAGCACATGTCATCTACTGCATTCTCTTCTACTACTAATATGTTAAGTTAACATATCTTATGAAATGCTTCAAAGATACACCAAAGTTTTACTAATTTCTTAATCACACTTAAAGCAACACTTGCTTAAACCCTAAATAATAATAGGTTTGAATAGCAACATATATTTTTGATGCTCCTAAAAATCTGAGAAAATTACAGTAGCATAATACTACCCTAAACCGACTACCATAAAAATTTCATAGCATTTGGATAAGTAAACTATCCTATACAAAAATAACAAGCTATAGCATAAAAATAAGCATGAAATTACTTTGTACTATGAAAAGTGTCAAACAACAGAATTAATATTTTTCCTAGGTTCTTCATAGCATACTATGACTGTACAAAAATTATCACATACATGTTTTATACAAAGTTTGCTCTCTAGCAAAAATAACAAAAATCAGCCATTAAAGGTACTTGAACTACTCCTCCAAAGTTTTCCACAACACTTGCATGAAACATATTTTTCCTAGGAAGTACATGACACAAGAAGATTAACAAACTTGGGAATCATATTTTTCCGAAGCCTATAGATTTTTCTACACATTTTTCAGTTTATCAGCAATATACATGATTAAATAAAATCCTATAGAAAAGTATTTCAAATTTGACATGCAATATTTTTATATCATAGATCTGGTTCCAATGAATCCATAAAAATTTATTTCACAATTTTTGGAGCACATTTAATCACCCAAACAATTAATAAAGCATTTTTATTTCTAATTAATAAAAGAAAAGAAAACTGGAATCCTCTTTTTGAAAATGGGCCGACACAGTACGGGGCAAACGGCCCGGTCCGGCTCAGCCCAAGGACACGCGCGCCGGGAGAAAGAAAATGGGTCGTCTCCTGTTGGAGCAGGCCAGCCCAGTCACTTGCTTCAACCGCGGGTGAGCGGGGACAGCGCGCGCGGCCGAGCCGGTGCTCGCCACCGCGGCGGTACGGTGGCCGCCGACGGCCAGCGGCCGCTTCCGTGCCCGAGCGAGCGAGGCAAAGCGTGCAATATGGCCACAGAAAAACAGTGAACATGCGAGCGAGGTTGAGAGACAAAGGGGGTGGGTGAAGGTGTCGGTGACCGGAGCGCGAGCGCGGCGGCTCCGTCACGGTGGCGCAGTGGGGAAGGCAAATCGATGCCCTACCGGAGTGAGCAAGAGGACAACGAGGCTTGTTCGGAGGAGGCAAGGGGGCGGCAGATCTCTGTGCAAGCGTAATTTGGTGGTGGTGGACTGTCGCCGCCGGAACGAGGGAGCGGAGGTGGAGCTCTCAGCGGTGAGCCGCTCGCCCGCTCGGTTCTTGGAGAGGGGGAGCGGATGGGGAGCGGGAGTGCGAGTGAGGGGGCGAGGAGGGGTCAGCCAGGCGATTTGATCGCGCCTGAGCTGGCGGGACGGCAGGGCGAAGGCGACGCGCGGCAGCTCCAACGGCGCATGGCCGACACGCGGCGAGCGCGGTCTGCCGCGGTGTCCAGCGAGGCGCGCGAGCGGGCGGGAGAAGAAGGCGGCCGCGTGGACACGGGCTGGGCCGCTGCGCTGCGCGGGCGCGCGCGCGGGGGTGGCGCGGGCCGCTTCGGCCGATGGGCCGAAAGGGTGGCGGCGGCATGTTAGCGCTGAAATTGTTTTTCCTTTTTATTTTTCCAGAGAAAATTCAAGTAAAATTCTATTTGCAGTTTTCAAATTTAAATTTGGGCAAGCAAATGACCTTTTCTGAAAATGGCCCAAAAATGAAAGTTGTTTAGAATTTGATTTCCTACAACTTTTATTGAGGGGCCAATCTCAAAACTCTTATATATTTTGATTTTTAGAATAAAAGCTTATTTAGGGAGGATTTTTGAATATTTTCAAATAACATTTTTAAAACAAATCTTTGACAAAACTTTGAGTGATTTAGTGGCTCCAAAAATTTTCCTTATAATTCTAAGTGATATGAAATTTATAGTTGCACAAGTTTGATGAATGTAATTAGCACATTATCATAACATGTTATGCAATACTAGTTTCCACACTTTTATTTTACTAAAGGTACACCCTAAGCACATATGATTATGAATGCCATGACATGTTATGCTCATGATTTGCAATGCAAATGCTTGCGTAACACCGGAGTGTTACAGCCCTCCCCCCTTATAAAAATCTCGTCCTGAGATTTGGGTTACGAACCATTTATTATAAAAATCTTCGTATGCTTTTTGTAGGTATTCACCCGTTTCCCAAGATGCATCCCTTTCATCATGATGACTCCATTGTATCTTATATATTTTCACCACACTGTTTCGAGTAGCTCTTTCTTTGGAATCCAAAACTCGAACTGGCTGCTCACGATACATCAGATCTGACTTAAGTTTTATGCCTCGAGGTTCAATTATTTCCTCTGGAACGCGCAAACATTTCTTGAGATGTGATACGTGAAAAACTGGGAATATAGCACCCATTGATTCTGGTAATTCCAATTTGTAAGCCACTGGACCCTTCCTTTCCAAGATTTTGTAGGGTCCTACAAATCTGACGGCAAGCTTTTTACGTATTCCAAACCGCTTCTTCTTCATTGGCGTGACTTTTAGATAAACATAGTCACCAACTTCAAATACAAGTGGTCTCCTTCTCTTATCCGCATAACTTTTCTGACGTGACTGAGCTGCTCTCATATTTTGCTGAATGATATGAACTTTCTTTTCAGCTTCTTCCACGAAGTCAATACCATAATACCTTCTTTCCCCTGGCTGAATCCAGTTTAAAGGTGTTCTACACTTTCGGCCATACAGAGCCTCAAAAGGTGCCATCTTGATATTTTCTTGATAACTATTATTATACGCGAATTCTGCTAAAGGTAACCACGACTCCTATGAACCTCTGGAAGACAACACACAAGCTCTTAACATATCTTCTAGAACAACATTAACTCTTTCAGTCTGACCATCTGTTTGAGGATGATAGGCAGTGCTACGAATCAGACTAGTTCCCAAACCTTTATGCAAATGCTCCCAAAAGTGAGCAGTTGTAAGGTCCTAGATGGCTAGAGGGGGGGTGAATAGCCTATTAAAAATTCTACAAGATCCACTAAGCAAGCTTGTTAGAATAACAAACGGCGTAAAGCGAGTTTTGCTTAGCCTATGGTTGTGATGCAAGCCTCCTATCCACAAGTCTAGTAGATTATGATCTCTAGTTCACACAAGAGCTATGTCACTAATAAAGCACTAGTGAGCAAGCTAACAATTACTAGCAAGGGCTACCACTAGAGCAACACAAGATAATCTAGTAAAAGTAAATGCAAGAGATAGGATTGTGAATCTTATACCGACGGTGGAGTGAAGATGTTGCCAATCACCAAGATGATATACAATCAATCAATATTGACAACAACTCAATATGAAGACCAATCACCGGGAGACAAGAGACACAATATTTTTGTTCACCCGGTGTTCACTTGTGCACCGTCAAGCTACGTCACCGGTTATGTCGACCAACACTTAGATGGTTCCTCGGTGTGACCCTCAAGTCACTTGCCCCTCAAGGCACGCCCCGCAAGGCACCGCAAGACGCCACTCTCAAGTGAGGTAACTCAATGACACGCGCAATCCAATAGAGTTGCTTTTGGCGTCCCGCCGAGGAAAGCACAAGAACCTCTTACAAACAACCGGAGGTGGCCAAGAACAATCACCTTCTCTTGCCAACGCCTCCAACAATCTCCAAGCCGGCTAGGAGCGGTACTCTCCAAGAGTAACAAGAAATCCACCGGCTAAACCACCCACAAGTGCCACTAGATGCCCTCAAGCTATGCAATGTACTTTGGGATCACTCAATCTCACTTATGATTTGCAATCACTCAAGAGAGATGAGTGGGAGGAGATGTTCTAGCTCAAAGGATGCACAAGAGTGTTAGAAATGCCAAGTTACCTCCCCAAGGGCCGGCCAACGAGTATTTATAAGCACCCCAAACAAATAGAGCCGTTGCAACTCCACTGACCGTTTTTTCGGGACGACCGGACGCGCCGGTCAAAACTGACCGGACGCGCTCAACCGCGTCCGGTCCTCCAACGGTCACTGCGCCAACGGTCAAAACCCATGACCGGACGCGCCTCTCAACAGACCGGACGCGCCGGTCCCGATGACCGGACGCGCCTGTCGAACGACCGGACGCGCCGATCCGCACAGCACCCGCGCCCGCGAAACAACGACCGGACGCGCTCCTCACAACGACCGGACGCGACAGTGCCAGCGTCCGGTCGGAGTCCAGTAAGCTCCTTCAACGATCGGACGCGTCCGATCATGTGTGACCGGACGCGCCCCGCGTTCGATCGTCCTCTGTGAACCTCAGTTCCTTCTGGGTGCATGACCGGACGCGCCGGTCCCGCGAGTGACCGGACGCGCCGGTTGCAAACCCTAGCACCCGCGCGCCTGAAACCGCGCTGTACTGACCGGACGCGTCCGGTCACACCGTGACCGCGTCCGGTGCAGCGTCCGGTCACCTCAGTGACCCCGTTCGCCTCCGTTTCTTTTCCAACTTCCGGCGTAGTGGAAAATAGGCATTTCATTTCCCCGAAATCGCCTGAATCCCGCGCTCGCAAGCTCGGCGGGAGGGAGAGAGAGTCCCAAACCCTTTCTACCACCCAAACTCCAACACCTTCGTAAATGTGCTAACACCAACAAGTGATCACCACCTTGTGTACATGTGTTAACATTTTCACAATCATTTTCGAAGGTTTTCCAGTTAGCTCACTAGGCCCTACATGCAATGCACTTCATGAATTCACCTAGTGGCACCCGTGCGTCGAAAAACCGATAAGACTTCCCCTCTTAATAGTTCGGCTATCGACCCTAAACCACTCACACCCTCTATGGTGTCTTGAGTGTAAAACAAAATGGCCCTATGTTTATACCTTTGCCTTGAGCCCATTTTGTTTCTCCAAATGATATGATCCACTTCATATCATCACATGACCGTCTCGATCCATCGACCTTGACTTCACTTGATCTTCACCGTTGCATCGGTCCGTCGGCGCTAAGTCTTGCTCAAGCTTCACCATCGCATGGTCCTTCGCTTCGAAGCCTCGACTTGCCCTTCACCTTCACAACCGGTCCATCGAGCCAAGCCTCATCTTGGTCTTCATCATCTTGGTCACATGAGTCAATGTCATGTCTCATATGCAATGACCACCTTTATCTAAATCATCCACTTAGATACAAAGGTTAGTCCTAGGTTTCATCAATTAGCCAAAACCAAACTAGGGACTTTCAATCTCCCCCTTTTTGGTAATTGATGACAACCCTCACAAAGATGATTTTGATAATAAAAGTTTTGAACTTGTCATACTTGTCCAATCATTATGCTCATAAATAAAATTTGGACAATTATCACAAGCTCGGTTTTGGTAGCATTAGCTCTCCCTACATATGTGCATAGAGTTTGGATTGAAAGCTTTGCACATATGTATGGATAGAAATGTTGGGAGAGTAATTCTACCAAAATGATGCTATGGTGTAAGAAATGGACCTTTGAAGCGTGATACCAATCGGAGTTGCCTTTTACACCATCCTTAGCATCATGAAGTAACTAGACATCCATCAAAACTCAAGAACCCCGTGAGATCAACATTATATGAAAAGGTTCTTGGACCACTTGTAAAGCTAACCACTTGTAAAGCTTTAGGCATGTCTAGATACCACAAGTAAACTATTCCTATGCATGCTAGTAGATCATTTCATCATCCAAGTTCTATACTAGCATTGCACCACACAAGCATGTATATTGAATTTAAATACATGTGCAATGAGCAAGTCATATGAGAATGCACAAACAAATGCAACAACTTTGTTTATGAGCTTGCTCCCCCTACTTGTGTGCATCAATAAACTTTATTTACCCCTTTATCAAAGTTTGGACAATTATCATCTTTTTCGCATCATAAACTTTATTTACCCCTTTATCAAGTTGAATCATCTTTTTCTCTCCCCCTTGATCAACAACTTACCCAAAAAGGGGATCAAATTGTGGAGAGAAGAAAAAGTGTTTGATGGAGTAGATTGAAATTAATTCGATACCATATGTAAGGTAAAAAATTTATCAAAATTGGTTTAACCTAGAATACTTGCCAAAGATATTTAATTCGATTTGAACCAAAGACAAGCTTCTTCACTCCTCAAAATAAGGGTTATCTTGCCTATGTTGAATTAAACACTTATAGCAAATCTTCTAGATTCAACACTAGGTTTACAAGCTTACAAACATGTCATATGCCACCACTAGATCAAAATAAGCATAGAAGCAATAGTGGTAACATATATCCATCAAATTCATTTGATTTATCATGAATGCTTATGCGTACCACTTATTATGTCTACATGCTCTATCAAGTCCTTAGCATAGGATGAAAGACATGTCAATCAATTTTACCTTGCAATGTCGAAGGAGAGGCATGTCAATAAGTGGGTGGGGTGCATTCAACTCATGTTTGAGAAATCAAGAATATTCAATTCATTCCTTAGCTTGCAAAACCTCTTTTCATCAAGTGGCTTGGTGAGAATATCGGCAAGTTGATCATTGGTGCCAACACTTTCAATGGCAATATCTCCCTTTTGTTGATGATCTCTAATGAAATGATGTCTTATGTCAATATGCTTTGTTCTTCCATGTTGAACCGGGTTTTGTATCATCTTGATTGCACTCTCATTATCACATAGCAACGGCACATTCTTGAAGTTGAGGCCATAATCCTTCAAAGTTGATTTCATCCATAGCAATTGTGCACAACAACTCCCCGCACTCACATATTCGGCTTCGGCGGTAGAGATTGCCACACTATTTTGTTTCTTTGAGGACCATGACACAAGTGATCTTCCAAGTAATTGACATGTGCCACTTGTGCTCTTTCTATTGATCTTGCAACCCCCATAGTCGGAGTCCGAATATCCAATCAATTCAAACTTTGACCCCTTGGGATACCATAGTCCAACATCTCTTGTTTGCTTCAAGTACCTCAATATTCTCTTTGCGGCCGTGAGATGACTTTCTCTAGGTGAGGCTTGATATCTAGCACACATGCAAACACTAAACATGACATCCGGCCTTGATGCGGTGACATAGAGTAGACTTCCAATCAAAGACCGATATTCCTTTTGATTCACCATTTTGCCATCAAGATCACTATCCAAATTTCCATTTGTACCCATTGGAGTTGAAATTGGTTTTGCATCTTGCATTCCAAATTTCTTCAACATGTCCCTTATGTATTTCCCTTGACTCACAAATGTTCCATTCTTCAATTGCTTGACTTGGAGACCAAGGAAGTAGCTAAGTTCACCAATCATAGACATTTCAAACTCTTTGGCCATCATAGCACCAAATTCTTCACAATAAGCTTGATCGGTTGATCCAAAGATGATGTCATCAACATATATTTGCACTATGAATAGATCATTTCCAATCTTCTTGGTGAATAGAGTAGTATCAACCTTGCCCATTTTGAATCCCTTAGAGAGAAGGAAATCCCTTAGCCTCTCATACCATGCTCTAGGTGCTTGCTTTAAGCCATATAAAGCCTTCTTCAACTTGTAGACATGGTTGGGTTTGTTGTCATCTTCAAATCCGGGCGGTTGCTCAACAAATACTAACTCATTGATGATCCCATTGAGAAATGCACTTTTGACATCCATTTGATATAGTTTGATATTGTGTGCACAAGCATAAGCCAATAGAATCCTTATTGCCTCCAATCTTGCCACGGGAGCATATGTCTCATCATAGTCAAGACCTTCAACTTGAGTGTAACCTTGAGCAACTAGTCTTGCTTTATTTCTCACTACAATGCCATCTTGATCTTGCTTGTTTTTAAACACCCATTTGGTTCCAATCACATTGTAGTCATTTGGCCTTTCTACCAATTCCCAAACATCATTTCTTGTGAAATTGTTAAGCTCTTCTTGCATAGCCATAATCCAATCGGCATCCCTCAAAGCTTCTTCTATCTTCTTTGGTTCTATGGTTGACACAAATGATGCATGCTCACAAAACATAGTCAATCTTGATCTTGTTTGCACACCACTTCTAATATCACCAATAACACTATCAATGGGGTGATCTCTTGCAACATGTTGTGGTTGGAGTACTTGCACTTGATTGCTTGAGCTTGGTTGATCACTTGATGTATCTTGATGAGAAGAACTAGCACCATAATTTTGCACTTGAGAGTCACTAGCTAGCTTGAATGGAGAATTGAGCACTTGATCTTTATCATCATCTTGAATATCAATTACTTGCTTTGCTCTAATGTCCCCAATTTCCATGTTCTTCATTGCTTCCACCAATAGAGTTCCACTAACATCATCTAGATTCTCTTCTTCATCTTGTGACCCATTGGTTTCATCAAATTGCACATCATGGACTTCTTCTAGAATGCCACTTGAGTTGTTCCAAACTCTATAAGCTTTGCTTGTAGTTGAATAACCAAGTAGGAACCCATCATCACATCTTTTGTCAAACTTCTCAAATCTAGTGCCCTTCTTCAAGATATAGCATTTGCAACCAAACACCCTAAAGTAAGAAATATTGGGCTTTCTTCCATGAAGTAACTCATATGGGGTCTTCTCTAGCAATGGATGACAATATAATCTATTGATGTAGTAGCAAGCGGTATTGATTGCTTCATCCCAAAATGATTGACTCACATTGTACTCATGAAGCATTGATCTAGCCATATCAAGCAATGTTCTATTCTTCCTCTCAACTAGGCCATTTGATTGTGGAGTGTACTTGGCCGAGAATTGATGTCCAATACCATAATGATCACAAAGTTCTTCAATTCTTGTATTCTTGAACTCACTTCCATTGTCACTTCTCACTTTCTTAATTCTAATCTCAAACTCATTGTGAACTCTAGTGAGAAATGTTTTGAAGGTGTCAAACACTTCACTTTTGTCACTAAGAAAGAATACCCATGTGAATCTTGTGAAGTCATCCACTATGACAAAGCCATATTTGTTGCCACCTATGCTTGTATATGTTGTTGGTCCAAATAGATCCATGTGCATCAAATCAAATACTTTGCATGTGCTCATTGTACTCTTCTTTGGATGTGAGCTTCCAACTTGCTTCCCGGCTTGACATGCACTACAAAGCTTATTCTTCTCAAATTCAACATCTTTCAAACCATTGACAAGATTGTGAGTTGTAAGCTTCTTCAATTGTTTCATGCCAACATGACCAAGCCTTCTATGCCAAAGCCAACCCATGCTTGATTTGGAGACTAAGCAAGTTGTCAAAGAAGTTTCTCTAGCATTGAAGTCAACTAGGTAGAGATTCTCATATCTAAAGCCCTTGAATGCCACATTTGAACCATCCACACTAATAACTTCCACATCATCAACCCCAAAGATGCATTTGTAGCCTAGATCACATATTTGTGCCACGGATAGAAGATTGAAATCCAAACTTTCAACTAGCAACACATTAGAGATACTCATGTCATTTGATATAGCAATCTTGCCTAAGCCAATAACCTTGCCTTTCTTGTTATTGCCAAATGTGATAGAATCAACACCACTATCATTGTCATTGAATGAATCAAATATTCTTGATGTACCGGTCATGTGTTGAGTGCACCCACTATCAATAATCCAATGCCTTCCTCCGGCTTTGTAATTGACCTACAAGCAAATCAATGAAGCTTAGGTACCCATTTTTGCTTGGGTCCTTGTAGGTTAGTAACTAAGCTCTTTGGTACCCAAATAGCCTTCTTCTTTGGGCCCACAATTGGTGTACCAACAAACTTAGCTTGCACACCCTTCACACCCTTGGTAAGCACATAGCAAGAATCAAAAGGTATAGCATTAACAAGGTTCTTGCTTTGGTTCCTTTTATTGCAATTATGCTCTAGGTGCCCAACTTGCTTGCATCTATTGCAAAACCGATCATTGCCCTTCACAAAGCTAGGCTTTGGAGTTGCAAAGGCCGACTTGCCTTTCTTGGGGGTGTAGCCCAATCCCTCTTTGTTAAGAGAGAACCTTTGGCTACCCAAGCACTTAAGCAAGCGGGCCTCACCACCATAGGCCTTGTCTAGGGCGTGAGTGAGCTCATCCACCTCTCTCTTGAGAGTCTCATTCTCAACCATTAGTGAGGCATCACAAGTGAAACCATCACTAGTAGTAGAGGTAGAGTTGGTGGTGGTGGATGAAAAGCTACAAGAAGGGTTAGCATTTGACATGATGATAGGGTCATGAAAGGATTCATCAATTATATCACATGTAACACCTATATCACATGATACAACAACCTCCTTCTTTGCTTGTTGCTCAAGTAGCAATGAGTGAGCTTTTTCAAGCTTGGAATGAGCTTTATCAAGATCCTCATGGTCTTCCACTAGACTCTCATGAGTGGTCTTAAGCTCACCAAGAACTTTCTCAAGTATTGCTACTTTCATTGAAAGCTTCTTGCACTCCTTGTTCTTGGCAATAGCTATGTCTCTAGTTTGTTGCAACAAGTCATATAGTTGTTCTTTAGTTGGTTCATCATCATCATCATCATTTTCATTATCATTATTATCATTATCACTATTATGAACATATTCCATTTCACTTTCATCATCACTCTCATCATATAATACCTTAGCTTCTTTGGCCATGAAGCACGAAGAGGATGAGTCAAATAGTGATGGCTTCTTGTTGATAGCAATGGAAGCAAAAGCCTTGTTGGATGATTCTTCTTCTTCTTCATCATCATCACTTTCCCAAGTGGCCACATAGACTTCATTCTTGCCTTTCTTGAATGTTATCTTGGCTTCTTTCTTTTTCTTCTCAAACTTGCCCCTCTTGTTGTTCTTCTTCTTGTCATAGGGACAATCGGCTTGGAGATGTTCGGTGCTATCACAATTGAAGCACTTTCTTTGTTGCTCATTGCTCTTGAAGTTGTCATTTCTCTTTTTGAAGCCTCTTCTCTTAATGAACATGTGACCCATTTTCTTGACTACAAAAGCAAATGCCTCATCATCAATTTCATAATCTTCATCTTCATTATTGTCTTCTTCTTCTTCTATGATGATAGCTTTGCCTTTGGAGGAGGTGGCCTTGAATGCCACGGTCTTCTTCTTCTTCTCATCTTCCACCTTCTCCTTGTCATCAACATCTTGATCATATTTGTCATAGGTCAATACTTCACCAAGTAAATCATTAGGCTTTATTGCTTCAAGCCCATCTCTTTGCAACATCATGATCAACATCTTGAATCTTCTAGGTAAGCTCAATAAGAACTTGTGACAAAAATCTTGATCTTGAGTCTTGTGCCCTAAGCTCTTGAGATCATTGACTATCACTTGCAATCTATGAAACATTTCAATGATTGTTTCATCATCTTTTTTCTTGAAGTTCTCAAACTCACTCTTGAGCCCATATAGCTTGGCACTCTTCACAACCTTAGTGCCTTCATATGTCTCACTTAACCTTGTCCATACTTCACTAGCCAATTCCAAATCTTTGATGCCCTCAAACACTTTTGTGTCAATACCATTGTAGAGTGTATTGAGAGCCATTCTATTGCATGTTCTATTTGCTCTATCTTCATCGGTGAGATGATTGGGATCAATGATAGCAAAATCATTCTCGGTGACTTGCAATACTCTCTCATGAATAGAACCAAGGTACATTGTCATCTTTCTCTTCCAATGAGCAAAAGAACTAACACCATCAAAGAACGGTGGCTTGCCCCCAACATGATTGAACACAATTTGAGCCATTTTTTACACCGAAGGATGTTAAGCCTTGATTAAAACGGTGACCACGGCTCCGATACCACTTGTAAGGTCCTAGATGGCTAGAGGGGGGGTGAATAGCCTATTAAAAATTCTACAAGATCCACTAAGCAAGCTTGTTAGAATAACAAACGGCGTAAAGCGAGTTTTGCTTAGCCTATGGTTGTGATGCAAGCCTCCTATCCACAAGTCTAGTAGATTATGATCTCTAGTTCACACAAGAGCTATGTCACTAATAAAGCACTAGTGAGCAAGCTAACAATTACTAGCAAGGGCTACCACTAGAGCAACACAAGATAATCTAGTAAAAGTAAATGCAAGAGATAGGATTGTGAATCTTATACCGACGGTGGAGTGAAGATGTTGCCAATCACCAAGATGATATACAATCAATCAATATTGACAACAACTCAATATGAAGACCAATCACCGGGAGACAAGAGACACAATATTTTTGTTCACCCGGTGTTCACTTGTGCACCGTCAAGCTACGTCACCGGTTATGTCGACCAACACTTAGATGGTTCCTCGGTGTGACCCTCAAGTCACTTGCCCCTCAAGGCACGCCCCGCAAGGCACCGCAAGACGCCACTCTCAAGTGAGGTAACTCAATGACACGCGCAATCCAATAGAGTTGCTTTTGGCGTCCCGCCGAGGAAAGCACAAGAACCTCTTACAAACAACCGGAGGTGGCCAAGAACAATCACCTTCTCTTGCCAACGCCTCCAACAATCTCCAAGCCGGCTAGGAGCGGTACTCTCCAAGAGTAACAAGAAATCCACCGGCTAAACCACCCACAAGTGCCACTAGATGCCCTCAAGCTATGCAATGCACTTTGGGATCACTCAATCTCACTTATGATTTGCAATCACTCAAGAGAGATGAGTGGGAGGAGATGTTCTAGCTCAAAGGATGCACAAGAGTGTTAGAAATGCCAAGTTACCTCCCCAAGGGCCGGCCAACGAGTATTTATAAGCACCCCAAACAAATAGAGCCGTTGCAACTCCACTGACCGTTTTTTCGGGACGACCGGACGCGCCAGTCAAAACTGACCGGACGCGCTCAACCGCGTCCGGTCCTCCAACGGTCACTGCGCCAACGGTCAAAACCCATGACCGGACGCGCCTCTCAACAGACCGGACGCGCCGGTCCCGATGACCGGACGCGCCTGTCGAACGACCGGACGCGCCGATCCGCACAGCACCCGCGCCCGCGAAACAACGACCGGACGCGCTCCTCACAACGACCGGACGCGACAGTGCCAGCGTACGGTCGGAGTCCAGTAAGCTCCTTCAACGATCGGACGCGTCCGATCATGTGTGACCGGACGCGCCCCGTGTCCGATCGTCCTCTGTGAACCTCAGTTCCTTCTGGGTGCATGACCGGACGCGCCGGTCCCGCGAGTGACCGGACGCGCCGGTTGCAAACCCTAGCACCCGCGCGCCTGAAACCGCGCTGTACTGACCGGACGCGTCCGGTCACACCGTGACCGCGTCCGGTGCAGCGTCCGGTCACCTCAGTGACCCCGTTCGCCTCCGTTTCTTTTCCAACTTCCGGCGTAGTGGAAAATAGGCATTTCATTTCCCCGAAATCGCCTGAATCCCGCGCTCGCAAGCTCGGCGGGAGGGAGAGAGAGTCCCAAACCCTTTCTACCACCCAAACTCCAACACCTTCGTAAATGTGCTAACACCAACAAGTGATCACCACCTTGTGTACGTGTGTTAACATTTTCACAATCATTTTCGAAGGTTTTCCAGTTAGCTCACTAGGCCCTACATGCAATGCACTTCATGAATTCACCTAGTGGCACCCGTGCGTCGAAAAACCGATAAGACTTCCCCTCTTAATAGTTCGGCTATCGACCCTAAACCACTCACACCCTCTATGGTGTCTTGAGTGTAAAACAAAATGGCCCTATGGTTATACCTTTGCCTTGAGCCCATTTTGTTTCTCCAAATGATATGATCCACTTCATATCATCACATGACCGTCTCGATCCATCGACCTTGACTTCACTTGATCTTCACCGTTGCATCGGTCCGTCGGCGCTAAGTCTTGCTCAAGCTTCACCATCGCATGGTCCTTCGCTTCGAAGCCTCGACTTGCCCTTCACCTTCACAACCGGTCCATCGAGCCAAGCCTCATCTTGGTCTTCATCATCTTGGTCACATGAGTCAATGTCATGTCTCATATGCAATGACCACCTTTATCTAAATCATCCACTTAGATACAAAGGTTAGTCCTAGGTTTCATCAATTAGCCAAAACCAAACTAGGGACTTTCAGCAGTGAACTGTGACCCTCTGTCAGACACTATAGTCTTTGGTATGCCATGCAATCTCACAATCTCCGCAATATACTTCTCGGCATATTGAGGTGGTCTATAATCTGTCTTGACAGACAAAAAGTGGGCTGTCTTGGTAAGACGATCCACGATTACCCAAATCAAATTATGGTCTTTCTGAGTAGTGGACAAACCTATGATGAAATCCATACTTATATCATCCCACTTCCAACTAGGTACTGCCAAAGGTTGTAACAACCCGGCAGGTTTCATGTGAATAGCTTTCACTCTACAGCATGTGTCACATCTGGCTACATAAGCTGCAATTTCCTTTTTCATCTTTGTCCACTAATAGCGAGGTCTTAGTTCTTGATACATTTTACTACTGCCAGGATGAATGGACAACTTAGAGAGATGAGCTTCATCCATAATTTTATTCTTAAGCTCTCTATTCTTTGGAACAACAAGACGGTTGTCGAACCACAACACGTCCTGCTCGTCCACTCTGAAGTGTTTTGAGGGTTCTTCTTTAATTTTCTTTTTGATGTGGAATATCCCTTTGTCTGCTTTCTGACCTTCTATTATCTTACTCTCTAAGGTGCAACTGATCTGAATACTATGTAACACGGCAGGGTGCATTAGATTAAAACCATCTTCGAGTAAGGGTTGCATATTCAGACAATGTGACTTTCTACTCAAAGCATTAGCTACCACATTGGCTTTCCTAGGGTGATACTGTACATTCAAGTTGTAATCTTTAATTAGTTCTAACCATCTTCGCTGTCTCATGTTCAATTCTGGTTGGGTGAAAATGTACTTGAGACTCTTATGATCGGTGAAAATATTGCACACATTACCAAGTAAATAGTGTCTCCAAATCTTTAAGGCATGCACTACGGTGGCAAGCTCAAGATCATGTGTCGGATAATTGATTTCATGTTTTCTCAACTAACGGGAGGCATAAGCAATGACTCTTCCTTCTTGCATCAGAACACAGCCTAATCCTGTTTTTGATACGTCACAGAACACATCAAAAGGTTTCTCGATGTCTGGCTGTGGAAGAACTGGAGCAGTGGTCAACAGTTTCCGCAAGGTGTGGAAAGCTGTCTCACACTCCTCTGTCCACACAAACTTGTGATCTTTCTGTAACAGACTTGTCATCGGCTTGGCAATCTTCAAGAAGTCTGGGATAAAGCGGTGATAGTAACCAGCTAACCCTAGGAAACTCCTGACTTCTGACACTGTGGTTGGAATTTTCCAATCCATAACCTCTTGCACTTTGCTCGGATCTACCGAAACTCCATTCTCAGATAGAATATGACCAAGGAAAGAAACTTTCTTCAACCAAAATTCACATTTGCTGAACTTAGCATACAACTTATGATCTCTCAGTCTGGTCAAGACAATTCTCAGATGCTCTTCATGATCTTTCTCATTCTCAAAGTATACTAGAATGTCATCAATGAAGACAACTACAAACTTGTCCAACTCTGGCATGAAAACCATATTCATCAGATACATAAAATATGCAGGAGCATTTGTTAAGCCAAAAGACATAACAAGATACTCGTACAACCCGTATCTGGTAGAAAAGACGGTTTTCGGGACATCTTGTGGCCTGATCTTTATCTGATAATACCCTGATCTTAGGTCTATCTTGGAGAACACTCTAGCTTTAGCCAACTGATCAAACAAAACGTCGATATGAGGCAAAGGATATTTATTCTTGATAGTTACAGCATTAAGAGATCGATAATCCACACACATTCTCAGAGTATCCTCTTTCTTTTTCTTCACGAACAAGGCAGGACATCCCCATTCAGACTTACTCGGTCGGATAAACCCCTTCTTTAACAGTTCTTCCAGTTGCTTCTTCAGCTCAGCTAACTCATCCGGAGGCATCCGATAGGGTCTCCTCGAAATAGGAGCTGTCCCGGGGATCAACTCGATTCCAAACTCAACATCTCTATCTGGAGAAAGGCCAGGTAACTCGTCTGGAAACACATCCGGGAACTCACACACTACCGGGATCTGGTGGATAGGGACAACTTCCATGGCACAGGTCACACTCACAAGGTCTGTTCTTCTAGGCAATGGTACCAGGAAAGTACCCTCTGCCTGGGGATCCTTAAGGGTAAGCAACCGACTGCTTGTATCTATGACTGCCCCCCAGTTCTTCATCCAGTTCATTCCTATTATTACATCCAAAACTAGCCCAGGCATAACTACCAGGTTCACTCGAAACTTCCGACTACCTAACTCAAGGGTTGCCCCTCTAACCATCTTATTGGTTAACACATCAGCCCCTGCTGAACTTATGCGATAACCATAACTCAATTCTGTGTATAGTTGTTCATGCTTCCGTGCAAATGCTTGACTCATAAAAGAATGCGAGGATCCAAAATCAAATAGAACAACTGCAGGGTGATGGTTAACAAGAAACTTACCGGCAGTTACAGGCTCTCCCTCAGGAATCTCATCAACGGTGGTATGGTGTACACGGGCAGTGTAAGTCTGTTGCTTCTTTTTAAGCGGATAATGGCAGAACTTTGAAAAGTGGCCTGGCTGACCACAATTGTAGCAGGGCCCCTTCACTGTACCAGCAGATCCTATAGCTCCCTTGGAGTTGCTCTGTTTTGCAGCTGCGGTGATCTTTGCTGGCGGCACGGCCATCTTGTACGGCTTATGTGGTCCCTTGTAGTTCTGGGTTTTATGCTGTGGCGGCCTGAACCTTGCACCAGGTGCGGACGGACGATAAGAAAGATGATTTGCAGTGACAACTCTGGACTAGGATGGTCCTGACTCAAACACCCTCTTGCGATTCTTGGATGCAGTGTAGGCGTTGTTGTTCTTTTCTTGTTTTAAACAATCACTGACAAAGTCATTGAACCTGGCGCGGGTATTGGTACCCACATGCTTCATCATCTTCGGACTTAACCCTCTCTTGAAACTAGAAATTCTCTTTGCATCTGTGTCGACCATGTCTGGAGCATAGCGGCACAAGTTGTTAAAGGCATGCAGATACTGGGTCACAGTCTTGGTACCCTGATTTAAGGCCAAGAACTCTCCGAGCTTCATCTCAACCAACCCTGGGGGAATATAAACTCCTCTAAAGGCTTCAGTGAATTCTCTCCAAGTAATCTGGGCATTGGGAGGAAAGGTGGTGCGGTGATGCTTCCACCACATCCCTGCCGGTCCCTGTAGCTGATGTGCAGCATATTCTGTTTTCAGAACTTCTGTCAGCCTCAACACACGAAACTTATCTTCCATAGTGTTGATCCATTCTTCAGCGTCGAGTGGCTCTGCTGCTTCCTTAAAAATAGGTGGCCTAGTATCCATGAAATCCTTGAAATTGTTGTACTGGTTCACCCTATGGCCACCACCTTGATTATTTCCTCTCTGAACATTTTCAGCGATGGTACGCAGAAAATCTTCCATATTCCTCTGTGACTGCTCGGCGTTGCGCTGGCTCCCAAGGAACTGTGCGAAGAATACCTCTGCAGTGAGCGGTGGAGGAGGGGGCAATTGTGGCTCTGGCTATGGCTCCTGGTGGTTGATGTTGTTTGCACCAGCCCCACCAGCCCCTGCACCGTTGCCACCAGTTTCAGCGGCCTCATACGTGGCACGGCGAGTGTTTGCCATCTACATATTTCAGCAACAAGTAATAATTGAGTGAAGTGGTAGTAATTGTATTCGAATGAATAATCATGCCATACTGAATTTATTAGAGAGAACAAGTCATACAATAAAACAGAGGCAAAATAATCATATTCCAATTAAAACAACATCACTAATCAAATTACTTCGAATGCAACATTGCGTTCCATACAACCACGTTGTCAGCATACATACACTGGACTTTTATGCGTTTGAGCATCGCATACACAAGCAAGATCCAAAAGATCGCCAGTCTCAAGATCGAACAGGATACAACACGATACATAGAAACCAAAAGAAGGCCATCGCGACAGAACCTAGCTACTAACGCAAGGCAACTAGCCTACTCCTCGGGACCATCGTCGAGGTCGGAGGCGTCACCATCGCTACCCTCAGTAGCGGCGTCGTCGTCGACGTCCATCTAAGCGGCGTCCGGAGGAGCATACGGGCCCATCCCGTTGTAGAGGGCATGAAACTCTTCATGCAAGTTGGCATTATACCCTTCTAGCTCCTTGACCCTCTGCCTCAGAAGGTCCCTCTCGTTTCAGGCTTCATTCCTTTCCTGCATTAGCTGTCCCATCATGCGGTCTGCATTTCTGTTGGCCTGAGTCAACGTCTGCACCCGCTGCATAGCACTCTCACCTCTCTCGAGAGCCCGGTCTCGCTGCAAGCTCATGTCGGCCAATTGCTCTTGCAAGCTAGCTATAGCACGTGCTTGCTTCTTCTTCTGCTTCCTTGCTTCAAGCCGATCATCACCACGCAGACCAGTTAAGGTCCAATAGGTACTCTCAAGACCCTGGTATGCTCTGATGGCTGCATACATGGCACTCATTGTGTGGTTGTCGCTAGCCCGTCCTTCACTTGGGCCTCTAACCAGGGCACTTCCTTGCGGTTGCACCCAAATGGCATCACGAGGATCATCTCTCGGGAAAGTACCGGCCAAAGCTACTGCCAACTCATTAGGAAACCTGCTCATTATGTCTCGAATGACGCGAAAGGCTGCGCCCTCTGCACCTTCAACTGGAGTGCGTCCTTCAAACTCCAAATGCCAACCATCCCATTCTGGCACATCACCAAGAGCAGGGACGGTGATTTCCACTACCGCAAGTCTATCCTCAGCTAACTGGCTCTCACTCTAGGAGTACACCGGCTCTTGACCCTCTGGGTACCCCACATCATGGAGCACTCTCCAAAGCAAGGTGGGCATGCCAAACTCGCTTAGAAAAGTGTCCGTGTTGCGGCGCTCCCGCGGGGCCATCTGGTGACGGGGTGCTCTTCCGCCAGTGGACTTACGGGCAGTCTGCTTCGTGCGGGCCATCTGTAGCACAAGTTTTAAATTACCCGGTGAGAACATATTTTAAGTTGATGTTACTTTTATCAAACTGGGATAATCCTTTTATAAGGGGAGGAATGCATGTTATGAATGAAATGCACAGGCAATATGATGCATGCGCGAGTCTTACGTTCTCACAAACTTAGAAGATAAAGACATCTAACGATGAATTCGGTGGCATACAAATGATCTCTCATATACGTAACTAATTCGATCTATACGATAAACGCTGTTATATACCTGCAGAAAATTCATTTCAGCCCATTCCCCATGAATGCATGAAAGCAGTAAATCTACCTACACGCTCTACACGAATCCCCAGATGCGTGTACAACGGTAGTATCTACCCAAACATATCGTCCTATTGACGGCATCACCTCAACGTACGGAACACCCACACATGCGATACTTTCATAAAAACATGTGTAAAACATGTAATTATTCTAGTATCATATAAGCACTCTCCCTAGATCGGCGGTGTATCCGATCATGCTCTCACAGCTCACACTTACCAAAGCGTAGAGGTGACTGATCCATACATTACCACTCAATTAAGTGGCACTCATACAATAGCACGCCGTATGAGCAACGAAAGAGAAATATGGTGCAAGAACCCCAAGTTAGTACTTAAATAGCCACCTAGAGCCCTTAACTAGGAACAGGATATGACCACTGGCACACCTTTAGTTTTAAAATCATACTTTTTAAACAGAATTTTGTTTTAAATACACTTATGAACAGTAATCACGCTAAACCATGCTCCGATGCCAGCTGTAACAGAACCGCCCAATTATACGAGATTAAGTACAAACCAGGTTCGAATAAAAGTAGCGGAAGCGGTAGTTCAAATTACGCACACACACAATATTTTGAAATAAAGTGCCAGCTTGAGATCATCTCCAGCAAAAGCATCAGACGAGAAGTAGCGAATGACCATTGTCCATGGTCCTAAGCTTCGCCCATCGCAGGATAGAGGCAGTTGATACAGTAGTCGTAATACATCTGCCCATCTACAACAATTGGGAACAAAACCCTGAGTACGAGAAGGTACTCAGCTAGACTTACCCGACATAAACCAGAAATAAAAGACACCAAGGAATCATGATAGGCTTTCTGGTGGGATAGCTGACTCATTTGCAAGAAAATCATTTTTAACTTAACAATTCCTTTCCAAAAGCATGCAGTAATTAACTCTTTATTACCCTGCCAACTATGTTTGCACTGGTGCTAGAGTAACATGTAATTAAGCAAGTAAGGATTACCATTGATCATTAACAATAGTTATCATGTCATCTTCCACATAACTATCCAAGTGATTCATCAAGATTACTACGATGAAGTAGCTCAAGTCAAGTGTTCACTATCCAGTGAACGATGGCGATTTGAATCGATTATTAACCAGCTGGTAATTTATTCCTCACATAAACCTCACTCACCCGCTAAAGTGAGGTATTGGTCACCGAGTCAACCATTCAGGTAAAGTCGCGAGCTTGCCAGGAACCACATGTACCCGGGGGCCGCCCGACTACTCTTTGGCCTTATCATCGCGCCCCCGTATCCTGCCACTACTGCTCCGGTATAGTGCGTTGCGGGCAATCCACTCGGCCCGAATAATCTCCCAGCTTCACGGTCGAAAGGTGCATTATTCGGCCAGCTAAATGCGAGGCATGAGTTCAATATGACTCGAGGCCCAACAACGGTCGGTCCTTAATCGACACAGACGGAAAACACTACAGTCCGAAACTCTGCAAGTTTCCGCTCGGTCTCAAATTCATTTCGTCACTTAGTTATTTTCGTATGACATACTTTCACATAGATCCAAGTAATCTCCTAGAGCTCGCGGATGACAGGCAATCACCCGACTTCTACCGGTCTAAGCAAACTAAGTAATTACTGACCGCGGACACTAAGGTAACAAGGATCGGGTAAAGCAAGGTGAAATAAGGTGTAATGCAGCAACGTTTGCAAACAACTCCTAAACGTAATGCATCAAATTAAGTAAAGTTAATAATAAATTATTTGCAAACCGGGAGAGAAATGCTCCGGGGCCTGCCTCTCTCAAAAGAGCTCGGACGGTGGTCGGGGCACTTTGAGAGATCTTCACCGACCTCCTCTTCGGCTTCGGTCACCTCATGCTACTGCACCTCGAGCTGCTCCTCTGGCTCCTTGGGGATGATGACTGGGTTCTCGGTTTACGATCATGTATGATGCAATACGCGTAAGTGATTATGCAACGTGCATCGAAGGAGATGAATGCAATGGATATGTTGAAATGCAAGGTAGTCAACATCATCCAAGAAACTATATACTACAAGCACATGTCATCTACTGCATTCTCTTCTACTACTAATATGTTAAGTTAACATATTTTATGAAATGCTTCAAAGATACACCAAAGTTTTACTAATTTCTTAATCACACTTAAAGCAACACTTGCTTAAACCCTAAATAATAATAGGTTTGAATAGCAACATATATTTCTGATGCTCCTAAAAATCTGAGAAAATTACAGTAGCATAATACTACCCTAAACCGACTACCATAAAAATTTCATGGCATTTGGATAAGTAAACTATCCTATACAAAAATGATAAGCTATAGCATAAAAATGAGCATGAAATTACTTTGTACTATGAAAAGTGTCCAACAACAGAATTAATATTTTTCCTAGGTTCTTCATAGCATACTATGACTGTACAAAAATTATCACATGCATGTTTTATACAAAGTTTGCTCTCTAGCAAAAATAACAAAAATCAGCCATTAAAGGTACTTGAACTACTCCTCCAAAGTTTTCCACAGCACTTGCATGAAACATATTTTTCATAGGAAGTACATGACACAAGAAGATTAACAAACTTAGGAATCATATTTTTCTGAAGCCTATAGATTTTTCTACATATTTTTCAGTTTATCAGCAATATACATGATTAAATAAAATCCTATAGAAAAGTATTTCAAATTTGACATGCAATATTTTTATATCATAGATCTGGTTCCAATGAATCCATAGAAATTTATTTCACAATTTTTGGAGCACATTTAATCACCCAAACAATTACTAAAGCATTTTTATTTCCAATTAATAAAAGAAAAGAAAATTGGAATCCTCTTTTTGAAAATGGGCCGACACAGTACAGGCAAACGGCCCGGTCCGGCTCAGCCCAAGGACACGCGCGCCGGGAGAAAGAAAATGGGTCGTCTCCTGTTGGAGCAGGCCGGCCCAGTCACTTGCTTCAACCGCGGGTGAGCGGGGACAGCGCGCGCGACCGAGCCGGTGCTCGCCACCGCGGCGGTACGGTGGCCGCCGACGGCCAGCGGCCGCTTCCGTGCCCGAGCGAGCGAGGCAAAGCGCGCAATATGGCCACAGGAAAACAGTGAACATGCGAGCGAGGTTGAGAGACAAAGGGGGTGGGTGAAGGTGCCGGTGACCGGAGCGCGAGCGCGGCGGCTCCATCACGGTGGCGCGGTGGGGAAGGCAAATCGATGCCCTACCGGAGTGAGCAAGAGGACAACGAGGCTTGTTCGGAGGAGGCAAGGGGGCGGCGGATCTCTGTGCAAGCGTAATTTGGTGGTGGTGGACTGTCGCCGCCGGAACGAGGGAGCGGAGGTAGAGCTCTCGGCGGTGAGCCGCTCGCCCGCTCGGTTCTTGGAGAGGGGGAGCGGATGAGGAGCGGGAGTGCGAGTGAGGGGGCGAGGAGGGGGTCAGCCAGGCGATTTGATCGTGCCTGAGCTGGCGGGACGGCAGGGCGAAGGCGACGCGCGGTGGCTCCGACGGCGCATGGCCAACACGAGGCGAGCACGGTCTGCCGCGGCGTCCAGCGAGGCGCGCGAGCGGGCGGGAGAAGAAGGCGGACGCGCGGACACGGGCCGGGCCGCTGCGCTGCGTGGGCGCGCGCATGGGGGTGGCGCGGGCCGCTTCGGCCGACGGGCCGAAAGGGTGGCGGCGGCCTGTTAGCGCTGAAATTGTTTTTCCTTTTTTATTTTTCCAGAGAAAATTCAAATAAAATTCTATTTGCAGTTTTCAAATTCAAATTTGGGCAAGCAAACGACCTTTTCTGAAAATGGCCCAAAAATGAAAGTTGTTTAGAATTTGATTTCCTACAACTTTTATTGAGGGGCCAATCTCAAAACTCTTATAGATTTTGATTTTTAGAATAAAAGCTAATTTAGGGAGGATTTTTGAATATTTTCAAATAACATTTTTAAAACAAATCTTTGACAAAACTTTGAGTGATTTAGTGGCTCCAAAAATTTTCCTTATAATTCTAAATGATATGAAATTTATAGTTGCACAAGTTTGATGAATGTAATTAGCACATTATCACAACATGTTATGCAATACTAGTTTCCACACTTTTATTTTACTAAAGGTACACCCTAAGCACATATGATTATGAATGCCATGACATGTTATGCTCATGATTTGCAATGCAAATGCTTGCGTAACACCGGAGTGTTACAAAAGGCGACGCCGAAGGTTAGGCGGTGTATTTGGCCGCCACAGGTTTGGCGTGCTTTTGTACTGAAAGTCTCTGTGGCTACCACATCTTGGATACAAACCGAACACCGGCCGCAGTATTAATGGCTGCCACAGTTAGTGGCGTGGCGTGCGGCGGCAGGAACCAAACAGCTGCCTAGCTCTCGTGGTCGCCGCATCTGTGGAGAGGCGAACATCGGCCGGCAACCAAACATCCTCTTAGTTCTGAACTAAACAAGGCCGTCGACCTGCTACCGGTACCGGCATTTTGTATGCTGTTACCATTATTTTGGCGCAACTCTCTATTGACATTCTGTGCAGCGCTGTTGTGGCTGTCGTTGTTTCTGTCATCAAAGGCATCACTACTAGAAACACAACCTATGCCGACAGGGAAGTATAATAGCCGACGGGTAGTTGGGGGAAACCGTGAAAGGTCGACAGTTAACATGTTATCGATGGTTATAAGCTCTCTCGTCGGTATATGTATTGAATAGCCGACGGTACAACCTATTCCCGAGCGTTAGATATCGATCCGTCGGGCACTGCACGAGAAGGTCGAGAGGACAAATTAATTGCTAACAGTCTTAGTGACACCGACGGTCTTTGTATTGAATAGCCGACGGTACAAACTATTCCCGAGCGTTAGATATCGACCCGTCGGGCACTACACGAGAAGGCCGAGAGGGCAAATTAATTGCCAGCAATCTTAGTGACACCGTCGGTCTTTGTTTTGAATAGCCGACGGTACAAACTATTCCCGAGCATTAGATGTCGACCCGTCGGGCACTGCACTAGAAGGCCAAGAGGTCAAATTAATTGCCAAGGATCTTAGTGACACCGTCGGTCTTTGTATCGAATAGCTGAAGGTACAAACTATTCCCGAGCGTTAGATGTCGACCCGTCGGTTACTGCACTAGAAGGCTGAGAGGGCAAATTAATTGCCAATGGTCTTAGTGACACCGTCGGTCTTTGCTAGTATTCTTTATTCGGCTTATGTATATAGGCCTTATATATGTTGGATGAATTAAGAAGTGAACGGTAAATCCAATTTCTTTTACCCTGTCTACCCGTTTGCCTCGCTGGCTCCACTGGCCATGACATCAAAGCGCTTCTGAAATAAAATGGAGGCATCTACTATTGGTGCTTGTCATGATCGAATCGATCATCTTAGATATTTGTAAAAAAATAGGACCCTAAGACAATGCACGAGCATTTATCTAGTATTTCACATATGAATTATATATTATAAAAATATTTTTCATAGTGAATCTAAAAGAATAAATCCTATTATACCATGAACCTATATAATTTTTTTAAATGGATGGTCAAAGATATAAATATTTGAAAGACCACTTATACTTTACACAACATATCACTTTGATGATTCATTATTATTCTTCTAAGAATAGCATTGAAAAACATAGATCTTTCTCATGTTTTTTATAACTATACTAAGTTCTTGGTGGTGCATAAAGCACAAGTGCAATTGTCAATGCACGATACAATTATTTCATTTATAATGTCCCTCTTCTAGCCTTGTCTAACCTCATGGGTTGAGAACACGCATGTGCTTTATATGTAATATATATAATATTAAAACATAACACTGACTATAGGTCTACATTTTGATATTTGAATTAAACATAATTTTTAGTGACCTCATAATTGTAAAGTTCTAGTAAGTACATTCATGTAATCATGAGTTTGTCCTCGCAAAAAAATGTAATCATTAGTTTGTTTCTAGTATTTTTCTTGGAAAAAAGAAATAACATGGAAGAACCTTACCTGAAAATAAGTGCAAAAAGTTTGCTGCATTGATGACTCGAACCTAGGATCAATATATTGCCCAAACAAGGCGTTCTACCACTGGGCTACAACTTGTTCGTTTGTCAAGGTAAGAATATAATCCTTTAGTTCTCAATCAAATGGAATCTTATAGTCCTGAAATCAGAGCGAGGCGACAGACTAGCAATACTTTTAGCGCAAAGCCAGATAGGTTTTAGCGTGAATCGAAGCCTAATCTCCCGCCGCCGCACCTAAAAACGCCGCATATCCCGAATCTCTTGGCCACGTTCCCAACCGAACCTCTCAGAGGTTTTATCGCCGCCGCCACTCCGATTGACTCGAAGCGTGATCATAGGGTGCAGCTGGTTGCTGAGACCCTCGTACAGGAGGGGCGAAGCACATCTCGTTCCGCTTGCCGGCACCGAGCTCCCGTGGACTAAATCAATCAGCATCTGTGCCGCCAGACATCTGCTCATCTTCTTCACAAGGTATAATACGAACCCCTTTCCTGTCCTATTCTGTGCCATATGCTCCATGGTCAAGAACCCTACCGTTGTTCTTTGGATATCAATGATAGGTCTTTTTATTAGGTTTTATATTCAACCTACAATCTGCATTCATCTTTGTCTGACGACTATTGCTGCCTTGTAATTGGGGTTTAGTTATCGAAGCTTTACTGTTAGGTTTAAGTCATTGCTTTTAGTTGCTATATACCTGGACTGAAGCCTTAGTAGCTTAATGTCAAATCTGATATTAAGCACGTACTGAAAGCCTAACTGATTAGACATAACTAGAAAAAACAAGTACTAGATACATGAATAGCACATAATTTAACAACCTTTCAAATTCGTGTTGGTAACCAGTCAGTACTACAAAAGTACCTCTTATAATGAAATTGGCACCTTAGAACAGGACTATATAAATTCACACATCAATTACTGATCTGTTGTTGCTCAGTTGCAAATCGTACAAGCTAGAATTTCAGATCAGGAACAGTTAGCAGCCCCCATATAGTTCATCTCCTGAATTGTTGTTCTAGCTAGCTGATTTGATTCGCATGAGTTAAATCTTCAGGTTGTGCTATCTATTCTGAATATGAGGTCACACCGCGCAGCTCAAAGTATAAACTAATATATGCACGACATGCAGCCTACTTCTGAATCTGAGGTTGCATTCTCTAGAGAGCATGAGAAATTGTTCCTCATGCATCTGAACATGTAAGTATTAAGTGTGTTCCAAATATATTCATGCCATACCTGAAAGTATTGCAAAATCTATCTTATATATATTCAAGCTAGTTCATATGTTTATAAAAATAATTTTATAACTTATGTAGGATAACATTGGTGGAGCAGACTATAGTGGTGACGAAAATAAAGATGACATCTATGATTATGATGATGAAGGATACCACTCCCAAGATGATGGCCAATATTATGGGAACAGTGGCTATGATGATGATGGCGCCTGGTGATGAGAAGAGATTATATGCAACATATGAAGTGTGTGGCACTTTTAAGTAGTTTTTCTTATGCCTTGTGAACAGCAGCATCTTAGTCAAGTATTCTAATCTGAACATTAATTTATGCTATGTTGAAGAATGTTCTTAGAAACTTTCAGAATGTCTAGGCCGTACCTTTGTTTGGTGATCATTGGGCTTCAAACTTTCAATGTAGTTTGCAATATTGAAGAGCTGGTTATGAAATGCCATGAATTATATTATGAATGTTTAACATCTGTAGCTGATCTTCGTGGTTACATATTAATTATTTATGGCTATAAAAAATATCCCAAGCAATATCGGATGATGCATCTCTATATTGCCGATGGTTTAATAGTTTTAGCCGATGGGAAACCAAAACCTTCACATATATATTCTACCGAGAGTATTTCATTCCCGATGGTTAATAAACATCGTTGCTAATATGTTTTACGATGGGTTAAAAACTGTCACGCAACAAATCCCTGACCAAATATATTTCCCGATGGGTTTTAAAAAACTGTCATGCAACAAATCCCGACCATATATGTTTCCTGATGGGTCTTAAAAAACTATCAAGCAACAAGTCCTCGACCGGGGTACCCTCGGAAATTCATGTCCGACCAAAGGCGTTCTGGCGTGTTTACCAACTAGTTGCCGAGCGTTAACCGTCAGAAACATACAGTCGGCCATACAATGACTGATTACCAGTCAGTAAAAGTGGGAATGCCCGACCATGGATGCCCGACGAAAGGTTCCCGATGGTATACACTCGGCAATTGCACTTCCCGACGGTACAAACTAATGCCCGACGGTTTAATAACTGTCAGCCATTCTTGCACCTCTAGTAGTACTGTAGCGTGGCTGCTGCACATGCAGTTCCGGACAGCCGGTATGAATGTACGGAGTATGATGATCTTGGCCTTCATGGTGGCAGTTATCAGCAACTAGTGGCTACTACGTACTCCCTCCATAAAAAAAAGTATTATTTTTTATTTTTAGACATCTTGTTTGGCCATTCGTTTTATTCAAAATTTTTATACAAATATCATATATTTTATTATGACTTATTTTATCATTAAAGATACTTTAATAATAATTTATTTATTTTATAATTTATATAATTTTTTTTAATAAAACGAATGGTCAAACACGATGTCTAAAAGTAAAAAATGTCACTCTTTTTTTTGAACAGAGCGAGTACCACGTACTGCTGCCTTCCTACCAGAAAGAATGACATTTTTATTTTTCGAAGAGTCACCCATTTTTAATTCCTTTTTTTTATGGAGGGACTACTTGCTGGTCACAGAACAGTCGCAAATAGAAGAGCAGCTTTCGGTACAGAGACTCAGAGAGACTGACGGATCAATCATCAATATGGCCGTGGCACGGGAGCTGCCAATTGATCGCGGAGATGCGAGAAGAAAGATACGAAGATGGCGTCCCGGGAATTCCGTAGCCGAGTTTTATTCTCTCGGAGTCGTCCGGTTCTTTCAGCAGTACTCCCTCCACTCCAAATTATAAGGTATTTTAAGAATTTTGAAGAGTCAAAACATCTTAAGTTTGACTAAAATTATAGAGAAAATTACAAAAAATTATAACATCAAATAGGTATACTATGAAAATATAATTAATGAAGAATCTAATGATACTTAATTGGTGTCATAAATATTATTATCTTATCATATAAATTTGGTCAAACTTGAGATCCTTGACTCTCCAAGACTCTTGAAATGCCTTATAATTTGAGATGGAGGGAATACTTTTTAACGAACGAATAATATTTTCTTTCACAGGAAATCAGCGTAAGTTAAATTTCAGCAAATCGAAGGAACAGTCTGAATTTACTACGGAGCACTGAATGAGTCCGTTTGTTGATTATGACATGAGTGACATGCCGTTCAGACTTGAGATAGAGTAGTCAGCCGCTTTGGCTTTTGGCATCGGCCATCAGGTAGAGGGAGGATAGGAGCAGTCGTCTTCCGGTCTCCAACAATGTGCTGCTGACTTTTAATTAATATTTGTTATGCAAAAATGCATTGACATTGGCACATCTAGATGATGGAGATATGCCATTTCCCGCAAGCTTTGTCACTTGTCAAGCCCAGGAAAATGGTATGAGCACCACCGTGTTACCACCTCCGTCACTAAAAGATATATAATTCTAGTTTTGTATGTACTGGCCCAAATTTCTAAATTTTTAACTAAATTTATAGAAAATACTATTAACATTTACGACACTAAATAAATATATATTTAGTACTATAAATTTTAATATTTTTTATATAAATTTGGTTAAATTTTAAACTAACTGTATCTTTTCTTTTTGTATGTACGAAGGGAGAGTACGACATACATCATTCACGGAGGGTGAGGATTACCAATACTTCACGCGCTGTGCAATTGATGAGCCGCTGCTGGTTGACGTTTTGGACGGCGCCACCATCACATCAGAAGCATCGGTCGTCGGCTCGACACGCCGCCGGAGCCGGAGAATAATGGACGTCGCCGTCGCCTCCTCCTCCGACCGCGGGCATGGCCGCATCGCGGTATGCATACAACATCAACGCACTAGCCTCTGCTAGTGTGCACCAGCGTTGCGATTGCGATCGAGGCCGGATCGGAGGTCCCCACAACGACGTCGATGTCGATGTCGGAGGACAATCGATGGCCCGCCGGCGCCGGCGCCGGCCTGCTACCGCCGTGCCGTATCGTCACGAGGAAGGGAGGCCGAAGGCATTAGATTAGCCAACGGCCGGGACCACCTGTCGTAGCTGCGGCGGCGTGCCAATGCTGGTGCACAGTAGCAGAGGCAGATGCGTGCCCCTGCCCGCCACGGCGTCGCATTGCTTTAGCGCCGCCCGATTGGACGACGTACGTACCAGTTTCTGTAGCAAGGAGCATGGTAATGCTTACTCCCTCCGATCCGGTTCATAAGCTGCACACACATATTGCAACTATAAAATTTGTGTCAGTTAAAATAATTTAAGTTTGATTAAGTTTATAATGAACAGTACTAACATTTGAAGGTTCTCTTACTGCCGAGCAGCTGGTAGTGGAACTGGAAAAACTATTATCAGGTAAGAAACACAATTGGAAAATTGAGGAGAAGGACAAAGATACCTTCAATATTAACTTCCCATCCTCCGACCTACTGTTAACTGTGGTGAATTGGGGTCCTATGGACACCAAGGCACTAAAGGGCAAGATTCGCTTTGAAAGGGGTGTTGAAAACGAAGTCTATAATTATGAAATTGATAAGGTGTGGGTGCAGTTCCGATGTCTTCCTAAGGAGTTCAGAGAATTTCCCAAATTGGAACGATCTTAGGTGTTCCTCGAGCCGTGGACACTAAATTCACCAAGAAGTTTGGTAGATCAAGATTGAAAGTAGCCGTGCTTGATCCTAACCTCATCCCAGATTTAGTGAATGTTGTTATTGGGGATTATGTTTATAAGCTACAATTCAAGGTTGAGCAGGACATGCCTAGTGGTGAGCCAGAGGTCATTGACATGGACACCAAGGAGGAGAAAGATCCTAAAGAGAAAGATCCTAGGGGTGAAAAACCGGAGGAGGACATGGAGGTCGATGGAAATAAAGAGGAGGATCAGGTACCCAACAATGAGAATGGGAACCAGCTACCTAACTCTAGCAAGCAAACTGCAGCTAGTGGGGCTGCAGAGCTTGATGACGCAGGTGCTGCTACTAAGATCCATCAAAGTAAGCCGGTACAAGCAAGCATAAAACCAGTGATGGTGCTCTCTCAAAACGGGATGTCCCCAAATTGCGATGGCTTGTGGAAGGCTAATATGATGTCTTCACAATATGACTCTGGGCTTCTTAATAAAACAAATGTGATAAATAGTGGAACACTGTCACCTGTGAGATCAAGTAAGAGGAATGCTTCAACTGCAGACCAAGATTCTATAGAGAAGGCATCAAAATTAAAGGCTCGAAAGAATTTGGACACCGCGTCAGGAAAAGGTTATGTTCAGGGGAACGCACTGGCTCCGGCAATGGGCAAGATTACAGCGGCATGATGATCTAAGGGATCAGTTGACCCTGGTGTCACATCATCTAGAGACGTCAGTTCTACAGTTCTTCGGGTCTAACGGTTGGCTGTCGCATAGGCATATTGGTCATGTTTAGTCAAAACTTTATCTTCGTTTCGGTTATTAGTTCGTACGACTGTAAACTGTTCTTTTACAGTTAGCGTGTGTGTCATCGGTTGGATTTTGTAATAATTGGTCTGATTCTATCTTTTGATAGATGAAACCGGATATTATATATCCTTTATCTTAAAAAACATTTGTGTCTCTAATAAAGTTTACTGTAAAAATATATTTCATAATTAATAATCTAATATTACTTATTTTGTATCATCAATATTAGTACTTTTTATACATAACTTTAGGCAAAGTTTAATCTTTTACTCCTCGGAAAACGAATATTGTATCCCTCTGTGAGCTGATGGAGTACAACCTAGTTGGAAGCCCATGTCTTATCAAACTGTGCCTTGTAAAATGGACTAGAGAGAGTAATTAGCACTCGTTCCTAAGGCAAAGCAGGTTTTTACGTGAAAAGATAGGAGCAGATCGGCATATACTACCTCCGTCCCTAATAAATCAATTTTATCATCAATTTCAAGAGTTGTTTTAAGTTAATTTTCATCGAGAAATAAAAACAAGCAGTGCTAGCGTCCGGATGTCCGGACGAACGCCCGCACCTGCACTCTATTTCACGCGCCCCATGCGGAGGCCCGTGCTGTAACACCCCTGGTGTTACTAACTTACTTAGCATGCGATTAAGGTCTACAAGAAATTAACAAAACAAATTCCGCGGGTTTTAAAATTTCAACGCACATAAAATGATAAGCGAATTTCTATAAATAAAAATAAAACATCATTTGAATGTAGTACTTAATAAAAATTTGAAGCGCAAGTCTAGTAGATGAAAACGCAACTTTTGTTCCGATAAATAAGTGATCAATAGCATAACTGGTAGCTCAAGAATTGATTTGGAAATGGGTTCCAGCTCCTAGAACTATAATGACCAAGTCTGAAAACCTAATGGCAATGCCGCTTTGGCATTTAAATTTTGATTAAAATTCGTAAACACTAGATCTATGTTTTTGCACCGTTAATTGCACCATTGCGAGTACTTTGGCATGGTGTAGTTCGTAGGGTGGAGTGATGTTGAGTGGTTACTCCTAAAATGGCCTGAAGTTCCTAAGAACGGGATGTAACCTTGTGGTCGGTGCTCTGTTCATGAGCCAGCGTTAGCACGACGAACCTACATTGGTGTCTCTCCATTTTTTCTCTCGGATCATCCTCCGGTCGTGAGCCTTGCTTCGCTAGTTAGCCGCTAGCATCAGTTATAAGTTAGCGAAAGAGGTTACGTCATGATCGAGATGCTTTGTAGTTGTGGTTCACTTTAAAAACTGTGCAGGTCACCGATTGGCCATCTGGTCGCGTGGGCGTGATCACCACGCGCGCGGATGCTTCTGGCTCCGAGCTCGGGCTACGGCAGGCCGGTTGCCGCTGGCCGGTGCGCGCTCGGTGATACCGCTCAGCGCCTTGCCTTGCGTGGCTGGCCTGGTTAGCCGCGGCCGGTACCCGGCTGCTGCCCCGCGTGCACACCACGCTCGAGTCCGACCACGACGAACCACTGTCCCGTGCACGCCACGCTCGAGACTGACCGCGGCAAGTCAAGCGCATCCCGCCAAGGCCTCCGCTATTGCGACAGCTGTGCGCGTACTTGTGTTGACGCTATAAGTCGGAACCGCCCGGTCTTAAATCCGCTCGAGTTTATTGGGTGAACTCCTCCCTCCGCACCGCGCAGAGCCACCATGGCCTCCCCTTCCTAACCACCGGTTCGGGTCCCGCAGTGAAATTCATCGCAACAGTGGGTGGCACAGGTAGTTAGATAGCTACCCCGTTCTCCCAGAGCTCAACCTGTCCTCACCAACCGACGAATTGGAGGTTTTGCCGCCGCCAGCCATGGACGCCGCCGCAGTCGGTGAATCAGGAGTATGTCCTCAACCTATAGCTTATGAATCGATTGTTGGCGGTTCGGAGTTCGTCTTGACCCTCTAGACTTGGTGTTCGTCTCCTTTTGACCAGGGCATTCGTCTGCGGCGTGGTGACGCGCCGTGTCTGCCCCGGAGCGTCGCCACCGTGCTCGTGCGCACGTGGCCGGGTCACCTCATCGCTCCTCTGCCCCAACCATCCCCGTGGCGAGTATCTCGGTGAGCTATCAATGCTTCCCCAGCACCTCTATCACCCCGTTAGGGTCCTAGCTCGCCGGAACGGCCTCGCCGCCACCGTGAACCGCGGCTCTGCGCCATAGCTCGTGCTAGGGGGGTAGCCCGGTTTCCTGTTGCCACCAAGCATCCTCGTTCATGCCATAGATGGTGGTCGGCCCTCTAGTTGGTCGAAGCGGGCCCCTTTACGCTCGGCGCAACTGGGGAATGTCGGCCGGAGTGGCGTCGTCGTGCGCGGGGCATGCCTAGGACCTACTCGTGGCAAAGACGACTTAATATAGGGTGCTTGCTGCAAACCGTTCCTCTGGTGAAATAGTACACCACGATTCCGTGTGATATCCGGTTAGGCTAGGGGTTAGTTTGCATAAAAGAGCGGGCGGGCACGGGCTGTCCGTCTCGGGCCGTCTTCGCGCGGGCCTTGCTCGTATGGGCCGCTCTTCACGCGCACGCGCGGAGGCCGCACCGTGTTGGGCCGAGTGGGCCGCAGTGTCCTCTTCTTTTCCAGTGAATTAGTAAAAGTTTTCCTAAATAAATTTTGAGCTGATTTTGTTATTTAGATATAAAATTATTTAGGGATCCTAAAATAGTAAAACCAATTTTGTTAGTTTCCTAAAATCATGATCTAGATAAAGGTGTAATTGGTTCATGTAGCTTTCTACTATTTTTAGGCTTGCTCTAATTAATTCGAGGCGTTTAATATTATCAAACATGAACTTGTAAGAATTGTTATGAATAATCAGTGATAGTATTAACGCTGAAAATTTTATAGTAAGCTAACCATGATTTTATTTGTCCACTATAATTTTTATAGCTCCCAAAATAAGCTGTTGCTAGATAATTAATAAGCTCTAGTTTGAATATGTAGTAAATCGATAAAATGAATAACGCGACATCTCGGGTTTATATAACTAAATCACTTGTTGAGAAATAACGTTTGAATCGACAACGGGGATGCAAAGCCTAGTGAGTTAGTGGGTGGCTAGCTCGTTAGCTTGTGAGACGTAGTCATACGACGAGAGTTGCGATTGCTGTCTTTTAATTACGTCTCAACGTTGCATCCACGTATATCACAATAGGAATGATGGTGGATCGCGAAGTCATCTGGAGTAGCAGAAAGGGTGGTGCCTTAATGATCGTGGCGCCATGGTGGAATGCTAACTCTTGGTTAAATCTCACCCAGGCAAGCCCCGGTGCATAACCTCTATTATGCTGCACTTTATTTATGCTTGTGCATTAAGTTTTAAGGAGATGAATGAAACCCACTTGTATATATATATCCTGATCCCATGAGTCTTACTAGTATGTCAAGATCGTGTAGATTGCTATGCTACAGGACTCCGGTAGAAGTCGAGTGATTGCCTGTCACTCGCGAGAGATAGGAAATATATTATTGTTACTATTATCATGTTACTATCACATGGATGATCTATATATATGTGGATAATAATTGGAGACCGGGCGGGGCTGTACTTGAAATTGGATATGGACTTGGTTGGGCAATCCGAGCGAGGCTCTGGTTGCATTTGTCCCGCCTGTGTCAATTAAGGACCGTTCGTTGCACTGGATCCCCAGTCAAGTCACAGATCTCCTTATCCCGAGTATATACTAGCGGATGGGGGCTAGGAAGACTTGTTACTCTTTTGTCATGGGCTCCGGCTCTTTCCGTACCGACTGATTGGAGGCGGGGATAGGTGGAGGTCTTAGCACCGTATTGAGGCCGGGCCTTAAGTACGGGAGCTAGGAGTCCAAGTTTGGACGGGGACCTGGAAACCTATGACAGGAGGGGAACGGGTTGGTCTTGCTTGTGCCTGGGGTGCAAGCGAGGCGTGTGTTTTTCGGGGTACCCAGCTGGGCACATTGTTTCGCGAATCGCCGTTTCTACGTGACGGTACGGCTTGACTGCACTCTGGCACCGTAGTAAGAACTGAAAGATGAAAGATGGAAAGATGGTTCTGATGGCTCAACCTTTGTTTGGAATTAGAATAGGTGCTTACCTAGAATGGTTGGTTAATGAACTACTGACAATTGCTAATAAAAATTGAATGTAAGGATGAACCTTTAGTAATGCTTCCTGCAGTTGCAATAACCCACAAGCCAGATAGCCTTGCATATCCTTTGAGTCTTTTCTTTCCTTCTGACGGGTAAGTCTTGCGGAGTACAATTGAGTACTCAGGGTTTGTTCTACCCTGTTGCAGGTGACAGGTGTTCTTGAAGCTGACATTTATATGTGGAAACCTCCTGGTGGGCTCAGTGAGGATTTCCTTTACGTTGCGGATATAGAGTTGATTTATAACTCTCACCAAAAATGTTTTACAAAGGAAAGATTTACCACCTATTATCAATTCATGTATATAAATGTTCATCATGATAATATTTAACTCATCATTAAATGGTTTTATTTCCGCTGAACTCTGATAACATTTTATTTTCCGCTATTATAATTAAACAATGGATTACCCTGATGTTGTAATAAAAGTGTTGTAAGAAATGGTAAAGACGTTGTAAGCTTTATCTCTCATTTATGATCCTGAGGTAAAAATGTGGATTTTCGAGTTCTCCCTCGGGTGTGCTCGACGGAATCGCAGAATTTAGTGCACTCTCTTGGGTACTTAGTGTCTAAGGGAAGACAAGTACTCTTGGGAGGGCATTAGATTAGGCGGTTCTGCCACAGGTGCCACCCTGAATGTCATTAGCATCGAGAAGAGGGGATGTGGTGGCACCCGTCTGCACCTCTGGTTCGAATGCTCAGCCGGCGCCGGGAAGAGGAGGAGACACCGAGGCGAGATAGCAGAAGGCGAGGAGAGAGATGCAACACTCGATCTACTTTTGAAATATCCAAATGTGACACTTGTAACATACATCTTAAGACAGATGAAACACTTGAAACATGCATCCGAAATACTTGTAAAACACCTAAAAACTATTGTAAAATATATGCAACATCCAGATGAAACATTTGCTACATATGTGTGAAACATGTGCAACATCCAAATAAACACACTTGCAACATACGTCTGAAAAAACAGATGAAATATTAGGAATAGAAGCTTGCAACATATGTGTACAACAATTACAACATACCGATCTACTTTTATAACATCCATATAAAACAGTTGCAACATACTTATGAAACATCTGAAACACTTGAAACATAAGCTTGCAACATGCGTTTCCACCCCTTCTTCTTCTGTTCGACACAATGCAGAGCGGGGAACAGCCGGTTCTGGCCAGGCGGTGGCCGAGTATGGTGACGCGGCCTGGTAGCGGCTAGCTATGCTTGCGCCTTGGCCTGGGCACGGCGGAGGACGGGGCATGGCATGGCGCGGTGGGGGACGAAGGTGCCACGGGGGATGGGGGCGGCGCGGAGGATGGCGGCAGCGGCGCGCCGGAGTGGGGCACGGTGCGAGATGGAGGCGCCACGGGGGATATCGGTGGTGGTGCAACGGAGTCGGCGCGGTACAGAATGTGACGCGCGACAAGAGGTGGAGTGGGACGAGCCGACGCCCACACGTGCGGAGTTTTTCTTTTTTAAGTGAGCGCGTCCGGACGGACGGACATCCTCGTTCTATCATTGTCGATAAAAAAATGCACAATGATTTTACGATATCAAATTAGTTTCGTTAAATTTATTGTGAAATATATTTTCACAATATGCTTATTTGTTTTACAATATTCATGCTTTTGTCTATAATTTGCTTAAACATCAACTGGTTTGACTGGGGACAATATATTCAGGGACGTACTCGTAATCTGGAGAATGTGACAAGCAAGTCTAATCTGGCCGCTGTGAGTTCTATTCAAGCACGCACGCCTGGAATTCCCCAGTCAGATAATAATACTAGTATAATAAAGCAGATCTAGTGAATGGCATTTTATTGCAAGGTCAGGAACACGGATAAGAAGGTTCTGCACGAGGTTTGACTGAATAAGCTGCCGCCAAGATGGCAAGGCGGTTGCTGTCATGTCATGAAGGAGGGCACGCAGCGTCAAGTAGGAATCCCTTTGCAGACGCCATACGATCGAGACATGCTACCTTTATTCGATGAGCACCAAGACGAAGCAGAGCTCATCTATTATCTATACATGTATACAGATACTGAATTGCCTGTCTTCATCATGCTTCGATTCATTTCAGTGTGCTTTAGTTGGGTGCTGAGTGCTAACAGCGCCACATCCACCGTCTCCGTTCCAGCACCAAGCAGCAGTAGAGCATCTTTGAACCTTACTTAAATCTTAAGAAATCAGCAAGCATTTTTTTTCAGAAGGAAAAGAAAATGGGAGGCTTAGATCAACGCCAAGCCTTTTCTTGTCAGTTGTCACTCTGTCCTAGCATTCGATGCTGGAAACTGTCTGACACTGGAGGAAGAGGAAGAGAGCGCATGCATGCTTTAAGAACTGAACCTTCTTCAGATCACTTGATGCATACAACTGAAACAGCTGCTGTACCGCAGCCTGGCACTCTCGTCGCCGGATTCACCTCCTGCACCTTCGCGGCTTCGCCATGGCACTGCGCCTCTGTCCCCACAAGAACGCAGCAGGTCGTGAGCACAAGGTGGCCGAGGGCCAACCTGCCCACAAATTACATCATTTTGGGACACGTTCTTCTTACTTTTGAAACACCAAACCAAATTTCAGCAATTGCTTTGTTCTTCTTCGGGACCGCAGCTTCCAAAGGTTCGCATCAGTGATGCACGATGTCAACGTCTAACGGATGCTTGTTTGCTCCGACCTGAAAACCACCCTGTTTCTTCGCTTCCAAAGCTGCCAACAGCATAGCGCTATGAAGGTGCTCAAGTGTTTCTGAGGGATGGTTGAAGGGCGCTGAATGTTGTGTGTGTCGCTTACCATCTCTGAATTTCAGCAGCCTATATAAGCCACTGGAGTCGAATTTGCCGTGTGGTAGGCAGGGGGTTCCTTACATCGGCCGTTTTCATGCAATGTTGTTTGGAGTAGGAGTGTCCGCATCTCATCCATCTCGGTGACAGCTTTCTATGAGATCATGACAAGGTCATGACATGAGGTCCTTTTGCTCTTCTATCTAAATTCCAATTCCACGTGCAGCAGTTCATGACATGAGGATATTCTTAGTGGAGTAGAGTGTTTCATTTATGCGGTTTAGGCCCCGTTTGGTTTGGGTGTTAAAGTTTAACAAACACTATAGCACTTTCGTCTTATTTGATAAAAAGTTTTCAATGTTAGACTAATTAGGCTTAATAGATTCGTCTCGTAAATTACTCCTAATTTGTGCCGACATGCATAAAATTAGTCTACATTTAGTACTCCATGTATTTGAGAGAACATTGATGTGATGGGAGTTAAATTTTAACACATCCAAACCAAACGGGGCCTTAGATTGATGAACGAAACAAGATCTTTCACTGCAGTTTATCTCTCGGTTTTACATGGTAGCCAAAAGCATTTACTACATGAAACTTGCACCGATAATGGCATGCTGACCTCATGTGCATAGTGAACCTGCGTTCTTTGCTGTCATTGTCAAAGAAAGCAGGTGTCTAAAGAGTCGGCATGAAGAAAGGTGCCTCTACAAATCTTGCATCATGATGCCTACACAACCAAGAATATCTGACCATACAAGCAATAATACGCACTTATGTGGCTCAAAAACCTGGTGACTCAAGTATGAAACGAAGTACACTTCTATGTAGCTATCAGTGGATACAGAATCAACCACGATATGCAGCATCTAACCCTTGGATACAGTTACTCAAGGCAATTTTATTCAATCTGATAACCAGCATGTGGTTCAAGACGCAACCTAAGTCGGCCGCATGTCTCAGGTAGTGAAGTGCCGAAATCTTTTTAGGATTACAAATCTGTGCTAACAAAATCCCCAAGGTTAGAAACTTGGCAGGCGCAATGAAACCGCCACGATTAGTCAGGCGTGGCCACACCCTGGTTAAGCTCGGCGAATCTCATGCCAACCCTCATGGAGTGCTTCAGGAACTTCTCTGCGCAGCGGCGGACGCATGACTCCTCTTGCTTGTCCAGGGTCTTGCGGTGGAATGTGTCCACACAGTCTGTGAAGCACCTCTCCACCAGGGAATTGTACATTCTTAGACTGCAAAGTGATAGAGCAAAGATGTGATTATTCTTCATATGCAATTTGACATATATATGCGGAAGGCGTGAAGGACTAATGAAGCCAACCATCAGGCATTTGCAGGAGGTTTCAATTAATTAGACAAAAAGGTAAACCCAAATTTATGAGGAAACACCACTTGAAATTAAAGTCAAGCGTAACAGGATCTGCAGGAGGTTTTAGACAGATGGCAAGATTAAATTTACTAGGAAACACCACTTAAAATTAAGTCAAGCATTTCAGTATTTGCAGGAAACACAAATTAAATTAAATTAAGTCAAGCATTACAGTATTTGCGACAATCAAAATCAAGGATCATTCATTAATTCTACAGGAAATATTATCCTATTCCACCATCACATCCTTATTTCTCCACACTTTTGAATAGCTTCGCATTATGACACCTAGTCCTACTACCCTTAAACAACAAAATATCAACACTAGCATTTCTGGCTCCAGCATCTGCACCTTGAAAAAATTCATCCCTTTCCAGGTATCTAAAATGCTGTAAACTAGAATCAATGAATGAGCAATTTTGAGTGCAACAGGTGCGAATAACCGATAAAAGGTTTTGGCTTGAGCCTAGAACCACCAACCAACAAATCCAATGTGTCAGAACTCAGAACTTAGCATACAGAACATACAAAACCGACTTCACAGACAAACGAAAGGGAGAAGCCTTGGAACTATCGATTCTTACCCACATGAACCTTGTTTACAACCAGAGTAGCTAAGGGTACCAAGTAATTCAATTTTTTAAGTCGACAAACTCTGGGCACCAATTCACCGGACGGTTTGGCACCTTCTGAATCTAATGAAAGCAGTTAGCTTCCATTCGACTGCTCGACTAGGTAATAACCTTCCCATTCCCAACCACGATTGCTCATCCCGATAATACTGGGGCAAACTAAAGTATTTATCACTGAGCAACTAGTCATACACAGCCAGACGCCTACGAAACCAATGCTTATATTTCAATCAACAAAAGAAATCGTTGAAACATATACTGATTCGTTGTGACGTACAAGGTGCAAATTGCAATATCACAAATCTAGTGGATACCTATCGAAACGCTTCTGTTGCAATGCGCCGCACAAGTGTGCCAATCACTTGCAATACTTTTCACTGAAAAGTGAAAACCAGCGGTAGGAGAGCACAAAGCCCAATTCACGCTTCCAAATCTTATTACACGCGAGCAACAGGGGCGCGTTCTGTTTCAACTTAACCGAAACTAGACTAGCAGGGACCGGTAACACATCAGGATTCAGGGTGCGTTCGTATGGCACGAACCTGTCGCAGATCTGGAGCTGGTCGATCATGGCGGCCATCCGCATCTTGTCCTCCTCGGGGAGGCCGTCCAGGTCGCCGAGCATGCTCTTGTCCATGGCCGCCGCCGCCACGGATCCAGCACCTAAACAGCCGCCACGGATCTTAGCAAATCTTACGAACACCCCCTGAAACTCATCGAGAGCCGAGATCCACACCAAGAGTAGGGAAGGGGTAAGGAGAAGGAGCAGGCAGATTTACCTGGCCGACGACGAGGACCCGCAGAAGTTTCGCCGGCGGCAGGCGCTGGCGACGGCTAGAAGACAGAGGGGTGAGTCGGCTCGGAGAGATGCTGACGCGAGCAGCGGTAGGGTTTAAACGGAGAGAACCGGTCGCTGCAGGTGGGCCGCGTGGGGTTGGATGGCGCCGCGGCCCGTGCGATCTGGAACGGGCGGACACGATGGGCTCCCGACCACGAAGCACGGCTACTGCATGCAAAGGAAAAAGTCCACTCTTCCTTCCATAACTTTGGTCTTGTTTAGATCTTTTGGTCTTGTTTAGATCTAGAATTTTTTTTACGAAAAACTACATTAACGAATCTTGCTGCACATGTATAAAACATTAAATATAGACGAAAAAAATAATTACACAGTTGGGTTAGAAACCGCGAGATGAACGTTTTAAGCCTAATTAGTTCGTGATTTGACACTAAAAATGCTACAGTAACAAATATGCTAATGACGGATTAATTAGGCTTAATAAATTCATCTCGCAGTTACCAGGCAAGCTATGTAATTAGTTTTTTTATTAGTATCCGAAAACCCATTCCGACATCGCACGAAACATCCGATGTGACATTTTTCCAAAAAACTTTTCACTAACTAATCCCACCTTGCAAAAGTTTGCTTTTCCTCCCTAAACTCCAAAACCGGGCAAATCACCTCCCTCAACTTTTGAAACCGTTCGTTTTACCTCCATGACCCGATTATGAATTATTCCAATTAATTACAGAAAAGGATAGATCAAAATTTACAACAATAACTTTGTACTAAAGCATATCATATTATATGTTCAATGTATAGATCTACTTGTGTGGAGTCCAACAAAATTGGATTTTTTATTTTATGATTTTTCTGTGATTTAGTATGATTTTTCAAAGATTCAGCCAAAATAAATAAAAAAGAAAAAGACAAAACCGTTTTCAAATTTGCTTATAACCAGGTCAGGGAGGTAAAACACACGGTTTTAAAAGTTGAGGGAGGTGATTTGCCCGGTTTTGAAGTTCAGAGTAAAAACGGACTTTCACGAAAGTTGAGGAAGGAAAAGTTGACTTTTTCCGCATGCAAAAGTTCAAAGAGACTTCTTCCTTTCGACCCAAAACCCAACTCCCCACACGTGGAAGGCAGCCCACGCCGAGGTGGGCCCTGTGTTGGAGTCTTGACTATTGAGAGGATGGCGGCCCGATCCCATCTTCGTCCGTCCTCTCGTCTCGTGTCATCGCGTCGGGTAGTCCCGGCTCCGCGCGCCGCCTCTTGCCGTCGTCCCTGCCCCGCGCGCCGCTTCCTCGCGCACTGGCTCCTCGGTGTCCTCACCGTCCGCCCGCCCCTCGCACGCCGCCGCCCACTCGGTTCTAACATCCTTTACTCGGGCAGCCATCATTGGATCCACATTTCCGGTGAGCCTCTGCCATAACCAGCGGCCTACATTGCCCGTGTTCTTGCTCTGCTGCCACTGGCCCTTGCCGACGCACGTCGTCGCCAAACCACAGTATGGCGTTGCCGCCGCCCCCAAGCCAGTATCACTATCAGATCAGCAGAATCGTTTCTGCTGAAACTATGGAATCGCGCCTCCTCTTACTCCCTCGCCACCTCTCCTTCTCCTCCGTCGCCCCGTCCAGCGCCACTGTCGTCGCCAGCGAGATCTCTGCGCTCCTCACCGCCCGGAATTTCCTGGCTTCTGTTAACCGTGCGGAGCAGTTCATAAGCTCCCAGGCCGTCACACCCTCGGACATCCCTGAGCTCTACCGCGCGGTGGCCGCCGCAGCCCCAAGTGGGAAGGCCCGTTACTTCATTGCCGCGGCCTCCGCGTGAAGGATCGAAACGGGCGACCAGAGGGGGGGTGAATGGTCGTGGAAGCCAAAAATAATTTCTAACCCTTTCCCTAAACACAAAACCTGATTAAATCACGTTTTCCAAATCTGGCTAGAACTCTATGTACCTAGTAAACCTGATGTGAACGAAAATCCGTAACTCCGATCGACCTAAAAATTTGTCAGATTAAACTAGATGAAATTACGAAACTAACCCAACTGGAATCACGTCAATCGGACTTACGGATCTTGAGATAAAAATAAAACAAGCAGACTATGTCAGATGCTGACGAGAATTGTAAAGAACCAATCGAGATGCACAAGATCAATCATTATAGATGACAGATTAAATTGAGTAATTGAACTTACAAAAGTGCATCTAGCCTCCGCCCGAACATCCTCCCTCTCTTAATCGGAGAGATCAACAAAAACCTCTCACTAGAATTCAAACCCTAGGCTAGACCGGAGAGAGGAAAAACTGAACCGTGGAACCCGGGGCATGAGTACTGTTCACGGTACTGTTCATGCGTGAATAGTAACTCGCCGAGAGTCCAAAACGTTCCGCACCCTTCTCAACCCTAGGTGCCACATATTTATATCTCCAAAGGGTGGCACGACCTATTTTCACATAACCCCCTACGCTAAATAAATCCAACGTAGGGGCGTAAATTCCAATTACGTCCTCCATGGCAAATTCCACGATGTCCGCGATCCCTCCATCTCCGCGATGTGATCCTCGCGATGTCGCCGCACGACCATCCGAAATCGTATCGCGATCGCCAGAATTTCCATCTTCGGCCAACGCACGCCGCACGAGCGTCCTGGTACGATGCATGGCTTTGTGGCTCAACCAGCGAACCCCGGATTTTGTGGCGTAATCTGGAAACCTCCCTCGACGTCCTCCCACCGTGTAGCCAGGTACAGTAGACGTACACCACACGATCGCCTGTCCCTCGAACGCAAGCCTCGATCCGCCCTTCTCCGCCCCCACGGTTCTTCGGAACGGCATCCTATCCTCGTTCTTCACTCGTCGTCGCATGTACCTTGTCTCCACCTGTCACCTACAACCACAACCTGCCGAGAGATACGTCACACGCACACCGTGTTGTCAATCGCTCATCACCAAGGTGCTAGCACACCGGCATCTCAATCTCCCCCTTGATGAGTGCATTGACAACACCACACCGCACAAATTTATTGGAACTAAAAAAATAAAAAGAAAGAAAAATAAACAATCTTGATCCCCAAAGACATGGGCTAGCGAAAAAGCTAGGCTCGACACAATCAAGACAAAAAAAAATCACTCTCCCCAAAATGAATCAAAAAAACATATCAATTTTCCAAAAGCAATCTCAGCAGCAAAACTCAACAATTTCAGCAACACTCCCCCTCAACCCCTCAAAACAAGCATGCCAAGTCTCAGCAAAAAACGAAATCAAACTCCCCCTGCAAAAATGAATTTGTGACTCACTCTCCCCCTTGTTGACAAAGCACTCCATCAAGATAAAATGCAAGAAACCAATTTAGAGAAAAGCATGTGAGAAAGCACAAGTCGAAGCTTCTGAGACATATACAAAATACTTATAAAAGCTAACCAGCAACACGAGCTACTCAGAGAAGGAGCAACACAATGCCATGACCAATAGAATTTTAGAACTGAAATCTCTTTGAAAAACCAATTAGCCAGGCAAAAACATGCATATTCCAAAATTAGTGCCAAGCTGAAGACAAAACATATAGCAAGCTGACACGATGGATACACAGCTTCAGTCAAAGTTCACTGCAACGCCCACAAATGCATGCATTTGTCATATTTAATTCTGGCTTTTGTGAGCTTGACAAGCAGGGATATGGGAAGCAAGAGTTGTGCCCATATTTAAATTCTCAGTAAGGCAAGCAGATCATGAGCTAAATAGCGGAGATATGGGAATTCAGAGTTTTTGCTCACAACCATACTATGCACTCCCGAGTTAAAACTTGTATTGTGAGTTACATTTGCAGTGAAAACCCATTAAAAGAAGCTGACTACCGAACCATGAGCAAGATATATGTCAAGTATTCAACAAGTCACTAGATCCAGAAAAGCAAGCATAGCCCAACATAATTTTTTAAGTATATATCTGTGCTGTTTTCAAAATAAAAATTGGTCAAGCAAAGCATTCAAACCTCTCCAAAAACATCGATCGCAAACTAGCCAAAACAAGTATAAGGCATATGTAACTGAAGCAACTTACAATGATACTAGAATGGGTAACACACTCCGAACTCACCACGCAAACGTGCAAAAGTGGTTTGGTCGAGTGGTTTAGTCAGAATATCAGCAAGTTGCTGACTAGTATCAATGTATTTAAGCTTAATATCACCCTTCTCAGCATGATCCCTCAGAAAATGATGACGAACCTCAATGTGTTTCGTCTTAGAGTGAAGCACAGGATTCTTTGCAACACTTATAGCGCTAGTGCTGTCACACAAGAGAGGAACGCGAGAAAACGACAAACCAAAATCACGAAGGGTAGCTATCATCCATAAAAGCTGAGAACAACAACTAGCAGCAGCAACATACTCAGCCTCTGTAGTAGATTGAGCAACATTAGATTGTTTTTTAGAGGACCAAGAAACAAGCGAAGAACCCAAAAATTGGCAAGTACCCGATGTAGACTTTCTATCCAAACGACACCCAGCAAAATCAGCATCCGAATAACCACACAAACTGAGAGTTGAAGCAGCAGAGTACCAAAGGCCAAATGCAGGAGTAAATCGAAGATACCTCATTATGCGCTTCACCGCTTGACGGTGAGAAGTTCTGGGGGACGCCTGAAAACGAGCACACATACACACAGCAAAGTGTATATCTGTCCTCGTAGCAGTCAAGTACAGCAGCGACCCAATCATGCTTCGATATTCCTTCTGATCCACGGGCTCTCCGTCCTCATCAGCATCCAAAGCAGCGCTAGTCGGCATGGGCGTAGAAATTGGCTTCGCATCATCCATCGCAAACTTCTTCAGGACATCCTTTGTGTACTTTCCCTGATACACAAATGTACCTTCCGAAGTTTGTTTTATTTGTAAGCCAAGAAAGAAATTCAGCTCGCCCATCATAGACATCTCAAATTCTTTACTCATCACATCTGCAAACTTTTTCACAAGAGCATGAGAGGAACCACCGAAAATGATATCATCCACATAAATCTGAACTATTAAAGTGTCATTTCCTTGCCTGAGGAGAAAAAGAGTTTTATCAACTGAACCCATTTTGAACCCGTTTTTAAGCAGAAAAGTTTTCAATCTAGCATACCAAGCACGAGGTGCTTGCTTCAAACCATATAAAGCCTTTTGCAACTTAAAAACACGATCAGGAAAATTGGGATGTTCAAAACCAGGCGGTTGTTTAACATAAACTTCTTCTTCTATAAAACCATTCAGAAAAGCACTTTTCACATCCAGTTGATAAAGCTTATATCCACGTGAAGCAGCAAATGCAAGCAAAATACGAATGGCTTCTAAACGAGCAACAGGAGCAAAAGTTTCACCATAATCAATACCCTCTTTTTGAGAAAAGCCCTGAGCAACCAGCCTAGCTTTATTTCTAACAACATGACCATCTTCCCCTTGTTTGTTCTTAAAGACCCATTTAGTTCCAATTGGTTTACAAGGAGGAGGATCAACCAAAACCCAAACCTGATTCCGTGCAAAATTTTCTAACTCCTCATGCATGGCATTAACCCAGTTAGAATCAGATAAAGCATGTCCAACATCTCGGGGTTCAAAAGAGGCAACAAAGGTAGTATGCGCAAAGACACAATAATTTTTATTTTTCATACCTCTGTTCCTTGTCGTGCGTTCATCCAAATTACCTATTATGTTCTTGGCAGGATGACGATTTTGAATGTGTCGTGGTGCTGTACGTTCTGAAATCGCCTCCCCCTCAACTACAGCCGGTACATGATCAACAGTCGATGAAGCTGCAGGCTTTGATGTAGATGTACATGTCGGTGATGGTCCATCCTCCAAAGTGGTGGAGGGCGCCTGCTCAGGCTGGGCGCTAGGCTCCCCCTGCATCGCAGGCTGGGCATCATCGTCATCGTCGTCGTCACATCCATCTTCCTCTTTCTCATCCTCAAAAATATCCTGCCCGATCTCGTCATCACCTGCACACTCAAAAGCAGAAGAAAAACAAGGCATTGTCTCGTCGAAGGTGACCTCACATGTCTCATCGATGCGGTTAGTATCAAGATTAAGCACACGGTACGCTCGCCCTTGCAAGGCATACCTCAAAAATAACCCATCGGAAGAACGCGATTCAAATTTATCCAAATTTCCCTTTTTCAATATAAAACACTTGCAGCCAAAAACTCGAAAGTGGAAAACTTTGGGAGGTCGACCAAATCTCAACTCATAAGATGTTTTCCCCAGAAAAGCTCTCAGAAAAATGCGATTAGCAACATAGCAAGCGGTGTTGATAGCCTCAGCCCAAAAACGTCTAGGAGTTTTATGTTCATCAAGCATTGTCCTAGCCATCTCAACAAGCGTACGATTTTTACGCTCAACAACACCGTTCTGGGGAGGAACGTAAGGTGAGGAAAACTGATGATCTAAACCTTGTTCTGAACAAAAAGCCTTCATACGAGAATTCTTAAATTCCGTACTGTTGTCACTACGAATTGCTCTAACAGCATTATTTGACAACTCATTTTTCAGCTTCAGAACAAGATCATGAACATATGAGAAAGCCTCATCCTTAGATTCCAAAAAGAACACCCATGAATATCGAGAAAAATCGTCCACAACGACGAGCACATACCACTTCCCACCAGCAGACCGAACACGGGCTGGACCAACAGTGTCCATATGTAACAGTTCACCCGGTCGTCTCGTCATCACCTGAGTCACAGGTGCATGAGAAGCAGCAACCATTTTTCCATGTTTGCAGGGAGCACAAATCAAATCCTTTTCAAACTTGAGTTTCGGTAAACCATCAATTAAATCCAATGAACTCAAACGACAAAGCAAATCAAAGCTCAAGTGGCCCAACCGACGATGCCACTTCCAAATCAGGGGGGAACCATGAGCAACTAAACAGCGAGTTTCACCAAAAGATTTAGAAAAATCAGCTTTAAAAATCCGTCTAAAAGGAGAAATCTTGCAAACAAGGTTACCAGCAGAATCAAGAACACGCGAATTTCCTTTCTTAAAACAAACCTCAAAATCATCCTCAAGAAGTTGCGAAACAGACAACAAATTATAATGCAAATTCTTTACCAATGCGACGTCCTTTAACATGTATTTATCTGTTACCTTGATGCAGCCATGCGCCATTACCTTACCTTGACTTTTATCCCCAAAAGTGATGTTTTCCTTTACGCTCGTGGGGGTGAGGCTGGAGAACCATTTATCATCTCCGGTCATGTGGCGCGAACAGCCGGAGTCCATTATCCATATGTCCTCCTCGCCTCCAACCTACAATCAACAACGAGAGCGAGGGTGAGCTAATGACTCAACACTGGGGTTAGGATAATGTAATGAAAACCAGTGCTGAGCCACTTGCTCAAAAGAAGCGTTAGCAAAATCAAAGTTCTCAAAAAAACGATGAGAACCACGAGGGGGAAAACGTGGTCTGTCATCCCGATGTTGTGCAAGAGCACGAGTACGTGAGCGAAAACCAGAAGAGCGAACAAATGGCTCACGTCTCAAAACAAGACGATCATGAGTACCACGTACAGGGTACTGCTCACATCTAAAAACACGACGATCATGAGTACCACGTGTGGGGTACTGCTCACGTCGTTCAGCACGCATCCTCCGATAACAGAACTCATAAAGATGACCATCATGACTGCAAAAATCACAATGATAAAGCTTGCGTGCAGGAGCGAAAGAAGCCTCAGCATTAGAACTAGAAGCAACAAAAACAGGCTTAGCAAAATGATCACAAGAAGAACCATTTGGCTTAGTATTTTGTACACCCTTGAAGTGTTTTGGCTTAGGCACCCAAACCTGCTTTTTAGGAGCAGATCTAGATGTCTCAACCAGCAACCCATCAGAGGTGACACCTGAACCCTTCCTAGGAGGTGGTCCAGTATATTTAGCCAAAGGTGGATTCTTCTCATCAACAGGCGGTCCACTTTTTTCACCAAAAACATGTTTCAAGTCATAACCGGGACCAAAATGCTCACCCCGTTTAATTTGAGCAATAGCCATACCAATTTGAGGCTCACGAATAGAACACCAACCAAGAATAGTTCTCAAATGCTTATTTTCTTCTTCCAAATCAGCAAGTTTGGTCCTTAAATCATTATTTTCAACAACAAAATTAGGACAAGTTAGGCATGAAGGAAGAACCGGACAAGTGTGTTTTTCCAACTCAACAATATGTGATTTAGCAACATTTAATTCAGATCGTAAAGTTGGACAAATCAAACAAACCGGCAAATCAGGACAATTGTGTTCTTCAAAAATTTTTACCCGACATAAAGCATTATCCAAGTCAACTTTCAGAAGCGGGCAAGAAACACAAGTATCAAGCAAATTCGACCAAGAACGAAGTTCATTTAGTTCAGCATAAAGTTTATCTCGATCATCAACAATGGAAGAATACTTGGTTTGCAATTTAGAAAGCGAAATCATATGAATTGAACATTCTTCACATTCATCAGGTTCCGCAGGATTAGATGCAGCATTTTTTAGAGTAGCTAGTTCAGCACAAGTTTTATCATAATCAGTTTTAAGTTTAGCCAACACTTTATTTTGCTTATGAACAATTTTAGTTAAATTAGCTATTCTTTGTTCTGCAGAAGTATCTACCTCATCATCAGAAGTTTCATCGTTGCTGTCGGTTGATGCATCACCCTCCAAGGCCATAGTACATATCCCACCATTGATGCCGGCGTCAGTGATGAAGCAAAGTCCATCTGTCTTCTTCTTGGGTGTCTCATCCTCGGAATCTGAATCGCTGGAGTCTGACGAGCCACCTGAAACATACTGTCCAAGAGAAGATAACAAAACATTTGCAGCCTTAGCGACTTGCTTGTCAGAGTATTTTTGTCCGCCTTTCTTCCATTGCTTATCCTTCTTCTTCTTCCTCTCCCTGAACTTCTCCTGGCGCCTGGAGGAGTTATTGCCCTGCTCAAAAGATCTCTGCTTGTTTGGGCAATCAGCAGCAAAGTGTCCTCGCTCACCACAGTTGAAGCAGCCATCTGAACGTCTTCTATTACGCCTGTTGTAATACACACGCTTAAACTTGTTGGAGAGCAGTACAAGCTGATCATCATCTAGCACCTCCAACTCCTCATCTGCAACATGACACAAAGAAGGCAAAGCAAAACTGGAAACATTTGGATTAGCATTAGTGTTAGTCTTATTTCCAGAAACCAAAGCCATTGGAACGTCAGAAGAAGAAGCAGCTGTGGGATTTTTCAATTTACGCTTAGAAACAATTTCGATCTCTTTTGATTTGAGCTTACTGTAAAGCTCATCAGTGGTGAGAGTCTCATAACCTACAGATTCAACAATCGCCTCAACTTTCATATCCCATTCATCATTAAGTGAATGTAATAATCTGAGAGCCCTAGCATGATCATCATAAGGCATATTGCTATTCATGGCCTTCATCTTATTAACAATCACTTGAAAACGTGCAAACATGTCATCAATAGACCCACTAGGCAATTGGCAAAAAGCATCAAACTCTTTTCGGTGAATCTCAAATTTTCGGTTTTTCACAGTGTTTGAACCTTCATGATATTTTCTAAGTTTCTCCCAGATCTGATAAGCGAGATCTTCACTAGAAACCCGATCATATTCAGTTTTACAAATAGAAGCCTGTAAAATAGCAACAGCGCGATGATTTGTTTCAAGAAGCCCGATCTCAGCAGCGTCAGTTGGTTCCTCAGCTGGAATCACATATGTGGCATTTTGTGTGATTTTCCATAGCTTCAGCGACTTGCCTTTGAGATAGTTGGTCATACGTGCCTTCTAGTAATCATAATCAGTCCCATCAAAAAACGGAGCGCGAACATCAAACTTTTCATTGGTCGCCATAGCTTTCAGCACCGATTAAGGTATAGAAAACCTAAACCGGCTCCGATACCAATTGAAGGATCGAAACGGGCGACCAGAGGGGGGGTGAATGGTCGTGGAAGCCAAAAATAATTTCTAACCCTTCCCCTAAACACAAAACCTGATTAAATCACGTTTTCCAAATCTGGCTAGAACTCTATGTACCTAGTAAACCTGATGTGAACGAAAATCCGTAACTCCGATCGACCTAAAAATTTGTCAGATTAAACTAGATGAAATTACGAAACTAACCCAACTAGAATCACGTCAATCGGACTTACGGATCTTGAGATAAAAATAAAACAAGCAGACTATGTCAGATGCTGACGAGAATTGTAAAGAACCAATCGAGATGCACAAGATCAATCATTATAGATGACAGATTAAATTGAGTAATTGAACTTACAAAAGTGCATCTAGCCTCCGCCCGAACATCCTCCCTCTCTTAATCGGAGAGATCAACAAAAACCTCTCACTAGAATTCAAACCCTAGGCTAGACCGGAGAGAGAAAAAACCTCTCACTAGAATTCACACGCACACCGTGTTGTCAATCGCTCATCACCAAGGTGCTAGCACACCGGCATCTCAATCTCCCCCTTGATGAGTGCATTGAGATACGGACCCGGATGATGCTGGAGGGCATCAAGCTATCCACTCGACAGCGACAAATGCTCCGGATGCTGGCAGAAGCCCGGGCTTGCCCAGGCAACATGCTGCGGAACATGGTAGAAATTTGCATTATGGCACAGGACATCGATGAGGCCATCCGTTGGCTCCGCCATATGAGCCACGATGATAAGGCACCTCCAAACGCTCAGTCCTACAACTTGGTAATCGCCGGTCTCTGGAAGGCAGGGAGGGGTGACGAAGCTGCCAAGCTGTTTGGTGAGATGACAGACATATCCCTGGCGCCGAATGGTTTCACATATACTGTCATGATAAATGGCCACTTGAAAAGACTGAGTAATGGTCTGAACCCGAAGCAGAATGAGAATGGAGATCTGGAGGCTGCACTCCAGTTGAAGGCTCAGATGGTGCAGGCAGGCTTCAAGCCAGATGAATGCACCTACCATTTGCTGATGACAGAACACTGCTCGGCTGAACGGCTGGGAGATGTTACAGCTTTATTCCACGAGATGCTGATACAAGGGATGACATTACATAAGATCGTTCATAGCAGCCTGTTGGAGTTCCTCTGTAGAATCAATGAAGATCAGTTACTGGGCATCATTGAAGAATCTGCAAAGAACGGTGTTTCTGCAGCGGATAATGGTTGTATTACTTTGTTGAAGGAGCTTTGCAGGATTGATAAGGTTTCAAGTGCAGAAAAGGTGTTGCAGACATTTGCCAAAGCAGGATTGGTCCCAACAACAGAGATGTACAACATTCTTATTGTATCGCCAAGATTAGGGAACTCCAAGGGGCATTCTTGTTGTATCGCCAGATGAAATCACATGATCAGCTTGTACCTAATGAAGCCACCTACAAGGCACTACTGCTGTCTGTGCGCAACAACACAAGCATCATCTACTGGGAGGACGTGGAGGAGTTGTTTGAGAAAAATGGAGTTAGTATAGATGCGCTGAACTCCTTTTCTGACATATATGGATTCAAGTAGGTATATTCTAGTACCTAGAATGCTTAAAAAGGTGTCAGTTCAACTTGCTAGCAAGCTATTTTAGCATCTGTAGAATGGACATCTTCATTGTAGATCTAGACTCCTAGCTTAAACAGATGATCGATGATGCAGCATGTATTCTCTTTAATATCTGTATACAAGCATCTATGTTTTAATTATACAGTGTTCTCTATCCTAGATAGCTGATAGCAGCACTGTTTAGACCCCCTTAGAAAATGAAACATCAAAACCCCTGAGATCCGCTTCCTGTTTAGTTCAGGGACAAGCGCCCCAGTCCTTTTGTATTGGAGATGACAGAACTACACAATCAAATTAGCAATACTTGATTTATAATTGACAGAAACAATCCTTTCATCCATGCATTTTACATACAATTCAGCCATATACATGCGGTGCTGTACTACCCACATTGTGTTGTGTCAACTGCTTTCATCATGAAGAGTGTATATTTTCTCCTGCTTCCTCAGCTTCCTAGTTCTTTTATTGTGTTTGTGTTTTTTTTTGTTGATGAGAGAACACCATTACTATTATGCCTGTGCCCATTCAAGTTCATTTTCCTGCATGCTGAACGAGTCACATATATTGATCATTAATGACAGAGCACAAAGGTTCGGGAATGACACTGTCTGCATGTTTGTAGCACGTTGCCAAGTATGAGTAACTCTAGCTGTCTAGCATGAGAGAATAAGAATAACAAAAACTGCTACTATAGTAAGTAGCTATGTGTTGTGGAAGTCGATGGCAATTGGCAAGCCTGTGCGTTTACACCTACCAAGTTCTTGATAGCATAATTCACAAACCAAATGTACACTTCTATTGCTCGTGGGATGTCTAAAGAGAGAAAACTCTTTGATCAGCATGCATGGATGGATAATCTTATTGAGAAGGCAAGGATGATATGTGCATGGCAAAAAGTAAGTGAACTGAATGCTAACTAGGATGTGATTTGAACTGAATGCTAACTAGGATGTGATTTTTAAGTGCCACCTAGCTGTGAACTTGGACCATCATAATCTTTTTAATGTTTGGATCTTCTTCACAAATAAGTTATTTTTCATTTGTTACCCCAATTTATGCATGTGCGTAAACATCAGATTATAAGTTATGCATGATAACTTTTTCTGACAGAGAAAACTAAGACACCATTGTTTTTGGTTCCGTCTTTTGAGTTGGAGTTCTGGACCTGTATATGGTTTCTCAAAAAAAATGATGAGCTGAACATTGACAAAATGCTTACTAAGATAGGAAATAATGTTTTCTGTCCATCAGAAATATTGATGCTTTGTTTGGAACCTCTTATTAACTTAACTGACACAATTAGGGTGAGACAACTTTATGCACTACTGCTGTCTGTTAGCCTGGAATTTTTCTGAGCAATGTAAATAAAAGGAAGTAGCTTGATTTGATGGGACTATTTGCTAGAGTTCCAATGTCAGGTTTGTGCCAAGGGAAATGGTTTGGTACATAGTATTTGTGTGGCCAGCCTCGTCAGAAATGTCACACTGCCCATTTTGAAGTCCTGAGACACAACATAAGTGTGGGAGACTGATAAATCCATCAAAACATAACTTCATTTGCAATATTAGGTTTGGAAACCAACTATCAATCTGTTTATTTACTTTCTAAGTTTCAGAACTGATCATTAGAATAGGACAGATGCATTTATGCTTACCCCACTAATATTAGCAATGCGCTGCGGTGCAATACAATAATCTCATGGTTCATTCCTGTAACTATTTGTTTTCCAGCACAAACAATAGCATAAAAAGGGTAGTCAAACTTTACTATAAGGAAACTTTGAGTGATTCTCTTCTGTCAATAGGAGAATCATACCAAAAGCTTAGAAACTTCTCTTGAGTGGTACATGAAAAGTTGGAACATATACCGGTCGATTGCAAACTTTGAGGTGAGTCGTTGTCTACCTAGTATGACCACCTTTCCATTGTACTCGTTTTCCTTGATGCTTCTAATTTTAAATTATGCTCATCTGGGATGTCCTCTTTCAGGGACAAGCATTAGCAAAAGTGAACATTTGCAATGTTCTTGGTTCTTGTGGTGACTAGGCTGGTCCATTGCAAGCTTATGAAGAAGGCTAGAGGTAACGTCTTCATGTCTTCCTTTCCAAAAGGCAGAAGATCTAGAAACACACCAGATCAGTTAAAAGTAAATGGCCATAAACAACATATAGGACACGTCGTTGGAGGCTTATTCACAACATTTCTTTTATGCATTCGAGAATCCATTTCTTGTTCAAATGAAAATGATACGTTTTAAAGTTTGCGGTTTAGAAATGAGAAATTGTGCGTGCAGATGTTTTTGATGATATAGCTGCGTCGTTAGTTTTGGGTTTGCACCAATCTTCTAAGGAAACACTTGGCATATTGAAGGAATTGAACTTGTCCCAAACATCCAGTACTTTTGATACTTTTACTAACAGCTGGGTTGTGTTGCCATATTAGAATTGATTTGTTGAATCCCATATTGTCGTTTTAGCTTTTGTGTCAGTGATGGGTCCGTGTCCGTGCAATCTATGCACCATGTTGCTTCCATCTTTAGTATCTAAAATACTTGCATCACATCATATGCAGGATTGCTGTGGAAGGAGACCTACACTCAAATGGTCAGATTCGATAATAGTGAAGAAGCCAAGTAATAAGTTACTAAAAAGAGATCGAATTTGCACAAATGGGTGTTATTTTACGCTATTACTACTAAAAAGAGACTATCATTTTCAGGAAAATGTAGGGGTTATGGTGATAGTATATTAGCTGTGTTGGTTGGACCGGTAGGTTGTGTTCTTTTCCTTGATCTCACTTGGACAGAGTGCGGCTCGCCGACCTGCAGATCGACTGACTGAGGAGGAGTGCTTGTATGTGAGCCTGCCTGCCTGTCAACCAGTCGGCAAAGGGCAAAACCCATGTCCACGGTTGAGTTTCGCTGCAGGGCAGGCAGTGGGTGGATGTGGCCTACGGCCGAACATGATGGGTATAGTAGTTATAGGATACGGCCAATTCCAAGGCTCTTGTCTGCTATATATTGTAGTTGTGTAATTATTGTACTCGTCGACATGGCCATGGCCCGTGCACTGTTGTGAAGCATATCTTTCTTTTTCTGTCTGTTTAGTGCGATTTTTAAGCTCCAACAGACGATCAATGGTCAAACAAAAGCGTTTGATCTACTCTTATTTTTAAAGACCGTTTTGTGTCACATTATCATTTATTTTCCAAATGAATATCAGATACGAGACACTCTCCTGAATGTCTTTGTTTTAGGGGGGGAAAAAAGAGTTGGGGACGGTGTGAATTTGACTGCCCCACTCAAGCGGCGATCAAATCAGCATCCAAGAGCCGAGTGGACAGTGGTCTATTAGGCACATCTTATCTTATATATCCTGAATCTTCGTTTGCCTATCTGAGCATGCACCAGTAGTCAGTGACGCGATCGCTATGGGTCAATGGGCCCAGCACTGCGTCCAATTATCGAAGGTTCCGCGGGCCTTTGTCTCAATGCAACTGTGCCAGCATCAAAGCAAGGTAGATCCGCCGGCCCATTGCGTGGTCCCGGCATTTGCTGCTTGGCCGACACTCCCTTGAGTAACCCTGTTTTCATCTGATAAGGTTATGCCACTCAATCGCTTCATATCTAATAATATCAACTACTCCCTCTATTTTAAATTATAATAGGTCGGTTCTTGACTTTTTAATGTATAGTCAAAATTATTTAGGTATAATGTATATCTAGATACATAGCAAGAGATATATAGAGAAAAAAAGACCGACTTATAACCGAGAAAAAGAGGGAGTAAAAGATATTTTTCGTATTTGATCTTTCACCGTCTCTGATTTGTATCTCTGACCACTAAATTCGTCTAGAATATCTTTTCCAAAATCCTCCATTCAAATTTCAAATAGGGAGTCACACATGATGAGGCAAGCGGAGTGTGGAATCGTGTTGTCCATACACTGCTATATAGTCAACAAATGTTGAAGAGTGGCACAAAGATGGCGTTAGAGGAGGACCTTTTTTGAAGGAAACTATGGCAATCTAGTTAGTTTTTTTTTTGAAATGGGGGAGCTTAATTATAGACGGTCAATATGATTACAATCACGGGCTAAAGCCACCGACACGTAGGTCGAGATGTCATTAGCAACAAAAACATATGAAAGCACTCTCTTACCAAACTGACACAGCTCATGGGCTACCTCATTTGCACTCCGATGACATTTGAAGATTCTGACTTCCTGAAAGTTTTTGAGGATTTCCTTCGCTTCTTCTATGGTATGGCATAATATAGATCGGTTTTTGCACTTGTCTTCTAGATGATGCATTGTTGCGAGGCAATCCGATTCCAACCAGAGGCACCCTTTCCACAAAGGTAGTGTGTGTTTTAGACCCATCCACGCAGCTAGACATTCCGCTTGCATAGTTGATCGCTTGACCATCCAGAGAACAAAACCTCGCCCATATGGTTCCTTGCAATGAAACCAAGGCCGACATGACCGGAGAGGGGGTCTAAACCTACGTCCACATTTAGTTTATCCAATTGGGGGGAGGCGGCGACCAAGGAACTTTGTTTATGTCATACTGAGGAGCAGAGTAGTGTTGTACAGGCTCTAGATTACTGATTTCTTTGCCCTTTCTAAGTGCTGGCAGATTGTTGTTTGGTTTCATTGGGGCGATATAATTCTAAAGGAATTCTACTGAAGCAGAATATAGGACTTTCTCCTTTCCCGAAGATGATATTATTTCTGAGGTGCCAGGTTCTCCAAAAAAGGAACATCAATTTAGCTCTTGCCTCTTTGTTGACAGTATTTAGAAGGACTAGCATCCATTCCTGTCGGTGTTCGGACCCGGGAGGGCCCTAGACCAACGAGTGAATTTGTGCTGCGTGCTCCCTAATCCGGATGGTGATGCAAAGAGAATACATGGGGTTTATCCTGGTTCGGGCAAAGAAGGCCCTACGTCCAGCGGGGGGAGAGAGTATTGTATTTCCTTGCACCGAAGTGCTTGTGTAGGGGTACAAGCTGCGAGAGAGGGAAACAGTCCCAAGTCTCAAAAGAGAGTGAAAATGTGGAAGTGTTGTTTGTGATCATCATTGTCCCTTTAGGGGGAGCCCTCTGCCTCCTCTTTTATAGGCTCAAGTGGAGGCCGAGAGGTACAAAAAACCCTAGGTCGATGTCTTGGAGGAGAAGGTTCGGTGGGTACTGCAGAAGTCGTTGTAGCGACGTGCCTTGGTAATGGTCGGCCATCCCCGGGGTATCGTGGCGATGTCGATGTTGGGATGGTGAGACATCTTGGGTGCTGTGGTGGGCGTGCGATCCCCTGTAGCCAACGTGCAAGCGTTGTTCCTTTGTTGACCGGCGGCGGTCGAGGCCGGGTCGGGGTGTAGCTGAGGGGGTCGACGAGGAACGGATAATACCGAGCCCCAGAAAACCCGGGGCGTGGTGGTTGTCGTCTTGCACGTCGAGGGGGCGTCGATGGTAGAACAGTGCTCGACGTGACGTGAATAGTGGCAGACTTTTTACCGCCATACCGGAATGGACGGTAAAAAGTAGGATGAGACACGGACGCTGCTCCCACGCCGGTGGCGCTGTAGCCACGTTAGTGGAATTGGTTGCATTAAATGCCTTGTCACTGGGTAGGTGGATGAGGGGAGGTCGATCGGCTCGACCCTGGGTCGTGCGAGTCGGAGATTTTCTGGGGTCGAGGTTTTTAGTCGAGAGGGCCTCATCCGAGTCAGAACGTAGTCGAGGGTGCCTTGTCTTCATATGTATACGGGCTTGGCTCGGCGTATCCGTGTAGGTGGAGCCTTGATTTGATTTTTTAGGGGGTTTGTTCCTTTTAATCATTGGTTTTGGGTACCCCTAGTTCAGGTACCCGACAGTAGCCCCTAAGCCTTTACGCGAGTGTGGACACTCTCGTAGAGGCTTAGCGGGTTATGAACTGGAGTCATAGCGTCGTCGCTCTTCTAGTGGGTGCGTACGAGCGCACCCGCCGGGTGTAGCCCCCGAGGCCTCGAAGGAGTGGGTGACTCCTTCGAGGGCTTTTGATACGTTATGTTGAGGGGTGCTCCCGCGTTCGAGCCCTCGTGGGGCGTTTGGTCATCTTTCGTCGAGGCTAGCTTATTGCGGGCAAGCCCTCGAGCCTCGTGTTCGTGAGGTCGGATCGAGGTCCTGCCCGTCTTTGATCGTACGACCCTTACACATCCTTTAGGTAAGGAGGGGGGACGTGAACGCCGTACTACCCCTAATGGGTGAATTCTGACGGTCTTTGGTGAGCTGCTAGCGGGAAATTCGAGTGGGAGCCCGTGCCCCGTTCGATAGGGACCGGCTAGCAGCCACGGAGGCGCTCTCCAAAAGCGCTAAGGAGTTGTCACGTGGGTCTCGGCTCCGTTCGATGGGATCCGAGGGCTCGATGCCTCCCTCCAAGGGAATTCCACCGCCGACCTCTCCTTTAGCCTCGAATATGTCTGAGGGCATCTCGAGAAAGCGGCTCGAGCCCTGGCCTTGTACAGGCCCACTCTCAGTCATCCCTAACTCTGTTTACTCGAGGGCAGCTGTCGAACCCCGGTCAAGGGCCAGCTTTTGAACCCTCAAGGTTTGTAGTGGCCTATAGTTCTTGAATCTGCATGAGTTGCGCTCCCTGGTCTGCTGCAAGAAATTGGGCCTCGTCCCGCGCTCCAAGGTGCGTGGCATGAGGCGGTGTGGCGTTCCCTCCTCCAGCGGCCGCCTTCGCTTCCGAATCCGACGCGATAGCCCCATCAATATGGAAGCACTCGCGGGACGGATCATAGCAGTCATTGGCAGAGTCAGAGTCGGGGGCGCCAAAGTAGTAGTACGACGGATGTATGTGAGGTCGCCAATTTATGGAGTTGTAGCGGCGGGAATCAATCATGTGGTGCTCCGTACCAGGGGTCTCCGTAGAGTCCAAGTACTCGGAAGCCGGCGTGGACGCCACGAGATCGAGGGCAGAACGTAGATGGTGCCCAGGGAGTTCCTCATAAGCGCCCATGTTTGTGCTTATGGAGGAAACATACCCCTGGCCAGCCGTGTTCAGCCCATACGGGAATGTTCACGGCGGCATTGTCCCTGCTGCCAGAGAAGTCGATCCTGATCTGAGTGGAGATGGCGTCGCACCGGACGGTGGGGCGATGGGATGCCCCGTCAGCATCTTACCCGCAACCAAGCTCATCCTATGCAGGTCCTCACCGAGAGACTCTGTGTCGGCGTCTGGCTGAGGGGCGCCGGAACGGGGCACACCGTCAGCCATCTCGAGGCGATGGTGGTGGCTACGCTGGGCACGTCATCGCCTGGTTGTACGAGCCTGGCGAGAACAGTGGTATCGGCGCAGAGCTCCCCCAGGCTGGGAGAGCTCGTGGTCATGGTCAGTTGGGTGCCTGGGTAGAAGGAGGACCATGTCGTAGCCGTAGGCAAGGGACATGAACTCTAAGCTCCCAAACTAGATCACTGTGGCCAACGGAAGTGGACGTTCAGGGTCAGCCATCCGAAAAAATGGTGGGAAATCGTCGTTGGCACGCAACGGTCCTCTACCTGGCACGCCAACTATCGGTGTTCGGACCCGGGGGGCCCTAGACCAATGAGTGAATTTGTGCTGCGTGCTCCCTAATTCGGATGGTGAGGCAAAGAGAATACATGGGGGTTTATCCTAGTTCGGACAAAGAAGGCACTACGTCTAGAGGGGGAAGGAGTATTGTATTTTCTTGCACCGAAGTGCTTGTGTAGGGGTACAAGCTGCATGAGAGGGAAACAGTCCCAAGTCTCAAAAGAGAATGAAAATGTGGAAGTGTTGTTGGTGATCGTCATTGTCCCTTTGGGGGGAGCCCTCTGCCTCCTCTTTTATAGGCTCAAGTGGAGGCCGAGAGGTACAAAAAACCCTAGGTCGATGTCTTGGAGGAGAAGGTTTGGCAGGTACTGTAGAAGTCGCCGTAGCGACGTGCCTTGGTAATGGTTGGCCATCCCGGGGTGTCGTGGCGATGTCGATGATGGGACGGTGAGACATCTTGGGTGCTGTGGTGGGCGTGCGATCCCCTGTAGCCGACGTGCAAGCGTTGTTCCTTTGTTGACCGGCGGCGGTCGAGGCCGGGTCAGGGTGTAGCTGAGGGGGTCGACGAGGAACGGATAATACCGAGCCCCAGAAAACCCGGCGCGTGGTGGTTGTCATCTTGCACATCAAGGGGGCATCGATGGTAGAACAGTGTTCGACGTGGCATAAATAGTGGTAGAATTTTTGCCGCCATACCGGGATAGGTGGTAAAAAGTAGGATTAGACACGGACGCTGCTCCCACGTTGGCGGCGCTGTAGCCACGTTGGTGGAAATGGTTGCATTAAATGCCTTGTCACTGGGTAGGTGGATGAGGGGAGGTCGATCGGCTCGACCCTGGGTCGTGCGAGTTGGAGATTTTCCGGGGTTGAGGTTTTCAGTCGAGAGGGCCTCGTCCGAGTCAGAACGTAGTCGAGGGTGCCCCGTCTTCATATGTATACGGGCTTAGCTCGGCGTATCCGTGTAGTTTGAGCCTTGATTCAATTTTTTAAGGGGGTTGTTCCTTTTAATTGTTGGTTTTGGGTACCCCTAATTCGGGTACCCGACAATTTCGGTCCTGTGTAATTAAACAGAGTCTCTTCAGGGAGGTCCCAAACTTGGCATAGTGCATGTCGTAGAGCAACAACTTTCGTGCATCGGACCATAGCATGATGATCATTTTCTGGTTCCAGGCCGCAGATAGAGCAAGTGGCATTCGGGATTAGGTGACGTTTCAGCCTGTTTGTTTACACAACCAGGCCATTCAGGGCCAACTTCCAGGAGAAAACTTTTATTTTCTAGGGCACAGGGGTTGCCCATATTGCCTCAAAATTCCTCCTATCAGCAGATGAGCTTGTACTGCAGTCATTTGAATTTAACTCCATCACAAGTTTATATGCACTTCTAACAAAGAATATGCCATTTTTTTCTCAAAGTGCCAGGCAAGGATATCCATATCTTCAGTGTCTGGAATCCTGATGCTGAGAATTTCTTCGGCTTCATGATAAAAGAAAATCAGACACTCTGCGGATCCTTGTGACTTTTGTTGGTCTGGAGATTTTCAGTGAATTTGGTCCTCCAGATTTGGATGTTTTGGCCATTATTTACTCTCCAAATGGTTATTTTTTTAGAGGTCAAGCCCATGCTCAATGCCTTTCCACATTGGGGAGGAGTTTGCTGGAAAGCTAGTGTAAGGTCCTAGATGGCTAGAGGGGGGGTGAATAGCCTATATAAAAATTTCTACAAGCACCACTAAGCAAACTTGTTAGAATAACAAACGGCGTAAAGCGAGTTTTGCTTAGCCAAAGGTTGTGATGCAAGCCTCCTATCCACAAGTCTAGTATATTATGATCTCTAGTTCACACAAGTGCTAAGTCACTAACTTACACTAGTGAGCAAGCTAACAACCACTAGAAAAGTCTACTACTAGAGTTACACAAGATAAACTAGTAAAAGTAAATGCGAGAGATAGGATTGTGAATCTTATACCGACGGTGGAGTGAAGATGTTGCCAATCACCAAGATGATATACAATCAATCAATATTGACAACAACATAATATGAAGACCAATCACCGGGAGACAAGAGACACAATATTTTGTTCACCCGGTGTTCACTTGTGCACCGACAAGCTACGTCACCGGTTGTGTTGACCAACACTTAGATGGTTCCTCGGTGCGACCCTCAAGTCACTTGCCCCTCAAGGCACGCCCCGCAAGGCACCGCAAGACACCACTCTCAAGTGAGGTAACTCAATGACACGCGCAATTTACTAGAGTTGCTTTTGGCGTCCCGCCGAGGAAAGCACACGAACCTCTTACAATCAACCGGAGGTGGCCAAGAACAATCACCTTCTCTTGCCAACGCCTCCAACAATCTCCAAGCCGTCTAGGAGCGGTACTCTCCAAGAGTAACAAGAAATCCACCGGCTAAACCACCCACAAGTGCCACTAGATGCCCTCAAGCTATGCAATGCACTTTGGGATCACTCAATCTCACTTATGATTTGCAATCACTCAAGAGAGATGAGTGGGAGGAGATGTTCTAGCTCAAAGGATGCACAAGAGTGTTAGAAATGCCAAGTTACCTCCCCAAGGGCCGGCCAACGAGTATTTATAAGCATCCCATCCAAATAGAGCCGTTATACCCCTTCACTGGGTTCTGTCGGGATGACCGGACGCTCCGGTCATAACTGACCGGACGCGCTCAACCGCGTCCGATCCTCCAACGGTCACTGCGCCAACGGTCAAACCCCATGACCGGACGCGCCTCTCAAAACGACCGGACGCGCTCAACCGCGTCCGATCCTCCAACGGTCACTGACCCTCAACGGTCAAACCAACGACCGGACGCGCCCTAGGCAACGACCGGACGCGCCTGTCAAACGACCGGACGCGCTGCTTCGAACGACCGGACGCGCCGATCCGCACAGCACCCGCGCCCGCGAAACAACGACCGGACGCGCCCCTCGCGACGACCGGACGCGACAGAGCCCGCGTCCGGTGTGAGTCCAGTAAGCTCCTTCAACGATCGGACGCGTCCGATCGTGTGTGACCGGACGCGCCTTGCGTCCGATCGTCCTCTGCGAACCTCAGTTCCTTCTGGGCGCATGACCGGACGCTCCGGTCCCGCGAGTGACCGGACGCGCCGGTTGCAAACCCTAGCCCGCGCGCCTGACAGCTGACCGGACGCGTCCGGTCATTCCATGACCGCGTCCGGTGCAGCGTCCGGTCACCTCTGTGACCTCCGTTCGCCTCCGTTTCTTTTCCGACTTCCGGCGTAGTGGAAAATAGGCATTTCATTTCCCCGAAATCGCCTGAATCCCGCGCTCGCAAGCTCGGCGGGAGGGAGAGAGAGTCCGAAACCCTCTCTACCACCCAAACTCCAACACCTTCGTAAATGTGCTAACACCAACAAGTGATCACCACCTTGTGTACGTGTGTTAACATTTTCACAATCATTTTCGAAGGTTTTCCAGTTAGCTCACTAGGCCCTACATGCAATGCACTTCATGAATTCACCTAGTGGAACCCATGCATCGAATAACCGATAAGACTTCCCCTCTTAATAGTTCGGCTATCGATCCTAAACCACTCACACCCTCTATGGTGTCTTGAGTGCAAAACAAAATGGCCCTATGGTTATACCTTTGCCTTGAGCCCATTTTGTTTCTCCAAATGATATGATCCACTTCATATCATCACATGACCGTCTTGATCCATCGACCTTGACTTTACTTGCTCTTCACCGTTGTATCGGTCCGTCGGCGCCAAGTCTTGCTCAAGCTTCACCATCGCATGGTCCCTCACTTCGAAGCCTCGACTTGCCCTTCACCCTCACAACCGGTCCATCGAGCCAAGCATCACTTCGGTCTTCATCATCTTGGTCACATGAGTTAATGTCGTGTCTCATATTCAATGACCACCTTTATCTAAATCATCCACTTAGATACAAAGGTTAGTGCTAGGTTTCATCAATTAGCCAAAACCAAACTAGGGACTTTCAATCTCCCCCTTTTTGGTAATTGATGACAACCCTCACAAAGATGATTTTGATAATAAAAGTTTTGAACTTGTCATACTTGTCCAATCATTATGCTCATAAATAAAATTTGGACAATTATCACAAGCTCGGTTTTGGTAGCATTAGCTCCCCCTACATATGTGCATAGAGTTTGGATTGAAAGCTTTGCACAAATGCATGGATAGAAATGTTGGGAGAGTAATTCTACCAAAATGATGCTATGGTGTAAGAAATGGACCTTTGAAGCGTGATACCAATCGGAGTTGCCTTTTACACCATCCTTAGCATCATGAAGTAACTAGACATCCATCAAAACTCAAGAACCCCGTGAGATCAACATTATATGTAAAGGTTCTTGGACCACTTGTAAAGCTAACCACTTGTAAAGCTTTAGGTAAGTCTAGATACCACATGTAAACTATTCCTATGCATGCTAGTAGATCATTTCATCATCCAATTTCTATACTAGCATTGCACCACACAAGCATGTATATTGAATTTAAAAACATGTGCAATGAGCAAGTCATATGAGAATGCACAAACAAATGCAACAACTTTGTTTATGAGCTTGCTCCCCCTACTTGTGTGCATCAACAAATTTTATTTACCCCTTTAACAAGTTGAATCATCTTTTTCTCATCATAAATTTTATTTACCCCTTTATCAAGTTTGAATCATCTTTTTCTCTCCCCCTTTGTCAACAACTTACCCAAAAAAAAAGAGATCAAATTGTGGAGAGAAAGAAAAGTGTTTGATGGAGTAGATTGAAATTAACTTGATACCACATGTAAGGTTAAAGAATTTATCAAATTTGGTTTAACCTAGAATACTTGCCAAAGATATTTAATTCGATTTGAACCAAAGACAAGCTTCTTCACTCCTCAAAATAAGGGTTATCTTGCCTAAGTTGAATTAAACACTTATAGCAAATCTTCTAGATTCAACACTAGGTTTACAAGCTCACAAACATGTCATATGCCACCACTAGATCAAAATAAGCATAGAAGCAATAGTGGTAACATATATCCATCAAATTCATTTGATTTATCATGAATGCTTATGCGTACCACTTATTATGTCTACATGCTCTATCAAGTCCTTAGCATAGGATGAAAGTCATGTCAATCAATTTTACCTTGCAATGTCGAAGGAGAGGCATGTCAATAAGTGGGTGGGGTGCATTCAACTCATGTTTGAGAAATCAAGAATATTCAATTCATTCCTTAGCTTGCAAAACCTCTTTTCATCAAGTGGCTTAGTGAGAATATCGGCAAGTTGATCATCGGTGCCAACACTTTCAATGGCAATATCTCCCTTTTGTTGATGATCTCTAATGAAATGATGTCTTATGTCAATATGCTTTGTTCTTCCATGTTGAACCGGGTTTTGTATCATCTTGATTGCACTCTCATTATCACATAGCAACGGCACATTCTTGAAGTTGAGGCCATAATCCTTCAAAGTTGATTTCATCCATAGCAATTGTGCACAACAACTCCCCGCACTCACATATTCGGCTTCGGCGGTAGAGATTGCCACACTATTTTGTTTCTTTGAGGACCATGACACAAGTGATCTTCCAAGTAATTGACATGTGCCACTTGTGCTTTTCCTATTGATCTTGCAACCCCCATAGTCGGAGTCCGAATATCCAATCAATTCAAACTTTGACCCCTTGGGATACCATAGTCCAACATTTCTTGTTTGCTTCAAGTACCTCAATATTCTTTTTACGGCCGTGAGATGACTTTCTCTAGGTGAGGCTTGATATCTAGCACACATGCAAACACTAAACATGACATCCGGCCTTGATGCGGTGACATAAAGTAGACTTCCAATCAAAGACCGATATTCCTTTTGATTCACCATTTTGCCATCAAGATCACTATCCAAATTGCCATTTGTACCCATTGGAGTTGAAATTGGCTTTGCATCTTGCATTCCAAACTTCTTCAACATGTCCCTTATGTATTTCCCTTGACTCACAAATGTTCCATTCTTCAATTGCTTGACTTGGAGACCAAGGAAGTAGCTAAGTTCACCAATCATAGACATTTCAAACTCTTTGGCCATCATAGCACCAAATTCTTCACAATAAGCTTGATTGGTTGATCCAAAAATAATGTCATCAACATATATTTGCACTATGAATAGATCATTTCCAATCTTCTTGGTGAATAGAGTAGTATCAACTTTGCCCATTTTGAATCCCTTAGAGAGAAGGAAATCCCTTAGCCTCTCATACCATGCTCTAGGTGCTTGCTTTAAGTCATATAAAGCCTTCTTCAACTTATAGACATGGTTGGGTTTGTTGTCATCTTCAAATCCGGGCGGTTGCTCAACAAATACTAACTCATTGATGATCCCATTGAGAAATGCACTTTTGACATCCATTTGATATAGTATGATATTGTGTGCACAAGCATAAGCCAATAGAATCCTTATTGCCTCTAATCTTGCCACGGGAGCATATGTCTCATCATAGTCAAGACCTTCAACTTGAGTGTAACCTTGAGCAACTAGTCTTGCTTTGTTTCTCACTACAATGCCATCTTGATCTTGCTTATTTTTAAACACCCACTTAGTTCCAATCACATTGTAGTCATTTGGCCTTTCTACCATCTCCCAAACATCATTTCTTGTGAAATTGTTAAGCTCTTCTTGCATAGCCATGATCCAATCGGCATCTATCAAAGCTTCTTCTATCTTCTTTGGTTCTATGGTTGACACAAATGATGCATGCTCACAAAACATAGTCAATCTTGATCTTGTTTGCACACCACTTCTAATATCACCAATAATACTATTAATGGGGTGATCTCTTGCAACATGTTGTGGTTGGAGTACTTGCACTTGATTGCTTGAGCTTGGTTGATCACTTGATGTATCTTGATGAGAAGAACTAGCACCATAATTTTGCACTTGAGAGTCACTAGCTAGCTTGAATGGAGAATTGAGCACTTGATCTTTATCATCATCTTGAATATCAATTACTTGCTTTGCTCTAATGTCCCCAATGTCCATGTTCTTCATTGCTTCCACCAATAGAGTTCCACCAACATCATCTAGATTCTCTTCTTCATCTTGTGACCCATTGGTTTCATCAAATTGCACATCATGGACTTCTTCTAGAATGCCACTTGAGTTGTTCCAAACTCTATAAGCTTTGCTTGTAGTTGAATAACCAAGTAAGAACCCCTCATCACATCTCTTGTCAAACTTCCCCAATCTAGTGCCCTTCTTTAAGATATAGCATTTGCAACCAAACACCCTAAAGTAAGAAATATTTGGCTTTCTACCATGAAGTAACTCATATGGGGTCTTCTCAAGCAATGGATGACAATATAGTCTATTGATGTAGTAGCAAGCGGTATTGATTGCTTCATCCCAAAATGATTGACTCACATTGTACTCATGAAGCATTGATCTAGCCATATCAAGCAATGTTCTATTCTTTCTCTCAACTAGGCCATTTGATTGTGGAGTGTACTTGGCCGAGAATTGATGTCCAATACCATAATGATCACAAAGTTCTTCAATTCTTGTATTCTTGAACTCACTTCCATTGTCACTTCTCACTTTCTTGATTCTAATCTCAAACTCATTGTGAACTCTAGTGAGAAATGTCTTGAAGGTGTCAAACACTTCACTTTTGTCACTAAGAAAGAATACCCATGTGAATCTTGTGAAGTCATCCACTATGACAAAGCCATACTTGTTGCCGCCTATGCTTGTATATGTTGTTGGTCCAAATAGATCCATGTGCATCAACTCAAATGCTTTGCATGTGCTCATTGTACTCTTCTTTGGATGTGAGCTTCCAACTTGCTTCCCGGCTTGACATGCACTACAAAGCTTATTCTTCTCAAATTCAACATCTTTCAAACCATTGACAAGATTGTGAGTTGTAAGCTTCTTCAATTGTTTCATGCCAACATGACCAAGCCTTCTATGCCAAAGCCAACCCATGCTTGATTTGGAGACTAAGCAAGTTGTCAAAGAAGTTTCTCTAGCATTGAAGTCAACTAGGTAGAGATTCTCATATCTACATCCCTTGAATGCCACATTTGAACCATCCACACTAATAACTTCCACATCATCAACCCCAAAGATGCATTTGTAGCCTAGATCACATATTTGTGCCACGGATAGAAGATTGAAATCCAAACTTTCAACTAGCAATACATTGGAGATACTCATATCATTTGATATTGCAATCTTGCCCAAGCCAATAACCTTGCCTTTCTTGTTATTGCCAAATGTGATAGAATCAACACCACTATCATTGTCATTGATTGAGTCAAACATTCTTGATGTACCGGTCATGTGTTGAGTGCACCCACTATCAATAATCCAATGCCTTCCTCCGGCTTTGTAATTGACCTACAAGCAAATCAATGAAGCTTAGGTACCCATTTTTGCTTGGGTCCTTGTAGGTTAGTAACTAAGCTCTTTGGTACCCAAATAGCCTTCTTCTTTGGGCCAACAATGGGTGTACCAATAAACTTAGCTTGCACACCCTTCACATCTTTGGTAAGCACATAGCAAGAATCAAAAGGTATAGCATTAACGAATTTCTTGCTTTGGTTCTTTTTATTGCAATTTTGCTCTAGGTGCCCAACTTGCTTGCATCTATTGCAAAACCGACCATTGCTCTTCACAAAGCTAAGCTTTGGAGTTGCAAAGGCCGACTTGCCTTTCTTGGGGGTGTAGCCCAATCCCTCTTTGTTAAGAGAGAACCTTTGGCTACCCAAGCACTTAAGCAAGCGGGCCTCACCACCATAGGCCTTGCCTAGGGCGTGAGTGAGCTCATCCACCTCTCTCTTGAGAGTCTCATTCTCAACCATTAGTGAGGCATCACAAGTGAAACCATCACTAGTAGTAGAGGTAGAGTTGGTGGTGGTGGATGAAGAGCTACAAGAAGGGTTAGCATTTGACATGATGATAGGTTTATAAAAAGATTCATCAATTATATCACATGTAACACCTATATCACATGATACAACAACCTCCTTCTTTGCTTGTTGCTCAAGTAGCAATGAGTGAGCCTTTTTAAGCTTGAAATGAGCCTTACCAAGATCCTCATGGTCTTCCACTAGACTCTCATGAGTGGTCTTAAGCTCACTAAGAACTTTCTCAAGTATTGCTACTTTCATTGAAAGCTTCTTACACTCTTTGTCCTTGGCAATAGCTATGTCTCTAGTTTGTTGCATCAAGTCATATAGTTGTTCTTTAGTTGGTTCATCATCATCATTTTCATTATCATTATCACTATCATGAGCATATTCCATTTCACTTTCATCATCACTCTCATCATATAATACCTTAGCTTCTTTAGCCATGAAGCATGAAGAGGATGAATCAAATAGTGATGGCTTCTTGTTGATAGCAATGGAAGCAAAAGCCTTGTTGGATGATTCTTCTTCTTCATCATCATCATCACTTTCCCAAGTGGCCACATAGACTCCATTCTTGCCTTTCTTGAATGTTATCTTGGCTTCTTTCTTTTTCTTCTCAAACTTGCCCCTCTTGTTGTTCTTCTTCTTGTCATAGGGACAATCGGCTTGAAGATGTTCGGTGCTATCACAATTGAAGCACTTCCTTTGTTGCTCATTGCTCTTGCAATTGTCATTTCTCTTTTTGAAGCCTCTTCTCTTAATGAACATGTGACCCATTTTCTTGACTACAAAAGCAAATGCCTCATCATCAATTTCATAATCTTCATCTTCATCATTGTCTTCTTCTTCTTCAATGATGGTAGCTTTGCCCTTGGAGGAGGTGGCCTTGAATGCCACGGTCTTCTTCTTCTTCTCATCTTCCACCTTCTCCTTGTCATCAACATCTTGATCATATTTGTCATAGGTCAATACTTCTCCAAGCAAATCATTAGGCTTCATTGTTTCAAGCCCATCTCTTTGTAACATCATGATCAACATCTTGAATCTTCTAGGTAAGCTCAATAAGAACTTGTGACAAAAATCTTGATCTTGAGTCTTGTGCCCTAAGCTCTTGAGATCATTGACTATCACTTGCAATCTATGAAACATTTCAATGATTGTTTCATCATCCTTTTTCTTGAAGTTCTCAAACTCACTTTTGAGCCCATATAGCTTGGCACTCTTCATAACCTTAGTGCCCTCATATGTTTCACTCAACCTTGTCCATACTTCATATGCCAATTCTAAGTCCTTGATGCCCTCAAATACTTTTGTGTCAATACCATGGTAAAGTGTATTGAGAGCCATTCTATTGCATGTTCTATTTGCTCTATCTTCATCGGTGAGATGATCGGGATCAATTATAGCAAAGTCATTCTCAGTGACTTGCAAAACTCTCTCATGAATAGAACCAAGGTACATTGTCATCTTTCTCTTCCAATGAGCAAAAGAACTAACACCATCAAAGAACGGTGGCTTCCCCCCAACATGATTGAACACAATTTGAGCCATTTTTCACACCGAAGGAAGTTAAGCCTTGATTAAAACGGTGACCACGGCTCCGATACCACTTGTAAGGTCCTAGATGGCTAGAGGGGGGGTGAATAGCCTATATAAAAATTTCTACAAGCACCACTAAGTAAACTTGTTAGAATAACAAACGGCGTAAAGTGAGTTTTGCTTAGCCAAAGGTTGTGATGCAAGCCTCCTATCCACAAGTCTAGTAGATTATGATCTCTAGTTCACACAAGTGCTAAGTCACTAACTTACACTAGTGAGCAAGCTAACAACTACTAGAAAAGTCTACTACTAGAGTTACACAAGATAAACTAGTAAAAGTAAATGCGAGAGATAGGATTGTGAATCTTATACCGACGGTGGAGTGAAGATGTTGCCAATCACCAAGATGATATACAATCAATCAATATTGACAACAACATAATATGAAGACCAATCACCGGGAGACAAGAGACACAATATTTTGTTCACCCGGTGTTCACTTGTGCACCGACAAGCTACGTCACCGGTTGTGTCGACCAACACTTAGATGGTTCCTCGGTGCGACCCTCAAGTCACTTGCCCCTCAAGGCACGCCCCGCAAGGCACCGCAAGACACCACTCTCAAGTGAGGTAACTCAATGACACGCGCAATTTACTAGAGTTGCTTTTGGCGTCCCGCCGAGGAAAGCACACGAACCTCTTACAATCAACCGGAGGTGGCCAAGAACAATCACCTTCTCTTGCCAACGCCTCCAACAATCTCCAAGCCGTCTAGGAGCGGTACTCTCCAAGAGTAACAAGAAATCCACCGGCTAAACCACCCACAAGTGCCACTAGATGCCCTCAAGCTATGCAATGCACTTTGGGATCACTCAATCTCACTTATGATTTGCAATCACTCAAGAGAGATGAGTGGGAGGAGATGTTCTAGCTCAAAGGATGCACAAGAGTGTTAGAAATGCCAAGTTACCTCCCCAAGGGCCGGCCAACCAGTATTTATAAGCATCCCATCCAAATAGAGCCGTTATACCCCTTCACTGGGTTCTGTCGGGATGACCGGACGCTCCGGTCATAACTGACCGGACGCGCTCAACCGCGTCCGATCCTCCAACGGTCACTGCGCCAACGGTCAAACCCCATGACCGGACGCGCCTCTCAAAACGACCGGACGCGCTCAACCGCGTCCGATCCTCCAACGGTCACTGACCCTCAACGGTGAAACCAACGACCGGACGCGCCCTAGGCAACGACCGAACGCGCCTGTCAAACGACCGGACGCGCTGCTTCGAACGACCGGACGCGCCGATCCGCACAGCACCCGCGCCCGCGAAACAACGACCGGACGCGCCCCTCGCGACGACCGGACGCGACAGAGCCCGCGTCCGGTGTGAGTCCAGTAAGCTCCTTCAACGATCGGACGCGTCCGATCGTGTGTGACCGGACGCGCCTTGCGTCCGATCGTCCTCTACGAACCTCAGTTCCTTCTGGGCGCATGACCGGACGCTCCGGTCCCGCGAGTGACCGGACGCGCCGGTTGCAAACCCTAGCCCGCGCGCCTGACAGCTGACCGGACGCGTCCGGTCATTCCATGACCGCGTCCGGTGCAGCGTCCGGTCACCTCTGTGACCTCCGTTCGCCTCCGTTTCTTTTCCGACTTCCGGCGTAGTGGAAAATAGGCATTTCATTTCCCCGAAATCGCCTGAATCCCACGCTCGCAAGCTCGGCGGGAGGGAGAGAGAGTCCGAAACCCTCTCTACCACCCAAACTCCAACACCTTCGTAAATGTGCTAACACCAACAAGTGATCACCACCTTGTGTACGTGTGTTAACATTTTCACAATCATTTTCGAAGGTTTTCCAGTTAGCTCACTAGGCCCTACATGCAATGCACTTCATGAATTCACCTAGTGGAACCCATGCATCGAATAACCGATAAGACTTCCCCTCTTAATAGTTCGGCTATCGATCCTAAACCACTCACACCCTCTATGGTGTCTTGAGTGCAAAACAAAATGGCCCTATGGTTATACCTTTGCCTTGAGCCTATTTTGTTTCTCCAAATGATATGATCCACTTCATATCATCACATGACCGTCTTGATCCATCGACCTTGACTTTACTTGCTCTTCACCGTTGTATCGGTCCGTCGGCGCCAAGTCTTGCTCAAGCTTCACCATCGCATGGTCCCTCACTTCGAAGCCTCGACTTGCCCTTCACCCTCACAACCGGTCCATCGAGCCAAGCATCACTTCGGTCTTCATCATCTTGGTCACATGAGTTAATGTCGTGTCTCATATTCAATGACCACCTTTATCTAAATCATCCACTTAGATACAAAGGTTAGTCCTAGGTTTCATCAATTAGCCAAAACCAAACTAGGGACTTTCAGCTAGTGTCTAGCAGATTTCCATGAGGATAATATTTAGCCTTTAGCAATCTTGCGCAGAGGCTATCAGGTTGTTGTAAGAGATGCCACGCTTGCCTAGCGAGCAGAGTTTGGTTGAAGAGGGCCAAGTTCCGCAAGCCTATGCTACCTCTCAGCTTTGGTTTAGAGAGCTTATCCTGAGCGGGCCAATGGATTTTCCTTCTTTCGTGTTCATCTCCCCACCAAAAATTTCTTATCATTTGTTCAATTTCTTCACAAAGACCTGCAGAGAATTTAAAGACGCTCATAGCGTAAATAGGAAGACTCTGTACAACAGATTTAACAAGGATTTATTTTGCCCCGCTTGAAAGGTATTTCTCTGCCCAGTCATTTGCATGCTTGTTGAAACTCTCCTTTACACTTCGGAATTTCCCTTTAACCATTCTCCCTTCAGGAACCGGAAGACCCAGATATTTTTCCTTTATCCTTCTGTTTTGTGTTTTCCAGCAGGAATTGATAATTTCTATATTACTGTCAGAGCAGTTTCATCCAAAGAGAACACTGCATTTGTTTTTGTTGATCAATTGCCTTGTACTCTTCTCATATGTGCTCAGGATATTTTTCACTTTTAGAGCTTGCTTTTCTTTGGCTTGAACAAAAAGTAGACTGTCATCGGCGAACAGCACGTGTGAGATCCCTGGTGCATTCCTAGAAATGTGTAACTCCTTTAACTGACCTGAAGAAATTTCTTTGTTTATGATAGTACACAGACCATCAGCAACTAGCAAGAAAATATACCGGGAGAAAGGATTTCCCTGTCTCAGGCCCGAGAAGGGGTGATAGAGTTGAGGAGATGACCATTGAGGCGGACTAAAAATTTAATAGTTTTTATACATTCCATTACCCATGAAATCCATTTCCTTTCAAAACCCAAATTTTCCATAGCCTTCTCGATGTAGGTCCAGTCCACTCGGTCGTATGCTTTAGCCAGGTCCAATTTGTAGGCACAAAATCCCCCTCTTCAGTCATTGTAGTGTTGGATGGCGTGGATGCATTCAAAGGCTATGATAGCATTGTCTGTGATCATGTGGCGGGGGATGAAGGCACTTTGGATTGGTGCAATAATTTCATTCAAGGTGGGGCAAAGTCTGTTAACCAAACATTTTGACACTACCTTGTATATGACGTTGCACAAACTGATACCTGTAGTCTTTGAGCTCCTTTGTTTCTTTGTTTTTTGGGATTAGCACAATTACTGTCTCGTTCACTCCTTCAGGCATATGAGAAGAAGAGAAGAACTGTTTAACTCCTTTGATCACATTGTCTTTCAGCAGGTTCCAATTTCTTTGAAAAAATCTAGCTGGAAATCCGTCAGGACGTGGGGCTTTTAAAGGTCCTATTTGGAACAAGGCATCGCTTATTTCATCGTTGGAGAAATCTCTACATAGATTTAAGTTCATGTCTGCATTTACTCTCTTTTGCAAGTGTTCTGTAATTAGAATAGGATTTACTGAATCATCTTTTGTGTATAGTTTTGAGAAAAACTCATTTGTCAACTTTCCCATATGCTCTTCATCTGTCACTATTCGGCCATTATTGTCTTGTAGGTTAGAAATCCTTTTTTTGGCTCTCCAGAAGGCCTTTCTATGGAAGAAACTAGTGTTTATATCTCCTTCCTTTAGCCATAGGGCTCTGGAGCGTTGGCGCCATAGAATTTCTTCTTTGTGCAGCAGTTCCTCCATCTCAGCTAGGAGCTTTTCCTTTCTTTGTGACTATTGATGTCATTCTTTGTTGCCAGGACTTCTAGTCTTTTTCTATAAATGCCCAATTTCTTTGGAACTGACCCTATTGTGTTTTTGCTCTAGGTTTTTAGGTCAGACATGACCCCTTGTAGCGTTGATGCAATCTGTCCAAGATCTTCATTTCCTTCCTTCTTTTGCCAAGCTACTTTTATGGTGTCATCTAGAGATGGTTCTCTCTCCTAGAATGCCTCATATCTGTTTAAAATTTCTTTGTGCCTGTGGTTTGAACATTTTGAGTAGGAGGGGAAGACGGTCAGATTGAAAACTTGGAATGTGATGAAGGGAAGCTTCTAGAAGTTCCACGGACCAGGCTGGGCAAGCTACAGCCCTGTCAATCCTGCTTTTAACATTTTTAGAGCCTTCCTGTTTGTTGTCATATGACCATGGCAGTCCCGTATATCCCAAGTCATGGATATTACAATCCGACAGGACCTCTCTAAAGCATATCATCTGTTTTTCACCTCTACGGGATGAGGAGAAATATTCATGTTGCCACATTGTTTTATTGAAGTCACCGATCAGAAGCCACGGACCATTTCCCATGTGTTTTATTCTTCTCAACAAATCCCACATGAAGTGCCTATCTTAGACTCTAGCCTCACCATAAACAAAAGTACATCTCCATTTTATTGCTAGGAGAGGGAAGACAATGTTTAAATCGATGAAGTGAGGGTCTAACTTTTTTAGCTCTACTTTTACATTGTCATCCTAGTACAAAGCGAGTCCACCGCCCTTGCCCTCGTCAGACTTCACTAGTACATTATTCAGCCCCAAACGGTAGCGAAGCCCTTTAACAAAAGGCTCTCTCTGTCTTGTTTCGGAGATGAACACCACACTTGACCTCAAGGTCTGTACCAGACAGATCAGTTTCTGAACTGTTCGAGGGCGGTCGAGTCCTGACAGTTCCAGCTCAGGATACTCATGGCTCCTGACAGGCGCCTGTCAGTTGACCGGCAGCACCAGGGCTGGTAGCTTCCACCGCTTCATTCCTTCCTTCCTAGTCTTCTCCTTCAGTGCTCTTATCTGCGGAGCTGGCTGTATCTCCCTGCATATTAGTTCCAGTCAGCACATTACAGGTTGCATGGGAGTCATCATTTCTTTCATTCAGTTTTACATTCAGGACATATTGGTTTGGGATCTCCTCCTCTCTCTCCCATACAGTTCCATCTCCCGCAGCCTCTTGACGCCTTCTACCCCAAAGCAATCAAATAAGGAGGCTGTTCTGAACCTCTTGCCATTCAGCCTGTATTCATCTTCCACGGGTGGTGTAGGGGAAGGTAGCCTGTCCTGGAGTTCCTCCCGGTTTTTGACACCGTACCTTGTCCATTTTCCTGATGTGGACTTGGGGTTGCTTTCTTCTGCGTGGTGTTGCCTTCCTTCACAATCAGGTTGGCCACTCCATTGGCCACCACCTCTACAGCCTCCCGCTGTAGGGCGGGGGCCTGCTTTCCGCTGCTCCCTGGTTGGCAATCTAGTTAGGTTGATTGAACTTTATTAGGAGTATTTCTCCCCTCCCCTCCACTAATTTGTCTAAAAAATCCTAGAACATCAAATGAGAATACAATGTAGTGCATGAGGAGAACACAATTGCTTATAAAACGGCAAGTAAATCCTGTTAAGGAATTTACATGACTGGGTCTAGAGTAAAGGATAAAAGGCAAATGACTAGAAGCAAAAACTAAGAAATGAAGATAGGGGAAAAGAGGGAGGGGGGGTGTTGTCTTTTGGGGCATCGCATCTATGAGCCCAAACTACATAGTCACAAGACTCTGAATTTTTTGGTTTGCATGAGAAAACCTTGGGGTTGCTGTAGAATATTAGGAGAACATTTAACTAGTCAGATGAACATGAAACAACTACTCGTTGGTAACACTTTTTTTTGGCACTTGACGAGTAGATGAGAACAATGTTCTTGGCTACAAGTTAGTCATATTACATCGACGAGCATTTGTGTTTAGTCCGTTATGACATTTTCATTGCACTGCCTTCAGTCACAAATAATTATCACAACGGACTAACATAGTCTTGAAGACTTTTAAATTTGTGGTATTTTTCAAGTATTTTTCGATGCAAATAGCGTATCATACATGTCTCCAAACTAAAAGATACAGACATTATTTAAGATTCTGCCAAATCAAATCTCATCATAAAACAACGTTTTTTTTGTGACATGAGGAATTATGAAATCCCATTTTGAATTTGAAACATTGTAAAATTCAAATAATTACACATCTCAATTTTTGAGGAGTTTAGGTAGATTTATAGAAAATATTATCAACATTTGCATATTCTAATACATTTTCATGAAAAATATATTTCACTATAAAAAAACAATACATATTAACACATCATATAGATATTAGTTCTCCATTATATATTTGATCGAACTTAAAGAATAGTTGACTCCTTGAAACTTTGGGATGTGAAGTTATTTTATAGGAGAAAAATGAACTAGGCAGCCCTAATGTAGAGTGGCCGGTTAGGCAACCGGTTTCGTCACGTCCATAATTCTACCACCTCTATCTGTATTGAATTCTGAAACCCTAGGAAAGCAAAATTGCTGCAACAAACAACAAGATAAAAATCTCACCCACCATTGGACCCCCCCCCCCCCCCCCCCCCCCCCCCCCCCCCCCCCCCCCCCCCCCCCCCCCCCCCCCCAAGCACACGCCAAGAGTAAAACAACTCGATTTCCATCCCCACCAGCGCGGCGCGGACCCGGCGGTGGCGGTGTCCGGTGGCTTCACCACCACCCCCAGCAGGTGCAGGTGCGGCCCGGCCGAAGATTTGGCGCACGCACACTCCTTTCCCAGTAGTGGCTGCAGCACTGCCCGACGAGGAATTTTCACGCGCACGCCGCACCGCACTCTCCCTTCCCCTCCTCCACCGCGCACCGCCACCCGGCACAGAGTGGGCGAGTCCCAGCCCGTATAAATCGACGCCGCTAGGGGGGCGAGCCCCGGACCCATAATTAACCAGAGCCAGGCGCACCGCACCGCACCACACCACCGATCCATCCCCCCGGCCTCCCTCCCTCCGGCGGGCGGCCATGGAGGTGTTCTACTACGTCGTGTTCGGCGCGCTGGCCGCCGTCGTGGCGGGGCTCGAGCTCGGCAAGAGCGGCAAGGACCGCGTCGCCACCACCTCCGCCTTCAACTCCTTCAAGAACAACTACGTCCTCGTCTACTCCCTCATGATGTGTACGCCCCCTCGTTCCGTCCCTTCCCTTGTTTAGATCTGCGAATGCTGTTGTGGTTCTGATGGCTGCTCGTTGCCCTTGCCTCGAATGGGATGGGACGGGATGGATTCGTGCAGCCGGGGACTGGCTGCAGGGCCCCTACGTGTACTACCTCTACAGCCAGTACGGCTTCGACAAGGGCGACATCGGCCGCCTCTTCATCGCCGGCTTCGGATCCTCCATGCTCTTCGGCACCATCGTCGGCTCCCTCGCCGACAAACAGTACGCCCGCCCACCGGCCTTCCCCCGCGATTCCTTTTCCCTATTCCAATTCCGATTCCAGTCCCAATCCAATGTGGCTTCTCACTGACGAATCGCTTGTGGTGTGCCTCCTCTAGGGGCCGCAAGAGGGCCTGCATCACCTACTGCATCAGCTACATCCTCAGCTGCATCACCAAGCACTCCCCCGAGTACAGGGTCCTCATGATCGGCCGCATTCTCGGGGGCATCGCCACCTCCCTACTCTTCTCCGCCTTCGAGTCCTGGCTCGTCGCCGAGCACAACAAGGTAATCCATTGCCATTGCCTTGCCAGTTGCCCCCAGATCTGCCTATCACTGTCTGTTTGTCTCCATCACTGAATTACTGCTGCTTTAGAGCTGCTCTGCCTTTGCCTTTAATTCAAAGGTTTCCTTTGCCTGGGCCTCTATCCGGAAGCCACGTAGTTGAAGCTGCATAGACTAATGCGTATTTGGAAAGTGCTGCACTTAAGTTATGCCTTCTCCTAATCCTTGTCGTTAATAAATTAATAGAGTGGGAACACCCTTTAGATTAGATTCATTCATCACATGCTTGTCGTTGAAGCCAGCTAAGTGTATTGGATCTTGGATGTTTGACTGCTAAATGCAATAGGGCACTTATATAATGAGCTGACTGACGTACGATTTTAAAAAATGAACATTGAACTGACGTAGCAGCATGATTGTTTGAAGTTTTGAGAACAAACAAATGTCCATTTTATGTTTGACTGCTAATAAGCCCAGCAAAATGTGGCTTTGTCATGATCTGAAAAGACTGAGGAAAATCTTGCTGGATTCAAGCTGAAATGCACCGTGTTTTGTTTTGTTTTGTTTGATTTCTGCTACTTGTGTCGGTGGATCAGGTGGTTGACACCTGACGTGGCCAGAGGCCGAGCATTTAACAAGCATGGCCCAGTCTTAATAAAGCCATCACGGATGGTCTTATTGAGAATTGTCCTTTTATTCGGCCATGTCCTGGCGGCATTAGTCTCATTCGCAGACAATAATAATTATCAATAGAATCCAAGGATCTAGTGCAGTAGCTGCTGCCTGTGATACAAAATGCCATGATCTTCCACTTGCGGCAAAAGCTTTATTAATACCCCATGATCTTACATTTGTGAATTCTGGGGATGGACACATTGCATCTTGTTGGTTTGTACAGACACTGAATATATTACCTCTTCTTTTTTTTACACAGAGAGGAGGGCCCTACTGAATCTGAATATTTACCTTTCTTTTCTCTTTTACAGAGAGGCTTTGACCCACAGTGGCTGTCCATAACATTCTCCAAAGCCATCTTCCTTGGGAATGGCTTAATTGCCATTATATCTGGGCTATTCGCGAACCTTCTTGCTGAGAACTTGGGTTTCGGTCCTGTGGCTCCATTTGATGCGGCTGCTTGCTTTCTGGCGATTGGCATGGCTATCATAATGTCCTCATGGAGTGAAAACTATGGAGACCCATCTGAAAGTAAGGACCTGATGGCCCAGTTCAAGGTTGCAGCTAAGACAATTGCTTCAGGTTATGCCTAACCCATCTCATCAGACTGCAGAGAACCAAATATGCATATGAAACCTGCATTTGCATTCTAACATTGTCCATTGGATCTTCAGATGAAAAGATTGCATTGCTGGGAGCCATACAGTCATTGTTTGAGGGTTCAATGTACACATTTGTCTTCCTATGGACTCCAGCATTGAGTCCAAATGAAGAAGACATTCCTCATGGTTTTATTTTTGCTACATTCATGCTGTCATCCATGTTGGGTAGCTCCATTGCATCCCGTCTATTAGCCCGAAAGCTCAAGGTTGAAGGTTATATGCAGATTGTGTTCTCAATATCGGCTGTCACCCTTGTCCTCCCTGTTGTCACCAACGTAAGAGCTTGTCAGTCACTACTCGGGTATTCTCTGCCTTTGAAACATAGCTAATGTCTATTTGCTGATAATGTCCAAACAGATCCTAGTGCCGACATCTTCTGTGAAAGGAGGCAGCATATCAGTTGGAGGCTCTCTTCAGCTTCTTGGTTTCTGCACCTTCGAGGCATGTGTTGGCATATTCTGGCCATCAATCATGAAGATGAGATCTCAGTACATTCCTGAGGAAGCAAGAAGCACAATCATGAATTTCTTCCGCATACCACTCAACTTATTTGTTTGTGTGGTGCTTTACAATGTAAGGAGTCATTTCCTCGTCCAACTACTATGGTCTCTTTAATTGTGCTGGCAAGAATAATACAGAAATGTCCGCACACAAGTAACACTTTGCCTGTGGACATTATCTTTGCAGGTGAATGCATTCCCAATCACTGTCATGTTCGGGATGTGTTCTATCTTCCTCTTCATGGCAGCAATCTTGCAGAGACGGCTGATGGTTATCTCTGATCTACACAAATCATCAACTAGTATGTGATATTCTGATTCTCTTTCTTCTATTCCAGCAATCCTGTGCCAATGAAGGCTTAAATTGTTGCCTCTGATAAACTCAGACGTCCTAGTTCATTTTTCATTGCTAACCATAGGGTAACATTCCTTGCAGAAGCACAAGAAATGATCGATGAAGATGAGCCACTAAATCCTTAGGTGTCGACAGAATCATACGTCCAAATCAGATATGAAGACGGCATCCATACTGCAGTTCATTTCCACCTGCGCAATAAGATGGACGTCAGAACCATGTAGTAGAGTCCAGTTGTTTTTGTTTGTAATTTCGTTTCTGTACTGTAGATGTGACCAGGCTGTTAGTTTGCACCTCGGATCTGCTTATATCCACACTCCACAGGGCAATATATAGTTCAGCAAGAATTGAGCTATACCTATGTCCCGAGAAGATTAGATGAGTTGGCGAATCCATATGGGCTTTTCGCATTGTTGTTTCTTGCAATTATTTTTAAAAATTATTCGCTTTACAGTTTAAACGATACGGTATATATATTCTTGAGAGTGTTATATAACTGCATCTGTCATCTGATGACAATTCTGGCTGATGTACATGTAGCTAGCGTCGAAAACGGACGAAAAAATTTCTGTTTCGACCTGTTCTATTTTCCACTTTTGTCCGTTCATTTCCGTATTTGCGGGGTCCCATTTCCGTATTTACGGAAATAGGAGAGGTTTTTCCATCCGTTTCCGTGGGGTGCCGTTTTCACCTGAAATTAACCCGTATTTATTCCGTTTTTCATCCTGTTTTAAATCTATATGAGATGTGTAGAAATTAATACGTTCATAAACCTATTAATCATCAATTATGTATGTTAACATATGACATGCTAGTGAATACTAGACCAATAACTTCGTATGTGTATATTAATTTGTGACTTTGCTCATGTATATTCATGAATATTTAATCATATTATTCTAACTTAATTTTTCGGCTTTCATCCGTATTTGTTCGTTTCCGTGCATCCGCATATCCCGATTCTGTTTCCAAACCTGCATTTTCCGAACCCGATCCCGTTTCCGCCAAAAAATATAGAAACGGAAGTAGAAATAGGGTTTTTTTCCGTCCGTTTCCGTCTGTTTTCATCGCTACATGTAGCATGAGAAAAGTGTGTTGTGAACCAGTGCAGATATCTTTGAATTGCGTACTTTATGGCCGCTGCTCTAATGACTGACAATTTTGGTGCTGCCAGGGCACCCACCTGCAACGGGTGACTCGTAAGCTAGCTCTAAGTTTTTTTTTAATATTTTAATAGAAGAAAGAGAAAAGCTAGCTCTTCACCTCTTCATTAAGAGTTAAGCTCATACACATGTTTCAAGAACATGTAAGAGTGTTATGTGAGTCTAATGTACTATGAGTCATTGCTAAAAACTAACAATATTGCAGGGGTTGGCTTAGAGCTGGTAATTGAACCTTGCTGTTGTGTGTGCCCTTAGTGTTGCGGGCTCTCTCTACTTGGTCGCCACTTAGAGCATCTCCAGCAGCAGGAGAAAACTCCAACCCTAAAAACTAGCTATTGAGGGAGATACAAAACGTGTTTTGGGATTTCGAAGGTCTCCTCTCCAGCGAGAAAATCCAATCCACAATGAGAAAAATAATGGATTAGGAGAGGAGAGGTCTCCCCTTTATTTGAGGGGTGGGAGGCTATGATTTGAGGGACTGAGAATTTTGTTTTCTCATTGGGGTTGGGTTTGGGGAATTACTGGAGCTATAAGATCTTCAGAATAATAGTTTTTTCTCATTTGAGGTTAGGAAAGGGGACGGCTGGAGATGCTCGCTGTTGCTCCCTCCGCTTATGGCCGTTGCTCTCTCGCCCTTGGCTTGTGGTTAGTTAGTCCTCTGTCTGGGGAGAGGAGGTTTCTAGTCGTAAGCTCGTAGCCTTAAGGCTCGTTCAGTTATCACAGATTTGCCTCCTGGAATAATTCGTAGCCAGATTGCTTCTCTAATTTATATAAGCTTTCATCATCTGGAACAATTCCTGGGGCAATCCAGACTAACCGAACAGGGCCTGATTGAGTTTGCTTCTCTGGTTCATGGGTCGCTCCTACCCCTTCGTCGCATAACAAGGGTGGTTTTAGCTCTAGACACAAGGATTAAAGAAAGATAAAAATGTGTGGTACACCCCAGGAATAGAAAAGGAAAGAGAGAGATAGGATGTTGCATAACAAGTGGCGTTTATGCACGGAGATTAAAGAAAGATGAGAAAGGTGTGGTGTACCACAGGAATCAAAAAGGTAGAGATACCTGCGCTTCGCGCGAAGGGGAAAAAATGATGTGCAACCCAGCATGAGAGGAGGAGAAAAAAAAGGCATGGGCTATAGTAACGGGTTTCACTGTTTAATGAATAGTAACATGGGTGTGGTGGACGCCTGTTACTATTGATCAACAGTACCGTCACCGGGATTAAAGATCTATTTAGATTGGTAGAATAGAAATGTGCATTGATAAATGAGAATGACATCAATTTGAAACAAGTATAGAAAGTTAAAACAATATTATTTTGGGACAGGACTACTAGTTATAGTTTTGTTTTCCGTAGATTTTCTTTGGTCGTTGTAAGAACTATTGCTTCTTGATGAAAAATGGGCTCCACATATTCTTTGAAAAAGTTGTGTACTCCTATGCATCTGGAGTGTAGACCACGGATTTCACAGGATATGGTAATTTTGCTCTGATTATTCGTTTGCAATAGGCATCTCAAATTTTTTAATTTTTTTCTGATGACATGGCTCCGATAAAAAAAATCATGAAGCGCTCCATCACAATTTCAAAGTTGTCTAGGCGCAATGGTGAACTGGTGATAAAAAATACTTGCAGTCAATTTCCATTTTAAAATATTATTCACTGATTTGGTGTGAAAGAAAAAATACCGTGCCATGACTAATAAGTTCAAGCGAACTGGCTCATGCTGAAATACTGAAGCTATCGCTCATTTCATCTTTCCGTTGGCATAACGCCAGTCCTTTTTGGAAAAAACAGAGTCCAGTGAATACTGAAGCCCAGAAATTTGGAACTGCAAAGAAACGAGGGCCTTGTTTAGTTACCCGGAATTGGCGCCGTTGGATTTACTGTGTATCAATGTAATACACTGTAGCATTTCGTTTGTATTTAGTAAAAATTGTCCAAGCATTGACTAATTAGGCTCAAAACGTTCGTCACGCAAAGTACAACAAAACTGTACAATTAGTTTTTGATTTCATCTACTACATTTAGTACTCTATGCATGTGCCGCATTTTGATGTGACAGGAATCTTCTTTTTGTATAGTGCCAAATTCTGGATTCTGAAGGGAACTAAACAAGGCCGAGGACAGGCATGGGCAGTCACATACAGCTCAATTGCAAACTGTGACTGTTCATGTTTAGATGGTGAAAAAGTTTGGGTAAAGTTCATGTAGCACTTTTCGTTGTTATTTGGCAAAATTTATCCAATCATAGACTAACTAGGCTCAAAAGATTCGTCTCGACATTTACAGACAAACTGTGCAATTAGTTATTTTTTTTACCTACATTTAATGCTCCATGCATGCGTCCAAAGATTCGATGTGACAGTTACTATGCAAACTTTTTTGGGTTGGGTGGCCAACTAAACAGGCTCTTTGCAAGCAGTAGATACCTGCAGCTGCAGCAGCCATACAACATGAACAGTGTTCGGTAGGAGATGGGTGATGGACAAATCAAATCACTGAACAAGAAAGATACCTTAAAACATTAATGCAGAGACTTAAGGAAAAAGCTCATATGCAACAGCAACCCACAACTCAATTCCACCCCGATGGGTTTCTCAAACTGAAGCAAGACACAAATACTGATAGATCATATGAAAATCACATCGCTGTTTTATCATAATTCAGACCATGAGGATACACTACTGTGTGCAAATAAAGCTCATATGCTGCACCTCACAAGTCACAACTCAAGTCCAACCCAACTGGTTTCTCAAACTGAAGCAAGACCCAGATACTGGTAAATCATATCAAAATCGCATCACTGTGTTATCATATTCAGACCATCAGGATACACAGCTTTATTTGCAAGTCCAACAAGAATGGCCAGGATCCAAAATGAATAATAAAAGATCATATTTATCAATATAATTCAATATGAATAACCGTCTTTTTTATTTTTTAGTCCTTTTTTTCAAAAGATTTTCTCAAATATGCCCCTGACGGAAAGATTTCAGGAAATGGACCCAGGGCTTGACGCCATCCACGATGGCGCCAAGGTAACACAGCTTGACGCCGTTAACGTTGGCGCCAAGCCCCCATGCCACTTGGCCGAGTTGGCGCTGACGTGGCAACACCTTGGCGCCAAGCTTGGCGCCATCGTCATTGGCGCCAAGCCTGGCGCCACAGACCTGATACCATGTATATCATTTTTTATGCTAAGTATTTCTAGGTTGTTCTAAGTGATCAATCAGAAAGTCACTGTAAAAACTCTAGAGTTAGTCACATTTCTCAATATCCAAGTCATGGTAAAATTTCAAATTTGTAAATGTCCAAGTCATGGTAAAAAAAACCATTTTTTCATATGTCTACCACATGGTAGTTGATATTCTAACATATCCAAGCCGTAGCAAAAATCCATATTTATTTAGCTAAGTCTTTAAATTTACTATGGGATGGGGATGAAAATATGGCTAAGTCTGGATTTTTATTGTGATTTGGACATTGACAAATTTAAAATTTTACCATGATATTAAAAAAGGGTTTCATGTTTTGGACTTCGATATTTAAAATTTTACCA